>CM069305.1:26530000-29141250 GCA_035609425.1 Epinephelus awoara
TACAGACAATCACGCGGCACAGGTGTTGCCATTAATCTGCGTTTGTGTTTATTTTTGCCCGACGACTCTGCAATTATGACACAGCGATTTTCGTCTCAGTGCAGCAGCACAGGAAACACTGTTTGCCTTGTCAACAGGGAGCGTTTAGAATCAGTGATCAAAACACTATTTTATGGTTTCTCAGATTAGAATAATTAAACTGTGAGTTTGTGATTAAATGTAGCGTTAGTGATGATGGAGAGCAGGAGGACAACTGAGACTCAGCAGAATAAAACAGCTGTCTGAGCCACTCTTTAGCAGATGTTGGCTGTGGTGCACAGCTTTAAGGCCCAGACACACCAAACTGACATCACAGAACTACAGGCGACGATGGCTGACTGTTATGTCTCCTCGTGTCATGTTGCCTGTGTCTTGGCCAAAAAGCTGCACTTGAACACACTGCAGAGACTACAACCAGCAGCCAATTAGCAGAGAGGAAATAACTCTTCATACCAACAAGTGGTGATAGTCTTTGTTTGCCATTCAGGAAAAGGGAATCTGGACATTAACACAACTTGATGCTTAAAGAACAACAGATATTTGTCATGTGCTGGCGAACAATCACACAAACAATTCTGAATCATTTCTGCTAAAGAGCTCTATGGCTAAAAAACAATCTTAACTGAGAACGCCAAGTCCGACCAAATGGATACATGCAGCAGTAGTTTGATTTTCAGTCGAATTGTCTAGGCGTGTTAGTCGAGCATTGGATAGTCCAATTTCAGTCGGACTAAGCCAATGATTCGATTTTCTCAAGCTGCATGTAAACATACTGACTGACTTTAGTTTACACGACGACTGGCAAGCTCACTCAGTGTCTTATCCATGTATTAATAAAGGATTTTTAACTACAGTCAAAGTGTCTAGGATGCACTTTTAGACTGCCTGCCTATACTACGGGCTTTTCCACTGACTGAGCTTGATAGTTGTTTTCTATTGAAGTCACTTGTTTGTTTGCCTTCCTAAGTTCCGTTTCTTCTCTCACGCACTGAGCTTAACTGCCAATCAGAGTGAATTCACTCACTGACGGGCTCTGCTGTCTCCGATGCTGATTCAACGTGCTGGATCGGCCAAAAAGTGCGTGCCCACGGTGCAGGACACACTAGAAAAACTAGTGCGACAGATGCCCGACATTTACCAACGGCCCACTGTGTGCTTGGTGTGTCAAGGCCCTTATAGTTTGCCTGACAAAAGAGGAGAGAGAAGAAGAGTTTTAACCCCACCAGTGTGGACACATCATTTTCAAACAGCACTTTTAAAATTCATCCGACTCCGTGCAGATGAGTCTGACCGAAAGACGACCAGAATGGCTGAGTTTGACCTCTTCATGTGTCACACACAGATGCACACGCTCCCTCTGATGATAAAGTTGTATGGTCCCCTTCTCAGAGAAGGTGCGAGAAAGACAGACAGGATGCAAGTGTGTGTGTGTGTGTGTGTGTGTGTGTGTGTGTGTGTGTGTGTGTGTGTGTGTGTGTGTGTGTGTGGCAGTGGGGGGGCAAAAAAAACAAAAGCTTTCATGAAAAAGGATATTATTGTGGCTCTGCCCCTGTGTAACACAATATGAAAAGAGGAAGAGAGGAGGAGGGAAAAAGGGAGAAAAGAATCAGCAATACTACACACGTTTCCCTAACCTTTGCATCGTGCTGCGTGGTGGGTAAATACCAATCAAGGAGGGAGGACGGAAGGAAGGGAGGAAGGAGGAAAGAAAGACTTCTCTCTGACAAGAGGCAGCGATGAGGCAGTTAATCACTCTCATTCACTGACTCCCCCCTCTCCCCCACAACTCTCTCCCCCATTCTCTCCACCTCTCTCCATCTCCCTCTCTCGTGACAGGTTGCTTTGAGACAGAAGGATAAGCTCTTTTTCAGAGAGAGGGAATCGGATTTCCTGCTTTTTGATGAGATAATAAAATATGACTGAGGACAATAGGAGCCTGTGGACGGCTTGCTGGGAGCTATTCACTCCGGCAGCGGCCCCTGTCTTAAGACTGCTTAGACAAACGTTTAAAAAGGTAGCCAGAGGCCCAAGCCCTCGAATAAAGGCTACTGTTACACACACTGCGCCCAAGTGTACGCGCGTGTGTGTCTTTGCATGTGTTTCGGTTAAGCCTGAGAAATCTCTTCTCTCTCGGTGACTCAGGGTTGAGCTGTTTGTTTGACCAACGTGTTTCTCCCCTTTGCTTTTGGGAACTGTCAGGAGATGTATTGCACCTTCTATTTGCACAGCGCTGGCCAAACAAGACGAGACCCTGGAAGATAAGGCTGTGTGTGTGAGTGAGTGTGTGCGCTTGTGAGCTGTAGCCTTGAAGGATGAAATGCAGGGACACAACATAAGCCCCCGCTGCCAGCCAGGTTAATTCCTAACCCCAGCTCGGCCTGGGAATACCAACACTTCCCATGCTTTTTGGTCACTGTATGTGTGTGTGTGTGTGTGTGTAAGACAGGGAATTTATAGATTTTGTAATGCACTGAACACCATAGATGGGGTCTGACTGGGGTGACTGTATCTTAAAGGGACAGTTCACCCCCAAATCAAAAATACATATTTCCCTTCTTACCTGTAGTGCTATTTGTCAGCCTTTTTTTTTTGGTGTGAGTTGCCGAGTGTAAGGGAAATCGGCCGTTAAGATGTCTGCCTTCTCTCGAATATAATGGAACCAGATGGCATTCAGCTTGTGGTGCTCACAGTGCCAGAAAAAATATGTTTCTAAGACTCAACAGCAATGTCTCTTCCCAGAAATCATGACCTAGTTCCTCAAGATAATCCACAAAACTTGTTGTGAGCAGTTTCATGTAGGAACTGTTTTCTCTCCACCGAACTACACCTGCCAATCATATTATGGCACAGAAGGAAGCGTGCATCTGCTGCTAGCTCACCTAGCACAACTGGGCTAGCTAATGTTACAGCTCAGCCGAGAAGGATGCCATTCACGTTCACATCTTGTGCTGTCACAAGCAAGAGTCTCTTCTTCATGAGTAGATGCACACTTCCTTCTGCGTGGTGATATGGTAGGCGGGTGTAACTCGACAGAAAGAAAATAGTTCCTACATGAAACTGCTCACAACAAGGTCTGTGGATTATCTTAAGTAAGTGGGTCATGATTTCTGAAAAGAGACATTGCTGTTGAGTTATTTTATTCAAGAGAAGGCAGACGTGTCTACGGCCGATATCTTCAACACTCATCAACACACACCAAACTATCTAGACTGAGAAATAACAATACGTATTTTTATTTATTTTTTGGGGTGAATTTACTTCTGCTTGACAGCAAAACGTTTATAAACAAGAGTTGAACCTGAAGTTGAGCAAGCCTGTGACTTTTCAGTGAGTCAAGCCAGAGCTTCCCGAGCGTCGGACACACACTCTCACCATAGGCCTCCTGTGCCTCACGTATCTGCTCTGATCAATAATCTACAAAGGCCTTGATAAGCCCTTGGCCCACACTGTCACTTTAGGCAAACACAACCCATGTCCCCTTTCTTCCTATTCCCCACTGTGCTTGTCCCCAACCCCCCTCTCCTGCTGATAAGACTGTGCCATGGCTGAAGAGTCCAACCAACTAGTGAGGGAAGAGTCACAGCAGATCCTTCGTTGGATCATTCCCCTCCCAAGTTATTACAATTCTTTATTTTCCTGGCTTTCCAATTTTCCTAATTTCCGCTCAAATCTCAAAATCTCTCATCCGTGAAGTTTTTCTCCGTGCTTAGAGGCGACCACTGGGACAGGAAACAGGCCTCAAAGCTGAGCAAACACCAGCCACCCTCACTCCACTGATAGCCTTGAGAACATGGAGCCTTGAGGGGCTGTTGTGTATACATGTACGTGTGTGTGTGCGTGTGTGTGTGTGTCTTGCTGTCTGGTGTGTGTGTGTGTGTGAGCATGAGCACGATCGTCACATGGGCTCTTCTCAAGGTGCACCTCCGCCAGGGAGTCAAGGACAGGACAGGGTCAAAGACGTTGATGAAGTCGCCCTCCTAAGCCATCTTCCTCGCTCCTCCCTCCATCTTTACTCCCCTCAACCCCCCACCCCGACATACACACACACACACACACAGGCTGGAAATTCATATCATATCAGGGCCTCTTGTGACATGTCCTTCCTCCCCTCTTGCCATCCCCTCTCTTTCCTTTGCTTTACAGAAATTGGGGGTCGTGTTGAGGGTCTTAGCTCTACATCAAACCAACTAACAGACTCAGACAACAGAATCTGTGCTCAGAAGAATTGCAAACAGCAGGGGAAGCCAGAAATCACAGATCAAGCCCTTGTTTAGACACTTCTGAATTCATCGTCTGAGCTTGTATGGCTGACACAGGCTGGGAGAAAGCCATCGAAACGAAGGGGGGGTCACAGAGCGCTGTAACAGGGCCTCTGGAGGTCAGGAAGTCAACCCGGCTCAGAGGGACCAAGAAAGCAGGAGGCAGAAGGGAAAGAAAGGAGCAAGGGAGTCTGGAAGATAGGAACAGGACATCTGGAGAGGAGGAGAACAGAGGGAGGGAGGGATGGGAAGAATAGAAGGGGTGGGAGGAAGGAGGGTGCGGGTGGGCGGGCAAACAATAAAGGATGGAGGGCAAGAAGCTGCAGCGAAGGAGGGAGGATGGATGGAAGGAGAAAGGAAGGAAGGGCAAGTGAGAGATGGCAGGAGAAGAAAGAAAAATAATAAACTGCAGATTGGATTGAAGGAGGGAGAGTTTGGCAGCAGCGGGGGGAATGGGAAGTGTGTGTGTTTGTGTGTGTGTGTTTGTGTGTGTGTGTGTTTGAATGGGGGGCTGCTTTGACACATCTGCAGCTCTGATGCACGCCCTGGTCATTTTGGCATGAGTCCCTTTGCCACGCTTCATTAGTCTCACACACACACACACGCACACGCACACACACACACACACACACACACACACGGAGGGAGACCAAAATGGTCCAGAAATAATGACATAATCAGCAGCTGTGCCACAGAGCAGGCTGCCCCTCACAAGGTGACCAGGGACAGAAGGAGGGAGGAGAGGGGAGAAGAAGGGAGGAGGAGGAAGAGGAGGAGGAGGAGGAGGAGGAGGGTGGGGGGAGCACTGGTGGAAAAGCAGGGAGGAGGGAGAATCAAGTGTTGGACGAGCGCAGCGAGAGGAGATGTTTGTGTGAGCAGGTGAGAAAAGGAGAGAGGGGGGATCATGTAGTTCTTTATGTTTAAGTGATTCCTTGCTACCCCTGATGCCCCCGGGCTCTACACACAGCTCTGGTCATTTAATCAGTGCACGGAATAAAGTGGCTTATTCTCACATACACACATGCACGCACGCACACACACACACACGCTACACGGTGAAGAAAAGACCTGTCAGGCGACGTCAAACGGGGGCCCTCAATAGCCCCCGGCTATTCACTGAGAAGCAGATGATCCCGCTCTCTGTTCTTTTCTTCCCCTAACTCTTCGCACTAAGAGAATTAAAAAGCCAAGACAAGTCGCAAATTATGCTCATGGCACTGCGAAGGTCCAGGCTAATATCTGAGGATTTAAGATTTGTTTGATTTTTTTTTTTTTTTCGTCCCAGAGCCTAACTGGGGTACAGTTAACTCACCAGCTTCACTGCTATTCTCTCTTTAAAGGGCTAGTTCAACCCAATAAACACACTTTCTTACTAGGTTTTTGTGGTATATACTGTGGCAGAGGGCAAGTCATTTCTCTTGGAAGTCATAAGTAAGATTCAAGTCTTTGCACTCAAGTCCAAAGTCAAGTCCCAAATCCTGAACTTTGAGTTTCGAGTCTTAAACGAGCTGTAATGTGCTCTCCATCAAATGTAAATGCCATTTCAACAACAGAGTAATAATAGGCTTATAATAAATTTACAAGAATCATGAATGATTTTTAAAATTTGTCTTTGTTAAAACAAGTTTGTTGGAGGTACTTGCACCACCACTTGTAATTTTTAACCTGTGTAATTCGTAGTTTTTTTTTTACAAAAACTATGATAAAAATGAAATATCATTGAATGATTTAATTTTTTACAACTGGCGCTCAATAAAGTAACGTTATCTTCATTATTCTCTTTCCAGCAACGTGACTAGATGCTGTCAGATTGGTACAAGCAAAGTGGATCTGGAGAATTAAGTGTCGACTTAATGGGAATGAACAGTGTTAATGTTTGGTGATTCTGGTATCTGGGAGGTTTCCAGTTTTTTAAGGTCAAAAGGCTAAAGTCCAAGTGAAGCTGCAAGTCTTTTTTGATTGCATAAAGCAGAGTCTAAAGTCCTCAAATTTGTGACTTGAGTCTTTTAAATAGTTGGTTTAATTAGCTCTGATTTTGCTGCGGAACTCCGTCAACTACCGTCTTCCAAAGTATCAAGAACACCTTGTAGCATTCACCTCCACTGTAGTGAGGCAGCAGAAATCTCAGAGATGGATATCCCCAAACCTCTTCAGCTGACACGATCTGCATGAGCTTCTCAAACATTTTAAATCAGCCCTTCAAGCATCTTGGCATCACAAAGTTGTCACTTCTTACAGTCTCATGACTTGTCGTGAAACAACAACACAAGTTTGAATGAGAATCTGATCTTACATATCGTTTTGTCTGTGTTCTGTGTATCTATGATCATCTATGAATCTGTGATTCAGCTCACGTTGGAAATGATAAATATGACCACAAGACGCCGCCTCTCCTCGGGTCATCATTACCTCCTTAATTGTACCATCCCTATAGGAAACAGAGGCGTGTGTGTGTTTGCTGGCTCTGGTGGGAAAAGCAGGTGCAAATGTTCAAATGACTGCATGTGGGTATACAAGGACAGCATGTACTCTGCTTATTATGTGTTGCTGCGTGTGACAAACACAATGTGCACGCGTGATAAATGCACATGGAGGGGAGTTTGGTGTACTTCAACCTTTTTTCAATGAGAGCGATAGAGATTAGGGGACTGACAGCAGATACTGTAGATACAAGGGGGAGAAAGCGGGTTAGGGGAGGTGTGTGAGTGTGTATGTGTGTGTGTAGTTGACATAAACCCACTGGCAAATTGTATTGGTTGTATTTTTGGCAGCCCTGAACTTAAATCTATACCGCCAGCTTTTTCATCTCCCTCCCTCTATCTTCTACCACTTTTTGTCTTCAATCGCTCTTCAAAGAGAACCCTAGAGCCTTTTACTGAGAACACACCACACCTGTGTGCAAGTGTGTGTGTGTTTTCAGGTACGTATGTATGTTTATACATGTTTGTAATCCTGTCTTTGCCTGTGCATCCAGTGCAACGGCCGTGACCTCTTCACCTCGATTCCCCCTGAGGTCGAACCCCGGTCAAAGACGCACCCCACGCATACAAACACACCATGCCATCGGTGGTGAGAAACCCCGGAAAACAACAGGAATGAAGGAGTGTGAGACAGGGAGGGGAAAAGCAGGAGGAGGAGGAGGAGGAGGAGAAAACAGACATTAGGCTCTCTGGGTGGAGAACAAATGGAGCCCCGAGAGGGACGTGAAGAGGAGGAACGAGGGAGTGAGGGGGGAAGGAGAGGTGAAGCACACAATGCTATGGGGCACGGCGGTTGGACAGACAGCATCTGCTCTCAGCTCTCTGTGGCTCTGGTAATGGATGGAGAGTTGGAGAGACACCGAGAGAGCGGGAAGGAGGGAGATGGGAGAGACGGCGGGTGGAAAAGCTGGAAAGAGGGAGGATAATCGAGGGCTGGGTGAGGGGATAGGAGCGGAAAATTCAAACTTAAGCAAGTTGTCTCTCATTATTTGGTCACTTTAGGTGAAATGTGATTGTGGAAGGGCGTTATCAATTCAAATAGAGGGATGACAGACGGATGGACGGACAAAAGAGGAAGAGGGACAAAAGGAGTGAGACATCTTTCCAATAGGAGAAAGAGCAGCTGATAAGGGAGGACACACGATACCCGCGTGTGTGTGTGTGTGCGGACGAAGGCTTCTCACCCTGCCTGCTGGTCCCTCCCTCTCACATAGAGATCATAGGGACTTCCTCTTTTAAATGCCGAGGTGTGTGTATGCATGAGTGTGTGTCCTCTGTGGGTGGAGTGGTCACTGACAGAGGAAACTTGGCCCAGTCTGTCCTATGGAAATCTGAGAGTTTCCCAGAGCCATCATAAAACTGCCTCTCCATCAGACCCCACCTCTCTGCCTCTCACCCGCTCTCTAACCCATTACCAGGTCACACACATTCCTGTCGTATGAAAGATGATGTGTGTTGTCATTGGGGGTTCAAAGACAGACAGAGGGGGGGCTGCGGAGTAAAAAAGAAAAGGACACTAAGCGAGAATTTTCACTTGAGTCCTTACATGAAAGCGCCGCTCGCTCAAAGTCAAGGCTTTGGGAGGCCGGGTGTGTTTCGGAAGACTTTGATGGCGATGGACAGAGCGAATGAGAAGCGGAGAAGAAAGAGAAGAAGAGAGGGGATCAGGAGGGGGGCTGAGAAAAGAGGAAAGTAGAGCCGGGGTCTAGGTAATTAACGGCAAGCTCTTTAATTACCGCTGGTGTTCATTGTGCCAGAAGGAATGTGACAATTATGCCATTAAAACTTCCTAATGGGGGGAAAAAGCGAGGGAGAGGAGGAGGAGGAGGAGGAGGAGGAGGGGGGGGAGGATAACGGAAGACATGCAAAAGAGGAGGATGAAAGAATGAAAGGAGAGAGGCAACAGAAGGAAGAGAGAACGACGAGAGGGAGTGAGGGAGGAGGGATATGAAAGGAAAAGGGGAAACAATCGCGACAAAAGAGGAGCTGGGAGGGAGATGGGGAGCGTATTAGGCCAGCACAGTGACAGAGCAGATTAGCATCAAACAAGAAAGGCCACAGACGTGTGTGTGTGTGTGTCTATGTGTGTGTGTGATCACTGAAACAGAGGACATATTCATTCCAAAGACGCCACCAAGGTGGATGGAACTTTGATGATGCAGAATCTGGCAAAGGGAAAACTCAGTGTGTGTGTGTGTGTGTGTGTGTGCTTGCTGAATCTGCGTAGGCTCCTGTTTCAAGTGGTGGTGCAGGCAGGTAGGGGAGGAAGAGGAGGAGGACGAGGAGGAGGTGGAGGAGAAAGGGGAGAGATCCACAGAAAAGGGCCTTGGGGGCATCCTGATACACATCCAGTACATTTCCATCTCCACATTACCTCTATGACTCACACACACACACACACACACACACACTCACACTCACACACACATATAAGACGGAAAAACATAACAAATGTGTCCGCGCACATATATAATACACACAAACACACCATTCCCACACCAGCATCAAACAGCAAAAAAAAAAAAAAAAAACACACACAACCCACGCACCCGCACTCACAAACATACACAGTCACACACACAAACAACACCCACACACACACACCAAAAAGCCACACACAAACACTTACACGCAGAGTCTTCGTGCTCACCAAGGCGGTTGGTTTGTCAGGGGGGTTAGAATTTGCATGGCTGGGCAAATTTTCCTTGTGCTAAACTCTAATCAGCTCCTGTATCTCTCAGACACCTGCCCAGCAAAAAAAAAAAAAACCTTAATATGCAAAACACCTCCCCCCTCCCTCCTCCACCGCCGCGGCAGCTCCTCGGCCAACAGAAGACTTATTCACCTGGCCTCTCTCCCTCTTTTCCTCTCTGTCTGTCTTCTTGCAAATTTTCACATTTATGTATGCAAATAGGCTGTTTCCCTTAAAGCCTGTTTCAACAGTAGCTTCCTGGTGCCAGGAGAAGAATGAGAGTTTTTGTCTGAGATGTGATGGGAAAGTTATGCCTCAGAAAGCAGGGGAAGAGATGGTACGTTACCTACTTTCGGGCAGGTGTGGCGTTTTTCGGGAAGGTGCTGCGTGCAAAGTTTTTTTTGTGGGATTTGCAGGCCGTCTTCCTAGAAGTTGTTCTGTCAGAGGTTTTTCTGTGACCGGTTGTGTGAGTCACACAAACCTGTCTGAGGAGTCTGGATCCATTTCACTTCTTTAAAGTGAAATACAGAATCAGTCAAAGAAGCATTTAGCCCAGCAACCCTCATGCTTTGCAGTTGCTCCACACTGTAAGAAGTTGAACTACAGCTAAGCTACTTGAGGGAGAAAACTAGTTTGCTTAACTCAAGTTACTTTGAAAATCATTTCAAACTCCTTTGTAAAAATTAAAATCAAATTGGCAATGTAGCCTACATGTGATACGAGATTATAACAAAATATAATTTAAAAAAAGTCATGCCAGCAAAAATGCCACATATTTACAGCTCATTAACAAAAAAATAAATTAAAAAAAAAAACCCTCACTATTCATGGAAAGTGCAAAGAATGTCAGCACACGTCCATCAGTCAGATCCTACCTTGAGAAACTGCACCAAGCAGGATTACTCTGTTAGCCAGGTGAATTTTCAAATAGCATGCAACAACTTCTCTAAACATTTTCTAGTAAACAGCAATAATCAATACGTCTGACGAGTTGTGGTTACAGGGCGTTAAATTACAGTAGAAAACTGAAGGTAAATAAAACTAAAAAATCATTCCTTTTCTTTTGTGGCCCCAAATTGTTTGTAGTTTCAGTAGTTAACTACACAAAAAATGTCAGAAAAGTTATTTAACTACTTGAATCACTATGAAAATATGAATGTAGGTCTCTTTTTAGATTTATCTACTAAAGAAAATTTGTTTCTCCATGCCTGCTGTAAATCTGAGTTTAACCCGTGTACGTACAAGCTTGATTTCGTGACATCACAACTAGTCCGGAAGCCAACTGTGGCCCAAAATGCGACTCTCGCATAAGTGTGATGTGGAAACCTGAAGTCTCCAGTGCACACACACACTGATCGACTTTTCAGTGTAGCAGGAGACATTTTGTGTCTGACAATATTTGTATATTCACACACTCTGAACAAAATGGTGCCAAACAAAACCCAAAGGCAGCTGTAATCATAAGATAATTGGTTTTGGTGCTACATGGCACCCATCTATAAGGTGCTATAGGGTGCCTTTTTCAAATAGGGTTATACAGAATCATTAAAAGGTGCCATACAGCACTATATTCTTTATAAATTTCTGAGCCTGCCAGGCCTTGAATAATACCAGATAATACCATCGACGAGTCAATATGAATGTTGATTAATCATGTCTCACAAATTGATGATCATGTTGACCTCTGTTGGAGGCACTGGAATATTTTTCATGCACATAGAGGCAAAACAGTTGAGCGACACAGCTTTAATGTGTTATCCTCTGGAAATACACAGTTTGTAGGCTATTTTAATGCAGTGTTTTTATTCCTTTTAAGTCATAGAGAACCTCTAAGGAACAATACAGGGGCTTTAAATGTTTTGTTCTTCCTCCTACTTCAGTTTAGTTTACTGGGGAAAGATCCAGTGGAGATCCAGTGGAGTTATTTGTGTGGCAATGGTGCTGTATCTAATCCCACGCCAAGGAACTGCTGAGGAACAAACTTGTTTTTTTGTGTAGATTCTGGATTCTTGGATTTAAAAATGTTTAACTGAGTAAGCGAACTTTTTTTTTTATCAAGGAAAAAAGATGAGTATTTATATATGTCTTAGAACACACCTTCAACTTCTGTAAAACGACACAAGGCCAGAATCAAGGACATTTCTAGAAGAATCCAATTTGTGAAGCTGTGTGTGTTTTCGGGATATTAATTTACTTCTACTTCCTGTTGTGGGTGTCAGGTGAGTTACCATAAGCAGAGCATAATTTGATATGAAAACAGAAACAAGCTTTTGAAGGAAAATACGCCCCGATTCCAGGATCAGGAAAAACGAAACCTAAATGACAAAACAGTGTTATCCTTTAACGATGTTCTCCTTATGTGCTCTGCTTTTAAATCTAAACTTTGCTGCAGCCATCGAAGGTCACTGTGAATGAGCGTTGGCCAAAGTAAATGCCAGAGATAGGTGAAGGGTCGTTCTCTTCTTGATTTAAACTTATTTCCCTCCAGCTAAACAAATGATTCACTCACCCGCAGCTGAGCAGAAGGAATCGTGTCATTTTTCTTTGTGCTTTGCTCTGATGGACTTTGGGCTTATTGAGACCTCATATATACAAGTGCCTCTGCCTGCCAGAGTCTTTCAAAGCCTCCCTTAAGAGAGCTGAAGATGGATGTGGGGAAGCGTGTGTGTGTGTGTGTGTGTATGTGTGTGTGAGTGTGTGTGTTTGGGTGCACACAGAGGAGCCCCAGTGGACAAATAACGGACAGAGAGAGATAGACGTAAACAGAGAGAAAGAGAGTGAAGCACTTTAAATGTGAGCGCTGCAAAACTCCCACTGCTCGCAAGGGCACTTCTCTCCTGCACGTCATCTCTCTTTCCCCCCTCTCTCCTTCTACCCTTCTTTTCTCCCCTTCCCATTCCCCTCGATTCCCTCCCTCCCTCCCTTCATCGTTTTCTCCTTTGTCTCCGAGCTCTCACCCTCTATCCCCTATCTATCCATCTCCCTCTTCCCCCTCTCCCCCTCTTTCTCTCCCCTTCCTCTCACTAAAACAGTAGGACGCTTAACCTTGATAACAGTGAGATTTTTTCCCCCCTCAAAGTGACACACTCACACATACACACACACACACACTCACACACACACACACTGGAGAAGTGCTTTGCCAGCATGCCAGGCCGGTCCAAGGGACGGCTGTACCCTTCGAGGTGAACAGGACACTGGGAAATGCAGCAACAACAAAACACTCTCACACACACACACGCACACATAGACTCGATCTCTCAAACAAATACACACACAGACACACACAAACCCAGATCACTCCAGGTCCTTCTTAACACAAGCCTTTTAAAGGTCTATTGTCAGCTGACATTGAGAGAGCACTGGCGATCCTGAAATGCACCACACACACACCCCCACACACACATACACACACACAGTGGCAAAAGGAGAAGTGTAAAAAAAATGAAACGTATTAAAGGTGAAGTAGACTGCCGAGAATTTATGATCACAATACACTGGAAGACACACACATATTAACATCTCATCACAGATAGGTAAATGAGGACAGGGAAGTAAAATGTGGTTTCTCAAACGCACACACACACACACACGCACAAACACACACACTAAGAACCACTAAAGGGAAATGAGCAGTGAGGAAGAGGTAAAGGTGTCAGTAAGGTTTCTTCCTCATTGGAGAGGAGTTCCTCACGTCTCTATATGACCAAAACCTGTGATGCATGCTGCAGGAAAACATTTTTCTCAAATTACTGCTGTCCAGTGAAAAGCACTGAGATAAACTGAAGTTGGAAGTTGGAGATGTTTTTCACCGGATAGCGACCATATACATTATAGCACAGTATGGTGAGTGCGGCAGGATGTATAAGAGACTTGAACTCAGCATTGAGAACAGTCACAGTGAGGCGGTGTCAGAGAGGACACAGTGAGACGGTGTCACACTACCCGTCTGCATCACAAGGTATCAGGTGAAATTCGACGTTTGTTTTGTTGGGTATGGGCCGCATTAGCTCTCAGCTCCTCCTCTCACATGCAACGACTTATTTTTCCCCTGGCATTTTATTGAAGTGTTGGTGTTTACCTCAAAGTCATTGGCCTTGTTGTAGTGCATGTTGAGGGCTCGGAAGAGCTCACTGTCGCGGCTGACGCCCAACTCCTCGACTCCGGTGACTCCGTCGTTGATGGACTGGCGGGCGAACTTCTCCATCTGGATGTAGTAGAACTCCCTGAAGTTGCTGAACCACTTGATCAGCTGGGAGGTGATGCAGCGGTTAAACTGGAACGAGACACGAGGAGGAGTTAGTGCTTCGTTGTCAGTGTTGAAAAGATAGAAATGTGTAAATATTCTTCATGCAAGCAGTGTAGAGGCGGTGTTGAGCCTTTCTAAGCCACTGGATTTAAGTATGAGTGAAAAGGAGAAGTGTAAGGATGACAGCGTGTCATTTCGCATCAGGGAGTCGAGACATGAGGTGATAACTTAAAAGGCTGCGAAGAAACCGAGAGAGAAAGATAAAAGACGAGCGCAAGGAAGATCACAGGTTGTGGAGTGAGGGCAGATAATAGAGACATTAAGTAAGACAGCGAGCAAGGAGGAGGAAGGGGGGGAGTGGGAGAGAGTGGGAGAGAGTGTGTGTGTGGTTCATCCTCCCCACTGGGAGCAGACCTCCCCCCTATCATAACCCTGAGAGTGGAGAGTGAGGTAGAAAGGGGGAGAGGGGGGGGCGAGACCGCAAACACATAATTGACCAGAAAAACGATTAAGTCATCATCTGAAGCGCCCCGGCCCGCAGGGGGCTCAAACATGTACTTAACCCCGTTCACCAATTACACCCTGATTCTCCTCCCCTCTCCGCACCTCTCAGGCAGAAAGAAAGGAGAAGAAAAAGAGCAAAAAGAAAGAGAAAGAGAGGGGAAGACAGAGACGATAAGCGTTGCGGAGAAGGCTGTGGCTATCTGATCTGTGCCGCTTGGCTGGATTCAATAGGGCGAGGTAAACCTATTAAGAGCCTCTGCTGGTCCCGGCTCTTTTTCCGCCTGGTCTCAGCAGTGAAAACACACTGTCTAAACATCCAAACCACTAGATAAGGACCTCAGGGGCTCAGGATAGCTGCCGAGCTCAGTCACCCTAAAATGCCCCACTGAAAGCTCTGATATCACCCCTGAAAACATCCACATAACACCCCCCCTCCTCAGTGACTCCCTGAAATTACTCGTAAATTCAAAATTCTAGGCTGTGAAAGCTTGATACCCCCAACCATCACCCACACCCTTCGTCCACACACACACACACACACACACACACACACACACACGCACACACAGAAACACACACACAGGCCTTCACTCCTCCCTCCGCTCTGCTCTTTTTGTGGTGCTGGAAGAATGGGGGGACAAAACGCTACTAAACGCTGAGCGGACTGCTCGCTGGGGAGGCAGAGCGGTTTTGACATGGAGATTAGGCTCTGGCTATTGTTCCGCAACACACAGACACGCACACTCTTCACGATCTGGGGTGGCAGTCAAACACACGCAAGCACATGAAGATGGGAGGGCGAGGCAGCAGGCAGAGCACAGACAGAGAGAGACGGGCAGGGAAAGTTGGCGAATCAGAGAGAGTTGGACCAAGGTGGGACGGGGCTAAAGGAGAGGGGCCGTGCCTTTCTGGAATGATCAGCGGATGACATAATGGCGGAGTGGGAAAGAATAAGTCCGCTTGACATTGTTTGGCAGGGGTTTGGGAGGCTGTATGTGGGGGAGGTGGTGGTGGTGGAAGGGAGGGGGGTAGCATGGTGGCTGTCCTAAAGTGCAGGGTGAGCATAAATGGGGAAATGAGTGAGGGAGGGAGGAGAGGAGGACGGGTGCAGGTCAGCGCCGTCGGACAATGGCGTTTCTCTGGTGGGGGGGGGCAGAGGGTCGGAACGTGAGCAGTCAGCAAGCTGGGGTCGTGACATCGCAGTGTCAAACAAACAAACTACTGACACTTACAAATACATCGGCTGCACGGGGCTATTCTTAAACACAAACAATGTAGCAGACAGTCGTGTGTGTGACAAAGCACAAAAACACTATTTCACTCAAGTTGTCAGCGTGATATAAACCTCGCCTCACATGTAAGATCAGAACAAGTCTGCGAGTCCAAGACATTTAGCGAATTGCCGTCAATCTGTGCCAGCATGTGTGCGTACATGCATCTGAGCGCGTGCGAGATTGAGCGCTACATACTGAGATTAAAGTCAGTGAAAGAGTTGCCATCGCTCATGCAGGAGACCTTTGGTGTCACTGCAGCCGAGTGACGGATAGATTTGTCATTTGGACAAGGATTACTTTATTATACGGACAGCTCCGGAGAAGATGTATTAGGGCCTGTGCTACTGAACTCAACTGTGGCTCAATCACAGCGCGGCGCACACAGAAAGGCACAATATTTACTGTGCATGCAGGTAAACACACTAAATTGCATTATATCTGCATCAGCTGCATCCAACACACTCAGGGACTCGGTTTTGGCAAGTCCCCCCCCCACAGCTTCCAGCAGTCTTGGTTCATTACGTTTGCTGGTGGGGGGACAGAGACCCCCTGATAGCGGCTAAGTGTGTTCGGTGTAAAAGGAGGGAATTGGTTCAAAGGAGCACATCACTGCAGCTCCTTAATCAGAGCTGGCAGGGGTCAGCCAGCACAGACATGAGATGCAGCGAGAAAAAAAAAAAATGTGTGTCTGCGTTTGAGCGTGTAAGTGTGTGTGTGCGTTATGTGTGTGTGTGTGTGTGTGCGCCTGGCTGAGAGGCAGATGAGAGAGAGACAGCGAGAGCGTGTTTCTCACACTCACACTCAAGAGCCTGTGAAAGGTCAGCGCTTAGTGCTAACAGCACAAGATAGAAAGTGGCGCACACACACACACACACACACACACACACACACATGCACACACACATATGTTCTGCCCATGCACAGGCGCATACTTAAGTCCAGAATAGGAAAACACTCAAGCATCCTTGGTCTAAGCTATGTTAGTCGCCTGCCAAAAGTATTCAGGCGCTTTATTGGTCAGTCTCAAACTTCTCCACACACACCTCAGCAAATTTATTATTAATGTAGAACGAACGAGAATGAAATTGGTTTTACAGTCCCGTCTTTTGGTTCGGGATAAAAATGATTAGCCGAAAAGCCAAAGTGTGTCTCTCGTCAACACTTTCTGTGACACAGTGGTCAGCAGTGGAGCAGAAAGCACACAGATGACCTCAGAGTGCTAAGCTACATCCAGAACAACCGGAGAGGAGAGCAGAAAGACAGAGAAGCCTGTACGGGCCTCTCCCTCTCTCTCTTTCGCTCTCACTCTTTCTCCCTCTCTCCCTCTCTCTCTCGTAAGCCCCTTCACAGTCATCAGGGCTTTCCAACGTTTCCTGTTTTCGCAGGGGTGAATTGTGGGAGATAATCTCCGGCTGCCTATTGGCTGACTGCACACAAAAAGCGGCCCTGGAAAGCGGGCTTTTGTTACTGCGGCGACTCAAATCCAGCGGCTGGCTTTTCTTTCTCCCCGGCCCCGCCGAGGCACACATACCATGCCACACCATCAGCGAAAAAAAAGAAAAGAGAAGGAATGACATATAGAAAAGGGGGAAAACCCTCCTGACCTCCGCCACTCCACGGCACATGACTGGCCCAAATATTGAAGCCTGCCGCTGAAAGAGCCGCAGAGAGGCGGATAAAGAACGCAAGGTGTGTGTGTGTCAGCTTAAAAACGATACAATGCACAAAGGTCCAAACAGCCTGGAATTATTATACAGTATATTAATGGTGTAGGTTTTGTTTCAGGAAGCACGTGAAACGGGGAATCTGGGGGTCTTCTGCCAAAAAATTTGAGCATCAACCACTGAATTTCCTGCATTCTCGTGAATGTTTGCACATTAATTTATGGTGTTAATTTAATTTCGGCACGATAAAAATCTTCTGCAACATCTATGCTTTTATTGGGGGACAAATATTCTAAATATTGAGGCGGACCTGCCCCCTGTGTCACCCCCGAAATCCACACCCACGCATCACACACTATGTCTTCACAAAGGCAACAACTTCTGCTGACTTCATTAATTGACCGCATATATTTATTTAATCTGCGCATTAATCTGTTATAATTACTCACCCCTTATCATAACAATATCTGCGATTACAATGAGACGTCTTAAAGCTAGCGGGATGACACTGTACGCCGTCATTAGCGGCACAAACAATGGCATTTTGACACATCTGTCAAAACAATTCACAAACACCAGAAGTCAAAAAAAAAAGTCACAATAGTCTTAAAAGGAGCTTAACGAAGGGGGGCAACAGACACAGCGTCCCCCATTTGTTAGGGCAACCCACTTCCCACGTTCATTAGATTCTTGACAGTCAAGACCCGATTAGTCGAGACCTGATTAGCCTTCAAGACTTTTGTCTAAGGACGGCCACTCGCTCAGAGGCTGCGCTGGCTGCATCTAATTAGATAGTTAGTCTCATTCCCATACATGTCTGCTAACTTACAGCTTGAGTCCATTGTGCGCCACTGAAAACAAACAAAACAAACTGACTCATAATCCCCTTAAGTATCTTGACCTTGTTTAAGTATCTGATGAGGTCATTCACGAGGAGGCCTCCAAGGAAAGGCCACCTCCCTGTGTGTGATCAGTCAGTGAAACTAAGTGATCTTAAATGGAAATTGTTGTAACGTGAATGTAAAACCAGTAGGATGCTTTACAGTAATATTGAGGAGTTTTGTAATGGATCAACATTTACAGGTGCACTATGTAACCCTCCTTTTCAACCTGACCAATGATGTGCTGAGAGAAAACCACGTGACCCACGACCGACGGCATCCAAGAGGGGGCAGCTGGGAAAAAAAGGGGACCTTTATCTTCTGATTTGAATAAGATGGCCTGGATATGTCACAGTGTTTACCCCTCCGTATGGTCTGAGAGGGGCGCGCACACACAAAACAACAACAACAACAACACACAATCTCGGTCGCACACTACAACGGCCATTGTGTTCTTGTTTTTTTTTTTCTGCAGCTTACATATTGTGCTTTGTTTTCCAAAATTTCCTTCATTAAACTCCCAGCGGCGCTAACGCTCGTCCTCGCCATGTTCCCCCTAAAACCGACTCTTTCTCTTCTCCCCTCCCTCTATCAAACCATCCACCCTACACCTGCTCAGATAACCACTCCTCCGTCTCTGGGCTCCATCCTCCTCTCTGCCCTCTCCACCTCTTCATTACTCATCCCGCTCTTTATCTTTAGAATACTCATAGGCTCTCCAGCTCCCTCATGTAAACCCATTCAACTTCCTCTTCTTTCATCTTTTGCATAAAACCATAACTTAGGGGATGGAGAGGGCCTCGTTTCAAGACAGACGAGTATACGCTGTTTGCAGCAACTGAAGCTGGCACACAATTAATGAATCCCCCTTTTACAGCAGGTGCGGAGACGAAATGTACAAATAAGAAATGTGGCAAAAGAGAAAAGAGAGGCGACAGAGTGTCATCAATCTTTACACTTGTTACACATAGCAAAAGAGTCCTTATCTCAAGAAGATGAAGGTACAAAGAACAGCCGAATGCACGGGTGTAGATGTCGGGGGGGAAAGAGGGAACATGACCCGAGATATTTAGAATATGTGCTTTTGTTACCCCTTGATTAAAACATGAAAGCAGAAGAAGACTTTTTTTGACAAAATTAAAGACATTTACAGCATAAATTGATTCAGAAGAGGCACAAATTGGTGCATAAAAACTCACCATAATGCAGAAAAGTAAGTGTTTGATGCACCAAAATTAAAATGAAGACACTAGCAAATGTTGTTTAATAAAAGAAGAAGAGGTAGAACACCTTTTGGCTTACCTTGACATCAGAGAAGAACATCTTCAGCATATTAGAGCTCGGGTAGCGGGTGTAGAAAAACATAAGCTTGGCCTTCTTCAGATGATTTGGGGAGAGACCCTCTTGGATCTGGACATAGCTGCCATTAAGGACATTAACAAATGTTTGGATGGAAACAACTTATGGTAGATCAAGCTACTGATATTATCACAAATACAATATGTAGATGCTAATAATTGGCAGCAAGATTGGCAAGAAATTATCATTTGGTTGATGGGTAACCAAATCTCCTTTCAGGCATGAATGCTGGGGGGGCTGGAGGGTGGTGGTGGTGGTGTTGGTGGGGGGAGGCCCGAAGACAGTGCACCAAAGCAAAACCATTTGCTTGCAATTAGCATCGTCCGTATCAGGTGTGAGAGCGTCACGGTAAATAAAACGCCGGCCAGCAGTGCAGCCGATGCTTTTACATAAGGAGGCTCATTTCACAGTCAAAGTAAGCAAACGCCTTTGCCTACACCCCACGCTAACCTCCACCCAAAAAAAGGAGGAAGAAAAAAGGAGACATTTGCATATCACAGACAAAGACAGCAGTTAACGCCAGTGACGGGCAAGAAGGCCTAATGGCTTGGCGACAACACATGCCAAGCCTGAATATGACTGTCTAATATTGGCTTCATATCAGTGACAAAACAAGGTCTAGGAGATAGTCCCGGCCCGAGCAACATGAAAAACCTTCTCGCACTCGCACAGGCCATATTCAAATACATGTCAGAGGCCTTGTCTTCCTAATGGATCGCCTGGATTGAACAGCGAGGAGGATGGAGATGGAGATGGGCTGGTGGGGGCACCTTGAGGGATAGTATGGTTCCAACCTTCAATTACATCCCCCTCCTCCTCCCTCTGCTCCACCCCTACTACCCCCCAGCCTCGCTGCCGCTGCCAAACCCTTGGAGGAGCAAAAGAAGGAGGAGGAGAAGGAGAAGAGGGGCTCTGAGGCTTTGGACTCAGCCAGTGATGGGGGGACTGAAACACATCTGCGCCACCGAACGGCCCAAGCCATTTCCATGGTGAATTAACGGCCGTATAATGCATCTGATAATATCAATCTGGAGGATAAGACATTGAAAAGGGAACTAGGGGTGGGGGGCGGGCTGCATGTTAAAACCTCAGGCTGTTTCAACAAGGGTTTTCATCAAGCAGGAGCAAGACAGGGCTTTAAATTACACAGAAGACACAGCCCCAAGTTTTCATGAAGACTGTTTACACTCCAGTGGACAAAATACATTGCTTGACATTATTTATGATCTACAGGGGTGGCTGTGATCGTTAAAATCAGTCAAGTGTCCAGATGTAGCGGTAACTATAGAGTGGGAAGAAGGCATCAGCTGCTAGATTGGATTGCCCTTGGCCTCAGGGTTACACAGCAAAGCCAGCAAATACTGAACCACACTGGGTTGGCTCCTTAAAAACCCTGTCTACTTTGTCTGATTCAGTGAGGGAGAGGGAAAGGGAGAGAGAGTTGTATACGCAGCGAGGGTCTTGTGGGGGAAACCCTGGCAGACTGGTGTTACTCTGTCAGGCCTGGCCAAAAGAGCAGCACTTCACTCTCCACACCACACCATCTGCTCCAAGTGGAGGGGATACAATGGATCCTCAGACAGAGAGACAGAGAGAGGGAGGGAGAGACAGAGAAAAAGAGAGCTCTTTCTCGGTAAGGCAAGGTGGGATTTGTTTGCGGTGAAAGCTGCGCACTTACACTTAGATTAATTTGTTTTTGCTTTTTCAATTAGGATTAGCATCGCTTTCCCCTTATCGCGGGAATTAAAAATTATTTTAAAACAAAGATGTCGAGGTTTTACCTCTCCGGCCATAAACACAATATCACCTCCCTTCAGACGGCAATTAAGAAGCTTCATATCTCCTGATGAGGCATTTTCATCTCCGATTCACTCACAGCTTGCAAATGTAATTGTGATTGGACTTAGGGGTGGCGTGCGAGGCTATTATTTTGTCATGATGGTGCACTCATACCAGCTGGCCCACTGTTCGCCTGCCACATCTGACAAGACATCATCATTCTCACGACACATCCCCCAAAACCCAAAGTCATGAGAGGGAAATAGCTGCTCCACTCCCTAATTCCAGGTGTAAGGACAAGAATATTTGGATTCGGACTGAGAACAAATGAGGAAATTGATAGCAGCCATCTGCTCCACGATGCTGCCGAGAGCTGGTGAACTTGAACACACCTCGCAAAATGTCTGACAAGCTGTCTCTGGCTTCTGAGGCTCCGAAAAAAAAAAAGAGAATGTTTTTTTTTTTTTTTTTAATCTATAAACGAGAGAGAACAAATGCAAATAAAATGATTTATAAGTATCTAATTATAATATGAAAAAATACCAAACTATATCTTGTAAATGTCAAACTTTGTTCCTAAACCTGTGGAATCAAAAATAAAAGATGAAAAAAAAAACAACAACAACTTGTGGACATGTTGTTCTGCCTTTTCTTTCCATTTAGGGAAGTACATCTGCTAATGCCCTGAATTTATAAATGCTACAATGAAAGCCACAGCATCTGGCATATGTGGTTATTGTTTGATTGTTTTCTACTTTCTCTCAGTCTCTGTATGTCTCTCTCTCCCTTTTCTCTTTTCATCCCTCCATCGGGAGCCCGCAGAAGCAAAGGATTATGGATCTCTGGAAAGCGTTCACCCTTGGGTCAGAAGACAAGACAAGGCGAGGTAATGAAAGATAAACAGCTCGCTGCAAACACCTGTTAACGTCCGCTTCAAAGAAAAGACAGGGAGGAGGGGGGGGGGGGGTTTGCAGGGAGGGAAAACAAAAAAAGAAGTATTTGGCTGCCAAGCAACAGCCGAAGGGCCCCCCGGGCTGTTGACAGATCTTTATGAAATGAAAAAAAGGGAAAAGAAACGACAATGATTGTGGGCTTTTTACAACAGCGATGGATGATAAGAGGAACACAAGAGAAAACACAAGCAATCATAAATATACATCTTTACTGAGTCCTCAGGCGAACCTTTTGTGACACACACAAAAAGACACACACAGACACACTCGGAAAAAAAAAATCGCAAGGCGCTCAGGTATCCACAACAGCAAAAACAAGGCATATTCACTTAACTAATATGCCCCAACAGGTAAAGAGCTGTTGGATTAATTTCTTAAGCATGTAATGAATGTTAATGACTTGAAGACAAAGCTTTCTAAGGACGAGCAGTGTGAGACGCATAAAACTTTCATAAGGGTTAAGGGGTGTTGAATACTTAGGGACTAAGGAGGTATAGGGGGAAACAGAGACTGAATGTATCTGTTTAAGCTATTAGTCCTGAGTCCCCGGGGGATTCAATTTGAGCCTCCCATAGGGGATAGCCTCTTTATCCGTAGGGCATGATTGGGGCACGCTGGGGTTAAACTATAAGGGAGGCTATATAACACCATTGTGTGCCAAGTTTCGGGATGCTATCTCCCTCCTTGTTCTTTCAGGGCCATTTTTTATCAAAAGGAATTGGGGCGGTAAATGTCGTGGGGACCTAATCTTCGTGAGTAAGTGATATGTGACAAGAGAGCTTTTAAAGCACTTAGGACTGAAGATGGAAGAAAAGGCAGTACGGTGCTGGGGAAGGAAGAGGTATGAGTACAAAAATAAATACAACGATGCAGTACAATGGAGAAGAGAACAGCAGTGGGAGGAAAAGTGATTCATCAACAATTTCTCTGTTTTCTTAGGCTAGTTTCAAGCAGGCTAAAAAGAGTTTGATTTTTAACTCTTTGTGGTTCAGAGGCAATGCTTCACACCTGTCTCTGCGGGGAATTACCACCTGAAATCTGATTTTTCCTCGCTTACACCGGCTTGAGCTTGTCTGAACTGGACTATGAAGAGTTTAAAACATCAGGGTCACTTATTATTGCCTTTCAACCCCCTCAAACACACACACACACACACAAACTACAAAGATTTTTTTGAAGGATACATTGCTGCCTGAGTAGGGAGAGATGTCGGCCATGTCTTGGAGATCACTGCACTCAGACTTGATGAGGGACAGGGAGAGTCCCTCGGCTGTGCTGCCAGTGTGCGCTGGTGAACAAGAGCGATGGTGGTGCCCCATGTGACCTGATGCCATCTTGGTCCTCAGGCTGGTGGTCTCCCGGGACAGGTCCATAGAGTCTGGAGAGGAACGGTCCTTGCCTGGGTAGCCACCTGTGGGCCCACCGAGGGGGCTCTGGAAAGGGTAGCCTATGAGAGGCAGTGGAAAGGGGTGTCTAAAGGATGGGGGACTGAAGCCCATGGAGGCTGAGAGCGATGAGGGGTGGAGGACGGGGTGGTGGTGCCCGCCATGGGCTCCCACAGCTGAGGACTGGTGGTGGTGGTGCTCGCTGGGTGTCTTCCTCACGACTAAGGGTATCGCTTCGGTTTGGTCGTTGGTGGGACCGGGCATCCCGGGCATGCTGGCGAAGGAGTCTAGTGGATTGGGAATGATGACATCGCCGAAGCACTGCAGCCTCTGGTTGGCGGTATGGAAGTTGGGGTTGTCTCCATTGACGGTGGTGGGAAATCTCTCAGGAGGTATGGAGAGCGAGGGGAAGGCCTGCTGGGGTGTGGGGCGTGGAGGCTTGGCAAACACCTTAACCACTGTGTCCACCACCTGGGTCATGGCTGAATTGAGTTCCTGCTTGAGTGTTTCTGCCAGTTGTTTACCTTCAGCATGCATGGAGGAGCCTGGACCTCCTGGTCCTTTGCTCCGGCTGAGCCCCTCTCTTCTTGGCTTCTCTCCGTCCGCCAGCATGGCCTGCTCCTGAAGCAACGCCCGCGCCCTGTCGAGGAAATGGCCCGGGTCCAAGTCAGACATTTCATTGTCAGAGCGCAAGTCATCTCCACCCCGGTCATCGCCGCCGGTGTCAGACCTGCCCGGGCTGTCCTCAGACATGTTCCCTATGTCGTTGTGGAGGTCATTGTGGAGGTCGTTGTGTTCTGAGTCATCGGTCGAGTCATATATCTGAAAGAACTTCTCCTGCAGCTGGCGTAGCTGTTTCTGCATGTCCTCCAGCTGCAGCTTCAGTTGCCGTCGCTCCTCCTGCTTCTGTTCCTTCCTCTGGCACACAAGCTGGGTGAAGCTCTGTTGTTGCTGCTGAGGCAGACGCTGCTTACGCTTGTTCTCTCGGCTGCTACTGCTGCACACCTCGCCTCCCCGTGGGCTGCTGGGGGCCTGCTGCTGAGACTGAGGGGGTGGGCAGTCTAGATCCATCTCCCGGTCTCCATCCATCTCATGGTCGCGCTCATGACGGGAGGCAGCAGGTACCACCACACTGGGCGAGTGGCTCATACCACGTATAATGTTCTCTACGCGGGCTCGCTTGGCACGCAGATGTTCATCATTGAGACGTTCAATGTCAAACGAGGCCAGGCCGGGAGGGCGACCAAAGGGTGACAAGCATTCTTGAGGGGTGCTATCATGGGAGGAGTTACTGCAGGCATCTTCCTGGGGAGCATCTGAACTTGCATTGGAAAGCCCTGATCCGGGGAAGCCGACATCCCCTCTATCACCCCTGTCCCCTCTTTCTCCCCTCTCGGGTCCTCCTCCATTTTTCGCCATGTTATTCTTGAGAAGCTGGGAGATAATGGTGGTGCCAGGGAAGGGCATCATGGTGTCCTCGTATGAGTTGGCCCTCTTCAGTAGCTTTCGGAGTACATTGGACTTGGACTCGCTGTCGCTGGCTGACACAACGCCAGGCCCACCATGTGGCTGCACTACAGAGCACTCCATGGAGTCGGTGTCTGATCCGTGGTGAGAGTGGGAGCTCAGAGAGTTCATGGCACTGAAAATGGCTGCTTTGGCGCGGGCAATGTTATCAGTGGTTGTTGTTGTGGCTGCTGCTGTGGAGGAGGCTGTGCTGCCCACGGTCCTCTTAACACCAATGTCCACACGTCTTCGCTTGGTCTGTCTGTTCAGGAGGGAGTCGCTGTCATGGTCCGGCATCACGGGCTGCTGCTATTGGGCCATATCCCGCAAACCCAGTCCTCTAGGATCAAAGCCTCTGAGTACCTGTGGGCAAAAAATTCAGAGATGCATGACTCAAAGTGAGGAAGATTTTCAGAGTCTAAGTCACTGATGCACTTATTTTCCAACACTTTATTTTCAAAAGAAAAGCTTTACAGTTTTGGATAAACTGAAACAATTAAAATCTATGAGCCTCTAGAGATTTGCTTTAGACGATGATATGGATAAAAAGAGAAGAGTTCTGTCTCAAGCCAGCAGCCAATCCCTCCTAATATGCTTTGAAAAGGGACGGGTGCATCCGTGATTACAGTTAGGCAGAAGGACCAGAGACAGAGGGGTAAAGGGAACAGGCAAGATGGGGTCAGAATTAGGCCTTGGCTCGACATTCCAGGGCAAAGTCCTACATTTTATCCTGTCCCCTGTTACACGCCGTGCGACACTGAACCAGTTCCCACGGAACACAAAGCTGCATAAAATTATGATAATTACTTAAGTACTTGTCCTCATTTCCATTTTTGTGCGGTGTGAGGCAACATAGGAGCTATTAACACAAAATAAAATAAAAGAAATCGGGTTAAGAGTTTCTAAAAAAAGAAAATTAAAAAGTGGTGTACAAGAGGAGGCAATGCACATCGTATACCCTTCATGAAATCCTATTATGTAAGTGAGCGATCGTTTGGTCAACTCGACAAAATATTCTCATTTAAAACCCCGTTTACACGTTGCGTAATTTTAAAATGCAAGTCCCGTGCTCACATTAATCAATATGGCCATCATATCTTAAGCAACGGGGAGAGTGACACATAAAAGAAACACAAAATAGGCCTATTGATTTTGGTGCCAGCGTGAGCTCACTTCTGTGTTTTTTGTTTGTCTTTTCATCTGGCAAGGGCAGTTAATTCTGCTCAAATGAATAGGTCACAAGGGTCAGCTCTGGCAAGGAGCAACTTAAAGCGCTCTTACAAAAACCCTAATGCCCCTCTGAAAGCAAAACGTTTTGTCAGTACAGGCCTGCATCAATACTGCTATGTAAGCAGCGGTGGCAGTGTCTCAGTCGGAGCCATACCAGATGCATCCAGTCTTGAATGTGGTGATATCAAAAGAGGAGTATTTAATCTGTATGACGCTCTTTAAAAAATTCAATTATTTCTGAGGTTTGTAAATAAATAGAAAATAAATTTGACAGTGTTTTCTGAAGCGCACAAAAGTGGCAAAACTGGTGTAACAATTTACTTATTCTTTTTACACCCCTCAGAAAAACACCAGCTGTTATTAAGACTCACGGTGGCTCAGTAAAAAATTAAAATGAAATATGTCAAACACAGTATTCCTTCTTTAACTTTAGTGTCACAGGCTGCAAATATACTCAAACGATGCACCCATTTAGGCAACTTTAAGATCTGCAACATAGCTTTAAATTCTTGAATTTTAAATACAAAGAAAGTCAAATATCCGACTAGCTTATGTTGAATTTTGCTACGATATTCGAAGACAAAAGACATTTGAAGACGTCTAATTCCAAGGTTCAGGTTCAGTGTGTGTAAACAGCAGAAAACTGAACTCCAGTGGCATTTAAAAATATTCTCTTTACCTGATTATTTGCTCGTTGTAACTAAAAGAAATTGCACCATCTTTACATCATCACCGCACGTGAAAAGTAATTAAAAAAGAAAAGCTTCTTTCTTGTCACTAAGCCTCAGACACACACACACACACCAAAGCGCGTGCACACACACACACACACACACACACACACACACACACAACTTTGCTGTTGGCTTTGTTGGACACTGTGTGCTGTGATGCACCACTGGCAGCTTTGTCACTCTGAGAAAACATTTCACAAACTGACAATAAAAGACTGTGAAGTTTAAGTTTACTGTAAAATCAGGCTCAGTTAAATGTTTTCCTCCGAAAATCCATCCCTTTAAAGTGACACCAAAATGAACCCCCCCCCCCCCCCCCTTTTGATTAATGGCTCTGGCCCAAGTCTTGACAGCCACATCCAGCAGCTCAGACAAGAGGTGATACATCTCCAAGAAAAAAAACCTTGACTTGATCGCCTCAGGATCTTAACAATGAGCTTGAAATAGTCACCAGCACCTGTCTTTTCCGACGGCGCACCTGTCTCCCATTGCCCATGCGCACTCTCACCCTCTCTCGTTTAAAAAAAAAAAAAAAAAAAAACAAGCTATGAAAGAGCTGATGTTCTGTCTAACTTTTAAAGATCTTCACCTCATCCTTTAAGCTGCTTCTTCACCTTATTTCAAGCTGAAACATTCCGGCTGATAAGAAACAGAAAGTAAAAAATAATCAGGTTTGAACTTAAATAAATTAAATAACACACAGTTGCTGCAACTTTGTAAACTTAACATTTATAAGATGACAAACAAGACATTTGGCTTTTGCACATATGGTCACTGGACAAACTATCCGAACCAAAGAGAGACCAAAGAGTTGCGCACACTTACAAGAACATACCGGCAACGTTTTACCACAATCTTCCAAAAGTGCTGCCGCAGAAGACACACATCAAATCCACAAAACAGGCGCACTGACAAGCTTCACAACTGCCTAGTGCAAATATAACAGCCTTTAAGAGGCGTTAGATTAAGATTTAGCCCACAGGACAAAGACAATACGCACATAAAACATCAATACGCACGGGAGATCAAATCTACATCTCAAATCCGGTGAAAAATCAACTCATGTTTTAAGTCACGTCTCAAAAACACTTCAAAAACTTACTTCCAGAAGTTGCAAATCAACTTGATCTCCGCGTTTGATGAGGAAGGCTGGGCTACCGTCCGCAAATCATCCTCGCAACAGAAAAAAAAAAAAAAAATAGGGGCTGCTCGCGCAACAACTCTTACCACACATCAAGATGAGGGGAACGAAACAGAGCAAATAATGGTCGTATAGATATGATTAGCTGTTGATCACCACCGGAATAAATTTCCTCCCGTTCATCATGATGTTTGATTTGTTTATTTTTTCCGCCCACCGCGCGCAGGCGAGGCAGAACAAGAACAAGAGAGGGAGGTATCCGAGGACAAGGTTACTTACCCTTTAGATGAAGAGGGGGACAACCTGAACTCCTACGGCAACAACACACAAAAAAAGACAGAATATACAACGCAGAGCTCGGCGGATCGCTGGATGCTGGGGATGTAACAGTTTCTCAGAGGAGGAAGGAGAGCTGGAATAAAGTCAGCGGCGCCGGCGAAAGGAACAAAATAGGAAAAATATAGAAGATGAAAAGAGCTCTTGCGCGTCGGTCTCTCCCTCTATCCTCTGCTGTGACTGAAAGAGTGAGAGACATAGAGAGAGTGCAAGAGAGGGTGCGAAAGAGAGAGAGAGAGACTGCGTGTGTGCGTCTCCGAGGCGCACTGGATGCAGAGGGACTGGATGCTGGAGCGCTCCTCCGCCACTAAGATTCACTTTAAGACGCGGCTGAAGGAAACAGGAAGACGTGCGCGTCATGAGCGGCGTGATGTAACTGTCGCAACCTACCAATAAGAAGCGTCCGTCCGGTCCGGAGAACAACGCACTGAACTTGACCAGAGAATGGGACTTGAGCATACAACTAAAGAGAGAGAGAGAGAGGGGGAGAAAAAAGGAAATACCACTCTTACTAATCTCTTTCTTCCCAAATCACCGACTGCGCGAGTAAGAATCGTTACGCACTTTGACATTACACCTCAAGCCGCAATAAAACACATAGTCCACACTTTATCATCATATTTATCCTCATTTTAAAAAGTTCTTTATAATAAATGTGAACGTTTTACTTTGATTCAAATATATTTTGAATAAAAATCAGAATAAGAACAATTTCACTTTAAGAAATATTGATTTATTTGGCACCCAGTGAGATTTGTTCCACACATTTAAGGACAAAAAGCATGATTTTAAAGATGAATAAATGAATTAAGGCAGATACTGTTTATTGGAAATGTTTCTTCCAGCCTTCTTTGTAGCAATAAAACTCAAAATTAACAATTTATTTTACAATCAAACCACTTTTTTTTCAACGCTTGTGTTTACTCATGTTTCGATTATGTTTATGACTCCATTAAAGCGCATTAACATTCCGTCAAGCCCAGTCATTTCTAACGATTACCAACTTTGTAATTTGATATTTTAATAAGTTTGAATATCAGTGATTAATGTGTTTTTATTTTAAACATTACTATGTGCATTTTTTTCCTGCAAGTGAAGTACACATTTAGGCTGCAGTAGTGGGCCACTTGGGTATTGGGGGGTTCAAAGTGGCATGTAGGGATATTTTACGCGCAGAGTTTCCTCATTGGTTGCAGCAAAGCAAAGTCTGATTTATGAAACAAGCAAAGCAGCACAGAAGCTCCCGAGCTTTGCTTTGGAATTCAGATTATCCAGGGAAGCCAATATCTGAGGAGAGCTAAACGTCTCTTTGTGAAACGCTCAGTTAAGAGCCGAATATCATCATGAAACGTCTGTCACTCGGATCCACAGCCTGCCACTGAAATGTCCCCCTCCGTGCGAAAAGACTGCACTGTCATCAGAAAATGATTATTAAGTTAAACTGTAAACGCAAACAAATCCACCTTTATGATTTGATCATTAAGATTTTGAATGATTTATTTGATTTTTACTCCTCTTTTGAAAGTCTCCCACCTGTGAGGCTGAACCCTGCGGACACTGACATCTGATCCTTTCCACAGAAAAACCTGCTCGACGCTTCTGATTTATGAAATGATGACGGCTGCTCGTCCTCCTCTTGCATTCCTACAAATTGGATATTTAAAATTACACTGCAGTTTTAGCGCTCTGCAAATATTCTACTCTTCCAACTACACAACAGGTGTATTTGCTCAAATTGTTTAGTGATATTATTTGGACATGTGTGCCACTGAAATTAATCTTTACAGCAGAGATTTTCTGCATCGAGTTTAATGAGATTTCTGGATAATACAGGTCACATTTATCTGCTTCAGTCTGCGTATCTGAAATTAAAGAAATAATAATAACCGATACATTTATTTTAGAACAAAGGTTTTTATTATTGCTGTAATAATTATTAATGGTGAATGCAGTTATATTTATTCGTATCCGTGAAATTGTTAAAGAAAAACTTGTTCACACACTATTACTTTCAGATCAGCGTACTTTTTTGCTCTTGCCCTTTTCTCCAGCTTTTCACTTTGGATTCCGAATCTTCTTTTTTTATCCTCTGCACAAACAGGATCCTAAAGCACTTAACTTGAAATCTTATTTTCCATACGCGCCTCTGTCAGGTGCCAAAAGGGAAAAGGCGAGTCTCTTTTCCATGTCGCAAGCAAGTGTTTTTTAGGACGAACGAATTGCAACGAAGTCAGCAAACTTTTACTGTCTGGAGTGTCTTTTCCAAAGCAGGTGTCCCGGCCCCCCCTTTTTGCTCCCTCAACTGGCCTGTGGCTGATTTGGCCTCGGCTCCCCTGGGTGCCGTCGGTGCGCACACAGGCTGGAAAAACAGGCCGGGACATTAAAGAAACGCGTGTTTGGAAAAGGAAGACTCGGATGAGGTGTAGAGGAAACGTGTCGGTTAACACTGGCTGCTCTTATCGCGGCCCATTCCAGGTGGATCAACGCGTGTATTTATTTCAAACTCACTTTCCCCCCTCTTTTTTTGGGTCGAGTGCGACACACCTCGATGCCCAAGACTGATAATGCGCTCTGGCATTGCGCACTGATGGTTGAATTTATTGACATATTTATTAGAGTTGGGCCCAAATGCAGAAGGAGGGAGGGAGTGAAAACAGTATATCTCCCAGAGGCGTTATAAAGGTACTTTTTTATTACAATCTGACCACAATTAAGTGGTAATAAGTGCGCGCTCGCGGTGATGGTATGCCGGAGTGGAGAAGCGCCAGTGGCCTATTTTTCCTCAGCATTAATTTGGATCAACGACGGGTCAGCTGTCTCTCCATCATTATCACTATTAATACTAAAGTTTTTGTCTTATTTTTGGAGCAAACTGAATCAACAAACATAACCAAACTGCTTCCTAAATTTGTGTTACATGAATTATCATAGAAAGAATTAATATTATTCAGGAGAAGATCTAATATCTTGAGCAGCAGCGGTTATAAAACGGCCTTAATCAGATAATGACTTGATGTGCTCCTACAACAGCTCCATTTATTTTCACAGACAGTTTTTTTTTTTTTTAGAGAAATAAGAGAGAGAGAGAGAGGGGGAGAGAGCTATTTGCGAAAAACACAAGCAGGGAGAGAGATGGTAGCGCTAAAAGCTGTTTTGTTCCGGAGAGGTCTCCGGGTCCCTGAATAAAAAGGTTTAGGAGACAGGACATAGGAGAGGAGAGGAGGATTTGTCCGAGTGTAATAAGTGAGTAGGCGTCTGACTCTTACAGCCTCTAAAGTCCTTGTTGGGGCCTCATGTCCAGCACTTAATGTATTCAGCTGCCATCATCAAAGATGAGGATGCTGGAGGGAAATATGGATCCCACTTGTTTCTGTTTGTCAAGGCAAAAAAAGGAAAGAGAAGTCTGCAGTGAAATAACAAGAACTCCCTGCACTAATAGGAGATAAGAGATTTTAATTTATTGGGAACAACTTCACAGAGACCTTCATTATGTTATTTTGTCACAATAACCCAGTGAAGGTCTCAGTGTGTCACGATAACTTGATGAATGTCTCTGTTCCAAAATGTTCCTTATAAATCTCCTATAATTGCATGTGTTGGAGACAGTGTGTGGGAGCGCTTGTTTTTACTACAGTCGGCCCCAAGATGCACCTGCCGACCTGCAGGTGTGTGAAAGTTTGTCTGTTGGTAGTAAAATAACATAAACGTACACAGACGTAATTATTAGTGATATTACTTTTTGGCTGCCGGGGCTGATAGCTGGCACAGTGTGGCCCCCAATGACCCATATCCCTCTTTCTAGGCTACAAGTAGTGGTGATTATAGAGGCGAGTGTGTGTGTGTGTGTGTGTGTGTGTGTGCGTGTGTGTGTGTGAGCGTGTGTGAGAGAGAGGCTGGTCGTCCTCCGTGGCCTGTTTTACAAAGCCATTCAGTGAGGCACGTACTGCACACTACACACACACTCTCATATTCAAATATGCTTTATTTGCATAAATGTGTATCGACCACTGTTGCAGAAGTAAAAGTGTGACGCAGTGTGAAGACAACGTGACGGGCAATAGTGACAACATGCACAAACAAAACACTGGGTGACCTCATGATGAAGAATCAACAGCAATAATGTGCGAAATTGGAGATTTATGCAAGGCCGTAGCCATGGAGCCAACACAGGGGGGACCAAATCAGCCAGGGGTGCCCCCTAAATAAAAAATAAAAATGTAAAACTCCTGCTATATTACAGTAACGTAGCGGAGCGTCCTGTTCACCTAGCTGAATGATTAATAAAACAATAACTGAAACTGAACATGGTGAAACAGCTTAAAAAGTAACTGCTGCACATTTATTTTGTCACACCAAAAAACTCTCACGCATGCATGAGTTCCTTAAAACAGCTTCTTCTGCCCTACGGCAACTCAAAAAGGACACACAATATAGAATACTATATGCATATGCAATAAATGAAAAGTACAATAGACTTAACGTGGGCTTTATCATAAGTAACTCAGTAAAAACAACCTACCCGAATAATAAGTCCATGAGCCATGCTCTGCTGGGGTACGGCAACACCACGTAGACAAACAACATGCAGAAATGCACTGTAAAAATAATAATGGCAAATTTTCTGGTGTAGAATAACATTTTTTAGATTATTTATGTTTTTTGTCAATATATTGGGGGACATTTTAACATGAACTGAACTGAACATAAGCTGTAATTACTGCCTTGGATTTACGCAATACACACAATAATTTCTCTTATACACATTCTCCGTTTCCTTGTGGACTCACATGGCCCTGACAGCCTCAGTGATTAAACACAGCATTGCAACACTTTTCTAAATCCTGTTTTCAGCTTGTGATAAAGAACTTGTTTGCTCTGACATTAAAACAAGGCTCCATGTCTGGCCTGCAAATAACAGGCAATTAAAAGAATGCTGCTCAGTGAGGCTGATGGGAAATATGGCTGCAGTCAAACTCATTAAAACCACAGATATATACACTCTAAACATCATAATTAGTCTTAGCCATGTGTAAAATCCTCCACGTTTCCTCCATGTATGACATTTCTTTTGCATGAAATAAAATGACGCAGTAAATTCTGATTCAACATGTCTGAGGAGCAACCTTAAAAGTGCGCATTATTGTATTAAAAATCACTGCTTATGACGGGTTAGGATAAAGTCGACAGGAATGAAGGGCGCGCGCACGCTTGGCACGCGCACACACGCACACACAGAGCGCCTTGGAGGTGCTTGGGCGGACAGACATGTTGGGAAATCGCCTGGAACTGTATTAAGCCTGACGTCCTTAAAACAAACAATGGCACCATGAAATAAGGGCTTATGCGCTCAAAGTCAAAGAGCCCCCTCAGCAACTCTCCCTGTTTATCTCTCCCTCTGTCTGACACACACACACATGCACACACACATGCACACACACATACATACATGCACGCATGCACACACGCGCACTCACCATTTCTTGGGGGTTACACAGTCAGGCTCGCAGCTCCATCGGGAGGGGACCAACTTTGCTCCTATGAACTCTCACCTGTCAACATGGAGCAGAGGACTTTACTTGGTAAACACGAAAGGACTTTAGCTGTTTACTTCTGGCGGTAACTTAGCCTATTTTATCCACTGCAAGGCCGCGGTCACAGCTGGTTCTCCGGGTGATCTGAGTGCGTTTCAAGGCGAGATTAAACCCACGCCAAACTCCTTTCAAAAATACGACAATTTTAGTGCAGCCGTTCTTAGGCTGCTTATTTTGTCGAACACGACTTTAATTATGTTTTGACAATGTGTGCTTCATCGATAGGCTACATCCGGCATACATCCAAGTGAGCTTGATTGAATCAGTTTGATATGTGGAGCAACTTTTTGGGAATTTGCTGCTCGCTACCGCCCCACGCTGTGGGCTATTATTAGAGGCGCATGAGCGAGTGACGGGGTGTAAAAGTTGTAATTAAATTAAGCACAGCGTTGTTTTTTGGTGCTTAATGACAGCCGAATTTAAGAATAGGCTTCAGTGATTCGTGATATATATTGAATGTTTTTCTGTGATGCTTAAATTTCTTGTAAATATACAAAACAAGATAAATTTACACATTTTCCAATAGAGTACGGCAGCAACTCCTCCACACCTCATGCAGAGTGCAGATCTCTGCGTTTTCCTTTTTTAGATTTCCACAGCCATTATCCTCCTGTGCGACCACAGCTTTAAAAAAAAGAAAAGAAAAAACACGGGCTGTGGCAGATAAGCGGCGGTCTGTTTTCGCTCCTCTGATCAGCGGTAATTATATTTGTTGGCGTGGAGGTAAGTGGTCCTCCCCGGGGGGCGTATTGTACTCGACTCACTCCGTGTCATAAAATAAAATTACAAGGAAAGGAGAAGATATCCTACAATAACAGAGGCGAGTCGTAAAATCAAAGAGTGGCTACATTAAATCTGAAGTAGAGAGAAAAAAAAAAAGCCTGACGGAAAATACATTAGGGGTATGATGGACGGGGGCAGGGGGCTTCAAATAAAACGCAGGTTAATGAGTTTTTAATAGCTTCTACGACTATATGGTTGGTTAACAGGCACACACACACACTCACTCACACACACACACTGAGCTTTTTCTAGCTGACTGAGGCAATTAAGAGTAATTAGTGATCAGTTACCTGTGCTTCAGCCTTTCTGCACTCCCCCAAATACTATAAAGAGAGGCGTCTATAGGGTATGAAGTGACATGTACACGGCTTAAGTAGCTCTAAAGTGCCTCTCTCACCACACAGTAGGCTCCAGTTATAAGTTTAGCTCTCTGCAGCAGTCCGCTCTCCTGTTACAGCAGTGGACATTCACACGTCTTGTACCTGTTGGCACCCTTTTGTCTGGTTTATGTATCTGTGTAACCTTTGACCCCCACCGTGGATGTTTGGCATGGCACCCAGCGGCCTTTCTCTGGTGACCTCTCTTGACCACTCGCTGACCTTTCACACCAGAGGAGATCTGGCTGCCTCAGGGGAGGTCAGGAGGAGGGTAACACCGGCCTGTAAACAAACACAGACATGGATTTGGAGTGTTGTTACATGCTGATTGAAAATGAAATCTCTGGCTCCATCAAAGTGGAAATGAGTCAACGTATTTCCAGTAGTGGAAAAATAAGTACTTTACTTGAGTATTTTCTTTTTATACTACCTAATTTACTACTGTATTACATTTTAGAGGGAAATATTGTACTTTTGACTCCTCTGCATTGTAAAATATTATGCAGGAATTTAGCGGAATCTCATCTTTCTCATTAACTTGAAGATCAAGTGTGTAGGATATATTGGAAGAAACTGAATATTCATAACTATGTTGTCATAAGTGTATATTCACCTTCATTTATTTTTCATTTTCTGTAACCGCTTATCCTGTTAGGGGTCATGGGGGGTTGGAGCCTATCCCAGCTTACATGGGGCAAGAGGCAGGGTACACCCTGGGTGCCCGGTCTCACTCCAAAGTCGTTGAAATCCGGTGCTTGGGCAGTAACTTGCGACGTCAGAAACAAACAAAAAAGGCGTCCATTAACATCGGCATGATACTCGGGCAGTTGCCGTTATAGTTTAACATCCCCCGGTGGCATCGGGGGGAATTGCAGCAGAACAAGGATGAAAAATAAGGCGGATCAGACTATCACAGGGCTGACACATAGAGACAGACAACCATTCACATCCACAGCCTTTTGCTTATCTTTGTAAAAGTGAAGTTTCCTTTCTCACCTACCTGAAAAAGCAAATACAAGTTAAGATGGAAGGTGATATGGCCCTCTGCCTGAACACCTCTGTCCGGTCAATTTAGTTTGCAACTCAGTTTTAAACAATATATGTAGTAGGGGGTCTCTACTCCGTCTCTTTTTCGGCTGAGCGTTGAAGGCCCCTGATCGAGATTGTTGAAGATATCGTCCATAGAGATGTCTACCTTCTCTCAAATATAACAGAACTAGATGGCACTTGGCTTGTGGTGCTCAAAGTGCCAAAAAATAAATTTGAAAAACTCAGCAGCAATGTCTCTTTCCAGAAATCATGACCTGGTTACTCAAGATAATCCACAGACCTTGTTGTGAGCAGTTTCATGTAGGAACTATTTTCTTTCGACCAAACTACACCTGCCAAATGTATCACCACGCAGAAGGAGGAGTGCATCTACTGCTAGCTCACCTAGCACCACTGAGCTCGCTAACGTTACAGCTCAGCCGAAGAGGACGCCAATGTTTACATCTCGGGCTAACACAAGCATGAGCCTCTCATCCATGAGTAGATGCAGGACTGTAATTGAGCATTTTTACAGCATGTGTTGCAATTTTTACTGACCTTAATCATTTTTTTTTTATATCGGTGTCACTTGCCATACAGTTTTAATTATATAACTGTGCACTGCCTATAGTATCCAGGCACCTTTATATAGTGTAATGTATGTGTGTAGCTTGTAATTAATCAGAGTAGCTTGACCATCTATCCTCTGTTGGGCCGTGCATGAACACGCTCCAACCACAGGTTAAAAACCAGCAGCCTATAAAGTGCTCATGCACACGCACACAAGTGAACACACATAAACACAGAAGAGATGCCACGCACACTCAAGTATGTACTGTGTATATGCACAGGCCTACATTCATGCAAATCACTCCCGGCATTTTCAAAGACTTCCCCGTGGACAGGAGCGTCTGCCAGCGCTGCTATAAATCACGCTGAGGCTGGTGCTGAGGGCAAGGCACACCTTGTCCACGTCGCCCCCACTCCTGGGCTGAATAAACCATAACATCCTGCCTCTCGTGCTGCCCGACGCCCTCCGAGCACGACCCTAGAGAAGACCCCCCTCATGCCCTCATCTCCCCTTCTCCTCCTCCTCCCTTCCTCCATCTCATCTCTCACCCCATCCCTGCTATTGTTCCTCCTCCTCCTCTGCCTAACTTGTCTATCTTTAGGAATTTTAGCTGTTGCAGTGGACCCTCGGGCTGGGCTCTGCTTGTTTGGAACAACACACAACCCCCTCCCCATCATCATGAAACTCTTTTTTTTCCATTCCAATGACTTCCTGCTGGAGGAGTGGGATGAGAGAAAGAAAAGGGAGAAAGAGAACAGAAAAACAGCAGGAAGCAAGCGTTTAACAGGAGGATGCTGACACCCTCATCCTGTCGTGTGCCGGCTTGGTTCAGGTGCTCTGAGCCAATCGGCTCCCTCTGCTCCATTTACCTCAGGGTGTGCCGAATTTGGCTGAGAAGGTGCGCCTTTCCTTCATGACCCCCTCTGGAGGAAGTATAATGTTTCTGGAAAGAAAAGGGGAGCATTACACTGCCCGTCCAGAGGAGCCAAGCGCACAGGCTCATAATAGAGCGTTAAACCCCATCACCACCCGACAGAGACATAAAAGTGAACAAAGAATAAGGAATGTGTGGAGCGTTGGGTTATCTGCTGATTATTTCCCTTGATTTTTACGGCTGCAGTGGGAGAAGCTAACCAAACAATCCAGCCCAGCAGTTGGCTCTTGGCACTCCACTTGAAGGTCTTATTATAGACAAAACTCACTTTGGAAAAGAGAGAAAACTTGCCGTGTGTTGCTTGGCATGCAACCACACAAATGATTACCTCCTCTAAAATTTAATTTCTAAGAAAAAGGCTGAGAACTGCCAATAAATTCACTGATACGCAACACTGTGTTTTAATTTGAAAACCCATTTTGTTAGAGGAAGGAGACACATGTTTTAGATGTCGGAATGATGATTTTTGGAACAAAACTGCTCCTTTAGTCACCTACAACAACACATGCATGTACAGGAATGAGCACACACAGATATGTATTTGTATGTGGGCGTGCTCATGTACACACACACACACACACACACACATACACACACACACACACACAAGAGGTCCAAATCTCTCTCTAACCCCTTGTATGCCTGGGTACATCCACCAGAACGTCAGAGGAGCCTTGAGAGGACAGGAATAGCGAGGCATGTGCCTATTTGTGGCATCATTGTTATAGAGATAAAAGATCTTACTGTTACGCTCACATGAACACACACACACACACACACAAGCAATAATGTGAGTTTAGTGCCATAACATAAAGTCAAGGTGAAACATTTACTCAAACACACTGATCAGAATCATGAGGTACAGCCGCAAAAAACTCAAATACCCACTCATGCATGTATGTACATAAATGCTCAATCTCTCTCTCTCTCACACACACACACACACACACACACACACACACACACACACACACACACACACACACACACACACACACACACACACACACACACACACACACACACACACACACACACACACGCACATTAGGCATGCATCAGTCAACAGGCGCACACACTCACATACTCACTGGGCAGTTCCTAGAAGAGACAGTGGAGTAATCTCCTCTCTGTACACCCATAAGCAGCTTCTTTTCTTTCTGCATGCAGTGTGTGTACATTTGTGTTGGTGTGTGTGTGAATGCCACACCACAGCTCCATGCCTCAACCATGGGCTAACCTGGCTATAAATGAGCCGCAGTGGCACCTGTGTCGGTACAGATCCAGTGTGAGGGCAGAGCAAAGTCCCATAATAGGACTCTGTGTCTTTTGTTCTGTTGGTATGAATAACTGCTCCGAGAATAATGTCCTCTCCTCCGCCCTGTAAACGTTCTGAGATGAACTGTTTCTGTCTCGAGGTGCAGCTTTTTCAGAGAAAATACCTGTAGGGTTGGTAGGATTTTTTAAAGTGGGGTTGTATGAGGTACTTAGCCATCGTCAGCGTGTTACCGATGGCGGTCAGCACGCCCTCGGTTTGCAGGAATGCTGCCACAGAAGCTAAGCAATGTACTGCTGCAGCAAAACTTATTTTACTCACCTAAAAAAAGTTTAAGTGTATGGTATAGTTAGAATATTTTTACTGCTTTAACTTGCTGTCAGACAGGCCTTTCTAAAAGGTAACTGAAACCTTTATATTGCTCTCTTCAAAGCCAGACTCCATTGACAAAGACAGTAATTTTACCTCACTGAACACAGGAGCTGCTGGTCTACTGCTGCCTCAATTGGTTAGTTAGTTTGTGTAAGTGTTGCTGTTTTCGTCAAAGGAGTCTGGCTGCTTTTAAGAGAACAATATATCAGTTTTACTTCCCCGTCAGAAAGTGCTGTACGTCATTTTTTCCCCAAGTTTTAACATTCAGTGCAATATTCAGTGCAAGCTAACTGCGCTAACGACATATCGGGAATATGCATCCACATTTTTTTCCCACACCAGATAGCAAACAAAAGCAAAAGACTGTGTCGCATTAAGTATCTGGGAGCTGTAAATTCACCACTTCCAAGTAGAAGAGAGACCATAATGTTATCTCGAAACCTGAAGCCAAGGTCAGACCAAAGATCTGCGAGAAGATGAGTCGAAAAAGGCAACTACTTGCAACGCACTGTTCTGCCATGTTCTAAGAGCCTGTCGGTTCACACCAATGCAACTAGATGAGATGGTGTATCACCTCATGCAACAACTCTCTGTTCTTCTCTTCTGATTTCCAGCTTTTCTGGCTTATTTTGTGGCTGAATATGATTTGTAGCTTCTTAAAATATGAATGAGGATAGTGATAGTGAGATACTGGCTACAGCTGCATTTGTAGTAGTGATGAAACGGCGAGACACAAACAACACAAGCATCAGATGGACTGTATTCATAATAAATACGCCACAATTATATAAATAACCAGCACCAACAAATCAGTCAATGAGAATGTGTGTGTGTGTGTGTGTGTGTGTGTGTGTGTAAGCACATGCAGCAAGCAGCAGCAGCCTCCCACCATCTGAAACCGGCACACCGTGAGGTCAGACTTGACCAGCAGACTTCACAACAAGCCGACTGGCTGTAGAAACAGGTGACTGGCTTTAGGTTCTAAAACCAGCTGCCGGCGATTTGACCAGCTGAGTTGCAGGTGACACCATCAGCCAACTCGAGTCAAGCTCAGACCGGCCAGTTCACACCGCTGCAACTTTTCTCTGCAACGTTCTAAATCGGTTTGAACTGGGCTTCACGGTGGAAAGATTCTCCTGGTCTTTGCCAGCGCATCACGTCCGCAGCTGTCCGTACCAAAGAATAGTTTGAAGGTGAAGAGTGCTCACTCTGCTGGAAAATCCGGGAACCAAAATGTCTCTAGAAAGTGCACTGCTAACTCTAACAACAAAAAACAAAAACAAATCGACTCCTGATTGAAGCAATCTCAGTCGACCGATGATTTTAATCTCTGACTTTCAAGGGGTAACCCTAATATTTAACCTATTTTGGTTTCTACTAGAACAAGTATACAACTAAAAGTAAGCACAACAGCCCCTCTTTCATGTCACAACACAACTTTAAAATGTTCAGTTTAGCATTACAACACAATTCTACAAAAACAAACGTCACAGTAATTGTTGTATTACTCACCCCCAACCCAAACTACTCACACAAACACACACACGCTGCTGTTTTTAGTGTCTTTAGTTAAGCCAGAGGAGAAGTGATGCCCAGGGCTGTTCCTGATCCTCCTGGCCTTTTCCTTGCAGGAATCTCCTCTTCCTGTGCGGAAGAGCCTGCCTGTCAGTGACGCCTCCCAAAGGAAAGTGACAGTGGCTTTATTCACCCGCTGACCCGTAAAGAGGACAGCGGAAGAAAGAAAAACCCAACAACGTGTGTGTGTGTGTGTGTATGTGTGTGTGTGTAACCTGACTAAGGGCTTCTTTTCTCTCCAGTAAGGAGGTGCGATGAATCTTGTACAATCAGCAGAACCTCTGCATACATGTGCGTGTGTGTCATGCATCCAGTGTCATGTCCTTTAACCGACCCGACTGATGTGAATGCATCTTCTCTCGCTCTTTTCAGCCTCTTTTGTGTGTCCAGATAAAAAACAACCCAACAAATCCCCACATGGGCCGACTGATGTCCTTTTATCTGCTCTCTAAACACACAGATCAGTTCTTATTTTTTTATTTTTAGTCTTTCCATCTCAAAGTCGGAGGCCTCGCAGCCTTGAAGATCGAAAGATAAAAGGATAGATAGATGATGTCCATCTGCTCTGGTGATCTCTCTCCAACTTTGTTTGGCATCAGCCTTTTCTCCATCCCACTCTGGTCCCACCAGCCCCCAGAGGACCCAGGCACTGGCCTTTTCTTGACCCAGTTTAGGACTTCCATTCTGGGCTTTCTGATCTGTCCACTCTCCGCTCTGTGTGGGGGTTCAACAGAGAATCCTGAGATTATCTGATGGTCACTTAAGAGGGAACGAGAGTGAGCGAAGTGCTGTCCACTTAGCTAAAGATTATCCTTTAAAAGGAAGGGATGGCGGTGGAGATGGAGGAGAGAAGGAGAAAAAAGGATGTGCTTAAGAGATGGATATAGAGGGGGCGGATGGAAGGAGAGATTGCGAGGACAGTCAGAGTGATAGAGGGAGGGCAAATGAATCATATGGAGATAAAGTGCGTGTGGGAGAGGGTTAACAAAAAAGCGAGGAGAAAAATACGGCAATGAGGGAAACGTCTAAATGAAAAGCTGAGATGGAGGTGAGGTGACAGAGTGAGAGAGCGGAGGAAGGTCGACGGAGAGAGGCAGAGATGGAGAGATAAAGAGAGGAGGAAGCAGGAAGGATGAGGACAAGAGCTGGATTAAGCAGTAAAAACAGGGATTGTGAAGTGTTCGCAAACCAAACTGAGGACCTTTGGCTGTGCTTTTTATGGGTAATGGGGTGTACCGTGTGTGCTGACTGTTATTTGTCAAACGTAATCAGCACAAGTGGCAATCTGAAGTAAGACCTGATTTATAATTTAATTACAGACTGAATGTTACCGAAATATCTACATATAGTCTTCTCTTTTTCTCCTGCTGTGATCTGGGTACACAGCAACATGGCTACAATAAAGTCCAGTGATGCAAGAAACACAAACAATCAGATGATCAAACAGGTTTTACACACTCCAACAGTGTACTCGCATTACCATACAAACTTTATTTAACTTTATTCACCCACATAAATTGATTTTTTTGGCCAGCAAGATAAAGTGGCAAATGTGTGAGCAAATAATGGCACAATCAGACGCGGAGCAACATTATCATTCATGTGGAATTGTCTTTGTGTCCACCTGGCAAACCTAATTCCAATATTCACTCTCCTTTTAGCTCTGTTGTTGGTCTCCGACAACTCCTGAATGAACTATCTGCTCCTTTAGTTGCTAAACACACCACTGTGTTCACAAATGAAACAAAACAATGAGCTGAAAGAAGCTAAAATGCCCCATAGAGCCGAGGGAACTACAGAGTTAAGTGGGATTTATACTTGTGCATCAGGTCTATGCAGAGTCTGTGCTGAAGCCTACGTCGTTGTGAGCAATTATACTTGTGTGGTGGTGTGTCTGTGTTTAGTTGATTCAAAACACACCCAAAACACACATTAAACACACATTAAACAAGGCTTCATAGCGACAATTTCAAACACAAGTACACAAATCAGCTTCACTGTAACTCGCAGCATTCACAGACAAAGCATTTGTCTTTCACTGGACACATTTTCCCCACAAATACAACATGCTAATGTTTTTAGCACAAGCCTATGGTATTTTACATTGTATAAATTAGCCTAGCAGCTAGCAGACTTTTAAAAGTAAGTAATGTTACAAAAAAAAAGCTCTATTAAAACTCACAAGGTTCACCAACAAATCACCTGTCTTATACTAAACACATCTCCCAAACAAATATAACATGCTAATGTTATTAGCACAAACCTATGGCATTTTACATTGTATAAATTAGCCTAGCGACCAGTGGAGATTTCCTCTACTCATATGAAGCCAGAAAAAAAAAGAAATCACACATACGACTTCAAATGCTTTATTGTCTTCAATTTATTGTTTCTTATCTGTGAAATAAAAGTAAATAAAACCTTCATTCCCACTGAGGGAAATGGTTTCAGCTTACAGAAATAAACAGGAGGTCTGCGTCTGGAGAGGTGCACTTAAGGCTACAGCGTAGGATCTACGTTGACACAGACCCTACGCTGTAGGTATGAAGTCGATTCTACGTAGAAATATAAATTCTGCTTTAGCTGCTAATTATCAGCAGGGTTGTCATGATGAGCAACTCTCTACACACAGAACCAGAAGAAAAAAAAAAGATCAAATGTGCCAACAACAGCAGCGACATCATCTAGTGCACCCGTGGAGATACTGTTTAGCCTGGGCAGTCTTGTGCTGAATCCAAGGAGGAACAAGATGTAGGTGGTTAAAGGATCCATTGATCTGGATCGATATATTGATTCAATGATCAACAATCCAATATCATCGATGCAAAGTGAAAACATCGATCCATCGTAACATTAAGTAACATCGTTACAAAATCATGGAAGACCTGGACAACTCGGACACATAACTTCACTTGAGCCTTTTGACTTAATAATAATAATAATAATAATAATAGATACCTTCACCTGAGCCCAAAGATTAAAAAAAAGTTAATTAGTTAAATGAAAAGTGTGCCACAAATCAATTCAATTCCCTTTAATTTCCTGAATCAACTAACATTAACGCTGTAGCATTCCCAGCAAGACAACACTTAATTCAACAGCTGAACCACTCTGAACCAGTCTGACAGTTACATTTCTCAAAGTCAGTTGGAAATAATGACACCAAAGATGATTATGTTTGTGTGCAAAGATTATGTGGTGGTGAACAAAACAAAACAAAAAAAATTATGCAAAAACATGTGGGTTGAAAATTACAGATGGAGACATAACGTCTTTCTCTCACTCTCTCACACACGTAGATAATTGCGCCATAAAGTACATAATTAGCTCTAGAACCATATTATATAACTTACACATTGATATTCTTATTTCATCTTGACATAAAACATGCAACAACATACAATACTCCCTTAAAAGAAGAATAGTCTTACAAATTTGGGAAGACAAAGTTCTAAATTTTTGTTTTACATAATTAAATGAGCTATATAACATAAGACAGGAGAGCATACAGAAACCATTCTGTTGTGGGACTGGTTTATGGTGCTATATGCTGTGGAACTGCAATGTAAGCACCACTTTTTAAGATTAAGTTCAGTCGCACTTGTTTTAACAAATAAATAAATTTCAAGCAATTATAATTTTTGTAAATTTAATATTTTTCTACTCTACATTTGGCGAATTTGGTGTTTAGACTCAAGCTTTATAACTAAGGACTTGACTTGGGACTTCAGTGCAGAGACTTGAGACTTGCAAAACAATGACTTGGTCCTTCTTCTGATAAGCGAAAGCAAAGTGCTCACACATTCAAACCCCATCCATTCATGAATTTATATGTGTGAGTGAATGACCTGGGAGTGTGTGTGTTTTTTTATGGGGGTATGACTGTGTGAGAGAAAGAGAGCTCATTCCCCATCATTTGATTGGATCAGTGGTCCTGCCAGTGTCCAATTATTGTATTCCCTTGGTAGAACGCACACATACACACACAAACACACACACACTCCACTGTCTAAATCTTCCCTGCACAAAAATCTGAAGGCTAAAAGCTCCTCAGTCTTCCAGACCTGCCATAAGCTCTCTGTATCTCTCCCTCACCCCGAGCATGATGGGAAAGAGGACAGTCTCAATGGAGGAAGCAACAGGGGTTCAAGGATGAGACAGAAAGGGAAAGAGAGAGGGGTGAGAGGGAGAGACAGAGGGGGGAGGCGGGCACCCCTCCTCCTCCTCCTCCTCCTCCTCGTCCCAATGTTAATCTCCTCATTTTCATTTCTCTTACCATGTGGGATTAGAATGATTTTATTTAAAGTGTCAGCTTGAGCTACCGGATTGAGAAATCTGGATTTCATAGGGATTATTATTACAGAGAAAATGCACACACACACACACAAGGACACGCACACGCACGCACACACACACACACACACACAGATTTTTTCTTCTCGTCACTCACTAATGACCTGCTTGACCAACAAATGGTATTTATCCTCAAATTCAGTGCACAGGAGACGAGCAGACATTGTGATACACTTCAGAGTGTGTGTGTGTGTGTGTGTGTGTGTGTGTGTGTGTGTACAGTATGTCTTCGCCAATTTTTCTTTTCAACCAGTGTCAAAAATGACGCAAAACTGGAGCAGGAGTAAGATTAAGAGTTTAGAGTGCACACTTTGCCTTCCATCTTTATCACAACATCATACAATGTCCCATCACCCTCGGACGAGCCAAGTGAAATGAGGTGAACAGACTCTAACCAAAGCTTCACCCTTCTGTCAGATTTAACATCTAATCTACATTAGGATAAGGCTTTCACCGCTCAGGAAAAAAAAAAGAGAAGAATAAAAAACGCCATCACCTTTTCATCCTCGGGCCAAGCCTTTTATTCCGCCTCTTCTCATTACATTAAAGGATGAGGGAGGCCGTACAGTGGCTGAGCGGTATTTAAAGACACCATCCCCTTCATCTGTTTAATTTCTCTTTATTTAAGAGACTCCCTCCTCCCGTCGCAGCTCCCTCCCTCTGTTTAATTTCTCTTTATCTAAAGACTCCCTCCCTTCATCTGACTGATTGATCTTTGTCTCAGTGCAAATGACATGGCAGAGTTAGTTACTGCAAGGTCCCTAATCCAACCTTTATGATGAGGACGCTGTGTCTGAGTGGAGATGGGGCGACTTTAGCTTTACACATCTAAGCTCTTTACAAAAAAGGGTTCTGCGTAGCACAAATGAGGCATTTATTTAAAATGGAACAAACTGTTTTACTGCTGACGAGACGAGTAGAAATTTTACTGCTTGCATTATAGCTTTGTACTCCATATGCACTGAAGCACTGGAGTGTAAACCCATGCACCTAAACTATATGTACAGTATTCTCTTAGTAAGTACTGCACTGATAGAAATCATAGTCAGGCTGTTAATAAAAGAAAATAAATAAAAAAAGGTATTATTTATTTTTTATTGTTTGAACTATTGAAATACCTTCATTGCCATTGTATGTCATGTATAACTAAAATAGGGGTGTTGCAATATATCAGTGCTGACGATAATTTAGGGTTGCAGTAGTGAAGCTGTAAAGCGTGCATGGCATGTACATTTGCTTTTCTACAGTTCTGCAAAAATGCAGCGTATACTGCCATTTAAAAGAAAGGTTTTAAGTTTCAATTCTGATAAAACATTTGTTCAAGCAAAAAAAAAAACCATTCTTTTCATTTCTGTCAGGTTCCCTGTGATTGATAATATTAATAATTGCGTAATACCGAATACCATGAAACGGTGATATTTTCTGAGACGATTATCATACCATGTTCAAATCTCATACTGTTGCAACCCTGTCCATGATGTTCAAGAATGGAATATTGATATTAATGACACAAATATGATAATACTGTCCATATAATCCAGCTCCTCTTAAATCATATCCATTTCTTTCTGTTCTCGCTTTGTCTCCCTCCCCCAACATAATCTGGATTCACTGTCTGTTCACTGTAACTGCTCTTTTTGTACTGTTTGTACAGTTATGTTTACAGACTCTTGAAATTTGAGTGTAATTTATTCACCAAACAAAAACCCCAGAATGCACAATAAATAAAGTTCAAGGTATATTATGCAGGATTGTAAGTTGCTGTTTGGAAACATGTTCGTCAGCGAAAGTGAGAGTAAAGATTTAATTTAATTTGGTCTTTCGCCACGCTAGATTTGCGGGTTTTTTTTCTGTGCTGTGTCTCTTGGATGTCTGCTGCTTACGGGCTAGCACCTGGTCACTACCTTCTCACAAAGCACCAACCTCACCTGAGTGCTGTGAGAGTAGCTAATTTGTGTTTTCTTGGACAGCGAAGGCAAGATCTGCACTACTCTCTCTGATTGGCTAGTGATCGTTGCCATCGTTGGTTGGGTTGGCTGGGTAAGCCAATCAAGTGGCAGAGTAAGGCCGAGTGGGGCAGCTCATGCCTTCATGGTCGTAGGTAATGCAAAATTTGCATGGGGGTACATGCCAAGAAATTTCCCGAGCACAGAAAATAAGAAAAGAAAAAATCCAGGCAGAGGGCAGAATCGCTGTGGATAAATATACCGCCATGTGTCATAAGCGATGATTAAGAGGTATTACTTCTGCTAAGAGTCTACATATTGTTTTAGGAAGATGCTGTACAGTATATCTTTTACAATGAATTAGACTGCCATAATCATGAACTTTTCTGACCACGATTATCGTACATTACAGAGGAAATACTTGAAATATTCTTATACAGAAATGAGCTTTTCAACCTTTTCTTGGCTTACAGACTCATTAAGGCGACAGACAGAGTGACAGAGAAGATGAAACTTCCTTTTTAAAGATGTTTTATGAGATTTGGACACAAGTAAAATTCTGGATCTAAGACAAAGACAGACAAGACATAGTAAAAATTGAAGAAACAAATCAGAAAATTCTGAGGATGGTGATATGTTTGCATGGTAGTAGTATGAACTGTCAAATGTCAAAAGGGCTGCATCTAACTATTGATTTTATCACAGAATCTGGTTATTTTCACAATTTATCAATTAATCGTTACGTCTATAAAATGTCAGAAAATAGTTGCATTTATCGTTTTGTACAACTAACAGTCCAAAACCCAAAGACAGTCAATTTCCTGTCACATAACACAAGGAGAAACAGTAAATCCTAACAACCCCAGCTGGCCACCAGCATAGTTAGACTCTCATACTTAGGCTGTGAAGTCAGGTGACAAAACTTTAATGGCTAAACAAATTGAAATGCCAGCATCAATTTGACGTAGACTACTGACTACTGATAGATGACGTGTAACGCGGCTTGATGCAACCTTTTGTGGTGTTATGATACACTGCCGTTTTGCTGGACAGCACCTGTTGTGGCGGTAAGATACGCCGCTGGATGGCGTCAGGTTGAAACACTTACACTGGTAATGATGTAATCTATGGAACTGGAAAGATGGACGGGTCCGACAAACCCCGGACTTTCACCCAGAAACCTGGTGTTCACTTCCCATATGAATGTAGAGTCAAACCATGATGTTTTTTCTATACCTCACCACGCTTTTGTTGACGTCCCAGCGTTTGATGCCACGTGCTTTGTTGCCTAAACCTAACCACATGCTTTTGGTGACATCCCAGCATTAGTAACAGTGTCCTGAAACATCAACAGCAGACACAGGAGGATACCTAGTGTGTAACATGCAGACGTGAAAGGCCACTGACAAAGACGAGATATCTGATGACATAGGATATTTTATGGATTTTAAGTTGTGTTGTTGAGTAACCGAAATCCAATGTTTTCCAAACGTCTCACGCCACCATCATTTTAAAGTAGAATAACGACATTTTGTCACAGGGTATGGAAAACAAAACCCGTCTCTTTACGTCCACACAATGTGAAATTCCAGCGTTGTTAGACGTTAAAAATATCAACAACACGATTTTCTGTCCAGCCAAAATTTAAAGTCTGTCCAACGTCTTTCTGATGTGATACTGACATCTGGTACAAGCTGGGACTGTGAGTTTCTGCCATTTGTGATCATTTATTGATCATTTATTGATTTTGAATTAAGTTGCAGACGAATTTTCATCATCATCAACCCCCACCAATACGACTGAGACGACTGTCAGAATGTCAAAGTGCAGACGGGGCATTCACTGACACAAATACAGGCGTTCAGACAAGTGCCGAGAGTTTATCCTGGCGAACAAACACAAATACACACACACATACACGCACACCCATTTTAAGAGCAAGGTCTTGGGAAGTAGGTTAAGCAGGCCAGGATCACCTCTCGCTGCTCTCTCCCAGCTTAGAAGCACTGAGAGAGTCGGGCGGGAGGGATGGGTGACGGAGGTGGCGAGGGTGAGAGCAGGCGGGGGGAGTGTAGAACGAGATGGAGAAATCTTCCAGGGACATCTGTCACAGTGCACAACTTGTGAGCTGCTTTTTTCCAGCCCGCTCTGTGACCCACGGATTCTCTTGCATGACTGGCCAAGAACTATGAGAGTTTTAGAGGGGGTCTTAGCCCCTGCGTACGGCCTGGGAGACCCCATACAGACCCGGTTAAGTAAAATCTTACTGATATGAAGCGGACGTGGAGGAAAATACTGAATAACACCAAATCTGCAGAATTGAGTTGATGCTTTTGTGGGCTGCGCTGGAAGTGATATTCAAATCGTGACAAAATTGACACACTGACATGAAACTGTGTCAACTTTCAGCTCGTGTCACAAATCATTTTATTAAAACACCATATGACACTTCTGTCGCTGTTTTGTGACCATGTGTCCACATTTGAGGATGCCGTTGGTGCTGAATAGAGAAAGGGATGCACGTTGCAAAAAAGTGCACGCATGAGAACATCTCTCCCCCTCCCGCAGGTGTTTAAGCTGTACAGTAAACAATAACGCTTTACACACACACATATATACACACACGCTCGCAAACACACAAACACACTAACACAAAAGGCTCATTGTGTATTGCTGTGTGTCCGCTAACCCATCCTTTTTAATCTGGGATTATGGTATTCCCATCGTGATGGCATCAGAGGAAACAATGCTGTATTTCATGGGAGGAAATGTGCAATAATGATGTTAACACCTCAATCTGCCTTATTTAACCATTACATACACTCTCTCTTTCACACATACACACACACTCACACAGACACACATATACAGTGTTAGTATTAGTCTCTGCTATGCAAACCTTCTCACACGGATCTAAATCCAATTTTTATTAAATTGTATTCCTTTTTTTGGTGAACAAAATATTTAGTGTGTGTTTGAGTGCGACGGTGCCTTTGAGCCTTATTGTGAGCATACACTGTACAGTATAGCTGCTCCCATGGGGTGTAATCCGACACTAAAATTGTCCATTAACACACTATCAAATCTATTCTTCTCCGTTGTGTCACACTTCCATGAGCCATTTGTGGCTTTAGTGCTTTGGCTGCGAGGCCTCTTTAATGTAGTTCACAGCGCGCAGTAATAGGATGCCGACTTTATGGATAAAGAGTTTCTCAAATCCTTGGCCCTGGAGCCAAAACACTGACAGTGTGAGTTTAGATTTAGGGAATATTTTTGTCCATGACAGAAGAGTGCAGTGAGCAAAGTCAGATTTTTAGATTTGGTGTTTCCTGACGGTAAAAAAAATCATCAAGTGTTATTTTGCTATCAGGAAAGCGCAGATCAGATGCTGTTTGAATTCAGAGATGGAGGCCAGAGGATCATCTCCTGTGTTTGAGAGGTAACGGTGTGCTGGTCTGTGAATAAGACCTCTGATGATGGCTGTATTTTTATTGTGAGGCCCCAGGTGCTGCCAGCGTCACACATGGACACTCATGGCACCGGTGTCCTGGCACACGCCGGCCAACCAGAAAAGGGCCAAGACGTGCCGTGTGTGGCTGAGAGAGTGTGTGTGTGGATGTATGTGTGTGTGCATGCTACATGGATGAAACAAGTTCTGGTGCTTTGTGTGTGTGAGTGTGTGTTTGAGAGAGACTCTCCTGCCTGAGAGAAAGCAAGTCTGGAATGCAGATGAGTATAATGATGATGCCATGCTAATGCTAATCTATCTCTTTAAATCACAAATCTAATCTTTGCTCTATGTTGCTGTGCTGTCATATAGAGCTTATTTAGGTCATGCAATGCATTTAATACCAGTTAGAATAAGTAAATGATTTTAAAACACCTGCAAAATCTATCTCACTATAGAAAGAAATAACACCAGAGCATCTTAAAGCCTCCTACAATCACTTTTCATTGTTTGTTTCCGACCATTTACATTAGCGCGTTTTAATTTCAGGAGCATTTAATTACGGTAATAGCGCAGTCGTCAGTGCATGTGCACATGCATGTATGTATGTGTGTGTTTGCACATATGTATGCACGCAGGCATGTCTGTGCATGTGCGTGTGTGTGTGTTTGTGCACCAGCTGTCTGATCAGTAATCAGTTAGCAGTGGGCTAATGCAGCCTCCTTAACCCAGGGGCCTCATAAGACCGCCTCTGGCCCAGCCCCTCTCTCTGCCAGGGACAAATCCATTACCCAAAACAAGGACATCAAATGTCAACAAACACACACACACACACACTCACACACACACACAGATTGTACATACTTGCTCCAAAGCATATTTGATTGAGAGGGAAGTGTCTCTATGAAATGCTACAATTACTGTATGGGAAGACTGACACGCCTTTATGATTCATTTGTAGTTTAATACCAGTTGTTAGAGAAGAGCTGGCAGTGTTATGCATCTTTGTTTCAGGGACATCTTTATGCTTAACTCTTAATTTAAACTTAAGATCATTTAAAAAATTGGGAGAGAATAAAAAACAATCTTCTGAGTATGTTTTTCAAACAAGGGAAGCAGCCTTTAAAGGAACCAAAAACCTCTCCAAAGGGATTCTGGGCATTTTGTCAAGGGCTCTGTGACCAAACTGCCGTTCTACAAAGGTTAACATAAATAGCACATAAACTGCACTGAAAACAGCCCCTCAGAAGTGGCACAAAGACTGTGGCGGCTCCCCGAGGGGCCTGATGGTAAGCAGCAGCGTTTACATATCAGTGGTCCTCGTAGCATGTACAGTGATCTGGCAGGTTGGAGAGCTTTGATGCTCCGTCACCCAGCAGGTCGGGTGTATCGATCCCCAGGGCGGTGCTGCTTTCTGGGCTGGCCCTGCCTGGGTGACAGGGCCCCCTCCCGGAAACCTCCCTGGTGCCCGTACCCAACAGATGGCCTCAAAGAGGGACCAGAGACGCAGGGCCAACATCCAGCTCTCAAACAGAGGAGCAGAGGAGCAAATGGCCTGTTAATATTTCATACAAACGCTCTCACTCATCTCTGAGCAAGGAAACGGACAGGACTGAGAGCGCAGCGTGAGTGTGTGAAGGGGCAAGCTTGTGTGTGTGTGTGTGTGACTGTGTCTGGGAGGAATCAAAGACATTTTGATGAAATATGAATAGTTTTCCCACTCAGAGGTGCTTCACAGCCAGACTCCTTGTGCATAGTAATCAGTAATCACACACTTGTTTGTCAAAGGTGAGACTTTGGCCGCAGATATGTGAAGAAACGCAAAAAAAAATAAAAAAAAATAAAAAAAATGGACACAATGACTTAAAACTGCTTCTCTGTAAGTGTGTGTGTTGCACATGCACACAGACACACACACTCCCCTAATTACTCTCAGCACCAGATCCTTCCTTAAGCCTGTGCTGTATCTTTTGAGCGTAACCTGCGCGCTAATAGCCCATAACCCCTGTACAGATCAGTGGAGGTTATGCTATTTGCTGGTCGGTAATTGCCCTCTTCATCAGTACTCTGTCTGCGCAGGCAGCAACGCGGCCAGCCCCGGGGTCCTCCTGATGTCATTAATGTGTGATTAGGGCCGGTGGGGAGCAGCAGTTAGGAGGTTAAAAAGCCCCTGACAGCCCTCATCATCGGCGAGGAAACCCTGAGACTGATGCAGGGGCTGCGCAGATGGGCGAGAGCGTGCGGCTGCCAAAGCCCTAACTTGTTATTCCTCCTCACCTCCAAAAATTACGCCATGCTAATAAATGGCGCTGACACGGGCGTGCATGTGTACGGCTCCACTGACACAGGTAGACATACATCAACACACAAACACACAGTATGAGCAGAAACTTTCCTAATTGAGGAAGAAATAATGTTTGAATGAGAACTACTAGGAGAGAGGCTGGGAAGGCTGCCAAACTCTTCATCAGAGTTTAATACACATGCATGCACAAAGTTTTGCCATTCTTTTAAACTTGATGACACTGATTGGACTTGAAATGACGAGTTGGTCTTGGGAATAGGAAGCTGACAAGTTAAACTTGACACAAGCAATCTAAACGACAAGCAAAAGTGTCTGCCTAAGTGCTCAATCATGTCAGGGTTTTAGGATTCCTTTAAGTTGTCATCTTTAATACATGAGACGATTTCCAGCCCCGACTGCGCAACAAAGTCATTAGACTGGGAGGAAAGATGAAATATAAATCAAGCGTCTCTCTCTGCCCCCTCCCCTGTGAACAGGTGGCTGAGTTGAATGAGAGGGTGCGCTAACTTGGCTGTCACCGTGTTTTCCAACAGAACCGCTGCCTTCTAAAGCCAAACCACCGTGAATTATACATCTATGGCAGTAATTCTCTCAGAGGAGAGAGAGACAGGGGGAGAGTGAGGGAGAAAGTGAGAAGGGGGGCTAAGAGAGTTAGAGAGATTAATGGCTGAAGCGGTTGTTTTTGACGCAGCGATCCTTGGCTCCGCTTCCCGCCCGCCGCTTATTGGCTTTTCAGAGCACATTTATTTATTTCGTTAACAAGAGAGAGCGGCCACGTTGCTGTCACTCTTTTGGCTCGTTCGGCGCCACAGCAGACTTGTCATCTCCTGCACCGTGGCGTGCGCCTTTGAACCCTGCCATGGACTACAGAGTGAGAATATTAATAGTGCAACAAACAAGACTTTAAAAATAGCAGAGTTCTGTCAGAGGCCGAGTGTCAGTGGCAGTTTTTGTCTCACAGACTGACCTGTGGGAGAAAAAAAAAAGTGTCACATTCTGTGACAGGTTTTCCAGGACCGCAGAAATAAGTAAAAGTCCTGATGTCATAAGCATGTAAATAAATGCTTGTTTGTAAACTACATCACCAATGTATTTGTGTAAAACACATCTGATAGACCTTATTGTTATTTCAAGACAATTTATCATTTTAATTTGATGAGGGAAAGAAAAGACAGAGATGTCTACAGTGATGTGAGCATCAGAGGGTTATTATGGGTTTCCAACAGGTGCCAGTAAACAGCTGTTACAGGGTTCCTACAGATTATGGCAAGTTAGAATAAGGACTTTTAAAGACTTTTTTGACGCCACGTAGAATTAGATTTAAAACTAATTTACAATAACCAAAATTGTAAAAGAAAATATTATCTAATCTACTTTAAATGTTGAAAACTATTTCACATGGAACAGAAGTAGGAAATATCTGGCATTTGTTGGTGCATCTTCTTGCTGATTATATGTCTCTCATTCCATCGTCTTGATCTCCATCGTGCCGAGTTTGAAAAATGTTTTGAATAAATCCACAGAGCCTTGCAATTTTCTTTGCATTTGCACTTCCCCATGTCGTCCGGGGTACAGTGACTAGCTAGGGTTGGGTAATTTTAAGGGTACCAACCGAATTATGGTGGTACAACAGAGAAAAGATTCACATTAATTAAATCTGAGCCAAATTTCTGTAACTTAGAGTGCACTTGGGTGAGAACACCGGATTCAGAGAGACTTGTGATTACAAAAGAGCAGAGGGGAAGAATCACTTCTTGACTGCAGCTTGTTAAAAAAAATGTTCTCATTACAGAAACAGTGAAGCACCAAAATAAGGTACAGCTGGGCACCAGTACAGATTTGAGGTACCAACATCAGTACCGGTATCGGTCAAATGTTAACGGTATCCAACTCTGGTGGCAGGTAGCTAAGAATCTTGGCCAGAAAAAAAAATATGAGTGTTGTTGGTTGCGCTATCCCAATCTGCGTTAAGTTTACGTGAGAGGCATTTGGTAAATATATGTATATAAAAAAAAAATAGATGTTATCAATTATTTTAAAGTGCAATGCATACCATTTACAATGATTTTACAATGCAATGTCAGAAAAACACAATTCATAAAACCCTACATTCCATGTTCTGAATATTTTTAAGGCTTCTGAAAGATTGATTTAAGACATTTTCTTACCATTAAGGCCTTATTTTAAGATTAATGAATTCAATTCCTTTTAAGAGTTTTTAAGGATCTGTGGGAACCCTGTGTTACTAAAGTCCATCCTTAAGGCACCATAGCTGCTACAGGAAACTATGAATTTGGTATAATAGAGAATCACTTTATTGACATTTTGATGTCAATGAAAATAAACTATGACTTAGAGGTACTGAATATATCCATAATATTTTAATAGTTTTACTTTAAAGGGCTATAATCAAAAGCTTGGCCCCATGTTTTACTAATAAAACATGTGTGCATCTTGTAACCATAGTGACTCAAGTCTACTTCACATCACAAATCACAGCAAAAAAACAAACAAACTGCATGAGCCTCTATTCCACACCTACAGCTCCCCATAAATGGATGCAGAAACACCCTTTAAAATAAGTTTGCACATCCATACTTGTGCCCCCCCTCCACTCATTAGACCTGTCATTGAAAAATACAGCAAAAAAGTACAATTTCACCAACTGTGTCACATCTGCGACATTTTCCAACATTGCGAGAGCCGCTATAATTACCCACAAACGTGGCAACTGGTGGCATCCATACCACTGATTCATCACATTTCTGCAAACTATCAGGGTGGTAAAATCTCAATTATCGTTAAACATCAGAAGGATGATCAAGCTCATGTTGGAACTGAGTTGAAAAGTGCTCCACAATTCTGGATAAAATGAAAAGATTACTAACAGTGAGATTAATGCAAATAAATATGATGAAATGTATCACTATCACACTAAATAATTTAAAATGAACTTTATAAATGTGCCTTTGATTGACATTTCAGAGAAGGCTTCACAACCAGTGAAAAAGGCGAACAACCTAAAAACAATGTTATCCATCTCTCAACTTGTATTTAATCTTGTCCTCATCGCATCACCTACAGCTATCTGAGCTAAAACCATGTGTATGCCTAGTGTGCAGAGTGTGTGAGGTGCTTCCTCCATTAATATCAGTTTATGTGTGGGAACAGGTGAACGCATCTGACCCAAGAATGGGGAAAAACTGGATCTGAAGTCATGTCACCCTCTGATTTTAGTGCAAAGCTTTCTCAAGCTAAAGACAGTGAGAAGTGTGATGCGAGGTAAAACTCCAGCTGAGTACAATCTAATATGAATAGTCAATCCATGGACTAATCTGTATTCAGCCTCCCAAGGGAGTCTGCACAAAAGGCCGTCACCGGCTTAGCCAATAAACTTATTCAAGTCAGTTTCAACACAGCGCGGCATGTTCCAACATAATCTGTCCGGGAGGTCGTGACCTCCACGTCCCCTGCCTGCGGAATAAAGAGGACCTCAGGCCGGGATGACAGGAGAAGTCTTCCAAGGAGTTCATGTTACCACATGTCATAATAACAAGAAGCTACTGTTCCCCCGCCAGGCTCCTTCCCCCTTTGTCTTGGAGGGGCTCTGGACAGGGGCAGACAGGACGCGCTGGCAGAGCTGAAACTGAATATTATCATTGGGGGGAATCTTGTTTCATGTTACTGAGCGGCTAGGCCAGCTAGCTGAGTGCACCGTCACTTCACCTGACAGCAGCAGTTCACTTTCAAACACTCACAGACAACTTTTATGTACACACACTATTCAAAGAAATCCACACATCCCGGTTCCTTCACCAACAATCTTATTTATAGGCCCCGCGCACCTTTCACAGACACACGCTGTACATTCACACGCAAGCGTTGACCGCTTTACTCCCCCTGCTCGCCCTCCATGGCGATTGAGAGGTCAATATCTCACTTTACCGCCAGCTACACTTTCCTCTGTCACTCACGGCTCCCACTCCATTCAAACAGCAGGTTAGCCCAACAAAGGAGACCGCAGGGGAGCTGCCCGAGCCTTCCGCTTACACACACACACACACACACACACACACACAACGCACGCACACTAACACACACATGACGCGGACCGTGCGAGCTGCGGCGCTGCTCGGGGCTTGACGGGTGCTTTGTGCTCGTCCGTCAGCCTGCCCCTGGGTCCTGAAGATACCTTCAGTCAGCGAGGCCGGCTCCCTGAAAGGAGGGATTCACACAGCTCTGAAATATTGATACCTGGAGCACGCCGACCTTTTGACCTCTCCTTTACATTCTTAGAGGAGGACAGGAGGAGGAGGTGGAGGCCGGAAGTGTGGGGCGTGGCCAGGTGGAAAGGCCAGTCAACTTTTGGGGGAATTTGTTTAGCTATTGGCGTGAAAATGTGCTAATTGTTTCGATGCATATGCAAGAGCTACGATGCAGGAAATTAGTCTGACAAAAAGTTACATGAGTGTTAACATGATTACCTCCATTTAAGGGAAAAATCTCAAAAACACCTACTAGAGGACAGAAAGCACAGAGTTAGCCTTTGACTCTAGGACAGAGAAATGGAGTGATGAGAGAGAAAGATGGAGAGGGAGGGAGCGGGGAACGGGTCGGAAGTTTGACATTCCTGTGGGCGATGTGTGTCTCGTCAGTGAACGCGTTTGGATTCTTTTAACGGGAGTCGATACCCCCTTCCGCTTCCCAAGCACTCACTGTGAGCTGAGCCGGGGTAATGCCATTGAACAGGGACAATGGGGCCTCTTAAAAGGCAGCTTTTAACTGGGCGTGTGCACGTTGGATATCAATACAGCCGATAGTTTTCCATGTAAGAAGATCAAACGCAGAGACACTGGGTGAATTCTCAGTGAAGAAGCAGACAGATAAATAAATGAAATGACTAGAGGGAGTTTATTTTAAAGAGAGGAAAGTGTTTTGCTGTTGTACAACATACAGGCGCCCCCCCCCCCTCGTTTCCCTTTTTCTCTCTGTCCCCCCTCTTTCTCTTTGCTCAGACACACATGCTCCGGCGTAAGCTCTTCAAGTTTAAAACATGCTTTTCAAAGGCGCTTGGGTGCCTGTATCACTGCTTTAGACAAATGGGCCAGCTCTTAGGAGATAGAGGGGACATCTGAGGCAGGGAGAGTGAGGGGGGAGACAGGAGCAGAGAGAATGAAAGGGAAAGAACGAGCAGGGTTAGAGAGACAGAGGGTGAGAGGGGGGAGACAGAGAAGGAGAGAGTGAGGGAGACAAGGGAAGAAGAGAAGGAGGGGGCGCAATTGCACGCTTTCAACTGCCTTTTGTGGGCCTCTCTGCAGATGTCACCAGCTGTTCCCCTGCACGGAGGGTTCCAGAGCGTGGAACATCGCCTCCGGCCCCGTCCTCGGCCACCTTTCAAGTGTCAATCAGACAGGAGGGGTTGGGGTGGGGGGAGCGGTGACTGAGGGGTGGAGGACCGGTTGAGGGAGGCAGGAGAAAGGGGGGAGTTCGGTGGAGGGGAGGCAAAGGGGGCCAACAGACTGGGCTTCGGTCACTGTCCTGAGAACAGTGCCAGCGATTCGCCATTGATTCAGGCCCCCCCCTCCATCCAACCCGCTCAATAACAGAGAGAGGATGGAGCCAGCCGTGTGCGGCGTGCAGACAAAAGAGGCCCGTGGGCAAGGTTAGCTGGAGATCACACGGCTGCAAGGCTACTGCTTCCACAGCACTACCGTTAGCCATAGTGTTAGTGATTAGCAATAGCCGATGCCCCCAACCCAACCCCTCCTCCCCACCAGCGCTCCTTGGTTCAACACACGCAGAACCGTGAGGGTGACCTACAATTAGATGTGTAGCGGGGAGGAGGGCAGCGCCGCGGTGGGAGCAAGAAAAGTTGTCATTGCGAGCGAACAAGCAAACATAAAAAGAGGCTGACATATGGCGTGATTGACACTGAGACAAACAGTGTCTAACGAGGAGGAGAAGGTGTGCTTAACACCGCTTAACCTTGGAGCGTCTAGTCGGCTGACATAACTCCAAGACACTTTTATTGACGACATCAATATCTACTGTACGCGGCTGTGTGTATAACCTTCTGATCCAGCCGGGGATGATGGCGCTGAAACCTGCAGCACAGAGCCATTTAATCAAGCCGACAGGGTCAGTGGTAGAAACCCACAGACAGGAACACAAACAATTCTTCCACGGTTTATACTGGCAGACAAGTCTGCGTCCAAAAATGGTGCCGCTGTCACATTGATGTGATATAATTCAAAGCCTGAGAAAACACACCGATTCCCTGGTTTTATTGACAGCCTAAAGTGAGAGTCACCAACTCTCAATGCATCTTATCAGGCAGCGTAAGTAGGTCTATTATACACACTATTGCTGCTGCCCTGCTGATAACCTCTGTGCCGAGGCTGTAGAACAAAGGCCTTTGAAGAGGAGAGGAACCGGTAGATTTCGTGTGATTTATGTCTTTTAAAAACAAGATGGCTGAGCAGAGGTACCAGACCATAGCTGACCTTAGTGTTTCCTGTCACCTCCTAGTGTGCTTCTGTGCTCTGTGGGGGATCAGTGCTGAAAAACATGCTCATAAAACAAGCACTTAAATGATTGTACGGCACTTTGAAGGTCTCAATCTGAAGACATTTGTTCTGATGGGTACACTCGGTCAGAAAAGTTTGTAAAATACAGCACATGAAAGAGATAAGTATCAAAGTAAGGCAAGAAATCCCAAGATCTGTTGCATTGTATGTATTTCCAGACTGTCGACTGACTGTCTCGCCCCAGAGCTGCAGTATTTAGAGACTGTGAATGAGAGGAAACTGTTTATATATAGAAAACAGGTTATATTTAGCTGTGTGTTGTGCATTTAATGCAGTTTCAATGACTTGTGCTAATCTTAAGGAACAGCCTTTCAGCATGTGACGTCATTGCAGGAAGCATTTAAAGTTAAAGGGACAGTTCAGGGCTGTATGAGTTACTTAACCATAGTCAGTGTATAACCTACAGTAGATGGCAGTTGGCAAGAGAGGTAGACAGGAGTATCATCGTGGAAGCTGAGCAATGTGCTGCTGTGGATGGGGGTTTGCAACAGAATGTTTTTATCAAAAAGTCCCACCTAAAAAAATCTATATCGGTCTAAGTGGAGGCTATATTGAGAACATTTTCACCGCTTTACTTTGCTGTCAGACAGCCTGAAGCACTGGCATCGTCTGAATCAGAGCCCAGAAACACAAGCACACACCATCTTTGAAATATTTAGAAAAGTTTTGTAACAGTGTAATTTTGTAACAGCACTTTCTGGCCCAAACAGCCGACTTGTGGCCATGGGCCAATAATAAGATAATAAGAAAATGGGTCCCTGGGCACAGATATGAAGGGGCCCCACCAACTTTCCTAGACACAGACTTTGCAGTGGTTATGCGTTTCTTTGTAGTTGTCATGCATCTTTTCAGGGTTTTGTGTAGGGTTTATAATAGTCAGCCAAACGTTAGTCAACCAGAAATGTCATTAGTCGGCAAGATGTAATTGGTTGCTTAGTCACGGAAAAAATAAACAAAACAAAAAAATGAAACTTTCTTAGGAGCTGCGCCTTGTCAAAATAAATCAAAACCTATATGACTGGACCATGTGGGAATTTAATTTGAAGGAAAGACACCAATGTTACTGATACTGTTCATCCTCAGACCTTCAAACCATTGCTTTGCCCAAAATATATAATTTAATAATGAAATTAATATCGTAAACATGCGGACGACGAGTCGACTAATGGCCACTAAATAACGACTTTTATCAACTAGGAAAATTCTTCGTCGGCGACAGCCCTAGTTTTGTGTCTCTTTGAGGTCATTTGGTGTCTTTTTTTGTGGCCATTTTGAGTCTCTCCTGGTCATTACGTGTTAATTTGATGGATAACGTGCAGGTGAAGGCCTGGGGGCCCCTGACACTTCGGGCTCTGCACCTGCGTCAGGTAGGCCCATTCAGGAATTCTCCCATGACTGGAGTGTAATACAGGGCACAGCACAGTTGCTCTTATGTGCAGGAATATGGACGTTCTAAGGTTGAGAAAAATGTGCGCCAAAGGAGAGGGCTGTCTGATGGCAAGGTAAAGACTTGAAAATACTCTCAGCTAACACTGATACTGATTTTTTTTAGGTGGCTAAAATATATTTTTCTATCCGACAAGGTCTCTTTCTCTTTAAAACAAGCAGACCAGGTGAAAACAAAGAATTAAACAATTTCATGTTAAAAATCAGTGTTTTCAGACACTGTTTGGTTTGTCATGGAGGGGCTGATTACTACGGTGGTCAATATGGAACACAAAACACGTAAACACATATAGCCCTTTCGAGTAAGTGTTTGGTTTGTCTGTTCCGGGCTAAAGAACACTAAAGAAAACAGACTTATTTTATTATAGCCCCCTAAATCCTACACACTGAACCTTTAAGGTGTTACCTAATTTCCTTTTAACAGCAAATGTACTGCTGATCTCACAAAAACAGAACAACATATTTAACCAGATGAAAAAGACAGAAATGGATCTTCCTTTTAATAAACTGTAATCTTGATCAGTCTAGGCGTTTTTCCCTCCAAACGGTTAATACTCATTATAAATTCATCAAAAAGATATTTCCTGACTCGTGAACAAGAGATGACCCCTCTTCACATTGTCGTCACAAAACAAAAGGAGGCCAAATCGCTCCTGCCTGTCAGACATGTAGCAAAACACAACTTCAGTCAAGGGGCCAGCACTTTTTTCCAAGGGGTAATATCCTTGGGCATTAATCACCCCAGTCATAAATCAAAAGAGCGTGACCACCCCTCCACTTCAGCGCCCCGCCGCATCCCTCCTTCGCTTCCCATCCCCTCTCCCCCCTTCCCCTCCCGTGCTGTGCATATACTCTCCACAGTTGAAAAAGTTTTAAAATCATAAATCAAAAGAACGACCTCAGCTATCCTGCCACACGCCATCGCCCGCCGCCCCCCCTCCCTGTCCCCCTCCTGCCACACCATCACCCTCTCATCCTCCTCGACCTTCTACCCATCAAAGTTCATCAAACGCGTCAGAAATCAAGAGTTGCTTCCTCAATACTTCCTCGTCATCCACCCCCTCCCCCATCTCCCGAATTTGTTGCCACCACTGACTGAACCCTACACCCGCCTCCAGTCTGAGGTCACGGGGTCACCGCGAGGTCTTGTGGCTGACCAGTTGAATGTGTCATTGTCTCACCCGCTCTGAAGCTCTGCTATCTTTGGGAGCCTGCTTACTTGCTTGCGGAGGTGGCCCCGTGGTCACAGAGTCCCGTGTTTTTCTGATCCCCTCCTGCAGAAGTGAAAAATAGCAGGAAACGTATATCTGTCATTGTCCATTCAGGAGATCACCTGTAAGGAAACGAAGCGGCCAGCAAGTGCTGACACAATCATCCCTGCGCCTAGCAACACATCCTGGTTCCGGCCCAGACGCGAGGGACCGTACAGTATGTCTAAGCTGCTCTGCTTCCTGCCCCGCAAGGCAGAGGGAGGGGGGGTGGGGATGGACGGCAGGTTATCACAGAGTGGAGGGGGAATTCTGAAGAGAAAAAAGAAAGACTTTTGTTCTGAAGGTCAGACGCACTGAATCAGATCATATCTAGCTGTTTTTCACGAGTAACAGAAACAAACACCAAAACATGGTGGGAAAAACAGTCAAGGGGTGTGTTGAAGGCACCAGATTTGAACAAAAAAAAACAACAAGGGCATCATTAAATGTTACCTCACCACGATATAAATCAGTTGTTCAAAATAGAAACTGACTTCATGTGACACTTGCGACACCTGCCTTGCGTGATTTGCCGTTCTGTCGATTCGCCTCCGTTAGTCACGCATGTTTTTGAGGCAACTGCTTGGTTTTTCTTAACCCTGACTCAGCGAACGACCACTGTTTGATCTTCTGTGCTGTTGTGATGTCGTGTTCCTCCCATTACAAAGAGTACCAGGAAACGGTGGCCCCTCGAGAGATGAGAAAGAGACCCTGTTTATCCTGAGCAGAACCCATACTCGTGATTACAACCCAGCCCTGCACCTGGCCCCAGTGACATGCCAAGTGAACACACTTTGGTACCCTCAGCACACACACACACACACACACACACACACACACACACACACACACACACACACACACACACACACACACACACACAGGCGTGCACACAAACTTGCTCTACTAACACAAGACAAGCCAATACATAGAATACACAATGTGTGCCACAAACAAATTCAAGATTAGACAATCCACGGAGGTTCAAAAGAGAAGTCAAAGTGTCATGTCATCGGGATACAACACATGCACAGTAAAGTCTGGTCTACAGTTGCCAAAAGACTCAATAGCTGGTGCACTATCATAGAACATAGCACTGAGGTGTCCGCAGTCTATTATTTTATATGGAAAACAAAGATACAGGTGAGAATTACAGTTCTTCAATTATCAAAAAGGCCCTTAAAGACCATAGCCAAACACTTTCTATATAAAAACACTCTATTCTAAGTCGGCTGTCGTCCATTGAGGGTATACAAAAACTTCTTTCAGGCCGAGTGCACCCAAAGAGGCTGAAAAGAGTGCACCCAAAGAACACCTGGACGAACACCACCCTTTATTTCTAGTGCCTTCTGTTGTAACCCCCCAACATCACAGCTCCAGTTACACTGCACATACGCTACACTCCATAGCTCTCATGGGGTCAAAGACCTTGTCCCAGTCTGCATTTAATAGCTTTGATAATTTCCAAGAACTTATCCAGAAAGAATGTTGACACTGGATTGGTACACTTTCAATTAATCAATTCTAATTATTTTCTAGCAACACACGGAGAGTCTTAGTCAGTGTACAGTAGGTCAGCCAAACACAAGAAAATATGTGTAATTTCTCTACAGACAAGCATAAAGATTCCAATAATAAATCAATGATTAATTAATATTTATTTGTTTTTTTTGTGTGACGCAATTTGTTCCAAGAAATCCCCTATAATTATTAACAAATTACATACCTCCTTACAAAAAACATCCTAGAAACAGAATCCGATATTACCGACCCATATGCCACTGTTTGTCACACAAACATTTCTTGGAAGCTAGCCCCGAGAAAGGAAAACCTTAACTAGAAATATAGTTTAAATAGCACACACAGCTCTTATAAGTTCAAACTAGCCATACTAATGTTTTACTTCTAGGTTAATCAACCTGCTGATCTTCCAAACCCATGGGTTTGAATAAATGAAAAACGTGGAAACAAATTCATTAAAAACGTTCCATTCAAGTTCACCTGATACCTGAAACACTGGTTCCTCAGCTCCATATATTGATACTAACTGCCATTAACGTTGGGGTATGCTCGGAACAAACGACTTTGTACCATGTTTATCAAATGTTTACAGCTGCTCAGAATGGCCATACTCAAAGGTAGTGCAACAAACTTGCTGTCGTAGAGGGAAATTAATCATACCAACAGGGATAACAGTTTGAGGAAGTCTTTCTGCCAAGGCATCTATGTGTTGCACTTGCTTATACACAAAAAAAGTGACAAAAAAGGAGTTCAGATTGTCAGCTAGCCAGTGGGATACATAAACATGCATTAAAATGCATGCATAGCCAGACCGGCTACGACAACAAAAAACAGAGAGGCTTGGACTACAGCACACACCCAGGTAGTGTGACTTCATTGTCTGCTCAGGATGCCATTACTCCACTTTATCTTTAATAGTTTTTGCTGCTATTAATGCTCTAAATATTGTATACAGCTCCTTTAAACAACTTAAGACTGCTTCTATCTTCACAGCACTTTTAAGGCCTGTTTCTGCGACTAGAATCTACAAAAACTGTGGAAATATTCTGCCTACTTTCTTACCTATATTTGCTTTATGAGTAAATAAAGCAGTATTACTAATGAAAAACCCCCAAAGTAAGAACAGACCATATGTTCTCTATCTGTGTTCTGGGCTGTATTTTAAACGTGATTTTGACTGTTGACAGAAATAAAACTAATCTAGTGGTGAATACACACAAGAGGAATAAAGTACTGACAGAAGCCAAAGCTAGTTCAGCTCATGATATTGAAACTCAAACACTAAAGTAAAAACCGTCAGTTTTTTCAAACAAAGCGATCAGATGACTTAAAGTGCTCACTAAACGTGTAAGATCGGTCACACACACGCACACACACACACGTACAAGCAATGCTTTCTAAGAATTTTATGGAGGCCGTTTATATCGACGCGTGTTCTGGCCGGAGATGAACTTTATTCAGAAATAAGCCACAGGCCAAAGGGAACCTTTTATTTGTATATGATCTCACCCAGGAAACATACAATACACTCTTACTAAAAATACACTGCCAGAAACCACCAAACATGTTGAGTCGGGGCCACAGAATCCGATTTGGCAGCAGCGGTTTGTATTGTGTGGACGGTGGAACGGCACAGAAGTGCTTGGATGTCTCGTCTTTGTGCTGGTGAGGAGTCACGTTGAAAACCGGTGGAATCAAAGACTTGCCGAAAACCTTGGACAGGCTTTTTAGTCCCTTTTTTTGAGCTGAATGAGCTGCGAGCTGGGCGCGGCTCCATATCTTTCATGGTCCTTTTTTATTTACCTCTTCTTCTCTCAGTGGCACTCAAGTTCACTTACTACGTCTCCATTTCTTTTTTTCTACAGTAACTCAAACCACTTATTCTCACCTTTGAATTTAGGCAAAACTTGGGAGGAAGAATAGAATTGGAAAGTCTCTCTCATGCACTCACAATTACAAATGCCTCTTCTTTTCTCTCTGGCTTTATAGTGTGCTGGCTGCCAGCTCTGGAGGAGCTCTATTGTCTCTTGGACCAGCACCTGTCACCACAGTGTTAAAATGCAGAGGAGAGGGGCCGTATGGTGTAGGACGCCCTCAGCAGGCCACTGGATATGTGTGTAAACGCTTCAATTTGCACGCACACACACATAAACACAAGCACGCACTCACAAGTTATTCCTTGTTAAATTCGGGAGGGGTGTGTTGGAGGTGTCGTGGAGGTCATTGAAGCTGTGTGTGTGTGTATGTGTGTGATTAATCCACAGAGCAAAGACAGTTTGAGCTGTTAAACAGCTGAGTGTCAAAGGGCTTTTATCAGGGTGAGTGGCGCCTGGACTGACACACACAGACACGCCATGCACACATTCACGTACCATACAAACGCATCAAATTAGACGGCATCTGCGCATACACACAAGCACTGTAAGTAGATGGCAGAGATATCGTTATCATTTTTTAAAAAGCTGTTAAAAGCACACACTTCCTGGTCCTTCTTGCCGTCCAGGCGCAGCGGTGAACCCAGCTGTTGCTACTTCTCACTGTCGGAGTACATGACAAGAGCATGTGATGAGGACATGCAACAGCAGTGTGTGCATGTGTCATCTTGAAGCCTTATTATGAACTCACTTCATCACTTTCTTCTGAGCTTCCACCGGCACTTCAACATATCATTCTAAGTGCATTTATTTTTCAAAGATTTTATATAGGCTTCTGCACTTTAACTGAATGAACTGGAGAAAAGATTCCAATCATACTGTGTACATGCAATAAATTACAGACACTGCATATTAAATGTTAAGTTCCCCTTGACACTGTGGCAACTCCACATCTGTCAGTATGGATTTTACTGGATCAGATTCAGGTGAAACCCATACAGTCCAATACCACAGTTACATAGAGAGCCTTATTTAAATTCTCTGTGGCGCATGATCTAAAGTCCATTATGCAAGTGCATTTAGGATGTGTCCAAATCAACTTTTGCTGGTTAAATGGTGCATAATTTGGGCGCAAATTTAAGTGCAAGGGGCAAAGGGGTTGTATTTAGTTGCTTAAATAATCATAGGTGGATTCAACATGAATTCAACCAATCAGTGTTGTCTCCAATTCCATTTAAAAGTCAGGTGTGTCTGCACATGCTGTTTTGCTAATACATGGCGGACTTAGCAGATTGGAGAACCAAGTGTTTTTCTGTAGAGAATAATGCAGAAGGCGGAGTAATGTCACTGCAGCAAATACTGTGGGACATTTGAGTGTCAAAACTTACGCTGCTTGTGCACAAATGTGCACAGCGTCTCTCTCGATGTAGGTGCAGTTGTCCGACAAACAGATTTGATTCCTTAGTATAGGCCTACTGACATTTTCAAGCAGCAGAAGTTTTATTCAGTGAAACAAACAACAAAACATCTGATCAACACGTTTACAGAGTAAAGAGACCTGCGCTAGTGTAGTGCCTTCCACTCTTTTTACACTATGAGTCACATTCACACATTCACACTCTGGTGGCCAAGGCTAACGTACAAAGTGCCACCTGCTACCCAGCTTTAACACACTCACACACCAATGGATCAGCCATTGGGAGCAATTTGGGGTTCAGTATCTTGCTCAAGGATACTTCAACATGCGGACTGGAGGAGCCGGGGATCGATCTTCTGATTAATGGACAACCCGCTTTACCTCCTGAGCCCACAGAACAGAGGCCACCCTTCAGCAGGAAAACACTGCACTGACTTTAGACGTGATTTTTGTTGGTCAATGGCGCAATCACTTTCTGCGGCAACAACACACCTAACCACCCCTCACTTTAACACCTACACGCCCATGGGCACATAGGTGGACGCAAGTACATTTCCTACTTAGACAATGTGGGCGCTGGTCATGAAAATGACAACTGCGCTGGTGTGAATTAGCAATGACAGTTGCGCTTTGTGCCACTTTGCGCTACTTTGCACCAGGTGTAAGACAGGACCCAGAGACTTTGCCTAAAATTACAGCTTTTAAGATGCTTTCCCTTCTCTCCACAGATTAAAGCTTTTTTTGACCACAGTTTACAAGAGCAATTATATTCACTAATGCTACCATTACAAAGAGAGACGCATGTTGCTGTCTTCAGTAACAATATCATCCTCTCACAGAAGATGTAATGTAAGTGGCACTGCGATATATCATCAGCAACAGTAAACAGAATGACAACAGGGTGCACCTGACTCATTGCATGCATAATCTAAAAACTTCCCTGCAGTGTCTAGAAGGTGAGAAAGTAAAGCTTGTGAAATAGGAATGAGTAAAATTTGATCCTTTCTTTTAAACCTACCTTTTGACAGGTAGAGAGCTCAACAAAGACAAAGTCCTTTATATTGACAGTGGTAGTGAGACAATGTCTGCACAGTTTAACAGCAAGATAGTGGTGAAAAATGGAAATCAGTTGTTAAGACTGGAAAATCAAAAAAGCAATTGGCTCTAAACAGAGAAAAATGTGTTCATGTGCATTCTTCAAAATGTTGCGTGTGGATCGTGAATTCTGGCATTTTGAGATTTTTTATAATCCCATTTTTTAAATCCATTTTTGTCAACTGTATGTTATTACACACAGTATGATAGCTTTCATCAACAGCAGGCTGCAGCAGCGTGGCCCATCACAATCAGAGGTAACATAACGTAATGTCAGTGGCGAATAAAAGAAGTGAAAGCACGCAGCTTTAAAACTAACAGCAGCAGCAGTTAATGCCAAAATTACTAGTAAACCCACTACTGCTATAGAGGAGGAATCTCTATAGCAAGGCCAAGGTAATGAAAGGCTAGCCTACTTGACAAAATCTGGTGTCAGAGCACCGTAACATTTAAAAATATTTGTAACAGCGCACCTTGACAAATATGAAAACATTGCTGACGGTGCACAGTGACACCGATGAAATTTATTGGTGACGGCGCACATTTATTAAAACATTACTGGTGACAGTACGCCTGCACATGGACAACATTCATGCCTCTTAATCAGCCTTATAAACATAAATCACGTGTGTAGGTTAATTAATTGGTAAAATAAACAAATAGGTTCTACTTACATCACAGGGACACTATCCGGGCATTTCCCTGTGCAAGGTCTTCTCTTAAAAACGGGCACACTTTGCACATTTTCGAACATGAAATCGGCAAACGATCCTCAGTTTTTAGAAATGTATATGTAACGGTTTTATGTTCTTGGTGGTATATTTGACGAATGAACCCAAGTATGAAAACAACATCGAGCAGATAACATGGCTCATTGAGTACTTTAAATAAGTTGCTCGAGATTCTTGATACCATAGTGTTGAGACCACTGTGGCTACAAAGGGTAATTACAAAATAATAACCCACTGAATTTTCTTCACTTTCCAAAATTGTCTTGAGACAGTTCTTTTAAAGACCTCATCAATGGGAAACCTGAGCAGCAGGATCACAATGAAGGTGTGTCTATGTTGAGTTTTACTTTTGTGATATTCTCTTTGACAGGCTAAGATGTTTAGTTAGACTAGCAAAAGTAGAGAAGATTCTGTGTCATTAAGTCTGCAAACTGACTCAGTTATTTTAGTTACACAGCAATATCTGACACTCTGCTGACACTTGCTAGAATTAGCCACCACTGGTTATATCAGAACAAGTGAAACTGTACTGGCAAACCCCTGAGTGTGTTGATTTGAGAACTGTATTTTAATGCTGATGATTTAAACTGTTCATTTTTTAAGAGGAGGACGTGCTATTTCCTTTCTCAAAAGGTATAGTTCTGCTATGATGCAGGCTTTTAACAACACTGAGGGCATTTCAAGTCAGTCACAGTCTCATAAATGTTGAATGGTGTGTGATGTAGAAAGGCCACAGTAGCCTGGCATAAGCAGCTTAGCATTCAGACTAGCTATGTTGTGGCTGCATGTCCATGCATCTGTGGACAAGAGCTCCTTTGTACATCATTGTACATTTCTCATGTCTGAAGCCTATACATGCACACACACACACACACACACACACACACACTCAGAAGCAGAGCTACTCCTGCGCACACAAACACACAGACACTTGCATGCCACGTACTCCTCCCCCAGTATAACCTACATCTTTATCTAAATAAAGGCATGTTTCAGATTATCATGCTAATGCGGAGGCATTGTTTACCAGACCACTTTCCTCTGGCCTCCTAGACCCTCCTCCTCCCTCCTTCTCCCCCTCCTGTCCCTCCCTTCCTATCCCCATCTCCGTGCGGACCTCCTGATTGTGCATTTGCAGCTCCCAAGTCCTCCATCCAGCCATTATCTCCTCTTATCTCTTTCTAAGTCCCCGTCGCCCCTGCCCAGAAAATGTCCTCATATTGTTGCTCGGGAGGACTTAAGACGCTCTTGGCCGCACTGAAATGCTCCCAGCAGATGTTTCGCCATTTGAGCGCTTTTTATTGCCTGGGCTTTCTTCCTTTGAGGGGTGGAGGGAGGGAGGGAGAAAGAATAGGATAGATGGAGGGGAGGAGGTTTTAAACATTAGAAGGCCAACAGCTGGTTGCTTCTCCCTCCCTGGGTGCATTAACCTCTTTGGCCCTCTTGCAGCAGTGCCAGTACAAGGAGCCTCTCAGCATCTGGAGCTTAAGTAGGGCGAAAATATCACTGTCGCCACGGCGAGGGGGACAGCAAATCCTGGAAACAGGCTGCAAGATGGAAGAGCAGGTCATGTCACCGCAAATGGAGAAGACACACCAGTTTGATGTGTGTCTCAGGCAGCGCACTATTACATGTTAAGCCTTTTCTAAAAACAAAGTCACGAAACAGCCTTACATAATTGTTCTTTCCATACTCTGCAGCTTTTTTTTTTTTGTTAAAAACCCCCCACGTCAGCTTCATTTAAAGGGAGAGTTTGGAGGAAGCTTTGTATATGCAGTCACCAGTCACTAGGTTTCATGAGAGAGTCAGTCTACTGGTTGTCACCATCAAGGTTACATAACCTACGACAATTACTGAACAGTTTAAATGCAGCCACGTAAATGGCACTTTGTGTGTTACATAACTTAGGTGTCTTTGTTAGCCAGTGTGATACTAACATTTTTAAAGAGAATCCACAACTACAATGCTCTTAAATATACATATGTGTGTGTATGTATGTGTTGATAGAAGTTCACATGCTGCTTTTAGTTTTAGTTTTCAGTATTTCGACTTCTGTCACTTACATGATTGACGACTCATGTAAGTGACAGAAGCTAGTCATCAGCTAGTCATTTATGCTCAACAACAACATTAGATGCTTAAATGCAAAGGGGCGGAGCCTTCTGTCTGTACTCTGAGTTCATGGTAATTAATATTTGTGCACTTTTCTTTGCTAGTTCAAGTGAGGCATGACCGTAGGACACCACAGAGACATTTTAAAAATGGCAGAATGGAACAAATCTGTAATGTAGTGAAAGAATTCTACGTCCACACGTAATAATGTATGGCAGCAATATCTGTGGAAAAGCTTGGATAAACCCAATCGTTACTTCCTGCTCAGCATCAGATGGCAGAAAGAGTGAGCAGCAATCGGATGAACACAGTGTAGCATTTAGCAACTGCAGAGCCAGAGCGCATAGAATAAAAAATAATGGAAATAGCTACCATGACGTCAACCATTAGTTTGTGGACATCCTTTTTGAAGTCTTGAGTTCAGCAATTCAGCCATCACCATCTTGGTTGCTTGAAGCCAGAAGTGACAGTATTTGGGCGAAAGGCTGGAGCTGTGGTGGAACGAGAGGTGGATCTGACTGAGAAGCTGAGGACACTATCAGCACACAGTCTGTCACTCAAAGCGGCCCACCTTTAATCATGCCTTACGTTAAGCCTTGATAGAATGTAAATAGTTGAGCTTTATAAAAAGTAATCCCCGTGAAGTTGTTGTGAATGTTGAAATTAAATATAGACACCAAAAGCGTCTTTTGTACCAGGCTGTAAACATGTTTATTTCTGCTGTTAAGTTAGGCATTTTGACCTAGGGGATCTATGCAGCCTCTGGAGCCAGCCTCTAGTGGCCACTCAAAGAACTGCAGTGTCGACTTCACTTTTCGGCCCCGTAGGTTGCAACTTGGTTGTGCTATGTTTGCTGTAAATAGGTACCTCTTTGCTACGATATTCAACTCAACAACTTCTGAAGGTGAGAATATGTCAATGTTTCCCACTTGTTCCACTTCCCCCCAGGGGCCAATAAATAAATAATCACTCCTTTAAGAAGAATTGCAAACTGTAACTGAGCCAAACTTCTAATCCCACTTGTCAACATTCCTTTGATTTGCATGCAAAGACATAAAAAAGACATCCATGTTGCATGAGTAATAGACACCAAACTATTCCTTAGAGTTATTGATATGCATTGAGGTATATAATCTTGTTTACTTACTGAATTGTCATGTCACCGAGCATTATTGTGATAATATAATATGCACGTAAAGCCTCAAATTAAATGACAAACAGAAAGGTGAAGGCAAATCAAGCAGGGACGCGAAGCATTAATTGCCGACTGTGCGAGATGGACCTGAAGGCACTCCGGCTGCACACACACACAAGTCAGTCACCATTCAGCAGCCGTCACTTTGAACATCCAAAGTGTACCTTTTCTTGAGTAAACAGGCCGATTGTCTGCGCCTCTCTCAACCCCTCGGCAGCTGCTTCGCCTTAAGCCACCACCGTCATCATTACCATCATCATCATCATCATTATAATCATCAGGCTGCTTAAACACGAGACAACAAAGGTAGAGACACACAATGGGCCCCAGTAGCTTTGAGGAACATATCAAGGCTTAGTGAGAGAAAAGACAGAGGGTTTGCCGTCTTTATTTGAATAGGCGGCCTTTGCCTCATGCAGGGCTTGGCCCTTTCTTCATCTTTACTCAGTATTGGGTGTTGTGTGCTCAAGTGAAAGGTGTGCGAGTGTGGGTGGGTGAGAGCATGACAATAGGGACAGGTGCTCCCGAGTTTACCTTCATACAGTTTGTTAGCTCAGGGAACAGACACACAAACACACAAGGAGAAGCGTTCTCTCCCCGACACTTGCAAACTTGTCTATCATCGGCATCATCGTGATCTCTTCCTTTTCAACTGAAGCTGTATCATATCACTCGTGTCTGATAGTGACAGCGCTTTGCCATGGGCACAAGTAGATGACAAGCATCCACTTCCTGTGTTGAAAACACACATAACACACTGTAGTCCCTGTTTAAACCCAGTTATTTAATGTGATTAAAGGGGCACTCCACTGATTATACATGTCAAAGTCAATTAACTAGTTAAAGGGAAGTACTACACAGCTTGTGAAAACAGCTGCATGATGTCGTCTGTGGTTTTGGAGGGAGTTATTTAAAGTCCAAGCAAATTTCTTAAATCTAAAGTGCTTGGAGACAACACATTTGGAGAAACTTGATCTAATTTCATCATGGTGAGTGTAGGGTTGGGTTTTTGTAACCTCACCCGTGCTAGCAACTAAATGTCCACCTGACCATGTCAGACAGCAAAAGTGTTTATAGTTGTTCTGAATGGCCACATTCACAGGTGGATTAAAGGCCTGCCATTAAGAGAGAGGCAATATGTTGAACTACGTATATTTTCAGACAGACACACCTGGAAATTATTCACATACTGTAGTTGTTTGTATGAACAAAAACTGGCAAAAATACAGTAGTTGTGTAAAGAATGAAGACAGTAAACTTAAGTTCAATCATTCATTATCCGTAACCGCTTATCCTGTTAGGGTTCGCAGAGATGGAGCCTATCCCAGCTGACCCGAGAGGTGGGGTACACCCTGGACAGGTCACCAGACTATCACAGGGCTGACACATAGAGACAGACAACCATTCACACTCACATTCACACCTACCGCCAATTTAGGGTCACTGGTTAACCTAAGGCAGACTACGCAGAGACAACCTACGTTGACACGGATAGAATATGTAAACTTCAGTAAACTTAAGTAAAAAGTTCAAACTCTGCCAACTTCCACACATCTGTGGACCTGAAAAAATGTCGGACATGGTCGGACAACCAAGTACAACACCATGGATGCCTTCAAGGCCTTCAAGGTTATGTGTGCAACTCACCACCTGGAGATTTAAAAAGCAGCTAGCAGCAGTTAGTGGCTAACTCAAAGATGAAGAACAGCAACTGAAAATGTCTGAAAATTGGGATAACAATGATGTCCAACAGCTTCAAGCAGAGGACGAGATAAACCACAGGGATGGTAAATGATTGTTATTGCCATGTCATATCATTGTTATTGTTTAGAAAGTGCTTGTATGTCGCACAAGAGGCTGACACTGTTGTGTTACATGTGACACCTCTCATGCCTCTTTTGCTTCTACAGCATGGCATTATGCTGGCGTTTTTTGGTTCTGTATGAAAAGGCATAGCAAACATAATGAAGGGCAGTATTGCGGGATCTGTGTTAAAAGGGAAAGTGTTGCATTCGCCTGTGCACATGAAAAGTGACAGAAATAGCTGTCTAAAAAAGAAGGAGGTAAACTGAAGTGGTAAGTTCAAAATCTGCCAATTTTTACACCCTTTGCACACCTGGCCAGTTGCAGCGTAGGTGGGCATGAAGGTCAGACTGTCAATTTTACAAAGATACAGAAGTTGTCGGACATAGTGCCCCCAATTCTGATGTTTGAAAAGATGTATGGGAAGGGGTTTTATAAAGTTGTTGGACCATCATCCATTTCTGATATATGTATATATACTGGCCCCTTGAGGCAACGTATTTCTCAAGCCCTGTATTTCAGGTAACATTTTCCTGCCTTTGAGGACACACTGTCTTAAAGTGTCCAACACTTTCCCATATTTTAACCATTTTCAGTTCTCACCTCTCTCTACAGCAGCGGGCATTTCCACTGTTGGAACAGTCATAAACACTTTTGCCTTTCCACATGATCACACAACTCTTGCAAAAGTACGTACCAATTGTTTTCAAGCATACCCCAGCCTTCACACGTCTCTTAACTTTATGGAAATGCAGCACTAAATCACTGGAGTGCCCATTTAAAGCAAAATGAGAGATGTGAGACAGAGTTTCTGAACTTTGGCAGCAGCTGATTGGAGCTGCAGCAGAACAGGCTGAATTCAGTAAACCGTAAATGGCTCACATCCTTCACACTGAGCACCTTTATAAATCATTAAGCCTAATCATTGTGTACAGTTTCTCTCCCTCTGCCTTTGCCTTTCTTTTTTTTTTTTTTTTTTTTTTGCTGGCTTTGTTTACCTCTACTTCTTGAAACGCAAGGAGCATTGAGTCATTTTCTGGCAGCCGCGGGAGATGAGGGCTGAAATTGCAGGAGCAGACACTTCCATGGCCAAGTCTCATACGGCAGCACAGCTAGAAATTAATTAAAACAGGAGATGAGGGTGAGAGAGAACAAGAGAGAAAGAGAGAGGTGGGGGGGTAAAAGAGAGAAAGACAGAGCGGGAGAGGGGGACAGACGGGATGGGATCACAAGGAGACACGCACTGTAAAAGGATGTTGTGCAAAAGCATTGTTACTTGTGTGTGTCTGCGTGCTGGCTCGCATGTGAACACCAGTTGTCCTCTCTCGACTCTGCCACAGACAGGCGAGGGGAACAGTGCGATCCTGACACAAATCCTTGGTAAGGGTCCTTTTCCTGCCCTCCCTCCCTCGCCCTTTTCTCTTTGCCATCAGTAAATCCGGGTTTCACTACAACTTAAGCACTTAGCTGTAATCCCCATGAAGAGGCGATAGCCCTGCACAAGTCACTTTTCCACCATTAAAGGCATACAATAGGGGCGTGTTAGGGACTCACTTAAATGGATTGAGCACAAAGCCTGTGCTTGATAAGTTTTTAGCTGGGAAGAATCCGCCGTTTACACCCCTCCTTTTGTGCATTCTCTTAGATGTACTTGTCTCAACAGTCTAAGCCGATTTTATCCCTTTTTTGCGTTTGTTTAATTCCTGCAACACAGAAAGGCTTTAGAATATGTCCTATTTCTTTCTTTCTCCCTCTCCCCCCTTTTTTTCAAACAAATGTCACAGTGAAAGATTCACAATGGAGGGTATCTCTGTCCACTTCCTACAAACTAAACACATGGGATGATGGCCTCTTCTTGATATTTCCAAAGCTCTCCCTTCAAATTAAGCCACTGTTTCTAATCTGTTAACATGGCACATCAGCCGGACTGAGGGGAAGTGTTTTGATACGCTTGTCTCCCTTGGACGAAGGGCTGCCGAGGAAGTGGACTCCAGACTCTTCAGAAAACACTAATACCCATCATCCTCTGGGGGCGAGGAAGAATGCGCTCCGATACTGCTTATCAAAGCAAGAACACTGAAACACAAGCAGCCGAGAAAAGAGGCCAGGGACAAAACGGGGCATTGTCGCTGCTCGTCATTTGCACGCTGGCCATGGAGGAATATTTGGGAAAGACAATCCACAGTTGTCGCATGTGAAATCAATTAAGGATACAGCCCGTGGAAAACCAGGGTGGAGGATCACTCGGAGGGGGACTCCCCAAAAACAAGTTCCAAATCTTTGGAGAGTGGGAATTTTGTATGTTCAAGGACACTGGAGTTAGTTTTTTTCGGGATAAATAGAGGTCATAACTTTGCAAAAGTTGTCCGATGCATCTCCAGAAACACCTGCACATCCCACTTTCTGCAGTGAAGCAGAACTCAAGTCTAGTTTAGTTGCGAACAAGGTTCTAACTTAGTGGTTAAAAGTTTATATATATATATATATATTAGAATTAAGTTGTTGCTCAGTAATCTCTCACTGATCCGTGATAAAGTCCGATACTGTCAGCCTGTGTGTGTGCTTGCTTTTACCTTAAGACTCTTTTAAAAGGCCTCTAAAGAAAGTGCTTTTAGTCCAACAGACAGATAAAGCCTGGCAGAGAGCAGAGAGGGAGAAAGCGAGAGGGACACCGCTAAGTCGTTGAGAGCTGATCTAATCCAGAGGTTTGAGTGTTTGCCACTGCCACCATGTCTTAAAGCAGATCTCAGTAGGAGGTGGTGAGATGCTCCTCAGGGCTCAGGACTCTAATGGTTTGATTAAGCTCATCCAGCCAGGCCTGCGCTGCAGAGACTAAACCTCCATTTAAAGGACCAGACAAAGACAGGACCGCCGGGACGGATAAGAGTATTAAATCTGACTGCCAGGCTCACAAACACACAGATGTAGATTGTACACAGCATATACACACACACACACAAACACACGCACACACAGCCAGTGAAGGCAAGTGTATACAATATGTGCATCACACACAGCAGCAGCAGATCTCATAACTATGAGGTTGGTTAGCATTACAATGCTCTGAGTAGGGCTGGGCGAAATATCACATACTGTATATTAGATACATTCATATATCAATAATGTGCGATATGGCAGGTGACTATATTGTCAAATCTGGGTTGTCAGAATTTCTTGTTGAGATGTTTTGGCCTCACTTTTTTGGGAGCTGTCATGGAGTCCATCTGTGGTTGCACGTTACCACAGTTGGAAAAAAAAATAGAATTACAGCTCTGCAGTTGTATGCCTCCGTGTACCAGTCAAGTTGCAGTTACAGTTTACATCCATGTCTGTGAAAACGTGGATGCTTCACACACATCTTACCCCCAGCAGAAGATCTATACAACCAGCACCCAACACTAGTGTCACCAATTTAGTAGCTGATCAAATGTCTCCCCTTCTGTTCCTGAGTTATGACGATGAATAATAGCCAGAAAAGTGTTTAATGCCGAACATTATGATGCTATAGTGAAGTTGACCTTTGACCTTTTGATTATAAAATGCCATCACTTCACAATTTTATTCTATTAGACATTTGTGTGAAATTTTGGCATAATTAGCACATGAATTCTTGAGTTATGGCCCAAAAAAATAAGTTTTGTGAGGTCACAATAACCTTGACCTTTGACCTTCAACTACTAAAATCTGTTCAATCTTGAGTCCAAGTGGATGTTTGTGCTAAATTTGAGGAAATTCCCTCAAGGCCTTTATGAGATATCACGTTCACGAAATGAGACAGATGCAAGGTCACAGTGACCTTTGGCCTTTCACCACCAAAATCTAATTAGTTCATCATTGAGTCCAAGTGAATAAATTTGAAAAATTCTCTCCAGGTGTTCTTGAGATACGACATTTACAATAATGACATATAAGTGGTCACAGTAACCTTGACCTTTGGTCTATAACCACAAAATCTAACCAGCTCATCAATGAATCCAAGGGGATGTCTGTACCAAATTTGATAGATATCAAGAAACCGATGATCGTACCAATGATCCAAAAACATAAACCTTAGGTTAGGGTCCTCCTGCAGGTAATGTGAGTGTCAAACACTTAATTTGCTGAATTCTGTTGAATTCTTAAGCACCAATTTGTGCCTTTTCTGCATTAATTCATGGTGGAAATATCTTTAAATTTGTCAAAATAAAATTCCCCTGCCCTTGCTGTGCCCCCCCAAAATCTACACCTATGGTTCCAGCTCCATAACTCCAAACCTTATTTGGGAGATCTCCGGTTTTAGTCTACTTTAACTGACTTTAGCAGGACTTGTAGACGCTAGTGGCTAACTCACTTTTCACAGTTAGGACCAGCTCTGCTGTGAAGAGTAAAATAAGATGGCTGTAATAACATTACATATACAGTGACTTTTATATCTTCTCTGTGGCAGCAAACACAACACACAGCCTTTTCAGAAACTATTAAACTGCAACCTGAGCTTATCTGGACACTTTATGGCTGACTAAAGTAACATAACTTCCCGTAATAGCATGAATTTATGTGGCTGCTGCAACATGCCAGTACTTCTCTCACACAACGGGAAAGACTTTCACAACAAACTCGCCAGACTCCTTCACACACACCCACAAGGTCACCTTCCTTAAAGGGGCAGGATTGGCTGGTAACACACAGGTGCAGTTGTTTTTTGATTAATTTAATGACTGCAGTCATGGGTTCATGTCACATTTTACTGCTGTAGATATTAAAGGTTGTGCTCATTTTAATTCCTTTATATACTGTGTCATGGCCTCGGCCATGATTTGAGAATTTATGGCATATTATTTTAGAGACATTCTGAGTCATTAACATCAAAGTTAGATTACTTTTGAGGTACTGAGTTGCAGGTAACTGCTGCAGCACTGTAATTTGTTCTGTCATGTGTGATGTTTTGAAATGCAATCCACAACCACTACTGGAGTGTGAAATCAGTAATCAATCTCTTGCTGTATAAATGAGTCTTGTTTTTCTGTTTGAACATGATTTCTAATAGTGTGTTAACAACCAATGCAAAGCGAGCATTTCACACGGGGCGATTACATACAAAGTCACTGCAAAGACATAAACAGAATAACATTCAAGCCAGAAACACATATGATGCAAATGCAAAAATTTGTTTGAGTCACACAAAAATGTTCAACTTGTGCAAGAACTTCCTGATGTTCACCTGAGAATCAGACAAGGAGGACATATTTATTGTTACTGTCTGTAAGCTCTTCCACTCAACGTTAGTACTGTACAGAGACAGAACAGAAAAGGAGAGGGCTCGGTGAAGAGCGAGCAAAGCCACGGGACTACATGGTAAGTTCTCAAACTCTGTATTCGAGACCTGTGTAAGCTATTTGTTGGGTAACTTCTTAGCAAAATGCTCTGAATAATTTAACTTGGCCTTTCATTGTGAAAGGTAAACACTGGAAGGAGTGAAGCAGTAATGCAATGCCTAGACCCGTGGTTCCCAACTGGTCTAGTCACGGGGTCCAGAATTCTCCTAAATCATTAGTTCAAGGTCCACACAGTTTAATATATTTAGCGCCATACTTGCGTTTGGCCATGTTGTCGAGCTAGTTTGCTGTCTCTGTCAAGTAGCATTTAGTGAGTCACTCACCACAGCGGGAAACATCACTTCAAAATAAAAGCTCTGTGCCAAAAATTCACTGTACTTAAAAATAAAGTGTTTTTTTACAAACTTGACACATTTGCGAGTCACTGGGCGGTCCATTTAGAATGGACACGTGACCCACCAGTTGGGAACCACTGGCTTAGACAGTATTAAAATCATTTTTGCCATCTTTGTTTATGCTGGTTCAGAGCACGGTGCCTCTGTGTCATTTCCAGCTACCGTTTGTACTTTACTACTGCTATGGCTCGAAGAGGATCGTCCACTAATCAGAAGATCGGCGGTTCAATCCCCGGCCCTGCAATCCGCATGTCGAAGTATCCTTGGGTTACTGAATAGTAGGTGGCACCATATATGGTAGCCTCGGCCTCTTGTGTGTGTGTGTGTGTGTGTGTGTGTGTGTGTGTGTGTGTGTGTGTGTGTGTGTGTGTGTGTGTGTGTGTGTGTGTGTGAATGGGTGAATGTGACTTATGATGTAAAAGCGCTTTGAGTGGTTGGAAGACTAGAAAGGCGCTATCCAAGTGCAGTCCATTTACCATTTACCAAGTTAGCCATTAGCTGTCTTACCCAGTTAGTTAGCACAACCATTAGCACAGGTATTCAAACTGAACATTCACCAGTTGCAAAATACTCCAGTGGCCAAATATGCCGGCGTTACGCAAGGCAAACATTTGTTTGTTGTGGGCAGTTGAATGTAAAAAGCTATAAGACAACAACACATACACACATAACTACAGGGAAAACGTGTTTGTTTACATCCCTATAGACTGAGTATACTGCAATACACTGGTGTGTCAGTATCACAAAGTAAAGTATACTGACAAGACACATCAGCATGGATTATAATAATGCTACACACACACACACACACACACACACCAGTGTATTGTCGGTGTTTAGCATTGTTTTGGACTATAAAGGGTTAAGTCCGCCAGCTCACTCTCCCTGACTTTGCTGGCTGGGCTGTAAGGCTACTAAGTAGCAGCTGTCCACCTGGCGAAGGAAGACCCTTCTACTGACACACACACACACACACACGCACACACACACACACAAAGCCAAACACAAACACACAAACATAGACATACACATATATGCCCTCTTGAGGAGAAACTGCTCTCAAACTCTCGCTCACACACGCCCGACTGTGTGCACACACACACACACACACACACACACACACACAAGCACACACACAAACACTTACACACACACACACACACACACACACACACAGTCACTTTCGTGGAGGAGAGGCCCAGATGGTCAGGGAGGGGAGCAGTGCCCAGTGTCAGTGAGAGAGAGAACGAGAGAAATGGAAAGAGAGCGGGAGGAAAGGGAGAAAGCGAGATAGGGAGAGAGTGAGATAGTTGGAAAGAGAGAGACGAGGGATGGCAGCCAGGCCTGAGTGGAGGAGCTGAAACAGGAAGACAACATCACACCAGCTCAGCAGCCAGAGCTGCAGACAGACAGAAAAAGGGGCCATCTCTGTTACCAAACACACACAATCTGTAATCACATGCCTCCACTGAACTGTCATCTCCACCAGCACTTCAAGGACTAAATGACAACAGTCCATGATTTAAAGGAATAGTTCAACATTTTGGAAGAGTTTTTCTAAGCATTAGATGAGAAGTACAGACATGGAGCCAGGAGGCCACTAGCTTAGCTTAGCATATAGACTTAGCCAAGCTTCATCCAAAGTACATTACCAATACCAGACTGGCATTTATGATTTTAGGGGAAGTAATGTGGTAGACCTGGGTATCGTTAAAAAAAATTACGATACCAGTAGCAACACCAGTACCCTAAGTGATACCAATAGAGTACTTCATTCAATACCCATAATGTGAATGGAGCGGTCTGTAGTTTTGCCATACTTTCGGATGTTTCGGTGGCATCTCAGCAAACTGAATGGGATCTCTCTGCCTGTCCTCAGGCCTACACAGAAAGTCTCTTCTTCATGCCTATGTGGAAAGACTAGGGCGGAGCACACCTCAGACAGGGAGAGCAGCAGCAAAGACAAACAGAAATGACATTGATAAGTCAGACACAGCATGAAAAGGCGCTGCCTGAACTAACGCTATGCCCAGTAAGTTGTAGGTGCTTCTGTGGGAGTGTAAACTCTATGGTAGAATAGTTGGTGAGGGTCAGTGACAGGGCTAACTGTAACCTAACGGTTAATAATGGGTTAAACAACAGAGTCAAGTTTGACACAGGTGTTGGATGTTTGACGCTGCAGCTGTGTTAGCTCTTGCTAACTGGACAGAATTTTGACCATTCACCAGGAGCGGAGCAGCTCCAGAGATGGCAGCAACAGAAAGTTTGCTGATCTGGCTGTTGGGATGGTCAAAGATATTGTTCCAGTACTACTTGGTACTGGGTTATTTCAGTTAATACATTAAAGGTATATAGGTGCTGATAACCAGTAGTATACCCTTTGACAAAACAACAGTTCAACTGTCTATCCAACAATTTAGTGCAGCATATGTACTGGTTGCCTTGCTTGAAAGAGTACTTCACACTCAAAATCACAGTTTGTTTATCAATTACTCAACACGTTATGCTGAAGTCGTGAAGAAAATGTTTCTCTCACATGCCTCCAAGGTGAACAAAGAATCCAAAAACCATTCTTTAGTGAACTGAAATCACTGGGAACCACTTTAATGACAGCAAAACTATATCAAAACATCCATTTACAAACACTTAACCAACTTGTGCAGTATAATCCAAGTCTCATTTATCCTGTCAGATGCTCAGTACCTCCTAAACGCATGTATTTTTGCTAAAACCCTACAAAATAAAGCGCTTCCACCTACGAGTAGTGCTCCTAGAGTGTGCCTGAGCATGCGCATTTGAGCTCCAAACATATACACATGCTTGAGATTGTTTGTACTCACATGTTTCAAACTGTCATGTTTTTGTGAAAAGTTGTGTGAGGGTTTGTAAAGTGATGGTTTGATATAATTTTACTGTTCAAGAATGTTCGACTTTTTGGATTCCCCATTCATCATGGAAGTATACCAGAAAAATTATGTCTTCCCAATGAATTCAAGGTTACACGCGATAAGTTGTTTATATACAAATGGTCAATTATGTGTGAAGTATTTCTTTAATGCCCATGAGACTCTAGGGAATAAATGTACACCCAAAAATTTGAACCACTCAACTACAGCTGATTGTTTTAAATACGCATAATTTATTTTACCCATGAAAGCAATGGAGAGTAAAACAATTTCAGACTGTGAAAAAAATAAATACAAGGGACTGTTGAATCTAGTTTAGCCTACATACTGTAGAAATATTCAACTGACAAGCAAAAACTGAAAAAAGGGAGGAAAAAAACAAAGGCAGGCATCTGAGCAGTGAGTTGTTTCTGGGATGTGAAACCCTTCGTCCAGATGGCGATATTTTTTTCCAGCTTTAATTCATTTATTTCATGTCACAGTTGTGCTTTGATCGCTCCTCTCTAATAATTAATGTGGTTTTGCTGCGCGCTGCTCTTGAAGTCATTGTTCCAGTCTCCGCTGTACCAACGCGAGCTGGCTTTGACTTCTACACCTGATGGGAAAAGCGCCGCTCCCCCCCCCCCCCCCCCCCCCCACCTCAGCTCACCCTCCTTCCCTCTGTCTATTTATCTTTCTCTCTAATACTTTTTCTCTCTTTCTCTGAGCTTTGAATTGTCTCGAAGGGGGTCTCAGTGCTGCTTTCACATATTTGTACTTACACACACACACACACACACACACACTGGACTGTCTGGTGTCTCTCCAGAGTGGTTGGGATACAGTGGTTGGCATGTGTCACTCATCCATTATTGATTAGATCCAGCTGCCATCATCTACAGATCACTTTGAGATACACCATTGTCTCTGTCTCACACACTCACACACAGGCAAACTTGCTTGCTTGCTCACTAACTCATCTTTTTTTTTTCGCTCAGCCTCACTGTCATCTCAAAATTCATAATTACTTTTTGCTATAATTATTCCTACACTGACTTTACTTTACATTCAGTCCACAAGAGAGGGAATAGATCACCTCTAAAATACAAGGTACGCTACCTAAATAATGTAAAATTGTTTTTATTATTACAGCTACATGGTTAAACACAAGGCTTCCATCACATACATAAGAACAGTAACACTCAGCTCCCTTGTTACACCTGAAACCACTTAATGAATGAACAGTGCGCAAAAAATAGTAGTAAAACAAAAACCATATGTCTCTGTCCACAGGTTTATAAATAATAACGATGGCTTTATGAATGGGTAATAAATGATTTACTAATGCTTTATAGATCATAATAATCAGGTTTCCACGTTATGAAAAATCCCTTCGGCCTGTGTTTCATCCTGCCCAGAGTGATGCTGACTTTATCTTTTTAACTCTTTAAATCATCAGGGAGATTTTTAAATATGAACAAAAACACAATGATTAACATGAAACCTTTTCAAAGGACCATTCGACCACTTGCACGAAAGTATGGAACTCTCTCCCTCCCATCATCCAATTCACACCCCTACTGAAATCAATTGAGAGTCATCTTAAAAAATCAGTTCTGCTTATTACCTTCTATATGTGCCTTCACTATTATTTTCAGTAGAATAATTATTATGTATTATTACTTTGGAACACCTGTGGTGTGTGTAAAGTGCTATATAAATAAAGTTCATTTGATTTGACTTAACTTGTTGAGAATGTAGAGCAGTGGTACCCAACCGCTGGGTCATGGTCCAAAAGTGGGTCGCGGGTCCATTCTGAATGGACCACAAGTGACTCGCAAACATGTCAAGTTTTTTAAAAAAAACACACACACTAGTACACAAGTGCAGTGAATTTCCAGCACAGACCTTTCATTCTGAAGTGCTGTTTCCTGCTATGGACTGAGTGACTAACAGACAGCTACTTAACAGAAACATCAAACTAGCTGGATGACAAGGCTGAATGCAAGTATGACGCTGAATTTATTAAATTGTGTGGACCCTGAAGTAATGGCAAAGAAGAGATCTAGACCCCCGTGGCTGGACCAGTTGGGAACCAGTGATCTAGAGAATTAATTGCTTAGTGATAACCGACCTATTTAACATTATAAATCATTAACCATTGATAATATATTAAGTTGTGAGATCAGTTGGGCGTTCGGAGAAGGCTTTGGGGTAACATTTGCAGGTTTCAATGGACCTTGACTACCTTCATAGATTGGGGAGCACATTGTTGGAAACATATTTTAAGATATTTTTAGACCCAGCATCAGGAAAAATACAAAGATAGGAGTTTGATGTGCTGGAAACAATGTAGCTCAATAGAAGCGAATCATTGTAATATATCCTGTAGGGCTGCCCCCTAACAGTCGACCAAATGTTGGTCGACCAGAAAGGTCATTAGCCGGCAAAATTTCATTGGTCGCTTAGTCGCAGAAAACAACAAACAAACGTGAAACTATTAGGAGCTGTGCCTTGTCAAAATAAATCAAAACCTATATGACTGAACCATGTGGGAATTTAATTTGAAAGGACAAACACAGGAAGTGGCCACGCTCAAACAGGAGTCATGTTACTTTACAGGGCTGGTACCTGCTATACGCTGGGCAGGAAATCCAAAGTGTGGGATCATTTTGAGAAGGTGAAGGACGAACCCAAGGTGATATGTAAACTCATTCTCATTGGTCGACTACAAGCATGACATATCATTTGAAACATGGAAGTAGCTACATGCCCATTAGCCCACAGCGTCATTAACAGGCGGCTCGCTCGGTGTGTGACGTGCACTTGTAGATAAAATATAGGCCTATATTAATGAAGGTTCATTAGTACGGTTTTGTATTTCTCTGTAATGTAGCACAGTGTTAACAATGTTACTGATACTATTCTTTCTCACACCTTCAACTCAAACCATTGTGTTGCCCTGCCCAAAATATATCACTTAATCATTTAATTAATATCGTAAGCATGCGGGCGACTAGTCGGCTAATAGCTGTAAATGACGACTACTGGTCGACTAGGAAAATTCTTAGTCGGGGGCAGCCCTAGCTTTTTACAGACTGTGATGGGCATATGTAAGAAGGCTTCACATGAAAATTAAGTTCAGATTAAGAGGAAGTACGAAGGAAAGTAAGAAGGATTTTGTACACACATAATATTGTCTTTTCCAAATAAAAGTATAATAAAAAATAATTAATGATGTCATAAGCCAGTTGTAAAGGGTGCCTTATTGGAAAATTCAAATTATTGTAAAGACAATATTCAGAGTGCTTTTAATAAGGAGAAACCAGCAGAAAATATATTACAACTTTATACAAGAGTTTAATGAAAGTAGTGTTCTTTTTTTATTACTTTACATTTTGTTTAGTTTTCATGCACACTGCTTTGTGCACTTGCCCCAAGAGGGAGGGAGGGAAGGAGAGATAGAGAGAGAAATAGGGGGACCGAGAGGGAGTTGCACTTGTTGGTTGAAGGTTTAGGGTGGTAAGAAGAGGGGGTCTGACAGAGACATGGAGGGAGGAGGGAGGGTTTGCCCTCTGCAACATATCCACTCAACCATGTCTGTTCTCAACACCCCCTCTCACTCCTCTCTGACTCCCTTTCTTTTTTTCCAAATGCAAGTCACCGTGAAAAATGTGCTGGTCCAATATTTGCACAGAAGTGGTGCTGGGACAGGCAGATAACCTATCAGTATTTGAGTTTGGCTTCCCATGCTCCAAATAGCCATCCTCCGCCTGTTTAGCTTATTGATTGGCTTGGCAAGAAACTAGGTCCCCTCAGCAGTGACCAAGGTCATACAACACATGGACTCTGTGCCACCCATCCTACCCCCCCACAACCCCCCATTCAACACTACTACCACCACCACCACCACCGCTTCAACACCCAACACAATCTCTTCATCCTCCTCATTTCCCTCTCTCACACACACACCATGTGCACGCATGCATGTATGTATGAGAGTGTGGATGCATTCACTCTATCACACATACTTACACAAAGGAAAGGCATTAACAGTGTTATGAAGCTTTAAATATGGGAGCTATAGCAATGAGTCGCATTAGTGCTCAGCACGAAAACACTCAGGGTGGTTGAAAAAAGAAATCATGTGTATTTTTATTGTGAAATTATTATTAGAAAGTTTCATTGAAAATATTTACTTAAAGTTAGAAAAAAAATCTTTTTTACACTGAAATTCAACATTATTATCAGAGAAAGTTTAGAGTGCATAAATGTCAGTTATGTGCCCCTCTGTACTGTATGTGTGTGTGTGTGTGTGTGTGTGTGTGTGTGTGTGTGTGTGTGTGTGTGTGTGTGTGTGTGTGTGAGCATGTGTGTGTAATGACTCAGGGTATGGACCAGAGGCAGCGTCCTCCACTCCTCTGTGGGAATCAATGAGATTGAATTCTGAAGGTTTTCTCAGGGGCATCAGCCCTGCTTGTCAATACTGCTCTGTGTCACAAGTGCATTTTCTACACACACATACACACATACACACACTTCCAGTTCACTGTCCCAAGCCAGACCTCTCCCTCCTCTTCACTTCATCTCCCGCTCTTCCAGTCCTCAATTAAACTTGTCCCATTTTCCCCCTTTTCTCATATCCCTTCACACGACTTTTAACTCAACTCTTCTGGTCTCGCTGCTGTTTTTCTTTCTGCTTTCTATTCAAATGTTATAATCACAGAATTTTATAAAATCAAACTTAAGTTTTTAAGGTCCTTTTTTACCTTTAAATAGTAGTATGACAAACAAGTAATGATAGGAATAGAATGAGAGTAGAACGGACATTTGGATGGTCAGAGTGGCGGCCATTTTTATGCGACCCTGTCTGTCGTAGCAAGCTAACTTTCGTATTAACTATATGTATAAACAAACCTTGCTTTTCCTCTTCTTTGAGTTAGCTGCTAACTGCGCTATCTGCTTTTTAAATCTCCCAGCGGTGGATCACACACATAATACAGACATAAAACCCCAGCCGTTCTGCTGGCTGTCCACTTTACACAGACACTGTTAACACCCCCTTCCAAAAGGTCCACTTGCTATCATGTGACTGATGTTCTACTTGAGGAGGAACTAATGCTGGACTTCATTTAAAAACATGAATTCACAAACCAATGGGTGACATCACATGGCTACCTATGTCATTTCTATTGTCTGTTTTCAACCTGATGCTCATAACTGCAGCCTTTCTGAGAGTGGGTATGCTTACCTCATACTAGCTGCCACTCTGGCTACACAAAAACATACTGCATTGCAGAATATATCAGAGCAAGCAGCACAAGCTTCAAAAAGGTGGGTCTTTAAGATGGGTCTGCTGAGTTACTGCAGGGGGCCACCAAATCATTGTAAGGCTTTAATTTTGTTTTGTTTGTTTTTTAAATCAAAATGTGTCTGAAAATACACATTTAAATGAATCCAACATATTATTAATTAAGATGAACTGGATTATTTGTTAAAAAAAAAGCCATTTAATTTACAGTACACAACACTGATGAAATGCTAACTGTTACCCATGAAACTTTGTGCAGTCATGTTAGCTTAGTAACGCTAAATAACTGTGTGACACCTGTCCATTATAGCGAGGCGAGCTACTTAGCTAACAGTTGCTTCCAATAATAATAATAATGATCATTATTTTAATAGCTTTGTATTGTATTCACAAAATGAAAGGGTACGTTTACACATGGCACTTCAGGTTGTCCTACACATTATTGTAGGCCCAGTTAAATATACAACTCATTTTTATACAGTAAACATAGAAGGGTGTCTCTCTTTCAGTTAAGGGGCCCTCTGCCTGAAATGCATTGTAGATTCCTTCTCTGAAAGCTTTAAAACAAACATTAAAAGATATGCTATAAGTTTGACAGGAAGTAAACAGACATAAGCTCTGGATTGCCTATTTGAAATCTACATTTTGGGTAAGTTGCTGGCTGATCAAACCAGAAATGTTAAGTGTCATTCAAGGGTCTGTCAGAGGTCAGTTACAGAGCAGCATTTCTAAAAACTGATACAGCTTCAGGGTTCAACACGACAGATATTAGTTACTTGAACCTAATCGCTGCAGTTTAGCAGCAGTCTCCCTGTTCTATTGTTTTCTCTTCCCGATTTGTCGTCAAGTAAAACTCAGACAGTGTAACCTGTGGTCGGCGGATGATGAGCAGGACAAGCTGTGTGATTTATGACCGCTGCTGTGATGTTCTGCCGTGTTCCACTGTGACAGATATTCCTGATATTCCCAGAGTCCTTGCTCGGAAACCCACTGGGCTCTGAGGGGAATCAGCCAAACCCCCCACCCCCCCAACCCATTTCTAATTTGAAAGGGCCCTTGAATACCTGCTGGCTGCAGGCTAAAAGTCACACACAAACACGCGGATACAGTTAATACACACACATAATCACTTAGTGTTGCACTTAAATATGGCTCTGGGGAGTTTGAGTGTCATTCTCCGGGAGGAGTGAAGGCCCCTGGGCCACAGCTGTGTGTGTCTGAGTCCGATCTGGTATCCTGCCACACGGAGGGAGGCCTTGGAGCCCGAGGCTTGCCTGGAGGCTACAGCCAGACCTTGAAGGACATGAGATACAGAGAGAGGAGACGCTGCCTCTCCTCTGCGCCGAGCCAACAGATTTTGACAAGCTGCTAACAAAAAACAGACTCGTCTACAGTGGAACGATGAGGAAGACTCTTTTTTGATTTCTGTTTTACTAGAAATACACATTCAAGTGTTTTTTAAGCTATCTGGCAAAATTCCACTGCAGCCTCCTCCACATATGCGTGCCCTACACCCTCCCCACACACACTCACACGCACACACACACTTTGAGTGTTAGCCCCCGTCGCTAAACAGCTGTCTGAGATGTGGCGGTGTGGCGCACCCATGCTTCATCATTGTCATCTCCCCATCACCTGCATTCTTTCTCCTCCTTCGCCTTCTCCTCTCCATCCCTCCATCCATCAGCATTTTCAGACACAGGGCTCTGACAAGGGCACATCCATCCCCTGGCCATACATCACCTTTATAGGGGGATGGTGGAGGAAGGGTGGAGGGGTTGGGGGGGTGCTGTCCCAAACTCCTTCACAAGTTGGGACAGAGCCAAGTGTCTGTTTGTCCCTTTCTCATTTTCCTTTGTGTCTGAGGAGTGGATTTCTTTGTTTAGTGACACCCTGGTGATCTCTATTTATTTTCTCTGCCTGAACTTCAGTTTTCATGTCTCCTAAAAACCAAAAAATGTTAATACTGTCCACATTCTACATGGGTCTTTATTTCAGTTTAACATTATAGGTGTTCAGCTATCCGACTGGCTTTGAAATAGTACAGCAGTAGTATTAAGGCCTCATCACAAAAGCATTTAAAGAGAAAACTTTCACAATGAATCAAATACTTGCAGTGGAATCACAATGATCAGTGGATGTCAAGACCAATTTTGTGAACTTGACCCACAAGTATCCAACGTGGACCAATAGAAAACCTTCTTTCTAGCACTGAAATTTAGGCTCCAGTTAACAGAAGTAAGTAAATAGAAATGACTCTCTATTAATCCTTATCCAACAAGTTTGCTATCTGACATTAGGTAAGCAGTTAGCAACTTTGCTATTTATACTTTTTAATCAATTAAATGACACACAATGTGTAGAACAAAATGCCAGGGCTAAGTAAACAGACGGCAGCTGTGGAGCTATTGTGACCAGCATGTTCCTAGCTGGCTGTGCTGGCGTAGGGTTCACCAACTAACCCTGTGAGTGGTCACTATGGCTACGTTCACATTACAGGGCTTAATGCTCAACTTTGATTATTTCCCCAGATCCCATCTTTCTGCCTACACTGTTCACATTCATATGTGGTGACCCATGTCTGACTCTGCCCTGAAACACCTCAAATGAAACCAAGTACGTCACACACATGAGAGCTGGAATAAAAGCAAAAAAAAAAAAGTTAAATTTACAAAACAGGCATTCAGGGAAAAACTGAATGTAACTGCGGTGCACGCTTCATCTCCAGAATGATCACCATAGTAGGAGGGTCAGATGACATCACTCTGCATAATAATCAGCACTGTGTTTCTCTGTTTGGGAGAGTGTTCTGGAGAAATGGCCCTTTCAAGCAATGGCTGTTTTCAGGATAATGGGCTGTCGGTCCAGTAGCTCTAGAGGTGGAGACAGAGGTGTGGGCGTGGCAGGGAAAGGAGTCAGTAGTGGCAGGCTGAGAAGTGGAGATTTTCATGGAGGAGCAGTTCCTAAAACTTTACAGCTACATTCCAATATCTCTGTCCGCGCCTCTTGACAATGCTGTTACAACATGTAGGCAAGATGAAAGCAACTGGCAATTGGGCTCTACTGGCTGCAGGATGGGGCAGCCTTCTGTAGTTTCAATGGATCGCTCCAACACTGTATGGTGAGTAATCTGTGCCTGTACAGTGCATTATGACATGGAAAAACCATATAGTTTTGGGAAAATCACACACATGGATTTAGGAGCACATATGAAGGTGGCCCAGATCTAATTGGAAAAAATCAGATTTCTCTGTCACATGAGAGCAAAAAAATGAAACAAATTAAAATAGCGTTTGGGCCACATTTGCCTGTATGGATGTCACCAAGAAGTATGGGTCAAAGTTGGCGTAGCACTTTCTAATGTGACCAGTAAGAAAGTGGTAAGAGAGAAACACTTTCAAATGCACTTCTCGAAAAGATAACTTTTAATCACATGCAATGCTTTGGTAGCTTTTTGATGTTTTAAACTAAACTGTACACAAATCTGGAGACTTGTTTGGCTGATGTAAGTATACTGTATCTTGTGTTAGCATCTATTATTCCTCGCTGTTCACAATCTGCATTGTTTCCTGTTTAACTAATTTCTAAATCTAAAAAATATATGAAAGTAAGCCTCTCTTTGTTTTCCTTCGGTCTGCTGCACAGCGTTCACTTGGAGGACAACCTGCCGACCCTGGCTCGCTCTTCCTTCTGCGCTCTCCTCTATCCCGTCCTCTCTATCCCTGCCTCCCTCACCTGTTTCTTCACTTTTCACACCTGGACTCTATTCTTGGCTGTTTGTTTACTGCTTCTGTTTTCCAAAGTCCCGTCCTCCCTCTCTTCCTCTATTTCCCCTCTCCTGCTGCACCATCTATCACTCACTCCCTCCTTCTCACCTCTCCCTCTCCCTGCTACCTTCTCTCTGTCTGTCCTTGCTCTGTTTCTCCTCTGGCTCACCTCTCATTAAGCCCCTGTGCCTATTGCCACCATGCCCAGTGTCCACCCACACGTCTCACACCTCTCTTTCTCGCTTTGTGTCTCTTATCTCTGTCCTTCTTTCTCTTTCCATATTTCCACTGCGGCCTCATGCAACCTTTCTCGTACTTATGCTCGATCTCCCTCTATAATGTGGTTATTTTATACTTTGAAGTGAGATCTCATATCTCGACTGATTAAATGGATAATATGTAAAACTGACTGAGAAAACTCAGATGCAAGAACTGAACAAACTGCAGATTGTCACTCGGGTATATACTGGTTTAGAATATTTATATCATTAAAAGTGGCAGTAAACACCTCATCTCTCTTCCTCGTTGCCTATAGATACAGTTGGTGTTAAACAGTTCTTTCCTCAGCCTGTTAACATGAATTTAAAAACCGCACTTTCATATCATTAAGAGACACTTTTAAGTCTACTGAAGATAATATTAGTAATCTACAGTCATTAACGCTACCTTGTAATAGACTGGCTATTTTTAAGACAGTGTAGCAGCACATTACCCAACGCCATTAGCCTATGTTTTGACAAAGAGCTAAAACGTTACCACGCATGGATTAGCAACCTCAAGAACTATGGGTCCTTGAAGGCTCAGAACTTTTTTAATAGTGGGTAAACAATCAAACACTGACTGAATAAAGCGTTAGATCCTCTTTGATTCATCGGAAACAGCCCCGAAATTGCAGTTGCAATTTGCCGGAAGTCAGAAGCCGAAAACAGTTGACGGGTTCCGAGAATGGTGATTGTTAAAACAGTGGAAAGACGACTCAAGATGGTTCCCGTGAGATTTATTTTGCTTCCGTCGACTTTAAATGAAGTGCGTTTGGCCTGTGGGCCAGAACTGGCCGGCTTAAGGGTTCAGTCCGGCCCACTGGATGACTTTGTACAGCTAATATCGATCTACATGTGAAGGCTAAGAGGTGTCAGGTTTTGGGAGCACGTTAAACAGTGAGTAGATACAACACAGTTCTCTGGAAAAAACAAAACAAAGAATACATGTGTTCGAATTTAAAGACACTGAACAACTGAGCAAAATACTGTCAATCAGCTGCTTCAGTACAAAGAATCTGTATCGGACTTTAATCTTAGGAAGACGTTGGTGGAACACCATTGCTAAGGCACTGTCACATCTTTAGATTTGTAAATGGTAACATCTTTGGTGTGGTGTAGTGATGACAGCACCACTGCACAGTTGTGGAAATGTACAGAACAAACGACGGAATGGACATGGAAAAACTGAGACATATTATTGAAATTGCACTTATAATCAGAGCGTACTTATACATCTTTACACCAAAAGAGAGATTTAAAAAAAAGGGGGGGGGAGTTTTTTCCATTGGTCACAACCATGGAAAAATAGGGTCCAGGTTGGAAAATATCCTTTAACTAGGTTTATTCAACATGTAGACAGCCACACAGCAACTCTTCAGCATGGTAGCAAATGCTTTGTTTTTCACTTCGGTGTAAAAGGATATGACGTTTTGTTTGAGTGTCCGTTAATATTGACTGAAGTGACCAGAAAAGCAATTCTGGGGCATTATGTTATCTTTCACTGTCACTGAAATGACCTTTCTCATTTTGTGTATTATAAACAATTCTTGGTTTTCTTGTGTACGTAGGCAAATAAAGTAGAAACCTTTACTGTAACATGAGAGTTCAACAACTCTATGCTGTGCTGATGTGTTTTCTTCCTTGATAAACTTTGATTTGAGATGGTACTGGGTGGTTTCCTTTTATGGTGAGATGTCTTTTCTTTGAATCTTGTTATTTGTGTAAATAAACTAAACTAAACTAAAACTAAACTAGCCATACTGTATGTTTAGTCCACCAAGTCCGTTATTTATTTTATCAAGACACCCTGATGTGTGTTATCATGCTTATACCATGGCAACTGACCACAAAAAGGAGAAGCGTCCTTCAAATTGTCATCCCTTTCTTAACATTTCTTTGTTGTCACTTTAATCCACTGTTAGGTACCTTTAACCCATCAAAATAAACTTGTGATGTAGCTGTTGCTATTGTTACCTGAAATCAAACATACCCAGTACACAACTGTTGTCAGAACTTGAGGAGTTGTGTTACATGATTATAACGGACACCTGCCAGCCAATCAGAGACGAGAAATCTCCATTGTCGTGCTATTCTCAGCCTTTATGCATACAATACATCATACATTAGTATCTTACTCACAGCAGCCCTCTCTCCCTCCCACGTACGTATGCGTTTAGATCACCCGGCAGCCTTACCTTGACCGTACGGCTCCTCCATTGATTACTGCCTGTACTTCTTCGCTCAAAAACACAATGCATCACAAAGACCAAACTGTCCGTGAAGGGCTAAAATAATTGTTTATAATAGACCCTCCACTTGCAATGACAAGAGTGCTATGATGTGTTTTAGGGTGTAGACAAGAGCTCCCGCTTTGTGCTCAGGTAATTTTCTTTCCAGGCGTAAGTGGTCAAGGTCTGGCGTTTTTAAACGCATGTGAGTGATGTGGTGTGGGGGAACCGTATTGTTTCAGGAGATGCGCCAATGTCCATTTGGAGAGCAGCAACACTCGTCTCCCCACTTGAGGAACAATGGAATACACTTCAGAGATGCTGCGTATGAAGTATGTTTATGAGTGCGCTCGGACAATGGGGGACGATGTTACACAACACAAGAAATGGGTTTGGCTCGGAGAGAAATGAGGTGGACCCAGCAGACATCCTTGACATTCACCGCTAATTAAAATGCGTTGACATGGTGAGAAAAAGACTGATTCACTGGCGGTGTTTACAGTAGCATATGATTGCAGAAAGAGCCGCGACCACTTTGAGTGCAGGAGAAAGTGGGCTGGAGTCATTTGGGGGTGGGGAATTGTTGAGGTACAGTGAGAGAGAACACATTGTGTTGGTGTTTTGTTTGACATAAAAGCCTACTAACAGCTACTGTACCAGGAGCTCTGCCAAGGCTCACAGGTGTCATCAGGGATCTGGCTACGTGCCACAGAGAGTAGACCCAAAGGCCCAGAGGCTCGCCTGGAGGTGTCACCCTGCTGCAAGATGTACCAAAACATCACAGGGATGTGACGAGGTCGGGAGAGGATGGAGATTACATCTGAAAGTGTGTGAGCAGGACAACGAATAGATAGTCTGTGTTTATTTGTCACTGTATCTAATGCTCAGAGAGGTGAAAGGAATATGGGAAGGAATTTTTCACCCTAATTTAGGATGATATAATGACATGTTAATGATCCCAGCATCTGGCTGTTCCATCAAAGGTGTATATTTATACTGAGAAAAAGAGGGTAAAAAAATACAGCATGCAGAACAAATGCCTTTGGTTAGGTCAGAGTGTCTTCTAATGACCTCATTTACTAACAACAAACCCTGCAACCAAGCAGGCAAACACACAGCACAGCAAGACCTCTCCTTTATCCCTGTGTGACAGTGGACAGAGGGAAAGAAGGATGGCGGGAGAGGAAGGAAAGAGGAGGCCAAGGGGGAATAAGGAAGCACGGAGGCAAGGGAGGAAGAAGAGGAGAGGAGATAGAGGTGGAGAAAGTGTTGGTTGAGAGTGAAAAAAAAAAGAAAGAGGGGATGTTAAAGTGGAGAAAGGAGAGATGGAGACAGCAAGGTAAGAGAGCCTAAAGGAGCAATGCAATCAAACAACACAAACACAGTCTCCTGCGTGTGACTGCTCAACCTTGCCAAAGAAAATAGGTTACCTCTGTTTCTCCTGGTGCCCAGGGGAGACACAAACTGGCAAGAGTTGTGCCCCCTGTGTCATCCTGTAAACATTTAACCACAAAAACTGCCCCGCAACACTCCTGACAACACTCCCCAATAACACAGGCCGATGTGTGACGTGTGTTGTGAAATGTGTTGCGCTCAGTGGCAAACAGTTTTAGTTAAACGCTCAGTCTAACAAATAAATTATATATCCCTTATATATGCCTCCTTTAACTGGAAAAATCAAAATAATTACACAAGCTGGGTGAAGCGTTGGTTTCATTAATGAAACTGTGACGGAAAAAAAAACATTGACAGCCTTTTTTTCAAGATGAAACTGGACCACAACTAAATAAAGTAAAGTAAGTTGTATGTTGTGTTAATACAGAGTGACATGGACACTGTGTGTTAACCAGTACTGCCGAGTATAAACAAGTAAACAGAACCTTCTCTGTTAACTTTGTCATAGATGAAAACGACACCCATTGAATATAAGGAAACTGTAGCTGCAGCCGGTCAGCTTAGCTTAGCATAAACACAGGAAACAAAGGGAAACAGCTAGCCTAGCTCAGTGTAAGAGTAACAAAAAACAGAATCACTAATAAAACCAATATAAAGTGTTTAACTCTTTTAACTCTGCAATAGAAATGGTCGGCCATTGTTTTTTTGCTTGTTGTAATGTCATTTCTTGGAGTATCTTTGCATACGTCATATAAAGTGTCCAAGTCAATGAATTATGAACATAGAGTATATAAAGTATTTCTATTGTGTCATAAAAAAAACGCAAAATACACAGAAAGCGGCTGTCTACGGTACGTCCATTTTTGAAGGGGTTAATGAATTTAAGATACTGTCCCACACATAACTCCATTTTAGTTTTTATATGCCTTAAACAAATCGTCTGTAACGTGTTAATTCGTAATTCGTACTCTTTACATGTACTTCCATTTAAAAAATGGTTTCAAGTTTCAATGATAGTAATAAAAAGTTTGTTCAACCAAAGATAACCCTTCTGGTCTAATTCCTTTCAGGGTCATTCTGACTGATTATAATATAAATTCTGTAATACCACGATACTGTGAAACCACAATATTTTCTAAGACAGTTATCGTACCATGAAATAAATCCCATACTGTGGCAACCCCACCAGTGGCATCCCCTTCTTTTATTGATTGATTGATTGATTGATTGATTGATTGATATTTAACAGACAGACAGTATGTAAGTGTCAAGATGTCAAACTATTCCTTTTAAAGTGACAGTCAACCAGTCAAAGTGAAAAGTCACAAACATAAGCCTCTCATCCATGAGTAGATGCACACTTCCTTCTGCGTTGTGATATTTGGCAGGTGCAGTTTGGTAGAAAGAAAATAGTTCCTTCATGAAACTGCTCACAACAAGGTCTGTGGATTATCTTGAGTAACCAGGTCATTATTTCTGGAAAGAGACGTCGATGTCGAGTTTTTCAAATGTATTTTTTTTGGCGCTTTGAGCACCACAAGCCAAGTGCCATCTAGTTCCATTATACTGGAGAGAAGGCAGACATCTCTACGGCTGATATCTCCGACAATTGTCACCTGACAGCAAAACAATCTAGACTGATATACAGCACTACAGGTAAGAGGAAAAATATGTAGTTTTGATTTTGGGGTGAACTGTTCCTTTAAAGATGACCACAGCTGTGGAATAAGGATGCTTATCAGACATAACAATTACAAATGCATAAGAAAGAGACAAAATCTCATTGTTGACGACTAAAAACACTAAATTGTTTACTAAAACTAAATTCTAATCAAGTGCCAAATTTGCCGACACTGGCTGGATGCAGTTCTGCTCAGCTCAGATGAAAACGAGGAGCAGATTCAACTGCAAAGGTTCACTTCTTGTCTTGACAGTGAGCATAAGTGCATCCAGCCGTCCCTCCATCCCTCTCTCCTTCCATCCATCTGAGCATCACTAAAGCCCATCTTAATCTCCCTCTTCCACAATCACGGAACAAAGAGCAGAGTGCTGGCAGATCCTTGTTTTTCTAACTAATGTCGATTACATATTTGATAAACATGCATTTGCATTAGCATTAGCCGAGGTCAGGATTAGCAGCGTTCATCCTCAAACTGTTCTGTCTCTATGCTTCGCCTGTTTGTTGATCTTTTTTTCTGGTGGTGCCGGGGGTTTTTTGTGTGTTTTTTTTCTCCTCCTGTTGTTTGTGGCCATCTCAAATCCTAAAGGACACGACTCCACACAAGCGACGGCACAAATATTTGAAAGGGTGATTAAAAATCGTTTGGGAAAACAGATTATTGACTGTTTCTTTTTTTTTTCCTAATCAATCTGTAAACACAAACAGGGTGCTTTAAGGAGTCAAAGGGGGTCAGAAACAGTTAACATTTTTTATCTGTTCATTCAGATTCCACCTCACTTTAAAAGTCTTGTGAATAACATTAGTCATCAGTTTGTGTTTTATATCTCAGATTGACTTGATCCCTCAGTTTCATGGACTCTTATCCCTTGATATGTAACATTTTTGACATTTCAACAAGTGTACAGACACAAAAAGAGATTTGTAAGTATTTCATAAATCTTCTGTCTTTTCCTCGTCTCTGCACGAAAGCAATTAAAAAAAAAAGAATTAGCTCCAGACAGCCGGGGCTCACGAAAAGTTTCAAGTGCCTCTGTTGACCGCACACAAAGACACTGATCTGCTTAGCAGGCTTAAAACTCTCCCTCTCTCCCTCTGTCCTTTCTTATGTCAGGCTCTTCCTAAAACCCTTCTCATACCCCCCATACACACCCCACAGACACACACTCTGAGATGCCTCGAAAACACCGCGGCGCCAGATCGCTCGTCCTGAATGAGGATCTTAAAGACCTCTTCCCGACCACCTATTAAACAGCTTAGAGGCATATAATTGTCAGCCAAACGCTTCTCTCCAAAATGGGTTTTTAAAAGCCACATTGTTCCTCTCTGCCACCAAAGGTTGAGTAATCCCAAGGCTTAAGCAGCCGAGAAATGGTCCGTCTCATTCTGTTTTCCTCCAGCTAATAAGATCCTTCCCTTTATGAATACTCCTGCTTTAATTGTTTGACATTAATGCTAATGGAGCTTTTGTCTTTTCTTTAACTTCGCCGCCGCACTTACAAGTATTTCTTTCACATCTCCTCTCTGTTCTGCTTCAATTCAACGCATTTCCCTTTTAAGACGTGTTCGGAAGAATATTTCTTAGAGAAAAGCAGGGCACTAATAATTGTTAATAATTACAGGACATTTAGAGAAGAATACGGGGATGCTGTAGTGATGAGATGTGGAGCTGCATTAGTATCCAGAGCTGAACCCAATTACATTTGTGGAAAACAATATCGGACAAGAATCAATCAAGGAGTCCTGTGGCCACTGCTAATCGGATTTTATTAGTGTCCTTATTGCTCGCTCATGGATCTCAAACGGAAAAAAGAAATTAGCCGGCGACTTTCTCCGATGGTCCGCTTGTTTTAATTGGACAGATGACAAAACAACTGCTCCGCAAGTCTTGATATCTGGAAGATAATTTAAGGGCCGGAGTAGAAACGAAGTGAGGAGAGGGGGGAAAAAAAGCCACTCGCTCCTTAATTAAAATTTTTTGGTCTCCTTCCTCTCTGAACAGACGATTACCATATTAGAGACCTATTAACCGTATCAACGCAGGCAGAAAGAGCCAGAAGATTCTGCCTCTAATAAAGCTGGGTTGTGAGTAGGAACCCAAACGAAGACATCTGGTTGATTAAACTACGTAGATGCAAGCGTGATCTCTGTGTTTCAGTGTCTTGGTTAGTGGACTCATTAGTCTTTGCAAAACACTGAGTTTTGTGAGGCCGTGTTATATATAAATTTAATATATATTCATGTCTTTCAGTAGAGCTACAGCAAGTTGTCTTTTTTTTTTTTTTTTATTCCTTCCTCAGAATCAAAGCAGTCCATTTGTTCTGGACGACTCAACAATGACATTTTTTTCTTGCATTTCCATAAAGGCAAGTGCACCTCCAACGCTGTTATTTCTGTCACCGAGAACTTAAACCAAATAAAACGATTTGAGAGATTAGAATTGTTCAATTAGCTTTCATTGAAGCCAAGTGATTGGTGGAAATGAAATCAGGGCTCTCCTGCTGGATCTCCGGGTCGAGGATTTGTAGAGAACGTGATTGGTTGCTCGTCCCTCCGAGAGTCGTCCAAGTGCTGGTCCATATGGACCCCTCTGACCCCTCCAGCCTCTTCATACTCCCAACTCCATGGCTCCATTTAGCAAACAGAAGCTGCTAAAGGACTGCTAAGTTGTACTTCAGCGGTCCTCCAGTCCAATCACTCATTTACCTGAAGTGATTTTATCACTCTCCAGAGATAATCATGGAGAGTCCGACACAAAGTGCTGGGTTATTGAACTGACAACGAACAATTAACAAAGTTACAAACCTTGTCCATGTTCAGGCTCTGTGTTAGAGGCATCTTAATAAGGTATTACTGGGGTGAGTTTGGGGCATGAAATGTGCTTTATTTAGATGCTATGATGTAAATAAATACTGCTGAGTTAAAACTAGACATTAGTCTCTAAGTAATGGACGGTGGATATCCTCTCCAGATGGATTTCTCTCTGTCAAGTAGCTCTAAAAGGTTTTGGGATTTGTGGAGTGGGCATGGCCACTGGTTTTTGCATTTTGGGTCCTGCACTCGCAGTGGTTGGTCTGAGGGGAGATTTTAAGAGGGGAATTATCTGGAATGGAGAGGGAGGAATGAAGGCGATTTGTGTGTATCTTTGTGTGTGAGTGTGTATGAGAGAGAGTGAGCGAGAGAGACCATGCTTCAGTGGTCCCTTTGGTCAGTGTGCAAAAAACCCCACAGAGGGGCCTGAACGCATGGACCGTTTTTGAGAAGGCTGCCTGCATCAGCTTTGCTCAGATCTCCCCTAATCCTTCCCACTTGAACCTTAGTCCACCACAATCTGCATGCCAACAGATTAACACAATACGCAAAGATAATTCAGCCGGCCCAGGACTGACAGTGATCTCGCAAATCTCTGAACGGCCAAGGGAAGATACCTTCCCAAAACCCAGATTAAGTCCACAGATCTGAAGCCTTAGACCCTCTTAGGGCATATATTAGCATTACTGCTGGATGCTTTATTTATATATTTATCTGATTTTAAAAAGAGATAATGCTGCCTGGTCAGCTTGAGTGTCACAAAATCTGCCTTGGGTAGGATGGAAGGGTGAGATCATATCCCAGATTGAGGGAGCAAGAGTGGGAGGTGGAGAGAGGAAGAGAGGGAGAGCGCTCTGTAATCCATATTATGTGACGCAGAGAGCGAGGGAATTATTTAAGAAGCTCTTTGTTGTACTCTTTTTGGATGTGTCATTTGGGGACGGGATGAGGGCGGCCGCTTCTATTCTGTGACAGATTATGTGATTTCAATTAAGAGGCTGAAGATTGAAGATTGGAGAATTATGATTTCCATTTTCAAAGGATGTAAAATTGAGAGATTTAGAGGAGAGTATGAGTGACAGAGAGAGGAAGACAGAGGAGGGCTGGATCTTGATTCAACACCACCAAACGTACATTGAAAGAGTTTTAAATCACTGTCATCATACCTCACCTCAAAATGAAGATATCCTCCTATTTGTCCTAGCAGTGTAGCTGTGCTACTACAGAATGGCATAGGCCAGTATGGAGAGCAGCAATGATTACAGCAACCAATCACTGTACATATGGTATATGAATAGGGCTGTAAAATATTGATATTATATCGGTATTGTGATATGAGACTAGATATTGTTTTAGATTTTGGATATCATAATATTATGTGTTGTCTTTTCCTGGTTTTAAAGGCTGAATTACAGTAAAATGATGTAATTTTCTGAACATACCAGACTGTTCTAGCTGTTCTATTATTTGCCTTTATCCACTTAGTCATAACTGCTTTGCTCAAGATTATGCATGAAAAATCTCATTGTGTAAATATTTGTGAAAGCACCAATGGTCAACCCTACAAAACTGTCCCAATATCTATATCGAGGTATTTGGTCAAAAATATCGCTCAGCCCTGTCACATACATAAAATTACATGGGGCTGAACAAACACTGCCTCAATTGGTTAGTTTTTAGCCACTTAAATCAGTATCAGTTTAAGTGTGCGCTATATTTAGAATATGTTCACCGCCTTACCTTTACAGGGAACTGAAGCCGTTATCTCTTAGCCACCAGACTGACAAAACAGTATTTTTATTTCCCAGAACACAGGAGTTGCTGGACTACCACTGCTTTGATTGGTTAGTGTGTAAGGTAAAGCCATGGAAATATTTCAAATATAGCATACACTAATGCTGATATTGGTTTTTGTGGTGAGTCTTTAGGCGACAAAAATATGTTTTGTCCACAGCAGTACATGTCTTAGCTTCTGTGCTGGTCGATTTGATTTGTCAAAGGCACTAGCAAAGCAACACAGTACAAAAAGTAAGGACAGCAGAAATGTCAGATAGGTCGGACCAGCATGTCTAACTATATGAATGTTAGAGTTCTGGCTGAAAATGTCAACAGAAATAAACACCTGTGCAGATTTCACATATCTACACTAAAACTTTAATCTATCGCCAGTTGACAGTTGACACCAGAAGTGTTGTTGTTTTTTGCGCAATGTCACAGTTATTTGTGACTGATGTTTTTACTTCCAATTCCAACATTTTCACATTTATGCTTTCAACAATATATGCATGGCAACTATCATATGGATAAGAACAGAAAAAGATTATGGTTGTTGTCAAATGTTAATTGCAGGCCTGTGACAGGGAGCACAGGTCGTATTCAGACTGAATGTATCCCTGTGTGAATCATTTAATAAGGCCAGTTCATGACACAGCAAAAGCCAACACAGAGGATTAAAAAGAAATGTCAACAACCTTAGAGTTCACCATCAAAAAAGCTGAATCTGGCTCAACATTTGCCGCAGCATAGCATGACATCGTCCGGCAAGGCCAATGAAATAAGTGCAAGCACACATTCCAAATAAAATCTGGACAAACGAATGGCTGATGTGATGACTTCCCAGAGTTATAAAATGCATTTGGCATTTGGCATCTGTCACACCATCAAACCCATGGATCACTGGAGTGTTAAGGTGTTTAAATGCAGAGCTGTTGTTGGTCCGAACGTCACATTACACACATTTAATATAAACTGTGATGCTGTATTGCTTAGATGGATACAGGGCTTAAACACTGCATTAAGACAGATGTGAAAAAATTCTTACTTCTCATTTAAAGAAATGCAAAGTATTTCTGGGTTCATTCTGCACATGAGCTAAACAGACAATATCCAATTTGAACAGCCCCAATTTGCATCTCCACTCCCTCAACTCATAACTTTTTTTTATTTTTTGGGGAGAGGGTGGGGGGGAGACGAAGTTGCCAAACTCCTTCCCCATTGTGTTTTTCCCAGTGCGGTGCTGGGATAGTTTGGAGAGCTCGCTGTGTTCCCGCGGCGACAGACTGCGGCCCCTCTCTGCCGCGCTCAAGGGCCCTTGAGGCGGCCATTATCTGGACGCCCGCCTCGCTGAGGCATATGGGTAATTACTGAGCTAATAGAGTGATGGAGGGAGAGGCAGAGGCAGGAGCCTAGGCCAATTAGATGATGCATTAGTGCTCTGTCTTTTGTAAGCACCTAATGTGTGGGGAAAGGATGGGGTAGATAGAGAAAACGTGTCATTTCTGAAGGGTCAGGATCCTTGAGCAAATGCAAACAGTCTCTCTCCCTCCCTCGCACACATACACACACACACTTACGGGACTCACACATGCGCACACATTCACACTAGCGTGTGTGCGCAAACACACGCAGACACTGAGACCACATTTGCACAATTGCACTTAGAATGTACCAAACCACACATACACACACGCACACACGCACACACACACATACACATACACACACTGATTACTGCGCTTTGTTTTGCTCTTTTCTCTAAGTGTCTGAAGAGTGTGAAGTCGTAATTATTGCACACTCTGGCTCTACCTCATGCCTGCATGCGCACATACACACATAAACACACGCACACACACAGACCAAATGCAGATGAGTCCAAATAAACGAGGAGACCCTGCCCAGTCTATTGAGGTCTGCTATGAGAATCCACTCCATCAATTACATTAAAGAGGCTGCCTAATGATGGCCACAGCTGTAATCACGCTCAGCTGAAGCATTTTACACCCCGCTTCTTTGTTTTCACCTATTATCATCCATCCCACAAAGGAGAGAAATTCTATCTCAAGCATCGGCACAGTGTTTTGAGTTAAGAATGTGCTTTTTGTCATCATCCAGTTTTGTCAGATTGTGAATCAGTGTTTTGGCAGTTGCAGCTGGAGTCATTGAAGTTGGCAGGAAGCGGGAGCAGCAGAAAGTTGTCAATTTGTTGCAGAGTTTTGGTCTTTCGCTTTTAACTCACACAGGTTGCAGCGTAAAATGACAACTGGTCGCGCTTTTAACTTTTACATCCGGTATTTGGATGTAAAACTAGAATTTTTGAGTACATTTACTGTCAGAATCTTTCTTGTGCAGTGTGTGTTAAAACATCAAGATTAACCTTAAAGGTCCAGTGTGTTAAGTGGCATCTAGTGGTGTGGACTGCAGACTGCAACCAGCTGAAACGTCTCCCAGTTTTAATTCCTTTAGTGTTCAATGTTCAGGAGGTTTTTACTGGGAGCTGAATTATCGGCAGAGGTCTCCTCCTCTCCAAAACAAACAGATCAAGTGATTTAAAATGGTAAAAAATGAATGAATGAAGCAGTTTCACGTTACAAATCAGTGTTTCTCTGACACTGTTCGGTTCGTCGCACACAGGCCGCTAGCCTTGCACCTGCTAACGTGTGTTCACCTTTATTCTCCGACAACCTTAGATCCAGATGTTCAGAAGGTTTTTAGCAGGGGCCAAATTATCTGCAGAGGTCTCTTTCTCTCCAAAATAAATGGACCCATTGATTTAAACCAAACTAAGAGAGCAGGTTCAAACAACATCAGCTTTTCTCTGATGCAGTTTGGCATGTCGGAGATGTGTGCTCACATTTTTTCCCTGATCTGAGGTCTCCTCCTCTTCAAAACTAACAATCCTGATGATTTAAACCCGTTAAAACTCTGAATAAAGCAGTTTCATGTTAAAAACTTTGGTCTTTTTCTGATACTATAAATCCATAGTCGCTGCCAACTACGATGGCCCACACAAAATGCGAATCGCGTATGGTCCTATACAGAGAAAGTGCTTGGTTTGTCCGTTCTGAGCTACTCTATCAACATGGCGATCTCCGTGGACGAGGACTTACTCCCTCATTCTTATTTTCAGGTGATTATACACTAAAGAAAACATACTTATCATATTATATTCCTCTTCTGCTGATATATCCACCCCAATTCTACACTGGACTTTTAATGTCCCTGTTGCAAGACTTACACTGTAATCATCACAGTGAATTGTGATCCTGACCTCTGCCGACTTTTGTAAACAGTGAGGACTGAGTCACTCATTACAAGTGCCAGTCTTTCTCAGCACCACAAACATGTTCTCTTAAATGTCCAAGTCATTAACTTAATTATTATTCCACTGTACAATTAGCATCTAAACAGTCTCATCAAGGGGTGAACACAGACACAAAAAGGACTTTATTGCCGGACTAAAGCGTGTGATTAACACTCCAAATCGACTTCATTGTTACACCCGTAACAATAACTCCAAGGACCTTTGCTTGCCTCTCCATGTTGCCTGACCCAGGTGGCCGGCCACTTCAATATCAACCCCACAATTACAGACATACAGAATGTGTGTGTTTTAGTGTGATGCTGAATATTGCACAAAGCATTGTTATTCATTCGATCCCAACAGATGAAACTGTAATAGCCATGTATTATTATTCTCTATCAGAAATAGCAGCTCTCATTATCAAACAAAAGACTCTATTACTGATATCATTATCAAAAGGGGAAACGGAGGAAGGGGTCTATAGCTTTCAGCGTTAAAATGACTTTGTTTCACAGCCCCTTAGTGGGATTTTACTGTTGTCGTGATTGGCATGTACGTTTTTTAAAAAACAGGTCCACTCCACATCTTTGACCTTGTTGCTGCTGAGTGACAATGTGTGAAGTTAGTGGGTGATTATTGGTAATGGTGAAGCCAGCGCTCTCCTATCATGTGGTTTTTGTTTTATGGTGGCTGTGGAAATACCTTAATTGCACCTAATTCAAGCTCATCTTTGATGAGTAGAAGAGTGGTGGTGGGGGGTTGGGGGGTGGGGTAAACTCAACTGCGCTTGCATTTTCGCAGACGCATTGATCTTTTGTGCAGGCAGGCGTAGCTTCAGGGAGGTTCAAAGACATTCCCAGACTGAATCACCTTGAGGAGCTTGCTTCAGGCGGTCTTAGCTCCGCTGACTCACAAATGAAAGCGGCTCGCGGATGGGAGCTGGCATGAAAATATGTTTTAAAGACCCTTGAAAAGGTATTGTGACCGCTGAACACAACCTCAGCCACCAAAGCATGTCTCAATCATGCAAATAAGGCTTGTGGGGTATTTACTTTTTTATACCTTCCTGACATTTCACAGGGGTATATGATATATGACAATATATGTGTAAATAAATAAATAAATACATTTTTTTTAAAACATAAAAGCCGAGCCACTGAAGTCACTGTGTTTTTAATATGCAATTAGCCTGATTCAATTAGTCTTTCTGGGTTTAAATATTTATGTCTCATAGAATCATGAATAGAAAAGAAAATAAGCGCCCTTCCTCCACAGATTCTTGCTGTAGGACTCGATGGCACTTGTTGCAACACGTAAGTGTGCTGAACAGAAATGATGTGCAAGTGGTGGTGGCAGACTCAATGAAGGTTTGATGAGTTGCTGTCTTTAGCCACAACTTTCTTGAGGCAAATAGTGCACACAACTTCGTTCATGTTGGCTTGCTCTCCTTTATCATCAGGACTAAACCTAAAATGCTCCCAAATAGGGGCAGAAGTATTTTTCTTTAACGTTAGTCCTTTAACGTTATCCCCACCATTCCCAGTTGCCATCTTTCTAAGCTCAGCTGCCTGCTCCAGCTGTAGAGACTGACCTCTGGTGGCGTGTACTGTGCACTGTAATTAGTGATAGGTACTAAATGCTGTACTTTTGAGGGTACTGACTGAGTTATGTCGATACTACTTAGTACTAATTCACAGTAAAGCAATCTGTGCCAAAGTTGGGTACCTAAGAGCACCTGGGTGAGAACGTTGAGTTCAGACTGTCGGCGGAAGAACCTTTAAGCGCCTCAAAACCAGGAGGCCGCCCACGGAACTCTGTAGCCGGCTTCAGGGAGCTTCACAGCAGAGAAAACAGAGCTCCGCAGAGCCACCGGGTTCAGACAGGAGGTTGAAGGGCCGCAAAATGCCCCAAAGCCAGGAAGCTAGCCAAGGGACTCTGTTTGCTTCACAACAAGCCAAAACTATAGCTATCTGGTCTTTTCTTACCTGTTTTATTTTAGAAATTTTCTGCTTTCACAGATACAAGACTGACAAAGACTCAGCTCTATGTGTGATTAGAAAAGAGCAGGGGATATGAACTGCTTGTTGACTGCAGCTTGTTCCAAATTACATTTTTGTTAATAAATGTCAACATAGCTTACTAATGACTTGTGCCTGTGGTCCTTGCAAGGCAAAGATCTTATAGGAACATCATGTTTTCAAAATGATGTCCTTCAAGGGAAAAGAAATCTTACTAGCAGCAGTTTTGCCATCACTCCTGTCAGTTATAATAAGATTGTTTAACCCACGTTAACTGATCTGTGAAGTCAGAAAGGATATTGCTGTACTCCCTGATCCGAGATACTCCCTTAATTTGGTGAGTGCAATTTTATCTGTGTAAAGATAAAGGACATAGCCGTCTGTGACATCGGGAAATCAGGATGCAACAAGGGTGTATATGAGAACTGACTTGCTTTTGAGGCAAGCCCCAAGTGGCCATTAAAGGAACTACAGCTTTTGCCACTTTTTGCCACATTTTTAAGCCCTGGAGGTTGCTACTGTTATGTTATCATAGCCATAAAAATTATGGCTAAAACTACAAAACTATGATCCAAGTTGTAATAAAACCAGGAGCCAGTTAATCCAACTTGTATACATAAAGTTTTGTGCATGAACATTGTGTTCGCTAATTTGTACTGTAAGATTAAGATTCAGAGTTTGTGAAGTCCAGACGAGGCCTACCAACAAACTCCTACTGATACACATATGTAATTGCAGTTTAATTGCAGAATCAAAATCCCCAACTCTTCTATCAACTATGTAAGTGTAATTCATAGATTGTCAGCTACCTATCCTGTATATGAAATCACTTCTTTTAATGTGAAATTAGGCTGCCAATATTATGCTGCCTACAGTATTTTTTCTCTAGTACTTCATCAGTGAACAGCAATGGATACAGTAAAAGACATCCAGAAGATCTGTTAATGACGTTAATGACATTAACACGTGATCACTCCGCATTAGTTGTGAACTTTACGTTTTGAAATCATACATTTTATGTGATTTTAAGTTATAATCCTTAATATTTCTATGTAATCAAACTCCACATTAGATATTGTTTACGGTCCTCATTTTTTCTGCAATAGCCAATCACTATATTTATGTATTGTAATGACTTCTCTAGTTTTTATTCATAGGGGCAAGTCTGCCATTCCCAAGATGCATTCAGATTGGTCAACCTAAACACAAGAGATTCAAAGGAAATGATGCAGCATTTAATCAAGCGAAATTTACCTGTATCAAGTTCTCACACTACAGTTATTGTGGCCAAAATTATAAAATATGAGTATGATGCTAACCATCAAACTTTATCGGTTACTTAAACTGGATTACATTTATACTATGGTGGTCTCAGCTGCAAACATGTTAACAGAGACAAAGTATGACATCATGCAGTGTATTTATAGGTTACAATGGGGTAGACACATTTTAACCCATCCCCTGTCTGCGTAGTATAAATGTGTGTTAGAAAGATTTACATACTTTACATAAGCCTAACACGCTGTGCAAATACTGCTCTGCAAACAAGACAGCGGGTTTACCCTCCTCTACATCCCTCTGGTTGTTGGTGATACAACCGAGTAACGGACTCTGGGACAGCCGAGCCGAAAACAAAACACATGCTAATGTGTGACCTGGCTCTCCAGTCTCACCTCCTGCGATAGAGAACCATAGTTCTCAAGTACAGCCAACCTGGTCCTTAATCTATCAATGGGAGGCCCTCCTCTCCCAACATTCAGACACATACCCATCCTTCCATCCTCCAGACAGAGAGTCCTCTCCTTTCCTCCTGAGCCACACCACCCCACCACACACGCACACACACACACACACACACACACACACACACACAGTGGCCCCTGCCCAGGGTAAGACCAGTCCCCATCTCCTCTGGGCTGAAGGGCCCTTCAGACGTCTACTGAGAAAGAGCAGAGGGGTGGGAAAGAGAGGCAGAGGAGACGAGCAAAGAACAGAAAAGACTGGAGAGAGGGGAGAAAGTGTAAAAAAGAAAAAAGAAAAAGAAATGACAGAGAGGTGTGAAAAGAGAAAGATTGAAGGAGGAGGTAGAGGAGATGAATATTGCATCGGGCCCCTGAGGGTTATGGCTATAGTTCATGTTGTGTATTAATGTGTGGAGCGCTAGTATTCTCTGTCATGCTAATCTCACTGTGTTTCTTTGTTGTGTTGGCTGGTGTCTGCTAGTGTCACATACACTCATCTCTCCTCTCTTCCTTTGCTTTCTTCTCTTTATGCGCTCCCCTTTTGGAGTGGACGATCAGAGGGAGTAATAGGGGGTAAACAGTGCTGTTGTCTAAAAGGATCACATTTGAATAACTAATACATTGTTAGCATTAGCATACATTAATTATTCAGCCCTGCAAAAGGTGCTAGCCATTTTCCAAATAAGCCTCAGTTGTTTTTTCAGTGGTTGTTTACAGAAGGAATGCTTCCAGGAATCAGGACACATGAAAGAAAAAAGAAAAAAGGAAACTGTTAAAAGCACCTCAGCTTGCTATCATCAGCTCTGTAGACCCTGGGGCTTAACAGTGCAACGTCCGTCCTCGTGTCACATTTTTTATGCAGCAATCAAAGAGGAAAATTTCAGTGGTGTGGCAAGTGTTGAATAGTCAGCAAGCTGTTTTTTTCCCCCAGTTTCCTCCTGATTACTTTATCGGTTTGAAATCTTGGATGGGAAGAGAAATTGTGGGAGCGAGGCGAGCCAGAATTTCCTGGAGGTAACATATCTCTCAAGTCTCAGTTGGTGTGGATGGAGGAGAGGAGGGGGATCTCCTCCTGCGTGTTTATCCACAGTAATCAGGAGTCTGTGGAGCAGGAGCGGAGGCTTGGCAGTGGGGGGACCCTGCCACATTAGAGAGGAATGAATAGAAATGTGCCAAGCCTGGCACACCAACACTTTAGACACAGCATCCTTTCTGATTTGGTCAAAACTTTAGGAGGGAGAGAGGGAGAGTGGGAGAGAGACGTTGAGACTGTTAATCTGGAGCAAACTGGACCAATGTTTCAGTTTTGTTGTGTTGGTTTTTTTTTTCCTTCTTCTATTCGCCCATGAACTTTTGCAGCAAAGCAATGGGGAGGAACAAAAGAAGCCGTTCTGGGTTGACAAAGAGGAGAATAGATGGTATGCGAACGACAAGCCGCCATCTGCTCTGGAGGACGACCAAAATCTTGACACACTTCAGCAATCCCACAATCCCCTGCTCCAGGAGCGTTCCAGGCGCCCCATTCATACTCTCCCCTCCGCTCCCAGAGTCTGTGTGATTTCCCCCTTTTCTCTCCTCCTCAATTAAGTCATTAATTCCTTTCTTCGCCCCCCTCTTAATGACCGCAGAGGCACAAACAAGCCTTGGTTGCTTCCTATTGAGGCCCTGTGATTGGGCATAATTGCTGCGAGGGCCTAAGTATGGGGAAGCGGGATTGAGGGAGGAGGGATGCATTGTTTTTTGGCGGAGGCGAAGAGGAGAGCAGAGATGAAGATGCACATTAGGTGGGACCCTTCCTCTCTTGACCTGCGCCACATTAGTGTCAGTGAACATTCGCCTATCCGAGACGGGGAGGCGATGAAAATGAATTGAACGAATCCGGACTTGGAAGAAGAAGAAAAAAAAGGGAAAAGGCTAGAATTTAGCTTCATAGAAAGCACAGGGGACTGCATAAATTTCCATGTTAAACAGCAGATCCTTTGTCCACCTCCTAATTATTATGACACATCATGTCTTCATCATGCAAGTTTCAAGACTGCCATGTGTTGAGTGCTTCAGGGGGAAAGGTGCTTTTGTTGGCAGCAAAGCAAACCATCTTTTAGAGGCAACCCCATGACTGCAACATCCATTAAAAGACCCAAAATCTGTTGACAAGATCTTTGTAAAGATGTGCTTTTTAGAGGTTTTTTATTTGCGGCAAGATGTGAGAGGTAATCACCTGATATATGCATGGCACCCGGCGAGTCTTTCTGCAATCCGACTACATTGTTTCAGGCAGGCAAGCTCTTCCTCGCCCCAGTTTTTGGACTGGAACTCGGTCCAGTTAAAGGAAGATTCGGGATTGGTTGTGACTGGTGCTGGCTCGCTGCATACAGCTAACATCTAATGGCTTCTAGCAAGCAATGTCCACCAAGGATGCCCTCCAAGGGAGAGGGAGTCCAACATTCCACCCTGAAATCAGCCGTCTTGTTTGGCTGATTGTGCATTATGTGACCATCTGCAAAAAAGAATTTGAGTGTGTGTGAGTGTGTGTGTGTGTGTGTGTGTGTGTGTTTGTGTGTGTGTGTGTATGTGTGTTGTTGTTGGGCATGGTCAGGGGGTGGGGCTGGAGTAGCTGAGGGGATGTGAAGGGAATTAGACAGTCTTTAATAACACATTTTGGGGATAAATGCATTTTTGAAATACTCACAGATTGCTCCATTTATAGATGTTGAGAAGTAGAAACGGAGAGAAAAAGAGAAACAGAGGGAGAGGGGAACAGATATAGTAAATCTCCAGATTAGAGATTAGCCATAGTAGCAGATTTAAAGGGGTGTCTGGTCCTCGGCCAGCCTGCTCAGGCATCTATCTGGCTTCTGCTGGCCAGGCCTGCCATGGCCCTTCTAAGTAGATCACTCAACCCTTACTGGGGACGCCATGTTACCACTGTTATCTCCTGTGGTCTCTCTCCCTGTTGTCGCTCAGCTCTAAGAACAGGAGACAAAAGGTTCTGCCTGAATCAGTCCTAGACAGAGGACGGGATGGATGGAAAGCATTTCGTCCATTCTTCCTGGCTACGACTCCAGGGCCCTTTCACATGATTTCCACCCTCAAATTAAACTCCAAAGCCACCCTTCGCTAATGTCCAGATCAGAGGAGCAGTTAAGCATCACCGCCGACAGCTCAGCTAGTTTCGGGAGGGGTGGAGGGGATGGGGGAAAGGCAGTCGAGGGGTATTTACTCCTTTTTAACGTGTAATGGTGAGTGTGGGTGTTTGCGTGATGCAATGACTGATGTTCCCCTTTGGCCCTAATGATTATCTTTGACGTTTTTAGGCCCTGTAAGCAGTTCTTATTGGGAACTAATTCCTGTTTTTACACGGGTGTAAGTAATCTGCTGTAATCGGCACATTCACCCAAACACACTCACATATGTATGCACAGAAAAGCAGTGGGTCAAATAACTATTACACACACTGGTGGTGTAAATCCCATTGAGGCTAAGCTTTAGGGGCTGGGCACAGGGGGGTGGCTCCAAAGGTAAGAGGTTAAATATGATCTGTGGGAACTTCTACCGCCTCAGTCATTTAACCCCTGTATATCTTTTTAATCGGTTTTAGAATATGTTTAAACAGACATTTTGGGCATCTGTTTACTTCCCAAATCTCTTGAACATACGCGCTCATTGTCAACAGCTGGACACAACTGCAAGTGCACTGATCCAGAGACTTCATTTAAATAACAGCACTATATTTTAGAATTATCTGCCGTGCATCATTTTCTAAAAAGAAAATGTGTTTAATGATAAGCATGGCTGCGAATGCATGCGATTAAATAAAAAAACTTTGGGGGGTAAAACATCAGGAATACTAAATTACTCCCTTTAAATGATAATTTAAAAAAAAACCTCAGTGTATTTCACACTTTGGACAGAGCCTTAAACAAAGACTGAGCTGCTATATCTTGCCCTGCATTATTCCTCTCTAAGCTGCTTACAACCCAGTTGTGGTCTGATACAGAGATGAAATCTTGGAGAGGCGTGTCTCTGGACCCAGGAAGCGGTGGCCACTGATTGAAGAATAGAGCTCTTGGATGGAGGATGTGCTCTGGGGGTATCACACACACCCCAAAAGACGGCGGGACACAATGAGAAATCACAGCTCTTTCACTTTCCGTCCATCTGCCCGCCATGGAGCGTGCTCAGTGTGTGCCACTTGGCTTAATTCTGTCCCATCAGCCACCACAAAAGCCCCCCGATCCAATCGCAGGGATCAGACCTGGGCCAAGACCATGAGACGGGGAGCCAAGGAACAGACCAGAATCAACAGCCCATTCTCCCAAGATCACACACACACACACACACACACACACACACACACACACACACACACACACACACACACACACACACACACACACACACACATAAAATAAGGGGGCAAGAAGAGACAGAGAAAATAATATGTTGGAGGGAATAGCGTGGACAGAAAAGTGAGGAATATTTCCACCTTTAATTCTGAAGTTCAGCGCACTCCAACTCTGCCTCCAGGAATGGATGAAGTGATGACAAAAGTCAAACAAAACGAGAGAGGAAAAGTTAACATATGTTATAGCTGGTACGCTATTTAAAAAAAAAAAAGGGCCAGGAGATCAGGGTAGAAAGATGAGGGCAGAAAAATGCTTTTCTCAAATACCACACATTCTCTCTCTCCGTCTCTCTGCTTCAGCCTCTCTCACTCGCTGACTGTTAATTGTGTGAGAGCAGGTCATCAGTAGCAGTGCATTAGAATAATGGAAATAGATGGCAGAGACCTACGGATGGCAACACAAGCCATCTTCCCTATTTGCATGGCTGTGTGCTCCGGGACAATTATGTCATTATCACAGACCTCTGTGTGTGTGTGTGTGTGTGTGTGTGTGTGTGTGTGTTGGGTGACAGGTGGGCAAACGAAGCTACTAAGTGCCAAGGAAATCTGAACTCACACTCTTTCACTTTCTGTGTTGCTTTTTAAAAATCGCTTTAAATAACATGTTCTCTGGCCGTCCCGGCAGTTTCTTTTTAAATTGTGCAGTTTTTTTTTTAACTCAAACACCCTTTAATTCTTAGTTGTGCTTTCCTGATTTCACTCCCAGGAAGTGGGATCCATGCAGCAAATGTAGAGCTTTTGTCAACCTTGAGGGAATACTTAAGTCCCGAACACATGCTGCGTTTTATGCCACCTCAAAACGTTGGTTTTTAATGTAGATGTTCAGATGGTGCACTCAAAAGTGACATGCGTTTACAAATTTAACTTTTGGAATGCAGCAATGTGTGCCGCATGTCATGTGACGCTGAACAACCAGTCACATTTAGCAGATATCTTCCCTTTTATCTGTAAACTTCAGTCTATGGTTGTGTCCAAAATCACTCACTATGTAGTCCACTATATAGTGAGTCCGCCATTTTGTAGTGCTGTCCAAACGTATAGCGGGAATTATTATACCCTACATGTTAAATGTGAGCAGAGCGGCACATCTCGCAAAACAAAATTAACAGCTACAAAGTGTTTTGTCACGTTATTCATTAATTTGGGGAAATTTTCTCAGTTTAATTTCATGTTTTAATCACTACATGTCGGAATTTGTTCTGGATGGTTCACCAGCCGACGTTGATAGGACATGTTTTCATTGTGCGACAGCAATGACGTGAGGAAACGACCCGAGTAGTGTCCGAAGGTTTCTATATAGTCCTCTACGTTGAACTCCGTACATAGTGAGTAGCGAGCAGTGAATGATAAATGCAGAATTAGCATTGGTAGTTAGCATGCTATTTCCAGTAGATATATCATGGACGTCTTTGAGATTAACGCCAAAATTGGTACTTCACATTCTGTTGATAATGTTAGTTCATTTTTAAGTGTTTGAAACTCCTGCCATGCATCACACATTGCACCTTTAAATATGAAGTTGGAGCCAGCAGAAGGTTAGATTAGTTCAGCAGAAAGACTGGTAGCTCAGTATTTTAGACACAACCCCAGGTACAACCATACCTCTGTTTGTTGTGTGGATTAAATAAACAGATTAAACTTCTTCATTACTGAGCTTTAGAGATGCTGTAGGTGGTTTTTTCAACCTCTGCATCGACCCATGCCAGCTGTTTCCCCTGTATGGTCTTTAAGCCGTACTAAGCAGCTTCTGGATGTAGCCATCCATATCAAAGACAGATATGTGAGTGGTATCAGTCTTCTTATCAAACGCTTTGCAAGAAATACATATTTTCTAAAATGACAAACTATTCCTTTAACTCACCCTACACCCTTAACGCCCACACACCATGAGCTGAACCCAGACGCAGGGGAATTCCACCTAAAGACTCTTCCACCCATCACCTTGTGACCCCGCCATGCTATATGGGGATCCAGACATGGCCTTCCTCCATTTCCAGGATGTTGGTGAAAAAGTCCAGAAAGGCAAAAGAAAATAGTAAAAACTCATCAATGACAGCATTTCCCCTCCTTCCTCATGTTCCTCCTCCACCCCAGAGATGAGTGAGGCCTTTCAAAGTGGCGAGACCTCATCACCTCATCAGGGACCCCAGACTTAAGAAAACAGTGCAAAGAGAAAAGAGGGATGACCTCTGACTCAAACAAGTGTCCTCTGCCTCCGCTGTACACGGCGGACACTTCCTGTACTCATCAAGACAGGGAAGAGAAGGCCACCTGCTAACCAGGCGCCGTCACCTCTCTCGTGGCGGATGCGGTGTGTGGTTGTGTGTCTCTGCGTGTGGGTCTCTGCTCTGTTCCTACTTAGAATTGATCCCACTAAATGAAGTAATAACCTATTGAAATCACCACCAGCCCGGAGCTTTTCACTCCACTTTCAAAACAGCACCGAAACATACAAAGTACATGTTTTGATGGTGGCAGGCGGATCACAGCTCCGTCTGAATTTAAAAAATTAGTATTGACATATCAAATCTGAGCAGTTATGAACATGGACAACAAGAGGCCATTAAATCCATCAGCAGAGTCTTCAGGCTGTTTCGGTAGCGTCAGAGATGTTGGACAACATGCATTTATCTCACTAGCAGCAGGCATTGTGGAGAAAAGGTGCGAGGTCTTTTTTTTCTGTGAAACCTCTTAGCGTCCCATAATCAGGAGTGATAATGTGTCTCATTCTATGCTAATGTGTGTGTTTTACAGCAATCAGGCGACAGGTGATGATAGCGCGCGCTGAGAGATGTTCTGCTGTGTGCATGTTGCGGCGGGTGTGTGTGCGAGCGCGCAAGTGTGGACGCAAGGCACCATTAGTGACTTCCCAGGTCCTCTTCAGGAATACAATGGGCGGCGAAATTGCTTTAATGGAAAAAGGCTAATGTGAGACGCACACACACACATGTACACGTACACACACATGAACACACCGCCTTAGCAAATCACTCAAGCTGGTGAGAGGTAGAAAAAGGGAGGATATTATCACTTACACTTGAAAAAATAGAGATGGAGGAGAGAGAATAGACAGCGAGGAGAGAGTTGGTGCTGCTCTTCTTCCACTTGCACATGCTTCCACCCACTAGAGTCAGTAGTTTTCCAAAACAGAGGCATACATTCTCAAGTAAAGATACAGAGGAGGTTTTTTCTAACATGTCCACCCATCCTTAAACATGCAGACGTGATTTGTGAAAACAGACAGTGATGGAAAAAGAGTATGGCCGTGTAGACTTAGATTATTGAAACCTATCTTAGCTATTGCTAAAACCAATGGTTGTTGCCTCATCTCTACTTTTTTTGTGACTTGTATCAGGGTCCGATGTTAAGGTTTTTTCCTACTTGCCCTGCCGGGCAAGTACTTTTCAAATCTACTTGCCCCATCTAAATTCTTACTTGCCCTGCTGAAGAGGTTCTTTTTCTGGCTGTGTGGTGCATATTTTCGCTCATGACTTATATCTTACGTCAGCAGAGACGATCAGCCAATGGAGGCAGCACATAAAAAAGCAGCACACTGCAACTGGCCCCTCCGAGGACAGAAACAGGAGAGGAAATACACGATTACAGGCCTGGAATTAAGTCATTTTTAGGGCAAGGCCACTTTGGCCTTTGATAAATAAAAATTTATTGGGGCATCACAGCCAAATTGTGGGGCACCAAGGCCAAAACCAATGGCGCAATAACAGTATGTGCTAACTACATTGAATGAAGACAAAACAATATATGTGTTGAAAAACAGCACTGTGTTTATTAAAACTGGGTGTGCATGACTGGGGATATATCTCGTTTCTTGTTGTTATGATTCATGTCCCTTATTTTTTAAGTTTTTGAAATCTATTTATTCTTTTGTTATCTCATAGTTATCAAGAAATTATTATTAGAAGAAGATTCTTTATTGTCCTTTTTCAGCACATTACATTAGTCATTATCCATCCTACTGTATACACTGGGAGCAGTGGGCAGCTGCAGTGCAGCGTCCGGGGACCAACTCCAGTTCTTTGCCAATGCCAGTAGTCTGGGTCACTGACAGGAGTATTCACCTAACATAGCCTACATAGCTTTAATTATATAATTATTCCTATGTCTCGATGTATATTTTTACATAAATCCCCAATATTTAATTTGTCTTTAAAAAAAATCCCCTTCCTTCATTTAATTTGACAATGTTTATTGTATTGTATTATGTGTATTAATTCTCTACAGGATCTTGTATGTTCTTTAATGTGTGTTCAATTTATTAAAAAAAAAACAAAAAAAAAAAAAAACATTTTGGTGAACCCTGCAGCAAAGTGAACCCTCTTCCTCACAGAGGATCTTTGCCTCCCAGTTTGTTCATGGCGGCAGAGCAGAGTGAACCATCTTCCTTCTCAGAGGATCTTTGACCCATGACAGCAGGTAGTGTAAACAACTTTCGCTGGCGATTTGACAGTGACTAGAAGCACATTATGATCCTTTGTAAAAGTTTCTGTGTGGTACCTGTGTTGTACATGAACTAACATTAGCGGCTAAGGACTGAGAGGCTGAGTGTCAGTACATTAACTTGTTAGTCGTAGCCTTGCTATTTGTCATGTTAATGTTAAAAAAAAACAGGACGTGCTACACTGGCCGTATGGGTAGGAGGGGGATTACGGCACTATCTGTTTGGCCGTGGTATAATTCCTGCCCTGCGATTAGAAAAAAAAAAAAAATCCGAGTGGGTGCTGCTTGCCCGATCGAGCATGTCTGCGCAGGGTCTGCTGGCCCGCCGGCTATTTTTACTTGCCCCGGGCATTCGGGCAACCGTTAATGTCGGACCCAAGCTTACGATACTCAAACTGAAATGGTACTTGAAACTAAAACTATAATGATTTGACACTTGAAATCTTAGGGATGTCCTGAACAAGTTTTTTTGCCCCCATCTCCTCTTGATCACTTACATCAGAAACATATTTGAGCAACAACAAGTACCAAACATAGGGAAATTGTAATACCGAACCAATAAAGTACCTACATTTCAGTATACTGATACAACGCTACTGAGACTGAGTCCTTACCATGGCAGCTTGTGTTCAAGTCCAACCCGAGCCCTTTGCTACAGGTCATCCCCTTCCTCTCTGCCCTTTCTGTCTCTTTCAGTATGGTGGCCAAAATACCTACACTAACAGCAAACACGCTGCAAATATAAAAACAATGTAAACCCCGGAAACAAATGCAAAAGAAAAAATCTGCATATCCAGTCAACACAGCAGATGCTCTCCAGGCGTCTGCGGGGAGCGCTAAGAGGAACAGCTTGATTTCTAACCTAAGAGGGAACGTTTTTCTGGTGCATTTGTTTTTGAGATTTGTGGCAAAGAAAGACATAAGTGTTTCCACAATTTGGTTTGTTGTTGATACTTTTTCTGTCTGGTGTTGTCTTGCTGTTGCCTCATCTGTTGTCAAGTCATGCATCAGCTGTCTAAGTTAAATGAAGGTACAATTTTAACACAGTAAACACTGTTGTTTAAATCTGAACCGGAACCTGTAAGGAACACGACTTCCTGTTTGCAACAGACTGCCGGGGCACCGTGGTCTGAAAACACACTGAATGAACAACCAACTGAAGACAACTGATGTGCATTAGCATAAACTCAACAAACACCTCACGCTCCCTTTTCTTTGAGAGACAGGTCCACACACACACTCACACACACACGCGCTCCTGCACTGCTCGGTAAGACAAGGCACGTCCCTCCTTTGCTTCTAAATGGTCTCATCTGTGCCCTGCTCAAGGCTGGCAAGGCCTGCAGCATCTGTTTGACTGCAGGCCATGCCATAAGGTGCCAGGACTCCAAGGATCCTCCACACTCCCTCAAGAACACCGCTCTACGCCCCGCTAACCCCACCCTTTCACCCGCTTCACGCCTCACCCTCAGACGTTGCTCCCTACCCTGCTATCGTGATATATAGAAGTCCAGCTGTGGCCTCTGCTCACTGCTTCCTAAAACTCTCCTCTCCTCTCATCACTCATAACTTCGGTCCTAAAGCGTCTTCACCTCCGCTGCCACATCAAAGTTACCCTTCCACCTTGTCCCCTCTTTCCCTAATCTCATCTGCCCCCACCCGTCCCCTCTCTCCACCTCCCTGACACCCCTCCATCCTCCCCTCGTTTCCGTCTAATGCCCCCCTGTCAGGATGTGTGAGATGTCATCTACCTTCCTAATCTGCTGCCCATTTTCCCCCAGCTCCTCCTCCCCTCTCCCTCTGAACCTCTTCCTTTGCTCTCTCCCCGGAGGGTGAGTGAGATGTCGTCTGGCTGGGACTGTAACTGTAAAGACTCTGTGTGCGTGTGTGTGTGTATGTGTGTGGTAACAGAGTGTATCTCATCGCCAGAAAGACTCGCGCCTCGGAGGAACAGACAGATTAGCGGGTAGATTCTCGCTCCCAGCGCGGCGTTCAAGCTGCATTCCCAGGAACGTCTCCTTAACAAGCATCACATTCCCCTCCAGGTCGCCTGTGGCAACCCCACAACCGCAAACACAAGGCGAGGAGAGAGTGATCTGATGGCACTCTCTGTGTTATTTTTCCTTATCTCTCTTTTCTTAGCGGGATAGTCAAATGCCTTTGCCCCTGAGCTGCAACCAGGAGAGGTTTCTGCATGTGTGTGTGTTTGTGTGTGTGACCAACAGGGGCCCCTGCTGAGGCCTCTTGAAGCCTCGAGAGAGAGGATGGAGTGAATGAGAGGGGAGGAAGAGAGGGAGGGAGGATAAAGGCCTAGAAGGAGACACAGTCAGGGGGAAGGGGAGAAGGGGAGGGTGGTCTTATGACAGAGGGGGTCTGCGGCTAACAAGCCGGTGTGGAGCCACAGAAGGTGTGTGTAGCCGAGCGTGAGGAAACAGTTGAGACAGCACAGGCCCACTGAGATGACCGTGGAGCTAATGCTATGTTAGTGAGCTGCTAACGGCATGCCTGGGCCCTGGCGCACCGCCCTTCCACACAGATCACAGAGGCCCACAGCGCAACGAAAGGAGACACCTCAGGTCTGGGGGGGAGGTATTACTAGTGACACGTCTTTTGGGCACCGGTTGGGACTCCTTTACCATCTGAGCCTCTCGGATCATGACTCACACACAGGCATGTGGGTTATATAAAGAGACCCCTAAATCCAATGTGGCGGGGAAGGTGAGGTAGAACATCGCTCAGAGCAGAAAAATAACCGGCACTTCGGATCGAGGTATACGGAGGACGCCTCATGCAGCAAGGCACCTTGGGTAATTCGACTTGAAGGGGCGTCTCTTTGGGTTAGCATGCCCTCTCTTTCCCTTGAGACTGTTTTCTTTCTTGTCAAGGTCCACGTATACAGTTGAAATAGTATCATTCAAATCAACCACACAATTAAAACACAGTCAAAAATGTATGTTGGTCGAGCAAAAATGACAATGAAACCACAGTTAGAAGTAAAACTACAGAATATGCTACAGCATTATATGGACAAACACACTGAGCCTTGTCTGTATGAGTTTCTTGAGCTTGAACAGGTGTCACTGATGCATCGTAGAGATCTCCCAATGATCCATATAAACTTAATTAAATGGTTCCATGCAACCTGGACACTTTTTTTGTAGTGTCCTGCCCATACTGTCAACACAATCTAGGTTCAAGGTTCAATTTATTTGTCCATTAAACATGGGTGTCACAGTGCTCCAATCCTTATCAGCAGGGTTGGAAAGAGTACAAGAATACATGAAAGTGGTGCAGTAGTGGTAGTAAAATTATTGGGAAAAATGTGCTTAGAAGTAAAAAATGGGTCAATTATAACGAGCTCTGAGTTAACATTTTTTAAAGGGATAGCAGGGTGGAGGAAGCATAAATTTGAATATGATAATATGCAAAGTCACATCGTGATACCTGCAATATTTCGACTTGTTGACATATTGACGTCACACTGTTACACACAGCAACAACAAACACGGCTGACAGCAAATTATTACTGACTCTGCCGTGGTTCCAAAAATGAGGAGCAGCTTCTGTGGTGTGGAATAAACTTTTGCTTCGTTAGGCCATTTGCCTTTATTTTGAAACCTCTTACCCAAAACTTGTTAAAACAGTGTTAGCAACCCAGTGCCAGGCAATGACAACATTTATTGATATTGTCTCATATCAGTCACAAGCTCCTTATTCGAATCGTATTGTATTGTGATATCGGCAAATAATATATAATAATCTAAATATATTAAAATATAATCAAATTTATAATAATAAATAGTATAATAAATAATTATGAAACTTTTAATTTACACCCCTAAAAATTCAAATCTCACCAGAGAGCCCTAATGTCCACTGTCTGCAGCCTGTGTATACCACTGATGATCAAATAGGTTATAAGTATAGACTACAATCACCTTCATCACTGCAGCCTCACTATATTTAACACAACTCAGACAATTAAACACAATAACCAACAATGAATCACCACGGCGGGTGCATTAACCATCATTAATCTACCACTCCTTATAGCAGCAGAATAAAACAATACACCAAGGCAGACAACATGGACATGTAGGCTGTAAACAACAAGAGCTGCACAGTTTCTGCACGTGAGGTTAGCTCGTGTAACACACAGTGCTACGTCTCCTAGCAACGCTGCTGTCCTCCTGTAATGCGGTTGATGTACTCACCTGTGTGAAGGCATCCTGTCAGTGTCCAGTCTGCTCCAGGCTCAGCTTCTGTGCTCCTGTACTCAAAGCACCAGTGAACCAGTCCACTCGGCCTCTCTGTCCCAGTATAACCAGTCCACTCGGCCTCTCTGTCCCAGTATAAACAGTCCACTCGGCCTCTCTGGTCCCAATTAGCTCCTCAAAGTTTTCAGACATTCTGAATTGAACGAGGCTCAGCGGTCACTTCAGGGTTTAACAGTGACAAACAGCAGAGAGTGCTCACACACCTCACTGAAGGTAAAAGTTCCTCAGTAAACCGGAAATTACCTAAACATTAGCATATTAGCATTTTCGGGTGTTAGCCGACATCCAGAATGCACTTGTCATCTACGCAGCGTCGTGCGTGCGTTTGATTTACGTCACTACGCTGCGCGGTGGTGTATTTGCGTTTATCATGGCTTTTTGTAGTTTTTTTTTCCTACTCTGTTAGGAATGACTTCAAATACTGTGGTGAAGTGTCATACTGGGGATTTTAAAATAAATTCTACTTAAGTACAATTTAAATAACTATTTTTTTTCAAATTAATGTTAGGCTACTCAAAAAAGTGTACACAAAGAACTTTGCTACAGTAACAAGAGTAAATGCAATTAGTTCCTCCACCCTAGCTAATTAATCAATGCTAAATACGCAAACACAGGAAATACAAATTAATATATTGTCTGGATGAATAAAAACAAGACTAATTAATAACCAGCTGGCATCAAACATCAGTATGATGTCAGTGAGATGTTGGACTCCTACACTGGACAGACGATAAATTTTAGGTGGAATGAAATTTGGGTCGACATTATTTTAAATGTCTAATGTGCTCAGACCAAACACGATGTGAATTTTCACGCTGCATTACTCACACACGTTTGAGTATTTTGTGTCGACTTGCTTCATACATGCAAATAACTTGTGTCATTTGCATCGCATCCATCACGATTATCGTGTCCATCGTACTGCCCGGGAATTGCGTCAAATCATGTCTTTATATTGACTTTACATGGAATTCACTCATGCAAATTGTTTTGTTGTGAGCACAACATAACGACAATAGAATTTATATTACATTAACATTATGATATATTGCAGACATTTTGTCTGGTACAGCTAAATGATGTTATTCTACATCAAGATGAGGCTGGCTTGAGACACTTGGAAGACATTCGATTTTGGCTACTTGACAAAACAACTTACAGTTAAACCAACAAAATATCAATGTCACCTGTCGTCTGTACTCTACGTCTAATTGATGTTGGCATTAGACGTTGCCCTAACATTCAAGTTTGGTAAGCAAACATCATGACCTAAACTGAGAGCTCTAATTAACAAATTCATATTCACGACGTCCAGTGTTTTCACATGAGCTCACAAGTTCCATTTAAACACAGCATTATTCAAGGGGTCAAAGGTCATATATGTTAACCACAAAATCTTCAGGGTGTCTTCATGTGACCTCACGGGCCTCTGTTTCCTTTGACTCCTCAGTGACCCTGTTGTATTGTCTTGAGGCGGAAAAGCAAAGCATCACAGTCTGAAGCCACGCAGCTAATGACGGTCCTCTGCAAATGGAGGGAGTGAGGTCAACGACCTGTTTCTCAGATCCCCGAACCCTTAAGGCCAATTTGTGGTTAATTTTGGGGTTGTGTTTACAGACACTGATATTTACTGAACTGAGACGTCTTTCGCAGTTACCTCATCAGTGCTGCAGAGGAGCTGAGGTAAGAGGCAGAGCTGCTTTGTACTATCTGATCAGATTAAGGCGTGAGACAGCCCAAGGCGCGAGGGCACTGACAAGTAGTATTACAGCAGTTAATTAAAGGCAGACCAAGAGGAGATTTAATTAGACCTTTATGTTTTTTTATCTGGAGCTGACTTTTTCTAAGATATGCTGTATATTACATCTTTTAACTCGGTATTATCTGTGTGTTGTGTGTAATGAGTCTTACTCAGAGCCGCTGAGTTACTGAAGGCACAGCACATACTTATATTCCCATCTATTTTTGCATAATTGGATATCTCAGGCTTTTTTCTTACACAGATTTTATGATATATTTTGAATAGGCACATTTATGCTGTAGGTGGTGTTTGGGTTCTGTTAATGGCTCTGCTATTCTTCTATTGTGATATTGTTTGGCTATGTTTCCTTTCCCTAAGGATGACACTAGACACCAGCTGTTAGTGTGTGTTACACTATAAAACCACATTTACCACTATACAGATGGGCAGAGAGTAAACACAATGGATTCTTTCAAAGTATAATGTATAGGTGTTTTATTATCTGCGCCTGGAGGGAGCATGCGCTTCCTGTGTACATCTATCTGCAGCTAATCTCACAAACTATAGGACCAGTCAGCCTAATATTTTGTGCGCATATGTTTGACTGTAGGTTTGAGGAACTCTTGTGGTTGTGAGGATTCACAATTGTTGAAAAACTTGTTGTATTGAACTAGTCACTAAAGAAAGGCATGATACAAGATGATTCAGTCACAGGTTTTGTCATCTTTGCCGCCATCTTGACTGTAAAACCCAGTTCAGACCAAAGATTCCCAATCGACGATGAAACCGTTTTAGAAGCTGCAGCGGTGTGAACTGGCTGGTGTGAGCTTGACTCAAGCTGGATGATGGTGTCACCTGCAGCTCCGCTGGTCAATTCTCCAGCGGCTGGTTTTAGAAAGCAAAACATGTCACCTGTTTCAGCAGCCAGTGAGCTTGTAGTGAAGTCAAAATGACCGCAGACGGTATGTTTGCTTGCTGCAGCAGGTGCTCCGTCCCCGCCGAGTCCTCTGTTTCCACACACATTTTCACTGACTGATTAATTGGCACTGGTTATTTATTGTATTGTGGCATATTGATAATGACTACAGTCCATCCAATGCTTGTTTTCATTATATTTTTTGCCATTTCATCACTACTTTAAATGCAGCTATAGCCAGTATCTCATTATCACTATCCCCATTCATATTTTAAGAAGCTACAAATTATGTTCAGCCACGAAATTAGCCTGAAAAGCTGGAAATCAGAGCAGAAGTACAGACAGTTGTTGCATAGAGATGATACGCCATCTCATCTAGTTGCATTGGTGTGAACCGGAGAACAGGTCTTAAGAATGTTGTGACTCTTTGGTCTGAACTGGGCTTAAGAGAGCCAGGACAGCCATTTTCACCAGCCACAGACCTGGTTTCATTCCATTTTTTATGCGGCGTTATACCAAACCGGGACCAATTCCGAAGCTGAGCATTTTGCCTGCCCAGTTTTGTAGATTTGCAGATGTTTTTCCTTGATATATCTGCTTCTACCATTATAAATAGGCTACATAGTAGCTACAGTAGGTAAACATCAATCAACCACTCTTACACCTTTACCTGTTTCATAGTGCTGCTCCTAATGCTGTTGACCATGTAGCTTGTGTGTGTGTGTGTCTGTGCTGTGGTAAGGATGTGTGTGTGTGTTTGTGTGTATGGGGGGGATAATGAAGAGGCATTGTGTCTCTTCATAATGACATCATGGCTCTGACAGAAGCTGGAGAAGATGCCCGGGGTCTCAGAGCGGAACTCTTCAGCTTGGTGCAAGTGTGTGTGTGAGTGTGTGTGTGTGTCCGTCCCTGGGCTACAGGAGTCCTCCTGGGCTTTGTGAACGAAAGTCAAACCGTCAAAGACAAAAACAAAACCTGACCAACAGCAATATGAAGCAGAGGGCAGGCCATTTGGCTGCTGCCCGCTCGCTGGTGCCTCAGTGTGAAAGCGACGGGTGTGAGGGCTGAGGGGAGGCGCATTTGAGGAGAGACAGAGAGACGTGGGAAAAGACTACAGAGAAAGAGAAAGGGAGGTCCAGGAAGTTGCAGGAAGGGGTTCAGGGGTCAATTCAGCCTGCAGGCCCTGGTGACGCTTTAAGGGCTCTGGCCTGTATTGCATCACGGGAGTCCTTGGCGTGTCCTCTTAATCTTGCCTCTGTCCAGACGGTTTCTTCCCTGTGGCTTTGCGCACACACAAAGACACACACACACACATAGATAAAACACATGCACCTTGGCTCTTTGTGTGTGTGGAGTCAAACAGACAGTGGTGGGAGAAGTACTCGGTTACTTTACTTAAAGGAATACTCCAAATGACCATTTGTATATCAGTTCGGCTACATGCTGTGTGTTACCTTGAATTCATGAAGAAAACTTTGTTTTTCTCCCATGCCTCCACGGTGCCGGAAAATCCAAAAAAGGTGAACATTTTTCATAAACTGAAGTAAACAGGGGCCGTGTTTAACAGCAGCAAAACTGTATCAAAACAGCCTTTACAAACTCTCACACAACTTGTGCAGTATAATCCATGTCTCATATATCCAGTCATATGCTCAGCACGTTCGCTAAATTCTCTTCCCCACGACATTCGCAATATTGACTCCCACTCCATATCAAATCCAGTCTGAAAACATACCTTTTCCAGCTGGCATATTCAGTCTGATTTAATGGTGACACGCATACGTCGATCTGCACTGATGATGATTTTATACCTAATATTTATGATTAGGATTTTTGTCCCATCATTTTATCAACTCTTATTGTATGTTACAGAATTGTTTGATTGTATGAGCTATGGACACATTACTGCTTGTTTTTTAACCGTGTCTTGTAAGGTGTGCTTGAGTGCTCTGAAAGGCGCCTATAAATAAAATGCATTATTATTATTATCACTACAAACAGTCTCACGCTCGGCCGAGGAACATGCCTGGGCCCGCACTTGCATTAGAACTCTGGCCTGCGTACACTTGGGTACGCTGAGGACATGCTACTCGTATGCGAAGGTGTTTTAAATAGAAATATTAGTAACCCTTTACAATAAGGTACACAAAATTAGAGTAGTTACTGAGGAATGAATGAGGAACTAACTATTACTTAATCATCACCTACCCTTTTTGTGTACCCTAAAGTAGAGTGAGACATCAAAATGAGTAGGTAATGAGTACTGAATCATTTCCTACTCATTAGTTACCCTTTTTGTGTAACGTACACAAAAATTACAGTAGTTACTGAGGAACCATTAACCATTAACTAATAGTTAGTTCCTCATTCGTTCCTCAGTAACTACTCATTTGTTATTCATTAGTTTCTCAGTAACTACTCTAATTTTGTGTACCTTAGTTCCTCAATAACTACTCATTTGTTCCTCATTAGTTCCTCATTCATTCCTCAGTAACTACTCATTTGTTCCTCATTAGTTTCTCAGTAACTATAATTATGTGTACCTTATTTTACCATAATTGTTACCGTAATGTTTTGGCAAAAATGTGTATGTTTTTTAAGTATTGAGCATACAACTGGATAAATGAGACTTGGATTAAACTGATGTGTGGGATTTTTTTTTGGATTCTCTGTTCATTGTAGAGGCATGCAAGAAAAACAAATGTTTCCTCACAAATTCAACGAAACGTGGCGAGTAATTCACTGCACTAGTGGAAGAACTCCTTCATGTACAGCAGCTTAAAATATGCTCGGAGGGATTCTGCGTCTGTTGTGAAGGCACATCTCACATCTGGGCTGAGTAAGATTGACAGCTTTCTTCTCTGAGCTGAAGTGAACCTCTCGCCCTGAGTGTGTGTGTAATGAGAGACAGGTCTTATGACAAGCACTAATCAGCCCAGACTCTTGACCCTGGGGCAACGAGGCTGACACCAAGGGGATACACCCCGACACTGCTAACAACTCTGCCGACCTGTGTGTGTGCGTGCGCAGACTAGTGTGTCATTTCAGGTAATAGAGTTCATGTTGAGTGAATTTTCTTCAAAATGTGAAAATATTCTGATATGGAAGGGTTATTAAACCATATTTGAAGACATTATCAGGGATTAAATAAATGTTAAGTGATCTTGTTGGTCTTCAAAAACAAATCTACACATGAAAAAAAAGAAGTTTAAAAAAACCAAAGTCCCTTTGAAACCAGTTATTTCCAAACCCCCAGTTCTGTCCTTCTATGATACAGAAAAGCAATCCATGCCCTTATTGCATCAAGACTGGACTATAGCCTTTTTCTTAATCTTTCCAGTTTCTATTTTACTATAACAGATGGTCTGAAATGCAGCTGCAAGGATGTTGACAGGTACTTAAAAGTGAAAGCACGTCACCCCAGTTCTAGCCTCTCTTAATTTTATCCTCATTCACTTAAGAGAGTCTCTTAATGGTCAGACCCCATCTTATATCACACACCTTAATTACTGGCACTCAGCCCGTAGTTCTCTTTGAGCTGCTGACAAATTCCTTGGACGACCAACCATCACTACTAAAGCTAAAGGTGGCAGAGCCTTCGCTCTCTGGGACCAGTTCCAGTTATATATCATCATCATATCTCCCTCCATCTCTGGTTTGAATTAAGGCTAAAGACACACTTTTATTCACCGGCCTCTATGGCCCACTAATCCTTCAACTTGGTATCATGTCTATAATTCTGTATTCATACATTGGTGTTTGGTGTTTCAACAAATGCATAAAAAAGGCTACTGGCAACTTCGGCGGAGAGGTTAGTGAACGCCCCTTCCAGAGATATTTCAACAGGGAAATATCAGATACCCGAACCACCTCAACTGACCCCTTTCGGCGCAAAGGAGCAGCGGCTCTATTCCGAGCTCCCTCCGGATGTCCGAGCTCCTTACCCTATCTCTAAGGCTAAGGCTAAGATACCCTTATGAGAAAAGTCATTACAGCAGCTTGTGTCGGTGACCTCATTCATTCGGTCATTACTGGGAGCTCATGACCATAGGTGAGGGTTGGAACCATAGATGAGGTAAATCTTCGACACTGGACCTTTAAATGTCAAGACATAGTCTTAAATTTGAATTTGTGATCTTAATTGCTACAAACATTTGATCTTATTTCTTTTTGACAAATTAAGTCCAGCTCTCCTGTGTAAAAGTCCACATGTTGCACATCTTTAAAACCTAGCACTGAACCTAAAAATAGCACTTTTTGCTTCACACTTGAAACTTACCTGTTCACAAAATGTTGATTAATCTAGCTCACTCTAATAACCATATTCCAAATTAAACCTACCTCTGCCAGGGACCACGTATATACTACTTACCTTTATACTTCCCTGCAATGCTTAAGTAAAAAAAACATGATTTGTCCAAAAATCAGTCAAAAATTTGGTTGAAAATTACCTTGAAAAGGTCTTAAAAGCATTACATTTTAGGGTCCTTTACCCAGAGACACCTTGTTAATGAAAAACTAAGTATGATTTTCAAAAAGTTTGCTACACACTGTACTTGTTTGTCACAATTCCCAAATGGACTGTCAGATAATGAAGGCATTTTTAAGACTTGAAACTGGTAATACCCCTACTGCATCCAAGAAAAGGCCCGTGTATCAATGAGTGCTTGAGATTTACTGTTATATGTCTGTGTCTGTGTGTGCTGGCTCCTACTGTATTACCGTCTTGGTGACACTCAGCAGGAGTGACAGCAGCTTTCTAGGACTATCATCAGTCCTGCTGATAAGAGGAGCCTCAGAGCAAACACAACACACTCCCAGCTCCTTACACGTAATCACTGAATCTACAAAAGAAGCATCATCAGATGTTCTCATCCAGGTAAGTTTATTGTTATCCAGGGTGCACTGACAGACCAGGACAGTTACACAGCACAGACAGGAGTGAGCATTCAATAGAAAACAGAATCTGATCTCACTGTGGTGTTTATGTCTGATAAAAAGGGTTAATAGTTGAGATGTGGACCTGGTAATTTACAGAATCTGTCAGTTAACATATATTGCAGTGCAGTGGAGTACAACAGAGTGCAGCATCTACAGTGGAGTGATTATCTGTGTGTTGTTAGAGACGTGTATTACGATGCGTTTGATATATGCTCCAATAAGTCTCATCTGATTATACATGAAGTGATATATGGCGTGTAATGTCACCATGGCAATGTTTACCATGTAATTCAGTCATTGTAGATATTACAAAATCTGCATTAAGATCTGCGTTGCAAGTTAGCAGATGTGTCGCTCAAACATAAAACAATCAAAATAAAAAGGATCTGATTGATGAGGCAGTAAGTGATTGACATAAGTTGGACATAATTGAGGCTTTGAGACCTGGGTGTACCTCTCACTTAGCACGACATCCTTTAAAAGGTCTATTTACAAGACACGTATTATTTATTGTTCGATACATTTTCCATAGTATTAAATATATTACGTAAATCATATTCTCCCATGCAGAAAATGCAGTGTTGTACAGTACAGAGAGTCTCCTCTGTTATTCATAAAAACAATCTGTAAAAGGGCTGGTATCAATGTGTGGTTGAAGCCTCATTCTTTTTTATTCTTTCTTCAATATATGAAAAAAACGCACTCTGTTCCAGCTATAATCTATTAAATAATTCAATCTTCATATAACTAAACACTTCACTCAACAACAAAACCATCTTCTACATCAAAATATTTTGTTCATTTACCTTGTTTAGTGTCCATCTCTGTGACTGTATGTGGGCTGGTTGGCTGTAAAAGGGTTTGGCAAAAAATTCCCGTAGGAAATGAGATATGATATCAGTTCCTACATCAGTTCAACGCAAACCCAGCATCAAATAAGAAGCTCAACCTGTCTCACTCACAGCTAATCTCAGTGGGCTCTCTGAGGAATAATGAAAGTGTTATAGGTGGCGACAAACTGAGTGTATTGCACGTGACTTAAAGCTGGGGTAGGCGGCTTAAGTTTGGCTTCAATGGGCAAAAATCCTGTGATAAACTTTGATCACATTGTAATTTAAGTGGATTGAGAAGACTAGACTTCTGCACCTCCTCTTGGCTGTGTTTTCAGGCCTTAGAAGATTTAGGCTGTAACAGGAGACTTTGGCCAATAACAAGGTATTTCAGAAAGGCTGAAGGCCTAATGTAAGGAAACACTGGGGGTGCATATGTCTGTGGTCATCTAGCGGGAGGGGCTTAGGACAGACAGGGGAGAGCTGCAGGAGGAGGGTGAATTTCCAAATTCTGCTGGTTTTTTTCCCTTTTCCAGATTTCAGCCTATCCCAGCTTTCAATCTCTGACAGTTTAAATGGATAACAAAAAGAGCTTAATTAATGCAGTGAAAACAGAAAAATGTCACCTTTCATTCTCACTTGTGTCATTTGGCTTACAGCTCATGTATGAGGAGTGTAAAAGCAACAATGTAGTTGTTGATCATCACTCAGTACCAGCACTTGTAAATGTATAAATTATTGCACCACACATGTTGTTAAGTGTTCCCTGCACCAAAAAGGTTACACAGTAAACCCTCTGTGAGATAAAGACATGAGCAATTTACAAGGAAGGTAATACTGCTTCTTGGCAAATTCCATACAAAAAAAAAAAAAAAAAAGTACATGGGGACTGAGTGGCCGTACACAAAACGAGTGGTGTGTGCAGAAATGCATAATCTGTATTTACTTTATATCTATTAGAGTGTCCAGTCTGAGGGGAGTTCATTCAGGACAGCCAGTCTCCCAGCATGCAGTTCTGGTTCCCGCAGTCCCATAATGCACAGCATCTACTTGGGCCAGTCCACTCTGGCAAAGAAAGGGTGGGATTTGATATCATCTACGCCTCCCACACCTGCCCCCAGTCTCTCCATTGGGTTGTACTGGAGCAACTGCAGGACAAGACGGAGACCAAAAGAGACACACACACATTATTCATTAAGTAGGAGTAATAGTGATGCCAACTCCTTCACAGCACAAACTACACTGGATTCATGGCAGATTGCAGTGAATGTGGCATTAGTCATGTTTCTTTAAATTGCACTTGCAAGTGCACATGACTTTTGTAAAGAATAGATCATAAATACAGAATTACAACAAAAAGATTGTTTTAGGCAGGGAAAATCTATTTGACTGAGCCACTCAATTAAATTCTGAAATGATTAAAATATCACCAGTAACACACTAGACTCTCACCTGCTCCAGCAGAGATCTGGCCTCCTCTGAAACAGACTCGGGGATGTTGAGAGCGGTGTGGCGACCAATTCCCGCTGGATGGCACCGCAGCAGTGACTGCACAGAGGGAAGGAGGGGTGGAAAGAATAGATAACTATCAGTCAAAACACAGACAACCTGACAGACTGAGAGCTAGGGGGACTGATATAGTGACACCCGCAGAGCCTAGGTCAATGTGAGAGCATCGGGACAAGACAAATAGGAGGAGACCAAAGAGCCCGAGCACCTGAAACAACACTGATCACACCAACAACAAGGTAATGATGTAACTACTGTTGCTCTTTCTTAGAACTGCTGTGTGTGAGTCAGACAGAGTGGAGTGTCACAGAAAGAATAACACGGAAAAAATGATTGTTAGTTTGTTCTTCATGTATACAGAGCTATTTTACTGGAAGAACCAACAGTTAAAGGAACATATACGGGAATTTAGTGGCACCTAACAGTGAGGACTGCAGATTGCAACTAGCTGAAACTTCTCCTGGTTAGAATTCCTTCAGTGTTCAGGAGGTTTTTACTGGGAGCCAAATTATCTACAGAGGTCTCTTCTCTCCAAAACAAAGAGACCAGGTGATTAAAGCTGGTAAAAACACTGAATAGAGCAGTATCACGTTAAAAAAATAAAAAATAAATAAATAATCTGTGTTTTTTCGACGCTGTGCATTGCGGATGAGCTACTAACTATGGTGGCAGACGTGAAATGCAAAAAACACATTTTTGTCTGTTCCGACAGCCGCTTTGTCAAATTACGCAACTGTGGAGTCATAAAATCGTGCCGTGGCTTGGCCGACAGACATGACATCCCGGTCGTCTTTCACAGCGTGTGATGTCAGTCTTGTCCTATTTTTATCATTATTACTATTATTCCAGTCACTGTGTCTGTTCATGTGCCAGCCTAAATGTTATTGTATTAATGTTAAAAATGCCACCAGATGGGCGGAGCTACATTTGAAGTACTGTACGCAAACATACAAGCCACTGAATCCTCCACAACAAGTTCCTGCAGATGTTTCACAATAAAAGCCTTTTGAGAAAATGAAGGGATTCTCTCAACCCGAAATTATAAGGGGATTTTAATTTTATACAGGTACAGGAAGTGTTGAGTTTGAAATGACAGCATGATGCATTAACTTTATCAAGGCAGAAAATACAAAAATACACATTTCTACTGTGGTCTGTTTCAAATGAAGCTTGTCGCCTCTGCATCTGAAGTAAGTAAAAGCCACTATTTTTTTTTTAAATATTAGTACTTTATATCCATCTCCATTATGAAGAAGTAACACTGTTTGCTAGCTTGATGCTAATGGCTACTCACTGGGTTGCTGAAGTGCAGATGCTGTTTCACGCCATCATTTTCCCCTTTTTACTCTGTGTGGTAACATCCCGAGAGAAAATATTAAAAATGCTGGGATGTTGTTGTCATACAGTTGTTTCCACAGCAGCATATCACTCTGTGTTTCTATTGGTCAAAGTGACGGCTGTGATGGGAGCAGTCGTGAACGATGAGAAAATCAAACATGATAGACTTTCTGTGTCAGGATGTCGAGAAGCATCCCAGATGTTGCATTGGTTGTAGTCTACTATGACACACTACACAAGACAAAACGATGGATTATTGCGTATGACACCCGTTGTGCAGGAGGGCCATTATCGTGTAGTGTGAATCCAGCATCAGGTCACAAAATTTCTTATTTTCAGGTGATTATACACCAAAGAAAACATACTATTATACTATAATATATTTCTGCCAATATATCCCCCTAAATCCAACACACTGTACCTTTAAGTAGCCGTAAATGTAAAGCCTTTTAATTTGCTTTTAGAGTAAAATATAACCACATCAAACTGTCAATTACAAGGAACTGCTGCACTCACGGAAACTAAAAAAACAGAAATAATCTCAGAAATGAGAGAAAGGGAGCACAAGACCTGCAAGTGCTTTTTCAACCACAGAACGCAGCCCCATTGTTAAAATAATTGACAATAATGACCATAATCACTCTATGTTGCAACAGCACATCTTTCAGTGCATCTACACCTACAAATTGAAAATGCTAGAAGAGAGCGTGTGCGGCAAGAGAGAGCCCGTCAACTGTTTGTGTTGGGGGACCCTGTGTGTGTGTGTGTGTTTTTTCCATCAGTTAGGTCAGTTGCCTCTCTCTTTCTCTCTCCCGATACGTGCTGCAGGAGTTCTGGCTGTGTTCCTAGCTGCAGTCAAGACTGCTCCAGGCAAGATCTTATCCTGCAAGGATCAAGAGACACTATGTGTGCCTGTGTGTGTGTATCCTTGCCAGGGCTGTACCCAGACATAATCATCAAAGGAGACATCTGTGTGACTGAGTTGTTTTTTTCCAGGTAAGTGGGTGTGTATTGTTCTACATGGGAACAGTAGCCTAACACCCCAACTCATGTTTAGGGCCATTGATGGGAACCACTGATAGCTGATATAGCTGATAACCACTGATATGCCCACTGGCAATCAGTTAGAATTTATTCAAATTTAATAGACGATGAAGAATTGAAGGGACGCTCTGCACCTGCACTGGGTGTCTGTGAGTGTAACTGTGTGTGCATTTGTCCTTCAAGTTGTAATTAGCATGTGTTTGCGTGCACGTATCACAGCTGTATTTGTTGTCTCCGAGACGCTCCCCTTCCTCCCAAGCCTGTCTTAAAAGACTGCCCCTCAGACACCCTCTGATCCTGGACCAGCCGAGCGCAACACCTTGAGAGCTGCCCCGGTCTTCACCTTCCACGCCGACCTCAGATCGGCGTGCTCCAAGCCCAGCGCTGCTCCAGGAGCCAGCAAAGGAGGCCCGGGGAGAGGTGACCCCCTGGCCCAGCAGATGGAGCTCAGGCTGGGGGAGAAAGTCACACCGACACCCCTGGCACTCCCTGAGAACCAGAGTAGGAGACGGCAGCCAAGACGCACCTCACATACACACACACACACACACACACACACACACACACACACACACACCAAAACAACCAACTCCACCTACAGACACGTACAGACACGCGCGCCGAATCATACACAACCTGGCACGACCATAAAGAGTGCGGGAGAGTTGAAAGCCAAGACACCTACAGACGTCCCACAACACATCAGCAACAAAGATAACATTTTTCACACTTTTTGACTCACCATGCCTGTCAGGAGCTCAAACAGGACGGCGCCCAAGCTCCACCAATCGCACGCTGCCGTCTCCTCACTGATACCTCCCACCTCTGAAACAAGGGCAAAAAGAAGGGAAATTAATCAATAAATCAACAAGCAGAGAAATTACTCATGTGTTGGGGAAGAATAATCAGCCAGTGATAGACTGAAAAAACAAAAATAACCAAATATGTATAATTAAAATCATTTACCAATCTTAAGATTAGCTAAGTGCGTTAAACCCCTTCAGTGATTACATCAAATAAACTCTCAACATTAAACACCGCTCCACACTCACATCTTGGATTACTTAATATTTCATTGAATTGATACAATCAATTCAAAACGAGCACAAAAACATGGACACAGTCTCACACACACACGCGCACACACAAAAGTGTGTGTCTCATAAAAGGGTGATTTGCATAATAAAAAAGCAGTTAAATTGAGGAAACCGTCTGCTGCAACTTCACACCATCTGCATGACCTGACCTCAAACACAAACACACACTCATACGACGTACACACACACACACACACACACACACACACACACACCAAGAAATGTAAAGCAGGAACAACTGAGAACAAACAGTGAAACATTTCTGTTCAGTGTCCTTAACCCCTGCACCGTTTCAGCTCCTGAGAACACAGCAGAATAAGGCTGCAACAAATGTTCATTTTCATTAGTGATTATTTTCTTAATTATTTGTAAAATGTCAGGAAATACGGGGCAAATTAGTAAATCGCAATTTATTAAAGCCCAAAGGCATTTTGATCAGATGTCTGTTTTTAGCCATTTAACGGTCCAAACTCCAAAGATTTTCAGTTTAATGCGAAAGCAAATTTATTTATAAAGCACAGTTTATACTCAAAGGCAACTAAAAGTGCTTTATAGATGACACAGGTAAAAGCACAAGAAACAAATGACAAGCCAGCAGAGGCTCAAAGAATATAAACGTTAAAGGCAAAAGCACGCAGAGCAAAAACAATACAACAAATAAATTCAATTTAAAAGAGAAATGAATTAAAAGCAACAGTAAACAGGAAGGTCTTTAGCTTGGATTTGGATTTAAAAGTGCTCAGAATCGCCTCAAGTCTCACCTCCTCTGGCAGTTTGCTCCGCATGGAAGCAGCACAGAAGCTCAAGGCAGCTTCACTACAATTAGGTTTGACTCTGAGAACAAGCAGTAATCCAGAACCAGCCGACCTGAGAGGTCTGTGAGGTTCGTACTGGGTCAAGAGATCTGACAAGTACCTTTAACCTAAACCAGTGATTCATGGAAAAGCAACAGAGATTTGAAGTTTACTATGAAAAAAGTAAAAAGCAGTAAATCCAGGGTTCTTACACATTTTCAGGGAAAGAATTTCAAGACTTTTCCATGACTTTTCAAGGACCCATCATAAAGAAGAAAAAAAAGTGCCCTGCGTTTTCAAACACATTGGATCCAAACTCTATTCAAACAGCTATCTGACACACATAAAGGGAGAGACAGTTTGCAGAGAGAAAATTAAGAAAACATACATGAAAATAATAAAACACTGTCACACATCAACGCATATTTAGCAACGTCAACAGAACGTCAACAGAGCTACAGAACATAAACTTGCCATTACGATTACTGTAACAACTTCATTACACACACACACGAAAAAATTCCATGACTTTTCAAAACTTTCAATCATGTTCACTAATTCCACGACCTCTCCTAGTGATACATATGTGATCAAATTATTGCTAGTAGCAAGCAAAAAAGCTCTCACAAGGAACTGGGGTAAAGAAACACCACCAACGAAGGACCACAACAATTCTGGAAGAAATCTTTTTAAGGGAGAAATTAACACACATACTGAGACTACAAGAAGCACAACTAGAAGGAAAATGAGAGAAATTGACTCTATACAAGACTCAAAAAGATGACACCAATAGATACCCTCATCCTTAAGACTGTAAAAATGTGTATTAACCCAAGCAGTTTTTGTTTGTTAGCTCTTATTATTGTATTATGCTGATGTAACTGACATGTCAATGTCACAAAAATTGTTTTAATTAAGATTTAAGTGGAAAAAATTCCATGACTTTTCCAGGCCTGGAAAATGTTTTCCAGGTTTACCATGACTGTGCAAACCCTGCAAACATGTTCCTTTTAAAACAACTTCAAGGTACACTACGCAAGATTGTCAGTTACTGTTTGTGAACACGCTCGCCAGCAAAAGTAAAAGCCGTCCCCAGATTCCTTCTCATTTGGCGTTTCGCCTCACTATATTTGTGTTTTTCAACATTTTGTTTCTTAGATGCCTGCTGCTTATGTTCTGGCACCTGGTTGCTACCTTTCTATAACGCCCGACCTCACCTGAGCACTGTCGAGGTACACACCTATAAAGGTCTAGAGCATAGAAAGTATAAAGAAAATACACACAGAGGGCGGAGTCTCTGAAGAAACATACACCACCACACATTTTTAGTAGGTCATAAAAGACGATACGAAGGGATTCATTCTGTATGAATCTATACTTTTTTTTTGTGAGGAAAATCCTGCACAGTGTGAAAGCCTGATCTACAACCAGTCAAACAGCCAGCATTATGGAGATGTGTTGAGACTCCACAATATGTGTTTAAGTAAGACAGAGGAACTGGGAGTGATACTCATTTGCTAAAGTCAAAAGTGTATGTGTGAGTGTGTGAGTGTGTGAGTGTGTGTGTATGTGTGCGTGCGTGCTAGCTCCACTGGGTACCAGATGGCCTCTTGTGCCGCTCAGCTTCCCCCTGCTCTCTCTCCAGAGGGCCGGGACCCAGGGTCACGGCTGCGTGTGCCCAGAGACCAGGCTCCTCAGCTGGGGGAACATAAGAGACAAAGACCCCTCATCTCCTGGAGGCTGCCGGGAACTCCAGGGGCCAGCGCGGCTCTCTTGCAGCAAAGGTTAGAGAGGGCTATGATACGACTTCCATACACACACACATGCACACACACAGCCAACTGAGCAACCAGTCTTCAGGGCTCCCCAGGACTACTGTTTTGACAGCCAAGGAGAGAAGATCGTCATTGAACGGACTAGTGATACCTGCGTAGTTATGAGCTGGAGGGGAGATGCTGGACACACATACACACGCACACGAGCACACGTCTCAGAGCAAGGTCGATGTCATCACAATGGATTAATGTCTAAGGAGCTGCAGGGAGAGTACAGTGGAGCTGGCTACACTTACCGCTCTGTCAGAGCGAGGCAGGGAGAAGGGGAGACAGAGAGAAAGAGGATGGGAGGGGAGAATTAACTGCATCCACAGGCCATGGGTCATTCAAACCCCACTGTTACACTGTGGCATGTGTACGCTTTCCAGTCCGACCGTACCTCCACTACGCTGGCGTTCTCTTTCTTGAACAGCACAAGAAAAACTTTTTAAATGAATCAGGAGAATTCTAAGAAAAACAAAAGGATACGGAGCGAGTTAAGACGCACCGGTGCAAACAATACAGCACGTTCACCTCGTGGCCTCTTCTTCTTCCCTTTCCCCTCAACAATACAGTTCCCTCTTGCTTTGTATCTTAATCGCACTCCATCTCCTCTCTCCTGGGGGCCATAAGGAACTTTCTCTCTTCTCCTCTCAGACCAACTTCCCTAAAAACTCAACCAACGGTCTCTGTGGAAAGGGGAAGTGAAGTAGACGCAGGTAGGAAGTAAGGAGGATTGGAGTGTGATGTTCCAAGACTGCATGTGTCTTATGGGCTGTGGAGGCTCACATAAACCTAATGAGTTATATATTCAAAAATAAACAAAGCAGTCCTATAAGTCTTCGCTGTGAGGACAGAATATTTGAAAATATTCAAATAAAGCAGAAGTACTTTGAGGTAACAGTTTCTTACTTGAAAAGCTTTTTAAAACAATGGGATGACACGTCTGTGTTAAAAACGGGAACTGAACTTTATCTTCCATTAGATCACACTGTGGCTGAGCAGGTAAAAGGACAGTAAAAAAAAACCACACACACAAAGCGACTATGATGACTGAATCACCACTAACTGACTTCTTACCTCAGAGGGGAAAAAAATACTGAATTTCCCTTTTCTTAGACATTGAAGACAATTGGTTGTGGCCTTGCTTCCCTCTCGCCAGAACAATAAACAATTACCGTTTCTGCTTGAACCAGGTTGCGTCACACTGTGTCACTCAACAGCTTGTTTTTTTTAATTCTTATTAGAGAACAAAACATTAGCCATCTGATGTTTATCGGTAATGACAGAATGGTGAGAAAGTAAATAAGCAGAAGTGCAGGATAAATAGATTAATACCCTGCCGCTGTGTTTTCCGAGTCCACTCCCGTGTTTTTTTGGGTGTGAATGTGCGCGTTTTGAAAACATGTTTCCCTCCGTCTTACACACACACACAGCCACACACACAAACGCACATACGGTCACAGCAGGCCCCCTGCTAGCTTTCTGGCAAACAGTCATAAATCTGTCATCAGGAATGAAGCCATCGCTGGAGCTGACCCTGTCTGGATAAACAGCAATACATAACAAGGGCAGGAGAGACACACACTCACTAACCTCTGCGTAAGTGTGTGTGTGTGTGTTAACAAGTACATGCATCTACAGCTACACGCATGTACCAAACATAGGGGTTTGCAGGGATAAAATAAAGCATATAAAATGGCTGTTACTCAGTGATATGTGATTCCACAACAAAGACAGGTGGACGTAAGAGATGCACAATAAAAAGAGAAAAAGTTGCCAGTGTTCGAGAGCAGCACCGTCAATGGAGGTAGAAGTGCTATTATCGCTCAACAACAGCATAACACACCCCCTACTGGCTGCTAATATGTACTACATCCATTGATCCACATGGGATCAACAGTCGTTTAACTAACAAGACCTTTCACACCTGCACTGAGGTCAGTTCATTTCACCAAGGTGCCAGCTCTTACCCCAAACATTCTCTTATCTCCGAATATTTTATATTATTTGTGTGAGCTGACTGTAAACATCACCCACATGTGATTCAAATAGCACTGCTCTAATGATTTTTATCACGTCAGGAGCTGCTTTGAATGATATGCAACTTTTATGTAAAGACAAGTTTCTATTTTTTTTGCCTCCACAGACACTGTGTGCAACACTGGTTATACTTGTCTTCAAACATCTATATTCCACAGTGCTGAAAAGAGAAATGTATTTGTCAGTTAATAATTTACGTTATTTGTCAGCAGGTTATCTATCTCAGGTATAAACTAGCTAAAACTAACTGTTGTTAGCACTTTTTAAAACCACTTTTTTGGTCTTACTTTAAGTCCAAACTTGCGATGGAAATACACGCCGTAAGTGAAAATATCCTCTTTCCAAGACCAAGTAAACACACTGATGTCAGTTCAAAATGAACATTAAGGTAAAATGATACTGTTGCTTAGTAAAAATAAGCAGGCAGTCTGTTGGGTAAGGCCTCAGTTTAACGATGCATTTTCATCGTGTGATCTTAATGAATAGAGGGGGCGAAAATACGTGCATTCCACACATACAAGTATGTCGAATTTTGTTCTACGGTCGAATATTTTTTCCCTTCTGTTAAAATTATGTATCTCATAATGGCAATGGTGGAAATTCTCACAGTCACGTGAAAAAACAAAGCATTAAAGATCCAGCTAATCTGAATTTAAGACAACTTTATACTCTTAAAACCTTTTAATTAGTGAATTAATTCTAAGTAATTCTAAGAAGTCTAAGTAATTGTTCAATTTTTCCAAATTTCATTCCATTTTAAAGTTTCTAGTTATTTGATTGCAGGACAGACAAAATATAACATTTGAGGAAAGCATGCTAAAAAAAACACTTGTGGGTGAAAATAGTCGTTGCTTGCAGTCCTAAACTTTGACTTTTCTTGATAAAACCAGAAGGGTCTTAACAGTGATGTAATAATTTAACTGTAAATCAAATTAGGGCTACACAATACATTGATACTATATCAATAATGTGATATGAGACTACATATTGTCTTAGATTTCAGGTATCTTAACACTGTCAGTGTCTTTTCCTGGTTTTAGAGGCTGCGTTACAGTAAAATGTTGTAATTTTCTGAACTTAACTTCACTCTTCTAGACGACTTATTATTTGCCTTTACCCACTTAGTCATTATAGCTACATTATTAATGATTATTTATCACAAATCACAGCTTAAATATTACACTGGACTGGGCAATACATTAATATTATATCAATATTGTGATATGAGACAAGATAACGTCTTTCTAGATTTTGCATATCTTAAAACTATAAGTGTCTTTTCCCGGTTTTACGGGCTGCATTACAGTAAATGTTGTAATTTTCTGAACATAATTTCACTGTTCTAGCTGATTTATTATTTGCCTTTACCCACTTAGTTGTTGTAGCCACATTACTGATGATTATTAATCAAAAATCTTAGCTTACATATTATATCGTTGCAATATCGGCATTGAGGTGTCTGGTCAAAAAAAAGTGATATGTGATTTTCTCCACATAGCCCAGCCCTAAAGCAAATATACATTTTGTTAGCATCTACCTTTTAAAAAATGAATACTTAATTAAATTGCAAACCAAATTCATCTTTACATAGAGAAGACTGTTCAGCATATTACAGGCTGCCTTTCAAACCCACTGCCCACACACTCTGACAAGTGTTAAAACCTCTAGCTGCTTATGTTAACAAGAAAGTGACTACATTAATTACACAATGACTTAAGTGGCAAACACGTCTCGGTTTAGCACTCAGATTCGAAGCTACATTATGCACAAAGCTCCTTGCGCCGAGCTTCACTCCTGTGTGTCTTTAGGTCATGTGCTGCTGGCCACTGAACATATGCCTCTATGTGCTTCTATTTCCATTAGGAGGCTTTTAAACAAGCTGTTGCTACGGGAATAAAAATGCACACTTTGGATATTAGATGGAGCATTTGTTGCTTTCAGATTTATTACAACAGTGGCATACTGTATGTGCTAGTCACAAGGAGGATTTAAATCTGAAGTGACCTTCCTGGCTTGAGAGAGAGGATGAATATAAGAGAATAGCTTAAAATAAGTGCGTGGGAGAGTGAATGGGTGTGAGGGTCGTTGTCTCGGGAGGTCGTCCGCAGTTTTTAGCGATCCATCCTGCATGTTTAAGAAAGGTGTAATCAAACCAGCCTCCAAAATGTAAAGCTATACGCTTAAAGCAGCAACACACTGGAAAATTTCTCCGCCCATAGATGTCACGTGCACACACCCAGGCATACACACATAAACGTTCCCCCCCACACACAGAAGTGCTAAGTAGGGACATGGTGCTGTAGTCTAGCAGCAGTTTGTTTTAGGCAGCTTGTAAACAGCATGCCAGAGCTGCCACAAGCCTGCTGAGGGCAACACATGGGGTTATAGCACTGCAGGCTCACTGCTGCACAACAGCACACTCTACAGGACAATCAGAGAACTGCTACAAGAGCAAGCCTCTCAACAGAAAGTACAAAAGCACAGATTTCTAAACTAAAATGTTAAATAATACTGCCATGATGACTACGCTATGTAGCCTTTAGATGTGATTCCTTTAAAAAGGGATACTTTAAAGATTTTCAACCAGCTTTATATTATAATAATGTCGGTAGTATGTGTAAATGAACTGTGGTAAACTTCCCTCCATCTTACAAGATCTCCCTGCTCATCTCTCGGCTCAAATGCGTCATCCTGTGGTTTTTCACTGGCTCTAGGGCTGTTGCTCGGACTACAGATTTACTTCTGCTCGAACTCTGACCAAACTCTAATCAAACTGTAAAACTAGGCAGTGCTGATCAATTATGAACCAAGATTCTGTTAATTCATTGCCAAAAACTTGCCTGAAATGTCCTCAGAAACATTTGTGTTTGGCTGTAATATGAGAATCTGTAAACAAGTAGTGGGTGCCACGTTTCCTGTATTGTAAAAACGGAGGCTGGAAATACTTAAATGATAAAACTAGGACGTGCTGATCAAATATGAACCAAGGTTATGTTACTTTATAGCTTATTTCTTGGCTAAAATGTCCTCAGAAAATTTTTGTGCACTGTTTGGCTGTAATATGAGAATCTGTGAACAAGTAGTGGGTGCCACATTTCCTGTATTGTAAAAATGGAGGCTGAAAATACTCAAATGATAAAACTAAACAGTGCTGATCAAATATGAACCAAGATTCTGTTAATTCATTGCCAATAAAAAATTTTGTGCACTGTTTAGCTGCAATGAGAGTATGTTAAGTAGTGGGCGCCTGTATTGTATTTGGAGGCTGAAAATACTGAACTCAAATGGTAAAACTGAGCTGATCAAATACAAACCAAGATTCTATTACTATGTTATTACTATAACTATTACTATTTCTGGCCTAAAATGTTTTCAGAAACTTATTTTGGTGTACTGTTTAACTGTGATTCAGGATCATTTGTTACGAGCTGGCCACCATGATGTTTCAAATGTTGAAATGTGCAGTGCATTCTGGTAGTTGTAGGTGTCTACCTCTCCAGCAAAAACAAACGCCACAGCACTTGTTCTCAATTTTTCTGGTCATGTAGCACCAAATTCAAAACTATTTGTCTTTCTGCTGCATAGACCGCCTTGTTTCATTAACAGGCCATCTTCCAATCAGTGAAATACTTGTTTAAAAGCAACAAAGCAAAAGAACAGAATGAAAAAAATCACTTTTGCGTATGGGTTTCTGTCGATTTCAGAGTCAAGAAGAATCAGTGTTTCTGTGTTTCTACTCTCGAGGGTAGTTTGTGTACACTTGGATTGTTTATTCATGTCTGGCTATGAATGAGGGTTTTGTGACCATGGGAAAGTGGCCTACTTATGGCCTTGCATGCCTGCATAGAATTAACCCCACATAAGCCTCCTAACTGACACGCACACACACAAAATGAGGCACCCAATTAATAAGTATAGAACGTGTACATGAGAGAAATCACAGTGATTAAGTGTATAAGCATGTGTGTGCCTTCCTCACCTGGTGCACAGTACATATTGGCGATGGCCTCTTTGTCACAGGACTCCTCCACATCATTCCAACTACAAAAGTAGCTGAGCTGAACATGACCTAAGGAGACAGGAAGAGTGGGAAAGTGTTACACTCAGAGTGTAGGACACATTCATCTAATGCTCGACCTCTGATCAACCCCACACAGTCAAGTGTCACCTCGACTCGCTACTTTTCAAACTATTTACTCACCTTTGGAGCACTTCCTTCCTCCGTTCCTTTCTGCCTCTCTACATCCCTCCGCGAGCTTTTCAAGCACACAGCCCCAGCGATTACTCCTGTTTAGCGGCTACCCGTTAACGCTATCATTAGAACTAATGGTGTCATTAGGTAGCCGTGGCCATTAGCCTGGGCTAGCCAGACTGATGCACCACACTACGCCGTTGATGGGCCCTTTAGAACAATAATTACCACCAGGGAGACGAAAACAGCCACTCAGCTAATTAGACGCTTGTTGATAACGAGGTGGAGAGAGATGATTGTAGGACGACAAAGGAAGAAGTTGAGGGGGAATCTGTGACCTCTTAGTAAAACAACACTTTTGCATCTGGAAGAGCCTTCATTTTAGTAAATAGATTACATCATGGTTGACTGAGAGAGACAGTCCCTCAGTCAAATACTATCCACACTAATAAAAGAATAAGCAGAGATTTCAACTTAGATAATTCTCTTTTTATGCTTGCGAAAACAAGCAAAACAATATGACATCCACACAGTACAGCTGCTTCAGAGAGATATGGTTTTATGCTGGCTGTAAAGAAATATGAGCAGATGTCACCAAGAGTTTATAGGATTTTCATTAGGTATTTATTGAACTATTCATCTCTGAAATATCTGCGGTGAAGCTCTCAATAGGCCACCAAATAGGCTGTAAATTATGCTCCTCCTGCAGCATCTGTTCAATGCGTTCCTTGGAAGTTGACTTCTAAATTCATGTCAAGTTCCCTGGTTTTGTAATTTGGTGCGGTGTATCCATGTTTGCTTTTTAAGTAATCTAAATGGCCTGTTATCTCCACCATGAAGTGACAGGAATCATGTGTTCGGGTTTAACAGCAAGCAGATGTTTGCATTCTCTCAGTCCATTAAAGTTTAATAAGACTCACAGATGAATCTCGCACTAAGCTGATCTAGGTCTCTTCTAAAATTTCTGTAACCAAACTGTACTGTGATGCTGCCCTGATATTATAGCTTGTAATCCATTGGTACCAACTATATCAAGCTAGTTTGTCACAAAGGTGGTAAAATAATACTCCAAAGTTAGGCTAAATTTCGGCAAAGGACCGTCTTCGTAGAAATCCCTTGAACTCTGCCCTTAAGGTATCAGAAAGTGGTTCAGTGGATACCCACGAGTCTCCCCTGTACAGACATGCCCACTTTATGCTAGTCCCATGCAGTGCAAATTGGTTATTGTGGATTCAATGAGCTCAACTTTGTTTATGTGTGGTGATTTTAGCCCCCATAGCAGCCATTTCGTTGTAGTAAGACCTTTTTTGAAACTTGACCTCACTGCAAAATATGACCTATTGTGACCTTGTGAATAATCTCAGCGTCATGAAACCTTACAAGCAGAAGCTGAAGGCCTCGGGCATTCAGAGGATGTTTTGCTTTCATAGGTATATTGATAACGAGGGGGTTTCTTAGCAGTTTTCGGTGCTCGCTGTCCTATTCCTGAAAAATGCAATTCTTACATAAATCTCCAAATGTTAAATTTGGTGTCTTAATGCTGTATCTCTGTGAAGTTTCTTGTGCCTTAATTTAGCACCAAATTCTTGTAACAAATGTGTATCTACCCAAAAATTTCTGCAACAACGTATGGCACATGATTGAGTGTAGGAAGGGCCATCATATAGTTCCATCATAATGTTTTAAGCCTCTATACACTCTAAACATACCTTTAAAAATTAAAATAGGTGCCTCACCTCAACACAAAAATTATTACAAAATTATGACTAGAAAACCTTGGCACAGTGCTGAGCTGCATCTCAAATTAACTCCAGGTTTTCTGCTTACAGATGATTTATAGCATTTCTATTAGACATAAACTGTTGACTTGCTATGTCCCCCTAAAGATCCACTGTCCCCATGACTTAAATGGGTCCATGGTAAAGAGGGAGTAGAGAGTAGAAGAGGTTAAGAGAGTGTGAGATACAGTAGATGACGAGACTGAGGGATCTTGTTTAACAAAACTTGATAATTAGCTGTGGTATAAATACCTAGGTGGTCGAGCAGGATGTTGTTGGGGTTCAGGTCTCGACAGATGATGCCCTCTTGGTGCAGAGAATCCAGCGCTGTCACCATCTCCACAGCCCAGCATCGTACAAATTCCTCCGGGATACGAGCTTGGGATGCAGCCAGCGACAGCTCGTCCAGCTCTGCGAACAGCCGCGATACTTCTTTATCAAATTCGCTGCCACCTGTATTACTAATAACTCTTGATGTTTCATTATCAAGATCTAATAAAGTCTCAACCACTGCACAGGCCTCAGTCCCATTTGTGGCTGGGCTTTTGGGGTCTGGATTCAAGTCTGTATTTCTTCTTGAACTGGTCTGTAGTTTATCCTTAGGCGTGTCAGTATCTGGAAGGTCAAAGGGAAGGTCATTATTTTGGCATGCGGGATGAACCCCCATTTTGTCAGAGGCCTCTTGCCCAAACACCAAGCTGCAGTCATCCCAAAGTGAGTTAAAGGGAGAGGAAGATGCAACACTGGTGTCACAGGTTGCAGAGGCTGTATAAAAAGATGAAGGCTCCTGCTCCAGTGGTTGCTCCTCCTCCTCCTCAGGCTGGCTGGGAAGCTGTAAAACATCAGGCTGGATGAGCTTCTGTGGAGAGGCTGTGGCCTCAAGGCCCAGACACACCCCTGAAGTTTCAAACTCCTCCTGTAAGGAGTCTATGGTCCCACCTGTTACAGGGAGGTTGACCAAAAGGTCTGGCGGATGACCCTCGTCCTCTACTACCGCCTCTTTAAATGATATGACTGGCACTGATTCATTGGAGCCTTTATCACTACAGTCAAACCCCCAAAGCTCCGAGCTGTGGCCCTTTACCTCCTGAGCCAGCTCTGGAAGATCCTCAGTGACATCCGAGCCCAGGTCGGATGTAGAAAAGACAGGGACTGGCTTATGAGAGGTGCGCTGCTCTCCTGAGTCGACACACGTCACCTCGCTTGCACTGTCTTTACTGTCAATGCGGAAAAACTCCATTGGCGTGTGCTTGGACTGGTCCAAAGACAGAGGCACAGCAGGGGAGGGCAAAGGACTGAACACGTCACTATTGTCCTGTCCCTCGCCACGGTATTGCTCAATGTCAAGGGTGTGGCCACTTTTTTCGGACGACTCTGTGAAAAAGCCGAGTTCCTGAGAGCTGATGGGTGAAGAGAGGCTGTCGTTGCTGAGCAGCGAGCGGCTACGTGAGGAAGTGGTGGTCGTCGCAGCGGGTACCTCCAGTGACAGCACTTCCTGTTCACTTTTCTCTTCCTCTTCTTCTAGTGCATCTGGTTCTACTTTGTCTTGTTCGTACTCATTGCAAAGTGTCAAATAGCTGTTGGTGCACTCCTCCTCAGAGGTGGCCCCGGAGTCCGACTGGGCCCCGGTTTGTTCGATAAGCCTCGAAGGGAGAACATTTTTCTGAGGTGACGCGCTGACTTTCTCCCCTTTGTTCTGCAGCCCTGAGACAGAATCCGAACAAGCAACTGTTCCAGAACCAGAACTGGCTGAACCAGCATCCAGCTGCGGTACAACGTGTTGTGGAGAGTGGACGGCCGCTGTGTGGCTCTTCTGGATGAAAGGAATGTCAAAGCTCTCCTCCGGGCTGGAATTACGCAAGTACTTTCCAATGTGAGACCACAGCTTTCCACCTAGAGATGAAGGAAACAGGGCATTAAAGACAGAAAAAAAGAAGGGGGTATCTAACACAGTGATATCAGAGGTCTTAAGACAGAAAGCTGGGCAGTGTCTGGATATTTCAGCTATAGGAACTTTTCCAGGAACGTTTTCGGGAAATCTCACCTGGATTTGGAGGTAACTCTGGTCTAAACTTAGTTCCTAAGCCATATTTCCTGTCTTCCAAAAAGAAATTAAATGCTCTCTGCTATCTATTTAATTTACCAAATATTCACATTTTTTTTCCGATGCTATGGCAGTGTGCCTACAGGTATCTCTTACATGTGATGCATTTTAAAACCTTTTCAAGATAATTTTAAACCAAATTTAAGACTAACTTTGGTTTCCTCGGTAGTTACTGAGACTAATTGTTAAAAAGGGTCATTAATTTCCACTTAGGAATGAATAACAAAGGCAAACTAAAACAGTTATGCCTGAACCCAGCTTGGCTGACTGGTGTTGGGTGTGTGTGTGTTTTAGGTTGCTAGTGTAATGTTAGCATTTTGACTTCTCTCTGTCTTACACACACGCGCAGACATACAGATACACACACAACTGTAGCGTGAGCAATTGGAAGCCAGCATCTGTTGTGTGTGATGAGAATGGATAGGGAGTTCACAGTGATGATAATGATAGCGGGGCAACTCGATGGCTTAGAAAGTAAAACCATCCACATGTTGTTTTGTCCAATGTCACTCAGGTCACTGCCTCCCTCCGTCTGCCTGTCTATCGTCATTCAACCCATCAGCTGCTAACAGCATACTAAAGAAGCATAAGAAGCAGCCCTGGATCAGAGCTGGGACGTAACTGCGGTGAAACTACGCCTTTTCCTGGCATTTGATTGGCTTTATTAGATCATGTTCATATGATATTCAATACTGTCCACTAATATTAGTGCAGGGTGGTTATAGAGTGCACCAGATTGAATAGGTTACAGGGCATTAAAAAATATGGCTGCATTTCATTGAACGCACTCACCCACACACATGAGCTACACACACATCCTAGAGTGAGTGGGATGTAAGGAGGCCCAGGTGTTGGCATAGCTAATGAAGCATGGCGCCACCTGGTATTCAGAATAATGACCTGTGACACACACCCATCTCTATCAAACATCTGTCTGGAACAAGGGCAGAGGGAGGGGTGGGAGAAGAGAGGAGGAGGGACCGAGTGAAGGAGAGGAAAAGAAATTAGGGGGAAGATGAAAGTGGTGTGCGTCTTACCTTCGGCGTACTGCAGCAAGAGGAAAACTGTGTCTTCAGAGACGATGAACTTCCTCAGCTGCACCATGTGGGGCACAGAGTGAGGCATGACTGTCCTCTTAGTCCGTCCACAGTCACTGCTCTTCCTCAGACCCTGCAATAAGAAAGGAGAGGAAGACGAGGTGAGTAATTAAAGGTGAAGCAAGCAGGGAAATCTGCACTTAAGGACAAGAGGAGAAACAAAAAATTAACCCAAATATGGAGGGTATGAGCAGCAGGAGGTGAAGGAAGGTGAGTGTTTTAGTTTGTGTGAAGAATAAGGCGTAAAAAAATGAGGAGTAGAGTGTGGCAAAGGAGAAACCTCCCATTAGCGAGTTGCCAGCTTTGCCCCATGGCAACCCAAAGTCACTGGATTCATCAAGCCACATACAGCGCGTGACTTTAAAAGAGCCACACAAATCTATCAGCACTACACGTAAAGTTCACATTGGCTGCATGTGTGTGTGTGTAGGGTATGTGTGTGTGCGCGCGCACGTGTGTGTATTCATCTGTGCCTGCGCTGTGCGTTGGCATCTGGCACACGTCTCACACCTGAGAGCAGAGGAGCTGACAGGGACAGGCCCATTAGAATCAATTACACCGGTCACACACAGGGGCTTCTGGCACACTTCACACTTACACTTACAGTCAGGACGACGAGCAAGCGGGGTGCGCACACACACACACACACACACATACACACACACACACACACACACGTATTAAACTTACTTTCAGGATGAACGTCTCTTGTGTTCTCTTGTCCATGACCAAAAGAACCTGTGATGGAAGAGTGCCATTAATTGCCAGGTATGAACAGACAGTCTAAGATGATGTAGTGGTTGTGTCCTCCAGAGCAGTGTTTTTCAACGACTGGGTCAGGGCACACATCAGGGTCACCGCAAGATAAATGTAGGTCCCTAAATTATGCCAGAAAAATTGGCATTAACACGTCTGATCCTGCTGTGTTGCCTAAATCAAGTCCCAGTTATGAAAAGATTACAAAAGGAATCTATAGATGTCTCCTCGCAGCTGTCTGCCTCCACCAACCTGTCAAGATGCAGTTTATATCCATGTCTGTCTAGGCTCATGTACCAGCAATATATGTAGTGGAGACTTAAACAAAAGGTATTACATTTATTTTATGGCGGTGTTGGTGTTGAATAATGGCCAGAAAAGTATTTTTTTCAGAACATTACGATGTCACTGTGAAGTTGACCTTTGACCTTTTAGATATAAAAAGTCATCGTTTAATCCTATTAGACATTTGTTTGAAGTTTTTTTCCTAATTAGTGTAGGAATTCTTGCCCTATGATCAGAAATATATTTTGGGTTCTCAACCACCAAAATCGAATCTGTTCAACGTTGAGTCCAGGTGGACGTTTGTGCCAAATTTGAAGAAATTCTCAAACATTTGCTGGTTCCACTTTCTGTAATATATAGTATTTCCGTTTTTCCCTATAAAAAAAAAAAATGAAAAGCAGAGCTGGGATTGGCTTTCATTTTCACTTTCTCTGGCAATATTGTTTCCAAACAGTGGCCAACAATTCCTACATAGCATACCTTTAAAAAACAATCATGTAAACTGAGTATCTTAAGATTTAAAGGTAAGAGACTTAGGGTGCTTTCACACCTACCTCGTTTGGTCCGGACTTTAGGACTTTTCCGTTTGATCCGGAACAAATTTACAGGTGTGAAAGCTCCCCCCGACCATGGTCCAGACCAAAGACCAGAAATTTAGTCCAACCAAAATAGATGGTCTCGGTCCGGACCAAACGAAATCATGGTTTGGACTTTTGCAGTGTGAAAGCTTATTTTTCGATAGTTCGGACTTTAAAACCTTTAACCCTATGGGCCCGAACGACGCATAGTGCTTCCAAATTCACACCTGTTCTTCTCTGGGGATTTTCTCTGCGACTGTGTGTCATAGCAAGAAGAATGTGCATATCACTTGAAACAGCGGAACAGTAGCTTTCCGCCTTTGCGCACCCAGACAACTGTAGCCTAATTATGCATGCATGACAGGGCAGTTGTCACCATATACATTGAGGGAGACAAAAACCACTATTCAATGCAACTATCTGCAATCAGCACATAAATGTATCTCTATATCGACTGTCACATCTGATGTCAGATCAAAGGGGATTGGCACAGTTTGGCACGCGTAATGGAGCTGCTCCCTGCTGTGCCCCCGGCTGTGCGGCTGGCTCGCCCAGCTCATCCCCGTCCTCCTCCTCCTGCTGCTGCGGCGTGGCACCGTTTGGCACGCATAATGGAAACCCAACCTGATTTGATTAACACAGCTGCAAACTAATAAGTTCACATCCCTCTCAGCCAACCACCATCAGCCACAGCATCAGATAGGGAGTATATATTCAGCATCTGTCATCTTAGAAAAGTCAAAAGAAAAGAAACAGAGTGAGACTGCGAGAGAGAAAGAGAGAGCGTGCACGCACGAAAGAAATGCTGTCAACAAATTGTAAGTTATGTTCGGTGTCTTAAGGGTTTACGTGCTTCATACAAATGTCAAAATGTTCTTCCTTAACGTGATCTACAAAGATGGAGTACATTTTTGCAAGGAGGAGGACGCTGCTGCTCTCTTCTGCCATGGCGAATTGAGTAAACTCTCATTACGCCTTCGCGCGCCGCATTTAAGGGAGAGGAGAGGGGCTCATTTGATTGGTGTGATGTGAATCGGCTGTGTAAAACCCACTCCACGCCTTCTCTCCTCCCTCTTTCCGCAGGTAGGAGGCACGGAGGTGGGAAAGAGGAGTAGCTGCGCCAGCGCGCACGGTATGCCAAACTTGCACACTTTCAGGTGTGAAAGACCCCTTAAAGGTAAAGTGTGTAGGATTTAGTAGCATCTAGCAAAGAGGTTGCAAAACTGAAACTTCTCCCATGTGCCATGTGTGTAAGAGAACTACAGTGGCCGGCACAAAAATGCATGTGTTTGATTTGTCCCTGCTGGGCTACGGTAGAAACAGCATGGTAGACTCAGAAGAACAGGACCTGTTCCATATGTAGATATAAAAGCTTATTCTAAGGTAATAAAAAAATATTCAATATGTACTCAATACTTATTTTCAGGTCATTTTAAAATAATGAAAGCATAGATATGAATATTATATACAATTTCTGCCAATAGATGCACCTATATCCTACACACTGGTCCTTTAACAATAAAAAAAAATATGAAATTATAAAAACAATCATTAGTTGCAGTCCTAATGTACACCAAAAAAGCACATGTGAGCAACCTGCGAGCCAAACATTTGTGTTCATCTACTGAATGCACACATTTTTTTTTTCCTGTGATCCTTTTTTTAAAAAAATTTATTTTGGAGCATATGTGGTCCTTAAAAAAGGCACTTCAGATTCATGTAATGCTTCATGGCAGACACAGTAACTGTCATCTCTAAAACCCAACCTTCTTTCCATATCTGTGCCTAAATTCTACTTAAAAAGGGAGCTTCTAGGTTGCTCTTTTGACTTCCTTTTCCTTTCTCCCTTTGGCTCTTCCTAATATCTTTATTTCCTCCCTCCTTCTGTCTGACATCTCCATTGCTCTTCTGCTCCCTCCCCGTCTCAGGGGAGAGCTTGAGCATATGTGTGTGACCTGGCCTGTGTTCGTGCGTAGTGTGGCGCGCGCGTATGTTTTGTGGGTGCGTTCTCTCCATGTGACCCTGGCTGGGACCAAACAGGTGCAGGCTAAATGGATATGAATGGAGCTGTGAGTAAACAGAGTGGCAGTGCTAGCCAGGGCGCTAATATAATTAAGACACAAACATCAGGGAAGGGGGGAGGTGGAGAGGAGGGGCAGGGGGGGGCAGTAGGGTGAGGAGCTCTCTCCATCTGTCCCCTCTGTCCCCATTAAAAGTGAAAGGAGGAAGGAGGAGGAGAAAGAGGAGAGGAAAGCCGGGTCATTTCTGGATGATGCAGTTTCCACTTATGACAGGTTTTTTTTTTGGTTTTGTTTTTTTTCTGCCGTGTGTCTGATGTGTTTCTGACATATTGTGGATTTTGCGTGCACCTCTGTAGAGTAACACATGTAAGTACTGTGTCAACATTTTCCTTGGGGTTTTGTGTGTGTGGAGGACGAGCATCATTGATTCAATGTTGTGTGCCGCTCCCTGAGCTGCTTGCCAAGTCATTTCATGGCTGAGTGGTGAAGTTGCTTCGCCGGCAGCTGGTTGAGAGGACCAGCAACCTAAACTGACCTTGTGGTAGTCATAACTGACGCTCAACATACACACACTCAGCCCTTACCATACCATTCAGTAAATCTATTACGCTTTATTGCTTTGGATAAAAGAGATGGTCGAAGAAGGAAAGGACACAAGGAGGAGAAATTTGACACATCCACATTTGTCCTGTCTGCCGGACACAAGTTAAATTATTTTGTTAGGGCCTCGATTACTGTTGTCACCTTAAGGATTTTCCTCTTCAGTACAAGGTTGGGTACTGTTCACATTTGAACCAATACTGGTAGCAGCTGAGATACTGTGTGTCTGCACGTCTAGCAGTGATAATATAGACAAGAAAATAGCTTCCGCCTCCTGTCTGAAGTTGAACCAGCCACTAAGCGGAACTCCATTGCTGGCCATGGAGCGCCATGACTAGCTGCATTCAGGTACCAACATTTGGTGATTCGATTAAATGTGAATCTGTACTCAGTTGTACCGACATAATTCTTTTGGTACCCAAACCAACGTCCATATATACTATATTACTGGAGAAGAACATTCTGATATCAAATCAAATAATGTGTTTATTTTCTACTAAGATCAGTTTTTTGTCTTTTCCTCACTTTCTTGGTAGAAAAAAAAAGACAAATTCTTGATTATGATCATGGTTGCAGCAGTATGCCTGTTTCAAGGTATACCGTGAAATGAAAGTACCCCAACTGAGGATCCGAGGATCTTGGATCGGATTTTGGATACTATTTAAATAAAAAACAAAACTTATGGGACAACTTGGATGCATTCTTTTTTTCTTTCTTTCTTAATGCTTTGCAAACTATCGGATCGGACTTGGTTTCAAAATGAAGGACTTGGTATTGGATCAGACGAAAAAAAAATGTGATTGGGACATCCCTAATTAGAACAATATAACGTTTGCTCAACCAAAATTCACCTTTCCGTTTTCTATCTTTAACCCTTCAAAGCCTGGAGCAACATCACTTTTCTTATGCTGCTTTCAGACAACTTTCGCAGGTATTTAAACCTCTGAACCCTGCGAAGTTTTTCAAAAACATGGGAAAAAGGGCAGTGAGCAACTTGATGGGAAATGTCCCACAATTTGCAAAAAACTAATTAGTTTTATTAGATTAATTAGATTTAGAGTCTTTTTTAAAAACTAGGTCAAAAAGAAAAAGCTAAAAAGAAACCATTTTATTTATAAGTATTATTTATTGTTACATATTTAAAATTATGGTACAGAATCATCATAATTTTTAAGTATTTCCTTGTTTTTATTCTATATTATTTTATTTTAATTTGTTGTATTTTACTAATTTTCGTGTTTTTAATTTTCTCTATTTACGCATTTCCTGCAAATTTTTTGGGATGTTTCTTGTTTCGTTGCTCACTGCCTTCTTCTCATGTTTCTCGGAACAAATTAAGTCAAGTTGCTCCAGTTTGAAAAGGTTAAGGGTCAAACTGACTGATTATAATAATTCTGTAGTACAGTGATACCTTGTAACTGCAATAATTTTTTGGTTATTATACTGTATAAATCTCCTACCATTGCAACAGTAATTGTGTTAATAAATGAAACAACATTAAAGAAAATTCACAAAACGTGGCTGCAAGTTGCAAGACTTGTAAACTGACCTTATCTATGACCCCCAACACCCTGTAAGCTCTCAGCTCTTCAGATGGACTCTGCTGGCCTCCTCTGCTGGTGGACGGGCAGCACTGTGCCCCCAAAGCCTTGGACAAAAGAACAATTCATAGAGCATTAATGGTTTGTAATTTCATCATTAAATCATGGTTTTATTCATTGGTTATCATATTAATAATTATTATTACTAATGAATTGTTTTGGACTGTCAATGCACAATATAAAAAGATTGGTTTAACATTTTCCTAAAACAGACTTACTGTACTGTTTCATCTGAAACAAACCCAACTGTACTCTGATACAGTCTCAAGTGGTATCAGGACCCCGGTGGATGCATGCATACAAAGCAGATTCGCATAATCCAACACACAGTATACGGGCCGGCAGCATTTCCCTCCCACTCACCACTGTCTGCGTCGACCCTTGACCCATGTCGCTTCCCAGATGCTGACTGGATATCTGTTCCGCACGCATCAGATACTCAGCAGTCTTCTTCTTCACTGCCTCTCGCCGCGTGGGACTGGGCTCACCTGAAAAGGGGTGAGTGGGATCAATTGTTTTTCTTTACCTAGCAGTTTTTAATAGTGCAGGGTGAAAAGTTTCTGCACAAGCATTTTATTTACTGACAAAACAGCATGTTGTACTGTGATAAGCTGCTAGAGGCGAACTCGAGTGGTCTAACTTGCTGGTCCCCACATTAAAAAAGATTCTAGGGGACTGTTTTCAAAGTTTGGGTTGCGACCTACAGCACCTGTGGACCATGGCAGATTTTATTGGGTCTACTCGTAGTCATGGCAAGTACAAGCTAGTAGACTGTGAAAAACATTTTATAGTGTCCTCTGTGACACTGGAGGGAGCTTCATCATGTCAAAATCTGGACTTGGAGGTGGGTCTATGTGTCCTGGAAGATTTCCACGTCCCTGGAAAATGGGAGACACTGCGGACAAATATCAGTTTTTTTGATTATCTGTTATTATTTAACTATTTTAAAAGTTTGAACCGTCTCTTTTTAACTTGCCTCTTGTTGCCATATATGCTTCCCTCATTGTCATATAACATACAGGTTGTGTCACTGATGGATATGTGTAGTGAAGAAACACACAAAGTCAGAGTGGAGATACAAAAATAAAAAACTGAAGTGTATACAACCCTCTGTCCAACTTTGGGTACCAATGTAAACCCTGTCTAAGAATGGGCTAAATAAAAGCTGAAAACAACTCTGTGTATCTATACTTTTACCCAGCTCTCTCCCAAACTGACCTTGCACTCCTTGCAGCAGCAGGTCCACTCCGCTGCGATAGCAGGAGAAAGCTGCCTGAAAGTCCTGCTCTTTCTCCTTCTGTACAGCCAAACAAATAAGCTCACTAGCTCTGTCTAGGTAGTCTGTCTTCACGTCTTTGGGGTTGCCACCGCCGGCTTTCTTCAGGCTGCCAGAGAAGAGTGGCGCTCGGCCTGGCCAGCTGACCTCGGGGTTAGGGGCTGAGGAGGCAGGGACAGGGGCAGGAGATGGGGTGCGACGATCATGCAAGGAGGGCAAGCGAGGGCTGCAGCTGCTGCTAAAGTTGGTGGCTCCCCCCTGTGGCTGGTTTGGGGAGGTGCGGCCTGAGGCCATGCCATCATCCAGCCCAGCCAAAGAGTCTGTATCCACAGCCAGGGAGGTCAGGTCGCTGTCACTGGACGGGCCTGGGGAGAAGAACAATACAAACCGATACATACATGCGCATCTCATAATGAGTTTACGTATGACCTCTAATGTTGGGGGGTGTTATCTTGATACATAAACAAACCTTACCTCCATACTCAGATGTGATAGTCAAATCATCCGCACCACTGATGTCTCTTTGAACTAAAAAAAAAAAAACATCCACACATCTCTGAGCAAGTGTGAATCAACAGACACTGTAAATTAAAAGGGAAGAAAGATCTTGAATGTGTGAAACTCTACCGTCAGAGCTGCAGTCTGATAGACTGTCTGCCAGGAAGTCAGAAAAAGGCTCAGCTGGTCCGATGAGCTCCGAGCCGTCGTGGACTTCACCTCCCTTGAGAAGAATTTAAAACATTGCACAATCCACAATCTGTCTGGGGGGATGTTTATGTTTATGTATGCGTGTGTTTGGGTACCTTGAAGAAATCTTGGATGTGCTGACTACTATAGAGAGCAGGGATGTTAGCAGAGAACTGGAGCAGATCTTCAGAGCACTGTCGTCTTTCCTCGACTACTGAGTCATCAAAACGACCTGCACATGCATTCATGGACAGGAAGACAGACAAAGTAAGAGTAGTGCTAACAGAATGGGTAATAACACTGAGCTGCCTCAAGGGGGCATAGTCATCGCTACTTCTCTGGTGGTAAGAAGATGCAGGATTACAGCAGTATGTCACTACAACAGTCACCTTAGAGAAAGTTCCCCAACATGAACAACCAAATGTTTAAGTAACAGGGGACCAAAACATCAAACAGAAGAAGAAAGCTCTACACAGACACGTCCAATTCAAGCATTTAAAAAAAAAAAAGAAGCCTTCTATCTTGTTACTTTCATCCGAACAAATGTCTGACACAAAGGAATCAAGGTGATTAGCTTCTTACCGAACACTTTGGCCTTGGCAAAGGGAGGAAACAGCTCCGACTGGCTACATACATTCTTGTGCAGCTGCCAGAGGTTCTGATGAAGCTTCCGGAAATCACTGTATCTCTTCCATACTGTTATCTATAGAAAGAGAGAGAGGAGAGGAGAGATGGATGAAGATAGGTGGGAGGAGGACTTCGGGAGTCAATAATCTTCACCAAGTGGACTATAGTAATTTTCTCTACCAAACACTGCTAAAAGAGGGAACCTGATTTTGTATTTGTCTGTAAATGTAATCTCGCTCTCACTTTGTAATTTTAAAATATCTGAATAATTCACATATTTGTTGTCTTGTTGAGGACAACAGAAAAAAAGCTGTTCCTATACCAACACATGAAACACTCTAACTCATATGACAAATTCCATAATATAAAAATAAAACTTACAACAAAAGTTACAACATTCACACACAAGCCTGGATGATGTAGTTTATTACTGTGTGGCATAAAGCAAAACCAGCAGAACAGGAGGACTGCTCAGGAATGGAGGTATGTGTTCCAGGCAAAACTCTTTCACTTTGTCTCAGAGACACACACTTGCACTAATTAACATCATGCCTGCTGCATTAGAGCTGGTTCCAGACTAGGCTGCATTCCTCAGCGTGTGACACATTTAGGAGAGCAAGTTCAGACAGCTTGTTTGGGGGAATAGTTAAATGTTCCGTAAAGTCTTTTAGAAGACTAACTTGAGCAAAAACAAATCCTTAAAATGGTGACACTAAAGATGTGCAGGTATTATTTGATACTTGAACCGTTGATAATAAAAGCCTGAGTGTTCATAGTGTGATTTAAAGACAATGAGCTTGAAATGTAAAAAAGAAAAACAAAAAATGAATGAAAACAACTCTTCTGATGTTGACAAGGAACTAGAGCTGCACACAGCTTGCACAGCTTCTTACCACAAATTTACTGGAGTAAATTTCATAAATAAATAAAATAAAATAAAGCTATTATTATAAACTGGTCTTGGATGGTTTCAAAAGTCTTAATCTGAGGTAACAGATCACTTATTCTTCATACAGTAGCAGTGTTTATCTTCCAAACCTGCAGGAAAAGTAATTCCACAATATTCCATCCAACTTCTGCCACAGCTCACAAACTCCCAATACACAAATAATGTCTGCATGTCTTACCTCTTGGACATCCTCTGGGTTCTTCCTGGAGATTATCTGTGTGGAAAAGGGAAAAGAGAAGCCATAAAACTTCAGACCCTCTCAAAAGTCGATTTCTATCTTAAAGTTTAGGATGCCAGCGCTGATTTTGCTGCAAGGACTTTCTTGTGAGGCTGGCACAAGTACGAGCGGGGACACAGCTCTGACTGTGACAATGAGTGCATTATATAGAGAATGACGGAAGTCTTGAGTGTAGGAACGAGACATCACCAGCAATCATAATAAGCAGGATGGCGGGCAGGCGGGGACGAAGCAACTCCAAGAGCCTGTCCTTGTCCTATCTTATTAAGATGGGAGTACCTGACAAATCACTGCATGCACTGGCAACTGGAGGTCTGAGAAAATGTGGATGAATTATAGGATATGTTATTCATTTCATCATCAGATGACTTCTCTTTGCAAGCACTTGGTGTGTGAGTTGCTGGATATTATCAATGCGGACAGGAAGCCATGATTACAAATGACAGCCTGGTTGTTCAAAACTGAAAGTAAATGTGTAGGATTTCTATCCTTCAGTGCAGCAGCACCTTACACTTAGAGACTGATACAGAGGGCTTAAACAACTGACACCAAGGTTAGGAAGTCAACCCAGGCTTTGGCATCTTTCCATCCAGGTCTGGTTTGACAATAGGGACCCCCCACTATGCTAACTACTGATTTCAAGGCACTTTACTGAGACTGTAGTGTCTATATTAAACAGCTATTTAGTTATGTTTCTGCTCACTTATAATTGACATTATCTCTTTAATGCTCCTCTATTGAAACGCTAATTAAATACAACACTAACAAAGCTAGCTAGTTAGCTATCTAACGTTTAAAAGCAGCCACCTAGGTCGGAGCCAATCAGCCTGGCTAATGATGCTAATGAAAATTAGCATCAAGATAATCCACTAGAGGGGGAATAAAAACACATTTTAAAACATAACCTGTGCCTGTCAGCTAATTATGCGGTGTTCACAAAAGCTGTTATCACCGACAGGTAATCCTCAAGAGGTTTTAAAGTAACGTTACTTGTGTTTACATCATATTAGCTTGGTTAGCACAGCTCAGGCTACACTGCTAGCTAACAACACTTAGCATTAGCTCTGCTGTCAGAGTGCCCATTCATCCTCCCCTGCACTTACCCTTGCGGTGACTTTGTACACAGTGTAGCCTTTCAGGTGCTTTTTAGGGTCTGTGACAGTATAAAACCGAGCCAGTTCTCCTCTGTCCCGCTGCGATATCATTCTGATAGTAACAACATTGCCAAAGCTACCAGTCGGCTAGCCACATACATTTATTCCTTGACAGCACAGTGACAGGAAGGCAAATAAGTCAGAGCTCCTCCCTGTGGTCAGACTGTGGAACTACACCTGCATCCACTTTGTGTTGCTTTCTTCTAACACCAGTTTAGTTGGGGTGTTTATATATTTTATTAAATGATAACTCACCAAATGATTGTCTATTTTATATAAATGTATACATATAAATATCAGCAATTAGGCATACAGTGCATGGCATGAACACAATACAGTACAGGTACTCAGACAGAGATAAGTGCATATGTTGTATGCCATATATTCCAATACATAATCTTGGCATATGCTAAAATGGAATTAGAAAAATATAATATAGAGCTGGGTGATATCGATAAAACCTTCTATCTCAGTGTATGTCATTTTGCATGTAGCTCAGGTGAAAAAACTTTAGATTCATTTAGATAATAAATCTGTGTAGTAGTTAACTTTAAGTTTTTCTGTGCTTTTATGAAACAGTTTTCTGCTCTGTTGTTAACAATTAATGTTAAATAGAAAAGATATACTATGAACAGAGAAAAAAAAACACAGAAAATGGTATAGGCTACACCCTGTCCTGTAAAGTTGAATACACTCAGCTGGGTACAACAGATTTTTTTTAATCAACTGTGCCTCCCTTTATCAAGATTGCAATGATTTGCATCTGTCGCTCATGCCACCACGTTACATCGTCGCAATCCAGAGCAGCAAAAGCACAATTCCTGCTGGGTTCAGAATCCAGGAAGTGCCAACTCTGCTTGCCGCGTTGTTCTGACAAGTGACATTCGGCGTCTTCATCATCTCCCTGATGATGCCATCTCCACTGAATGCAAAGTTGACCTATGAAAAAGAAATGATATAACATAGAAATACAGCTTTGTGTGATACATGCAGATTGTAACCAGCTGAAACTTCTCCTGGTTAGAATTCCGTCAGTGTCTGTTCTGGCCACAATAGAAACATGGCAGACTTTGTGGATGAGCACCTGCTTTCTATGTAGATATAAATGGTTCAATCAAGGGTAACGAAAACATGATTCTTATTGTCGGGGTATTTTACAAGAAAGAAAACATGCTTATATTATATTCCAATTTGTCAAGATACCCCCCTAAATCCTGCACACCGGACCTTTAAAAAGACAATAAATCCTCAACAAAAACATCATTATTGGGCTGGAGGTAGAAGAGAAAATACAGAGAAACATTCAGGCTGTTACTTACATCGTCATCACTGACTAACTGCATTTGTTTAACGCTCTTTAGGAACATCTCCTGTGCAGCAATGTCATCCGGATCTGAAGTGGGGGGCATTATGGACGTTCTGTCAGAGCTACTGAAAAAGAGCAAACCAAGAGACATCTGCTTGTAAAAAATATAATCTATATAACCTGTAAGCTACTTTAAACCAGCACTGGTGCTAGGTCCAGACTCAAATATTAGGGTTGTGTTCATCGATAGATACCTTGTATTTGGGTGGCTAACACATGTGTTGATCTGTATTGCAGGGTAGTAGAGCAGGAAGGCCAGACACATCTCATCAGTAGTTGCTAACCCCATCTGAGGGAGAAAAATGTTCAATCAACACCTTCTGACACCCCAGACCCTTCCTCGGGAGACAACCATAATGTAATGTGATGTAATGTATTTTGCTTAGTATTTGAAGTACAAAAACAATAAGGATATAATTATAAAGCAAAGAATCTCCTCTTTCCAAAGGTATATGAAACTCTAAATGTGTTTAAGGGTTAATGTGACTGAAAGTAAGTAGATACCGGTTATAGGTTTGGGTCCCGATAGGACGACTTCTGGGTCCGGTATAGGTCAACAAAGGAGGGACGGATTTTGGTCTGATTATGCTTACATGAACAAATGACTAAGGAGAAATCTGGACCCTGTGGCTGGACCAGTTGGGAACCACTGATTTAAAGCACATTGTGTGTGTATTAGCAAAAGGTCATACAGTGTTTACCTACCGTGGTGACTTTGGTGCGATCGATTGTACTGTAGGTGCACTCCACTGCGATCTCATCACCCTGTAATGGGAGGCAAGTAATGTGACATCATAAATTATAGAGGGCACCGTTAATATTATTTAGTTTTAACAGCCCAAATACGTGATAACTAACTGAAAACAGCCTTGTAACATATTTGGGCATAGATGCAATGGGGACTTACCGGCTTGATGGTCTTGACAGCTCCCAAACTGATGCTCTGCTGTATCTCGAAGTTGAAGTTCTCATCCAAGGCCAAGAAGTCTATTTGCTTTCCGTCTCTGCAGAGACCAAGACATATGACATAATGTTATGTTTACAAGAAAACTTTGGTACACAACTAGATAATGAGACAGTGAGCCCCCGGGCACAGACATGCCGAGGGCCCCACCGCCTCTCCTGCATAGAAGCAAGACACACAAGTCGTTTCTCAATCTGTGTTCTTGCCTGTACTTGTGTTCTTGCGAACGTGTGAAACGTCATCAGTCGCATGTGATGTGAACTTGCTCTGCTCGTTCCATCGGGGATGCATCGGGAGGTGACTTGTGTGGACTTTTGACAGCCAGGTATCCCAGAATGCATTTCTCACAGACCAGCGGCAACGGCAGCCGTCCTTGGGTGTTTTGCTTTTTTTGGGTTGTTTTTGTTGGTCTTTTGTGTCTCTTTGGAGGTGTTTTGTGCCTTCTTTGCTGATTCTTATACTTTCCCATAACAATTTGTTACTGGGTTTTAATTCTTCTTCTTCATCTTAAATACTGACTGACATAATTGAAGACCCCTCTCTCTGTCTTACCTGTAGTGGGCAACTCTGACTTTCCTCCCAGCCAAGTGAGTGTGCAGCATCACAGCAAACACATGAAGGTCAGGCACGGGATTCACAAGCTTGGGGTGGAAAGTAAACATTATAAGGAACAGGGTCATAGGCAAGCAAAACTAAAATTAACATATCCCAATTTGAAATTCATAATAAACCATTACAGACCTGAGAAAACAGACTGGTATTACACACACCATAGGTGTGGAATTGAGCAGCTCTTGGGGGGATGTTGTAGGGTGTTCGATGATCTATCATCACACCTGTGTGCAGGATGGCCACATCATTTTGTCGGAGTTCAGCTGTATAGTGCAGTCTCAGTCCTGAGTTGTCTGTCCTATCTATATAGAGACACGTAGGAGCTTAAAAACACTGCATCTTGGTCATGTGATTAAGAGAGTATAGAAATACAATACGATAAGACATGTGCTCATTACTTTGTATATACAGTATGTAGTACTTGTTTTAAAGCTGGGGTAAGCAGTTTCATTTTAGTGTCACCGGGCAAAATCACATGATAAATTTTAGACATATTGTAACTGACCCTTCGCTAAGCTCGCTGGGCTGGCTCATACTCGATACTCGTTACCAGGAGAGCATGGAAAACTATATACGTTTCTTCCCTGTTCCAAAACCAAAATCAAACCCTGAAAAGTGTAGGTTTATCTAGCTAGCTACTGAAGATATAGCCTACTGAATGTATACACATGCTGCTTTTGCTTTTTAACGATTATAACAGTGAAAAAAAGGCCGACCCTGCTGTACAGGAAGCAGTGAAGGGAAGCACGGAAACTTTGCTGATATTCAACCAGCCTTGTGTCATCGCAGTGTGCGCAGACAAATGTTGTTTGACTTCCCCAAAGATCCCTGCTCGTCCGGCTGCAGAGGATCAGGTGCTGGCAGCAGCACAGGGGCGAGCCTATAGTTCAGCTTTAGCTTCTAACTATCTTTGTCTTTTTAACCTGTTGTTAAAAAGACAAGGGGAATTCTGTGTTACAAATTGGGGAAGGCAGGAAGGGTTAAACAAAAAGATGCTATTGGTTGCACCATGGGAAGTGTAGGACCCAGGGACCCATACCAGGGACTTAAAGTCAGGACATCTCGGCCTCTGCTTCTTTAATTTTGAGCCATTCCTTAAACCATTAAATTTGTCATAGAATCTATAAATGTCTAATTTGGGGCCAGTAATATATGTGTACCTGTAAATATAAGAAAAAGAATCTACAGTATTTACTTTCGTCTCTGCTTGGGTTATTGTAGTGGATTTCCAGACGATAAAACTGATCATTTAAGTCCGCACCGCCAATAGGAATACCCGCATACTCTGGAAGCTCGAATACCTGAGGGTTCAGGGAAAAACTGTGGATCAGCTCAAGAACAAGCATCACATTGACATATACATACACACAATCTAAACTTTCACAGATGGACACTAGATTCTCCCTCACCCCTCCTCCCACTCCCCATGCAGCCACCACCCGGAAGCAGTAATCCCCTATGTCGCCCATGTAGCACTGCTTGTCGTAAGGCTCCGTCACAAAGGTGGGGCAGTGGTACAGCAGCATGTGATGCACGAGGTCAGCGTGTTCAATCACTGGTTCAATCTGAGGTAAAGTAAGAAGAGATTTGGTACAGAAGGTTTAGAGAATGGTATACAACAATGGCACTTACTCCGTCTTGACTTAAGCTGATTGTTTACTTTCCTCACTTATGTTTCTGTTGTCGTGTGCTGAGCTGAACAGCTGAATCAGAGAGTTTTCACTCCCCAACAGACTCTGCCTTCTCCGATGCTGATTTAACATGCTGAATAAGGCCAACTCAGGCCAGCTAGCGCCAATAGTGTGGGACACACCACCAAACTAAGGCAACAGACCCTAATCGACAGCCCAATGTTGACCCACAGCCAACTGTTTGCTTGGTATGTCAGGGCCTTTTATTTATGCACATCAGATAATAAGTAACATTAAATGTAAAATTAAAAAAATAAATTTAGCCACTTAAAATCTGATAGTAGTATTATGTGTAAATCAAACATTTCATGCAAATAATGACCTTTAATTGTTGATCTTGATTAAAGGTGACTGAAGTGTGATGACAGTAACATGAATAAAGGATGAAATTACCTGATATATGTGATGTTTTGTGTGTAAGGGAGGAAACTTCATGACCTTGCAGTGGTAGTAAGTAGATTTAGCAGGGATAGTGATCTGCAAAAAGTAAAGATAAACAGAACACAGTTAGTCTTCTTCTTAATTTGGATGACTACTCGCATCAGAATTGGTTTTATTTTTTGAATTGTTTCCCATTCATTCATCCAAATACTGAAAAAAGTGACAGCTGTAATGTACAAATTATAAAATTATGAAAAATCTATTTATTTTCCCACAAACATTCCTTGTCTACAATCAGTATCTGTTATTCCTACATTGTCCACTGTGGCATTGACATATTTGAGGCTGGTTATGGTCGTCCTGGGCATAAAGTTCAGCAGGCTGAGCTCCTTGGTGCCTCTACGGGCCCCGTGGTAAGTGATCTCATCTGTTAGTCCGTAGGCATAGATCACCTTAATGGCTTGAGTCTAAAAAAGAGACAAATGTTAGTGAACAAATATGACGACACAAAAGCGACAGCATGAGAGGGCTGTCACTGACTGTCCAACACCTATCAGTCTGATGACAATGAGCATACCTATACTCGTGAGAAATCAAACTTTTATTTCGTATGTGTTTTTAATTTCTACTAGCTATTTGGGATCAGCAGGACCTGATAAGTATAATAAATAAAGATCATCAACAACAGTAAAGTCCAAATGTCCTCAGACGAGACAACAGTAAAGTTCCAATGTCCTCAAACAGAACGATAACAAAGTCCCAATGTCATAAAAAGGGTGATTATTAAGTCCCATTGTCCTTAAACGAGACAACAGTAAAGTTCCAATGTCCTCAAACAACACGATAAAAAAGTCCCAATACCCTTAAACGAGATGATAATTAAGTCCCAATGTCCTTCACCGAACTGATAAATTCCCTGTGCCATCAAACGAGTACTAATTAACAGTGTCTTATCTTAGTAATGTTGCAAGTTGGTCAAATGTGTTGCCATATCAAACTACAAACATTACTAATCATAAATAAACAAGTTTCAACCAAAAAATATGATCAAGTTTTGGGCCTTGTCCACTTCTGTGTCGGGATTGGCTGCTGTGCTTGGCAGAGATGGCTGCCATCTTTCTTTTATGGATAAGTGTATTGTGGTCTTACTACCACCAGATGGGACAAAAAAGGGATTAGGATAAGAGGTCTAAGTTAAGTAGAATGAAGTATAAGGTCCGGTAAACCCAAAATGCGATGCCCTCATATGAGGACACAGGGTTTCAGGAGGATATACAGATAGAGATTTGATGTGTTCCTGTGTTCCCCAAACTGTATTTCTTAAAGTTCAATGTTCTGATGTTGCATTTTGCGATGTGCAACCACAAATGTCAACACACACAGCCAGGTGTTATTACCAAAACAGTATAGTATTTCAGGTAATCAACGCGAACAAAATCTTGTGTGCCTCCTTTTGTTGCTATTGTCTTCATATATGAAAACACCCAGATCCATGCGTGGTAAAGGAACATTCAGGTGACACTAACAAAGGAAAACCTACAACAGAGTTTACATGGATACAAGCAAGAAACTTGAGCTTTATACTGAGCATTGTAGATTTACATCAGCTATACAAAAGACCATAGAATTCAAAGGGATGAGCAACAACAGTGGAGAAAAGGGAAAAGTTTGTGCTCCAAAGTTTAAGTGAGGTGCACCGATGACGAATGTTGGCCTGTTGGCATGTGATGTTGCCATGGATACAGTAGCCTCCTAGAGGGGCTGCCATTTTTCCAAACATGATTCATTCATAAATTTTCCTTTCACACGGTGTAAGTTTCAACCAGTGTGACATCAACAAGATGGATATTTTTCTGACATCGTACAGTGAGGATATTTCCGATCTTGTCACCTGACAGGAAGAAATTAATGATGATTAAACGGGATCACCACCTAAATGACGAATTCCAATTTAATATTTCCACGGCCTCGGAAATTGCAATCAATATTTGTACCCTTTAGCTCCTCTCTCTCAAAGCTACAGCCAAGAGAAGTAAGTCTCAAACTTGTGATGTCATCAAGCGTTAAGTCTGGAGCTGCTCCACAGAATATGAATGGGCAACTGATTTGGTGGACTCACAATGGCTGTAGTTCCCTTTTAAAACCAAATAATGGATACATCACTGAATACTCAAGCAATATTTTGTCAATATTTTGATGTAATATTGCTGCAGGGACTCAACAGCTTTCCATCTAATACCACATGTGCTGAATATACTGTCAGATGTTGAGAGATCTGAATGTCTTACAGTGATATGGAAGTCTTTGTCATCACACGCCTGAATGGTCCTCTCAACGGTCATGATGGTTTGACCGTCAGTTTCATTCAGAGAGAGGAGAGTGTAGCTCTGCTCCTCGTCCACCACAGGCATGGTGTTCCCTGTGGCATGACGATCCTGACGGATAAAAAGACAAAACACACAGACCCCCATTCAGAAATGTAATGTCTCAGAATCACAATCAGGAATACTTCATTGATTCCTGAAGGGGAAATTGTGATTTGTTACAGTCACTCCAATTTAAAGAATAGAGGATTTTAAGAAGTAAGAATAAGAATATGAAATAGAAGCGTATAAATATAAAGCAATTAAATCAAATTAAATCAAATTAATTAAATTAAATAAAGAAAATAGAATAAAATAGAAATGAAAATGGACTAAATTAGAAAAAAAAATAGACTGTGCATTACACTACAGTGTTTAACACTAGAACTTCACTGTGTGGATCTGACATATACATGGCTTTATCGAGAGTAATATTGCCATATATGTGTCCTATAAGGCTATATATTATTATCACATACATATGTCCTCTGAATATACGTATGAATATATAAGTTGATATGATATAGCCATAATAAAATTTGTATATGTACATATATTTCAAATATCTTTATGATATTGCAGGTTGAACAGATTTTAAATTCATTCATGGCCATGTCTATAAAGCTTTTAACCCTTTGATACCTGAGCAAACTGCCTTGATTTCTTTTAAAAACATAGGTGGAAGGCAAAGAGCAACAACAGAAAAACAGAAAATTAGTTTAAAAAAAAAAGTAAAAATTAAAAATTAAAAAAAAAAAAAAAAAAAGACTTGGAAAGAGTACTCAAAAATTCTAACAATTCTGTAACATAATTTTAAAAATGTAATAATAATAATAATTATATTTTTTCCCCCCTAGCATCTTTCTTTTTTCCCTAGTTTTTTAAAAAATGTCTAAATTCTTTTATTTATTTATTTTGTCAGACATTTTTCCCCGTGTTTTTGAAAGAAATTTGCTCAACATTTAAACGCTTAATACTTGTGCAAGGTGTCTGAAAGCAGCACAAGAAAAGTGATGTCACTCCAGGTTTCAAAGGGTTAAATAATGATTTGTTTTGTCATTGTTACGTTTGATTTATAATGTTGATTTGTTTATTTACTATAATGTACATTGTATTTTTATGGCTGCAGTATAGGTGTAGACAGTGAAGTTATTCTTGAAGTTGATCTTGGTGTTGCTAGCATAAATGTTTATAATATATATTAAATACATATGTGCACGTTTATGAAAACAACATACACACAAAGATTCTGCATACTTGTGCGTATATTTATTATTAATTGTAACACGCATGTCTATTTTTTATATGTACTGATATAATATCAACATAAATCCAACATCCATTCAAAAATATTTTGTATTTGCCATGATATACATCACCTTTCCTGCCAGGGCCGGAGTTCAAATCCTGTCTGATAAGTAAGTAAGCTTGAGTAAGTAAGAGTAAAGAACATGTGCAATATGTGCAGACCTTGTATTTAGAAATGAAATTTGTATATATGTTCGATTTGTATATTAAACATTTACACAAATGCATACATGTTATATGTATAAGTAATTATATATGTGATATATGGCAACAAATGTATTGTACATATAAAAACATACGTATTTGTACAGGTTAATTATATATGTCAATATATGGAAGTGCTCCAATATCTCTGTTGTTAGCTAATGTGTGCATATAGGCTATTTCATAAATGGAAATTCAATATATGTGCATTATGTTACATGTCTGTAGGGCCAACATACATTGTGTATGTTTGTTGATGATAATGGAAAACTTAATCTCAGGACATTTTGCCTGTGATACTTCCAGGTACCAGGCACACAGGATACATGAGACAAACTGCTTTACATGTTGTTCTCAATATCTTACTGAGAAGTAGGTTTCACTGGATCCAACTCCACCGATGACGATGTCCGATCCCTTCATGCCTCCGTTCGGACTGAAGCCAAAGCTCACCCAGCCTGTCGTGTTGACTATCAGCTTCAGTGTAATGTTTCCTTGCAGGTTATCATAGCCCCACTTCAGGCACACCAAATGATTCTGGTCCAGGTAGTCCATGAAGGGCAGGTTGGGGTCCGACGCCCCTGTTGTCTTTGTCCAGACTGAGAACAGGCAGAGGAAAGAGAGCAGAGAGAGCATGATGCCTGTGCTGGAGATCCTCAAACTGAGCTCTCTGCCCGTGGATTCTGTTGCCATATACCCTCCCACCCTCCTGGGACACACCTGTTTTGCCAGATGCACCCAGGTGATACGAAGAAAATGCTCAGTCATCTCACATTTGCCCGTGTGGAACAAAAAAAATCACTGTTGGTCACTTTGGCTGTGGCCTCAGAAACATTCAGACTTCAAACCCAAGGATTCCTTCAAAGTGTCAAGTCTATAATGTACACTCACACCCTCTTTCTGTCTCTCGGAAAGCTGTAGTCAGGAAGGCTGCAGGTGGACTTCACCTACTTTCAGTGTCCCGTCTCAGCCCCTCTGTCATTGATATCAACCCGTCCTGCCGGTTCTTTCACATTGGCAGACAAATGAGACCGCTCAGGTGTTTGATATATGAGGAGGTGACGAGGAGGGAGCAGGAATGAGAGCTGGACCTTTCATTTTGGCCTGGCTCGATGCTGTCAATATACCGACTCCAACCAAAACTCTCTTCATCTCCTCAAATATCAAACACTTGATTCTAGCCAAGACAATTTCATCATACAGGAATGTGAATAATGTGATCATTCTTTGAGTGCTGTACTCAGTTACTCAGCACTAAAAGTCACTGTTGAATCTTAATCAGCAATGCACTCATATTCTAGTATTTACTATTTACGATGCACACTTCAGCTACCTGGCACTTCACAGAAACACTTCAACTAATTTCTTAATTTCCAACAGACAGCCCAAAATCTGACTGCTGTCCCCCCTGACATACCGACTGACTCTTTGGAAAAATGTACAGGGCACTACAGGGATCTATGGTGCTTCAACTGACAGTTCAATTGCTTTCAGTGCTCATATACATCCTGAAACACTTCAAGACACTTCAAATCCTTTAAATGCTTCAACTTTCAACTGCATTAAGTGCTTCAGCTTAAACTGCAACTCCCATTCAAAATTTCAGATGCAAACAATTCACATTTTAAGGCATTTTAACCTGGTAACAACTTATTATTTTTGGAGGAGGTGCAGGCCAGTGGCGGCCCTAAGGTAGGGCCAGAGGGGGCCATGGCCCCCCAATACAACTGCCACCCCCCAGCAAGAATTGTTGGAGGCTTACAACACTGTCTTTAAGAGGCTGTGGTGCACTCATTGGCCAATCATGTCGGCATAGCTGGTTAGGAAGGGGGCTAAAAACGCTCCAAAGTTAGGCTCAAGTTTTGCAAGGAAACAACTGACGGGGCCTCCTACAGGTGTGAAATGCCCAGGGGTCCAAACCAAATTGTATCAGTATGCAATTATTTTATTGTATTGATATAGTTTTCAACTAGCCTGTATACTTTAACATTCATCCATTCATTTTCCGTAACAGCTTATCCCAGCTGACATTGGGTGAGAGGTGGGGTACACCGTGGACAGGACAGGGCTGACACATACTGTAAGCCCCTTTTACACCACCTGATTTTGTCACTGTTTACGTCACACGCTGAGCTACACGTTTTGTTACTTGCTCACGTGCCCCATTGCCCTGAAAAAGGCACATTCTATTATAAACAGAAGTTTATACTGCCAATGCTGAAAGGAGACTGATTGAGCGTTCCTGCACATTTGCACGATTCCTATCTAAAAATGGCCATAGAGACAGACAACCATTCACACTCACATTCACACCTACAGGCATTTTAGAGTCACCAGTTAACCTGCATGTCTTTGGACTGCGGGAGGAAGCTGGAGTATCCGTAGAAAACCCACGCTGACACGGGGAGAACATGCAAACTTCTTGCTCTGAAGTTTCGATCTATCCTTGGAGAGAGAATGGAGAGTCAAAACTCTAATTCATGATATCTGTAATTACATTTTGACAAGGCAGAATGAAAGATTTCTCGAGATATCCCGAATCAAAGTTCAAAAGATGGGGAAAAGTGTCCTTTCCCAAACACAAGAGGAAGCCAATCAATACTGTGCCTTGCTTGTGATGTAATGGCACACAGTGTCCAGCAGAGGTCGACTGCAGCATTAGAAATGAGTGCAGGGTCACTCCCTTTCAGCCGTTGAGCCAGCTGTGAGCTGTCAACAACATTAAACAGTAAACACACCACAACATTAGAATAATACACCGGAACTTTGACCACGGCTGGAGCTGAAGAAAACCAACAGAGACTGAAGAAGTCGGAACCTCTGAGCTTTACTTTGGAAAATGGCTTATTATGGAAATAAAACAAATTTAAATGAAACATGAGGAAGGCTGTTATTGTTTCACTAGGCATACATTGGCAATGTGATTGATGCTATTACTATTGTTTTTTAAAGCTGTAAAATTTTAAGAAGTTTATGAAATATTTCTATTAAATATAATAATTGTATTTTTGTGATTTAAATATGTGCTATTTTTAATTTATAATATTTATGCATTTATTTTTCTTTCTTACATTTATTCAAAGTGAGCTGATTTGTATTTTTTACTTTATGGTAGTCATATCTTGGAGGGCCATTTCGGACCGACACTACCTTTCCGGTTTCTCCCCGCAGCTCGGGTCACTCCCTCCCTCCGCACTGACAGCAGCTCTACGCGGTTCAAACTTGCAGCCACACTGAACCAGCTCGTCCCGTCCTGTCGTCTTCTCCCAGGCTTTTGACTTTTTAAGTGCCAAAGTGTTTTTTAGTAATGTGTTAAAGTGTGCGGAGCGGCGGCTCTTCACCGGGAGGAGTTACCCGTGTTGTGTTCAGTTGAAAAGCAGCGGGGGGAAATGTCCAGCTGAGGACTGGAAATCCTGAAAAACGCAGGGCCTGTTTCTGTAATGATTGATCAATGCTTGGACAATGGCGCTAAAGGTAAGTCTCACAACTTCCCTGCGCTGTTTTAAAGTCACCTCGGGGTGAATTGTGTCCTCTTGTTTCTCCTGACAGCTGTGTTTTAACAGATAATGCGGGCTGTGGACTCACAGGAGCTCACACACACACACACACACACACACACACACTCACACAGAGTTGTAGTTTCTCGCTTTAGGTTCACACTTCACTCGATAAGCTTCATATTAAGACTCAAAAACTTTTTCATACTGCGGTGAAGACGCGTGTAATGGACGCTTAGTACACATTTGTATGCTGTAAATGTGACACGAATGTTTTTGCTATACATGGAAAATGTGCCTCATTAAGAAAGTGTCTTGTGACATTTTACTACCTTTCCAGTGCGGGTCATTTTTACCTCTGAGGAATGCTGGGAAATGTAGTCTTTACTGTGTGAGTGGCTCATTGACTGTATAAATATGGCGTCGTTCAGTCAGTACAGTATGTGAGTGAAAACAGAGAGATTATTGTTAATGCTCGCCATAGACTAGTGTTTAACCACAAGGAAAACAGTTAGGGACTGTTCTTTATGCATCACATGAGAGGGGTGGCTGAGGTGTCACTTTGGTGGTTTTTGGGATCCTATTTTGATAATAAAAATAAAAAAAATAATAATTTTCTGTTAGCTTCCCTGAGTGAACGACGGAAAATGCATTAGTATCCCTCCACCATAAAGTAGTCATTAGATTTTTACAACTTATCCCTCAATATTTGAAAGTTAAAAAGGAAGAAATCCTGGTTAGTTTGTGCAAATGGTTCATTTCTGGCCACATTTTAAACAAGAATAAAGTGATTTTCATGAATTATGACTGTTTTAAGCTCAGATTTGGCTACTTTTTTCCCCTGACGGAAGCGTTTGTCGCACACGATGTCAGAAATGTGAAAATCCAATGATAACTTTTGCTTTTATGGTTTCTGGCTGTGATAAATGGTGTAATTTGGGCAATTTTTTAAAGAAAACATGCCTTCCAACTTCACCCAGACAGACGTGGAAGGAATTTTTCTATAAAAGTCTGTGGTACAATAATAAAAAATACAACTATTAAAAGCCAAAATAAAAAAGTCCCTGCCCAGTGCTTAGAAAATAATTTGACATGCCTTTTTGCACCACCCTGTTCCCCATCACAAGTAATAAACAGTCCCTTAAATTAAGTATTATTGAAGCTAACATTTGAGTTGCTGTTTTAATAGTGTTAGCTGCCTATGAGTATTGATTTTGTGCTGTTAGGGAATAAGTGGCTGGGTTTGAGGCTTATCTTGGTTACACTTGTTCCAGGTTCCTACCTATTTTAGGTCAACATCAATTCCAGACAATGTAGATTAAAAAACAAAATAAGAGTCTAGTTTCCAGAATCTATGAAAAAAACAATAGGGTTTAGACCAACAATTATATTCATTATTGAATAACTGATAGATGGTATAGCCTGTAAAATGTCAAAAATTGTGAAAAATGCTCATCACAATTTCCAAGAGCTCAAAGTGAAGTCTGCGTCTTGCTTCTTTTGTCCAATCAGCAGTCAAAAACCCAAAGACTCTTTACTTACAATCATAGATTACAAAGAAAAGCACCAAAATGTCACGTGTCATGCTCTTTATGCAAATATTATTCATTACAAAAGGTTTACTGTCGCACACAAGAAGTCTCCTGCTTCACTGAGAACTGCCTTCTCAGTGTATGTGCACTGGAGGTTTTATGTTTCCACGTCTCAGTTGTTAAAGTTACACATTAGACCATGAGTGGCTTAAAGGCTAGTTCTGATTTCACAAAATTACTTGCTGATACATGCTTTCAGGTGAATGTGACAGTGTCAAATTGTCACAGATCAATCATCCTATGGAAGAAACAGTATTCAAAACACATTTATGATTGGTTCAGGATTGTAAATCGAAATAACTAATGTACAAATCACATCATGCCATTAACCCAGGAAGATCTGGAACAACCAGTTTGCTGAGGCTGACTTCAAAACGGAAAGAAACCGTATGTAAAAATAATAACTGTGGCTGTGGCCAGAAACGTTCATAACTCTTTCTCTTATGTAGTTCCTGTTTCAAAACATCATCCAGCTTCTTCGACTCCTGGGAGGCCGCAGGCTGTCGTGAAAATAGATCTTTGTTCAGCTGAGAGGAAATAGCCTTGAATCCCAACTTGTTGGTTAATGAACAAGTTAGACAGATAGTCTTGGTAGCACATGGCAGGCTGACTTCTTAGTGAAGAAGAACTGATAATCCAAGTAGATTTGAGTAGTCAAATTTTATGTAGAATAGTTTTAACTCTATGACCTCTCGCTGGCACATGCATGTGTTGGTGTGTGTGTGTGCGTCTCTGGGGCCAAGGGGGAGGGCAGATTATTAGATGTGGGTCAGTGTGAGGAGAACTGCAGGCTGCTATATTAAACTGAACCAGGTAACGTTATGATTGTGGCCTTGTTTTTGGTTGATACTTGTGAGTAGTTAAGAGTCAGCAAAACATGGCTAGAAGAACTAGTTTGGCCAGTTGTACTGCGCCCTAATTTAACTCCACGATTCAAAATCCTGAGGGTTATATTGGGTGTGTATGTGCACATAGACGAGCAAATATACGTTCACATGCTGTCGCCATAAAAGTGTTGAACAAACATGCAGTAAGCCTTGTGTATTTTTTTTCTCTCTATGGTGTTCAGGCACAAGTTTTATATGACTTCACCGCTGAGGCTGGAAACAACGAGTTGTCGGTGAAAGAAGGCGAGACACTTACCATCACCAATCAGGTGAGTTTACACCAGCCCTCCTCCATATGCCCACTCTATGCAGCAGACACTGGGTGCAGGATCCCACTGCCCTCTGCTGCATTTTGAGTTGTCTGTTTTATTTTTATTCAGCTTGTTTGCATGAAGTTTAAATGTCTGTGGTTTTGTTGATGCTTCCTGTTTTGTGTAGTGTGCTTTATCTGATCACTGTTAGTGAATCTGGACTGTATGTATGTCACCATGGGCCGTGAAAGAGGAAAAAAGGCTAAAAACTGAAGTAACGTTTTGTGGAGGCATTTACTGCCTTTAGTTTCATATTAGTCAGCTGTGATACCTTGTGTTGCAGCCTTACATGTTAACGTTCATGTGCCACCTCTGGAACCTTGCTATTGAAAACCGACAGCCCTACAAAGGCCCAACTCACTGATCCCAGGTTGTATATAAACGAGGAGTGTCGTACAGAGGAAGGAAAACACAGCGAGAGAGTACACATGATGTCATTACAGCCAGTCGCCAGCAGTTCAAAGGTCACTCACTGTGTGCTGGCCTACATAGTTTTCTAATCAAAGTGGCTCATAAGCCAATCAGGACCTACTGGATCAGGAAAACAGACTCTTTTTTTCTTCTCTAAATAAACAGACTGTGGAGGAATTTGTCCTGGGAGCTTACAGTGTGTTTACAGATACTTGGGTCACCTGGTTATTGTCAGCTAAATAAAATGTAAATGTGAAAGCTGGGGTCCTTAACTGCAGAGGTGAATTAAGAGGAACACAGTTAAAGCAACACAGCACATCAAATACTTCTTACAGTATGTGTGAGTATTGTTGTGGCAGCAGCACAATGGGATCACTGGGAACATCGTAACTCGTAGCAAAGTGTCCTTGGATCAAATTGAAAGAGACCCATGATTTATGTCTTTTTTTGGCATCAAAACTTTTCTTCTCTTTCCATTGGAGCTGCAACACTTAAAGATCCAGCGTGTAGGATTTAGTGGCATCTAGCGGTGAGTTTGCAGATTGCAAGCAACTGAAACTTCTGCCGTGCTCTAAGCATGTTGGAGATCTACAGTGGCAGGCGCAAAAATGCGAATGGCCCCATCTAGAGCCAGTTTGTGTTGTGTCCGTTATGGGCTACTGTATAAACAAAATGGTGGACTCTATGGAAGAGGACCCTCTTTGTATGTCGATATAAAAGGCTCATTTTAAAGTAACAAAAACACAATGATTCTTAGTTTCAGGTGATTATAAATGAATGAAAACATAGGTATGAATATTATATTCAATTACTGCCAGTATATCATTTTTGTCTTTTATATTTCTTGTTTTAGAGCTGTGTATTTTTTATTTTATATTTTTGTTCTCTGTTGTCTGCCTGCCTTGGCCAGGACACTCTTGACAAAAAAAAATTAATCTCGAGAGGGGTTTTTATGGTTAAATAAAGGTTAAATAAAAAGGAATAAAACTATCCCCCTAAATTCTACACACTGGACCTTTAATCTGTTAATTGATTAGTTGTCAAGTATGTGTAATTTGTGTAAGTCTTTAAGGAAAAGGTTAAAATTATCTGATTCCAGCTTCTTAAATGTGAATATTTTCTGTCTCTTTTTTTTTTACTCCTCTATGATAATAAACTGAATATCTTTGGAGTGTGAACAAAATAAGACATTTAAGGATGTCATGATGGTCTTTAGGACACACTGATGGACATTTTTCACCATTTTCTGACGTTTTATCAATAAAACAACTTACAGATTAATTGACAGAAAAAAAAATCATTAGTTGTAGTCACACAAATGCTCCAAACTGTCTAGGCTGTAGCATCATTCAAAACACTATAGAAGCAAGGAGATATCTGGTTACTGAGAAGCTAGTAGGAAGTAATCAGGTCACTGCAATGCATTTAAACACATTCTCAGATTTCCCTTCCATGTCACTTTTCCCAGTAGCCATGTCTTTTGTGTGCTTGTGATGCAGACACCTACTCTCTGCTGGTTTGAGCCAGAAGCGGTCTGTATGTTGACAGATTGTTTTCTGGGTCTCGCTTTATTTCAGAATATTGGAGGCGGCTGGATTGAAGCTCAGAACTCCAGAGGAGAGATTGGATTGGTGCCAGAAGACTACATCGAGGTAAGAAAGACAGTCGCTTAGTGTGTGATGGTGATTTCACTCCAGGAAAATTAAGCTGCTAAAACGGTCTGCTATCATGCTCTGAGGTCAAGATGCACTGTTTGTACAAACTGTATCAAAGATCAACCAAATATTAAACATTTTAACCTCTCAGTGTCTCTGTGACTTTGATCTTAGTCATTAGTCAAGAATATGTTTCTGCAGACTGCAGACTGTGCTGCTGAAACTAAAATCACAACAGGATGTGCCTCCTTCAGGGTTTTGCTGATTACGGTGTTTGTGTGTGTGTGTGTGTGTGTGTGTGTGTGTGTCCAGTAACTCTGATCTCATCATGGGGATATGATTCACTCTGAAGACATCCACAAAGAGACACAGCAAGAGTTTGATTAGAAGTCTGTTTAACAGTTTAGCCTCACACTAAACAACCCTCAGCGCTGCATCTAACAATACAGCGTCTGTGTGTACGAGGGCGATTGAAATTATCCGTTAGCTTTGCTTAGTAAACAAGCTCAAGTGGATGCGTGTGTTTGTCTGACCTTAAGTTACTTCTTCAGCTGCCCCTACACTGTTATGGATTTGTTTCCAAATCATAAAAACCCACTGACAGTTGCACTTGTTGCTTATGCAATATCTAATGAAAACCATAAGGACACGGCCTGTTTCTCAAGCAAGTGTTTTCTATTTCTGTGCACCCTGTGGGTAAATAAGATGTGCAAAAACAAAAGGACGATGAGGTTTAAAGGGATGGGTCGGATCTTTTGATGTAGGGTTGTATGTTGTACTCATCCGTAGTTGATGTGTTACATACAGTAGATGTCAGTCGGCACGCCCCCAGTTTGGAGAAGGAGGCAGGAGCATTTCCACATAAGCTGAACAATGTAGTGCTGTGGACATGAGGGTGGCAGCAAGACGGAATTTAAAAAAAAAAAAGTTCCACCCACTCCCACCGCCTGCTTTACCTTTGTTAGACCTGCTCTGATGGGAAAGTGTTAACAGCTTCAGTTCCCCATCTGTGCTCTCGTCAAAGCCACCAGACAGTAATTTAAGCTTGCAGTAAACAGGAGCTGCTGGTCTATCGCTGCTGTGATAGGTTAATTTGTTTGTGTAATTGTGAGACTTTTATGAATGTAAATTCACATTTTTGAATACTGAAGTCACACAGTTACATTAACAAAGTAACTGATGAAGCCAGGTGTAGATCAGTTGCTCATTTGTGCAGTCATGTTGAATTACTGTTTTTCTCAATAGAGTCTGGCTTTAAAGAGTGATGAAATGGCTATAGCTCCTAATCAGACATCGAAGGGTGACCGCAAGGTTAAGAGGTGAAATATTCTAAATATAGTCTACACTTAAACTGATAGTGATTGTGTTAGGTGCCTTAACACTGACATTGACAATGGATAAGTGCCTCACACAACAAGACCCAAACTATCCCTTTAACTGTGGTATCTTCATATTGACAAGTGGTAAAGCAAATTTTAAAGTGCAAATCCAAGTATCACCTGCCAGTGCTATCCCAGTTTGCAGAGACAGCGAGTGCCAAGGAGACCCGATCACATTACCACAGAAGAATGTACCTTTAAAAGTCATTAAAGTCACAGTGGAATATCTGGATTTGTTCTCCTAATGGGACTGTTTTCTGTCTCTCCCTCTGTCTTTTATCTTCTCACTCGTAGTTCGGTAAGTCGCTTCCCGCGTTTCCAGCAGCGGCACCTCCTCCAAGTTTGGGAAATGTCGCAGCTCCAGACCTGTCCATCTTTGATTCCTACGCTCCCACAGCAGCACCTGCACAAAACCAGGTAATGCAGTCGACTTATCAAAGTGTCGGTGTGTTAAACTCATACTGGTGTCATATCAAATGCGTGTTTGTTGTCTTTTCACTCTTCTTTAGTCAGAGTTGTAGATTAAGTACAGCCCTAACTTCTCTGAACTAATGCTGGGGAAGTAAGCGTAAACACCCACAACAAAGCTGTGCACAGCACCCCTGCCGTGTTCCCATTGTTTCACACAATAGTATCTGTGATGGGGTGATTCTAAAGAAAAAGCAGAAAGCAGAAGTAAGCGATGACAGACTTCTACTGACGCCCGTGCAGTCTGCGCGATCCCCAGAGATGCAGAAGTGAGAGCAGCTGTCGTAGAAGATATTCACTGCGGTCATGTCATGTATAACTGACACGGGCTTTAGCGTAAGTAAAATAGCACCGAGAGGAAATAAGTTCAGTGAAATCTTTTGTATCTAGCTGACAGGAAGTTCCACAAGTATGAGCGTACTGCTGGATCAGTAAAAATTTGGGCACAGTAAGAGGTTGAGTCAAGGCAGGAAATGTGTCAGCCAACGCGCTCGCTTTCTCTCTCCCTCTCACCCACGCAAACACATCCATATCCAGCATCACTTTAACCCATCCCATGCTGAGTGTTAACCTTCACTGCTGGCGCTTTGTGATGATGTCACCTTCTTTTCCCCTCAAGGTGGATGCTGGGGACTTAAGTCCCCAGCCGGACACCCCTGATACCCCAGTTTCCCCCTACCTTTCGTCCCCTGATGAGGTAACCGCCACTCAGGGCTGGTGGATGAGGCCAGTGGCATGAAACAAAGCCCACCACCATCGCCCATCCTCTGCCCCAAGCCACCCCACTCCCACTCCCACTCCCTGACTGGTCTGCTTTGGCAAATCCCCACCTACTCCTACTGCCTGCAGACAGCATGATCTCACCCTTTCCGTGCACCTTGCACCACAGTGCATACATTCACACGTTTCACCAATCGACTCCCACACTCTTTGTCTCGATTGTATAAATCAGCAAAACTTTAAAAACTTAAAAATCAGAGTCAGTGAATCTCACATAATTCACCAATCACACCTATGAATCAGCAGACAAGAGCACAAACATTTACTTCATGATGATCAGATCTCATAAGTAATCTCATTAAAATGTTTTCAGTGCCATTTTGACTGTCGTTGTATAAAATGATAAATATTTGTGTACAAGGAAATGTGCTGCTAAATATGAAAAACACAGCATTTTTCTGTGAAACTACACGTTCATTCACAGTACTTTCATGCATGTCTGTGTGTATTATGCAGTGTTTTTAAGTAACCCTGTACTAGTTCTGTCTTCAGGCAGCTCAGTATTTAGTTAGCAGGTGTTAGCAGGGATACTCCACCCTCCCAAATGACCAGAAGTATATCAATTACTCACCCTGTGTTACGTTGACTTTGTGAACAAAACTTTTCTTGCATGCCTTGATGGTGAACAGAGAATCCACAAACATAAATTATAGGGGTCCACGTTTCACAACAGCAAAACTATATCAACACATCTGTTTATAAACTCTTACACAACTCATGCAGTATAATCCAAGCCTTATTCATCCAGTTTTATGCTTGATATTGTGAAACAGACAGCCGTTTTCAACGGGCAACTGAACTAAAGTGAAACTTATCTATGCGCTCTTCAAAGCCAGACTCCACTGCTGAACATGAGAGCTGCTGGTCTCCCGCTGCCGCAATCAGTTAGTTTGTTTGTGTATTTGTGTGACTTTGGTGAACCCGAACTAACCCTTTAAAACACCCAAATCACACAACAACACAAACTAACTAAACGAGGCAGCTATAGACCAGCAGCTCCTGTGCCCTGTGATGTAAAATTACTGTTTTTGTCAATGGAGTCTGGCTTTGAAGAGAGCATATATACATGTAGGTTTCCATTTTAGTTCAGTACCCTGTCGGAAAGGACTGTCTATTGGAAGTACTGAGCATATGACTGGATAAATGAGACTTGGATTATATTCAAGAGTTGTGAGAGACTTTATAAACAGATATTTTTATGTAGTTTTGCTGTCGTTAAATGTGGTCCCATTTTACTCCAATTCATCAGGAAGTTTTTGGATTCTTCGTTCACCGTGTAGGCATGCGAAAAAAAACGCCCACTTCATGAATGCAACACAACAAAGGGTGAGTCATTCATATACAAATGGTCATGTGAGGTGGTGAAGTAGTCCCTTAAGCTAACTGCATCCTACAAGAGATACATATACTACACGCTATTGCATGCCTATGCCTACAAGCGTAAATAGTGGGCCACACAGTATGTCTGCCCTGCAAGCACGGCATGTAGTTGCATTTTCAGCTCTTAGGTGTGTTAAAACATGCACTGAAAGCAAGTTTTTTTTAATATGCAGCATTTTGTATTAGTTTGACATTTGTAGTTACTGCATGTGTTAACATTTACAAGTTGATTATCTTAACAGGATCTCTGTTAAAGGCCAGGTCTGCATCATGTGTTTGAAAAAGCATGTTGTTTTAATACTACTGTCAGCTTCTCATTAAACAGACTCCAAACCAGACTGGACTCTGTGTTCTCTCTATACCGTCTCCATACTTGATCTGTGATTCTTTTGTCCCTCACATTTCTCTGTCTCTTTCCAGGCGAGCAACGGTAATGATCCCTGGTCGGTGTGGAATGCAGACCCCTCGGGGGGCTCCAGCAACAACTGGGCATCCAATCCAGAGGGCACCCAGACAGGGAAGAGTGCTGCTGACCCCTGGAGTGCTGTACCACAGGGCCATCCGCAGGCTTACCAGGGCCCAGGTAAGAACAGCTGTTCAGTTAGTGGCCATGGTTGGACCTAATTTTAGAAACACAACGTGTCAGTACAGTAAAATCGCTGCCTGTGATCTGGTGTCATCACTGCTGTTCAAAACCTCATGACAGTTTAAATTGGGAAATAAAGACGATGCTGCATATGTCATTCTCAAGTGCTTCTGCTTTCTATTTAAATTGTTATATTTGTTTGCTGACCAGTGCTTGCCAGGATGATTTATGTTATTTGAATCTAAGATTCCCGCAGTAGCAGACATAATGATTCAGAAAACGTGGTGCCAAAAACAGAGATTACAGAGACTCTGCATCATCTTATTGTGGTTGCAGGCATGGGAAGGTCACACAGTGTTCTTGGCTCTTGGCATTATTATCTTGCCAGACAGTTTAGCGTACTGTTTGCAGATAGTTTGCTTTTTTAACCGTGATTGTGAGAACAGGATCGAACATATGGCTGCAGCTGATGGGGCTGTTCTGGAAAGCTGAGGCTTACTGTTGAGTCGTCTGGAGGTGTGAGCTTAACTCATCAAATAATCAAATTGTGATAATAAGCAAGTTCATGTAACACTACACTGCAATTATGGAAGAAAATAAGAAACATATGTGTTTGCCCTATTTGCTCAGGGAATCGCTCAGGGCTGTCCTGTCCTGGGTAGCCTGCTTGCTGCTATTTGAAATTTTTCTACTTTAATTTTTGGATCAAAATTGAGCAACTTGAATCTATGAATTTATTTAGTTTTATTCTGAAACTTTAAATTTGTGGATCTGAACATTGACAAAATACATACTCAAATCCAGCTTTTGAAATCACAATCAAGAACCCCTTAAACTCAAGTGGTCCGCCAGTGCCTACATTGATCATTTATTTATTTATTTATATGTATAGCACCTTTCATGCACAAAATTTTGATGTCATTTCTTGGGGTATCTTTAAATCTTTAATGATTATGTCAGTCAGTAAAACATTATAATGAAATTGTTAAAAAATAAAAAATGCAAAGACATTTTTTCTTTAGATTTTACAAAATAAACTCATAAAACATATCGATCCAACTTATTTCTAAATGCAGAAACATTTACAAAATATTTCTCAATACTCAATAGATTTATCATTTATTCTCTTGGCGTTACAGCGTATTTGTGCGGTTTTGCACCACACGAAACGTCGCAAAATGATGTGTTCTTTATGGCAAAACATGATGACACAGAAAACAGAGACATTGGCTTTCTGCTGCAAAAAGAAAGAATATACTAGCTGTTATGGTTTTTATTTTAGACAGATGTATACAGGATTATGCAAACAACGACCTCCCGTGGCCATTACAGCAAAATACTGGCATAATTATAGCAAAATTCCACATTAGCACTGTACATAAGGTGAAGTAAGGTAAAATAATGACATGATACAAAAGATAGAAGCCTTAGCCCTCTGCTGCAAAAAGAACGAATGCTCTAGCTGTTCTTATTTTAGATCAATTTAAACACAATCATTAAAACTGCATAAAGGGTTAATTTCATAGAGGTGAATTCAGAACAAAAATTTGTATATATGGTTTTAAAAATGAAATATTTCAATGCTATGATTTAAGTAGTGTCCTAATTTGCAGTATTAAGTATTCAGTGTCTGTTAAAAGTAAAAAAACATGTGTCTCTTATTTTCTTCCACATGCAACCCACTTAGATTCTCTGTGGTACATTTATAACGGCCCAGTCTGTTGTGAGGATCAGCTCTCTGTTGGGCTGCTTGCTCTGTATTATCAGGATAGAGCAGACTACATCCCACAATATTCAGTGCTTTAGTTCAACTCACGTATAAATTAAATCACAGTTCAGTTCTCCAGACGTGGTAAAAGGTCTCTGTTTGAGAAGAGTAAGATCTGAAACTATGAGAAATTTCTGTGTCGTAAAACAGAAGATGATTTAAGTACTTTGCAATATGTTCAATGTTTTGCTGGTTTCCTTTATTTTTAATCTTGAAGAAACAAACATGTTCACCAGGAAGATTATACAACCTGTGTTTCACAGAAGCCAAAAAGTCCTCCCAAACTGTTCGTAAAGTCAACTTCCTTTGAGTACCAGAGTGGGTTGAATATTGGAACAGTATAAGAAGGAATGTTATTTATATTGTTTCCTATTCTTCCACGTAACATGAGACTATATGAAATGCATTCAATATACAATAAACCCTCTAATCTGGGACTCAAGGTAGCAGCATCCAGTGTTTATTATTAGCATTTCACTGAGGTCGTCATAGATTTGGAGTGACTAACTCCCAGACGTGGTTCTACTCAGTTGCCTCTCTATGGCCAGTCCTTCCACAGAGACGCTCCAGCATGTGGACAGCACAATCAAGCCATGACTCTGTTTTTGCCAGGCTATGGAAAAGTTAGCCTCACTCATGACTCAGAAGGACAAATTACTTGACCTGTTTTTTAAATTCCCCAGTTGTTATTTTAGAAAGAGAACTGGGGGAATAAGTGGCAAGGAGAGGAATTAACAAACTTTTCCTTTCTTTCTCTCTGGCCAAAGACATCTACCCGTATCCTTACCTTATCGATTACACAGGTATCCCGTGCATCGCCTGGTGGAAGCTTTGTCCTAATTTTTGTGTGTGTGGACTGGCAACAAGTGCTCATGAGGAAATCGTTTTAGGATATGATTTAGTTGTTAAAGCATGTGTGTGAGGCATTTGTATTTTGATATTAACACTATTAACTTTATTTTTGATGTGGCAAAGTGCCAGTCGTGACTGATCTGTGGACTGTGACTGGGTTATATTCTACATCTGATACATGCAATGTATTTGTCAAGAACGTGTGAAAACTTTTGACACCTTTCATATTTTTGTTTTGATCACGAGTTTCATTATGTGTCACAGTCACAGCTTATCTGCCCGAAAAGAACACAGAGCAAAAACGAAAGATGGAGTGAAGTTGACAAGATGAGGTTTAAAGATTTGAGGCTGGTTTGGCCGATTACAGCTCTGTAAAACTAGGTTAGTAATATTTTAGCAGGACTGTTAGTTTAGCTGGTATTAATTGTTGGTTTAGCTACACCCTCATTTTATATTGGATAACAAACTGAATTACTAAGATGTTTGATCATCAAAATATGGATTCTTCAGTTACATGAAACAGGGAGGAAAGAACAGGAGAAGACAGGGTTGGTTGTCACACTTTTACTTACATTTGAACACCTAAAAAAGTGAATCCTTAATAGATTCCTTTTCAATGTGTAATGGAAGCTTTGAATATAAGGTATGAATGGAGTGACCTAATTCTGTTCAAAACAATACATCCATCTCTATCCTGGGGTTGGTTGTCACATGCTATAGTCCTGTTTACATCAAATACTTTCGGTATGGTACCTTTGGAACCAAAAGTAACCCTTCAGACATGGTACCTAGACCCTAGCGTTTCGACCACAAAGAGCACCCTTAAATGTGGGCGGGGTTGTTGTCACTCACTGCTCCATCCAGCACTCACTGTATTTCCTCATCGCCGGTGACACACATGGAAGTCTGCACCTCATTAGAACAAGGCTGCACACATTGCAGACATTTTCAGAAAAAAAACCCCAAAACAGAATAGGCTGCAGTGAGAATGATGGGATATTTAAAAATAGGGGGTTTGGGCATTTAGTCTCAATCTCATTTCTACCCCTTAAATCTTCCACTTGGTATTGAGTGCCTTCGTTTGCGAGATAACCCTTGATGGGGGAAGTGAGAAATATTAGGGAAGAGATCTTCCCTTAAGAAATGAGACACCACTTCATGCAAATCAGCGCGGCCGACGTGCAGGCGTACGTCACGCGTAGTAGCGACGCAAGATACTGGTAGTCATTCAGGTTTGAAAAAGTGCTTGTGTTGTGGCGTGTGCTATGTTTATTCTTCTCCGTCTGATGTATCACCGGAGAAGAAATGCTGAAAACAGGAGGCACCTACGACGTCTTCTCGTTCTGATTGCTTTTGTTCAAGCAAGTCGATTTGTTTAAATATTTTGATGCTGTGTTCAACCGAGTTGTTGATGAGTTCACGCTAGTCCAACCATCTGTTGTTTGTATAGCCTACATTCCGATCGTACAGGAACAAATTGTTTTCCAAAACTTGCCGAAGTTGCTGACTTCGCAAGGTGTTCTGGGAAATTTCATCTTCCACTTCGTTGAAAGTGTGGGTCGGGGCTCCCTTGGAATCTAGGGTGGGTTTTAAGTGTTGGAAACCACTTCCACTGCCTCAGTTCTGCTTTTGGACACCACTAGCCTCAACGTGAACACGCACAACCAAGTGCAAGTGGGTATTTCTAGGGGAAGTGTGGGTATTGGGACAGGCCCTTAGTCCTTTGCAGGCAAGCGCAGGGGTTTAGTGTCGCTGTAGCCATAGTAGTCTGAACATTTTGGTACCAACATTTTTTTTTTACAGCACACTCTAAGAAATGAGATCTAATTAATGTGACAACCGGCCCTGTTCTCCCCTAGCTACATTAACTTTAGCCAGTGGCATACAGTAGTTAGGATGGGCCCCACTGCACGCTATCATGGCGGGCTCTAGTGCCAGATTTTGTGTCGAAACAGCTGCCGTAAATTGTACAGTATCGTCACATGATCAAATGCAGACGTTGACTTAAATCATCACTGCAAATCTGTATCACAAAAAAACCCAAATGAAATAAGAAATTATTCATTGAATGTTTTTTTTTAAATACTTTATTTATAGTTTATATTGACTACTGACTATTTCACAAAAGATACATTGATGGAGATATGTTTGCCTTCTCAAGGGCATACATAGCAGCGATAGATTTATATTTTAATGTGTGTTCTTCTTTGAACACAGGCATATATCTGAGGTGGAGTTGAATCACTCGCAAGGGCCTGTCCTCTGCTTTAGAGAGAGCGGGCCCTCCAACCACTTGGGCCACATTGCAACCGCACTGCCTTCACTGTCTATATCTGGCTTTAGCTAAGGCTATCTCGTTACCTAACTTTAACCTAATGCCGTGATTTGTAGTTTTGCAAACTTTACATCTGAAATTATACCTATAGTATTGTAATATTTATTTGGTAAAACAATTCCCTTAACTCAGTTTTGATCAGATATGTAGTGCTTCCATTTTGGCTTTGCAGGGTGTAGATGTGCTGAAGCAATCCACTTATGATTTCTTGACTTGCCTGTTGTGTGTGTGTGTGTGTGTGTGTGTGTCTAACAGCTTGAGGTCAAATTCAGGCCCTAAGATTTGCCTAGCACCACAGTGTCTAACTCACACGGTCTTTTTGCTTTACAGCCTAGACACTGCATCTGTGTGCTTTGAACCTAATTTTAGAGTGCACGACTGTTCCGAAAATCACACTATGCAAATTATGTAGGCTTTTGTTTTTAGTTGCATTCAGGGACAGAAATTAAAAAAAAAGGTTTCTCATTGAGAATCAGTTTCAAGATGTTGGCTGTTTATTTTACTTAGCTGTAGTTTCAGATACAAGAAATGATTTTGCACCACAATCAGTGCTCTGTTTTCATGGGAAACTTGAGCTAAGGCAGAAAAGAAATGTTGTTTAAACCCCTTAAACACATTTAACCAAACATAATTTGTCCTGCATGTCCACAAGCAAGTACAACTGCATTTGTACATGCCAGTCACATTACAATATTACCTTTCGACCAGACAGTGGTAGTCAGACTGATACTTTAATATGTAGTCGTCTCTCTGTCCAACACAACAGCGATCAATAACGGAAATACTTAAGAATTGGTTTAATGAACAGAATTGATAAAACCCTGTTAATATCCATCCCTACTAGTGGTTGATCAATATAATAGAGCAGAAGCTACTGTTTGTATCACTTAATCTTTCCCAGCAGCTTTATATTTTGACACACAGACATTTTCACACGTTGTACGCGAAGGTTACTGAACTCAGAGTATGTACTTTCTGTGCCTGTGATTTTAAAACACCACCATGCCTGCATGTATCTGCCCTCAGGAGCGGAGGATGATGAGTGGGATGATGAGTGGGATGACATGAAGTCCACTGGAGGTTACGCCGAGTCAGAATCTGGAGACGGTGGAGCAATACAGAGAGGAGGAGCTCATGCATCTTCAATGAAAATCTCCCTCAACAAGTGAGACTCAAAGACAAGGCTTTGACTTCTTTGTTCTGCTGCTTAATTTTTCTATAAAGACAGTTTTGAAAGAAAATTGCAATCATACTGTGATTTTAACTAATACAGATAGTTTGTAATGCGTTTAAGTGAAGATCAGATCTGCAACTTGAGATCACAAACTCACTGGAAACCTTTGATGATGTTTTTAGGCTCCCTGAAAGCTGCCTCTATCAAAATGTATCAAAACTGTAAGGAGGCTCAAAGTAAAGATTAGCTTTTACTTTAGTAATACATGTTGTTTTACTTTCAATACTAAGAAAAAACATGTGGAAGCTCCTTTTCTGTCAGTGATTGATTATAGTGACTTATTGTATATGCATGCAGCCTTCCCTATTTTACAGAGCCTTTATTCAGTGTATCGTGCATCTCTACGTTTCATTACAAATTCAAAGTCTCTAACTCATCGCTATGGTTTGGTGGTTACCACTCTCAGGAACCAGCAGTGGTATATTTTTATTTACAAAGCGATACTAGGTGAACTTCGTGGGAACAAAAGATGAACTTCAGGCACTCATGCATGGAGCAGGAACAGATGCATTTGAATTTAAAAGAAATCCCTGCGCTAAAATGAAAAATTACTATGAACCAAATGTCAAAAATATGACTGTAAAAAAAGGGACATTACTATAACAAATAAAAACATACATCGGAAAAAAAAGGAAGGAAAGGTTTCTTAAATGTGTAGTGTTTCTGTCCAAAAAAAACAATTTATAATGATAATAAGTAAGTAAGTAAATAAAGTGTTAAAGAGATTTGTCAGGACCATCACTAATCAAACGTCTCTCTTTAAACAGGTTTCCTGGGTTCTCCAAGTCTGGTCCAGAGCTCTACCTCCTATGCAAGCAGCTCGCTAAAGGCAAAGAGAAGCTGCCAATCTATGTAGGTTATCTTTGAATGTCCATACAGAATATCGTCAGGTGTTTTACTTGTTGTATCAGTGGTAAAAAAAAAAAAGGTAAATACAATATGCTGTATCATAACACTAGAAACACAAGGTAGATTATTGCAGTATAGATGTTATACTTCCTACAGTATGTTTATTAGTATTAAAGTTTGATCTTCTTCTTTCTGCCAGTGTGAATCTGTGTTTGTATGCAATGAAATCCAGAACTTCAGGTTTCTGAACCTTATGTTTTATGTGTAGATTGGAGAAGTTGGTCCAGTGTGGTTTTACCCAGAAACACAGCTGGACTGTGTGGTGGCCGACCCCAAGAAAGGCTCAAAGATGTACGGCCTCAAGAGCTACATTGAGTACCAAATCACACCCAATGTGAGTATCATCATCATCATTTTCTTGTCATATTCAGTAAATAAAACAATGGCAAATGTCTGTACCAGCGTTTATAACTCCATGTTATTGGTTTGCAGACCACAAACCGAGCAGTCAATCACAGATACAAGCACTTTGATTGGCTGTATGAGAGACTGCTAGAAAAATTTGGATCAGCCATCCCCATCCCCTCTTTACCAGACAAGCAGGTGACAGGTAAGTGTCCGACTCTGTGAGCAAGACACAAAAAAGATTAACATGGCTGACAACATGAATGCAATCATTTCTGTGCATCCCCCTCTCTGTTACAGGACGATTTGAAGAAGAGTTTATAAAAATGCGCATGGAGCGGTTGCAGGGCTGGATGACCAGGATGTGCAGGCACCCGGTTGTTTCCAGCAGTGAAGTATTCCAGATTTTCCTCAACCACAAGGATGAGAAGGTGGGCTATTCCTCCTCCACTTCTTCTCCCCTCTCCCAAGGTCCTGATTTTATTATTGTGTGATTAAAATGAGCCATTCATTGGTACAGGATTGGAAGATGGGGAAGAGAAAAGCAGAGAAGGACGAGGTAGTGGGAGTGATGATCTTCTCCACAATAGAGCCCGAAGCTTCGGATCTGGATCTTGTGGAAGTGTGAGTATAATCAGACTTCACTCTAAATTGCTACAAATTAAAAAAGTATGGATCAAAAAGCACCAGCATAAAAAGTGGAGTCTACCATTTACCATATTAAAAACCCAAACAAACACACACATTTATGGACGAGCATTGTCAAGGCAACAACAGTAACAACTGTATGAGCCAGACAACCAAAAGAGCAATATGGCTGAATTCACAGTCTCCTGCCTGAGGGTAGGTTAGCCTCAGTAAGTAAAGTTACACAGGCAAATATGTGTAATTCCAAGTAAAAGAATGTGAGGTCTACTCTACCAAGTTTTCACAGTAATATCTCTGATGTTATTTCAGTGTTTCGAACACAACAAGGCCCTGATCAGACTGAGTGCTCTTTGCAGCGAAGGAACTTACAAATATGTGAAATTATCTGCATAAAAATGTGGCATTGGGCATTTAGTCTTGCCCTAATTGACGGTGAGAGGCTGTTCCCGAATAGAAAGTTGGTCACAGGGAAATGGAGATCCAGTTGGGTACATGAGGAAAAGTCATAGGGAGTACCACCAGCAAGTCCAAGAGCTTCACTTGGATGATGGTCGATTCGAGGTATATTTTAGGATGGGTTGTTGTAGTTGGTGAAAAACGTAGAGCAGAGCATAGAGCAGAAAAACATGAGACGCTTAGCAAGACAAAAGCAGCAAGCAAAATGCTTCACATTCATTGAAAACCATTACAAAAAGCTGCCCCAGGCTGCTAATCTGGGCTCTAGTTTCTATTTCTGGTGCTGTTGTCAAGACAGGAACTCTCAGTTAGCTGCTGTGGCAACTCAAATTCAGCTAACGCAAACCCCAACACCAGGAGTCTGATCTTGGACCGCCACCACTGCCTGCCTGCCAGCCAGATCAGCAACTTTCTGTTGTGGGTTGGATCAGCACACTGAGACCCCCGGCTCTGGGGTCTCCAGAGCTGCCGTCCGCTTCCCTCCCAGCGAAGTCACAAATAAGTTAATATTTGGAAAGCATCGTATTTACATTTCATTGCTAGCTGCACAGTCAGAACTGTGTATGAGCACCAGATTTTCTTTCAGCACACAGCTGACAGCTGGCAGACTGTGAGAAGAATATATTTATTGACTTTGATGAAAAGTGTATCAGATTAAATACACAGACTCCACTTTTAATTGTGTGGCTGACTGTGCGTGCACTTGATTATGGTTTATTTTATGTAAAATGTGTCCCTCGTCCACAGGGAGCAGAAATGTGAGCAGTTCAGCAGGTTCACCAAATCCATGGATGACGGGGTGAAGGAGATCCTCACAGTGGGCCACGAGCACTGGAAGAGATGCACAGGCCGTACGTACACGCTGAATAAATGTTTTCCCACACACATTCCACACCTACACTGTGTGCTGTAATTACTGTTTACATTGAAGAATGATCCATTGTGTTGTGTGTTATGTCAACTCAAGACAAAATCATTCACACAGTAGGCGTGTATTAATGTTTCATTTCTCCCCCTCCACAGCTCTGCCTAAAGAGTACCAGAGAATCGGCAAAGCTTTCCAAAACCTCTCTTCTGTCTTCACCAGCAGTGGATACCAAGGTACAACAATACAAACATGATGCTAAATGTTATTTTAAGTGACACCATCAAAACTTCAACACGTGTAATCATCATAATAGTAGTAGCAGAAGTAGATGCAATTTACTCTGTGGTCTTTCATTATGTGTAAGTCTTGTTTTGAAACAAATTGGCATGGTGATGACATTTTAACGCCCTCTCTGCTGTAGGCGAGTCAACCCTGACTGATGCCATGACAGCAGCAGGCAAGACATATGAGGAGATCGCTCAGATGGTGGCAGAGCAGGTAGGTGCTACTATGTGGAAATCTTAAGCATTTTGTACCCAAACCTTTACTGTTAATGCCATGTTGGATATACCGCACTTGTTTTCCTTCATGAACAAGGCAGTAGAGCACGCCAAAATTTGCGGAGAGTTGCATGGTGTTGGAGATATATCGACCGTAGAAATGTCTGCCTTACTGCATCGCTGCGCAGAAGTAAAGGTCACCATTAATGTTTACATCCATCATGAGCACAAGCTTCTCGTCCATGAGTAGATGCACTCTACCTTCTGCACTGTGATACGGTTGGCAGGTCTAGTTAGGTTGAAAGAAAATACGTCCTGCATGAGCACAGACTGTATATGAAGATGGACGACATGACAGCTCCCCAAATTGAAACCAAAACATCTCCCCCCTGGTGGCTGGCTGCGGTATAGGTCATAAACCCCGCCCCCTCCATGTTAGCAGATGGGACATGGCCAAACTAAAAATTCAAAGCACACAGCAAATAAAGATGGTTTCTATCATTTTAGATGGTTCATATCACATTAATGTTTAAGTGTTTCTGATAAGTTATTTGATGCTTTAAAAAAGGGGTTTTTATGTCGTTTTTACGTTTATGATTGACAGCAGTGTGTGCCAATTGGTGGGCTTGCAACCAATGGTGCTGCTCAGAATTGGTTGGAAGGGTGTATAGGTGGGAACTTCATACCATGGAGATCTTTGCGGCGCAGACTCTGGCTCCAAATGATGTCACCAACACAAGATGGCAGTGACTGTTTCTGGGTTTTTTTTTGGCTTCAGTTTTGTAGATTGGGAGTAAATTGAGACGCATCGTCCATCTTTATATACGGTCAATGACATGAAACTGCTCACAACAAGGTCTGTGGATTATCTTGAGTAAAGGGGTCATGATTTCCTGAAAGAGACATTGTTGTTGAGTTTTTTTAAATGTATTTTTTAGCTAGATGGTGCCATCTAGGTTCATTATATTCAAAAGAAGGCAGACATCTCTATGGCTGTTATCTCCAACACTCTGCAACTCACACCAAAACAATCTTGTCTGATAAATAGCTCTTCAGGTAACAGGACATATATGTAAAGGTCTTTGTATCCTCAAAAGTCTTTTAGTCTATTTTAGACCCATTTATCAGCGACATTGTTTGGCATTCACTCTCTCAACAATGATATCTCATAATGTCCACGAACATTTCCTGTTTGCCGTCAGTGTTTACATCCTAGTTCTGGCGTTGTAATTACACCTATAACCCAACGTCCTGTTGATGAAGTCAAATATTATAAAGGAGGAAGTCATGGGCAAAATTATCTCTAGTATTTCCTAAAGCTTTTTTTGACCGACAGACCGATCAGACAAGCCACAAACTATGTAGTCTGATTAGTGTGATGTGTAATAAAATCAAATTTGGGCCTTTTTTGATGTCCCAGCAGCGTCCAGAGGGAGGATTCATCTGGTAAGCTTGTGATGCCCCAGACATTCTTTATCAGCACGACTGTAGAAACTGTTGGCTTTAGCTTAGCGATAAGAGTGCTGTGATAGTCTGGATATGGATTCATCATAAGAGCCAAAAGTCAAAATCAGTGTAGTGTATCTGTTGCATTAAGGTGGCAGACAGCTTTCCCTTGATGCATTCAAGGACAAGGCAATAATGTAGATGTTGAATTTCATATATATGTAGCCAGATGTACTGCAGGATATGGAGAGATATCTGCTAACTATAATTGCCTTAGCTGAACCTGTGGTCTGTAAGGAGAATGTGCACTATTAAAAACTTGAATCCTTTTTTTTTTTTTTGGGCTAAAGCCTTTTTATAGGCAGTTAGGCTGTTAGGAATTACTCCTGTGATGTAATGTTGCCCTTTGTTCTTTCTTATCACATCAGATCTGTGTGTTATTTCCTGTTTTTGACCTTAACATTTATATGTTTTTGTCCCTGTCCATCTATCTTTGCTTCCTCTACAGCCCAGAAAAGACCTTCACTTCGTCATGGAGACCAACAATGAATATAAAGGTCTTCTCGGATGCTTCCCAGACACCATTGGAGTCCATAAGGTACTTTGGGAAATAGTTACACAGAGGTTTATCATTTATATACCTTAAACTTAAGGTGTAAAGGCAGTTTTTTTAAAGGGTAACTGGTTCTGCAGCCCGAGCCAGTTACACTACCTGTTCTCGAAGTCCCCCTCCAGACACGTGTTAAAGTGTGAAAAAATACTTTGCTATGATTAATGTTTTCCTGCACCATTGGCCTTTGAGGGCCTTTTTTCCCAGCGTTTTAACTCAAAGCACAAGAAGAGAAATGGAAGTGAGGAACGTAAACAAACAGCTTAAGTCAATAGGGTGTGAGTTCAAAACAAACTTCTTACACGGGTAAAATTGTTTTTCTTTAGCTGTTGAGCAGAAATGTTTCGTGATGGTTTGTATGTAATTGTTTATTGTAAATACACTCTGTTCTTTCAACATCGGATTGTGTTGTTAATATGCTAACTGGCTAACTAGCGTCAAGACGGTCTTCTGGTTTTCCTATTCCCTGTGAAGATTACAGCCTACTGCCGTCTGCTGTTGTGGAGAGTTGCTTCCTCTTATGCAGGGGCAAAACGCGCATGCTGGTTGGCCGTTGGCTGTAGTCTTTGTGGTGTGTTCATGTGCAACTTTTTGGCTGAGACACAGGCAATATGAGGCAACAGAACAATTGGCTTTTGTGGCTGCTAGTTCTTTGAAGTGGGTTTGGTGTGTCATGGGCTTTAGAGGAAACATGGATTCAGGGGACTCAGCCAAACGTGTGCCTCAGTCAGACTCAGATGAGGAGTCTGTTGTGCACCAAAACTGTGTTTTTTATTAGCATGTAGGCTTACTGCAGGTGGCTAAGAACAGGTTAGCTGACACCACATTAGTTTTGTGAAACATGTAAAAATATCTGCTATGATGCGGATTGGTAGATAGTGGAAGGAAGCTTCTGGATCTCGTTTACATCTGAAGACTGTACCACTTTGAATATGATAATTCTAAATCTGCTCTCTGTATTGACAAGTCTGCTCTGTGTTAGAGGTCAAGACAGCTCCCCCTTCAGTAGAGGAATGTGAAAACCTCTCGAGTGACAAACTTTGCAGAGATATAAGTATGTAAAGTCAAGGTCAGACATTTTAGGGGACAGAGTGGAGGGGGACTTAAAATTCCTTTACTATACCTGGATGCAGATGACTTAAATGATCTTTTGTCACTGAAGACTCTTGTGCTGTTTGCTTATTTTTAATTCTTGCAGGCAGCCATAGACAAGGTGAAGGAGGCTGACAAGCTGGTGGCCACCAGTAAAATTACCCCTCAGGACAAAGTCACCATGGCCAAACGAGTCAGCACCATGTCATACGCATTACAAGGTAAGACGCTCACTTAAAAACATTCAAGCAGTCAAGTTTATCGTAATGTGATATCTGATTCAAGCGCTTTCCCCTCTGTTATCTCCCACAGCTGAGATGAACCACTTCCATAGCAACCGTATCTATGACTACAACAGGGTCATGCAGTTGTACTTGGAGGAGCAAGTCAAGTTTTACGAGACGGTAAAGGCATTTTTATCGACCATCTATCACAGTGAATTGGAGGCAGTAGTAGTAGTTGCCTAATTACCTGGGGAGAGTTGCTCAGTGCTCATGTGAGTTTTTCTCCTTCTGAATCTCCAGATTGCTGCAAAGCTGAGACAAGCACACAGTCAGTTCACTACAATGTGAAAGCAACGCCCTTCAGTCTCGCACTACAAGACAAGAGGAGTTAAACCGGCTCTACACCCAAAATATTATGCTTACACTGCATTCTTTTCCCTCCCTTTAATTTAAATTTCACTTCTCTCTTTCTCACTCTTACCTCATTCCTTCCTGTACTGCTCGTGCCAACAGTCCGAGCTCATGGTGTAACTTTCACCCGCCGCTCTCAGTAGTCTCTGAACAGTTAATGAGAATGTGCAGCAGCTGAAAAGGCTTCGACACTTTTTTATTTTAGGGCCTGCAATGACAACAGAACAAGACACACTTGTTAAGCACACTCTTTCCTCTGCCAACGGTCTGCAGCTTGTGACACAGGAAGTAAATGTCATAAATTGCTAAAATGCATGAGTGAAATCCCAGAGTTTCTCTAATGCGATGCAAGTTTTGTACAGCTATAGGTGCCAACGTGCCTGTGCTCATGTTATATCTACTTATTTTAAAGCAATACTCTGCAGTTTTTCATTTTTCCATGTTGAATGGTAAAGGAAAGGATTCACACGTTGTCTGCACAGTGCTGTAGTGACACAGAAAAACCAAAGCCATCCTCCCCTCTGTCAGTAGCAGGCGGGGCTGATTTCTGAATGCAACCTGGCAACAAATTAGAGCTTTACTTTCTATTTCTCAGCCAATATTTTATTATGTTGTCTCTTATTAGTACCGTTTAAAGAGCAGTGTGTAGGATTCAGTTGCATGTAGCAGTGGGGATTGCAGATTGCAACTAGCTGGAACAAGCTGAGCTGCCAGATAGGATTCCTTCAGTGATCATTGTTCAGGAGATTTTTACAGGAGGCCGAATTACCTACAGAGGTCTCTTCCTCTCCAAAACAAACTAATCAGGTGATAAAAACTAGTAAAAGCACTAAATAAAGCAGTGTTATGCTACAAATCGGTGTTTTTCTGATCTAGTTTGGCTTGTTGCAGACAGGCCACTAGGCGAGCACCTGTTAATGTTTGGTCACCTTCTCTCTGATGACTTAAGATCCAGACATTCGGGAGGTTTTTAGTGGGAGCAGAATTATTAGTAGAGGTCTCTTCCTCTCCTAAACAAACAGATCTGGTGATTTAAACCAGTGGATACACAGAATGAAGCAGTTTCACGTTAAAAGTCAGCGTTTTTCTGACTCGTCACAGAAGGGCTGCTAACTATGAAGGCTAACGTGAAAACGCAAATAGCCCCATCTTGTGCAAATGCTTGGTTTGTCCCTTCTGAGCAAGAACCCGCTCTCCATAGAGCGCTGCAAGAATGACATTGTTTTGTAGGCCGACATGGAAGTTAGCGTCGCCCTAGTTCCCTCGTCAAAAAGCCGATGTGATTTTTCCATTGGATTTTGGATTATTGCTGAAAATAGACTCTGTGGAAAACAAACATTTACGACACTTAAAACTTTTTGTTGAGCAAGATAATCCTTACAAATTATTGATAAAGGAAAAAAGGAATATTTAATCAGTTATAACGGAGCTACATTACGGCCGCATGACTTCAATGTCACCAGAAGAGGGCTGTAAAGCTGTGTTTAGCCACTTGTTAGCAACTGTGTTTTTTAAGACACCTAAAGGCTTCAAAATTCATGAGTGGGGTATTAACTGATGTATTTTATGGCGAAGAACGTAACATGAAAGTCTCTTAAGCTTGTGTTAACCACAGATTTTATTTTAGGCATCCAACCTAAAACCCATTCCGTAAGACGAGGAAACCAGGAGTGCTAACATAATAAGTGATTTCTGGGTTTTAGAACTCTATAAAACAACAACATGTCGATCCTTATTTTCAGGTGATCATACACGTGAGAAAACGTACTTATTGTATTATATTCCATTTCTACCACTATATCCGCATAAATCCTACACACTGGACCTTTAACATTTGACAAAGTCCTGACATCTTTGTTAAAAGCAGTGGAGCGATCACTTTATGAATCCAAGTGTTGGAAGAGTCGTCAAAGGCAAAGTGTGTCCTCTGTATGTCCACTGCTGGCAGTCCCTAGCCCCCCTTCATCCTTCACTTCCTCAAAAGCTAACAGGAAGCTCCACCTCCTTCCTGTCTTGCCCCTTTGAGGAAAATAGAAATGGTTGACTGAGTTGCTCCCCCCCTAGCCTGCATACCATGACACTGCAGTTTACATTTCAGGAGAGGCGATAATGTGGGATAAGTGATACTGGAGTTTGGGTTCAATTAATCGCTCCCTCCTTCTCTCTCTCTCAGTTTTCCTGAAAAATTTTTGTCCTTTTTGTTTTGTCCAGATTACGGTGTTTTATATGAAGGTGTGACAGCAACGTTAGCTGTAAGGTTCTGTACTTTGAGAAGAGTTGAGGACAGAGCCATGGAGGATGTCATGTATGCAGTTTTGCTTTTCACCACCCAGTTTTCAATCAGTCTCTAATCTTGTTCACTCTTTTTCTTATCACTTGATACATGAAATATACATATATATAAATATATATATTCTATCTGACCTATCAGGTGCTTCTTGTCATTGAGATACTATTTTATGTATAGGAGTATTTGCAATACAGTGTAACTCAAAGAGGAGCAAAAATTCTGTTTGATTTATTAAACAATGATTTGTACTCATCGGGAGTTTGTTTCTTTGTGTGTGTGTGTGTGTGTGTGTGTCTGTGTGTGTGTGTGTGTGTGTGAGAAAGGAACCCTGTCTCGTTCTCTGCGTGGTTCAGAGTGCACAGCACACGATGCACTCTCCGACTTACACACAGTAAAGCCCTTATTCGCCGTAGCAGATTTCTTGCATAGAGATGGATAGGAATGAGAATGAGTCGGCAGCCTGTGCGAAGGGTCAAAGAGTGTGTTTGTGCAGTCCTGGAGAGGAGGAAGTGAAAGAGCCCTTTTACCCCACAGTCAGCCCCCCGGCCCCCATCAGGTGCAGCTGGATGTGTGTAGGCCACATAAAGCAGAGATCTCATACACCAGATAGTACATGCATTCTCATGGTATTTTTGAGTGTTTGTGTTCGAGCGTGTTCAGGCCTTCGCTGGATCTCAGTGCTCTCATTTTAAATATTAACAATTTCAGTTTTAAAAGATTATTTTGCAATAAAAATTCTCTAATACTCAGTCTTTAAAATCATGTAAAACATTCCCAAAAAAGATGCGTTATGGAAGCAAAATGGCCCAAAAACTACAAACTGACCACTGCATGACAAACCTGTTTTTCCACCTAGGCTGTCTCCCAGGTAAGTACACTGTTAACAAACATGCAGCTATTGTCTGTATCCTTTGGCCTACAGTCTTCACCTCAGCACAGCACATGCCTGTTATATTGACACAAACCTGCCAATAGGCTAAAGGTCTGTGGAAACCCATGCGTGAAGTAATTTGAATGTAAGTAACACTTTCTGGATGCCACAGATAAAACGGTAGCGTGTGTGGAGTGTGATAAAAGTTATCTGTTACTTTCAGTGGTGACGGAAGTACTTAGATCTTGTAGTTAATCAAATGTAGCGATACCATTGCAGAAATACAGTGAAAGGTCCCGCATTTGGGATGTTACTTAAGAAAAAACTCAAGTTTTAGCATCAAAATATAACTGAAGAGTAAAAGTAGACTTAAATACAGAAAGGCCCATTTCTGTATATATGTTGTTGGTGGGTAGAGCTAATTTTAGCTACTTCATATGCTGCTGTTTTTCCCCCCAGAGGTTGATAAAGTCCTGCCCTAACTTATCATATTGCATCATCATTTATTTGTCAATTATATTTTGTATTATTAATCAGAATCTGCAAAGTAACCAAAGCTATCTAATAAATGTAGTGGAGTTAAAAGTACAATATTCCCCTGTGAGATGTCATAGACAAGAAGTATAAAGTAGCAGACAATGGAAATACTCAACACTGTAAGAAGAAACTATTTGCTTTAACTTAAAAAAAGTTGGTGTCTGGAACTACTTTGAAATTTTAAGTTGACTGAATTGAACCAACCAACCAACAGAAATGCAGCACGACGTGACACGCTGATCAGAGCGACAATGCTAAATACTAGTAGATGATCCTCCTCTTCTTCAGACTTTTTCGACACACATATTATAAAACTTCAATCCAAAGCCCAGTCCCAATGAAACGCCCAGTCCCTTTCACTAGCCCTGTGTGGCTACACATTTTTGCCTGTCTCAGTAAGACGCCTGGTCTGGTTGCCAAGCAGCTCATATTAAGTTCTTTGGATGTATAAAACAGGTTGTTGTCGACCCACTTGAGCTGAGTTAGTTAGTTAGTAAGGTGCTTTGCCAGGTGTGGATGTGAGCGTGAATGGTTGTCTGTCTCTATGAGTCAGTCCTGAGATAGTCTAAAGCCTAGTTCACATTACACAATTTTCACCGCGATTTTGACGTCGCAGAGGATCTTGAGAGCCACCTTGGGTCGGAGGTGAGTCAGCAGATAGTCTGCCACGACGAGACGCAACTGACAAAGAGCATCAGCCAAATGAGAGGCAGGATACGTCCCACATCAGCACGCAGGAGGACGGAAGAAATGTGAGGAGGACAAGCTGCGTGGTGTCGCTTTGGGCTTGTTTCTTTGTAAAGTCGCTTACAAGTAATGGTAGTCGCGGGTTGCGTTTTTTTTGGGGCTTGTTTCTAAAGTGGAGTTGCTTATTTGGGCTTGCTCTCTGAACATCGCCTTTCTCTCTATATATCCGTCGCTTCCTTTGGGCTTGTTTCCATAGCCCTGGTTGCTTGTTTCTCTCCCAAGATCTGGCAACACTGACAAGCCGGCAAGCAACAACAACAATGGCTGCATCCACAGGATCACGGGGAGCGCGTTGTATTTGGACCCAGGCCCTGGAGGCAGATTTGATTCAACACTGTTAAGAATATCTATGCCTTTACGATGATGACGACCTCCTGTGGTTTGCACACACAGGTCGTAACTCAGTTGGCGAACACTCAAAAGAGTGTCTCCACGATACAAAATCGCGGTGAAACTAACTAAAGTAATTTGAACTAGCCTTAAGTGTGCCCTGCCTCTCACCCAGTGTCAGCTGGGATAGGCTCTAACAGGATAAGTGGTTACGGAAAATGAATGAATGAAGTTGAGGTAATTTTGTAACGTTTAAACTTGTCTTGTCAAATTAAGTCAACTTAAAATTCTAAAGTAGCTGGACACTAACTTTTTAAGTAAAAACAAATTGTTTACAATAAGTTCAACAGATTTTCTTACAGAACTTGAACTGTTGTCTTAATATAAAATAGGGTCCTTTGTGTCACATTTTGTGTATACAGTGTTTATTGTACAGTCCATACAGTATGAATGTATACACAGTCCTCATATAGCACATCATCTCTGCCTGACCCTACACTGTGAGACAGTAGCACTTATCAAAGGGTTAGTATATCTAATATAATTTAGCGTTCTTATGTTCTGACTTGTTATAGTATTAAAACCCTTTTGATTTAATTTTAAACAATGGATTAAACTCATAGTTGGCTGAAATTTAAATAAATAATTGGATAATATAAGAATCATAAATATGGAATAAGCACACATCAGATCATTGAGTCATGATCTCCCTGCCACATGCCTCCTCTGTGAGCCCCTTCACTCGTCTGTCAACACATCATACAAATGTACCTTTGTGTTTTTGGCTGGGTTGCTACAGTAACAGTGTGTCAAGTGTCAAAGTATCAAACTAAAGGTACAAAATATAGTAGAAAATACGGAGGAATCACTTCCTCTGTGACTGAGTGAAAAATGTCCACGTCCCGAAAGGAACTCCACAGTATAAAGTTTGTGTTTTCAACAAAAAATGTGCAGCAGAAAATGAGTCCACAGTTTTTGAGGAGCATACCAGCCATTATGTCCATGTGCGGCTTTTTAAAAATAGCAGAGGAGAGGCCGTTGTTGTTGACATGAGTGGCATTCAGTTCCCTCGTGATGAGCTCTGTCAACAAAAACATCACTGCATGTCATCATCAGTATGGTGTCCCAGAGTGATCCCTCCTGGTTGTCATGGTAACAGCAGGTCATGGTGACAGACGGGTTCGGAAGGAGCGTGGTCGGATCATCATGCTGACTTTGCGTAGGGAGTAATAGTCAGAGTCTCTCCAGGAGTACCAAACGATCCCGTCAGGACCCAGCGGCCCCCGGCCTTTAGGAGTGTAATGGCCTCCCTGCAGGGACAGGAAGTAGTTAACACTCTCATGACTGTAAAAGCAATAATCCAAGGTCATGGCTGTCTGTGTGCACTCACCCTGTAGTAGACGCCGTTAAGGTTGGCGTAGAAGCACTGGTTGTACCACCAGCCGCCGTGGGAGATCTCAGCGCAGATGTTGCCGCTGTCTGGAGTGCTGAAGCCCTGCTTGTCGTGATACCAGCTGAAGGAGTCCTGCACTGTTCCGCTGAAGCCTGACACATGGAGACGGTACTGATGATCCTCATCCTCCACACTAAGAGAGAGGACACGCACACACAGAGAGGAACATTAGGAAATTATGCAAAAGGTTGTGCATGTTTTGCAATAACTCAGAAGTAAGCCCATGTGTTTGCCAACTGTTTGTGCACTTCTGTAAGAAAGTGACCTGAAGCTCTGGTAGATGGCGTGTTTGTGCTTGTTGCTCCAGTCCTCCAGGTCAATGCGGAGGCTGTAGTCTCCCTGGGTGCTCAGGTCGTGTATGTGATTATTGCCCAGCCAGAACTCTGAGTGCAGGTCACCGAATCCGTCCCTGTAGTCCCTCCAGCTGCGATCGAAGCTCAATGAGCCGTCAACTCGTCGCTGGATCACAGTCCAGCCACCACCTGAGGCAAAAACAAGGTATGGCACTGGGAGGGGAAGCATATGCCATGTCTAATGGGTTATATTACTTGTTCCCATCTGGCTTACGGAGGAATACAGGTGGACTGCACCCAAACAACCCCACTCTCAGCGAGCAGAGGGTGTGCTTTCCAACATTGGGGAAATTCAGCTGAAATACAGCTTAGCCAACTTGTGTGATTGTGTCTGTGACTCACCATCTGTGTCCATGTCACAGTAGACCTCCACAGGCATGCCAGCCACTGATGGCACTACTGTGTAGAGACCTGATCTCCTCACTCCATTGTAGTAGATGGAAGCACAGTCTATAGGACAGTTCCTCACATGCTGCATCCCTATGGGAAGAGAGTGTGAGACAGGGAGTAAATCAACAAGGGTAGTTTGGCGCCCTCTGCTGGGAGATCATAACACATGAGACTGCGTGTACAGAGTGTACCTGGGTGCAGAGCTTCTTGTGCACTCATCAGCGGGTTGGGACGGACGACGTTGATAAAGCACCCGGGGCTTCTTTTTACTTTATCCACCAGGAGTGTGAGATTATGGAGCTGGTTCTACACAGAAATACAGTGAAACTATCAAAAATCACCAGCAGCACAGAGATTCTGATGCTTTGGTTTTCAAAATCCTGATGGGTGTACCTGGAGGTCGAGGATCAGAGTGCCCTGGAGGTGCAGCAGGGTGGTGGCTTCAACATAGTGATGCTCCAGCTCATGAAAACGCTGCTCCAAGGAGATATTCAAGTGGTTCCTTTCCTCAGTCTGAGAGCATACATGAATGTATTACCAAAGCACACGCACAGACAAATAACTGAGATCTGTGTAAGAAACCATTTGAATCAGGGGTGTCAAAGTCATTTTAGCTCATGAGCCACACACAGAAATTTGATCTCAAGTGGGCCAGACCAGTGAAACTATTTTTTCCCTATATTTTGTTGTAAAGAACTAAATGCAATTTCAACAATATGTCTCAGTTTTTCCACATTGAGTCACTCACTGTCATTTTTCCACACACTTTCACTCCTGTGTAGTGATGCAGGCATCATCGCAACACACTAAAGTGGAAGCTATAGAGGACGCAGGTGAATTTTTCTGCCGCCTGACAAACCGTTCACAAGCCAAACGTTTTGGCAGTGACTCATCAACAGGGTTCCATCAATATTGTTTTAAGATTAAGGTGCGATGCTGATTTCTTTTTGTGCTGAAGCTGCTGATTGACGTTTTGCACAATGTTTATTATCTTTAAAAATGGCCACATTAAGTATTCATTATCCATTTGTTTGGCACCCCTGCTTTAAAGGTGCTGTATGTGACATTCAGAGTGTTAATATAGTAGCAAGCCACTTTAGATAGAGTTATAGTGGAGTTGAGACTGGTGATGTTTATGTGAAATATTTGGGAGTAATAATTAAATATGCCCCGCAGTTGGAGCCTGCAGGTGGATTCTGAAGTGGAGGTAGGGCTGAAAGAGCAAGCAGCAGTCTGATACAGGGCAGCAGCGGCATGGACAACGAAAAGAGAATGCTGGGAAGATTTTGAGTGTGTTTTGTAGATGACATATGGAGAGTGATGTATGACGTGTGTGTATGAATCAATGTAGCTCGAGTTGACTGCCTGAACTGGTTCGCAGGCGTTGTGTGTTGTATTTGGAGTTTGCGGTTGTTGTTTGTTTTTGTTGTTGTTGTGTTGCACACACATGTATCCCACTGGCTAGCTCATCGCCGCCCCCTGCATTGAGCTCACAGGGCCGTTACTGCTGATGTCAGGATGACATCAGCGTGAAAGCGCAGCGCCTATCCACTGGTTCCTCCCTAGTTAACACCGCTAGCTCTTTCAGCACTGTTGCTGTTGTTTAGCACTGTTTATGGAGTTAACACAATTAGCTGCTAGCCGCCAGCTCAGCCACCTCCATGTTCTGATTGGAATAAAAGATAAGCCAAATTACTGTTTAATAATTTAAGTTTTAATTAAAATTTTTTCTTTTTTATAAATTAAAATCTATCTGAAAACACACATTTCCATTAGAAATACCACATATTACTATCAAAGATAATGTGGTGTGTATGTGGTCTATTCTGAACCTGGACATCCCATGACCTCTAACCCTGGAGCCCTCTCCCACCTGCTCTGCTCTCATGTACAACACATGAAACGTCTTCACCCTCCACCTTTGGCCACTGCCCAGCTGGGAGTCTCTGTTTGTATAGGCTCACTGCCTGAGACGCACGAGGCAACACGTGGAAGAGTAGGAGGCTAATCCTGTTAGTGGCTGAGGTCAAGGACATGCTGGGGGGGAGCCAGCCTGATGACCAGGCACCACATTACAGTGCAGAATTGTACACAACCCATGTGGTTCCTGTACTGAGAAAGTTGTCTCCTTTCTTTAAAGTTAAAAGTGAAATGCACATGAAATAAAATCATGTTCAATACTTGCAATCTAATATTCATGTCTGTGTTTCAACCAAATAAAGAAACACAAAATAGAGAGGTACATATTCAATAAAAAGTCTGGCTCTGAAAGGTTAGATTTAATGCCACACACAGAAAAACAAAATAAATTTACTCTCCAAATTAATAAACAAGTCTGTTTTGTTTCCTCTGTGAAAGACACAGTCACATTGCCACAACACCCAGTGAGCTCCAGGTGGACTAAAGCGAGCGCTCAAAGCAGTTGAAAGGATTGTTGCTGATAGTTGACCCCGCTCTGCTAAGTCGATACGGAGCTCTCACCTGCAGCTCCAGGACTCTGATGCGGTGCCGGTGGTTACTCAGCTCCTCCTGCAGCTCAGAGATGGTCTCCTTCAGCGCCACGATCTGCTGCTTCCTCTCCTCGTTCTCATGCAGCCAGTAGGAAACCTCGTCTGTGCAGCGGAACATATCAGGGCACTTCTGCTCGTCCAGCTGAGGCAGTGTGGCCACCAGCCGACACATCCCATCCTCCATCACCTGTTCCATGACAAACAACATCTAGCTTTCAGACCCCAGCTGTGACTGTGACTTTTCCCCTGACAAATTAATACATTCTACAACTGTCAGATTCAAAGCTTAACTGCAGCACATTGCTGACAGCAGAGAGAGTTTTTATTTTCAATGCCATGTCCTCACAAACCAGCCACAAGCTGATCTTGTGCTTTTACATCAGATATAAAGAGAAGACTTGAAATGCTTGTGCTGATATAATCACTTTATGTGCTGGCAGTATTATCTTGATAGAGAGCTTTAGTTTGTACTGTGACCGCTCTCCCTTTGATATCGCTGTGTGTTTAAGGCCAGTGTGCACTGCTGCAAATCTATAAACAAGACTGTTTTGATTTTTTTCCAGGTATTTAAGTCATCAGATTGGCCAAAAACATGCATTACTATCTGATTATTTTATCCTTAAACAGTCTAAGTTGATTTTCCAGAAAATACTGTGAAATTGCAGATTGCACAACCCACGCGCCTCCCAGTGATGAAGTCAGCTCATATCAGGGGGGTAAATACAGACAATGCAGGCGTCTCTCTCTCTTTTTTTTTTTTTTGATATTTTGTTCCAGATATGCAATGATGATTGCTGGGTAATATGGAGGGCCCATCATAAAAGTGTGTACTGTGTGCAAAAACATTCAATGCCAACATTTTCTTCTGGTGACTGGGCTGCAGTTGCACAGCAGTTGATTGGAATACAGCAACAGTGTTTATAAAGAAGTAATTCTGGGCTGTAGTTGACTGTCATTTGTCGTTGTCGTTCAGATTAAGATTTTTAAAACATATTCTGATCGTATAAATACAGTATGATGCAGTGCTTTAGATATTACTATCTGTCCAGGCCCCAAAGAGGTAAAAGTATGAAATATTTTACATTTTACTGATTTGTCTTGCAACCCCCTGGAGGTGGCCTGACCATTAGCTCGAGAACCACTGGACTAAACTAGCTGCAGAACAATTACGTTTTCTGCTACAGCTGTCTTGTATGATTGAGTCTGTACCTCATGCAGAGCACTACATACTGATACATCTCTGGAGTAAAAGGAGGAAAAAGCCTGCAGTAATACGTCTCTATCTCTTCCTCTGCAACATGACTTTGGCTTGTGTTCAGGATGTTTACAGTGATCACCTGGTTAGTGTACTCCCCACACTGGGATCCCCCGCCATTGCGCTGAGTGGTAGTGTTGAGGTCGTCTGCTTTGGCCTCTGGGAGCAACACGATGAGGATACAGAGAGCAGAGCACACGCTCCAGCCGGGAGGATTGGTTAGGGACAGGAGAGACATCGCTGCCGCCCGGTTAGTCTGTCCCTGCCTTGTCAGTGAGAGCGAGGACGGGACACGGGAGTGTGTGCTTCACCATGTGAGGCTCTGCTGGCTCTCCCTGAGAGGAGAGGAACTGAGACACTCAGTGTGTTGTGCTCCTACAGTGGAGTAGAATTCTTTCTGTCCATCCCTCTCTCTCTCTCTCTCTCTCACACACACACACACACACACACACACACACACACACACACACACACACACACACACACACACACACACACACACACACACACACACACACACACACACACACACCTGTCTCAGAACAACAACTAGGACCTGAGAGTAGGAAAGTGAGATTAAGTCTATCACATTACTGTAGTTTATCCTCTGGTAACTCAATAAACACACACACACACACACACACACACACACACACACACACACACACACACACACACACACACACACACACACACACACACACACACACACACACACACACACACACACGCTTACGTCACCTGCTCTCAAGGCCAAACTGAGGTTTTGACTTAATCAAGTTTCTAGTTTTAATTAGGAGGCAGGTAATAGTTTATATATTCTCACTTTTTAAGTCTCGCTCAAAAACATGCACACGTGCACAGATAACAAAACTAAATGTGGTACCGTCCTTTGCAGGAAATAGCCTTTGGTAACACTGTATAATAACCATACATTGATTAATAGTAAATAGTTAGTTTAATTAAACTTTAGTAACTTTTGTTTAATTGTTATTTTAACAGTTTGTTGTTGCACAAACTATAACAAGTCTATGATATATTCAAAAGTCTAGGTTTTGTTTCAACATGGGAAATTGTCCAGTGTCAAAAACACTTCTGGGGAATTTCGTATTAATAATAACCAAATGATTGGTAAACCTTTAAGATATTGATTAGGAGTTAGTGGAGTATGTGATTCTGTAGAAAGATAGCTGACTGCTGACTCTCATTTCAAACTAACAAGTACCAACCCAAAGCATCATCACTGACAGACTGGATGAAGTAATGGACATAGCCACTGTGACGTCACCCAATGGTTTGTGGGCTGCTCTTAAGCCTCAAGTTTGGCATTACAGCAGTTGTTGGTGAGCCAGAAACGACCATGCTTGGGCGAGAAGATGGATTTAACTGAGAGGCAGACAGCCTGTCAATCAAAGCAGCCTGCCCCCTTCATTATGTGTAACATTAAGCCTTAATAAAATGTAAACGGGTGAGATATATGAAGGAGGAATTAGCTGTAGAGACTAAAATCATGTTTTGTACAAGGCTGTAAACATGATCATTTCTGCTGTAAAGTTGGACATTGTAACATGGGGGGTCTATGAGGACTGAGTCACTCATGGAGCCAGCCTCAAGTGGCCGTTCAAAGAACTGCAGTATCTGGCACTTACGCACTAGCTGCATTTTTCAGCTGCTGAGGTTAACGCCTTGCTTCAATCAACTATCTTTTTTCAGAATCACACATTATTAAGTTTGTTGGGGCATGGTAGTGGGGGTAAGTGGGGGCCCCAGTAGGAGGGAGGCCCTTGAAAAGGCTGAAATGAGAAGTTTGGTTGTGTTTGCAGTCGTTGTTTTATTGAATTACTGCAACAATTACAGTAAAACTAACCGAGTAAATCAGTCACAAGACTGAACCATGTACAAAAAAAGAAAAAAATCAGAATCTCTTTGAGGCCCCTCTCACCCCTCAAAAGACACATAATGGTTTAGTCCACCCCTGCACTAGGATTCGTCTCTAACTGATGCCAAAGTCAAGTCAATGGGAAAATCAAGGCTCTATAATAAAAAAGAAAGAAAGAAACCAAACTGACTATGAAAATAAATAAATAAATAAACAAAAAAAAAAAGATGCATGACAGAGACATGGATCAAGAGGGGCAGAGCAGGGGGCCCACAGAGACTAGAATTTGATGCTATGCTCCTGTTTGCAACACTTTATAGCTGCTTAAAAGATATTTTATAAAGCACATGCAGACATTATTTGAATGGCTATTACACCCCTGCATTTTAAATGTTGCACCATTTATTTATTTAGAAATAAAGCTGCCATTGCTGAGTTGTTGTGTTAACTTTTGTAATCCCATCATTCTTATCTCCCACCGTATCTGTGGTGCAGTGCTGCATGTTCATGTTGCATGAACACTGACTTTACTTTCTCTTTATAAATGACATTTGCATTAATGCTGCATAATTAGTCACTCTTTTAATGGTGCTTTGTAAATCACCTATTTAGCATTAACTAATTATTATAAGCATTAGTTGTGCCTTAATGAAAGCCAGTATGTCATTGTTTGTTAACAGTGAAATATTTTTTAAACAAAGTTTAATGACGTATCAACTCACCATTTATTAATGATGATTATAAAGTTTTATCTACTTTTTTTTTGGTTACATTCCTAATGTAGCAGATGCAGTAAATGATGGTGTACTCACCCCAGTCACAGACCATCTTCTCCCCCCTTCCCGGCCCATTTCAGGCCGAGGGGTTCTCTCCATTCTCTTCCTTTCCCTCTCTGTATCTCGTCCTGTATCAATCACTCTCTGTCTCACTCTGTGTGCCTCATGCTCTGCTTCTGTCTCTACCTCACTCTCTCCTCCCCTCTCTCTTGCTCTCCCTCTCAGTGTAGACATCTTAGTCCCATAATCCACCTCTAAGAGGATTCAGAGCCACTGAGGGATGGAGGGAGGCAGACAAATAGGGAGGCGGTAATAAAATTATTGGGAAAAAGACAAAATGCTGCAAAATGTGCTTTTTTTTAAATCAACCAGCAGTATTTATTTCTTTCATGATAGAGCTTGAGTACTAAACAGTGTTGCATCAAATGCTGTGGCAACATGCACTGACTGTATTTCACGTCTATAAAGCTTTTTTGATTTTACTGCGTATCACGAGGAACAGCCTGATTGTGTCACAGACAGATCACAGAAACTGAGATTTTTCAGATTTTATTTTTAGATAAATAAATAGTGTCAGTGCATTCTGTGCTGTTTTTGGAATCGAATGCACATAAATTACATGCATCAGCAAAATGCCAGCACACACCAGCACCTGCAGTAAATAAGCATCACCTACAGGCACAATAATCCCACTCCATGCTCGCGGTAATGAAGGCTGATGTGAGTGGGAGTACGAGGGGTGCTGATCCTATTACAGTGGCCAAGCCGCTCTTTACATCTTCATGCTCTTGACTATGGCTCAGCAAACATAGTCTCCTTGTTATAGGAGAAATCTAAGTGCTAATTAAAGCCCAGCAGTTATTAAACAGACTGGCATAATATGCAACAAAAAAAAAATATATAAAAAAGTTCTTAAACCAGCATTCTGTACTGTGACTGCACTTTATCAATTTACCACACTGCCTGAGGAAACTCTTTCACACTTAAAGAGGCCCTGAAGAGAGACTGCAGCTTCCTGCTATTTTCACTTGACTCCTCACATCACACAGAAGACAGGGATGTGTTTTACCTGGCCAGTGCTTTGCAAATATGATCATTACAAATTTAAATCCACCTTTGAAGTCTCAGGTTAAATGTCCATGTTGCACCTGGTGGTGTCTGCTGTGTGCATGTGAGAGAAGCTGTGTGTGTGAGGCCACATGGTGGCACCATGTCACAACTTAATTACCTGCTGGCCATGACTGTGGTGATAATGAAATTCCCTACAGGCAGGGCTGCTGCTGATGACTAGCAGAAGATAACACAGCCAGAAAAGACCTGAATGCAGAAAATGATGAGTAATGGGATCTCTGTAATGTGGCGCCATGAATCAGTGCAAGTGTTAATTATCATTAATGCTCATCGGCAAGTTGGAGGTACAGAAACATATTCTTTTCTCTTTGTTTCGGCAGTTTACATCCTGAGTTTTGGTTCAGTTTCAATGTTATAAGTAGTCTACATTTACAAAACTTCATGGTGCAAATTGGGCGTTTTTGAGTCTGAAAAGAAATGATGACAAATTTGAGCCCATACTGTTTTTCCATTATGAAGCTTTTCATTAGTACACCCAGATTCTCAGAGGTGAATAGAAATATCTTTTGGTAAACAGTATTTCATGGAGACCGTGTTTGATAAACTGCTGTAACCTTTCACAGTGTACCTTCTCTGCAGCAACAGATTCAGAGCCAGGAACACAGAGACCAGCAGATATCTCCTCAAGGATAAATAGCTGCTGCTGATGGTGTGTTAAAAGTAGAAGTGAAATCTGAAATCACATTGTCAAAAATCCTGAAACGTTTAGGCAGCTTACAAGCAAAAAATATGTGTCCACAACTGGTAACTACAGTATTGAATTCACTTTCCCTCCCTGTTGTCAAAACAGCCCAACATGTTCCGATTCCAGGTTGTCACATGTTGCCATCTTGTCAGTGGCCTTTCACGGCTACATATTACACGCTAGGTAGTCTCTTGCGTCTGCTGTTGACATTCCTGGACACTGCAAACAATGCTGGGACTTCAACAAAAACATGTGGTTAGGTTTAAAACCAGCTGACCGGCGCCATATGACATTGCAAAAGGTTATGTTCGGCCACGCTACAAACTGATGCCTGGCACATATCATACCACCACAAAAGGTGGCTTCTGGCATCAGTGTGTGATGCTGAAATTAAGGACAAAGCAACAGTATTTGACAACTTCGGAAGAGAACTGGCTGAACTACCACACCCCCTTGGAGTGAAAACAAGAACTTTAAAAGTGCCTTTGCGGAATTGGAAAAATTGGTGGCACCATGCCATGCCTGCTGCTGTAATTTTCATGTCAAAGTAAGCGAATCAGGCACACAGCACACACAGCAGTCCTGTGGCTCCAGGTGTTTTACAGGGAAGGTGAAAGGTGAAAATGATAAGTCTCTTCTGTGCTAGTCTGCTTTTTTTCCAGCCATCAGAATGTTGAATCTACGTCAGCAGCAGTGGAGCCCCATCGGTGATTGAAATCACTCTAATTGGCAGTTCAGCTCGAGAAGAGAAATGGAAGTGAGGAACGTAAACAAGCAGCTAAAGTCAAGAGGAAGGGAGGTTGAAACAAACTTGTTAAATAATTCAGATTGTTTTTCTTGGACTCTTGAGCAGAAAGGTTTCCTGATAGATTGTGTTGTGGCTCACTAGTGCACGTTAAATATGCTTTGTTCTTTCAGCATTGGATTGGGTTGTTAATGTGCTAACTGGCTAACTAACCAACTTCCAGTTTCCCTTTTTGATTGGCAATCACAGACTACGGCCGCCTGCTGGTGTGAAGGGGTATTTCCTTTCATGCAGGTACAGAACATTTGTGCTAGTTGGCCCCGGTTGTAGTCCTTGTAGAATGTTCATGCGCTTTTTTTTGCCCAGGTGACATGAGGCGACGCAGCAGGCAGCTTTCGTCACCGCTAGTTCTCTGAAGTTGGCTCGGTGTTTGGGCCTTTAAGTCTATGAGAAAATGACTCTACTCCTCACTTGAATTATTACCTGGGTAAACAATTTCAAAATCAGTTTATTGTTTCAATAGCTAGTCTCAAGTCTTCTTCAATACAGCATGATGGTCATTTTGTAAATGAGGGTCCCATTTAAAGTAAGACTGGTCTGCTGCTGCAAAAGTAAATCAAACATTTTGTCTTTACTCATCCCTTACAGTGTTTTCAGATAACTTCATTTCTGTGACCAAATAATGAAAATTGGATCCTTTGCATTGAAAACCATCCCTCTCGCTGAATTATTCATGATGCAAAAAAAAGACAGATAAACATTTGTCATGATGTCAGGTGGCTTCTCCCAGCACAGTGACATGGAGCTAAAAGCTGAGGCTGAGTGATGTGACAGTTTGACAGGATGCAGGACAGGTGGTGATGGTACAAGAGGGACGTAGGAGGTATTTCAATTCCTGTGCTGGGAACATGACGTGTGTGTTTGTGTGTGTGTAGCGCACAAAGAATGGAGCACGAATTTGACTTTTGAATTAATTTCCTCTGACTAACAATGCACGACCCTTTGCTGAAAGGCTGCCTCCAGCATTGTGCCTATAGAGACCAATCATGTGTAACCAAGGGGCAAATGTCCATCACACAGGATGAAATAAGAGCAAAGCAGCTGTTGCTCTGAGTGAAAGGAAGGTGTTGAATGTAAAAAGGTGCAGAGAAATAAAACTGTTTCATGAACAAATGTGTAATTATATACACGTCTAACTGTGTGTTGAGGAAGAATAATATTACAAACCCAGTGAAATGTCTAAATTCACACACAGCATGTTACTCCTTTGATCTTACACAGCTTGCTCTATATTTTCTGAATTGAATGAGGAGTTACAAAAAGCCCTCTCACCATAACATCTAGAGCTCCACTGTCTGCCGTGACTGGAATATTGATTTTGTAGAAACACGATGAAAAGCTCTCTTATTCTTTATAGATTTGCCGTGATCTCTCAGTCACATACAGATGGGCAACATATTAAAAAAGAAGTGAGCCAAGAAACATGATGAAAAATGTAGGGGCTTCTATACAGGCCAGGGGCGGAGGTCACTGAACGGCTTGGTTAGTATAAAAATGATATGAATGATAATAATGCAAAGGCTTCTGCAAGGCTTTTCTTTTTTTTTAAAAAAAAGGGAGAATATTTTTTTAATCCCCACAGCAGCATTCCAGATTTGGAGAATCTCTGCCAAGGAGCATTAAATCTGTTGCTTTTGCAGATAATGGTGGCCCGACACCTTTATGTTTGTTTTTTTTTGTACAATTTTCTATATTTAGGCCTCGTCCACACGGACATGGATATTTTTGTAAACAGGGTCCACACACTCCACAAACCTCTGCCCGAATGAAAATGCAAAAACACAATTGGAGTGCTTTCAAGAGCGTGCCAAACCCGCAGGCGGTGATATAACCCTAATCCTGAAGCCACACAAAGACGATGGTGGCCAATAAAAGGCCTGAAAAAACTCTAGTATCAGACAAGGAGATTTAAAAGCGAAGTCTTGGCATCATGTCATGTCATACCAATGAGGTACAATACATGTACAGTAAGATCTGGTCTGCACTTGCTGCAGGTCTCAATAGCTGGCGCACTATCATTGATTTGGTTCACTAAGGCACCCGCCTTGGGTCGGAATATATTCGTACAAAAAATAAGGCCATGGTTAAGACTTACTGTACTGTGATTATTAAATAATCCATAATAAAAGACCATAAACAAATGCTTTCTATTTGCATCTTTCTAAAGTACATTGGCCACCATCCATTTGACCGAACCCAAACGTTCTCTCGGGCAGAGTGCACCCAGGTAGGCTATAAAAAGCGCACCCAAAGAGCACCTAGGCAATGTCCCTTTATTTCTAGCACCGTCCGCTGTAACATTCCAATACTGCAGCTCCAGCTTGCACATGTTTCACACCCCATAGTTCTCATGGGATTAAAGAGCGTGTCCTAGCCTCCTTTGAACGGCCTTGTTACCAGAGGGCTTCCCGGAGTTGTGGCCTCCGTCGTGCATTGTGACGCCTCTGTTCCTCAATTTAGTGAAAGAGTAACTGTATATTTATGTCTAAACATTCCTGTTAGAAAGGTTATTTCATGAACACAAGTAGAACCATTGTGCAGGACACAGACTGAATGCCAATGAAAAACAGATTTAATGCCACAAAGGATGATAAAGAGACTGCTGGCGAGGGATGGGAGGGAGTCCAAGGTGGCGGAAATGTGGCTGGCGTGGGCAGACAACAAAGGGAATCATGCAGAGCGTGTGAATGGTGTTGGTGCCACCAACAGTGGCTATGGTTACATGATGGCTTCTCATTCGTAATGAAATAAATCTGAATGAAATCATTCGGAATTAAAGTCTTTCCAGGTAGTTTACATGGGAAATATTAATTTCGACTGAGGGTTTACACAGGACATCAGTTTAATCGCCTGTATTCAGGTCTGCGCAAGATTTGGGGCAGGGAAGGTTTCTGATTGGATAGGGAACGGGACGGATATTACGTGTTTACGTTTACCGGAAGAAAACACTGTAGTCCTCGCTCCGGATAACAAGATGCTTGACGACGCTGTTCTTAGTGCCTTTTTTGGGCGTGTTTTGCTCATATTCTTGAAGCAGCAGTACGACAACAACCTTGCTCCGCTAATGCCTCATCTGTTGAGGAGGAGAAGGGAGATAGAAGACCGTGCTGTGGCGAATGGAAACCGGTGAGTGCAACAAGTCCGACTGCTCTATCTCAGCCCGATGCTATGCAGCCCGTTGCCATGTGGGTATACATGCACACAAAATTCTTTCATTTGGAATGACAAACGGAATAAACCACCCCCTTTAATCAGATTTAAGCTTCAATCGGAACGACTGTTTACATGACCACTTTTGATCGGGATGGCCTTTCAGTCCGATTAAAAGTGGAATTAAACTGTCCATGTAAACGTACTGACTGTGGCAGTGAGTGGTTGGAAGATTGGAGCAGAAATCCTGCATGTGGACGAACTGATATGAGGCAGGTGTGCTTGATGAGCTGATAGCAAACAGGTGAATGTGATGAACAGCGCCAGGGAAAATCAGGAAGGGAGACCACGCCATACCAGCGCACACAGAGAAAGCAAAACACAGGGAGAGAGCACCTATCAGGTTGGAGCACCAGCACTATTTTCATCACGTCTGCCATTTCAGGAAATGTTGCCTCATTTCTGACAAAAGATAACAGGCCACATTCTGACATCTCAAGCATAACAGTTTTTCCTGCCTACAAGTCAATACTGAAAATGGAGTTTCTGAAAATCTTTAGCAGACAGTTCAATAAAAGGTTTGTTTTTAGTGCCCTAGAAAGTTTATGTGTGGATGAAAGGACAAAATGCATAAAAACAAAACAAAACAAAACAAAAAAACAGCTCAGGCCCTGAACACACAGAAAACATTTTGCAGGTTGCAAAACACAAGGTGCACTGCACTGCCTTTTTTCAATTGAATTCCACAACTAAGAAAAGTGTGATTAGTGATTAGTATCTATTTCCTAAAATGTTGATGCAGAAGGTACTTGCTGTAGCTCTGGTTGAGGGTGAGAGGCTGTCGGTAAATAGTTTGTTGGGCACAGATAAACGGAGATCTGTGTGGGTACATGAGACCCTAAGAGAGAAGGTGGATCATGGGGAGTACAAATTTGTGTAACTAGAGACCAATAAAAAGTCAACAGCAAAATCATACCACGATACCTGCTGTGGAAACAATGAATTAACAATGAAACTCCATGTGAATGCTTCACACTTGTGAATAATGGAATGAGTTTTCAGAGCTGTGACTGAGGACCTTTTTTTTTTTTTTTTTTTTAAATTGTCACAGCATTCTTGAAAGATACAATTATATATGTAACTAGATTCATTTTAGCTTCTGATAAGTGCCGGAAAATCCTGTATTACTGCTCAAAGAAAACCAGATGACTGTTCACCGATGGATTGTTTCCAGCTGCTGCCAGCACTGTGACATGCACACCTATTGCTTTCCAATGAGATCGTTTTTCTACACCTCGCCTTTAGGACAGATCACAAGTCAGGTCACCTGGTCGTGATGCATTGACTGCAGCTAGAGGCTTCCAGCATGTGACTCGATCAGTCAGTATCAATTCGTATGCGTCGCCTGTCTGCACCATGTTCTGGACGCATAATATTTATCTGCAGCACATGCCATTTTTACCAGACAGTTATTCATAATGAGGCAAACATGACCATCAGATTTCAGTCTCTTTCAGTCCACCTCACACACGCACACGCACACGCACACGATAGATTTCAAGTTCTAGCTTAAAGCTTATGGCGGTAATAAATTTGAGCAGACACCAGACTTTAATCTGCTCTATTTATCACTGTGCTCCCCTCGGTATCATGTATCATGTCAACCTTATTACCTGAGTGCACCACAGGGACATGCCAGACTTGAACTAGAGTAAGTAAAAGGCAGAAACAGCTAGAGGAGGTGGCTCGGGCTAACACAGACAGATTACTGTCTTTGATGATAACAGCTTCAGATATCATCTTCTGAAATTGGAGGGGGTCACACAGAGCATCTCGGATGAGTCAGTCTGTGGTGATGCATTTTATTTGGTAACTTACTCCTGGCAGCATTCGTTTGGAGGAGAGTTGAAAATCAAAGAGAAGAGGGTCACGAAAAAGCTAAATTTCGCAGGTGAAGTGTTCATTTAAGTGTAACATTTTCCTCCACCTCGCCTATGTCGGGCTGACATTTTTATTTTACAGATACTAGAGGTAAGTTAAACACAACATGACATCCCTTTCCACACTATATTCCCCTCCAATGCCTCTCTGAATGATTTATAAGAAAAACCTGAGGGCTTCACCTTCCTCTGCAGCAGGTACTAATTACAGCTCGCTTCAGAAACGTCATGGGCTCTCATTTACCATGTCACTGGTGTGTTGGCAGATTCATCCAGCACATGGCTGCCTGTCTCATTGCCTTGCCAGAGGCGAGACTTAATCTACTCCTTCACATTGCGGCGTGGAGGAGTACTTTAACTTCATGTTTTTACTGCACATGCACTATGCATTGAACTCACCTGCAACCCATAATTACTTATCTACAAAATAATGTCAAAATATCAAGATCAAGACTTCTTTTAACTGTATATTTCTCAAACATAAAAAAACTAGAATGCAAACAGACAAAGAGAAGTTAATACATTACATCATGTTAAAGATGACTGCGAATTTAAACCTGCATTAACTAACTTTATGGTGACTTGGGGGTAGTGGAAACTGCTGTTAGCTGTTAAGTGTTAGCAAACTTGTTAGCTAACAGTTGCCTATTAATGCATCCAGCAGATACAGAGCAACTTTAGCATTCAGTTTGAGTCGTGACTCCAGGTTTTCATCCTTTATGCTCTGTTTTTGGTCTCCACCAGCTCCTGATGGAAATATTTAGCTCTTTAGATGCTAAAAAGCTCCACTATGTTCACCAGCTATCTTTGCTGTTCGCATCTGATGCTGGGCAGGTAGCATACAGTCAATTTTTAAAGACCAAAAACCAGGAAATAATGCTAATGAGAGCAATAAGAAGAAGATGATATACTTGATATAGATGATATGAAATTCAATTTATTTTTCCACTCTCTTGTCATATACACACACAGACCCGAAATACACACACATGCACAAACAGGACAGGTTAGGTTTAGAAAAAGTTTGTGTATTATGTTCAAACAAATGTGTGTGTTGTGTACGGGGCACAAGTATGTTGTAAAGTAAAGGAAGTACATCACATAACATTGCGTAAATACCTAAAAGATGTACATATGTTAAGTTTAAAGACGTCCATATTGACTTTTAGTTTCACCAGGGCACGAGCAGTGGTCTCCTGGGGGAAAGTCCAGTCCATCCAACTTCCTTCCTATGCGGACTCCTTGCTATTCAAACTACCTATGGGGTAGTAGAGTAAACATGTGGGCTGGAAAACCAAACAATGAGCTGAAAGACGCTAAAAGGCTCAATGAGTAAACTACACGCCTAATCATTTAATCCATTGTTAATATAAAAATACGGATTAGAGGAGCTTTAAAAACAAACCATAACTCATTTGAATTTTAATTTTAAAAACTATATTTGAAGAGCTAAAATCATAAACCTGCATGTCAGCTGGACATCTCAGGGTTAAAACTCGCCTGCCGTGTTTCAAATCAAGCTGACAGATGTATCATAAAGCCAGCAGAAATTCCTCCTGCTCCATTCTCCTTCCCCTTATCTCGTCTGTACTGTTGGTCTCCAGAGGACGAAACTGCCTCGACCTCTGCTTCACAGGACACAAACAGCATTTCTCACACACAGCAGTGCTCATCCTGAACGGACACACCACGGGAAGTGTGTGTGATGTACACCAGAGGGACCATGTTAGCAAGACAAGACAGGTCTGACAAACGTGTATTAGCTGGACAAGCAACACTGGCTTTACGTCAACACAGTCGACTGCATGTGCAGGTACACTCTGTCTAATGTTATTACTATTGAATGCAGCTTCCTCTTTTCAACCCGCAGGGTGAATGAGTGCACTGAGTCCAGAAAAACACAGTTGATATTCAGCATAAACATGATCCCTCTGAGAATGAATAGAGAGTGAACAGAATCTAGTTCCAAGAAAAAGATAGCAGTCCATGTCAGACCACTCAACATGTAACAGGAGGATCAAACGCAGTCCCTGGAGTAAGAGACAGGTCCTTAAAGTTAATTGAGTATTATTGCGTGAATTAAAATCAATACTCTTTTGAAAAGCATTTTTTAAAGTCTCCCTGAGAGAAGAAACAAATAACACAAAGCAAGAGTGACTGAATAATTGATACAAGTCATCAAAAAGGTGGCAATTATCAGACTCCATTTACTGCTGATGGAATAAGTAGGTTTCAAAGGAGGGAATTATGTATTTAAAAGTGTTTGCTTTCAGAATTAAAGTTCCCTTTGATTAATTTTTGTTACAAAGTGATTTAGCGATGTTTTTCCTACCACTTCTCAAATAAGACAATTGAGAAAAAATAATAGTCTAGGTAAAGACAATGATTTATTAAGAACAGAAAGGCTGTGGTGCCAAAACAATAAAAGTAATAGTTTCATCACAAACTAAAGCACTTAAAACAGGTGACCAGTGGGTGTGGATCTGAGGCACAGAAAAAAGAAAATCCAAGAGGAAAAAAGCAATAAGCAACAAATAGTAGAGACAAACAGAGAGCCACAAGAAACAAAGGGGAATGGGGGAAACAGCTGACACATGAGGAATAAAGGAAAGACAGAGACTATGACAAAAGAGTTCTGACAAGATAGTGGGTAGCACTCCTTCAGCTGATTTTTCATCCCTAATCCAGATGGTCATCAGCATATGGTTTCTGCTCAGCCTTGCAATATGCTCTTACATGCAACAAAGCGTAACAAAATAAATGTTTAGTTCAGCAGTTGCACCTGTTACAAATAAACAGCCTTAATAAGTTGTTTTGTTCTTTTTGGGGAGTTCTTGGAAGAAGTGCAAATCAAAAGCAACAGGAGAGAAAGGACACATTTATCACACAGATAGAATCAGCTCACGGAGGCAGAGGGGAGACAAGACTCTACAGCCATGCAATCTCAGAACAAATCAGCTGTTGGTCTGACTACATTAAGCCTCTGGGGGCAACAGCTTTGTGGAGTACCCGTTGTAGCCACATTCAGGCCAAGACTTCCTACTCTGTGGATTACCTACTCGGGAAATTTCTGCGCATCCATATAAACAGGGATCTGCATATAAATGCCATCCATCCATCCATCCATCCATCCATCCATCCATCCATCCATCCACCCCAGACGTTCCTCTCCCCAACAATCCTTTCCAGCTCCTCCTGGGGGACCAACGGTCCAAAAAAATTAACACTTGGATGTACATTCAATTTTTAGTTTGGTCCATGTTTGGCTTCAGTGGACGGGAAAGATGTATGACCTACATTGCCACCAGTCATTAGGGGGCTTCACTTTTGGGGAGCCACATCATGTTGTCCATCTTCATATACCGTATATGGATTCATCCCCTGGGGACTATGACCGTCTGTACGAACTTTCATTGCAATCCATTAGGTGTTGAGATTTCATTCTGATCCAAAGTGGTGGCCACTCAGCTAGCGGAGCTACAAATATAGCCCCAATGGGTCCTCAACCACCACACCATGTTCTCTGATTCTCAGAAATGGGTTATTTTTAGCTCCTGCTATTTTTTTTTACCTCTAATCCTATATTAGATTAGATGAAGACTGATGAGATGAAGATGTTCCTCACTTGATGCCCCTTGTATCCACATATCCTGTGGCCAGCTGTAGCATGGGGGCACTCAAAGATCTAACAAGACAGAAGCAAACACACACACACACACACACACACACACACACACACACACACACACACACACACACACACACACACACACACACACACACACACACACACACACACACACACACACACACACACAAAAACACGTGTACACAAATTCTGCCTGCAAGCGACTCAGAAGAGATTACACGCGCTTTGTATGACCCTGATCACGGGGCAGATAATAATATTGATTTGATAATTGTAAAGGTTATGTTAGACCTCAGGCTACTCAAGGTTTTAACTGCAGCGGTTGAACTGGTGAGTCACAGCAAATTAGTGACCTGTTGTTGTAAATGCTGGTACTCCTCTCAGTGTCATGAACTCAATTTTTTGCTCGGTTTGAATATCTTCAAGGCCTGCACGCTACAAACCCAAAAATGTTCCAACCTGCACACATTAACATACTGTATCTAACATCCTTACTGTATTCACAGCATGAGGCTCCTCTCCAGCAGAATGAAGTGTGGAATGAATATTTAATGAATGCGGGGCCTCTTTTGTGTCCCTCCTCTCACCCTGCTGATGACGTCAAAAGGAACTGTGGTTTTCCGTCAATTGCATTATCCATATTTGCTCTTTCACTGCCTGCCTGCTACTGATTGAGAGAAGATACGGGCGCCCCCGTCACAACAACATACACACACATTCACTGATGGCGGGGAAGGTGTGTCCTGAGACTCAATGTAATCCTCTGCACAATCACTTTAAACTGAAAGTCTTGCATTTGCAAATTTGTTCTGATTGTAACTGTTGTATATTTTACAGCTTTAAATAAAGAGCACAGCGTAACTTTTCGCCAGCTCCTCTCCCGACTTCAGTGTCAAATGTATGCACAGTGGTTAGTCTCAATATTGGTGTTAAATGCAAGTTTCAATATCCACAAATTAAAACAAGATTTGGAAGTGCGCAGGCTGTTCACATCCAATGTTCATGCGCTAACCTGCGAAAGTAAAGCACCACAATTTGTATATAGTTATATATTATTATTATATATATTATATATATTATATATTATTATATTATTCAGGAACCAGTAATCACATCCACTCAAAATCTGCCTTTGCGTGACCAATGCACTGACACAAATCACAGCACTGTCCCCCAGGAGACCTGTGCTTGGGAACGTGTGAGACCAATTAACTTTGAGATATTTTAACGGTATGTTGTCACCATGTTTCTTTTCCCAAACCTAATCTACATAACTGTAGCTGCCTAAACCTAACCCAGGCAACTTTATGAAGCCCAACCATATAAATTCACTTGCTGAAACCAAACTGACTATTATAGCTATGAACCATTGTATGTGCATTTTTGTGCTTGAGGACATGTTGAAATGTGTATGGCAATTTGTGAGTAATTTATCATGCATATTAAACACCCGAATAGGTGAATGAACCTGAGGTTAGAAATCTATAAATAGAATATTGGGTTCAACACTGCTCAAAAAAAAAAAAAAAAAGAGAGAACACTTAAATAAAACATCATATCTTGATGAGCGAATAATTCAAGTTGAAAATCTTTACTGACGTACATTGTACCTTGTAGAATTGTCCTGCACTAAGAGGAACCCAGGGCCCACTGCACCAGCATAAGGTCTGACAATCGCTCTGAGGATTTCATCCTGATACCTAACAGCAGTCAGGGTACCATTGGCTATGACATGACCTTTGTGACCCTCCAAGGATATGCCTCCCCAGACCATCACTGACCCACCGCCTAACTGGTCATGCTGGATGATGTTACAGGCAGCATAACGTTCACCATGGTGTCTCCAGACTCTTTCTTGCCTATCACATGTGCTCAGTGTACCACCTCAGGTACCACCTCATGCTACCAGTAGTGACGAGGATACTAGCAGAACACCAAACTAGAGAAGAATCAGTCAGGAGGGATAAGGAGAGAGCAACTGTCTGTGGCCACCACATGTAAAACCATTCCCTTTCTGGCGGTTGTCTTGCTTTTGCCTCTTTGTTGTCACTTTGATTTGCACCAAAGCAGGTGAAACTGATTCACAATCACTTGTGCTTCCTAAATGGACAGATTGATATCCCTGAAGTTTAACTGACCTGGTGTTAGACTGTGACCATTAAGTGTTCTCTTATTTTTTTAGTAGTGTATTTACATGTTCAATTGTTTGAATTTTGTTGGTATGAACACCAAACGTTCCCACATTTTCCAACCCATTTTAAAGTTTTGCTTTCATGTGTGGATCATGAAACACACATTTGTTACCAGTACTGACTGTCATTTCTCTCCACACCAATCTGTGTGTTCTGTTCTTCACTCTGTCCTGTGTGGATCTCTCCTTGATGTCACACTGACCTCACTGTCATTCTGTTCAGTTACTGAGTCAAATCACTTAACCACACTTGGTGTTTTTTGTCCTCTTTTTGTTATGTTCTTGAGCTGAGTAGAGCTGTGACAATGACTCACACTTTTATGTAATCCAGTGTCAAGTAATTGTATGTATTGTGAATGGAAATGCTGAATCACACACTTAATCACACACCCAATGTGCTTAATCACACTTCAGTGTTTTTCACACCGAATTAGAGCAGCTGTATTAGCAGGAGTGGATTCTCTGCAGACTCCAATCATTGCATCGAACATCCTGCTGCTTAGAATGACACAGTAGAGAGGTGGGAACCTCGTATCTCCCAGACCTGAGAGATATTTCTGATTGAATAATTGGTCTAAGGTTTTCACATGAGGATCACTGAAAACGAACTGGTTTGCTTGTAGACTCTAACATGAATCAGGACCTAAAAATCATTCCCTTCTCAATCTTGCAGTGAGTTTGTCACACACACACATTGTCATATCCTAGGAGTTCAATGATTTATCGCCACAGTGAAGTTATATAGGCTCAAAGGAAGCTATGCAGGTACAGGTCTAGGTAACAGGAGCTCAAAAGCAAAACCACAATGCAAGAAAGGAACATGCAACTTTGACAGACTGGCAGGGAATGAGTGGAAATGGGCTGGTTAAATACTGCAGGGCTGACGAGGGGAAGCGGGAACAGGTGAGCAGGTGGGCGGGGCAGGTCAGACAACTGCAGAGCTGATGAGGGAAGCGGGAACAGGTGTGCAGAAGGGTGGGGTGCTCAGGTGATGGGGAAAGCCTGGGAATCTGGTGGATGGGTGGAAAATGGTAATGAAAGGGCCTGGAGAATATAGAAAATGGCCACAGACTGTGACACATGTCTTGGTTTTGAAAGCAATTATTGTTACTGCGCTGTACATTTCTTCCAGTCTCACCTTTGCCAAAGTAAAATGCAACAAGTGACTGTGGGTGCACACTTTTTCTTTTTACTTTATGAAGGCACTGCAGCTGCCCTTAAAACGTATAAACTGTTTTACATGCAGTACAACATTACGCCCTGAACTTTGACCCTCTTGCTTTTATATCCGTTACTGTGGAGATAAACAATGCGGTGTACTGAGTTTGCCAGAGACAGAGATCAGAGAGAGAGCTCTGCTGTTGTTACTTTGCAATGTATGTAGTTTAACTTTAAAGTTATATCGGCACAGGTTGTAGATTCTAACGTGTCATATTTGCGACAGTGAAATTACATCTACAGCTCTCCACTTTTGTTTTTTTGTAGTTATGTCCTTTTGTGGTTTGTAATATTTCTGATTATTTGTTGACTTAAACAATCAATATTCCTAGTATTACTGTTCGACTGGTCATCAGTGACTTGAATGTCGTTACAATGTCAAGCCTTCATATATTTGCAGCTCAGTTGATGTGATGAATCCTTCTGCTGCGTAATGGAATAGCCAGAAAAGCATGCCAGCTTGCATACTGCAAAATTGGCCCAGATGTAGTAGAACATCCTGGTACTTTTGGCATACTGCATACTAAATATTTTTCTGGCATACTATATAGTTCTGTAATATAAGTGTTGGAACACACAGCGTATGTGTGTGATGTTACATGTATGGATACAATGTATGTATGTGTCTTGTTGACACGGGACAGGCATCAGTAAACTGAGAAATCAGAGAGACCTCAGTATGATTGCATCTGACCCCTTTATCGCTCTGTGAAGGTAGAGCTGCAGTGTTTTTGATCACGTCACAGTTGACCATATTTTTAACAATTCACTGAACTCTAGAGAGCGTAGCGAAAAACTTTATTGGACATAACATTGCTTTTGAAGAGGTAGCTGGTTGGGAGAGGTTGTGTATCTATATTTCACATCACAGTTTAATGGAGTTAATCATAAAGCTTTCATAAAACACTCCATTATCTTATCACTGTTACTTGTGGCTTGTGTAAAGTATGCACACTGGCATACAGAGCCACAAAAAGCACCTAATACTTAATGTATCTCTAATGCAGCATTTCAAGGAATGATTTCAATGGGAGCTGTGTGTGGGCTTCTCTATTTCAGTTTCCTTTTTGCTGAAGGCTGCAAAAGCAACATCATATGATAGACCAGAGGTTCACTCTGAATGTTTAGTTCTGTTTAATCTGCCACATAATAATCCACAACAATGATTTGCTGTAAATAAGAAGTCACAGCCAACAATGTGACAATGAGAGTGACAACAGAGTGCAATGAGAGGACGATCTGCAAACAAATTAATACACTTGAGCTCAAAATTGCCGTTTCAGTGAGCAAAAATATACTGTATATATTATTATACTGTAAACGCAATACCCAACCACAAACAACATTTTGCCTGACATGACCTGTAACCATGGTAACAATGCATGGTCATTTGTGGAGAGGAAAGAGTCTCCTTTCTGCTCAGACGAAGGTGAAACAACAAATAAATACAGGAGAATGAATGTTTGCTTTAGGTTACAGATGATGCATGGAAGCTGGGCTCTGCCGCTGCCGCCATTCACGGGCGACAGTGAGTGATGAATTTCCATAAGCCCTCAGACTGTTCATCAAACCGTAGCTCCATCCTCCCACTCTGCCCTTTTAACTTATAGCTCTATCCACCCACTTTGTGAGCTAATCAAAGTGGCATGCTTTCTTTTTGATTTGCATAATGATAATGACAGGAGGAATGTGTGTTTGTGTGTGTGTGTCTGTGTGTGTGTGTTCTGCCGCCTGGCAGTGTAATTACAGGATTCTGCTGCCTCTATTAGGACGATTAAACAGTTTTTACTGAATTTCCCCATTCCTAGCAACAATAGACTGATTACTGCTGAAGAGCTATGAATCCTGTAAATGACTCATTACTCACTCTACGAGCTAATGTACAAGGCTGGCTTTGAAGTCAAATATAAGAAATTAGATCAATGAATATAATAAAAGGTAAACCATACAACAAATAACCAGGGACTCATAACTGTGCAAAAAAGAAAGAAAGTTGTAAACAATGACAATGCTAAAATTCTGATTTGAGCAGGTATCAAACGTTGCCCGTCTTAGTTACCAGCTGCGGCAATGTTGTGACAGTGGGTATTATTTTCACTTTGTGAGTCTCTGTGTGTGTGTCGTCATGGCAAAATGAGGTAATGGTGGCACCTTTTGTAGTGGGAACTACCACAGATGTCACTTTGAATATTTTGCTGGTTATTGAATTTGTCTGTTGACAGATTTTATCAATGCAACGTAACAAAACTTGTTAAAAACTGCAGTTCTTTGAATGGCCACTTGAGGCAGGCTCCAAAAGCCAGTCAATCCCCACAGACCCTTATGTGAAAATGAATGTCCAACTTTACAGCAGAAATATACATGTTGACTGCCTGCTCCCCATTTATGACAACTGTACAGGGGCGGGCTGCTTTGAGTGACAGGCTGCCTGCCGATAGTGTCCTCGGTTTCTCAGACAGCACCAACCTCTGACCCCAATATGGTCACTTCTAGCAACGGCTAAAATGCTAATGTTGAGACTTCAAAATGGGAGTCAAACAGGTGATATCATGGTAGCTACATCAATTATTTTATACAGTTTGCGGAAGCAACAGATGTGCTCTGAGCTTAATGCTATTGTAACCGTGGAAACACTCACAATGACAAGGCTAAAATGCTGATTTGAGCAGGTATCATATATTGACTGTCTTAGTTACAAGCCGTAACAACGTTGTAAGGGCAGGTATTATTTTCACCATGTAAGTTTAAAGTAAGCGTGTGTGTGTGTCACGCACTGTGTGCTATGCTGATGACACTCAGCTGTATATTTCACTCAAGCCTCATTCCAGCAGGCAGCAATCCAACTCGTCAAATACTGCCGCTTTGTCAGTGGACGTCAGACATGGACCGACGTGACAGGACAGCTTTGTTCCTTGGTGTCTGACGCTGCAAGTCACTGGCCAAGTGCCGGATTCCGACGACTTTGGAGTGCGATCAGGTTGTCAAAGACGTTACGTCCAAATTGCTATCAACCTATACTCTTCTTCATCGTCTATGTGACACACGGCTTCAATGAGCCCTTTCAACTGTCTTTGGCCAGTGGCAGCATGTTGCACCTCTCACCATGACAGGTTCGTCTTTTCCAGCTCCAGTGCCACAGTTCTGCACCAGGTGGTTTTGGGCCTTCCAGGTTTTCTTTGCCTGGTTGTGTCCATCTTAACACGACTCTGGTGATCCAGCCCTGTTCCCTGTGTGTGATTTCCTTGGTGATGCTCCGGTTACCTGTTCTTTCGTACAGTTGAAGATTGGAGACTTTGTTTGGCCAGAAGATCTGGCATATTAGTCTGAGGCATCCGTCGTAAAAGATCTGCACTCTCAACTGTATCCAAAGTCAGGGTCCAGTCTACAGTTTATGGAGTTTGCTCAACCTTGTCATAAAATTTCATTTTTTGGTCATTAAGTTGAACAAGCTTTCCTTTTGGCTGAGTGCCAGGCTGTAAAAACACAAGTGCTTTGCTCAGAGAGCTTGTTGAGTTCAGGAACATGACATTATTTTTTTTAATGGAAGTGCTGAAAAGCAAGCTATGTATATATTTTTAGCTTCTGTGTGCAGCAAGAAAAACAGATACTTGATATGAGGAGGTATGTGTAATCAGGCACCCATTTTCCCTAAGCACCATTACTCTCATTATATGAAATCCAAGAAAAAGAACATGATGAATAAAGACATTTGGTGTATACATCTACAGATAGATAGCTGGCAAATGAGACTTCTTACAAGTCTCTGGTCATTCATCCATTACATAATTACCTTCAATTAAGATCTGGTGCAAATCTCATGACTCGCCTCATTTCCATAGTCATCAAACCCTTCAGTGACCCCTCGTGTCCTGTATGGAAGTGTCTGCATATGTTACGTTTCTCCATTCATTATGCAAGTTATGGTCCCTAAATCATTCATTTATATGCAAGCACAGTGAGGTTTAAAAAAAAAGACAGTGACCCAGCTTACAAATGCATAAGCCCTCACAGAGCATAAGAGGCATAGTTACCATAATTATTATGAATTAAATAACTTTCCATCTTAACAATATTTCACACATTGTGAATGAGCTCTGACTCAATCAGCTGCACAGCGTTGGAACTTAACTCCTAACCAGATTAACTGTTAGAGCTAATGACTAATGACAGACTAGCCTTTCAAGCATCACTTATCTCCCAAATAAGCCACTTAGTAACGACAATGAATGACACTAATTTACTTCAAACTGTCTCAGTTACTGGCACTTTATACAAACAAATGTAGATGATTTACTCAAAGCAAAGTCATTTCACATGCTGCTTTACACAACCGGAAAGAAGATGCAGAGACAGAACCATAATTAACATGATAAGTGTAAAGCAAGAGGGAGAGGTTAGGCCACTCGATGAACCGGCTGTTAATGGCTCAATTTGTGTTAACGGCACAGACTAGCACATTCAAGAGTGTAATATTCATTTCAGAAATGGAGTGGTCCTCTACTGGGAACTGCTCAAGCTACGACAGCAGAAATACTAATTCAAACATTTACTCAATAGTATGTAGTCTGAGTCAGGGACAGTGTTGTGCACATTAGTGTAATGATATTACTTTTACCAGTGATGAGTAGTGTAACTAATTACTGATAACATTTCAGTAGTAATATGACAGTTACCCCAAAACCAAATAACTCTTTACATCCTTACTTTTGTTTTAACCCCCCAGATAACGTGGACAACAGCAGACGACAATCAATTTAGAGTAGTAGAGTGCTCAGGAAACAACACCCTGTACAAAGTGCTGAGTTCACAAACGGAGCTAAGTTGCCTGCTAACATTAGCTAGCTCGCATAAACACCTGTCTGAATAGCTGTCATTAGCAACCTACAGTGCATGACTATAACGTTAGCTACAAATAAATCTTTCATTAAATGTTAGTGAGCTAAACTTAAGTGAACTGATTGATGAGAGAAACATTTTTTTCACGATCAAGATGATGTGTGCCTGCATCTTATTAATTAAAAGTCTTATTAATCAAAAGTGTGAATTCTTGGAGGGAATAATATTACTGTGAACCTTTCTTATCTCATTAAAAGTTCTGCTGTGTAGGATTTAGTGGCATTTAGACAGCCAACTGAAACTTCTCCAAGTCTGTAGGAGACATACAGTGGCTGATGTGAAGATGTGAAAACACAAAAACATGAATTTGAGTTGTCCATTCTGGGCCACTGTAGAACAACATGGCAGACTCTGTGAAAGAAACCTGTTTCACATGTAGATATGAACGGCTCACTGTAATGAGAACACATCAGTTCTTATTGTCAAGTGATTTTAAACAAATGAAAACAGTTATGAATATTATTTCAACTTCCTGCCACTAGATGGCTCTAAATCCAACACATATGACCTTTAATTCTGAGTATGAAATCATTCGGGCATGACTGTGTGCCCTATGCAAATAATGCTTGATCACTGTTAATTAAAACTGTTAAAGATAGATATTCTGGTGCAGCAGCAGTATGGGATGTCATGCCTGCGGTCAGAATTGGAAGGACCAGAGGTCACAGAGGAGACAAAGAGTCACGTACTGCATGTCTTCAGTCAGTTTCAGAGTGCATGCTCATTTCACTTTCTCCAAATTCTAAGAGACTGGGAGTCTCCCTCCTCGTCTGAAAGCCACAGCCTTGTGCCGCTGCTAACAGGCATGAGACAAAGATAATGAAAATTGCATTCTTGAATTAAATCAAGGATTATATTTCAGCCAAATGAGAAGGGTAATTTAATTTCTCCAAATTCAGGGGTCATTCGTGGTAACAAACACAGGAGGCTCCACTCAGGGCGAGTGTCTCTCTGTCTCTCATCTCTCTGCAGACTCAAAGCTTCTGTTTTGTGTTTGTCAGCATGATAGATGATAAGATAACTGATAAATGAATTACAAGCGCACTCAGTCTTATTTTAATGAAGGACAGTTTTTTAATATCAGTGCCTTTGTTATGACTGTCAGTGTGACAGGCTTACATTGCAGTAGCTGGAGCAAGAGCAGTGTGTGTATGGGCAGATTATGTAACACACAAAGTGAGATGCTGCATGTTTTAGTGCTGCCTCTGCATGTTTTTTTCATATGACGTGTGCGTGCATGTTTACTACCTTTTCTGTTGTAATCCCAGATTCCTTTACCCTCATTTTAAAATGAGGAGATTGATTTAATAGAGAAACATTTTACACCAACATGTAAGTCCGTCTTATTTTCTCTCTTTTGTCTAATTATAGGCTGCCACACCAATATACTGCCGCCAAAGCACTCCTGTTCTTGGTGACACATCAGTGGGTGACAAACTGCAATGCTGAACAAGTAAGAGGTATAGCATATCAACACAACCCCACTTTATCCTGTCAAAACAATACTCACAATGTTTGATCAATTTTAATTTTAATTGATTCTTTTGGTCGGTGGACACTTATAGACTAAAGGAATATAAATAACTTACCAGGTAATCGAGGAATGGACACATATTCTGACTTTATGACAGCTCCAGAGATAACGTAGGGAGTCACCGCTTGTTTTTTGTTGTACAGGTAAATCTGAATGATTACGCTCTTCTCTGGTGCTCATGGTTTCAGTAACGTTAGCTAAAGAGGGTAGTCAACAATCTGGTTTTATACATCCAAAGAAATTCTATAAAAATGAACTACTTGGCAACCAGACCAGGCCTCTAATTGAGACAGGCCTTTATTTGCCAAAATGTGTAGCTACATCGTGCTGGTAAAAGGGACAGACATTTAATTGGGACTAGGCTTTTTTAGTTTTACAGAATCTCTGTAGTTTTGTGTCTCCTTTGCTCCTTTTTATAGCTAGTTTGTGTCTCTTTGCAGTTCCTTTGCTTTGCTTTGTAGCCATTTTGAATCTCTTCCTGGTCGGTATGTTTTAATTGGACTGACATTTTGCAGGTGAAGGTCAGGGTTCCCTGTTCACACTTTGGTCTCTTGGGCCTAGCCAAATTCAGTAATCCTCCCATGACGAGGGATCTGGCTCATCAGTATGCCTATACAGTAAAGTTCAGGCTCATAGATGGAGAAATGATGGAGGCTGAATTTTACATGATGTGATCTTTGTATGGAACAAGCTCCCAGGAACAGCACTGGGCGATGAGGCCAATTTGACACAACCAAACTGTGTAATTACAACCCCCCGGTCTGTCAACATGATGCCGTGGGGCCCAAAAGGACTTTCCCCATAGACTTAGGAGCCTTGTAGTTCCCGTAAAAATATTACACCTTGTTGTTCTTCAGTCTCATGTAACCCTGGCTCAGCTAATGGATCTTGAGATACTTGTGTCTGGGGAAGCAACATTTGCAATTACAGGCCAAACCATGTTCTTCCCTGAAAACTGACTTAGGCAATTGGCGAGACAGCCACATTAGCCACAAAGCTGTAAATAACATCCAAGTCTCACTGCGAGAAAATGTCTTGTCCAACACCTCATCACGCAACACTCGAGGCATGAAGAAGACGAGGCACTTCTGAGAATTACGATGTTCTGGCCCTGAAATAGCTGTTGCTGTAGCCATCTGGTCACTAACTGCTCCTCAGGTTGACAGCTAAACTTGAGGAGAGTGAACAGCCCACAGCACTTATGTTTCACAGCGGTGTGAAAAGACTGTGGGAACGAGCTGTCCATGCTCGCTAAAGACATTAATGGTTCCAAAAAACTATTTTTTTTGTTCTTTGAGCGGCAGCAATCAGAAAGAGACCGTAGCTTCAGGGGGAGAGGTTGTCTGTCAAGGCTTTTCTGCTCATCACAGAATATGTGAGGAATGCTTTACTTTCAGCTTTAAAACAGAGGAGATCACAGTCATTTTATTTCACTGAATATTGAATTATGTGCACCACTAAGTCTTCTTTCAAAGTGACCTTATCAAAATGTGAGAAGCTTTTTGTGTCCTTACCATGTGACAGTATCACACCTCAACTAAAAGGTTCAGGGCTAATATTCTTCTCGCGAAGGCAGATAATACCACGAGCCGAGGGGGAAGAAATAGCTTTTGAAATGTGCATTCCAGATGCACTGTAAGGAATAACAATTACCTGTGTGTACGTGTGTGTGTGTGTGTGTGTGTGTGTGTGTATGTGTGTGTGTGTGTGTGTGTGTGTGTGTTTGTGTCAGAGAGTGTGTGTGAAAGCAAGAGGAGGGATTGCACTTCAGTTGCCCAGGAATGCTACAAGCTGCAATTACTGCTTTCTTTTTGCTGTTACGGCTGTGTCACAAGCATCAAGGAGCAAAAACAGGTCAGTCAGTCACTCAGGCTGCAAACACTTAAATCAACATCACATCTGACACATGAAAAGATCGTATCAGTGTTACATAACCGATGAAATAAGGGGAATGAGGATTTATTGTGAGACTTCAGCTTCAGATCTTTGCGTAAATGCAGTTAGGGCTGCCCCCGACAAAGAATTTTCCTAGTCGACAAATAGACATCATTTAGGGCCATTAGTCAACTAGTCGCTCACATGTTTACGATATTAATTTAATGATTAAATGATATATTTTGGGCAGGGCAACACAATGGTTTGAGTTGAAGGTGTGAGAAAGAATAGTATCAGTAACATTGTTAACGCTGTGCTACATTACAGAGAAATACAAAACCGTACTAGTGCACCTTCATTAATATAGGCCTATATTTTATCTACAAGTGCACGTCACACACTGAGCGAGCTGCCTGTTAATGACGCTGTCGGCAAAGCAGTAATGATTGTGCTAAGTGGCTAATGTAGCTGCTTCCATGTTTCAGATGATACATCATGTTTGTAGTCGACCAATGAAGATGAGTTTACATATCACCTTGGGTTCGTCCTTCACCTTCTCAAAATGATCCCACACTTTGGATTTCCTGCACGACATGTTATTAACTAGCCTGTGGAATAACCGCAGGTACCAGCCCTGGAAATTAGAGGCTGCATCTGCAACTGCAGCTAACATTTGGATATAAACAAACTACACCACCACCACATTTGGGGTAATGATGCTCTGTAGTCTCATTTAGCTACTTCTTAGCAACTGCCTTTTTTGAAGACACATGAAGGCTTCAAATTTAGGAGTGGCATATTAACTGTCCCATTTTATGTTGTAGAACAAAATGTAAATGGCATCTAACGAGACAAGACAAGCGGGAGTGGTGAAATGCTGACTCATTTTTGGGTTGAGGGACTCATTCCTGCACCACTCTATTCATGATGGCCCTAAATAAATCGCATTACCCAGAGGGCACTAGGGGCACTACATCATCTACCCATGGCTATTCCTGTTCTTGCCTGCCTGCTTTTCTCTGTCAGCAGGTAGTTTAGTAACATTACAACAATACTGACAATATTTTTGACTTGGCTCCAACAAAGGAAACACAAAGAGAACACAAACAGTATCAGAAAATGACACAATAGACCTCTTAAAGTAAAATACTACATTACTAAATGCCGGCTGGGATTTGCTTTGCTGGTGTAACATTAGCATCAGCACAACCACTTGCCACTACCACTGCTGCAAGTGATGAGATGACGGGTTCTTTTAAGTAACTTTAGTTGTTAACTAGTGAACTGAGACAATTCGGTACACATACACCCCCACTAGCCTACTGATACTTATTTTTTTCCACTTCAAGCCAGCCATAAACACTCCAAAAAATAGCCCCCATTTAAGTAAGTTTATCAGCAGAGCTCTTTTTCTTTTCTACGCTTTCTCGTCTAACTGAGCTTCAGTGTTAAACCACTAAAACCTTTTCTTAGGTCTGTTCAATCACTTGAATAAGATGACACCAACTTTTACTGCGAAAAATAAATAAATGAGCTCAGTAGTTCTCTTTTTGAACTGTCTGCTCCTTCAATTTCAGGTTCAACAGCATGAGAAAGATTACAGCGTGATGCTGCAAGCAGAGAAACACACGGACCCAAAGGAGCAGAACAGAATGCAATAAATTTCTGGGATGCAGAAAACAGAAAGTGATCCACTTGAAAAAAACGATGAGTTGTGAGGAGAAAAATAGAGATGGGTATAGTGATATGACTCTATATGTGAAAATATCTAAATCACAAGTGGAGGCTGACAGACACATGTTACAGAAAGGTCTGTTAACGTCAAGGGCTGCACCAATCTGTGTGTGTTTTATAGAGAATTCTACAAAGGCGTTGGCATAACAGAGGGAGGTCTCATTATTTCAGTAATGTTGTTTTAGATGTGGCTATTTATGGATGCCCTCTAAATACTGAGCATGTAGTGATAACTGTCTCATGAATTATTTAAACACTCTGTACAAAAAACAATTTGGAAAAGGGACATCCACCTTTCCCATTTTCTGGATGCAATATCTCAACACCTTGAGGGAATTTCTTCGAATTTGTCTTTGAACGTCCACTTGGACCCAACAATGACCTGATTAGATTTTGGTGATCACAGGTCAAAGATCAAGGTCACTTTAACCTCGTCTGTCTCACTCTTGTGAGCATGATATCTCAAGAACGCCTTGAGGGATTTTTTTCTTCAAATTTGGCACAAACGTTCACTTCGACTCAACGATAAACTGATTAGATTTTGGTGGTCAAAGATGAAGGTCACTGTGACCTTGCATTTGTCTTATTCTTGTGAATGCAATATCTTACAAACACCTTGAGGGTATTTCTTCAAATTTGGCACAAACGTCAAAAAAATAAATGATTAGATTATGGTGGTCAAGGTCACTGTGACCTCGCCTCTGTCTCATGCAATATCTCAAGAAGGCCCTGAGAGACATTCTTCAAATTTGGCACAAATGTCCACTTTGACTCTGGAGTGAACTGATTAGAATTTGGTGGTCAAAGGTCAAGAGCACTGTGACCTCACAAAACATGGTTTTGACCATAACTCAAAAAATCATTTGCTACTTATGACAAAGTTTCACACATACTGTATGTCTAATCAGATAAAATGATGAGGTGATGACATTTTATATGTGTGACGTATCTATGTTTTCACAGACATGGATATAAGCTACAACTGCGAGGCAGTAATTCTAGTTCAACCAGCACTGACCAGCAACTATTTGTTTTTCAGTTTACAGAACGTTTTATGAAGAACCTGTCTGTATAGTTTGTAACAATGTTAAAAATCACTCACTCAGAAACATGATGTACAATCCTTATACACTCAACCTGTGTTTACGTTACCATTGTTACCACTTTGATTACTTCGGACAATCGTTGTGACGTTGTTTATTGTTCTTAATGTTAACTAATATCCAAAAATACTGTAGTCTGTTCCTTAATACTTTCTGGCTTCCCTGTTTGGTCTGTGGCACTTAGTCAGTGTTAGCCAGCGTTACCCAAACGAAAGTAGTGTATTTGTTGGGGGTTATTTTCTGCAGCGGATTTAATGTTTTTTACTCAAAATAAACTTACAGTGCCCATAATTATCTTGTCAACCTATACAACGGTATTGTGGTTAGTCTTTAGACATCAGTGGAGGTCTGCAGTCGAGGAATGAGATGTCAGGGTTAAACTACACAGTACGTTAATAGGATTGATCCAATGTTGATCTTTGTCTTTTCAAATAAGAAACAATAAACTAGACTTCTCCTTTAATTTCTATGATGAGCAGCTGCTTTAGCCACCGGCAGCACGACAGCCAGTGTCACTGTAGCAACCGTGTTAAAGAAGAGATAATTACAGACTAATCTAATATGCTGCCTGTTGCAGGTAAACAGCAGGCGATGGATTAACATCTGGTTAGCCCATATCCGTTCCCTGCCAGTGTAATTTCCACACAGATGGCACCTGCTCTCGCGTGAGATAGCAGAAAGAACCAACAAAATGAGACAACACCTGGAGATGAACCACAAACACTTTCCCCATTTCTATTCATTGTGTCTGTGAGCAACCGAGAAAATGATATCTGCTGTGACGTAGAAAGCAGGGAGCTCTGCAGTCTTACACCCACGCTATTCATCAAACTGATCTGGAGCACAATGAGTGTTTGGAGAGGGTGTAAAGAAAAGCAGCGATAAAAATGTCTGGTCATTGCTGCAGCACAATTTTGAAATGTAAAGCAACTCATTTTCAAACGAGAGGTGACGTAGGAGCAGAGTAAATTTATTATGATTTATTATGTTTCCACCCGTAAAAACACTTTAATAAACAAAGTTATGCAACTCTCATTTTAATGCATATAGTTTTAAGATGCAGTGATGTTGGGGAAAGAACTTAATCACAGGCTTGTGTGATCTCAGTGGTGCAAATTTCGCACACACGCATACAAAAGCTGCCTTCCAAGTATAGTGCATGCCACCGCAATGAATGTTTTATCCAAGAGATAATGAGACGTTGGGCTGCTGTGGGTTGAAAGCTCCAAAAGGAAATGGGTAACCACAAAGTAAATGTGATAGGAGGAGAAGCGGGACTTCTGTGTGTTCGTTCTCATCAAAGCCCACCACATAATAATGTCTTTGGGCAAGAGCTTGTTATGCAAGGTGCGAAAACCCAGTCAGACATGCTACAGCCAGTGATGCAAGCACTGTTCCCCTAACCCCCCAGCTGAAATATTGGAGGCTGACATTATCATCTTAAGAGGCTGTGCTGTGCTAATTTTTTAGGCCAGTGTCGTATCTTGTGACAAAGGCAACCTAGGGCATCCATTTGTATCAACCATGTCAGCATAGCTTGTCAGGAGCAGCTAAATTAACGCTCTAACTTTAGGCTAAAACAGGTGATGACATCACTGACCTACTCAGACAATGACACCGAGAGCTAGTGAGTGAGCATGAGAACAAATGAGTGAACAGCAAGGTGAGAAGAAACTTACAACTTGGGCATAATAAGAATTGTCTTCCTGACTGAACTTTCACTAGAGCTTCATTTGTCTTTTCAAAGAAAAGGACAACCAGCCTATTTGAAGAGCAAGTCAATCGCCGGAAATGTTTTGCCTAAAAGTTTTGCTGTTTTTCCTAAAATTCCTGTCATGATTTATAACCCAAGACCCAAGTGGCCCAATGTGGCCACTCATATGAAAGATTTCTAGGGACGCCACTGGCTACAGCACCCCCCCAAAAGGTTTAGGCGTTTTAAATAGACATGTGCTATATGTCTCCACAGGAACATCATTTTCTTTTAAAAACAATCCACTTCTGTGGTTTGGAGATGTTGGTTTTTCAGTCATCACGTCTGCATGGAAGGATGTTGTAGTGGGAGATAAAAGAGAGCCCAATTCTCTTGTATGGATTCTTCAGTTCGGCTCTCAGACGTATATTGATTAGTCTGTCATTGTCTCTGACCGCTGGTTGTCACTCACCTGCGAAGAGAAAGGCAAGTGCTTAGGCGAGTGAGCTAAAAGCAAACTGAAGATTCCCTTGTGTAAATGAAATGTGTGTGTGCATGTGTGTGTGTGTGTGTGTGTGCGCGCCGAACTTAAAAGAGTGACAGACAGCGGGGGAGTAGCCACAGCATCTGGAGAAAATCAAATAATGGTGAAACCCAATCATTTTTCTGTTCCAGAGACACCTTTTTAATTAGAGAATCAATCTACTGTCAGCAGTGAAATTCACACCATTAAAGAAAGATGTCATTCTGTCAGTGTTATGAATAGTTCCCATAATTTCACCACACAGCGTGCCATTATTTAAAAAGCTCACACAGTGTGTTGTTTGTCGCTGCTGCTGGGATTGAGTGCGTGCGTGTCTTGCTCTCTGCAAACCTCCCTGTCAAACAAACAACCCCCAAGGAAAAGTTCCTATTTTCTTCGTGACAGGATGCAGTGCTGATACCAGAGTAATTTTGGATCCTGCAGAGGGAAGAAAAGGCTTGAAAGTGCATAGTTGGCTACAAAGAAAGAGCCTATACCATCTATTATCATCATGAATAGAACAGCCAAAATATGATTCATATTAATGTGGAGATGCTATTTGTGCCATTGTCTGCAGAACAAAAGTGAATTCTTAGACTTCATACATGGCTTATATCACCTTATATCTTACTACTGACAACTTTTCAGTTGTCAACAAGCAGTATATTTGCAGCTTTAGCCAAACCACCTGCTGCTGTTTCATCTTTAGCTGATAGAGATTCAGCCCAATACCTGCCGCCTGCACCTCATTAAAGCTCATTGTTTTGCTATTATAAATCATTCCACCACAGAGACCAATGCCAGGAATTAATTTATCCTACAATGCCTGAAGCATGGTCCTCCACTTGCATGTAAACTCACGGTTAGTGGTGTTGTTCAAAGACATCCATATAGCTTCTCTTTGATACAAATGTACATGTTTGAGGTCATAGGCAGAATCTGAGAGAATGGGCCCCTTGGCACAGGTATGCAAACGGCCCCACCACCTCTCCTGCACGGGAGCAAGACACACAGGCTCTGCAGTGGTTTTGCATCTCGTGGTTTTCTGTCTTATTATGGTCATTGTATGTCTCCTTGTGTTTGTTTTTTGAGATATTTTGTGTCTTTTTTTGTTCACTTCATGTCTTTTTGTAGTCGTTTGGGTCTCTTTTAAGTAATTTTGTGACTTTTTCAGTTGTCATTTTGTGACTATGAATAGAAACTATGAATACATATGATAATGATGATGATAATGTGCTATATACACCAGCTGGCCACAATATTAAAACCACTGACAGGTGAAGTGAATAACATTCATCCTTTCTTTAGCATGCAGTGTTCTGCTGGGAAAACCGTTGGTCCTGGCCACTTGACATGTACCACCATCTACTGTAAGTCCAAGTACACCAAGTACACACCCTCAAGGCAACAGCACTCCCCAGTAGCAGTGGTCCCCGAGCAGGACAATGCACACCGCAAAACCTGCTCACAGATGGCCCGACTCCAAACTCCACAGGTCCTAATCAAATCAAGCACCCATGGGACGTGCTAATAATCCTAAAGTGCAAAAGGACCGTAAACAAAACAATTTAAAAATTGTTGCAAGCAGTAACGGTTGGGGTTTAAGCAGAGAGATTATAATGATAAAAGAATTTTGACTCGAGGATAAGCTGTTTTTGAGATAATTGCAAGGACTTTATTATTATTACAGGGTCATCTCAAGGTCAGTGAGTGTCATTATATGCGCCTGAGTACGGCCTGGAATTTGCAGCCCACCTGCCAACTCTAGGTCTCACGTTTTTTTCTGCACAAACACTTTTAATGGAGGAAAAAATAATAAGAAATGGGTCACACTAAACAATTTTCAACTTGATAAGACTTTAATGAGCACTTGAAAACAAATCACATGCATAAATGACCATATTATTGGCAAGCAGGACTTGGTCCCTCTGGGATTGAATCCTGGACCTCTGAATTCCAGAGCGGGTGACCCACTGCACCACCAGGAAGACGTGACCTTCTTACAACTTGAGGCAATGATATCACACGTGCAAAACTGGAGTATTTTTGTCTTTTATAAAAGACTCAGTATGTAAGGTAAAGATATATGTAAGGTATATATTATCTAAAATTAAAAATACTGTGGATACAGCATATTACATCAAGATATTCAATATCACTGCAGACTCAGAGTTTGAGCAAGTGTCACTGCTTAAACCCCTAGACATAAAAGAAACCAAATGGTACCGGTATTCTGTGGTCAACAGCACAATAAACTGGCATTATTATTCTCCGGAGAGGTCCTGTGTGTCAGGCAGACCTCACGTTGCCATTGCTTTGCTAGTTTGATGATCAAAGAGAATGAAGTACACTTGATTTTCACGTAACTTGTGGCTTGTGAGCTTTGTTACATGAAGCACAAGCGACCTTTCAGGGACAAGAAAGGAAGTCAGGAATAAGGATTATGTCCCAACAAGCTGTAAAGACACAGTACTCTTCAGTTTATGGCCCTGGTGTGGTTTATGATGATAATTTCTGTTACACTTGAGAGGTCCCATTACAACAACATCAGCATTTTAGTTGTCATTCTTTTATTACTTAATTACACTCTCATGGATGCATATTACTGCATTGTGCACTCAATGCCCGGCGGTTATCTCCTCTCACCAGCTTGCATAGTAAGGTGTGTGTATGAGAATATGTGTGTGTGTGTGTCAGCTCAGTCAGCAATACCCTTGTCAACCCCCACATTAATCTTAATTAACCCCCCGTTGCCGTGGCGTACCGGTGTGACAGAGCGATGTGGAATAGATGACACTGACATCTCAGTGGGTGGTGAAGAACACCGGGACATCAAAAATCTGATGTAACAAAAGGAGAGAAAATCTGAGTCACTGCCAAGACAATAACATGTTCCAGACAATAGAGACAGACTGTAAAACTGAGTGATAATCGTTTTAGAGAAATAACTATGACATCTGTGCTGCACAGGCTGTCATAGTTATTTCTCTTATAATATAAAACGATTATCACTTTGAGTTTGAACGATGCTGCGCTTTAGCCAATCACAATGAAGGGGGCGTGGCCGAGATGTTCAGGTGTCCCCAGGAAATGTGTACCTACAGAAACAGCAAGCTCTGCGTCCATAGCGCCCGTTCCACCCAAAACGGCGTCTTGTCAACGTGAACTTTTTTTTTTTTCCAGCAGATGTCTTAGTTACAACATGATTGAGCTAACTGGAGTACTTTCATGTCGTATCCGACAACAGGAGGCTTTTAACAGACGTCCTGATGTTAGCTTTGCTAACTGTCCCTGTCAGCTGCAGCCACTGATGCTTTCTAGACATCATGATTTCCCATAACTGAATAAATACCACACATAGCAACACAAAACTGCTTTGCTAGCTCAATCATGTTGTAACTAAGTTAGCTGCTGCGTACAGCTCCTTTAAGAGGCACATTTTGGGAAAAACTCCCCATAGATGCATTCCTCCTGTTTGTGGACCAAATATAGTGTCACCCACATCCATCATTAGGCACAACTCTCGCCTCTCTACCAGAATATGATTGGCCTAAACTGCACAGGCTGTATTATTCAAAAAGTAAACCCCACAGCATTTTCCCTGAGTCTAATTCTGCCGAGGGCACCTTGACACACAGCTTCACCTGCTGTCCTAATCAGACCAATTATATTAGGACATTGTCAGCATCTTTTCCAAAGGTTAGTTTGACATTTTATCCTGACCCCAAGCTGATCATTCTCAGCACAACAAAGACACTAAACACATTAATTCACCGTGTTTTTGCTGTCTGCTTTTCTCCTTTTCGAGGACGCCATGTGAAATTACCTGTTTCTGACTCAGTCATCTCTCCGATTGTTGTCTCTCGTCTTGTCCTGTCCCCATGTGTTTGTCTCTCTCAGCTTAGCCACTGCCGTAAAGGTTAGAAATGCTGTGCCAATTAAAATAGAAACATTCTGTCAAGACTTAATAATTCTCAATAATTTGTCGGTCATAGGTCCAGGATGGATAGAATGGCATCTGGATGCGGACCTGGATTGCAGTCTGTCCATTAGAGACCTCACTGAGAATGGAGAGGGATGGTAGGTTAATGAGGGGGATGCATTTAAGGGGGATGGTGTCTCCCCTGAAATCACCAACTGGCCTTGTAGCTGTGAAGAAAGTTCTGGTCCAACACTGGAAAACTGGTTGACTTTAAAAATATCTAGTCCCCCTTTATTGTCTCTCTGGAAGAAAGCCAATGCCAAACCTGACCGCTGATCAGAAGTCAACGCCGGAGGAGTCGAACTAAAGCGGTTTACTTACTTCACACTTAATCCATGACACACGATTGGCTTGAGACCGTACGAGCATATATACCTAACTATGAATGCCGAAAAAGCTTTATGTATGTGATGAGGTGCCTTTTCAATATTTTTTAATGTAGAAGATGTTTCCCTTCCATGCCCACCCCATTTAATTGTTCTTTGCAATATATTTTAAGGTGATGATGATGATGATGGTGATGATGAAGACCACAAGCTGAAATGCACTGGTCTCACAATAAAGTTGTTCCTGACACTACAAGTGTTGCAGGAGTTTCAGCCTCTTCAGAGTATTCTCACCAGTTATGCAAGAGTCCTGTGTGTGGGAGTTTATCTGATATTTTATACAATATAAGTGGCCAGACTAAAAAATAGAGAGTGGTACACTTTGTGCACTGAAATAAAGTCACAGCATGACCCTTAAAAATGTCTTTTCCAGTAGAGACCCAGGGATAATAGAGGGATTTATTTGTCTGAACACTGACTTCTGGTGTATACTGTTATTAAAGTGAAAATCAATTTACACTTACATTAATTCATTTACACCGAGTGGGTCCAGATAAGTCTGAGCTTTCGCATCAGCCCAGGCGGCACACAGAAGTGGTGGCATTGAACATTTCTTTCTTTTTCATTTGATCAGCGTTTTTAAAGTTACATAAGCTGACTTTGTGATCAGGAGGTGGAAGGGATGGTGAACAGCGTGTCACAAGCTGTAGACCACTGTTCAAGTCCAATAAACAACAACACCAGTTGGGATTTAACGAGTCATTGCTGCGTTTCCAGCTGGATGTTCTTTTTGGGACCTGATGCTGTTTCTCCTGCAGCTTTTTAGGTATGAAAGGGGGTTGTTTTTACCACAACATCACTGTTCGCTCTGCTGGGGTTTTGCCCCCCCAAACCATTTTTTGTAATAGATTTTATTTCTGACTTTTAGACATATTGTCCTGGCAGATTGAAGCACAGAGTACAGTCCAATGCAATTGGTCAGCTTGACTCCGCATCCTTTTCATGTGTTTAATAAAAGGCCCCCAGATTTTAGGAAACCTGACAAGGGAGTTATAGTGTACTGAGTTTTGTTCAAGATGTAGACAAGAAACTATGTCATTTAGTGCCATGAACACTGCGCTTGGAGAACGCAGGGTTACTCGCGGTCCCTAAAGTCTCCAAAAGTAGATCAGGAGCCAGAGCCTTCAGCTATCAGGCTCCTCTCCTGTGGAATCATCTTCCTGTTGCGGTCCGGGAGGCAGACACCGTCTCCACATTTAAGGCTAGACTTAAGACCTTCCTCTTTGATAAAGCTTATAGTTAGGGCTGGCTCAGGCTTGCCTTGTACCAGCCCCTAGTTAGGCTGACTTAGGCCTAGTCTGCCGGGGGACCTCCTATAATATCACATACCATACCACCTTCTCTCCTTCTCTCTCTCCTATGCTAGCATTCACGTACTACTACTGTATGTCACTAACTCGTCTTCTTCTCCGGAGCCTTTGTGCTCCACTGTCTCTCAGGTTAACTCGTATTGCAGCGGTGCCTGGATAGTGTGACGTGTGTGGTTGTGCTGCTGCCGTGGTCCTGCCAGATGCCTCCTGCTGCTGCTGCTGTTATCATTAGTCATACCTCTACTGTTATTATACACATGTGATTATTGTCACATTCATATACTATCATATATTGATATATACCTACAACATATTATACCACAATTATAACACACAATAGCCGAAATTTTTATTGTAATTTTATTACTTGAATTAATGTTGTCATTACCGTCTGTCCTGCATCTCTCTCTGTCTCTGTCTCTCTTCCTGTCTCATTGTGTCATACGGATTACTGTTAATTTATCATGTTGATCGTTAAAGGTATTTTTGGGGAGTTTTTCCTTATCTGCTGTGAGGATCCAAAGGACAGAGGGATGTCGTATGCTGTAAAGTCCTGTGAGGCAAATTATTATTTGTGATATTGGGCTTTTTGAATAAAATTGAATGATTGATTGATTGATTGATTGATTGTAAAGCAAGGGCGCAAGGCATATCTCCATCCTCGCAAAATAACCTTTTTTGCTATGACTAAACCAAACGTAAGAGCATCCTGTAATGCAGGGGAAAGAATCAAAGAGTAATCAGAACAGCCCAGTATCACAGTGAGAGAATCAGGGACTAACTGTTCACTGTTTATCTGTTACTATACAATTGAAAAATGTCTGTCCACATCCATTATCCATTTGTGTCTCTGCAGAGCATCACTGGTCCATTAGCCGCTCTTGCCAAAGGACTGTTGGGGCAAGACCTCAAAAGGTGAACAAGGTAAAAGGTCCCCACACCTGAATTACACTTTTCACATGTGGCAGAAAAATACAGGAATATTCTGTTCAATTTGGCCTTGGAGAAATGCAAGCGATGAATGACTTTCCAAACCAGATATTTCAAGCCAAAACATTATTTTTTTTCCTGACTATAACCAAGTGGTTTTTGTCTGGAAACATAACCACACTTTTATCACAGTAGTGTTGAAACGTAACATCCTCTACATAATAACCTGCAAATGTAATCTATCTGTGGTTTGTAGAGATGTAAAAAGTCCACCATTTTCTCTGGCTCTTGGGTTGCACACATAACATGAAACTCTATGTGTTAGTGCATCTATTGTTGAGAATCATTTAAACAAAGCATTGGACCTCCTGTTGACCTTAATCGCTTTACCTCATTTATTTTCTTCAATAGTCTATGATATGCAAAAGGTGCCTTGACTGCCCGATGAATACCTGTTCAAAACTGTCAAGTAATTATTGTCACAGTCCTTCTTTGCTTTCCAGGCTTTTACACTTCAAAGCACCGTCGGCAACAGAGCGAGCTCACACTCTGTGTTAATTTAATGGCCATGCACATGAGTGTGTTTGCAGGTGTCTCCTGTGGACACACAGAACGGGCAAGTTCATTTCGCTCAGCTGTTTGTGATGATTAATTTCCACAGAGCTCACTCGAGTAAGCAGAAGATGAAAGACTCTTGTCTACTGTGAAACCACAATTATTGTTTTTGAGTTCTGTCATCTATCAAGGACCAGCAACTGGAACAACCACACCTGACAATGGATGTGCAGCACAGCATTAAACACAACTCAGTGAGGGAGAAGCTTGACACTAGCTTCAATTATGGAGACTATTTCCACATGAGTGCTTACTGTGTATTATCTGTTCTCACCGCTGACCCCAATCAGAGTCACTGATCTTTGTGAAATCCCAGAAAACTGTTTTCATTGTACGGATACATTACAATTGCAAATTAGAAACTTAACGTTGATACATTGTGTTTCTCAACAACGCTGTGGTGAATGTCTGGTTAGGCTTTGGCACAACAATCAATTGCTTACAATTAGGAGAAGATCATGTTCTGGCATACACACCCCTGTTAAGTCAACACATTCTAACTCTGACCTCGTCACCTATCGACCAGATTAGACTTTAAAGGTACCCTGTGTGTTGGCTGTTGACGTTCTGGGACGCAGTGTCAAGTTCTGCATGTTAATGCATTGTCTTCTTTCAAAGTACACTTCCATTTTCAAAGGAAATTTATGGTTAACATGGAGTCTCTTTCAAAATAAACGCACTACGTCAGTACAACAATGCGAATTGATGTTTTTCTTCCTTCAATAACTAACGCATGTGGTTAGGTTCAGGCAACAAAAGGGCATGGTTTGGTTTAGGATAAAAGAACAAGGTTTGGCTTTATAATTGTAAGGACGCGAAAATCACTCTCCCTGGTGAAAGTCAGTGTTTGTTGGACCCATCCACCGACCGACCATCTGCGTATCATGCTGACGGCTTTTTCCGTCAGTGTGTGGTGCTGCAAGTCACTGCCCAAGCACAGGATTTTGACAACTTTGGAGTGAGACTGGGTTGGTTGGTGGGGTCTGTGGCTTAATCCCAGCTGGGAAATACCAGGAAAGGTCAGTAAAAACATTCAGGATCAGTTAAAGCCACTGAGAACCACTGCGCAGGGTCGGTAAAATCACCTAGGATTGGTGGCCCAAAAGCCATTGGGCTATGTCGTGAATTGAGATCACTGGCTCAAATGTGGTTGAGAAATGGCACAGAGGTTCAGTAAAAACACCAGGGATTGGAAGCCATTAGGAAAAAAAGGGGAATTTGTAATGGGTGTTTGTTTTGAGGGTAAGAGGAGAAATTCAACGAGACATTTTTTTTTTTGACTCATGGGTCATCAGAATTATGGGCCGTCAGAACAATGGCATGGCACCAGAATGTCACTGTAGGCTTTATTTTCTTGATGACAAAAAGTCGACACCTGTGTAGAATTGTACACATCTGTCATATATCACTCTGATTACAGAGGATATATCAACACAAAAGCAAACATTTTATATTCAGTAAAGAACCCTGCTGCTGAAAATACTGCTGATTATTTTCTGCAAGGAGAAAAACTGCAGCGTCAGTGGAAATGACTCAGGTACATTCAGCAGGATTCGGTGGAGAGTTGCAATCCATTTGTGATACCTGAACTTTTACAATGCAAGCTTGCAGGCAAGAGTATAAAATATACATGTTCAATCATATTTAGCATATTCAACTTTCAGCGTTTCTTTTTTCTGATGTTGTGGATCATCTGTGTTGTGGGGTTTGAACTGAGACTAATCTCCAACTATCTGTTCATAAGATACAACCTATTTTGGGTTTAGTGTATCACTACCAATGCAAAAAAATATCCACAACAATGAGCACAGAGTTTAAATTGTAAATAATGTCACACTTTCTGTTAGAAATCAATTTGTAAGCCCCAATTGTCAAACAGGTCACAGGGGAACTGTAAAATGGCTTACTACACCAGTGTCTGACATTTTGCTGTGACATCAGGAGAGATTACCATGGTAATCAAGTCCATTAACGCAACAATGTCACCGATAATAAGATTACTATCATGTAACAAAAGCCACATGTCCCTGCTGCAGGTGCTGTCCTGTTCAAGGGAAAGCAGTCAGTAAATTAGGACAAGAGATGCTGAGGCATGAGGTTATATCTCATGAGAAGACTTAACGAGATGACAAAGAGACCATTGCATTCATTAAGCTGATTTCTTTACAAAAATGCCTAAATGAAACTCCTGAAAATACCCAAAGCCACTGTGCAAGAGACAGCCTCAATCAGACTTCATCCCTCATTTCTCCAGAGCACTCATGTTGAGTAACTCTGATTTAATTTTGCACAGAAACATTATATTCCATAGATAAGACGCTTTCAAAGTGAATGGCAATTCAGATCATAAGAGATAGCAAATGAACATGAGCTGGCGCAGGCAATTTAGAGATAGGCCTCATGTGTCATTATATAGCGGACATGACTCTGGCTGTAATAGCTTCTGTAATAGAAGGTTTAAATTGAATTTTTACTCCTTTGTCCTTGATGAGAAATACAGTTGTGTTGTCTGACTGCAATTTCCACCAAAGCCTCGAAATAATTAGAAGAGGAAGAAGAAACAGAGGACCAACATTAAACACTCCCAGCTCTTCAAATACAGCAGCTTGGCTATTTGCTCGACGCTTTTAACTGTGACGCTCTACTCCTCTAGCCAGCCTGATCTCTCAGGCAAAACAAAAAATGCAGCTTGGGGAATGGTCCTTGGTGTTAGATACAAAACACCCTTTAGTGTCTGTCTGAGACCAGCAGGGATTGAACAAACTCCACTGTAACTCCATCGGCATCAGTATTAGACATTCAGAGCAACAAAGATAGAGTATAAAGAGTGAGAAATTCTGCATAGGTGGACTGGACAAACAAGCACAGGACTTTGATCCAGGAAACCAGTGTTCGTATCCCGAGTAAAACTAAAGGTCAATGCTCAGTTAGTTGACTGAAATGTCTAATGTCAACCACAATGTTTTCCTAACCCTAACCAAGTAGTTTTGCTGCCTTAACAGGTAATCCCCTGCATCAAGACACAATGTAAAAACCCTGTGGCCAAGTGTCAATTTGATGAGTATGGATAAGATCAAGTTGCTCTAACGTCAGTTTAGGACATGTCAATTTCCGATTGTTATATGCAAAGTGTCTTTTCAAGCAACAAAACTGCTTGGTTAGGGTTTAGAAAAAAATCATGGTTTGTTTAAAACAAGTATATTTTTTATTTTTAACATGTCACGCAACGTAACTATGATTTGTACGTTGACTGTTGACGGTTTTGCACAGGACACGAACAGCAGCCTCCTTGGTCAAAGTTCTATGTTTGTTTGTCCATCCCGACCTCCTCGCTACATGGACCTTCTTGCTCTTTGTACATCAGTTGCTCTGAGTGTCTAACATTGCTGTGGATGGGTTTACATTGTCTATGTATCCTCATAAAAGGGTTTGTATGATATTTTATGAAAATGTACATACGATAGTTCGTACAACATCGAATGAATTAGCATCCCACGAATGGCGTCGTCATGTTATGTACTTGAAGAAAAGTTAAGGAAAAGAAACATGGTTGGGCGGCATCACATTAGATTCTTAACGTAACATTACATAGGTTAGGTTTGGAAAAATAAAGTTAGGTAGGATAGGTCTAGGAAAAGAAACATCGTTGGGCATCATTACGTACTTGAAGTAAAGTTACATACTTCACATTCAAATACTTAGGATAGGTTAAGGAAAGTAACGTTACATAGGTTAGGTTAAGGGAAAGAAGCATAGTAACAATGTACCTTAAAATTAACTTGAATTTCACTTGGTTTCGCACAGAACACAAACACTAGTCTCCTAGGGGAAAGTCCTGTGTTTGTTTGACCCATCCAACACCCCATACTGCCTCTTTACATAGACTTTTATCCTGTATACTACTTCCTTCTTTACACCAGTCAGTGCATCGGTCATGTTACTTTGAGCTTCAGTAAAATATAAATGCTACATGTTAATGACTGCTGTATAGTTGGGCATTTTAACATGGAGGTCTGTGGAGATTTACTCTGTTTCGGAGCCAGCCTCAAGTGGCCATTTGATGAACTGCAGATTTTTAGCACTTCTGAATTTGCTTAATTTTTTAGTTACTGGCTCATAATTCTGTGGGTTATATACAAATTCTGGTGGATTACTTTTCATAGGTTATACAAACAAACAATGCATGAGAACATTTTTAAAATAAAATGTATTTAACCCATAATTAACCAGGTAAGTCCTGTTGAGATCAACAATCTCTTTTACAAGGGAGACCTGGTCAATAAAGCAGCATACAAAAAGATACAACCAAACAACCATGCAAAAGACATAAAACATACACAGTAACATGCAGAAATATTAGAACACCCACGCACAATGACAAGAACCAACCAGTTCATTTATCCTTGTGCTTATAAGAGCTTTACAGTCAGGCAGAGACCAGTTCGTGTAGTTTCAGCTCCATTTGAAGGTTATTCCAAGTGAGAGGAGCAGAGCACATAAAAGCTTTCTTTCCCAGCTCAGACCATGCACTAGGAACAGACAACAAAACCAAGTCTCTTAGATTAAACATTGAGGTTAGTCGAAAGCCAGTACATCTCTTACTGATGCTAGAGGATGCCTTGTGCGTCGTATCCGACCGAGCTGAACTATTTGATGCTCTGGGAATGTGAGCGGGTTGAAAGGACAGGCTATGTCAAGCCAGTCATGGCAAAACAAACAAAAACAACCACAAAATTCAAAGAGAAAAGAAAAGACTTGATATTCAGATACTAAGAGTGACAAAAACCAGATAACAGTGTGTCAGTGAAGCAGACTACAGCAACAGTTATAAAACAGTCCAGAGCAAAGCCACACTGACAGAGTTGGACAGATTTATTGACTGACATTCCCACAGCGCAGACATTTCAGAAGTGTTGTAGCTCTTCTGGTAACATGGATAAAACAATAACGGCAGAAAGTGATTGTGAAGTAGTCCAGCAGCAGCAGCAGCAGCAGCAGCTCTATTAAATGTCACCTTGATTCCTGCTCTTGAGTCCTGACTGATCTGACCTCTGACCTGTTCGAGGACATCAAGCTGACAGAAAATTCAACCTCAGGGGATTAACAGGACACATAATGCTTGTTGACTATAGTGTAAAATTCTTAGCCTGTCCTCTGGTAGTATTGTTATCTGCTGCTCAGAGACATTTCCATTTTTCTCTCACTCTCCATCTGGCTGTAGGCACTGTGGCTCACTGCACCAATAACACACTGCCCTGTAAAGGGTGATACACAGCGAGCTGGTTATTAATATAAAATAAGCCCAGACAAAGTGAATAAACACCAGCAGGGTTTCCGGTGTTTTGTCCTGCGTATTAGACGCTGCTGCCAGAAAATCCATCATATATTGATACAGGATCATCTTTTTAATAATCTCAAGCCGACACCAAAAGCTTTGCAGGACTGCCAACAATAAAAATATATGAAGCTAAAAATATGTAGCTCCATTGCTACAATTACAGCAGAGCCGTAACCATAGCAACATAGGCAAATCCACTACTCAATTGAAATTCTTTGGTTCTTTACTGGACAAACGAATAGTATCCACTTGACTTCTCGAGTGCAGACTGACGTAAGTGGATGTGACAGAGGCTTTAATGGGAATCAGAACAGAAGCTGTCCCTTAACTTGACAGGACATAGAAAGTGATGTTTTAATAATTCAGCACTGCGGCATCAAAAATCACAAATGTTGTTTTATTTTAAAGAGGAATAAGTTTTCCACCTGTTGATTCCCTTATCGAATAAATACCTTTACTGCCAACACCAGCCGAGGATGATGGAATAAAGCGTGGCTTCCCCATGTGTAATACTACCACTTCTTATCAAAATGAATCAGCCATTCTGAGAACATGTGAGCGCAGGATGGATGTTCCACTGATTCAGAGAAATTTGGGGTAGAAGAGAGGAAGAGATGGGCAGGAAAGGAAAAGAATGAGAGGAAATAGGAAAGTATGAGGGAGAAATGATCAATGATGGAACAAGCGCTTCGTTGAATGCTGGACACGGTCCACTGAGAGCCTATAAAGAGGTGGGGCACAAGCACATGGAATTGCTTTATGGTTTTTGTACTGTCATACTGCACACTACAGTGTTTTACCTTTTTTCTTTCGCAGCAGAGGTTTTCTTTCCTCAGCTACTGGAAGACTGAAATGTCAGCAAAAGTGGGGATTATGGGATATTCTTACCATTATCTTTCATTGTGCACTTACACAAAGATTTTTTTGGCTACAGCAGCCGTAATGGCTCATGCAAGTCAATGTTAGTGCAAACATCTGCACACACACAGTTTCTCTTACACACACATCCCCCCAAGGAGCAGATCTGCAACTGACAATCAATTTAGTGGAAATCCTCATTAGCTTTGGTTTTGTCACACCTGCATGCCACGGTGAATAATAAGCTACATCAGGGACATAAACATACAGACGGCCTTACTAAACTCAGACGAATTTAATTACTGCACTGACAGCTGCCCTTCAGGGCGAATCGCCACTGCAACCTGAAGCCTGCTTCTCTTTACTGATAAGCTGCTGCCTGGATGTGAGATGTGGGCTTGTCACAGGATGTTGCCAGTTTAAATCATCGGTCAAAGCAATGATAAAGCTCTATCTTTTCTCCCAACCCAATCGGAAGAAATGTTTTTGCAATTGTACATTTCTGTAAACCACAGCTGCATTTCATTTTAATGTTGCTACGAAGCAAATGCGCTGAAACCTCACGTTTCCGTAACATGTGGCTAACATGAGGTTAGGTTAAGACACAAATAACACTTGGCTGTGGTTAGGAAAAGATCATGTTTTGCCCTAAAATACCCAGGCACTATTCATAATGGAAAGTATGAGATGTCACTACAGCACACCCTCTTTTGATGGCTAAAATGTCATTTTTGCGGCTTGTTGGTCTCAAACATTGGTTTGCTGTGGTCTGCAGCTCAGCAGGCATCTCACTGAGGTGTCACACCATCAACCTCCACCTTCCACTGACAAAGTCAGCTCATATGTTACATCCCTTTAGACAACGTTGATATGATATGTATGTAACGTGCCAAGGTAAGGTATTCATAGTTTGCAGAAAGGAACAATGATCAATCATTTTTTCTGGTGATTGGTTTGAGAGAAAACAGAAGGCAGTTGACCACTGAGCAATGATTTAACCCTGTGACCTCCTAGCTGCTACAGAAAGTGAATTAAACATGTTTTTATGGTTCTCTTGAAATTATGACATAAAAATAGAAAATGACCATTTTGTTTTTTTCCCCCAACGCAAGAAGATAGCACTTTACTAAGTAGCATCCGTCACTGTGCTCTTGACCCAGGGACTTTACACCTACATGGCTCCTCAGAGGCCACCAGGGGAAGGCACACAGCATGATGGGTGATGCTTGAAAGAACCAGAGTGGTGTTTCATAATGTATACTGTACAAATGTAAGACATCTTCACGCTGAGCTGCTGCCCTTTTTTCACAGCCTCAACAGCGAGGTGCACCTTAGATAATAGGTCCAACCATTGTTGTGTGAAATTATGCAGCATGGGAACCCTGTGAAGTGTTGGACAGCTCCTCTCTCCACTTTAATCAGCAGGAGCGCACACGGTCCACACCAGCAGTGGCAGAGCAGCGCAGCGAATCCAGCGTGTCACAGCGGTGAATACCTCCTCTGACCGATACAAACCACTGCGTCCTCTCCATTAAGGCGCATCAGCGAGCAACAATGTCTCCAAACACCCGCATGGATTTCATGGAAGCGATTTGTTCCACTTTCTCCTTTTACGCTCCGTCCTAGCGCGTCTTCTGCTGGGTACGCGATGTCCTGGATGTATTTTCTCCGGAGATTGTAAAGTGGAGGGAAGCGCAGCTCGCTGAAGAAACCATGTGGGGAGCAGCCACGTCCCTTGATGGGAGCACCGGAGGCACAAGGCGACAGTAACGGGAGATCATTATTTGTGCTTTCTTGGAGAAAAAAAGATCCGTCGATGAGGAAACAAAGAGAGTAGAGATGGTAGAGAAGTAAGTGCGCCAACAACTAGTTGAAATTCATCTTTTGAATCATAAAAACATTATAAATATCTTGCACGACTTGTAATAAGTGTGTGCCTCCAGAGAGGGATGATACAGAAAAAAATGTGCTGATGCTTGTGTGTTGTTGTGAGTTTTAATGAATTGTGGCATCTTTTTCTGCCTCTTGGTGATAACACCAATATTCCCATGTGATCTTTAATATACTTTTATTCTTGCACGTGAAAAGCCATTTAAAATGACAGAAATCAAGAAAATACTGACGCAGTTATGTAATATTACAAATACAGCTAAAAAAGGAAAATTAATTTCAATGTTCATGTGTTTATTTCACACAGTCCCAGTTTACTACTGAGTGAGTGATCCTCTCCATAAGTTGTTTACTGTAGAACACTGTCTATCAGGACCTCATGGGGTGCTTATGTAATTGCAGCTAGTGTAGCAAGCTGTTTGGGGAAACAGGACTGTGACAAAGAGTGTTTAATTTTTAATGCGCTTTTACTCCATCATTGTATTCATTTGTGCTGTGGGACCCAAAAGCAAAGAAAAAGCATCATTTCAGTTACAATACGGGCAGGGAGACAATTCAAACCCTGCTGACAATACTGTATACATTAGAAGTATGATTATCTATACATGTTTGAATATACAAACCTAATATTATAAGAAAGCCTCAATGAGCTGAGTCCAGGTAGAAATCAAATTCCCCTTTCAGATTTAGCTCAGAGGAGGAAGACAAGATACAGAAATGTGTGCATATAAGTCCAGAGATAACTGTAAATGCTGTTTAAGAATACAGGTGGTATGAGCTGCGTTTCTGCCCCTGCTCTGTCTAATGCAGATCATTATTATCTGTGGAGTAGCACTATTCCTCTGGTTCCGTATTGTAAGAAATAAAAGAACCACCACCAGAGGAAACTGGCTACACAGTGAAGTGACAGGAGGGAGTACATTAAGTTCCCATGTATCAGATTCTGCAGTGCATTGAAAGTCTGCAGTTTATTTGTCTTTAAAAAGGGTGGAAATAGTAAGGGTTATTAAAAGAATATTTTACAGCGATGTTGCACTTAGAATTAAGGGCTTTAAAAGAGTTCTTCCTGAAGGACTAAGAGCTGAATGTAGATGTATCTTTAATCCCTTTAATCAATTAATTTAACTTGTGTTCTGCCATAGTTAATATAATTTACTATTGTTTCATGCCCTATAATAGTTAATCGCATTCCCACATTGAACAGACACAATGTTAATTGGTTACTTGGCAGAGATGCCATCCACTCTGATGGAAAGCACTGCACCAATGAAACAGTTAAAGCTGTAGTAGTGACAGCACAAATTCTCTTGCTCGGTGTCAGGCTAACCCGTAAAATGAAAATCCTGATGAGTGAAATATAACAGGATTGTCAGTAGAAGATGAGTTCAGGATGAAACCCTTTAGAATATAAGAGGATTCTTAGAAGGAACCCCTTGGCTGGGTTCTTCATGACATCCTTGCAATATAAAAGAGTTCTTTGTTGAACCTCCTGAGTGGGTTTTTGATCTAGACCCTTGGAATATAAACAGGATCTTGGTAGAACCCCTGGGTGGGCTCTAGGAGAAACCCTAGGAATATAAAAAGGTTCGAGGTACAGTCTACTGGGTGGGTTTTAGATGAAACCCCTAGAATAAAGCAGGATTCTTATTAGAACCCCCTTTATCTGTAAGAGTGTAGGACTGTACTGGGACATGTTGTATGCGTTTAATATCCATGACTTAATGGCAGTAGGTTACTGGAGATATTGCAAAAGCCATTTATGATAAAGTTTAAAGTTTAGTTCTCCAGATGGTTATTGTCTCACAATTTATTTGAATGAACCATTCTCTTATAGGGTGGAAACAATTAGTGGATTGATCAATTAGTCAACCTACAACAAAGTAATTATCAGTTTTGATGACTGACTGGTTGTTGTTTATTGTTTTCTGACATTTGATTGGCCAAAAGTTTAAGCAATTAATTGAGGAAATAACAGCAAAAATAATCAACAGTGAGCCTTGAACCACATGCTGTAGCCTAGATCTGTCTATAGCTAATGGATAGTTCTACATCAATCAATTTCATCCTCACAGTGGCCGCACCTGACCTTCTGGACCCGAAGTCTGCCACCCACAACTCCAAACCTCGCCTGTCGTTCTCGGTCAAACCGGTAGTGCTGAACACTCCAGAGGACGAGTGCGACACCCGGACTACTGTCATGAGGTGGAAAACCGTGTCGGCCATCTTCTTCTTGGTGGTGCTTTATCTCATTATTGGGGCGACGGTGTTCAAAGCGCTGGAGCAGCCTCACGAGAGCTTAAAGAAGATGGCCATTCTCGAAGAAAAACTGGAGTTCTTGGCCATGCACACCTGCGTGAACTCCTCTGAGCTGGAGGATTTAGTCAAGGTAGGTGGAAGCAGCAGCAGCATCGTATTAATAATTCAGATCCTCTGCAGGATGGTGGTGATGACTTACAGAATTTATATAAGTATTTCACACAGTGTGTACAGGTTTAATAAATATTGTATACCATTCTATTTATGTTGTTTGCTTGGGGATTGTCAAGCAGAGCTTCAACCTTAGGATATATCTTTTCAGCCCGTTGAGTCACAGGAGAACTAATTTGTCCACGCACATTTATTCTGTGGCCCCTGAAGGCTGTATTGTATCAACAGATATTAAAATCGGTTTTGGTTTTGGATCTTACATCTTTTATCTTTTCCATTATAAGCCATTGCACTTCAACACTTCAGCACAAGAGGCCACTGTTTGCTTCCCTCCTATCCAACAGTCAACGGTGTAATTTTTAGCATGACTACGATTGTTCCCAGACCTTTACCACATGTTTGGTACTGTTACCATGACGGCGAAGATTTTGGTATTGAAAGTGGTTTTCATTCGTTGTCCAAGAAGTATATGTAGTAGCCCACATAGAGAGGGGGGAAAGCATTGGGTGAAATGCATTATAGTAATCCATCGGCTATTGTCTGAAATCAAGTTGGCTTAATTGATCCATATTCATTTGCAATTATCAGTTTATAGAGATCAGGCGGAGTGACTGGTGTACAGAGGAGGATTCCATGGCCTGGACATCGGCTTGCTTCACTGGATCAGCTCGAAACATTGGCCCTTGCCCTCAGGGCCTTTATTGCCAATAGCCAATAGGTTGTATGATTGCCTTACTGTAGCTGAAGTATGAACTCTGCAGAAATAAAGCCAGAAAAAGTGAATAAACGTTGAAAAATATTGGATTGGACTCAGTCTGGGCAAATATTGTTATAAATGCCACATACTTCATTCAAAGGCTGTGGTTTAGGGAAAGGGACCCCACTACCCCTCTGGCCCCTGGGGCTGTGCACTGTTGAACATTATGCATTGTGCCCCCAAATCCTGGAAACAAATTCAGAAATGTTGCTACAAATCAAGCCTGAATATCTCAAATTGAATTGAAGTAAAAAAATAAAGCATACAAATGATTTGAGTCAGATTCATTTTCAATTACAAAAGGTCACATAAAAATGCATTACAAATATCAGTATTGAGTGAGCAGTCTTCTAATAAAAGACATCCACTGACTTCATGACCTCGTCGCCATGGATTAGTGGATCTCACCATCAACCGAACTTGTCAGGGTTGATGAAAAACATTTCCTCTGGGGAAATCTAGCTGGCATATTGGACTTGTGGATGATGATTTCCTCCTCTAATATGCCAGAGCTGAAAGGTCTTTAAATCCCAGGGAAACCGATTTGTCCACTGATGCTAATTTTGGCCTCTTCTATAGCTGAACCCATTCCCACCAAAAGTGCCTTTTACTGTGATACCAAGGCCACCTCCAAGCTTACTGCATACGTGATATGCAAGAAGTATGAAAATTGGAAAACCCTTTGGTAGAACCTTTTTGGTTATACCAATACCTACCATCTATCCTAGCTCGGGGCTCTTCAACGTTTTTCAGGGAAAGGACCCCTTGTCCTACAACAGCCAATGCATTTTAATAGTATGCAACTCTTGGCTAAGTAGTTCACCTCACTGTTACGGACAGGTGCTTTTCCAGGACGAACAGACGGGCAGTAGATGTGTGTACAGAACAGATCAAACAAAAGTGGAAAAACAACACGCACATCTCACCCCGTATGAGGGTGGGTGCTGGACGAAAAAAGTTAACATGCAAAAACAAGTAAAGTCCGCACACCAACAAAGCTCCAATCAAGTGTGATTTATTTATAGCATGACGTTTCGAGCCATGTCGGCTCTTCCTCATCCAGGTAAGCATCTGAGGAAGAGCTGACATGGCTCGAAACGTCATGCTATAAATAAATCACACTTGATTGGAGCTTTTTTGGTGTGCGGACTTTACTTGTTTTTGTACAGAACAGATCAACACAAGACAGACGAGACAGAGACAGAAAGAGATGCACAGCAAACAGTATTGACAATAGGTACAATAACATTAATTTTACATCCCACAATCCAGGCATAGCCGCGGTTTGAGAGAACCTGCGAGACATTGGAGCACAAAGACTCTGAAGAACAAGATGAGTTAGTGACATAAGCTTTATCAAAAAGCAAAGTCTTAAGTCTACATTTAATCCGGAAACAGTGTCCACCTCCTGGACTGAAACAGGACAACGCTTTCACAGGAGAGGAGCCTGATAGCTGAAGACTCTGGCTCCTGTTCTACTTTTGGAGACTTTAGGAACCACGAGTAAGATATGATGGAGCCTGACCATGTAGAGCTTTGTAAGTGAGGAGGATTTTAATTCAATTCTGGATTTTACAGAGAGCCAGTGCAGAGAAACTAAAACAGGAGACGTATGATATTTTTTCTTAGTTTCTGTCATCGTACTTCTACAAGAGCAAAAATACCATTAGAAACATGAAATATTTGAGGGTGAAAATCTTTTGCACCATGCTGTCAACAACCCTTGAAGAAATCTTTCTTCCAAAAAGAGTTCTTTGGATGAAATTTTTTTTTTTTTTTTTTAGGCTAAGTCTCGATACATGATATATATCTTGATATTTTTAAATCTCCTCAAAAGCACTTCATCAATGCTAGGACTGGGAGACAAAATCGAACATGACAATATTTCTGACCAAATACTCTTTGATGCAAAAAAGTTGTATGAACGACTATTGTTATTTTTATGTCATATCACGATACAACAATGTCCAAAATCTAAGATGATATATAGTCTTATATCTCAGTGATATAATATCCTTATATTGCACAGCCCTGGTAAAAACAAAAGCTGCTGAAAACTATTTGACTAATGAACCAAAAGTGATTGTTAGTTCATTTATTTCTCTGCTCACGTATTAATTTATGTGTAAATTAACTGTCAGGTTTACATATCAGATTTTTTTTTTATAACAAGGCTCCAAAACCCTTTTTTTTTTACATCCTTCTCACGATGCAGCAGTGCAGAACTGAAATTTCCATTTCTCGCCTATATAGCACAGAGCAGGATTTTCATTAATGAGCAAGTCTGTACATTGGAGTGTGGCTCAGGCTCAGGCTCCAGTAGAGCCACTCTAATTACACTGACATTTAAGACATTGCATTATTTCTTATGACACTGTATCAGTGTAGACTCTAATATGGATTAAGTCTAATGATGGGTAAAAAAAAAAAAAAACCTTACTGTAACAAGCAAGCATTCTTGTTTTAAATGCATATGCCTTCTGGTAATTATGAGAAAACTTTAACGAGATACTGTGTTGATTCATCCTCACTGTTGAGTTGCATATTCATCCTTAACCAGAGTAGAATGTATTTATGTTTTCCATCTTATTTATACCTTAGATTTTCAGTCATGTTTAAATTTAATAAGAAGCAGGATCACTGATTGTGATCCAGCTGATGTTGCAGCTCTTTCAGTTTAACTTCAGGAACTGTTTTCCACTGTGTTGGCATTCAGTGACATTTACAGTATGGGCTCTGACCATATTAAAATTGCCCCAAGCTGACTAGATTACTGAGTGATGTTCACCACCTACTGTATGTGAATGAGAGTGTTTTCAATTACTGTAAGGAGGGCTGGGAACAGATGGCAGTTATTTGGCTTTACGATGCTGAGTTGATATTCAAAGATGGTGATGATGATGACACTTTGCGTGCTGAGATCATCATCTATCAGATTGACTGATGATAATGATCTTGTGTCAGGAGTGGGCTTAATGAATGTGGGGCTCTGGCTGAAGGAAGGCAGCTGGCTCCTTCGCAGCGCAATCTAAGCCACCCCCTTTCATTCATATTACCATAAACATACAGTGTTAGTGATAGCTACATCAAAGCTGCTGTAATGTAACGAAAGACTGATAATTAAAAGCAAATGATTCTTTAAATAGTTGCTGTTATTCAGCTTGTGTTAATGCGGGTCATCATTCACCTCATTTTTGTCATTTATCCTCACCCTTGGCAGCCCATTAGTTGGCATATAGCAGTTACCATAATTGCTACTGTTGCTTTTGGCCAGTGGTGAAAAGATTTGACTTGGCAGAGATGATGTAGATTGGAGGCAGTAAAAATAATGGCAGCAGTAAACAACAGCAACAGTTGATTAGTCCATTAGGAAAGTATAGTTGGATAAAATGGGGGAAGATGTCCCAACCCCTTAATTCCTCTCCTAACCAATACACAGCACTAAATCTGCTCTCAACACATGTTTGAATGGCTACAGTGAATTCATTCTTCAGATTTATTCCACCAGTTAGAAAGGGGGCGAAAACTTCAAGGGGCATCCTGCCTTACAATATTATTTAGTTAGATTATCTAGTATAGTCATATGTGACTTTATATTGTTCATATCTACACATTGTAGTAGTGTAGTATTTCAGATTCAATCAATCAATCAATCAATCAATCAATCAATCAATCAATCAATCAATTTTATTTATAATATGTGTATAATAACAGTAGAGGTATGAGTAATGATAACAGCAGCAGCAGGAGGCATCTGGCAGGACCACGGCAGCAGCACAACCACACACGTCACACTATCCAGGCACCGCTGCAATACGAGTTAACCTGAGAGACAGTGGAGCATATAGTAGGTGGTGAACATCACTTCTGCTTTTATGTCATCTAACTAGCAACGCGCCATGACTGCGCCTGACCACTCCTCATTTTTAGACCAACACACCCAGAGAAGCACAAGTTCATTTGCTAGTTAGACGACGAGGGGGCGATTATGCGCCCTCCGCCGTCCGCTTTAGACCATCTAAATAGGGCCCCTAGAGTTAGCCAGCAGTTTTTGCAAGCTTGCTGGAGGAAGAAATAGAAATGATTAGTGTGAAGGAAAGGTTAAAAGGCTTGTAGATAATCTTGCAGCTCGCAGTGTTTCCTGTTCATTGATTTATTTGCGGCAGCTGCTGCATTTTCAACATTTACTAGCACTTATTGATGTTTTCATTTCATTTTTAAGTATTTAAAATGGATAAAATGTTATTCCATTTTAGAGCTGTGTTCAGCCACTGGCTCTGTGCTCTCTTTCTGCTTATCAAACCACAAATGACTTTAGACTGTATATAAAGATGGACGACACGACAGCTCCATGAAAGTGAAGCCGAAACATCTCCATCACCTCATGGTGGCTGGCTGCAGTATAAGTCATCCACCCCCTCTGGGCTGGGCTGTCATGAATCAGTTCAGGGAGGGCCCAAATGCAGAGTAACAGGCAGGTTGAAGTTTTAATAAGAAGCAAGATTTAATGCAGCTGATAAAAGAATCCAGAACAAGCAGGTAAGTGAAAGTCCAAATGAAAGCAGAGCCGAAACTAGGTTGAAATCCAATCGGACTAATATGATAAACTCAGATAAAGAAACACAGGACAGTAGGCAGGAAACAGAGGAGGGAGCAACACCAAGAACACAGTGATGAATGCAGTTGAACTGACCAGGAGCAAAAGGAAACACAGGTATATATGCACAGAAAACTAATCACAAGGACGAAGCACAGCTGGAGTAGGAAGACATGGGCAAAAAGGAAGGAAATGGGCATCAGCTAACTGCCTTCGTAAAATTTGACACACAAATGAATAACTAACAACCATGTCCTCTGTTCTGTATGACCCCTGTTTTAACATTCAAAATCTCTCCCAGGCTTCTGTCTGAGAAAAGCCAAAAGTCAATTGAGGGCAAACTGTCCTTTTTGCTTTCAGGCAAAATATGACTTCTTCTGTCACTGACCTTTCCAGTGAATCATTCTGCGCTCATTGCACTTTACAAAAACAAACTACTTAGTCCTGGACCTCAGAAAGAAACTGCAAAATACACTGGATTAATTACTGGCTGGAAAATTTAACCTGGCATTTTGCCTACGGGAGACATTTAAGAGCAATTTAATTCTTTCCCACTGCTATCAGACTAATTGTGCGCCAGGTTTTACAGTGTATATCTAACAGAGATCTTGCAGTCTCTGTGCTTTTGCTTAACAACAGTCTGACTAAACAGCCCCTTCATCCGTCACACCGTAGCCTCTTGAGTGCAGCAGCTCTGTATGCAGCTCTTTCTCTTGTGATGATTTATTGATAAACGGCTTCAATACAGGTGACCCCCACTCATTTTTTACTCAATTATGTATACACACACATATGCATAGTGCGCACACACACTTGTAGGCTCCCGCTGATCAAAAGCCAGTCAGCAGAGGATTGAGGAGAGATGTGTTCTCAAAGGGAGTAATTAAAAAAGTGAGTGATGTCAAAAAGCTCAGACGATTCAGTCTCTCCTGGCTGTTTGACTCGGCTTGGAGAGCACAAGTGTGGTCTCCACATTATCCCATCTTATCGTTTCCCGTGGCCGCAGTTAGTTTGCCAAGACAGTGAATTAATAAGGCTGCTTTGGCTGGGAAACAAAGGGGCTGACTGAGCCAAGCATTCCTGATTGTGTGATTTGGGTAAATTATGTGGCACAGCGGATGCAGGGTTTCCGAATTGTATCTTCTAAATTTCTTCTTTGTTGTATTTGGAAATAGAACAGATAAAAATGGTGTTCACTGTTGTACGTTATGTGCATTATTGTGCATTTGTATGCATGTGTGTAACCAAATCTTTATATTCCTCTCATTCTGGGTGGATTTTTTTTTACTCAAAAGCCAGTGTGAAATACAAGTGCAAATTTAAAAACGCATCCAATATTTGTGTGTATTTCTCAGAAGCACAGTTCCTGCTTTAGGCTACACACAGTCCTTTGATCTGCTTTTAAAAAAAAAAAAACTATTTTCTCACATCTCTCTATTGGTTTTTACCTGTGCCAATAGTTTTGGTTTTCTTTGTTCAGTTTTCATTGAGGAAATGAAAACTATTGGCAGTGAAGTCGTTTGATTCTTGAAGCACCATTTGGTTTTCTGTACATTTTACTGGGGTGAATTATATTTCAAAGCCTGAGCAAATAAAACCCTCCTCGTGGCTAGATACCACCAGAGGTAGTTCAATCCCACTGCTGCACAAGAATGTTGATATTACATGATCATGAAAAACCCTAAATTGTCTTCAAGATGATATTTTTGGACATCCAGTGTTATCATTTTTTAATTCCTCACTTGCAACAATATCTGTGCATGTCAAGTATGGTATGGTAAAGGTTAGAGAAAGATCATATTCAACAAAAAGATGAAGATTAGTTCCACGTCCATGTCGATGAAAACTTCACACACGCTTTTCACATCACTATATATAGGGCGTGCTATTTCCTGCACTGGCACGTGTTGTTGGCATATAGAGAGCTGCAAAATCATCCCATGTGAATATACTTTTTTGTGCCAACCCTTTAAAAGGCAATTCACCCCCAAATCAAAACACATATTTTTCCTCTTACCTGTAGTGCTATTTATTAATTCAGATTGTTTTGGTGTGAGCTGCTGAGTGTTGGAGATATTGGCAGTAGTCAAGATGTCTGTCTTCTCTTAAATATAATGGACCTAGATGGCTCTCGGCTTGTGGATCAAAGGACCAGAAAAAAAACAAAAACAAATATATTTGAAAAACTCAACAGCAGTGTCTCTTTCCAGAAATCATGACTTGGTTACTCAAGATAAACCACAGACCTTGTTAAGGACAGTTTCATAGACTTTTTCATTGGCATTCTCATGTTTCCAAAGCTACATGTATTCTTGGCCTACTTCTAGCATACTTATGTGTATACATTCAGCAAAAAATGTGTTCTCAGACATGTTTTTACTGTCTGTGCCCAGGGTACAGAGTTTGGTAAGCGAGCATTTATGTATGCAGCTCCTTACACGTGGAATCTTCGGCAGAAGGATTGCACTCATTGGTTCCTCTCAGCCGTTTCAAAGCAGTGTTGCAGGATTTTTGTAGACAGTCTTCTATATGCCAACATCACGGTGTGTCTTAGCTGGTCTTTAAAATTCAATTAACATGCTCATTCTCACTGTTTGTTTGTGGTGCTGGGAGTTGATCCCCTTGGACTTTTAAAGAAAAGATGACTTCTGCACTCACTTTTACTCTGCTTTATTTACTCGTCAACGTTTCAGTCCATGCCAGTCTTAGCTGGTCTTTGTAATCATGTGTAGTTGTCCTTTGCTGCATTGTTATGGTTGATGTCTAGTGTACATTGTCATACTTTTTGGCTTTTCTTTGTAGTAATCTTATATTGCTTGTTTCAGAGCTGTACATTTGTATTCTGTATTTTTGTTCTATGTTGTCTGTAACTTAAGTTGCTGCCTGTCTCGGCCAGGACACTGTTGAAAAAGAGATTTTTAATCTTAAGGTTTTTCTGGTTAAATAAAAGGTTAAATACATTTTTTTTGAGAGAAAAAAAAAAGAGACGGGTTGGCAAACAGAGGGTTGCTGATGCAAGTCACTGTCTGGATCAACAATGTAGTGTGGACTGGTTGCTAGACAGGTGCCAGTTTGCCTCCCGAGCATTGCTGATGTGCCCTTGGGCAAGGCACTGAGCGCCCAACTGCTCGGGGCACCTCTCCAAGGCAGCTCTTTCACTCTGACATCTCTCCATTTAATGCATGTGTAGGTCCTGTTTGTGCATGTGTGTGTATTTGGGCCTGTGTTTACATGACTTCTTCTTCTTTCTCTGCTTCTTCTACTTCCTCTACCTTGAACTAATTCAAGTCTGTGCTGTGATATAATTAGCAGGTGTAGTTCGGTAGAAAGAAAATAGTTCCCACATGAAACTGCTCACAACAAGGTTAGTGGATTATCTTGAGTAACCAAGTCATGATTCTTGCAAAGAGACATTGCTTCTAAGGTTTTCAAAAGTATTTTTTGGCACTTTGAGCGCCACAAGCCGAGTGCCATCTAGTTCCATTATATTGGAGAGCAGGCGGACATCTCTACGGCGGAGAATTGTGTCTCTGTGTGGATAAGCAACACACAGCTCCCTGTAAACCTCAAAGTAAAACTACGTCACAGCACCATTCACTGCCATTAGCCATATCTCTCCACCCTCTGACCCATCATTAGTGCCTATTCCCTCACTTTCCTATCCATTATTTATCCATTTCAGCCCTCACACACTCGATCTGTACTGCCTTATCACGCTCAACAGTCGTAGGTTAATGAAAGCTCTCTTAGTTTCGCTAAGGATGATGAATCACAAAGCCCTGACATTGCAGTGACCCTAAATTGTGTGTGTGTGTGTGTGTGCAGAAAAAGCTGACAGTGCTGGTTCAGGAGGACTGTGCAGGGCAGTGTTTTATGCTATACATGATTATTGTAGCATTACTGCTCTGTTCCTGGAGGTGTGTTGATACAAAATATAAATAATGGAAATCATCTTAAAGAGCTACTCCCCCACAGGTACAAGTCTTAAACATATTAAGGTGCCCCACACAAGAATTAGTACATCATTTATATTGTTCTACACTGTCAAAAAAAACACATATACATGATTGAATAAAAGCTTTAGTCCGGTAAAGTATTCCTCTGCAATTTATTAGTATCGCCTCTGTAGCAGAGTCTGCTGCTCCCCTGAGGTCGCAAAGCTTTTCTCTTTCATTTGTCTCAGTAATGATTCTGTATCATGAGGAGCCACTTGGGCCGAGAAACTTTTTGTCTTAGTGCAGTGAAGTGATAGAGTCTGTTGTTAAAAACCTAGTGGGATCAGAGTAATCCAGCGTTCAGGGGAATTGACATTTTGCTAAGCGTCCCACACTACAGTAGCTGTTAAACTTTCCGTTTTAGCTCAGTAGATATGCAGTTTACAACTTACTGCTCAGAATTTCAAGTAGTTCGAAACAATGGGTATCTCAGATTTTAGACATAGGTAGCTGGCTCATTAAGCTAGCTGACCCGTTTTAAAAGGAGAACCGTACTGTAAACAGAGGATTGAATATGCCTGATGCGCGGCTGACAACTCAACCACACATCCTTTTTCTCACGTAAGAAAAGAAAATGTTATAACTGATTATGTTGAAAACAGGAAACTGACAGTGTAAGGAAAAACAGGACAGAGCAGCACAGCATAATAACAGCACTGAAGCCGATCGAGCCAGCTACTTGGATTTTGATGCACGTCTATTCGTGCTGTTACGGTACCTGAACTTGGAGCGGCCAAATAGGGTTTCAAACATTTAATATTCCAAATAAATCCGCCGATAAAGAAGTCCCATCTTAATAAAACGGTTCCATAACAGGTTTAGAAGTGCAATATATTCCTGCTCAAACTGTTCCTGTGACCACACTGAACATTACTGTTATATTGCAACCCCTCATTTTTAGACTCTCATAAATAACTCTGCTTTCATTTTCAGTTATCTAGTTCAGGGTGACCATCACTATGACCATGTAAAAATTCATGTTCTTTTAGTGTGCAGAAAAATTATTGGGAAATTTAGCTCAAATTAAATGGTAAATAGTAAATGGACTGCACTTGTAAAGTGCTTTTCTTGTCTTCCGACCGCTCAAAGTGCTTTCACACTCACACATGTCGCATTTACCCATTCACACCCATTTACACACTGGTGGCTGAGGCTACCATACAAGGTGCCACCTGCTACTCAATAACCATTCACTCACGGCGCAATGGAACAGCCAGCGGGAGCAATTTGGGGTTCAGTATCTTGTCCAAGGAGACTTCAACATGCCGAGCTGGGGGAGCAAACCACCGATCTTCCAATTGGTGCTCTCCCGTTCTACCTCTGAGCCACAGCCGCTCGGACTCGGACAAAGGATTAAAAAACACAAGGTCTTTTTACTGAGAAAAAAAAGGGGTCGGAGCACACATAATCAGTCCAAAAACACAAACAGAAGTATCCAAAGGCAGTTGGCTAAAGCAAGGTCAAAATGCTAAAGAGAACACTGGGGAAAGTGGCTAGAACACACACACTCAAATAACTGAGAATGAACTGGTAACAGACAAAGGGCAGCACAAGGACGATACACAAGGGAGGAGGGGTAATGAGGGACAGGTGAAATTAATCAGGGCAGAGCAGGTAATCACACAGGAGGGAAACACACAGGGGCAGGAAGTATAGTACCTGAAACGCAAGAGACAAGGGTGAGTGTCAAAATAAAACAGGAAATACAAACAGATGTTTCTGGCAAATGTAATGTTATCTGCAGTTATATTGCTCAGACCGCTGGAGTGTAAACCTCCATAAATCCAACAAAGAGCAAAAAAGAGCTGTTAACATTAGCCTTATGCAGAGATCCTCAACTTACAGCCGGCAATAGTGAAGAACCCCCAAAAAAAGTGAATCCCAGACCCCTCTCAGATACTGACTTTATATAATGTTTGTATCTGTATACAGGTTTCGGTACAAACTCAGTGTATCTGTAGTGTGGATGCACATTGTTGCATTTGTGGTCCTGCGCTTCACTGCTCCTCATGTCTATGTTTAGGTGATAGTGGGTGTGAAAATCGTGTAGTGGTGTGTTTTTTCCCTCCAGCTGGTGGCTTCACTCCCCTCCAGTCTCTTGTCATGACAGCCCAGTGCTGAGTGGGAGCACACAAGGCTGATTCGTTTCCTGTACAGCCGGCTGGTGTCTAATGGGCTTGTCACACCTAGCTGTGACTCGTGTCACACCTAGAGCTCTAGTGCTCCTCTACATGCACACACACTCAGAGTCAACCAATCACCTGGGCATGACTGATGACCATATCGTAGCCACAGTCACAGAGCTAATCAAAGTCAAACTCAAAATCATACAATCAGTCCGTGAAATGTCTTAAAATGTTTGACCAAGACCCTGCAGCCTGAGCACTGGATATGCAGTTTGTGGACATATTTTCAAGCAAACGTGCTGGGTTATAACATGAATTTATTACTATTATTTATTATTATTTATGACTTGGTGCATAATGTATTACACTCTATAGAGGACTTAAGTGTTTGTAGCCAAATCAGTGGTGTGGCTTAAATGTTAAATACCTGCTATGCACAAATTATTCTTTAAGAAGTGCCAAATCTCAAAGACCGTCCTTTTAGCCCATTTAACTGTGACAGGCTTTGCTGTTTTTGTGAGGAGTGTTTAAAATTTACACCTTTCTTATGCATTTATGAAGCTGACAGATACCTCTCATTGTTTCTCACAACTCCAAATTGGTTTTGGTTGGATGTTTGTCTTGGCTGTCATCTATTCCCAAAGAAAATTGAAGCACACCACTAATTGTCTTTCGTTCCTCAGCTCACCTCATGCCACACTCCCGCTGGGACACAACGCATTATGTGCTAACTTTTTTTCTTCTTTGACTTTCCTCTCCAGCAAGTTGTTTCAGCAGTTCGAGCAGGCGTGAACCCTTCGGGAAATGGATCCAATCAGACGAGCCTCTGGGACATCAGTTCCTCCTTTTTCTTTGCCGGGACTGTTATCACCACTATCGGTAAGAGAAGCAGTTTCTCACCCTGACTCAGCACTCATTGTTTTCTCTTTATAGAGGTTTCTAAAAATACGTCACACTAGTTGCATGCAGTGCTTTGAAAATGCATACAAAATGTAAAGATGTTTACTGTATGATTTGAAGCAATTCTGGCTGTGTAAGCACAGTCCATTTATCACGTCTTCATGGACAAAGCCATCGTTAGAAGCACAATGCAATTCTGATGACCATTTTAGTATGACGTTGCACTTGCATAGCAAAATTACACTTGCTAACCAGGAGCCTGCATCAGCTTTGTCTCCAGATTGTGCTTCATTGCACCAGGATTTCATTCAGACTACTGCTCACCGAAATTGCAAATACAAGTTGGCCACATTTGTTTGCACAGTTTCACTAAAGATAAACTCTATTTATCAGAACCAAAGCAAAAGAATGTTGATAGCAATTCAAAACAACAGAAATTAGGTCTACATGCCACAAAGTGATTTGACGTAGTAGTATAGGATCCAAGTACTTGACATAACTCTGAACATGGACTGATTCAGGCAATACATCATAAAAAACATCATGGAGAGGGGCTCTAACAGATGGCTTCATGCTTGAATGAGACTTTAAAAGAAATAATGGGTGTAGCCAGTGTGACATTACTCATTAGTTTCTGGACTCCTGCTTTGAAGCTTCGAGTTTGGCATTTTGAATGCTGCTAACTTGGATTTCTGAAGCACAAAGTGACCATATTTGGATGAGAAGTTGGAGTCAGAAGTACAAACTGACAAACAATTATAAAGTCTTGTTATCCCCATTCAAGCTAGAGGAGCACTGAACTGAAAGTTAGCTGCTTGGCTCATGCCAGCCTTGGACCATGAGAGTTGTGCCGCCAGGGTTAGGCACTCTTCTCTGCAATCTCCTGTTTTCACAATTCACAACAATAGAAATTAAGTCTGCAGCTTTATACCAGAACAATACCTCAGAACTGAACAAGTACTGCAGCCTAAAGAGCTTAAACTGATCTGACACTACAGAAGAATAGTATTATGAAGCGCCTGATGTGTTTATTTGCTCTTAGTTACTGTAATCTAGGAGCTGTCAGCTCTACGGGCCTGTAGCACATTCTCTGTCACCTCCAGCTGTAAGAGATTACTAATAAGGAAAACAGAACAGCTCACACACACGCACACATACACACAGCTAGTCTGACAGCTCATCAGTCTTTTCCAAGACAGATCAGTGCATCTGTTAAGTGGGCTGTTGGGCTCCATTTCACATCTCTAGCATCCTGTCAGAGCTCACCCTGATTTTGCCAACACAGGATGGCTATTAATCTCAGAAACAAAGTGCAATCTTGATGCATATTTTGGCATGAAATTGCACTTGCTAAATAGTGTATTTCAGTCTGTCCTGGTTCCTATGCGCAGGTCAAGGATTTTACAACTCACACCAGCCAAACTGCTCTGCCCAACCTTCAAACATATGCGTTAATCACCTGAACCTGATCTGCACATTTCTGGTAATGACTGTTACTAATAACAACCTACTTGATGCTGGCTGTATTGTATGTCATCTCCAGTCAATAGCACAACATAAAACAGATGTTCTTTGTTTAAAAATACAAACATAAAAAGACAACATGTACTCACACATCTGTTAAGTGGTTACGTCTTCAGTGGGATCTCAAGCACACAGCTGATATCTAGTTGGTTTATTTACATGATCTAACAGAACTGCATATTTAATGGATTCAGCGAGGACAGAGAGACGCTTGCTTGCTGACAGGCCTACATATTCTCAGAGGGAAATAGTTTTAGCAGGGGATTATGACTGGAGATATTTAAATATGTCAGACTTAAACAGATCTTCCTGGTCAGAAACCCAGATAACAAAAACCCTGAGCTCAGCAGCACTGATGATAAGGCTGCTTGCTATGTGTTAGAGCGAGACAAAGACAGAAGCGCAGGGATCACACTATAGGGCCGCTACACAGAACCAAACAATGGTGGCATCATTCCACTCCAGTGTGTGATTATAGACAGCATGCTGGCATCACAAAATCAAAAGAGGCATGTTCGCCATGATATGTAACACAACAGTGTCGGCCTCTATCGTGATATATAACAAACACATTTGCAGCACTTTATAAATAACAACAATCATTTACTGTTCCTGTTATATGGCGGCTGATCTCACCATATGCTCAGAGGGTAAGGAGCTCCTGGACCTCATGGTTTTCCTTATTTGCTGACATTTTGGCTTAGCTGCTAACTGCTAGTACTTACGTTTTTAAATCTCCTGCAGTGGGTCACACACATGTCGTCGAAATGTAACACCTGTCCTGCCCATGATCCCGTCCTGCCAGCTGTCCCATTAATACAGACACCATTTCAGCGATGTCACTACCTCCTGTGGCGGCTTAAAGACAAGACCACTCTTTCCCCCACTTCTGCCATCATACTTTATAAGCAGCATGGCGAGGTGGCAAAACAGCACCATTTTTCCGCCTTGAACAGGCAGGGCAAAAGGGGCTAGAAAGCTGGGTAAAGAAGGTGGAAGGTGGACTATTGTACAGTGTTTCTGAAAGTTATTAATAACCTTAATTAATAACCCACAGGTCAAGTCGACCCGAGCATCACTACTGGCCACAGTGATTTCAACAAGACGGGGGAACCCTGAGGATCAGAGGGTTTTAATGTAATATCAGTGACATACAGTGACATGTACAGTCCATGTTTACGCTGTCCTCATGACTTTTTTAGGTTTTCTTTGTAAATTTGAGTTTACATTGCAAGTTTGATTGCAAGAGGTTTGTGGGATTTCTGATTTTGAGAGTCAGGACCCTAGTTGCTTGTGTATGGGATCTGTAAGAGTTTATTGTTACATGTTATGTTTGAGGTCTTTCACATTTTTAACATCTGTTAAGGCTTGAAGAATATTTTACTGAGGGCCAAACGTAACCCAAACCTGACGCAGCCCCCTTTCCACATTTTGCTGCACTGCACCAGCCTTGTGCTTGTTCTTCTGCTCACCAAAGTTACAATATGTTATTGGCCACAGCACACACACGCACATACACACAGTCAGCTGCTCTTATCTGGCTCGTCCAAGCAGACCTTCACATATCAGCGGGTCTCTTTGGTGGGTTGTTGAGTTCCATTTCACGTCTTCAGGATCCTGTCGAATCTCATTCGTCAGTCAGAAAATATGCAATAACTTGATTTTGCCCTCTGGTTGGAAAATAAAAAAATATGTGTGCTTTCTGTAACCGTGTGTAGAGTAGAAGCCTCACTGCGGGGTTTTGCCTTTGCTCTCCACAGACTGAGTGTGTTGACTTTCGGTTTTCCATTTAGGCACTGCGGTGATCTGGTCCAGCTAGCCCTTAACAAAAGGCACATTTACTGATGTTTGACTTGAAGATGTAAGTTTTCTCATGAAAGGAGCCACGGTAGTTCAATAGCTGGAGCAGAGAAAAAGGAGCACTTTGGCTTTAATTTAGTTTTGAGTGCATAGATTTATCTTTGTAAACTCAAACATCTAGAAATGGTCACAAGGTGAAGGTGCAAACAGTAGCAGAGTGCTTCAGCTTTCATAGCATTGATTTTTCTGCAGAAACTCCCAGGTGGTATTTTCTGTGTATCACCTTCAGTGCTTGTTAGTGTAAACAGCACATAATTGCCGTGCTGTCTGTTGGCAATCATTATAATTCTGCCTGATTACAACAAAATGTTGTGTGGCTATTGCTGCTAAGATAATATATTCGTAAAGTCATTGTGTAATTTCTTTGTCAGTAATCAGCCGATGAGGAAACGTAATAAAGCCCAGAAAGGAAAACAGTCATTACAGTTTGCTCCCTCTCTCAGCTTTCGTCTCTTTTCTGGCCGTCCTTGATTCAGCCAGACCTGATAGAGCAAGAGCAGATTGATTTGTTTATGTGGGATCTTTAATTGGATGTGTGGTGTTGAGGCAAAGCGTGTTTTCCCCCATTTATTTTCATCCTCATACTTTATCCAGGAAACGAACCTTCTCCTCTCTCCAGGGAGTAAAAGAGGTGCAGAAACGATCGAATTTCTCCCCAGTGGGATTCCTTAGTTTAGTCCCTCTGACTGTTCTAGTCCTTCACATTTCCCATAGTGTATAGATCAAATGAATCCCAAATGAAGCCTCCTTTGTCACTTGCACATAAAAGAAAAAGTAATTATTATTCTCGTTGATGGTCTTGCCTCCCCTTGGCTTTGTTATGAAGGTGTTTCCACTGGAACTTGATGTACAGTAGGTCTGCAGTATATTGATATTATATTGATATTGTGATATAAGACATGATATCAGAGTCTTAGATCATATCTTAGATTCTGGATAATTAGTAATATTATTAAGTGTTGTCTTTTGCTGGTTTTAATTCTAATTTCTTTAGTTTGTGAACAACATCAGTAACTCAGAGTGAGATTCAGATTCTGTATACAATACTAGTAGTTCAACAAAATAAAATCTACCACAAATTACACATTTAAACAGCTCCCAAATACAAAAAAATGTCCCCTGGGATCTATATTAAATTCATTTGTTCCTGCCTCCATTAAACTTTTAAATAGTGCTGTTTGAGGCTGCAGGGATTGTGCAATAGTCTCATGGTGTTGTACCACAGGGAAAACATTCAGGATGCCACAGTTTATTCCATGCTTGTTGTTGCCATGGGTATGATGTCAATATGTAAAGTCAACAAGTCAAAATATCGCATGTATCATAATATTATTATTATAATGTTTGGTTTTTTTTAAACATATTTTTGGGGGGCATTTTAGCCTTTAATTGATAGGACAGACAAGTGTGAAAGGGGGAGAGAGAGAGAGGGAGTGACATGCAGCAAATGGCCACAGGCTTGGAGTTGAACCCGGGCTGCTGCGGCAACAGCCTTTTACATGGGTCACCTGCTCTACCACTAAGTCACCACCGCCCCATGTATCACTATATTAGTGTTATACCACTATTATCGTGAACGAGATGATATGGCAAACCCGAGCAAGATAATGCGCCATGTCGCGCCTCAAAGCCTGCTGAGGAAAGGCTTGCAAATGAGAAAGTGCCCAACGCATCGACCTGGCCCACAACTTTCCCAGATCCCAATCCAATTGAGTATCTGTGAGATGTGCAAATACCCCAGACTCCAGTCTGATCTATAGTAGGGCGTCCTTGGACCAGACTTGGCTCTGACCTGTCGAGGCATGGATGCAGGATTAGCATTGGCAGCAAATCCTTTGAGTGCTGTGGGTTGCGAGGTGGGGTACAGGCATGTCAAATTGATGCTGGAATGGATTGGCATCTGGGGACTTTGGAGGCCACATCAATGGCTTGGGCTCTTTGTCATGTTTTTCAGGCCATTCCTGAGCACCTATGCAGTGTAGCATAGTGTGTTGTGCTGCTGAGTGGACTGCCATTGGGGAATGTCATTGTCATGAGGGGTGTACTTGATCTTAAACAGTGTTTAGGTGGGTGGTGCGTGTCAAGCGGCATCATGAATGCCAGGACTGGAGGTTTCAATGCAGAACATTGCACCGTAACAAGATGATAAATGTTATTCTCTTCATCTGTCAGTCGTGCTAATGTTGATTGGTGCACAACCCTATGAAAAAATGTCCTTTTCTTTACTCTTGTATTCTAAGGAAATTGGAAACTTGTTTAATGATAGAGTATAGTTATAGTGATAACAGTGATGTTCAGTTTACTTTAAAACCACCTGAAACCCACCATGACAGGGTTTTATTGCCTTTTTTTCGCAATTAAATTATCGGCCAAACCACAAAAGCAAACCTGTGTCTCTGACAGAAGCTAATGAAGTCACTCTGTTCAATGTCATGTCACCGTTCTCTCTCCCAGAGTCACTTAATGAATTTAGAAGGAAGTCATTAAGCTTTTATTCTCCACTGCAAATGCATTTGTTCCTTCAAGAGACAGACCGTGATGGTGATGACCATGTGATCGTTACATAAGAGTGTCGGTGGTGTCACGAATGCAGTGATATGGGGCCGATACTGACAAATGAGTTCATCCATTTTAAGGCTTGATCTCATTATAGAGTGGAAATCTTAAGTTAAATGTATTATTCATGACGGCAGTGTTGGAGTCAAGTGTGAAACTAACTGAATGACTTATTGGTATTTAACTGAATTTGGTGTTTAACCTTTGATTTAAGTCTTGTGTGAGAAAAGAGAGCAGATCGTGTTCAAAAGTTTAAAAAGCAGGGCTGTAGCCATGGAGTTCACACTGGTGGGGACCAAATCTGCGGGGGGTTCTGAGGGGCCCCCAGCCCTCCACTCTCTAGAAAAAAAACAAACACTAAATCGATCCTACTTTAAGAATCTTTAAGGATATTTTTTATCTTGTGTTTATCATGTTACAATATTGCCACACAACAATATTGGGATACTACGCTGTATCGATTTTTTCCCCCTATCCCTCCTATATAGTGTACTATATAAATATGCAGTAAATTAAAAGGTACTACTGTTTACATTAATTACACATGCAGCACAACATAAATGGCAGACACTGTACACAGACTTCACATCACTTTTTAGCATACTAATTTTTTGGGGGGGATGTGTTGCTCCCATATATATATATATATATATATATATATATATATATATTATAATTACTGCATGGTTAAAAAGGCAAACATTTTACTGAAATATGTATCACCTAATTGCTGAGAGACACATTATTAATTCCATTTTACATATAAATCCACATGTTTTTATTAGAGGTGGGGGGGGGGGGATCGATGCAGCACAGCAGATACATGTTGCTGTTGCTGGTGAGATGAACAGACTGAAAACAGACTGACAAAGTTTTTTTTGGGGACATAGGTCATTGTTGAAAAAAGGTAATAAATTGCAATATATTTTGTTGCAATAATTGGCATATCACAATGTATTTAAAATCGCAATGATATTGTGTCATGAGTTAAATGTCGTGATAATATCGTACCATCGATCCTTTGTTGATTCCCACCCCAAGTTTTCGTCAACCATTAAGTGCTGAAATGATCTGGGTTCTTTATGCCTCTGCGCTGCTGCACCACATAATATCTCTGACACGGCAGAAGAAATTATGTTTTCAGATTCTCTGTCCATGCGGCCGCACATATCTGTGTACAAAGCAATATCTCAAGAACACCTTCAGGACGTTTCTTCAAATTTGGCACAAACATTCACTTGGCTTTAATGGTGCATTTGTTTTGTAATCGGAGGTCGGAAATTCCCAATTCCCAGTCGGAAGTTTAAACTCGAATGCACCCTGAGATCGGAATTTCAACTTGGAAACTCTGAGCAACCTCATCATCCCCGACTTACGAATTCGAGATGGCTGCCGGTCACATACATAGTGAGTAAACACTCTGCTAAAGTACTGTTTATAGCAATTTTATCTTATTTGTTTTACATTAGGTCAGCCACACCCATAGCACTGTTACATTTTTATCCATTGGCATGGTGCTACGCTGTCTGTATGTGCAAAATACTACATAGAGCATTGTTATCAACTGATATTGCTAACAGTGGCTACAGCTAGCCCAATGGTAGAACGGTAACGTCCATGTTTTTTTCTGCTCCGCTCACATGCCCTGCTTAAACTATAACTGGAACTTGACTGCATGGCGGAGGCATACAACTGTGAGGCTGTAATTCTGCTGTTTTTATCCTAATCCAATGAGAGACCAGTCAATTCTCTTCGACTGGCACCATTTTATCCCAGTGCATGACACTGACTCTGTGAGCTTGCAAAGCATAACTTGCTTTTCAGCTCTGCTATTGTGATAGCATTCAAACATGAGGTGAGAACATCAACAAGAAATAATCTGTTTAACTCAGCAATAAAAAACAGAAGTGAGTGCAGTTCCAAATCACATCCGTTGTGTCTGTTTGTTTTTTTTGCAGGGGCACCAGGAGGTGTTAAAAACTAATCCTGCCTCCAGTCTCCCGTTGAACTAATCAGGAAATAAGTGAGACTTGATTGACAATTCTTCTCACACCGAGTATCACCCCACTCCAGTGTGAGACCAGAAGATCATTAGAAGGCTCCCTGCAGCTCATATCCTGAGACAGATGACTGCATTAATAAAGAGAAGTGGATGTAGTTCATTATGCAGACCCTTTATTAAGCGTTAAATAATGAAAGTCATGTTGTTGAATGTTTGGAGTCAGCTTTAAAGAAGGCACAGGTCGTGAAGGGTTTTATGTTTACCAGGACACCGACCTCTATGTGTCCCATCTGCTTTCCTTGCTGCACATGATGATGGGTTAGAGAGAAGATGAAAGGCAGTGAACCAGTGATGGACTCACATTAGTGTGTGTGTGGCAGTGTGTGTGTGCATACGGAGGCCTACGTACAGCATACTCCACGTCTTTTCATTTTCGGTGTTCATTCTGTTTTTTATTCACATCAGAGGATATTGAGGACGGAGAGTGTGAATTATAAACTCCAGTCTGAGTCAGTGCTTTAACAAGACTTCAGTCTCTCACTGCTGACATTTCTCAGAGCTCAAAGCTGTTGTGCTGCGTCTGTTTGCTGTGATGTTATAGCAAAGTCAGGCGAAAAGTTATCTTGTCTAGCCACTCTCATTTAAACTCATATTACGTATTCTGCCGGCTTTGATCAAACATTAATAGGTTGCAGAATATGCAACAGATAGAACATATACACCGACACATTCATTGCTTGTGCTCCTATAGCAGACAAGGACCACACGATCTTTCAGCGAAGTATTCACTTGGTCATTTTTGCATAAGCAACAGATGCTTCCCTGGGAAGAGTCCAAAACAAAAAAAGCAAAGAATATGTGCACGCTAATATTACAAAACTATAAATAAATTCGCATAAAATAGAGAAATAAATAAATAACCAACATTCCTTTCAGAAAATAATGCAACGAAAAATAGCCACACATTAACCCACATACAGAGACACAGCGCGTCTCTTTTGTGTAAATGCTCTCTGTGTTTGTGCAGCACTGTGAGCAGAGTTACAAGATGCTCCCAGCCAACATGTCCAGCACAGTACAGAGTACACTCACTGCAAGCTGCCACACAGCAAGCTGCCTCGACAATCTTATTTTCTGATCAGCTGATAAATGCAAATGTAAAAATTCACTTTATTCTCCTTTTGTTGTTCTAAATAAATCCTCTGACCGAGAGCCCAAGGACACTATTCTCAGACAGCCTGTCACTCAAAGCAGTCATGCCCATAATAATGTGTAACTTTAAAGGTCCAGTGTGTCAGATTTAGGGGAATATATTGGCAGAAATGGAATTTTCTTTAGTGTATAATCACCTGAAAATAAGAATGTTTCTGTTACCTTTTTATATCTACATAGAGGGCAGGTCCTCATCCCTGTAGATCCCCATGTTGCATCGCCATGTTTCTACAGTAGCCTACAATGGACACACCAAAATCTGGCTCTAGATCCGTTTGCTTTTTTGCATCGGCTACCTTAGTAAAGCTCCTCTTTGATGAGCAGCATCAGGAAAAACAGTGATTTTGTTGTAATGTGAAAGTGCTTTATTCAGTGTTTTTAACCACTTTCACTCACCACATCCATTGCTTTGCAGAGGAAGAGACCTCTGCCAATAATTCGCTGGTAAAAACCTCCTGAAAGTATCTTAGGTAATCAGAGAAAATAGGTGCTGGAACAGAGGAGGTAAAACACTGATTTGAAATGTGAAACTGCTTTAGTCGGTGTTTCTATCCGTTTAAATCAGCAGGTCTGTTTGTTTTGAAGAGGAAGATACCCTTGTGGATAATTGGACTCACAATGAACACTGAGGGAATTCTTACTCAGGTGATTTTTCAGCTGGTTGCAATCTGCAGTCCTCTCTGCTCAGTGTCACTAAATCCAATAGATGTTACACACTGGACCTTTATGCCTTAATGAAATGTAAATGGATGAGTTATATAAAAATTCACCCCCTGTGCAGTTGTCATGAGGGGGGGAATTAGCTGTGTTTTTTGTGATGAGTAGAAGAACAGGCAGGAAGCTGATAGGCTGGGAAAAACTCAGGAGCAGGGACGGACTGATGAAGCGTACACAGGGCAGGTGTGCAGCTGGGTAAATGAGGGAAAGACATTAACCGGGGGAGGAAGAACAGGTGAGGGAAACTAATCAGGGCGGGGCTGACAAATATTGTTTCACAAAGTCAGGGATCCTTCCTAGGAAGGACTCGTTCTACCAAGGAAGGATCCCTGATTGACCTACAGAGGCAGGGCAAGAGTCCTTCCTTGCATCCGGTGAACACACATCGGAACAGGTTAACGAGAGTCCCCAGGTGTGCGTCATTAACCCTCAGCGGACTGAGGAGGCTCCAGGATACTGTGATAATTTTGCCACTCTCTAATGTCGTTGTACAGTTTGAACAAATGTAGGCTATTTTCAGATACACGTGACTATTTGAATATTTTCTGGAGTATACCTTCTTTGAAAAAAAAAAAAAGGGTAGGCCAAATGAAACTTTTGTGGCACTTAGCGCTCTATCTCTGCTGTAAATGATTAATTTAAAAACTTTAATGTTTTATTTTAATCACGGTATTTTTAAAAGCTCATTATTTGGCGGTGGACACATTGGTTTCTGTCATTGCTTGTATGATCAAAACGCCTGGAGATACTAATCCAAAAAATGACATATTTATCTAAATCTAAATAAATAAATGGGATTTGATGATGTAGCCTCCTTGAAATTCAGCCATTTAAGGACTCGTCCTTGACTATGAGAAACACCTGAAGACTGAGGCAGGGAAACACACAAAGACAGGAAATAAAAGCAGACATGATACATTAGGAGTGAACCTACAAAATAAAACATGAAACAAGAATACAAACAGAAAACCCAACAAACAAAATCCTGGAGATAAGACTATGAATGAAAAAACCTTGGATCATGACACCTTCATGCTGGCTTCATTTTTCAGCCCCAGAGGTTGCTGCTCGGTGTCTAGAACAGGAAAAACCAGACAGAAAAGATGAACATAGTATCAGCAGTTAACAGTATGGAGCATAAAACAGGAATTATGACCTGTACTCTGTAAATAACTATGTTACAGCAATTCACTGTGCCCTGTTCGTGACTTAGACCAACAACACTCACGCTGCTGAATGTTGCCGTTAATCTGTACTGACATTTTGAATTAAATGCTGCCTGCCGAGCTAACGAACCCTCCGTGTCTCCTCTCTGTCAGGATTTGGGAACATCTCTCCTCACACAGAAGGTGGGCGGATCTTCTGTATAATTTACGCTCTGCTTGGGATTCCCCTGTTTGGATTCTTATTGGCTGGTGTCGGCGACCAACTGGGGACCATTTTTGGGAAGGGCATCGCCAGAGTAGAGAAGATGATTGTGGTGAGTTCCTGTCAGTTTGTACGAGCTTGTTTTTGTCTCTGAATCATTTGCACCTCGCCGCATGTTGACCTGTGTGCAATGAGCTGTTTTAATGTGGACATTACAGCCGCTTTTGACGACTTAATTACCAAGGTAATGCAAAGGCAGCTGTAAAATTATACCGCCTGGTCTGAGCTGTTCCTATAAAGAGCTACAGTAAGTGTCAAGGTTAAAGCGGCAACATAAACACCCCTAAACAGTACAGCAAAAGAGTCACATTAAAGAGTGCAGGGTTTGTTCTTCTCTCAGACTTCAGCAGGCAGTGATGTGGACAAAGTGGATGCAGTTTTTGGGTTGCCATGCCAACAGACTCCTGGAAACCAATCTGAAATGCAAACAGTTTCGGTATTGAAAAGATCAGATTAGTAAATTACAGTTGTTTCAGAGTAATATTTCAAAATTCAGCAAAGAAAACAGTTGTTTTTGTTTCCTATTGTGCTGAACTCACTGCTCTGCTCCCATCGCATTTCTTTGTTTATGGCAGTGGATTAAACTAGCAGCACGCAGATCGATAACTCTGAAATAATGATGCTAGGCTTATTTACCCCACCGCAAGTCACACATTGACGTCTGTCCATACACAAGCACATAAAAACACATGCATGCGCATGAAAACGAGCGTAAGCCTCCTGCCGGAGCAGTTAAAGGCACCATTAGTCATGTTGGACACCAAGAATATAAATGGACTGTGCTGGACAATCTGGTTGATGGGTAGTCATTACATTTCTCCTCGAAACTCAAAGGCTGAAAAACAAAAGCAGTCAAACAGCTGCTCAGTGTGCAGGCCAATAAGGACGATCTCTGATAACAGTGTTTATCCTCTTATTGTAAAAACTAATAACTGCTGTTTCATTTTTAACTTGTTCCTGTACCAGCACCACATGTGCTTTTTATCATCATTTATCAAATGGACTGTGCGGCAAATGGATGAGGTGGGGGGGTTATAATGAATCATAATGACACTAATCTATAATAAACTTAATCATAGAGATGGATGAAAACTGTCTCCCAAAAAAGCAGACAAGGAGATACACAGTATAGTACATGGAAAAATGTGAGCAAGTATAATTTAAAGTGACATTTTGAACGCAATTACAGTTGTTAAATAACATAGATAAGTAATAGTTTGGTGCAAGCAAGGAAAAGGCATATAAATGCACATCCTTAAAATGATGGGGACGATGTTTCAGTGTGAGTGTGTGTGACATAATTGCATTATTAAGTTAGGCTTTTGTCCTGAAGCAAGCAAAAGTTACAGTAATGTAAAGCCCAGTGCAGACCAAAGAGCCAGTGGATGGTGTCGGAAGGAGGGGCACTGGGGGGAAGGCTGTGTCAAAAGGTTGTGTCTGAGGTTCCTAAGCAACCATAACCAGCACTATATCACCAGAAGTCCTGAGTGCAGAGCTGATCTTCTTCCAGGCGCATTTTTGTAAGTGTGTATAGGGCCAAAAAAATATTGCCAGTGGGACAGGTGTAACGCTCTGGGTAGCCCTGCACCAAGAAAGATTTAAAGGAAAGATATCTGCCGGCTGTGATTGGTTGTTCTTTGTCACATGACATGCGGTGTGTTCCAAAATTAGAACAGCATTGCTCTGGCCTCCTTGTCACTCCTACCTGCCAACCTATTACCTGTCGACCTATTCCTGCTCCTGCCTGTCCATCACATCCACCTCATTTAGGCAACTCAGTTCACCTGTTCCCGATTACACTCAGTCAGTAAATATACTCCAGCCTCACAGACACCTTTTGCCAGATTGTCCTTTGCTACTCATGCAAGACTCCCCAGCGCTTTATCCTGGACTGTTTTCCCGTTGCCGACCATACCTGCCTCTGACCTGCCTGCTTTGTCTGATTCCCGGTAAACCCATCAGCCTTCTGCCCCTGACCAGGAGACCTACTTCTGCGTCCTTGGTATCTCTTTGCCAGTGGCTGCTTTGCATTTGCAGTGTGTTCCGCTCAGCTTACCTGTGGTTTTCTGTTGTCCAGAGATTTTTACCGTGTCACCACACATGCCATTGTGTGCGCGTCCTGTTCGTACTTACCTGCTGGCTTGACCATTCGCCTTGCTTCGACCTATCCTATCCCCTACTGAGCTATTACCCTGGTTCCGGATTTTCTGCCTCCTCTTTTACGTCCCGTGCCTGCTCTTGGCAACTAAAATGTGTTAGTTGTTGGGCAAACTCCACCACTCACTCATCCACCTCTCAGCTCTGGTCAGTTTGCCAAACTAGCCGGGCTGCCAAGGACATCGCCGGAGTGTTGAACTTGTAAGCTGTTTACTAGCCCTGTTCTGTACCTGCTGAGTAATAACAGTAAATATCATAACCAACTGTTGCTGGCCTCTGTTGTGCTGCTTTTGGGTCCTAATCCCACACGTTACAGGGAGAAAAACAACAACAAATGAGTGTGCTGGTGAAGAAAAACAGCACAAATGCTTGCAGTCACACTAACTTTTGTTACAAGAGTATGGAGAGTTAACACACTGAGTAGCTGCAGTGCACCCAATGCACCGCTCTGGGTGTCAGAGGACCGTGAGTCGTGTACAGTAGATTGGCTGAGGAGTCATAACTACAAGCTAATATCATCGTGATCCAACGGGACGATTGAACTGCAGAATGAAATTCTTTTCCCATAGTGACCCTCAGTGATTTGAAACAGTTCAGACTGCTGCCGGGGGTGTCGTTATCACAATTAGCTGTCTTTATGTCCCTGATGATGGCGTCCCTCAATAACATGCTGTAATCAGAGCCACGGACAGAGAGACTGGGTTACGTTTAGGCAACAAAACCACTTTGGTGAAGCTTGGGAAAACATTGTGGTTTCAGATCAGTGTTAATAAAGTAAACACACCCATTCTTGTTCCTCAAGTACATGCTTTTTTCCATATTCAACAAACACCACAATCTCTCCTTGGTGCCGTGGGTGCTGAAACATATCATACAGAGGTTTAATAATACTTGTGTTGCTATGAGCGGACGCTGATACTGTAGGTTCAGTATCAAGATTGTGCGACTTGCTAGATACATTAATTAACATTGCTTCCTAATTATGTTGAGAAATACACAACGTGGGTGGCATTTGGTTTGCCTGTTTGTTGTTGCAAGTAATTATCAAAATAATTTCAAGGAAACAGTGTTATGAAGAGAGTCACCTAGGCAGCAGCAATGGAGACCATTTTTTTAGGATGTTCTTTTGTATCTGTGTGCAGTCATGTTTGTACATGCAGTCATGGATGTAGGGCTGAAACATAGCTTGTACAAAAGCAGTGGACATAGCCATTGTGACGTCACCCAGTGGTTTGTGGACTGCTGTTTTGAAGCAGTGAGTTTGTCATTTTGGTTGTCACCATCTTGGATTTTTTTGAGCCAGAAGTGACCGTATCTGTACAAGAGGGTGAAGCTAACCCTAGCGCCATTTGCTGGCTTGGTTATCATGGTGCATAGAGTAGTGTAGGAATGAGTTAGCGCTTTAAGCGCTCCCAGCTCCCTTGTGTCAAAGTAAGTGGGTTTTTGGTTAAATGCCTAATAAGATCTGTAATTAACACAAGCATAAGAGACTTTCACATTTTGTTTTTTGACATGAAATGCGTCAGTTAATTCTCTATTCATGAATTTTGAAGGCTTTAAGTGTCTTAATGAAGACGGTTGCTATCAAGTGGCGAAATGAGACTACAGAGTGTCATCACATCAAACCATGCCAAACAGCTTTACAGCCTTGTTGTAATGAGGATGTCTCTGTCTCTCCCTCTCTTTATGTATCATTTTGTCATATGGATTACTGTAGATTTATTATGCTGATCTGTTCTGTACAACATCTATTGCACATCTGTCTGTCCTGGAAGAGGGATCCCTCCGCAGTTGCTCTTCCTGAGGTTTCTACCATACTTTTCCCTGTTAAAGGGTTTTTTGGGGGAGGTTTCTTTATTCTCTGTGAGGGTTCAAAGGACAGAGGGATGTCATATGCTGTAAAGACCTGACACAGAGCTGTTTTTCTGCAATAATCAAAATCCAATGGCAAAATCCCAGTCTTTTTTTCAAGGGAACCAGGGCGACGCTAAAACCATTAAAAGTAGCCTCCATACCAGAAAAACAGAACGTCTGACGGCTTAGGGGCTGTGCACATGTCGTGTCTTTAACCGCCTGAAAAATGTGAAATCAGGCACTGGGCGCTACTCTTGTGCCTTTTCTGTGCCAGCATTTAAGAGCATGGTGGCAGGTTGCATCCGAGGTTGCTAAGCAGCTTCAACAAACACCGTATCATAGCCTATCGATCTGAAATCCTGAGAGCAGAGCTGATCTTCTTCAAGGCGGTGTTTGTGTGTAGGCCTATTGTCCGTGGCACATATGTGAAGCTCTGGCAGCCCTGCACTAAACTGATCAACTTCTTCTCCATATTTATCACACACACTGATATTTACAGGGGAAAGATATCTGTCGCAACTGTTGCACCCTGAAAAATAGACCCTCGGGAACGTGTGCCTGCCACGACAGCATCTCTCTGGCGTTTGAGTGCACCTGCCATGCGTCTACATTGACAACAACAAATTTGAAGGCGCAAAAAACGCGGCATGTGCACGGCCCCTTAGAGCGTCTTTTAGTAGCCTACAAAAAACGCTAAGCAAGGCTTTTTTAAAGCTGAAACAGCAACATCTACAGCTATGCCTACACTCTTTGAATCTGGGAACCCGAGGACATCGCCATGGTAGCAACTTCTCAACAACAAGGTGGTCACACCCTGAGGCAAAACCTGCTTTATCATCTATTTTACTCTCAATGGGGCCATAAATTACAATGCTGTGTGAAAGAAGATTTTGAAACTAGCAATTGAGACCATGAGACTCATTAGGAAAATGTTAACTGTGGTAATAAATCAAGAGAAGCATGGTCGTTTTTGCACAGACTGTCAAACAGTGGCCGCCCCTGGCTGGTTATCAGAGGGAAAGCAGCGTCAAGGCACTTCTGCATTGGCTTTACGTTTCAGACTTTAAAAAAACCCTTTGTATGAAACACCTGTAATGCTGTGATAAGTCACATCAAATGCTAATTAAAGTCCACTAAAGCAGTGTGGGATGTCAGTATTAGAGCATACAGTATAAAGATTACAGCAGAAGAACCTCCGTTTTCAGTTAAAAAAAAGCACAAACCATGGCATTTTCAACCCACCAGATACTGGTAGCAACAGTTTCATTATGATTTGATTCATTGCTGGCTCTCTTGCTTCCCTCTCTGGGGATATGGAGAGAAGTTGACAGCTGGCTGGGAATAGTGGAAATAAATGTACTGTAACAGTTGCTGAAGTTGCTTCTGTATAGTGAAGATACAGACTGTGAAACCACTTTAAGTCCCTTTAGAATATATTAATGCTTTGTCTTCAGCTAATTTGGTCCTGTAGGGCTCATGGTATGTCTCTTCAAATTGTATGTTACTGTACTGTACTTTGCCTAGTGCAGCGAGGACATTATTCATCACAGACTCAGTGATCTGAGGTCTGCCTGCTCTTTATGCTTCCCCTCTGAGGCACTGTGCTTTGGGCTTACATAACTGGAAGGGAAAAGGGCATGATGCACAGGGAACCAGTTGAAAGCAGTCACCTCAAGTGGAAAGGGAGCAGAGAAAACAGCAGCACGCAGGATATACTCCAATGTTCTGTAACTGTGATGCAATGAGGGACCACGGGGCTCCTGTCGAATTTATATTCACATAGTTACAGTTGATGGCACAGGCTGTAACTGCGATGAGTCCTCTATCTGCTACTATGGCTGCATGTTAATTATTTGATAAGTTGTCAATGTTTCAGCACATGTGAGGCGTGTCAGATCACTTGCCGCCCCCCTGCAGCTTGGATGCCATCTGACAGCGAAAGTTATGTCACATGAGCTTGACAGACTGACGTTTTAGATGTTAGAAAACAGCAAATGTATTCCTAGAAGGAGGTCGAAGGAAGTGACTCATTGCAATGTGGAGTGAGGGGGAGAAAAAAAAAGCCTGTGGCATATTAGGGAGTGGGAAATGGGCTGCATGTTCATTTCCTTCACAATCTTTTGAGGGAAAGTTAATTACACCTTGTGGACTACACTGAAAAATGTTCATGTTGGCCAATTAACAAAGAAATTACACCACTAATCATGCTGCACAGTAACACGAAACCATCAACCCTATTAAAATTCAAGCATGTTGTTGCATTCGGAGCCTCTGCGCTCCTCAGGTCATAGACATGTCTGCCTTTTATCGAATATAATGGAACTAGATGGCACTCAGCTTGGGGTGCATATGTAGATATGTTGACATGCTGGCATTGCAGCAATCTGTGAGTTCTGTCAACAATCTTTAATAATGTCCCACAGGAGTAAAGGCTGATGTGTACATTGACTGCTGTATCCACTATCAAGAGTCATCCAATTAACAGTGTGTGAAGTTGCGGTTATTTGACAGGACAGGCGCAAAATAAAAACACATAATTAGTGCAGACTGCTCTGGATGATCAAGGAAATACCCACAATGAGGGCAGCGTCTGCTGGAAGGAGACAGCTACACAATATTATACAGAGTTCTCCAAATGCCCACAAAAGGTCTGTCTTGACTGCAATGGTCACATCACCAGTTTCTACTTGAAATTACATTCAGAACAGAGAATATACAGGAAGTGCTGCTGTTAAACAAGAGTCAGGCTTATTACAGAACTGTTATAGTCTATTAGTGAATCATATATGTTCAGGCCAGTTATAACCTGTAGTAATGACTTAGCTAAGAGTTTCATTTATGCGCAACTTATAGAAATCATAAATGATCCATTTAGCAGTAAAGTAACTCTGAATTTTGAGGAACACTGGTTCATCGTATTCACCAGGGTCTTGACCTGACAGCAGTTTGCAACTGTAACCAACTTGTTCTGAGGGCAGTTGGATGTTTGGAAGTTTAATGTTTCTTTATGTGGAAATCATGTTGTCTTTTTATTTAATGATTCTCTTATCTCCCACCAGAAATGGCAAGTCAGCCAGACGAAGATCCGCGTCATCTCCACCCTGATCTTCATCCTGTTCGGGTGCCTCATCTTTGTGGCTCTGCCGGTTGTCATATTCAAGCACATCGAGGGATGGAGCACGCTCGAGTCCATCTACTTTGTCGTCATCACCCTCACCACGATTGGATTTGGAGACTTTGTCGCCGGTGAAAAAGGTCAGTTGATTTTCTTCCTGATTTATAGACCTATTATCATTTTTATGTCTGATGCCTCATTTAGAATCAATATATTTATAGATAAGTGATTCCTCAGCCAGTGTGACTCAGCGGTAATCCTCCCGTTGGCCTGCTGTCACGTTCTGTGCCTCCCATTATGATACATGTGTTCTGACAGTTTCTTAATGCATCTGAATCGCTGCCATACGGTAAGTGCTCCCATCTGTTGGAGCAGAAATCTATAATCATTCCTACAAAAAGATTATAATAACAACAATCATTATGATCTTGGGCAAATAATACTTAAAAAATACCATAATTTACAGACAATTTTTTGTGTGTGTTGGAAACATGCCACCCACCCCGAACATTTAAAAGAATACTTTTATAATTTGGAAAATATACTTATTTGCTCAGTGATAGGTGAGAAGTGTTATGTCTGTAATGTAATGATGAAGCTTGAGGCAGCAGCCAGTTATCTTAGCTTAGCATAAAGACCTAAGGAAAGGAAAGGAAACCTCTTTAATTAGCATCATATATTTTGTTTCAGTAAAAAGACGTGTCTGTGAGGAAGACAGAAAGAGTGTGTGTGCGTGTACTTTAAGTGTGTGCATGTGTGTAAGCAGGTGGTTTTAGCTCGCTCTGACCTGCTTGACAAACAGGAAGGGAGAGGCAGATGGGAAAAATCACAAACACTTAGCTGCTAGATTAAACTTCCCTGAGCAGGCCTAATGATTATGGATTAGATTACTGTAACTACAAGGGCTGGCACAGGTGGTGTAAAGAAAGCCTGGACTGCTGTTAGTGGAACTGGTGCTGTAATGGCGGTTCTATAATTGCACAGTGAGCGGGCTGGCTCTGCTGCATCATACCAGTTGATTATTTGAGGGCTCATCCAAAAATAAAGTCACATAATCAGAGCCAAAATGGCATTTGAATGCACTGAATGTAATGTTCTTGTGGGGGCGGGACTTATATTATTAAGGTGAGGCGCAGTAAACCCACACAGCTGATGTAAGATGGATCCAGTACAACCCCAAGTGCAGTATCAGACATATTACAGATAGATTTTCTACTCGCTGTCAAAACCTCTACAGGAAAGCTTTACCTTTCATCCTGATCTACAATAATCATCCTTCATGAAGACTGTCTCTGAGTACCTGACTAAGTTAATGTCTTATAAGTCTTTGAGCCTTATCTTATGCTCATTCCTAATAAAAGACTGATGCAGTTGTCGTTTTCATAGCCAGTGCCCATTTTGTGCAATAACTTTAGCCCATCTGTGCACCAATGGGCGTATAGGTCTTAAAATGAGGTGTAGTCATTGTTGGCACATTGTTGATGTATTCCTATTTTGAGGCAACAGAAAGCGATTGCGCCATTGACCAACAAAAACCTGGTCTGAAGTCAGAATGGTGCAGTATGTTTTTGCCATTTAAAGGGCATTGCCATTATTTAGATAGGAAGATAGGAGGCAGGGGTGGGGTTGAATCACATCAGCAAAGCAATTTGCTCAGTTTGAGTCAAGGGGTGGAGGATTGATCAGTCGATCAGCTTGTGGTCAGATCGATGACAGGCAAGTGAGTGCAAACTTTCAGATCAAGTGGTGAACCACGGGATGCACAGTGTCCATGGGAAATGGACAACTGCTGGACAACACTAAGATGAGAGTGCTGTTGTTTGAGGAAATGGATCATTCTGGTACTGTAAGAATCAATAAACAGTAATGATTCACTGTCACTGTGCCGTCTGTGTTCTGAAGCTCTGTCTGTGCCCAAACACTCTGCGCTCCAAGAGTATAATGCACTCAATAACCAAACAGTATATATCCACCTGATGTACGAGCCAGCCCTCAAAAATACAAAAAAAAAAAAAAAAAATCAACATGTGGCAAGCCACCACAAGTAAATTAATGTGTGGGAAACCCTGCGCCTACATAGTCAGGTCATATACGCTTGTTAAACAAGGGTGGGTGAAATAATACAGGAAAATATCAGTGACATCTGCTAAAATGTGAACGTAGCAGAGAGCAGAGCAGAGCTGCAGAGCTGTTGTCACTGATCATTTCAGACGCTACAAGTTTAGTTCTGTTTCCTCTGAGAAGTTTAGAACTATATTTTTTAGTTTTGCCACGTAAATGTCCCACGATACTTGCTGCAGTGACATTATTGCTCTAACTGCATTACTCAGCAGAAAACCACTCTCTTATCCAATTTGCCAAACCCACCATGGAAACAGCAGTGTGCCAGGTGCAGGTGCACTCGTCTTTTAATGGGAGATGGCACTGTGACTGGATGAATTCATGTCACGCCCAAAGTTAAAATTAAATTAAAAATTAAAGGCCCCTTGTGCCTTACTATCTGCCCACAGTATACGTATTTTAAATAGCAAAAGTGGAGTTGGACGTGCTTTTAATGCACTTTTATCATGCACTGTAGACCATGCGCTATTGATTTTTTAAGTAGTAGTATATTATTGAGTTCATTCACTTACAGTTTTTGCAGATGTTACCAGTGTCAGATCAAAGTCAAGATTTTGGGATGTTTCTCTGTGAACAATAAATATTAACCAAGTGATTTATAGGGAAAGATAACAGTCCCTGAGTATTGTTGAGCAGTTTAATTCATATTAGTCTCAATTTCTCTCCCTCTTTATTTTCCATACATTCTTACAAAATTGCCTTATTCAGAACTGAGTCAAACACCCAGGTGCAATTTAAGGCAGCAGTACCTCAGAAACACAAGGCTACCCTTCTAAAACCAAACAGGAGGCTCAATATATGACACAAGTATGAAAGTTAAAGACCCATTTTACTCACCTGACTTAACTCCCTGCATGAGGGCACTAAAATCAGTCCTGCATGTTTATGTTCTTCCTCTCAGTGTGATACAGTTTGGTAACAGTAACATATGTGACTCAGGATTATGGAACAGACTTGTGTAACCCCCTTGTTGTGTCTTTGTCTCTGCAGGTGGGTCAGAGAATCCAGAGTTTCTAAACTACTACAAGCCTGTGGTGTGGTTCTGGATCCTGGTGGGCCTGGCGTACTTTGCCGCTGTGCTTAGTATGATTGGAGACTGGTTCCGGGTAATTTCCAAGAAAACTAAAGAGGAGGTACGTGCTGATGTGCTGGGAGTTATGTCACACCAGAGGTGACGCAAGTAAGACGGAAAAATGGAGTTTGATTGCTGCATGATTGAACTACTTAAAGAAACAGGCCCTGCCAGTCCCACCATGAGTCAGGAATGCATCACTGTTATTGAAAGAGATTATACAGACAGACGGGCGAATTCACAAAGAATGGATTGCGGCTGCTGATGGAATCATGAATTTTGCATCACTTGCAATCGTCATCTGCAGCGCCACATAGTTGGATTCACAAAAGATATTCCGTAAATGACATTACAGTGCAAACAAGTCTATAAAGTTTTGAGGATGAGTGTGCCCTTTTTGTGTCTGATTGAATTATCAATGTGGTCACGTTCCCTTTATGCCAAGAACACGAGGCAGAACAACAGCCGAAAGGAAAAGAAAATTGAAATTTTCAGACCACAAGTGCCAGGTCCTGACCAACGAGGTTCACAGGAACACCTGGCATGATGATGTCTTTGTCTTGTGACACCCCTTATAAATGTGCTTCCATTATCACCAACTGTAATGGTGTGTGGCTATTTGCGCTGATCTTCTTAAAGTGGACTGCTTTTGCAATGAGGTTCATTTGCATAGAAAGGGGCCAATTTCGTGTCAGATGTATACATATTCAAACATGCAAATAACACAGAAGCACCTTGACAGTATTGACCTGGCAGTGCAATTATGGATGCATTTCACTCTGGTGCTTTGAGAATAACAAGGTTAAGGGTTCAGTATGCTAGAACTGCATGACTGCCTGCCCAATCTCCCTCTAAGCATGGTTGGATTCACTTTCAAGGGCTACAAGGGAAAAAAATGTTGTTTGGTCACATGGACACCTCTAGTTGCAGCATTGAAAGTGGGGCCTCATTCATTTCTGTGAAAGTTTCTCAGTGGCACGTGAAGCCAAAAAGGTTTTATTTCCTAGGTATAAGATACCTGGATCTTCCACATCATCGGGCACATGGAGCAAGCACTTTAGAGACTTCGCTGGCCGAACTGGCTGCTTTCGGTTTAGCGCTCAGCTTACTCGGATGGAGATTAAATGATTGTGTGGCACCTTTAGACTTTCAAAATGTTATCAGGCAAAAGCCATCACATCCTAGTGAAACCAGTCATTTTACAAGAGTTGTAACGCTCAGAAAAAGTATTTTTAGCCTCAAAGACATCATGTGACGGATCCAGATGTTGTAGTTACACAGTTTGGCCACTATGTCAAATTGGCTTCAAAGTGTGGTGTCCTTCCTAGGGCCTTTTTGGTCCCTATAGATGCCACACTTTTTTGAGGACTATCCACCTAGTGAGCACTAAACTAAAATACTGTGGTACAGTGTTAAAACCAGACCTTGGGTTCAGTACATTACGACATTATAAAAAGAAGATATCCATGATTAAGAGTATGTTTAGGTATCCATCTTGGGATAATGATTTTTTTGGCTGCAGTTAAACCATCAAAAGATCCTTTTTCTGATGGTTAAATAGATTCAAAGAAGAGTCATTGTTCAGCAGCCACAAATAAAATATTGTAGGCAGAGGAACATTTGCAGTTAGCTCACAGGTGAGATCACATCCGTCTCCCCCTCGTAGTGATAGAGTAATACCTCACAGCGTTTTCTAGTTCACTCTTCAATCTGAAGTGATAAATCGCCGTGGTGGTGGCGCCCCTGTGGAGAAAATGCCATTTCGTGCAAGAGTTGGATTAAATTTTTGGTGTGTTTCCAGCAGGTGGCTGCAGGGTAATAAGATAGCGTGGTGTTCTGGCGGGTTTGTTATTTACATGTTAAAAGGTTGGAGAGAGCCACATATGAACGTTCAAATGCGATCTCCTGTATAAATCAGCTGCGTGCACATCTCATTTCTTTATTCTATATAATGCAAGAAAGTGGGGTCGGGGGGGGGGGGGGGGGGGGGGGGTATGTGGCAATCTGCAGTGGGAATCCTCGTGTAATTAGGAGTGCAGCCTTTGGAGCCTGTGACTGGGAGAAGGCTTCAGTGGGCGGCTGGTGGTTTGGGGAAGGCGGGGGGAAAACGATCAGGCAGAGAAAGTGAGGAGAAAGAAGAGAAAGCACGTACTTTAGTGTTTGTGCTCTAGTGTGTGCGTCTAATGTGCGCACACATACAGACCCACCTCATAAATTTTAACCTGAGCACTCAGAAGTCCACTTTGGACAAGCACACCTCAGAGCCTCACAGGTAATTAAACAGCCTGGAGAAAGAAGCCTAATGCATTATGAAGGGGAGATCAATGATGTGTTGCTTCTCAAGGACCATACACAGACAGACAGTGCCCATCAGACACAGTACATAGTCTCCAGAAACCTGGGCCGTGAAGTGAAGCGATGGGTGGGGAAGGTGCGAGCATGTCTACACCATGTCTGTATCACAACACCTCTCAACAGCAATAGCTTCCAACAGTACCACTGTATAAATTCAAGTGGAAATGACAAAGCTTCTTCACTTCTTATTCACAAATGATCCTACACACACACACACACACACACAACAGTCTGTCTTAGTACAGCATAAGTAGCTCCTGAATAATAAGCCTGTAGGCATTTTCTGGCCAAACGGCTCTGGGGACTCCCTGAGAGGAAGTGCCCACTGAGGAGCTCCCCCGAGGACTACGTAACCTTCAAGGACTCTTTAAATTCACACCATCAATACGGAAGCTACAGTGACAAAGGATGGCTGATGAGTCAGAGTTGCCTGATACTTCAACCATCACACCAACCGACCTCACTGTCGGTCCATTTGTCCGTGTTGTTTTCTGTTTTGCTTTGGTTTTTTCATTAGGAGCTGTGTTATGTGTTGTCTGTTGTCAACACAGCCACAACAACATGGATGCTACTGTTGGCACCTAGAAGCCACCAAAGCTAGCAATTTAGCAAGCTAGCGAGGGGGTCATGTAATGCCAGAAATGCGAAGACATAATGTCATACGAAAAAAATGACGCTGCTGGGAATATCAACATTTTCCTCGGACATATTTTAAAGTTACGAAGAACAGCTCTATATAGCTTTTTAATACAATGAGACAGACTTTAATCGGCATTCACACCCAGGTGAAGTGATTCTGCAGTAGTCACGGGTATTTATTGCCTCTGGCTTTGATCAGCATTGATGCATACACAACACCTGGGTGAACGTACTAATTTTAGCTCCTATACCGGCGATGCACCACCACAAAACACTGTCTGTTTCCACTCAAACATTGATCCAAATTAGTCTGCCCTGAGTTTGAGAGACTGAATGAGTAAGAGATGTATAAAAAGAAGTAATCACCTTAACATTTTCACTGGCCTCTATGCTCCTCTCTACTGACCTGGGGTGTCTGTGACGTCAAACATGACAAAATCATCCACTGCGGAGCCATGTACACAGCTCTGATCTGCTGGCAATGGGAAAGGAGTCTATAGCCTATTTATATCGGGTAAACCCGCATATTAATAACCTGCGTACAGGAGCTAATGTTGGTGGAGCAGGGGTACATGACTAAAATCACAATATATTAACTCACCATTCATTCTTAAATTAATGTTCATGGCCTCCACCATTTCTGAAAATGTCAGCAAATACGTCACAACTTGCAAACTCTGACCTTTCAGGACATTTCATTTGATGAGTTTGTGAACACCACAACAAGGGGGCATTCATATATATGAATTCTTCTCAGGAGCACAGTAAACACTCCCAGTGCTAGTTCTTGTGGTGTGGACACAATAAAAAGGGGCTTCTTAGAGATATGAAAAAGTTCCTCGGGTCCTAAAACATCCTTCTTACTTCTTGGTTACTGGAGAACAAAATCTGCATATTTTCTTGAAGACATTTTGGCAAATACACCCATTGGCTGTCTTGCCAAGAAAAAGATTAGAACATTGATACCACTCTCATTTGTCTGGCAAACACATGGCTCCAGCCTGCAGACAGTTAACTTTTTTGATACCTACATGTTTTCGGTCTTCTTGCCAAGCTAAGCTATCTGACTGTTAGTGCGGCTTCATCTGTAACGTACGGATATGAGAGTGGTACCGATCTTCTCATGCGACTCTCAGCAAGACGTTTAAATAAACACAAGAAATTTGTGCTCTAGATAAAGGATCAGCGCTTAGTGAATAACCTCCTAAGCCCTATGATAAGCTATTATGGCAAGTCTTAACTATACAGGCCAGTGAGCAGTGATAACTTACATGTCTTTGGGGTCATCAGGTGAGAACCTCCTTTCCCCAGTGTTTCGTCTAGTTGGTCCCACGACACCTCCAGGAGGCTAGACAGTGATCCCAGAGATACTACCCTAACGCCAGGTCTCACTGCTCCCCGCTCTGACCCAACAACCTCCTTTACCTTACTTACACATGGCTTTCTCAGCCCAAACAGCACTGCCACCTTCAACAAACCCAGGCTCCGTTTATGCGAGCTCCAGGTAGTGACCGTGCCGATACTACCTTTCCTAGGAGAATGAGCATATCTTCCAAAATGCTGAACCATAACTAACAATCATTCCTAAATAACTCAGGAATTAGTTGAATCAGATGCTAAATGGCGCGACACTGATAACTATCTACACCTTGTCACATCTGCCGCAAAGAAAATATATTATTCTCAGTTTAGTTATTTTACTTTATTCTTTAAATCTCCACATCTGCAGTTACACTCTGTCTGATGAGCATTTACTGTGAATAAGAGATGAAGGTCATGTGTATCATTAATTGGAGAGCAGCCAAAGCATTTAAAAAGAAGTCTGTAAAAATGAATGGTAATGGCATTCAACTTCACATGAGTGAACTCCATTAATCATTTGTCAGTTGTTGACATTTCAGTGGTCAGTTCTATTAACCTGATCATGTCTGACACCAATGAATGAATAATACCTTTAGCAAAAGAATAGGCTTTTGTGCATGGTAGATCTTTGTTAACCATTTAGGCACCAAACGGTGGGGGTCTAGGGTCTTGTTGATGAGGCCTGCTGCAGTCGGGAAGAAACTAAATGTAGCATGTGTGGATGTTTTGCTGTATAGGGAGGAAGACGTTGTGCTCAATCACCTGCAGGCATTAATCTTCTGTGTCTCTCTGCAGGTTGGGGAGTTTCGAGCTCACGCAGCCGAGTGGACGGCAAATGTGTCAGCGGAGTTCAAAGAGACCCGGAGGCGACTCAGCGTTGACATCTATGACAAGTTCCAACGCGCTGCATCCATCAAGCGCAAGCTGTCATCCGAGCTGGGTATCAATACCATCAACCAGGAAATGACTCCTGGCAAGAGGACTCTGTCTGCCAACCTGTATGAGGATAAAGAGGCCTACCCCAACATGGCTCTCTCTCTCAGTCCTGTCCCGGGAACACTCGCCAGGAACGGCAGCCTCTACCTTAACGGCCTCAGCCCAGACTACGCTGATCGGCGAGAGATCGCCATCATTGAAACTCTCAAATGAGGAGCAGCGTGAAATGAGATTCAGGAAACTGTGTGAAACATGTCTGGTAGTGGACAGAGCTTATAGACACATACACACTTTTGTGCTTATTGACTGAGCATTTGTGATACGGTACCTGTGCGTGCGCATTCATTAAGTGGATTGTGCTCCAATCATTGATTAAAAACCTCGAGAGTGACTTCACAGAAATCAATCATCAAGCTCCCTCCTTTCATGTGCATGATTGAAACTCAAACGAAAGCCTATGATGTTCCAGCTCTCAGGTCCCATTCATGCAACAGAGGACAGACTTCCTTTCATTGTGTCCGTGCCAACACGATCGACAGCTGTGCTAGCGATTGAGCCAAATTAGAAGTGTGCTCCAGACCGGAACAAATGATTGTATTTAGAGGCGTGAGTTTAAAAAAACTTATCTAAAGAGCAGGAAGGAAATGAATGCCCATATTGTGGTAGCAGCACACTGGACATCTTCTCACATGCCCACAAACAATCCTGTGAACACACAGGAGGTTAATGCATTCATCAAACCTAGAAAGCAATAGATGCATCTGTGCTTATCATCTCTTTGAATTTCTAGAGGCCCTGAAATCTGCATCAGATAAAGAGGATCCTCACTGCTGAAAGCACTTCACAATCAACAATGAACGCTTGTTCTTGATGAGGCAGCAGTCCTGCGCTAACACAAAGGAATGTGGCTTTTCTCTTTTAAGTTTACACCTCTTCCAGTATGAATTTGTATGCCTTGCATTTCACCGATCAGTCTGCCCTCGCTTAGGAGACGAATGTTGATGCTTTTGTTCCGCCATGACTGACATTCAGCTTTTCACCCTAAGGAATAATCCACTTGTGCCTTAGCAAACATGTGAAGATGGTAAGGCATGAAGGACTGAGATTCGCTTTGTCTGTCCACTCATCCTTGTTATATATGTTATATATATATAAATATATGAGCACAGTAGTTAAAAAGGACATATTCAGAAGGCATCTGGGAATAAAAACAGTATGAATAAGAGGCCAACAGATGAGGAGGACATGGACATTCTTAAGTTATTTAAAGAGGAATCTACAGTATGCATGGCAACCGAGTGGAGAAACTGTGTCTTAACAACTGGGAAAATGTCACCTTTCAGTCTGCCAGTGTGATTTAGACATTTCCTATCAGTCTTAATGTATTGAGTTACAACCACACAGTGCCAGGCTCACTCATCAGACCCCATTCTCCCGATACCAAAGTAACTATGCTGTTTTAAGGACTTCTGTGTAATCAGAAGGATCAGGAGTGCTCTCTGTAATTTCTAGAAATTTAATCCATTGTTTTTTTCTTTTATCATGAAATTGAAACTTAAAGCTTGGTGTGACGACACTGTCTTTTTTCCAATTGGAAATAAATCCTGGCATGTACGGTACTGTAGCAATAAAAGCGGTATCTTTACCTTATTGCTTTTTATGTTGCAGCTCTTGTCACTACCTTCAGATATAAAGGACGGGAATATTCCCTCAGCTGTTGAAGATGAGATCCTTTATGTCTCGCCAATGATGAATGTACACCATCAGAAACCCTTATTTGCTGTGTATCACTGCAGTGACTAAATTGTCAGGATTTTAGAGGTGTATGAGTTGCATTGATTTAAATAAACGCCTCTCTGCAGCTGATTTAGTGTGGATTAAAGATTACAAAAATGGTAGTGTCATGGCACAGCAAAAATTTATTTCATATTTTAAACAGGCCCCTTAAAATGAAAATTTTCTGCAAGGATGGGAATGGATTGCTTCATGCATTATGCAAGGATATTTTAGGTTCTGGTGTCTCCCAGTTGAATGGTTTGGATTGTGTGTCTCATGGTGTTATTCAGTGCTTTTAACCAGCACGACATGCTGTAATATTCTCAATACGTTTGACCGTGCTATTTACAGTTTGTAGCCATTAAAATGCATCTACAATACATGTACAGGACAGTGTGCCATGTGGCAAACCAAGCCTACATGTCTGCTAAACCAAATGACTGTAATATCTTGGTCGTCATGTAGAAAGGAGTATTTTGTGTTAAAAATGTGGCAGGTGCACCAGCTCCTTAGTTTCAAAACATAGTCTAGTGATGAGGTGGAGATTTATACATCACTAAATTAAAACAGGTTGCACCAAGCAGACTTGGTCTTAGATTAGATGTAGAGATTCGTTTTTACTAAAAATGTACACCCATTTGATGTAAAAGTCACATAGCTGACTGAATTTACTGCCAAAAAGTGCATTAACTTGCTAATTTATTACCCGCTGAGAATGATGACTACAAGAGGTAATGTAAGTGTTAAACACATATGACCCGACACTTAGCTATTTATTAAAGATTTTAAACTACGTTGACAAAAATGACACAATAGACCACAAACTAAAAGATATACCAATACAGTTACACTAAATAACCAAATAATGGTTAGCATACTTCCCCACTCATTTTAAACTGTGAAAACTAAGTCAGAAAAACACACTTCCCTATTTATGCATTATGCATTGTTAAAGCTTATCAGCATCCCATTTGCCAGGAAAATATGTTGGAATTGTACGTTTCTGCAAACCAAGGATACATTTGTATCATCATGTAAGTGACAGACAACAGGAGCTGACCTAGTCATCAGTAGGTGATGGTTGGTGTGTCACCCTGCAGAGCACTGTGAAAGACCAACAAATGACAAAAATAGCTATTTTATGGCATGTCATCATTGTGATCCCAATGGCTTTCTGGCCACCACAATGGGTTTTTTTGGCAACCTGTTGCTTTCCACTAACAATAGTTCCACGAAAAGTGATTGGTTTTTTACAAAGTTACTGCTGTGTCTCCAGCAAGGATTGTGATGTGAAAAATGGATGATTTTTATGAGACCTCAACAGCTTCTCTAGCCATGGTTGTGTCACCAAAATTGTTGGGTTTTTTTAACCCAAAAATGATCTCTTCCTTACCTTAACCAAGTGATACATAACCATACGTTAACCACAGCATTGTTTGATTTGATTTGAATTGATTTGATTTGATTGTCTGAATAAATTTGAAATTTGTCTTGAATCCAAGGACATCAACTGTTTAACATAAATACACATAAAAACAAAAATAACTTTCAACCAAACATCAAAATCATACAACAAATGCTAGAACTCATAACAGACATTATGAAAAGTGGATGTAGTGCAATATATTACTTATTAACTATAACATTCAGTGTCCGACCCAGGATACTGAGAAACCATACATTGATTTAATAGGTTGACAGGCTTAGGAACAAATGAGTTCTTCTTGCAGTTCAATCAAGTCTGTGGGACTCTGTTTGATGGCAAAAACTGATATTCTTCAAATAATGTCGGAGGTGTCAGAAGTAATTTTACCAGCGAGAGACAATGTGAATCAAATTTTTGAGGTATCCACTGCATAGTATCTTACAAATGTGAAGTATTTACACACAAACTTAGCAATCGATTCCCAATTAGCTGGTGCAACCCAGTCTAGGACAGACTAGTAGGACAGTATTACCAGGTTGTAAGTTTGCTCTTTTTTCTGTTCTGAATCTCCTGGTTTTCTTGAAAAGGTTGCCCCAAGTGTGAGCACTGGCTGACGTACTGTAAGGTCATCAGCTGTCATGTGTAATCAAGTCAAAGAGGAAACGTAGAGAGATTGTGAGGCAAAGAGAAGGAAGAACAGGATAATAAGTATGGGTGACTTTCAAATATGGTTGAGTTTCTGGAAAAATATTTATATGTGTTCTTGTGTTTCTAAAAAGCAACCCATAGCATCAAAACACTGTATGTTGTACTGAGTGGCAATACACTGACAGAAAGACTAATACCTGGGGGGGGGACTGCAAGATTTAGTGCAGCTGCTCAAAGCGAAGCCCCCAGAATTCATCCCATTGCGTTTTCCCAGTCAGCCGTGTGATTGACAGCCACTCAGAGGAGAGCTGTCAGTGCTGAAGAAAGTCAAGGAGTGTTGTCAATGACACGTTACATAATATGTCAGGAGAAGGCCATATGTCAGGATACCCATGCATGATTGTGTTTACAGTAAGTGGTTGTGTGCATGAATGAACGTGTGAATGCGTGTGTGTATTGGGGTTTGATAAAACTCATTTAATTTCCACCCACAGCATTTTCGCAGGGCCTCCTCTTCTGTTCCCTGGTGACAGTTTTTTAATTAAGTCTGTTGCTGCATCAGAATCCCAGTTCAAGCATGCTGAATGTACCTATTCATTCATGACGGCAGAGATGAGCCTCATTATGAATGTAAGCACATTTATGATTTAACATTGTGATTTATGTACGCAGAGGAGTTCAATTAGCTCAGTGGGTATGCTGTGAAAACAGCTACAGGCTTTTCAAAGCCACCGGCCTTCATTTAATTAAAAAACAAAACGCCATAAAAACATGATTATGCACCAATCAGTCGTAATCATCATAACAGATAGCAGTGTTATGAAATTGTGCATCAGTGACATTAAGATCCATTTTTCATAAACAACTTTGATTGGGTCAACTTCCAAAAATATATGCATGAAAATGTTTTTAAATGAGACCTGTTATGTCAAGGCAAACACATTTGTTAACTCTCTTTTTTGTTTCATTTCCCAATAACCTCTTCTGTGAAAACATCTGCTGATATACATGTGAGGTTCAGTGTCCACATTAAAGCCACATTATTTCATCAAGTCTTGCATGCCACTTTAAATGTTACTTCCAGTGTTTATAGATCAGATGTGTCTATAATTGCAGCCTCTGCTTTGATTTTGATAATATGGCAACCATGTGTTTCCAGTATGTTCAAATATTAATGTGGGTATGTCATTTCAGGTCATGACAAACTTTTCAGAAGGTTTAGAATAAAATATTTTCTATGAAAAAAAACCCTGAAGGTCACTGTTCTTTCTTTCAGCTGTTGGACAAGTATAGTGTATTTCTATATTTTACTCAACACATCCCACAGAAGGACCGAAAAGACAATGCAATAGTTCATCTCTCCTGTCTTGGGCACTCAGCCCAGAGCCCACTGGTTGCAACTGAAGACATAAATTGTTAAAAATGGCTCACAAAGTGATAGTTTAAGTTTAAAAAAAGGCCAAGTCACTGTCCCAAACACCTGGGCTCTGCAGTTTTAAGCAAATGTTACTCAAACAGAAGTAAATAATGTATTTGTAAGGGACTATTTTCAGTGGCGGATGAATACACATTTGGTGCTCTTATGAGTATTTTTGGTAGCAGGAACAGTATATCAGGGATTGACTCAAAACTACAGTGCCAATGTTCATGGCAGTGAAGAAACATGCAACTCAGCGCAACGAAGTGACACATTTATGAGTCTTTTAAAATAGTTTTATGGGTATGGCGCAGAAAAACAACCCATATCATGCATTAGCTACATGTGCATTACTTATTAGCAGGATCAACTGCTGCAGCGGTTTTGTCTTTCCGTGGAAATTGCTGGCAATTTTAAACACACATCAAAGCAGTGTGTCTGGACGAAAATGGTCAAAAATACTTTTATAACAGGATTCTGTTTTGTTTTGTACCAGTACAATACATGGGTGGGTGTTAGCCTCTGCCAGAGTTGTCCCTTGTCTCTGATTCTGTTTGTGATATTTATGGGCAGAATCTCAAGGTGCAGCTAGGGGAGGGGAAGGGGTCCGGTTTGGTGAGATCAGAAGATAAAGCAGAGATCAGAATTGCATCTCTGCTTTATGCAGATGATGTGGTTCTATTGGTCGTAACCTCCAACATGCACCAGGGTGGTTTACAGCCGAGTGTTAAGCGGTCAGGAGTCTTCACCTCCAAATCTGAGGCCATGTTTCTCTGATGTAAAACAGTGGATTGTTCCCTCCGGGTTGCGAGTGAGTTGAATTCTCCAGATCACCACAGAAACACCTCTCAAGGGATTAGATATCTCATCTGGCCTGAGAACAACACCTTGTGGTCCCCCAGGAGGAGCTGGTAAACGTTTCTGGAGAGAGGGAAGTTTTTTAATAATTTGTCCGGGTGGATTCATACAAAAGTCACTTATTTTGTCAGAGAGTTTTGTACAGCCCTTGTCTCAGACAAACAACCTGCAGATGGCTGTTCTGTGCAGCTCAATAATAAAAAACACAATGACAAACATGATAATGGATCAGTGCTGACAAACTGATCTGAGTCACAAGTTACAATGTGTTCTTCATAGCTCACAAGCACATCATGGATCGAAAAGGCTGCCGCTCATGAGTCTCTCCACTGACGCCTTCGCTTCATTTGTGCCCGTTTGCCTCGTACCTTTTGTTCTGACGATTTCTCTTTGTACTGTACAACTCTCCCACAGCCCTTCCTCTACTTTCCTATGACCCAAACACAGAAATACAACATGCAATCTGCGACATCAAGATGAAACTCACTCTGATCAGGGTCTGTGACGGTTTTCCTTAATGCGAGCTGACAGGTTACTTAATGACTCTAAAGATAGAGAGTGACATTGTGCGTCACATCACAGCCTCTTCCCTGTCAACAGACAGACAGGACCATAAGCACATCCTTAGATGCTGCATTACACAGAGAGGACAAGACCCATGACTCTGTGCCCTTCAAATGCAAGCCGCTAAGGTTCACTGCAGACTGGCTTTGTATAGATCCCCAAAAAACAATAGATTTGAGCTTTTTGTTGGCACAGGAAAGGTGATTTTGAGTGTTAAAAAAATGCAGAATCTTCATTTCATTTGGTAAATAGCAAATGAACAGGCTTTTTTTTTTGAGAACTCAAAAGTTTTGTTGTAAGCAGTCTTAACGTATTAAAGGGAATTGACTTTACGATCTCACTGCATTAGTGAATCCACACAGTAACTCAAAGCTTCAAACGGCTGCTTGAAATAAACTCAGATGCAAAGAGGGAGTATTTAGTATCCTGCAGACAGACGACCACAGAGCACGGTCGGAGGTTGGGTGGTTCATTAGTGATTCTGTCTACAGTGACATCAGAGAAAAACTGTGACTCAGTCACCAACCACTGGAGCTTGAGAAGTACATGGGGAGAGTGGTGGTAACCTCACACATCGAGAGGAAGCTGGAACTGTGCGTGGGCGGGTTGTGTGTGTGTGTGTCTGTGTGTGGGTGTGAGGTAGGATTGTGTGTATGTGTGGGTGGGTGGGTTGTAAGTGTGGGTGGAATGGCTTACTGTGACAGGTCCTTATTCAACAGTACTTGTCAGCTCATAATTGGCCTCATAACATCTTTTCCTTTGTCTTTTTTTTTTTTAAGAATTAGTTTCTTTGCACTCATTGTGTCGAGCTGCTGTGACCACAGAACGCATTATTGAAGAAGTTGGAGAGTATTGGTTTTGGAAACATTGTTTCAATTGCCCTAATTGTGAGACATCCATTGTGGCTCCCTTCTAATGCCTGTAACATGTGGAGCCCAGCCACTGTATTGACGACCTCGGTTTAATAGAACTTGTGTCCATTATACAAACATGAAAAGGAAAGGCATAGGAGTTTCTTTGATTCTTTTAATCAGTTCTCGTCGATATCTGACTTGTCTCCAGAGAATACAGCTTTTAAGGAGTCATGTGACATTCTGAGACATCCATTTTTACACTTTCTTGTCAATTAGCTTAGCATAAGTAACAGCAGGGGTAAATGGCTAGTGTGGCTTGACCCAAGTTAGACATGACCATTTTATGCCTGTGCTTTGTGCTGGAGTCTTAACATCAGTTTCAGGGCCTCTTTTGTGTGTATATAAAGTGGAATGTGAGGTGCCCCCTGTAGCTCTTTTTACACTGCCTGTTCAAGGCAGGAATTTCACGCCATTACTCCGTCTCGCCATCCTTTCTAAAAGGACAGAATTGCCTCTTAGCCAACACTTTATTGACGTCTGTGTAAAAAGAGAGCTGGCAAGACAGGTCTGACGTTATGGCGATGTGTTATGTCAACCCGGCCTCACTCCAATGTCATTGAAATACGATGCTTGGGCAGTGACTTACAGCGTCGGACACTGACGAAAAAGCTGTCCCGTCACTGTTACAGTTTAATGGTGCTTGGCAGCGTCAGGGGCAAACGGGACGGGACACGAACGAGTACAAACACTGACTTTCACCTGAGAGAGCAGTGTTCAAGTCTGGTAAGATTATAAAGCCAAACGCTATTCTTCTTTCCTAAACCTAACCATGTGCGTTTGTTGTTGGAGGAAAAAGAAAATGTCAATTTGTGTAGTTGTTTCGACGTAGTGCTTTTATTTTGAAAGTGACTGTATGTACACGTTAAATTTCCTGTGAAAACAGAAGTGTATTTTGAAAGAAGACAATGCATGTAACAGGCAGAACTTGAAACGGCGTCCCAGAACATCAACAACTCAGGGTACATTGCACATTGAATCTAGACGTGGAAAGTCCATGACCAAACGTCCATATGTGACGAGGTTGGAGTGAGAATGTTATGTGTGCGACCCACCGTCGGGAGATTTAAAAAGGAGCAGAGGGTAATTAGCAGCTAACTCAAAGAAAGACAGCAGCTGAAGATATCTGCAAACTGGGTGGACAATGAGAACTGGGAGCTCTTCGCCTTCCAAGCAGAGGACGAGATTAGCCACCATACAACAGGGACATTCAATAATAATAATAATAATAATAATAATAATAATAATAATAATAATAATAATAATAATAAGTGATACATTTTATTTAAAAGCTGCCTTCCAGAACACCCAAGGTCACTTTGTGGAGCATAAAAGTAAAACTGAATGCCAGCAAGTATAAAACAGACAGAACCAAAGAGATATGAATTGAGCGGACACATAAAGGAGCTGGGATGAAACAGTACTTCTGTAAGCATAAAAAGGCAAACACAGGGTGAATAAGCCAGTTTGAACAGGTGGGGTTCAATGATTGCTGCTACCAAGTTGTTCTGTTGTTATTGTTTATAAAACCCTGCTGACACATACGTTATATGAAACACTAGAGGCTGGAGGCTTGCTGCAAGCAAGTCCAGTTGCCTACGATATAGCACTTACGATTTTTGGGGATCCTTGATTTGCAATTAGAGCTGCCCAGATTGTTATGGCATGGATTTATTTTAGCAGACTCATCAGTTGAACATTCATTCACCTAAATCTCAATCTTTTGACTGTCAACATCCCCTCCATGTTGACTTTCAGATGCTTCAGGGCCATGGTTTGCCTCCCCTAAATGTTGCACGAAGTCTTACAGATCGTCCTTTGTTCTGTCTGCCATCGCTTATCTTAACCAGCAGTGACCACTAATTGTTAATGATTTACCCCTGACAGTGTGTGATGCTACGGGGGTGCAGTGGTTAGCATTGCCGCCTCACATCAAGAGGTGGGTTAGGGGGTTTGGGTTTGAACCAGGGTTTTCTCTGGGTACTCCGGCTTCCTCCCACAGTCCAAAGACATGCAGGTGAATTAGTAAATGATTAGTCTGGTGACCTGTCCAGGGTGTGCCCCGCCTCTCGCCCAATGTCAGCTGGGATAGGCTCCAGCAACCCCACGACCCCTAACAACATAAGCAGTTACAGGAAATGAATGAATGAATGAATGAATGAATGAATGAATGAATGAGTGTGTTACTTGATTCTGTATGTTTGTGTTGTATTGTCTGTTTTTTGTGCTCACGACTACTGCCTGTATCTCAAATTGCACCTTGGGGACTTTAAAGTTTACCTTACCTTCTGTGAACTCTACTCCAGCATTGTAAAAACAAAAACAGGTTTCAAGACTAATGATGCTGTTTACGTCCATTTCCTACCCTACCTATGTTTACAACTTTAAAATAATATCAGGTATTTTTTTGCCTCTCTTTAGGTGGCAGATGTGTAAAATCATCATCCTTGATATTTGTTGTGTTCTGGTTTCAGAATGATGAAGACAGTTGAGAACAATAACATACAGAAATAGGATTTTGGCTCTGCAGGATTTTTTCACTTGGCAACTATCATTTTCCCTTAACAGATTTTTTCAGGCAGTCTTGTTTCTTTTAACTGGCTGGAAAAACATCCATATAGCTGGAAAAATAATCATGAGCTGAGCCCCCGAATGTTTGCAGAAATGCAATCTACGAATGACTGTCTGTGCAAAATTTCATGCCAATAGTTGTTAAGATTTTTTAGTGTGGACCAACATGGTGAGCTAAAGAAGCTCAGAATGTTGAACTGTTCTTTCAGGATTAATTAAGTGGTGGTGGTGAAATTGTTTTTAGAGTTTAAATTAGAGGGTATTTTTAGTCCAAATAAAAAACTCAACCAGCTCATGTCGCAAGTGTCAGCTCTGTTTCCTCTAACAACGAATAAAACCTGTGTTGAACAAGCCTGTTATGATCCCTGACCTGAGTCTGAAAGTCAACCTGACAGCAAAGACCAACTCTTAAATCCAGAGGGAAATGATTTAAACTTTGACCTTTCCCTGAATATCACAGCATTTTCCTGCCATGTCCAAGGTGTTGCAGATAGGATATCCTCTCACGCTGAGAGGATGAATGACTTCCTGACCTTTGCTGCTTCAATACTCCCTGTGGAGCATGAATATATATAGTTAGAGAAAGTGTCCTTGATAAATAGTAATGACAGCGACCCAACGATATGAAATTCAAAATACCTTGAATATTACTTTTAGAAAAAAGGTCCCAAAAGTTCTCCTGATGTAAGAATCATTTCATTATTCACTCCTGTCAGGGATTTACTGTGCATTCACAGTCTTACATGAGTATTTCAGAGCATCTCCTTGATATCTCATCAAAATCCGGCAGATTTTCTGTGAGATGTTTAAGCATCCCTGACAGGCTGTGCAGCTGTAAGTCTTTGCCTGAGGCATTAAAGTTGACTTCACAAGTTCAGGTCTGGACAGATTTCTACTCCATTAGACACAGTTGTGATTGGACAGCGCAGCCCAGATGTCAGGGTGCTTCTGTGCCCTTGAAATATATTGGGAACTTTGCTTTTCAAGCTCTCTTTGAACAGGTTGGAGGAGTTTGTTCCTTCTAAACAATTTACAAAAGTGCTCTTGAGACTAATATTTTCTTTCAGATATTTAGACCACTTCTTTCTTCTTTTATGTGGATTGAATTATTGTTTTAGTTTGAAGTCCAAAAAATTTAAGATGTGTAGCTTTTAGCATCATCTGCACTGTTCAGTCTCAGCAGAGAGCTGTCAAGGCTGCCGTGGAGGTCAGTGAGTCACTAGAGTCATAACAGTTGTCACTGTTCATATTTATTTAAAATCCATTTTGCTTTCCACGTCAGCCAACCCCTGCAAGTTCAACCAATGTCTTTTGTCTGAAAGGTGTAGTATTAATGCCTCGGTGCACCTGCAGGTTCTGTCTCAGAATAGGTTTAATCTCTCCATGACTCTGTTTCTGACACCAGTCAGTGGATATTTCCTGCTACTTCCTGCTGTGGGGTTTTAGATGCATCATTCCTCAATGCAGACCATAAGGAGAACAATTAAAATGTAATTTATTAGATTGGGAAGGGATGACTTCATGATAGATCGTGCATCAAGAATAGAACAACTCAGTCTGGTGCAACCTGGAACATAAGTTATAGGATTCTGACTGTAAAGGCCTGTGCACACTGAGTCAGTTTTTTTTTTTTTTGTTTCTTTTCGCTTGAAATCGTGTTGTAAAAATAAATACAACTTAACATTGTGTCAATCATGTTTGCACACTGAGTCCAAAGCCTTTTGAGAGATGTTTGAACAAGAATCAGAGGAAAAATGTGGCGGCGGGACACGGCCTTGACAAGACAGAGGAACAGAGCGCACAGAATCATTTCACAACTCAGATAGCTTGCTTTCAACCGGTCAGAAAGTAATTTTCAGTTGGATTATGATGAAGAGGAGGAGGAGGAGGAGGAGGAGGAGGAGGAGGAGGAGGAGGGCACACAGAATGTGGAGACAGAGAGGGAGGACAGCTCCACCCCTTCATGCAGCTGTGGTGCCAAATGAAAGACAGGAGGGAGTGATGACAGCGAGAGAGGTAACTCCAGGGGAGAGAGGCGAAGGGGGAAATGTGTCTTTTCATTTTCTCATGTATTGTAAATATTTGCAATGAACAAAACAATAAAACACATTGTTGTCAGTGTGCAACATTTTTTTTTTTTTTTTTTTTCAGATGACAGATTTAAAAAAGCAAAAAAACAAACAAACAACGCATCCCAAAAAAACAAACTCGGTGTGCAAAGGCCTTTTACTCAGACCTTTTGCATACGCTTTATTTAGGACACTGTGTACACTATGTACTTGTATAGTGCGTAAAATCTGACAGAGTAATGTAGTCTCAAACCAAACAAGGCTGTTGTGCTCTTACTGGAAACGGCAATTGCAACATTTGCATACTTGTTCTTATTTTTAGTGGTAAACTGCCACCAGATGGCGCATTACCACCAACATTCAAACACAATTCTCACCGAAATATCTTCCGGCTTGTTCACCACAGCAACCGCAATCACTTTCTCGACGGCCATTTTCACTGGTTTGATGGTCTCTTCCTTTTCGCTACGTAGCCAAGATTGTGACCTTTGAGGGTGAGAAGTCTCCAGTGCTCCACACTCAACTTTTCAGGCTTTCTGTGTATAACCCATATATTTGGGAAGGTTGCAATCACCAATTTGCTGATGGAAGTTAAGAAAGAAGCCATCCCGTAAGGAGGAAGGCTGGGTTGGTGCATGGGTCACAAAACACAGGACTTTCCCCACAAGACTGATGTTAAAAACTGTGTGAATTATAAGTTAACTTAGAGTCATTTGGGGGTACAACATCACCATGTTTCTTACGTAACCACAGTAACTTTACTTGCCTAAATCTAACCTCCATAGTAAGTAACTGTATGTTAAGTACGCAACAAGAAAGACCAAGATGGCGCCGCGGATGGCAGCCTCGGCACACCGCTCTCTCGGAATTTGTGTGTTTTTGTTTATTTTCTTGGTGGTCGGGCACTCTAACCCGATCACTTTCAGCAGAGACGCCCTGCTAAACATCAGGGAGTCCACCTCAGGCACTTTTCCGACGTTTTGCGCGGATCCAGAGAGTTTTCTCGAACTCTTGGTCGGAGGAGCGGCAGCTCTGTACGGAACATGGAGGAGACGCAGGAGAGGCAAACGAGCCGGCGCGCTCGTTAGGCTCCGCCGGCGCGGACTTCGCGCACCTCTTCCAGCCATCCACCTAGCGAACCTCCGCTCCCTGCCCAACAAAACGAACGAGCTGCTTCTCCTTCTCAACGGATCCAACAAGGATTTTGCACGTTCCTCTGCCCTGTGCTTCACTGAGACCTGGCTCAGCGAAGCCGTTCCCGACGCCGGATTACAGCTGCCGGGCTTCTCTCTCCACCGCGCGGACTGCGTCAAGGAGCTCTCGGGGAAAACAAAGGGCAGTGGAATATGTTTTTATATCAACGAAGGTTGGTGCACATCTGTCACGGCCCTGTCTACACACTGCAGCCCGAATCTGGAGTCTTTTTTCATAAACTGCAAGCCGTTTTATTCGCCGCGGGAGTTCTCCTCCTTCATCATGGCTGGTGTTTACATCCCCCCCCAAGCCAACGTGAGTGAAGCGCTGCAGACTCTCGCCGAGCAATTAAACGGCTCCGAAGCTAAACACCCGGACTCGCTCTTTATTGTCATGGGAGACTTTAACAGAGCGAGATTAAATCAGGAACTCCCAAAATACAAGCAGCACATCAGCTGTCCCACCAGAGGCAGCAACACACTGGACCACTGCTGCACCGTTATTAAAGGAGCATACCACTCCGTTCCCTGAGCAGCTCTGGGTCACTCCGACCACTGCTTGGTCCACCTCATCCCCACTTACAGGCAGAAGCTAAAAACTGCCAAGCCTGTGGTAAAGACTGTGAGTAAGTGGACCAACGAGGCAAAGCAGGAACTACAGGCCTGCTTTGACTACACAGACTGGAGTGTCTTTGAAGCTGCTAACGATAACCTGGACGAACTGACAGACACTGTGACGTCCTACATCAGTTTCTGTGAGGACATGTGTGTACCAACCAAAACATTCCGGACTTTTAACAATAATAAGCCATGGTTCACTGCCAGACTGCGCCAGCTCCGCCAGGCAAAGGAGGAGGCCTACAGGAGTGGGGACAGGGTCCTGTACCGGCAGGCCAGGAACTCATTGAACAGGGAAATCAGAGCAGCTAAGAAGAGCTACTCTGAGAAGCTGAAAAACCAGTTCTCAGCCAACGACCCTGCTTCAGTGTGGAGGGGCCTGCGGACAATCACCAACTATAAGAGACCCTCCCCCCGCGTCGAGGCAAACAAAGTCCTGGCCAACGACCTCAACACCTTTTACTGCAGATTTGAGGGGGACAACTTCGCACCCCTCACCCAGCCACCACTCATCCAGACCAGCAGTACGACTACCCCCGTCACACCTCCAGTCGCACTGCAACCTGCCCCCCCGGTCCCACTCAGAGTGTGCGAAGAGGAGGTGAGCCAGATCTTCAAAAAGCAGAAGATCAGGAAAGCACCAGGTCCAGACAGAGTGTCACCCTCCTGTCTCAAAGCCTGTGCTGACCAGCTGGCTCCCATCTTCACCAGGATTTTCAACTGCTCACTGGAGCTGTGTGAAGTCCCCTCCGTGCTCAAGCGCTCTACCATCATCCCAGTCCCCAAGAAACCCTCCATCACAGGACTGAATGACTACAGACCGGTGGCTCTAACGTCTGTGGTCATGAAGTCCTTTGAAAGACTTGTGTTGAGCCACCTGAAGTCGGTGACAGGACCCCTGCTGGACCCGCTGCAGTTTGCCTACAGGGCAAACAGGTCGGTGGACGATGCTGTCAACCTGGGACTGCACTACATCCTGCAGCACCTCGACACCCCAGGCAGCTACGCGAGGATCCTGTTTGTGGATTTCAGCTCGGCGTTCAACACCATCATCCCTGAAATCCTCTACTCCAAGCTCTCCCACCTCAACATGTCTCTGCCCATCTGTCAGTGGATCACCAGCTTCCTGACAGACAGAAGCCAGCAGGTGAGGCTGGGAGACGTCACCTCAGCTACCCGGACCATCAGCACTGGTGCCCCCCAGGGGTGTGTCCTGTCCCCACTGCTCTTCTCCCTCTACACCAACGACTGCACCTCCACGCATCCAGCCGTCAAACTCCTGAAGTTTGCAGACGACACCACAGTCATCAGCCTGATCCAGGACGGAGACGAGTCTGAATACCGGCGAGAGATCGAGCGGCTGGTGCTCTGGTGCAGCCAGCACAACCTGGAGCTGAACACGCTCAAGACGGTGGAGATGACAGTGGACTTCAGGAGACAGCCCTCGCCACTGCTCCCCCTCACCATCAGCAGCTGCCCTGTGTCAGCCGTCGAGACCTTCAAGTTCCTGGGGACTACCATCTCCCAGGACCTGAAGTGGGAGAAGAACATCCACTCCATCCTGAAAAAGGCCCAGCAGAGGATGTTCTTCCTGCGACAGCTGAAGAGACACGGCCTGTCTCAGGAGCTGCTGATCCAGTTCTACACGGCTGTCATCGAGTCTGTCCTGTGCTCCTCCATCACCGTGTGGTTCGGAGCAGCTACACAGCAGGACAGGAACAGACTGCAGCACACAGTTAGAACTGCTGAAAAAATCACTGGGGCCCCCCTGCCCTCCATCCAGGAACTGTACTGCTCCAGAACCAGGAAGAGGGCAGCCAACATCATCAAGGACCCTGCCCACCCGGGAAACAACCTGTTCTCCCTCCTCCCCTCCGACAGGCGCTACAGAGCCCTGCGCACCAAAACCACACGACTTAAAAACAGCTTCTTCCCCACTGCCATCACTTTAATGAACAGCTCATAAATGGTTTCAACCAATCATTTGCACTAACCAAGAACCACTATCATTTGCACTAACCAAGAACCACTATCATTTGCACTATCTTGTGTACTTTGCACCACCCTTGTACATACTTTTTATTTACTTATTTATTTTATTCTATTTTTTAACTTACTTTTTTACTTTGCATATAGATGTACATATCCTGTTTTTCTTATTACGTATTCCTTTCTTGTTCTTTATCACTTGTACCTTATTCTGAGAGTGTTACCACCTGCCGGAACAGAATTCCTTGTATGTGCGAACGTACTTGGCGATTAAAAACGATTCTGATTCTGATTCTGAACATCATTAGGAGGTAAGCTAATTTGTTGTGCATTTTTGTAGGAGGTCATTGTAACTGTTGTATAAGGGAATGTTGAACACCATTCAGGTATTCAGTCAGAACACACTTAAACACTTAAAATGACAATAAATACAGACAACCCAGTCTCACTCCAAAGGTGTTGAAATCCAGTGCTAAGGCAGTGACTTGCGGCATCAGACACTAACGAAAAAAGTAGTCTTATAACGTGAGCACGATATGCAAAGACAACCCATGTTACAGAAGTAACTTGACGTGGCGTCCCAGAACTTCAACAACCAACACACCCGGGGCGTCGGTGGCTTAGTGGTAGAGCAGACGCCCCATATACAAGGCTGTTGCTGCAGCGGCCCGGGTTCGACTCCAGCCTGTGGCCCTTTGCTGCATGTCACTCAACCAACACACCCAGGGTACCTTACATGTGGTATCTGGACGTGAAAGGTCTATGACCAAACATCAATGTGACGAAGTCAAAGTGAGAATGTGTTGGTAGAGAAAATGTGAACAAGACAAAGCACATGTTTCCAAAGTGTGAAATAAGAAAGTCCCCTCTCTGCTACTGTATGATTTTAATACAGTTTGATTTTAGTTTTCTCTCAAAACCACAAAGACATGGAAATGATCTGGGTGTAAATGTGCTGAAATCAGGCTGCAGCATCCCTTTAGCCTGAACTGGATTGTGAGAAGCAGAAAACAGACAGAAATTGGTATCTCTGAGGCACAGTATGTATACATATAGAATGATAAATGATTTTAGGATATCGCTGCACCCTACTCCACTGTTTGCCAAAAAAATTGTTCCAGTACAGAATTAAACAAACAATGCAAAGTGTTAATTATAGCTATAGAGATCCTGGTAGGTGGATATTTAAACTCTGGACAAAGCCAGGCAAACAGTTTCCCCTCACTTCCTTTATGTTAAGCTAAATACCTCCTGGCTCCAGCTCTGCACCTGATGCACACACACGGCAATCTCAATTTGAAGCACCATATTGACACTGACTACCAAACTGAGAACTTTGTTTTCTGTACAAAGATAATAACTGTTTTCCTTTTGTACAAAAAGAAATGTAGAATTTGTATTGTTTAGCATTATGGGGTTGATATACGGTTGTCTGTCCACCACTCAGCCCTCAGGTTCATCACAGGTGATTCTCACAGCATCCATCACTGCCACCTTTACCTGCATTGGTATTTGTTCATTTATAAAGTGCAGATGCAGATGCTTCCACCCTGTATTTCATCCCTTTTAAGTCTGACCTTGCATAACCTTGGTATTTGTTCACAGAATAGGTCACTGGTTCACATTCAGAACTTCACTAGGAACAGTGCACCTTATACATGGAATAATTTGCAAAAGACCTTAAGATTGGACACTCTGCCACCCTTATGGCTGTTCAAATGCCTTATTTCAGATCTTGTTTTAATTGTGTAAATGCTTTTAACTATATACTATAACATGTTTCTCATCCTGTATTTTTACTTTTAGTGATCATTTGTTGCTATTGTTGTTTGTATGAATGTATTTCTGTTTTAATTGGTCTCTGGTTGCTTATTGATTGTTTTTAATGTCTTTGTTCATGCTTGGCATCATTAAAACTGAGGATCTTCCTTAATTAAGTGTTAAATAAACATTTGAATTAATTAACACAAGCACTTTTGGCAAAAATAAGTAAATTAAGCAGACCACAGGAACTCAAATAGACCACTCTCTATTCGAGTAGAGCAGACAGGGAGCTGATAGGCTGATAGGAGCAGGGAAGGAGCAATGAGGCTAACGCAGGGCAGGTGTGCAGCTGGGTAAATGAGGGAAAGGCACTAACTGGGGGAGGAAAACCAGGTGAGTGAAACTGATCAGGGCTGACAGATGGTGTTTCCTCAAAGTCAAGGATCCTTCCTTGGGAGGATGAGTCCTTCTGAGGGAAGAATGAAACAAGGAATAATACAAACAGAAAACCCAACAAACAAAATCCTAGAGACTGCAAATGAAAAAAAAAACTGGATCATGACAGGATGTTGGTTTATCTTTAAATATGTGGAATTATTTACAGCATGTGACTCTGCTGAAAAACGTCATTGTTACATTTGAGTCTGTGCAGTAATTAAACAAATGATACACAATGTTACTTAGTGAGTTTAAGATAGTGGTAGGAGCTTTTTTAAACTTTTGACAGAGCCATGTTAGCCATTAATGATTATATTTTGATGCCCAAGCGAGTCATGACAGCAACATGCCAAACACCTGTGCCAGCCATTTAATGATATTGATTACACCTGCTTTCCTGTGATGACATGTTGCAGCCTATTATAATTACATGGAGATTATTCTGCTGAAAACTTCTGTTTTCAGTACTGTGCAGCTGCCCTTTATAGCCTGACTTATTCTATCCTGTTCTTCTCTTCACAGCACATTTAATCGTAAGTATCCCAAACGTAGCAATTTACACCTCCGCAGCCCCTATATGTTTCACCAGTGGGTTCAAGCTGAAGAATAGAAATAAGGCATTGTGAGCCTTGAAGTGCAGACGCTCCAGAGGGATTCAAACGCATTCAGGCACAAGAGAAACCAATCACTGTGGCCAAAAGTGGAAGCAGATTTAGATCCATCTTCCTACGCAGAGAAGTCAAGCACAGCCAAGCTCCTGCAACTTTGATTGGTGTGCAAAAAGGTTTGGCCTGTTGGGAAATTTGAAATAACCGTTGGCCTCATGGGAAACAAAACAAAATGCCAGCAATGAACATAAAATAGCACAGCAAACCTTGTAAGCATCCACAGAGATGGGAGGTCGAACCACACAGCATCCAGTCTCTCAACACCTGGAAAACTGTAGTCGTCATTGAAAGTGAGCAAGATTTTCATGAGAGATTAGGACTGAGGGGTAAGAGCATGGATGCATTACTTGACTTGATTTTAGCGCTGCTCATCGTGGACTATATTGCTGTCATTGTTCATTTTAGTCAAACCATACAGTTTGAAAACGAGGCGCGGCTCCAACTAGAAAACAATGTTTTGATGCATTGGATGTGCTGAATGTGCATATTAAGGCAGTACAGGAGGAGGTGCACATTAATAATCCTCCAGGACTGTAACATGCTCATGTTTAACCCAAACAATGTGTCATGTGACTGCAGCTGGTTCTGATCCAGGTCGAACACGTTCTCACCACAAACGAACTGCACCAGAGTTCGTTTGTAATTGAACTGAGACCACCTCTTCAAGAAGGTCTTGGTCTGGTTGTTTTGGTGTGGCAAACAAATTTGAGTTAGGGTCCATTGTCTCATAATCCATGTAAGCCTAAGAGAGAGGAAGGTCAATCAGGATTCAGAAAACATACACTCAAGCATCTCATATTGCAACCAGTTTCTGGGGAGCCTTAATGAGCAATTTATTCCAAAGATGCACAAGCAAAATCATTGACAGAACTGTCTGATTCAAGACTGCAATTAATTCAAGACTGTGACTTCCTCAGTTCAAATATGCCATAACTGCTGTTGCACAGGAAAGTAAAGCATGCTGAGGACTGAGGCCATGCATACAAAATATTTATGCTGCAGGTACATTATACTGTGCATACACAAGCAGCTATGGCAGGGCTGTAAATTATGGGCAGCAAGGCAGATATGTAAATATACAGCAATTTACTGTGTATTTGTGTGGAAGGAAAATGTTCAGTTTCACCACTGAGACCAGCGACTGAGATGTGTTTAACAGCCCAAAACCAGCTGAGAGTGGTCTGTACTACCACTGTGAATTGAATTTGAACTGCAAATAGCTGAGCAGGATATAACATCTGCAACAGGTGGGGAAAAAGTCACACAAATAATAGCGACATCGGCTCAAACGCTCGGGAGAGAAACGTGTGTTAAGTCGGGGAAAAACAGTGAGAAGGAAATACCAGGAGGAACTCACACACACATGAAGATGAGAGTCAGTAAACAGAAACGAGGGGTTTGTCTCAGTCAAACACAGGAGGGAAGTGAGCATCATGGAAGCTCATTAACAGACTGCATCACAGCAAACTTTAGCTTTCCAGGCTTGTAAAGGGGAGTGTCACTTATGTGAGCGAGGGTTAAATGATCATTGTTTTTATATTAGCAATGATCAGTGTGTAGTGTGCAGGTGTCACTTGTGTAGATGAACCCATAGAGATTTAGTCAACTCTACAGTTGTTTGGTTTTACACCCATAAGTTTACGGTTTTGGTTCACTCATCGACTTGTTGTTGTCAGTGTCAAAGCTCTGATAAACCCACTGCAGGCTACTTTGCTGTCACCAAACATGGGACAGACAGCATTAGACACTATAGCTGGTAAACACAGTGGAGCATTTAGCTGCTTACGACTTAGATATTTCCTTTAGGACGGGGGGTTGGCAACCTGTGGTGCAGAGCCACATGCAGCTCTTTAGCCCATCTACAGTGGTTTTAGCAACATGACTTTGGTTGCCTCTGTATGAATTTGACCTTTTTTTTTTCCCCATGCAGTCACACTTATATGCAGTGTTAATTTTAAAGGGATGTGTTCAACATTCGGGGAAATATTTGCCTTCTGTCTGAGGGCAGGTTGATAAGATTATTTTCAATTAAATTTAAAAAAAAATAAAGAAAGAAAGAAAGAAAAGAAAAATGGGGATGAATAGCATTTCTTTTTATTCAAAATAGCATTAAATAGTGTTCATTTAAAAAAAAAAAATCTCTTGACCTCTCGATCAACTATTTTGTACTGTATCACATTGCACTGTATGTATTGGTTTTTCGTTGTGAGTTATTGTTTTTGGTTTGTTATTTTATATTTTATGACTTCTGTGTTCCTGTTTTTGTGTTTTTTTAATGGCCTGAGGTCTTTTTAACATCATACCGGAGGACTACAGTTGAAAATTAGCCTTTGGCTAATACTGGCACATTTACAGCAATGTTCATTAATGTGCACTGTCCTCTATAATTGTAACATTTTCCTCTACATGTTGCTCAGGTCATGTCTAAATGAAGCTCAGTAAAGGTGGCTAGTCTTGAATCTCCCTAGGGAGGCTAGCTATGGACTCAAAATCCAAAAATGTAAAGGTCACGGAGGAAAATAGAGACACTAAAAATGGGTGGACAGATTTATTTGCTTTCACCAGCAACTCTTACCAGATGTCCATTGCTACAGAACTATTAGTAGTTTTGATTAAACACAATAGTCTGTCTTCTTCTACGTCTTTATAATAAGACTCATATGTTCTGCGCAGGGGCGTCATTTCAGCAAAAGCTAAGGTATGGCAATATGACATGACGTCACAGAGCTACTGATGATGGAGTTTCAAAAGTATGAACTTATATAAAATTTCACTTTGGTCTCTGACCTGTCAGAAGTACAGACTATGCTATTAAAAACTGTTTCAAAAGGACATGAAGCTGTTTCTCACATAATACCTCATGTCTGCATGTAATGCACGACTTGGTGACAGCAGTGAAAACATCAGACCTATTTCGGCGCATATTTCAGCACCACGGACAGCAAGCGGACGTTTAATTATCATTAGTCATGTGTTAAACTTCACAGAAAATAAAGAACATAAATTAATTACAAGCTTATTTCTAGAAGATAACCAAGGGGTCCGGTGTATGAGACACAGTAAAACAAAAGGCCAATTTGGTACAATACTGTATAGGCGAATTTAATGGAGTGTCTCCAGAGACCGAAAATACAAGCTTAACATGCCGACATGAAGAAAAAAAGCCCACATACAATCAGACAGGCTTCAAGACATCATTTAGACAGGCTGAGCAAATGCTTTTAATACTTTATGTTGTGTATTTGGGGATCTGGGTAAAACCAGACACAGATGTGTCCTGCTCCCTTTGTATAAGCTAAGGGGATTCCACATCACCCTTAATGTTGTATTTTATTTAGAGCTTACATCCAGTATTGAGTGTAGCATGGTGGTGCAGTGGGTAGTACTGCCACCTCATAATAAGAGGGTTTCAGCGTCAAACGGCTTGAGCTCTCCTGTGTGGGGAGTTTGCATGTTCTCTCCATGTTAGCGTGGGTTTTCTGCAGACATGCAGGTTAGTTTAATTGTTGGCTTTAATGGAGCACAGGCAAAAAACAGGCTTTGATACAGGTAAGACAAGGAAAACTAGCATCAAAAATACAAGCGCTTGGCTTGAGCGTGACTGCCACTGAGACCAGAATAACAGTCTGACAAAGAGCGGGAAGAAAGCTAAGGGTTGATGTAGTGTAGGGCTGATGAGCTGATGGCTGGCAGGTGTGTGGAGCAGGGAGGGAGATGAGATCAGCTGATTGAAGGCAGGTGCGCTGGTAGGCAGGGTTCAGGTGAGTGGCAAAACAGGAGTGAGGCAAACACACAAACAGTTTCACACAGTGAGCAAAAGACATGGACTGAATCCAAATGTCCGGACTTCATTGCTCTTGCAGATTTGCAGGTGCATATCCGGAAGTCTGTGACTGCTGGGGACTGTCCAAATCCACAACTTAGCCGGTCTATAAGCAGACATTCTGCAGACTAACAGAGGATCCGTTTGGGTGAAAACTTCACCAGACTTCACTGAATTAATTACCTTCAGTTCACTGCAGTATGTACGTGATGTTGTTTCCAATTGCCGACTAAAAAAACAAAACAAAAGATCAAATAGGGGGCATCAAAAGCACAAAGAAGACAAGATGGAGGAACTGATAATGTTGGTGTCTGAATACCCAGAGTTACTTCGCCAGCAACTTAATAGGACAACCCAAACCATTCTCATTCCAAAGTCGTCAAATATTGCTGCTTGGTCAGTAATGTCCGTGTCAGACACCACTGAAAAACAGGTATACTTTCACAGTGGTACAATACACAACTTAATTTAACGTGCTGGAAAATTGCTTTAGGGCAGGTGGGTTCAATAAACACCGTACTTTCATCCAGGAGCCTGGTGTTTCAGACAAGGCATGAAAACAACAACTTTTAAAAGAACTGAGGAAATAAAAGACAGTTTAAATTACAACTATTGAGTTCCTCAGTAACTACTGTAATTTTTGTGGACCTTACACAAAAAAAGGTAACTAATGAGTAGGTAATGATTCAGTACTCATTATCCACTCATTTTGATGTCTCACTTTACTTTAGGGTACACAAAAAGGAAAGGTAATGATTAAGTAATAGTTCCTCATCCGTTCCTCATTAGTTCCTCAGCATCTACTCTAATTTTGTGTACCTTATTGTAAAGTGTTACCGAAATATTATTGTATTGCATTAAATTTTATTAAATTAAATTACTCTGCTGTGTTGGATTTGTGTGTAAGATAACAATTATTTCTCCTGTTCATCAGATAAGATAAAAACCACTCCAAAGCTGTACCAAATAGCTGTACTAATGCACTCAGGTCCAGGAGTTCAAGGACAGAACACATCAGCAGCAGCCATTAAAATGTCATTGTTAACCTTGAGCAGGGCAGTTTCAGTGCGGTGATACTGAAGGAAGCCAGACTGAAAATTTTCAAAAACGCTGTTACAGAGAGAAGTTGCTTAGATACTATTTTTTCTAAGATTTTGGATGCAAAATGTATCTCAGAAATAGGTCTAAAAATGATGTTTTCTTTCTAAACCTAACCATGTGCGTTGTTGCACAAGGAAATAAACATAAATACAAGGAGTTTTACCAACATTTTAAGCTTATTTTGAAAAGGACTGTATGCATCTAACTAAACTGTACATTTCCTGTGAAATTTGAAGTATATTTTGAAAAGACACAATACATATAACAGACCTAAATCAACATCAAGAACATCAACTGACGCATCCAGGATACCTAGCGCTTAATATGTAGATATGAAAGTCCACTGACCAAGCGACGATATGTGACAAGTTGGGAATACGCATGTGTTGGGACAACCAGAAGAAAAACTGGGCCTGAAATAACATTCCCACTAAACTTTAGACGACTGGTAAATTGTCTAAATATTTAGAAATCTTTGGTAATTTCTGTGATTCCCATTGTCTTGCTACACTTCTTCTGCCAGTGTTCACAGAAGCACCCACCTGCCATCGGAGTCGCAGACCTTAGCGGCAGCAGCCACTTTTAAAAACACTTTGCTTTGGGGGAACGCTCTTGCAGGTAGGCAGTTATAACTGTGCGGTGGTGTGAAAGTATGGAGTTTAAGAGGTCGTAGAAGAAGGAGATTTAAGTGTGCAGATTGTTTTTTAGTCTCTCTTTTCAAGGTTCACTTTCAAGGATTGTTGTTCTGACATGATCGTTCCTCAACTATTCCTTGAGAGAGAAAATGTCTTTTGTAGTGCTTGTGTCCTCTCGAATGTGAATGCAGATTCAGACTGCTGATTGAAGTGGTTACATAAGCACATTTATATGGAGAGGCTCAGCACGAACATGTCTCTGCGTCCTATATAGCACACGGAGGCTTATTTCATATCACATGCAATATGCTGATACTTTAACATGCATGATTGGAATACATCACAAACACAACAAACATGCCTGCTCCCCAGTAGTCTCAGGTTATAAAATCCACTTGGGGTAAACAACAAGCAGTGTGATGACACCGCAGGGTATCAAGAAGGAGATGCTCAATATTAGAAAATAAATTCTACATCAGAGCAAAATGAAACATTTGAAAGATTGAAAGACATGAATGTTAATTGGTGAAAGAGGTGTTGTGAAAACTCTGAAGCAGGAACTGGAAGGTTGGTCAGTATTGTTGTCTTTCTCACAAAACTGACACAAATGATAGAAACTGTGCGAAACAAAATCACTGCAGCTCAGCAGGCTGGCTAATAATTTATAAGAACTACACTACACAGAAAAAGATGCCCACTCAAACCTTTCAGACATTAGAGGCAGAGCCGAGCAGAGTGAGCAAACAGCAGAGCTTCAGCAGAGCGAGCACAGGTGCAACCGATAATTAATCAACACAGGTGTAAACACTGAGAGTAATTAACTCAAGACTGCTCAGCAGAGAAAGTTCAACCAGAAAGAACATCTAGTGATGAAACAAATAGGAAAGGAAACAGAACGATGCCCCGCTGTGACATAAATGATTTGCCTCCCCTGGTGGTCTAAAGTAAAGCTCAGGCTGCGGAAGTCAATCCTCTCACACTGAGCCCAGCAGAAACCTCCCACACACACACTGAGAGAAAGACCTGGAGATATTCACAGAAGGAAGATGCTATTGAACCCTTGACTGTTGTTCTGTGAAAATGTTTTATTTTAATCCACTCTAGTCGACACATTAGGAGGCTTTCACACTGATTATATGCAACAATAGATAAAAGCTATAGCTAATAACAGCTGATATATATGATACAACACTGTGTGATGCAATATGTGAAAAATGTAGTGCAACACATTTCTGTGTGATACATCACCATGGGCAGGTTTTTGTCTCTGGAAACACAAAAAGGTTTGAAAAAACTCAAGATACCGCTCCAAAAAAACAACAACAAATAGGTACAGGGTCAAAGAGGGGGTGAAGCTTATCCCAGTTTACGTAGAATGACAGGCGGGGTACACCCTGGACAGGATGCTAGACTGTTACAATGGAAACAGACTTAGCTAATTAATCTTCACATACATGAAGCCTTAAAGGGAAATGTCGGTTTATTTCAACGGCAACAGGCTGCAAGTCTCTTCAAATGAATGCCTTATTTTGTAAAAACACAGTTGGTTCACTCTGTGTCTGTTCCTCTTCACATGGCCAAAGTGCCAGTGTGCATCTTTTGCCCATGTATTGATTTCTCTGGTATATTACTACTGCTGATTGCTGCTTGTTTCAGTCTGTGAGTTTGTGTAAGGTCCGGGTAGATTGTTAAACTGAATTGCCCTTCTGGGATAAATAAAGTTGTCTGAACTGAACTAAACTGAAAGCCCCTGCTGCATTACCTCATGTCGCCAGACCTCAGGCAAATAGTGGTACATGAACACACGGGAAAGACTACAGCCGGCAGCCAACCAGCACGTATGTTCTGTCCCTGCATGAGAGGAAACAACGCCATACCAGCCGAGATTACCTGTATTTGTCATTAAAAAATGGAAAGTGGAAGACCATAATCTTGTCAGCCAGTTACAATCTAATGTTGATATAATAAAGCATATTAACTGTGCGCCAGTGAATAATAACACAAACCATCAAAAAATATTTTCAGCTCAGTGGCTAAAAAAACCCAACTTACTTATGGAACAAGTTTGTGTCGATCTCACACTCTCTTGACTTTAGCTTTTGTTTACTTTCCTCACTTCCATTTCTCTTTTTGTGCACTGAGCTCAACTGCCAATCAGAGTGATTTTATTCACCTATGTGCTCTGCCGTTGCCGACACCAATTCAACATACTGACTCAGCCAATAAAAACCAAGGTGGGGGCCAACAAGGGGAAACAGTGCAGGACACACCACACCAACCAGCGTGACAGATGCCCACCGACAGCCTAATGTTGACAGACGGCCGACCACAAAAATGTGAGATTTCTTATGAACACCCACCTCCTCTTTGTTTGTATCCTATATATATTAAGCATAAAATAAATTTCATAAACTGCAGCATGTAAGCATTGAAGTAATAAAGACTTTTAAAACTATAATTTAACTCAGGGCCCCTCTGGAAGATAATTGCCTAAAGCATCCCATCATTTAAGTTAATAATGTGCTTTGTTGTGCACACAGGATTAACAATCATAGTATTATATATTATAACGTAATTTTACAGCCAATTAAATAACCACAAACTGTCACTGAACCTCGTGTCTCTGTGGATCTGGAGCCTCCCTGCACAGTTTAGTAATGCTGTATTTGCATTTTTACTTAAATTCACATTATTTTCATTGTAACGACCCTCTGCTCTGTTTGGTGCATTGTCTGCTCTTCTCTTGCAAGTGGATGTGATTGGTAGGTGGGATCATCCACTCAGGCCGACTGGGAGCACCTGGGCCTAGTGCTCTCAGTCACTACATAAACTGCCACTTTAATCCTCACAGCGAGTCTCTCAATGTGCTTTGTTTGGATCTTTTATCATTTTTTCCACCAACTCCTGCACACCGTACTTCCCACATATCCACTCACTCTTCTGCCATTTCACATCTCATGTCTTTTGCCTAAATTTTTGTTTTTGTACATAAATCAGTTCAATTAACTACATCTGTGGTGTATGACCCTTTGTTTGCTACAGCCCTCAGAGTGGGTCATATTGCAATTAATATACTTTCACTGCCTTATCTTACATCAGTAACTTCTTACTCGGCTTTATAGGAGAATGTTTACTGTTAATCATAATACAGATTGCATTATTTTATTCATACAATGATATAAGTTGTTTATCCACCCTTAAAAGTGCTTTAAGCTCTTATATTATCACACAATAAAAAAACAATATAATAGGATATGATATGAATGAATCCAGTCAACAAGTAGGCTGTTGTGTGTGTGTGTGTGTGTGTGTGTGTGTGTGTGTGTGTGTGTGTGTGTGTGTGTGTGTGTGTGTGTGTGTGTGTGTGTGTGTGTGTGTGTGTGTGTGTGTAGCCAAAGGCTGATATATCTCATTCCTTTGTGTCATAGAGCTTCCTTGTTGTACAATAACTATTAAAAACACATCAGTGAGCCACGTTGTTGCACCGGGTAACACTTTCCTTCATTATAATGAACCTGGGCACTGTCATTTATTTTGAGTCAGTCCCACATACATTATTCTGGTGCTGCAGATATTCACAAAATGCATCAAATGTGTTTTCAATCAGCAGCCACCTCCAGAGCTGAAAATGAAGCCAACGTGGATGTGCCAAAACTGCAGTTCCTCTAATGGCCACTTGAGGCTGGCTCCAAAAGTGAGTCAGTCCTCATAGACCTCTATGTTAAAATGCCCAACCTTTGTAGCAGAAATGAACATGTTTACAGCCTGGTAGAAAATCAGTTTTGGTGACTTTAGCTAATTTCTACATTCATACCAACTGAAAGAGGGTGAATTTTTTTTTATCGAACTCACCAGTTAAAATTTTATCAAGGCTTTAAGTTATGTATAATTAAGGGTTTGGTCACTTTGAGTGACACGTGGGCGCCATCCGCTGACAAAACACTACCATGGTAACAATATTCGATAGGTAACGTAACTTTGGCTTAACCGCAGATTCACAAACTATTGGCATAGCAATAGCTGTCACTATTTCAGTGTTTTCAGTTCATGAAGGTGTGAACTGTAACATTTGGCCGCCTAAAAAAGTCTTGTTCAGTTTTTGGTTGTACTAAAAGACCCTCTAAGGAGCCGGATATTCAGTTTTGTATGGTTTTAATCCAGTTTTACACTGGTGAAAACAAGCATTAACATTATCACAATACACCATAACTGTAAAAGCACCAGACTAGCAGCTAGCATCAGGGTTATCTCATTCCTCTTATCCAAATATGGTCATTTCTGGCTCCAAAAATCCAAGATGGCAAGGGCCAAAATGACAGATGCAGGCGAGTGAACATCACCTGCCGAGATGATACTTGTGCTGGATGTGGACAGTGTTGGGTATGATGCACAAGGAGAGCTAGCTTGTTGGCTAATGTAATATTTTCCATTTTCTTAAGCCAGCTAGGCAGCATCTTACATGTGGGGCGGTTTTCACTTTTCACGTTATCATACACTATCAACAATCAGTGTCTTCTCCACGCATATTTCTTTGCAGTTGGTTGAGGTTGTAACCTGCTGGTCAAAGTCAGGGCCCCAGGAATGCCTTGCAGCCAATTTCTTTTACCCAGTGTCAGTATTGAAGCAAAAAAATTTTGATCCATGGACGTTTTATATTTTCAAAATGTTCCTTGAGCTGCAAAAACTATTTAAAAATCGGTGACGTCATCACAATGTAAAGTCTATGAACTGAGCAGGAACTCCGGGCGTGACACTACTGCACATATATTTAGTTTACCATGGAAGCAAACCCAGAGCAAGCAACTCCATTGGAATGCATAGGCGCCATCTTGGCATCTGGTATTTAGGTATCATTATAAATCTGTAGTACAAGTTCACTAAATTTGCTTTGCTACTGGAAGCAAATGTTTAAATCACCACTTCCCTCACTTTGAATGGAAGTGGAGGCGAATATTTGCCTTAGGGCTGAGTGTCACAGACAGAGTAACACAGACTGGTGTTTACATTGGATTTGTTGACAGCAAGAAATCTATAGAATAACACAAGCTTTATCCTTTAATCCTGTTTCCTCTGTCTCTGTCATGTCACAGACACACCGCAGGTAAGATAACGTTGTCCCGAAACACGTTGATCCTGCATGCAACCGAGCAGGAAACTACAGTTCACTGCTGTGGAGAGATCATTTTGTACTATACTGCACATCCTCTGAGCCACTGCTGTCACTGCTGTCCATGCTTTTAATCATAAACATTAAGGTGTTTACTATTTTTGTGCAGTGGGGAAACATCTGCCAGTGTATCTTTCCCCTTTTGGAAGATTTGATTGCTTTCATGTGGTTTTTTTTGTTTTTTGTTTTTTTCTGACGTGGAAAAATAGTCTCAGTAGGAAATTCACAGGCATTAACAGGAAGGGAAAAAATGATCCCTTCCTCTTGCCTCAAAAAACGTGCAGCCATGACAGACAGCTGGACCCCTCCAGAGCCAAACAATCAACTGCAACCTGTCGGCATTGCACTCAGCCCCACATAATTTCACTCTCTGGTAACAACACATTTTTAGCACATTTTCCCTTTCTGTATTGCTCACACATTCATTGCTGTGTGCCATATGTGTGGGCACTACTGTAGTACAATACAACAGACACAGCTAAGTGAAGCATATTAGAGCACTTTTATTAACTGAAGTCTTGTAGAAATCTTTTTATCAGGATGTTCTTTGATCTTTTGAAGGTACAATCAAGGTGCTTGGAAATAATCTGCACAGAAAAAGAGGGCAGATTATCCAAAACCGAAAGAAAAACTGCCATAAAATGTCAGTTTACAATAAAAAATGCAACATGTGGAACAATATTAAAGCATTTACCATCTTTGCTATCAGCAGTTAAGAATGTTTCATCTCTAAATCTAACATAGATCCAAAAGGACAATAAACATTCGGGGTAAAATCCAGATATGACATCAGTATCGATTTTACTGTCAGGCTCAGTTGAGCTGGCCTTTTGTACAGATTGTACAACATGACTCAAGCCTTTTTTTTTCAGCCAACAAGCACATGGACGGGTGTTTTTATTCTAATCAGTGAGTGTTATAAAGATGATGTTAACACTTTTCATCAGGCACTGAATCAGACAGAATGTCCTAACATCTTCTCTCAACACCTCCTCATATTTTGGCCCTTTGCCACCTAGATGGTCGTCTCTCTCTATGGCAACAGAAGTTTCAAGGAGAGGTGGTTTCCTTCAGTTTCACTCTAAGTTAATAATTAAATTAGTTTGAAATTGGTTGTGCTTTTTCAATATGAAGCTCCGACTGCCATCATGTGTTGTCTGACACTGACGTTATTCTTATTTGGCTCCATATTTAGGTGTTGAAGGCAACTCTTGAGGCGTTTGATCCTTTTTAACATCAGGAGTCAAATTTCAGAAGTCACGGTCCCACCCAGAGAACTCCTCGTCTGCTTTGCTCTGATCGAGAGGGAAACGATCGAAGTTAATGTAGCAGGGACCCTGGAAGTGGAATAAATAATGTGCATTTAATACACTCATGTGCACTGCTGTCAAACTGTGACTTATTAACAACAGTATGTCCCTCCCAGCCTGTTCCTTAGCTGCAAATAGAAGCTTTAAAGTCAAAGGCCCTGAAAACCTGTCAACCTCTCACTGTGAGTAATGATGTTGTTCTGCACATACCAGTCAACACACATTTTCTTTTTTAACAGTTTGGCTTAAATTTATTTCTGTGAAACATACTCACACAGTCTTATTGGTGCTCAATTTGAGGTATTATTTTCCCAATAAATATCGAATGGTGTTGCAACTTTGATTGTTGCACATATTCACAACCCAATCGCCAGAGGAAATGTTGGCACTGTACATTTCTGCAAACCACAGATACATTACATTTACATGTTATTATGTAGTGGATACGCTCCAACAACGCTGTGGATGACATGGTTAGCTTTAGGCCAAAAAGCACATGGTTATAGTTAAGAAAAGATCATGTTTTTTGTGCCACTGCCCAGGCTGGAAAGATAGCGACAAGCTGCAACAAAGCTCCCGTCTTTTGCATCTAAAAGCTGGTGAAAAATCCAATGACCCGCTAAAACACAGCTGGTTTTGTTGTGTGTTAGTCTTGAATATAGTTCCATATCAGTGGTGGCTGCTGGTCTTTCAAACAGGGGAAGCTCACTTTAAGTTTACATCATAAAATTTGTCATATTGTAGCGAGGTAGGAACTTATAAAAGGAACATTTAATGAAAGCCGTTATTCAACCACACTCCATTCAACCACAGCAAAACACACCTCAAAGATTTTCAGATGGGTTTAAAACGGTGAAAATGAGCTATATCACTTATGGAAATAAGAAACTCCAGACGACACGCTGTCAGAAGACTCCACTCACAAATATCTGGATGGGGCTGAGCTTTAAATGGTAAGTGCTGCCAATCACAAAGGGGTTCAGTCTCTTAAACATTTCCTCCAATCATCATGCACACACCGAGCATCCTCTCCCACCTACCACTCCATCAGGTCCCAGGGAAGCTGAGCCTCCCTGGAAGTGACGATTTTGTCGCATTTATCCAATGGCCGTCTCGCTTTGCTGCATGAAAAAAACCTGCTCAGCACTGTCTCATAGGAATGCTTGGAGGCTCCGCGTCCACCGTGCTGACACGAGAATGTATGACAGGGAGGTCGCGTTTGAAAAGCTGATAAACAGCTGACGTTTGAATATCATAGTCATGATGTGAAATGCATCCTAGCGCACGTTTAATGCAGTGAAAATTCTTATTTTAATGTAAATTCAATAGTGCATATGTGACCATTTTTTCTATGAAATTTTAGGGGAAGTTCAGCCTCTCTTGTTGTCTCAGAGCAATCACCCCTAATGTCGGTTTGCAATGATCTCTGGGGAGAAAACCCTCATGTCATGTACATAATATGAAACAGATGCTGCCAATTTTTTTTAACCCTTTAAAAAATCAGTTTAAGTATATAGTATATTTAGAATATTTTCATTGTTTTACCTTGCTGTCCGCCAGCCCCGTCTGACCAGGGACTGAAATCATTATCTCAAAGCCACCAGAACACATGGACAAAAATAGTCATTTTACTGCTGGAGTCTATCCCAGCTGCATTGGGAGAGGCGGGGTACACCCTGGACAGGTCACCAGACTATCACAGACTGACACATAGAGACGGACAACCATTCACGCTCACATTCACACCTACGGACAAGTTAGAGTCACCAGTTAACCTGCATGTCTTTGGACTGTGGGAGGAAGCTGGAGTACCCTGAGAAAACCCACGCTGACACGGGGAGAACATGCAAGCTCCACACAGAAGGACTCCCCCACCCCAGGTTTGAATCAGGAACTCTGTGAGGTGACAACGCAAACCACTGCACCACCATATCTACAAGTCAAATCAATAAGCAGTAGTCTGCCCAGAAGTGATTGTTGTTGCTAGCACGACATCACAATTTGGCCTTTAGGCTACATGCAATCAGAACGACATTACTTTAGAAACTTTGATATGACACATATGAAACATATTTGTTGTTTGCAGAAACATACAACGCCAACATTTTCGTCTGGTGACTGGGCTTCATATTCAAAGTTAGAAATGCACATTCAGTACAGAAATACTGAAGATTTGAAACTATGTTTTAAAGGTCTCAAATCCTCTGGGAAGTGAACCAGCTGTGTTCTTTGCTTCTGTTCTCCTTCAAACAAACAAAACGTGTTAGTCACTTCTCACACAGTAGTAGAAAAAATAAACAGCAGTGTGACTTGCCTTGCGTATGAGCCGGATTGTGGGGGCGTCGAGCTGACCCACGCGCAGCTTGTGCCAGTTCATACTGCTGAACCACCTGAAGGGAAGAGACGAGGGAGACTGCAGGTCAAATACACTGAGAGTGAGAAACAAGTGAAATGATTCAGCCCACATTAAGAAGCTCAGTCAGCAGCGGAGGAACCTCAACTGTAAGGACAAGACGACAAGAACGAAAACATGCTTTGATGACAAAATTAAATTAAGCCAACTGGTGGGTACTTCCTGTGTCATCTCACCCAATATTTATCTAACACCCATACATATGGGACATGTTGCCATGGTTACCTGTGGTGCCGGACATCTTTGATTCCATTCTTGGTGTTTCCTAACCTCTGACCCGGCCGAGGTCTGCAAACAAAAACACGAGATCCCTTTTATGTCATGACACTCCACTTGCACATCATGATACAGCGTATAACTCTGCAGATATGTTCCATAATTCATACTCTACGCTGGGGTTAACTGTATCATACACTCAAACCTCTATGATTTTACCATACATATTAGATGATCCTATTCTATTTTATGATAAAGTTATTCATCGAGTTCATTTTGAATATCAGTATATGACATTTTAATCATCCAGCCGATACGTTTGTCTCACCTGCACAGTTTGCTGATAATGGACTTGGCTGCCTCAGTCAGGTAAGGTGGGTACTTGAGCACCCCGTCCAAAATCTTGGCGTAAATCTTCTGAGGCTCTGAACTTGAAAAGGGAGGGCTGACAGGTTGTAAAGGGAAACAGAGAAGAGTGATGAGAAGAGAATTTAAAGAAAAGAAATTAACCAGTCAGCTGCTGTTGGGTAACCTGAGCCTGCGACTGCAGACACTGATGCCTGTGTGTCATATTTCTTTGCTGCCATCTACTGGTTATTATTAAGGTTTGACTCGTTCATGATTCACTCCTAGTTCACCATATTTATGAACCACACGAGAACGCAGAGATGATTGCTTCCACTCAAGGTCAGGTGCATTAGTGAATATAAATGGGCCCCTGGGCACAGATATGTAAATGACCCAACCATCTCTCCTACACAGGAGCAAGACACACACTTTGTGGTGGTTTTGCATCTTTCTGTAGTTGTTACGCATCTTTTTGTGGTTTTGTGTTTCTTTGGGGTCATTGTAGTTGTGTGGGGTCTGTTTGAGGTCATTTTGTGTCTGTTTTTGGTCATGCTGTGCTGCCTTGGAGTCACATTGTCTCCTTGTAGTTGTTATGTGTCTTTTTGTAGTTGTTTGGGGTCTCTGAGATAATTCTGTGTCTATTTTTTTAGGTAATTTTATATCTCTGAGGTAAGTTTTTTTTTTTTATCTCTTTAAGGTAATTTTGTGTCTATTTTTTGTTTTTTAGTGCTGCTTTGTGGGTATTTTGAACCTCTGTGTAGTCATTTTGTATCTTCTTGTGGTTTTTTTGTGTCTCTTTGTGGTAGTTTTGCCCGTGTTTGTAGATCACTCAGACAATTCATGTTTACATGTTTATTTCATCAGCAGAATATAGTCAGAGTTTGGCATCTAGACTCTGGCCTCATCGCTCCCCGCAGATATGTTTATGTGAGATATTGGGGAATGATGATTAAATATTTCACCCCCTTAGCAGAAAATAAAAGATAAAGTCTGCACACCAGAAGCTGCTCCTTGAAAATTTATTTAGACGTAACGTTTCGGCAGCCCTTAGCAGGAACCTGCAGATGGATGCTGGGGTGGAGGTGAGGCTGGAAGAGCAAGCAGCAGTACTGATTCAGGGCACCAGCTGCACTGACAAGGCAAAGGGAGAGCTGGGAAGATTCTGCAGCTTAAATAGGCCACCAGATTGGGAGTGTGTGTTTTGTAGATGACATATGAAGAGTGATGTATGACGTGTGTATGAATCAGACTAACTCGCAGGCATAACTCCATTTATTTTGTGGGGGGTTGCAGTTCCTTTGCATCTTTTTGTGGTTGTTTTGAGTGTCTTCCTGGTCGTTGCATGTTACTTTGAGTGATGATTTGCAGGTGAAGGACCCCTAACACATTGGGCCCCTGGGCCTGTGCTGATAAGCTCGTTCAGTAATCCGTTACCTTCCCACCAACAGCTCATAGATCAGGATGCCAAGGGACCAGAAGTCAACTGCAAAGTCGTGACCCTGGTTCTTGATGATCTCTGGGGCCATGTACTCAGGAGTACCCACGAATGAGTAGGTCTTCTCTCCACGCACCAACTCCTTGGCAAAACCAAAGTCCACCTGCAAAGGGACATACACAGGTCAGGTTTTTTTTTTTTGTACGTCCATAAAATGTCCAGCTGCTGCGGCGACCTCTGGCTCGCCTGCTGGAGTCTGTGCCCCGTGTGGGCTGGGCCCTTTGCAGCAGCCGGGGTTTGATTCTGGCCCAAAGCCTTTGCTGAATGTCATTCCTCAACCTTTCCTGTCCATGTTCAGCTGTGCTTTTGATAAAAAGGCAAAAACCTGCGCAAATGACCAGCTGCTGAAACAAAAGGACATACCTGAGAGCATAACAGGTAAAATAAAAAAAAAGATGGTCTTAACTAATTTGGAGGGCTTCAATGCACGTGTAATTTTCTCCCACTCTTCCACAGATAAGTGCTCACCAGTTTGACGTAACCCTTTACGTCCAACATCAGGTTCTCAGGTTTCAGGTCTCTGTACATGATGTTCTTCTTATGGAGGTAGACGTAGGCCTCCACCACACAGGCAGTGCAGAACACAGCGATGGACTCATCAAAACGTCCTCTGAAAATCCCAAAGACATGAAAGGTTCAATCCCTTCCCCAAAAAATTGAAGGTTATTTCATTGTTTCCACTGCTGTAGGTAAAAGCATCGCTATATTTTTGATCTGTGTGTCAGATTCTAGCAATTACTGTAGGTACAACTTTATTTAGTGTAAATCTCAGGGTGTAAAAGCAGTAATAATGGAAGTTCCCTACTGATAAAAATGTCACAGATTTTGCCAAATTGCTCAAATAAAACGTCCTTTCTTTCATAAAATTATATCCCAATGCCCACATGACGAAGTGAGTTGTTTGTGTTTTCTCACACTTCTTTGAGTTTGGTCCAGATCTCTCCTCCACCACAGAACTCCATGATCATGTAGATGTATCGTGTGTCTTTAAAGGCAGCGTAAAGTCTACAGAGAGAGAATGCAAAAGCCCGATTAAAGATTAACACCTTTTTAAATTGACCGCACGCTGAACTGTATTTAAATGTTGTGATTAAACAAGTGTGTGTGTGTGTGTGTGATGGCAGACACCTGACGATGAAGTCACACTGGATGGCTTTAAGGATCTTCTTCTCAAACAGCATGTGCTCCTCCTGTCTCTTGGCTACAATGTGCTTCTTGCTGACTCGCTTCATGGCGTAGTATTTCCCATGATTCACCGTGGTCATCTTAGAATGACAACAAAACAATGACCCTGTTAACATGCATAAAAAACTCCCTTTTTTGCCCTTCCTCCTGCGTCTATGGTTAATGCTCTGGGACGCCGTGTCAATGTACGCTTGTTACATTCAAAACACACTTCTGCTTTCACAGGAAATGTACAGTTTCTGCTTGTTAGATGCACACCGTCAAACATCATAGTTTGGCTCAACATTCACACAGAAAACAAACAGCAGGCTCCTGGGTGAAAGTCCAGAGTTTGTTGGACCCATTCACCTCCCCTCCTGCTCACCCTATGGAGACTCCACAGCTCCTTACATTACATTGTTACATTACATTGCATTAGAAACTGCCACTGCTCAGTGCATTTCGTACTGCTATGAAAGGTGCCTTTGCACACTGGTATCTTTTGTGGACGTCCACTGAAATAGCGCTGGTATTTGACCACTTTGCGCCCCGGGGCCCGGGCCCATTCAGTAATCTATTCATGGGGAAGGCGTATTGTACTTGTAAAGCAAAGGGTCCTTGGGAAATATAAATAACACATGAAAGGACCTTGTTTTTGATTAATTACATTTTTATATTCAGCTCCCTCTCCTCACCCTAATGATTTTAATATAGCCCCTCAGTATTCAAGCTCCAGTCTTACCACTTGCATTTTATTACTGGGCTTCAGTCTAATATATTCTAACCAGAAAAGAAAGGAATTACAGCAATCCCAATATGGTTTTGCATAAGAGAACTAATGCTTTTTACATTCCAGCAAATATTGAAACAGTGCTTATTCAAAGACAAACGCTCACCAGCTCAACACGGCCAAACCCTCCGACACCAAGTGTGACAGGATCCCCTTGAAAGCGGCCCTCCTGGTACAGCACAGGAACCAGGTCCTTAAACCTCAGAGTGGAGCTGGGACTAACCGAGACAGACAGAGAACTTTAAACTATAATTTTTGAGGAAGTCATTTGTGTGATTCATATGATTGTGTTACATCTTTCAGCCTGCATCCATGAAATCTCATCATCTCCCACTCACCTGGACCTTTCTGGTGGAGCTTGTGCCTCCTGCATCACTTTGGAGCTAGAAGTAAAAACCAAATAAATCAGGGAAGTTTATTATTCATTTATACACCCCACTATTCTCACTATGATGGAGTGAACAATTACGATTTTGAGGAAAAGTGTTCAAAACATACGTACTCGTCAAACAGCTCCAGGTGTTCTATGGGTATTGTCTCTTCAAATACCCTAAAGAAAAGTCATTGTTACATAAACTGCATCAACCAGCAAAGTACATAAAAAATAAATACAGTGCAAACAAGGCAACAGCGACAGAGAACAAACACACTGGAGAAATCCCTTCAAGAATCTCTCTCGTCCTGAGGAAAATAATGTGGAGTCAGACTCACTCCTTGTCAATGGAGAAGCAGGTAACAGGGCCGTCAGCACTGCAGGTGGCAGTTCTCAAGATTTCCCTGCAAGAGGGAAAACAATGCACACATGTCAGCCTAGAAAAACTGTATGTCATTAGTATTTACATATACATTCGTCAACACCCTGTCTCAGAAACTTTTGAAAACTGCCATCTTACATGTTTACAGTTTTGTTGCTACAGAGCTGGCAACATCTAAAGCACATTAAAGGAATACTACACATTTTTCTACAGAAGATTCAAGTAAACTTTAACATTTAATATAACAATTACAAGTTTGCAAGAAATTTTGAATTTTCTACTTGACTTAGCTAAAAACAGCAAAGAAGAAAACATTCTGGGTTTTGCTTAATTTAGCTGAGCGATTTAATTTACTTCAGTAGCTGCGAATGATACTCGACAGGTTGTGAAACCATAATGTCAGAGATGACATCAGCCAAAAAAAACAGGTGCACAGTGCAGTGGATGTTGTACAGCGCTCCAACAAATGCCCTGAGGCATGTGATGTGTTGCCATGGTTACCGAATGAGGGCCTGTTCCCCGAAATGCTCCCCTTTTCCCATCCTACGAATCTGCTTCTGATGCCCATTCACGCTTTTAGTCACCAGAACCTGAGGGGGAAACACACATGAGATGGAGGAAGAGGGGGTGAGCGCATGATTATGTAAACAGTGTACGATCTGGTTGGTGCAGCACACTGACACATTTAGATATGAGTTTGGGCACAAAATAATACACTGTGAAAGTACCTCTCCTTTGAGGATGATGTAGAATGTGTTTCCTTCTGTTCCTTCTCGAACTATAACATCTTTGTCCTGGTACTTCACCTGAGGGAGGCAAAATGATAAGAGTCATTTCAATATAACGACAAAACTATATCAAACGTCCGTGTTGAAAATAAATAGTTTGTGATTTACAGGAAAATAAGCCACAAATGTCACATCAAGTGCCTTAAAAATACCCTCTCTCCAGACTACTGAGATTTAAAACATTAGTATTTAAAAAATGAAAAAGACATCCTTGTATTTAACTTAGTGACCATCGGTTTTGAGTTCATCCTCAAAAACAGATGTTTAAAAATGTGTTTTGTTAGCATATAAAAAGCCTGGATTTCTATTGACTTGTAACCCTCCAAGTTCACAGTGAAACATCTGAGTAAATACCTCCTCCATTGAGTCAATGATTTTGGACAACTGGACATCATTAAGGTCCTTCAGAGTCCGAGACCTGTGACAGCATACAGAAAATATAGCAGCAGAGTTAGAAACAGTTGTTATATGGTCAGTTAATCCATGAAGAAGAAGAAGTACTGTTATGGCAGTGTGACGTGAGAGGAAACCATCAAATCAAACGGAATCTTCTATCTGCAGAGTTTCTAAACTCACGTCTTCAGGAAGCCCATGAGCTGCTCCCGTTTCTTCTTGGACTTATTGGCTATGATCGTCCTGTAGGTCTGTCGCTCCATGCACCAAACACGCACTGCTGTCTTTGCTGCGGTGTGAGGGAAAGTGATAAAAGTTGAAGTCAGAACTGTAAAGTTTGGCTTTACTATCATTAGAAAAGAGTGCAAGGGGCCGCTTTGTACTAAAACTGAAATTATACAAATGCACAGTTGAAAATATCACACCCAGCGACCTACCTGACCCCCTCTGTGTCCTAACCAAAAACTTGATTTGGGGCATCTACAGTATGAGTGTCTGTATGTGTGCATGTGGCCCCTCATGCAGGTGGTAGAAAGACAATTAAATGGTACCACCAAAAAAAAAAGTTATTTAGACCCGGAAACTGTAAGTTTCTACAAACCACTGATGTTACATTTGTACATTTTATGTATATGGATAGGATGTACATGGATGTATAAATTGAAGCTTTACCTGTTTTTATGTTTCAATTTTCAATTTTATGTTCTGACATCACTGTGCTGAACATGTGATTAGGATTAGGCATATAAACCACTTGGTTAGGGTTAAGAAGGCATGTTTTGGTTTAAAATGCCTGATTTGGACACTATAAACAGCTGGAAATGTCCAAGTCTCTCTTTGAAAAATACCTGCCTTTGCCACCACAAACATGGCTGGAAATGTCTCGAACTCTCATTTAAAATCCCCACTTTTGTTGCCACAAACAAGACTGGAAATGTCCCAAACTCTTGTTTATAATATTCATTTTTGTCAGCACAAACACGACTGGAAATGTCCCAAACTCTCGATTAAAATCCCCAATTTTGTCCCAACAAACATGGCTGGAAATGTCTCAACCTCTTGTTTAAAAATACCCACTATTTGGAGCGCTCAATAGCTCACCTGAATGTAATCTGTGTTTGCAGAAACATATAATACCAACATTTTATTTTGGCATCTTGGCTTGCAGTCTGCCTATAGTATGAAGATGGTCATCATTACAGGACTGACCTTTGACTGTTGCTGTCCGTTTGCAGTTGTACAAGATGGCCAGCTCCCCAAACACATCTCCAGTGGTGAGGCTGCGGAGGGTCCTGCCTGCCTGGGTGACAACGAGCTCACCAGCTAAAAGGCGGAAGGAAAAAAAAGAAGTTTCTTCATAGATAAATATTTAGAATATTCAACATAGTCTCCCATAAATTATTATATAGATTTTTTTAAATAAAGGGGTTCACATCATAAAATACATGCATGCAGCCACAGTAAGATGAACACAAACGCATCCACACACACACTCAGGCGAATCCCCACCTGCTACTATGTACATGCTGTCTCCTTCAGAGCCCTCTTGAATGACGTCTTCCCCCGGTTTGAAGTTCGACACCGCCAAGAGATCCACCATCATGGCTGTCTGCTCTTCGTCCAGGCGGCTCAGGAAGTCATTCTTCTGGATGGATTTGATGATCAGATTCGTCTCACTGATGATAGGAGGTGAGAGAAGTCATCGTGAGCTAAGATCACTGAAAACTTGCAGAGCTCCCCCTCAACATTCAAACCCATCATACATGATTTAGGTGTTTGACATGATATATTGAATTTGCCACAGCGGCAAGTAAAAAATCCAGTGCGGACTTACTTAAAGGATACTTCACCCACAAAATAATCATTTGTATATCAATTATTCATTCTGTGTTACCTTGAATGTTTTTTATCGCATGCTTTCACAATGAACGAAAAATCAAAAAACAGAAAAATTCTTCAGGAATTAAAATAAGAGTTTGTAAGTGTTCCTTTAAATGTGATATCCTGTCGTCAGCAGTACTGATTACCAACCTGGCTGTTTTCTTGACCCTCATGCCTTTAATCTCCAGGGTCTCAGGGATTGGTTCAGTGGCAATGACGGCTGCACGGCTCTTCCTGACCTCTGCTTCGATTTCATTATCACCATGAGAGTGAAAGTCTGGGACAAACAAACGGGAATGTAAAGGGAGGGTTAGGGACTGTAAATGGCTGGAGCGTAACGTTGAATCAAAGGTCACCTCGAGTGTGTGTGTGTGTGTGTGTGTGTGTGTGTGTCTGTGTGTGCGTGTGTGGGTGTGGGTGTTTGTGTGTGTGCGTGTGTGTGTTCCTGTCCCTGGTGCCCATGATGGCCTCTTACCCAGATCATGATATTGACTGTGCAGCTCTTGCAAAAGTTTTTCTTTTTCCTGCAGTCGTTTTTCTGTGAGGATAAAAACATAAAAGTGTTTTCAACGTTGAAACAATACGAGGAACATGCTGCGAGAGAGCATGTGAGTTAATTTTCTTAACACAAACATTTTTATGATGAGCCCTGAAATGTAGTTATTAAAGACCTGTGGCTAAGGTGTGAACTGGACAGGACATTTTATGGTTTTATGGTATTGTTGTCACGGCTCTCTGAAAATACTGCTTGGCATGTCTTGACTGCAGTTTCTGTGGTGACTTTATTCTCTTCATGTTCAGTTCACTGTGCAAAAGTGATGTAGCGTTGCACTACATCACAGCCGGATGTGGTCACATCCGAGCTGGACCGCACCTAGCTGTGATGCTGGGTGTGATCTAATGTAAAGTTACTCTCTAATGTGATGTAGTCGTGATCATACTCACCCAAATCTTTGTTTTGCCTCTGCAGCTCCTGGTTGATCACACACTGCTTTTCTAGCTGCTGTTTCAGCTCCTCTATTTGCTTCTCCATGACTACAGGGGGGAAAAAGTACCAAAAAATGTAAGATATATATGTGAATAATCCATAGACTGAAGATGACCGACAGCAGAATCAGTGGTAGACAGGTAAGTATAAACATGTGTGGACACACAAAGCCCTACACATCACATTTCAACTGTATGTAACTCCACTGATGCCTTTTTCACAAGACACTGAATTCTACTCTGCTGCCAACACACAGCAAGAGCCGCGTTGAATAATGCAGACTAATGATGGACAGTCAACAGGGTGCTTTGTGAACGCTGTCACACCCTGCCAGCTTGTGCTAAAGATCTATTACTGTACCTGCGACTGTCAGCAGCACAGATTCTGTCAAATTAAACCCTTCATTATTAGCTCCCTTATTGCAGGCTATGTGCTCGAGAGTACTTCTTTACTCTCTCTCTGTGTGCTTCTACAGTAATGTCTGACATGAACAACCTCTACTGCACAATTAAAGTTTGAGAGTAGAGCAACAGATATGCACATGTGCTAACAAATTAGCTGACACAGATTTAGTAGAGCGTGAGGAAGGTTAACCGCATGACAGAGCTAATATCTTTTTGTCTTACAGATGATCTGTTTGCAGACGCTGATAACAAAGCTCCCCGACTATTTTCATTTTGCTGTTAACCGAAAGATGTTTATGCCTCTAGTGACAGGCCAAACATCACAATCAGTGCAAACACAAGGTTACCCAACCTCAATATCCTAAACGCATACGCTTCAGTAAAGCCAGGGGTGGGAAAGCAGTTTGCCTCACTGCAAGGTAGTGATTATAGGCGGGCATATCCCTCCAATATTCAGATGTGCTCAAAATGCTAATGCTAAATGCTAAAGTGTTATGAGAATGATCATGTTATGAATGGTTATCTTCTCACAATGTTATGCTAAAGTCGTCAAAATCTGGCGATTAAGCATTGACTTGCGGCGCCAAAAACCAACGAAAAAAGGCATCCTTTAATATTGGCATGATACGCGGATGGTTTCCGTTACAGTTTAACTGCGCCCCGCGGCGGGGAAACACGGTGGGGCAAGTATGAAAGCTAAGGCAGCGAAGGTCGGATTGGGGCGGGCAGGAGTGGTGGTGGTGGGTGGGTCAAACAAACACCAACTTTCACGTCAATGTGTGACGAGGTCAGAGTGAGACTGTGTTGGCTAAATTTCTGTCAGAACGTTTGCTAACAAGCACACAGGCCATACATAAAGGGGCTGTTTGGGGTAGTGTCCACCAAAGCTTTTTTTATGAGGCCAGTGTATTTCTTTTAATTCTTTGCAATGGCAGCGCCACAGATTTACGCTACACTATAAACGCCAGCAGCATGACGACGCACCAAGCATCTATTCTTCTAATTGATGTTTTTCTCTGGTCACTGAGGGTTGCAAAACATTCAACTTTGGGTACAATAATGCGCTTGTCACCCACAAGATCAAAGGAGCACCCACGAAAAGCTCTATGGTTGACCCTTAAATGGGATTAAGTACAAACATTTACTTCCTGACTTAAATCACCGACAGTACAAGTTATATGCATGAATAATGCATGAATACATAGTGCTCTCATTGCAAGTGACAGAGTGGAATTTGGCTGATTTGCGAGTGCTAATAAATCAGCCATTACTAATATCAGCTATGGTAGCTAAGTTACTTGCAGTCAATAAGCCACATTCACCCAGCTACCAACAGTAGTACAATGTTGTACTACTGGCTACGGCCTTGCCTCAATGTGCTCATCACATGACCCCCAGTTACAGCTGCCTCACCCTGAACATTGGACAGCTCTGAGATTAGACGTGATGTTAAAGTGAATCATAAAGTCAATGAGCAACAGCCCAGCAAACTGTGAGGGGAAAATATAAAATGGCTCCTGTTCCACAGGAGATTTTTTTTGATATTTTTTTTCCATGACACCAGTGATTTACTATCAACAACATTGTGATAATTCAGTCCAGTCCGTCACACAATGCAGCTGCAGTGCCAGGGGTTAATGTGCACCAGTGCTGTGGGAAAGAGAAAGCTTGATGGTCATTAAAATTTTACAGGGAACACAATGGCTGCAAAAAATATGTAACTACGTACTAGAAAGTCAAATTTGCCTTAAGAGGATATATTAACCTGTCACACACACACACACACACACACACACGCAGAGCTGTGGGCAAACATAATCTGTAAGCTTTCTAGGAACTTGCAGGGTGGATCGGGATGTTAACTTTTACTGCCTGCAGGTCAACATTTAATGGAGGAAAACCACTTTTAGTTTAACTCTTTCAGCCCTGAGCAACTGGAAACAGCAACTGTGTATTGGCTGTTTAATCATTTATTTACAGTGGTAGAGGAAGTAGTCTGATCCTTTACTTGAGGAAAAGTAGACATACCATTGTTTAAAATAATCCATTACAAGTTAAAGTCCTAAAATCCAAATGTTACCTGAGTAAAAGTACAAAAGTATTATCAGGAAAATGTACTTACAAGTATCAAAAGGAAAACTGCAGAATGCTGTCTCTTTGTTCATACAGGCTCCATTCATTTGGTATGTGCACAAATTTGAGTGTTGTTTTTTTATTGGTTCTCTTATTTAAATTTGCACCACCTTTCATCTGTCAACAAAATGACTGCGCTGGAAATTCAACAGTATTTTGCTTCTGAAATCAGAAAAGTGCTCCAACATTTCTGTACAGTGTAACACTTTAACATATATTTTATTAATTCAATGAAATTAAAAATGGTTGTAAAAATGTGTGTTTAATGCTTTTTATGTTCATATGACATAAAATTAAAACCTCAAACAACAAGAACAAGTCAAACTGACATTCTGACAATTTTTTGTCAGACAAGGGTCATGTGACACATTTATTTTGTGCCTTGTGTACACAAAACTTTCATGTTACTGTATTGCATTAAACTTAAGGTTTTGAGTGCCATTTCCAAAAAATGTTTACAGTAAAACTTTGATTGCCCTAGTTAAATGCTCCGTCCCTTTTAGCAGCCTGGTGTAGCTACACATTTTGACAAATAACCACCTGTGTCAGTTAGACGCCTGGTCTGGCTGCCAAGCAATTAAAACATTTTTTATAGAAGTACTTTGGATGTGTAAAATTCATATTCCTTTAGTCTATAAGGGTCCTGAAATCAAAAGAATCAAAAAGGTTTTTCATGAAAATTAACTCAAGTTGTGAGTATTGTTTTAGCAGGATAAAGTGGTGCTGTGTCGGCATGCTGGGTGCTGTTATCCCTGAGTGCTGCATCTCTGTCTCTCTAGCTAGACTGAATGAATGATTCATAACTGATATATTATCTGAAGCCTGATTATTAAACAAGTAATATCAATACCGGTTAAATAAACTATGTGACTGTGTTTCCCATCTTTGCTGAGCAACAGTTTTGCATGAAAGGAATTAAAGGCCTGTTGATTTCAGTGATCAAATGATAGCTCAGGCAGGTGATGGTGATGCAGCGACTACACCAATACTGAGATATTTCAAGTATTTTTTCACTTAAAACGATTAAGTTTGACACATTATTTTCAACAATGACGAATGGTCTCTGGAAGCCAACAACATTCACATCAGCAGCAGGAAATTAGCAGACACAACAAAACAAAGGGGGGAGTATTTCTGTCTTCTTGTCGGCTGCACAGGGAGAACATGATGCTGGACTGATCACCATTTTACTGATACGGGCAGCAAACTGTACACTCCATACTGTCTCATTACTAATTCATGGCCGAGTGTAACTACAGCTGAATTCTTATAAGATGCTCTGAAATAGAAACCTGGAGAGAGCGTGTGCCAAGTCTGGTGGTGTGTTTAAGGCAGACTCTTTCAGTGGATATTACAGCTTTCTGTCACATGAATATGAGCATGTTTTTACTTAACAGAACTGTGATGGCGACAGCTTTAGTGCCTTAAAGAAGGAAGCAATGAAAAAAGGTGTGTTTGGTTGTTTACAAGCCTGTAAAGGTAAGAATCTGTACTTTAAACACATGGAGCCACACTGAGGCACAATGCCATGATTTATAGACAGAGTCGCACTCACCTGCAGGCTGTGGATCAGGAGAGTAGATGAACGTCTGTCCAGCCTATAAAGGCCGCATGGATCATACAGGAGACAATAATCACTCCGAACCTGCACACAAGATCCACTTCCAGCTGTAGAGGAGTTGCTTGATAAATTTCTGACCTCCCTGACCCCCGGACACACCTGAGCAGATAACAGCGTGCACTCTGCAACCTCCGTAGCAGTACTTGGTCCACCGCGGCTGCACACTTTCTCAGCTTACACTGCCATGTCTGCTCCTCAGCTTTTACTATTTTTACTTCTCTCCAGCTCTCTCTCCTCTTTCTCTTCCTCACTCTCAATGTCTGTCTGTCAATCTCAGCAGCTCTGGCGTTGAATCATTAACGATAACCTGAGGCTCCTCCCATCACACCAGGTAGAGGTATACAGGCAGCAGGATGGACAGGAGAGAAAGCTGAAGTTGGGGTGTGAAAATCATGCTTAACTGTGCTATAATTCATATTTAAACCATTGTTTGTGTGGGATTTAACTGCGTTTATCTGCATATGGTGTTGTTTCTCTAATTTAAAACATACCTTTAATACTGATTTGTGATTTCTGTGACGTTCAGCAGTGATATATTATTTCCTGCTGACGTCAAGGACAGATACCTGAGTGGAAGCACAAGCACACAATGAGACAGTCATTGGAAAAGATGAGGGAAAGAGGAAGTGATATTTTTTGCAAACCGATCCACAGATTTTCAAAGACAGCCTCTCTACAAAATGATCACAGTGATTTGCCTTGCGTCTGAGAGTCACATTCACACAACTGACAGCTGGAGTTGAGGGAACTTATCAAAGCCGAGGGCAACCAGGACAACTCTGAATTATCTGCCACAGTTACAAAGTGCCTACTTCATTAGGTTCCTGTTTTCCACAGAGTGAATGCCACTGAATGTTTTCCAGGCCGCAGCGTCATTAAATGAATCTAAATGAGGGCTGAAGGGCTAGCAGTGTGACAGAGTGTGCGGGTCTTTATCGTTCACAGTTAATTATTGATACTCTGTCTGGTTAATCAACGACATTAACGACCCCGACGATCCGAGATACAAAGGCTCGGATTTCAGCCGTGGAACCGGAGGGGAGTGTGTGACAGGCAGAGCATGTGTTATGACATTTTTCCATTAACATGGTGATATAGGTTAATTCACTGGTGCCCAGCCTGAAGGTCCTGACTGCCATTAGGGGACATCAAAGCTTTGTAGGGGGTTTGCAAGGCCGTCTTGAAGGGTGTAGGAAAGCTTTTTTTTTTTTTTTTTTTGTTAAAGTAGGCCTATATTTTACAGTCAAGGCCCCTCAGCTCTGGAGCTCCCTGCTTGAGGATCTGAGGCTCGCTGAATCACTTCTTAAAACGTATCTGTTCTTTTTTTAGTTTCAGCACATTGTTTATTTTATATATGTCTCGTTTTATTTTTGTTGTCAGCGGTTATTGTATACTTTTATTTTGTACGACTCTAATTGTTTGATTTCCTGTACCTCAGGGCAATCAATAGGGCAATTAGTTGCCAACTTTGCTTTTCTGCTTCAGTGACTGTATTTCATCTTTATTTTTTGTACTTTGTATTTTCTGAAAATTGCCTCATTTAATTTGCTTGAATTCTGCATTGTTTTAAATCCCAGATCAACCATGTAAAGCACTTTGTAATTTTGTTTTGAAAAGCACTTTATAAATAAAATGTATTATCATTATTATATCTCAGTACTGCATCAATTTCTGTGACGAAAACTAAATGCATTTGTTATTATTAAAGTTTAGATTATTGCATCCATTTTGACAAAATTAAGACATTTAAAACTAAAATTATGCAAAAAAAAAAAAGGCACAAACTGGTGGATAAAGATTCCCCAGTATGCAAGAAGTTAATGCTGCATTCACACGGAATGGATTTTATTACATTATTTGTGAACAATTCAGCATCACCACTGCAACATATCATGTATATTTTTATTTTACAGTCCTGCCCCCCCCCAATGTTGAAATGAAACCTGTTCCCTTCATTTACTTTGATAAATTTAACATGCAAAATAAACACCAAGCTGAGGTTATTTTTTATTCTTTAATTCAAGTGTTATTCAATAACCAAAAACCAAATACATACCTCATAATGCCCGACATTCTTTCAAGTGAATACACCGTTGATATTGCAAAAACAATGTGATTGTGGTTACAGCTCATACAGACTGGAGAAATAAATATCCATTAAAAAGTACACAGCAGTGAAAGGCATGAGAATGTGGCAAAGAACGGATGAGGAAATAGATGCAGTAAGACAGCAGTCAGCAACATGTGCTGGTATGTTCTCAGGTCACATTTGCAAACATTTACTGTTCAAGTAAAACAACTGCAGCTTCTGGTAAAAAATGACATAAATCATTAAGTGATAACACGTTGGTAGTGGCATTGTAAAATGGTGTGTCTGCATCATCAGTGCACTATTGGTGATAGATAAACACATAATAAAAACCTTCTAAGTATTCTGGACTGATTGAAAATGACATTCAGTACACACATACTGACCTGGTCCTTATTGTACAAAGACTTCAAATCCATGATTAAAGGGTAACTTTGGCATTTTTAAACTAGGACCCTATTTCCCCATGTTTTTGTGTCTGAGGCAAATGGGAGTATTGAACAAGAGGGCTGAAGCTGTTGCCCGCAAAACAGGCCCCAAAATAACCAATAACCAGCCCCGAAATCGCTATCACCAAACCCACCAGACGCCATTTAAATAAACAGTAATTTTATTTTCGTAAAATACACTTAACTCTAAGTCAATGGAAACAAAATAACACTCACAAAAGCCATCTTGGTTTGTCTTTCCACTGTTCCAACAATCACCAACTCTAGTTTGGGTGAAATAAACCCTTAATTCACTCAGTTAGATGTTAAAATATGCTGGCTCTATACACACTAAAATTACTGTTTATTTAAATGGAGTCTGGTGGGTTTGGTGATCAGGATTTAGGGGCTGTTCCTTGTTAAATAAAGGGGATCTTACTCTTTAACGACAAGGTCTATCTCTGTAGGGATTCTTACCATAACAATTTGAGCCTGTCAGTGGCAAAAAGAAGCACTTATAGTGGTTGTAAGATGACAATGCAAATGTGCTCCAAGTGGTTATATTACAGCCTGTTTCTCTCAATACTGAACCAATGTCAAAAACTGTGGAACTCATTTGTCACTGAGACACAAAAATATGGGGAAAATATGACCCAGGTTAAAAAATACTAATGTTACCCTTTAAGTTAAAGACAAATGACCTCCTGTAACTACAAACTACACATCATATAATCATCATGTGGACATGATATACATTCTTTTATCCATCACTCATTCCCCAAACAACAATGTGCGTCAGTGACAAACAAAAGGCAGATTTACAGCACTCACAAATTAAAATCACTCGCTATTAAATTATTGACGGCTGGTACAAATACCTTTAGTACTTTTTACAGTCACGTCTAAGGTAGTGCATAATTTACATTGCAACCAAGCACACTGCAAAAGCATTTACAAGCGTACAATAGTTTTTACATTTAAATGATGTCATTTTTTTTTTGTTTAAGAATCAAAAACTCAGATGACAAACCTGTTTTACAATTGTACATATCTTTCCTTCATGACAGATATGTTGCTTCCTGCCATGTGGCTGTTTTTTAGGTTGAGATTGACAGTTCAAACAACCCAGCTGTTAGCAGGATTCCCACAGAGTATGGTATGCACTGAGAAAGTCTATGTAAAGTAGGCATGCAAGGCTAAAACGTGAAGAAGTAGAATCTTTTCAGGAATGTTGCACACTTCAAGGAAAACTAGTACTGCAAAACCAAAGCAGCTTATGAGGCAAAACAAACAGTAAAATAAGCATATATGTTCAAATTTTCACATTCTTTTCCTTTTAAATTATTTGATCATTTTCAAATGAACCCAAGCACTCATTTTCTAACAGGGAATAATTACGCATTTTGTTGTCAACACACACTTCAAGTGCTTCAATTTGGGACGGCATGTGGGAGAAACTATATGATTAAAAGCAATGTACAATCTTTTTTTAAAATGTTAATATTGCGTGTTTTTATCTTAATACAATATTCTGTATTAATTTATCAGCTGGCTGCAAGATTTCTTAAATATTTTAAAAATGAGTTCTGCACATTTTCACTTCTCGATTGCTCATTAAATAGAGAACCTGAGATGATGAGGTAGATCAGCAAAGTTGCAATGAGGTCATATGATTGTACAATACAGTTGGTCATTCTCTGTGCAAACATGAAGGAGACCCAACATTTCTGCGGTAAGCTAACGGCATGCAAAGCCGAGCAATGCATTTTTGTGAATCGCTGTTCTACTACTAAGATGCCGGCCACTTTGTATTCCTCTCAGCTAGCGGTCGTTCTGGTTCTCGGATAGGATGATCAGCTCATTTGCTCCTCCTTAATGCTGCAGGCTTTCATGATGTCCTTAGGGTGTTCAAATACGGCTTGAACAAACTGACCGAATACGTGCTCCATGTAGCTCTCGCCCCGAGGGAACAAACCCTGCAGGAAGGCAATGTGTCCACCGTGGGCCGTCAACAACAGGGCGACGTTCGGCAGGCTCTGGACTGTGGTCAGCGGGAAGGCTGGATGAGCAGGAAAGGATTTAGTGAGTTAGCCATGTTAAACGTTAGATAGAAAACATCTCTTGTGGCATGGAGACTGAAATATTAGCCACAGTACAATCAAACTTTGCCACAATCTTCTTCAGCCATTCATGTTGCTGCTGCCAAACTTTAAATCTGTTCTCCTCTCTGTTCCTGTCAGCTGTCATTTTAGTCAGAACCATCACGCCCTCCTCCACCCCATTCACCTCCAGTCACCTTGTCCAGATGTTCAAAGGGAAATTTGCATCTAGTTATACCTGGCTCCATTACGTGTCAGGTGTGAACGCTGTCAGACTGGATTTCCAACCCACTGATGGACTAGTTTGCTTGTCTTTCTGGTCTCATTGTAAAGAAATGTAAATATGGCCCAGTCTGGGTTTGCAAGCAACACAACTTATTCATCACACACCAGTTAGAGTGCAGCAGGATACATAGTATGGAGTTATCTGCTGAATCTGATGACAAAAATTCCACTGAAACATCACCACAAGTTAAAAGTTACATCAAGAACTGTACACAATGTCCATCTTTTCCTGTTGTCTACTCACCGTGTTGTGGAGAGAAGGGGTCATCAGCAGCGTTGAGACACAGGATGGGTACTGCTGTATTTTGGAGTTTATTGTCTGGGCTGGCATCAATGTAATAGTCTGTACAAGATTTATAACCGAACATCAGAGAGGTGAAGCGTTCGTCAAATTCACGGATAGTCCGCGCCTAGAGGAGAGGGATGACATTAACATTAAAATTAAAATGAAGAGGAAAAGCCATCACACATGAAGGGAGATGAGAAGCTATGGCAGAAAAGCAAATGTAAAGAATGAGTCATACCTTCACGACATATTCAATGTCCACCACTTTCTCGAGAACCTTCCTGTGCCTGTGAGAACCATGTTTTTGTTTAATATACTTTGTCAACAACCCTAAAATTGTTACACAAAATTCAGGAATTTATGAAACCTCAACTTATCTGACCTGGTGACAGCACGACACAAGCCGTTTGTGAGGTATTTGTTGAAAAGCAGCCAGTTAAGTGGTTCTTCCATTGAAGCCGCAGACTTCAGTGCATTCCAGGGGACGGAGATGGTGAAACCTGCCACCATCCCTGACTCTGAGCGCTTACGGGCCAGGTAGTTTAACAATAACATGCTATCCAGGGTTAAAGAGGAGAAAAACACAGGAACAGCTATTTGACTAAAAGGTAGCGACTAAAGGAAAAGGAAATGGATGGGAAAAATTTGACAGTAAAATAACCTTTCGATAACAGAGAGATGAGAGCAGACTGAAACCATTACACCGTGCGCAAACTCACCCTCCCAAAGACACACCAGCACCAAGCACAGGGGCATGTGGGTAAAGTCCTTTGACATGTTGCACCACACGCTCAAGATCTGAGGTGTTGGCTGCACAGTAGGTGACAGGCGTCTGAAGCAAGCAGAGGGACAGACGAGGAGCGTTACGTGGTGTATTCAAGTGCCAGATTTTGGGTTTGAACTGCTACTACAGCTGGCGTTATTCTATATTCATTTTATTGTCAGCAAATCCAGAGAGAAGACCAAAACCAACACTGCGTTAGTTGGTGTCAGTACATTCTACCTACCCTGCCAGTCTGTAGTATTTACTAGTAAAATTTATTGTTCTTACTGAATATGTAAATCCTTAAAAGTTGCATACGTTGCTACATGTAGCTACATGCTACTGTCAGGGAAACATGTAATCTTGGTTGCTGATGTTGTTAATTTCTCCACGACTTCAGATCACATTCCTCCTGGAACATGTCCAGTCCTGAAGATTTTGGATTAGTAGTTTTAATTGGTGTTTTTCACAATAGACAGTGCAGCTAGTGCAAGTACACTGCTACATGTAGCTACATGCTAGCGTCTAATTTCTGCTAGATTTTGGATCATATTAATGTTGGCACATGTCCGGTTATGAAGATTTTGGTTAAGAAGCTTTCACTTGTGATTTTCAAGGCAGAAAGTGCAGATACATTGCGTTACAGTCATCCCCAGGCTGTAAGCAGTGCTACATGTAGCTACATGCTAACATCAGTGAAACATCTTCCTGAGGTTTCTACCATGTTTTCCCCATTAAAGGGTTTGTTTTGGGGAGTTTTTCCTTGTCCGCTGTGAAAGTCCAAGGACAGAGCGATGTCATATGCTGTAAAGCCCTCTGAGGCGAACTGTGATTTGTTATACTGGGCTTTTTTTTTTTTTTTTAATAAAATTGAATTGAATTGAAAATTTAATTTAATCTTGGTTGCGAATGTTATTAGTTTGTCCCTGATTTCTGATCATATTCCTGCTGGAGCATGTCCGGTTGTGAAGATTTTGGTTTAGAAGCTTTCATTGGAGATTCGTCACTGTAAAAAACATCGCAATACTCCATAACACTCAATTACCCCGCTGCAATAATGATGCAGAGACACCAAGAGTGCAAATGCAGGAGACCCAGAAAAGCTGACCAATCAGAGCAGACTGCTTTTTTAGGAGGGAAGGCTTAAAGAGACAGAGCATTTCAGACAGTGGGTGAATACAAGTGTTTTTTAAAACATTATAGCAGGTAAACATGTTCTAGTAGAAACCCAAAATACAAGTATGAACCTGTAAATGAGCATAATAAGTCTCTTTTAAATGGTTGGTCAATTTAGTTTTTGGTGAAAGTTACTCAAAGCATTAAAAACTATGTGTTTACCGGGGGACTATTTTCAGCAGTGGATTAATACACATTTGGTGCTCTAGTGAGTATTGAGTATGTTTGACTACAACTAAACTACAGTACCCGAGTTCATCCTTATAAAGGATCAAGTCACGTGGTACAACAGTGTCGCTCATTGGTGTATGTAGATCTATGGCACATATGTGTAAGGGCTGGGCTATAGCTCTTCATGGGATTTGCTAATGAAAGAAATACTAGATGTCTAGTCTCATACCTAAATATTATTTGGAAATAGCAGCAGTATTAAATGTGACATGACCATTGTTCATTAGGTGATCACTGTACTCACCAACAACTCTTCCCCTCCAAGTCCTCTGTTGTTGAAGACCACACATCTAGAAGAGAAATGTCTATGAAAACAACTACAGCAGCTACTGGGCATTAAATTAAATGCAATTATAACAATTTCCACATATGTTTGATTTAGTTACTGAATAAAAAATGTTCAGGGTGTTTAATTTTACTTGTGATTCAAGTGACAGGTGAGGAGCACAACTTACCTATAGCCGCGGCGAGTGGCCTGGCTAATGGCATGGAGCACATAGGACTGCTTGCTGTTGCCTGTCAGACCTGGGAGGATCAGTACTGTGGGGCGGGTGGAGGATTCTGGGTAGGTCGCACTGTCCTGATTGTCCACCCAGTCCAGAGAGATCTGACCACCATCAACCGTTCGGATCAGCTCACTGAGGGATGAAGGAAGGATTATTGATACATATAAACTTATACTATAGAAATATAATGATGATGTGGAAAGATTACAATATGGCTGTGTCAGTCAGCGAAAGGAATGAAGAGAATTTGTGCAAGAGGTTCATCCTACTTGCGATAAGAGACGGAGGGTCTGGACTTGAGGACGGCACAGACCAGCGTTTGAAGCCGGCCTCCCCAGCACCACGGAGTGGGACTGAAGCGCTCGACCACCACAGGACAGTGCTTGTGGAGGAATGCGCCGAAAGCCTTGCTGGAAACCAGAACTGGTGTCTGGGAGGAAAAGAGACGGAATTAAAGGGGTAAAACAAATGGGTATGTAAACCAATACTTGTGACAGAAAAGAATGCATCCAAAACAAGCTGGGTGAGGGGGCAGATAGCGTGAGAGATACAGAGCGTCAAGAGGAGGATGTGTCTGTGTGATGTGTGTGTGTTTATGATGTGTGGTAAACAGTGTTGTGTTCTACAAAACGCGAAAAACATGATCTACATTTTTTAGCAATCCAAGAACAGGTTGTGTGAAAAAAATGATTATACACACTCTTATATGTTTTGTTATGGTAGTTTACAAAACATATAGCATGAGTATTATGTGGTATGAAGCCAACATGCACTTATTGAGTTGTCAACAGATAATCAGATAAATGTTTCAGTCATTTATCAAGTTACAATGCCAAACATTTGCACATTCCTGCTTCTCAGGTGTAAATATTTGGTGTTTTTCTCTGTTTAAAATAATTGTACATTGAATATAATTGGATTTTGGGACTGATGTTATTTGAAGGCATCACTTGGGCTTTAGAAAACTGTCAGCACATTCATCAATAATGAAAATAGCGATTGACACTTTATTTCAACCCTCTTTTGGCATGTATTGGTGTCAACAATCATAACTCCTCCTATGGGAGAGCTATATAACTTGCACAAACAAATGAACAAATGGTTACAATCGTTCACTAGATGTGTTCAGAGCTGATATGATAGCAATAGTATCAAATGGAAATTTCGAGCATTCATTACCAATTTATACATAAGTTATGGTTGCTTAATATGAAAGTTATAGCTACTGACAACTACAATAAACACTTAAAAATGTCATAGGTTCTCCTTATGACTATTTCTTAGTGTGTTATAAACCATGTATGAGTTAATCATATGATTGTTATAAATGCCAAACAGGGGTTATAACAAAGTGTCAGCAAATACGCAATAGTGCAAAGTTATGTAACCTTAAAGACACTGCCTTGTCACCAAAAACGTAAAAAACAAAAAAGATGATTTTTTTTAAATGCAATAAAATAAAATAGACAAGTGAATAGACAAAATTTAAAAAAAATGAGTAAATAAGAAAAAATGGAAATAACATAAAATAATAATTTAAATAGAGAAAATTAATTAATTAATTAATATAAACTATAAAAAAAATACAATAACATAAAAATACATATAATAAAAATAAATAAAATATGCTAAAATAAAAAAATAGAGTTAAATCAGAAAAATAATTAAATAAGAAAATGTACTTAAAATAAGTCGAATAAAATAAAGTAAATTAAAATAGAGTAGAATGAGGTAAAAATAAATATACACATATATAAGAACAATACAATAAATTCAAACAAAAAACTATACAACACAAAAGCAAACCGTGGATGTAACGTTAGTGCAGTCATTATCACCGGTACCCTTTACCGCAGTGACTGACCTGACACTTGCGGCCCCACAGATAGTACAGTGCGGCCGTGAGGGAGCAGATGAACAACGTGTAAGGTCTGGACACACACTCCCAGTATGTTCTCCATAGCTCCAAATGTGATAAAAACATGGCTACTGTCTATCTACTTAGCTTATGTAGCTGACGATATCTAACGTTAACGGTGACGTTAGGCTAAAAGACTCTTTAGCCGACACACCGGGACAGACAGCTGACAGAGAGACGTTAACGTTAACGTTAGCTACAGCAATGCCCGACAACCTGCCTTCATCACCACCAGCTCACGTCAAAAATGCTTTACAGCCGCTCCTTTACCCCGAGACGTCCCATCACCTCTGACGGCAATGGTAAAAGCCGGTATCCACCTGCAGGGTTTTATTCAGCGGGTGTCTGGGTAGCTTCCTGGTTATCAGATGATTCGTTTAAAGTGACACCTCCAATGTCAAAGTCCGCCTCATGCAACATGTAATGCTCCGCCTTCCCCATACAGGAAGTACTTCCGCTTCTTCTTCTTCTTCTTCTTCTTCTTCTTTGAGTCGTAATGGCGACTGGCTAACTAGCTGTTAGCTTCATCACCGCCACCTACTGGACTGGAGTGTGTCCACAACAACTAGTTCCGACCAAGCTGTGATCGGTCAATGACACCTGACTCATCACTACAAATATTCCTCCGCCACCTGCTAAAGCAAATAAGGCTAAAAAACTGCTACAAAATGGATGAATTTGGACACACACATGCTCTATACAATCTTTATTAGGTGCACCTTGCTACCAGCGGGTTGGACCATCTTTTGCCTTCAAAACTGCTGTAATTCTTCATGGCATAGTCACAACAAGGTGCTGAAATCAGGAAGTAGAGTGGGTCATCCACTATTCAGAAGATTGTTGCAAGAATTTAAATCCCAAAGGTGCTCTATTGGACTGAGATCTGGTGACTGTGGAGGCCACTGGAGTACAGTGACCTCATTGTCAAGTTCAAGAAACCAGTTTGAGATGATTTGAGCTTTGTGACATGGTGCGTTATCCTGCTGGAAGTAGCCATCAGAAGATGGTACACTGTGGTCATAAAGGGATGGACACGCTCAGCAACAATACTCAGGTAGGCTGTGGTGTTTAAACTAGGGATGTTCGATATTGGCTTTTTTACCGATATCCGATATACCGATATCGTCCAACTCTCCGATACCGATATCAACCGATACCGATACATGCAGGCCATTCTCCTCTGACCTCCATATGACATGCAAACCACCTAAACTGAAGTTGTACACACAGTCTGACTCAAAAAGTCACACTTTTACCTTTTTTTTCCCCAGAATTTATTTTTATTACAGGCTTTTAAAAACACACTGAATAGCTCATTGGGGGGAGAAACGGAGATGCACATAATGAGTCATTTAGAACACAGCAAGCACAAAAGTTAATGTTCACCATGTTGCGCAGTGTATTCCCTGGTGGCTGCATGAAACCTCAATGCAATACTCAAGTCTCTTACAAAATAAAATCTTTATTTTAATCTTTCTTGATTAACTTGATTTGACGACTGTTTGGAGCCGGGACTCACTGAACCTAATTGAGTGGGATTCCTGTGACCACCTCTGACTCAATGCCACACTCGTCATTACCACGCTTGATTTTGAAGAAACCTGAAACAAAAAGACACAGAATCGTAATTTAAACTGCTTTGCTATATCACTCACCAAACTGTCGGGTTATGTGACATTGACAGAACACGTGACAGAGAAATACAACGCTGATTTTGTTGTACCTTTATCTCCCCAGTCACTGTTCCAGGAGTTCGCAGCCAGCCAGTAGGGTGTCCCCTTCTCCTCTCCCCAGCCGAGGATCTTGATGGCATGACCGCCCAGCATCTCCCCTGTCATATGCTGGTACACACCTGCAGTAGAGGAACATTAAGTGCAATAACATAGTGCTTAAAAGAGGAGTTGTTTTCCACATTTTACTACTGATTTTCTGAAGGATAAACTATGCTTTTAGATTGGTTGTGTGTTTTTGTATCACCAACATCCAAAGTTTTACAGTAACCAATAATCACTATATTTCTATGTTGTAGGACAGCTACACACATTCATGTTTACCTTTAAAAACTTTTTATTCTTGTGAAATACTAAATACTTTACAATACTTAACAATAATAATAAGTACTTAAATCCTTCAAATGAAATAATCGAGAAGATAAAGTCATTCTTTGGTCAAACTGCTCACAGCTCATGGCCACACTGACGCCTTAAAGGGTAAACTTTTGTTTATTTAACCTGGACCCAGTGTTCCCAAGTCTTTGTGTCTATTTGACTAATGGGAACAACAGTTTTTGAAAGTGATCCAGTATTGAGAGAGAGCACTCCAGCAAGCAGTGGTTAAAGAAGCTGCAGTCTAATCACTTTTTTGTGCACTGTCAGTGTACGTCCATTGCTGCTTCATTGCATTTCGTGAGACAAGAAGTTTGGGAATCACTATTGTAGGGTTAAAATTTGGAATACAAATAAGCCAGCAAGGATGGCATGATGATAATGTATCTTTGACTGAATATAAAATACACAAACTAAAGCAGGTTTCACATTAATTTTCATTCTGAGATGAAGTGAAACTGAGGTTACTTTTCCTGCTTGCGTGCATGCTGCTGTGTGTAGAGGAGAGCTTTGTGTGCATGCCTGCATTGTACACTTTCAAAGTTGTATCTAATTTTGCAGCAAAGTCAAAACGGCCTCACCGGTCTTGTACAGCAGAAAATCTGCATATACAGAGAAGGCTGCCTCCACAGGCCCGTTCTTGTACAGCTCAGTCATGATCTGCTCCTGTTTGGCCGGGACAGTGTATGTGCGTCTACCTGAAGAGGGAGACACAGGAAACAATAGAAACAAGACAACAGACAAATGACAGAGAGAAGCTGCTGCAGGAGGAGAAAATGGATTCTTTATTATGTATAGTCTTTACCAAAGTGTTTGTCCTTCTGATAGGATGGTGAGTATCCATCAATGCACTGCTCCGTACACTTAGGAGTGTCCTGTTCACCCTGGCACGGAGGACGAGTCCCATTCACGTGATGCTCACAGGGAGCAATGCTGTAGGGTTGACAGCCTGTCAAACACAACATTAATGTCAGCTCAGACTTGAAATACTTTCTTTTAATGCTTCCTTAAAAAGCTGTTTCAGTTCACACTGAATATGCACTTACCAACATTGGTTCCATACAGGCCTCCTGTCACCAGTCCTTTCTTTGCCCAGAACTCCCAAGCAGCTTCGGGATAACCACCAAAACAGCTGCATCCACATTCAAATAAAAACACCACAAGCATTATTGTTCAGTGTTCTCCTACAGGAATACTTCGCCCTCCAAAATGATAATTTGTATATGAGTTGCTCATCCCATGTTATGTTGAATTCATGGAGAAACTGTTTTCCTCGCATTCCTCCATGGTGAACGGGGAATCCAAAAGTGGAGAAAACTCTTGATGAATTGCAGTCACAGGCGACTGCATTAAACTACAGTAAAACTATATCCAAAAATACATTTACAAACTCTCACACATCTCGTGCAGTATAATCCACGTCTCATTTATCCAGACAAATGCTCAGTACTTCCTGAACAAACGGACCTCAAGCTTAGGGTCCTTTCAGACCTACTGCAGAGTTGTCTTGCTTTGGTCTGAATCAGGGACTAATTTTGTTACAAAGGTGCATAACTGCCTAGAGTTGGTTCATGTTCTCACGGCAGCATTTACAAGCTTTGGATGTGCTGAATGTGCATATTAAGGCAGTACAGGAGGAGGTGCACATTAATAATCCTCCAGGACTGTAACATGCTCATGTTTAACCCAAACGATGTGTCATGTGACTGCAGTTGGTTCAGATCCAGGTCGGAACACGTTCTCATCACAAGCGAAGTGCATCAGAGTTTTTTGTAACCGGACTGAGACCACCTCTTCAAGAAGGTCTCGGTCTGGTTGTTTTGGTGCACACCTGAGTGTGATTGCTGTGTTCACACCTGCCCAAACGAACCACACTTAGGGGGCGAACAATTTCGATTGAAGCGAACCAAACAGGACAGGTGTGAAAGCACCCTAAATGAATGAACATGAGAGCTGCTGGTGTACCGTTGCCTCACTCAGTTACTGTGGTTGTGGTGTTGTGTGACTTTGGTGAATCCAAACACAATTAAAAAACTTAACTGATTTGAAGAAAGGATCAATAAGCTTCATGTATAATTCAGTTCCCCTCCAGAAAGGGCTGCCTGTTTGAGAAGTACTGAGCATAGTACTGGATAAATTAGACTTGGATTAGCTGCACAAGTTGTTTAAGAGTTTGTCAACAGATATTTTGATATAATTTTGCTGTTGTTAAACGTGGACCCCATTTACCCCAATTCATCAAGAGTTTTCTCCACTTTTGGATTCTTCGTTTACCATGGAGGCATGTGAGGAAAAAAAAGGTTTTCTGCACAAATTCATCATAACACGGAGTGAGTAATTGATATACAAATGATTGTTTTGGGAGTGAAGTATTCCTTTAACACACCTGGAATACACTCATTTTGTTGCTCAAGAACTCACCCCATGCCACAGTCATCACAGCAGGAGAGCAGATCTTCAGCAGAGATCTCCACAGAGATCTTACCTCCGCTGTGGATACATATCCTGTCGGATATCGCCTCAACTGCCCCAAAGGCCTGTGGGCAATCAACAAAAACACTGGGAACACTGGTTTATGCACTTTAGTTACCTTTTGTTTTCCATCAGTTGAACCACTGTTACAGTTTGCCCTGTCTACTTTGATTTGTGTCCTTTTGTTGGGATATCTTACCCAGCAGGACCCACAGGATCCCTGGTCTCTGATCTGTTTGATTGTGGGACAGTTGGGCCACTCCTGGCGCGGGTCGAAGCTGTCTGGCAGCTTTATGCCTTCCGTACTGTGAACCCTGAACAAGAGAGGACGACGGTCACTGAGCACTGCAGGAAAGGTGAACCTGCTGACTGTCACCTGCTTGGGCGTGTGTGAGAGACTACACACACTAACACACACATTTAACACCCACATGCCTTCATACGTGGTTAAACTTACACCTCTGGCAGCTTGGGTCCATTCAGTATGGTTCCACACAGTCCCTTCACATAGCTGATATCAATGTTGTGGAAGTTCTCCCCGGCCTGGAGCAAAAGCAAATGAGAGATTACAGAAATCACAACATTCACAACCACAGTCTGTGACAGCAGGGTTTCCTCAGGTGGCCATATGCTGCGAAGATAGTTAGCAGAAATGCAGGAATACATCGATTTACTCACCGTCCAGGTGGTGTTGGCTTTGTTAATAAGGTTGATCATCTCTGAGGAGGCATGAGGATGGTGAGGCCGAGCCCAGGTGACAGAGACTGTCACGAGTACAGAGATGAGGGCCAGAGAACGCATCCTGCGAGGCAGATGACAATTGGACTTCAGCTCAATCTCCTCACCTACAATATAACCATTAATTAAAAGAGAGAGGTTGTTGTATTATGAGACATTACGGCGTTTTATGAGACATTACTGAATGAGCATCTCAAGGCAACTTGTGCGTCATTGCTCCCTGACACTTTAAATACTCCAGCCTCTCAGACTCTCCCGGCCAGATTGTTCTTTGTCATACCTATGCAAGTGCTTTGGACTAAACTTGTGTCTTGGAAGACTCCGAGCCAACAAAACTATCACTGTTTCAGCTGCCTGCTCACTCTATGTTTGACTAGTAGTATCTAGAGGGGCACAGTTCTATTTACTTACTAGAGGCTGGTGCTGTTTATGGATCTGTCTATGCTAGGTATCCAAACATCTGTACATCCCTCACCTCACCAATGCCTCCAATGATTAATTAATCTGATCTTAATGAATCTGTGAAAGATTGATGGGTAGATATCTATCAGGCATCTGTTAGTCTATCACTGATATTCAGTGGTTTGACAAGACTGTAAAATTGTGTCGGTAAGATACCTGACAAATTAAAAATACAAAGTATGTCTCTGTCACAGCTGAAGTTTCTGAAGTTATGTATTTATTTCATTCATGTTGTTTCCTGTTTTACTTTTCACATTTCAGATCCCTTCACGTCCCGTTCCTGTGTGTTTTCCCTCTCTGCTGATGACTTCACTGGTGTCTGATTGTCTGTCCCGCCCTGATTAGCCTCACCTGTGTCTCGTTATCCTTCCCCTCACCAGAGTATTTAGTGTGTGTCTTGTTTTCTCTCAGTGCCACTTCGTTTTAGCTCCTTGTGTATGTAGTGTTCCAGCCTTTTGTCTCCATATTGGATTAGGCAGCCTAGTTGTATCACCACGTTACAACTAAACATGCTATGTGGAAATTTGATCTAGTCTAGCTAACACTTGAGTTGGTTACGGTGCTATGTTTTAGGCAAGGAGACAGTTATTAAGATGATACACGGTCGCATTGGCTGACTTAACATAGACTTACATAGCTTAGTAATTGAAAAACAAGTATAATAAAGAAAAAAAATTAAACTCTTTGCCCAGCCCTACTCAAAAAATAAAGATGTAATGAACATCAAGTATCATTAAACACGGTACAGCGTAAATGAAAAACAATTTCCTGAATCGAGGTCCTGATTTTACCTGTGTTGCAGTTGTACCGAAAGGTGTTCTTCTGGCCAGTTCCTCTCTGTCACTGAATCAAACACCAGTCGTCTCGCTTCTTACTGTCCCTTTTTTACAAGCAGCAAGTTATGGACTCACATGTCTGTGTAATAAAGCGTTGTCAGTAATCATCTCATGTGACTGACAAATGTCTTTCCAGAGGCTGACAAGTGATCATAAAATCCTGACATGGCAACAAGAAAGAAAGATTTTGGCCATTTGTTTTTAGCTTTGTAAGAATCTTTCATTTTCTTTGTTTTGCTTCATTATGATTTCTGCATGTACGCTCATACGCTATCTCATATAAGAAAAACAAAGCAAAATATACGAGCCTTGAAACTACAGTAAAATATAACTTTACAGTGTGGCATCTATAAAATAATTCACTGATTTTAACCCCATGACAATCACCAGGCTGTAAACCGAAGCGTGACTTGTGCAAAATGTGCAAAATCAGCATTCAGGCTGTTCAAATTCTTTCAACCTCTTTATTTGTTCAAATATGTACAAATCAAAATGTCACATTACATAGCAATGTTTGTAGCTCTCCTTTGGTTCTGTACAAGGTTACTGTGTGCTAGCCTTTCTACTCACCAAAGCTGCGTTAAGGACACTTTAGCTAGCACTCTGTGTGCATCTTAATATGTATCAAATGTAGCAGAAATTACATTTGTTCTCCCTCGTTCATTTTAAACAGTCCATGTCAAAACTACCTTGTTTTTTTTCCTTTTTCAGCTTTTTCAAAACGACAGAAACAGAACACAGACATAAAAGGTGAATTAAAGCTCTACTGTGAGTGGATGCTGTCCACGTCTGTCATCTACGCTAACACGCACGCAGTGCATTTGCTGTAAAGTGCACTGTGATGAATTTCATTCGAGTGTTTCTCCTGTGGAAATACAACAAGTGGAATATTAAGCTAGCTTTGACATGAAAAATATGAAGATTTGACACAAGATTAAAAGAAAAACTTAACGGAGTTTGGTGATTGCGTCCCCCAAAATCCTGAAATGGGTAGTGTCATGTCGTGTGCACTGCACCAGTTCAGCACACTTAAGGTGGAAAATAAAACTACTAACTTCCCTGTCCTTCAGGTGTAACTGTCACCAGCATCATTTAGAGATTCCCGACACTGACAGTGAAGATTCACGTATCTAATGTGCCTCAGATCTTAGTTAGCCTTAGTTATAACCTGCTACACAACAGCTTTTGGCATTTTGCTGTTTCTATTCTGACGTGAAAGCGTGTTTCTTTCCCCCAAAAGGTGCTGTGTCCTCGGCGATGCTGTGAATCCAGTCTGGTCTTGAGTCAGTGATTTACAACTTGAAGAGCCGTCAACAACATAATTTTTGCATAATCATAACCTTTGCGCCAGGGACACAATAGTGAGCATAAACCTAGATTAATAAAGAGGTGCACTACGGAGGTATTTTCAATAACAACCAAGATGCCTGCAGCTAATCTGGGACATTGTGTTTGAAGCCTCGATCACGTCGAACAGCAACACTCGCTCATTTCTGCATACTGTAGTCTGTTTACATTTGTTCGTTGCTCAGCGCTTGTCATTCTGTTGCTCTGATTGGTGGTAAGTCTATCCTTGCATATCGAAAATAAACTGAGAAATTCCAGACAAACTCAAATTTGTAATTTAAAGTACTGAAGTATTCAAATATGGGTCAAAAATGTTTTAAACAACAAATAAAATTACATCAAACAACAAAACGCCCTGAATTGTCAATGTGCCATTTATGCTGGTGAATTAACCACACAACACTGTGTGGGAATAATTTATCCAGACGCAGGATGGACTACTCAAAATAACTGTCACACAACCTAAAGAGACCAGCCTGCTACCAGAAACTGTCCACAGTCTACACATGTCCATGGTCCTGTAACGGCCATAATCAAGAGGGCAAAGAGGGAAGAAGGGCTTCAGATTCCTCCAGTCAGAGGAGATCCACACATCCAGAGTGGGCAAAGGGACTTTCTGAGTCTGTGGGCCCTCCGGAAGAGGTGAGGGTGGATGTGTTCACTGTCCCTGCATGTCTCCGGTGCCCTGTGCCTGTGCTGCGGTGGTGCTGAGGTACTGCCAGCTGAGAGCGGCGAGCAGCATGGCAGCAGACAGGTACATGGGCGACAGGTGGGGGGTCCTGGAGGGGAGGCTGGACTGTGACAGGGCGGACTTCTCTTGGATCACAGCTAGGATGTGCAGGGTCTTGTCCCGCGACGGGTCCGTGAGGGAGACCTTCTGTAGAATCTGCAGAGAGGGAGAGCGAGATGTGTTAAAGTGCTCCGATATGGCTGGTGTATGAAAGCAAACAGAAAAACACACCCACCTCCTGGCTGTACTGGGAGATGATGGTCTGCACAGCTGTCATGTTGGTGGCTTCCATCATGAGTGTGACTGCCTGTCCCTTTCTGATCTTCACCACTCCCTGGAACACCATGGGGTTGTTGTAGCACGTCGACAGTGTAGCTATTGCCATCACCTGATCAAGAGAGGAATGTGCGGTCAAAATCTCTTGCATCTGTCAACTCTACCAGAGCCGTGCTGTTTGAATATCACATCATACCAGTCAAATTACATCACTGCATTGGTCGGGGGCAGTAAATTCTACACCACTGTGTACCTGTGGAATGGCACAGAAATTGAAGACGCTCTGGTTGCGCAGGCGGGACAGGTAGGCGATAACATCCGGTACGTGTCGCAGAGCATCAGTGACCAGCATATTGAGGCAGGAGAGAGCCGACTCCAGCTTCTCAGGCTGAGCCAAGTCCTCCAGCCGATTGGCAAACTGACTCCAAGCCTGCACAGGGACACGAGATATTAGCACATCACGTAAGGTACTGTGTTCTTTCATAGATATTCAGCAGATCTCTGAGCAACATGAGCGACATGTGGAGAGAAGTCATGTTTGTTTTTCTTTTACTCTCCCTTTACTGCTTTTAAACTATTCTCAAGCATATTCTTAGAAGCTGACCTGCTTATTTTCAGGTTCATACCTCTATTTAAGCAGAGTAAAGCAGAATAGGGTGGGTGATGCCTTTGCCGTACTAAGACAAAACTAGAATTACCGCGTCATGGTTGTCTGCCTTTAACAACCAGTCAAGTTGCAGTTTACATCCATGTCTGTCCAGATTCAAGTCATGACAGATAACAATGCTTCAAATATGAATGTCTCTGAGGAAAGCTACAAATTCTAAAACGTGGATGTTTCACACGCATCTTCCCTGCCTCAGCACAACCAGCGCAGTTTTAAACACCAGTTCAGTAGCCGATCAAATGTCTCTCCTTCTGTTGAGTAACGGCCAGAAAAGTGTTTTTGCAGAACATTATGATGTCACAGTGAAGATGACCTTTGTTTTAGATATACAAAGTCATTGCTTCACCATTTTATCCTGTAAGACATTTGTGTCAAATTTTGTAATAATTAGCAAAGACATTTTAGAGGTATGGCCAATAACATGTTTTATGAGGTCATAGTGACTTTGACCTTTGACCACTAAAATCTAATCAGTTCATCGTAAATTCCAAGTGGACGTTTGTGCCAAATTTGAAGAAATTCCAGGTACTCCTGAGTTATCGCGCTCACAAGAATGGGACGGAAAGATAACCGGAAAAAACACAAAGCGAAGAGAAGCGCAAACACCTATTGTATATTACATCATACTGAATAACTGTGAGGCTTGTTTACGTCACACAGGTAAAACAAACACGCTCATAATAGGACAAAAGCACACATTCCCAATCTCACCTCTTGTGGCCAGAAGGCACGTCCCTCTTGCGTGTCTTCCAGATAGTCTCGGATGATGTTGGTCTTCTGGAGGAACAGGCCCATGGAGTTGGCCAGCTCGGTGTCGCGCCCCACCTCAGGGTCCTCCAGCTGGGACGCAGAGAACAGCTGGGACAGACCGATACCCACCAGCCCCGCCACGTAGTGACAATACTGCACAGAGGGTAAAACGAGACAACATGGCGATCTAAAGATCTGTTTGTGTTGCTACAGTCATTTATTTCTTACTATTTATTTAACACATATTTACATTTTTGCTGCAATCCTAACGTAACTGTGACACAAGGTTAATATTTACCAGGTCCCATTCCTTCATGGATCCCACTTTCTTTTCCAGGAATTCAGCCATTCCAACTCCCATACGGTGGCAGATATCTGAGATGACGTCTCTGTATTCCTGAGCCAGGTTTCTGAATTCCAGTGATATCTGGATCGGACACACACATGGAGATTATGGTTACTGGTATATAACAGCCTTTAATCTGAGTCACTTTAGACTTTTCTATCATGTACCACCAATTTACAAACTAAACTCTGCAATTAACATGGTATTTTATTTTATTCTGTTGGTGTTTAAGAACTAGAAAATGAATCTGAATGGATAATGTACCGGGCTATAAAGAAAACTAGTATCATGGATACTGGATGGACATGCAGTGCTACTGACCGTGGGGAAATCTGCCAGAACCTGTCGGTCCTTCTCCTGGCTCTCTGTGAAGCACCACTCATCCTGGTACAGGTAGGTGTGGAAGTCGTTCAGCATGGGAACCTTCTTATCCAAAGGGATGGTCATGTCGTCCTCCACTGTGTCCAGTGCTCGCAGCACCAGGTAGAAAATACAAACAGCATGTCTGGAACAGGAGGACATGAGATGAGATTTCACATGTTGACTGACAGGCTGTCGTCTCCTTCACATGCAAGAAAAGATAAGATAATCCTGTAGTAGCCCCACAGCTGGGAAATTTGCACTGCTACAGCAGGAAAGGGGACAGGGCAAAACAAGAAGCATTGGTTAAAAATGAAAAGTAAGGTAGAATAAAAAAGTTACAGTAAAGAAGGTAAATATATAATAAATAGAGGGGCTGACACAAGGTGATAAATATAGCAGGCAAGTCAAGCAGGTCGCCACAGATCAGGTTAGTCTATATGTAGAGGATTCCCTTTGACCGAGGATATATACAGTGCACACACACACACACACACACACACTTGAGATGAGCATTTACAAACTGACATGTCTCTGCTGACAAATCTTACCTGAGTGATGATCATTAATTAGACACCCAGCAGAATCTGGCCACATTAATTCATTTGTTACCAAAGGACAGAGGGATGTCGTATGCTGTAAAGCGCTCTGAGGCAGATTTGTGATATTGGGATTTATAAATAAAATTAAATTGAATCAGACTGAAGTAATGCTGGTGCCAGGTGTTAACATTTGTTTTATACATCTCATCTGGCCTGGGAACACCTTGGGGTCCCCCAGGAGCAGCTGAAAAGCATCGCTGGGGAGCGGGACATCTGGAATACTTTGCTCAGCCTGCTGCCCCCATGACCCAGATTTGGATAACCAGGTGGATGGATGGGTGATGTTTGAATGTTACTTTAACTCAAATACACATTAAACTCTCTACTGAATGGCTGCATTTAAACATTTGTTTGTTTACACGTTGACTGATTACTATTATGGGGGATGCCCCTGTCAAATCTGATGAATACTTGTTCATTAACTTTAATTTATTTACCGGTTACCATACATTATATTCTAGAGACTAAATTAACATTTTCCAGGCAGTTAAAGACGTGGCATGTGTACTGCCCCTCGTCATCAGTTTAATGTCCACGCAGTTTAATATATCTAGTGTCAAACCTGTCCTCCAGTTAGTTTTCTGTCTCTGTGAAGAAGCTGTTCATTAGTCACACTCTACAGCAGGAAACGGCACTTCAAATTAAAATTCACTGTATTTCAAAATAAAGTGTGTTTTTTACAAAGTTGACAAATTCACTAGTCACTTGCAGTCCATTCAGAATAGACCCACGACCCACTAGTTGGAAACCACTGATCTATAACAGCTTTGTCTATGGAGCAGCTCCAGACTTGAGTTTTAGCACTCTAGTTTTTGGATTCAGGAGAGAGTTGTGCATGTTGCCTTGTATTTCGTTGTGTGTGTGTTAGATCATTGGAACAACGTGTACATTTTTAAAATAGGTGTACTGGTCCTTTAAATCTGCTGAAAGGTGTGGATGAGCCATGAGCTGCATGATAGCTAATTGAGGCTGCTGCATGTGGTGCAATCGATTATCTACTGATAAACTGGCTCGTGCAAAATCATATATGGGCTGTTTAGTGACAAATGCACCAGATAATTTGTAGGATCCAGTCCATGTAGTCTATGGCAAACATGCTGGAAGCAGTCTCAACGGTGTGCAAGTGCCACTTTGCACAAGTTCACAGTGACATGCTGGCCTAGTGAGGAAAAGGGAAGTGCCCCAGCCACCGCCCCTGGCTCTGCCCTTCAGGAAAGAAAACATGCCTGCAGACACACCCCTCTCCACCTCCAGCCAGCTTTAACTCACCTCAGCTCCCCGTCCAGCGCCTGGATCACAGCTGCAAAGCTCCTGCTGGTCTGGTTCAGGTAGAGATAGCAGGTCCGCAGACTCTCCGTCATGGCCTCCTGGCAGGAGAGACAGAAGAAGGTCGTGTGTCGGTAAAAGCCTGCGGGTCTGAAGACGCTGGAGGGTCGGGCGGCCTCCTGCAGGCCCCGCTCCCCCAGCCTCCGACCCGGCAGGAGGCACCGAGGAGCGGACCCGCTGCCCCGCGGCGCCACCGAGAAAGAGCGCTTGAACACGGACAGAGAGGCCGGACACTTGCAGCATGCTCCGGCCATACGAATAACCCGAGAGTCCCACCGACCCTGCTGCGGCTATGAAGCGACTCCGTCCATGGCGACGGCCCGGTTAGTGGGGAGGTTTGGAGCATGTAGAGGACAAGCGAGCAGAGGGGTCGAGTAAGGTGAAAAACGCTTAGAGAGGACGGGGGAGCTAAATGTGGCGCACCGCTGATCTGACACACTGTCTCCTCCAGCAGGGTCTGCGCAGAGCGTCTGTAGATCTGCTGTTATGATCGCGCTGTTGCTCCTCCCACCTCTACCAAAAACAACACGAGCCATTTCATAATGTTTCTGCAGAGGAAACGTGTGTGCAAATCCGCTGCGAACCTCACATACATGACTGTGTCACAGCAGAGAGTGATAAGAGTGAATCTAGTGACTGCAATGGAAAACACACACTTCCAGAATAGTAGGTCATATTCCTAGCTGCGTATGCAAGCTCATGTTGCGCACACGCATTCAGACAGTGCAGGAGGTCGAGCTATGGGACCATCGTCACCATGAGGGAGGCACTCATGCATGTTTTGGTCTCCAGTTACCAGCGATAGCATGTAATATAGGTCATACAGTGTTCTCTTATTACTTCCACCCGTGCATACAGGTTAATATCCAGCAAATCTTATTAACACTGTCGAGAGATAGCAGCCAGTTCTGCAAACATGGAGTTATCCAGATTATAATGTTGAGGATTTGGCATGAGTCTGAATATTTTTTGGTTCTTCATGTCCTGAAATCTAAACCTACAAAAGTGCAGGCCTGTTAACAATCATCAAAATTAAGTTACTTGTATGCATACATGATAAATTATACAACAAAATAAAAGTTTGATCACAAAAAAAAATTAGATATTAGATATTCTGCTAATATCATTTTTTATTACGCCTGGCAAAATAACACTTTAATGTCCATTAATTAATCACAGATAAAATAACGCATTAAAGGAAATTAACACTGTCGTTCTGTGGTGCCCTTTGACCCAGTGCGCCATTGAAGGCCACAGTGACTTTGGCAGGCATGAATGAAATGGAATATTTACATGTAAAAAAACAAAACAAACACCTGTTCTCTGCAATTTCTGCAGTAAATAATTTTCATACCACCTGAGTACTTCAGGCCTGAAATATCACCTCAATGCAAAGTGTTTAGCAATGAACCCGGTCAGGGCGAGCACAGCCTCGTCAAGCTACACTCAACCAGGCAATCAGACACAAAAAAATAAGTCTGCCTGTGACCGACAAACTCCAGAATTAATTCCAATTGAAATTTTTTGAGGCCCCAACCAATCATTCACCCAACAATCATACACCCATAGTCAAATAATATTCACTGGTCGTCTCAAGGTGTTTTACAGTGATTAAAATGTGGAGAGAAAAGAGCAAAACAACACCTGTAACAGTCAAGGAAAGCACATAAAATGTGATTTATGTCCATGACTTTATTACTCCGGTGCATGCTGGGACGGTTCTCAACACATCTACCTCATGAAACTGCAATGACATGATCAGCACTCGACCAATAATATGAACTCTGACTATAATTTCAACTCTCTGCTCATTTTGCCTCTCTTTCAAAATAAGAGCACAGTGTTAACTTCATCCAGGATCAACTAATGAATCTGCAAACTGCTTTCAAATGTTCAAAATCAGCCGAACGAGAAGATTATTGCAGCCTGATAACAGCATGGAAGCTCAAATTAGCTTAACCACATTTGAAAAACAGGGCCCAGAGGTGAATCAAGCTGTTCTTGCTGCAAACCATACACACAGCATAGCAGTGCACTTTGTTGACACCTGGTGGGAGACAGTGGGAAGGACTGTATGTGCAGGTGTTGCAGCACAACCCGTGACCTGCTGTCAGATTTTTTGGTGCTAGAAGCTTAAATATAGAAAAATATTTATTCTTTGACAGCATATACGGTGGCAGATATCTGAGATAACGTCTGTGTTCCTGAGCCAGGTGTCTTGAGTCCAGTGATATCAGGTGCTCTGCCACCATGATCAAAATCTGTGACTCCATCTAAATATCAAGGGGTTGCCAATACTGCAAAATCCTAAGAGTCAAACTGAATTTCCTCTTTGTTTTAATAGCTCAATTTATCGATTTAAATGACTGAAAAGAAGTGTGTGAGAGAGGTTTGGGCCAGGCTACTTTTGCAGGACAATTTGATGAGGTCACAGAAAAAGCTGCAACACCGGTTGGTGCCAAAACACCCATGGGTAGTAGCCTAACTAAAGCATACAGGACGCTGTGAGCTTGTTTTAAGAGCCTTCATCCTACTCCCAAAGATAAGTGAGGATGATCTTGCATCCAACACCATCCTGAGAAACTATTACTCTAATAACATGACCAGATTCACAATGCATGATTGAGTTAAACTTGTGCATTGGGACATTGGGCCTTGTATAGACTCACTGGTCAAACCATGATGCAGTTAATGCAGACTATCCCTCTCTGGCTTCCCCTCTCCTTCGGGGTGACATTGGTGTTAAAACGTTAGGATTAGCCGTCAAACATGCGCACAGCACCTCTCCCCGCCGCTGAACCCTGCAAGCTCATTACGTAACGTAAATCCCAAGTCAATGGTCATATCTGCCTGTGTACGTCCGAGCCAGCGCAGGAGTGAGAGATCTAATTAGTGCGCCTAGTTGAGTGTGTTTCCATGGGCTCATGCAGAAGGGGCAAAACTGAGCACCATATAGGTCGATGCATTAATGCAGGTCACTTGGTGATGGCAGGCGTGTGTGTGTGTTTCCGTGTTGCTGTAGAGGAGCAGGTATGATGCTGTCGGGGGGGACATGATGTGCTACTTGATCCGAGAGGTTAAATCTGTTATTGCAGACATGTTTCCGATCTGTCGATGCTTTCTTTATGCGCACATGTTTATTCTTAGCGTGTGTGTTCAAAAAGAGGAATTACTCACGTAGTCCAACTTTGGCATGACGGCTCTGCAGCCTCCCATTTTAAACTTAAACAGGTTGAATATCTCCTCCGGGTGGCCCAGTGACTTCAGGATGTCCATGTTGCTTTGTGGTGTAGATGTGTTACTCTGTCAAAGTGATGTGTGCCCCTGCAGAGATGTTCCCCATCAACGCGATGCGTCGCTGAGATGCAGCAGCAGCACCGGGGAGAGAATGCGGCTCTCTGGCACCAACTTCGTCAGATCGACTGACGCCTCTGATTGGCGGGCGAGTCATGGGCAGAGCTTGCAGCGTCCAATGAGCGCGCAGAGCGTCTGGTGTGATGCCCCGCCTCAGCGGGCTGTCAGCGGAGCGCGGCTTCTGATTGGTCATTGATCCGAGATGGAACCTGTACCTGCTCATTAAAGTTATCTAATCCTGGGAGCGATACCTGTTGGTGGTGATCACCGAGGTGTTTACACACTAACACACTGTCTGACACAGTGTGTCATATATATATATATATATAATCTCCTAACATGTATAAAATTAATGCAGCTTTTTAAGATTTATCTGTTTTAAATAATTTAGCTCATTTATATGAACAGAAAACGTTTTGTTTGCTCATGTTTTGTATGTCCTGGTTCATGTTTGGCCTTTTAAGTCTTTTTCTCTGACTGTGAATCAATATGTACTTTTTGCCTTTTAGCTTTGATAATGCTGCCTTGATATGTGGTTAAGTTGGGTTTTTTAAAAGAAAAGTAATATTGTTAAGAATAAATTGATAATTGTAATAAAACCTTTTCTACATTTCTACCCAGATCTGATCAATTCTTTGCACTCCTAATCAACTCCCTCCACAGATGCTTACAGTTCTTATTCAATAATCAATAAATTCGTATTTCTTTTGGATCCATGTCTTTGTCTTACTTCAGTTAATGAACTTGTGTTGCCTGTATATGACCAATGTGTTAGTCTAGGTACATAATATAAGTTTTAACTAATGCTCCTAATAACCTGCCAATCTCCAGTGAACTGCTGCGTGACCAATTTGTTGAACATATGATTGTGCTCTCCGCAGGGAGTTAAAGCAGTTTGTCCAAAGTCATCCCACTGCCACCTTACTTGAGGTCCGTAGCGAGGCTATTAGGTGGGAGCGAGAGGGAATGCCAGGGGGTGCCAGAGGTAGGAGCCACTCTGTCCCATCTGCTGCAGGTTTTCAGTTCGCCATGCTGGGAGGTTTTCATTCAGGGTCAGGTAACCTAGACTCAAGTCTGAGTTGGCAGAGTTAAAGGAAATGTTAAAACAGCAACAGGAACAACTAAACCAGCTTAGTAGCAGTCTTGCTGCACTCCAGAATGTCCACAGGCATTTTCGTACTGGGAAACAGTCTGTAATTTGTAAAAAAAAAAAAAAAATAAAATAAATTTAAAAATAGTGTCAGAAGCCTGGTCATTTTGCAAGTGATTGTAATGGTAAAAGAGTTCAGGCACCAGCTCAGACTCGCAGTTCAGGTGGGGACTCAGTGGGCTCAGAGCCATGTCCTGGTATACTGGAGTTGATTTCAGCCTGTCCACACATAACCATATTAATGGGAGGGATTGAGGTTCCATGTTTGGTTGATACAGGGTCGATGGTGTCCACCATAAGCGAAAGCTTTTTTGTTGAGAACTTTGAATCTTTGGGGAGCAGAGAAGCTCAGGTCGTGTAATTGGCTTCAGCGTAAGGCCGCTAATGGGCTGGACATACCAGATATTGGTTACCTCGAGCTTGATGTTGAGCTTTGTGATAAGGTATTTACAGAACGAGATGTACTGATTGTGAAAGAGCCCCCTGGTCATTCAGCCTCTGCCCCAGGTATCTTAGACATGAACATTATCAGCCCCTGTTACAAAGATTCTTTGTACTTCATGGCTCTGCTCTTTTGGATTTGCCCACTGTTACCAGCCAACTCCAACAAGCACTCCAACAGGCTCAGGTCAATGCACCCCCTGACCGATCAAGCAGAGTAAAAGTCAAGGGTAGGCGGGTTTTCCGAGTCCCGTGTGGTACCATGAAGATGGTGGCAGCTACCTGCTCCCAGCACCATGTTGGTAATGATGCCTTGTTTGAACCACTGAGTGCCGGATTACCTGCTGGTTTATTAGCATCTCTGGCTTCTGAAAAGAGGTACAGTCTACATTAGGGGTGTGCGATATGGACAAAAAATAATATCTCGATATTTTGGGAGATTTTGACGATAACGATAATTAGACGATATTCTTTTAAATATGTGTTTTTAACAGCCTGAGTTATAGCTTATTAATTGTTTCTCATGGATGATATTAATGGACACAATGTTTCTTGCAGCTTTTTTACCTGCTCGCTCTGTTTGACTCCGGTGACGGCCTTTTGTAGCGTCAATTCTGGGTCCATTTGCAACTGTTCAGATAGGTGTTTGCCCCGCAGACTCACCACAAGCCTGTCCCTCACCATCTCATCATGTAGAGTCCAGTAACCGCAGTGCTCTGCCAGGTAGTGCAGCGCCGTAATGAAGCTGTCGGCCATCTCGCCCGTTTCTTGATGCGCTGATTAAACTTTGCTCTCTCAAAGATCACATTCTTGGAATTCTCTTCTGCTTGTGTCTCCAATCCAGAAACTTTCCCGACCTAAGTTACAACTAGACACTTTTGCGTGTCGCTATGTGCAGACTAAGTCACTAGTACTGTCGCTCGCGTCTGACTTTACTTCTGACACCATGTTCAGTTATTATTGGTATAACCGCATACTCGATAACGTAAATTTGCACATCGTTAAAACAACAATGATAATATTATCGTTAACGATATATATCGCCCACCCCTAATCTACATTCCTATAGTTAATGTAGGGGTCAATGATGTTGTGCTCTATCCACGCACTGTGATAAGTACCTTCAGCTATGCTCATGTAATGTGTCTACCTACAGGGGTCACAGAGGTCAAGGGACATATTTCAGCCACAGTATCTTCCCAGACAGCCACTGACTCAGTGCAGGAGAAGTTTAGTGCAGTTGATTTGTCAACCCTGTTTGAGCAGGAGCAGTGTAAGGTCAGGTAACACAGAAACACAGTGCTGTATTTTCACCTCACGAGGGAGACTTAGGCTGCACTAACTTGATTTCGCATGACATCTCTCTGCTTGATGAGACACCAGTGCGACAGAGGTATAGACGCATTCCTCCCTCAGAGTATGATGCTGTTAAAGGCGCTGCATGTAAGAATGTGGCCAAAACAGTTACTGCACTCAAATTCAAAACACTGCCGCGAGTAGTGTCCGCCCTCCCCTACAGATTCGAGGTTGCTGGACAGCGGCACGCTGGAGACTGATTTGTTTGCCCACAGGCGGCTGCCATGGCAGGGCTGCGTCGCCGCGTCCTTGATCTTTGGTTTTCCAGCAGACCGTTCGAGCAACGTTTGAACGCTGCTGCCGGGATACAGCTGAGGAGAAGCCGGCTACCGACCCCCACAAAATCAAAGCAGTATCTAAGTGGCAGCGTGGCTGAACTGCAATCATTCCTCAGCTTTGCCAGCTATTACCGGTGCTTTATGGATGGCTTTGCAAAGTTAGCAGCCCCTCTACACCGGCTGGTTGCTGCACAAAAAGGCTCCAAGACCCCGAAAAAGTCCGAGCAGAATTTTATGGCAGCATGGACGGAGGAGTGTGAACAGAGCTTCGAAGGCCTAAAACACAAGCTTGTGGAAGAAAGCCTGTTCAAGCATTCTTGAAGTGGACACCAGCCACAGTGGATTAGGAGCCGTCCTCTCTCAAGAGCAAGATGGTAAGATCAGGCCTATAGCATATGCCAGTCGGGGCTTCAAGCCAGCAGAGCATAATATGAATAATTACAGCTCCATGAAGTTAGAGTTCTTGGCCTTTGAGTGGGCCATGACAGAAAAGTTTAGAGATATGCTGCACACCCAAACTAAATTCTGGCTGTGGACTTCACTTTGCTGGAACCATCTAAGAATGGGATGGAGGACGTGCTCGTGATGACGGATGTTTTCTCAAAATACACCCAGGCAGTCCCCACCCATGACCAATGTGCTTCAACAGTGGCTGAAGTACTGGTGAAGGTGTGGTTCTGCAGGTTTGGCGTGCCCAGTCGCATCCATTCTGACCAGGGCAGGAGCTTTGAGAGTACATTGATCCAACAACTATGCAGTTTGTATGGCATTGAAAGTCTCATACCACTCCCTACCACCCTGCTGGGAATGGCCAGTGCGAATGATTTAATCGCACCCTGCATGACCTTCTGCGCAGAAGGTCATGCAGGGTGCGATTAAATCATTCGCACTGGCCATTCCCAGCAAAGAAAAAGGATTGGGCATCCTACCTCCCACGAGTTGTCTTCTCGTATAACACAACAACACATCAATCTACGGGTGAGTCTCCTTTCTTTCTGATGTTCGGGCAAGATCCTCTCTTACCTGTTGACCGGTTAGATCCCCAGATCCTCAGAGTGAAGGCCAACAAGGCGCAGATGAAGGGGCAGTAAGGAGGACGACCTGGTCCACTGCTGGGAGGCACACAAACATTCATCACCTCCCACAGGCTACAAGGAGCAGGGCGATCAGGGCTACTATCTCCCAGGTACCTGTAGCTGCTATCTTTTAGACCATGGCGATAAGTAAACAATCATCGGGACGACGATTAAAAAAAAGCTGGGGTGGATTATAGCAAGGACACTTTGTGTTGAGGCTGCATGACTCCCTGTTGGTGTGAATTAGGTCAACTCCTCCTTGTTCCAGCCCCTTAATCAACCTAAGGGTATTTAAAGCACCTGTGGCAACATGGCTGCCTTTCGCTCTTTCTTCCTGTTGGTTGTCACATGGTCCCTTCTCTGTGACTCTTTGAAGTGTTTGCTTAGTGTGCTGCTTAATTTTGCGTGTACGTAGCAACTGGATTGCATTTGTTTGCCTAGGTCCTTTTGTCTGCCTTTGTCCGCCTGCCTGAGGTTTTGGTGATCCCTGTCTGTGACCTGGATGTTATCCCCCTCAAGTTTGCACAGTCAATGCATCTTTATGTCAAGGTATGGGTATGGGCCCTGCCACACATTGTATAGATAAGTAATTTTAGAAAACCAGAGTACTTTATATACAATGACCATCTACTACAAACACACACACACAAAAATAGAAATAAATGTTGCTGAATACTATATACAAAAAGTTTATATTGTATGTGGCTTGATTTGAAGAAAAGCTAATTTACTCTAGTCATGGCTTCAAGGGAGAATATTTTTTTTATGGAAGAGGTATTGGATGGTGTGTTTTGCCTGTTTAAAGGTTGGAAGACCCAGCTAGAGTCATTGTTTACTTACCTCCACTCATGTTCTTAATTTCGAAGATAGAAGAAAGTGTAGAGGCGAAAAGGCCAAGAAATGTCTGACAGTTAAGAGCTTCTAACTTTATCTTAAGTTAAAATAAAGTTAGAAGCTAAACAGGTTTCTAAAATTGAATAATCCTGAAAGGTCTCACTCTGGGGTGAAGTCTAAGAGCACAGTGATCTGGCAAACATTGTGAAGGTGAAACAAGCTACGGGAAATGGCAGGAAATCACACACACATACACACAAGGAAAGTTAGGTATGATGTTTGTCTGAGGAGGAGTATAAGAATGTGTCTTCAAGGCTGCGAGTGATCCTGTGTCATAAAGGGTCTCTTTCCAACCAAAGCCAAGTCAAGTTCAACTTTATTGTCAATTCCACATACAGAGTATATGGGAACGAAATTGTGCTTTCTTCCAGCCCCAAGGTGCTAAATAAAAAATATTAAGATGAAAAAATATATTTATACATGTCACAAATACAAGTACAAAAATAGAAGACAAGGAAGAAGATATACTTTATTCATCCCCTTGGGGAAATTCTTTGTCTTTGTCTGTTTTTGAATATAGTGTCACTAAAAAATTGGTAGTTAACTGTCACATTGCCAAATGCCTCATCAGCAGGCATGGAAAGGACATCCAAGATCCACCATCCAAGCATGGAAAGCATACTAAGACTTAACACCTCTCTTGTGACTTTCTTACTTGCAGTCTCCAACATAAGCAATATTTTTGGAAGCATTGGGTTTTAATGGGATGGGTGTAGATTTTAGGGAGACAAAACAATTCCTTTTCAATTTATGCCTGTCTTTTTTTCCACAGGAAATGCACACAGTCTTTTGCAAAATAAACTTACTCATTGTCTTGCTTTTAGCTTTTGTTTTTAATGATCTATTGTTTATTTTAATGTATTTCTCTTGTAAAGCACATTGAATTGCCTTGTGTATGAATGGTGCTATATAAATAAAATTGCCTTGCCTTGCCTTACTATGTAGGTAAAACACTTCATTTTTATGTTTAGTTCCTTGAGTTTATGCCACAAATCTCTCTGGTCATGTTTAATCAAATCATGTTTAGAACATTTTAGCAGGGAGTTCTAGTTTAGGAGTGACTTTTAGTTAAGTTCTCAGAGCAACTCTCAAGAAAGGGACAGCAACTTTTACCTTAGTGAGGAGGTGTGGTTGATGCCGTTCTTTTCTGAGCCTGCAAGGTAAGGACACCCAGTGGAGATGAGATGAACTGCTGACTGTGAAAGAGTTGTCATTGTTAGTATGATCACTGCTGATGGAGGGTTGAGACAGACTCAAGTCATCACTGCTGCACTGTTGATTTTTCCAAACATCTTAGTGTTGTGATCATGTCATTTCTGGTGTTCTAGCGTTAGGTGGGAAATGTGTGCGTATCCCTAATGAGATCAACCATACATATTATCCCTGCACCATCTAATCTGTAGCATTTTATTTATTCACTGTCATCCAGTATTTGGAGAATATTTCTCTGACCTCTTTGTGTTTCCACTATTTTCCTCTCTTCTTATGAAACTCTTAAGCCTCTTAAAAGTCCTCCTCCCTGCTCCTAACAGCTTTAAACCTTAGGATCTCTTTCAGGGTCTAAGATGCTCTGTGAATTATTTATCTTTACAAGGACCTAGGCTTAAGTTTAAGGGGAAATTCTAAGAAAACGTCACAAAAAAATTAATAGACTTTCATCACTAGGAGCAACTCTTTGTACTAGGAAGCTAGGAAGCAGAGTCTTTAATGGCTGCGTATCATCCCAACACGAAGGGTGTCTCAGTCCGTCAGTGTTTCACGCCTCGTGAATTCAGTTGTTGCTAGTAGCATCAGAAATAGCCGCCGCCCGGTGTGTATCAGACCACTGAAAGGTGCCTTTGTGCATCAGTTTCTGACGCCCAAATCACTGACAGTGCAGCGGTATTTGGTAAGTTGGGAGTGAAAACAGGCCGTTATCAGATGTCACAAGAAAAAATGAGCCCCCAATGGCGGCGGCGGCTAACAATGCTAACAGCGCTAACAACGACAGCAGTGTTGACAGAGCTAACCGTGTGAATGTGTTGGCCTGGTGGGGAACTGGTGTGTGGGTGTTGTGCTTCCATAGCAACGCCTTCCCGCCAACTTGCGTCAGGACGGGTGATTCATCAACATTTTTTATTGTTTGCCAGGTTATGTCAAACTCTAAAATACCATTAAGAATAACTACAGTGCATACATTGCTACTACTTTGTATCTGCACTTTAACTGCTTCGCTCCAATTTCCCTCAGAATAAATAAGGTTGTATCTTAGCTTAGCTTAGCTTAGTTTAGCTTATCTACAAAACAGCTTTTTGGCATTGTTCAGCCAGATATTGGTGCATATAGTATGCGATGATCAGAGATATATGGAATACAAAAACTTTGATTGAATATTATGAGACCTCTAAATGAAAGTTAATAACAAACTCTGAATTCTAACATTTCAGATCTTAAACCAACCGTGAACTAAATGCACTGATGAGCTACTCTGTCAAAAACCAGTGACAGAGTAGCACCCAGATCCTGTCTAACGTGTTAGTCTGCATGACTCTGTTTGTAGCAACAGTTTCCTCATAAGCACTTACATGCCTTTGTTTGAAAACGTCACTGTCTGTATATGTTTGCTTCCATCGTAAACCACAAGAAGGAGATTGGCATCGTTACAGCTGGTGTGTTGTTGCTGAAGAATTGCACAAATATGCAAATACATAGTAATGATGAGCACAGATAGCCAAAGGCGACAGACTGCCACAGTTGTTTTTTTATGATTTCTAAATCAAAAGATGTTTTAATCTGTTGTGTGCCCTTGTTGCTTTTTTAGCCCCAGGCAATGATGATAAAAAATGATAACAAATAAAAACCCTCCTGAACACGAAGGATAAAGTGTGTTTATGAAAGTGATAAGTGATATGAAGTTCCCACACATACACACACACCAATGAATAAGGTACAGAATTGCTTCATGATAGATTATCTTTCACTTTGCAATAATATACAGGAACAAATACATTGTTTTGGATCATAGACAGACTGTTTCAGCCATGTGAACCGAGAACTAATTGTGCAATTATTATTTATTTGGTTTTTGCTCAAGGGCACACGACTCTGATCTGCAGCCAACCTTTTGCATATGTGTCACATCGCAGCCAAAAATAAATAAATCACCTGACCATTAAAAATGAGCCGGGAGCATCTCATTGTTATCTTTTGGCTTTTACTCTTTTTACTTTGTGAGGCAAAACTGCCATGCCCTGCCCTTCGCAAGAAAAGTAAACTTAGACGGATCTCCTTGATAAATTTCTGTGAACTCGCCTAACTGGAAAAAAACGACGTAGATGAGGGTGCCGTAAGACAGTTGATGACACAAACACGTCAACTTGGCTGAAAGAGGCAATATATCACCTGTGTGTAGTGAAAGTATTAACTTGTGGTCATGAGGATTCACAAGAGGAGGAGCTCTGTGTTGAAAGACACAAACTCTCAAGCAGTTGTCTGAGTAAATATGTTGGGAGTGCAACTGATCGCTTGTGACTTTGTTTGTCAGAGCTGTTTCTGATGTAATCAGGAGGCAACTGAGCTGTTTTACATACAGGACTGAGGAAAGAGGAGGCATATTTTACCTGAATGATTCCTGAAGTACAGGGGCGCAGGAGTCTGGATGGATCTTCCCATGTAAGTAAATTCATTACAGACACTATCTATGACCTTAAAGAGAGGTGAACAGACATCAGACACATATCTTGATATCTGTGTGAGTTTTCATTGAACTTTATCTTTCAGCAGAAACATCAACTTTTCCACAGCTATGCCATGAAGCCAAACAGTATATTCTGTTCTCTGACCCTACGTGTTAATCAGACTGTTTTCGTTCAGGTTGAGCCGTAAACGACCCCTGTTCAATGCATATGAAAAGGAGCCTCCACTGTGCAAAAAGAAATGTTTGGCCACTCTGAAAACTCTGCTGGACAGATATGAGACTGACAGAGGCAGAGAACATGCCAGACTGAGGTGAGTGCTGCCCGACTGGAGAAGAGTTACAGTACATTTAACGCGGGGCATGAAACGACGTGTTGCAACAGGAAAAACGCAGGTTTATTTATTCACCCGGGTTGTTTTAGGACAAAGGGTATTTCAGGTGTCACATTTTCACTTCCTCTTGGTATTAGTCATGCCGCAAAAGTGGCAGGGTAACAGTATACGGTGTTTCATGTTACAGTATATGCTGTGTATCATACCACAGTGTATTTAACCATATATCCGTGCCTCTCAGCTGATTCTCCTATGTGTAAAATATACTCAACCCACAACCACTGCGGGAAGGACAGTGCCTTTGTACATGGGACACCTGCTGTAACCACTGAGCTACTGGGAACCTGTAGATTACTGCACTTAGAACTGCACTATATAAAAAGTGTCCTGAGATAACTTTTGTTGCGCTTTGACGCTATATATATCACACTGGCTTGACATTTCAGCAAGCAGGCAAACAAAGAACAATGGCATCTGCAGCTTCTCTCATCCTGAAAGACATGAACCCCTCCCAGCGTCTGCCTGGCCTCTACCTGCCCACCCGTACATGTAGATTAACCTGGTGTGCCTAAACTGCTCACTACCTTGGAAATATAAGTATCAGCAAATAGTCAGATTAAGATTAATGATACTAAGGTGATGCTAAGATTGTAAGCAAACTAATTCAGTTGTAAAGAAGAAATAGATAAACATATGTCTAATTATTAAATTGCATTTACTGTTTTTGGGGGGGATTTTTTATTTTTTTTTTACCTTGGAGGAGTATCTGAACAACACAGTAGATAAACTTAGTTCAAGGAAGTAATACTTTCACATTTGGGGAAATTAGAAGTTAAACATATATACAAGGGGACCTATTATGCTCTTCCTTAGTTTCATATCCATCCTAACTTCCTTATACCATTGCTTACTACCATACTATATCATGCCACCATCTCCACATTGTAAAACAAGCTAGCTTGCTAGCAAGCACTATGGAGTATCCAACGCAACAATAATTACCAGAAACGTTCAGCTGCCAGGTGAGCTCCGTCCAGCCAGATGACAATGGTTTTTGTAGTGAAATGAGGAGGTATCAAATAGATAACATGCTTCAATATTTGCAACAAGTGAACATGTGTATATTTCAAGGCTTTTGGTGTTGCTGGTAGGCTAGCTGTTACCCCTGTTTCCAGGCTTCTGGCTTCAGATCCTTGTGTAATAGATATTTCTCGCAGGACTATCTGCAAAAAAAAACAAACTGATTTTCCAAGTTAAGAAAATAATTTGTTAATAAGTAAATAAAGTTATTTTAACCTCCTGGGACCCTGTGTTTTCATATGAGGACATCACATTTTGGGTTTACTTAACCTTGTACCTAACTTAAACCTGTTGTCCACAAAACAAAATGGCGGTCATCTCTGCCAAGTCAGTCTGCAGCTCATCCTAACCCAAAAGTTTACAACGTCCAAAACCTGATCACATTTTCTGGTTGAAACCTGTTTATTTATGATTAATAATGTTTGCGGTTTGATATGGCAACATATACGACCAGTTGCAGTGTCAGTAACAAGCTAAGATGCTAAGAAGTTAATTAGAAAGTACTCATTTGAGGACATTGGGACTTAATTATCATTGACAAAATTGAGTTTCTTATACTTATCAGGTCCTACTGATCCCAAATAGATAGGAGAAATTAAAAATGCATACCTAACAAAAGTTTGGGTTTTAGGAGGTTAAACAAAATTCTTATCATATGGTGACTTTGACTTTTGCATAGGAGTATGAGACCTTTCTGTTTTCTGGTAACCAGTGTTTTTGTGTTACACACCCAAACTTTTATGCATGACAATGAGATATCTTTGTGTCACAGGACGAGCTGCGGCCCCACCTGTACATCTGACACCTGTGTGAATGGCACAACAAAACACCTGACTCACACTGAGCGCTTCTTCAATCAGATCTCACCTTGGGCTGACACACAATCCTCTGTGAATAAAGTATTGGAGCATCTCAAGTCCAGACAAGTAACCGATGACATTTTACTCACTGACTCAATCAACAAGAAGTTTCTGGAGTTTCACGGTGACATCACAGAGGAATGTGGCGCAGAAGATAAGCAGCATTCGTGGGCTGTTATTGAGAAACAGGAGGAGGTTGTCATGTATGGACCTTATTATCCTAATTACAACAATGGAGAGCACAGCGAGGACATCATTATTAAACAAACCCAGGAGCTGCTGGAGTCTGAGGATGTGTCAGAGGACTGGAAGGTGTATGTTTTCACCATGAACAGCCCGTGTTTGGCTAGAAACACAGATCCCTGCATGCTTAACCTGGTTCACAGAGCTCAGGAGTGGTGGAGCGTGTATGGAGTTAGGACTCATATTGGTTATGTGAAATGCTGGGGCTTCAAAGGAAGTAAAGAGAATCTGTTCAGGGATATTAACTACAGCCAAGTGGAGTGTATAGATCTAGCTGAGGACTATGAGAGCTATGTTAAAGCTGCTGGAGAGACTAATCTTCATCCTTTATGTGAAACTCTGTTCCTTGCTGTTAAACACCACCTGAGAACTGCAAGTTTCACTTTGATAAACACTGTGCAGGGTCAGGACTGGAAGAGTTACTTCAAAAGTATGCATAGTATTTATGAAAGCAAACCAGAAGAGGAGAGAAAAATCTTAGCGCAGGAGGCGAGCGCCATGATCAAAGCTGCTCAAGCTCTGATGTCAGAAAGAAGTGCAAGCTTTGAGGAAAATTTCAATAAAGGACATGCGTTTGATCACACCTTTAGTTCCCAAGTATCAGATGCCATCCAGGACCAGATAAGACTCACATTTCGACAGTGTTGGAGGGAGATGATTCACGACAAACATGTCGAGTTCATCAGGGAGAAGCTGACTGAAGACTTCAATCAATGCACCGTCCAGCTTTTTATCAAAGACACTGTAACGGTCACAAAAGAGTACTTAGACATTGGAAGGATACGGTTTCCAGAGGAAGCTCCGAGATGACGAGGAGGTTACATAAGAGCAAACATCTCACACATGTGTGATATGCCTTTGAAGAGGAATGAACGACACCCGAGCTCAACATCATACATGCTGTTTGCATTACGTCAGAATGCTTTGTCTTTATTAGTTTCCTCAGCAGAGCTACAGTTGCACACAGAGGAAGGGCATCAGGTAGTGTTAGTGCACACGTCCACCTCTCACTGTGTCTTTACTTACAATATATCACAAATGGTGTATTACAATTATACTGGAGTGGAGTTTTTACATATATGCTCGTATATTTCTCGGTAATTATCCCACATTTACACTAGTTGCCCCCCCAATGCTTGTCACAAGCAAATTAAAGCATTAAGTATTGCAAACAAACTGTACAGTCTTGGTACAATACACAGTCATGAACAACCTTCAGATAATAGATGACTGATGCTTGTGTGGTTTGGGGTTGTGCAATTCATAATAAATACTAGCAGGATGTCTTCTGGAAAGGCCCTTGAAGTTTTCCTACAGTTGCACATCTGCACATGTGCCAACAGAGGGAGCTATGTGCCATCACTTCCATCCACATCCATCGTGCAGTTTACTTGCTGCATAGGTAGATTATCATGTTGTTTTTTTTCATAGAGGTGTCAATACAAACATGTGTATTTTACAGTTTAAATCAAAGGCACAGAAGTCTGGAGAATGTTTAAGGGGTCAGTTCAGATATTCTTTTCTGTTCATCCCTACTGCTATTTTGCCTTGCAGATGGTTTTATTTGCTGAAGTTCTGAGATGTTGCTGCTGAGACTGAGTTGCCCTATTTCAGCTAAGATGACATGATGTTTGTGAAAAAATCAACAGCAAAGTGCTTTATTGGATTCTCTGGATAATCCACAGACCTCATCACCTCTGAACAGTTTGAATCATCGACCATCTTGTCACTCCCGACTTGTCAAATACAGCAGTTTGGTCAGTGGCCTTACACTTTACACCACTGGTTCCTGACTGGTGGGTCACCGGCCCATTCTGAATGGATGCACTTTATTTTTAAAGTACATTGAATTTCCTTGACAACACGGCCAAACACAAGTATGACACTGAATTTAATTAAACTTTGTAGACCTTTAACTAATGACTAAGGAGAAATCTGGACCCCCTGGATGGGCCAGTTTGGAACCACTGCTATAAACTATGAGCCTAGGTACACCAAACATGCTCTCATCGCTGATCGTCAATACCGACACTTTATCACCACCCTTGGCATGTGATATTGACGCCAAAGGCACTCTCTGGCATATACATGAGACGGACCCTTTACCATCTGTATGTGATGCACAGCTGTCTTCTGGGTGAAACATTTTGTAACTCATGGTTACCATTGTCTAACAGCTGTGGTTAGGTTTAAGCAACAAAACTACCTGGTTATATCATGGTAAATACAGAGCTGAGCCGGAGAAATATTCTCTCGATTTACCGCTCCATCTACGTTCTGACCCTCACTTATGGGTTATCGGTACCCCTTTAGCATCAGTTTTGGATGTATCACTTTCAGCTTGTTAAATAATGTCTTTTCAAAGGAAACTTCTGTGTTCACAGGAAACATAGGTTAAGGCAACTTCTTGGTTAGGTTTGGGAAAGGATCATGGTTTGGGTTAGAACTACTTTTGGTTTCACATGTGACACAAACAACGGCCTCCTGGGTGAAAGTCTTGTGTTTCCCACCCACCCACCCTGACCTAATCCGTACACTCATTTTTTCGCTCTTTATGCTGCATCAGCTGCTCCGAGTGTCTTATATTGCCGCAGTTTGGATTACACTGGAGTCATCTCATCTCATATAGATGCTAAGGGGTGCACTGTGTGTCCTTTAGCATCTGTCGAGGGCCACTGACCAAGCTGCTGTATTTGATGACCTCGGGGTGTGAGAAGGGGTTGAGCAAACATATCAAAAACACAAAATTGACCACACTGAGGTCCGTGGATTATCAAGTCACCGGCACATTGTTTGTTCTGTAAAGAAACAGACTGACTGTTACAGTATTTGTCACTTAATGCCCCTGCACTGGCACGCTGGAAAAGGTGAACAGTCGTGTGTCTGATCACGTGTGTCTTGCTTTTTTACAAACTCCATTCAGTCCTTCACTGCTGTGAATGAATGATGCACAGTATCTGCTCAGTTCTGTTTAGGATCTCCGTTTCCCTCACGTGTCCCAGAGTGTTGCGCTGAAGGCACAGTACGGTGCTCAGGCTGCAGGAACATCTGCATCCAGAGCAGCAGCCTGCTTTCTGTCTCTCAGGAGAGTTTAATCACTACACATAGGTCGGTTTGAGATGCTGGGTCGTAGGTCTTCTAGGCCAGGATTAGGTTGTTCCAGGGTTCGGCTTTGGAGCCGGAAGATCCACCGTGGCCACCAGGGGTCATCTTTAGAGGAATGGCCCCACCTTGAGCTGCCATGTAGGCTGGCAGGGCTGAAATCTAGAGGGACAGAGGAGGAGATGATGAGAAGGCCAGTGCAGGAATTTCTTATGTAGTCTGTCCTGTGCAGCTGTTCATTCCATTTACATTGAGATCATTAAAAAGGACCTTTTCTTTACCTTGTCCCATTATTTGCAACCCAATTGCCAGAAGAGTGTTGGAAATGTTACACAAACCCCAGATACATTACATTTGCACCATGCTAAATATCAACTTAGTCCAAAATGAGACTCCATACTATGGAGTTTGGATTATAATGATCATGTCCAAACATTAGTTTAACTGTTTCTTTTGGTGATACCATTTTCTGGGCTAATTAGACTGACTTGAATGTAATAACCCTCTTTCCTCGTCACAACCAAAGACTCAAAACCAATTTTAGATGTGAGTGTTCCCTGTAATTCAACTATTAAGGTGTCCAACCTGTGCATGTGCGCTTTGGTGTGTGTACAAGCTGTGAGTGTCCGGCTCCGTCTTTATCTGGCGAGGCTCCTCTGTGGTGGTGGAGGCGCGGGGAGTGCTGCTTGGCGTGACTGGAGTCCCCTCACTGCCTGGGGTCCCTGTGGAAGACCAGAACTGAAGTGATTACACATTCAAGGGCAAGATGCAAATGGCTTCGTAAGTCTTAGCTCTGCTCCTGATGATCTAACATTGCATCTCTATCTATTTACAAACTCCAGCACGTGTCTCACCAGTTTGGGACTTGTTGAGGTTCTTGGGTTTGCGTTTGCGGGTCTGGATGCCCTCCTTTTTCATAGCCAGGGGTCGTGGTACCTGTCAGGACAACGGGACAGAAGAATGACCCTTAGTCAACAACAGCAGATTGAAGTAAGATCAATTTAAGGTGAGGTCAAGGGTCAGAGGTGCAAAGCAAAAAGCATATGGCAAAAAAAAATCTTTCCTTGAGACTTGCCCGTTTTTCCACAAATGCTAATGATACATTTTCAATATTAAATTCTGAACTGTAGCACAGTAGAAGTAGGTCGCACAAAGTTTAGTACAGGTATGTCAAACTGAACTTTAGTACAGTACTTGCCTAAATGTACTTAGTTACATTCCACAACTGACTATACACCAGAATTTCAGCAGCATCATAAATGCACTCCTCCCCCTTTCCCTTCTTTCTCTCTCACCCCGTGGAGTTTCATGTAGAGGCCACAGGCGTTGCAGACCGGCTCTCCCTCAGCGTTTCGTCGCCACAGGGTGGTGAGGGTGGTGTGACAGTTGGAGCAGGACAGGCCCACCCTCCTCGAGGCAGACTGCAGCATATAAAATACACCAGGAGAACAAGAATATACATTCATTTTTAATTTTTTTAAAAAGACAATATCAGCTGCAAACAACGCTCACTGTATGACTTCACTGTATGGTGCATGTACAAAGTACAGAAGAGCTCTACTGTCACCCACCAGCCGCCTCTGAGGTTTGATAAGAGGTCTGTTGATGCCGTTCATCTTGTGGTACAGTCCGCAGGCATTGCATAGGTAGTGGCCCGTGCCATCCCGCCTCCAGAGGGGGGTCGACATTGCCCCACAGTTCACACACTCTCGCCCCTCGATGAAGTCATCAAACAGGTCTGATGGAGGACAAGAAAGAAATATGATGAGTCAAAACATCAACTGTCTTTTTTCCTTAAAGGTCGAGTGTGTGGGATCTAGTGGCATCTAGTGGTGAGGTTACAGAACTGACACAACAAACACCAACTTTCAACTTCACGGAAGAGCGTTTTTTGCGTCCTGTAAGATTATGAAGTCAAACCCTTTTCTTTTTTCTTAAACCCAACCACGGGCATTAGTTATCAGGGGGGGGAAACATCAGATCACATTGTTGTACTGACATAGTGCATTTATTTTGAAAGAGACTGTATGTAGACAATGCAATCTTTACGTGGCTTAAGGGTTTTACTTATATCTCTGCCTGTTGGTTTGGCATGTCCTTCACATCACTTCAGTTGTGTTTTGGCGTTTTCATTTGGATTGAGATTTTCTTTTTATAATTTTGTGTGTGGAACTGGAAAAACCCTGTTTTCAAAAATACCAATGTACGTGTGGACTAGGCCTTGGATTATAATGCATGAGATGTGTGAGAGGTTGTAAACAGACACTGAGTTTTGCTGTTATTTAACGTGGCAGTATTTTTGCTCTGTTCTTTTCTTGGAGTCTTCATTCACCGTGTAGGCATGCAAGAAAAACATTTTTTTCTACACAAATTCAACGTAGCATGGGGTGAGTAACTGATAAACACATGATGATTTTGGGGATGAAATATTCCTTTAACACTAGTTCAAAGATCACACAATAACATATGAGCTAGAATAAGCGCTTTAACACTCAAAACTCCACTGGATAAACAAAAACGCACCCTGAAGGCGCAGTTTTTCTGAAAAGTTCATGTTTGGTGATACGTTGTTAAACCTGATGATGGCAGTTCTGAGTGGGTGCTGTTATTGTCAGCCATTGCAAAGAAAATTTAATTGACTTTACATAATTTCCACATGTTATTTAGCACATATCCAGCTCATATCACAGGCCCAGCTCATTTCTGTCATTCTTAGGGAAATGAACTCTTTCCACCCTCATTAATAAACTTTCCTGCACTGTCGAACCCTGACTATGAAATGCAGTGGCCTGTCTCCACCAGCAGGAGGTGCAAGCTTCAGTCTCACAGCAACAGCAGCCAGGAATCCCTCCTTATCTCACAGCACCCCCTGAGATAAAGAGCTGGCTGGAAATAGAGACGGAATAGAGCTCCATCATATTCAAATAGAGACTCTCTGTGTCTATCACGTCTCTGTCTCCTTCTCTCTCTTAGTTAGCATGACGTCTCATAATCTCCACACTCAACAGAGAATAACAGCCATCCAGGAGGAGCAGGCATCCATCAGTGGTGTGATAGTGACGGCTATGTGAGGTTATGCTCAAGGAAATGTGCAAAAACACCAACATATTAACTGTAGCAGCCACATTTAAATCAGATCACAGTGTTTTTTTTAACGCTACGCTCCACTGTGCATATTTATTTTCCTTCAGATAGTATAAATCTGGCCTCCATCTGCTGCTCCTCCTCGCTGCAGAGCCTGACTGATACATAGTCAGGCCTCCTCCAAGGCTGAGAGTGAAACAGAGACAGCAAGGGGAGCTAACCTTGAGTCAGGCAGCAGTTGTAGCCAACACAACGCAGCAACACGAGACAATACACAAAAGAAACACTGCAGCGTCCGCGTCTATCTGAATGGAGGTTTATTTTTTCCGCTGAGTAAATGTCAGTGTGCGTCTTTATCTGGAGACACAAACGCATTCAGAGGACAAAGGTGAAAACAACTGTGACATTATGTGACGACTAGCCCACTGCACAGGGTTTCAATTTTTGTTTTTCATTCGTCACAGCGGGGGAGGCTGATGAGGGAGTTTATTTACTTTATCTAAGCACAATCTGAGAAACATTTTAAAACATAAGTAAGATACTCATTTAACTTGCTCCTGAGAGCTGCACGTCGTAGCCTTCACAACTGCTTCAATATCAAGTGTGCAAAGTCATCTAGTGGGCCGGATCTGACCCTTTGGCTGGCAGCTTCTGGCCCTCGGGACCTATGTTTGACACCTCTGCATTACACTTTTTCTCCGTGATGTTTACTCAATCTGATGGCTGTGGCCACTAATGACACTATATACACAGACCTGAAATGATCTGTTTCTGCTTAGCCACCAGTCGCTATGTGAGATAGTGAAACAACATCAATATAAGACAAAGGTGTCTAAGAATATTTTTGTTTTAAATGAAGCAGAGTGTGTGTTAGGTGACAATGCAATGAGAAATCTGTAGTGTCCACTCATTTTGCCATACTTTAGTTACTGGACAATTGAAAGTTGAGGATTTAACCTGAACCAGAATATTCACAAAAAGAAAAATGTCATTTTACGTCAGTGGTTGGTGTCACACTGTAGATTTCTCTAGAGAATAATTTAAAGGGTTGTATGAATATTTTTCAGCTCACAAAATGTTAACATTAATGTCACTATATGAAGTTGTCAGATAGAATCAGTCCCCTTAGTTGAAGGAGAATTAATATGTATGCTCCGTATTAGTTGTTAAGTAACTATAATCTATTTCTTTTTTTCATCATGTTTAAAGAAAGGGGCAGGAAAATACTGTTTTTCCTCTCTCTGCTCTTTTCAGGCATGAAATGTGTATTGGAGTTGTTTTGACTGTTAAATTTGCATGAGCAGACCAAATAAAATAAAATAAAATGAAATTACAAATACAGTATATACTACTGCTACTACTACTATTGATAATAATAATAATGATAATAATAATAATAATAATAATAAGAGCAGGGCCTTTCTCAATTGTGAAAAAACTAAATTTATTTGACAGCTACAAAAATAAATAAGATAAGTCTATTACCTCTCATGATAAAGTTGATGCATTTATTTCATCCCAGAGTGTACTGTACAATTATGTTATTCAAATATGCTTGTTGCTGTACGACATGGTTGTCTACTGTGTGTCTTGTTTGTATGATGGCTGTATCTGCTATACAGCTACGTTGCACTATGTGCCTCAAACAAATTTCCCACGTGGGACAATAAATTTTACTTTATCTTATCATATCTTATCTATAAAGTATGATGCATTGTTGTGCATTAAACTGGCCAGTGGTGTGAGGACGTTATTATTAAGTCCAAGACAAATTTCCCACTGGGACAAATAAAGTCTATCCTATCCTATAATCCGGAATCATCAGTGCATATCTGACATATAACAGAAAATAAGAAAGGACTCATTTAATTAAATAGTTTTATGATATATTTATAGCTTTTTTGGCTTATTTAGATAAAGCATATAATTCAGTTTTAGATCGATACTGACTATTTAATTTTAATTAGCAAATGGCACCATTTTTAAATTGATAATATTCTTTTTTAAAAATCATTTATCTTTGAACACAGGTATATTTCCAAGATGGCAATCTGAATCATTTGCAAGGGCCTGTTCTCTCTACGAGCCCGTCCACCCCAGGGGCCCCAGTGAAATAGCACCGTCTATATTTACGCCCCTGAAACTAGCTTAGACTCCTGGAATATATAGTATAATTACAATATTCTAATCAAGAGCATAGGCTTAGTTTCAACACTGGGGAGGACACATATGAAATGTGGGGTGTTCGTGTCCTCTGCCAGGAAATTTGGGGTGTCAGACACTGATTTTCTGCATTCCGATAATTTTTATGCAAAAATTTGTGGATGTTCTGCATTAATTTATGGTGTAAATGTCTTTAAATTTGTCAAAATAAAGGTACTCTGCTACTTTAATGTTTTTATCAGATGGGGACAAATGCTCATGCTTTGAATACTGAGGGGGACGAGTCCTCTGCGCCCCTCGAGAAATCTACACCTATGGTTCTAATGTCAATAAATAAAGTAGAACGACATTTACAGGGGCCTGTGTAGAGTATTTTTACTCTTGATATTTGAGGTAAATTTTTTGAATAATACTATGATGATTTTTTTTTTATTTAATTTGACTTTAAAGTACTTCTTAAAGTTTACTTTACTACATTATTTTATTTATCCAACCAAATCTTAATCAAATATTTATGAGTGTTAGTTGCCAACACGACACATGGTAAAGACAGAGAATATTAAACTCATTAGATACAGATATAATGTCTAATAAAATTAATTATGAATATACTTTTTTTTCCAAATATATAATAAAAGGACTGGGATGGTATAGTTTTCTATTCAAGTAAGATCAGGTTTAAGAAATACTGATCAGGGCAGAATGTGATTAACATCTGAAATATCTTTGACCAACATGTTTATAATCGATTCCTAATGTCAAAGCATCGGATATTTGTCTGGAAAATAAGACATAAATAAAAGCTTTTTCTTTCAGATGATCCAAAATATTAGATGCTTTTTTAAAGTTTCAGTGCTGATCATTAAAAGAGCTCATTGTGATTTATTTCCACTTTGATTCACTGAGATGAAAAGTCACTTCACAGCTGAGGGAGTTTCCCTTCGCTCCTGTTCACAGCAGAACAATAGAGACTCTAACTGCACTGCTGAACGCCACCTCATCAAACTGTGAGATCTGATTTAATTTGATGTGAGTGTAAAACAATGAGCTGACGCCATGGGACTGAAACACCTATAAAGAGCAGCGGTGAGTAAACAGACTGTGACTGTGAGTGTGATTGTGATCAGATGAAGAAGTCAGTGGGGATCAGTGCTGTTATCTCTCACACTGTTGGACAGATCATCTTTTTCTTTCGTCATCAAACAGCTGAAAACAAAGATGGCCTTTAAATAATCACCTCACCAATGATTCAAAGACTCAGAGAAACTAGCCAGCTGATAATGTACAGTTAATGTGATAAAAACCAGTAATAATACCAAGTGATATATTTAGTTATGATCATGAGATTACAGTGTAAATTACAGGATAATTAGATCAGATTATATTCATGACTTGATGAATGAAAAGGTTCAGGTTTAGATGCTCGTCATCACCCTGCAGAAAATGCAAATAATGGGAGAATCACAGGTCAAATAAAGACAGGTCTGATTAGTACATGAGGTGCAAGTCGCTGTCATCGACAACTGACAGCCTGAGCAAAATCAATGGGTTGCGTATTATGGTCCAGAGTTCACTGCAGCTACGGGCCAAAATCCTATCCATCCAGCACAGGGACATAAAGCTTTCTTCAATTATTATTATTATTATTATTATTATTATGACAATGGGTTGACTGTATCCTCACTAAGAGAAAGAACTCTTCAGTCCTAATCAAAAATCAAATCTGACCTGATCCACAGGCCACATAAACACAACTCATAAACAACAGTCCCAATAAACTGTGCTATAAATTCAGCTCCAGTTAAACATTAGTTTCTATCACTCCAATAACACTCCTACATTTGATTCATAAAAACATTCACAAATGTTAACCAGTTAACTTGGCTACTGAAAACAATTAATTAGCCTGGTCAGTCAAAAGAAAATCAATGGCCAACTGCTTTGACAGTCGATCATTTGCTGGTCCTGGCTTCTTAAATGTGAGAAATTTGCTGGTTTTCTTTATTATTTATGAAAGTAAATGAAGACTCAGTAGGTTTGGCAAAAAAAAAAAAGGCAAACCCATTACCATCATGTTCATTTTCAATTTTTGATATGCTTTTTTACAACTATAAATCAACTATTAAAATTAAAATTATGAAATTAAGTTAATTACTAATTATTTTCTTTGGTTTTTTTTGTTATATAGCCTACATATATGCAGTGATGATTACTGCTCGATATATATGATGATGTTACCCAGTGTCAAGTCTCTGATCATGTGACGAGATCGTATGTGCACTATGACGTGCATAGGGCCCATCTTAACTATTTTACGCCAGTGGTTGCAGCCATAATTAAACGAACCCTACGTTGATTGATTGCCATTAATATTTAATCTGAGCAGTTGGTTTATTTTTATTCACAACGGAACTTATCATTAAATGTGTTTTTAAAAGCTTCAAATAGATCCACTGTTCATTTTCATATGAAGACCAAATGAGCCTTGAATTCCATCCAATGACTTTATGTTGTTTTTACGCGTAAAATGTCACTTTGAGTCACATTATAATGTCACTAAAATGTGTGATAATCACAAATACAGTGCAGCAACAGACAAGACGTTTAACCGCTTCATCAAACTTATAAACTAACTGCTATTTTAGGACCAAAGGCTGCCAAACATAATTATTAATTTAAAAATGTTCCTCCCATATGAGCCTATATGAACTGTCCTGAGTGATTGTTGAATTATAAATCGTGTAAAGATTTAAACTGCCAGATTTTCCTAAGGTGACAGACAGCTTTTAGTCCTGCTGCAGAGACTCTGCGCTCAGTTTATGACCACATCACGGTAATGATTGATCTCACGTGGCAGCTTGTAAAATGCTTTAATGTCTTTGGTTGCTTTGTTGCTTTAATCAAATGAAGGCCTTGATTAATAAAGAAAATAATAAAACATGCGATTAGAGATTTGGGGAACTTTCGTTCTGCAGAAATTTGTGAAATGCAAAAATAGGGCTAATTTAAAATCTTATCTCATAATTCAAGGACGTCTATCTGATTCTTCTTACGCTAAAATCTGTGTAGGCTGGTGGTGATTTGAAATAGGCAATAATCTCGTTGCATTGTGTTATTAAAATACTGATTTATTTGTCATTTTTAAAGCAGATTTCAAATCAGTGCAACCAGTGTGAAGTGTATTCTGACAGCCTTATATTCTTGATGTGTTTTATTTATTTAATGTGCGATTATTTCTACATGCAGGGAAAAAAAACAGTCCATTTCTTTTTCTTCATTTTTATCTTTCTGCAAGAGAAAAATAAAAAAGATTTTTCGATCAACCTTTCACCGCGTTTAATGTGTTTTTGTGTCCATGAACTGTAGGGTTACTCTTTATTAATCGATGGCAAATGCAAATAAATAAAAGAGACTCGCTTCTACACTTTTTCTCCTTGTGGTGACAATTAAATATCATAGTTTGACATTCTTTATATTTCTGTCTGGAGGACAGAATTTCAAAAATTAAAACCACCTTTTACTGGGATGAAAAAGCATGACTCTCATATTTAAATCTAAAATGAACAGTAGATATCTGTGTGTAATTGTCCTCACCGTTTGGGTGACGTGTTGTCCCATGAGGAGCGCTGGTTTGGAGACCATGGAGAACCGGGCTGTCAAAGGGAGACGCCGGCCACGTCCCACCCACGTTCGGGCTCATGTACGCCGGGTAGGGGCTGTGATAAGACCCGCTGAGGCTCCGGGCGCCGTAGTGCTCCCTCCCGTTGGCAGAGATGTTTAGCGGGCTGCTGTACGAAGCCGCCGTGTCCCGGGCCGTGGCCACCCCGGAGGACAGAGGCGGGCTGGTGGAGAAGGCGAAGCGCGGAGACACCGGGGAGTGGTTGTACGAGGGCACCGAGTCGGCGCACGGCTGCGCCCAGGCAGAGTGGCTCGACACGGGGCTGCTCTGCTGCGACGCACCGGGGGTCTGGAGGTAAGGCAGCGCCGGGATCATGGGGGTGACGACCCGGGTGGTGGGCACGTAAACCGGCGAGGTGCCTGCCGAGGCGTTGTGGAGAAATCCGGCCTCATAGGACGGGGGTCCGTGGTTGGTTGTCATTATGCCCTGATACATATCCTCTCCTTGGAGCTGGACATCCGTGTTGATAGAAGAGATAAATGATAGTGTGGATGCACTTTACGCACTGAAGTATTAATGCACAGATATTTAACTCGATCCGAAAATGTGTCCCTTCTTTATTAAAATCAGAGGAGCTGTGAAGAGGTGAAGCAAAGCGACCGCAACATGCAGAAAGTAGGAATAAACTGAGAGAGGAGACATGAGAGGAGGAGGAGGAGTGAGAGGCTATAGTCTGTGATCAAGATCCAGCTGTTATCATCTCTCTCTCTCTCTCTCTCTCTCTCTCTCTCTCTCTCTCTCTCTCTCTCTCTCTCTCACGCAGACACACACACACACACACACACACACACACACACACACACACACACACACACACACACACACACACTGTCTCTGTAAGCCCCCAAAAATGTGAAAAATATTTTAATACAAGGGCGTAAATTCGTTTAAACTCTTGATGGGGGCATACTTGGGGTTTTGGGTTCTCTTCTAGAATATTTTGAGCATTTAATTATACAGGGAATTAATATCCTGTATTTTGGCGTTTTTATGCACAAATTTATTTTGGAAATGCCTTTGATTTTGTCAAAATAAAAGTCCTCAGCTACTGTCATGTTATAATGAGAGGGAGACAAATGAAAATATTTTAAATATTGAAATCTACACCTTTGTAAAAAAAAAAAAAAAATAGAAACGTAATAAATGTACAAAAGAAAGTACAATATATATTTGGAGTGTCTTGGCTTTATTAATGCTAACTGGATATGATAATAATAATTTTAAGTTAGTTAGCCTTTTTATTTACTTATTTTTATTTTATTAATTCATTTTATTATATTTTTTTCTAATTATATTTTTTATTTTATTTTCATTTTTTACTTTAATTCATTTTATTTTATTTTATCTTATGTGATTGTATTTAATTCTATTTTTTTTTTCTTATTATTTTAAGCTCCTTATGTTCTTCCTAAATTCTATTGAGCAGAAACGGTTTATTTTCATGTTTGAATTCAATTAATGCATAACGTTTGTTCTGCCTCCTCTCTGTTACAGACCTACAGAACTGCAGATCAATGTATTTCTCTGCCGTTTTAAAATATTTATAGCTAAATGAAATCCGTTTGAACCTGAAAACAAATTATATTTGTAGATGTTAAAGTCTTTTAGTTCTTACAAACCGGAAGCTGAAGTGTCCATTCACTCAGTACTAACTCTATTTAACACTTGTCAAAATACTTTTTCCGTTTGTCTCAAATGACGAAGCCCATCAGATGCATTTTTTTTTTTTGTTTAATTTGTTCAATTAACTTCTATTTTTAACTGTGATAACGGGCTGATTTTTAATTTCCGAGTTCTCTTTTCGGAAAAAAATCACCACAATATTCTTGTGTATGTGTGTGTGTGTGTGTGTGTGTATATATATATATATATATTAATATTTGTTCTGTGGTGCTGTAGCTGAATTAAAATAAACCTGGTGATATTTGTGATGTATTTTGCAGCAGGGTGATGGTTTTAAAGCTCAGCATAAAGCGATTAAGTCATTTCAAAATTGATAAACCTCGAGATGGAAGTTACTGACGACATATCAATTAACTGCTCGCACTCTCATCAACTTAATTTCTCTAACAAGTCATTGATTTGCTTCACGACTTCTCGGCTTCCATACATGTGCTGAACTGGCACTTTACATGTCTAATAACAGCCACATTAAAGCCTGATGTGTTTTTTTCTTTCATGACAGAAATGAATAATAGTGCCGGCTGCTTGACGCGCCTTCAGTCGGAAGTCTCCGGCGGTTGTTGTCCTCGTGGGGACAGATTTATACCTGTCATCAACACCAGTCAACGTAAACACACGAGGCCATTTCATTGTGCAGCCACTTCCCACAAGACAGACGCTCATTGAGTTATGTGGCTCTGCACAGGCTGCCAATAAGGCCCAGTGTGTGTATGTGTGTGTGTGTGTGTGTGTGTGTAAGAGATAGGGCAGTGGTGGTTGCAGTTTTGTAATACTGCAGAGCCTTCTAGTAAAGGGAACAGTATAATCTGATCAGAGAGGCATCAGAGGGTGACTATCAGACATACAACTGTACCAGGAACATTATTCAGCTGTGACGGAGAGAAAAAATGTCTTCACAGAATTTATCCGGATATTAAAGACTTTATTGTCTGTTTTATATTTCAAATAAACAATTAAACCCAGTTGTAGTTTGACAGGCTGTTCTCTACCTCTACATAGACTTTTCTCAGTAAGGATAGTTTGATTTAACAGCATGAAAATCACATGTTACTATCACATCAACTCCATAAATGTCCCAGTGTACCACAACGCACATCCCTGGAACTGCCACATCTGGAGTGCATATCATTAATGTGATCCTGTGGGTTTATGCTATTAAAGGTTTAAAATGTCTACTGTGAAAGGGGCCTATTGAAAATCAAATCAAATATGCCTTGTCAAAACAAACAAAAAAATTAGCATGCTTCTGTGTCCTTCGATGTATTCAGCAAATCAATAAAAATACTAAAAGTTGCTTGAAAAGAAAATGTAATCATCACAACAGTGCGTTCAACTCAAGAGAGGTTAACCGACTTTTGTGAAATATTTTACATGGTCCCTTATAAACAGATATTTTAAAATGATTTTAAATAAATAAATATGAATGTAAATGGTCCTGTAATAGTGCAGCAAAATATGTTAAAAGGACAGTTTGCGTCCAAATACAAAAATACATTATCTTCTGTCTCACCTGTAGTGCTGTTTATCAATCTAGATTTTTTTTGGTGTGAGTTGCTGAGTGTTGCAATATGATAGAAGTAGTTGCTCGGCTCAAAAACAAAACAAAAAAATAGATTTTAAACTCAGCAGCAATGTCTCTTTCCAGAAATCACAACCCAGTAACTCAAGATATTGTGAGGAGTTTCATGTAGGAACTATTTTCTTGCTACTGAACTAGCTACTCATGGACAAAAGGGTCATGCTCATAACAGCACAAGATGTAAACATTAATGGCATCTTCCTCGAGCTGTTATGTTAGCTTATTGGTGCTTGGTGAGTAGATGCACACTTCCATTTTTTTCCTCCAACAGTAAACACAGGGTTTGGCTTTACAATCTTGCAGGAAGCAAACACCAGCCTTCCAGGTGAAAGTCCGTTGTTGGACCCATCCACCACCCCTCCCACCCACCGTGCTCAGACTTCCACCACCTTAACTTTTGTTGTTGTCCTGCTGCGTTTGCCCCCAACACCACCAGGTGCCTAAACAATAACTGCGACAGGCTGCGTAACATGCCAACATGAAAAGACGTCAGTGTCTGATGCCAGAGGTCAATGACCAAACACCATTGCTGATAGTTGTGGTTGGTGAGGTTCCTCCGACTTTACAAGTCAAAAATCCAACTTCTGGGGGCGTTCCGGTTAAAATTTCCAACAGGGAACTCGAAAAAAAATTCAACTTCCCAATGCAAATGAAACGTACTATAACACTAAATGCTCAAATTTTTCTTTACTCTCAGACTTATAGTTATCTGCATTGACGCTGACTCAAGTGAAATCATTTGTGGACATTTATCAGATTTCCCACAGCTCAAAAGAAAACTACAAACTGCTTTTTACAACTTGTCACATATACAGTCGTTCTTTCCAAGACCTGTAAAACGTTGATGAGTTAAATTAAGTTCCCCTTTAAATGGCCTAAACATCCCGTCTACCTGTACATGACCCTTATACAATATAAATGTGTACAGTGTTCACAGCCGCCCACCCTCTCCTGTAGAAGTCAAGGCAAATAGAGCAATATTGCCTCAATGGAAATGGGGAACTGTCATCAATGTGTAACTGCAGCTGATAACAGAACCACCAATTGGTGGCTAATAATATCAAGGCGTGGGCCCTGAGCTTGCAAGAGCTTAAAGTAGCACCACAGTCCAAAGTGATTCATGCGTTTATGGTTCCAGTTACTGTATAGAATTACAGTCTGTGTCTCTGTTAGTTTTGCATGTTGTACAAGAAGTTTGTCGAGTGAGATAAGTCCCCGTTCAGCAGCAAGGCTTCCCCTATAGTCTAATCAGACACAACATACTGTGAGGGGAAGAGTTTACAAAAATAAACTAAAAATCAAACAGGGTTCATCCTCTTTTCTGTTATTGTACAGTACACTGTGTGTTTTGATTTGTGTGTTTGCACATGCCAGGCTGTATCACTGACAGTGACAGAGGCCAGAGCCCATGAAAAATCTGTGTGTTTGTGTGTGTGTGTGTGTGTGTGTGTGTGTGTGTGTGTGTGTGTGTGTGTGTGTGTGTGTGTGTGTGTGTGTGTTTATAACCACCATTTGCAACTGTGTGTATGAATGAGGAGGTGTTGGCTGAGGACTAGATAGAGATGCTGGTGGTATGTGGTGGACAGCAGGAGACTGTTGCTGAGAAAAGTGTGTGTGTTTGAATGCATTTGTGTGTGTGTGTGTGTGTGTGTGTGTGTGTGTGTGTGTGTGTGTGTGTGTGTGTGTTTGTGTGTGTGTGTGTGTGTGTGTGTGTGTGTGTGTGTGTGTGTGTGTGTGTGTGTGTGTGTGTGTGTGTCCAAAACAGGCACCAGGAAAGCTGTCCCCGTCTTGGCTGGGGCAGAGATTCAATCATTTGGGGTCGGTGACTTACTTTGCCCCTTCGGCCCTTCTTCCTTGCACACACAAACACACTCACCCACACACACTAAATCTGGTAGACTCCTGGCTCCAGGAAAAACACTTCAAATGGAGAAGCAGGAAAACCCAGGAGGCAGAATACCCTGTCGATACAGGCGAACAGAGGCCAGGGAAACACACACACACACACACACACACACACACACGTCTCTAATTCATCTTCTTCATTAGCATGCTGATTTGCAAAGTAAGCAGAAAGCATTAAGTCTCGTCTGCATCTGTTCCTGCTGACGTCACCACGTCTGTCTTGTTCTATCTGATCAGATTGATCATCATGGATCCACTCATGTGACACTGATAACGATTAATCCGTGCTAATCAGTGTTAGCTCACTGTCTGCCAATTGAGTCATAAAGACCTCTGATAATTTCTGAGGACTCTCAAAGTCCTTTCTGTCTTGTTTATTCATTCATTCAGTTTTTTGATGACCCTCAATTGACTTTTCTGAATGACTGACTTTATCGAGCCAGACTTTCAAATTTGACAGTGAAAAAAATTGACTTCCCCCTGAGCTATCAATAAGGTATGTATTCTTCTTCTTTTTCTTCTCCTTCTTCTTCTTCTGAGAAATACAGCAACAAAAAAGGACTATTCCATAAACTATTGCCTTTTTAAAATAAAGTTTACTTGGCTTGTTGTCAGCTTTGAATGGGACTGTCCCCCGTGTCTGGTTTCGGTGTCTCTTTGCTTCTCGAAATGGTTTTGTTTCTATTCCTATTTTTATTCTTTGCTGTACTTTTTGTGTATTTACAGTACTATTCGTTTGACTGCTGTCTGTAAACCAAATTGCCCCATGGGGACATTAAAGCTCTGCTGTCAGCTGTAGCAGCACATTTATTCTCTGTGTGTCTGTGTTCATTTTCCTATCTACTGACTTCAGTCTGTATCGTATATCCTACAAAAGCAATACATTTTTGTATCATATCATGTCTTCACTAGCAGTATATTCACACTTCCTTCTGAGCTGTGATGTGGTTAGTGGGTGTGGTGTGGTAGAAAGACAATAGTTCCTACATGAAACTGCTCACAACAAAGTCTGTGGATTATCTTGAATATCTGAGTCATGATTTCTAAAAAAACAAACAAAAAAGAGACAATATCTCCGACATTCGTCAACTGATAAATAGCACTACAGGTGAGAAGAAAATATGTATTTTTGATTTTGGAGTCAACTGTTCCTTCAAGTTTGAGTAACTAATTTAGTTAAATTAAGGTTTTTATTAGGAGATCTCTCAGGTGGTATCTATAAAGCAGAGGTGGGACCAAGTCACAAGTAGTCTCAAGTCTTTGCACTCCAACACATTCACTCTGATCTCGTCACATATCGATGTTTGGTCATGGACTTTCCACGTCCAGATACGACGTGAAAGGTACCCTGGGTGTGTTGGTTGTCAACGTTCTGGGACGCGCCGTGTCAGGTTCTGCCTGTTACATGCATTGTCCTCTTTCAAGTACACTTTTGTTTTCACAGGAAATTTAAAAAATAAAGGTACTACGTCGGTACGACACTGCGAAATAATGTGGGTTTTTTTTATTCAACAACAAATGCACGTGGTTGGGTTTAGAAAAAAAAGCAAATAGTTAGGTTTAGGAAAAAGAGCAGGGTTTGGTTTCTGAATCTTACGGGATGTGAGCATTGCTCTCTCAGGTGAAAGTCGGTGTTTGTTTGACCCATCCACCCATGTCAGGCTTTTGCAGCCATAACTTTTGTCCTTACCCTGCTGCGTTTCCCCCTTATGCTGCCAGGTGCAGTTAAACTATACCAGCGACCAGCCGCGTATCATGCTGACGTTAGAGGACGCCTTTTATCGTTGGTTTCTGACGCTGCACGTCACTGCCCAAGCACCGGATTTCGACGACTTTAGAATCAGACCAGGCTCTGCACTCAAGTCTTAAGAGTCCTAAACTTTGAGTTTTGAGTCCCAAACAGGTCATTAGCTGATCAGGGAAATGAAGGGAAATTAACTGATTTGTGGCATAAATCATAAATAACTTACTTTTTAATCTTTGGCCTTGGGGGAAGAGATCAAGCATGTTTAAGTCAAAAGGCCCAAGTCGAAGTAAAGTCTTTTTTGATTTTTTCAAGTTAAAATTAATCAAACTTGTAACTCGAGAGTCCAAACCTCTGCAGTCCAGTCCACAATGTTTTTGCATTCACTATTTATTTTTCTATAAATACAAATAATTTTCTTGTGGGATCATGCTTCTGTGTGTGTGTGTGTGTGTGTGTGTGTGTGTGTGTGTGTGTGTGTGTGTGTGTGTGTGTGTGTGTGTGTGTGTGTGTGTGTGTGTGTGTAAATGTGAGTGTGTGGATTTGTGTGTTATTCTAAGGTATCTGTGTGTTATGCTTGCGGATTAAGCGTGTTTGACCAGGTAGGGTCAGGGAGTCACAGTGGGGAGACACAAGTCTGCTCAGTAAGACACCTGGGCTTCAGCAACACAGATCGTCTCCCTCTCTTTCTGACACACACACACACACACACACAGACACACAGACACACACACACACCATTAACCAGGAGTGTTGGGTTTTTTCGTTTTTGAATAAATTATTAACTCCTCAGGTGCAGGTTCTCATATGTGACAGGCTTAAGTGTTGAATTGGACTCTTGGTTCACACTGTTTGAAGAGCAGGGCAAACACATCACACAACACTCAATTACAGGTGATAAGAATTCAATTATCAAAACCTCTTTTGTTCTGACGGTCTCCACTGTTTGTAAAGCTACTTAACCAACTCACTCGCACAAACGTTTGAATATTTCTTTGACGCTTGTATGCTAATATTTGAAATTCCACTCCTGGGAGTTGCTTGCAAATGCCAGCTATAAAACTGAGAAAAATCTGTGTGTGACTCGTTATACTTAAATGTGCATTGCACAGACGGCCCCATGTGCAAAACCCACCACTGACCAGTCATATTAGCCTGATATCTGACTGACAGCTTCAAAGCGGGGTGTCCCATGATACCCAGAGTGTGAGTGCATGTTTGTATGTGAGCTATAACGAGTGTATTTTTAGCAGTGAAGACTCAGGGATCCCAGGACCTCTCCCTGTGATAAGCAGTGGCCAAAGTCCGCAGGCTAGCAAAGGCCTGAAGAGCAAATAGGGAACACACACACTCACACACAAATGCAAAGACAGTGTTTAATACGCTGATGTGTGGGGCTTAGTTGCAGCGATGCGGCAGGTGGGGAGAAAGCTGCTTGTCTGTATGTCAAGGGGCAACTTAGGGGTAAGATTCAGGTTAGGTAAAGGTGAGGTGACATCATCAAAACAATGGATACTTTGAAGGGTTCACGTAGAGTTCATGCAGAGAGGGTTAAAGAGGTGTTAGTGCGCCTAAAATGGTGGAAGAAGAGTGTGATGGAGGAGGAGGATTGGAAACAAGTGTGAGAACTTTTCATCAGTGTCAAAAACTTTCTTCTGCTGTCAGTCAAAGGCAGACTCCTCCCGCTCTCAAAACACTGTAAGAGAAAACAAAAACACAATGAGGAAGCCAGAGGAGAAAAGGTGCCTCAATCCAGAGACGGTCACAGCGCACATGCCCTGATAACAGCAGGAATATTTCAGTTTGGACAAGGAGAGGAGGGGCGGTGGTGGTGCTGGAGAAAAGTTTAACAAATTGGTTACGTCTGGAAAAAAAAGGAGTTGAAAGTGTAGAGAAAAGAGGGAATGTCAGAGAGGAGGAGAAGCCACCAGACAGGAGGAGCAGTGGAAAACAAAAGAGGCTCCACACTCTGCTCTGTCTTATCTGTCTGAGGGTCTTATCCACCACTGGCTCTGTTAGTGTAACCCCATTCCCTCCCTCCCTGCCGGCCGCTCTCCTTCCACCTCATCCCTCCATCTCCATCCACCCCCCCCCCCCCTCCTTTCCTCCCTCTCCCGCCCCCTCTGCTGCCTGCTGCGGACCCCGTTATCAGCCCAGGGCTGACGTCAGGGGGCCCGCTGGTGCTGGGGGGCCGGAGACGGAGGCTGATAGCGTGGCAGAGGCTGCCTCCACACAGGCTGTGGGAACTACGGACCCAGCCCACCTCGACCCAGTGGCCCCGCACGTCCACCACGAAAACACACACAGAGGTGAGGATACACGGGTAATTCATGAAAGAATACACTCCTGGTGAATCTGAGGAGAGTCTCTACACTTTAACGCTCACACATTGAGAGTTTTTTTTAAGCTGAGACCAGTATTTTTACATATTTTTAAGTGGTCAAATTTAAAGGTTCGGATTAATATAGCAGCAAGGAGACTGGTGTTGGAGGTTGCCTAAACCTAACCGCTGACCCTCTCTTACATGCACCTAGCATCATCTTAGTAACGTCAGCACTTCTGCCCAAGCACCAAGATATGACAAGTAAAGTACGATGAGTAGGGATGACATTACATTGCTGTTTGTGCTGTAATCCGAGCTTCGTCATGGTTTGCTATGGTTAGTCTGTCCAGCCCACATGCAAGTTAATCAGGTGTGTATCCAAATGGCTAGCTCATCCCTGCTGCTTTGCACTTTGCACTGACTTATAGTCTACAGCTGTTACCACTTACATCAGGATGGCAGCGTCACAGAGGTGTAGCATCCACCCTCCAGTTCCCCCTGGTTAACATCTTTAGCTCCGTTAGCAATTTGCTGTTGTAAGGTGTTGTTTACGGAGTGCTAAATACTGGCACTGTTACTTCTGTCAGCATGGTTACCATTGTTTAACATTGCATATGAAGGGCTAAACAACTGTAGCATTAGCATAAACAGTGCTAAACAATACCAGACTTGTCGGCACTGTTGTTTAGCGCTTGTGCCATAGTTTGGTGTTTTTATGCATTGTTACTGTTGTTGTTAGCATTGTTTAGTTTTGTTTAGTACTGTTGCTGTTGCTTTCAGCATTGTTTAGCAATGTTGTCAATTGCCCTTCAAACTATTTTTAAGCCGGCAATAATAAAATAAATATTGAATTAATCAAGGCCTCAGCATTTCTCCTTCAGAATTTAATTCCTATTGGTGTGGAAATCAAACAGGATGAAACAGGATTCAGATCTTTGTGTTAGGGAAAAAATGTTCAAAATCAAATTGTAACAGTTCACTGGATAATTAAAAAATGGTGTACATCATCAGCTGAGAATATTTAAAGTCCTGGCTATGGCCATGACGCTGATCCATGTGTACATGCCGTCTATAAAAAGGGGAACAAATTCATATGCACAGACTTATAAAACTGCATGCTTACGTGCATAAGTATCTTGCTATTATAAGCATCTTCCACTTAAATGGACTCTCTGAGTCTAAAATAAACACAACTATCTCATGCACAGCAGATATAAACTGTGCAGTTAATGAGCCATGTCTTATCAAAATTCCCAACTGCTGAACATCTCAATAGGAGGATCTTCTCATCCACTTCTATAAAAATAGTCTTTTTGCATCAAATATGTCCCAAGGTAGCCATATTACTGAACATTGTTATCTCCCATCATGTTTTTTTTTAAGTATCTCAGCAGTGACTGATTTCTACTGAACGAAAATAAAGTGCACAAGTTCAAGGAATCACTTTATGCGTTATAAGTTACACATTTTCAACCTCACTCAAGAATCAATTCCCCGGGCACCCTCGGCCTGATAAAACTGTGTATGACAGATATTATGTCATTTAGGTTGAAGATAAAGCTGAGGTTACTTTCCTTTTGACATTCGTCAGCCCATGTATCTCCATAAAAGACAGTGCAGCTACGGTTGACAGATTATGATGTCAGGTTTGGTATTAGTCCACGAGACATGAATTCACAGGGGGAAAAATCAGGGAATTAATTGCCTGTGACGAGGTTAAGGAGGCACTTAGCCCTGAGAAGTGGAATGGCTATTGTCATGCCAAAAAAAATCGTCTGTAAAAAGTGTGTGTGTGTGTGTGCTGGTATGGGTCAGCAGGTGCAAGTTTGATCTGAGGGGAGTGAGTGGAGCGTGGAGGCCTGCAGCAGATGAGTTTGGCAAGTTTCACATCATTAGTTGCAGGTGCAGCACTCCCAACATGCGCAAACACACACACTCTCTCACACACACAACTCGTGTCATCTAAACCTTGTTAGTTATCACCCCTTAACATCAGTGTACCCACTGAAACCACTCATCTCAACCCTGTACCGTGAATCAACCCTGGTCTGACTCATTTACAGTAATGGGAGTGAATTGTAGCATCAATCTGCCAGTTACCCAGAAATATATTTCCACATCTTCCTACGTGTGTCTCAGATGTTTTCGGAGATGGATCTGTCGGATGGGGAGTGGAGACACACTTATCAGTGTGTTGTCCTCGATAAGCCGGAGAAGATTTGTAATGGTTGCTGTGTGTATTTGTGTGTGTGTGTCGGTTGCTCTTTCACTTACTCTGACCTCTTCTCGGCCGAGCAAGTAGGAGGAAGAAAAGAGTGGCCTTGACAGAGCGAGAGGAGGGGTGAAATGTAAAATAAGAATCAGCGAAAGAAGGAGACCGTTGTTTCTGAGTTGCTTATTTCTGCTCCTCCACCTCTCGCTGTCATTTTCTCTCACTCTCTTTGTCAGACACACACTCCCTAAATTTCACCAGTGTCCTTGGGTGTTAATAATAAGAGAGGGAAAAACAAAAAGTGAACTTAGGGTGCACTCTAACAATCTTTTCATGCATGAGAAAGAGAATGAAATGCAACTTCTTACTGCCACACATTAGGCTGCTGTCAGGGGGGTCAAAGGGTACAGCAGATAAAAGCTTTTGAGGACAATCTTCAGTTCCCTGGATATAAGATGCAATAACATGCATGAAAAGTATCCCTATAATACATTATATTATTGAGCAAAGTGTGCAGTTAGAAGAAACATCCTGTAAAATCTCAGTAAAAACTACCTGGAACACTGAATTCAGACATAAAATACATTTTTTCTCACTGGAAAATTCAGAATGTGTTAGTTGAAATAAACGTTTAGCCCTGTCCCGAGGTTTTCACTCAGTCCTGTCACCCTGACATATTCCCACCTCTAAAAAACTGGGACATTACACAGGTCACATGATCAACAGGAAGTAGCATCGTTTGAGTTTCCTGAAGGCCACAGGAAGACCAAAGTAAGTTCTTGCACTTTATGTTCTCATATTGTGAATGTGACTTGATCCTAATGTACGGTTTAGTTAGACCACTTGAAGGTGCTGCGTGTTCTCATGCTATCATCATTTATGCCATGTGGTTGCTACATTTTATGTATTTGCTAATGCTGTGCTGAAAACTCTCAGTCCAGTCCCTTGAGAAACCTCTGGAAAAAATTAAGAGAAGTGACCATTACACATTACATACATACATTTAATAGTTCAAGTTGTTTTATTGAAAAAAATGTAAAAATTGAAGTTTAATTTTAAAGACCTATAACATGCAAATGGCATCAAATTGGATGTGAATGCTCTGTGGATTCAACATCAAGAAAGTATTATTTCATTTAATTTATTATCAACAAGTGCACTGTTAAAGTTGTTGCAGGAGTGACTAACAAGTGGACTCTCAGCTCCTAGTCTGAGTACTGTTCTCTAAAAGCACAAAAGCAAACATGCAGTGGATGTACAATCAAAATCCCTAACTGCACTGATGTCACACATTTCAATGCATGAATCTCTGGCTTTTGCAGTGCAGTTTATAGATATAATTGTATAGGCACACACTCATGTGCTAAATACCACCTGGGTGTATAACATTTTGTTTTTGTCATTTTTTTATAAATAGCACTACGGGTAAGAGGAAATATTTGTGTTTGAAATTTTTGGGGTGAACTGTCCCTTTAAATTCATATGTTTACAAGTGGGAGCAGTGCACATTAATGGCAGCAGCCAGTTCCCTGTACAGTATGAAAACAATTGTGTCCAGAAATAACTAAAAAGTAGTTAAAGTGTAATTTAGTGACTAAAGTCAATACAGCACAAAGACAGATAGGAAATTTCACCTCTGATGTTTTCTTGGTGCCAATTTCCATAACGGGGGGGGGCGTTCACACATATTTACTTTATTATCAGATCTCTGAGTCATTCAGCACTTCAGCCTGTCCCGAGTCAGATTCACCCCGACTGCACTCTGCATTCTAAATTTGCATCTTTGTTCTTTATTCTATTGTCAATCTTTGTATGTATGTAGCCTGTTGTATACTGCGTCTGCTCAGCGGGAAGTATGTGTTTGAACAGAAGATCGATTCATTAACAGAGACTGTAAATGAATCAGAAAGAGAAATGAAGTGTGGTTTTTTTTTTCAACTTAAGTAAGTAACCAACAGCGTATCGTCTCCTCCGCTCTCTCCGTCGTCTGCCATGCTGCTTGTCTCTGTGCCGCCCTCTCTGCCCTCTGGGTGACATGATAAGCGCGGGCCTCATTAGTCTTTTTAATTGGTCCAGAACAGTTGCAGCGAGCCAGTCTGTGGTCCGACCACATGCCAGGCTAAAGTAAACCGACCCAATGTAAAACACTGTACAGGCCGACCAACAGATCTCAGAGTGCAACGTGGAGCCTGCCAAAGATGGCTTTTGATTCAGGCTCAAGCCAAGTGGGGAGTTCACAGCATATAGTTGTGTTTTGTTGCTGAAAGAATTGAAACATTTGAGCTTGTAAAATGTTTCTCATAGACCTGCTTTGTTAGATTAAAAAATTCACACGAGGAATCCGTTTCTAAACACATCTACTCCCTTCACTTGACAGATTGTTGGCCGTCTCTTGTGCCCAGGAAACTTTGACCCGTCTCCTTAGTGCCATATCATTTAAAACATTTGTTCATCAGCTGTTTAAAAGATATTTTTCTTTCCAGGATGAGAGCAAAACAAAACAACTTCTACGTTTGACCTTTAGCCTTCTGATGCATTTGCTTTGGCTGTACGCTCTGCAGACAAAAGCCAAAAATGGCGTGCTGCAAAAAAAATATTTGACAGTCTCTACAATTAGGCATCCACCTCACCATAAGGTCTCTTCCTATTCAAAATAACTTGGTGATTAAAAAAACACCAAATAAAGCAGTTTCATGATACAAATCTGTGGCCGGCCAGGCCGCTAGCCCAGAACCTGCAAATGCGTGCTCAGCTTTTTTCTCTGATAACTTAAGATCCAGATGTTCAGGAGGTTTTTACCAGGAGCTGAATTATCCACAGAAGTCTCTTCCTCTCCAAAACAAACAGACCCGGTGATTTAAACCATAAAAACCAACTGAATTAACAGTTTTACATTACAAATCCATGTTTTTCCGATGCTGTTTGGCAGGTATGAGACAGGCCGCTAGCCCAGTACCTGCAAATGTGTGCTCACCTTTCTTCTCTGATAACTTAAGATCCAGATGTGTAAAAGGTTTTTTACCAGGGGCCGAATTATCCGTGGGGGTCTCCTTCTCTCCAACACAAACAGACGCGGTGATTTAAACCAGTTAAAACTCCAAATTAAGCAGTTTCACATGAAAAATCAGTGTTTCTCCAACACTGTTTGGCAGGTCTGAGACAGGCTCATTCTAAGGTACTAAAAACACAAAGATTTTCATTTTCAGGTGATTTTACACAAAAGAAAACACACTTAATATTTTATATTCCATTTCTGCCAGTATATCTCCCTTAAATCCACACACTGGACCTTTAATAGATATCTTTATTCCCAAGATGAGTATAACCCTTAGCCCTCTGTGGCATTTGCTTCGTCTATATGTTCTGTTGTTACAGATAAATAGAAGTATGAATATTTTAATTAGTTGTTGTTGTTTTTTTAAATTTTTTTAATCTTTAATCTCTTTTCTGTTACTGCACATGTGTGATAATGTGCATATGTGAATTGGTGAGTGTGTGTGTCAGTGTGTGTGTGTGTGTGTGTGTGTGTGTGTGTGTGTGCCGTGGCGTCTATAGCTTGCAGGGAATCCATCAAAGCTTATCATTATAAGTAAACATGACAGAGTGGACAAAATGTCTTGTGCGCCGCCAGACCTGCTATCTAACCACAAGCCATATCTGTGATGATGGACTGATGTGGCGCTGGCTTGGACTAACCAGAGTCTGAGTGTGAGAGTGGGAGTGTACGTATGAGCGCACATATACACACACATGAGAACACACACATCAAAAGGCGTACACATGTAAACACTCAGTAAGCACACACTCAAGTTACCTTTAACATGGCCCTTATATCTTTTGCCCTCTCACAGGAACACGACCTATACAGTGCATGAAAAGTTGACTTATCGCACAATCATAAATGAGCAGGCACAGTCATAATTCATATAGGGATTTATAGCTGTTATTTATTGGCCTGTGTTTGCCGGGGCTCATAGTTTTACCTATGAGTTGAGCAGCGGCTGTGCTTTTTTTCTGTAAAATGATGGTTACTGTACAGGACAAGCCTCTTTTTATGGCACATGAGATCAGAGGAGAGTTAAGGAGTGCTGAGGGAGATTTATTACTAATTAGCTAATAGTTCATGATCTGCACTCATTATCATGGCTTGCCTAAGTGTCAGAATATAGACTTCTGTTAGCATGAACTTTTTTAGGTCAAGTGAGGTTATAAAAAGTCAGAAAATGAACATGTGTCTCTACTCTGTTTGAATTTAAGAGCGGTTTTTTTTGGTGAGGTTTCTTGCATATGTGTGCGTTGAGGTCAGCCTGTGTGTTCCTCGACTTGTTACAACACCACTGATAAGCAGGGTAAACAACAGTGCACTGTTTGCTCCCCGACCATGGTCATGTGATCAAAAACACTGATGAGACGGTGTGTGTGTGTGTGTGTGTGTGTGTGTATGTCCATCTCTCCTTCAGGTTTCCTACACTGTCTGCTCCTTCCTCGAGGTGTGGCTCCTGCACCGTCTGGACATTTAACTTGAAGAACAAAAAACCCGATATTGATAACCTTTCCCCGGCCGTTCAGTTCCGGGGTCAAAGGTCATGGCTGCAGTGCCTCAGCTGACTTGGCAGATTGACAGTGGGTGTAGTGGCACTGGATGGTATACAGTATGGAGCTGTTTAAAGTCCCATCTCCATCACTTTCATTCACCTCTTTGTCTTTGTTAACGTGGCCTGTGTGTGTGTGTGTGTGTGTGTGTGTGTGTGTGTGTGTGTGTGTGTGTGTGTGTGTGTGTGTGTGCAGGGGGTCATTAACCTCATAGTAACCTGGGAGGTGGTCTTTCACTCACTCTGGACTCTCCTAGACCACCAAAGGAGTGATAAATGTGTCTCCATCACATCTAAACTCTAGCAGCTTGCGATGCGTCATATACATGATTTTAAAAATCTGAGTTCTCACCAACTGCTGCCTAGTTTCTATCACCTTCTCGCCAAGAGTTAGATGAGAGTGCCACTATCATGTCTGTATGATAAATATGAGGCTACAATCAGCAGCCAGTTATCTTAGCTCAGCACAAAGACTACAAACTGGGAAAGTCTGGCTGTCAGATGGTGAAAATAAATTGCCTACCAGCACCTCTCGTTAAATAAAAACAAAAGTGAAAACAATTATTGCGGTTTGGGTTTTATTTTACACCCCAGTTTACCTAGCTGTTTCCCCCAGCACCTTTGTGGGGACTGCCCATAGCGGCCTGAAATTCCGAAGCTTCTTTCGTCCAAAATGTGTCCGTTGGACTGAAAACCCATTTCTCTGCTCGCCAGATATCCCCAAAACAGTTGCCCATCGCTCCAAAAGTCCTGTTTCTCAACTCTGCAGTTAGACAACCCAGAAACAATGCTCACATGATACATTTCTGTAAACCACTGATACTTTACATTTGTTAACAATGCTGTGGTGAATGTGCGGTTAGGTTTAGGCATAAAAACTACTTGGTTACGGTTAGGGAAACATCAGTTGCTGGAAACGAAGGGACAGGTCCGTGAAAAACACCTGGGTTAAGTGGCTCAAACTGGGAAACGGTACGAAGGGTCAGTACCAGGACTTGTGGATTAAATGCCGCTGGGAAACTGAGGCTGTGCAACACATTTTAATTCAGCAATCGGTAAAACAAGAAAAGTGAAACAAGCCAAACACAAAGTTCAGAAAATAGCCCCAGTGAAATATATGTAGCCTTTGTATTAAAAGGTAGAAACTAAACATGGATTTTTGCTTTAGCAGTTTATTTGAAAGGAATTCTGTGATTTTCCTTGTGTCTACCTCGATGCTTGTAAATCTATCACAGCGTTGACTGTTGAGGTCCGTAAGTGGGACTCTCAATCCTGATGGGAAATAACAACTCTCTCAAATATTTCTCCTCCTAATTGGTTTATTGCACAACAGTCTGTCAGCATTCGAACATCTTCCTATAAACACGCAGATAAAAACACTGTCTGATGGAAGATTTATTTAAATATAGCTGCATTTTTTTCACAGGTTTGGCTCATTATAATGAATTACGGCTCCCATAATCCCTATCAATTATCATTTGTGTGACATATCCGTTTTCAGTGTTTAGGTTCTGCTGCTTCTCGCTGCCACGGTGTACTTGAAGTTATCAGCGGTCGTAGTCTAAGCTAGAAGTGTATGACGTCTGGGTAAAATGATTTTAAATCTCTCCAAGGCCTGTGCTGGGTCAGACCTTTGTGACCACAAAGATATAAGCAAGATGGTATCTTTATTTGTACTGACATAGCAAAACAAAGCAGAGGATAAAATAAGAAAGGTTTTTAGCTGCTGCTAATGCCGCTCGGATTCTTTAAATCTCCCACTACAACACCAGACACTATTCAAATGTGATACTAAATATGACTGTAAGTTGCCACATACAGCAGGCCGACTGTGAACACATTCTCAGTGCGACACATGTCTAAAAAAAAGTGCTTTATCTTTCCTGTCCCCTTTCTTCTTTTCTGCTCATCCTCTGCAATGTAAATTCCTGTGCGTGTGTTTAGACTTAACCTGAATACCCCCGTCCCAATGTAGCAGGAATATTAACACAAAAAACAGATACTGTAATGCTGCCAAGCTGTTTGTGGGCCCTGACGGGACAGTACCGTAAAAGTTCTAATATCAGCGGCCGAAATGAGACTACCTGCATACTGTTCAGATCTTATATGACGGAGAGACTAAGGACGATATAGGTTTGATGGACTTAGACTATTATTATAGGCCTGTCTGAAGCCACATCTTGAAAACATTACTCTGTAAAGAGTCAAAAGTTTACCGGAGCTCATCCTTGGCTTTTTTTGGGCTTAAAAATCTGTGAAACTGTGCTTCTCTGTCTGCCTTCATGTGATTTTCTTTTTATCTTTGTGCTTTTGAAGCCACGTCTGTGCTTCCAGGAAGGAAACGAAGAAATCAAGGATAATTTTTTAATATAAAACTTGAAGAAGAATACTAGAAATGAGGAACAATATCTAAAAAGAAGGTGGACGGCGACATTTTGTAGGGGGTCACGGCTGTCCCGTTGCTTCGTCACATTAAAGTTTTGATTGTCTTAAAGGGGGACGATGATACCCAGAGCCCCGGGGTCCCTGCCAACACAAACCCTGCTCCCAACTAAACAGTCCCCCACAATCCCTTGCTCCAAGCAGGGAAGGGAGAGGAGGGGGGGGTGGATGAGAGTCAGAACAGGACGGAGGAGGGACACACCGGCGCCATGGCGATCCCTAAGACAACTTATCTCCTCTCTCACAATGATAGCGCCTGTCAAAATAACTGCCAAGATACATAGCCAGCCAGGAACTGGTTAACTCCTGCTTTGTCCAATCAGAGGGCCCGCAGTCTCTGTCTTTCCCCACCTTGGAGGGCTCTCTGGGACCCGAGCTCCACAAACACACATTATCTGTGTCTCAGTGTGCTCCAACAGGTTCAGTTCAGTTCAGCTTTATTGGAAGGAGAGACAGGAAATGGTCACTTCATTTTCTAAATATCATTCTAGTTAAAGGGTAACTTTGGTATTTTTTTTAACCTGACCCATATTTGCTCATGTTTTTGTATCAAAGTGACGAACTGAACAACAATTTTTGAGACTGGTCCAGTATTGAGTGAGAGCGCTGCAGCTGGCTGCCATCACACAGGCTTCAGTGTGTCTACTTGGGGCATTCATTTGTGCACTGTCAATCTATGTCTACTTGTTTTTGCCACTGACAGGATCAGATTATCATTATAAGTGTCTGGTAACATTATGGAAAGGAACCCTACAGAGATAGACCTTTTTTTAAAGAGTAAGATCCTTTTAATGTAACCAGAAACAGCCCTGAAAACACTATCACCAAACCCACCAGACTCCATTTAAATAAAGAGTAATTTTAACATGTATAGAGTCAGCATATTTTCACATCAAACTGGGTGAGTGAAGGGCTTATTTCAACCAAACCAGATTTGGTGATTGTTGGAACAGTGGAAAGACAAACCAAGATGGGTTCTGTGAGTTTTATTTTGTTTCTGCTGACTTTGAATAAAATGTGTTTTAAAAGAAATAGAATTGCTGTTTATTTGTCTGGTGGGTTTGGCAATAGCAATTTTGGGCTGTTTCTGATTAAACAAAAAGGATCTTACACTTTAACAAAAAGGTCTATCTCTGTAGGGATCCTTTCCATAGGGTTGTCAGACACTTACATTTACAATCCAAGCCTGTCAGTAGCAAAGACAAGCACTTTTAGTGGACATAAATTGATGTCGGCAAATGCCCTGAGTGGTTGCATTGCTACTGCCAGACTCAGCACCGTCTCTCAGAAATTGCTGTTCACATTAGTTACTTTGACTAAAAAATTAGGGATGCACAATAATATCTGCATGCATTGGTATCGGCCAACATTGGCTTTAAAATTTCACGTCTTCATCTGCTTCACCTCAGTCCTCTCAGTGTGAAATGCTGCAGTCTTCTATTCATACAATAGAGACTGTTTTGAGTTTTGCTCTTTTAACTTGTAATGACAAAACAAAATCTCAAGTTACATTACAGGGTTATTATGGTGGACTCTTTGAATATGCAATGTAGGCTGTGGACTGTCCTGTGTACATCTGCCCTCTTTCACATTTTGCAGACCGCTGTGTCTAGCACCATTTGTTGGGAACTGTCGCCACCAAGCGGTGTAAATTATAAACAGCTCAGGAGTATTTCAGGAGGTGGCAGAGTCAAGTAAACTTGCATTTTCAGGGTTGGTATGGTGGGGACCCTCCAAGAGGTCACGTGAGACTTGAGATGGTAAGATTATTTATATGATAATTTTTTTCTTTTCTTAAACATGTTATAAGTCTTCTTGGAAAATATTGATAAAAAACCAGAGACACTAGATTTGTTCCATAACAGCAGTATGTGTATAAATAAAAGAATAAAATAAAAATAAATGGAACAACGCTCGTGCAAAAACACACACAATAGGGTTACTTAATTGGGTATGAAACTGAATTATTTTTATAAATTTATAATAGCTTTGACTATTTTTAATTGGAAATTAATCAGCTATTTCTACCAGAGTTATTTTTGTATAGACCTCTAAAATAGCAGAGGCATTATTAAAACCCAAAAAGTGATTTTCAAAAGTCAAATATTAAAGACTATCTTGCTTTGGATGTGGGTAAAGAAATCTCCATAGCAGGAGGGATAATAAAAAAATAATGACATTACTGTTCTACCGTAATGACCACTAAATGATAGCGTCACCTCCTCCAGTCATGGTGTGTGTGCTGTACAGATTGTAAACCCTGGATTTGATTTGCACTTGGGATTTGGGGCTATGTAAATACAACGTGCGTGATTTGCGTCACTAACACAGCTACAGCTGTGAGAGCCGCAGGAGCGCGCACGTGCCCGTGAAGTTGCGGCGTATTAATTCACAACCCATCTGTTGTTCGGTCAAGTTCCGCGATGAAGGGATTCAGGTGGAGATAGATGAAAAAGTAGTTCCCTGACCGGGAATCGAACCCGGGCCGCGGCGGTGAGAGCGCCGAATCCTAACCACTAGACCACCAGGGACTGATACACAGTGAGAGACACGGGCTACTTTTTCTTCTTTATGATAGATTTACTGTCATATATTCGTATAATTTATATGTTTGCGGTTTTATAAAATATCGACAAACAACCAGGTCGCTAACCTTAGCTAACCTTAGCTAGCTTAAGTTACCGTTACCTGAGCATTAGCTTTAGCTAGCTCATATTGTTACAAGCTGGTGGTGAGCTCATGTTTTTACAGCGCACATGACAGCAGAGGGCGTCGTGAAGAGAAGCTTCATTTCGATATTAACATTAGCTGCTGGAGGATGCACGCGAGGTATGTGGGCTGTTTTAGCCACCTATTTTATGCCAGATTTACCGTTTAAATGCGTCGTTGTACATCGGTGTTTAGCGTCAGTGTTCGCTCAGGTTGCTTGAACAGGAATACCTCGTTTTAAGTGAAGGGGCTAACGGTAGCGTCTGGACCGAATAAAATACCCTTACCATCTCCACCAGGTTGCTATTGTCCTGTAAACAAAGTGGCTGGCTAGCACAGTTAGCATCAGCTGTTAAATCAGATGGCAGACTGGCCCCTGGTCAGTGTGTCCGTGTTAGCTTCAACCTGTCGGGCGCCCATGTTTTTGTCACATTAGCACAAGTGGATATCTGTGTTTTGTTGCTGCTGCACCTTCAGAAGAGGTTGAAATCTGTTCAATGATCCGGCGCATAGAGGGATTCCCATTGACTAAGCTGCTACAAAGTGGAGACTGTAGCTAGGTGGGGTAACGTTGCCTTAAATTTAGCCTTTCCCCTGCAGTTAGCCTTTTTACCTGTTACATAACCCTCCCAGGCTACACATGGTTGAACTGGAGTTGCCTGATTTGTGTTTTTTAAGGGTGTGTGACATGCGTGTAATCGATTGTTTCGTTTTCGCCTAATCCTGTTGTTACAGCCACAGCTACTGTAGATGTTGGTGTAGCCATGACGGTCTGCATGTTTACACCAACTGGATCCCCAAACTGATGATAATAATAGACACACTGCTGTGATTAAGCTTAATTACATAATAAAACGCATGTTTACTGTGGCAACATTAACTAGTAGCAGATGTGTCTCTCCTCCTCAGTAGAGAGCGAGGCATTTTCCATCCTGTTGGTCAGCCGCTGCCAGCTGAGTGGCCTGACATGCTTATTATAGGATGCTTTCATCGCCCTCCACTCAGGCTGATGATGTTATTGGGCTTTTGCATTGAAGTAAGTGCTGCTGAGTGAGGAGGCACCCAGTGAGCCAGCTAATCCCCTCGCTTATTTCCTCTGCAGGACAAGAGAGAAGTGCTAGACCACAGTGTGAGAGGCAATCTACCCCAAGTCTGCTGGCTTGGACACACTTGAGTGGGTGTGGGTGTGTAAGGGTGGATGTTTGTATGGATGTACTTGACTGCATGCGGATTTAGGACCCTGGCCTGATGGAAAAGAGAGACAGGAAGCCGGGATATTTTGCCAGGTAAGACACTGTGTAATTTGTGTCCTTTGCACTTAATTTAGGTGTTGTCATGCAGCAAAACTGGTGTTAAGCTCCAACATGTATCATGTTTCCTCATCTTAAAGTGGTGCATTGAGTATGTCATTAGCTTATGGATGACTACAGACATTTTATTTTGCATTCATGACGATTTCTGTCTTTTTAAGTTGCCTTGTAGGGTTAGTATAAGAATCAGAAACATGCCTCAGAGTGCTTTACAGTCTGTATAACCTCAGACCCTCGATTACACTAAAAGAAAAACTTAAAATGCCTGTTCATTATTTAAGGATAAGGGTGGTGCACAGACATATGAGGAGAGGATTGCAAAGAAATGATTATAAACTAATCATTCCTTTGAGGTAAAGTCACTTTCTCTTAAAGTTTATGACATATCACAACTCTCATGATGTCAGGAGATTGATTTACCTGACATCATTCAGGTGGCTGATTTTATTCTTCTCTGGTATACTACTCGCTATGTCTTCCATCCGCTCCACTAGCAATGAACAAATCAAATTAATATGGTCTCATCATACAGCCTAAAAAGTTAGGGTACCGTCTATCCATAATAAGGGGCTGTTCATTACCTATGAGAGGGGAGAAAGTGGTGCAAAACAGGGAGGCATGTCAAGTATTTTTTTTAAGTGCTGGGGGAGGGACATACATCTTTAAATGGTTGTACTTAGTGTTTATTTTAAATACTTTATGAACCCCAAAATCCATCGATTTTTATTTTATATTTTTTATTTTTAAACTTGCCACAATTGCACAATTTATCATAGCAGAAACAATAAAAACAGAAATTATTGTCAGATTTTTAAAAATCTCAGGATCTTTAAACACATTTTGTGCGACAAATGCTTCAATCAGGAAATATAACCAAATCTAAGTTCAAATTAGCGGTATTTCAACCAAAATATGGGTATTTAAGTGGGGAGGAAGGGTCATAATTTTCCCCAAGTCACTCACGGAGACTCAAGGAAAAGTATTTGTAGCTACAGGGAGGGTCAAGATCAAAAACACAAAAAACAAATCAGCACAAAAAACAAGGTCACACCCCAGCCACTCAGCCACCCCCCTACTCTGATAAGTTATGAACTATCCCTATGTGACGCATCAGCTGCACAAAGGCATCGTGTACAGTTTGCTGTTTTTTTAATTGATATTGGAAGCAATTATACCCCTTTTTGTCTACATAATTCTTAAAGCGCAGTTACTGTGTCAGGTTTCTCTCAATATGGTCTTTGCAAGAATGCATGCTAAAAGACGTCTCTAGTTACCAGACGTTCCATTACCATGAAGTTTAATGAATGGTTAGCATCGATTTGTGAGAACACATTACAGAAACTGATTATATATATTGTGTTGACAGGAAGAAGCTAGTATGTTTGTTTTTTTTAATCCATGTCACCCAACCAAGAGTAAAGCCCAAAATGTTTTTGCAAACAAGTTCTGCTTCCTGCATTGCTTGTCAGAGGTGGCATTTGTCGTTGTGCTGCACTGTTGTTTGTACCTTGATAATCTGCTGTGAAGGTGCGTAACGTGGTTATGAATTCTCAGCTTTTTTAAATCGTGAATCGCCACTGTTAATTCACCTGCCTCTGATCTGCACCCACCAGATACAGCCTCATATAAGCCGAGTCATGCGTCAGAGTGCCTTGACCCACTGGGACGATGTTGACCATAAAATTGGATTTTAGCAGCATTGTGAAACATGATAGCGGGAAATGTGTGGACAGAGGCCTGTCACAGTTATGGTGCATAGACTGACAAGGAAGCAGCAGGTCATGAACAAAGATCAGCCTTTTATTTCTGACGTCGACACAGACGACATGTAAGTGCATGGATGACTAATTAATGGCTGCTGGCAGGTGTTCAATTTAGAGCGCTAAGTGACTGATGTAAGAGGTGTAACAGGGCTTGAAAATGTCTAAAACGCCTCAAAGGTTAAGCTTGGCATTTTCAACCTGCACCCATTTTGCAATGATTTGTGTCTTGTGTTTGTGTTTTTGAAATTGGTACAGTATTGAGCAAGAAGGCTGCAGCCAGCAGCCATAAAACAGGCTGCAGTGTAATCACTAATGGCACGTTCGCACTGTCCTTTTACATCCACTAAAAGTGCCTGTTTTTGCCACTGACAGGCTCAGATTGTTTTTCTAAGTGTCTGACAATATTATGGAAAGGATCCCTACAGAGATAGACTTTTTTGTTGAAGAGCAAGATCCTTTTTGATTTACCAGAAACAGACCTGAAATTGCACCGCCAAACCCAAATAACAAACATTAAATAAACATTAATTTTATTTCCATAAAACTATCTTTATGTCGAGTCAACAGAAACAAAATAACACTCGCAAACACATTTTGGATTGTCTTTTCAGCTGTTCCAACAATCACCAACTCCGGTTTGGTTGAAATAAACCAAACCGGAGAAATTCACCTAGTTAGTTGTGAAATAAGATGGCTCAATATTTGCTAATAATCCTGTTGATTTAAACTGAGGTTGGTGGGATTGGCAGTAGTGATTTCAGGGCTGTTTCTCATTAAACAAAAATGATCTTAGTCTTTAACAGACAGGTTTATTTCTCTGGGGATCAACAATCGGAGCCTGTCAGGAGCAAAAATAAGGACTTTTAGTGGCCATAAATTGACGATGCGAACATGCCCACAGTGGTTACATTGCAGCCTGATTCGTGGCTGCTGCTCTCGCTCAAATCTGGATCAATTTCAATTTCAGCTTACCCTTAGTGATCTGGAAAAGCTTCTTGGATGAGAGGCGAAACCTCTTCAAACCTAAGCAAGTCCAGTTGCCTATGATATAGCACTTATAATTGTTCATATGTTAATATGTACGTGCCAAAGTGTACCCAAAACTGAATACATAAGCAGATTAATGATAAGCAGAAGTCGTCTCACGAGAGTGCTGATAATATCAGAGTTATTGAGTGTGTGGTTGTGATAAATGATGTGAGATAATGCAGTGTAGCCTAATGGGCTTTATTCTTTCTTATGTCTCAGGTTACTTGCTCAGGCTGTGCTGACAGCCTGGTGCAAACCTGCAGTTCATCTTATGTTTTATTGATTTGATCGGCTTATGTTGGAAATATCACATTATTGTTGTGTGATGGCGTCGAATTTCAGTCGCTCTCTAATCATGAGGCAGGCAGTGCATTAGATCTTCACGGGATTGCAGGCTTTGAGCTGAGTCAGAGGTGGTGTTTTCCTGGAAAGGCAGTGTGGGTACCTGTGGGAGGGAGCAGCAAAACAACAGTGGAAAGGTGCAGGGTGAATACATCAGACATCAAGCAGACCTCTGCAGCACCACTGTAAAGAGCAGCAGCTATATTGTGGCGTTGTGAACAGAAAGTGAATATGTCAGGAAGGAAAATCTGCTCTTATCTCCCAACGCAGCTACTGCTACAACATGTAGCTGTCCTGCTGGTTGCACCATGTGCTGCCTCGCTTCCTGACAAATGGAGGAAAGGTCATGGTGAAGCATACACATGTCTATAACAAGAATGGATCTTTTTTATGTTTTCTGTTTGGCGACAGTGAAACCCAGAGCAGCAGGAAAAATATTATGTCAAAGTGAAAAAATATCAAAAAACTAGAACTGCACGAAATGCAGCGAATAAAGATAATCATATCGATAATATTTTTGATTAATTTTGCAGCACTACAACAAACTGATCTATGACACCATGACTCTAGAAAAAGCAATTTAAATTAAATTTAAGTCATAAAATATCTGGTTGGTTTCACTACTGTTTAATCAATTTCCTGAATTCAAAATCAGTCCCTGAAAATTCTAAGGCACTGAATAAGTACAACAAGAACATTCATTTAAAAAAATAGCTGTAAATTTGTTCACAGTCACCTGTGCACAAACACTAGTGGTTGAGGCCACCAAGAGGCTCATGGCAACTGTGAAGGAGCTCCAAAGCTCCGCAGCCGAGATAGAGAAACACTACACACGAAGTAACGGTTGTCTTGGTGATTTCAGTGGTCACAGCTGTTGAGAAAACTCGCACGACATCCTGGCCGGTGCCTGCCAGAAGATATGTGGGACACTGTGAATTAAAGTGAGAAAACGTTCTGTTGTCTGGTGAGACTAAAAGGATGCTTTGTAGCTGTTGTACTAAATTATTTTTTAATGTGAGCCTAACCCAATTTTCATAATGAAATCTGGTGGTGGTGGGAATCATGAGTTTGGGGAGGCCTTTAAGGCAAAAGAAAACTGAGGGTAAAATGAGCAACGCTGAAAAACAGATATCGAAACCTACTAGTGTCTACTGGGGGATTGTGATTTACTTTCAGGCAAAACAACAGCGAACATAAAGTCAGAGCAGAAGAGGAATTGCCTAAAAATAGCACCATTAAATGTCATGGAGTGCTATTGTTTTGTGTTTTGGGGGCACGGGGATCCACAGTAGCTGTTCCCATGGCAACAGCTACTCTACATAGCAGTGTTTACATGTAGAGGAACTTTAAAAGTTAAAACATCAACACTGCAAATAATAGGAAGATTATATCAACAGTAGGCAACTTGGAGACGTTTCATATTTCATTCAAGAGGCTTCTTCAGTTCTAACAGACTGGTGCGGAGTCGCAGGCTTTAAACTCTGTGTGTGTGTGTGTGAACCCTAACAGAGTCGTTAAGGTCACATGTGAGCTCTGAGTTTCAGAGTCATTAGGGAGACACGTCAGTGGTTGACCCACCTGACTGTCACGTGGTTCCTTAGGGTTAGATGGATCCAGGTGAGTCATCTGGGGAGGGATCCCAAGACTGCATTGTAGGTGGGCGATAAGTGGTGTCGTAGGCCACCTCCTCTGTTTAACGATGGTCGTTTCAGTTTGACGTAGATGGCTTCTTTCACGCCTCTTTCAAACCATCTTTCTTGTCTGGCCAAGATGTGAACATTGCTGTCCTCGGAAGAATGTCCCTTTTCCTGTAGCTGTAAATGGACAGTTGAGTCTTGACCTGAGGAGCTGGCTCACCTGTGCTGTGCCATGCGCTTGTGAAGCGGTTGTTATGTTTCACCAGTGCACAAATCTGTGCATTCCTAGCTGCTTCAAACTTCACACTGGATAAACGAGAATCTTCATTGACAATAATAATCATAGATTATGTGAATACCTATATTGCAATAGTGATGTATATTGTATTTTTACATATTTACGGTGCATTTGTAGACATTTGTTTTCACATTTCCTGTTTATCAGTGCCAAAAGCAAATTGTCGACAGTCTTAAATGCCACACTAGAACTGTCCCAGTTATGTGTTTTCTTAAGCAGTCTGTTGTTGCACCGTGAACAAAAAATAAAGAAATGTCTTGCACAGTAAGATGAGAAATTTTTGTGTGAATTTGTATTTTTTTTTTCGCTTGTTATTCACAGCATTGCGCTCTCTCTGTCACTATGCTGGTAATGCCTTCACTGGTTACAAACTGAAGGTTGGAGGAGAGAAGGAAATCTTAAGATGAAGGCTTGAGAGACGCTCTGTGAAATGCCCCAGAGTGAAACAGATGGTGCTGTTGAGACTGTCTGCAGATTCTTGAGTTCACTACCAGATGTGTGCTGCATCAGTTAAAGTGGGAGAGCGACCCGAGGCGACGGGAGAGGCCTGAACCGTGTCTGTCTGCAGCCTTATCGACCCACTCTTGCCTTTCCATTAAGGCACTTGAACGCTTGAAACGCTTCTCTTTTCCCCGTTTCTTTTATTCCTCATTCGCCCGGGGCTCTGCAGGCCAACACTGCTGCCATCACTCAAAGCTTATGATAAATCAATTCGGTCTTATCTCTTCTTAATATGCTCATATCCACACTTAAGGATTTAGGAGGTCTCACAGAAAGTGCACTATCCTTAAGTGCACCACTAACCTGTGATTTCACTGCACTGCAGTTTCCCCCCCTTAATGAACCCCAACAGGGTCTGGAGATGCCATTACATCATCGCCTCACCTATCAATGATTAAACAGGGGTAGAGGACAGACTGAGAGGAAAATAAAGCTGAAGCAGCAAAGTACAGAGAGTGAAAAGTTCAAGGGTAACTTCTGTATTTGTCAACCTGAACCCTATTTTCACAAGTTTTGTGTCTAACGTATTTAAAAACCCTGCGTGTGCCAGTACATGTACACAGTCTTGCACACAGCTCTGCAGCACACAGGCTTTTCTTTTCATTGTTTTTTTTTTTTGTTTTTGTTTTTTTTACTGCTGTGTCATTTTATTATGAAAATGTCATCAACTACAGCATTAAAATGGTTCAACTATATGCCTGTGCACTTGTTCATACATACTGTGTGTGATTCCAACCTGACAGAGTTGCCATGGCCATCAAATCGCCATCTACACTCCTGTGCTTTCTCTGTTTTACCTATAGTAAATATATATGTCCGTCTCCTCTTGCATCCCATCAGGCTGAAGAGGCGGAGACAGCTCAAGCAGAGCCAATCAGAGAAGAGTGTGACTGAGCAGAACTCGGCAATCATCTCCTGCCCAGATGTTCCAAATGACAGCGACCCCAACAAGAAGACAGACATACAGAGAATAACAGTAAAGGCACCTGCAGGCTCAGGTAAGACCTGCGTCATAAACTCACAAGGTGCACAGCGGGTGAAAACATAAGTACCTTAAGAATGGGGATGCTCTGCTTTGAGTACTACTGCTACGATTTGTCAGTGGTTGAGACAATGTGGAGGAGAACCATGGTGTAATGGCTCCATTCAAAGCTGAAATAATACCTAATAAGACAGAAATCTTGCTTTTCAGGCTTTTGTGTCTTGACAAAATAGTTTTTTTGCTGCCCTCTGTAAATTACCATTTCCACTCAAGCAATATGTCAGCTAGTGGTATTTGTATGACTGTCACTGTTAACCCTGTGAACCCTGCTCTGTGCAACACAAGGGTCCTCAGTGTTGGGAGCAAACTCAGCAGTTTTAAACAGGAAGTTGCATAACCTTTATCCTGTGCCATTTTACTGTTGATGATGACATTCAAGAGGCTGCATTCACAAAGTTTGTGGGAACCAGTGCTTGTGTTAAATCACGATAACTTTGATGCTTTTGATTTCTGCTTATAATAACATTAAATCCTTGCTGGATAGTAGTAGAAGTAGCAGTCTATTGAAATATACACAGACAGTAATATTACCTTTAGTTCTCACCTTCACCGTTTACTCAGGCTAACATCTCTTTATACGATACCATTTCTAACTTGCAGTGGATACTGATGATAATAATAATAATAATAATAATGATAATGATAATCTTTATTTATAAAGTGCTTTACATGTCAATACTTAAAACAGACAAGACATAAAAACTGAGGAAATAAAAGACAGTTTAAATGAACTTTAAACTAAAAAGAAATCAGGAAAGGCTCTGATAGAAGTATGTCTTAAGAAGGGACTTCACTGACACAATCAACCTGATTTCCTTGGGCAGATTGTTCCAGAGCCACGAGGCCCTGACAGCACATGGTCTGCTCCCTTTAGTTTTCAGCCGGGCCAGTTTTCACCTCTGCCCGAGGACCTCAAAGTACGTCCTGGAGTGTGAGAGACTAAGTGGTCCAAACTGGGACCATGAAGAGCCTCAAAGTAATCAGTAAAATCTTAAAATCTATTCTAAAACATATTGCGAGACCAGTGTAAAGAGGCTAAAACTGGAGTGATGTGATCACGTCTCTGGCATCTGAATTCTGTACAGTCTGGAGTCCATGAATAGACTTTTGATTCAGGCAAGAAAAGAGGCTGTTGCAGTGATCCAGGCGTGAAGAGATGAAGGCGTGTAAAATTGTCTCTGTCTTTAAAAGTTCAAATGGATCGTTATTTTGAAATATTTCTAGGAGGATGAAAACATGATTGCACAAGCTCTGTGACACACTGCTCAAAACATAAATTACTGTCAAACCAGACTCACAAGACTTCCCGCAACTGGTTTGATGATGTACTTTTACATAATCTTAGGATCATTCACTTTGAATAATATGACCCTTAAATGTGAAAGATTGATATTTTTGAGAATTTATTTTCAAATATAGGACAAAATTGCTGAAAAAGACCGATTTTAATAATTTGTTATTGTGTTGATATTTGATAGGCAGTTGAAGTCAGTGTGTGTATTTATAATGGACCAATGTCGAGATAAAATAAGATGTAGGGCTGCCCCCGACTAACAATTTTCCTAGTCAACCAATAGTCATCATTTAGGGCCATTAGTCGACTAGTCACCCGCATGTTTACGATACTAATGTAATTGTTAAATGATATATTTTGGGCGGGGCAACACAATGGTTTGAGTTGAAGGTGTGAGAAAGAATAGTATCAGTAACATTGAACACTGTGCTACATTACAGAGAAATACAAAACCGTACTAATGAACCTTCATTAATATAGGCCTATATTTTATCTACAAGTGCACGTCACACACTGAGCGAGCCGCCTGTTAATGACGCTGTGGGCTAATGGGCATGTAGCTACTTCCATGTTTCAGATGATACGTCATGTTTGTAGTCGACCAATGAGAATGAGTTTACATATCACCTTGGGTTCGTCCTTCACCTTCTCAAAATGATCCCACACTTTGGATTTCCTGTCCGACATATTATTAACTAGCCTGTGGAATAACCGCAGGTACCAGCCCTGGAAATTAACCTGACTCCTGTCAAGGCACAGCTCCTAATAGAGTTTCACGTGTGTTTGTTTGTTTTTGTCTGTGTCTAAGTGACCAATGAGATTTTGCCTACTAATGACCTTTCTGCTTGATGACTATGGGGCAGCCATATTTGTAATGGACCAGTGTCATTAAGACAAGACTTTATTAATCTCACACCAGGGTTACAGCAGCTCAAGAGTCAGAAATAAAATACACTTTATGCACCTTTCACTTATATAGATACTGTTTGTCAGTTATTGATGGTTGCACTTACCATCAGAGCATATCTGTGGCTTCATATGTGCCCAACAACAAAGCTAATCCGACCTGCATTTTTGTCTTCAGTGATATATTATGAGCATCATGCTATAATGTGTCACTGAACTGTTTCCAGCATCATTCATCACCTACTCCTTCATATTTACAGTGATAATGGACTTGCGTGTGCAGTGGGTCAGCCATCTGTGTAAACTCTGCAGTATGTGTTTTAATAAAGCCACAAACATTCTTATCTGCAGCCCATCTAATCAAGATGATGCTCTGCAGTGTAATAGACAAACAAAACTCTTCAGGTTATATATGAGCTTTCAGCTAAAAGTCCATAGTCTGCAGTACTTCATAGCATATTATCAGTCGCAGCCCAGTATATTAATTCAATGAATAAGTGACAGTGCTCACAGAGGTGACAGCAGTCTTGGCTTTGATGCTCAGTACAGTAAAGAGCAGCTGGAGTCTGGCTGTCTAATGCTTAGTCATGCCCTCTGTTTCCATGGAGGAGGCAGCAGTGTAATTTAGTATTCAGGGAGTGGTACGTTAATAGCTTCTGTGTTCTTGGCAAGAAGAAATTGCTGACTGTGGATCTTGTCTACTACAAGGGTCAGACTGTGTGTGTTTATGATAACTGCTTCAGTATGCGTGGGGCAGTGTTTTAAGGCTGGATAATGATAGGAGACAAACAAGCACTGGTGCTGACTCAAAAGGCAATTAACCACAGGATATGTAGAAGTCGTCTCTTGTGGGGTACTTTCTCTTGCACCACCCTCACTGGATGGTGTTTATCTTAGAAACATAAATATATCTGTAAGTAACCTAGAAAGTATGAGATGGAGCAACTCAATCTTCAGAATGAATGTTGGCATTGTTCATTTCTGCAAACCACAGATACATAAGATTTGTGTGTTATTATGAAGTGGATATGTTGAAACTCTACATTTCAACAAGCTGTGATTAATGGTGGCTACATTAGACTAAAAACACGGTTAGAATTAGGGAAAAAAATGTTTTGGTTTAAAATAGCCAGTTTTGGTGGCACAGTTGCTGCCAATGTCTCGCTAATAAACTCCTAGTTTTGTTGGTACAATGGCTGCTGGAAATACCTTGATTTCTTGCTAGAAAACACCCAGTTGTGGCAGCATAATCACTGCCAGAAATGCCGCCACTGTCTTGCTAAAAACACCCAATTTGGTAGGCATAATCACCGTTGGAAATGCTGTGATGTCCCGCTAAATAACTCCCAGTTTGGTTGGTACAGTTGCTGCTGGAAATCCTGTGATGTCTTGCTAAATAACACCCAGCTTGGTTGGCACAATCACTGCTGGAAATGCTATGATGTCTTCTTGTTTTCTGTTTCCCTCGTAGATGATGGCTGTAAAAGTAACAATCAGGCGAAGAGGGAGAAGAAGAGACCACCAGGGACAGTGGAGTACTTTGTGAGTAAAACCACAGCAAAAACACAGTTTAAATAACATACTCACTTTTTAGCTGAAAGCTTGTACCTTGCATTGTGTGGTATTTTCACCTGTGTGCCTTTTTAAAATGTTAACAGAGGAGTTCATGTCTTGTTACAGGTGGGACCTGATGATTCCCTCAACAGCATTGCACTCAAGTTCAACATCACCCCAAACAAACTGGTCCAGCTGAACAAGCTCTTCTCTCGCAGTGTCTACCCCGGTCAGGTGAGAACCTCGACAGTAACCAGAACCATTGCTTCAGATCTGTCATTATTCCTCTGAATGTCTGACCAATCTCCTGTCCATCATCGTTACTACAGAAACTGTTTGTTCCTGACGTGAGCCAATCAGAAACTGACCTGAAGTCTCAGAGCTCCTCTGATCCCTCCTTCACAAATGGCTCATCAGAGAAAGCATCACATGTGAGTAAAACCTGATTCATTATGTTGCTAAAAGTACATGGTATTATACAGTAGCTTAAAGAAGCCATTTAGGGACAAATTTGTTAAAAGGGTTGTTAAAAGAAGACACAGTGTCCCCCCTCAGTCGTCTTGTGTTTTCTGTCTGAATCTTAAGTATAAAACTTTTTAAAAATCGCAGATAACATTTAAATCCACCTTTGGTTTAATTGTATCAATAATACTTTACTCTAGGGTCTGTTTAAAACCCGGTTCAGACCAAAGACACCAATGCAACTAGATGAGATGGTGTATCACCTCTATGCAACAACTCTCCGTTCTTCTGTTCTGATTTCCAGCTTTTCAGGTTTATTTTGTGGCTGAATATAATTTGTAGCTTCTTAAAATATGAATGAGGATAGTGATAGTGAGATACTGGCAGTGAAGAAATGCCTCAATGGTGGTGGTGGTGTTCTTAATTAAACTACAGGGAAACTATATCAAAACATTCATTTATAAACTCTCACACACTCCTGCAGTATAATCCAAGTCTCTTTTATCCAGTCATAAACTCAGTGCTTCCCAAACACATGCATTTTCACTGACACGTTAAAATATTTAAAAAATCTTTGCCATTTTTGGATTCTTCATTCATCCTGGAGGCATACAGGAAAAATAACATTTTCTTTATGAATTCAAAGTAACGCATGGTGAGTAATTACTATATAAAAGGTCATTATGTGGGTGAAGTACTCCTTTAACGGGAGTCTTTTTGGTGTGTTTTCAAGCTTTGTCTCAAATTGTCCGTCTAGACTGGATTTCTAACTGAGGCAATTTTGTTAAAGTGAAATTATGGCTCTGGTGCTACAAAATGTTTTATTATTCTCTTGTAATTCAATTTCTGATTCCCCTCCATGATGGATTGCAAATTTAATTGATGGCATGAGTGAGCAGTTTTCATTGTGAAGTACATCAACAGTTTAGACTGAATATTTTTCCATGGAAGGTAATTTAATCTACCAGCATCTGACAGTCGAGTGGAAAAGTTACTTTTAGGCATTACTTTAAAAAGTGGGTACCTAATATAAAATACTCTGGTCTGAAATCTCTGAATCAGTGAAAGTCAAAGGCACCCTTCAACACAAGCATATTGTACTCTCTTGTGTCTTTTTAACTTCCCTCAGGACGGAGTTTCAAACTGCACATCAGCAAAGTCCCTCCGGCGTGAGCTGTCCCCAAACTCAGAGGACGAGAGCCCAGCAACAGTTAAATTCATCAAGATGAGCTGCAAATATTTCACTGACGGCATGGTAAGAAAATATGATAATGGCATGTAATAATTCAAATTAATGCCACAACACTTAGATTTCCTGATATTTTATTCACCAAACAGAAACTTTTCTATCAGTAGGCACCACTTGTATTTTGTTAGTTTTCAGATGTTGCCTCCTTCAGCACTGCCATCTCTCTGTGTGTTATTTCATTGTTGCAGGGAGTGGTGGGTGGCGTGCTGATTGTGACCCCCAACAACATCATGTTTGACCCGCACAAGTCAGACCCCCTGGTGATCGAGCACGGCTGCGAGGAGTACGGCTTGATCTGCCCCATGGAGGAGGTCGTCTCTGTGGCGCTGTATGATGACGTGTCACGCATGAAGCTGAAAGATGCTCTGCCGTCGTAAGAGTTCCAAACCTTATCACTTTCCTCATTTCCCTCTTCGTCCAGCCCTCAGCTCTGACTCCTCCTGTCTTGTTCCTCTTTACAGTTTCTGTCTCTAAATCTGGTTGTACAAAGCTCTTTGGATTTACAGGATTTTACACATTAACGTCTTTACCACATCCCTTTTTATGAATTGCCTTTGTTTCCACTGAATGTTAAGTTAAAAATCTCTGAGTCCAGTTGTTACAGTTTTGTGATTTTTCATTTTAATGTTTTTATTTGATCTTCATTATTTATTTTTTATTTTTGATTCATCTGCTGTTGTCTACAGAGGCCCTGAGAGGCAAGTAGGAAAATAAATTCTGGTGACCCATTTAAGTAGTTTCTCTCCTGTGTTTAAGACTTAAAAACAGGTGGGAAAAAGGAAGTTAAAAAAGAGGAGTTACAGCCATTTTAAGAATTCATACGTGTTATTTCTATGGTCAATGACAGCCCCAAAAATTAAGAAAAGTAAACAGCTCTCTCCCAAATCTAAAAACTAGTCTGCTTAAACTCAAATATGTGATATCAAAAAGTATAAAATACGGAGCTGTTCCACAGACAATGAATGGGGAAAGATGATATAGATGACAACAACTGAAGCCTCTAGAGCCACTCGTCTCCAGGTGTCAGTTCAACATCTGCCCTGTTAGCACGAGCCAACACAACAGCAGCAGCCAACATCCAAAATCGAACTATTGAAAGGTCTTAACACACCTACTCCAACACCGAAACACCTTGAACCTGTCATCAAACCTGTTAATAACCTTTAGGTAACGTTAGCTGTGTGATGCTCCTGCAGTAGTAGTACAGTTAAACAATATTTTACCCATTTTAAATAGTAAAAGAAAAATCCATGTTCTACTCTACTAAACACAAAGTACATATCTATAGTTGTTATGTAAGTTCAGTTCAGTTCAGGATGAGATGTTACAATCCCTGATGCACATGCTTGAGACTATGAGTGGGAGTAATAGTGCTGTCTGGGAGTCAGAGTGGGAGCCAAAGGGTTAGTGGATAGGAAAGAAGGAAAGAGCAAAGGTAGATAGAAAAGTAAGGAGTAGCATAGGGAAGGCAGAGACAAGTCTGTGCAGACTGAAGACGCACACTCTACCTCTCCTACTCCCTCATTTTGATGAAGGAGGAGAGGGGAGAAAAGAGAAGAAACTAACATGAGAAAAACAAACCTAACTTTAATCAAGGTGGAGTTTAACTGGTTGATTGTTGTTGCGCATACTTGTAATTGTGGGTTAGAGTTGGAGTCGTTGTCAGTGGTGTTTTATGGCCCAAGTGGCATCTTTCCTCCTAATCCATAGCCTGTTCAGCTGCACCAGAGAGGGCTCTGATGGCCTCGAATTCCTATTTCTTTTAGCAGCCTGTTAGTTGACTTGCCTACAAAGCCTCTGCAACCCACTTCAACTTGGCAAATCTTTGCTTTCCAGCCGAGTTGTTCAGCGTCAGATTTTTATTAATGCCATATCTTATCGTGTCTGTCATGTCATGACATGATAGCTATGCATGGAGGAATTAAAACTCAGATGGAAGAAAACATGAATGCTTTTATTTAGAACATGAAGAAGGGGTGCACGTCAGCCTCTTGTGGCCAAAATGAGTATTAGTAACTAGAATCTGTGTCACAGATGAAAAAAAAAAAAGCAATTTCAGGAATCAAAACCTTTTTTTTTTTACCTATTGTTAAGTCATAAACACAGGAGAGAAAACAACTTGGATCAGACTTTGAGCATAGATCCCCAGTTCTTGTCTGACTTCTCTCTCAGAGCTTCTGTAGTTTCACATCACATGTTTGTTTTGTATCATTCTGGTCATTTATAATTTCTGTTTGGACCTTTTCTGTTTTTTGTTTTTCCCTTTTCATCCTCATCCTGGTTTGCGGTGCGGTATGTGTGATGCCCCGTGACCCCACAGAGACCTACCCCAGGATTTGTGTCCTGTGTACAGGCCCGGCGAGTGGGAGCAATTGCCATCAGAGCGAGACCTAAACCCCTTCAGCCGCTACGAAGCCCTTGATCCGAAGCGACCAATCGTCTTGGACGACATCGAATCAACCCTCTCAGAAACTGGTAACATCATGTCATCCATTGTTGACTTTATTCGGCTGCAGAGGGTCTGAAATGATCCTGTTCTCAATCGTAGCTTTGGATGTTTTGGCATTTTGATAATAGAGGGATTTGATGAAGAGATAAGTGAGTTAATTAAAGAGGAAGAGATTTTACACTTACTTTTAATGAGAAGACAATGGGAGTGCAAGAAAAGGAGGTGGTCAGTGTGGCTGTTGAACCAAATAAGGGAGCTACAGGGTGAATGTGTTTTGGCCCATCAAATGTGGGGCATGGGTGATGAGATGCGCTTTTGTTATTTTTGGATATCTGCCAACTGTTTTGATGATCTGGTCAACCTGAGTCGGACCAATGTTGCTCACACTGGGACAATCAAAACTCCAGTAGATGTGGGAGAGAGGCCTTCTGTGACAATCTTATCACATTGTGCAACAAAATATGACGGTGTCTGGACATAACAAGATTCTCCAGGTGCCCAAGTGACACTCTTACCTGTCCAAAGTACATAAGTGACAGTTGTCCAAAGTGTCAAGCGCCCTACCACAAATCAAGCTTTAGTCTTCTGTGATACTAAATTGAGTATCTTTGGGTTTTCATTGTTGGTGGGGTCATCATGATGGCCATTTTTCACTATTACCTGACATCATACAAACCAAATAAATAATTATAATCCAAAAATAAATCTACAGATTTATTGATAATGAAAATGTTTTGATGTGAAACAAATAACTGTTTCATGTTCTTAATACCAGGGAGCACAGAGGGCGAGCAGACAGCCAAGTCTCCGTCAGACGAAGGATTCACAGAGTTGGAGCCGACTGTCAACGGGAGCACTGAAGAAGCAGAGGGGACGTCCTCCTCCAAAATACCCAGCATCGTCAGCAGGGACCAACAGGAACTAGGACCAAGCTGCCCGGGCCGGGGGGACTTAAAGGACAAATCAATCGTGGGGCAAACTAAAGGGAAACTGGATGATGAAGAGGATGAAGGCGTAGCTCAGAATAGCTCCATTGAAGATGGAGAGTCAATAAAATCCTCGTCAGAGACTGAAAAACAGGGTGACTCACACGATAAACCTACAAACCGAGAGGAAACCAAAGATATAAAAGCTAAAGGGACCGAAGAGCTGCTAAACGGTGCACCTGAGAAAATAATCGGCGTGCCAGTGGACCAAAACAGGAAACTGAGTCTGAAGGAGGCTGCAGAGGTTTGTGGTAACTCGAGTCCAAGGAGGCAAAGCCCAGACGGACCAGCAGGTGGGGCCGAACTCAGCGAGGAGGAGAGACGGAGGAAAAATTATGAGGCAGAAGTGAAGTCGTGGCTGCTGGAGAGGATGCAGGCTCCAATAGAAGGTAGGGATCATAAACCATAAACCATCATTTGGGTGTTAAATGTCGGACAGTGGGGTTGCTGATGGAGGCTGCAGTGACATGATGGAGCGTGATATCAAACTAACCAAACTCTCTCTATGTTTCTATTTCCTCATTCTCCATAGACATGCTTTTCTCATCAGAGGAGAAGAGTAAAATCCCACCTATGTTCCTGTGCTTCAAAGTGGGGAAGCCAATGAGGAAGTCCTTTGCCACCGGGATGACTTCTAGCCCCGCCCACTCATTCGGGGGCCGGGGTAAACAGCCGGAGTACTGGTTCGCTGTGCCACAAGAAAGGTGAGACAATGAAAGATGATACTGGACTCTTGTCTTCAGCTAGCAATGTGCCTTTAACCAAACCACTACACTGTATGCATGTCTTTGTGTGTGTGTGTTTGTTTCAGGGTGGACCATCTGTATGCATTTTTCGTCCAGTGGTCTCCAGACGTGTACGGGAAGGAGGCTAGAGAGCAGGGCTTTGTTGTGGTGGAGAAAGACGAGCTGGACATGATCGACAACTTCTTCAGTGACCCTGCATCCTGCAGCTGGGAGGTGAGCTCGGTATAAAAGCAGGCAGACCACTCATTTCCCTCTACTTACATACCCTGTTTGACACAGGCAGTGAAGTCTTCTTTTCCTCGGTCTTGATGGAAAAAGTCATGTGGATAGCAATATTTAAATATTACTACTGCAACAAATATTATAAATGTATTTATTTTGGGGTGCCTTGTTTGTTGTTTATTGTCCCGCAAAGGCCAGTTGGTTGCCAATTTCTCATTATGGTTGCCTGAATCAACCTGACAACTGTTACTGTCATGTCCTGTTAAATTTATGCATCATTTATGCATCATCGGAGTATCGTAAATGGTGTACTGGTGCATCACTTTTAATGTTCCTGCCACAAGGAAATGTGGGAAGGCATTATCTTGTTTCCTTTAATAAGGGATGGTTCAGTGTATCCTACATGAAAGGAGATAAGAACGGAAGCACTGAAGCATCTTTCCTTGGCACTGAGACAGTCGAGCAGATCTTATCACGGATGCCACTTTACTTCTGGGTCATTTCACTCATTTAGGAACCATCCTAAGCAAAAAGGACTGTTCGACCGCAGCCTTTGTGTCATTGATTTCTCTCTAATGTTGACTTGTTTATATTCTTGTTTCACTCCAAGATCATCACCATTGATGAGGCGAAGCGTAGGCAGAGCTTCGGCAGCTGTGACGGAGAATTATCGGTGGATGCACTGCCCCTCCTCAGTGACACCAGTGATCTGCTGCAGGACACGCACATTGAGAAGGTATTTTTTTAACTCAAAGCAGTTGCCTGCAGCTGGTTATTTACCACATAGAATAATCCAGTTACTGACAACGTACTGATGAATATGCCTGATAATCTGATTATGTGTTTCCCCTCCAGCTTGCCTGTCGCCTGCCAGCCCGTGTGCAGATTTACCCCTGGAGACTGGCGTACAGCACTGTGAAACATGGGACCAGCCTGAAGACTCTGTACAGGAGCCTGGCAGACGTGGACAGCCCTGTGCTGCTGGTCATCAAAGACATGGATAACCAGGTAGATCCTGTTCAAAGGAAGGTGTTTTGTGGGAATGACTGTCAGCTCACTGGCTTATAATGCTGTGGGTGAACAGCAGTCTAAGGGGACAGGGAGGAAACAGAGGAAAATGTACCACTTACATCATTGTCGCTGTATTTATATTAGCGTGTTAGCTAAAATTGGGTAGCAAGCTAGCTTTCTGTGTGTGTCACTGCCCACATTGAACACAAAAACACTGGACTTTGGTGTCTTGTACACTACTGTAAAATCTGTCAGAATCATAAAACTTCAAAGTGGGTTTTAACCACTAGCTTCATTTGTTACAAGTCTTTTTCAACCTTAAACTGAATCTGACTCTTATCACAGATATTTGGAGCTTTCTCGACTCACCCCTTCAGAGTGAGCGAACACTGCTACGGCACAGGAGAGACATTCCTCTACAGCTTCTGCCCTGAGATCAAGGTTTGTACGAAGATAGTTTAAGAATTCAGTTTGGATGTTTAGCTTTATTTCTCAGAAGGTAATATCAGACTGTTTGCTCTCCATTTTCAGGTGTACCGCTGGACAGGGGAGAATTCGTACTTCGTGAAGGGCAATACTGATTCTCTGCAGATGGGAGGAGGAGGGTAAGTAGATCTATGAGCCGTGCTGGAAATTACAGGCTTGTTAAAGCTGGAATGGGGAACTTTTGTTTTCTCCCTCTGGCAGTGAGAGTAAATACATAAACACTGTTGAGACATGCTCATAACTTATGCCTGCAGGTGAGCTCACTGCTTCTCCCCACCCCCAGGGGAGCTCTCTTCAAGTCTTTTTTTAAAAAACATTTTTATTGAAGGGTTCACATGAGCTGACTTTTCAAGGTTATTAATTTCCCACACTTTTCAGCAGTGCATTACTGTAATAGCTTTCTGTGCAACTTTTGTTTGGATTAGAACTTGCTCACCATACACGAACGTGGTGCATCACAGTAGTATAACCACCACAGCTCCCCTGTCATGCAAATGTTTTGTTGAGGATTTTACACAGTTATGCCTGAAAAGACTTTGATAAGTAATCTTTCACTGAAAAGAGAGACACTGATCGCATTATTTATTTGTTTAATGAAAAGTTAAACTTGAAAATGAATTAGTTGCTTCAAGTGAAGTACTTGAAAATGAAAAAGTAGTACTTGACAAAGTATGTGAAAGTCCTTGAATTTCATTTCACACTGTCTGCATGACCCCTGTTCTGACATACTCCCAGCTGCTGCTCTGTCGCTATGGTTTCTCTTCCCTTCGTTTTTGATTCATGATCATTTCAAACTATCAACATACATTATGTACTATCAGAAGAAAACGGCAGAGTCACGTACATACAGGTGAATAATATATTTAGGGTGGGGCAACACAATGGTTTGAGTTGAAGGTGTGAGAAAGAATAGTATCAGTAACATTGTTAACACTGTGCTACATTACAGAGAAATACAAAACCGTACTAATGAACCTTCATTAATATAGGCCTATATTTTATCTACAAGTGCACGTCACACACTGAGCGAGCCGCCTGTTAATGACGCTGTCAGCAAAGCAGTAATGATTGTGCTAAGTGGCTAATGGGCATGTAGCTACTTACATGTTTCAGATGATACGTCATGTTTGTAGTCGGCCAATGAAGATGAGTTTACATATCACCTTGGGTTCGTCCTTCACCTTCTCAAAATGATCCCACACTTTGGATTTCCTGCCCGACATGTTATTAACTAGCCTGTGGAATAACCGCAGGCACCAGCCCTGGAAATTAACCTGACTCCTGTCTGACTGCTGAGCGTGGCTACTTCCTGTGTCTGTCTTTTCAAATTAAATTCCCACATGGTCCATTCATATAGGTTTTGATTTATTTTCACAGGGCACCGTTCCTATTAGAGTTTTATGTTTGTTTGTTTGTTTTTTTCTGCTGACTAATGACCTTTCTGGTCGATTGATGTCTGGTAAACTATACGGGGGCAGCCCTAATTAATCGGCCCACTCTGTTGCCTTGTAGTGCTTCTAATGACTTTACTGTATCACTATATGTGAATGAAAACAACCAATCAGAGCTTCGGGACCTCTAAAGCAGCTGTCAATCACTGCTTGTGAACTATAAATCAAGATTTTGTTACTGCATTGCCTATTTGTTACCTCAAATGTTTTCCGAAACGTATTTTAGTGTACTGTTTAGCTGTAAAATGAGAAACTTTGTCAACCTTTCGCCACATTGGAAACAGTAGAGCTAAACAAAACACCACCAACTGGCCAAAGCAAAGTTTCTGAAAACATTTGAGATGAGAAATAGGCAATGCAGTAACAGGATCTTGATTCATATTTGTGACGGCAGTTTGGGAGCAGTGATCGATATGATTGACAGCTGCATTAGAGACTCCTCAGGGCTGATTGGCTGTTTTCGGTGGGACATGGTAGATTCTAATGAAGCAGTAGAAAGAGGAGGAGGGACATGATTGTTTTAAAGGATTATTAATATTCTTAAACCTTTGTTTGCCATCAAATAACATCCACCTGTTTCCTGACTTTCCTCCGCAGTGGTCAGCTGGGTCTGTGGCTGGACGCCGAGCTGTACAGAGGCACCACCACCAAATGCGCCACCTTCAACAACCAGCCACTCTCCGCCCAGCAGGACTTCAACATCCACAGCGTGGAGGTGTGGACCTTCGAGTAAACTCACCTGCTCCCAGCTACTCCGACATTCACTCTCCGCTCCGAACCCTCAGACACCCCCAAGTCTATAACGCACCACTTGGAGGCAAATCTAGCTACCCCACAATGACACTAAATGTTGTGTGAGAGAAGCGTGTGCAGTCGTTACGTTGACCTGAAACGTCTGTCTTCTGTAGCCTGTTCCGAGGTGGGTTTGACCTGCAGGTAGGTCGGCCAGTTCATGTCTGGTTCCTCCTTCCTTTGAATGTGAAGTGTGAGAAAGTGTTGCTCAGTTTATTGGCTGCCTTAGACATCCGTTGACGCCTCCAGCTTTCCCAGCATGCAGACTGCCTTACCACCAAAAGCTTACGAAGAGAGGAGGCTGCTGATGTTACTGTCGAGGCTATCACAAAAAACGGAAGTGTGTCGATTTGTTCAGAAATAATGATGTAATTAGTTTGGGAATGTACAGGACTGTGTGCTGAAGACGTTTGAAACTTTTTTTTATGACGCGATGAATTTCAAACTTAAAGGAAGGGAGGTTTTTTTTTGTTGTTGTTTTTGGATCGTCCACCATTAAATTAATTTCCAGAGCGGAAAATGTTGTAATTGTTTACAATGAAAGTGCTGCACTTCCTCTGACGGCCATCTTGTTCTCTTGTCTTTGAGTTTTAGATGAACCGAATGAGAATGTTCCATTGCATTTACTCACAAGTACTTACGTTAATTCCCCCTGTACAATCCAAAACAAAGCCAGGTTCGCAATGACCAAATATGTTTTTATTTTAATTTCACATACTGTTGTGAGCTCATCATATTTTATAAAATATTTTAGATTTTTTTATTTTTGCATTTTATTTTTACATTGTTTTTTTTATAAAGTCGTGTTGTATTTTTTTGTTAGTGGTTGTACTTTTATAGAGATGTTGTGTAAAATGTTTCCGATCGGACCCAACAAGCACTATAAGTGATTGTTTGTCAGTATTGAATTCATATCTCAATTCATTCGACTGAATTTATAAATATGATTTTCATGCGTGGTCGTTATTCAGAGAGCCAGTACAAGTTTAACATGATGTCACTTTGCACTATGGTATTAATCGACAGTCAATGCTGTGTTGTGGCCCTGTGTAATTAAGCATTTCCTCCATGTAAAAATTGTTACTGAATGCTGTTGGAATACAGCTACAGGAGGGGAAGCTTCTTGTCCAGCCACAGGTCAGCCTCTGCTTTACTTCAAAAATGGAAAAGGGACCGTGTGTTTTTGCACTCTTGATATGCCACTAACTAAAAATTCAGATCTACTAACATGGAAAAGAAATGTTCGTTTATATCCCGTGTATCCAACACAGGCCTGTAGTGCATGAATATGCAGTACTGCAAATGTCTGACACCACTGTTATGATGATACCTGCCATACTCTTCACTAATGCCAGTTATCGCTTCATGTGAAAATGAGCTTTGTTGTCTTGTGTTGTAACTGTGAATGCTCCCTGAGTATTATTTCTTGTGAATCCAAAACTGCTGTGATATCACTAAGGATCTATTTATTGTGTTGTTATTGCAACCACATTTAAACCTAAATAAATGTTAAATATATACAGATATGATCAGTGGCTGTGTTGTTTAAGTCCAATTTTATTTCCATGTGTTCCAGTTCCAGTTTTCTGGAATTTAAAGGGTACATTCAGTCATTTTCAACATGGACCTTTTTCCCCATGTCGTCGTGTCTAAGTGACTGATGGGAACGTGTTCTGAAACTGGTTCAGCATTGAGTGAGAGGGCTGCAGCCAGTCACCACAAAAACAGGTCGCAGTGTAACCGCCTGGGGCATTTGTTTACCGTCAATTTACATCAACTAAAACTGCTCTATTCGCCACTGACAGGCTCAGGTTATTATGCTGAATTCATCTATCCATCTATTTCAGCTGCTTATCCGAAGCCAGGTTGCGAGGGCAGCAGCCTGAGCAAAGTATTCCAGACATCCCTCTCCCTAGCAACGCTTTCCAGCGCTTCCTGGGGGACCCTGAGGTGTAATCCCTCCAGTGTGTTCTGGGTCTGCCCCGGGGCCTCCTACCTGTGGGACGTGCCTGGAACACACTAACAGGAGGCTGCAGGAGGCGTCCTTATCTGATGCCCAAAACTTCTCAACTGACTCCTTTCATTGCGAAGGAGCAGCGGCTCTACTCCGAGCTCCCTCTGGAAAAGGGATCCCTACAGAGACTGACCTTTTTGTTACCCCTCCAAGAATTGCCACCTTAACGTGGTGGAGGGGTTTGTGTATCCCGTGATCCTGGAAGCTGTGTTGCCTTGGGCTGACAACCCCCGGTAGGGTAATATCTTTTTTTTAGCCCAATAACAGCCCCAAACCCTCAGCTTCGCATTCCCTCACTTGTGAACAAACAGAGGGCAAAGCTTTCGATTTACTGGTCTATCTACGTCCCAACCCTCACCTATGGTCATGAGCTCTGGGTGGTGACCGACAGAATGAGATTGCGGATACAAGCAGCCAAAATGACAACCGGAGGGAGCTCGGAGTAGAGCCGCTGCTCATTTGCAGAAGAGGTCAGTTGAGGTTGTTCGGGCATCTGATCAGGATGCCTCCTGGGCACCTCCCATTCGAGGTGTCTCAGGCACGTCCCACTCATGTCGACGTTGATAATGACTCCCTGGCTACCGCGTTTATCACATTATTAGACTCCATTGGCTTCAGTCAGGGTGTATATGAACCCACTCACTGTTTTAACCATACCCTCGATCTAGTTCTGACGTATGGAATTGAAATTGATAACCTAACAGTCTTTCCACAGAATCCCTCGCAATCGAATCATTATTTGATTACTTTTGATTTCTTTTTACTCGATTACACGCCACTCAGCAACAGTTACTATACTAGATGTTTATCAGATAGTGCTGTCGCAAAATTTAAGGAAATGATTACTCCGCCGTTAAATTCAATACCAAGTCCTTCAGTAACAGAGGTTTCCCGTACCGACTTTAACCTCTCCCGAATTGATCATTTTGTTGATAGCGCCGTAAGCTCGCTGCGAACAACACTTGACTCTGTAGCTCCTCTTAAAAAGAAGTTAACAAAGCAAAGAAAGTTTGCTCCTTGGTAAAACTCTCAAACCTCAAACTTAGCAGTAATGATTTTATGAGCTTTTTTAATGACAAAATTCTAACTATTAGAGGCAAAATTCATGACCTCCTGTCCTCAGATAGTACCTATCTAACCTCAAACACAGCTGTAAGACCTAATATATATTTAGATTGCTTCTCCCCAATTTCTCTTCAAGAATTGACCGCAGTGATTTCTTCATCTAAATCATCAACGTGTCTCTTAGACCCCATCCCAACTAGGCTACTCAAGGAGGTCTTACCTTTAGTTAACACTCATATATTAGATATGATCAATAAATCCTTATTAACAGGCTATGTACCACAGTCTTTTAAAGTAGCTGTAATTAAACCTCTACTAAAAAACCCTGGAACCAGAGGTGTTAGCCAACTATAGACCAATATCTAATCTTACCTTTATGTCAAAGATCCTTGAGAAAGTAGTCGCAGACCAGCTGTGTAATTTTCTCCATGATAATAATTTATTTATTTAGAGTGCATCATAGCACTGAGACAGCACTAGATAAAATTACAAATGACCTTCTGATTGCTTCAGACAAAGGACTCGTCTCTGTACTTGTTTTATTAGATCTTAGTGCGGCGTTTGACACTATTGACCATCAAATTCTGCTACAGAGACTGGAACACTTAATTGGCCTAAAAGGTTCTGCACTAAGCTGGTTTAAATCTTATTTATCTGATCGTTTTCAGTTTGTTCACGTTTATAATGAATCATCCGTACGTACTAAAGTTTGTTTTGGAGTTCCGCAAGGTTCTGTGTTCGGACCAATCCTATATATGTATTATTCTATGTATGCTTCCTTTAGGCAACAGCATTAGAAATCACTCTATAAATTTCCATTGTTATGCGTATGATACACAGTTGTATTTATCGATGAAGCCAGAAGAAAGTAATCAATTAACTAAACTCCATAACTGCCTTAAAGACATAAAAACCTGGATGAGAACCAATTTCCTAATGTTAAATTCAGACAAAACTGAAGTTATTGTTCTTGGCCCCAAACAACTCAGAGAATTTTTATCTGATGACATAGTTTCTCTCGAAGGCATTGCTCTGGCCTCTACCACTACCGTAAGAAACCTCGGAGTAACATTTGATCAAGATTTGTCTTTTAATTCTCATTTAAAACAAACCTCACGGACTGCATTTTTTCATCTGCGTAATATTGCGAAAATTAGGCCTATCCTGACCCGAAAAGATGCACAGAAATTGGTCCATGCTTTTGTTACCTCAAGGCTGGATTACTGTAACTCTCTATTATCAGTTACCTCTAGTTAGTCTTTAAAAACCCTCCAGCTAATTCAGAATGCAGCAGCACGTGTACTAACAGGAACTAAGAAACGACATCATATTTCTCCTGTTTTAGCTTCTCTGCACTGGCTCCCTGTAAAATCCAGAATTGAATTTAAAATCCCACTGTTAACTTATAAAGCTCTAAATGGTCAGGCTCCGTCATATCTTAGAGAGCTCATAGTGCCTTATTATCCCACCAGGACACTGCGTTCTGAGAACGCAGGGTTACTCGTGGTCCCTAAAGTCTCCAAAAGTAGATCAGGAGCCAGAGCCTTCAGCTATCAGGCTCCTCTCCTGTGGAATCATCTTCCTGTTGCGGTCCGGGAGGCAGACACCGTCTCCACATTTAAGACTAGACTTAAGACTTTCCTCTTTGATAAAGCTTATAGTTATGGCTGGCTCAGGCTTGCCTTGTACCAGCCCCTAGTTAGGCTGACTTAGGCCTAGTCTGCCGGAGGACCACCTATAATACACCGGGCACCTTCTCTCTCTCTCTCTTGTATCCTATTACTGTATCTTGCTAACTCAGCCATTCTGGATGTCACTAACTCGGCTTCTTCTCCGGAGCCTTTGTGCTCCACTGTCTCTCAGGTTAACTCGTATTGCAGCGGTGCCTGGATAGCGTGACGTGTGTGGTTGTGCTGCTGCTGTGGTCCTGCCAGATGCCTCCTGCTGCTGCTGCTGCTGCTGCTGCCATCATTAGTCATTAGTCATACTTCTACTGTTATTATACACATATGATTATTATCACACATGTATACTGCAATATACTAATATATACTTTAAACATATTGTACCACAGTAGCCAGAACTATAACGATAATATTATTACTTTCATGAATGTTGTTGTAAGCTACTGTCATTACCGTCTGTCCTGCATCTCTGCATCTCTCTCTCTCTCTCTCTCTCTCTCTCTCTCTCTCTCTCTCTCTCTATCTGGGTGAAGTAAGGGTTTGTCCTATCCAAAACAGAGTTGGTGGTTAAACTCAGGAAACTCCAAGGCACTCTCTTTGGAAAAATTAAAAAGCCTTTATTGTTATGGCTTGGTCATCTTAAGCCTTTAAAAACTCTGGCGTGTTTCGGCATACAAGCCTTCATCAGGGAGTCGGCGGTTATTGGAACAGTGGACAGATGAACCAAAACTGCTTGTGAGTCTTATTTTGTTTCTGTAGACTTCAAAATAAGTAGTAATAAGTAATAGTTTTACGGTGATAAAATTGCAGTTTATTTGAATGGAGTCTGGTGGGTTTGGTGATAGTGATTTTTAAGCTGTTAATGATAAAACAAACAGGATCTCACTCATTACCAGAAAGGTACCTCTGCAGGGGTCCATAATGTCAGACAGTTTAATAACAACCTGAGCCTGGCAGTGGCAAAAACAAGAACTTTTAGCGGATGTAAATTTTTACAGTCTCACTCAGTACTGGACCAATTTAAAGAAGTATTATTTCCATCAGTCACTTGGACACAACCATGAGCAAACAAGGTCCACGTTGAAAAATACCCAACTTCCCCTTTAATGTCCAGATCACATTTAATACAATTGATTTTACCAATCATTAACACAGGCCTCATTGTGTCTTGTTATTGTCTGACTGAGGACTCAGTTACTGTGATCAACTTACAGCGGGACATCCACAATAGGAGGAAGTCATCACCCCCTCAAAGATCCATAATTAAGAAGATGAAACACTCGGGAGATTGTAACTGACTCACTCCCAGGTCTAAATTGATTAAAAGGAAGAAAAAAGAAGTGAAGAGGTTTCACTCCACCGCTGATTTCAGACACCACTTTATTTTTTATTTTTTAATCTTAAATTTGATTGGCTTACGTCATAGAAAATATTTGTAGTTTTTATCAAAGCTACATAAAACTTTAACTATCTACGTTTCATTACATTGCATTTCCTCCTCTGCAATATCCCTGAAATACTTTTTATTTATGTTTTTTTTACAGACAGTAAAGAGATGGCAACTGTATGCCTACAGTGTTTGGTGTGAGGGCTCAAGGAAAATAGACCGAGTGATATCTCTTCGCAAACATAGACGATCTCCGGCAGGTTTCCAGCCTATGTGAGACGTTTCCCAGCAGCGACCCGACACGGAAACAACTGATACTTTTCAGAATAACATTAGAAACATGGCGAAAGGCAAACCTGACTTAGATGAAGAAACTGATGAAACTTGTATTTTCTGTTTGATAGCCAACGAGCAAGACAAAGAAACGCGAATCATTAAAAGGGTAAGATACTTTGTAAAGGTACAGTTGTCAAACTGTGGTTTTCACGGTATGTTACACTTTTACATCAGCTGTGTTGTGGGTTAAACACTTTTTGGTTAAACTCAGGAAGTGTTATATTTCTGGTTTTATCTGTTGCCTTTATACATCCATGCTGTACTCTCTCTTACACAAACACACACTCTTCTCCTATATTGTACATTTAGTTTATTAAGACAAACTTACATTTTCTTCATACATTTATATATTAGTAATAATATGAATGTACTGAATTCTGTACATTGACTGCATGTGCATAAGAGCAAAATGTATGAATGTGTATGAATATATGAATAGAAGAGGGAAAATGTATGAATGTGTGAATGAAGAAGATGGATATATAGATGGATAGATAGATGCTTGAGTCAAATGTATGAATGAATGTAAGACTGGGTTAGTTAGAAAATATAGTAAAAGAGTAAAATGTATGAGTTTGAAAATATGTAATTTTGAGAGTTAACAGTAATAATAACTGCATTAATGTCAATTAAAAGAGTTTAGAAAAAAGTAGAAAGCATGAAGAACTGAGTGAAAAAAATTGAAAAAAAAGGGTAGTATGTATAAATAATTGAGTTAAAACATATGAAAACTAGAGAAAAATGTATGAATGTGTAGGTGAAAAGATATACAGTTCAGATATGAAAATGTTAAGATATTTAAAGGAGAGACAAATGTATGAATCAATGTAATAATGTGTTAGTTAAAATATATATATGAATAAGAGAGTGAAATGTATGGAGTGAGTAAAAATATATAAAAATGAGAGTGAAATGTATGAATGTGTGAGAAAAAAATATACAGTATTAAATAAGTTTGAAAATATATAGATTTGAGAGTCAAGTGTACTTAAGAATGTGTTTGTTAAGAATATATATGAATAAGAGGGTTAAATGTATGAAGGAGTGAGTAAAATATATAAAGATTAGAGTAAAATGTATAAAAGTATGTGTTAAATTGTACAACATGAGAGTGACAATGTATGGATGTGTGCATGAAAGTATACAGTATAAATATTAGTTTGAAAATATATACATTTAAGAGTTAAACATAGGAATGAATGTATGAATCTGTTAGTTTAAAATACCTATGAAAATGAGAGTAAAATGTATAAATATGGGTAAAAATATACACTGGAAATATAAGTTTGAAAATATAGAAGTTTGAGGGTTTAATGTATGAATAAACATGAATGTGTTAGTTAAAATATATATGAATAAGAGTAGAATGTATGAAGGACTGAGTGAGAATATGTTTAAAAATGAGAGAGAAAAAAATTTGGTATTTGAAAATAAGTTACTGTGAAAGTCTTTCCCCCACAGTGGAGGAGGAAGTGCCTTTATGCTCATGGCACGGGCACTTTATCCTCTGTTTCCTGCCACACACAACTTTTACATACAAATATTTTTAACAATGCTGCATTCACTGGCCTGTTAACAGGTTAACGTGTTTGTTTCATCTCTTTGTTTCCATCCTGTCGGACAGAACAAGGAGCTGGTGTGTTTCAGAGACATTTGGCCTGCTGCTCCTCACCATTACCTGGTCGTACCCAGAGAGCACATACACAGCTGCTTCTCGCTGCACAAAGGACACATCGACTTAGGTCAGTTATAGTGGATCACTACAAATTATAAGTACTGCAAATACCATTGAACCACTATTTCTGCTCCTCTGCTACAGCTACTGCCGTTGCTACTAAAACTACTAACGTACTGCTGCCAGTAGGCCTACTACTACTCTTACCTACTACTAATGATAATATTACTACCACTATTAATAAGGAGATATTTAAGCTTTCTCATGCTGGCTGTCAGTTTTATCATGTCGTGTCTTTACAAAGAAATAACTGAGTCTTTTATCTAACAGTTGAAAGGATGGCTGAAATGGGGAGAGCTGTCCTACACGACCAAGGGATCACTGATATAAACGACATGAGGTAGATAAAGACAGGTAGTATGTTTTGGGTGTGTGTGTGTGTGTGTGTGTGTGTCTGTGTGTGTTGGTGTGTGTGTGTGTGTTGACTTTTAATGAACACACATATTAAGGAATAGTTTGACATTTTGGGAAATGATCAGTGGAGTGTTGGCTTGGGTGGTATCACGGTATCAAAGTATGCCATTGTATTTAACAGGGAGCCAGTGGAGCTGCTGAAGGGCAGGAGTGATGTGATAGGTGGAGGGGGTTCTGGTGATGATGTAAGCAGCCGACTTCTGGACCAGCTGGTTTGTGGATGGACTTGAGAGGGAGACCAAAATGAAGCAAGTTACAGTAATCAATACTGGATGTAACCAGGGTGTGAACAGTAATGGCGGTACTGTGCGGTGTGAGGGATGGGGGTTGCCCTTATAATTTAATGGGGCCTGGCAGCATCAGGGGGAAACGCATCGGGACAAGGACGAAAGTTAAGGTGGCAAAAGTCTGACTGGGGTGGATGGGTCCAACAAACACTGACTTTCACACAAGAGAGCAGTGTTAGCATCCTGTTAGCTTCTAAAGCCAAACCCTGCTCTTTTTTCCTAAGCCTTACCATGTGAATTAGTTGTTGAAGGAAAAAAACTACAATTCGTGGTGTTGTACCAACGTAGTGCGTTTATTTTGAAAGAGACTGTATGTAAACGATACATTTCCTGTGAAAACAGAAGTGTATCTTGAAAGAAGACAAAGCATGTAACAGGCAGAACTTGACACGGTGTCCCAGAGCTTCAACAACCGACACTACCATCATAATCACTACAACCACTATTTGCTTGTCAGTGTGCTGATCATTACATTGATGTGTTTTCCTCCACAGGCTGGGGTTCCACCAACCTCCCTTCACTTCAGTTGATCACCTCCACCTCCATGTGCTCGCCCCCGCCAATAAAATCTTCAAGTACCTGGAGTTTAAGTTCATTCCAAGGTCCTTTAGGTTTGTTACTGTGAGTGTTGAAGACTAGAAATCCCCCATACCACTTTCCTTGCTCCTGACAATTCTCTTATAATATTAAGGTCATTGCAGTGTTAAATATGCAAAGTGAAAATTTCAGTTTTTTATGGCAATCTAGAAATCCCATTAGTTTTTATATGACATACACTTTTAGTAATGAGTGGATCTTCAAGCGTTTATGTATCAGTTTAGGCCGGGTTATGTGAATAACATATATTCTAATTCTAATAACATACATTCCCAAAGGCCTTGAAAACTGCGGTCATAAAGCCTCTCCTAAAGAAGAGCAGTCTTGATGCCACAGTACTGAACAACTACCGGCCCATTTCAAATCTGCCGTTTTTAGGCAAACTCCTTGAGAAAGTTGTTTACCAACAGCTGACTGACTTTCTCCTAATGAACAACTCCTTTGATGTTTTCCAGTCAGGTTTTAGACCCCATCACAGCACTGAGACCGCTCTTATTAAGGTGACAAATGACATCCGCCTGAACACTGACGCAGGCAAAGTCTCAGTTTTAGTCCTGCTAGATCTGAGTGCTGCTTTTGACACTGTCGATCATGAGATCCTGTTACAGAGATTAGAGGACTGGGTGGGCATCTCTGGCAATGCTCTAAATTGGTTGAAGTCCTATCTAGAAGACAGGAGGTACTTTGTTGAAATTGGTAACTGTGCCTCAGACCACATGGCCTTGACCTGTGGGGTGCCCCAAGGGTCAATCCTGGGACCCCTTCTGTTCAATCTATACATGCTGCCTTTAGGCCAGTTAATACAAAGTAATAATGTGTCCTACCACAATTATGCAGACGACACTCAGATCTATGTGTCACTGACAGCAGGTGAATATGGACCAGTAGATTCACTCTGTCACTGCATCCAACAGGTCAGTGTGTGGATGCAAAACAACTTTCTCCAGCTAAATTCAGACAAGACTGAAGTCATCGTATTTGGTCCACAGAAACAAAGAGAAAGTGTCAGCAGTCACCTCCAGTCTCTCTCTCTAAAACCTACAAATCAGGTTAGAAATCTCGGGGTAATAATGGACTCAGACTTGAACTTTAACAGCCACATCAAATCAATAACATCAGCAGCCTTTTACCATCTAAAAAACATTGCCAAAATCAAAGGTATAGTGTCTAAACCTGACTTGGAGAGACTTATCCATGCATTTGTCTCTAGTAGGTTAGACTACTGTAACGGCCTGCTCACTGGCCTCTCCAAACGGGCCGTAAGACAGCTGCAGTACATCCAGAATGCTGCTGCTCGGGTCCTGACCAGAACCAGGAAGTACGAGCACATTAGTCCTGTGCTCAGGTCTCTACACTGGCTTCCTGTGGCTCAGAGAATAGACTTTAAAGCAGCTCTGCTTGTGTACAAGTCTCTCCACGGCCTAGCACCAAAGTACATCTCTGACATGTTAGTGCCATATGAACCATCTCGGACTCTGAGGACCTCAGGGACCGGCCTCCTGCTGGTGCCCAGAGTCAGGACTAAACATGGGGAATCAGGGTTCCAGTTTTATGCAGCTAAAATCTGGAACAGTCTTTCTGAAGATGTGAGACAGGCGTCTACTCTGACAATGTTCAAATCTAGGCTCAAAACAGCTCTATTTCACTGTGCATATGACTGAAAGGATCTTATCTGCACTCTTCTCTTTTAAAGTTCATTTTATAATGATTATTTATGTTTTTATTTTGTATTGTGATTTTAATGCATTTTCTTCTTCTGTAAAGCACTTTGAATTACTTTGTGTACGAATTGTGCTATACAAATAAACTTGCCTTGCCTTGCCTTGCCTATTCTAATCCTCACTCTGAGGAAAAAAAAAAGCGTTGTGGAGCGTTCATTGCCCTGTGTCCATGAATGTTAATCTCTTTACAGGAAAGCAGTCTTCGGCAGCGTCTCAAGGGTATAACTCCACCAGTCAAGAAGGCAAAGGAGCAACAAACATCTCTGAACCAGAATGAGCGATGTGCAGGTGGTGCTTTTTGTTTACCATGTTGGGGCACGACGACATCATAAACTCTCAAGAGCAGTATCTGGGAACTGAGTCGGTAAATGAGATAATGAAGCAGGTATATTAATTAGATATTAAAGGAAAGCCAAAGGACTGAGACGTCACTGTAGAGACAATGACCACACTCGCTGAATGTCTGTGTGCAGCAAACAGTCTTGGCTTAATGTGTGTATGAATGTATGTATGTTGGCAAAGTGTGAAATGAATTACACTGTAATGGTTGGTGATATATGAAAAAAATGGACTGACTCCATTAAATGCCATGGTACTGTGTGTACTTGGGTGTATTTGTGTGCACAACTACAATCTGTCCTTTTGGGATTGAAGAGAGTTTCTGTTTATTACTGCAGAATACATCTGGAAAGTCCTTGAACACATTTTCCAAAATTTTCTGAAATTAGCCAGAAAAACAAACACAGTCATGTGAAAATCATAACCACCCCAAACTCATTATAAGCCTCAGGAACAAACATGTGTACTTCCTACACTAGAATACTGTGTGCCTCCATGTTTTGTGTGTCACTCACTGAGTTTGTGATAATTAAATTAACATTTCTTTGAGAATGTATACCATGTATTAATGTCAACCGAAATAGTAAGATTGTTCTTGTTGTTGTTGTTGTTGTTGTTAATTATTTGTGGCGAATAAAAATCCCAAAACTGTCAGTGTTGTGATTTTTTTGGCAGCCTCAGAGTTTGAAGTTTTTCTTTTTCTGTAATATGATCATGAGGCATGCCTGGATGAAATCAGATTCACAATCAAAGTGAAAGGGGGATTCAAACTAGGTTTTAGTTGATTTTGAACACAACAATGTAGTGTTTCAAATAATTTAAAATATAAGAAACAATGTTTTTGTTTTTATAAAATACACAAATATTTAATATATTTACTTGCCAGTGATTAATACAGACAAGTGTTTTGGATTTCACGAATGCAATGTCTGACAGCTCATACTTGAGTAGCTTGACAATGGAATTTCCGTGTTTCCCCTGAACGCAGCCTTGGAGCGACTCGATGAGCTCTGTCAGCAGCTGGTCGTCCTGACTCCAGACAGCAGACACGCCCAGACTTCAAAGGTAGCAGCCTCAACACTACATTGATGACATAAGTTGAGAGACGATAATGGGGACTCAGGACGCTGCAGGGAGCGAAGACTGTCCTTTCTGCCTGATAGTGAACAACCAGAGCGACACAGAGATCCTGCTGAGCGTGAGTACCCGACTCTTCCTCCATGTTCAGGAAGTAAACAGTGCAAACTCCTGACTCTGTGTCTCTGGACAGGATGATGAGCTGCTCTGTTTCCGTGACATGAAGCCTGGAGCCATTCATCACTACCTCGTTATTCCCAGGACTCATATTGACAACTGCAAATGTCTCCAGGGGGACCACATACCTCTGGGTGAGTAAGACTCTGATCTATACATGTCTGTTTCACTGTTTGTTAGCAGGTCAGTATTGGTAAGAGTTCAATAGAGACAGATGAGTCAGCAGCCATTGATTTATTAAATTCATTTAACTGTGAATTTAAGACACTGACAAAGCAAGGCAGCTTTATTTGTGTAGCACATTTCACACACAAGGGCAGTTTAAAGTGCTAAAATGATGATTTAAAAAAGATACTGAGAAGAGTAAGGAGAAAAAAAGATATATAAGGTGAATATAATCAAAAATGAATTTAAAAAAATCATTAATAATTTTTCTATTATAATATGAACATAAAGGCATTTATTGTCTCCAAAGAGATCATGATTAGGCTAAACACGACATCAGACATCAGGTATCATCCTCTCTGATGTGAATAAATTCTCCTCTGGAACAGGAATACCCTCTTACACACTCTTCTTCCCTTTAACTACAAATTTAAACTTTGTACTTTGGATCTGACTGTCTACTTAGGGACTGTTCTTTACTTATCAGAGCAGAGGGGTGGCTGGAGTGTGACTTTGTATTTTGTTTTTGTGGGTTTTTTTTAAAGTCTCCCTGAGTGACGGGGGAAATAAATGACCCTTTCACCATTACACGTACCATTACATGTACGATGGAACCATACTAATTTGATTTGTTTGTTCCTAGTGGAGCGGATGATAGAAATGGCGAGGAGTGTACTAGAGAAGAATAAAGTCAGCGACATGAATGACGTCAGGTGAGTCACTCTGCTGAGATGACATCAGAGTTGTGACTTCATTTGCTTCATGACAAGTTTTTTTTTTTTATCATTTCTTTGCAAACCTTTGCTCATGTGTCTGTTTTCACACTCGCACTGACAGGATGGGGTTTCACATTCCTCCATTCTCATCTGTTCCCCACCTCCACCTCCACGCTCTGGCTCCAGCCAGTAAGATGAACTTCAAGGCGCAGCTTCACTACGGGCCACAGTCGCACTGGTTCATTACAGTGAGTGACATCCAAGATGGATGGATGCATTTACCTGTGGAGACTTGAGCGTGCCAATAAAATAATTTAAGCTGTATAGCATGATAAATAATAATTAAAAAAAAACATGTAAGATTGTTAATATGCTCTTAATAATGCTCTGTTGCAGGTCGACAAGGTGCTGTCTCAGTTGAGGGCTCGTGGCAAGGTCAGATGAAGAGATACAAAGAGTCTGAAGGTGCAACTGTCTTTTTTTATGTTGACAGGTTATTTGCTGTAATCCCCTTACACTAGGAATTTCAAATCACCGTCCATCTGCCTTGACATTTTATGACGTATATTTCTCAATGTATTGGTGATTAAGTTGTGGATAAAAGTGGAATAAGGGCTGTTTTTGTTCAGGTGGAAGTGATAAAAGTTTTTAAAAATGCATTCTAGTCCTATTAAATGTCAAGTTATGAAATGAGGTGAGAATTATAGAATTTAGGATATGCATTAATTATTTAGATTTAAACCTTGAAGACTGAAAACACATGTCTCATATACTATTATAAAAGTCACATATGAGAAATCATTATTTTCTTTTTTTATTGCCAAATGAATTCAGCATTTACAGTGATGGACAGTTTACTTGTCTGTTTAATATGAAGCAGATCAATTGTAACAGCTGCTTATACATTTGATATCTTTGTGTCATAATTTATTTGATGAACTGGGGTGCAATCTGAGTTTTTAATCCAAATGTAATGTTATTTATAATTTTAATAAAAGATCTTGAGAAGCTCGTAATCATGGGATCATCTCTGACAAAGGTCTCAAAGGTTGCATAACGCTGGTCAGGATTCAGTCAGCGCTTTCAAGATTGGCATCATGTGCCAGTGGGTGCGCAGATATCTGAAGGATTTGTTGGCAGCTCTTTTTTTTTTTTCATCTTCAGAAAACAAAAGTTATCAGCAGTGACTCAAGATGCATCACTGGTTTTCACAACTTTCAATGAGCCACTAGATGTCAGTAGTGTAGCTTGCAACTCTTGTCAGTATTTTTGTTTTACAGTGGGCATGTTTTTATTACTTATTCGAAAACAATAAAATAAGAGATGTCAAAAATTAGCCTTTCATATTTGGAATCTTCTGTAGTTCATACAGATGTTATTGTACAGAAACTATGAAACAGGGCCCAAAACTATAACATCTGTCAGCAACAGCATGTCAGAGTCTGGAATAAGTTTTCATGCAGCAATCAAAATAAATGACACAATCTCTCAGACTGACTGCTGCTATAGATAGATAGATAGATAGATAGATAGATAGATAGATAGATAGATAGATGCTTGAGTCAGATGTATGAATGAATGTAAGAATGGGTTAGGTAGAAAAGCTAGCTGGAGAGAGCTGAAATGAAACCAGCCGTGGACAAACCGGTATCCTGTCCGGTGACGTTACATTCCTGACATTCTACGTTGACGTGACGCCGCGCTGCTGCGGTGTAGCCCCGCCCCTCGCGCCGTCAACAACTGGATCCCAGCTATTTGTATTTTCACTGCTAGCCTGCTAACGATGATTCATAGCGCCCGTAAAAAACCGAGTTAGCCACTCCGGATGGATGTGTATTCATTTCTGTTTGCCTGAAGCACCCTCCATCGACAGCTTTTGCCGATGTGCAGTCAGTGCGTGCGGAAGGACCGAGCAGAGCGGAGAGATCGCCGTGCACACCGTCCGTTAGCCGCCTGTGAGACCAGCTAACACTGCTAGCACCTTAGTAACGCTACAGAGCTCGTTAGCTGGCTGGCTGACAGCTGGTGCGGTTAGCTACGTGCCTTCAACAGTAGCGTAGCTGAGATTTACTCCCCGGAACAATGAATTGTCTCTGACATTGGTGAGTGTTATTAACATGTTATGACGTATTCATGTTAATTTATTACGTGCCATTTGCTTTGAGTCGTCTCAGCGTTGCTTTGCGAGCTAGCTGCCTGGCTAACCGTCGGCTTGTTTGTAGCAGCAGCTGCACAGAGCCACGCCTGGGCCATTTAAATTTACGTTAGCGGCTGTTAACATGGCATTTCACTTAATGTTCTCGTAGGGCTGGAAATAACTCCACAGTTTTGGTTTACAGAGAGGACTGAGGCCCAGTTGGTTGTCACATTGGAGTAACCAGAGCCCAGAGCTAGCAACGGTGGGTCCTGGACTTTACGGTGGTGCCGTTGAAGATAAGGGGGTGAGCCGTCAGTCAAGTTGCCCATGCACCCCTGGTTTTGACCTGCTACAGCTGCCAATATGATGCCGGTGAGTGCACACAATCCCTCTTGCCATATAAATGTATTTGACAATATGTTACTCACAACTAATAATCGGACTGCTCATGTTTGCACAAATCAAACCTGTGTTTGCTCTCTACAGATGTAGATGTAGTTAACCTTGCTCTGTGGCATTTGGGATTCATAAAATGGTGGTGATGTGGTTCCCCAGGCTTAATATAAAAGTAGCAGATTAACATGAATACCACAGTTTGACTCTGACATCAAATGTACAGCATTTTGCCTTTCCCACTACCGCTAAGCTTCTCTGTGAGTGACATCACATCCTAGAAAGGAAAAGCTTAACATTATCTGCTGTGATTTAATCTGTTGTACATTATCAGCCTGATGCCATTGCTGCAGGACTTACGTTTGTCATGTTGATGGTTACAATGACATTAGGAAGGGGAAATGTAAGCACGAACAGGGCTTGTCATAACTTGATAGATAGGGATTGTCATGTATGTGAAGTCTGTTTGCTTATAGCATAAGGAATCGAGTGTGTTTCCCTGTAAAAACATACAGTAATAAACAAGTAGAATTACACTCCTTTAATTCGGTACAGGACAGGAAAACCTCACACCCTCTTCTCTCTCTTTGATAATAGAAAATTGGTGAATTTGTGCGTGGAAGGAACTCTTCGGATTACTCAAAAATGACACAATAAAAGTAGTTTGTAGTATTTGTGCATGTAGTCTAAGAAGTACTAAGTCCAGCACTATCAGTGGCATTAAATACTTATGAAAGAAATGGGTTTTATCCCACGTTAAAGTAAGAAAAAGAGGTTTATTCTTCTTACCCGAAGTGGACTTTGACATTGGATTACTCAAAGATTACACAGAAGAAATAATTCACGTAATATGTGCATACAGTCTAAGAAGTATTAAGTCCAAAAATATTAGGCTCATGCATGCTCAAGTTTCACCCTCTAGTCTCTGTATAATAATAAGGAATTAGTGCTGAATAGAGTTGAAATAAAATGTTTGTGATATTTAAACGAGTAGGTGCAGTAGGCTTTGTTAAATCACTGTTTTCCCTCTGTTGTTTTCCTCAGTGTTGTTGTGCTCTGTGTTGTAAAGAAAAGAATACCTGAATGGCAACACTATATGAGTCGTGCTTTGTTGGGACCTCTTTGTTATCCCTCATGCTGAGAATGCAGTGATGGATTGTGGGAAATGTGATTGCAGCCCTTTGGGCCTTCAGGGAAAGGAACATGAACTCAGATGCAAGATAAGTTTACAGTAAGGTGGTGTCATCGTAAATGGAGGTGATTGTCTTGGCTTGTTATCAGTCTGAATGATGGTGCATTGGTTGGAAATACAGTACCACAGTTATGTTTTGTCTATCGCCAACTTCAGGGAGTTTTCAGGAGTACAAGGTAACAGAGAAGTAACTCCGCGTTCGCTGCAGCCGTCGAGCTCTCAGGATTGACTGCGATGGTAGCCTCTGTAGACGTTTGTACCCTGTGGCACCAACAAGCTATCAGAGTCAAAGAGCCAGTGGAGCAGAGAGGCAGCCCTGCACTTGGGTCTCGCGTGACTCCGGCAGCCAATGAGACCTTGGCAGATCTAGGTCTGTGTGGCTGCGTCGACTAATGCTCTGTTGTTAAGGGGAACTTTTGAGCTGAGTAGATTGTCAAGTGGCATTAATCTCACACAGTGGAGCTGGGCTGAGCGTGACTTACAGGAAATGTAAACATTGCATCTTATTGTCGCTCTGACCATTTCTGGAGGTACACTGGTTTTAAAAGATATCAGCTAAGCCATATACCATACAGCACCCTTCAGTATACAGTATATTTCTATGAGTTAACATATGACTCTTACTGTTGTACCTTTTACCTCAAACTCACTGTGACCAGATGAAACAGCGAGTTATTGATTTATTTAACAACTACCACCTGTTTAAAACCACTCAATCTCTCTTCTTATTGGTTGAGGAAGTATACATTATTGATTAAACTCTCTCCCTCTCATGCACATTAGTCAGCTCTCACTCAGAGGGACACATCATCTTTGAGCAGCAGGCTAAATCTTGTAGGGACCTGATATGTTCACATACCTCTGTCCACATTTATATTTTCGCTTCAACAAGCAAGTACATTTCCTGATAAAAAATATGAATCATCAAAGGAGTTTGTGCTTGATAGCTACTAGATAAGCTCTACTAGAAGTTTGCAATCCAGCCAAATAACAGAACATGTTCTTAGACAAGCTTTTTCAAGGATTGGATCTGAAACATTGTGTATGCATGACGTGTGTTCAAGTGTCCAGCAAAGGGGAATATGATTACATTTAGCGTCCGGCTCATCTTATGCATATATGATACATAAACAGCCTTGTTGTTCCACATATTTAGCCCTGTTAAGATAACTATTCTTGGTGGATGATATATTCTCCCAGAAATAATTTCAGTAAACTGCATTATTATTATTTTTTGACCTTTTTATACCACTAGTATCATGATAATATCATAGCAAAATAATGCAGTTGCACTTTTTGATAGTTCAGTGAATGTTTAATTTTCAAAAATAGTCAGACGTGTAAAAAAACATTAACATATCCCAAATAAATAAATCATAAATAAACCTTTGCTGGTCGACATACAGGCTCTTTCACGTTCATGGTCTTTCCCCTGTCATTCAGCTTAAGCTCAAAACGTTCCCACACCAGAGCGGTGGAATGATGCTTTGGAACTGAGTCCATTTGGATTTATTCTTCCAAACTTGCTGGTCAGTTGCCGTAGGGAAAACTACTATAAGCCTCGACATTATCTTCACTTCACCTGGCCCACTGTTGCTGTGTATGTGTGGGACACAGCAGCAGATTGACAGAAGCAGTGTGACCAGAAATGACAGCAGAACATATCTCAGCATAGTTTTTTTCCTTCAAATTCTGCATAGGAACTGTGGAAAAATGCTTAGCTGTGCGCCCAAGTCTTATACTGGTGTGAAAAAAAATATCCTGGCACCATGTTGACTAAAACGTTGGTGACATTCTAATGTAAACAACACACATGCCAACACAAGGGCAATATCATAAGACATGCGGAGATGACCTTGATGGTTTTTGCTGACCTCGAAGTAAATAATGTAACTATCGAGAGCTTGCAGTCATTACCTCATCTTTCCTCTGTATAGTTCAGTGCCTTTTCAGCCCATTGTTTTTTTTGTATACTTTGCTGCATGAAATGTCTAGATTACACTTCTTTTATATGAGTCAAGAATGTCAAAGGTGACCACCTCGTGTCTTAGTGAATAGCTGTCTTAGATTTAGCTATGATTAAGCTGTTTGTGTCTGACCAGATAGTGATGCAAAATCAGGACTAGGACTGATCATACTGTGTTTGTTTACCTAGTTGCTCCACATGTTTAGGCTCATGTTGGGCTAGAATTCCCTTACTGTACAGTGTATTTTTTGTCATAATGTCAGCAAATAAGTTTTGTATTTGAGTTTGTCCTTCTTGTACTGCAGTAAAGCTTGGGTGATATATATTTTTCATACTTAAATACCTTTCTGGCATTTCATTTTGACAGTGGTATAAGGTATATGACAATATTTGAGTAGGCAAAAAAATTAAAAGCTGAGCTGCTGGTGATTGAAGTCATTGTTGCATGTATGACATTGTCAAGGGTTGGGCAATATCCAAAAATTTTCCTCTTGGCCACCATTAGCCTATCAACCACTGTCATTCTGCAAGCTCTCATAGCTTTTTTTAGTCTAATAGACTCACAAAATATTAAGAAAAGAAATAGACTTGCACCTATTTAACTTATTAAATCGAAAAATATAGCCATATTCTTATATATACATATTCATATACTTTCTGAATTCAAGCTTTGCTCTTTGACTAACTAGCTTAATGTTAAGTCCCTTTGTAGGAGCAGAATATGCATGAATTATTTTTTTTGTATTGGGTATCAGTCTCACGGGGTAATTAGCGGTCATCACTATATATGGTAGGAACCATTCTCTGTCAGGTCAGGTGTTTCACTTGGAAGTAAAAACTGTTTATGACTCCTGCAGCTTGCTGCACGTGGATGTTTTTTAGTATTGTTGGTATCGTTTGAGTCGGCGCGTCAATTAAGTCATCCCGGTGCAGCATCTCAGTGGCTTAAAGCATTGATTTAGCCTCTACTGCATTCAGACTCGACAAAAATGAAATAAAACCCACCAAAACTATTTTTCTATTATTCCAACAATCATCGACTGAATTTGTTGAAATAAACTGAGTTAGATGTGAAAATATGCTGTTTCTACCGCTGTTTTTTCCCCCGCTGTCTCTCTCTGCTGCACCTGGCCGCCTTTAGTAGTCCTGTAACGTTATCTCCACTTGCCAGTTTCACAGTCTGTTGGCGTGTTCTGTACACTGCAGCACCTTAATACAGCATCTCTGTATCGGTTTAATAGAAAGACGAGCATGGTATTGAGAAACCATACTGTCAGGATTTACCCCTGGTATATCGTAATGCCATGACACAGTCCAAGCCTAATGGCAGTGTCTTAAATGGTGGCTTTTGTGGAAGTTTTCAGCCAAGTTTGTGCTTTCAGGAAGCAATTTTCTGCTCGATCTTTCTTCTTCATTGTGGCTACCTCTTTGTGAGTAATTGAGTGACAGGATTTGTGAGAGGAAAGGACTGTTGAATCATCCTGCTGCAGATCAGGCCAGTCAGTGAAGCATCCCTCTTTCCCCTCACAGGAGTTAAATGATAAATGCCACAGTCTCCAGATGATGCCCACTGTAGCATTAGGCATCAGGCAAGATGGATACTGTATGTTTCTCTACATGCACAGCCCCTCATAGACTATCATGATGCATGATACATGATGGCACCCTGACCCTTTGCCAGTCACAGCTGTAGCCAAAGTATTCTCATCAGCAGAGAGACTGTGGCATTGCAGCCACTGGCACAACCCAGGGATGATTTTCCAATAGAAGGACTTGTCGGCACCCTCCTCCTCCACCACCCTGTGACTCCCTCTCTCTCTCCCTTACTGTTTGTTTCTCCCTGGCTCTCTCTCGCGCCCCCCCTCCCTCCCTGAATTACACATACAGCAAGTGTTTTTTCCTCCCAAGTCTCCTCTGCAGCACTTCTCAAATGCACGCACCGCCGTCGGTTTCAGAGGTCTGCTCGGGATGGCATAACAATTAAGTCTCATGCCTGCAAGAGAGGCAGTGCTATGATGAAGAGGTTTGTGACTCTAGTGTTACGTGGCCTTGTTAGCCTCTCCAAGGAAAACCCCATCTGGGCAAAGGAGCACCACCGGCCACCAAAGAAGGAGATCAGGAGGAAGCGGAGGGCGGTCAAAAGAGCCAAGACCATGGGCAGACGCAACTTAGTGAGGGCGGTTGGTATTTCTCCGGTGGTCAGTCGGTTGGACTGCTGGGGTTTCTGTTTGCTATGCTGTCACTCTTTGAATGTATATTCACATAATTTCTGTTAATGTGGAGGTATATGCAGCGTTGGATTTTGTGAACAGTTTAAATTAGGCCCAAGTTTGCTCCTTAGTTGTGTCGTTTGATTGGTTAAGAGTGTGTCCTAATTAATTGAAGGTTTCTTTTGACATGCAGTAAAGGATATTCAGCATGTAGGTCATATCAAAAATACTGTTTTGATAGTTGGACAGCAGATTATGATGGACTGTTTCATGTTATCACTGCAGTATTTCATTAAATTTTCTTTGCTGTTTTATTTTTTACATTCACCACTACTGTAAATGTAAATAAGGATGCACCAGACTTAATTCAAATAATGGTATCAGTCTTATCTGTATTCAAATTGATGTTGTTGCTGGCCTCACTGGGCTATTTTGTGTTCACTGTTTTGTCTCCTGTACTATGCTGTGTCTTATTATGCAGCTGGTAGCTCTCCAATATCCCTTGGGGGATTAGCAAAGTAATTATCTATCAGTAAAATGTAGACATAACTAGTCTCCAGCTTACTTAAAACACTTTCCTTTCAGTTTCTCTCCCATTTCTTTTTTTTTAATCTTAATGTTCTTGCAGATCAAGTCCCAAAAATGACATCCATTACTACCCTGTCAGGAATAATAACACTGTAGGAAGCAACATGAAATCATAGATGGATCGACAGCGTTGCCTAAGAATAATTGCCACAGCTCTGGGACCTTTCCATCATACATAGTTTCTGAATTTGCCAAAACAAGAGCTTTTAGGCTCATGAACATGCTGAGTGAAGTCGCAAGGCACAAGTGATTTCAGTTTGGCTGCTGCAGAAAATGTCAATGAATCACACAGCTGCATTATTACAAAGGGTGAGTCACTTTGTCTCAGAGAAACTCCCAGAGTAATAATCTATAGGTGGTTCAGTGGCTAAACTTAGATATTATATGACATGCGCTGACAATTACTGTAGCACTATGTTTGTACCCCAAGGCCTCACATATGGTTATACATCAGTGAAACTGAATCGCATGTTACAGCGGAGCACCAACGAGATGATGCATATGTAAAATAAATTGCAGGGACAGTTCACTCCAGAAATCAAAAATACATATTCTTCCTCTTACCTGTTTGTTGTGTTGCCGTGTTTTGAAGATATCAGGCATAGAGATGTCTGCCCTCTCATGGAGGAGAGGCCCATGCTCGTAACAGTGCAAGATGTAAACATTAACGACATTGTCCTCTGCAGAGCTGTAACGTTAGCTAGCTCAGTGGTGCTAGGTGAGCTAGCAGTAGATGCACGCTTCCCTCTGTGTTGTTATACAGTAATTCTGTGATTCAGAGTTACTGCTAGCTCACCTAGCACCACTGAGCTAGCTAACGGCTGTTTACATTACACTGTCATGAGCACATGCCTCTCGTCCTTGAGTAGATGCACTCTTCCTTCTGTGCAGTGATACAGTTGCCAGGTGTACTTCAGTGTAAAGAAAATAGTTCCAACATGAAACTGCTCACAACAAGGTCTGTGGATTATCTTGAGTAACCGGGTCAGGATTTCTTTAGAGACATTGTAGAGTTCTTCAAATGTATTTCTTTGGCACTTTGAACACAACAAGCTGAGTGACATCTAGTTCCATTATATTGTAAAGAAAGTAGACAACGCTACAGCCGATACCTCCAACACATGGCAACTCACACCAAAAGAAAAATACATATTTTATTTTGTTCTGAACTGACCCTTTCAATATTTTTCACATAATAAACAAAGTAATTGGTCTGATGTAGTCCTAGTTTGAGGTTTTTGGTGCATTGATTTGGTTTGACGTTGTGAGCAATATGTTATCAAAGTGTTGCTGGTTTCGAGTCTGGACGAAACAGCAATGAAAGAGGTCGTTTGGCAGTTGGACAAGAGGACACTTAAACATCTGAAATTAAATTCTGTTCGCTCTTATTGCTATGGTTCCATTGGTTTAGCTACTGTGTTTCCATGGTGGCACGCGTGCCTGAGGTTGCTGACCCTTGGTCTAGACGACAAGAGTAGGATAACAGAGCCCCTGGTGGTGTGAGTAATGTTCCTTTTTAAGTCTTGAGTATTTGATTTCCTTGGCTCAAATCCCTACATTCAACAGGTAAAACTTGTGGAAAAAAAATCTGTGAAAGGTGAGCAGGTTTAAAGCGAACTGCTGATACACGGGGAATCCGGAGTTCCCTTTTCTTCTCTGTTCACTGAGAACTCACTGAACTTGCATTTAAATTGCACGAAGGCCACGATAAACTCTGTCTTTTCAAACACAGCCTGCATTTTTTTTTTATTTCATTTTGAATATCCCTCCAAACTCTTGGCTTTGTTGTAGGTATAGTCTCCATTTTGGCTCCCTGCACTTTATCTTGTGATCTCTTCACAGTCCTGTTTCTCTATCGTGACACAGAAAGTGAGGCCTGTCACATGAAACAGGAAGGCACACCTCAGCCCCCCTGAGTGCTTTGTGCCACGGAAAACAATGAAAATCTGACAGGAGGGAAAACACATCATGTAGATGTGCTGTAACAGTGGATATAGAGGAGTTCATATCAATCCATTTGCCTTGTTGTCATCTCCCAAAAACAGATTAAAAGAGCAAAGAAGTCAAAGTTAATGTGATCTGGTCTAACTGAGCAGATGGGAAACATTATCATATTAATTAAACAGAATATTTGTCAACATAACAGAGTTTGATGGCGTAACTGTCTCTCTTCAGTGTGTATGGGGCACTTGAGACGACATCATATCCACTGCTCCTCTCATCCTGTATTTTGGCTTTACTCAACCGAGACGTCTCACCATCCAAATAGTTGTTTACCCAGAAAATGAGTTGTCAAATTGTGAAAATTAATTTCCCCCATTTTACATCTTAAATTCAAAGTGGATCAGTGTTTTTTAATGCCCTACAGAAGTATTTAACCCAGTAAGTTGATACTTTGCAACCACTGAATCTTCTTAGATATGTTTTTATCAGCTTGGACCATCTGGATGTGGGGATTTTTTTTTTTTTTGCCTTCTTCCAGCTTTCCTCCTTTAGGGGTAACATTGGACATGCATTGGAAATCGTGTGTGTGTGTGTGTGTGTGTGTGTGTGTGTGTGTGTGTGTGTGTGTGTGTGTGTGTGTGTGTGTGTGTGTGTGTGTGTGTGTGAGTTTGAGTTTGAGTTTGAGATTTAAGGGTCTGTCTGCTGATTACTGTAAAAGGAAAAGCTTATTACATCCAATATGCTTCAATGTTGTCAAACAGTGAAACATGAAAACGTCCAACGGGTTTGTATTACCATAAATGGTCTATGTTCCAGATGGATAAAGTGGACATAGAGCAAATGTGCAAGTTTGCTGATGGAGGAAAATTACATGATATAAATTACATGTTAATTCCATTATAAAGTCCTTAAAAATGCCAAAACAATGGCCATTGCAGCTTACCTTTCCCAAATTACTGTCATTAATAAGATTTCTACACTATATTTGTCAGCTAAAGATGTTCTAGAAAGAGGTTTAATACTGTATGAACCACCAACTCGGCCTGGAGTTTATTTCACAGAAAATTGCAATCACAATACCAATATTGGTATAATATATATCATAATTAGATATTTACCCCAACCATTCAGCCCTAGCAGTGTGTTGATTTTCTATCAATCAGCTGGTTGATTAATCAGCTCTTGCATTCCAGCTGAAGGCACAAACCATGCAGGCAAAGCCATACGGAGTGGTCCAAAGGTCATATATATAAACTGCAGCTACAATTTTTCTCAGCCTACTAGTCGGCTGAGATGTTTGAGCAGGGAGTGTTGTACAGTCTGATAGCTGTAGGTGAAAAGGAGCCCTCTGAACCCTTGCATGTAATTCTGACAGTTGCGCATTGCAAAACAATGATGTCAAACTTATGCGTCCACGCTGCTAGAACTTTGCAACAAAAAGGAGTCATAGCGGAGAGAAAGAAACTGTTGAGTGAATGATGTGAGGCTTCATTCCACAAACAAAGATGACAACAGTGCTGTTTTAATGTCTGTAAAAGGATGATTTCAAGTAAGGGTGGAAACACCAGTAATATGCTGAAACATCTTTCTACACAACATGGCGAGGGGTGCCATGTATTTAACACTCTATGCATGACTGCCACGGGTTCCCAACCGAGCAGCATGTCCATTACCAAGGGTAAATATCCTATTATGATAACATTAACGTCACACAGACAGACTTAGCAGGGTTTTTTTTTCTAGCAAACCTAAATGAAAATGAACTCTGTACAAACATTCACTCATTTCATACATTTTAGATTATGACAGACAGTCTAAGTCACATGCATGTCTTTGCTCTACTCTGTTTCTACAGTGTGTTCACACTCAAAGGTAATAAAACAGTTGTGTTGACGCTTAAAACATGTTCTTTTTCTCCACAAAGAAAATTAATCAGAAAATTTAAAGAAAATTCATCAGGAATCAATAAGGGAGTCCATTAAGAATTGGACCAATAAGCAATATAAATAATCTATCCGTCCCCATCATCACACTCAACACTGCGCCACCTTGTGTTCCACGCCATACACCTGCCATGACATAGTTGTGTCCCCTAGCAACCTAGCAATGCAAGAGTATATGATTTGCTTACAGCCTCCTATTTGGGATCGGCTATTTTCTGGAACAAAAGCGTTCATTCAGGGGCGCCGGTGGAGCGGGCGCCCCATGTACAGGGCTGTTGCCGCAGCTGCCCGGGTTCAGCTCTGACCTGTGGCCAAACTACTACTGAGCATGAGTGGATCTCAAGAGCTTGTGGTTGCCCGATTGCCCGGGGGAATCAAAATGCCAAGTCGAGCTAGGAAATCTAGCAGCTCACAAGAATTGAACACATCATTTTTTCATGCAGCTGATGATGGAAGTAGCTAAGGAGTGAGCCATATGGCTTCCTTATCATCTCTGTTAAGAGTTGCTCATGTGCTGTACAGATTGGGCACTCGTGAGAAAATAATGAGGTGCAAGCGAGCATTTTAATTATCCTGGAAACAGGAGTTTAGTTGGCTGGCATGATATTTGATAACCACTAATAAATAAAGCTATTGGTAGGGGCAAATAAAAATTGACTATGGGCAATTAGATTTCTGTCCGCAAGTCCAAAAAAAAAAAGTGTGTGAAAGTATGAAGTCAGTCGGAAGAACGATGGTCGAGTAAACTGAGGGACAAACAGAGACTCCTTCCATTTTAGGTCGATGAGAATACACTCAGAAGCATGTGGGGGCTTGTATTGCTGTTTTAACTCCCAGGCTGAGTGTATATTGAATGCTGTGGCAGGCTCTAATCATAGTAAACACAAGTGTGGCAGGCACAGGCACGAGTCCACCAGCAGCTCAAACTAACAGTCTGTGCTGGTGGATGGCAAAATGTCACTTCTGCTGGCTGAGCTAAGAGTGGTTTAAGCTTCATCCTTAAAAGTAACATCTGACAAATACATGTTTTCTATTTATTGTACAACTCTGGATATTTGAATACAGAACACATTTCATGTCATACTATTTGTAAGTTAATTTCTGCCAGTCTGATCTGCTGCTGTGTTCCTCTTTCATGATTTTTATGTTTTTACTCCTCTTTTAGATGATATTGACGGTGTACCTCAGCGATGGGGAACAGGCCGTGACTGAGGTGCCCATCACCCCTGAGACAACGTGCCGCGATGTCGTTGAGTTCTGCAAAGAGCCCGGCGAGACCGGCTGCCACCTGGCTGAGGTCTGGAGAGGCAACGGTAAGAGCTGGTTGTGGTTGTGCTGCTTGTTAGTGTGAGAGTTCAGAGCGGTGAGCGCTTCTTTTTCTTGTGGGATGCAGTACTCGATGTTCTGCATTGTTAAAGTGGGTGTCATCAGGACTGCACGAGCCTGAAACTCCATTATCACTGAGCTTGACACTTCACTTAAATGTGCAAGAATTTAATTATATAAAGCAGGAGCCTTTAGCCCTCCTCATTAACGTAAAAACAAGTGCTTCATTAAAGAAAGCTCAGGTGCCGGGCAGGGTTATGCATGAATACCTGAGCGGAGGGAAATAGTTGAGAAGCCACAAACAAGGCAAAAGTTTCACACCTGCAAAGGAAAGAAAAAATAATACCTCACGCTTCAACAACATACTTAAAGTGTACATCTGTAGGTCAGAAAAGGGCTACGTGTTGGTACAGTCCACAGCACTGTCACAACGGATTCCACTCGGTCCACACGGTTTGCTCCCATCACCACAGTCGTGCTGACACACCCGGTGTTATCAGCATTTTTGGCTGAGGGGCCACTCCCCTGCTGAAAACAGCGTCCCAGCCGAGGGCTTTATTAACCCATGTTATGCAATCATGTTCGGCTGGTGCCCGACAATGCGGCCGTCTGCCCCTTTGTCTCTGTCTCTCGTCTCTCTTTGCCCTCAGAGCAGCGTTCTCTTGAAATATGAAAAAGTTTTAGCACACATAGTTGTCCTTCAAGCCCAGTTTTTACAGCAGTATATCACTTGTTTTTATAACGAAAACCTTAATACTGCCAAGACACAATTTGGCGATAGTTTTTAATCACTGTAGTTGTCAGAATTTAAACCCCAAACACACACATCCTCCACTCCTAATGCAAGAGTGCATTGGCATGCAGTACGACACCTGGATTGTGGGATAGTTCAGTACACACTGCAATAATACAGTACATGATCAGTAGTACAACATCTCTGTAAATGTGTGGCATCAGATGTTTCCATTATATGGCTTATTATCTAGTGTCCTTGGAAAACTTAACTCAATGTTAAACATCCCGGTAACTGAGAATTGCAGCTGTTTTATTCGAGTTTGAACATCATCTTGCGTTTTTTTCCCCCGTATCTGCTATGTGAATCTGTTTAAACTGTAACTGGTGTGCTGTCTTGGCCAGGTCTCCCTCGTTAAACAGATTTCTATCTCAGGGGACTTCCTGGTTAAATAAAGGTTAATAAAAAATGAAATAAATGAGATAAATATGCTTAACTAATCGTAACTTTTCTGTCTCTGTAGAGCGAGCGATCCCCTTCGAACACATGATGTACGAACATCTGCAGAAGTGGGGGCCTCGGAAACAAGAAGTCAAGTTCTTCCTCCGGCATGAAGATTCACCAACTGAGAGCAGCGATCAAGGTGTGTATTGTCGCCGTCTTCTCTGTCTGGAGGTGTCTCTGCTCTGTGTAGTCTCTACCTGGAGGGTGGAGGGTGGAGCAGAGGGTTGTCGGGGAATTCCTGACACCTGTTCTGGCTGGCTGCTCAGCTATGTACACTGGTGTTTCTCTTTCCTGAAGTTTAATTGATGCTTGATGTGGTATGCCAGAGGAAAAAATCATTGCCCCAGTTTTACACACACACAAAGAGACACTGCATTGACATGAATTGTTTTGCATTTAAGTTTGGGTGGAGTAGAGCCACGTATCAAATGCACCCAAGCTTAAAATTGCTCAGTGAAACCAGCTCTGCCCACGACCAGAGACTCGCTGAGACACATTAATGCCAATGCTGGAATTTAATTGAAGTCAGTGCACATGTGAAGACATATAAAGGAAGCACACACACAGTTTACAGGTGGTAGAGAAACTTATTCTGATGTGATCCTGAGCTGATCCATAGCCGATGTGAATTTGGAACATGAGCTAAAAGGTGTATTTTTGCACCAAATGTACCATCGAGCTAGGCTGTGAATTTTTAGATGTACAACAGAAGTGGCCAGTTTTGTATCACTTCCTGTGAAGCTTTAGATCATTCACTCTCATCTTCCCATCAAGCCTTTCTTATAAAAAAGTTTGAGTTAGGTGGCTTTAGTCAGCAGTGCCTGTCCCAGTTCTTAAATGCCTCTGTCATGAGCAATCATGTCAGTGAATTTTCAAACTATCCCTGACAATGGTTGCTGCCTCCGAATCAAGTGTGTGTGCATGTGTGCGCGCTCGTCTGTGCGCGCCTGTGTGTCTCTGCCCTGCCTGTGTTTGTGACGGCGACTGTTTCTTTTTGCAGGGAGTCAGCAGTCTCAGGATCAGACGAGTCGCAGAAGTGGAAACACTGGAGAGAAGCACAATGAGAACGGGGTGAGACTTAATTAGCATTACCTAAATTATGTTAATTTAGAAATGGACTTTTACAGCACAAACCAGGTCCATAGGCTGTTTTGAAATCCCTTAGTTATATGTAGAAGAAATCTGAGAGGGCAGTTACACTGTGAGACAAAGAACACATTATACATAATTAGATTATTAACATATAATTGACTGAGAAGTTGTTTAAATTTCTCTCTTTTGGGAGTCTTTTTTCGTAAGGGTTTGAGATACTAGCATTCATTATTTTAGAGGGCCATTTCGCTGTTAAGTTTGTTATGTTTAACTTAATTCACTGGGCCGACTGGAATGTTAACTTGTAATGTTCCTCAGTGTTGACGACATGAATCCATCAGCACCCCTTAAATGTCACTGTGACAGCCTCATTCCGTGGACGATAAACGGCGTGCGGAGCTGGGACAGAGTCTGCTATATCTGAGACCGACCTGCTAGTCACAGGTCATGGCCGATCAACAGAGTGGTTGTTTCTTATTTAAAGTGAAAAGCAGGTGTTAGCGAGGGTCATCATTCTCCCAGTGAGTTCAGCTGATTTCATTTATTTACACCTTCAAGACTGGCTCAGATTCAGGACGCTGTCAGGTTGTACATTAACGGTGTGGCAGCACAATGTGACATAACTCCAGTCAGTATGAGGCAGAGGTATCAGTATCTGTGGATATGTTATTCTGATATTAAGCCGGTGATTGAGAGTAACATCACAGACCTCTGTGTTACAGAACTGCTCCATTTCCACACACAGCCAGTATTTCCCCGTCAGATGAAGCCATTGTTGTGCATGCTGAGCTGTAGCTTAAGGATGCGTGTGCTCGTAGATGTGAATGACTCTGATAAGAGCAGCCTCTGGCGTGTCATCCTTTCTCTCTCCGACCATCTGTCCCAGATTTCAATAAAAAGGAAAGTGTTGCGGTCAAGGAATCGTAACTAATTCAACCTTAAGGGTGGATGGAAGAATCCAGCGCAGCCGGAGATGGAGAGGTTGTTGTTTTTGTTTTTAAAAAAATATTGTGGCACAAGAGCACCCAGAAGCCATTCCTGTCATTATCCTGAAAACCAGAACTTTTGTCTCTGTCTGTTCTGAGGAAGTAACATGAGGTATTATATTTTTATGGATGTAGAATTTAATCAACTTTCCAAGCAGCAGTTTCTGTTTGAGCACTGCCAGTATCGTGCTACTAACCTACAAAACCCACACCGTAGCATAACAAGTAAAACATCTACGGCATCATCACTATTCATGCAACATTATGAGTTGCGTGGCCGGCTCTGCTTAACCTCCAGAGTGCCGCGGCTCAGTTGTGTCCGAGTTTCTTCCTAATATCTGATTTAGAGGATTATATCAGTCTGCCTGCTGGATGATATAACGGGCCCTAAGAGGATCATTGCTTTGGCTTTTCCATGGGCTGCTGCTCAAACCCCGGGGGCTTTCTCTCCGCCGTGCAGAGCTGATCATCCTCTAAGAGAGACTCTGTCTCGTAAAGAGCAGAGGTGCCTCAAGGGAACGCTACAACCCTTGCACGCATTTTCAATATCTCTTAATCTCACAATGTTAGTGTCCATAATTGATGATGACGGCTTATCGGCAGTTTTGAAACATCTTATTTCGTTTGCCAAGATCTGGAATCATTAATCAACCAAAAAAAATGAGTCTGCGGCTAATTTGATAATCACATCATCTTGTGATTTTTCAAGCAGAAATTCCAGATATTTTCTGCATCCAGCTCCTCAAATGTGAGGATTGGCTGCTTTGCTTTACCATTTATGACAGTTAACTCAATACCTAAGCACTTAGGAGACGTTTGTATGGGCCCAGAATTTTTATTTTTTATTCATTTCGACATACATCACCAAATTAAAAGTACAGTTTGTATGATTTAGAGGGATATATCGGTAGAAATGGTGTGTTGTTTTAATAAATATGTTTTCATAAGTGCAGAATCACTTGGAACTAAGAATTGATGTGTTTTTGCTACCTTTAGATTGAGCCATTTATATTAACATACAGAGCAGGTCCTCCTCCAAAAAGTTCACCAGGTTGTTTTTACGGTAGATAAATCAAACACTTGCTTTAGATAGGGTTGTTCACATTTTTTGTATCAACCATGATACTTCTACAAGCTCAGCACACAGGAGAGGTTTCAGTTGGTTGTAATCTGCAACCTCACCACTAGATGCCACTAAATCCTACACACTAGACCTTTAATTTACAAGAAAAAAATCTATATTGAAAATAACTGTTAGTTGCAAGTTGTCATGTGTTCTAAAGTCCTCTGGGGCAAACTGCAATATGTGATATTGAGCTAAATAAATGAAATTGAATTCAACTGACTTAATCTAATACAGTAATGGTGATCACATCTGTGCAGGTCAAATTGGTCACTGTAAGCGGATAATTATTATTTTCTTTATTTCTTATGTAGATCACCATCTAAATGGAATTTGTATATTTATTACATGAATATAAAGCAATGAAGCCGACAGCTTCACTATTTACTGGATTTTTGGGACTGTTTCAAAATGCAGTACAGTTGTTTAATTACGTGACCGGGCATTACATTATTAATCCATATGATGAGGGTGGCTTCAACCCCAGGTGCTTTCCCTGTGCACATCTGTTTTCTGATACTTACACATTTATTTACCAAGATAATCTTCACAAATGGACTCCACTTTTATGATTCTTTAAAGCGTAAATGCAATCACCAGAAGTGTAAAGCTAACGTTAGGCTATAAACAAGCTACGCTATGGTTGCATGTCTTAACGTTGCCACCACAACGAGACAGTAAAGCCGTGTTCAGTGTAATGACTTTCTGTAGTCTCATTTACGACCATTTCTAAATGAAGAAGATGCCGAGAAATTGATTCATGCCTTTATTTCAAGCAGCCTTGACTACCACAATTCACTTGTCACTGGCTTCCCAAAAAACATCACTGAGAGGCTTCAGCTCATTCGAAGCTCTGCAGCTCGGCTATTAAGTTACAGTCTGAGGTGCTCTGCACTGACTTCCTTCCTCCTCATCCTTGTACTCAAAGCTACATTGCTAACTCCCTTGTTAACTATTTGCCTCCAAGAACACTGCGATCATCTGCTGCTGGTTTGGAGGTTTGGAGTGGAGGTTCCCAGTAACAGCTGGAAGAAGATCAGGGATGCAGCCTATGTCAATTACGCCTCAAAGCTATAGAACACACTACTCATAGATATTAGAGAAGCTAGCTCGCTAAATATTTTTTAAAAGAAAGCTAGAAAGGAATCTGTTCACATTAGCCTTTAGCTAGCTTTGACTTCCTGATACAGGTCTGAAACTCTTTCTTTTTATGCTTCACATTGCTGCAACTCTCTTAAAATCTTACTTGATTTTATAATTTATAGTTTTACAATTCTATGATTTTCTGAATCAGTTCTCTTTTATGTTCATTCTGTTTATAAGTGATGCACTCAGTGCTTATACTGCCCTTATTGTAAACCACTTTGTGCTGCATTTCTTGTATAAAAGGTGCTATATAAATAAAGTTTATTGTTATTAAAATGTATTACTTAGCCACATGGTAGCAGCCATCATTCTTAATACTCATAAAAGCTTCAAAATTCATGAGTGAGGTATTTGCTGACGTATTTTATGTCGTTGAACAAAACATGAAAGTCTCTTAAGCTTGTGTTTACCACAGACCATAGCTAAAAACTATTTGACTTTGAGACGAGGAAACTTGGAGTGCTAAAACTCATGTCTGGGTTTTAGGACTCACTCCTGCACCACTCTATTATGGATCGCGCTCCATTTCAGATATGTACAAATCTGCACAGTTGCTGGAGCGAGTGATGTAGTCTCCCATCAGCGAGGCCGTGGCTGCTCTCTCTTCCTTCGCAGTCTGCTCAGTTTGGGTGTTTCTCCAACTCCCTCTTCATCACTGTCTGAGGGCGTGTGTGTCTGTTTCCCCCGCGGGTGAATTGTCACTGATGCGGTTGTTGCCTGAGTGCATCTGAGCGTGGCTCGATGTGTGTGCCAGTGGCTTCCCCCACTCTCCCCATCTCGGCCTCGGTTGAGTCACCTCATCCCTCCCCCACTTTGAGTCTTACTAGACACTCTTAAATCTAAACGCCTGAACAAATGCCAGGTAGGAAAAGAGTGTGTGAGCCACATGGGCAAAGCTGCAAATGCAGTGTCCGTGCCGAATGTCTGTTAAGAGATGAGGCGATGCATGGCGTGTATGCCGAAGTGAAATTATTCTCAAAAAGAAGCATGTTTTATTCAGACAAGACGAGTCACAGAAACGTCTGCCTCTTCTAATTGACCGAGAGCTGCATGTACAAAAGTTTTATCTTTTGCGTGTCATGTTTATTTCACCTGGACTTTATCATACTATCTATTTTTCATGTCGCCATCCTTTCCATGCCTCATACTAATCTCTGTGCATTATAAAAGATCGCTCTACTCGAACCAGTACTCTACATTTCTCACCATGACATTTCCTGCGTCGTCCCCTCCCTCTTTGAACACACTTCCTAAAGGCAAAGTCTAGGAGCACTTCAGCATTTCAGTCCCGCTTGTAGTTTAGAGCACTGTGTTCGCTGCTCACTCAGTATGCTGTTTTATAGAAGAGCAATCTGCCAGTGTGTTGACGTGAGCAGCTGCTTTTAGGAAATTTAGAGGTCGGTAGAATGATAGTTTCAGGAAAAACAGATTCAGATGTGATCGCCAGTCTGACTGTATTCTGTGAGCTCTCCAACAACACATGGGTGCTGATTTCTGTCTCGAGAGGAGGACGTCAATGAATATGTTAAAGGAGGTGAACCAGTTTTTTTTACATTTCTAGTAAAGCCAATTTTATCATTACTTCTACAGCTTGGTCTATATTGGTCTACGAGCACAACACACCTAGATCTCAAGAATGAACTGTCTGCTACTAAGTTGCATTGTGGGTAATGTTGGCATCAGGATTTGAAAAGGAAGAAGAATGCATGGAGAAAAAAACAACTATCTTAGTTTGTGCTGCATCGACCTTGATCTTTTTTCTTTTTTTGTTGTTTTTTTATCATCCATCATGAGTCTGACAGTGTGATAGAGACTAGAAAGGAGAGTTTTGTTTTGTTTTTACAATTTCTGGCATTTTTAGACCAAATGGTCAATTGATTGATCGAGGAAATAATCATTAATTGAAGCCCCAATTATTAAACATGATTCCGACTTCTAACAAAACCATAAAGTAGTGATAGTAACCGCAGTATTTTTTTTGTACTGCATCATTGTGATACAGGGACACATTGCCCTCAGAGCTGTGAGTCCGCTGCTCTCTAACTGAGCCTCGTCACTACTAATGTCCCATCATAATGATATTTGGAGCCTTGTTGTGGAGGAAGAGGAGCCCGGCTCTCACTGCTGTTGAGTCTCCTGCTGTTTGAGCCTCTGGCTGCTGAAATCATCTTTTAAAAACATTTCTGCAAATGGCTTTTTGCACAACATGTTTTTTTTTTGTTCTTATGTAATGTTTTTAACTTGTGTAACTTTTGATGCCTGGTGTATTTTTCTGAACTTATTGGCTTTTTTATTTGTCTTACAAGTGCTATTATATCATAAATGATAAAGATACACGAAGATACATGACGCTGCATGGGATCATGTTCTCTAAACAATCATGTGAATGTTTCAAGTATTACTGATACTGAAACTGAACCGTTCACCTTTTTAGCTTTGACTCACAGCTACTAAATGTTGTTGTTTTGGCTGGAAGAAGAGTCACGTATCCTTGGTAGTGTGTCATCCTACTCATAGCAGCTCCCACAGGGCAAAAAAAAAAATTTTGGGTCATCTCCTGCTTTGTACCAAACAGCATTTAGTGTATGGATGAAAAGGTTTTCATACATTTTCAAGGAAACAGTTTTTGGCTCACTGCCAAAATTATTTGATTTCATTTTATTTTATTTATCAGTTTCATTTAAATTATTTTTTTCTTTGTGAATGAAAAAGCAGTGTTGTTTAAAAGGAGTGAAGCACCAAAAGCTAAACAACCCTTACCATTTGAAATGCTTAAAAATCCTTATGTATAATCAACAGGTGTCAACACCAGGACCACCCTGCTCAGATTTCAGCGTGTTGACCGATTCTTGTGTGTGTGTATTTGTGTGTAGGTGGGGAATCAGCGTGTGGAGCTCACGCTGTCAGAGCTGCAGGAGATGGCCACACGGCAGCAGCAGCAAATCGAGGCTCAGCAACAGATGCTCGTCGCAAAGGTAGCGTCCTGTCTTCATTCTTTTATCTTACTGTGAATTGTATTCTGAAAAGCTGCAGCATCTTCTTGCTTTTCAAATTTAAGTTGTTCAATCTGAAGCACTGCCTCAGAATGATGTGGAAATGATGACTTAAACCCAAATGTTGTGTTCTCATGCTGGGATCAGACTGCATAATATTTTTGTATTTTGAGGCGGTTGCTGTGGAGGGATGTCACATCGAGGGCAATTTCCCATTAGTGAATAAACCCTTGACAACACTGGTGCTACAGATTATAGCAGGCATTTTACATGAAATGTTATTTGTAGATGTCGCTCAATAACTGTAGCGCGCTTACTTTAATCTTTGAAGTTAGATCTTTATTTGACTTTGACCGAAATGGAAAGGGAACGGTTGGTGTGACTGTAGCAGCGCCTGCTTCTCTATTTAATAAACTTGCTAAAGTTTTTTTTTTCATTTAGGCTGTGGCTCAGTCAATTCACATTCGGCGGTGGCTCCTTCCTTCTCTTTCTTTTTTTTTTTTTTAGTCTGTGTTCTTTGTCAGAGGATGGCTGCTTATTCCTCTAATATCCTCTTGGTCACCTCAACACTTGGGTTGTGGTCACCCTGATAGCGCACATCCGTGTATGTTGCCTTGCACAAAAGGTCCAGCTTGTTCTGGCAGAGCTCACTGCCACAATGAGTAGTAACTTAGCTGAGAGACAGGGCAGAGTGTACACTGATGCCTGACCTATCATAGCTCGGCATCTTTCACATTTTGCGTAACATACACAGGCAGTCGGAAAGGTACGGGGAAGGTCAGATATTGTGTCATGCAGTCTGAGACACAGACACAGACTGGGCATTAGTTCAAGGCCAAGTAAGTCCAGTACACAGCCTCGAACCTTTCTGTTAGAGAGCAAATGGACTCCTGTTGCCCTGCTCTCATCCAAAGAGTCCCATCATGACCTGGAACTGGGGCGAACAGTTATGTAACAAATGAGATGGGAGGCAGCATGAGTCACTGTGCTAGGATTGTCCAGTTTGTCAGAATTCATAGTTCAGTCTTTATACAGGAACTCGTGAACAGACATTGCAGTGTTTACTCAAGCATGTAAATGATGCATGATTCCGAACGCTAAGGATACTGCCGTTCCTCAGACTAATTATAAAAAGGAGATTTCATCTTGAAGTGGAAGGGAATAAGAACCTCCACACAACCAGTCTACCGGGCTTCTTCAGTGCACTAACTAAGTCTGACCGCTGTGCTTGTGGTGTGCTGATCAGTCAAGACCAGTCATGCAAGACGAAGCCCACTGTAGACCCGCGGATAGATAGACTTATTTATTGCCTTTGTTGTGGTGTCTGAAAAGTAGGCCCACATGAAGCCCTGCAGTCATTTGGAAACCTGGGCCTGTCATTTCCTATTTTAGGACCTTAACTGGAGCAATTCTCAGTTGGGTGGAGAGAGGAAGTCATCTGACCCTTTCTTCAGCCTTCAGACAGTCTTGACACAGCACAGCATTTCATTTAGTGCATACAGTAGAAAGATTTAACCCAGTTTCAGGGTATGTCTACCACTGAGATATCTTGTAAGCTTTGGGGTGGGGCCTTCTCGCTGGTTTCAGTGTTGAGACAATCTCACTGTTGGATGCAGTTTGACATCATTTCTTACCTCGCGGTTACACGTTTGCCTATAAAACATCTCTGTCTCATTCTCTGTAGGAGCAACGGTTGCGTTACCTGAAGCAGCAGGAGCGGCGTCAGCAGCAAAGCGTTTCAGAGAGCGAGAAGCTGCAGAGGCTGAAGGAGCGCGTGGAGAGCCAGGAGGCGAAGCTCAAGAAGATTCGGGCGATGAGAGGGCAGGTGGACTACAGCAAGGTCATCAATGGCAACCTGTGTAAGTGTACTTTCAATAATTTACTAACTCTGTTTTTAAACACTTGTGCTGTTGTAAATGTTTCTGACCAGGCCACCACAAATGACTACAATTTTGGGTATGAGGTGACATTATTATCTTGGTGTCACATCATTGAATATATTCACATCAAGAGTTAAGGCCTTTTTTGGGGAACCTTGCTAGCTGAGTGGTTACAGCACATGCCATATAACTGCAACATCCTGGGTTTGATTCCAGCCTTGGGACTTTTGTTGCATGTCATACCCCTTTTAGTCTCTCCCCCATTTCTACACTGTCCTTTAAAAGTGAGTCAGTGTCAAATAAGGGACCAAAATGCCCCCCAAAAAAGGCCTTTTCACATCAAATGCGAATAATCATGTGAATAAATCGCACGTCCATTTAAAAATTTAAACCCATCTATCTCTGTGAGCCTACTCACACCACAGCTGAAACTTTAATTTTCTGCAGTGCAGGGTTTTTTCTCTGCAGCTGTTTCAACTTGTTCAAATTTCCAAAGCCTATTAAGCTAAGCCGACTGATAAAATAATGACTTTTGCTCATGTAATCAATAGATTTTCTTGGTCTTCACTGTCATAATTCTGTTCATACTATCACGCAACAATATGGATATTCATGGCACAAAGTAGTGTCCTCTTTGACAAGTAAAATAAAGATTATAAAGACAACAAATATAAAGAGAACATCTGGGCAGCTGAACTTGTTTGTGATGGCGAGTAACCAACAAAATGGGATCACATATTTGGTTGTCAAGGGAGTCATTTCCAAGTTCATTATCCGATGTTATGCTGTAGAAATTATGCCATGTGTCAGACATTATATAGTCGTCGTAAAACGTATACTTTAAACCTGATCATAAAAGATAAGCAATAGCATTACTTTAACAAGTTTTATTATTATTTTATTTTTACCAGCTGAGGAAGATGAGTATGAGCTCACTGTCTTTCCATGAGATTAGAAAAAAAAGACTTAACTAATTTGCTAATTTTAAAGAAGTCATCCTGCATGTGGGTTACAAATAAGGTGATATTGTTTCTTTATTTCTCAGCGGCAGAGATCGAGCAAGTCAGCGGCCTGTTCCAGGAGAAGCAGGCCGAGTTACAGTCAGCAGTGTTGAGGGTGGAGCAGCTCAGCCTGCAGCTGGAGGACCTGCGGAGGGGAAAACTCAACGGCATACAGACCGCTCTGGGTGGCCAAGTAACCGGCGCTGCAGCCCTAGAGCTCCGTAAACTCTACCAAGAGCTTCAGGTACTGAGAAGTAGTTCCACCATGTTTACTTTACCCCTGACTGCAGTGATGGCAGCATCGATTGTTCCGTACCTGCACCTGAACCTGTAAATGTGTCTGCATTTATCAACCACAGATTAGGAACAAGTTGAACCAGGAGCAAAACAGCAAGCTGCAGCAACAGAAGGAGCTTCTCAACAAACGCAACATGGAGGTGACGCTCATGGACAAACGCATCAGCGAGCTGCGGGAGCGCCTCTACAAGAAAAAAGCTGAGGCACGTCAAAAAGAAAACCTTCCTGTAAGACTAAGAGCGCTCAACTTATCTCCTTATTAAGACTGTTTCTGTTGAAATGCTTCTGAAAAATCTTCTATCCCAGTAAGAAGTCAGTCCAGACACGCCAGATGTTCATTATAAAGTCAAATTCAAAATTGTAATTAGCTTTTTAAGTGGAAACTTGTGGACAAAAGTTTTTGCTCATGTCCCTTTTGGGGCTCCATGAACCATCTGCAGTGAGGAAACTATTTGCATAAGTCAATAACTTCTGGTGATTTGGGAACTCTTCTTGTTATTATCTCCTCTACATGTTGATTGTTTCACCTGTCAGTACATTTAAGGTTTGAATCAGTTTCCTTTTTACAGCTGAACAGAGCCAACGGGCCTCCCTCTCCTCAGCCAGCTCCTGGTACTCTGGGCCGTGTTGCTGCTGTGGGGCCGTACATCCAGGTCCCTGTACCGGGCCGACAGGAAGGCTACACCATACCACCTGATCCACTGAAGCCTCAGACTTTGAGTGTTAATAACCAAGCCAACCAGGCCCGCACCACCAAGTCAGGTTGGTTAAAACCCATAGAATTATAAATGCAGTGCAGATTTTTTTTCATCCAAAATGCAAGTCACTGTAGTAGGTGGATACCAGGTGATACTTTATATTAGGTGAAGTTTTAGTTGAAGATTTGAGTGAATTTCTCGTCTTTTTCCTCATGAAGAAAGCAGGAACATGGTCATGGTCAGTTAGACAAAGCAGATGAGAAGCTTGGACACATGAGGCCCCAAAGAAAGAAGTCTTACGGCACATTTTAACTACACTTCTTGCATGAAAACATTGTGATTGAAATTCCTTCCTGGGCTCCAGCTGTTACTGCTTCCTTCCTACCTGACTTCTCAGTTAATTCTCCACCTGGACTTGATTCCTGTGATTTCCTTTTTCCTTCCTCTCTAACATCCGTCTCTTCCTCTTCCTGTGTTGTGTATACTGTGATTCCCTTCCTTTTCTCTCCTCCTCTCTCATGTGTCTGTGCTGTCCTGTCTGTGTAACGTCTCTGTTTCACCGGGGGCGGGGTGGGGGCGACTCTTCTTGGGGCAGACGGTGTGCGAAAGCCTCCCGGCCCTTGGAAAGTGTCAGATTTAGACATCGTTGTGGACCCGGTACCCCCGTCCCTTCCAGAATCACACCCAGGCACCGGAGCCTCCACTGGCTCCGACGGCACGTCCCGTGAGTGCACAGCGCTACATCTGCAGAGGGATGGCACTTCCTGAACCTTCTCTCTCGACTGTAGCACGGGATCCTCAGCACGCACTGGAGTTTTTACTCCAAACAACATCCTAATCTTTTAAATATAGTCAGTTTGATTGGCCAACGCCTTGAGCCACATCTTAAGTCACCAACTTGTGTTTTCATGCTCAACCAAACAGATTAAATTTAAAAGTAATGGAACCGATTTCCTCAACAGGCGAATCAAAGCTTACATGCACAGCTGGGGAATCTGAGGAGAAAATGAGCATTTGTGTCTGGTTAACATGAACAATGGCTGACTGATGTAAGCATCCTTGTTTGGCATCATTAAGCTCTCCTGCCAGTGCAGCACTGAGTCAGATTTTTCTCTGAACTGGAAGAGAGCACATGTTGACATTTCATCTGAAGTGTTTCCTCTGTGGATTGGCTAATGACGTCAAAGAAGCGGGGTGCCATCTTGAAACACTTTTCTGCCATCTCCAGATCTGACAGTCCTAATCGTAGCTGAAATCATACCTCATGTGGAGGAAGTGTCACTGACAGAGCACTGCTGATCCCCGTGCGTGTTTGTACACTAATGAGAAGGTTCAATGAGTCGAGTGCCTTGTGAATTTACACATGCGAAGCAGTCCAAGATTTTTGTTCTAATTTCATAACATCCCCAGCCTGCCTAACCTTAACCTTCACACCACGTTCTCACAACAGCTGAGCTGTGAGAATCACTTTTAGTTGTCACTTAACATGCACAAGGAAATCTGCTTGTACATGTTAAAATGTCATCGGATTCACTTAGCAACTGTCACTCCTGATAATCTGTCAAGACCCACATCAAGCTGTTTCCTTTTTAGACTCTGGTTAGTGTTGGTAGAACTGCTTAATATAACTGTGTTAAAGCTGGGGTAGGCGGTTTTATTTTGGCGTCACTGGGCAAAAATCGCAAAATAACCTTTGATCATATTGCGATTCAAGAGGTCGTATAGGAAACTAGACTTCTCCTCCTCTTGGCTGTTTTCAGGCTTCAGAATCTAGCCCGTGATGACAGACTTTGGCCAATCGTGTCATTTCAGAGAGAAGACGTTCCTATTGGCTGTTTTACAAATTCAGATGCTCATGCATGTGCCTTCTGTGAAAGCCTGATTAAATAGCGGAGAATCCTTCAGAGAAGGTTCCAGCATTGACAACAACTGCCTACACTCTAAGGCAACCTAAAAATGGAACAATGACTTATCAAAAAGAGGGTCTAAAAGAAAGTCTGACAATAAAAGGAAGCATGTGTCAATATCAGCGAAGCATTTCAGAGATGAAGATAAATGTTGCTATCAGTTTAACCTTCTGCCAACTGGGGCCAAAGGCTCTCAGCTGCATTTCAAGTTCACCTACGTTAGATAGAGCCTCGGATCAAAGTGGATCCTCTGCCTCACTCCCCACTGCTACAGACCACCTCTTTGGGAGGAGAGTTGGAAGCAGGTCCAGAGACAGACCCCCAGTCAGTGGCCGCAGCAACCCGAATCTAACAAGGACAAACCCAAGCTCTGGGGAACCGGACAGCCCCGACTTGCTGCCAGATCAGCAAACTTTCTGTTGCTGCTGTTACACAGATTAGACTGGTGCTGCCTCTGGTCACCAGCCTGCTGGGACATCTGGCACTAGGAGGTTTCCGCTGGCTGAATTCACACTGCTACAGCCAGCAACCGAAGCTCTGTCTTGGAACTGCTGCCCGGTCTCCTCCAAGGGAAGCAGTCCAAAACCATGGGGAGTGATACGAAGAGATTGTGGGGTGGCTAGCTGGCTAATTCTTGTCTCATTTGTGGTCTGATAAACAGACAGAGAGGGACAAGGAGGGGCTGAGCAAATGAGCTGCACCCAATTCTGGTATGAAATAATATTAAATGAATCAATATATGAAAAAAAGAGGGTTACTGTATGAAGTGCGTTCATATGGCTGTCGTCGTCTGGTGGCAAGGGCTCTGCACGGGAGAGCTGCAGGAGGAGGGTGTTTTTTCAGAGTCTGCCGTTTTATGCCTTTTCCAGATTTCTGCCTACCCCAGCTTTAATCTTTGGCAATGCTACATTGAAGAAAAGACAGGAAACTGCTTTCCAAACAGATTTCCAAAGCATCCACACTAATGTAGATCTACTGTGTTGTTTGTTTATTTGCAGGTAGCATAGGTACTAAACCACATATTGGAAATATGAATAGCCATAATTGGCTTTTGAGGTTTTTGGGGTCTGTAAAGAGTCGGTTGTCATATTATACAACTAATTTCCAAAGGAATTGTACCACAGTTATCGCTGTTGTTTTGTTGTGTCTTCCTTTTTCCATCCTCTTTCTTTTCACCCTATCCCTGCATCCTTTTTATCCTGTACATATATATATATTTTTTTTTTAAGTAATCAGTTTAGTCATCGAGACAAGCGGTACTGACAGTCCCTGAAACTTCTACTAAATTGCAATTTAGTTATACCAAATGTAACTAAATTAAAACACTAAATACAAGTACACAGTAGCAAAGTACTAATGCACATACATTCATTACCATCATTGCTGTCAAGTAAAGGCTCAGGATTTTTGTCCTATTGATCAATAGCCCCTTTTAAAACATTTAGTGTTTTTAATCAGTTTTACTTTAACAGGTAACTCCGGTATGTTTTGTAACCTGGACCCTATTTTCCCATGTTATTGTGTCTAAGTAACTAATGGGAACAACTGTTTTTGAAATTGGTTGAGCATTGAGCAAGAGGACTGCAGCCGGCAGCGGCGAAACAGGCTGCAATGTAACCACTCTGCATGTATGGACCGTCAGTTTGCGTCCACTAAAAGGGCTTGTTTTTGCAACTGACAGACTCAGATTGTTATTTTAAGTATTCGACTAGATTATCACTCTATCAACAAAGCCACCAGATTCTGAATTAAACTCTCTATTTAAATAGAAAGTAATTCTGTCATCGTAATACACACCTCAAAATCGACGGAAACAAAATTAAACTCACAAAATAACTGTCTTGGTTCGTCTTTCCACCCTTGATTCACCCAGTTAGACATGAAAATGCACTGGCTACATACATGCAAAATTATTATTTTTAATTAAATGGTGGATTTGGGGATAGAGATTTCGTGGCTGTTTCTGGTTCAATCTAACACTTACAGTTTACTCTTACTCCCAATGCAAAAGGGTCTATCTCAGTAGGGATCATATCTATATTGTTACCAGACACTTAGAACAAATATATGAGCGTATCAGGGGCAAAAACAAGCACTTGTCATGGACATACATTTGTTGTTTTTAGTGGACGCACATTTGTTGTTACATTGCAGCCTACAGCCCATTCACTCAGTACCGGACCATTTAAACAAATGTTGTTCCCATTCATCACTTTAAGATGAAAAAATAGTGTCCAGGTTGAAAAATACCAAAGTTACCCCCAAATAAGAAAGTAGGACATCATGCAAATCTTCTGTACAAGAAATTGAGAAATGTTGCAATGTGCCAGATGTGCAAAATTAGAGAAAGACAAGCAACTGTCCCACAGTAGTGCCTCCCAAAAAAGTCCCCATAAGGAGGATTCCTGTCTATTACAGGAGCAGTAATGGATATGAACTATCACAGTCATAATGCTATTTATCATTAGCATTTTAAGGAAATGGTACATTAAGACATTTCTCTTTAAGACCATTGTCTTTTTTTCAGGCAGTCACAGTTGGGGCTGTGTGAGTAATAGAGCCTTTTAGCAGGAATATGGGATTTTTAGTTTGGTTATCTTTGCTCATACATGTACTGGGTGCAAAACTGGCTGGTGACAGACAAAATCCACTAGCCACTTGCATATTTTACCAGCAATTGGCAAGTGAACTTTGTACCCTGCATGTGAAAAATGCTGAATTCATATTAAACTCTTTGAATGTCTCTTAATGGTGTCTGGTTAATAGGATTGGCTTTTGAAAATCCTGAACCCTCCATTTAACACCACTCCTGGGTCAAAATGGTACAGATATGTTTTATATGTGTGTAAAATGTTGTACACACTCATGTTCTTGAAATAGCTTCAATAATATTCTACTTTATGTGGTTTATCACACAAATTTGACATGTTTAAAGTACGAAATATAAAATCATGTTACCATTTAGACCTGGTTCTGGTGGACATGCGTTATCACTACCCTGAGAAGAGAAAGAGGCTCATGCTTCTCAGACCGCCTCGGTCATAGAGTTTGGTCTTTTTTTTCTGGTTTGCAACTCACTGACTGTGTCCTGTTTGTGCCGTAGCTAATGATACTGGTTGGCCTACTTTAGGCAAGACCAGCACATCGCTAAAGCCTCCTGAGAGACGAGACTCAGGGACTGATACCCAGGGCAAGAGCCCTCCCTCAGGCTCCCCCATCGCTCCAAGTGCAGAAAAGGTTTGTTCTCTTTCTTCTAATCTGTCTGTTGTTTTGCAGTTATTAACCTCCTGATGTGATGTCACGTCTATAAGGAACATGTTTTAAGATTAAGATTGTGCTAGAGATTAAATATAATTCAAGATTTAGATCCCATTTCTCTAACATTTTTTTTTATTGATGGATGTTTTCATGCCTCTTCACAGGTGCTAGACTCCAAAATGGTCGTGTCCTCCCCAGCCATATCCAAGCCACAGCCGCCTCCCTATGGCTCCCACCTCACCTCCGCAACCTCAGCCAGCTCCTTGGAGCGGCGCAAGGATGCGCCTCCTCCACCTCGCCCACTTCCAAACCCACCAGCTCCTGTGTGGCCCCGCGTCCCCCCGTCCACAGGCTCATCCTCCCAGCAGATCCAGCAGCGAATCTCGGTGCCGCCAAGTCCCACCTTCCAGCCTAATGCACCGCTTTTCCCTCCTGGGCTGAGCGAGCGACTGGATCCCCCACCAGCTGTGGCAGTACGCCCCTTTATGCCAGACAGAGGATCACGGCCTCAGTCGCCTCGAAAGGGCCCGCCCACAGTGAACTCCAGCTCCATCTATCACATGTACCTCCAGCAGGCAGCGCCAAAGAGCCAGCCACTCAAGCCTGCTCTCAAAGCAGGTAAGCGATGGGTTTTAAGACATGGTCCAGCATGTGTTTTTTTGTAATGGGGTAGTTTGATAGTTAAATGTTCATTAGAATCAGGCCTTAAGGTCTGCATTGGGATTCAGGGTCTCTTTTAGTATGGCTGACACCTGTTAGATTCGGTCTTGTCTCCTTAGGACTTAGGACTTAGGTCATGTGCTTGTTCCATTAACCTGCCACGTCTTGCTCCCTCTTTAGACTGTGTTGCCCTTTATACTAAGTCACCCATCTTTCTGGCGGCACATTTATGGGTTTTTATGTAAATATCCCACCTAAATCTCAGAGAATATCCCAGATTGGCTAGTACTAGCCCTAACCATGACAGCTTTGCAGCTTAGCTTGCCTCATAGATAGTATATCTGGGAAATAGTGATGGGCATTTTCAACTTTGACATTTTAGACTGCTGACTGTTGGGGTGATCAATGACTTACAGATGAATTAATAATTAGAATAAAGATGATGTTAATGCCTTCCAATTTAACACGACACTCTCTGTTTGTCTCTAGTATATGGGAAGCCTGTTCTCCCGCCCAGCTCGACACCTCCCTCGCCTCTGCCTTTCGTCCAGGCAGGAGGGGCCTTCCCATTGCTCCAAGGCCACTCTGGTGGTGAGGACACTTTGGACGGAGAGTTTGATGATCATGAGTTCTTCCAGCACCCGGAGCCCTTAGCGCCTCCTCCCAGCGTGGAGAACATCCCACGACCACTCAGCCCTACTAAGCTTACACCCATGGTACACTCCCCACTGCGCTACCAAAGTGACGCCGATCTGGAGGTGCTCCGGAAAAAGCTGGCCAACGCTCCGAGACCGCTCAAGAAGCGCAGCTCCATCACAGAACCAGAGGGCCCCAGCGGACCCAACATCCAGAAACTGCTCTACCAGAGATTCAACACTCTCGCAGGAGGCATCGAGGGGAATGGAGTCAGTGGATCAGGAGGCGGCAATGGTGCAGGAAATGGAACACCATTTTATCAGCCCGCCAATCCTCCTGCTTATCTGGGAGTCGATGCTGCGGCCGATACAGACAATGGAAACCTCCCCTCTGAGACGCTGCTACCACCACCACCAGGGGCAGAGGAGGCAGGCTCTGAGGCTCCGCCTCCATCTACTGACGCTAATGATAATGACCCACTGCCCTCGCCACCAGAGCTGGATCCCGCTGAAGCAGATGAAGTAGAGGACGACAACAATAACAACGTGGGAGGCTCTGAGGCGTCGTTGCCCAGCCCTGTGCTAGAGGTGACCACTCCAGAAGAGAGCGGCACAGCGGCCTCACAGCCCCTGGTGAGAGACACGTTGATTTATCATTGCATTTAACCTCTTCCACTTCATCCTACCAACTATAGGGCCATTCTTGTCCTTTTGGGGGGGGGGGCTGATCCCAAAGATCACAAAGATCACAATAGGTCTTATATACATCGATGCCCATTTTTAAATAAACGGTCTCTCCACAGTGAAATGGCTACTTTGGGTCACGCATGAATAAAACTAGGCTCATTTAATCCACAAGAGTCTCATCTTTCCAGTCATACCCGATTTATGCAATTCCAAGACTGTTTAGGGACCTCAGTGTGCCAGAATATGCAAATACAGTAGGCAAAAATAACACATTTGTACTGTCTTAAAAAAGTGGCCTGGTTTTTCCCCTCACTGGATGGAATTAGCATAAAGTGGGCATGTCTGGAAAGGGGAGACACATGGGTATTTATGGAACCCATTTTCATTCAGATAGCTTGAGGTTAAAGGTCAAGGGACCCCTGTGAAAATGGCCATGCCAGTTTTTCGACAAAATTTAGCTAACTTTACGGCATCATTTAGCGACAAGGGTGACATGGTTGGTACCAGAGGATTCTCTTAAAACGCCGCCTTCTACAGCCTCTGAAAGATGGTAACGTTAGCTGAGGACAGAGCAAAAGAGGTTACTCATGACTCCCCTCTGCCTCTCTACAGGAGAAGCGCACAAACCTGAAGAAGCCAAACTCTGAGCGCACTGGTCACGGCTTCAGGGTGAAGTTCAACCCTCTGGCCCTTCTGCTGGATGCCTCACTGGAGGGAGAGTTTGACCTCGTCCAGAGGATCATCTATGAGGTATGCAATAACTCTGTGAGTATACTTTTTAACTATTTGTATCTGACTGTCGAATAAGGACTCATATTTTCATCTGGCTGCTTCTTTTTCTTCCAGGTGGAGAATCCCAGCACTCCCAATGACGAGGGCATCACGCCCCTCCACAATGCAGTGTGTGCGGGACATCACCACATAGTCAAGTTCCTGCTGGATTTCGGTGTGAACGTTAACGCTGCCGACAGTGATGGATGGTGAGTGACGGCACATGTTTGAAAGAAATTTATTGCAGTTTGATTTTCCTGTTGCATCCATATACATGTGTGTGTTTGTTTGCCTGAACAGGACTCCACTTCACTGTGCCGCGTCCTGCAACAGCGTTCATCTCTGCAAGTTGTTGGTCGAGTCAGGGGCCGCCATCTTTGCCAGCACCATTAGTGATGTGGAGACTGCTGCAGATAAATGCGAGGAAATGGAAGAGGGTTACATCCAGTGCTCCCAGTTTCTATACGGTGAGAAACCCACCAGTCAGTCTAGTGTGCACAAAAGTGTTTGCTTCAAAATAAAAGTTTTGTTCTTATCCCTTGATCTCTCAGTCCTGACTTCATTGAAGTTAAAGATCTTGGTGTGATACTGATAGTCTGCTTTGGACTCTCTGGTGCAGGTGTTCAAGAGAAGTTGGGCGTAATGAACAAGGGGACAGTGTACGCTCTGTGGGATTACAAGCCCCAGAACCAAGACGAGCTGGCGTTCGGCGAGGGGGACGCCATCACCATCCTGCGACGACAGGACGACAGTGAAACAGAGTGGTGGTGGGCGCGACTGGAAGACAACGAGGGCTACGTGCCCCGCAACCTGCTGGGGGTAAAAACAAAATACATTATATGTCACATTTGTCCATCAGGGGGAGTGTGCTTCTACTAAAACAAGATGTGGCGTTTAGCTGATAAAGTGGTAAAGGCTAGAACAACTCTCCAGTCTGCTTCAGATGGGCTGTTGGATTCTGGTTGAGGGATCAATGGAATTGTAAATTATGGAGATAGAGCGTTTCCGAATCCATCATGGACCCAGGAGGGTGGTTAGGGAAATGTGGATTTAATATATGCAGCCCTAAATGACATACTGGCCATTCCCATGAGCTGATTGGCTGTTTAAATTTCTACTTGGATGCAGTGGCACCCCTCGGCTGACTGCTTTGGGGTGGCGGCACTGTTGGGAGAAGTTTGTCTGAAGCCGTTTCTGCCAGAAAGCCTTTTAGACAAACTTGGAACAACCTGAAATTTTAAGAGAAAGTATAAAATCCTGCTCTGCCCTTCTAAGTTTTGTAGACAAAACAGTTGTTTCTTTGCTAGTCACCATTATTATCTTGAGCCTATGGCACTCACTTTTATTTCATGTTACATAACAACTTGTCGTCAGCTTGACATTCACTTCACCTGTCCCTCCTGTATCCTGTCATGAACACAAAAACTACACTTACACACACTGAGAGTGGGTCATTAGTGATGACTGAGAGGAAATAACATCTGTATGAATCTCTACATTGTTAGTTAGGAATATCCTTCATATTATGTCTTCAAAATTCGCTTGACAACTTAATTGAAACACATGTAGTGACAAAGTATTTTAAACAAACATGAACAAATCACATTATTCATGTTTAACATTTCTTCTTCTGTTTGTTTCCTGTTTGCAGCTCTATCCTAGGATCAAGCCTCGTCAGCGCTCGCTGGCATAGTGTCTCACTCCGCTGACCTCTGGCGAACAGCTGGACTAGTGACAAAACCAAGAGCAGAGAACAAAGGAGCCTGGTGCTCTGTCTCTTCTCCCCGTGGCCATAACCTCCCCCCGGCCTTGTGCTTCTCACAAATTCCTTTTTCTCTGAAGCAGCGGGCACTGAACTCTGACACACATATTTACATCTGCACACACACATAGACGCACACGCAATGAAACACAAGCACTCCAAATGCGAAGATCTCTTAAACCACCCCATCCTAACCCCCCCTTCCCCTCCTCTCCCCACTCTATCATTGTCCCAACTTGATTTTACCCCGACTCAGTGTCAGCTCTGTATCAGACATCAACTTGAAGAATAAAACACTAACCCTTGTCTCAGTATTTCTCGCAGTGTTCACACTTCTTCAGCCATGACTTCTATGGTGGCACTGGTTTACACAACACTACATGGTGACTGGAAAATCCTCTCTAATGGTGAGACGTTGCTGATTTTTGTTAGTGAAATGTAATTTTAGTTGTAAGACATTATATGTTGTTGGGTTTTTTTATGCCAATTTGATCCCCTTGCACGGAAAGCAGAAAATCTGCTCTGTGTTTGATTCTTCTGTAGTCTAACCACCAAAGATGAATATAGTAGGGCTGTACCCAAATATTCGGATATTCGAATATTCGTTTCTATGGGTAGGTATTCGTTATGAAAATTTGGTATTTGTTTTTTTTATTAAATTGCATTGTTAAAAATGTGAAACTATAGTGTAGCCTACCGACTGAGCTTGTGCGCATGGCGCGCCTGAGCGCATCTGTCTGAGGCTGTGGATCAGTGCCAAGTTTTACCACTTTATCACTATTCCATCTAACTTGTAGCTGTTTTTTCATTATCTTTTGAATTTAATTTGAATTATGGAACCGTTTTTGTCAACGTTTTCCCCCATTTTGTACAATAAATTATTGTTTAAAGTTTAAACAAGTTTCTTTTGGAGTGGGTGACACAAGTGTGTTTTGAAAACGACCGTGGACTGTCACCTGCTCAATGGCATCAGTACCTTTGGATGCCATGACAGTAATAGATTATAGACAGAACGAGAACGAATATCCGAATATTCGTTATAAATTCTGCCGAAGGTCCGAATGTTAGGGACAGCCCTAGAATATAGATTTAAAAACTTAAACACTATGACTCCTTGCAGAATAGAAGAGGAGTGAGATAATCAGTTGATTTGCTGCTACCAGTAACAACTCCCAGGAGTTGGTTTGACGTCCTTCTAGATATTCTCAGAAGGGGAAAATAGAAAATGTAATTGTAAATCCTCCGTTTTAATTACACAGGCCAGTCAGAACAAATCCAGCATGTTGAAGCAAAGATGAATAAAGACAGATGGCTCACAAATGTTCATGAATCACATTTCAAGAACATCATTGCAAGACTTGTTTTTTCATTCAGTGACCACATTTACATGCGCAAAATATTTTGGTGTTTGCCCTTACTCTGAAAAAACAATATTCCCCTTTAGGTGTTTACATGGCTAATGAAAAGGTATATTCCACTAATAATCCTGGTTGCATGCAGCAGTGCATACTTCAATTAACGTGCCCTAAAATGGCTTTAATCATGTGAAAATATGGAAAGGAGGAATGATTAGAAACCCTGGTGCCATTTTGACTTAATCGACCAAACACAACCTCCCTCTTTTAGTCCAAAAATGCTCAAAAAATGCTCCTAAACCCAACCAATACCAGCATATACCAGCTATGTCTTGATCAGAAAATGCTTCATTCGGAAAAATGTCTAATTCAAAATATTCTAACAGAATATGCTGTTTACACGACCCCAGTGAAATCCAGAATATTGTCATGTTCAGAATAATAGTGGAATATTGGTGCGCATGTAAATGCAGTCAGTGTCATCTGTTCAGAATCTGGAAGCAGGTCATACCACAGATGATCCGGTTTTTCTGTAATATGAGATTTCAAGATGTATGAGTGAAAAACACTGAATGAAAAATCCCCAAGTTTACAGTGAAATTATATTTTTGGTAAACTGATGATCTCTGAAATGAACGGTTCATCTGCCATAGTTTCCAAAAGATATTGTGATGGAAATTAGAACAAAGTACGGAGCCCCTTAGGTCCCGAAAGGTGATATTATGTTGTGTGCACAATTTAATTATCTTGTCGGAACAAGATAAAAAGAAAAATGTCACTTTTCAGGACTTTAAAGGCTCCGTAATAAACAGTATTTTGCTTTACCAAAAAGATTGCCAAATGAGAAACTGCCTGCACATCTGTAGATTGTGTAAAAAGTTAAAAATGTAAAAGATCTCTCACTAAAGGTATTGCAGGAATTAGGAATTGGGGGAAAAGTTGTTTTATAGTTTTAATTCCACAGTTGTGAGGTGGGTAAAAATCAGCTCCACACGTACATGAAGATGTTCTTGAAGGTGTTTTTGGGTCATTTACATTTTGAATAGTGTTTGTAGGCATTTATAATAAGTTGGTCCTCACTTCAGAGATTCATTTTCTGACTTCTGGCACCTGATGAGAATTTTGCTTTTGTTACCATTTAACATGGCAATGTGGCGAGAAGACCAGCGAGCGGTATCTTTACATGATGAAATCCAGACACTGCATCCCAAAAAACACTATCACAAGCTTTGTTTACCCCACTATACAAAGTTAACACTCAATATTAATAACTTGTGTTTTCTCTCAGCTGCTAAGTAGGTCTCTGGTCATCTAGCGTTGCAGTTCTGTTTTTGTGGCTGTGACAAACCCCACTTGAAACACTTAAATCTCAGGACCAACATGGTGCTGCTGACACTGTTCCACCACTAAACTAGTGATCATATATTCACTCTCAGTAAACATCACCTTCATTTGAGCAGCGAACCAAACAAAAACAGTCCAAAATTTAAAAAAAGATTTAAAAAAGCTAATAACAATAGATGAAGAAATATTTTTTGGGTCTGAAATGTAAATGTTCAGATTTGCTTCAGACAATCCTGAATTTGCCCAGTTCTCTTCCTCCTTTCAGCTGCCCCCCTTTCAGGTATACACCATTCCAGTAACACTAAAACATGTGTTATCTGTCACATTAATAAACATCTCGAGTCCATTTCAACCTGTTCTGAACCTTGAGTGACTGAGTGTTACGCTGAGTGTGCTAGTGGCCCAGGCTTTACCATGGCTTAATCTGTACATAGTGTGAGGAGATGTGTTATATGTCTGTTTGCTGTATGGACAAGTGGGCTTTCTGTATAAACGCTGTACTCACACATTCAAATTCTGTAAATGTGAACAATAAAACAGAAGCTCTGGCATGAATAATGGTTCTCTGTGGTTAACAGTGCACTATGTTTGAAGTTCGTCCTCGGGTAATAACAGAATGACTAAAGAATAAATTTGAATCTGTTGAATACGTTTATTACACAGAGTATTTGGGCGATGTTCCAGATTTCAGTTAAAAAGTTGTAGAAAATCTATTTCATAATATAAGAATGGTGTAAAAATAAATTCAATTGCACAACAAATAAATAAATGGAAAAGAAAGAAACAATGAAAGCAGAAACCTTCAGGGTCTGCTCAACAATTGGAGTAAAAGTGAAATGTCAAAAACATTTTTTTTATAATTTTTGTGTTTTTAGTGGTAGTCAAGTATGTTGGAAAACAGTTACCTTTAAACATAAAAGCGAAGGGTTGTCTTTTAATCCACGTCATTTTTTGGCATTAAAAACTACAGTGATCAAGTTCAGGTCAACCACACAGGGTTTCATGGGTAATGTTGACATTTTTAACCAATAGGAAAAGACTTTATGTGACACTCGACCAATCAGATCAGCAGATCCGCTCTCCGCGAGGACCGGGAAGAGCTCCATTGTTATTTCAACGATCTCCATGTTTTATGACCACAGTTAACATGGTGAGTATGAATTATTGTGAAGTCATCATTTATGTAACCGGGTGAAAAACTGTAAAGTGTTACTTTTTGTGCCAGCTATCGGGTAAATGAAGGTACTGAACCGGTAACCGGTAACGTTAATGTCAGAATTTTAGCCAAGGTAACGGTAAAGTTAGGTGACGTTAACGTTACAATGACAAGATGGAGGACGACAGTTTAATGAAGTTTGATGTTGTAAAGGATACCTGAATAGTGATTTAGTGAATTATATGTATCTTAACTGGATTTTAGTGTTTTGATAAATGAAAAGACACCGTTTAAGACCAGCATTAGTTTTGCCCGGAGGTTTGAGATGCTGGTTGCTCTGTTACCGTTAAACAAAATGGCTGCGCAGACAGAGCCAGTTTTTGAAGATTATGCTAACTGTTAGCCGTGTCTTTACTATTTAACAAATATTTCTGTCGGATGAAGGGAGGTTTTTTGTTTTTTTTACTATAAATTGGTGCCGAATGATTGGAAAACCGCCCAATCTGGCAACAATAAATGTATTTTATTGCCATCTTCTACATAACATTACCAAAAAAATTGGAAACTCAGAATTTGGGGTTACATTTTTTTTTTTAAAAATTTGCATTAAATTATTAAATTAAATTAATATTAGAATTAATTAATTTTAAAAAATTAAATTAAATTAAATTATACTCAGATAGATTAACAGCTGTTAAAACCATTCTAACAGCTAATTCTAATGTTAGGCTAAATGGACAGTTTCTATAACCAGTAAAGAAACAATTAGCCTTATTGTTAATTAAGATAATCAGTGTAGTAAACACCTCAGTTGTACATTTTTGATGACCGTACAAATTGTCATAAATTTGTGAACAATCCAATGATGCTGAAATGGAAGTATTCTTTAAATTGGGCTGAAAATTCTCAAAAACAGTTGCGGTCAATAAAGGTGCAGTTTAAGTATTTTTGTTCGTCAGATTTGGATATAATCAGACACTTGTCTTGCTTTATTTAGAGGCTAAATGAATATGCAACATGTAGTCTATCAGATGACTTTGCCTCACTGCTGAATCAAGCCCGATCTCTTTTGCTAGCTTCAACACATGATGACTAATAGAGGTGGATTACACCAGAGGGTCCAGGATATGATATTATTACTATACTTAAGTCACAATACAATATTATTGTGATTTCAAATATGTTGCGATATGCTATTCTGTGAAAAGTTTCCAGTGTGTTCATCTGACTACAGCAATTATTTTGCAGTAGCAACATGTATCTAATGGACTGAAAAAGTAATTATGTTATTTTAGTAGGCTATCTAAAGTTTGATATGTGTCTTTGATATTGATAGATTATATAATAATCATATAATAACAAAAATATTGTGATACTATGCTGTATTGAATTTTCCCCAGCCCCTCATGACTAATCTAAAGCATGTGATCAGTAGCTAAATGTTAAAAATTGCCCATGTTTTCCTCCAGCGTGAGTGTATCTCAGTGCACGTGGGTCAGGCTGGTGTCCAGATTGGCAATGCCTGCTGGGAGCTTTACTGCCTGGAACATGGCATCCAGCCTGATGGACAGATGCCCAATGACAAGACCATTGGAGGAGAGGATTCCTTAAGCACAGTCTTCAGCGAGACTGGAGCTGGAAAGCACGTCCCCATAGCTGTTTTTGTGGACCTGGAACCCACTGTTATTGGTAAAGTCTTAACTGAATGTAGACCATAGTCTCTGGTTGATTTTGGTGAGTCAGACCGTTTAGTCGTTCTGATTCAACACTGTCTTTTCAGATGAGGTGCGAACAGGCACCTACCGGCAGCTGTTCCATCCTGAGCAGCTGATCACTGGCAAGGAGGATGCTGCCAATAACTATGCCCGTGGGCACTACACCATCGGCACAGACATCATTGACCTGGTGCTGGACAGGATCCGCAAACTGGTGGGTTACTTCAGAGTTCCTTCCTAATAAGACTGGGAGCCTGTGATGAAGCATGATTTTCTATAATTTTCTGCAACACATTTGTGCTGTGATTCAACTGACTCAAATTATGCAGTTTAACTGTGCACCACTAGAGGGCACCAAAACCATATACATGATGAGTAACAGCCCTGCTCATTTTAGGTGATTTTCTAGCCATGCAGTTTTCTTTTGATTTTCCAGGTTTTTCAGACCTGTTTATGAGATTTCTGTCTTTAGACCAGTACAATGGAGGTGCCTGGGATTGTGTTTGTCACACTGACAGCATATATTTTATAAAAATCGTTTGATTTCAAATTCAGGTTTGATTGTGGCTTTGACTCGTATGTTCTGTTCAGTTTACAGTGTCAGTGTGTAGTGTCTTTTGTTCAGTTATATTTTAATATGCAGAATTATCAAGTAATTTACTACTACTTTGTTATTAGAAAATGAAGTGGTCCCTGACCTTATTGCCATCATCTAAACTATATTATTGAATTTCTTATATCTGGTCAATGTCTGTCTCTCTGTCCTCAGTCTGACCAGTGCACTGGTCTTCAGGGATTCCTGGTTTTCCACAGCTTCGGCGGTGGTACAGGCTCTGGTTTTACATCCCTGCTGCTGGAGCGTCTGTCTGTTGATTACGGCAAGAAGTCCAAGCTGCAGTTCTCCATCTACCCAGCTCCGCAGATGTCCACTGCTGTGGTAGAGCCATACAACGCCATCCTGACCACCCACACCACTCTAGAGCACTCTGACTGTGCCTTCATGGTGGATAATGAGGCCATCTACGATATCTGTCGCAGGAACCTGGATATTGAGCTTCCAACCTACACCAACCTCAACAGGCTGATGAGTCAGATTGTGTCCTCCATCACTGCTTCCCTGCGTTTTGATGGTGCTCTTCACGTTGATCTTACAGAGTTTCAGACCAACTTGGTGCCATATCCTCGTATCCACTTCCCTCTGGTCACCTATGCCCCTGTCATCTCTGCTGAGAAGGCCTACCATGAGCAGTTAACAGTGGCAGAAATTACCAATGCCTGCTTTGAACCAGCCAATCAGATGGTAAAATGTGACCCTCGCCACGGCAAATACATGGCCTGCTGCCTTTTGTACCGTGGTGATGTGGTGCCCAAAGACATCAATGCCGCCATCGCCACCATTAAGACCAAGCGCACCATCCAGTTTGTGGACTGGTGCCCCACTGGTTTCAAGGTTGGCATCAACTACCAGCCGCCCACTGTAGTTCCTGGTGGAGACCTGGCCAAGGTCCAGAGGGCTGTGTGCATGCTGAGCAACACCACTGCTATCGCAGAGGCCTGGGCTCGACTTGACCACAAGTTTGATCTGATGTACGCTAAGCGTGCTTTTGTTCACTGGTATGTAGGTGAGGGTATGGAAGAGGGCGAGTTCTCTGAGGCCAGGGAGGACATGGCAGCTTTGGAGAAGGATTATGAGGAGGTTGGGCTTCAGTCTGTTGAGGGTGAGGGTGAAGATGAGGGGGAGTACTAACTCTTTTAAATAAAGTTCCTTGCATGTAAAGCTGTGCATCTGTTTGTCAATCCTTTTTAGCCTTTACTTTTCTGTTGCGTGATGAATCCAAACCAGATCCTTCAAAATTGTAAAACTACAGTCAACTGTTGGTTATTTTCTTGATTAACAGATTAATTATTTGATCAGTGAAATGTCAGAATATGAAAACAATTATTTGACATTAGACCGACTAACTGTTACAAAGCCCAACGTGTCTAGTTTACTATCATGTAATACATCAAAAAGCAGATAATATTCACATTTGAGAGGCTGGAATACATACATATTTATTCCTTGAAAAACAGTTTACTGTCGTCAGAATAGTTGTCCTTAAATTTTCTGCCACCAATCAATTTTATGTCACCTCCAGAACAGCAGCTGGAGACTCACCTGTATGCAGAGATGGAAGAAGTGTTCAGAATATTTACTTAAAAATAGCAATACTACAGTGTGAAAATACTCTGCTATGAGTAAAAGTCATGTATTCAAATTGTGAAGTATTGATATTACTCCACTGCCTGTTTTTAGTATTAAACCTCCATTTCATGTGATTCAAACAGCAAAGCATTGTGGGAAAACTACAATAAATAACAAATATATATAAAGCACCCTCAGTTAAAGAAATACAGCTGTAATGCATGTTGAGCCAGCATACACTGTAAATATGCCTGTTACTTCTCAGGTGAATGTGAAGAGCACACACTACAACATCCATGAAGCACTGGAGGATGACGCATGCGCATCAACTGCTACAAAGCGAAGCCTCACCGGCCAGTCTGTTTGGCCACGTTGTTGTTGGTGACCTCTGTACCAGTGTGGCCAGTCAACACAACAGCCGTCGGTAACGTTAGCTCTTTTGTTGAAGTCAGCTTCAGTGACCTGAAGCAGGTCTAGTCAGGAGTCAGCATACTGGATTTAATGAGCTCCATACAACCGTAGGCGGATTATAAAACAATGAGCCCCTGGGCACAGAAATGCAAAAGGCCCCACCACCTCTCCTACACAGGAGCAAGACACACAAGACCTTTTACACAGGACCTCTACAAAGTCCCTTCTTTATGCTACCTTTGCATTTTTACACAGTACCAAACAACAGTGGCATCAAGCTGCCCAAATGTGTGATTTTAGACAGCACGCTGGCATCATGGAGGTAAAAGAGGCATGACGGGTGTGATCTCGTGCTCTGCTCGGAGGCTAAGGAGCTTCTTGATCTCATTGATTTCCAATTTGCAGACATTCATGGCTGTCGTTCTTCTTCTTTGAGTTCGCTGCTAAGTGTTAGTACCTACTTTTTAAATCTCCTGCGGTGGGTTGTGCACATAACACGTTGTCAAGATGTCACACTCATGCCGCCCTTGATCCTGTCCTGCTAGCTGTCCCTTTTACACAGAACTTGTTTTGGCGCTGTACCTCCGATGCTGGATTAAAGGTGAGACAACTCTGTCCTTGTCCCTGATTGTACCTTTTATACAGGCGGCAAAACAGTGTGAGATTCCCGCCCCTTTCCTACACTACTAAGCAGTCTTGTCTTTTAGCTGCCTTTAAAATGTGTTTAGGGATCTAAAGCATCTGATTAGTATGAAATTGCTAAATGTTACAACTCGCCCATGTTTTCCTCCAGCGTGAGTGTATCTCAGTGCACGTGGGTCAGGCTGGTGTCCAGATTGGCAATGCCTGCTGGGAGCTTTACTGTCTGGAACATGGCATCCAGCCTGATGGACAGATGCCCAGTGACAAGACCATTGGAGGAGGAGATGATTCCTTCAACAGGTTCTTCACTGAGACTGGAGCCGGAAAGCACGTCCCCATAGCTGTTTTTGTGGACCTGGAGCCCACTGTTATTGGTAAAGTCTTACTTCATTTTTTCCAGGGTTATAGACAGTGAGTAGCATTATTTTGTAGTTTGGCCAGCTGTCAGAAGTTAAGTTCAATGGATATAGCTGTTAAAATCTTTAGAACCTGACATATTCCAGCAAGAATATGATCAGAAATTAAAGAGAAACAAACTTCAGCAACCAAGATTATGTTTTATTTGTAACATAAGAATGTAGCTAAAATACTAGTTTGGTTACATTCAGATTTGAATTCCTTAAAGTGTAAGTTTCAATTTTCTAAAGGTCATTTGTTTCTATTGAATGCACTCCAGAGTTATTTTGTTTATTATTTGTGCATAATAAAAACCCTAAAACTGTCAGTGTTGTGATTTTTTTCTTGGCAAAGTTCATTTTAAGTTTTGTCTGTTCTTAAAAGAGTTTTATTCTATGTATTAATGTTTCTTAGTGAGGAATAAAAATCCATAAAATTTTACAGAAGTTTAAGGAATGTGTGTAAAACATATATTACGGTGTTTTCATTTTACTTGCGCTCTGGCATGATTTATGTTTCAGTTTTTTGTTGTTGTATGTGTTCCAGTTTGTGTTTATTACATGTGCATAATAAAAATCCTAAAATTGTCAGTGTTGTGATTTTTTTCAGGTAATGTTCTTGGCAAAGTTCATTTGAAGTTTGGTAAGGTCCACCATCTACATCAAGTCTGCAGGGACCTCTCATATCTTGTGGTCTTGGAAAAAAAGCAACTTAAACAAAATGATGCAGAGAGGTAAACAACAGCAAACAACATACATAAATGAAACCAAGTTTCAGTTGCTTTTGAACGCATCAATGGAGTGTTTCAAATAATCTAAAATATAAGAACGGTTTTGTTTTTATAAAATTATATGTAGGCTTGTAATATCTGGAAAGACTACAAAGGATCAGAAACTTCCTGACACCCTGTTGAAGATGACCGATTTTGTTCAACCAATAGCAAAAGAGCTCGTGTGACAGTTAACCAATGGGATTGGGCAGATCTTTGCCCGGGTAAGCATCAAGTTTATAAAGCTTAAAGTTGAAAGTGAAGCATCTTCTTTCAAACTCGGTATCAGCTCTCTACGTTTTCTAACCTCATAAACATGGTGAGTATGGAATTATGTGAATTTGGCATATTTATTCACGTAAGTTAATTAAATTGAAAGCTCGGAAGTTTCCCTGGGTTAGCTAATGTTAGCTCGCTCTCATTTTGCTGCATCACCATCGGTTCACTGTCGCCATTTTAGCATTAACGTTTGCTAACGTTGATACCATGGAGGGTGGCGGTTAGCATCGCCATGTTTTATTTTTGAGGGACGTTTATTTTAATTGTACGTTTTGTACATTGGGTTTATCTTTACTCAGTTATCGTTGTTTTCTAATTAATGTAAAGGCACAGTTAAAATTCAGTGACAGTTTTGCCTCCGTGTTGGAGGCTAACTGTTAGCTGCAAGTTAAATTAATGTTAGACAAATGGCGGACCACGCCCGGGTCCATACGCAGATGGGAGGAGTTCTCCATGTAGTCTTTCTCCCAGAAAAGCCTTTCTGACCGAAGTCTGATCATTTTAACCCAAACCACGGTTTTTTTTCTTATCCAACAAATGCCTCTCTGGTAGAAAGTCCTCCAGGAAAAAAGTCTCCCAACTGTGCTTCACAGCCATCACGGGCTCGCCATATTGTTTTTCTATGAGGTCGAAAGCCTTCCCGCCCTACTGTGCCTCTGCTCTGACATTACTGTCTGAAAGCTTTTACAGTATTTTCCTTGTTTTTCCCGCCTGCAGTTGTTCCCAGACTTGTCTTTTTATCTGCCTTTAAAATGTGTTTAGGGATCTAAAGCATCTGATTAGTATGAAATTGCTAAATGTTACAACTCGCCCATGTTTTCCTCCAGCGTGAGTGTATCTCAGTGCACGTGGGTCAGGCTGGTGTCCAGATTGGCAATGCCTGCTGGGAGCTTTACTGCCTGGAACATGGCATCCAGCCTGATGGACAGATGCCCAGTGACAAGACCATTGGAGGAGGAGATGATTCCTTCAGCACGTTCTTCACTGAGACTGGAGCTGGAAAGCACGTCCCCATAGCTGTTTTTGTGGACCTGGAGCCCACTGTCATCGGTAAAGTCTTAACTGAATGCAAACCATAGTCTCTGGTTGATTTTGGTGAGTCAGACCATTCTGATTCAACACTGTCTTTTCAGATGAGGTGCGAACAGGCACCTACCGGCAGCTGTTCCATCCTGAGCAGCTGATCACTGGCAAGGAGGATGCTGCCAATAACTATGCCCGTGGGCACTACACCATCGGCAAAGAGATCATTGACCTGGTGCTGGACAGGATCCGCAAACTGGTGGGTTACTTCAGAGCAGGAGGACAACCTACTAATGATGCCAATAGCCTGTGATGAATTATAATTGCATCATTACAGTGCCATCAGTGCATTTAGACCCACATTATGCAGTTTACATTTGTGTCACCAGAGGGCAGCAAATCATTTTATATAGGCTATATAAGGTAGGATCATTTCCTAACTTCTAGAATTATTCCAGTCATGCAGATAGTTTTGCTTCATTTTTTCCAGGGTTTTAGACAGTGAGTAGCATTATTTTGTAGTTTGGCCAGCTGTTAAAAGTTAAGTTCAATGGATATAGCTGTTAAAATCTTTAGAACCTGACATATTCCAGCAAGAATATGATCAGAGATTGAAGAGAAACAAACTTCAGCAACCAAGATTATGTTTTATTTGTAACATAAGAATGTAGCTGCATGTCGCAGTCTACTCTCAGCTGAGAAATGACTGTAACAGAGAATAGCTGCAGTTTCTGCCGTGATAAATAATATCAGCAGCTTCTAAACCAAAAATAAGACCCGCACATGTTCCAGCGGAAATATAATCTGAAATCAGGGAGAAATGACCAACTTTGGCAATCAAGATTACATGTTTCCTAGACATTAGCATGTAGCTACTTGTAGCAGTGAAGGCTATGGAACGTAAACACTTGCAGTAGCATGCCTGGAGCAGATAATCATATGAAGAAATCTGTCACATCAGAACTCAGCTTTTCTCAAAAGAAGAGAAAAGCACCCTGTGGGAAGCAGAGTATTCAGAACAGTCAGAAGTCATAGGTCTTTGCTCACAGTGATTACTTTTACATGTGTTTAATGTGTGAAACTATCAAGTAACTTGATATTACTTTGTTATGAAGTGTGCCCTGACCTAATTGCTATCATCTAAACTATATTATTTCATCTCTTATATTTGGTTATTGTCTGTCTCTCTGTCCGTAGTCTGACCAGTGCACTGGTCTTCAGGGATTCCTGGTTTTCCACAGCTTCGGCGGTGGTACGGGCTCTGGTTTTACATCCCTGCTGCTGGAGCGTCTGTCTGTTGATTACGGCAAGAAGTCCAAGCTGCAGTTCTCCATCTACCCAGCTCCGCAGGTGTCCACTGCTGTGGTAGAGCCGTACAACACCATCCTGACCACCCACACCACTCTAGAGCACTCTGACTGTGCCTTCATGGTGGATAACGAGGCCATCTACGATATCTGTCGCAGGAACCTGGATATTGAGCGTCCAACCTACACCAACCTCAACAGGCTGATGAGTCAGATTGTGTCCTCCATCACTGCTTCCCTGCGTTTTGATGGTTCACTTAATGTTGATCTTACAGAGTTTCAGACCAACTTGGTGCCATATCCACGTATCCACTTCCCTCTGGCCACCTATGCCCCTGTCATCTCTGCTGAGAAGGCCTACCATGAGCAGTTAACAGTGGCTGAAATTACCAATGCCTGCTTTGAACCAGCCAATCAGATGGTAAAATGTGACCCTCGCCATGGCAAATACATGGCCTGCTGCCTTTTGTACCGTGGTGATGTGGTGCCCAAAGATGTCAATGCTGCCATCGCCACCATTAAGACCAAGCGCACCATCCAGTTTGTGGACTGGTGCCCCACTGGTTTCAAGGTTGGCATCAACTACCAGCCGCCCACTGTAGTTCCTGGTGGAGACCTGGCCAAGGTCCAGAGGGCTGTGTGCATGCTGAGCAACACCACTGCTATCGCAGAGGCCTGGGCTCGACTTGACCACAAGTTTGATCTGATGTACGCTAAGCGTGCTTTTGTTCACTGGTATGTAGGTGAGGGTATGGAAGAGGGCGAGTTCTCTGAGGCCAGGGAGGACATGGCAGCTTTGGAGAAGGATTATGAGGAGGTTGGGCTTGAATCTGTTGATGGTGAGGGTGAAGATGAGGGGGAGTATTAACTCTTAAATAAAGTTCCTTGCATGTAAAGCTGTGCATCTGTCAATCCTTTTTAGCCTTTACTTTTCTGTTGCGTGATGAATCCAAACCAGATCCTTCAAAATTGTAAAACTACAGTCAACTGTTGGTTATTTTCTTGATTAACAGATTAATTATTTGATCAGTGAAATGTCAAAACATGAAAACAATTATTTGACATTAGACCGACTAACTGTTACAAGGCCCAACGTGTCTAGTTTACTATCATGTAATACATCAAAAAGCAGATAATATTCACATTTGAGAGGCTGGAATACATACACATTTATTCTTTGAAAAACAGTTTACCGTCGTCAGAATAGTTGTCTTTAAATTTTCTGCCACCAATCAATTTTATGTCACCTCCAGAACAGCAGCTGGAGACTCACCTGTATGCAGAGATGGAAGAAGTGTTCAGAATATTTACTTAAAAATAGCAATACTACAGTGTGAAAATACTCTGCTATGAGTAAGAGTCATGTATTCAAATTGTAAAGTATTGATATTACTCCACTGCCTGTTTTTAGTATTAAACCTCCATTTCATGTGATTCAAACAGCAAAGCATTGTGGGAAAACTACAATAAATAACAAAAAAATATATATGAAGCACCCAGTTAAATAAATACAGCTGTAATGCATGTTGAGCCAGCATTTGTTACGTACACTGTAAATATGCCTGTTACTTCTCAGGTGAATGTGAAGAGCACACACTACAACATCCATGAAGCACTGGAGGATGACGCATGCGCATCAACTGCTCGAGTAAACCGATGACATCACGAGCCGCCCGGCCAACCAGCCCGTTGAATCATCTCCGTGCCGTCTGGACTCTGTGTTTTTCTGCTGTTTCACTTCTACCTGATGAGCTTGTGGACACGGTGACTGAGGAAAAATGTCCAACGTGACGAGGTAAGGACGATGTCGTCACGGCAAAACTCACACCGTAACGGCTGAAACAATGCCCGCGTGCAAAGCCTCACACCGGCCGGGCCGTTTGGCCGCGTTGTTGTTGGTGACCTCCGTACCGGTGTGGCCAGTCAACACAACAGCCGTCGGTAACGTTAGCTGCGGCGACTTTACGGAAGCTCTTTTGTTGAAGTCAGCTTCAGTGACCTGCAGCGGGTCTAGACAGGAGTCCGCAGACAGGAGGGGGGAGGTATTTGCATCTCTTCTGCAAGTTTGTTTGTGGTTGAAGCTGACATGGTCACACAGGGAACCGCAGCGGCTTCCACTCTGGATAAAGCCCCAGTGAAGCTATCGAGACAAGACTGTCCGTACTGAGGGTCCAGGGACCTCTAGGGTCCCTGAGAGGATCCTCCGGGGTCCCAGCTGAGTGAGGGAAAGTTAGAAAGTATTTACAGTCACTGGCCTTGATATAAGAGGTGTGTATAGATAAGTCTCTGAGATGTATGTATGTATTTAAATTAAGGAGGTCATATCTATTTGTTTTTATCTTTCTGGCTAGTCAGACATTTTTAAAACCTGAATGTGGTCAGGGAAGTGTTGTTGATGTGTATGAATGGATTTAGGGTTCATTTTGAGTTGGTAGGCAAAGAATAAAGCTCAGACAAGTCTGAATTGTAACTTTGGGTAACAATTAATTGTTTGACCTGGTATGTGTAGTGCAGTCTGACTCATACTGGATTTAATGAGCTCCATACAACCGTAGGCGGATTATAAAACAATGAGCCCCTGGGCACAGAAATGCAAAAGGCCCCACCACCTCTCCTACACAGGAGCAAGACACACAAGATCTTTTACACAGGACCTCTACAAAGTGCCTTCTTTATGCTACCTTTGCATTTTTACACAGAACCAAACAACAGTGGCATCAAGCTGCCCAAATGTGTGATTTTAGACAGCACGCTGGCATCAGTGAGGCCTCTGACACCCTGGGCCTGTGCCTCGTGGGCCAGCTCAGTACTCCATCTACAGCTGCAACTAACGATTATTTTCATTGTTGATTAATCTGTTGATTATTTTCATGATTAATCGTTCAGCTGTGTGGTCTATAAAATGTCAGAAAATTGTGAAATATGTCAACCAGTGTTTCTCAGAGCCCAAAATGACATCCTCAAGTGTCTTGTTTTGTCCACAACCCAAATATATTCAGTTTATTGTCACGGAGGAGTAAAAAACAGAAAATATGCACTTCTAAGAAGCTGGAATCAGATAAAAATGACTAAAAAAGTCACAAATAAAGTATTAAATTAATTGGTGATTAATGTATTAGTCAACAACTAATTGATTAACCATTTAATCATTGCAGCTCTAGTCCATACCAATATCAGTAGGTCTGTTTGGGAGGGTTTCTTTAATTCAGAAGTAATACATTTGTTAATCCATTTACATGAAGACATAACAGTTTATTTATTTATTGATAATTTTGTCATTTAAGCACCGTAACCAAGATATTAGATATTTTACAGTTTCTAAATGAACTTGTCAGTGGTTCTGAGTTGTTATGTAATGGAGACACTGTTTCTACATTATGTCAAATGTGTCTTGGCAGTTCTGCAGTTTCTTATTACACAATATACACAGGTACAGACAGAACTGCAGTAAGTCAATATTGTCTGGTACATCTGCCCAGGCTGATTTATCAGTGAGGCTGTAATCTGTTGGCACACAGGCCCACAAATACCTGATAACCTTAAATTTGCCTTAATAGATATTTATGTGGATCAAGCTTTGATTTATGAAATATGCACTTAGCCTCAAACAAAATTTCTATTCAGAGTTGATCATTTTTTCCACGTGTCCCAGTCCTGTTCTCATCCTTGGTTGATAAGTTGAGGTCACATATGTTTAGCCCTTTATAAAGGGTCCTACCTGCCACATTACCCTCAATCAAAGGACCGTCCCGTGGAGATCATAGACATCTGATACTTCACCTGTTCTGAGTTCATTTTTATCACCATGCTGAGAAGTGGAATGACTCACTTGTGAAAGCCACGAAGTTACAGGTCAGCCCGAGAGCTCAGCACAGAGATTATCACAGCATAATCATTCTAGCGGTAGGCTTACTCCCAGTTAGGCGCTTATCAGAAAAGGCTCGCATTCCCGAGAATTAAAATGGTCTAAACCACCGAGGGGGCCTGTACGTGCTTGTAATGGGCCGCTGCCTTGTGAGAGGGCTTACTGCTGCGGTGTGAGCTGCAGACATGTTTTCACTGTAAACACGGGAGAAGCCTTACGTGATGTACCGTGCTGTTATTTTGTCCACAGTGTTAATGCTCAGGCAGGGAGTTGGCTGGGTACACATCAGCATTGACAGGCCCTGACATTTGGATCGCGTGTATTGTTTTTCTGAATAGGTGCACATTGCAGATGATTAGTCAACTGCTTTCCTGAGTGGTATGTGCTTTAAGCCTTTCTATTAGAGCCTGACCGATACACATATTCCTGGGCCAGTATTACTGGCTGGTACTGACTAATTACAGATATATCGGTATTGGCAGATTTGCACTTGGCTGTTTGCATAGTCTGACTAAAGTATAACCACATTTGATGCTGTTTATAATAACAAAGCCTATCCTGACATGCTCTGGTCTTCAAGTCAGTTTATTTTATAAAACCTAGTATGTCAAAGGGACTTTACATTGACATGACTTATTTATTGTGCGTTGTGTTTTTAATACTCTGCCTCAGTGGATGTAGACTGTGGCTTTAAGTCTGTTTTTGGCAACTATTCCTCCCCCCTTTCTGCTATCTCCCTGTTACCATTTGTAAAATCCCCTTCACAACAAAAATCTCCGAGTTATCAACCTACTCGCTCAAAATGGCAAGTTTTAAACGAAGATTTGGATCGTGCAGTAAGGCATGGCTTTGTTGTAAAGATCTACAACAAATAAAACAACTTGTGAACACTCCACAGACACTCCCAGGCTCCGTCTCACACGACTTTTGCTGACACACGTTTGCTGACATGGCCAGTCAGAGTTGAATTACCACTTCTTGTGACCTTGGCAGCGGCATGCACCTGTGATACTGACTTCACCAGTGTACCGATCCGTTCCACTTCACTCGAAGATCTGTGATACTGTTGTCATAATGTTCAACAAGAGCCACATAGAGCTAGCAAATCATCTGTGCTTTTAATGGGTCCAGTAAGCTCCCTAGAGCTTAAGTATTTCCAGGCCTCATGTCTAGAGCACTGGCTATCAAATTGCATTTGTCATATGTCGAAATATTGCGTTGAAATAGCAATTTTATGACAGTGCCTGTCTTCTCACATGCAAATGTTCAAGCAAAACAAATAACCCCTGACACTATTTTGTCAGGGCACCATGGCCGCATCCTGGGGTTAGCGCTGCCCAAGATGATTGTGATTGGTTTAAAGAAATACAAACAACCCAGAACCCTTTTCCCCTAGAGCAGAATGATAATGTGTGCCTCCAGACCTTTCTCTAGTGCTGACACAATGCTGTGAAGATAGGTCTAGCTATGCTGAACCTAGGGATGCATGATATCTGCATGTCACCGGCATCGGCCAATATTGGCTTTAAGAGAATGGGCCAACATGCTTTTTATTATTTTGCACAGTGAATGAATATTGCATACATTGAAAAGCATTGTATTTCATGTCTCCATCTGCTGGTAGGACATCATGATAAGGGTATGCATGCATAATATGATGTTAATTCCACTGTAGAAGAGACTAGGGCGGAGGTAGAGGTAGAGCAGGTGGTCCACCAATCAGGTCCATTTCCCATGTACTAGATGATCACTAAAATTAGGTGGGGAAAAAGTGGATATATCAGTATCGATCATTTCTTATCGGCCAAATAAGTTGTTATATATTGGCATATTGGATATGGGCAGGAATTCCAATATCATGCATCCCTAGCTGAACCCTCACGCAAGTCCACCTTAACTAAGGGAGTGTGTTTATCCAACTATTTTAGCCCAAACTCCTGACTGTGTCTTCTTGTCTGACAGACCTGCAAACACAACAGTCATTGCATTTAGCTCGATAAGCTTGTTACTCTGTGTTACTGCAGCATATTTGTTGCTGGCGGCAGCTCTGCCAGTCACCTTTAGCAATCATAAGCACATTATGTGACACATTATGGCGCCGCTTCCCTTTACACAAGCACAGCCGTCAGCTGCAGCGACTGTCGCCTTGTTTTGTTGGCGCTGGCCGTTTGTTGATGTTTCACGTCATCCTCTTGTTGTCACAGGCACCGACACTCTCTGGGCTGCTGTCGGAAACAGAAGTAGACACAAACTGTCCTCTGTGAAACTGACTGCAGTATTGTGACTCAGTCTCTATTGGCACTGGTGGAGAACCGGAGCACACACCGGTCAATTGTTTCTGTTGGGATATTAGCTGCTCTGTCCTTACATTTCCTCAGTGGGGACTATTTTAATGATGTTTAACAGGGTGTCTGCAGGTCCTTTAAAAATATTCCACCATACAGCGATATCAGAATATGTCAGCAATAGACTGATATGGCTTCCCACAGCAAAGCATCAACACCAAAGTTGTCAGTCCATAAACAGCAGCAGTGTATTGTACCTACTCTCCTGTCCTTCAGCACATACAAACCCTGCTGGAGCTCTCTCAGGGAACTGGGTTAATGAACTGAGTGTTGCGTTTCACAGGACTGGCAGTGCAGCAGGGGGGGACCAGCCTCCCCGGTCAGCTCCCATTAAGCACTACAGAGTGAAAGAGTAAACGACAGCACCGACAACAGGGGGGGAGGTATAGACTAATTATTTCTTCAATGGTGGATGTCATTAAGGAGTGGCTGTAGCACAGCTGAGCCCCTTAAAGACCACCATATGTCAGCATGGTCTGTGGATGTTGTGGTGGCATTAATGTACAGAGGCAGGTGTCGAACCACAGTCCTGTAATGACTGCTTTCCCTGTGAGAACAATAAAAATGTATATAATTATTTAAGATCATCAGCTGCTATATCCGCTTCCTCTTTAGCATACTTACACATATTAGGGATATAAATAATGCATTAATTGTAACGCATGCATCATGGAGAGCTGTTTAAATATTTCACATGCATAAGATATGTGTTAATGCCTATAATAACTTAGGTTAAGCATTTAGTGGACGCACACTTTTACTGTCAGTAAAAGAATGATTATAGTAAGAGAAGGAAGCAAATCCAGTTTGTATACATACCATAGTGTCATAGCTACTGGACTCGATTCAAATGCTGCATGTGTCACATGTTAATTACCTTTCTGTAGACTTTGTAGCACCCGCTAATGTAATAATGTCCTGAAAATTTAGTAAAATTTATTATATAATCAAGTCCAACAATGTAATAACTTGACCAATAATATAATTTAACGTCCTGACTGATATTGTAATAATATTTTTACCGATAATGGCCAGGTCCTTTTTTTTTTAACTGATAATGTAATAATTTTGATATAATGTAATAATTTTAAAAAGCAGGCTTTTTTTCCAAGGATTTTTTTTTTTTAGAATATTGCTAGTGTCATGTTAGCCTGCTGAAAGCACTTACATTTGACACAGATTTCATGTTTGGAAATGTAAACTCGATGCTTTTTGTATAATTTAAAATTTACAGTAGACGGCAAGTGGTAAGTAGTTATCAAGCGGCAACCCGCGGGGCTAAAACCAATGTGGACATTCCAGAAACTGCAGTTCCTCTAATGACCACTTGAGGCTGGCTCCATAAGCGAGTCAACCCCCATAGACCCCCATGTTAAAATGGACGACGGCCTAAATGGGAAATTGTGAATGGGTCACATCATGGTAGCCGCATCCATCATTTTAGACTGTTTAATGGTTGTTTTTTAAGACGAAGATGCATTGACCTAAAATCCCTATCAATTGGAAATGAACCAGCCCATACCCATGTTCATTGGTCACTGTGCAAGGTTCGTCCATTAGACCTCCCTAGATCTTAAATTAGAGGCTATCACAAGATGACAAAAGCTGCAGGAGATGACTAACGTAACGCAAGTAAAAGATGAAGGCAAAACAGTTGATTCAGTCTCCATGTAATGTTCCTTTTTCAGCTGAGTCAGCAGTGATTCTTACTGAATGACGTCTCTCCTTTGCCTCCCCTGATCTCATGAAATTTTTGCATGAGTAATGAGAAGTTTACACACCCAAACATAAAGTTCAGAGAGGACAGCAACAAGCAGGAAGTGGGTAGAGAGAAGTTTGGTTGTACTGTTCAAATGTTTTTTATTACTATTTACTATTAACAAGCGACCTGTTGTTACACCAGTACAGCTTTAATATTTGTTTTGGGTTAGGGTTAGATGTTTCACTTTAGTTAACGTCACAGTAGGAAAGTAGTGTGTCTAAAAATACTCATATGCTTTGTTATGAATTCATATGTCGCTTTAGAACTGTAGCTGAATGTGTCAGTTTTGGTAGCAGATGTATCAGAGCGAGAGCAGCCATTTGCAGTCGGACTAGTCTGGGGATGTTTATGAAGAGATCTAAAAAGTCTTTGAACTGTTTGGGGCAAAGGTTTCTCCAGGTCAGTGTTGTTCCTGCTGGTGTCAGAGCCCCATGTTCTCAGATCTAACTCTCTCTGCACGATGTGTCGTGGATCCTGTGGGAGAAACTGTGGACCTGCAGCGCTCTGCTGGCCCGCCACAACAATAGGCCTGTATGACTGTTTGAATGTGCCATTCTTTGTGTGGTGTGCTTCACTTGGGCCAGACAATAGCTTCATTTAGCATCCCTTCTCTATCGAGGCCTGCTCCGTCACCATGGCACCCCTGCCCTGCCACACCCTGCCCCCAGTCTGGCCCGACTTTGCACTTGTTCTCGCTGTTGGGACAGCTGGGCTCAGACAGCCGTTGTTGGCCACACCCAAGACCCATCCCCACATTTTGAGGATTGTTGTTTTGTGGCTGAGCCGGACAACCTCTCAGCTTGTTTCATTCGTGTAAAGTTGAGTATGATAACTAACCTTGAGCGTGATTGAGACCTTCTAAACATCATTTACTGAAGAGAAAAACAGAAGAGTCTGGGGTTGTTTTAAAATAGAGGCGGGCCACCTCCTCTGAAATAAGGACATCCTCCTCTCTTCCCTATCATACAAAATTAATGCGCTTTTTGTTTCACAAAAGGCAGTCATCTGTGAATCAGTTTGACCACAAGACGAGATACGTTAGGATGTATTTCTGAACAGTTTCTTTGACAGAAACCCTCAACCATAGCTCTTGACGTCACCATTCTTCTGTTAGAACTTAATATTTCGGAAAGAATCCAAAAAACAGACATTGTTTTGGATTAAAATGCAAATAAGCTGACTCACAGTGTTTGTTAACAATAACTGCCAGGTAGAAAACCTCTGTGTCACGTCCATAAAATGAAACTAAGCTGAGAAACACTGCCTCGATTTGTTAGTTTTTAGCCACTTAAAAAGCCAACCTCCAAAAACTATCAGTTTAAGAATATGCAATAGTTAGAGTATCTTCATTTCACTTTACCTCGCCGTCAGACAGCCTTTCTGACGTTAAACTGAAGCCATTATCTCAAAGCCACTAGACTCCATTGAAAGAAACACAAATTTTACTTCACAGAACACAGGAGTTGTTGGTCCACTGCTGCCTCAATTGGTTACGCCGAAAAACACAGCAGCAAATAACAGATAGTTCGTACCATCATGGTAAACTATACATAAGTTACGGCTACAAATGACAACAGGAAGTTTGCAGATTTCACATATATGTGCATTTGAAATCATTTGCCAGTTGTCTATCCAGAAGTGTTTTTTGTTGTTAGCATACAGTGACAGTGATTCTGTCTATAGTATACTGCATACAATCTGCACACAGCCTTTAAAATAAGGTTGTGCTAAGTGCTTGACTTTGAGTGCATTTTTTTACAGTCTATTTTTTTTTTAATAAAAAGAACAAACACAAAACTGTACCCTAAACATTGACATTGGCAGATGAATTTAGATACTCACGCAATAACTGCACACTGCTTGTCCCCTCCCAAGACCACTGACTCCTGACCCCCCTGATTGTTCAGAGGTTAAAGGGCAGTGCACTCTGTTTCCAGTGCAGCCACTCAGTGGTGGCAGATTTTTAATTAATGGGCTTAAGGTCGACAGCTCTCAGACCCTTTGGTGAGTAATTGATCCTTCACTGCAAGACATTCACTCTTACCCTGTTTTTTTTATTAGCAATAAAAAATGCATCACAGCCACTAGATGATGTGAACTGCGCCTGTAACAAAGGCCGATGGGAAAAACACTCACAGCCCCTGCAGATGTTTTAATTAATGAGATTATTAAATCTGAAGAGCCTGACGTCACTGTTTGAGTGTAGTGTGAACATGTTTTTAAAAGTTGGCCTCCATCTATTGAACCTGTGTAATTACCATGCGTTTTAGAGTCCAGCCCAGTCACTGTTGATGCAGCACAGACTCATCTCCACAGAGCAGCCTCCCTCCAGAGAAACAAGCCTAGATCTGCAGTCTTAATGGTTCTATAACTAGAACTGGGTGACCTCTGAAGTTATATTTTGGGCCAATCTGAACTTGTTGCAGTCGTACCCTCGACAGCACAGTACAGGCTGTGCTACTTCTCAAGCCTGCAGAGATACTTTTTTAGGCTGTTTGAAGAGGTAAAGACTGTAATCAGAGATATTGTGTATAAAATGCAGCAGCCAGTCGTACAATTCAATCAGCAAGACAATTTTAAAGGAAATCTCTTGACACCTCATGATTTCATTCTGATTCATTGGGCTACGATGCAATTGTTGAACGATTATTGATGCATCAAAATATTTGACTTCTATACATGATTTATTTTTTCTCACTGCACGACGCCTTCCTTAACCTGCATGTCTTTGGACTGCGGGAGGAAGCCGGAGTACCTGGAGAAAACCCACTGACACAGAGAGAACATGCAAACTCTGCACAGAAGGACTTGATGCAGGAACCCTCTTGCTGTGAGGCGACAATGCTAACATCTCTTTCTCTTTAATTTAATACAAGCCAAAATGCTTCTATACGCTAGCTTTTAAGCAAGGGGGTAGCGGTCGGATTGTACCATCTTTGGTTGCTCATGCTCTGCCATCCTCTCAATCAGGAAGTGGCCTTACTTAGAACATAAACACGACACGTGTTTACGTCCATTACGTCTCCCTATCCAGCTGGTCCAGCCGTCAGGAATGTACAGCCTGGTCATACGAAGTTGTTACAGATGATCAGAATGTCGAGAGTTAAATTTCTGATTAGTGTCTATTCAGCATCAAGACATAATCCTTCAAGAGAGAACAGCGATGCAACAGATTTTTGCCTCCACATCCAAGGGATAGTATGCTACCAAACCCCAGGAGGAGTAAAACTTTTAAATGTGAGGTCTGGTTAATGTCCATATTTCAAACATATTTTGTAAGCATCTCCTTAGTCTTCAGAAGTCACCTTCATCCACACAACCAGGTGTTTTTTAGCTGTGACATGAGCAGGGAATCACCTCAGATGTCTTTATTGTTACTTGTTGTATCCTGAGCTGCACCCACATCTAAAAACATAAGTTCTCTAACTGCTCCAAGGTCAAATGTTCTCTAATAAACATCTCAGTTTTGGGAAATTGTCTTCACTGGTTGATTGTCTGTTATTTAGAGTGACGTAATTGTCTGAGGCTGTTACAGTATGTCACATGACTGAGGCTATATTTACACTTCCTAGCTGAAGTCTTTAAATCTCTAAATGTTTTTCATCTTATATAGTTCTTTAATTAATAGTCCTGCTTTGCTTTGCTTAGTTCGGTCGTAGTCAACAAAGTTAGAAAGTGACTGTTCTCCTGCCAGACCGAGAGAATTATCATGACAATGAGCATCAAAATTAATCACTTGTGTGGCTTAAGCCGCAAGAGGTGGAAAGAGTGTAGCCATGCTGCGGTTCAAACAAAGGGAGCATGTGGGTCCTGTACGTGTGTGGGGGGAGTCCCATAACCAAGATGTTGGTGTGGGAGGATGGGAGGGAGGGTTTATGGGCCAAGTGGGATTCATGTTTCAATCCTTGCTCGCCTCCATCCCCTTTGTCTAGGTCACATTATTAATGTTAATTCCCAAAGCAGAGACGCTGGAAGTAAGATTTTTTTTAATGAGTTTGCAGTTTTCAGGGGTCTTTCTGTGTTTTTTTTCGTTGCAGGAGAGGTTCCAGCTGGTCTGATGCCAGCATTTTGTGTCAGACAGTGAGTTTTGTGCAGTCATCAGTTCAGGCTGCCACTTGCAGTTACAGTAATAACAGCTCAATCACTGAAAGCTGACGCGTGTTCAACATATCAAAGGCAACCTTATCCCGCTCACCAGTGCAGCTTCGTTACTGGGCCCGTATAACAGCATTTTTTCAACCGTTAAATCCCAGAGTTTAGAACACTTCCTGTACGTTATCAGGGCACCTTTATAAAGAGGATTAACCTCAAAAGATGGCGACTGTGGCAGCATGCAGGTGCAGGCCTTTTCATCTGATTCAGAGCTTTAAAACAACCAAAAGTTCAAAGCTTGTTTTGACGTCTGTGACCTCAGAGTTCACTGTCTTTTAATTTCAAGCCTCAAGGGCACATATTAATGCTTTAAAAACACTCAGTGATCCATTTTGGAAATTACATGTGTATTGGCAGAATGTGTGATGCATCCTGTCTGTTTGATGGATTTCTTCGATTGCACCAGGTCAGATGCCAACATGTTTCACCCTCAGAAACGAACCAAAGCATGTCTAACAGGCCTTGAAACGGCAGACAGATATGAGATTCTGCAGCAGACTGTGCCAGAGCACGGCATGCTTTATCCTGCTCCCTAAAACGCCGCCCCACCCTCCAGAAGGCACGCTCAAGTTCTGACAAGTTGTCAAAACGGGCAAAGGGCAAAGCCTGAAAAATATGATTAGGCTTTATCTTATATCTTTCATTCAGGAACTGATGCAACTTTATCAAATCAGGAGTTCACGACAGGATTAAGAGTTCGCGGATGAAGTCAACCCGTATTGCCTCTGTTCCAGATAATCTTCTGCATAATGTATGGAAATGAATGCACGCTGTGGTTTAACAGTTTCTCCCTTTCTTTTGTTTGTACACCTCCTGAGCTGAGATGTCGTTGGTAGTTTTACCACAGTAATGCGATTTCCAGTTAACTGAGTTGGCGTCTCTGGAGCTGGTAATGTCATGCACATTCTTATTGAATTTGTAGAAGTTGTGATCGTTTAAAAGAAGACCTTTTGTTTCTTTGTCGTTTTTGTTGTGAAGCACATTGTTCTTCTTCCTACAAATAACATGCATGAAAGTAATACATCCCATCTTGGCTATAGACTGAGGCCCTGTCTACCAGTATACAGAGATTTTTGAAAATGGATATTTTTCTCTTCCATTAAAAAAATCTCTGTCCACACTTGGATGCAAAAATGACTCCAAATGCTTGCTGGCGTTTACGGTCTTCTGCAGTCTCTCCCTTGTCACAAAGGCAGTAAAGTGTGCAGGCTAACGTTACCTTTTCTCAAGACATGCAAAAGTTTTCCGTCCAATCCTCATGGACAGCAACATCCCTCGGAAAGTGTCCCACCATGTGCTGGCTTGACAGGGCCTGATCCAAACCCATCGTTTCTGGCAGACTGTTACGCTGCTAAATCTGGCTTGTGAAACCTCATCAACTAAGGCTAGCAAGCCCGTAACTCAGTGCCTCTCCCTACATGTTGCATTAGATGTGACTACCAGGCCACTGCGCTTGCACCTCGTGACCTGCTTGCTCGGACCGGACGACTCTGCTGGACACCCTTCGAGACCAGTCGGCCAGCTCGCTCTTCTTCGTGGTTGTTCAGAGTGAATTTGTATTTACATGGATAATTCGTGATGGCATGTCAACCACATTCTCAGACTCTTTTGTCTTCAGAGTGTCTTGCCTCGTGGCGTGCCTGATCAGCTCCAAGGCCTCTCCACCTCTTCCTCCAGGTGCGACTAATAGCAGCTAATGAGTCATTACCACCAACGCCCAAGTGTGACGTCACTGCTGACCCTGCCTCCCACCACCTGGCTAAACCACACCCACAAGACATTCATTACACTAACAACAAAGCCATCATAACGCAGATCTTAAACTGCAGATGCTGAGGTGGAGCGGAAACATTGGGTGCATGAGACACCTCCGTTTGTCCAAGAAGTGGTGAAGCAATACTGACTAAGTTTATTGAAGTCATTAGACCAAGTACAGCTAACAAAACTTTAGCAGAAAAGTAGTCAGCCATTGCTGTTGTTTTTATTGTATGCTTATTACACAAAGCAACTATAGGCATGCCAAAATCGAGGAGACTACATCATTTCCCAAACACATCCACACAGAAACACAGTAAATGCAGTTTTGAAAAATATGCACTTTTAAAAAAAAAGACAGTTTTCGTGAGCTGGGCCTGAAACTGCCGTCTTTATTCTTTCTTCTTCTTCTTCTCGACTGGCAGGAAAAGTTTCCTCTTTATCTTAAAGATAGCCACAGTAGCCACCTTCCCTTCAGGAACACAAGGCGTCCTGGTTATTTTGGGCAGAGTTTTAAGCTGCTGCTGCTTCGACGAGCAGGTTCCCACAGTATAACATATCTGTGTGATAACATTACTGTAGAAAAGCCGTCAAAACAGCCGTGCAGTCAGACGAAACCAGCTGCGTCAACAGCTAAATGTTCCTCAGGAGTGATTGTGTTACAGCTTTTAGCGGCGACCATTGTCCACGTCCATATTTCTTTCTCTTCTCACAGTTATGTAACTTGTTATACTTTTACCAGTGCTGTGATTTAGAGGGTAACCTTTAGAACAACTGGTTCATCATTCAGTGCTCTAACCTTTGGGATTGTTTCACAGTTTTATCTATCAGTGTGTTTTTAGGAGACTCAGAGATATTAGCAGTTTACCGCTGCCCTGAGCACAGTGTTGTTTGTGTCCCAGCAGTTTGCTTTGTGCAGTTGATAGCTGCGAGGCCGCAGGGCAGAAGCTGTCAGGTCGATCCTGTTAAACAGCAGGTGTCCTTGTTAATGTCCCCAAACATCCCTTTTTCTGCTGTTTGTGTTGTGGTTTCATTTTTCGTTGCGCTGCCCAGCTCTTGGTTTAGGTTCCCCGGCAGATTTACCCAGCTTTAATATTTAGTTTTGGCTGGTCTGGTCTCAGGTTGTTTTTCTGTGCTGAGATTATGACACACTCTGAGATAAGCAGCTTGCAGCTCAGCCATCCAGCCATGCAAGATGGCCGCGTACTGTATGCCAGCTTGGTGTATTTCTATACCTCGCCTCTGTGTCAGTCAGTCATGCGTCCGGCTGGACATAAGCCAGTCTCACATCCGTGCTGTTGGTCACACATGAGGCCCAGACCTCAGACCTTTTCACATGGATTTAGTCTGGTGAGCTAATTCTCAGAGCATCCGCGTGTGTCATTAGCTAATAGTCATCGAGTGTTTTGAAGCTGTCTTCACCCTCAGGACAGACTGGATACTGATTGGATTATGTTGGATTAACTATACTCTATTTGATGTGTTTGTTTATATGTTACTTCTGCTGTAACGTTGCATTACGCGGCCTCCTCTGTCTTATCTCTCTGCTGAAATCGTTAACCACTGATTCTCAGCGCTGTGAGCTTGGCCTACATCTGGAGGATCAACAAGTTAAGCCACAGTCTTTTAACCCTCAAATTCTGTCAATCCGTTACAAGCACGTTCACTGCAGCTGCAGCCAGTCACTTAATATTATGTTTGCAGCAGTGCCCTCCACTTCTTTTATCTTTGTATTCCCTGAGTTCTCCAATTTTTTCATTTGGTTAAAGAGGTTAACTGGTTTAGAAAGAATCCTTGTTTATATCCTTATTTATGTTAGATAACAGAGCAAAAAATAAAAACAAAACTATGTTCAGAAGGTGAGGCAACAGTCAATCTTCATCGCCACTAGTCCTTTGACTTCACTTTAGCATTTCTTGGCCTTAAAGATAATATGACTGTGAAGAAAAAAATCAAACTAGTCCAGTGGTTACATTTAATCTCCACTCCATACACTGAGGAAGACCATGAGATGGTTAAATGCTTTGGAAAAAGCCAGGTGGTTGACCTTAAATTAAAGTGACAGTTCACCCCATTTCAAGTTACAAACATGAGCCTCTCGTCCATGAGTAGATGCACACTTCCTTCTGCGCTCTGATACACTTGGCGGGTGTAGTTCAGTAGGAAGAAAATAGTTCCTACATGAAACTGCTCACAACAAGGCCTGTGGATTATCTTGAGTAACCAGGTCATCATTTCCGGAAAGTTTTTTAAATGTAAATTTTAGCGCTTTGAGCACGACAAACTTGTCTAGTTCCATTATATTGAAGAAAAGGCAACATCACTACAGCCAATATCTCAAATACTCGACAGCTGACACAGAAACAATCTAGATTGATAAACTGCACCACAGATAAGAGGAAAATATGTATTTCTGATTTCAGGGTGAATTGTCCCTTTAAGATATGTTCATTAAAACAAGACTGAATTTTCACTCTCATTAGTCAGACTCAAAATGTCTGTTTATAAAGAGATATAAACTGAAATGTTAAACTGCTCCATGATGTTTTTATTGCTATTTATATGCTTTTATTGGACTACAGGAAACAGAAGCTCGCTCTCTCTGATTATGTGACAAAGGAGAAAACATCATGTGGGTGCTCCAGCCATGATGTATTGTTATTGTCTCTACCACAAGCTACAGTTTGTCACATCTATCCTCTTTGAAAAACACATCTTTTGCAGTTTTCTTTCTAAAACACTGCTCCAAACTGGAAAGTGTTGTATCCTGGACTTCCTTTTCGTGTTTGCAGTTGCTTTGGCTTCATTCTAGAGAGAGTAGTGGATGCAGAAAGTCGTGTGGCCCCTTCTGGGAGGGGGTAATTACAAGCTTTCCAGAGGGTGGGTAGAGACCAGTAGGACCTTTTTCAATCCTGGCATTTAATTTGTGAATGTTAGGGTCTCCTGCAAGGGAAGGGCTGCATGGGTGGAATTTATGGATATAGCCCCACCCGGAATGAAACATATGTATGGTGTGGCCCTGTTCCCCTCCACCACATGATACAAGCCATAATATAACGTTCCCCCTTCACACATTCCTTGGCAGCAGTCTGAGAGTTTTTTTAAATTTAAGGTCTGTCAGTCATGATTCTGCTGAAAATAGACTTATCATTAGCGTGTAGCAGATCTTTTTCTATTCTACTACATCTATCAGTTTCTGTGTTTGTGGCTTTTGATCCAGTGTTTCACACTGTAGGCAGAACAATTTCACCAGAGTCCTTTTATTTCCTCTATTAGCAGAGAAACTCAGTCAACAGGCGTGTAATCACAGCTGAACTTCTCAGGGTCATCTACTATCTGCAGCCAGGCAGGTTTCAGTGCTTCCTTGTTTCACTGTTGATGCATTACAAACTGGTTTCCAAGCTTCAGCAGCTTTCAACTTTTGATTTCATTCTTGTCCGTCAGATATGGTGTCCCACAAGGAATGTAGTTGTGCCTGTCATCGTGGCTGATTGCTGGTGATTTTTTAAAGGCCCAAGCATCAACAGGTGCAAGGACATTATGCTTAGTATTTATTCATGAAACATTTGAAGGGCTTATCAAAAACTCATTAAACTTTGCACATGCATCAGAACTCTTGACAAAATTGATACTTTATGGGTCTCATGCTTGTGTGTGACGAATTGGCTCCGTAGCACATCCAACAAAATTTCAACAAAGCACCTCTCGCCGTACATTTCACTTAGATGTATGAAACTTGAGAGGCACAGGTAACATCCCAACATTTTAAAAACATCCTCTTGGAGCCACACCCTAAATCCAACAGGAAGTCAGCCATTTTGAATTTACGGAAAGAAAATAGTGAAGCTGAGTTTTGTCTTTCCCCCTTCATGCTTAATAATTAACAGAAAAGTGCAAAGAGAAAAGGTTCAGACAAACGATGCAATGAAGCGATGGTCATGTTTTATGTCATTACACCTCGATTTCTCCTGCCATAAATGTAAATTAATTAATTAATTAGTGTCAAATTAGGAAAAAAATGATAAAGTATGTTTTCTCTCCCCGTCACAAACACACTGGAAAGCAGGATTTGTAAACAGTAGAAAGCAGCATGGAGGCCGGTGAAAATGTTATGGTGGTTACTTTTTTTTTATATCTGTTACTTATTTAGTCTCTCTTTCCAATTTGGTGCTGACTAATTTTAATTTTAAGTGCTGCTTGGATGTAGACAATTGGAATTTGTGGCTGAGATGACGAAGAGTATCATATGTTACAGATGGTAAAAGCAGCAAAAATTAGCTTCCCACCGAGGTGTCATGTTTGCTGATTAGAGCTTTGACAGATAATCAACTGTGATATGAGTTCCGATTTTAGTGGGAATGGTAATTTTCGCATTTCATTTTCACTTGAAGAAAATATAAAAATGATGATGATGTAATTTTTGCTAGGATCTGTACCAAACAAGCATGTTCCCTTACATCTGGAATATGATTTATAGTCTGGGGCATCTCTCTAGGACCACAACACTTAATGTATAATGGTTTGTTGTGATTTTACCTTTATCCCAGCATTGCACCTCCTGTGATTTGGATATTGCACTTGGCCATATCAGTCACTACCATAGAGTCATTTAGTCCCAGGAATAAAAGCAGATTATTATCTCTCCCACTTAAGACAAAAGCCAGATGTTAGTGGGTTTTTGTCCAGTAGGAAAGGAGCTACAAGTACAGGAACCTCTCTTTTTAACCACCAGGAAAGACTTTGATCACTGCCAGTTCCTGATCACAAAACTCAAACAATTCAACCAAAGAGGCACAGAACATCTGACTTTAAAATCCTGCAAAACAACACAGAAATACACAACAATGCCACAGTCTGTGATAATGTCATCAACCACAGTGTTCCATACATTTCCTGTCATATGTACCTGGTGCCCTCGAGGTCACCAAAACATCAGTCCTGGCTTTTATTGACACGGACGATCCATGTCCCACCAGAACAGAAGCCCTCCATGAGAACAGGACCTGCGTGTTATTCCAGCTGCATGACATTCTTTATTGAGGCAGCTGCCCAGGACCGTACAGCCTCCACTGTTATCCTCTCATGACTGCACCGGTGCGGCTCGCCACTGATGTCTGCAGCGCCAAACCTATAGATACAAACAAGTCTTGGATCAAACAGTGCGGTCTCAGATATGGTTATTTAAACTCAAAGTAGAAAGTCTCAATAGGTTAGGAGATTGTATCAGCTAGCACTGACATGTGACTACTTGGAAGCGGTTCATAAATCTTAAAGCTGCAGGCAACTTTACACGTTGGCAGCGAGAGGCAGCTGTTTGAAAACTTTGAAGTTTTAATTTCCTGAAAATCATTTAACGAGACCATAATGGCCCATAATCCTTCATGAAAAGGGGTTGGTTAATGCTATTTTATGGTTAAGAGATGAAGCGAGGAAGCATTACTATTACTGACAATCGCTCAGTGCTCACTCACAGCTGTTAAGGAAAAAAATCTGAATTTTGCTTTTACGTTTGATTTGTGACTTCCTTTTGGAACAGCAGAGTCCAAGTCCAGAATTTCCTTGGCGAGTCGTGTAGATCCATAGTCTCAGTGACAGTCTCAGTTACAGAGGATCTGATACTCAGCTGTGTGTCCCTGCCACTGATAGTGCTGATTGGACAAAGCTTTCTTGCACAACAAAATTGACAACAAAAGAACTTTGACGTCTTGTTTCCGTGAAACCCATTGATGACATTTGACTCATTTCTGAAGAACAGAAGTTAACACCTGATAAGTGACACTTATTCTGTCAACACCTGCGTGGAAACCTGTAGGGCCTGAATCAGGTCGATGGCTTCTGTTCTCTGATGAGAACATGTCTGATATTGTCACCTCCTGTATTGACAACAACAAGGTAGTAATTGGTTTGGTTGTTATAGCCTCGAGACTTACTTCAGAGTTGAATCAACAACACCTCGTGATGTAAAGTCAACAATACTGTAACATTATTGACTTCTTAAAGTAGGCATGTCCCCACCCTGAGTGTTTTCAGATTGAGTTTTTGCTGCTATCAACATCAAAATTTAACTAAATGTTCATTAAATATGTGTCTGACACCGTGATAGCAGCTGTAGCCCTTGAAATTCCACCTCATTTCTCACAAGCTACTTGATCCAAATACCGAAGATCCTGGCTCAAAACTATAAAATCGACAGGCTTTGATCATTGATATGATACGAACGAAAGATTAACTGGAAGAATGCAACTCCTTACGTGACACGATCGAGAGAAGTTGTATCTCACTGTAAGAGTTGTGGGAGCTATAAAAAAACTTGTGGTTTTGCAGTGGTGTCACAGAGCGATGCTTCTTCTACCTCACATGCAATCTTTGGTTGAGCATAGACATCGGCTTGCAGAGAGCACACAAACCCGTCAGCAGCCAAGTTTGATTATGGCCTGCCATCAACTAAACTCACTCATAAAATTAATGTTACGCTAATTAGTGACAGCCGATATGACCTATCTCTGGTGATGGTTGTCATTTTTGGTTGCTTATTTGAGTTTTACGACAGAATTTAGGGGAAAAGGAATAACAGAAAGTCTGTTGATGCCTAAAAGGAGCAGAGGTTTAGCAGTAGTTATATAATGGGGTTTTCTGTCAAGAACTCTTTCTGACTTCACTTCAAGGGAAAGTTCAGATTTTTTTCAAGTGGGGTTGTATTGAGGTACAACAGTGTATTACCTACAGTAGATGGCAGTCGGCATGCCATGGGTTTGGAGAAGCAGGCAGGAGTACTGCCACGGAAGCTAACAGCGAACATACTTAAGCTGCCCAAAAATAGTCCCACCTAATAAAACAACCAATATCTGTTTAAGTGTATATTAAGAATATTTTCATCGCTTTACCTTGCTGTCAGACAGCAATATCTGACAACTTACCTTTGCTCTCTTTGAAGCCAGACTGCATTAACAAAAACAACAATTTTGGGAATGCCAAACGGCCTGGACATCCATGGAAGCCTACCAGGGTTCGTTTAAAGCTGACCAAATAGTACCAGTGTGAATGCGTCCTTACTTTCAGTTCCAGTGTCAGAAATTGCTATCTGACGGCAAGGTAAAGAGGTGAAAATATTCTTAATATAGTGTACAGTGAAACTGATATTGATTTCGTTAGGTGGGGCTTTTTTGGGTGGCTAAAAGATGTTTGCTGATGCCCCTATCCACAAAACATGGGGTGCACTGACTGCCATCCACTGTCTGTAATGCATGGACAAGTGCAACCTATTTTAAAAAATCCAAAATATCCTTCTAAGCTACTTGGAAAACTCACCTTAAATGAAAGACTTGACAGAAATAGTTCTTACTTTGTTATAGATCTGATTCTCTTGTGTGAAATCTTGCAGCTAAAGGCCAAATTACTGTGACGTTGTGTACTTCTGTTCCAAGTGAAATGCTTTCTTCATGAGCATCTTCTACACTAAATTCCTTACATATTTTTATTCCTTTGGTACAGTCCAAAAAATAACACTATGTTGCAATATAGGAATGTTTATGGATGCTGGATGTTGTGAGTCAGTAATTAGCTGAGATGCAGGAGTGATGCTTGTGCCGTAAATCATGTGGGAGTGTCGGGGATTGTTTAGATTAAAATCCTCTGGATATTTTGTCAGCTGTCTCATCGTTGCCAGACTGTTTGGATGGAATATGTGCAGTGTTGAGTTGCATGGGCTGAATGTGTTTTTACACAGGAGGTGTTTAAGGTGGATGATGCATAGAAGCTGAACTTCTATCCGTTCTGAGTTTTTGTTTTTTGACATTTCCTCAGCAGCCTTGTCTCACTTTCGCTGCCTCCCATCTCTCTCTCTCCCACACCCACATTTACACCACACACTTTTTACACCTTAGCTTTGTTTCCCTCCTGCAGCTCTCCAAACAAGCCCACTCTCCAAACAACCCCTAAACAAGTTGTCCAGAGCCAGTGTCGGGGGGAGGGGTGCGTTGGGCGGCGGCCACGGCTCGGCTGCATCCTATTAGGAATGGGAGTGTTGAAAAGGGGTGTGGCCTGGAGCCAGTAACATCTGTGCCTGTCCCCTCTGCCCCCACTGCATTCTGCAGAGAAAGGCAGAGAGAAGGAGGTTAGTGAGGGAGGGAGTGGATACGCCGAGGAGAACTTCTCGCCGGCCAGCTGGCTGTGTGCAAGATCCCAAACAGCAGCTCATGCTATATGGCGAGTTTATCCCTTGTTTGCCCCCTGTGCCACCAGAGAGAAACAGTCTCCATCTGACTGGGATTTTCCTCTCGGGCTGATTTTGACAGCCTCTGGAATTCAAGGTGCTTATTAGAGACGACTTTGAACCTGCGTGGATTACATACCTTGCGCAGGAAATGCTCCAGTGCGTGTTGTGTTTTTCTGTCGACAGTGCAGAAAGCTGGATACTGCAGTGAGCTGAGGATATAAAGGGAATGCAACAGAGGCGAGCCCACTCCTGGACAGGGTAAGACGAGCTCAATGAATCTGCCTGTTCTACCCTGTAATCAAATGAGTGCAGGGAAAAGGAGTGCAGGAGTAGAAGCCGGCTGCTGATTGGAATGTGTGTGTCAATGTGTTTGTGTGTGTGTGGACTACATGTGACCAGTAGATAGTCCGAGGCTATCAGAGTCTCTGTGAGGGGAGTCGGGGCTGCTGGTTTGCTTTATCACTCCCCAGGATACAGGCTGGATTCCTCTCCCCAAGACGTAGGTGATTGTGTCATGTCTGTCTTATTAGGAGGTGTTGGTGCGGAAAAACGTTGTTGCCCTAGTAACCGGGGGGGAGGGGAGGTTGACAGGGTGCTCCGACCGGGCCCCGGGGGTGATTTCATGGTGAGAGAGTTGTCCTGTGTATGCAGGGAATGCCCCATAATGACAAGGCTGGTGTGGAGATAGGGTGAGGTGGTGGTAGAAAAATGTGTTCCTGCACGGAGGCTACAGGCTGTTACCTCCCACCAGCTCTCTCTGTGGTTTGGCGAACGCAGCCCCTTATCAGTGTCAATGTGTGTGAGAGAGGAGAGGATGGCATACTTTTTTCCACGATGATGAGGGGGGCGGAGTGCAGATAATCAGGTCAATGAAAAGGAAAGTCACCTTGAGCAGAGAGGGGTCTGCTCGTTTCCTGCTGCTGCCCATCCTTCTCAGGTTCCACCCTTGAGAGGTTATGAATCCTCTACATGTGAGCACCACGCAGACTTGATGCATTACAAAGGACAGCTGACAGCTAGTCCTTGCAGCTCTGCAGGATTTCACGGAGCTGCTGAGTGACTCCAAGCTAGATTTTACCCTGTAATCCTTAATGGTTGTGTTATTTGTTTTTGTCCGCTGAATTAGAGAGACAATCCTATTTTCTCCCCTATAAACATCCAGAGCAGATTAAAAAGGAGGGTAATGTGCGGTGGAAAAGGCTTACATTAAATCACCCACCCGCCCAGCTTGCACTGGTCACCCACCGCTCTGGTTACCATAGCAACTGAGGAAGAGGTAGGGATTTTTTTTTTTAGAAGACAGGCTGCAGCTCAGGGTATCGTAGTAGAGATTACCACGCTCTCCACGCCCCATTATTGATGATCTGAGAGGTCGTCTGGTTTACTACTCTGAAACAGATTTGTGACTAATATTGGACCGTGCCCAGCTGTGGAGCACATCATAATGTTTACTCATCCTTCTGCCGCACGCAGGGAGACCGCGATGACAGCTGCTTGTGAGCCGTTCAAAGTCCACAGCTCATATCTGAAGGTTCGGATCTTATATGCAGGTTGAAGCACAGATGTAACCTAGATGACAGTCAATGATGGTTCTTCCCTTCTCTTTCCTTTCTGCTGAGAGTCAGGGAGTTATTGATCCTCTACTTTAATGGTCTCCAGCCTTTTTTGTCTGATGAAACCGCACAGCTCTATCGGATAAGCCAAAGTACCCTTTCATCGACACCACCCATCATGCTTCAAATGTGCTCATCTGAACTTATTTTTAGACTTGATGTTATAATTTATACATGTGGTTATTATTTTTTGGGTGGCACTGTGGTGCAGTGGTTAGCACTGTCGCCTCACAGCAACAAAGTTGCAGTTTTTAAACCCATGGCCAGCTGGAGCCCTTCTGTGTGGAGTTGCATGTTCGCCAGTGTTAGTGTGGGTTTTCTCCGACTTCCTCCCACAGTCCAAAAACATTCAGCTGAAATTATTGTTAACTTTAATGCCCGTAGGTGTGAATATGAGCGTGAACGGTTGTCTGTCTCTGTGTGTCAGCCCTGTTATAGTCTTGCACCCTTTCCAGAGGGACCCCACCTCTCGCCCAATTTCAGCTGGGATGCGCTCCAACCCTGCCCTCGACACTTAAGGGATCAAGCCTTAACCGGAAAAAAATGGATGGATTTTTTAAAAATACAGATAAATTAACAATTTTTATGTCTGTTTGGTCAAATTTGCTTTTGTTCAACTTACACTGGGAGTTGCAGAAGTAGGAAGTTTCCCCTAGTAGCTATCAATTTCAACCATGTATCCATCACAGGCTAACTGCTGTTACATAGTTATCACACAGTCTCAATCATAACACATGGTTTTTAGGTGTTTTATCTGACTTGGATACATTTTTTAAAGGGCCAGTTCACCCCAAAATCAATGGTTTGAGTTGACGAGTGTTGGAGATATTGGCCATAGAGACGTCTGCCTTCTCTTGAATATAATGGAACTAGATGACACTGAGCTTGTGGTGCTCAAAGTGCAAAAAATACATTTTTAAAACTCAACAGCAATGTCTCTCTCCAGAAATCATGACCCAGTTACTCAAGATGATCCACAGACCTTGTTGTGAGCAGATTCATGTAGGAACTATTTTCTTTTTACTGAAGTACACCAGCCAACCACATAGATGAAGGTGTGTATCTACTGCTAGCTCACCTAGCACCGCTGAGCTAGTTAACGTTAAAAATAAGCCGAGGAGAACACCACGAATGCTGTCACAAGCACGGGCCTTTCATCCATGAGTAGATGCACACGGTGAAGAAGACAATTCAGTAGAAAGAAAATAGTTCCTACATGAAACTGCTCACAACAAGGTCTGTGGATTATCTTGAGTAACCAGGTCATGATTTCTGGAAAGAGACATTGCTGTCGAGTTTTGTATTTTCTTGGTGCCCTGAGCACCACAAGTTGAGTGCCATGTAGTTCCATTATATTGTAGAGAAGGCAGACATCTCTACAGCTGATCTCTTTAATGCTCAGCAGCCCACAACAAAACAATCTAGATTGATAAACCGCCCTACAGGTAAGAGGAAAAATATGTGTTTTGATTTGGGGATGAACTTTCCCCATTTAATTTTTCAAATTACTTGGGCTACTCCACAAACTTTCCACACAAACAGCAAGTGCAGAATGCATCGTAGGGTTAAAGTACCCCAGGTTGAGAATCACTGCTCTCTTTGAATCTGCATTAACGCTCTTAGTAGGATTTTCCCTTTCTGATTACCCAAACATGCTGCCGTGGTTATACTGTGATGGATGTAACAGGAGTAGTGTGACTGACGGTAAAGACCCTCCTCTCATAATGAATTACAGTTTCTTGATTCTCCAGTCTTAATCATAATACACAACATTTTCCAACCATCTGCTCACTCGCTTTGGTTCATTAGACTCAGGATGTTACAGTACACTTGTTAGGAGCTGCACACACGGAACATCCAAAATACCGCAGAACAAATCAAAATTGCAAATTAATACGGCTGAGAAAAACAGCCTTGTAATTTATAACCCAAACTTTAACCTGCAGGACGAACACAGATTGTAAAAGTTAAGCTGCTGTTGTGAAATAGGCGGGTGTTTTTGCAGTGTCAACATCCATGCTTTGTGTTAAACATTGCCTTTTTAGTTCAGATTTCTCACAATGATGAAGTGGCACCACACCGGCCACTCGTGGGCTATTTTTAAACCAAAATGTTCTTGTTGCAGTGTTTTGGATCAAAGCCAACAAAGTGAACACAGATGACTAAGCTGAAACTCCAGCAAGGATACTGTCGCATGTTTGAGAAGTTTCCTACTTTGCCCTGGGTCTAACCTCCACTTGAAGGGTTGACCCGAGGAAGAATGCTAACATGTTAAAGAGTGGGGGGTTGGACAGTCTGTCTGCAGAACGAGTTTGACAACCTTGCCTGCGGAAAGAGCAGCAGTGTTTAACCTGCTTTTTAATCTCTGTCCTCCCTACATTTCAGCCGCACACTCCCCAATCTTAAATGTGCATTTTTTTGCTCTGTGCTATTATTCATTCATGGAGGAATTACAGGGGAATATCACAGAATTAGAGCTCAGTCTTATCCCTTATATCTTCTCTAATCTGTCACCATTTACAAGTCGACAATCATAAATTTTCCTCACATTCATTTGGGAGATCATACAGTTTTTTTCCAAAGCATCCAGTATCTCTACAGATTAGACATATGGTTCCTAGTTCTGTGCAGAGCATGCTACTGTAACACAGCGCTCATTACAGTGTTAAAGTTACAACAAACACGTGGAGGCTCTGCCAGTAAATGGACCATCTCTAGGCTTTTAGATCATTGCGGCATCTCTAAAGGAAAAACTTGTAAAAAGCCAGAGGGTACCACAAATTAGATTCACCAGTGATTGAGTCTCTCCCAGGCAACAAAACAACTTCCACTGACAAACATTTGCTCATCAGCACGGTTTGCACAAGCCTTTGTTCATGAAGTAATGCTGTGGCCTCAGCAGGAGGAGTGAACGCAGATGATCACAGCCTTTATGTTCTGTTGCTGCTAGGTGATTATTTTTGACCAGATTATTGACCTTGACAGGCGTGGCTAGAGATACAGAAGCCTTTTTTAGCTTATCTGAGTCATCACTGCGACTGTGTCACTGGACTACACGTGTGCTTAATGAGGAAGGATGTGGAAAACAATTAGATTACCTCTGTGACATGGATAATAGAGTTCCCTTCTCTCAGTTGGAACAGATACAGCAGTGTCTCGTGTGTTGGTTACAAAGCACAGAGTAGTTTTAAGCTTTATTGTGTACCAGTAATTGTTGTGTTAAATGTTACACTTGTGATATTGTCCCACGACAGTACAAAGTTAAAATCTGCAAAGCTTTAGCCCCTCTTACACTGCCTGTTCAAGGTGGAAACTTTACACCTTTATTTGACCTTGCTGTTTTGTGTAAAAAGTACGACCATGGAGTAGGGGAAAGAGTTGTCTCACCTTTAAGCTGGCAGTAGAAGTAGTAACAGTAAAGAAATGATGTCTGTGTACAAAGGACAGTTGGCAGGATGGGATGGGGTTTGATGATGAATCATGTGTGCGACCCACTGCAGGAGATTTAAAAAGTAGCTGCTAGCAGTTAGCAGCTAACTCAAAGAAGAACAACTGCCAAAAATGTCCGCAAATTGGGAAAACAATGGGGCCTGTGGGGACCTTTCCCTCCATGCAAAGGACGAGATCAACTGTCATTTAACAGGGACAGTAAATGATTGTTATCGCCATGTTATTCCATTGTTGTTGTTCAGAAAGTCCTGCTAACGCATATGTTATATGTCACACTAGAGGCAGACGCTGTTGTGTTACATGTCACACCTGTTACACCTCTTCTGATTCTATGTAATAATAGAAAGGTGTCATTAAGAAGGGATTTGGTAGCGGCTTTATAGCGCGATCTCTGTGTTAAAATAGCTTTTAAGAAGCTTGAAACACTGATCTGATACCACGTAGTTTATTTTTAAAATTTTATGTAGTTTTACACTTGGATAAAGCAGCACCTTCCCGGCAATCACTTCTTCTTTGCTGCTCTGAAACAGTAACCTATACTAAGAGTTATTCTGTGCAATCACTGGCAACCACAATTTTATAGCAACAAAGAAGAATTGATTTTCGGTAAATAGCATAACGTTAGCCGTTTGCAAAATGTCAGCGATTTGGCAATAAAGTCCCACCAGTCTAGGGTTTATCCTGAGCAATGCCGTACAACGATGATAGCGATCGTTTCACATCCATTTAGGGATAGCTGTTATTTATTTTTTGTAATGCAATGGTATCTGATCTGTACTCAGTGTTGGCTGATAGGCGAGTTCAAGTATCAGAATTTGAATTGGGAAGGGAAAACTGGTTTAGGAACGTCTATACTTAAAATAGTTGTTGAGCACTGAAAGGAATATAAACTAACTACAGACTCGATGACAAAGTTTTTGTAGTTCTCATCAAAGCTCCTATTTATTGTTTGTTTAATTCCACAGACAATATGGTTTAGCAAACTTGAAGTTGAAACTAGGGGTGTGACGATACATCAGTCTGGACTAATACATCGATTCAGTGATCAACAATCTGACATATAGATGCAAAGTGAAAACATTGATACATATCGTCATCTTAAGATAAGCCTTTTTTGTCAAAATCCCATGTCAAATTCCCGTGTGTCAACATTTCTGTCCAAGCGCACCTCCTTCCTAGACATTAAAACAGAGCTAGCAGCTTAGCACAGGGCAGAAAATGGCAAGCAGCTAAGAAAAAGACAATAAGGATATACACTGATATCGTGTCACAGCAATCACAGGCTCCTGAATTGAATCGAAAAAGTATCTTGGTAGACTTTGTGATATCATTCAAATGTCATATTGTTTTCCAAAGAATGGATATGATATCATGTGCTAATGAAATGAGTGATTTACACCCTTAGTAGAAACAAATTAACACACATATATCAACGTGAAAACTGGAAAAACTGCCACACCAGACTCATATTACATTCCAGCATGCAAATGCTTTGCACAAAAGTCACAGCTCACAGAGACTTTGTCACAGTCCGCTGTCAGAACTTCAAAGTCCTACAAGATGTGAACTTTTTGAACCCGTGGCCTTGTAGACAAGGGACATTTAGTGTAAAATGTATCAGCTGGTGGAAGAAATGCTTCCTTTGTGTGTCTCTGTGCTGTTATCCCTTTCTCTGCAGTCTCTCTGTATGTTAATCCTGTAATCTGAGAGCCACTTCAGTACAACTCCCTCAGCCATGTGACATTAAAGCTCCAGAGGCAATGCCTTTGTCATATCTAGACACACAATCCTGTAACGTAAATGCACATGAGTACGCAGGCATTGGAGCTGAACAGCTCTGCTACTGTAGCACGGCTGCTTTCACACTGAGGACAGTTCTGACGGCTCTCTGTTGTCTGACTGATTGATTTTAATCTCCTCTTACCCTGCCACTCAGCATTTCTGTCATGGCCCAGTTATTTTCTGATGTGTATCCAAGTCTGCGTGTGTTTACTCATTATGTTCTTGGGGTGCTATTAAGTAATTGGCAGAACGAGCGTTATGTATGCTACCCAGCTGTGCAAGACAATTGGGCACCACTGTGCCGTTGGTACCAGCTAAACCCGAGTAAATTAGACAATGTGAAAGACCATGTTCAATGTGAAAGTCACTGCCAAATAGCTGCTGGTTTTCCAGAAGTAACACTGGTTGGTTTACTTTCAGTTAGCAGCTACTAAACGTTGCCTGTGAGCAAAAACATGAGAGATTTTGAGTTTTTCTGTCCTGGGAAAAAGCATCTGACATGTTCTGCAGCTGCATTGAGAAACGGAGATTGTTTTATTACTCTTGACTGCTGTTACTATTGAGCATTTTGTGGTTGGATCAACACAGTTTTGAGTTTCACAGGTTAAGCAAACTGCTCCGTGTCCAAATACTGGGCTGCTGATTGATTTTCAGCAGGGCAGCTCCGAGCTGAAAGGACTACCAGCAGCCCTCGCTGTGTGACTCCTGAGCCTTTTGTTTGCAGCTGTCCAAATTGATCCAAAATAAATTACCAAATGCAGTGCACAACAGTTGCGGGGGTTTCCACAAGTCCATAAACCTCTTGAGTGAAGCACAGGGCGATCTCCAAACCATGAACTGTGTCTCCAGTGGGCCTTTTTTAATATACTTTTATTTTGTCAGTGTGAGAAACACTGTGGATGCATTGGAGTGGTATGAAATGACCCTATCTATGCAACTCAATTGCCAGACTACATGTTGGCATTGTATGTTTCTGCAATCCACGGATATGTAAGATTTGTACATTATTATAAGCTGATATGTTGAAACTTTTTTCTTTATGTTTCAACAATGCTATGTCTCAAGTGGTTAAGTTTAGGCACAAAAAACTCCCGCTTTTGGTGGCACCATCGAAGCTGAAAATGGTGCAGATGTCTTGCTAAAGAACACTTGCTCTCGGTACAATTGCGTCATGAAATATTGCAAAAGTCTTGCTAAAGAACATCTGCTTTTAGTGGCACCATCGTCACCAGAAAGTCAGCTCATATACATGTAACCAGAACTACATCATGTTGATTTGATTCATATGAAACTTTCATACATAACATATCTGTGTTTTGCAGAAACACAAAACACAGATTTGCTCCTGGCGACTGGTCCAACCTACAACGTTGCTTTGCATTGAAAATACTGCAATGAGATGATCACCAAATTGCAAGTCTGATCCATCCCAAATCCTAAATCAGAAAAGAAGATTAAACTTCTGTGCACCAAATGCCTCTCTGGTCCGCCTATAACACAGCAGCTGCAGCTATACAGCACAACCAGTCAGTTAATAGCAGCTGCATTTTTGGGTTTTTACAGCTAAACTCAAAACAACACATTAAGTTATTTGGGTTTTGTGCAGCTTTTAATGTGACCGCATGATTAAAAGCATGAATGAATTTAGGGATGCAGCCAATGGTTATTTTCATTATCGGATAATCTGCTGGTTACATTTTAGATGAACCGTTTGGTTTGAAAAATGTCAGGAAATAATGCAAAATGTCCATCCTAGGCTCTCAACGTCCACGGTGATGTCTTCATATACCTTTTGTCAATCCAAAACCCAAAGATATTCAGTTGAGTGTGATAGAAAACAGAGAAAAGCAGGAAATCTCCACATTTGAGTCTGTCATTTTTGCATTAAAAATGACCTCAAAGATTAAGCATTTATCAAAATGGTTAGCAACCATTTTTCTGTCGATGGCCTCATCAGTTAGTTGACCAGTCCTTGTAGCTCTGCTTAGGTTAGAGGAATAATGCAAGGAGAAGAAGTAACTTGACACTTTATTGATTCCATTATCTGTGACAAATTTCATTTTAGTTTGCTCCCTCCACAGAGAGGTCGCAGGTCAGGGTTAGACTGAACCATGTCCCTGGAGCATTGACGTGTCTCACTCAAGGACATTTTAAAAAGGTAGATTATTTCTTATTATAGCGCCTGAGCCCAAGAGAGACATAATGTACTTCTTTTCAAAACAAGGTGAGGCAGCCCTGCTGCATAGTATTGATTTTCATTACTGCTTTCATATTCTCATCCAAGGTTCCCTCTTCCACCTCCACCTCTGGCTATATCCAACTCAATTAGAGACATAGCAGAGTTCCTCTGCTGTGTCTTGTCCCAACCAACCTTACAGCCACTTATGATTCAGGCAGCCATAGCAGCTGCAAATATCAAAAATTAAAAGTAGATCTCAGCGCCAGAAAGTGCTGATAGACGCCAGCTGGTGCAGGAGAAGGTATTTCACACATCTGCTTTCAATACACTACTGTCCACTGTGTTCTCTCTCCAAGGCTGGATTCCTGTGCAAAGTCAGGCACATTCTGGCTTATTAGCAACAGCTTTTAGTTGACCTTTTAGTATTTGATAAATAATACATAAAGGCAGCGCTGTGATAGGCTGGCGACCTGTCCAGGATGTACCACACCTCTCACCCAGTCTCATCTGGGACAAGCTCCAGCCCTGCCCGACCTCGAGCAGGATAAGCGGTTACGGAAAATGAATGAATGAACAAAGACACCCATTTTTGACAGACAAGATAATCACTATTAGATTGCATGTTTTGATTTGGTTTGGTTCATAAACAGATTTTTTGGTTGCAATTAGTGTGATTGCACATTTTTGCAAATTTCCTTCATGTCTGGCAGCATTTAGAACGTCAACATGCTGTTATCAAATGAGTCGAAGGCTCAGAAGTGTACAGGCTAACGTCAGCTTTTCAAAAACATGTCGTGGAGATACTCATCAAATTCAAATTAAGGATGAAGCTGACTCAACATAGGAGTAACACTCTAGACGTGAAAGTTCTCCTTCCGGTTCTCAGTGACAACGATCCCACTCTGGAAAGTGTCCCACCACCTGCTGGTTTTACTGGGCCTGATCCAAAACCGTTGATTCTGGCGGACATGTCAAACTGCAGACGCTGAGATGGAGCAATTCACTCTGGACACTGCAGATGCCTCTGTTCATCGGTGAACTGGTGCAGCAATACTACGTTTCAAGCAGTCCTCCTTATAGGAACACTGCAGCACCAGCAGTTTACCATCAGTGTTGATGCCATTTAATATAGATGTTTGACTTAGTTAGAATAGTTGAGGAGGCTGAAGAGAGGGGTAAAATGTATGGAGCAACATCAGAGAAAAGAACAAAGACAGCAGGATGAGAAGCATCAGATCATCTTTGAATTTGTTCTCTCTTTTCTTCATTCCTCTTCGCACATGTTTGGTAACGTGAGCATCTCTCTGTGTTTAGCTTAAGATGCTCTTCTCTGCCTCTGCCTTTTCTCCAGCGGACACTGACACTCGTGCAGGTTTTTGCAGAGAGGTCTTGGGCGGGCACCATGCACGGGCTCACACTCACTTTACAAACACTGGGATTCTTTTTACAGTCTGGAGTCGCGCCAGATCACCCGCCAAACCACATGGTCACGAAAACAACAAGGCTATCCAAGGATAGAAATCTCCCTACAGACAAAGAGAGAAGTGTTTGTGTGGATATGGGTGGGCGGATTTAATTATTGGATGTGTATGAATGAAGGAGTACAAGAAAAATCTTCCTTGTGATGTAACCGGCGGCCTACAAAAGTCATGTTTCTCCAAGTACAGTTCAAAAGTTGATTTGTGTCTGAATAAACAGCATTCTTCTTAATTTTACGGATAGTGCAGCTGTTATGTGGCATTTTCATCAACCCGCAAACTGTTAACATTTCAAACCTGCCTGCTACCATGATAAGTCCTGGAAATAACCATTAATTCTGCCGGCTTTTACTGCCTGGACAACTGCGGGTCAGTTTGACTGAGTGGGTCTGTATGTGCTTGTTTTAGGATTTGGAGTAATCTGTGTTTCTTCTCAGTTGGAGCAGGTGACAGTGGAAGGTGTTGTTGTAAGGGTGTTTTTCAGGGTCACAAAGCTCACCTGGCTATGAGAGGAATGTCCTCTTGTTCTAACAGGCCTCTGTTATGTTGGGAACCTTGACCGTCTGACAGACAACCTCCGGGGGCTAATGTCGGAGCGCTCAGGTCTTGCAGGTTAACAATTACAGCACAAACAAAAAGTTTTAACAGCGACAAAGTCTGCATGTCAAGATCTTAAAGGGCCAGTTCACCCAAAATTCAACAACACATATTTTTCCTCTTACCTGTAGTGCTGTTTGGCAGTCTAGATTGTTTTGGTGTTAGTTGCTGAGTATTGGAGATGTCAGCCGTGGAGATGCCTGCCTTCTTTCCAATATAATGGAACTAGATGGTACTCAGATTGTGGTGCTCAAAGAGCCTAGAAAATACATTTTAAAAACTCAACATCAATGTCTCTTTACAGAAATCATGACCTGGTTACTCAAGATAATCCACAGACCTTGTTGTGAGCAGTTCCATGTAGGAACTGTTTTCTTTCTACTGAACTACACCTGTCACCTTTTTCAACACTGAGAAGGGAGCATCTACTGCTGGCTTACCTACACCCTTTTTGACAGGCATGGGCTGGCTTGGCACTGCAGGGATTTGCATTTCCATTACAACATGGCTACCTTCTTGAAGGAGTGTCTTACACTGATGACGGCTTGTCTTGACGTTTTAAAGCGGTGCTGATCCACAGTTTAAGTCCCCTGTTATTTATGCTGCATGTGGGTTTTTTTCACAGCAGGGCAGGTGAAAGAATTTTACCTGTTGGAGGTGAGCTGTTTGCAGAAGTGCAGTCAGAGCCTGTTGTCTGCAGCTCTTCATCAACATCTCTCACTGTGGCTGTTTCTGCTTTCACTTTCCTCTCTGTCGTATTATTAGCCTTACCTTTATTGACAAATAGCCGCTAACAAAGTTTCACTAATTCAGTAATAACGCTTTAATTTCCAATAGATTATTCGGGTAAAAGCCTCCTATTATTTTGCTATGTAAAAACGTCAGTATGAGAAAAATGAAGTGTTTTTTGATCATTAAAGCATGTAAAGGTGTTCTAGTAGAAACTGAAAAGACATGCATGAACCTGGCAGTAAGCACGATGGGTCTCCTTTAAACGCCCCCTCTCCTTGTGCCCTCCACACATGGCCAAGCTGTGGCACACCCGCAGGTTCCTGTAAACTGGATGGGGACCAGCGCTGTCCCACACTGGCTCAGGGGTTTATACAAAGTTTACAGCTCGCTTCAGCTAATGGAAAAGATGGGCAGTTTTGTGGACTAATATGGTCAAAGAGGGCTTTGAATTGCTTGTTCCCTTCATGCTAGAATAGACGGTGAGCGTGAAGCCAAGCAGCTGCTGCTGCTGCTGCTGAGGTCTCTGGTAGTCTATTTGGAAAAGTCAAGGATGTGTCAAAATAAATACACCATTCAGTGTGTGAGGAAGGGTGGGCTGCTGTGTACTTTATCCCACGTGTGGCCTTTTGGCCTCGGGCACCTTGTCTGTGTACACTACAAACTTTGTATATTCAGGTATTTGCTGAGTGGAGAGGAGAGTGGATATTCTAGTGATGGAATAAAGTTGGCTATTGTTCGTTTTGTTTGACAGTTTGCCCGGTTATTACAAGTCTATTGGCCACCAAGAGACACAGATTGTAATTTGGACGAATGTGTTTTATGTGTGATTAAGTGGTCATTGCAACAATTTATTATCAACACAGTTTACCTTGGAACAAAATATTAAATCGTTAAACAGCATTTTATCTTTTTTGTTTTAACGTGTTTTGATTATATTCCTTTTGGGGACTTGCTTCTTTTGTTATTGTTGGCATCCGCACATTAAAGGAAACATATTTAAAACAAACATTAACAGGATGAAATATGAAAATAATATGACAGATTTCAGGATTTTGTGGTGGTTGGAAAGTCTCTGACAGCTTTAGTGGCTGTTCCAAATTTGAAAAGTACAGCTGCTGGATCAACACAGATGAACCAGAAAAGTGACTAAAATGGGACAGTGATGGCATCAGGCTTTATTTAGGTAGACCACAAAAAGGACTACTTATTGACTCTACTTAGACGAAGTTGCCACAGGAAATGTCCTCACTTTCCCTTTAGATAACTTTAGCTGTTGTCTGTTGCACTGGGACCCGCAATCTTCGATTACAGCAAAGTACATGACCTGACCAGGTTAAATTTGGACTGCATCACACTGCAAATGATGCGTTCTGTCTGGGCAAAGCCTCTGACTTGTAGGAAAACACTGGGAAAGGTCAAATGAACTTGGTTATGTTCAGCGGGCTGTCGGTCACCAAGAAAAGACGTCCAGAAATTCCTGCAGGTCAGCGCAGCCTCTGTGGTTATGATACTTGGCCTCACACAGCTCTGCACAGCAGGAACGACAGACAGAGGAGCTGTTTTTGTGACATGCTGACGACGGTGTCCTCGTGGATGTGTGGACACCATGTCTTTATTTGCCAGACAGCAGAGAGGTCTTGTGCACTTTATTCCATTATTGCTGCTTGGAGTCGAGCCAGCAGCTCTAAGAGCACACGCCACAGCTGTCTCGTCTCTTAGCCCGTGTGTTTGTACGAATCAGTAGTTTGTTACAAATCAAACATGTTTGTGTTTTCAGGAGCAAGATTCAAGGTCTGTCTTGTCTCAAGATTCAGTTTTTAACTTTAGCAACAGAGGAAAGTGTCACTCTTTATGAATGAATAGCTGTAACTAAATAACCAAACGCTCCATGTTCATCTGATCTCAGGTCAGAACACTGTCTGAAGATAAGACATAAATATTAAACAACACCAACACTCTACAGTCCTGCTTGCAGCTCTGTGGGGTTGTTCTTTATCCTAAAGCTAGCATGGCGACATGCTCACGACATGCAGATGTTTAGCAGGTATAACGCTGACAATGTTCTCCATCTTATGCTGCATCCAAAACCACACACTCTGCGCTACATACTCTATATGTGTAGTTTTGTGTAACATATTTCTGTATGACTAAACAGTAGCATGTATCTTTTTAGACGCACTGAGCTGTAATTGCCACGTAACCTTCAGGGAGCCTCCTAGCCACATGGAAACATGTTACCATGTAACCATGGTAACCCGTGCCAACCTCAGCTCTACTGGCAATTTAAAAATAATTTTGCAAATATAGTCCGCCTAGCAAAATGAAATCTTATACCCATACTCAAACTGAAGGGTTATTGACGTTACAGAGCTGTCTTGGTCGCTGTCCGCCAATGTCTTTTGTGAGCTTTTGTCACTACCACATTGCATTATGGGATATTTATGCTGGTATAGTGTGCAGTGTTTTGATAATGTGATATTTCAACAGGCACTGCAGGTGAATCAACATACTATGGTCCTACCAAGGTCTCAGACTTACTAGAAGATCTCACATATTGTTATATCATGCCAAAAAGCATGTTAGCATAATATTTCGGATGCAGCATTAGTTTAGACGTGTTAGCATGTGCACATTTTCCAATTTGCACTAAACACAGGTGCAGCTGGGGCTGACAGGAATGTGATTAGATTGGTTGTAAACCAAAGAATTGGAGACTTTGAAATTCTGAGCTGATGGTGGCACGAAATGAAAAGTTAATGGATCACAAATGTTATTTGAAATTACCTGAAGGGGAATCTTAAGTGCTATATCATAGGCAATTGGACTTTTTTTTTTTTTTAAAGTGAGTTTCTAGAAGATGTTTCGCCTCTCACCCAAGAGAGGATGAGATGTGAGAGGTGAAACGTCTTTAAGATTACCATGACCTGGATGAGAATCTTTACCAACATCTTAAGGTGAACATAAATGTGTGATCCAAATTTCATTTCAACCCATCCAGGAGTTTTCGAGATACTCACTCAAATGTCAAACACCTGGTGGCGCTAGATGAAGTCAGAGGATCACCAAAGTCATCAGGATTCAGTCTGTATGGCTGTACAATTTCAATTTAATTTCAATCCCTCCCCTTTAAGATGGATCAAAGTGGTAGAATGACTGACACACCAACATTACCCTCCCTAGATTCTCATGCTACTAGCACCAGCCCAAAATATCCTTTAAGAAGTTTTTGGGCACATTGGACCTTCACGTGGCAGGACATAACTTTCTGTAATGTGCTCAACCCTCCTCGTCAATGCAGTTCATTTCTGACAGCTGATCTTGATGTATTTTTATCTGTGATATAAAGGCAGGGCAGACTGGCAACAGGATCGCACACATTTCATAAATTACTGGTGAAAGTACAGCTGCTGGAGACTAAACCAAGTGTGTGATTATGTCTACGTAAGTCGGAGAGCCGGGAAGGAAAAGTCTGGTGTTGATGGTTATCAGGATGATTGAGGCAGTGTATGTTTGAGTTTGACGTAGTCTACATATGCTGTAAATCTCACCTGTCATTTGAACAGCACGCAGGCCGAATTACACACCTTATAATGACTCGTCCCAGGGTTCACGAGGGCCTGTTTTTGCATTTCGCCCACGATGGCCAAACCACAAAAGGCCTCACACACCTCTCTCACCATGGTCATTGTAAACACACCCCTCTAATCATCAGTCGTTAGGTCTTTAGAGGAAAGCTGATGCTGAATAGGAAGGAAGGGGAGATGAAAAGGCCTGAATACACTAATCCTGGCAAATTATGGTCTCCATTTCAAACATCACACTCTCACGGGGCCCTATTGTGTAAACTATATAATGAATTCTTTCATTGCTCGCCCTCACTGATACACTGCATTGTGCTCTTACTTCAAAAATTATGACCCTTCATCATTAACTGTTTCCAGGGGCAGAGGGTTCAGTTGGAAGTATGGAAAACTCGTAGCCTTGATAGATTTTGTGTCGCCCAGCTGCTAATAAGTAACAGCTCTGTAAACGTCAACATATGCGAGCCAGTTTGTCCCTCGGGTGCTGGTGTGGGGCTCCGGATTTCATCAATGAAAACAGAGAGAAAATAATATTTGTATTTAATACCATTTAAATGTGCATGCATTTGTATTCATGGACCGTATTATCTGCTATTGTTTATCTGTCTTCAAAAAATCTGCTTCTGTTATTGATTTTTGCAATGTCCATTTAAATAACAGAAACTCACATGGTGAAGACAGTACTCCACTGTGTGAGACCAGATTTTGTTTTGTGTTGAAAGCTCATCGTGTCCCTTCTCTGTGTTCACAGTACTCTCTGACGGAGGCCGAACTCTGAGGTGGAGGGGGCCGTAAAGAGGCCCTGAAGGAGCCTCCCACCCTCCCTACCTGACCAGCCGGACGCAGCGGACAGCCATGGCTCCCCGGAAACGTGGTGGCGGTGGCAGCCGTGGTGGCCTCTCCTTTTTCTTCTGCTGTTTTAACAGCAATGATCACCCGGAGATCACCTACAGGCTCAGGGAGGACTTCGCCCTGCAGGCCATGGAGCCGGCACTGCCGATGCCGGGATATGACGAGCTGGATGGCATGTTCTCCGAGTTAGTGGTAAGACTTTACTCTGCTTTGTCTTGTCAGAGAAATTCAGACCAGAGTATTTGTAAGACATTAAAAGAAATGTTTAATTCATGTTTAGTAAATAATTTCTAACATTTCAAGTAAAGGACAAATCTGGTGTTATTTTATATAGTTTTACAGGAAACTTTGGTATTTCGTCCACCTGGACCCTATTTTCTCTTGGTTGTGTCTAATAACAGCAGTTTCTGACATTGATCCAGTATTGAGTGGGACCAGGCTGCAGTTTGGGCAATAGTGCACGGTCAATGTTCATCCATTAACAGTGTCTGTTTTCGCCAATGACAGGCTCAGATTGTTATAAAGGGGCTTTCAAATCAGGGACCCAGGCCCAGCTCTGAGTACTCTTGACCTCAAAGTCTCAAAGTATTCTGGTATGATACGCATCAGTTATCAACACCAACTGTACCAAAACATAGAAGTGGACTGCCATTAAGTTGACTACAACGAGTTTTTATCCGGTTATGAAACTGTCTCAAGTTAATAATGATGCCTCTATGTCAGACGGCAGCGCAGCCTGTCGCAAACAGTCCCAGATTCTGCTTCACTGTGACCTTCAATCTGCAGTCTGAGCTCCTCTGGTCTGGAGCAGACTGTCACCTCACTACTCCTCCACTCCCCGCTAATGATGGCCCCCAGGGCAGCAGTGTCCATCTGTGGCGGCCTTTTCTACACCATAGCATGACAAAAATGTCACATAGATGATGACAGAAGTGTACTCCGGTATGGAACAACATTGTTATGTGAAAGCTGAGCGGAGGGGGACTGTAGATGAGGGGAAATTATACTCAGGCACGGTGCTATTTAAGTATAAACATCTGACAACGTTACAGAAAGCACCCTGCAAAGAAACTTCACATATTATTTACATTGTGCTTTATTTGGTCTGTTAATGTTGAATCTTCACCAACACGTTGGACACTAACAATAACAATCTGAGCCTGTCAGTGGCAAATACAAGAACTTTTAGTACATTGACAGTGTGCTAGTGCCCTCAACGCTCATTTGCCAGCTGCAACTACTTTCTCAAGACTGGACTAATATCAAAAATAGTTATTCCCATTCATTCCCACTTAAAGACAAAAACATGGGAAAATAGAGTCCAGGTTAAAAAATACTCAAGCTTCCTTTTAATGTCATCATCCTTTTTGCCTATGTAGCTAAAGCCTAATACAGAGTGTTCCTCTGTGTCAAAAACTACTGCGTAAAACATATTAATGAGCCTTGCCATTACATGGAGTGACCTGTTTTTATTACCATGAACATTACCTCTGTGTTTTATTCTGAGTTAATCCCACATTCACCATCCTGCTGTAAATACTCACTCAAGCCCCAAATGTTTATTAATCCACAGCTCAGAATAGTTCCCTGACAAATGCTCTGTTTGCTGCTGTTTGGGTAACGTTTGCCAAAAACTACAGTGTTAATATTTGTCAGTTGTTATAAAAGGTTTCAATTGCAGTTAAATTGGAGACAAGCGAGAGATGAAATTTAAATATTTGTGTTTATACAGAAGATGTCTGTAAAATATAATATTACCTCATTGTTTACTGTCTGTTACATGTTAAGACATTCCCCAACAAACTGTCACTTCCTCCCAGTTTACACTGTCTTGTGAGTAACGGGGCCAGACTGCCATTCTTCCTCTGTCTTATTGTCACTTCTAATTTGTCGTGCTCTCCTCTCTCCCCTGTCCCATTTTCCTCTCCCGTGGTTGCCACAGTAATCTAAGCATGACATTTTTGCACATCAATAGACCTCATTCAGGAACTCTTAGTGTCTCGGCCTCCTCCATCTGCTAATTGCTTGTTTTTGTCTCCCGCTCTTTATGAAGACATAATTGAGTGAGTTGAGTGTGACGACAAGGAGGCCTTCAGTTGCTCTGTTTACCAAAAGAAAACAGCCACGTGCTTTTCTCTTCGCCCAGTGTGAGCCACCATGTGCGTGCATAATCCGAACAGGCTTGCTGGAAAAAAGACCTACGGTGTGGAATGAGTTAGGAGCCATCTGGTCGGTTACGATCAATTAAACCAGACCTTTGAACCTCAGATTCATTGAGAAAAGTTTTCCAGAAACCTGCAAGTTCAGGTGAAGCTTCTTTTCCCATCCTACGTTTGAAGAGTTACTCTCACTCAAACAGAAGAGCTGCAGTAAAACATACATTTAAATCATGCCTACCATTCACTGGAAGGCTTAGAAAAAGACTTAAGTCTGACACACTCTCACATCCAAAGACAATGTCGATTTTTAGTCACTAATTATAAGATTTTGCAGAGACTGTGGATCTTGCAGAGTCACTATTTGCAATACTACAACAAGATGATTCACATCCTGCTCCTGGTGGAAAATGCCACACCAAACTCCCTTTAAGAAATATGACATATTAACAATTCCTTACGTGTCTGCAAGACATACATAACTCTTGAAACACAAGATACAAGGCGACATATGTCGACAGTATTCTTGTTAATTCAGCATCAGTATAATTCATAAAGATAAACTGTATTTTCGTACAAACTTTACAGAGACTGTGGGAGTGAGAAGTCTTTTTTAAAAATTAAGATTTCTCACTAAACAAGTGTCAGTTGGTCGATAAGAAACACACCGAAGTAAACATCAACCCGTGTCCACTCCATTGCTCAACCAGGTTCTCCTCCTTTTCCACAGTCCAAGAGAACCGAGACTTGTTCGTGTTTTTGCACCTCCCTGAACTCCCCTCCATGTTCACTGTCCACTCAGTTTGCTGCTTTGGTGTGTCTGGTGCTGGAGAGGATACAGCTATTGGTTGTTGACAACGTTTAAGTCATTGACCTGCGCTATTTGCACGAGCCAAGTTGAAAAACTTAGGGTAATAGTAAACATTTATTGGAACATCAAGACGAGAAAAAGACTGATTTAAAGGTCTAGTGTGTAGGATTTAGGGGTATGTATCGGAAGTGTGTTTTCTTTGGTGTATAATCATCTGAAAAAAATTTTTTTCTTGAATTCTAACTGGGAGAAGTTTCATCTGGATGCAATCTGCAGTCCTTACTGCTAGATGCCACTAATTCCCAAAACTCTCCTGATTTTACTCCACCACTGTAAATTTGTCTGTGACAGTGAAATCTCTTTAAAAGGCCAGCATTAGTTGTCTTTTTCCCCATTTCCTTCTTACTAGTGTGTGTAATTCATGAGGCACATCAGCAGACCACACAACCATTTTAGGACATTTGATCACTGCACATATTGATTCAGGGGCCTCAATGGCTTTAGAAAAGAACATCCCCAAAGACAATTCCCATGAAGAGTAGCAGCCAGAAAACATTTAACAGTCAGTCTCTGTTGGGTAAATCACATTAACTTAATCTGCAGTTGTTGGTTAGCCGCTAAGAAAGAATAAACCTGTGTTTAGACGGATGTTGACTCTACCTACAGTACTGTCTCCTGGAACTAAATTCCTTAAAGGCTTTCTCATGACTCGTCATCTTTTTCACATGAGACTCATTTAGGCAGAACTGCCTTTAGATTTGACCTGTGTGGATTAATTGTGTCCAACAGATTTGATATTAAATGCCTAAAATATCCGTTTGATGCAGTTAACACTCTTTTCTTCAGATCATTATCCAGGACTTCTCTTATCTATCGCTCTGATCTAGCTGGTATGACAGACAGGGATGGCGCCATTCACTAACATGCTCCTCTCCATTGAAGTCTGCTTTAAAAAGACATGCAGTCTATGGTTATAACTTATCTGTGAAATCATCTCTTACACGTCTATAAATTATGAAATATTAATCATAGAATGACAATATAATGATAAAAAGTACCACAGTTACCAACTAGCAGTGGCTAATCTTACATTTGAAGGATGAACTTACATTTATCAGCGTTTCGGCCACTTAAGTCATCATTTAATCCAACATCCAACCTACATGTGCTTCCGTGTGACGGGACTTGGAGGGGGGAGTTTGCAGGGTTCCTGCAACGTAACCGATAACCACTCTGGTTCATAAACTACCATTTAAACATATTATCCTGAACATAAATTCATATGGCAGAGTCATCTGTTTTGGTGAGCTCTGATAGTTCATTCTCAGATGAAGAAAAAAATGGAGAATGTTGAAACATTTTTCCAGGAAAACAGGATTTTCCAGGACACTGTACTTTTCTCTCATTATGCCTCGGTGCTGTCGATAGTCGTGGTCAGAGTCATAATGTTTTCGGGTTGATGACTTAATGATGACATGATGAGATTTTGGTGGTCATAGGTTAATAGTCAATGTCACTGTGGCCTTGTCTGTCTCTTTCTTGTGAGTGTATTATCTCAAGAAAGTCTTTAGGGAACTTCTTCAAATTTGGCACAAATGTCCACTCGTACTCAGTGAGGAACAGATTAGATGAGGGTGGTCAAAGGTCAAGGTCACTTTGACCTTGCATTAGTCTCATTCTCATGAACGTGATATCTCATCTAAAGAAAATTACTTCAAATTTGGCACAAATGTCCACTTGGACTGAGGAATGAACTGATTAGAATCTAGCGGTCAAAGGTCACTGTGACCTCACAAAACATGTTTTTGGCCATAACTCAAGAATGCATTTGTAATTCTGACTAAATGGCACACAAATGTAAAATAGAATATAATGATGCAGTGATGAGATGTTATATCCAAAAGGTCAAAGGTCAACTTCACTGTGTTGCAGTGTTCTGCAAAAACACTTTTGGGGCTATTATCAATATAATAACTCAGGAGCAGAAGGGGAGACATTTAGTCAGATACTTAATTAGTGACTCTAATCTTTGGTGCCCACCTTGAAATTGTGCTGATTATATATATCTTCTGTGTCGGGGTGAAGATGGTTGTGAAGCATCCATGTTTGCACAGACATGGATGTTAAATTGTAACTGCAACTTGACTAGTGCTTACAACCACAAGGCGGTAATTCTAGATTTCCATGTGTTTTCCGTGACTGTAAAATTGGTCAACTGTTTTCCAGGTTTTCCAGTACATGCAGGAAACCCTGGTCTTGACATGCAAAGTCTCAAATTAAAACTCGCTGATAAGTTTAATTGCATTTAGATGTTCTCAGAGTGTTCATATGCTCTCTGGTATTTGGTCTCCCCAGCAGCACCCCTTGTGTGCCCCTGTGAAATATCTGTTATAAATTGTGACGCATGTTGTCTCCAGATGTTTGTTACCACATGTTGAGCAGACAGGCCACGCCTTATCTCTTCCCCATTACTCACACGTTTAAAGGCTGGAAGACATCTGATTTGATTAAGAGTCACATTGAGTTTGACGATAAGAGCGCCCGGTGATATCCAGCTGATCAGGAAGAGATTTAGAACAAACCGATGTCAAACTGAGAGCAGGGCTGTGGTGCAACTGCTCCTGGCACATGTTTTTATTTTGGGGAAAACAGAATTGATTTATACGGATGTTTCATAATGTTTGAGAATGTTTTGAGAATGACGCTCTCCTAGACATTAAATATTATTTTCTCTTTACAGTCACCAGTAAATGATTGTGAGGACATATTTAAAATGTTTCTTCCTCCTTTGAACCTTCCTCACCAACATGTCTCAACCTTTTCTTCTTGTATGTTTTCACTTCGCAGGACGAGCTTGACCTTACAGAGAAACACAGGGAAGCCATGTTTGCTCTGCCTGCAGAGAAGAAATGGCAAATCTACTGCAGCAAAAAGAAGGTAAAAGACTCTCACTGTGCATCATGTCAAACTCTACATCAGCCTCCACAAGCTCGCTGCTGCTTTCTCTGAATAATATCTGCACATATCCTGCCAAGTTTGTGTAATAGCCTCCCTCATTGATTTGTTGGTATTTGAAGCTGTGAGTTTCTCAAACACAAAACCACAAAACCTTGTATTACTGTATTCCTCTGCTCACAACAGGCAAGAGGAATACAGGAATACTTCAACCCCCAATGACCATTTGTGTATCAATTAGCGCTGCCCCTGACTAAGAAATTTCCTAGTCGACCAATAGTCGTCATTAGGGGCCATTAGTGGACTAGTTAACGATATTGAATTAAATATTAAATGATATATTTTGGGTGGGGCAACACAATGGTTTGAGTTGAAGGTGTGAGAAAGAATAGTATCAGTAACATTGTTAACACTGTGCTACATTACATAGAAATACAAAACTGTACTAATGAACCTTCATTAATATAGGCCTATATTTTATCTATAAGTACACGTCACACACTGAGCGAGTCGCCTGTTAATGACACTGTGGGCTAATGGGCATGTAGCTACTTCGATGTTTCAGATGATACATCATGTTTGTAGTCGACCAATGAAGATGAGTTTACATATCACCTTGGGTTCGTCCTTCACCTTCTCAAAATGATCCCACACTTTGGATTTCCTGCCTGACATGTTAATAACTAGCCTGTGGAATAACTGCAGGTACCAGCCCTGGAAATTAACCTGACTCCTGTCTGTCCTTTCGAATTGATTTATTCCCACATTGTCCAGTCATAGAGGTTTTGATGTATTTTGATAAGGTATAGCTACTGATAGAGTTTCACGTTTGTTTGTTTTCTGCAACGAGGCGACCAATGAAATCTTGCTGGCTATTGACCTCTCTGGTCGACTAATGTTTAGTCGACTATAAGCAGACAGCCCTAGTATCAATTACTCACCTCATGTTAGGTTGAATTTGTGAGTAAAACTTTGTCTTTCTGGCATGCCTCCAGTAAACGAAGAATCCAAAAACTCGATGAATTGACGTCATGGGTGTCTGGGTTTAAAAACAGCAGAACTATATGAAAACATCTGTTAACAAACTCTCACATAACTTGTGCATTATAATCCAAGTCTCATTTATCCTGTTGTATGCTCACTTCTTCCTCAATAGACAGCCCTTTCCGATGGGGAACTGAACTTACAGTGAAACTTCTCTCTACTTTCTTCAAAGCCAGGCTCCATTGACAAAAACAGCAATTCTACGTTGCTGAACATGGGAGCTGCTGGTCTACCACTGCCTCAATTAATTAGTTTGTTTGTGTTAATGTGTGACTTCTGTGAATCCAAACTAAACTTTAAAAACACCAAAGTCACACAATAACACATATAAATAATATTTCTTAAATATTTCTTAAATATTTCTCCCTTTTTGGATTCTTCGTTCACCGTTAAGAGATGTGAGAAAAACAGTGTTCGTCATGAATTTAATGTACCAGGAGGGGAGTAATTCATACACAAATGGTCCTTTGGGGGATGAACTATTTCTTTAATGTCATTTGTGTATAACTGCCTATTAGATGAGAACACACATATTTGTTGCAAACTGTCAAACTAAACTGCCTCTAAATTCTCTACAGTAATAGAAGGCATTAGAAATACATTAGAATGACAAGAATAACCTTAACATTTCAAATGCGCCATTTAAGTACCACCCAGAGTACTGTCTAATGACTTTATTCTCCGGTCTGTTATGTATCTCTCCAATTACAGTCACTTTCCTCAAAACATAATAAGTCTGTGCTGCCTCTTCAAAGCTCCCCTATGAATAACTCACCTAAGTGGATGTTATACAAGATGGATATAAAAATAGTGATGTGTAGAGGGAGTAACATGAGCGCTAAATCCAGCCTGTTCCATTAGATAATCCTCTAACAGTGAAGCCAGTGACAGGAATCATAAAATACTGAAATATACTGCAACACTGAATTCAGAAGTAGTATCTTGTTTCTGATGACTCTGAAGAATGTTATTTCTCCCAGACTATAAGGGCCTGGTTTCATTGTTCGACTGTCCTCCCTGATTCAAAGGGAGGATTTTTTAATCATGCGGTTTCTCCTGTTAGATAATACACCTGTCCTATCAAAGCATTCGTGTAGCCATAACATACTCTATAACTGTGCGACCGTGTCATATTTCATTACGTCTTGTCTTGGTGATAAAAGGAGTGTCAGCTGTTCCTCCTTTCCCTGTATATTAATTCCTGTCTTGCATGAGGGAAAAAGCAGACACCTAGTCTAGTTCAGATCAACTCGATTTTAGCTTCCCAGCCACCTCGCATTCTTACAGCAGTGTTTCTCAGGGGCATAGGTATGACTGTGTAGGATATCCTGTCCTGACTCACATGTAGACAGAGCATACTTTCCTTCATCCGGTTACAAACTGGAGGTGAGGAGTGTTGGGATTTAGGTTGATGGATGGATAGTTTGCATGTCAGTGTACAGTACAGGTCCCCAGAACCCACAGCTGCAGGAAGGCACGCCATATGTGCAAAAGTGTAAAGCCCCATCACGCAAACAAAGAACATATAAGGGGTGTTGGTTTTATGCTTTTCTTGTTTATTTCTTTTTTGTTGTTGTTGTTAAAACTGGGCCAAGAGAGTTTGAAGGTCCAGTGTGTGGGGTTTAGGGACATCTATTAGCATGGTAGGCTATGAAATAGGCTGTGAAATATTTTTAACTAACTCTTATTAGTTGATAATCACACTTGCCCTGTGTGGTTCGGGTTCAGTCAAACTCAAGTTTGTTCACCCCCTAAGTGTGGTTTGTTTGGGCAGGTGTGAACACAGCAATCACACTGGTGTGCACCAAAACAACCGGACTGAGGCCTTCTTGAAGAGGTGGTCTTGGTCCGGCTACAAACGAACTCTGGTGCGGTTCGTTTGTGGTGAGAACGTGTTCCGACCTAGATCTGAACCAACTGCAGTCACATGACACATTGTTTGGGTTAAACATGAGCATGTTACAGTCCTGGAGGATTATTAATGTGCACCTCCTCATGTACTGCCTTAATATGCACATGCAGCACATCCAATGCATCAAAACATTGTTTTCTAGTTGGAGCCGCGTCTCGTTTTCAAACTGTATGGTTTGACTAAAATGAACAATGACAGCAATATAGTCCACGATGAGCAGCGCTAAAATCAACCTGCGTAGTTGTCCCTCCATTGTGACATTAGAAAGTGTCACATTTATCTTGCAAGTGTACTCTTCTTCAACGTTTTGTTTACTTCCTGGATTTTTCCCGCATGGAAATTCTGACCAATCAAGAGCAGCTTTCTCGCACTAAGCATTTTATCTGGTCTGTTTATAAAAGCTGCCGTGAGAACATGTGCACCAAAATAAGTCCCTGATTCAGACCAAAGCAAGACAACAAAGAGTTGTTATATCTACATATGGAATAGGTCCTCTTCCTTGGTGTCCGCCATGTTGTTCTACAGTATCCCAGAATGGACAAACCAAATACTGGCTCTAGATAGAGCTGCAGTAGTTCTCCTACGCGCTTGGCACACGGAGAAGTTTCAGCTCCGCAACCTCACTGCTAGATGGACTAAGTCCCACACACTGGACCTTTAAATATGAATGAAGAAAGTGCTCTCACCGCTGCTCACCTCATCTCTGTCATGATGTATTAAATAATAAATATTTTTGGTTTGACATTAGATCTGTTCAAATATTTTGGAGCATCCCAAAAAATCAGAGTAGAATCATTAAAGATATAGTTTAACATTTTGGGAACTAACTAACTAACTAGTGAGACTGAGAGATTTTGTTACCTTTGGACACAGCCAGGTTATTTATTTTCCACCGCTTCCAGTCTTTGGCTTTGTTCAGACTTCAGCCCAAATCTGTTTTTTGGTATATCCTGATTGATTTGGAAATTCTGGACAGCAAAAAAAAAAAAAAAAAAGCAAACATTTTTGCAGATTGGATCCAAACCACATTTAGAGGTGGTTCGAAATGTGATTCCAATTGGATTTTCTACAGAGCGCACTTGAATCTTGAAAACTTGAAAGTCTCTTTTGCGTCGCTCGCTCGCAACGCAACACACAACTGGAAAACTTGGTCTGGTGCGATGTAGGTAATTCTGCAATGCGACTTAGCATTTAGCTACATAGTTACTGATACCGACGTCACTACCAGAGCAACCCATGCAGATAGGCTGATGATGTCTGGACACAAAAATCTGATCTGATCACTTGCAGATAACAGTGCGGGCAGTCTGTCTTAAAGACCTTGATTGAGAAACACATCTGATTTGCCTGCAGTCTGAATTTAGCCTTTATGCTAAGCTACCTTAGCTGTAGCTTCATATTTACCATAAGGACATGAGAGTGTGTTTATCTGGACAATTCATTTTAATGCAGAATTGGTAAGTTTTGAGTATTTTTGAGTCCATTAATATGATAAGAGGCCTAAAAGCAACAACGAAATATTCCTTTTCAGCTAAAAGCCCACTTTTGTTTAAGTACTGATGTTTTTATGACTCTGGCTGCACACAGTGTCCACTAGCCAGCAGCAGCATGGCGAGAGAAGGTAGTGGAAATGGAAACAGCACAGTGCGTGCTCCCGTTTTTACTGTGTCCCAGTTAGTGGCCTCATTAGGAGTAGTCCTGGGGCCCAAGTTAGCCTGAAATAAGCCCCAAATATTGCTCTGCCTCTGCACAGCTTTCTAGAGATCACGCAGGGTTGCTTCAGGCTTGGTGTGAAGGTGGAAACAAATCTTTATGTGCAGCACTGACCTGCAGAACGGGGGAGAGAGAAATGACAAAAGAGAATCAATAGTGCTGACTCTGCAGCAGGCTCTGGCCCCGGACCAGACAGATACAAACTCATCTGAGCCCAGAGGAAGGGTGTGTGTGTATGTGTGCGTGTGTGTGTGTGTGGAGAAAAGACACAGAGGAAGCAGTCGGTTGTCCAAGGCAAACAGGAAGGCCTCACTTCCACAGGTGCAGCTTTTGTGTGTCTGACAGGAGGGATGATAAGAAGGAAGGTGGGGTCACTAACAGGGCGCTTTGAGTCTGCATATGATGAGGGCGCTCTTTTTCGCCAGAGATTTCTTGGCTTCAGAAGTCGGGCCGAGCCGGGAGGAGATAAGTCAGTCAAAGCAGCAAAGCTTTAGCTGTTTGGTTTGGCCGGGCACCTGAGCCGATGAAATAATGCTGCAGAGAATCAATCTCCTTCCTCCTTCTTGTCAGCTCTCTTCTAGGATGCATCATCTGCCAAGAGGCAGATTTACTGATCTGGTTGTTAGCAGAGATTTTGCAGTTAGGTTTCAGAATATATCCCCACCCCCCAAAAAAGCCCTTCATGTGTGAGAGGACAGAGCTGTAACTTAACTTCTCTTTCATGCAGACTCTAAATAACTGAGATTGATTCCTGTTTGCTAATGTGCCTTTGATCTTAACGTTCTCAAATGTGGAAAAAATAAACTCGCAGAAACACACTCCCCACTTTTCTCTCTCATCATGACCCTAAATAAACTGGAGTCATGTCAGCGTTTGAAGAGTGCTGACTTCCGAGGTGAAAGATGAACTCTTTAAGATGCAAAAGGAAGTGGTCCCACCTCTGCGTCTGCGCCACTAATGGACTGAACTCTTTCCAGCGCCCGCCTGGTCGAGCTGGCACCAGACGCGAGTGGAACAGTAGGATCAGACCTTTCCGTCACTGCACGATCCCTGCAGACCAGCCAAGGCCCGCAGTTTCTGTCAGAGCGGCCAACTCTCCGCAGGCCGCTTTATTAAATGACGCCCAATTAGTTTCTGATGGTCACAGCTCGCTTGTGCTTAATGGAGCGAGGGCTAGAATGAAAGCCGGGGGCCCTTTTATGTACGGGCCAAGTTCACGGTCAAGTCATTTTCTCCTCAGTGTTTTTCCTTTGAGTTAGAAAATTAAATCATCTAAGAAATATCTCGCAGTTGTTGTTTTTTTTTTCCACAAACGTGCCTGTCAGGAAGATTAATCTCAGCATAAATCTGGCCATGTCCTTAATCCACAGTTTTAACATTCATTTGCTAATCTGAAGATTTTCTCAAGCAGCTGTGCTGTCTTTTCTGCACTTCTCACCACCTCCTGAAACTCAGCGAAGCAACTCATGATGAAATGGGCTGGATATCTGTGTCGTCCTACTTTGAGTTCCTGCTCCATTTTTGGCTTTTGGCTATTTATGCCCCGGACCTTCTGTTGCCCGTGTGTTTGTATGTTTCAACGTCTTGCGAAGCCAATTGATCTGAAAATGATGGTAGGAAGTTCTCCATCTGGCTCGCAGTTGAACTTTGATGTATTCAAACATGTGACACGAACCAAATAACTTGTCCTCTCGTGTGACTTGGTGAAATGTTTCCTTCAAGACCACAGCCCTATATTTATAAATCCCAGTTGCTCCCTGTTAATATTTATAAACCAAGCACATCTTTTTCTGATTAACTTGTGTGTTTTTCCTTATCTTTGTGTGACATCTGCACAGTGTCATTAATCCTCTGTTACTTCTGTTTTTACAGGAACAAGAAGAAAACAAAAGTGCGACTAGTTGGCCAGAATACTACATTGATCAACTCAATTCAATGGCAGCTGTAAGTAAAAACATAAACTGTATTTACTCTCTTTATTGCATATAAAAATGGTCACGAAAAGTACTGGAAGAACAACCTGTTTTCTATTTGACGTTTTCTTACCCTGTCCAAGATTGTAAAACCCAGACAAATCTGTGAGTTTGGGCTGTAGAAATACATCTTGACAACTTTCAACTGAATGAAGCTTGTAGTGAACCAACAAATAAGAAACTTTTCAATTAAGATATTTAATAAAGGATTTTTTTATTCTCCAGAAATGTGTTTTCCATGTGACCAGTACATCTCTGGAAATCAATAAATGTAGCTTTATTTTGACTGTGAATTGCCTCTCAGAGCCGAATGCACCAGCTAGGTATAACAAAGTAGGTCTTAAATGTTACGCCGGTTTAAATGTACACTAAGTGCACCAAGTCTGACTGACCACAGTCAAAGCTGCACCTTGGTCTGATGTGAAGCAATGATTGTTGCCAGTAAACACACTCCTATCCAAAGTGCGCTTTAACTTAAAACAAAAGAAAAGGAAAGTAATTTTTACTTACAGACAACTTAGAAAATGTATAGATTTGTATGCAGAGCATGGAAATGATCTCACAGCTGAATTAAACAACACAAACAAGCAAAAGCTATGAAGCATGCAAACTGAATGCCAGTTTAATCAATGACGAATGCCAGGGGGTAGAGTTGAGAAATACAGGAAGAAACTGAAAAAAACTTTCATCAAAAGCCAAAAAGGATTCATTGGCTCCAAAAAAACTGCTGACAGAGGGCCATCACCAAAACGTCTACATACTGCAGTATCATCACTGATATTAGTGGAGAAGATTCCCCAACTTTCACACGACTGGTTGGCATTGAGCTGTCTCACAATCATTACGTGCAGGGCAGGGACAGCGCCATGTTTCTGACTGATGTATGCTGTAGTTGAGGAAAAAGCTCCTCAGGTAATTCAAATAGGGCACGCCTGCCAAAGTGAAACCTGTCAATAAGCTTACTGTCTGAATACATGTCCAGTGAGGTTGTCTCATAGACCGTACATAAAGATGGACAACACATCTCCACTTCCTCCCACTGTACAAAAATGAAGCCAAAATATCCGGGATATTGGTGCAGCCATCCTGCACCGGTGATGTCATTTGGAGCCAGAGTCTGCGCAGTAGCGGTCTCCTGGGTATCGAGTTCCCGCCCAATCACCTGTCAGACCAATAATGAGCAGCACTATTGATCATAGGCACACACAGCTGTCAATCATGACGTATAAACCCCTTTTTATAGCATCAAATAACTAATTAAAATCAAACTGTCAAAAAAGACAGTTGAATAAATATCAGTGTCATGAGAGCTACCCAAAATGACAGAAACCATCTTTGTGAAAAATGTATTTGACGTGTACTTTGAGTCTTTAATTCGGCTTATGTCCCATCTGCTAACGTGGAGGGGGCAGGGTTTATAACCTGCACTGCAGCCAGCCACCCGGGGGCAATCAAGATCTTTTTGGCTTCACTTTTGGGGAGCTATAATGTCATCCATCTTTATTTACAGTCCATGGTTCATCTGATCACAAATGGCTTTCTCTTATCTCAATGCCCTTTCGTTATATATTCTGTAAAGAAGACATGCCACCATTGTTGTTTTTCTTTTCTGGTTTTGAGTCTGCATTATTGTTACCATGGATACCAGTCTGATTTTCCAACTTTCACGTGCTCCATATTTAGTGTAAAAGTTACACCCAGGCCCAACACATACAGGGCTTAAGTCTAAATGATGCACTAGTCGTAACCTAGCGTTACAACTAGTTAGTATACTCATCTCCAGACTTAGATCTTCACCATGTTGAATTTTTTGTCGAACAGAGAAAGACGCTCCTCGCTCTGGAGAAAGAAGACGAGGAAGAGAGGAACAAAACCATAGAGAGCTTGAAGACAGCTCTGAGGACACAACCAATGAGGTGGACAAATACTTCCTTTGTCTCACTCTGTCCTTTCTTTTACATATAATGTCATCCATCGTCACATCTCCTTTCATTTAACCTCCTCTCACCTTGTCTGTCACTCTTTCTTAGTTGCTCACAACATTATGTAAATGAGTCCTTGAAGAAGTGAGCACCTGTAAAGGTCACTGCGGTGTTGGTTGAAGGTTTTACATTGACGTGAATGTGCATTAAAGCATTTCTATTTCAGGATCCTGAGCTCTTCACTGCACTTAAAAAGCAAATGTCCTGAGTTGCTTATTACATTTCCTGAGGATGATTCAGTTATAGCACAAGGAAACAGAAAGAGGAGACACACATACATTTAGATATTTGGCATGTGATACTGCAGCTTAAGTCAAGGACATTTGTTTTAATTAAACCTGGTTTTGCCAAACTAATATGATTCCTGTGCTCGTTTTCCTCTCAGGTTCGTGACCCGTTTTATCGACCTGGACGGCCTCACGTGTATCCTGAACTTCCTGAAGAGCATGGACTACGAGACCACGGAATCGCAGATCCACACGTCTCTGATTGGCTGCATCAAAGCTCTGATGAACAACTCGCAGGGCCGTGCCCACGTCCTCTCGCACTCCGAGAGCATCAACATCATCGCTCAGAGCCTGGCCACGGAGAACATCAAGACTAAGGTGGCGGTGCTGGAGATCATGGGCGCTGTGTGTCTAGTGCCCGGCGGACACAAAAAGATCCTGGAGGCCATGCTGCACTACCAACGCTTCGCCTGTGAGAGGACAAGATTTCAGGTGGGTGGGAGAAAGTCAAGTGCACAATTTTGCAGATAGATAAAGTTGTTTAAAAGGGCAACATGGTGTGAAGATATTTAATGTAACTGTAATAACCTGTCATCCTGCAGACACTTATTAACGATCTGGACCGGAGTACGGGGCGATACAGAGATGAGGTCAACCTGAAAACAGCCATCATGTCCTTTATAAACGCTGTGCTGAGTCAAGGCGCTGGAGAGGTGAATTATATACATGAGACAGCTTTTATGCCCCTCTTACACTCGAAGGTCATCGTGTCCCTCTGCAACTAATTTAAGACTCCTTAAAACATTGTGTGCATCCTTTTTATTGCTTTTCTCCCCTAATACAGACAAGTTTGGAATTCCGTATCCACCTACGATATGAGTTTCTCATGTTGGGGATCCAACCTGTGATCGATAAGCTACGCTCTCATGAAAACTCCACATTAGACAGGTGAGGTGGAACGAAGAAAAAGGTAGCGTCTCAACCTCTGACAGAAGTAATCTGCACCAGAGGAGTGTCAGTTAGTGTTTATTGACAGCTGTTTCTTAGAGTAGGGTAGAGTAACCAAAAACTGCACTTAAGTAAAGTACTGTTAATGCAACAACAACTACTCAGGTAGAAGTAAAAGTCAAAATACAGTATTCACTAAAAAATGAAAACTAAAAACACCAGCAGTCTTTAATTTGATGTGGATATGACCGGAATGATCTCAACCACAGATGGCCTTCCTCAGGTTAAGAATACCCTTATCACTTTTCCATTGTCACTTCTTTCCCGTGCCGAGTAAAGCCATGCTGCGCTAATTTGTGTTAACATTGTCAGTTTACATACACCGTGCCACGCCAAGCTGTGCCGTAGATGGACCTTCTCTGGAGTAGGTCCAAAAGCCAGGTGGCCAGCCCTCAAGTGGGTGGCGGTGACGTCTCGCCGACCGAAGCCAACTCCCGACACAATATTCCCAGTCTGTATCCCTGATGTGATCACGAAAACATTAATATACAGGGTTCCTACGCAAGTATGGAAAGTATGGAAAAGTATGAAAATAAATTTGATCAATTTCCAGGTATTAAAAAGTATGGAAAAATATTTATGTTTTATGCCGGGCCAAGCACAGTTTGTGTGAGAGCAAACGTCTCAGAAAACATACCGCCCCCTTTACCTGATTGACAAGTGGTATGTCCAGTTTGCTGCCCCATGACCCTCCTCCTGCCCCCCAGGTATCAAGTTTAACTCCAACACGCCAAGAAATCTGGAAATTAGGGTATGGAAAAGTATGGAATTTTGAAATTCTAAATGTGTAGGAACCCTGAATATAATACTAAGTACACCAATAAGTAAATGAGTTCTTTAGAGAGACACGTTACAGTGTTCTTAAACTCTTATCACTCCAGTATAAATGTCCCAGTTCTCAGCACAGACAGCCACATATCAGGTGTGACCCTCCCACATCCAGCTATTTTTAATCACATCAAGACAATCAGATTAGAGAAGTGGCCAAATCAGTCTCTTATCTCTCTGACAGTCTCATATCAGATGACTCACTGAGGCTAATTCGGAGATAGTGCTGTGATGATTCATCATTAATGGCCCTCTATATACAGGTGTGTTCACCTCTTCACCTTGACATGAAGATGAACAGCTGTGGTTGAAACATTACGTCAGTCATGTCCACATAAAATGAAAGCAAAATGCACACTGCTTGAACACTGTTAGCTCAATGGTTAGGCCTATATTATGGCAGAAAACAGGAGTAGTTTTTAAGCATGATATACTGTGTGTATATGTTATTAAACTTATAAACATTAACACAACAGGCACACTGACTGTCAAGTGAGTGTCAGTGCGGTTCTCTGATGTACTGACTTCAGACCAGTGTTCACAGCTGGAGCCCTCTGCACTGAGTGCTGTTAATTTGTCTGTAAATATCCACTGCTAGAATTATTTGAAAGCCATAGTAGCTTCAGCTATTATGCTGCTTAAAATAGAGTCACGGAGGCGTGGCTTTGATAAGATAACAGAACACCAGTAGACCTGGGACCAGCTGACCACCTGTCTCTTAACAGAGTGTAAATGTATGCATAAAATAACAAATAAATAAAGGTAGTTTGATGAAAGCATCCAAATGTAATAAAGGAAAAGTAATATTTTTTTTAAAAATCTACTCAGGCAAGTGAAAAGTATGCTGCATTAAAACGACTCTGACAAGTACAGTTTACTCAAGAACCTACTAAAGTACATGTAACCATGAGACATCAGATGAGATCTGTCCTTCAGATAATCTATTTGACTGTGTATTTCATTTCTATTTCCAAATTCTAAATTTAATCTTCTAATCCAGCCTTCTCCTCCCACCCTCTCAGGCATTTAGACTACTTTGAGATGCTGCGGAACGAGGATGAGCTGGCTTTGGCAAAACGCTTTGAGATGGTAAGATAAAAAAAAAAACCTATAACCTTATGACATTAGTCTTACATAATTTATGACTGTAAAATATTCAGCAGGAGATATTCACACAGTTGTTGTTGTGTTTCTCCTCCAGGTACACATAGACACCAAAAGTGCCACCCAAGTTTTCGATCTCATCCGCAAGAAGATGAACCACACTGACGCACACCCGCACTTTATGTCTGTCCTGCATCACTGCCTCCTCATGCCGCGTGAGTGTTTCCTTCAGTCGTTTATAAGTGGGCTGCACACTATGAAACCTTCAGGCAAACACTGTCGCACAGAATACAGTTCACAATCTTTTGTGCTGACTCAAAGCTGGTGAGTCTACAATATCCTGAAATATAATGAGGTTTCAAACAAGGTGGTATTATTACTCCCACAGAACACACAGAACATCTGTACCTCCTGGTTTCTGGCCAGACAGATAAGGATGTTGACTTTGTGCAGATTAGTCAGTCCGCAAATTGAATAAGCACATTCCCTGCCAAACTGAATACTCTGCTAACTCAAAGTCGGTGACTGCTGTGGGTTTGTTACCCTATTTTTAAAGCATCAAGTCTGATTATAATTTGCCAGTTTTCCCAAGTCTGTTGACTTAAAAACAAGGAGCCAACATCTTCCCTTTTAAGTGGCTTTTTAACGAGACCCCCCTCAGTCACTTTCTTTAGACATTAAGAGTGTAATTAACACTTCAGCCTTGAATACAGAAGCTGTGGTGAAGAGTTAATAAAGTGCCTGTGATGGTACTTAAAGGTATACTCTGCAGGGATTGTCATTAAGTCCTATCAAACACCGCATTCAAGCCTGGCCCCTCGTCCCTACACTGCTTAAACACACACACACACACACACACACACACACACACACACACACACACACACACACACTGCAAGATACTATTGTAGGAACATTACATTTGTTGTAATGGCGCACACCCACAGAAATGCAGCTCAGCCTTGCGTTCAGTTTTTCCCAGTGGTCACTCACGGTATTGCAGCAAAAAAAAAGTCCCTGCGGCCCAAAGATCATTTTCCCCATAGAGACATCTGTAAAACTGTTGATAGGACACCTGCAACTGAAAACAAAGTCAATATGACTCTTGCTATTATGAATTTTTGATCCATATATTTGTAAAACTTTGCTCAAGTTGAGAAAAGTGATTTAAAACTTTGTGACAATGTGAAGTCTATTGGCCGAATGGTACCTTGTGGGCAAGCCTCGTATACCCCTGTCTCAATTAGAGGCCTGGTCTGGTTGATGAGCGTTGCTGTTCATCCCCCATCCTCTCATTCAGTGCATGCCAGTTCAAGTGAAAGAGAAAGCCAACCTCAGATTCACTTTTGTTTCGGAGCAAATGTCATTGGCGTGGCATTTCGATGTGCAGTTTTTCCAGAGCTGCATCCACAATTTTTAATTTCCTCTTGGTTGCGTGCTGGTACTACCTGATTGAGTCCTGACCTCACCTGCGTGCTGTCATTGGCTAGAAGCTAAAAATAACCACTGCCAAAAGGTTGCAGCAGGTTGTTTTTTGTAGGAAAATCCTGTAAAGTTTAAATAGGAAGAGGAGTCACAAAAATATCCATGAAGATGATGTGATGCACTGAGCATTTATCACGGTAAAGTAACAGGATGTCTTCTCACTGTAATGCAGTAAGTGTGTGTTTAAAAGGTTTTAAGCTAAATAACAAGTCAACATTAAACACTTGTTGTAACCTGTAATTATCCTGCCTCTCTTTGACTCCTCAGTTATGAGCAGTTACAGACCTATTTTAGAAAATCAGTCCAGCAGTTGCTGTGAGGCACTAATGGAGACACTAATCCTGATGACTGATTCCAGCTGGCTGATGAGACACTCTTCCTCTCTTTCTCCTCAGATAAGAGAAGTGGTAACACGGTGCAGTACTGGCTGTTGTTGGATCGTATCGTCCAGCAGATGGTCTTGCAAAACGACAAAGGCCACGACCCCGACGTCACGCCACTGGAGAATTTTAACGTGAAGAACGTTGTCCGGATGTGAGTCCTCTGATTTCCTCTGAGACAGACTGAGTGACTGCATGGAGCAGATTACTCGGCTGCCGGATTGAAGAATGTAGAACAATGTTGTGTTTGATGAGGAGTGGGAAAAAAACCACGTGCTCGACAGTGTTGGCTCAAAAATAGCTTCCCTTTTATGTTGAGACAAACAATGAGTGGAGTTGTTCACTGTAGGTAATTATGTGTCATCCTCTCTGCAGGCTGGTTAATGAAAACGAGGTCAAACAGTGGAAAGAGCAGGCAGAGAAAATGAGGAAAGGTTTGTACGACTCTAAATGACTTTCCTGAAATAGAATGAGTTTGTTAATTAAAATCATATTTTTAGTAAAGTCATGATTTGATGAACACGTCACTGTGACTTCTCATCGCAGAGCACCACGAGCTGCAGCAGAAGTTTGAGAAGAAGGAGCGTGAGTGTGACGCAAAGACTCAGGAGAAGGAGGACATGATGCAGACGCTCAACAAGATGAAAGAGAAGCTGGAAAAGGAGTCCACCGAGCACAAGAATGTCAAACAGCAAGTGGCTGAACTCACTACCCGACTGCATGAGCTCAGCACCGTACGTCGTCCTTCATACTCTACTACGGTTCACAAAACACAGTTGTACATAATCATCTCACACAGCACCTTCTCTCACTTCCATCTCATTGCATATTGATAGGAAAGCTATATTTACATGAGTGAAGAGGAATCTAATGTAAGTTTAAGGAGGAATCTAATAAGAAAATGTGAAAAAGTTATGTGTTAGAAACATGCTACACAAAAGCCCTGTTTCCACCAAATACTTTAGGTATGGTACCTTTGGAACCAAAAGTAACCCTTCAGACAGTACCCTAGTAACCTTGTTGTCACTTACTGCTCATTACTGGTGACACAGAGGAAAGTCTGCCCCTCGTTTATCGTCCCCAGAACGAGGCTCGAAATGAGCCTCAAAACCAGCCACAACTCAGCCCTGAGCAGAGTGACCGTCCTCTACCGACCAATCAACAGACTGCAGTGTTCACAGCTCCACCTTTTAGTACCAGATCTGTGTGCTCGGTACCCCAACAGAGGGGGGACCAAACATGGGGACGGTATGGAACAGTTCCGTTGGTACCATCCACAACTTTTCACAGTTGGTACCGTACTGTACTGTTCGGTGGAAACAAGGCTAAAAAGTAATGAAAGTATTCAACTCTTAAACACTGGTATTCTGGGACAGTGGTTCCCACCCTTGTCACAGGTGACCTTTGAATTTTAGCAGCAGGAATAAAAGCTCTGATCAGGCACAAAAAAATCAGGTCCGACCCATTTTGGGCCCACTGCAGATTAAAAGCACAAATTCCTACTGTTTTGTTTTAAATTAAACATTAATTAGAAGGGCTGACGTGTCCCTTCGCACCACTTCTCCCTCCTCTCTTCCTTCTGTCATTTCAATAGTCCGCTGTCTTTTGCACAACAGGTTTGACAGAGCTTGCTGCGCCCTTTGGTGCATCTAGTGTGCACAGCGCTGTTCAGATGATGATCACAGCTCTTTGCTGCATGTTACACACACACTCTCACACTGCTTAGGAGGCAGAAACAAACTGCGAAGAAGCTTTGCAGCCCGTTACTCCTTTTTTTCTACTCCTCTCTTGTGCGTGCTTTACCTCCCTCCTCAAGTTCTTCACTATATTGCTCCATTGTCACTTTCCCTCCATCAGTCGCAGCTCCTCGTCTTTTTCTCTCTTCCCTTCTTGATTCAGTCCATTAAAACTCCTGCCAAAGTGCCATTTACGCACGAGAGCTGCCACTTAAAATAGTGAGGAATATATTCTGCTCGGGCAGAGAATCAGAGCTCTAGCTGGAGGAGAGGAACATATTCAATGTGTTGTCATGTACGAAAAGACCCAAAATGAACACTGTAAACGGACTGCTTGATTCCTATAGAGATGATTCTGTCAGAAGCTTTTTGATCCACATAAACAGTTGCACCATAACATTCCCACTGTATTAAAAACTCTGCAACATGTTAAATCTCCCTGGTGTCCTCCCCTCCCTGCAGAGACAAGCAGCTGTTGTTCCTGGAGGTCCTCCCCTCGCCCCCGGACCCCCCGGTGGTCCTCTGCCTCCTCCGCCTGTGCCAACTTTTGGAGGAATGTGCCCGCCTCCCCCGCCGCCCCCTGGGGGCATGATGCCTCCTCCGCCTCCCCCACCGCCTCCTCCGGGAGGACCCCCACCTCCTCCTGGACGCCCACCCATCGGAGGCATCCCTCCCCCACCGGGAGCACCCCTAGGACCTTCTCTGAAGAAGAAGAACATTCCCCAGCCAGCCAATGCGCTCAAGTCCTTCAACTGGGCCAAGTTAGCTGAGGTGAGAAGAGTGGAGGCACCAGAATATAAAATCTATATGATGCTTTGTGTTTGATTATAAAACTTAAATGTCTTATTGTCCTCTGCTCAGAATAAACTAGAGGGCACAGTGTGGATGGACGTGGATGATGCCAGGGTTTTCAAAATCCTGGATCTGGAGGACATTGAGAAGACGTTCTCAGCCTATCAGAGACAGCAGGTACTGAGGACACCGCAGTTCATCTCTCCACCTCACCACATAGTGTCAGAGAGGGACGGGGTCAGATGGGTTGGGTGGCTGCGGGCTCAGCTGGCTTGCATTTTTGGATTTGGCTTGTGTGGAGATTCTCTGAAATTTCTCCTGTTTTGCAACTTTTGATTTCTCAAGCAAAGTTAGAGAAGGGAGAAGGGGAAAGGTCAGATAAATACAAAAAAAAACCGAGTCAGCCTGAAGTCAGAGGAAGGAGAGAGGGGAGAAAGTGCCAGATATATTTTGGGGTTCATTAGACGCAACACTGTCATGCTTGAATCATCTCAAACGCTTTCTTACATTTGAATGGAATGCTGTTTTCTGCCATTTTTTTGTTTGTGGTTTTGATCATTTTGCCATTTGTGATTGAAAATGCATGACTGAGCTGCTCAGAATCGACCTTTTCTTTCTTGTGGCCTCAGTTTGCGATTAATTTAGTCAACTAGATATTTATAAATAATCAGTAGTGTCTTTGTTAGTCATACAGAAGAGAATGAGCATGTCTATTCAGAGTTCAAGATGTCAACAGGCACTTTGTTCCACCTCAATCTAACGGCCTTAAGCATGTTCAACACACATAATGAGATTGAAAATGAATTCATAAGAAGCGTCTTTCACAAATACAAAGACAGCGCCTGCTAAATTTCGATCCTCAGTGTCGGCCTGTTGAGTTTAAACAGATATATGACATTGATTTCTTTATGTGCACAGCATGTGAACTATAAGCACGTATTGATCGACTGAACACCCACTCACGTCTCACTGCTGCTCACTTCATTACTGATGGATCCATCGTCATCTAAGTGCCGAACGAGCTTTGATTGCTGTTTGTTTTTTATGGGCTGCTGTCACGTAACTGCTTTACTTATTCTAATAATGAGTGCTTACATCTTCCCTGCTTCCCGCCTGCATTTTAGGACTTCTTTATGATCAATAACAGCAAACAGGTGAGTGCACTTACAGTACAGTCCATGTACAGACATGACTTTTTTTCACTCCTCGTGGATTCAGTCAGATTTTGTTATACATGATGTCCTAGTGTACTTCTCTTCTGATGAATCAATGTGTGTCCAACTGAAAATACGACCTGTTAGAGAGTAACCTGCCTTTATTTGTGTGTCGTGTGTGTGTACTAATCAGTGTGGCAACCTCCATGTGTGACTGTTTTCAAACCTTTGTGATGTATTTGTAGCTTTTGTTTTGGGATTTTGGGGCATGTGTCGGTTTGGTTGTTGTGTGTCTGTGGGTGACTCTAACTCAAACTAATATTTACATGTTGATATGTCTTGTTGCACTCTAATGTCTTTGTCACTTGGCTCACAGAAAGAGGCAGAGGACGACACGCTGAGCTCTAAAAAAGTCAAGGAGCTGTCAGTGATCGATGGCCGTCGAGCTCAAAACTGCAACATCCTCCTCTCGCGGTGGGTTTTTATCTGTGTCTTGACACTCATAAAAACATTAGTGACACACCAGAGATTGTGATGGAATTATTTGTAGTTTTCACATTGTGTCTTAAGTTAATTTTATTTTCAAAATTTACATTTGAGGATACGTAATCCTCCAATCCTTCAAGTAGGTCAATAAGGGACAATGAAAATGTAATAATAATTATACATAAATATGGCCGCAAGTAGTGGTTCCAAGGTTCAAGCCACCATGGACTGTATTATCAAAAATAGCAATACACAGGGAAAAAAAGACAAGTATGAGGTCATGGGATGTTTACAAAGACATGACAAATTTTCGATAGAAGTTAAAAGCTGCAAAGGGTCAAGGCCTTTGATGGCTCAAATCACCACCATTAAAGATAACTAACAGGTTTTATGATGATCAGACAGACGCCCATTCACTTACCACCGCATCTCCACCAGGCCACACTTTTCTGTGGCAGAACCGTCACCCCCTATTGGTCAATAGCGAAACCATTTTGGGGACATGCTTTAACAGTTTAATTAAAAATATCCACTGAGTTTGGTGATGTTCAGACAAACTCTTACCGATTCATGGCCAAAGTTTTTGAAATGCCAATGTACTTGTTTGGAACTGGTGACATCTGTTGATTGATTTCAACATAATTGTACTCACATGGTTCAACATTGCTATGACACATATCCTGCATGTTTCATGTTGATTTGTCAAACTGTTGTGGAGTTAGGTCTATTTATATGCTCAGTCACGCCCTTTTTTAAGTTCTTAGGTCAACATCTTTAAAATGCAGTTAGATATCAACAAGCTTTATGAAACTTTTGATAAGCTTTGTCCAGTAAGCATCTACAGAGAATTTGGTAGCAGCTGGACGTATAGTTTAGGACAGTGGTTCCCAACTGGTGGGTCGTGGGTCCATTCTAAATTGGACCACAAGTGACTCACAAATGTGTCGAGTTTGTAAAAAACACACTTAATTTTTAAGTACAGTGAATTTCCAGCACAGAGCTTTTATTTGAAAGTGCAGTTTCCTGCTGTAGAGTGAGTGACTAATGAACAGCTGCTTGACAGAGACTGCAAACTAGCTCAATGACATGGCCAAACGCAAATACACTTTAGAAGTTCTGGAGGCAAATTTGAATGACTATAGATTGATGTCTGTGCCAGGTTTTGTGTAAATGGGACATACAGCACAAGAGTTATGACTTTCCAGTGTTCAAAATTTTGACCTTCAATTACAGCGCCCCTGTTTGGCTGATTGGGGTCATATTTCTTGGACAGCATTTGATCACGATTTCCAATCATCTGTCTAAGATGAACCATCTCACTGAAATGCGCAAACATTTAGGACTAGAAACAAGAATAAACCAGCGCTACAACATTAAGGCTTCAGCTATCTGGGCTTGAACCCAAAAATATAAAATCATTAAAACAAACACATAATAAAGTGACATAAAAACAGCACACATAAGCAAACAGGGCTCTGCCACAACCCTCGACCACACCCACCACAGTACATCTTCATTACTAGGATCATCTGCAGGAAGCTAGTGCCAGACCACATCAAATCAATTAATGTGCCATTATAAGCACAAATAGAGTGCTACATATTTCTGAGTGTGATGATTTAATTGTAACTAAAATCTGTCTCAATATCTGTCTCAAGAATAACTGAAGTGATATGTTCAAAAATCTATCTGTTGTGTGCTGCAGGCTGAAGCTTTCAAATGAGGAGATCAAGAGAGCCATTTTAACCATGGACGAACAGGAGGACCTTCCCAAAGACATGCTGGAGCAGGTACATCATGGATGAATCAGATGTGCTTCACTGAGTGATTTCACTTTGAGTGCTCAGTGAAAATATCAGCAGAGTGAATTCATGCCTGTCAGCATCACTTTCCTCCACCATTTATCCATGTTGTCTGAGTCATTGCTAAATCTGTTTAGGATAACAAACATCAGCTAAAACTCTGATAAGTTTATTTTGTTAAAGAAAGATTTTCGGGATTTAGGAGTCGAGAGAGGCACGAGTTATGATAGCAGAGATGTAGACCTGTTTAGACACAAGTAGATGACAATTACAAAACAGACAGACGGCATGAAACAAATACAGGTAATTGTTTAAAGAGATTTTCCTTCCTCACCAGCTGCTGAAGTTCATCCCAGAGAAGAGCGATGTTGATCTCCTGGAGGAGCACAAACATGAGCTCGACCGCATGGCAAAACCCGACCGCTTCCTCTATGAGATGAGCAGGTACTTTACAGTTTTTCCCTCTCTCTTGTCACCTTTTTAACTCTGTATTAAACAGATATTAACATCAGACGTGACAGCTTCAGGTCGGTGCAGCACTCTGCAGACCAGATCTGCTGACAAACAATAGCCATTGTTTCCTCTCAGTCACGGCAGATAAGTGAAACGACACATGGGTTTCCACTCAGCAGAGAACAATGGCTGAATGTGTGAATCACTCTTAATGGTGTTGGTGAATAAATGGAGCCTGTAATGTAATAACAGTAATGAAATGAGTCCTGTGAGATAAAAGGAACAAAGGAAATGTGTTACAACTCGGCCACCGACCATATAAATACATTTAAACCAGCTTAAAAAAAAAAACCTAAAATAACTGGCGCTCCTGATAATAAAAGTGTGCGTGTCAGTAAATTAATAAAGTTAGTGTTGTTGGTTTTTAATCATTCGCCGCAGTTTGCCAGATTCTACTCTCGTCATTAGAGCCCACAGTGGACTGGAGGACAGATGTCACTCTGGTATTCATTAGCTGCAAAGTCAGTGGGTTTTTAAGCCGTGATGAGAAACGCTGCCAAAAATAAGCTTCGTTACCACAGCTTTATATGTATAATTTACTGAGCGCACAGGCGTCTTGCTTTATTTTGCTCGAGCACAATGTCCATGTTTGTGGCTTTTGTCTAAATTGGTGGATTTCCCTGTTTATAATTTTTTTTTGTCTATTTTCGTTCTCCTCTTACTCGCTTTTTCCATCCCCCGTCCAGAATAAACCACTACCAGCAGAGGCTACAGTCCTTATACTTCAAGAAGAAGTTTGCAGAGAGGATAGCGGAGATCAAACCCAAAGTTGAAGGTGGGGAAAGTTGTTTTGGTTTTTTTATATATATATTCCTTTTTTCTTACCATTGAAAGCCATCTCAAATAAGAAAAGTCTCTGTAGTCGTCTCTGACAGCCTCTAAAATTTTAATGTTTTATGTTTTTACCTTTTTAAATCTGCCAAGTTACCAAAATCTAAAAATAAATCAACTTTAATTCCATAAAACATACACTTACATATATACAAATTACCCATACACAGACTAACAGTTTAATATGCTTTTATATCTACTTTGGTATTTTGTGCCCATACTGTATTTGTCAAGCATGATGAAGCAATAGATTTATATTATTTTATGCATAAATTATTTATCTGCATAAAGTGGACTGTACGTCTTTTTACAGTAATATAATTTTAAGAGAACATATGTGATTATTTATTTCATTAATTTTGTTTCCTTGTTTACGTTTTTTTTATTATTATTAATGATAATAATAATTATTATTATTATCATTAATAATAGTAATTATTGTTGTATTATAATTAACACGTTTAACTGTAAAATGAAAAAAATATATATTTAAAGTAAAATATAAATAATAATAAAAAATATACAAAAATATAATATGATATAAAATATATATATATATTTTAATATTATCATTATTATTATTTATATTTTTTTTATCTTATCCTGTCTTGTCTTATCTTATCTTAAAAGCATATATTTCCTTCCCATTTTCCCGTCACAGCTCTGTCGAGGGCGTCCAAGGAAATTCTACAGAGCAAGAGCATGAAGCAGCTGCTGGAGGTGGTGCTGGCGTTTGGAAACTTCATGAACAAGGGTCAGAGGGGCAACGCTTACGGCTTCAAGGTGTCTTCACTCAACAAAATCGCTGATACCAAATCCAGTATCGACAAGTAAGAACATTTTTCAACTGCATGAAATATATATATATAAAAGTCACATCTGGAAGAGGGATTGTGATGTGAATAAAATGCCATATGGTTATTCATATCTGAGCTTACATAATAAAAGCAATATATACTGCATGTTTGACACATTCACTGCCTTGAAGGTTGGTCTGCCTCAATGTATGTGCGCGTCTGTGTGTTTGCAGAAACATCACTCTCCTGCACTACCTGATCACCATCCTGGAGAAGAAATACCCCAAAGTGCTGATGTTCCAGGAGGATCTGAAGAGTCTCCCCGAGGCAGCCAAAGTCAAGTAGGTGGAGCTGTGGAGAGAATCTGCTGCATGACTATTGTGTGGTTTTCATTTTGTATTTAACCATCGCTTTTTATTTTTTGCAGCATGACTGAGCTGGAAAAAGATATCGGCAACCTGCGCAGCGGCTTGAAAAGCGTGGAGAGTGTGAGTCACAAAGATCTATGACATAATACATGTTATGTATCAGCTGTACTGTTATACAATGTTTAGAGCAGGTTCAGTGTCCTTTTTATTTGTACTTTAACTTCCTCTCCTGGATCACTTTGACTCACAGGAGCTGGAGTACCAGAAGAAGCGACCGCAGGAGCTGGGCGACAAGTTTGTGTCGGTGGTGAGTCAGTTCATCACCGTGGCCAGCTTCAGCTTCTCCGACGTGGAGGACTCCCTCACCGAGGCCAAGGAGCTGGTAAGTCACGGCGGACGGCACCACTTTCACTGGTAGACGCAGAGAGCCTGCATCCCATTTCCTCCCGGTGCAGCTGTTTCTACACGCCTTGTTGACCTCATCAGTCACCTTTGTTAGGAAGCTCACAGCAGGAGTGAAGTGTTTCAGCTTCCTGCTGCAGCACTTCTGACACTTTATTGGTCGGTCTGCTTGTTGCCATGTGTGCAGGTCAAAAGAGAAAACCAGGAACAGAGGCGGAGGATATTATTTTACACGTTCAACCGAACATGCAGTGGTGGGGAGAGAACTGAAAATCAATACTCAGTCAGAAGTACAAAAGAAATTTATCAGGAAAAAGTGAACATCAACGTTAGAGAAACCCACTCAAGTAAAAGTAAAAAAGTACCTGCTTAATAAATTACTAAAAGTGCATTTTATTTTCCATTTTTTAAAGGTGTATTTTGCCAGTGCAAAAAACATCGCTTTTGTTTTTACGAAAGCATAGAAGGCCGGCTCATCAAACCATTAAGCAATATCGCAGCAGAGCACTGACGATAATCACAGCTGAGCGGATATTTATGACAGCAGCACAACCTTCAGTGTGATATTGCTTTGATGCAACAGTTCTACCTGCGTCATTTATTAGTTCACAGTAATAACCGACAACAGATAATGGTTTGTTTATTTAATGACTTATTTGGGTCAGCCAACACAAATAGTTGATGGGACCGGACTGTTGCCAAGTAACACAATCAGCCCTGCTGACTAGCTTTCCACTTTGTGTCAGTCTACACGTTACCACAGGCCAGCTACTTGTATTATCCTACATTTACGGAAATGTTTCCATTTATCATGCAACCAAAGAAATAAGAGTGGCAACAGTCGCTTTGGTGGCATGTGTGAGGGATTTATGGGGGTATATTGGTGTAATGGAACTTGTTATTAGTTAATAATAACCTGAAACTAAAGGTGCTTTCCCACCTGCCCTGTTTATTTTGTTTGGTTCAACTGAAGTGCGGTTCGTTTGGGCAGGTGTGAACACAGCAATTGCACTCAGGTGCGCACCAAAACAACCGGACTCTGACCTTCTTGAAGACTCTAGGTCTAAAAGCACCCTAAGAGTCCTGAGAATGAGCTATATATCTATATAATAAGTGAGCCCTCTTTCATGGAGTCCGCCATGTTGTAATATATTTCTGGCTCAAGATTAGAAGTACAGTTTAAAAAACATACTTTTTTAATCATGTGTGTTTCTTGCAACACTTTACTACTACCCTGCTAACATGTCCTTTTGTGAATGCTTTTGTCAAACTTAGATTTTAGTGCGGGTGGCCTGTTTGAAAATTAGAATAAGTTCTTCCTGATGGCTTGCCTGGGTCCAGACCTTTGAATCCACCCACCCCACGGAGTTCTAGTTGACTGAAGATGGAAATGGAGCGTAACGGGTCGACAATTCTGTCTCACATCAGGGAACCTCATGGCTAATGTGTCATACAAAAGTAAAAAAAGAAACAGCCATTTTAACAAAACAGACGTTCTATGACCAGAAACCTGAGTGTATTTCCATTTCGACAGGAGTATCACACCCTGAAGTTTAATTAATGCATCTGTCCACATGTATTGGTGCAGAGTTTTTATCTCTGAGCATGTTTTTCACCCTATAGTGTGTGCTCCATTGACCCACGTGCTCAGCTGGTCACATGGCAGCCATTAGTTTCTGTGAATCATTTACAGTGTCCCACGGTTAAATATTTGAGAGTGTTTACAGTGGTCCTCTGTGCTTGTGATCAGGAACCAGAGAACATGCCGACCCTTTAAACAGCTCCTTACATCTGGTTTGAGTGTATGAGTGCGTAAATACCAAGATATAAAAGAAAAGTGACATTTAGGGGCATTTTTGTCACAGACATCGAGTCCTGATGTGAGGAAGTAAAAAACGCATCACATCTGAATGCACTGCACATTAATGAAGTAATAGTTAATGAATCAGTTGAATGCATTTTTGCTCCACCTGACAGACTTTGCATGTCATCAACAGATCTCTATACATCTCAGAAGGTGTGTGTTGTCAGCATGAGCTCACATCTGGATGTTGTCCCTTTTAACTTACTGTGAAAAACACTCAACAAACACGTTGCCTTAATTTGGGCTCTGGCTCCAGTCTCTGGCCTCAGCTGTAATCAGTAGCCGGTCAGATTTGGGTTAACATAGGCTTCAAAGCCCCGACTACTGGTGCCCCTGCTCTTATTTCAAAGAGCTGCGACCTAATGAGTCTCCTGTAAAACAGTCAAAGACGGAGTTAAACATGGTTCCACTGTGTCCTGTTGTTAATCTAATCCCTGTGTGCCCCTTTCTCTTTGCTCCCACAGTTCCTGAGGGCAGTAAAGCACTTTGGTGAGGATGCCGGTAAGATGCAGCCAGACGAGTTCTTTGGCATCTTTGACCAGTTCCTGCAGTCGTTCGCCGAGGCTCAGCAGGAGAACGAGAACATGCGAAAACGCAAAGAGGAGGAGGAGCGCAGGGCCAAAATGGAAGCTCAGGTGTGTGATCCTTCACTGTTTACATACCATGAAAAGAATTAGAAAGTGTTTACACCGTGGGGTATAATCCAACATTCGTTTGTGCAGTGCTTAAAGAAAATTTTAGAATTCTGACAACTGTACAAGAAAGATTTAGAGCACAACACCAGCAGGGAGAACAGAAAAATGTTTCATTGGTTCACAAGCAAAAGCACGTCATCAGTTAAAGCCACACCTTCAAGGGGGTGTAAGTCCGTGCTGTGCTGGGCTGTGGTGCTGAGTCAAACAGGGTCAAGCCAAGCCAGCGTGTGTATGGAAAAGCTAGCCTGGCTCTGTCTGACTAAAATGCACCTGTGAAGCTGTTAAATTCAAATAAGTGTATTTCCCAAAAATGTGAAACTGTTTGTGTGATGCAATACTTAATGAATTCAGAGAGAATCTTTATTAACACAGTAGTTTTTGTTTCTGTGTCACCAGCTGAAAGAGCAGAGAGAAAAGGAGAGAAAGGCCCGGAAAGCGAAGGCCAACGGGGAGGACGATGGTGGCGAATTTGACGACTTGGTGTCAGCGCTGCGATCAGGAGAGGTCTTCGACAAGGACTTGTCCAAGATGAAACGCAACCGCAAGCGCATCAACAGCCAGGCCACAGACGCGAGCAGAGAGAGACCAGTCACAAAGCTCAACTTCTAAGCGGAGGTCGAGGTCGTCGTCCTTGTTTTGCTCGCCCACCCCGGCTCATCATTAGTTTCCCTCTGGGTCGAACTGACACGCACATTCCTCCGCACCCTCCTCCGTTCCCACCCAGCTCGGCCTTGCATCATCGCCGCAGAGCCACACACAGCACAATATGTTCAGACCTTTCATCCTCTGAAGTCTTGATGTTAAACGGAGCAGAAGCCAAAAGTTGTTTTTAACGACCAAATGAGATAATTCCCTCTGGAGGATCAGTCTGGTGATATTTTAACAAGTTGTCGTGCAGGAGCAGGACGTGTTCCCAGCTGGAGAAGATTTTCCTTCAAGGTGTAAGAGATGCTCACGCTCGTTTGATAGGAACCGTTCTGTGCTGTTTTTGTACGTCAGAATCTATGCACAGAGTGAAATGTGCAGCTAGCAGGCTCCTTCAGGTCTCGATGCTCGATCCAAACAGGAAGATGATTCCATTATAAAACACAAGGGGCCATTTTGTACGGACTGATTTCATAGATGGAGCGAGGCTGCTTTCACGCCTGAGCTGTCCAAGAGGTGATTTTTTGGAGAAAGACTGAATCTGAACTTCCCCTTGTCGCTGACCTTCTCCTGCAGTCAGAACCATCACGGGACTGAGACGCTGCGTCGTTAGACAGACGTGGTTTTGACTGCAGGCGACGCAGCGGTTTTCTTTTCTATTCATCATTATTGACGTGCAGCATTTATATATCTGATCACTGTATGTTTTATTTGAACCTTTTCCTGTTAAGAGCTGGCCTTAACTCTGTTGTTTTAATTGTTGAGTGGGTACTCTCAAAGGCCTGGGCCTAATCTGCAATTTCTCAACAAGTGTGGACACTCGTGTCATAGATTACATATATCTATATATAAGGTTGCGTGCTTGGTACACATGCACATATAAATCCATGATAATTACTATGCTAAATGACATTAAAACAATACCCAGTCGATGCAATACACTTGTTTCTCCTCCTGTGAAGGGAGTGCCCTCCTTTATGTTTTTATTGAATAGATGAAATATGTTTTTTGAACACTGGCTGGATTCACACTGCAAAATAAACAAAGAAAACAAAAAAAATCTGTGTGTGACCCACATGTGATGTTTTCGTTCTTGCAGGAAACATCACATGTTGAATTTGTCCCCTCAGCTGTGTGAATCCATCCAGTGTCAAACACCTCCATTGGACTTTTATAATTTAAATATTGCCTTCCATTGTACAATGACCTGATAATAATAAATGGGAGAAAACAGTCATGAGTTTTTGTGTTTAAGCACACGCACTTGAATGAATTCTTACGCAGCATTTACGTGAAGTCAGAGAGTTGTTTATTAGCACCAAGACTGAACAGGAATGAATGCATGTAGAAAAGGACTGAAGAATCTTAATCTTCAAAGACTCTGATAGACAGCAGGCTGAGAGCTCCATCTAGTGGTCTGTAACTGCTATTGAACAGAATGCTTAACTGTGGCTGTCTTTTATTTTGTTAAGGGCAGCATGGTGGTGCAGTGGTTAGCATTGTCACCTCACAGCAAAAGGGTTCCTGGTGGGGGAGTTTGCATGTTCTCCCCATGTCAGCGTGGGTTTTCTCTGGGTACTCCAGCTTCCTCCCACAGTCCAAAGACATGCAGGTTAATTAGTGACTCTAAATTATCCGTAGGTGTGAATGGTTCTGTCTCTATGTGTCAGCCCTGTGATAGTCTGGTGACCTGTCCAGGGTGTATCCTGCCTCTCGCCCAATGACAGCTGGGATAGGCTCCAGCCCTCCCACGACCCCCAACAGGACCCAGGATTTTATTTTTCTTCAAGTTCCTTTTGCATCTTGTTGTGGTCATTTTGAGTCTCTTCCTGGTTGGTATATGTTAACTGGGGTGACATTTTGCAGGAGAAGGTAAGGGGACCCCTGACACTTTAGGCCCCTTGGTCCTCTCAGTAATCCATCCATGGGTACACTGTGCAGGAGTATCAGCAACTGTTTCTAATCACAAGTAAAAGCCAACACCAGCTTCACTCCCATTTGGTTTGCCTCCCTATATTTGTGGGGTTTTTCAGCACTACTCTCTGGGGATGCCTGCTGCTCAAGGTCTGGCACCTGGTCGTTACCTTTTTATAAAGCTCTAACGTCCCCTGAGCACTCTAGGGGCTCACGCCTTAAAACATCCACAAAGAAAATAAAAAGAACATACAGGCAGAGGGCAGAGTCTCATAAGAGACACGCACCGCCCACACACTTCTAGTGGGTCAAGAGTGATGATTGAGTCTGTACATGTTCAATTTTAAAGTTACAAAAGCACATTATGACCAATGCTAAAAAAAAAGAATATTGTTACATATAACCATATTTAATAACACCTGTAATCAAGTCTCACTTCAGCAGAAAACCATGTGTCAGCTTGTCATCTGGTTCCTGCACAAAGCGCGACACTCCGGTGTAAAAAGCTCTGCCGGAAACTTCCACCACTACAGCCTTGAAGTCTCCGCACTTGGTTTCCTGAGCAGAAACACAGAAGAAAATCACAGACATGCCTCCTTGAACAGAAGTTTTTAAGTTGTGTTTTTAGTTATAAATGATAAAATGACAAAAGTCGACATTATTAAAAAGGTTCTTGTCAGCCATGACTTACAGAAAAGTATAATATCATTATTAATAGCTTGTGAGACTCTGTGTGTCATCGTGGCATCATATATGTCATCAAGGGAACTTTCTGTATTTTTCAACCTGGACCCTATTTCCCCATTTTCTTGTGTCTAAGTGACTGATGTTTTTGCCACTGACTGGCTCAGCTTGTTTAGCTTTTTACTGTTTGTTTAAACTGACTCTGGTGGGTTTGGCGATTGCGACTTTGCAGCTGCTTACATAAAAAGGATCTTACTCTTTAACAAAAAGGTCTATCTCTGTAGGGATCCTTTCCAAATTGTTGTCAGACACTTATAACAATTTGAGCCTGTCAGTGGCAAAAACAAGCACTGCTGGCTGCAGTGCTCTCGCTCAAACCTGGACCAGTTTAATAAATCGTTTTTCAAAAGAGTCACTTAGACATAACAAAGTGGGAAAACAGGGTCCAAGTTGAAAAATACTGGAGTTACCTATTAACATCTTATCAGCACACATGCAGGGTGGGGCCAGAGCAGGGGCACTAAAAGAAACTCTAGTACCTCGACAGCTTTCCCTGTGAACTGGGATCCAGTGGCTCCACTCTGAAACGTCCTGGTCTGGTTCAGCTGGATGAGACCTTTGTGATACTGAAGAGCCACTCGGGCTGTCACACCAGAACCAGTGGGGCTCCGGTCCACCTGAGAACATGTTTAAACCAGTTAAAGCCAGGTTTCAGATAGCTTTCCTCTTAGCGTCAAACAAAAAGGTGTCAGATAGGGTGTCAAATACCTGAGCTTCAGCAAACACACAGATGTTAGCAGTGGGATCAGAGGAATAATTATCTTTGCCGTCAGTGAGGATGGTGCCATAGAGGAAGGCCAGGTCATCACTGGTTGGGTGGTGCAACTTCACCTAGGAGAGAATAAGACAAAAATACATCAAGACTGTCAACTAAACTGTTTCCTTTGTTCAATTTACTAACCAAAATTGTAAAGATAGGGGTGTCCAACTCCAAATGCCCATCCATCCATTTTTATCCACTTATCCGGCGCCAGGTCGAGGGGGCAGCAGGCCAAGCAAAGTACCCCAGACATCCCCCTCCCCAGCAACGCCTTGCAGCTCTTCCTGTGGGACCCCAACTTGTTCCCAGGCCAGATGAGATATGCAATCCCTCCAGCGTGTTCTGGGTCTGCCCCGGGGCCTCCTACCAGTGGGACGTGCCCAGAACACCTCAAACAGGAGGCATCCTGATCAGATGCCCGAACCACCTCAACTGACGTCTTTCGACAGGAAGGAGCAGCGGCTCTACTCCGAGCTCCCTCCAGATGTTCAAGCTCTTTACCCTATCTCTAAGGCTGAGCCCAGCCAGTCCACAGAGGAAACTCACTTCAGCCAATCGTATGTGCGATCTCATTCTTTCGGTCACTACCTAGAGCTCATGACCATAGGTGAGGGTTGGGACATAGATGGACCAGTAAATCGAAAGCTTTGCCTCCGAGCTCAGCTCCCTCTTCACCACGAAAGTTTGACCCGCCGATCCATCTCACGCTCCATTCTACCCTCACTCATGAGCAAGACCCCAAGGTACTTGAACTCCCTCACTTGGGGCAGCAACTCTCCCAACCCAGAGGGGGCAGTCCACTGGTTTCAGGCAGAGAACTATGCCCAAACTCTTTCCACAAACATTGTGTTATAAAAAAAAAAGTTTTTGCATCTGCACTGATAATACCGTGTTGAATAGTTTAACACAGCATTTCTTATTTCCTGTCAGCTGCAAGACCTGAATATGTTACCTGAGCTTTGACAGCGTTGGTCACTGCTGTGGCTGCATCCACCAGATCTCGAGTCCTGGACTTGGTCACATCGAGGCAAAACTTTTGGGCGTCTACAAAGGCGTAGAAGGCTCCACCATAGCTGATGTCAACCGTTACATCACCAAACCTCTCCACTGTCACCGTCACATCTGGTGGAGAGTCATTTAGTGAATCCTGCGGAAGATAAAAACACCAGGAAATTCTTCGGGGTGAGTGTCCTACCTGTAGCAAAGGCAAACGCTGACACGCTGAGAAACCTCACTCCTCCTGTTTTACCATCTGAGTACTCCACAAATGCCTTCACCAGCCCACAGGGACAGTGGATGTTCACTTGAGTCTCTGGTGACTTTGGTTCTTTCACCAGTTTGTAGTCGACAGCGTAGCGTCCCAGTGCGATGACGGCATGTCCGCACATGGTGCTGTACCCCTCGTTGTGCATGAACAGCACCCCCAGATCAGCCTCAGGTATCTCGCTGCCCACGATCAGGGCTCCATACATGTCGTAGTGTCCCCGTGGCTCGTACATCAGCACCCTCCTGAGGTGATCCAGGTGTTCCCGGACATAGCGGCGTTTGGAGAGCACACTGTCACCTTTGACCTCTGGGTAGCCGCTGTGGATGATCCGTAAAGGCTCTCCACCTGTGTGCATGTCGACCACTGAGAGCTCGACTCCCTCATGAGGTGGAAGCTGCATCTCCATCTCTGTGCTGAATTTAACAAACTATTAAAAATTTTAAAAAAAGAAAGTTTTCTAACATTATTAATGATCAATATTGTAGATTTACCCATGACAAATAAAAGGTTGGTTGCTTCTATAATTTATCATTATTGTACAATTTTAAGGGTCAGTGGCTGATGATGGTTTTAAAATTGTGTTTTGAATGTGCTGTGATACCCAGTAGACTTCTCATAAATTCAGGGATACCCCCAAACTGGCAATGTCAAGTACCTCACATGTAGGGCCGCAATGATATGAGAATTTTCACATTACAATAACAGTCTCAGAAAATATTGCGGTGTCACAGTATCTCAGAATTTATAATATTATACGTCAGAACAAGGCATGAAAACAGAAGGGTTATTGTTGTAAGCAAATGTACACAGTATTATAACTCCTGAGACCCTGCATCCTCATATAAGTACGTTTTGTGTTTACGTGACCTCATACTTAAGTCTATTTAACTTAGACCTGTTGTCCTCGTCTGTGGACACTTTTTTGTGCCATCTAGTGGTAGTAAGAGCACAAAACACTAATCCATGAAAAAACAAGATGGCAGCCATCTCTGCCAAATCAGCCTGCAGCTAATCCCGACACAGAATTGGACAAGGTCCAAAACCTGATCGCATTTTATGGTTGAAACTTGTTTTAACAAGATAAGACACTGCTAAAAAAGAAGTACTCCACTGAAGACGTCTCGTTTGAAGACATTGGGACTTTAAGGTGATTTGGACATAATTATTGTTGACAACTTAACTTTTTTATACGCATACATTTATACGTTTATACCCCTATTTATTTATTTAATTGGATGGTAAATAAACTGGAGATAGTAGCTGTAAACAAATTTGGGAATGTGTTGAAATAGTATAGCCTATGTGGTAAAAGAAGAAATGAAGGAAAGGGTTAGGGACATTTAAGTTTTACTTCTACCTACTCCATTTCGGACACTGCTGTCTTTGTCTTGTTTAGTTTTATTTTATTTTATTTATTTATTTGGTTCGAAATAAAATCATTTATTCATTCATTCATACATTTTTTTCCCCCCTGCAAATAAAGCAGATACATAAATCCCGCAAACGTGTAAGAGTTTCTGGGTTACAAAAGCTGCAGTCAACATAGATGAAAGAGGAAATAAAAACTGTTGTGCAGTTTTATAAGAAACTTCCCAGACTTAGTTGTGAAGAAAAACAATGTATATATATGGTAAGCCCATAAGCTCCACGCAGTCGTGCATTCTCAGAGCCAGTCATCATAAAATAAAGATTGACTTTTAGAAGTTATGTCAGCTTCAATAGACGTGAATGAGAATCGGAGCGTTTAAGGAAGTGGCTCTCCAGTAAAATGCCACACAATGCTGTCGCTAATTAAACTAACATAACTCTATAAATGATTGTATTTACCTGCTTTAGATCTTATCTGGACTTTGGCTCAAACTTCTGCAGCACTCGCCTTTTTTTCTGCGCAGGCGTATATCCGTTTGCAAAGACACTAAAATGAGACATTAGCGCCACCCTGTGTTTTGGAGGCCTGCGTGCATGAAACATTCAATATACTGTGAATATATTAATTAACATGCTTTAAGAAGTTTAAAAACATTTAAGTAACCTATAAGCTACTTGCCATATCAGCACCAATGATGAGGAAAACAGTCAGTGGAGAGGAATTATTTTTCCAGAGGAGATGTGAAGACTGCCAGTGCCACATGTGACTATACACTCACCGGCCACTTTATTAGGTACACCTTGCTAGTACTAAGTTGGACCCCTTTTGCCTTCAGAACTGCTTTAATTCTTGGTGTCACAGACTCAACAAGGTGCTGGAAACACTCCTCAGAGATTATGGTCCATATTGACATGACAGCATCACACAGTTGCTGCATATTTGTCGGCTGCTCATGCCAAAGGTGCTCTGTTGGATTGAGATCGGATGACTGTGGAGGCCATTGGAGTACAGTGAACTCATTGTCATGTTCAAGAAACCAGTTTGAGATGATTTGAGCTTTGTGACATGGTGCGTTATCCTGCTGGAAGTAGCCATCAGAAGATGGGTACACTGTGGTCGTAAAGGGATGGACACGGTCAGCAACAATACTCAGGTAGGCTGTGGTGTTTAAACCATGCTCAGTTGGTGCTAAGGGGCCCAAAGTGTGCCAAGAAAATCTCCCCCACACCATTACACCACCACCACCAGCCTGAACCGTTGATACAAGGCAGGATGGATCTATGACACCAAATTCTGACCCTGCTGCCACGTGATTGGCCGATTAGGTGTTTGCGTTAAAAAGCAGTTGAACAGATGTACCTAATTAAGTGGCCGATGAGTGTATGATTCCAGGTAGGCGCCTTTGTTGTTCCCTGTGCCCTTCCCATGTTTCCTTTCTGTCTCTACTGTCAACCATTAAATAAAACAACCTTTAAAAAAAAAGAAGAAGAAGAAAGAACTGAAAAGTGAACCTGGCTGCCGCAGCTGTTCATGTTCGCAAATATGTTTTGACTTTCCTGGATCAACAAAAACATATGTGCAAGATAAAGCCTGTTTGCATGTTGAAGTTTTCAATGCATTTACATAGAGACTGACTTCTGTGTCGCATGACAGAGGAAACTAAACAACAGATGGTGAGCAGGCATCAGTTTTCATTATTCATTTCACTGTTGACAGGTTCCCTGGATGCATGCAACCTCCTTTATACATCTGATATAAAATAGATGTACTGAATCAACTGACAGCCACATGCTTACATCACAGTTCATACTGAGCTGATTCGCAGTCACACAGAAAATTAGAAAACATCATCATTGTAACCATGCTGTTTTTTCATGTACATCATTGTTATCATTTTTTATCCAAACAGAATAAACAACAGCAAATGTTTGCATCACCAAGTGTGGTGCCAGTTCATTTAGATTTGCATAGTGTTGTGTAGAAACCCATTATTTGCATTACTATCTAATCTTACAAGTAGATTAAGATAAACTCACTCATACTGAAATAAAGTGTGAAATTCAGTATTGGAGCAAATATACCTGAGCAAGAGGCAGAGTAGTTGAAAGAACGTACAGTTAATTTGCTGCAGTAACCTGTTGAAAATCCACATCTTGTTTAAGGAAAATAAACCTTTCGCAAGAAAATTGAGCATATGAACAAATAACAATACAAATCTATTATTAAACCGGTATCATTGCATTCCAAATCCTATTTCACATGCATGGGAAAACACAAATTTAAAAGAGTTTCTAAACAGTTCACAAAATGAATACAGTGCAGTGATGGAACTGAGAAAGTCCTCCATTGTATTCTAAAAATGGATAAACACTAACACACTTATACACACATATTATAAAAGGTGTGCTCAAAAACCATAAAGAGTTGATTATGTCTTATCAAAACAACTCTGACTGAGGCTTTATCATTGTAAGGCACATAGTATTTATTACCTGACAGTTAGGGATGCACAATAATATCGGCACGTCCTTGTTATTGGCCAATATCGGCTGTAAGATGAACTATCAGAACCGGCCAACATGCTTTTCCCTAATTTGCACAATGAATGAATATTACATACATTGAGTAGTATTTTAAGTCTCCATCTGCTGGAGGGCCATCACGATAAGGGCGTGCATGCATAATATGATGTTAATTCCACTGCCGAAGAGATTCAATGATCATCAACATTAAGTAGAGAAAAAAGTGGATATGTCGATGTTGGTATCGGTCAAATGAGTTGTTACATATCGGCATATTGCATATCAAAAAATCCAATATCGTGCATCCCTACTGACAATTAAAGGAATAATTCACCCCCTAATGATCATTTCGATATACATTACTCACTCTGTGTTACGATTTAGGTAGTTTAAAAAAAAAATCCTCAGACTACAGCTGCTGCAAGAGGCAGCAAAACATCCTTTCATTTTATATAGTTTACTAATATATGTAAAACTCTTCACAGTATGAACAGCCAGAACTTGGCCCTGAGTGATGATCTGCTATTGACCAATCAACAGACTGCAGTGTCCACAGCTCCACCTTTTAGTACCAGATCTGTGTGCTAGGTACCCCAACAGAGGGGGGACCAAAAATGGGGATGGTACGGAACGTTTCTATTGGTACCATCCACAACCTTTCACAGTGTAAATAGAAAAAATGCGTACCGAACTAAACTGAACCGTACTGCTTGGTGGAAACGGGGCTTATACGGCCACCTAGTGAAAAAGCGTCATGCTCAGCACCTTCTTTCGGTCTGCTCCGCCTTTCTTGTGTAGCCTCTCCAGACGCTTCAAGTTGAAATTCTCTTTAATTTTTAGAAGGGCGCTAGTGATGTCACTGCTGCTTTTTAAACAATACTCTTGTCTACTCTCACAACAAAGACAGTAAAGCCCATTTTTTGAAAGCATATCAATCAGTGGTCACTGGATGCTACTGGAGGGTGATGTGCTTTTGTAACAGTTTGCTTTGTAAGCTTGTAGTTGTGGTTATTATCAACCCTCTGTTAATGTAGCATTACAGTAGCTACTCGGCTAAAGTTAGTGTCAAGATATTGTTGTCACAGAAACAAATCCATGCAGTGCATGTCAAGCCAGGTCCTTATGCATGGATTCTGTTGGATTCTTCGTTCACTGTGGAGGCAATACATGAAAAACAATACATTTTCTGTACATACTCTACAGAACACGGGATGAGTAACTGATATGAAAATGGCCATTTTGTAGGTGAGGTACTCCTTTAGTAAAGGTAGGTAGCCACTGAGGATGGGCAACAAAAATGAAAAACTGAGACTCTCCTCCTGTTTAACATACGGTGGTGGGAAGGCTCACTGAACTAAAAGTCAGAGCTGCTCCTGCTTTCTCTGACACATGAGCAAGCTGAAGTTGTTTAATTCAGCATGAAAGCTATGGCAGGTGAACCCTTTGGTCAGGTGTTGTGCTAAAAATTGTAAGTTAACGACTAGGGGGGAAAAGTCCAGGAAGATCACAAAAAGGACAGCTTTACAAAAAGATTCAAAATATGTGTTAAAAAATATGATTTGACCTCAGCTCCTTTTAAGGCTCCGATCTTTCAACAAAAGCCTTCAACAGAGTATTGTAAGATAAGTAGAGATGTGTAGCTCTATAATGTTTTTAATGCTTTTGAGAATGTACTAATTTCGACCAATAACAGCACAAAAGGTGTTTTTTTTATTGTCTGTTTTTATAACTGTTCCTGTTTCTTTTGGGAATTTTTAAATCTAGTATACACAGGACCATAAAAGTGCCTCATACGTCAAAGACCATTAAAAGAATCCCTGTTTTTTTGTAGTGCTCAGGAAACATGAATGGGATTTCTACATGCAGTTTGATGATTAAATTCCACGAAAGTCTTTGGCAGGTCGGAGTCCAGCAGGACATGCAAACTGGTGCGTATATAAATCAGTTTTTAAGAGATCCAGGTTGTGGGTTTTAAAATCCCTATATTCAAAAAGGCCCTTCGTCTACTTTCGGTGTAACCACAGTGGAGGCAGCCACTGAGTCTTGATTTCTCACTCTGGCCCTTGGTGAAGAAGTCGGTGGCAGTGAGAGTCTTCTTTTTACCGACAGCAGCCTGAGGATCTCGCCCACCTGAGTCTCGAGGACCGACAGACGGCCGCTTAGTTTCTGAATGTCTCCCTTCAGCTCCAGCTTGGCCTCATGTAGGGTGGCTTGAAGGAGCGTTTGCTCAGACACCGGCTGAACAAAGGAGTGTTTGAGGGAGTCGACTCCGAGACTGTGCTCAAAAGGGTTTTTCTCCATCGGGCTCTTTTCCAGCGGGCTTCTTTCAAATGAGCTTCTTGAATCTCCAGCTCGGTCGATGCGTAGGTCGCTCTTTGTGATACCACTGTCACAGGAGTCAGTTTTGTGCAGGGCGCTTATTTCATCACCTGCCTCTCCAGCACCATTGCCCCCTTCCGTGCTCCCCATCTCTCCACTTTCCTCAGAGTCCTGGTTCTTGTTCGCGGCTGCTAATTGTTCTGAGGACTGGGATCCTTTGGGCCACTCTTCTGCTTTCTGTGTCTTCTTTTCAGGCGCGACAGCAGGAGGCGGTGGTGCAGGTGGTGCGGGTGGTGCAGGTGGTGCAGCCGATGCTGCATTTCTAAACTTTGCCCAGCCTCGAGCACCTCTGCTGCTGGTGACACCACCTACAGCTCCTTCTCCACCTGCACCACTGCTCCGTGCAGGGCTGTTGACCCTCTCACAAAGCTGACTCTCTGCACACGGCCTCGCTATAGATTGCCCAGCCTCTTTTGTGCAGTTTTGTGTTGACATCTCAGTGTGGACCAATTTTTGTGGAGGTGCAGCAATACTGGAGCCGCTGCCTGAATTCCCTCCTCCTGTGCAAGGTGCATTGTTCTGCATCGCAGAGCTGTACTCCTGCTGCTGAGAAGACGCGGACTGACACTGCATGTAAGAGTTTGAGTCGGAGCGATGGTGGTGCTGTGGCTCCACCTGCACACAGTTTTGATCAAAGTAAGTGTGAGACTCTCCCGGTGTTTGAGCGTCTCTCTGCTGCCTGAACCTCTGGAACAGCTTGCGGACTGGGTGATCGTCAGGAATGGAGAGAGTCACCTCGTTCCTCTGGCGTTCCTGCTCCCTCTTCACATCAGCAATCTTTCTGAAGATTATCTGCAAGAGGGAGAATCTGTGCATGAGGACAGTGATGTGGGATGTACACACTGAGTTCACATTTAAATTACCATAGTAGAGCCCTACTTGGATGAAACAAAATGTACATATATAATGCAGATTTAAAGCAAGGATAACAGTGCCATGCTATGCTAAGACCTGCTGTGTGTGTTGAAATATTAAAGACCTGAATGCTGCAATGCACCGGGGAAACCGTTAATGGAGCAATAATGAAGTAATGGAGCAAGAGAGTTTCTGAATTCAGTCAGAAGACAAAAAAAAGGAAATCCATTTCTTGGCATCTTACTTGGACTTGGCACACTTAATAGGTGCTTTCAGACCTAGAGTTGTCTTGCTTTGATCCGAATCAGGGACTAAATTGGTAACTAAGTTGCATAATTGCCTAGAGTTGGTTCGTGTTCTCATGGCAGCATTTATAAACAGACCAGATAAAATGCCTTGCACGAGAAAAGTGCTCTTGATTGGTCAGAATTTCCATGCGGGGAAAGTCCAGGAAGTAAACAAAACGTTGAGGAAGAGTACACTTGCAAGATAAATGTGTGTAATGTCACAATGGAGGGACAACTATGCAGGTTGATTTTAGCGCTGCTCATCATGGACTATATTGTTGTCATTATTAATTTTAGTCAAACCATACAGTTTGAAAACGAGGCGCGGCTCCAACTAGAAAACAATGTTTTGATGCATTGGATGTGCTGAATGTGCATATTAAGGCAGTACAGGAGGAGGTGCACATTAATAATCCTCCAGGACTGTAACATGCTCATGTTTAACCCAAACAATGTGTCATGTGACTGCACTTGGTTCAGAACGTGGTCGGGACACGTTCTCACCACAAACAAACCGCACCAGAGTTCGTTTGTAACCAGACTCAAACCACCTCTTCAAGAACATTTCGGTCCAGTTGTTCTGGTGCAAATCGCACTTAGGGGGCAAACAAACTTGAGTTCAATTGAACTGAACCAGACAGGGCAAGTTTGAAAGCGCCCTTTATCTATGTTGTTGAGGAAACTGTGGTACTAAGTATCAATAGGTTAACCTCTGGTCTTTGTGAACAATTCCAAATGTTAAAATTATTTTCACGAGTAGATGCACAATTCCTTCTGTGTTGTTATTCGATTGGTGGGTGTAGTGCGATGGAAAGAAAAGTGAAACTGCTCACAAGGTCTGTGGATTATCGTGAGTAATCGGGTCATTATTTCTGGAAAGAGACATTACTGTTGAATTTTTCAAATATATTTTTTGACACATTGAGAACTGAAAGCCGAGTGCCATCTCGTTCTATCTCTCTGCAGTCGATATCTCCAAATCTCTGCAACTCACACCAAAACAATCCAGAATTACAAGTAGCAATACAGGTTAGAGGAATAAATTGTATTTTAGTTTTTGGGGTGAACCCTCTGTTAAAATATTCTGTGGGTTCATCTAAAACTCACTGACTTAGATTTTTTGTCTAAAGCAACAGCATGAGGAAAAAGTTTCATGGCCTAATCTTCATCCAGTTGCCAATGGTCCAGACAGTTCAGTTCCACGAGCATTTTTTATGGTCAAAAATAAATCTGTTTAATCAAATCAGCTGCACAAAACACCCAAAAAAGACCAACCAAATAAAAAACCTACTGAAACTTTGTTTTGCTGTATAACACAACTGATAAAAAATAAAGCAAATGCATTTGAGAGATTTCTTTCAGGCACTTATGGACGGATTCCTTGTGTCCATGTGCAGTTTAGAAGCATATTCATGCAAGTTAAATGAGTACATAACAGTAAAGAGGGCAGAGAATAAATCTTAAACATTTGCAGACACAAACAGTTTCTAAAGCTGCTCAAATGAATAATAGATGGCTTTGTTTTCGCTGAATACATTTAACATACAAGACATAAATCTTTCAACATGCAGCCACAATTTGACTCAAAATTGTTTAGATTTAGAGCTGCCTCACTGCATGATTTCAGCATGTATGATTGCATAAGAGCTCTTATAATGGAGCTGCAACCAACTAGAAAAGTCAGAGAGGATAGTTTAAGCATATATTTACTTAAAACATTATAAAATCATAAACATGCACGTTTCTGTAAACACACAGTTATGTATGACTGTTTGCTTTAACTTGAGTAAAACTCAAACTCCTGAACTTTTCTGAATACAGAGATTATAAAAGTAAATGTGAGTTGGTTTAATTCCTTGATTAAAGTACATATTCTAATTAGTAACATGTACTTGACCTCAGGAGTGGTTATATTTCATATAAGCCAGTCCCGAACAAAGAGCACAAGGAACCACATTACAGATTAACTTGAAAGAGAATATTCATTAAGAATTAATGTGATGTTCATCCCATAGGATAACATTACAGCCATATATGAGCAACTTAGTACCAAGACTGGAAAGTAATACATCTCAATGCCTTAATGGGATTAATACGTATACCTTGGAGAAGCTTTATAAAATATTAATTAGAGTCTCAGTTTGGACTCAGAGAATGACTATTCCTTTCTAGTTTCTCTCTACATCTTTGAGATTGCCCTGTTGCCAGTATGAAATCTGAATTTTATTGTTGGAAACTTTGCATGTACAGAATTTTCAGTGTTTCATTATATAAGTACGGAATGAGCAATTGAAAAACTCCATTAGGATACAATATTCCAGTCACCAGAATAAATGTTGGCATTGAATGTTTCTGCAAACCAAAAATATCTTTATTTTCTATGTCTCATATGTAGCAGGAATTTTCAAACTTAACATTTCAATTTTCAATTTTATATTGTCGCAACGCTGTGGTTAACATGTGTAACATGAGTCTTGGTTGTTAAAAATACCCAGTTTTGTTGCCAAAAACATGGCTGTAAATGTCCCAACATCTAATTAAAAATACCCAGTTTGGTCACCATGAACACAGCTGTAAATGTCCCGAGGTCTTGTTAAACATACCTGCTTTGGTCCCCACAAACATGGCCATAAAGGTGCTCACGTCTCTTTAAAAATACCCAGTTTGGTCGCCACAACACGACTGGAAACATCCTGACTTCTTGTTAAAAATACTCAGTTTAGTTGCCAAAAACATGGCTGTAACTGTCCCTACCTCTTGTTTAAAAAAAATACTTGGTTTTGTCGAAACAAACATGGCTGGAAATGTTTCGATGTGTTGTAAAAAATAGCCAGTTTGGTTTGGTTACCCCAATGTCAGCATAACATATCTGATATGTTCGGAGGATTCACTCAGAATAACGTAATTACTGACCCCCTGGCAGGCCACTACTTCTTAACAAAATTAAACTGCAGGTGGTCCGGGGGTGTAAGGTTCTAAACATGTAATTGCATCAGGGGATGACTGTTTCCTGTTACGTCTTACTGTCTACAAAGGCATAAAATGCCTTGTTCTCACCTTTAAAGCACCCAATATGTTTTACACTGAAAAATAACTTTAAGAGATAGAGAACAATTTTTACCCGTTTTCGTAGATTGCAGGTGAGGATGAGGTTGCGGGAGAATGTATTGGCGAATGCAGTGTAAAACTCCAGCACTCTCATCAGAGCGTCTCTCCTGATCACGTGTAGATCGCAGTAAGTCAGAGCTCGGACATTTGCACATGCACGGGCCATCGTGGTCTCTTTCCAGAACACGTCTCCAAACACATCACCTTTACCTGGATGCAGCCAGACATGATCACTGTGTTTATAACAGGCAGAAAGTATTGACTTCTTTGACATAAACGTATTGTGTGACTTTTTCCTTTAAAGGGGGAGCACAGTGACACAATAGTAAACAGAACTTGTGAAAATACAGCATACAGAGAAGACCTATAGGGCACCCTGTTAGTCTTTTCCAAGGAAGTGCATCTTTGCAATGAGACAACCTTTGCTCTCATTTTATCTATGCCAGCAGGCCCAGATAAAACTCGACCCTGGCCTCTTTCATAAAATTGCATTAGATTACCTAGTATTGCGATGACCTCATCGTCCTGGATGACTTCTAGTGAACCAGAGACTACAAAGCAGAGAGTGTCAACGCTCTCTCCGATATGGAAGATGAGATCTCCTGGTGCACAGTGCGTGGTTTGAAACTCTACAGCTAAAGAGCGCAGACAGCCGTCACTGGCCAGACGAAATGCTGGGTGATCGTTGAACACCTGCCTGTTGAGGTGGACACAGATGTCCGCCCGCATGTCTTTGGGACAAATTGAGAGAACCTGAGAGAGATCAGAGCAGTTAACACGTCATTAAAGGAATACTTCACCCCACAAATGACAATCTGAATTTTAATCACTCGCACCCCATGTTACGTTGAATTTGCGAAGAAAACTTTTTTCTGGCATGCCTGTGATGAACGAAGAATCCAATTAGGGAGAAATTTCCTCAGTATGGGCAGTACTTCCCAAATAGACGGCTCTTTCTGACGGGGAGCTGAACTAAAAGTGAAACTTATTGATGTTCGCTTCAAAGCCAAACAAATTCATTGACAAAAATAGTAATTTGCCTTGCTGAACACGGGAGCTGCAGCTGCAGGTCTACCACTGCCTCCAACTGTAGTTAGTCTGTGTTATTGTGGGATTTTGTTGAACCTGAACTAACCCTTTAAAACACACTATGACTTCAGTTTATCAAGAATTTTCTGGATTCTTTGTTCATCGGACGCATGTGAGAAGTTTTCTTCACGAATTCAATGTAATACAGGTGAGTAATGGATCTATAATGGGTGTTTTGATGGGTCAAGTATTCCTTTCAGGAAAAACGCATTAGCTTTTTTTTAATTTTAAAGAGATGAAAATAAGCCCTTATCCATGGGTAGGATGTGCAGGGTGTCTACAGGCCCTTAAAAAGTCCTAAATGTCTTAAATTCAATGTTACAACAATAATTGAAATTTGTGAGGTCTTAACTACAAACACGTTATCTTATTTCATTAATCCATTATTTAATTTCTTCCTGTGAAAATAATTCTGTGTGAAAGTCCACATTTCTAATGTTACAAATCTTTAAAAAACAATAATATTGTCCTTTTACTTCATACTTGCACTCATCTGTTGGCAAGATTTAGATATACTTAACTCACTCTAATAACCGTATTCCTACATAACAATTACCTCTGCACAGGACCACATATATACTACTTGCCTGCAAGGCTTACCTGCAGTGCTTTAAATAAGTAAAACATGATCTCTCCAAAAATCTGTCCTTAATTTGGTGAACGATGTCTTAAACGGGTCTTAAAAAGCATTGGATTTAACATACTAATACCTGTAGACACCCTGATGTGGCATAAAAAAAATCAATTTCTAGGCATTCAAGATTTGAGTCTCAAGCCGAGGGGTTTAAAACAACTAACCTTTAATAAATGTGGGTTCATACATAATAAAAAATAAACCAACAAACTCTTGTCTTCCTCTGGGTTTTGAGATTATTAAACCATCACTCTGCTGTTGTTTGACCATAGCTCAGCAAAATATCACTAATGCTTTGTGGTTATGAATAGCATTCCCTTTCAAAGGTGCACGAGGTCCAGCAGTTTCTGTTGACCCTGCTCTTACATTTTTTATGATCCTGTTTAAAGTGATAGCACTCGTACTTTTTGATGGTAAGCGGCAGAGCTGTGCATCAGTTTAACTTTGGACTTGAACCTCAAGTGTGCACGACCAATCTCTATCTCTATCAGTGCATTGTGATTACTTTACAAGAACTCCACTTCGTTAGAGTAATTACTCAGTATATCATGAGTAAAAGGGGTTGTTGATGTTGTCAGAACAGCATTTTACAGGTTTTTTGTTTTTTTACTAATATAGGAAATTTCATGAACTCTTTTTTTCTAACAAAAATAATGATACCTTATCTGTGTCAATGCCCTTAGACATGGCCCAGGTGGAGACGATAAAGTCCATGACCCTCTCACTCAGACCTTTGGGAACCTGATAAAGCTTCAGGAAGTCACGCACGTTGTTGAGCATCTCGTGGTAGCGGTTTGTGTTGGTGTACATCTGCTGGAAGATGGTGGTGACGTTTCCAAAGATTGTTGCATACAGCAGCGCTAGAACAACAGATGAAAAGCAAAGTCAGGTACAAAGCAGCCTTACAAACAGACTGACATGCAGCACTGTTTTATTCAGCAGCACGAGAAAGGAGAATATGTTTTATTCTAGGAAATCATCTGAAATCTACAGGAGTTCAGTTCACATAGAGGTCTGACAAGTCCAAAAATGTGTGCTATTTATAGGATCTGTATTTCAAGACAGTATTCCAGTATTTCACTTAAAAATATTGGGTAAATTAGTGATGTTACACATTAAAGTATATTTAATGGATTATATGCATGTTTTAAGGATGTTTAAGGGGATTAAAAACCCTTCTAATGTACAATAAAAACATGTACACCTTAACTTGTATCTGGAAAGGACCATTATTTTTCAATTACAGTGCAAATTAAGGACTTTACCCTGAAATAAGCAAAAGATTGTAACATGTTTAGCTATTCTTATAGATTATATGCCCTTTGTAATGAGTATCTTAAGGTTAAACCCCCCCATAAAACTTTGTAAACAACATTAAATGTACTCCTTAATTTGTACCTTTTAAAAAGGACATACATGTTTCCATTAAGGTGCACATTCAGGAGAATAACCCCAAATATTGAAACAACAAATGAAAAAGTTAATTGACTTAGACAACAGGTATTTTTAATGGATTATTTGCATGGTTTAAGGAGGTTTTTTTCCAAGGGTAAAATAGTCTTTAAAATTATTTAAATCATGGAAATAATCCAAGATGTTTCATCATAATTTAAAAAATTAAAGGCCTTGGTCAATTTTAATTTTTTTTCACCCTTTCACCCTGTGAAAGTTTCCCTTCATATAAATCCATTAACCAGTCATCTCCTTGACTGAAAAATTAAGGGATGGTTTTCATTTTTCACAATTTTAAGGAGCTGTTACTACATAAAATCCCCCTTCAAGTAAGCAACCCATTATCTATTCATTTCCCCCTTAAAATTCCACCACAAATACCTTAATTAAGTCATTATTAATGGGTAAATCAATTGAAATATAATCGTATAAACCCAGACACATGAAATAATTATCAGAGAATTCAGAATGTATATTGAACCTTTCGACAGAGAACAAAAAAAAAGATTATGCAACTTTAATTTGCATATATGATTTTCTGTTTGTATCATTGAGTGGTGGATTGAGCGTTTATAATGTAATTCATAATGCACATTTCCCCAGTTAGTGTTCTGTGCTGCAGTGACCTCAAAGAGTCAGTCAGGATCTCTTATCGTGAGGTTTTACCCACTCAAGAGGAAAGACTTGTCTCCAGTCGCCACAGCAGGATCACAGAGGTTAAGATAAATATCTAACGTGATGGCTCATTGTCCTTTTACTACACTCCAGCCTGCAGGCAAACTCTCGCTTTTTCCTCTCGCATAATTACTGTATCTGTAGCAGGAGAGTTATCGGCCGTAATTGAACCGGACACTTCAGTGTGACTGAGTGATCTTCGTGATGGAAACACCACCAGAATAATGGGTGTTTAGTTTTGGAAGTGCAGACCTTGAAGCGTGGCTGTCAGTTTGCGTTCCCCTCACTGTTTTTTATTGCATCACTTTACATGCTGTTTTAGAGGAGTGGGCCAAAGGTTGGTGATGGAAGGCGAGTCATGACGGAGGAACAGTAAGCAAAGGCTGACAGTGGGCGCAGTGACACTGAAGGTGAAGCTATTACTGTAACTGCAGTGGTTGATAAAACTAATACAGACACTTGCATAAAAATAGATTTCTATTTTTATGAAGAGGCGCAGAGAATATGGGGTTGGTTTGACTTGTCAGTTCATTCAGAATAACTCAACAGGAATCTTTTTTTTTAAGGAGAATAGAGTCAATTTTGTGAATGAAACATTCAGGTAGATAAGATTACCGTAAAACTTCAATGGAAAGCCTAGTCCCAATTAATTGCCTGTCCCTTTTACTAGCCTGGTGTGGCTACACGTTTTGACAAATGAAAGGCTGTCTCAATTAGACGCCTGGTCTGATTGCCGAACAGGATATTTTTTTATAGAAGTTCTTCAATTGTGTAAAACCGAGTGGTTGTCTACCTCAAATTATATGTCTATTTCTCGATTACCCTGTAAATGATTTATATTCCTTTAGTCCGTAAGGGTCGTCAAATCAAAAGATTCAAAAGGGTTTCTCATAAACATAAATCCAATTTTTAAATGAGTAATATTCAAACTGGTGTAAACAAACAATTTGATTATATTTCCTGATTTTTGCACAGCAACCGTTTTGTGTGAAAGGAATTAAATGCCTGTCCCAAAATTAGCCTTGTTGAGTTCAGTGATTTAAGCAAATTATGGCCCAGGTTATTAATTGAAGTTTTGGTGCTTTTAATGGTCACCACCTCCTGAAACACAGGTAGTTTTAATGTGAAGTTAGAAAAATGACTATTAAGACAGTGACAAGTGTTATACAACATGCTTAAGTCAAAGCTGAATTTTCAAAATAAAAGCCCCCATTTGGTAATATGATCAAATTTGAAGCTTTACTTTTATTTTGAAGCTTCAATAGCTGCAATTGATTAAAAAAAACAATTAATTTTTCATCTACTCCACTTAAAATAAATACTTAAAATAAACTACTCCTGATGCTTTATCTACAGAGTTCATTTAAGCTTTAAACATGTCACAAAGTTAATGTACTTCTCCCATACATTTTTCAATTAAAAACTTCTTCTCCATACTCTCAACTACAGAAACCATTCAAAAGTCAGAACAGTATGTTCTTTAAGGACATTTATGCTTGTATTCAACTTTCCTATGGTTTATGGTTTTTGAATTAAAAAGCATGTCTTCTTTCAGCCTTTTAGTTAATACATTTTTAACTTTCATCTTTGACAGTATTATAATTTAGCTCTTAGCTTTTCTATCAATGTATTTCAGCTCTTAGCTTATTTAGATAACGCAGCTCAGCTTCCAACTCTGCCAGTTTTACACTTCAGTCTTCAGCAGGCAGTGCATTGGTACTTTAAGATTCCAGCAGTGCTTTGCAATCCCAGCTGTTAGCATTCACACACAATTTTCTGCAGGACATGCATTTTGTTATTTAAAGCAGAGAAGGGGCCTGAATAATTTCAGTATGAGTGCATTAACACAAAGACAAAAAGGCTTTTCTGATGACCAACCTTCAGACAAACCCCCATAGAGCAGGCTGTGATGGGCGCTGAACATGTCACTTTTTATTATCAACAAAGTGGAGTCCTAAACTCTCCCTAGTGGTTCAAGCACTGAGGCTGCAGCCTAATGTGAATTACATGGCCACAGTTGAGAGAGCCTGTAAACTATTTAATACTGTTGAGTGTAAGGAATTATTTATGTACACAGGTTCTCTCAGTTATTAAAATAATATTTAAAATGAGAGTGAAATAACATCTGTACATTTGTGATTTAACTGTTGTTTTGTGTTGCTGCCTTTTGATTGTGATGAAGCATGCAAACTATGCATCAAAAATTACCTAAATTATCGTACAACAGCCCTGATCCCAGCTACCCCACATATTTATCTATTAGAACCAGCTTTGTGTTGATCATACTGAGCTTGAATTTTCCTTTGAGGCTGTGCAGAAACCTGCACATCTCCACCATATGTTGCTTTACGGGCAGCTGGCAGACAACCAGCCGGGCTGTGGAGCACATTATCGTGTCTAACATGCAAGTAAATGCATCCAGATTGTTTCGGCTCCTGCAAGGTTGTACTGGCATATTATGAACGGATGAAACGCATGAATGGAAACGGCATCAAAGGATACGTATGTCTGCCGCAGAGTGATGGGGAGATCAAAAAGTGGCTAATGCTGGACAGCCATTGTTCTACTGGCTGTTCACTTCCCACTCACAGCTGCTTCTGTCACAATAATATGGCAGATAACCTTGTTTATATGGCAGCTGTCACAATATTCACTTTGTTGTAGTAAGTTAGTTAGCTATGTTGGCAGTAGCTAAATATTAGCCCTGTATGACTTGGCTCAGACAAAGTGTAAATGACAAAACCATAAAACTGATATTATTCTTTATGTTTATATGGAATTATTGTTAGAAAGTTGATATTTAGCACATTACAGTAGCTAAAGTGTTAAATTTACAACATCCCACTGGTTTGAGCATCAGCTTAAAGGGACAGTCTTCCCCAAACTCAAGAACACTTGTCCTCTGAACTGTTTATCAGTCTAGATTGTTTTGGTGTGAGTGTTGGAGATGTCAGCCTTAGAGATGTTTGCCTTATCTCAAATATAATGGAACTAGATGGCACTCGGTTTGTGGTGCTCAAAGTGCCCAAACAATACATCTTAGAAACTCATAAGCATTGTCTCTTTCCAGATGTCATGACCCAGTTATTCTCGAAAGTGCACCCACCATCTGTATCACAAAAGGACGCATTAAAGGGGCTCAATTTTGAAATTCAAAATTGCAGACATGGAGGTGGCTGAGCTGGCGCCTAGCAGCTAACAGTGCTAACTTCATAAACAGTGCTAAACAATAGCAACAGTGCTAACAGAGCTAAATGTATTAACCAGGGAAACCAGAAGGTGGAAGCATTACTTCTGTGACAACAATTTGCTGATATAAGTGGTATGATGAGCTAGCCAGTGGGATAGTCATGTGACCAGTATGGCCGGACTACTTTGGTTTGCTACAAGCTCTGTGTTGTGATCATGGATGATGAGGAAGGAGGCGAGGACAACTTCTGCCTTGCTGACAAGGGGGATTTATTCTCAGAAAATGACGTCACCAAAAAATCGAAGGTCACGCAACAAAAATCGAATTTGCCTAAATAAAAGCTCCCCAAATAAATACAGAAACAAGTATGAACACATAAAAAAGCAACAACAAAGTATGAACTAATGCAAAAGATGGATTTGGTGAAATAAAAACATATGTCAAGTATACATCGGCTACACACACATGCACTAACGTAATCGCCTTACCACAACGAACCACAAAAAGGTTTAGATCACAACTCATACACAGGTGGCATGACTTCACTCTCTGCATTGAACGCCATTACTCCACTATATCTTTACATGGCAAATAGTGGTAAGCTACTATATTAATGTCCTGAATGTCACATTCAGATCCTTAAATATTAACACTCTGTGCTGTCATGAGCATGAGCCTCTCCTCCATGTGTAGATGCACGCTTCCTTCTGCACAGTGATTTGGATGGCTGGTGTAGTTTGGTAGAGAGAAAATAGTTCCTACATGAAACTGCTCACAACAATGTTAGTATGTATTTTTACATCTTCACTCACCAATGGATACTAGGTCAACGAACCCCTGAGGATCATGATCTGCCAGGACAGCTACAAGTTAGACTAATTTTAGTTGGCAAAAGGCCAAGCTAAATTTGGCAAAGCACCATGTAGGTAACAGCACACGTGCTACTATCTTAGTATAAAAGCCATGTCTCTCTCTGTTTATGTATCACACATAGCTTCTGCATGTAGCAAATGTTGATCCAAGCTCGTAGTAAACGTGCCTCATCCTTGCATTCTCCAGATCATCACAGAAACACCTACTCTCAAACAATGTTTGTGCATTATCTTGAGTAACCAGGTCGAGTGCCATCTGGTTCCAGTATGTTAAAGAGAAGGCAGACATCTCTATGGCCGATATCTCCAACACTCTACGACACCAAAATAACCCAGACTGATAAATAGCACCACAGGTAAGAGAAAATATATGTTGTTGGAGCTAAGTCTACTGCTTGCGGCTACTAAGATGTTTAACCCAGCCTGGACTGGCAGACGCACTTGCCTCAGTTGATGCCACAGCTTCTTTGGTTGTGTTGTGTTCAGACAACGAACTGCAAGCTCCAGTTACAGCAAAATAATTATATTTATTAATATCAGCAAACGTCAAATGTGTATCGATCCAAACCGAGCACACAACTTTCTGCATGTCCTACAGTGTTCGCTCAAACCATTTGCCCTTCTGGGATGAAGCACCTGACAGCAATAATGTTGTTCCTACCTTTATACATTAAGCTCAAAATACCAATACAGTGCCATCCAGTGTGCACTTATGGAAATCCAATTAAAGTCTGCTGAGTGAAAGGACATTTTTGGCTCTTACATATGTATTTATACACTGAAATATATGTATTCATATGTCCCTTTTAAAGCCAAAAGCAGCTAAAATACCAGCGTTCATTTTGGCGTATGTCGTGGGGAAGTTGTATCTGTTAGTGGAACATTGGTGATATTCCATTAGAGTTAGTGTGTTTGTCACTGAGGTAAAAGACACATCTTTTCTAGGCAAGAGAGAGCAATAGTTTTTTTTGTTTTAATTTCAAGTGTTTAGCACACATGCCTTCATACTGTATGCTCCTCAAACAACAGTGAAGCTGCTGTTCTTTTGTCCTCTGCTCAGATTTATTTGGACTGTCAAGGTTGCACTGTATGACCACTGAAGAAGAAATACAGCGGTCACTTTGACTTAAGCTGCTTTGAGAAGCCTCGCTCGGATTTCTCTTGACAAAGTGTCCACTGGCAATTGATAAATTTAGGTTTGTCAGAGGCTTGGAAGAACAAAGGAAACATCCGAGGCTATTAAATGTTTAAGCTGTGTTTATATGTGTGTGACCACATGATGGAGGAGCTTGTGTGTATTTGTATTAGACGGCTGCGTGACTCCATTTACTGCTCCATTAACCACCACTCATACCAAGAACAGTAATGATAGAATGATGTTATTTATTATGTAATATTAGACTTACTGTTTTCCGACATGTGATTTAGAGAAGATTACAATTTGGCTATGAAATACTTCTTGAGATTTTATGAAATGTTGGGAACACAGTGCTTCACGTTGGAAAGTGATTGAGTACTTACAGCCCACCATCATCATAGCCACGGAGAAAATCTTCTCGCCATCTGTAGCAGGAGCGATGTTGCCAAATCCGATAGTGGTGAGACTTGTCATGGTGAAGTAGAGAGAAGAAATATACAGCGTGTCCTTGTTGGGACCTCCCTCCCACTGTCCTGTGCCACTGGTGTTGTAGCGGTAAGGAGTTCCAATGCTCAGGGCCAACTGGTAGAGCCAGCTGTCTGTCTTAATGGTGTTGGTGGTCTCATCGATCACCTCGTAGTCGCCGATGCTGTACCAGATGCAGGCCAGCCAGTGGGCCACCAGACCGAAGACGCACACCAGCAGAACAAGGACAGCTGCTCCGTACTCCAGGTAGTGGTCCAACTTTCGGGCCACTCGGCCCAACCGGAGCAGGCGGATCACCTTCAGGGAGCTGAACAGGCTGCTGAGACCCTGCAGTGAGAGATGGGAGCAAGATGCGAATCAAATTAATCAGCAGATATTTTGATGATCGCTTAAGCCACAAAATGCTAAAAATTAATGCAACAGTCAGCTTTCGTCGCCATTTGTTCTTTGATGTCAGTTCGGTGTGTTTGGGCCTTTATCACACAAATAAATGACATGAAAATGCAAAATACTCAGTTGCTGATATTTCACATCAAAACCTGTAAGCTTTTTTATTGAGAGAAATTCCATCTGGTAAACAGTTATGCAGTGTATATGTTTAAGGCTTATTATTGATAGATGTAAGAGTAGAGTGGATCTGAAATGCTCTGCCTTTGTCTGAAAGGAGTTTACCGTCTCTGCCGTCTGTGATTTTTTTTTCATAAACCTCTTTGGTATAGGCACAGTGTGATTGGTTGATGCCTGTATTTACAGTGTGAACGCTCAGGAAAACCAGTCTACTTACGTAAGAGCAAACAAACAAACAAAAGACCAACAGTTCAGAAAAATATATGAATGTGCATATTAATTGCACAAGAAAAACTCACCCACGTGTAACAGCCTTTACAGTAAAATTAAAACACTAGTTCCTATGATCTGCTCTGCTATGTTTCCCAGTCAATTGCTAACTTCTCGTTACATGTATTCATCTGATCCACTGTTAACATAAAAATATATTGATTATAGCAGCTTTTAAAGAAAAACATGGATTTCCTTACTGGGAGTACAGAGTCCTCTGTTCGTGTGGTATTCCTGTGGAAAACTGAAGAGTCGTGGAGATGACTTGATCGAGAAGCAGATGTGACGACATCCTTCATAGAAATAGTCAATTAGAAATGTTATGATGTTAATATGCAGCGTTAAGTATCAACACATCAGCCATTTTAGCAATGAATTAGTAAAACTCACCTCATTTACATGTTCAAAGGCATTGATGATGTCGTAGGGCAGACAGGACAGCAGGTCGATGACGAACCACGTCTTCAGGTAGTTCATTCGTATGAGCTTGGCGTCTGAAATGACCTCTCCAGCAGGACCCACAAAGGTGGTGTGGAAGTTAAGTACAATGTCAATCAGGAAGATGACGTCCACAACGCTGTCCACCACCAGCCAAGCTAAATTGTTTTGCTTTGTCTTGAAGGAGACGTTATAGGGCACCATGATGGCTGTGTAGAAGGTGAGGATGAGGATGACCCAGTCCCAGGTGGTCTTGAAGGTGCAGTAGTGGAGGATGATGTGTGGAGGGGTCTTAGGGGCCTCCTGTTTGTACTGAGGGAGGATGTCTGATCCCAGCTGGAGAGCCTAAAATTCAGAGGGATCATTTACCATCATGAGTACAGAATCATGTGTGTGGTGCATCAAGAAACAGTCATTGTTAATCCATTTAGCTGTGGCAGTTAACCCTTAGAAATGTATGTAAAAAAAATCCTTTAAATTTGGTAGTAAATTAATTTCTTGATTGGAAGAATTATCATTCTTTTACAGACCTTATCTTCTATCTTTAAGGCACTTTCTTGATTGCACTTGAGGTGCTTTTAGGTAGATGTATTGGCACTGGAAAGCAAACTGTTCTTTTACCCCTGGACACTGCTCACCTCAGCCAGTCTGGAGGGCTTATGGCTGACCTCAGTCTTGCTCAGCGGTGCTATCTGCTGCACCAGGTTGCGATTGGTGGTCAGCGCCCGTGTCAGTCTGGCAAACTTCGGCCATCCTTCTCAAAGACAAAAAGACAAACATTTTTTAAATCTCCCATATTTAAAGGAATACTCCACCTACAAAAGTTTTCTCCACAGATTCAGCGTAACACAGGGTAAGTAACTGATGCATAATGATCCTTTTGTGGGTGAATTATTTCTTTGAAGTTTTTACAAAGAATGTTTTTGTGGTAGTCAACACTGTTGACCAGTATATTTGTAAAATCACCAATAGCAATAAATGTTCATTCACTTCATCCATCCATTTTCAACCACTTATCCGAAACAGGGGCAGCAGGCCAAGCAAAGAGCTCATGACCATAGTTGAGGGTTGGGACATAGATGGACCAGTAAATCAAAAGCTTTGCCTTCTGGCTCAGCTCCCTCTTCACCTCTATCTCCTTGCCATGATAAGTGATTTAAGATGGAATATTAATGGGTTATTAAATAAGTTCATACAGCAAAAAAAGAAAGGAAGGAAGAAAATGTGGAATTACTGTGAATGTTTTGATTCAGCAACCCAGTGATACTGACAGTGTGACAGCAAATGTACTGTATGCTGAATAGGACACGATGATGATGTTTAAATCTTCACTGTACAAAAAGTCAGATTTTGCCAGCTGGTAAATTTTGTGTTAAAAGGGACCAATTATTTTACCCTCTCAGTGACTAATCAGTATTTTCATACATTCACCATCCCCCTGTGTCCTTTGTTTCTGCTTGATGTATGTAACTGTCTTAGTGGCACACTTTATCCCCTGGGACATGGCACCCACAGAGACCAGTGTTCACTGACCCGCACACACAACACCTGGACAGTTGTATGTAACATAGCAGGAAACAAACGTCTGTTAAGTCACAACCACTCATGTGTAGTTAAGACTGTCGGCTGTGCTGCCCCCTCCGTGGTCTTATTGGGTAAAACTGAGCTTTGAGAACAATGGCTGGGCTTTACTGAGACATTTACTTGACAATCATTTGATCTGAATTTGATGTTTGTGTGTTCTCACTCTTTTAGTGTGTGGAAAAACAAAGGAAAATGCCACTTCAGCAGTTAATCATCGCTGCAGAGAAATACTGAAGGCAGACACGTAGATCCAAAAACATGAACTGCCTCACCTTTAGTCGCTTCATCTTCAATCGGCTGTTTGAAGAGTGTAATGTCCCTGAAGGTACAGAGGAAAAGCACCACCTTGTCATTCTCATTCCTGATTGGAGCTACCTGCATGTAGAGCCATATGGGTGTTCCTGTGGGAAACATTTCAAGTCAGAGTTATAGCAGAGATGGAAAAAAATGGCACCTGAACAGATGGGACTTTAGGAGTAAATGTCACCATAAAACCTTAGATCTCATAGTGATACTTACTGTTCTTTGTGTAGAGCAGCACTTCAAAGAAATTGGACTCATAGTTGTCAAAGGTCTTTCTGATTTTGTCGATAGTCTTCTTGTCGGTCAGGTCACCGTACATGAAACTGCAAAAGAAAGTAGAAAGAACAAAGTAATAGGGAGCCGATCATGGGGAAAGAAAGAACAAGGGATTAAAGACAGGACTAAAGTGGACTGAATGCTTCTTCTTTTAATCTACACTGTAGCTGCTGCAAATCAGTGGTCACATTTTGTAGCGATAACAAGGTCAAGTTGTATTTTATTTTTGGTTCTGTTTGCCAGATTTTACCACTTCCATATTGAATAAGTAGACCTGTCTGTTATATATTATTCAACACATTCTCACTCTGACCTCGTCACATATTGACATTTGGTCATGGACTTTCCACGTCCACATGAGACGTGCAATGTACCCTGGGTGCGTTGGTTATTGACGTTCTGGGCCGCCGTGTCAAGTTCTGCCTGTTAGATGCATTGTCTTCTTTCAAAATACACTTCTGTTTTCACAGGAAATTAAACGTTTACATACAGTCTCTTTCAAAATAAACGCACTATGTCGGTACAACATCGCAAATTGACGTCTTTTTCCTTCAATAACCAAAACGCATGGTTAGGTTTAGGAAAAAAGAACAGGGTTTGGCTTTAGAATCTTACAGGACTTAAGCACAGCTTTCCCAAGTGAAAACCTGTCCCGCCCGCCCTAGTCAGACTTCACCGCCTTTACTTTCATCCCTGTCCCGCTACATTTCTCCATGACACCGCTGCAGCCGGTCAGGTATCATGCCGACGTTATAGGACACCTTTTTTCGTTGGTTTCTGACGCCACGAGTCACTGCCCAAGTGCTGGAATTCGATGACTTCTGAATGAGACCGGGCTCTATTATTATATATAATAGGCTTGGGAGGTATATATTTTGTCATATCTTCAGACCTTCCTGGCATTTCACCAGGGTGTACGGTATATGACGGTATTTATTTTAAAAATAATTTAAGAAATAATAAAACGTAGAAAGCTGAGTAGCTGATTAATTGTTGTTGTATGTATGTCATTGTCGTTTATAAATAAACTGCTTTTCTTCATAGTCCTTTAACATTATCCCCACCACTCACAATCGCCATCTTTCTGAGCTCAGCTGCCTGTTTCACCAGTAAAGACTGACCTCTAGTGGTTCGAGCTGTGCACTACATCACGTCAGTGCAGCATCTCTGCATCGTTTAGAGGAAAGAGGAACATCTGTATTTTTGACGGTATTGAAATGGGATTTCTAAATACCCTGCTGTAAACTAATACCTTAATACTGCTCAGGCGGCAGGCCTAATGTATATCTCAAGATTTTATCAGCTTTTAGGGTGCCTTTGAAACATCTGTAGAGGGACAACAGATGAAAATTAGCCTTTGTGACAAAACCATGGTTCATTTCCAGTTTCTTTCCTACTGTTGATCAGTGAGCACAGTCCCTATCAAATAAACTAATATGATAAAATCCATGTTAGCCAAATAAAGGTTGAGATTCAACATGAAAAACACAAAACATCTGCATTATTCAATTTGAGCTACATTCACTTACAGAGGCTTCGTCAGTCAAGAACTTCAAGTAACACCATTATAGACGCAAGACCAACACCTGCAGCATTAGACTACATGAAGCTAACTAATATATATTTGTTAAAATACAAATCGCCCTCTGTGTCTTCACATTCATGCCATTAGATTACAAAAGACAACAACAATATCTTACTTGCATGAGCTACTCCTGTGCATGACTTCAGCTCTGTGATATCCAGACAGTTTGCAGAATCCATCGTTACTGTAAACGACCGGCCACTCCAGGATCTGTGCATTTCCCAGCAGGAAACTGGTTTCTGCAACAAAATAGTCTCAAACTAGTCACTACAAACAACACACCTGCAGACTAGAGTGCACCTGCTGGTCAACCTTTGGGGTCTTTACCCTGTACATGAGATGTTGCAATTAACTAAGTCACTGTAACACCAACTCTCCCACTCCTAACATTATTTTAACAAACATACGTACTGGAAAGGAGATCATGAATATTTCAAGCAGCAATAAACACTGGTAATCAGACGAGTCACTGGGCAGAAATAGTTGTTGATAAAATGTTTATGTTCCAGCCTTAATGTGAATCAAATATTGATGAGGGAGCTGCAAAGTTGTACGTGGCTCGGAGGGAGCTGCCGTCTCGAGGGAAAGAGACAGAGGACATTTTCTGTGAGTTACAGTCAGACTTAAAGCATCTGCATGTTTATCTTGAATTTAACACGTGAAAGTCAAATGGGTTAATGTTGTAATAGATGCACCCATAGATAAAGACAATAATGACTGAATTTCAGAATATTGTCACAGACTAAATTCTACTAAAATATTAACAGAGGTGACATGTATTCACGTTGCATTATCTTTCTGTGCACCACTGTTTGTCTGACACTGTGCACTTCTCCTGTACTTGTAATGAAAACCATCAGTCTCACAAACACTCAGCCTCACTCTCATGGGGAGGCTATTAGCTGCCAGGCAGACTGTCAATCCAAAAAATGAATTTTTAATATTAGTATTGCCTTTTCGCAATATAAACAACAAACACTAACGTATATTACCACCAAACAATACAGAATTTAAAGGGACAAAGGCATTAAAATAGATAAAATGCCATAAGACAATATGGTTAAACATCCCTTAAAAAAAATAATAATAATAATTCATTTTTAATGTATCACTGTTTGTGTTGGAATTTTAAAAATCAAGTTCCTGATAATGATTCAATGAAAAGAATTCACATCTTATTCAAAATATGGGGCCTTATATCATCATATATAATAGGTAAAGCATTAAAACATGTCTCAGTTCTCACCTAAATCACATTAACAAAGTATTTTCTCATCAGACAGACCAGTGAGCCTGTTTCTGTAGCTCATGATGATGATATTTGGATACAAGGACATATTAAAGTCTATAAGAATAGGCTATTATAGTGATTCATCTAATCAATTCAGGGAATTAGGACATAAGAGTTGCATAATTCTTATTAAATTGTTATGCAGTTGTAAAAAAAAAAAATTGTGTACATTGTGAGCGATTTTCACATTAAATGACTGAAATAACAGGACAGTTTTACTTGAGCATCCCATGCAGCCCCTGAGTGGTGCCTTGATTGATGTGCCCAAATCAACATCCATTAATGTTAGTTGTCCCTTTCAGAGTAAAACTCACCGCTGGAGCGCCGGACGATGTTTTCCAGAAAGGTGTTCTGCGGAGCCACCAGTCCTCTCTTGCCCCCATGCATTATGAGTCTCACGGCCGCTCCGTGGTCGTGCTGATGATAAATACCCGCCTCAGCTGTCTGCCGGACCGGAGCGAGGACCACAGGGGTCAAGGTAACCAGGATAGTGCGAGGTACTTCCGGACGAAGGTTAAAAAATAAAAGCATCGGTACCGAATTGGCTTTTTGTACATACAATTATAAGACTGTTTAATGTAGAATCTGATTTAGATTATCTTCATTATTCCCAAACTGCTTTATGACATTTACAGCAACGTTGATTTACAGTAAATGAATCCCAGAATAAGCTCAGTCACAATATAGAAGAGAATTAAATGCAGTAGATAAGTTGGACGGATCTTTACCTACTAAATGAAAATCAGTCTTCAGATGTTAATTGTAGCCTACACATATTACTTTAAAATTCACATCAGCCTTTATGGGAAATTAAAAATACATTTGATGCTTTTATTTTGAAGGAATAATCTGGTGATATTCTGGTATAAATGTCTCTGGCTTGTCAGACCTGTGTGTGCACTAACCTGGAAACTTCTATTATATTTTGCTATGAGCTTAAATTTCATCTTTGCTTTTGATTTGGGTAATGAGTTGGAGATTTATTTGTATGTATTTGATATTTATATATTACCTCATGAATCATAGTGTCACTACTCATAATTAAATGTTTGTAATTATGGTAGGAAATATAGGCTATCTGTATTTTTAACTTATAATTTATTCAACATATGATACAAAGACAGTACACAAAACACAGAACATAATATACAATACAGAGGTGATATTTGCATTAGAAGTCACATACCTAACCCTATTGTAGGTTTTATGTAGACCAGAACAGTATCAATAGTAACAATGATATTTTGAAATTTTTAAAATATAATTTGACTTTTTCAGAAAATAATCAGGAACAAGTACTATACTTGAGGAGTTACTTGATTATTATTTCTACTCCACTAAATTACAAAGATAAATATTATACTTTTACTACTACATGAATGTGGCATCTAGAGTTATTTACTTTGTGTATGAAGATGTTACATATAAAAATATATCAGTTTATAAAATATAGGCCTAATGCCTTGTTATAGATTAAACTACACAACAGTAGGCCTGTTTACAGTAGTTGAATTAACTCCACCTTGAACAGGTAACTGCTTATATAGTGTTGTGGAAGCTAAATCGCTGCTTTACATGCTACCGATTAAGTCACATCGTCAGAATTTAAACTGTAACAAAGGAAGAACTCTAGTTTGGTTAACTAAAGCTACTTTGAAAAAGTAGCACTACTTTGTAAAAATGATGAAATACATGTGATACAAAAGTATAAGAAATATTATTAAAAAAAATAACATGTTAATGGTATTTCATTGAGTTTATTGCAAAAGGTGGCCACATCTTCACAGGTTCATGGGAAAGTCAGCCCTGGTTTTGTACACATCAGTCAGACACCTTCCCTCCAGAAACTAGAGCCCAGATGCGGCTGCACCAAGCACAATGACTCAGTTATTTTTATATATATTATTATTTTATTTGCACACACATAAAACTGCATAAAATACAAGTAGTAAAAAAGAATTTAAAAAATGAAGAAGAAATGTGTCAGGAGGGGTCAAGAAGCCACACGCTTATACAAACGGACCTCCCCTCAACTTAAAGGGAAAAACAGACAATGACAAAAAAGGGCAGAAAAGTAGACAAAATAACTAAATTAGCATTATACAGGAAAATACAACAAAAGATAAATGACAACAGGAGGCACACTGAGCAGTCAGTGAAAAATGATCCCATAAAAAAACAAGAAATACATAGAACATAGTGCAAAATAATTAAAAAGAAAAAGAAAGAAAGAAATAATTTGACATCATTAATTTAATGTGTTATTATTTTCTAAGGATTAAAAGCTCTCGACAATATGTATTTTGATGTTCCTGACTCAGTTAGCCTGGTAGTGTCTAAAATAGCATGCAACAATTTTGCTGAACATTTGTTAATAAATAGCAATAACCAATGCCTATGACTAATTGTTGGAGGAGGAGGTCAGTTAAGGTAGAGAAGCAACGGTAAAATAAAAATAAAAAACATTCCTCTCCTTTGCTGGCCCAAAAGAGTTTGTGGTTTCAATAGTTAACTACATAAAAATTGCAACAACAAAAAAATATCTACATGAATTATGATGCAGATATGAATGCAGGTAAATTGCTAACAAGCTACAGTGAAATGTATTTATTTTTATTTTAAATTTAAAATATTTTTGATGTAATATTGGATTTTTAATAGATGTAGTTCCTCACAAGTCCAGCAGGGGTAGCACTTGGACATTTTGTATACTGACCGACTAACATTAAGTCCAGCGAAGAAGAAAACAAACCGTAGAAGAAGAGGAAGAGAGTGAAAACGAGAATAACGGGCTGACGCAGTTAGTTGGTGTCGGTATGAATTCGGGTAAACCGTGGAGTAATGGTTAACTGTAACGGACTTTGGATGCTGCCGTCTACACCGGTGTACAAGGTCTGTGTTTTGAATGTGGCTTCCAGGTAACCGTTAGTGTTGAAGAGGAGCCGCTCCGAGCTGTTAGCTAAATCACTGTTGTTTTATCTCGGTGAGAGGAATGCAACGGTCACCGAGCGCCACTTCTCCTTAAGCCCACTCGATGAACATGAACTCCATTTTTACGGCGAAACAGTGTTGTGCATTTTAAGCTAGCAGTTATTTTACATCATGGCGACCGACTTTGTAAAGAATTTTGTACAGATGTGCAATTACCTCCAAGACCCGCGCCATGTAGCGAGGTTTCAAAATATTTGCGGCGTTAAAGGGACATTTCCGGTTAAACCGACGGATAGCGGAGAGTCGGAGCCGGACTGTCCCGGAGTGAGGAAGAGGGTGCAACAGGGGGGACAGAGCTCGGACGTTAGTGTTGTGAATGGAGCAGCCGGGGATGCGACCGCAGCGCAGGTTAACGGGATGCAGGGTGACAGTACCGCCAGGCCTGATGGTCCATCAGCTGCAGCTAATGTCGACCCAGACACAGTCAGAGCTAAACCCCTCCGGAGAAACTCCCTGACCGGGGATGTGGGTCAGGAGTTCCTGATCCACAACAAGTTTCTCTTCTACCTGTTCACGTTTGGGACTGAACTGGGCAACGAGATGTTCTTCATCGTCTTCTTCCCGTTCCTCTTCTGGAACATCGACGCGCTGGTCAGCCGGAGACTCATCGTGGTCTGGGCCTGGAACCTGTTCGTGGGACAGTCCACCAAGGATATGGTCCGCTGGTCCCGGCCGGCCTCCCCTCCTGTGGTGAAGGTGGAGGTCTTCTACAACTCCGAGTACAGCATGCCGTCCACACACGCCATGACAGGGACAGCCATACCCTTCTGTCTCTTCATGCTGACATATGGACGGTGGCAGGTGAGCCCCACATAACCCACAATGTCAAATACAGGTGAAAACAAATCATTTAAATGTAGCAGCTGTAGACAGAAGACATGCAGTTTATGTAGGAATGTGCAGCTTGAGTCCAGCCAGGGCTGGATTGGCACAGGGTGAAGGGGTCAACCACCTCAGGGTTTGTCAAGACACTGTAATTTGATGAACTGTGTAGTGAAGTCTATGGTTTTCTTTAGAGGTGAAATGATTGGTGAGTTAAATGGTTTGTCAGTTTACAGAAACTTTTGATAATAAATTACTGCTTTAGAGGAATACTTTGACTCACAGAATGACCATTTGTTAATTAAATAGTCATGCCATATTTCCTTGAATTTGTGAAGCAAGCTTTGTTTTTCTTGCATGCCTCCACAGAAAATAAGTAACAATAATTTATTGATCAAACAGGGATCACGTTTGACAACAGCAAAACTATATCAAAACATCTGCTTACAAACTCTCACACAACTTCTGCAACATAATCCAAGTCTCATTTATTCACTCACATGCTCAGAGCTTCCCAAACACATGCATTTTCTCCATTATCAGACTCTGGCTTTGAAGAGAGCATAAATAAGCACTTTCACTTCAGTTTTAAAAAGTAAGGTTTAAGCAAAAAAGCATGTGTGTAGGAAGTGCTGAGCATAAGACTGGATAAACGAGACTTAGTTTATCCTGCAAAAGTAATGGAAGAGTTTCTAAATGGATGTTCTCATGATGTAGTTTTGCTGTTGTTAAACATGGTCCCCAATCAATAAATCAGTATGTTCACTGTTTTTCTTGGAGGCATGCAGGAAAAAAGTTTTCTTCACAAATTATAGGTAATTTGGCACGACTAACTCATATATAAATGGTCATTTTATGGGTGAAGTATTCCTTTTACTATTGTTTTAAAGGAAAAATATCCAGGATGTATCTTGATTATTTTTGGACAGAAATCACGTTGGTATGTTTTCTGCTTTTCTCTGTCTATTATGATATGAATCTAAATATGTTTGAGTTTTCTACATCTGAGAGGACAAAACAAGCAATTTAAATACGTCAACTTGGGATTTAAGAAAGAGTGTTGTTGTAAGTATTCTGTAGTTGCAGCCCTAACTTGCTTTTTAAGTACTGGAACACAATATAAACTACAGGATTTCCTTCAGGAAATGTTTCAGGCAAGGTGGTCAGCTACCCTCATTCTTGTTCATCTCGTATACCAACAAATTCGACTGCCTGAAAATAATCACACTCCTAAAACACATGGCCTTTCATGTGTGAGATTTATGCTTATTTTCCCTGAAGGTTTGTGTTTTATTTCCCTAAAATGTAAAAGTATTTCATTATGTTAGTGCCACATTGGAAACCCATTTACCCATTATGTCCTGTTTTATGTCTAAGTGTAGTTTTGATACCTTTTTTTTTCAGTTGATGTTATGCTCACATAGATCATGTGTGTTCAATTACGCAAAGTAACTAACACATTGTACACCAGGGGAGCATTCCAGTTCATCTAATGGGTACTTAAATGCAACAGAATGTATACATTATGCACAAAGAGTGGAAGGACCGGGGGATTAAATGGGGCTCAGTGTGGAGCTGAAAATGCTATAGAAAACCAAGCTGCAGCCATATATATCTAAATTTAACAATATCTCAATGCTACGCCAGTGTTATGCTGCTTCTTATCACTACATCAGGCCTTGACCCATGGGATACAAACACATTTTGATAACCCACAGATGAGGTGGCCAGATGCACCAAAGTCCCACATGTTCAAAGGCCCAGAGAGCGCAGTTTAAGAAGTTGAGACAATTGCAAAATTTTTCCATCATACATCTCTGTGTGTCTATTTGTTCAGATAAAATCTAAGTAAATAAGACCAGGGTTCAAGAAGCACACATGGCACGTGCCCTGACCTAGTAAAATACAATAAGCTCCACATGACATTTTTTCTCCAAAGCCCCCCCAGTGCTGAGGAGGGTCAGTGGGTCAGTCCGGCCAAAGGAACAAAAAAAGCACAGACTGCCTTTTAATCACGATTAATCTTTGTTGCACAGTCTCGTATGGAGACAACAAACATTCCTCTGTTTAAGCAGACCGTTAAAACATGACAGGTTGAGTCAGTGAAGCACAGGTGAGGAGTGAAAAGAGGTAGCTTTGCATTTGAGATAAAGAAAGACTCTGAAGACTCCACTGTTCTACAGCGCTATAGAGGGAGAGAAGGGACCAGTGATTGCATCTAAGTGAAAGTATCACGTCTCAGCAAACATTTTGGTCTAAAGTAGCAGTAATTCAAATGAACAAGAAGACAGTCAGGGATGAGAGGACACAATTGTTCCCGTGTCTTTTCAGGTTACGATGAATGACAGGGTTGGGAGGGTTGTTTCACCGCCTTTGAGCTCGGGGAGAAAAGAGCGTACTGTAGTTCAGTATCAGCCAGGTCAGAGAGCTCAAAGCCATGAAAGTTTTCCACCCACTGATAGGACTTATATTTTAATTCCATTACTAACTTGACAGCAGGCCAAAATAAAACTTGGCTGATGTCGGGTTTGTGTGCCCTCTGCACTGTCGGCTCTAAGATCACTTGTGAGGCATTAACCTTCATCCCAATCTTTCGAGTTGACGTCATCGATAACTTTAGTAACTTAAGTTATACTACCTAACCTTAACCGCAGGTGAAAGCCTCTATGCTGTTGGGAAAGTTATGCATTGTGATGACTCGCAATGCATTCCTGTCCTTTGTGTAATGTCATGTACTGTACATCCTGTGTTTCAAAATTCTTTAGTTATCTCTCTCTTAAAATCAGCTTGTCCCTGCATACTGTGCACTGCATGTTTAATGTTAAAGAGATGAATTAATGTTATTTCTCCAAAACTTTTTTTTAGTTTGAGTTTTTAAGTGTAGATTGTAGAGCCCTCTTAAGGCGTCGCCACCAGGAAGGAAGAGCTAAGAACCTCATATGCCCTTTTTTGTTGTTGTACACCGACACACAGGCTTTAAACTGAATGCAGGCAGTCTGGACTTAAAGGGACAGCTCGCCCCAAATCAAAAGTGTGTTGGAGTTATGGTGTTTCCAAGCGCAAAAACCAAAAAAATACACTTTGGAGAACGAGGTAGTGGTGTGTGTGTGATGTCTTTATCATATGAAGCTCAAGAAAAAATGCAGGTGCTCTTAAAGAAAAGGGTCAACACATGGGAAGAAAGGTGCCTGAAGTTCATTTTTTCTTCCAAAAAAAAAATTAATTTATAAAACTCAGCAATGTCTCTTTACAGAAATCATGACCCAGTTACTCAAGATAATCCACAGACCTTGTTGTGAGCAGTTTCATGTAGAAGCAACTTTCAAACTACACCTGGCAATCATATCACTGTGCAGAAGGAAATGTGCATCTACTCAAGGACAAGAGCCTCGTGATACCACGTGATGTAAAGATTAATGGCGTCCTCCTAAGCTAGCTAGCTCAGTGGTGCTAGGTTAGCTAGCAGTAGATGCACACATCCTTCTGCGCAGTGATACAGTTGGAGGGTGTAGTTCAGTAGGAAGAAAATAGTTCCTACATGAAACTGCTCACAACAAGGTCTGTGGATTATCTTGAATAACCTGGTCATGATTTCTGGAAAGAGACATTGCTGTTGAGTTTTTCAAATTTATTTTTTGGCTCTTTGAGCACCACAAGCTGAGTGCCATCTAGTTCCATTATATTCAAGAGAAGGCAGACATCTATATGGCCGACATCTCCAACACCAAAACAATCTAGCTAGATAAACAGCACTACAGGTAAGAGGGAAAATATGTACTTTTTATTTTGGGGTGAACTGTCCCTCTAATGGTGTTACAAGACTCATTTATTAGTTGTGTTAGTGGTCAACCATTTTCGTTCAGACCCAAATATCTCAACATGAAATTTGTTTCAGACATTCATGATTCCTTAAAATTAACTGTGATCACTGTAAGTAGCATTTAGCTTAAAGCACCACTGTTTCCAAGAGCAGCCTCACAGAGCCGCTAGCAGGAATGTAGATCCTTGTTTGCCTGAAATCATTTCACAGATATTAGCTAAATGTCTTATAAATAGACTGTGCACTGTGGTTTTTCTAAAACTACCTTTCTAGCATCAATGTTCATGTCTTTATGTGTCTCTGTCTCCTAGTACCCCTTCCTCTTTGGCTTCGGTGTGGCTCTCAGCTGGAGTGTCCTGGTCTGTGTAAGCAGAGTCTACATGGGAATGCATTCTATTCTGGTAGGTATATTAAATGAATAATCCCTCACTGAAATATGAATTAACCAGAGAATATAGAGTGAAGCTTCCCCACCTGAACACTTTCCCTCGACTGACACCTACAGTTCAGCTCAGGATGGAAACACTAAGGTCTTCCTCAGCTCTGTCTGTTCAAATCACCTGTGAATATTTTACATTTCTGTAGGTAGACAGATGATTTAATCTTTAACATATTTTAACATCACTGCACAACCTTAATATGCGTGACATACACTCATGCCCCATTATACATGTCACATGACCTAGAGATTTATCATTTGTGGGACTATTATACAATGCCAATAAAAAAAAAAATCAAAGCCAGGAGATAAAGCTAGATTAGATTGGAAGGCAGCTGACGTCAGTGGATATTGTTTGTGTTTATGTGTGTAACAACAGTAACACCTGTTTATCAGTCATCTACTCACCTGATTTTTATGTTCATTTGACGATGAAGAAACTGATGCTGAAAGAGCTTGGACTTTGTGTGCATTACATCAGTTTGTTGGCACTGATGTAAAGAATGCCGTAATGTACGGTATGTTGATTTTAACGTCTCGCGTTAGGTCTGCCATTAAAACACAATGAATCATAAATGAGCTTTAAAAGACTTCCAGTATATCAAGCAAGTTTCTTTAGAGTGCAGCTATGAGTTTAACTTTTTAGCTTTCATGGCGTACATGCATGGTTTATAATGCTTTATGTCCCTGTGTTGCAGGAGGTAATCACTGGCTTCCTGTACAGCCTTCTTATTTTAGCGTTTTTCCAGCCAATTTTGGACAAGATCGACACCTTCTACATGACAGACCACTTTGCTCCACTCGTGATTATCGTGTCACACGTGAGCCTGGGACTTGTGGCTTTCTCCCTGGATTCCTGGAGCACCTCTCGGGGCGATACAGCTCAGGCTCTGGGCACCGGGGTGGGAGCTGCTATCGCTACCCATGTGAACTATCAGTTGGGGCTGCTGTTGGATCCACCACTGTCCTCACTTCCTCTAACTTTACCACCGATCAGCGGCGGCATGGTGTTCCGCTCCCTGTTGCGCTTTGTCATCGGAGTCGCCGTCATCCTCGTCACAAGAATGGTCATGAAAGCGGTGACCATTCCATTCTTATGTCGACTGTTTGGGCTGCCTTCAGATGACGTAAGGCAGGCGAGGCAGCACATGAAAGTGGAGCTGCCATACCGTTACATTGTCTACAGTGTTGTTGGTTTTAGTTGTGTCTGTGTGGTGCCTGTCCTCTTTAGGATTGTAAACCTTGCCTGAGTGTTGTGTGCAAACTGTCATGTACTGCTGACACGTTCACCTACATGGTGAAGGCAAAGAGCACTTGGAAACATGCTGCTTGTCTTGACACAAGATAAAGGATCTGTTTCTGCACTACAGAAACTCATTTAAAGGATACATGTGGTGATATTCTGTATTTTTTTTTTGTATTGTCATTACACCTTTGTGCCAAAGAGCTCCAGTGTTGTCCAGAAATAATTAAAACACGTCAGTGTATCAATCTGCGGCTGAAAATAGTCCGCAACAAACAGTATTTACTTCTGTTTGACTATTAATGGCCCGGATGTTTTAGGCAATAATTTAGCCTTTAAAAACATAAAAAGAAACTATATATTTGTGACCCACTTTTAAAAAGTTAAGTCCCAAGTAGGAACCAATCAGCCCAGAGCCACAGACTGAAGGAAGGAGATGCACTAAAGCAGTGGTTCTCAAACTTTTTACACCCCTGTACCACCTCAGAAAATATCAGGCTGTCCAAGTACAAGCACTATGACCAACTAAATTACAGTGGCTCAGGCTTGCGCTAACCAGTAACGTACAGTTCACACAGGAGGCAGGTTTGTTCACTGACTGAAGCCTGGAGTAACATCACTGCTCTGTGCTGCTTTCGGACACATTTCACAAGTATTTAAACATTTGAACCTCAAGCAAATAGGTGCGATTTCTTTAAAAAAACATGGGGGAAAAGGCAATGAGCAACTCGCTAAAATATATCTATAAAATTATATATCATTTAAAAAATATGGAAAAACTATATTTATAAAATGTATTATTACATTTTAAAGTTATGTTACAGAATTATAAAAAATGTAAGCACTCTTTCCAGGTAGTTTTCTTGTTTGTCTGTTGTTAACATTATTTTATTTTTTGCTAATTTTCTTGTTTTTAATTTTCTTATTTTACTAATGTCTAATTTTTCTTTTGTTGCTCATTGTCTTCCTCCCATGTTTTCAAAGAAATCAAGCCAATTTACGCAGGTTTCAAAGGGTTAAACCAATTTACTTTACCTCCGCTTACTATCTTGGTGTCACAGTTTAGCTCTTAACTAGTTGTGAACGAAGGCGCACTACATTCATGAACGTGAATATGTAGCAGGCTAACATCCAAACAAGAATATTACAGGAAAGGAAAAAGTTAATTTAATCACATATTAGGGATTTCGTAGTATTACGTATTTTTGTTAAAATTGTAGTATTTTCATAGAATTATATATATTTAAATTAATTTATTTAATTCTTTTTTTAATATTTTGGACATTCCTCCGCGTACCACTAGAGGGAGCTCAGTTCCACTAGTGGCACAAAGTAAGAGCCAATGCACTAAACCGTTGTTAGTTTTTGGCCCTTTTCTTGGGATTTGTTGAAAATAACAACAATACAGAACATCACCAGCCTTATCCTTTAAGATCCACCTGTGGTCGACACATTTAAGTGTTAACTGGAACTTTGCAAATACAAGATCTATCATATGTACTGTAATGATGCTTGCATTCATTAACAAGGAATCTGTTGTACATTTCCATCATTGAGCGAAATATATAACAATATGTTATTGAAGTATTCCATGCTCTAAGAATAAACCAAACCATGAATCAGTCACGTGTGAAGTCACTTCACTTCTCATTTGTGGTCGTGCTGAAATCAAATCAGCCTGGAAGCAGTAAAATACTCTAAGTATTTAAGCTCACAGGTTTCTGAGTAGTTAGACGACCTCTATTTAAATCTGAAAGACTGGAGGAGCAGGTCTGTTGTATCATAAAAAAATTTGTACATTATCATAGTCAGCGTTATATCATCACCTCCTTTTTGTACATTTTTGTGCTTGTTTTAAAAACATTTGTGAAGCGCTCTGAATAATCATTTGAAAGCAAAAAATTACAATAAGATATTTTTGATAAAGATTTTGCCATCATTACTAACTTGAGGTGAATTGTTAATCTAGAAAAAAAAAATCAAAAGGTATATTATTCATACTCGATTTCTAAGAATTACATTTAGGCGACATTGCAGCAGGATTTCCTTCAACATAAAAACACTGACCCAAGCACTTGTCTGAATGTTTTGATTGTCTATTTGCTGTTGTTACCTTACAATAATGGTTTGTTCTAACATTTATGTCAGAATATTAACATCCAAGCATTTATACATACAAGTATTCATGGAAAAATGTATAGGTTTATTATTACCATCCATTCCCACAACTTTTTTTTCTGTTATGCAAGGAAAAAAATATGGAAACAAGGAGAATAAAACCTTCCAAAAAAGGACAAAAAAACCTACTTTGAATGCATTTTATTTTTAGAATTGCTCTGAGTACATCTTTCTTGGCAGGAAATATCATAAGAGGGCCAATCAGTCAATGCATCTGGGATTTTAAACTAGTGTTTACACTGCTTTTGAGTACTGTGAATATGGATGTTTGATGTGCACATGTTATATTAGCTCATCGGAAGCAGTCTGCAAGAAATCAGTTATTAGAAATAAATGTAAAAGAAACTTATTTGAAATTAGGCATGTTACCGAGATGACAACAGAAAAAGTCAAGTAACATCAAATTTAATGAACCTTTGTTGAGATTAGTTCTGCAAAAAACCAGACCAACAGCATTTTTTGTTTTGTCAACAGTGAGGGAAGGCATGCTGTGTTGGCAGTGAACGGTCATGTGTTGTACTCCTGCAGCACACTGAATTCATGCTTAACCTTTGAGCAACATAGATAAGGTTTTAGGTCATTATCTAGTTTGTAACCCACGTGTACAGTCAGCCCAATCAGTGGTCTTCTGTGTGCTGCTCTTAAAAACTGAACTTTGGGTAATGGCTGCTTTTGGCACTTAAAGAATCCACAGAGATCAGCACGTGGACTGATTCTCCTTTAGCAGTCTGTTACCATTATACATTTATCAGCTACTGAAAGATTTAAGCTGTTAATGTCAGAATTTCAAGCAGTAATACTTAACTTAAAAAAGCAGGACTGATAAGAATACATTTTTCCTTAATGGAAACATTCCTTTTTGATGCAGATGTTTTATAATGAGGTATTATTCAAGCACTATTTTAAGCCTTTCAAGTATGTCCAAGCTCTTGAAGCCGAGGCACTCCCAAGTACCCACAACCATTAATAGCTTCCTTATATAGGCCTGTGCCCACTTGTTTTTGGTTTTTAATACTGTGGCTGTCCAGATGTGGCTCCTGTCTCCTTAGAAATCGAGGCCATGGGACACTGAAAAAGACTCAACATGCTTTTGTGTGCGATAATAATTCTTTTATATCTGGCAACAGTAGATTTTTAAAGGGGAACACACAGAGATAGAATGAGAGTAGAACGGAGATTGGGCTGTTTGCTGTAGTCATTTGACTACTACAAAAGAAAATGCGATTGTTGCTGGTCGTTATGGTGACAACACAAGTCAGTGGGGCCGTAAAGTGTGTCACGGTCACTAGTCTGAAAACTCCATATCGGCCTACTCTTATGCCTATTTTCCTTAATAAACAGCAAATACAGCCACACACCAATCAAAGTTTCTGTCTTTCACTGACCTAAAACTAACATTAGTTTAATTGCCTTGCTAACTCAAGGTAAAACACACTTAATTCAAACTCTGCAGAAACAAAACTCACCAAAACTGTCGTAGTTATCCTTGTTAGTCATCTAGTAAGTTAGTCCACTGTTTCAAACAAACACCATCTCTGGTTATGTTGCAATAAATCCTTAATTCTCAGCGTTAAATGTGAAAATATGCTGATCTGCAGCGGTTTATCTCTGCCTCTGAGTTGTCCACTGAGCAGTGGCTCTTGCTCGTTATTTGGAGGCAGCTACAGTTCAAGTTTACATGTTTCAACAAACATGCAATTATTAGCAACAAAAAAACACAGGGAAGTAACCGTAACAGTAATAATTTAAAATTAACACATTGCTTATTTGAAAACGTAGCCTAATATTTCACCGCTCATTCTGTCTTTACTGCAAAGCCTCACCTCAATGAGTATGCGACTCACCGCAAGTCAATTTATATAAGTTTATACAGACGTTAGCCTGTTACAGCGGTTACAATGGTAAAGATACACATACAAAATGGCCGCTACTCAGTCCATTCTACTCTCATTCTTTTTCTATGCAGGGACGCCACCTAAATTAAGAATTCCAACATGCCATTTCCATGGCTGAGGAAAGTTCAATCAATATTTCTGCACATGAACTACTCTCTCTTTCAAAGGAGTCTCAAACTAGTGATGTCACAGGGTACAAAGTCTGGAGGTGTTCCATAGACAATGAATGGGAGCCTAATTTTGTGGACCCCACAGAATGTTTGTTTCCTTTATTTTTTAATACCCAAAAGTAGCTTTATTTTTTCATCGTAGTGTTTGTAGTTATGAAACAAAAAAAACAACCTATACCCATCTACTCATTTCCCTTGGTGCTCTCTGTGTCATCTCTCCCTGTTCATTGTGACCACCTCCAGACTGCGTACTTGATGACGTCACGGATTTGAGATTTAGCCCTTTGGTTTTGGGATTTAGGAGAGTTGTTCATGTTTACTAATATTTTTGGACTGTGTTAGACCACATGATTTACACGTATGAATTTTGAAAATGGGCGTAGTTCACCTTTAAGAGAGGAAGTATATTTTGTATAGCTTATAGTATAGTTTGTTACTTTTTTTTAATAAGCTTGTAAAAAAAGATTTTCGCCATGACGGGGGGTTTCATTTAAGTATATGATTAAAAGTGGTATTTTTGTGTTTTTCTGGAGTGACTGCTTCCAAAAAAAAGCCATGAAACCTTTTATTTTGAAATATCGGCGGACACTAAACCGGAAATGCGGACTTTTGCTTTCACAACAAACACCTTCAACTTCAGTGCACAGCGGGGTAGCAAGGTAGGCGTCGGTGAGACCATGCCAAACATTTAAGCAAATTAATGCGGTTGTGACTCGTAATGAAGACGGTTGTTCGTTTGAATCATTTTATAAGTTTGTCCGTTAGTGGTGTCGTTAACCGTTGTAACTGTTAGCTAACGTTTGTGTTAGCCTTTGGAAAGTTACTGTTTGGCTGCTGTAGACGTTGGTTAGCTTGTTAGCTAGTTAAAATTCGCTCCACGTTACGTCGACTCCGTAAAACACATGAGAAGTAAGTTTTATCTCGTAAAAATATAAGTCCCGTGTCGGCCAGTGCAGATGCCTCGTTTGGAAAAGTCAAATGGCAGAGGGACAAAAAGGTAAGACTGAGGCTAACGTGACACTACACTGGGAACTGATGGAGATGTTCAGTGTGTGGAGATGTCAGTGTTACCTTAAAGGGGAACTAAGCCCATTTTCAACATTCATACATGTAATTCCTATCGTTTAAGACAGGCCAAAAATATAAGTAAACATGAACAACTCTTCCAAAATCCAAAAGCTAGAGTGTTAAATCTCAAATTCGTGATGTCTTCAAGTAAAAGGTCTGCAGCTCCTCCATTGACAATGAATTGGGAAAGATGTTGCAGATGACACTGAGATCACCCAGAGGATGTTATGAGTATATGGGTACATTTCTTTTCTTTTTTGTGAGCTTCTTTTTATTGTCAGCAGGTTAAATGCAGTCTCACAGTGCAGTGATTATGTTCACACACACAGCCCACGCACAAATGTCTTGTAAAAGAGTCTGTGGAGCTTGGGATCTTCACAATGTCCATTTGTTGATCCCCTCCATCCTCAGGTGTAAGGAAAATGGCACCTGAGGGCTTTTCCTTACAATAAAAGGGCACACAGAAGGACTGAACGTGTACATTGTACAGAGTAAACGGTGACCAAAAAGGTGAACTATAAATTTATACTAAAAATATTTAAATGGGAGGTCAAAGAGTCCATCATTTAAAAAAAGTATAACATAACAGGTGTCCATTTAGTCTGAAATATATCTGTTTTACACTGCAGTCTAGCAGATTATTTTCCATACTTAAAATTCATTTTCTCCCTCCATTGAGTTACTGTGGAGGTGCTGCAGCCTCAGCCAGGAAATTGTGATCGTCTTCTTTGCGATGAAAGAGGGATGATCAGTAATGATGTCCGGTCATTACATTCTACATCCCTTGGTAGTGTTCCTAACGTGGGCACATTTCTGTTTCACAGCTATGAACACTACAAAAGAATGACGTTCATTTGGGTATAAAGAAGGAAGCAACATGTGGGTTCGCAAAACCAATTTCTGTGGAGCAGCTCCAGACTTAATACCCTGTGACGTCACAAGTTTGAGACTTACATCTTGGTTTCTGTCATTGAGAGAGAGTAGCTCATTATCTCAAATATTGATTGGCTTTGAATATGTTAATTTAGGTGGTGTTCCCCTTTAACAGCAATATTTTCTGTTATCCTCTGCTGATTCAACTTCACTGCCATCAAATCATACACAAGTTCACAGTTAAAGGCTGTACATTCAAGATAATTTTAAAGTATAGTAAAATATTGTGTTTGCAGGTCAGTTCACAGCAACCAGTTTAAATGCTGGTATTCCTGTATTAGGAAAGACAGATGTGACAGGTGCAACATAATGCAATCATTTCCTCATGACAAAATTGGGGTGTGAGTTCATACATTTGTAATTTTCTAATACAATATTTATGTCCCTTGCTGTTCATGACCCTAGACTAAAATTAGACTGGAAGTTTGTTGAGAGGTTTTGCGGCATCCAGAAGGTCCTGTTCCCATCATGGACCAGTCAAAGTGTGCTGATGTTCGGGACGCTGCTTGCTGTCACTCTGACAGGTAACTGCTGGAGCTCTTTGTGCAGGAGGAGAAGTGTGATAAGCAAAAGGAGAAATCAATTATCACAGTAAGATCAAGATAGCTATCAAATGACTGTAAATGTCTCTCACATGAAGCCTCATCACGAGAATACAATGCCTGTTGTGGCATTGTAAAACTACTCTCAGATAACACTACACCGCATACAATGTTATTTTCTTGCTGACCTTAAGCTCAAAGGTCATCTCAAAGGTGGATTTCCCCACATTCTTTACGAGTCTGTTGCCCCAACAATGCGCTAACACATCTTTTTTCCTGCCATCAGAGCAGCTGATCATTTACCAAGTGGGCGTCCTCCCCAGCCACTTCTACAATGTACTGGCAGACCAAGATTACCCCGGCTTCAAAAGTCTGGTGGGCACAGCTATGGTGCTCATCTTGGTCAACTCCACAGTAAGTTCAAGAAGCTGTGGGGGTTTTTGGCCTGCTGTCATTTTGCTCTTGTTTTTTGTTTATGTCTCTTTTGTTTATGTTGGCTCTTATAGAACATTGCCTTGCTCTAGAGATTTGGACAAATAAACATTTAATTAAAAAAAAAGAGCTGTGTGGGATGACAAGAGTTGACCTAGCTGCTGTTAATAATAGCCAGAGAATCCCCAAAGTACCAAAAAAGTACAGCCTCCTGTCAGTTATCTTACAGTTTTGCTGTACATGGAATTTGGTCTTTCAACAGTTTGCACTCTTAAAGCATGTGCAAACTCAGCTGAAAGTCACTGTTATCATTTTCCTTTGTGCCCAGCTCTGCTTCTGATTGGTCTGCAGACTTGTGAGATTGTTTAAAAGTGCCTGTACTTGAATTTACTTTATAGTTACTGCTTCATCACACAGATTTTTACTCGATAACGCCACAGAGATTATTGATAAAAAGGTTTATTCTTAATCAAACCATCTTCTTGAAAAAAAATCTCAGTTTAATGTAGGTGTTTGTTTGACTTTTTCTGTTTGTGTGTATTACTATAAAGTAAAGTATGTTATGAGTAGTAACTTATCTCTAAAAATATGAGCATAGTTTTATTTATGTACTGGATATTACACCAAGGAAACTAAAAAATAAGGAAGGGTCATTACATCACTGTGTAGCATGTGAACCAGGGTTTGAAATTAGCACCAGAAACCAGCCAAATGCTGGTAAAATATGAAAGCGACTGTGAGATTTGCTTTACTTATCAGCCAAAAACAATGGTTATCTATTGAGATTTTGAAATTAAGCAGGCACAGTACCAGGTAGACAAAAAAAGTAAATTTCCAACCCTGGCATGAACGTACATTGGTTTTCTCCTAACAGCAGGTGTTCTTATAGATGTATTTGATTATCAAAAACTAAGGCAAGTATATTTATTTTATTATTTATTTATTTATAATACAGACTAAATGACTAGTATGAATGTTATTCACTGAAGGAAACGACAAGGCATGCAGTATATACGATGAAGTCCTAGTTTGCTTTAAGAATATTTACGGGATAAGCTCTGTGAAATGTATCCAAATATTACTCCAGCATGCGACCATTGTCCGTTGTGGGCAACCACCACCTCCCAATGTAACACAATATTAGTTGTAACCCTACTAACACGTAGATTCATATTATTAAATTAAAAGCAAACATGAGATCCTGCCCATTCTGCCCCCATGAAGGATGTGATGCGCCACCTGCATTTGGAAAAGTGTGAATTCTCCTTAAGAGGGTGTAAAAACAACCTCTGCCAGGTTTGGCAACCCTTTATAGCCAACTGTAAGAAAGATGCAAGTCCTTCCCCTTCGAAAAAAAAGAAAATTTACTGAACTCTGACAGAACAAATCTTTGACTCCAGCCTTTTAAAATCAGAGCTTTTAATAAATTTAGCTGGTTATAACTGCAGTCAGGCCACATTTGGTGATTTATCGGGATGCAGCTATCCTGGAATAAAGGGGCTTTAGTGCCACAGCTTTTTAAACCAGTAACTGAGGAAGAGTACAAAAATACCACTTCTGCTCATACACTTAAAAAGATAAAGACAGACAACATGACAGCCCCCCAAAAGTGTCATCTCAAACCATGTTAGCGGATGGGACATGTGCAAAACAGAAAAATCAAAGTACACATCAGATAAATTCTCTCCTGAGACAGCTGTGTGGGACAGTAGGTGTGCTCATAATCAGCAGCACTTCTCGCAGTTGGTCAGACAGGCGTACTGGCAGGAACTTAATACCATGAACATTTATATAAAAACATCAGTCAGCATCACATGATGTGTTGGGGTTTTTCATGTGGTGAAACAGATTTCAGTCACAGCTGAAACGGCGCAAATATAATGTGTTACTTCAATACAAGTGGCACCAAAGTTGGGCACCACTGCAAAACTTGAATGCTGTCAGTGACGCAATGACCCTTCCTTCAATGGCAGCTTTCCAAGGTCAGGGCAGCCTGACATTCATTTTACAGTCTACACACATGATCTCGATACCTGGATTTTGAACCTCAACACATCATGATAAAGAGTTTATTATGAGGTTGCTCTACATGCAGTTTTTTAACACAGTCGTTTATAAACAAACAGCTGTAACAGGCTTCTTCCAAAATATGAGAAATCATTTGATGGTTACTCTTGTTAGCCTCATAGAGATCATGATACACTTACAGTTTATTGTCTGTGTTAGTGTATTGTCTAATAGACAATTTCTCTCTCTCTGTGTGTTCCTCTCTCCCTCTTTCAGCTGAAAAGTATCGACCAGTACATTTGCAATCAGATGTACGTTAGCTGGAGGAAGACGCTAACTGAGAGCCTCCACACGTCCTACTTCCAGGGCCGAGTCTATTACACACTCAATGTACTCAGAGAGGATATAGACAACCCGTAAGCTTTAATGGTTTTCTATTTGTAGTCTCACCAATGCCTTTTTAAAGTATGTTGACACAAATGCAATTTCAGTTCATTGCTATTTATCAACAAATCCAGCATCTGAATGTTTTTATGTTAATTTTTTCTTTGTTTCTTTCTTTCTGTGTAACCTGCAGAGACCAGCGAATCAGTCAGGACGCAGAGAGGTTGTGTAAGCAGATGAGCACCATGGCTAGTCGTTTGATTGTGTCACCGTTCACACTGGCTTACTACACCTACCACTGCTTTCAAAGGTGAGTTTGTAGAATACTGTTACAACTTATTTTGTCAGACTCAAACTCATGTAACATCATTGTTCACACACTGTTTTCTGTTATGGTATCACATTATTACAGCCACATTTGTCTGTATTTGTGCTTGAGAGACGCACACTTACTCAAAAAAAGAATGAGAGATTAATTAGAAAGTTGTTGCAAATAAAGACTTCCCTTTTTATATATATAAATTTTAGTCATCTCATGTGCTCTTTGTCTGTGGTGTGTTAAAGGGTAACTTCTGTAAATTTCAACGTGGACTGTATTTTCTTATGTTTTATGTCTAAGTGACTAATGGGAACAACAGTGTTTGAAATTGGTCCAGTATTGAGCTGCAGCGAAACAGGCTGGAACAGGCTCCGGGCATGTTCACACCACCAATGTACGTCCACTAAAAGTGTTTGTTTTTGCCACTGACAGGCTCAGATTATTATTCTAAGTGTCTGACATCATTATGGAAAGGATACCTACAGAGATAGACATTTTTCTTAAAGAGTAAGATCCTTTCTGTTTCTCCGGGAACAGCCATCAAATTGCTATAGCCAAACTTACCAGAGGGTTACTAGAGGGTTTGGCGATAGTGATTTCAGGGCTGTTTCTGGTTAAACAAAAAGGATCTTACTCTTTAACAAAAAGATCTATCTCTGTAGGGACCCTTTCCATAATGTTGTCAGACAGACTAACAATCTGTCAGTGGCAAACCAAGCACTTTAAATTGATGTAAATTGATGGTACAGAAATACCCAAGTGGTCACATTGCAGCTTGTTATGAAACTGCTGACTGCAGTCCCGTTGCTCAGTACTGGACCAAGATGTTGTCCCCATTTGTCACTTAAACACAAACACGCCCAAAAATAGGGTCCAGGTTGAACAGTACAAGTCCAACTGTTGTCAGTGACTCTTAACAGATGACGGACATATTTTGCATGTGTCTGTTCCAGCTTGAAAGGTCTGCTGCAACTCTAAACCTGTTTAAATGGAGTCTAAAAGTTTTCCATTGCATTTTGTAAAAAGTGAGGCTCTATGTTTGGGCTGTAACTGCAGCCAAATGACACTGTAAGTGTTATTTCTCTGAGTTTTAACTTGTGTATACTTTGACTGTTGGATTTTATTCACATTTATTCTGTTTTAATGTGTTTGCCTTCTCATTGTCTTTGTCAAGTTGTTTTAATGCCCTAGGTAAAGAACTCTGAATTGCCATTGTGTTTTGAAAAGAGGTGTATAAATAAAGGTGCTTTGTTTTGCAGCACCGGTTGGATGGGTCCTGTGAGTATCTTTGGCTACTTTGTCCTTGGGACCATTGCCAATAAAATCCTCATGGGGCCGATTGTGTCAACTCTGTTTGAACAGGAAAAACTGGAGGGAGACTTCAGGTATGTAAGTTGTGTTGTATGAAGTGACAAACGCACAACTGTCTTGTGTCAGTAAGTGTGCTGACAGATGAGCAAAGCAGGACTGAACTTAAGTTTTTTTCCCAGAACTGAAAGAAAATAGTTGGGTGTTGGGTGCAGTTTAATTTGATGCAAATCCTTTCAGTGTTTATTTTTAAGGAAAGCAGTCCTTTGCTAAGAGGAAGTGTCTGTAGACTTTGGCCCAGTGCCTTTTGCGTCTGAGGAAATAACACAGGACGTGTGTCAGCTGTTAAAAGAGGAATTGTAAAGCAATCTAACTGTCACAAGTTAAAAGTGTAACTACGCCCATTTTCAAAATTCAGACATGTTAGTCCTATGGTCTAATGTCCTAAAATATTAGTAACCACAAACAACTCTCTCCTAAATCCAGAAGACAGACTGCTTTGCCATCAAATATGAAGTCTGGAGCTGCTCTATAAACAATGAAATGGAAAAGATGTACATGACACTGAGAGCACTGAGGGGAATGTTCTTAGTTTATGTTTACATTTTCTGTTTCAGAGCTGAGAGCACTACAATAGTACAGAACTCATTTGGTTTTAAAAAAGAAAAACACAAAATCAGGCTCCTATTCATTGTCTGTGGAGCAGCTCCAGACTTTGTACTTGATAACACCAATCCATTGTTCTCAGAGCGGAAAAATGCAATGGAACAGTCATCCAAGTCTGACTTCCAAGTCGGAAACTTGGGCAAGATCCATCTAGCCTTGGTTCGCCAACATAAACGCATATGAAAGGTTTATTAGCAGATAGTCCCTTGAGACTAACCATGTCATTTACGAGGAGGTCCAACACAAAACATGCAACACACTTCATTACAATGAACACAATCACAGCATCAAAAACATCACATTTACCGTCTCATTCCCACATCATTCCCAGAAGCCCACAATACCTGCACATAATAATCACCAATCATTATTTTTGCAAGTTCGACAGTGAGTGAGAGTCTTTTCTACAAGTTTTATTCTTCTCGTCTCTCTCGTACGCACCTGTTTGGAGATAGATGTGCAAAGTATTTCTTTTTTTTGTGTTAGTAGTACACACTTGAAATGATTGACTTCTGACTTGCAATGGATTTCAGGGTTATATCTCTGCTATCTGGCTTTGAGAGAGAGCAGCTCATGTTCACAAACATTGACTGAACTCTTAGAGGCCATGAAAATAAAATAGTGGAATTCTTAATTTAGGTGGTGTCCTCTTTAAAGCTATTTAATTTGGTGTTGATAGGGCAACAGCGAAATGCAAACTGGTTAAATCTTAAATTGCATTGCTTGAAATTGAATACGGTCTTTTCAGAGATATGTTTTTGTGTCTCCAGATTCAAGCACATGCAGATCCGTGTCAATGCAGAGTCTGCAGCGTTTTACAGGTGAGGCACAAACATGATTTATATTCCAGGGTTGACCGTTTCTCATTTATTTTACAGTCTTGTGCATGAATGATGCCTGCAGAGATTCCTGAAATGAATAAACAGATATTTCCTGAAAGTTTAGATATTGATACTTCATAACTTCCAAAGAAACTGTACTGGGTGTGTGATTAAAAAGAAAAGTACAGTGCCTGGCACACAAAATCACATCGTTCACAGAGTTAAAAGCAGGTTGGAAAAACTGTCACTGTTTGTTTTTAGAGCCGGTAAAGTGGAGCACATGAGGACCGACCGCAGGCTGCAGGCTCTGTTACTAACTCAGAAGAGTCTAATAAACAAAGAGCTCTGGCTTTATAGTAAGAACATCCTACAGTGTACACCGCCTCCCACTCACTGACTCATATGTTCTACTGATTGCTTTGATTAAACTTGTTAACGTCTGACCTTTCCTCTCTCAGTCGGGGTAAACACCTTTGACTACCTTGGAGGTTTCCTCAGCTACATTATAATCGCCATTCCCATCTTTACTGGTGTCTACGATGGTCTCACTCCTGGTGAGCTCAGTGCACTCATCAGTAAGGTAAGCTTTTATTTCCTGTCCCTACTCTTCACATCTTGTAGTTCTTAAGAAATGCATGTAATCGCCTTTAGAAAGCTTTGTTTAGTGCCCTGTGTTTTTAAGCTGCCCTCCCCAAAAAAGCCCAGTCTGCTCTAATTGGTTAGCATTTATAGGTACTCTATATCTCTGCATCTCTGCACCATCATTGCAGCCAAAAAATGACTGTAATGGAGTATAGTTACACTTTATACAAATATTCAAATATTGCTAATAAAAGTTTCTAAACACATTGGGGCATGTTCCAGTAGGAATATGATCTGGGAGAAATCAACATCAGCAAACAAGTTTACATGCTTTTACATTCCATTAGATTGTGGCTACATGGGGGCGTCGGTGGCTTAGTGGTAGAGCAGGCGCCCCATGTACAAGGCTGTTGCCGCAGCGGCCCGGGTTCGAATCTAGCCTATGGCCCTTTGCTGCATGTCACCCCCCGTCTCTCTCCCCCCTTTCACACTTGTCTGTCCTATTGATTAAAGGCTTAAAAATGCCCCAAAAATATCTTTAAAAAAAAAAAGATTGTAGCTACATGTAGCAGTGTACCTAATGTATACATTGCAGTAGCGTGCCTGGAACAGATGATCATGCAGTGAAGTTAAACACACTGATGTTTTGCTGTTGACAAAGTAGAAAACATGTTGGAAACAAAGTATTCAGAATGGTCTGAAACCTGAGGTTTTTGTTCACAGGTTTTACTTCTACATACGTTCACGTTTATTGTTTGAAACGTTGGCCACATTTATTATGAACATTCTTCGTTGTATCACTGTATATAAGACACAAAGTATGGTTAAGTATAATAGGTCCCTTTTAAGATGTATGGCATTTATCCTGCCAAGGCCAAATGCCCTATCTCAGTGTTAAGGAAAGTGGAAAAAAAACAATTAGTGTATCCACCCTGTGATACTAATCTGCCCCAAAATTGAATGGGTTCTTCCTTATCTCCTGCAACACCCTTCCACCAGTTTTCATGAAAATTGGTCCTGTTTCCGAAATACTGCATCAACCAAAAACATAACCTCCTTGGTGGAAGTAATGAAAGGTAGACATGAGTGAACAAACATTATTCAATTTAAAAATAAGTTAAATTGCGAATACAGTTATAAAGCCATACAACTTTAAAATTTTGACCTTGAATGGATGACAGTTTGAGCTTGTTTTACCTTTTCCTCACAAGGTTTAGTTGAGAGAGGGTTTGAAAGTCCTGCCATCACAAAATAGCTGGCTGAATGTGATGTTGTGCTAATTTCAGCACTAGGTGGCAGCAAAAGCTTTCTCCCCTGATAAAACATTCATGCTGAGCTCAATGCCTGTTGTTAGACAGAGTTCTCACTTCTAACTTGTATTATCGTCACTTCAGAACTGTTTCCACCACATGTAGACAAGCACATATTAGTTTTATCATCATTAAATTCCTCTTGTCATGCTGTCGTCCAATGAGCCTTGTTTTTTCTGCATTCACTTTCTTCTTTTAATAGTCCTGTCTCTTATTCACTCTGTGCTCTGGTTCTTCCTCCCCTTGTTCATATTCAGAACGCCTTTGTGTGCATCTACTTGATAAATGGCTTCACGCAGCTAATAGACCTGTCAACCACTCTGTCAGATGTGGCTGGATACACCCACAGGTATCACACTGCATACTTAAGATCACTTCCTGGAGGACAGACGATGACAGCAGCGTTTGTGCATGCCATCCGCCTTTCTATCACTGAGCCTGTGTGTGTGTGTGTGTGTGTGTGTGTGTGTGTGTGTGTGTGTGTGTGTTGTGGTCAGGATTGGGGAGTTGAGGGAGGTGATGGATGACATCCTACGCAAGCAGTGTGACTATGACCCAGCATCAGGGGAAAGCTATGACTTTGACAGGTTTGTATGAGCAGTTTTACATTAATTTCTGTTGCAGAAAAAAGTATAAGCGAAGATTTAAGCAACTCACTGCATGTTAGCAGAGTACACACATGAATATAAAGTCTTTGTAACAAAACATTTCAGCCTCCACATGTTCTTTGTTTTTTATTTAATTTCCCCACACAGTGACTTCAACGTCCACGCAGGCCCTGCAGACACTGCCTTCATCCTGGACCATCTTTCTTACAAATCTCCATACTCAGACGAGCTGCTGGTGGAGGATCTGAGTCTGAAAATAAGCCAGGGGACTCATCTGCTGGTAGTGGGGAACACAGGCACCGGCAAGACGTCGCTACTGAGGGTCCTTAACCGACTGTGGGAGGCACATAGTGGTGAGAAAAGGATGTTGTTTGATTAAGTTAAATCCATGATAATGTGAGAGAAGAGCTTAAGTTTAGGCTGTAATAATAAGAAAAGAAGTATAGTCAGAACATAGCACTTTTTGTTGTTATCATTCATATTTTTACAATAAAAATAATGTGACATAATACACTGCAAAAGATATCTGTATACATCAGTAGCCTTCTATCAACTGTCTCCCGTCTTCTCAGGTTTTGTCCAGATGACGACATGTTTCGGGCCCAGAGGAACCCTCTTCCTGCCACAGAAACCTTACCTGACCGACGGTACACTGCGCGAACAGGTCAGTTTTTCATCTGTTGTTTCTCTATAAAGCCTGTAACATGTTAACCCACAAAATGATCATTTGTATATCAATTACTAGTCCACAACTCTCACAACTCATGCAGTATAAGTCAAATGCTCAGTACCTGCCATATACATGTATTTTTGCGAAAACTGTAATATTCAAAACACTTCTGCGTAGTTAAAATGCGTGTGCTCACACAGACGCGCTACCTGTATGTTTTAAATAGTAATGTTTTAGCAAAAAAAAGGCATGTGTTGGGGAGGTACCTCATAATAATACCGCTCTACTGTTATAAGACACAAAGAAGTAACACAACATACACACCTGCACCTTCTGATCATTCCTCTACCCTGACCTTCCCCCATCCCTGTGAGTCTTTCTCTAAATTCAACTATATATGTATAAAGTTTCTTAAACATGCACTATAGGGTAAAAGCTAGCTAAACTGAGTGCCTCCTTCCTGAGCCTCAAGCATGATGTAACCTGCCCCCTTCATCCTAGCAACAGAGAGCTCCACAGATCTCTATTCAAGAGTTTTTCCACTGCAAAATATAAAGACTGTGTGGTGGCTTCCACCTAACTGCCAACATCTTTTTAGCAGCAGTGCATGCAGATACCCATAGCTGCCTTTGAGTGTGATCAAAGCTGATGTTTTTGTATAGTTTTGCTGTTGTGTAATGCCCCCCATTACTTCAGTTCATCAAGAATGATTTTGAAATCTTTGTTCACTGTGGAGGAATGCGAGAGAAAGAAAGTAATAATTGTATTTCTTTAAATAATAAATGTCTGGGTGCCTGTTGCAAGTTTACCAAAGTGCTGAAATCTACCAAAATCAACTAACTGAACTGGAACTCTCCTCTCCAACAGGTGATCTACCCACTGAAGGATATTTACCCTGCATCAGGTATCAGACTTCACTCTGACTGAACTGTATATTTAAACTGTTTAACAGTGAAACATTCAAAGGCTATACATGTTAATTCATCTTACCACATTTAGTTCTGGCAACAACAACAAAAAAAACTACAAATATTCAAACAAATGTGAAATAAAAGCACAGAAAGCTCACAAGTAAACGTTTCATTTGGACATGCAGTTAATAGACCCACAGACATACATGTTGTTTCAAATGCTTCCTGACAGCAGTATGTTCTTTGAAGTAGGCGGCGCATTTATTGCCACAATATTGATGAGATCAGTGCTATAAGAAGATGACTGTGTTTAGGTACATAATCTAAACTTGGGTCTTAGTTTTCATGTGTTACTCTGTCTTGATGCTGCCTTCTGTATTGACTGAAATAATTAATTTGTGTAGGTGATACTCATAATGTGAGTGTCCTCTCTCCAGGGTCAGTGGATGATGACAGAATCATACAGTTCCTGGAACTAGCTGGAGTGGTGAGTGACTTCATCCCACAGTTTAACTAAAATCCGCAATTTGTTTTTGCAGAATTGTTTATTCACCTTAAATATTTCACTAAACAATTCTGAATTTGAACACTGATCTTACGTCAAACTGCTGTCTGTGGTCTAGTCCAGCCTCCTGAAGCGGACAGGCGGGTTGGATGAAAAGGTGGACTGGAACTGGTAAGAAAAAATACAAACAAAGACAAAGTGAAACAGTAAATGTATGTATTCTTCAGATATGCCACAGAGCAATGCAGTCGCTGAAGTAGTTTTTCTCTGCAGGTACGATGTTCTGTCTCCAGGTGAAATGCAGCGTCTCTGCTTTGCACGCCTCTTCTACCTGCAGCCCGCATATGCAGGTGTGTAGCTCTGGATTTCTGTTTTGTATTCATGAATGATTCATCTGATAAAACAAGACTTTCAGTGATTCTGACACAGAAGTTTCAGAGGAGCCAGCCTCGCCCACTGTCTTTGATTTAACACTAAGTTTAGCATCTCAGATGTAAAACATTTACATCCTGTCCTCTGTGTTAGAAGTGACCCAGACCAGAACTTTGTCAGACAAGTGTTTTTTTTACTTTTTTTGTGCAGTGTTGGATGAAGCCACCAGTGCTCTGACAGAGGAGGCAGAAGCACAACTGTACAAAACCTGTAAACAGCTCGGCATGACTTTGGTCAGTCTGGGACACCGCAGCACCCTGGAGAAGGTAGGCCCAACACACACATGTCCTGAACATCCCTGACCAGGGGCCAGATGCATAAAACTGTGTAGATTCACAACTAAAACTGTGTACCGACAAAGACAACAATATGCATATATATTATTTTTGTAAGATTTATAAATCTGAAGGAATGCATGATTCTGTTTAATAAATTTCAATAACTGTAGAGTGGGAGGCTGCAGCAGTACAGTCATACAGTATAGCAGCATCATCTCCAAATAAATGTCAGACTACAGATGCAACGTTGGTTTATTAGCAGGTTGGTTATTTACAGACAACACTAATGATACCTAGTGATTCAATCAAACATAAATAGATGTCCAGATAAGTAACATCCAGCAACCATCCTTAACTTATTAAGGTACTATGATTACTCAGGGTCAGATAAGGTCTCAAAACAATTATTAGACGTGTCCATAAAACAAAAGTTTAACAAGAAGCAAATGCATAAAAACACATGGAAGTTATCATCCAAACACACATCAAATTGTGTCAACAGGATCTTTGATTTTCAGTCTCCCACATGGGCGTTTGTGAAGTACTTGTATCTGCAGGTCTATTGGCAGTGGACACGTGCAGCTGGTTAGCAACAGGAATGTCTAATGAGCAACTAAAGTTAACAAGTGCCCGCTAGTGTCTGTGAAGTGTGTGTGTGTGTGTGTAATAATTAGGGCTGCCACTAACGATTATTTTCACTGTCGACTAATCTGTCGATTATTTCTTCCATTAGTCGACTAATCATTTAATCGAAAAAAAATTTAAAATGTTGAAAAATGTCGGCCTGTCTCGCCCAAACCCCAAAATTACGTCATCTAATGTCTTGTTTCATACTCATGCCAAAGGGTTTTAGTTCACTGTCACGGGAGAGTGTGTAAAGCTGCCAATATCTGAACGTAAAAAGCTGCAGTAAGAGTATTTTGGGGTACTTTTAGAGTACTTGTCTATGAAAAATGAGTCAAACCGATTAGTCGACTACTAAAATAGTCATCGATTATTTCAATAGTCGATTAGTCATCGATTAGTCGACTAATCGTGGCAGCCCTAGTAATAACGTGTTGCTGTATTGTTATATAGGCCAACCCTTTTTAAACTACTTAAACTCATGGTAAAATATTAAGGAAAAGTTTGTTTGGTATAAATGTGTAGGGAGCCCTTGGTTTTCAATACATCAGTTTTCTTTTTTCAATTTTAGCACTCGGCTCATTTGTTTTGTTCTCAAATCTGTCTAAATCTACCAAGGATATTAACTCTGTCTCTCCATTTCTCACAGTACCATGATGTCCAGTTGAAGCTGTGTGGAGAAGGCCGGTGGGAGTTAACCAAACTAAAAGGAGCCAGTGGGAGTAGTCTCAGTCTTAGAGAAGAAGCCACATGATTGCAGAGTCATCTCTTTGAAATCCTGGACTGTACTTATCTGGTTTGTATGTGTTTATGCAACACTCCGGCAGAGCTCAACTAAAATCTACTGGATCCAAAGACTTTAACAAATGAATGGTTCAGATGGCTCTGAGTAAATTCAACAAATCAGGACAGAAAAAAGACCAAATCTTTGCACATTTATTTATTGTATTATGTTTACAATCACTAAATTGGGAATATTTGTTCCAATTTTGTAATTAACACACAGTGCTCTCAGGTCTTTGTATCTGTTATCAGGAGTAGAGTACATGTGTGGATTACACGTACGGTTTTAAAGAGTTGTTTACTTGATTTCATTAAAAAGTCATGTATAATAAAAACAAACATATTGGCCGTTAAAATCATTTTTGCTACGATGATTAAGTGAAATAGAGCAACAAGCATCACAGTCATTTTCCTCTTTAGATGAAAATGTTTTCAGTAAGCACATCATCATGGTTGTTGTTTACTACAGAGCTCATGGTGACCTTTAATGATCTCTTGAACTGCTGCAGGATCATCCAGCGTGCTCAGGTCACCCAATTCGTTCACGTCTCGCTCCACCACTTTCCGCAGCACCCGGCGCATTATCTTACCTGAGCGTGTCTTCGGCAGCCGCCGTGCAAACTGTGAGAATGACATGACGTGGCTGAGTACAGGTTAGTTTTAAATGTCTGTTTACAAGTTAAAGTCAGCGAGACAGAATTACCTGGATGGCGTCAGGACAGGCGTACTTAGCAATCTTTTTAGATACGGCAGCATTGAGCTGCCGAGACAGGTCCGCCTCTTGAACATCCACGTCCTTTTTTAGCACCACAAAGGCATACACACCTGACAACAACAACGAGAGAAGTCTTAACTATGATGGACGTTCTTAGCTAATGTTGCTAATACACAACGCTGAAGAAAGATTTCTCGCTCACCTTGTCCTTTAATGTCATGTGAGTATCCGATGACGGCAGATTCAGCCACTGCGGAGCATTGATTCTGTTACAGAAATCACAATCAGGATCGTGTGCCCACTTTATGGGACATTTTTTTTAAAGTGCTAAAACACATGAATGTCTCTTTGGTTAATTATCAAAGAAAGTGCCTCACAAGACTTTAAAAGGAACAGTTCACCCCAAAATCAAGATTGTACTAGTGTTCCTAAAATTACTGGCCTTTCCCTTACTGGACCCTCCCCACTCCCCCTCCGTCAGGGAGTGTAACTCTGTTGTAAAGTTCAAAGATGTATGAAGGAGCCTTCATTAATGTGTAGGTACAGTACAGTGACTTTTTTTTTTTTTTGCACAAACGTCCTTTTCTCCGGTGGAAAGAGGAACTGTTGTAACTTTTGGTAACCATGAAGCCGATTTAAACTTTTACCATTTTACCGCTAACAACCATTTTATTCCTCTATGTGTTTTTATCACTCCTATTTGGTCTTTACTGTATGTGCTGCTATTGTTTACCTGAATGTTTCTGTATTATTTTTTGTCATTAAAATTATTAAATTAAAATAAAAAAAATTGTCAAAATCTTCGTTGTTGGCATTTTTATTTTGTTAATTTCTTTGCCATCAAAAAAACATGTCTACTTTCTAAAGAAGGGAACATGTGATCCTCAATACAATATAAGCTTTAAGTTAATCTTCACAATTAAATGTCTATATTAGTTTGAGCTTCAAGTTATTAAATTTGTTCGAAGCGTCTTCTATGACAAACACAATACGGCATTGAACATGGACAGCAGGTCAGCATCAATGCATGCTCGCTGTTGTAGGGTTTTATTACCCACTTCCACTCCCTGCCAATTGGTTTGGGACAGCATTTAATGTGGCAGCAATGTGTTAACGGAGTGGAAGTAGGTAGGAGGGTGTAGCGGTTGGTTTGCTCAAAGATGTCAACATTTTTCTTATTACTTCTAATATAGTTTCATAACTTACATTTTCAGCTGTTGATATATTTGCTATTTTGAGAACTTTTTGTCACCAATTTGTCAGCCATGCTAACGACATGGTTTTAGGTATGCCAATTTTGCTGAAAAATAAAATATCTAGATAATATAGAGCCGCAAAAAAATCTAAATTTTCCGTCGTCGGGCACATAAACCTACTGTAACTTAAAACAAATTCCTGTCAGAGATTAATGCTGTCATTGCTAATAAACTACAGTTTGTATCATCTCTTATGAATGTAGCAAGCAATGCTCAAAGACTTAATCATTAACCTTACCACCACATCCTCTATCTCTGCAGTCCCAATCCTGTGACCGCTCACATTGATGACATCATCGAGGCGGCCAGTGATCTGGTAATACCCCTCCTTGGAGCGATAGGCGCCATCGCCAGTAAAGAAATAACCTATTGGCACAAATATAGAGAGATGTAGAGACTGAGGGTTTATGTCTTCATAAAAAGAAACAGTTTTTCATCTTGAACACATCACACTGTACCAGGATGAGGCAGACAGTAGGTCTCAATGAATCTCTGGTGGTTGTTATGAATGGTTCGGGCCATACCAGGCCAAGGCTGAGCTATACACAGAGCTCCAGACGTGTGGTTGGAAGTCAGCACTTTTCCCTGATGAAAATTTAAGAAACAGTGACAAATGTTAGAGAGAAGCAAGTGCAACAACAACTAGACAAGACTAAAAAATACACTGTGTCACATTAAATCCTGGGAAAACTGGAGCTCTCGTAATGCTGTGTGTGTTTTTGTTCAAGGGAGAGGAACAGAGATGAGCTCAGAGTCACCGCTCCAACTGTCCGCACAATCTGTGCATTTCAAAAGCCACAAAGTAGTGTGACAGATTTTTAATAGGAGGTTTGGCACGCACACAGCGGGACTGACGGGTGAGAGCAGGGTGGGTATCAAAAATGACCCAGCTGGTGACTAGTTTATAATCCTAATCTGACCCTCCCCTCTGGGTTGTTCCCAGCCATCCAACATTTTCAGGGACGGCATGACACACACACACACACACACACATACAGAGATGAACCCCACACCTCAGTGTCCATAAGCACGGGCTTAATGCCAAAGAAAGGTCTCATAGCCATTCCTGGGACAATCTCTGCGTCTGGGTCTGATGGCCTTGGGGTGATGCAGATGCCACCTGTCTCTGAGAACACAGAGCAACACAACACAGATTATAAAGCTGCTGTTATTTATTCTTTTACTGTCAACAAATCCAATAAAAAGACTAAAACCAACAAAGTGTTTGTCATTTTTTTGTTGTTTTTTCTGACATCCCTGATCCCACTTGTTCCCCCTTGAGATGTACATCTTCAGAAAACAGGTAAGAAGAATTGCTGTATGAGGAATACAGATTGAGAGGAACGTGAGAAGAAAAACATGACTGCAAATGACTGTTTTGAAGGCACTGAAGATGCACTGAAGCAGAGTGGAAAAAAGTGAAATGAAGGGGACAGTAGGAGAATGTAAATGACTGGCAGTTTGTGAATCTAGCTTAAGACCTTTTCATTGCTACAGATGTAGATTGTAGAATCACAGCCATACTAAGTAAATTAAATTAGGTTTGCCCAGACCTTGGGACCTTGGTATCTGACAGCGAGTGTTGGTGGCAACAGTGCCGGAAACAGCAGAGGGGACCGTAATAAAGTAGGACACAACAGATGATCCCACAATAGTATTAGAAACCGACATCCTGTTCAAATCAACTGCAACTGTTAGACTTCTGGAATAATGTCCTCCCAAAATCACTTTTTATGACATTTTTTATTGCATACTATGACTGGCTAACAAATTATGACGACATGCTATACTATGACTTTTTTGCATGATTTGAGATGACATGCTATACTATGACTTTTTTCATGATTTGAGACGACATACTATACTATGACTTTTTTCATGATTTGAGACGACATGCTATACTATGACTTTTTTGCATGATTTTCAGACGACATGCTATACTATGACTTTTTTGCATGATTTTCAGACAACATGCTATACTATGACTTTTTTCATGATTTGAGACAACATGCTATACTATGACTTTTTTGCATGATTTGAGACGACATGCTATACTATGACTTTTTTGCATGATTTTGAGACGACATGCTATACTATGACTTTTTTGCATGATTTTCAGACAACATGCTATACTATGACTTTTTTTCATGATTTGAGACAACATGCTATACTATGACTTTTTTGCATGATTTTGAGACGACATGCTATACTATGACATTTTTTCATGATTTGAGACGACATGCTATACTATGACTTTTTTGCATGATTTGAGACGACATGCTATACTATGACTTTTTTGCATGATTTTCAGACGACATGCTATACTGTGACTTTTTAGCATGATTTTCAGACGACATGCTATACTATGACTTTTTTGCATGATTTGAGATGACATGCTATACTATGACTTTTTTGCATGATTTTCAGACGACATGCTATACTGTGACTTTTTAGCATGATTTTCAGACGACATGCTATACTATGACTTTTTTGCATGATTTTCAGACGACATGCTATACTATGACTTTTTTGCATGATTTTCAGACGACATGCTATACTATGACTTTTTTGCATGATTTTCAGACGACATACTATACTATGACTTTTTTCATGATTTGAGACAACATGCTATACTATGACTTTTTTGCATGATTTTCAGACGACATGCTATACTATGACTTTTTTGCATGATTTTCAGACGACATACTATACTATGACTTTTTTGCATGATTTGAGACGACATGCTATACTGTGACTTTTTGCATGATTTTCAGACGACATGCTATACTATGAATTTTTTGCATGATTTTCAGACGACATGCTATACTATGACTTTTTTGCATGATTTTCAGACGACATGCTATACTATGACTTTTTTCATGATTTGAGACAACATGCTATACTATGACTTTTTTCATGATTTGAGACAACATGCTATACTATGACTTTTTTGCATGATTTGAGATGACATGCTATACTATGACTTTTTTCATGATTTGAGACAACATGCTATACTATGACTTTTTTCATGATTTGAGACGACATGCTATACTATGACTTTTTTGCATGATTTTCAGACGACATGCTATACTATGACTTTTTTGCATGATTTTCAGACGACATGCTATACTATGACTTTTTTGCATGATTTGAGATGACATGCTATACTATGACTTTTTTTGCATGATTTGAGATGACATGCTATACTATGACTTTTTTGCATGATTTTCAGACAACATGCTATACTATGACTTTTTTGCATGATTTTCAGACGACATGCTATACTATGACATTTTTTCATGATTTGAGACGACATGCTATACTATGACTTTTTTGCATGATTTTGTACGACATGCTATACTATGACTTTTTTCATGATTTGAGACGACATGCTATACTATGACTTTTTTCATGATTTGAGACAACATGCTATACTATGACTTTTTTGCATGATTTGAGATGACATGCTATACTATGACATTTTATCATGATTTGAGACGACATACTATACTATGACTTTTTTGCATGATTTTCAGACGACATGCTATACTATGACTTTTTTGCATGATTTTCAGACGACATGCTATACTATGACTTTTTTGCATGATTTTCAGACGACATGCTATACTATGACTTTTTTGCATGATTTTGGACGACATACTATACTATGACTTTTTTGCATGATTTTCAGACGACATGCTATACTATGACTTTTTTGCATGATTTTCAGACGACATGCTATACTATGACTTTTTTGCATGATTTTCAGACGACATGCTATACTATGACTTTTTTGCATGATTTTGAGACGACATGCTATACTATGACATTTTTTGCATGATTTCGTACGACATGCTATACTATGACATTTTTTCATGATTTGAGACGACATGCTATACTATGACATTTTTTCATGATTTGAGACGACATGCTATACTATGACATTTTTTGCATGATTTCGTACGACATGCTATACTATGACATTTTTTCATGATTTGAGACGACATGCTATACTATGACATTTTTTGCATGATTTCGTACGACATGCTATACTATGACATTTTTTCATGATTTGAGACGACATGCTATACTATGACATTTTTTGCATGATTTCGTACGACATTCTATACTATGACATTTTTTCATGATTTGAGACGACATGCTATACTATGACATTTTTTGCATGATTTCGTACGACATGCTATACTATGACTTTTTTGCATGATTTTCAGACGACATGCTATACTATGACTTTTTTGCATGATTTTGGACGACATACTATACTATGACATTTTTTCATGATTTGAGACGACATGCTATACTATGACATTTTTTGCATGATTTCGTACGACATGCTATACTATGACATTTTTTCATGATTTGAGACGACATGCTATACTATGACTTTTTTTGCATGATTTCGTACGACATACTATACTATGACATTTTTTCATGATTTGAGACGACATGCTATACTATGACATTTTTTGCATGATTTCGTACGACATGCTATACTATGACATTTTTTCATGATTTGAGACGACATGCTATACTATGACATTTTTTGCATGATTTCGTACGACATGCTATACTATGACATTTTTGCATGATTTTGTACGACATGTATACTATGACTTTTTTCATGATTTTGGACGACATGCTATACTATGACAGTTTTTCATGATTTTGGACGACATACTATACTATGACTTTTTTCATGATTTGAGACGACATGCTATACTATGACAGTTTTTCATGATTTTGGACGACATACTATACTATGACTTTTTGCATGATTTGAGACGACATACTATACTATGACTTTTTGCATGATTTGAGACGACATACTATACTCTGACTTTTCTTGCATGATTTTGAGACGACATACTATACGATGACATTTTTTGCATGATTTTGTACGACATGCTATACTATGACTTTTTTCATAATTTGAGACGACATACTATACTATGACTTTTTTCATGATTTGAGACGACATACTATACGATGACATTTTTTGCATGATTTTGTACGACATGCTATACTATGACTTTTTTTCATGATTTGAGACGACATGCTATACTATGACTTTTTTCATAATTTGAGACGACATACTATACTATGACTTTTTTCATGATTTGAGACGACATGCTATACTATGACTTTTTTTTCATGATTTTGGACGACATGCTATACTATGACATTTTTTGCATGATTTTGGACGACATGCTATACTATGACATTTTTTGCATGATTTTGGACGACATGCTATACTATGACTTTTTTTTCATAATTTGAGACGACATACTATACTATGACTTTTTTCATGATTTGAGACGACATGCTATACTATGACTTTTTTCATGATTTGAGACGACATGCTATACTATGACTTTTTTTCATGATTTGAGACGACATGCTATACTATGACTTTTTTTTCATAATTTGAGACGACATACTATACTATGACTTTTTTCATGATTTGAGACGACATGCTATACTATGACTTTTTTTCATGATTTGAGACGACATGCTATACTATGACTTTTTTCATGATATGAGACGACATGCTATACTATGACTTTTTGCATGATTTGAGACGACATACTATACTCTGACTTTTCTTGCATGATTTTGAGACGACATACTATACGATGACATTTTTTGCATGATTTTGTACGACATGCTATACTATGACAGTTTTTCATGATTTTGGACGACATACTATACTATAACTTTTTTCATGATTTGAGACGACATACTATACTATGACTTTTTTCATGATTTGAGACGACATACTATACTATGACTTTTTTTTCATGATTTTGGACGACATGCTATACTATGACTTTTTTTGCATGATTTGTACGACATGCTATACTATGACAGTTTTTCATGATTTTGGACGACATACTATACTATGACATTTTTTGCATGATTTCGTACGACATGCTATACTATGACATTTTTTCATGATTTGAGACGACATGCTATACTATGACATTTTTTCATGATTTGAGACGACATGCTATACTATGACATTTTTTGCATGATTTCGTACGACATGCTATACTATGACATTTTTTCATGATTTGAGACGACATGCTATACTATGACATTTTTTGCATGATTTCGTACGACATGCTATACTATGACATTTTTTCATGATTTGAGACGACATGCTATACTATGACATTTTTTGCATGATTTCGTACGACATTCTATACTATGACATTTTTTCATGATTTGAGACGACATGCTATACTATGACATTTTTTGCATGATTTCGTACGACATGCTATACTATGACTTTTTTGCATGATTTTCAGACGACATGCTATACTATGACTTTTTTGCATGATTTTGGACGACATACTATACTATGACATTTTTTCATGATTTGAGACGACATGCTATACTATGACATTTTTTGCATGATTTCGTACGACATGCTATACTATGACATTTTTTCATGATTTGAGACGACATGCTATACTATGACTTTTTTTGCATGATTTCGTACGACATACTATACTATGACATTTTTTCATGATTTGAGACGACATGCTATACTATGACATTTTTTGCATGATTTCGTACGACATGCTATACTATGACATTTTTTCATGATTTGAGACGACATGCTATACTATGACATTTTTTGCATGATTTCGTACGACATGCTATACTATGACATTTTTGCATGATTTTGTACGACATGTATACTATGACTTTTTTCATGATTTTGGACGACATGCTATACTATGACAGTTTTTCATGATTTTGGACGACATGCTATACTATGACTTTTTTCATGATTTGAGACGACATGCTATACTATGACTTTTTTCATGATTTGAGACGACATGCTATACTATGACATTTTTGCATGATTTTGGACGACATGCTATACTATGACATTTTTGCATGATTTTGGACGACATGCTATACTATGACATTTTTTGCATGATTTTGTACGACATGCTATACTATGACTTTTTTCATGATTTGAGACGACATGCTATACTATGACATTTTTGCATGATTTTGGACGACATGCTATACTATGACATTTTTGCATGATTTTGGATGACATGCTATACTATGACATTTTTTGCATGATTTTGTACGACATGCTATACTATGACTTTTTTCATGATTTGAGACGACATGCTATACTATGACATTTTTGCATGATTTTGGACGACATGCTATACTATGACTTTTTTGCATGATTTTGGACGACATGCTATACTATGACATTTTTTCATGATTTGAGACGACATGCTATACTATGACATTTTTTGCATGATTTTGGACGACATGCTATACTATGACTTTTTTTCATGATTTGAGACGACATACTATACTATGACTTTTTGCATGATTTGAGACGACATACTATACTCTGACTTTTCTTGCATGATTTTGAGACGACATACTATACGATGACATTTTTTGCATGATTTTGTACGACATACTATACTATGACTTTTTTTCATGATTTGAGACGACATGCTATACTATGACTTTTTTCATAATTTGAGACGACATACTATACTATGACTTTTTTCATGATTTGAGACGACATGCTTTACTATTGACATTTTTTGCATGATTTTGTACGACATGCTATACTATGACTTTTTTCATGATTTGAGACGACATACTATACTATGACTTTTTTCATGATTTGAGACGACATGCTATACTATTGACATTTTTTGCATGATTTTGTACGACATGCTATACTATGACTTTTTTCATGATTTGAGACGACATGCTATACTATGACTTTTTTCATGATTTGAGACGACATGCTATACTATGACTTTTTTCATGATTTGAGACGACAGGCTATACTATTGACATTTTTTGCATGATTTTGTACGACATGCTATACTATGACTTTTTTCATGATTTGAGACGACATGCTATACTACGACTTTTTTCATAATTTGAGACGACATGCTATACTATGACTTTTTTCATAATTTGAGACGACATGCTATACTATGACTTTTTTGCATGATTTGAGACGACATACTATACTATGACTTTTTTCATAATTTGAGACGACATGCTATACTACGACTTTTTTCATAATTTGAGACGACATGCTATACTATGACAGTTTTTCATGATTTGAGACGACATGCTATACTATTGACATTTTTTTCATGATTTTGGACGACATGCTATACTATGACTTTTTTTCATGATTTGAGACGACATGCTATACTATGACATTTTTGCATGATTTTGGACGACATGCTATACTATGACATTTTTTGCATGATTTTGTACGACATACTATACTATGACTTTTTTCATGATTTGAGACGACATGCTATACTATGACATTTTTGCATGATTTTGGACGACATGCTATACTATGACTTTTTTGCATGATTTTGGACGACATGCTATACTATGACATTTTTTGCATGATTTTGGACGACATGCTATACTGTGACTTTTTTTCATGATTTGAGACGACATGCTATACTATGAGTTTTTTGCATGATTTTGGACGACATGCTATACTATGACATTTTTTGCATGATTTTGGACGACATGCTATACTATGACTTTTTTCATGATTTGAGACGACATACTATACTATGACTTTTTTCATGATTTGAGACGACATACTATACTATGACTTTTTTCATGATTTGAGACGACATACTATACGATGACTTTTTTCATGATTTGAGACGACATGCTATACTATGACATTTTTTGCATGATTTTAGACGACATACTATACTATGACTTTTTTCATGATTTGAGACGACATGCTATACTATGACTTTTTTCATGATTTGAGACGACATACTATACTATGACTTTTTTCATGATTTGAGACGACATGCTATACTATGACATTTTTTGCATGATTTTGTACGACATGCTATACTATGACATTTTTTCATGATTTTGGATGACAGGCTATACTATGACATTTTTTCATGATTTTGGATGACAGGCTATACCATGACACTTTTTCAACAATCCTTGCCACTGACGTAGGTATTTGGGTCATATCTGTGTCTGCAATTCTAAAGCTCATGATGTTCTGATGTTTCATAATCGTCCATTAATAATAATAATAATAAGTCTTATCAAATAAAAAAAGGATTGAATTATATAGTAGGCACAAAAGTCATATAATTTGCCATAAAAATGTTAATATAATATCCCACTAAAATATCATAAAAATGTCATAAAGAAACTCCCAAATTTAGCATGCCATAAAAATGTCCTGTTCTGCAGTATCCTCTCACCTCTCTTGTCCAGTATGATCCAACATGAAGGCTGTATGCCAACAACGGATCAAAATCTAATTTTCTCTCTAAACAGGCTACTTGCTCCCAGATCAACCAAATGGCATTTATGAATAATGCCACTTAGTCCTAATTGGAAACACTGGTCCAGGAAAATAACATAATATAATCCTTTTTACTGAAGTAGGGTATTTGGGTCATATCTGTGTCTGTAATTCTCAAGCTCATGATGCTCTAATGTTTAATTATCATCCATTAATTATGGATTTTTGCCATTTGTATGGTAATTAACGCAGCTTTGGTCCATTTGGTCATTACTCATTCTAATTTCGAGGGACTGAGGATGAAGCACAGTGTCAGTTGGGTCCTGTGTTCATCCTCAAAATTGATTTTATTAGCGAAAACAGCTGATTTCAAACATGGTGTCGTTATATCCTGACATAAGCTACTTTAGTACAGGAATAGTCGTAATTTGCAGTCACATCAGAGGTTATCTGCTGATGAAGGACAAGTTTGTTGTGTCACACCCAGTGCAATTTCTGTAATTATACTGTCACTGTAATGTACTCTGCCACAGTTTAGTCAGTTAACAGTCATTATTACACTCTGGTATGTTATATAATAATCAGTGGGGAGGGCAGGAAATCTCCAGACAACAATATAATGACTTTCACAAATCATAGTTTTTACAAACAATTTTATTCGCTATTTCTCCGTGTTTGATATAAAGACAAATTGAAGACTGAATTTCTATTTTGCATGTGTTTGGCTGGAGGTCTGATTGTGGGGAAGTACAAACACTGATTTGATTCTACACATGACTGCAACCCTTTTTGCAACGTGGATCTTTTGGCAGCTACGGTTATAACATCTGCATTCTGTGGTTAAAATGTATCCAAACTATTCCTGGCTTATGTGAGCATTCTGACAAACATAAAGCAGAGTTGAAATGATTCCCAACTCATTTTTCTACATGGTGTTAATGTAATAATGTTTTTTATTGTGCAATTTTAAGAAAAAAAGGCTGAAGTTCAGATTAACTTCCTGCCTCTGCTCCTAAAATCATATGCTCAATTCTGAGAGGAAAACATCTGGTTTGATACAGGAGCCAAGTGTGTGTGTGTGTGTGCGTGTGTGTGTGTGTTCATATACAGTACACACACATACAGTGCATGTATGTGTGCATTTGAGCGGAGCAATGTTATGTAACGCTGCTACTTTTGGAGGGGGTGAGCAGGCTGCTCTCCCCTTTAAGACTGACTGACGGGCCGTTTTAGTGCCTGTAGACGTGGCTGTGGTCAAGGAAGATTTACTGCCATAACAAGCTGTGAAATGCTGCGGTAAGACTTGCAGCATGGGACAAAACTTGGTTCAGTGTATGCACAATAAATTTGATATTTTACGACCAATCACTCAGGTGCATTATCAGTATTGTTAACTGTGCAATATCTATACTTACATCAGTCAATAATGTAAAATCGGCCATTCAGTCTGTCTCTTAATTATATTCTGCTACTGTTTGCTTATACATATATATATATATATATATATATATATGTTGCTGTGTACTTTATTTTTTTCTACTGACGTAATGTTGCAAAATTTCCCATTGTGGGACAAATAAAGGATTATCATATCTTATCTAATAGTATCTCATCCGATCTTTTGATAAGTTTGCATTGATAAAATTATCAACTCGCAATTTTCTGGTTTTGTAGGATTTGTACACAAGAAATGACCCAACTGATTATAAAAAATGTCATTAATAAATTCTTCCATCACTGCTAAGATTGTTAAACAAAGAATAATTTGTATTATCTGTGTTAGAAGGTGATCTGCATGCCCCCAGTTTGGAGAAGCCGGCAGGTGTACCATCATGGAAGCTAAGCAATGTACAGCTGTGGACGGGGGCAGCAGCAAAACATATTTTAGCTAACTAAAAAATTTTCCACCTAAAAAATCTTTATCACTTTAAGTGAATGTTATATTTAGAATATTTTTTGCTGCTGTCCCCCATCCACAGCAGAGCGCCTTGGCCAGTTTGGGTCTGACTGACTTACTTGCAGGAGTAATGTGACTCCCAGTCGTATTATTGACTTAGTGAAATTCAGTTTAGTACGATTTTAATCAAACTAACATGTTTACATTTATTTTAAAAGTCCAGTTTTAGTCGGACTAACACAACAGATCGATTTTCTCTAATGTCATGTAAATGTACTGAGTTACTATGAATAAGCATCTCATACAACCCCACTTCAACAGATCTGAACAATCTCTTTAAATGTGTCCGTGTTGACAAGCAGCAGCTCATACATCTCACACGTCAGTGTATTTCCGGTTACCTGTTTGCCACCAGGTGTCCACCACAGGACAGCGTCCGTCCCCAACCACTCTGTGATACCACTCCCACGCTTCAGTGTTGATGGGCTCGCCAACTGCACACAGACAAGAACAACTTAAATGAGATAATGTATTTATATAATGAGTACTTGCTTCAGCCCAGGGGACATTTTTATACATATTTTTCCCAGAAAAAAAAATGTACATGGATGCATTGAAGAATAAAAGTCATCTCTGTTGGTTAGGAGGTGGATTTACATTCTTTGAGCTTTGGTTTTAACACTTAAGCTTCATGATACAAGGAAAGAGGTGTGTGTGTGTTTGATTTCCTCGTACGCTGGGCTTTGCTGTGGCATGTTGACATACCAGCCAGGCTTGACTTTCAATAAACCTTCAGTATTGTGTGTGCTCAGGAAAGGTATTTGAGTAGCCAACCTTCAGAGTGCCTCACATGTGTCTTTACACTCTGGGAGTGTGTGTGTGTGTGTGTGTGTGTGTGTGTACATACTGTATTTGAGTTTGATAAGTGCCAGCTGGTTTAGATGACAGGTTAGATAAAGTCAATGCATGCTAACTCATTAAAGTAAAAAGGGAAGATACTGATATATTATATTGATATTTGTCAACCATTAATTCTCGAAACAAGACAATGCACTATGAATACCTTTGTGACATAAGCTTTTAGATATTAACATTATTAGCACATGCAAAGAAAATTCCATTAAACTTACAGAGAAAAAAAAAATCGCCCTTTTTACACTCCTGGTCCTATTTGTGGTCATACTTAAGGTTACTGTGTATTATGCTAATCAAAATCTATCTAAACCCAATTATGTAGACCAGGTTACTTTGAGGTGGGAGTCAGAAGTGTCTGTTTCATACTATATACATTCTACTTTGTGTCACATTCAAAAGCTGAGTTCATGCAAGGCTGTGGTATGTAAGGCTGAAACTGAACTTGGAAGTAGTTCTATAAAATATATAGATACATTTTGTACAAGAAAAATCTCTGCACAGTTGTCATGAATGGTGATATAAGCCATAGAGACCAAAACTGGGTTTTTTTTTGCACCAAGCTGTAAACATGTTTATTTTAGCTGTAAAGTTGGGCATTTTAAGATGGGGGTTACTTGATGGACTCTAACACAACCAAAAAGGCGAGTAGGTGATCACTTCTAGACACAGATAAGAAGCGGGTTTCCCTTTATGGTAACCTCTTGTGATAATAATAGTATTTCTAAGTATCATGTTTGGCATACCAGAGCCGAGGGTTTTCAGGGTAGAGCGGTCATATTTGTGCACCCACTGGTCTCCGTACTTGAGCAGCAGGCGGAGAGCTGTGGGAGCTCCGTAAAACTGGTTTATTTTAAGTCTCTGCACCATCTCCCAGTATCTTCCTGTGGACAAAAAAACATTGTAAAGTTAGCATCATCCAAAGAGATGCACTACCATGTTTTAAGAGAATACTGAAAATCTAAAACAGTAAACAGAGATGACCCTAAATCAGTAGCCTGAGAACTGAAGACTGAACATAACAAATGCAATCCTTAATGTTGTTCTTAACTATAACAAGGAGTGCGTGCTGACCCACACGACGACTGTGTATACAGAAGTCCTAATTTTAGTGTGTTTAGTGTGGAGGTATGGCCAAGTTCAAGTTCAACTGTAAACACTTATTCATAGACAGAGACATGAGCACGCAGAGCTCTTGGCAAAGGACTCCAATACTTAGAGGACGTCTGCCAACAAACTCCACAAAGACACATAAAACTTTGTTAACATCATCATAAAAACATCATTATGATGATAACATTAGTGCTAATAAAAATCATCTTAGGAAGTTTTCCATTTATCATTTTTTCGGATTGATGACCAGTCTGATACAGTCATGCGTTTGCTGATGTTCATACCTGGGTCAGGGTAAATGGGAGTGCTCTCAAACAGGACAGTGGTTCCCCCGTTGGCCAGCGGCCCGTAGACAGTGTAACTGTGTCCAGTTATCCAACCAATGTCTGCCACGCAGCCAAACACATCTCCGTCATGATAGCTGAAGACATACTGACGAGGAGAGGGAAGATTGATGGGACGATTAGATAAAAAGAGAAGAAGATACAGTATTTTGTTACCTTTATACTCCTAAATAAGACATTCAAGATGTACTGTAAGTGTAGTTCCAACTTCATGCCGGGATCAGGCTGAGATTTCACACAGGATTATGGATGACGTTTTGGCCTAGTATTGGTCAATGTCATGGCTTTTTAGTATCTGGTATGTACCAGGTTAGCCTGTCGAACATCTGGATGCTCAAGAATCCTCGACGTGTTGTAACTTAGTGCAGTAGCAGCACTTGTAACACTGTAGTATGGAAACAACATGGGCGCTACAAAGAAGAAGTCTTTTATGGCGTCATGCTGCGTTCAAGGAAGAGCAAAGGAAACAATCAGGTGACAAATATAAACAGGAACTCATTTTCCGGATTATTCAAATACCGCATTTGAGCACACCCCCTCCCGCTCCCTGCGCTCTTCCTCTGCTGGTCCCGACAATTCCCTCCTCACGCCTCAGCACCATGGGTGCCAGGGCTTTCAGCTGCACTGCTCCCAGGATCTGGAACTTCCTACCCCCACACATTCGAAAGTCTGATAGCATAACATCCCCCCACCTATTTAAATGCACTCTACCACTGACTTAACCCCCCAACTCCTTTAAACAGCATAGTGTCTGCCCAATTAATGTCTCTTTTCTGTATGTTATTTTTTACTCTGTAAGGTGACCTTGGGTATTTTGAAAGGCACATGTACCCTCAAAGGCCGAGACAGCCACCTGTGGCTACAAATAGCCTTCAATGTTAAATAACTTTTGAACTGCTAATCCTTCCCACGTGCTTTAAAAAGTGGAGAATCTCAGCTTTTCTCAGCTTTTTTGACATCACGTCTTGTTTGGACATTCAGAGCCTCCGTAGGGAACGTGATATTCTGCAGCATTGATTCGTCAAGGAAACCCACGTAGTTTGCTCCTCTGAGTCAAACAGCAATGATTGTGAATGCTTAGTCCCACCCCCCATGTTCCAGTTGGTTCAAAATTTCGCTATAGTGGTCCAAGACATCATCTACTCCATCAATCAACAATACTTACGGTATTATTTTTTTTAGAAATTTGAACAAACACAGAGGGAAACTGAGACGATGTAGGTGCGTTTGCTGGCATGAAAACACACAAAAATGAAAGATTAGCATGACAGAGCACAAAGCAAGACCGCAAAATGTTGAGGCACAGTCGAGAAAGTGGTGGAGTTACGTTTTGCAAACGAGTCGTCTGCAATATTGAGGTGGATCCTCGTCAGGTTCCAATGCAGGTGGTGCAGCGAGGAGGAGTACAGACAGCAGATCCATCCATTTGGAGAAAATAAGCGAGTAATGTAACTTATTTTTCATTGTGAAGTTTGGGAATTTAAAAATTATGTTAATGTATCCATTATCACACAAAGCAAATGTAAAATTGTGACTTAAATGAGTTAGACTGAAACGTCAGGTTGAGTAAAATGATGTATGGCACTTGATGTTGACTTCTAGAATGAAATCAAAATAAATACAGGAGAGTCAGGTGAAACCAAAATTGTTCTAGGCCTTTAAGGGTTTATGGAACATCATTTAGAAACTGACAGCACATTTTAAAAAACTCATGAGGTTCGACATATTTACATGGACCACCTTGAAGGAACAACCTCAGTGAAAGAATCTGTCTGCCCATCACTATTTTGGCCGTCCGAGGCCATGAAGATAAATAACGCAGATGCCGGCTGTGGTTGATGGTTACCCTGTGTGTGAGCGCAGCGTACAGCAGGTATCCAGCCTGAGTGTGGACGAGTCCTTTGGGCTTCCCTGTGCTGCCTGATGTGTAAAGCAGGAACAAGACGTCCTCACTGTGCATGGCAGCTGGCTCACACACCACGTCCTCCTTCAGCATCTCCTGCAAGACACAATGACTTTAATTATTTTCTCTTCAAGTCACACTTAGTAACTACAGCAAGAAATACAACTTTGCAATACAAAGTTAAATGCATTTTGCTCACTAAACATTTTAAAAATCTTGACTTATGCAGGATGTGAGGGAAATTCTCCTCTCTGAAGAAGTGACAGACTCTGTGTCTCTTTAATACATCCGGCATGGAGGGAAGACCCAAGTGTTGGACGTAGGTATGAATTAATGTGAAATAAGTCTATAAAGAATAAACTCTGTGGTGGGTCATTCAGTGTCTAGTATACACACCTGTGTAGTATTGCTCAGAGTGAATGTGTCGTACAAACCACCTGGCTGAATGACTTGCTCAAAGGTAGTGTATGCCTGATAAGATCCGACCATACGCGTATGGGAAGATCAGTGTGATCAGTGTAAGGTGAAGTAGGCTTTGGTGTGTTCCAACACACAAGAAAACTGCAAGGCTGACACTGTGTCTCTGCTCTGCTTTTAGGCTGAAAATGGTCACAAAGTTTCAATCAGCGCATTATCTTGGCCATAATATCACTCCAGAGGGTCGTAATTTGGGTCCACACCGCATCCAGGCGATCTTGGATGTTCCAAGGCCGTGCACGAAAAACCAAATGATGTCCTTTTTGGGCTTAGTAGGCTATTGCCGTCCATGGATTCGTGATTTTGTGGAGATCTCCCAACCCCTGTATGACATCAATCAGGGGGAAGACATTTGGCCATGACTGACATATTAACTTCTACAGACAAAAACTGCTCACCTGACTACTACACTGGCAATTATATCACTGACCATGTCTAATGCTACCTTGAAGTGGTGTCATATCTTTCACTAATTAACATTACTCTCCAGAGCTGAAGATGGAGAACCACATCCCAGTCTGGAACTGGTTGACAGTTCATCTTTTCTAAGGTCAAAGCTGCCCTCCTGAGCCACAGCAGAACAACTTCCAGCCTGGGGAGACTGGGTGGTGAACAAAGATCTCAGAGGACAACACTGGCAGCAGCCACGGTGGATTAGGCCAGACCAGGTGCTGCTGATGACTGCATCCAGACAGCTGAGAGAGACAACTGGACCCATGCATCACAGTGTTGTGGCTACAGTTTTCATCCTTGGCCTGGTAACCACAGCTGTGATTACCAAGGTCTGCAGCTGAGCAGCAATGTGACAGACACATCTGCAGAGTTCAAGTCTGGCAAAAACTGGCTGGCTTAAAACATTTTCACATATTCACACTGGATCCATCAAAGACACTTGGAAATGAACTGATATCATCGAGTGCAACCTGGGGTCAGAGCTTGGTTTGTTATAAAGGTCTGTACACTCTGAAGGTTGTCAGAGAACACTTGGGTCTTCTCTCCATGCTGCACGCATTAAAGAGACTCGATTCCTCACGCAGAGTCCGTCACTTCTTCAGCGAGGAGAATTTCCCTCACAAGGGAAAGGTGGCAGAGTGCAGCATTAATATCTTAATCAACTTCTAATCGGCTTTCTGCTCTCTCACCTCCTCCATGGCGACGTCCCTGGCTGTCATGGTGACCGGATTCTCTGTTCTCATGGCAACAAACACCTGCTGTACAGTCGGGCAGCTTTCAACGGCTGTATCTACCGTCTTCTTCAGCTCGATGACCTTACCTCCCCGGACGCCTTGGTTCACCGTGATGACAGTGCTGGACTCGGCTGAAAATGTGAAGCATATAAAAATCAGACAGCTGACAAATATATATCTTTAATTCTATAGTTATTACTACTTTTACCTCATACTTTTCAATTTATCGTCAAACTTAAAAATCAAATACTGTAGCAAAGGAAATAGAAGAGGAAAACATGTCTTAAGATCCAGATGTTCAGGAGGTTTTTAGCTGGAGCTGAATTATCCACAGAGGTCTCTTCTTCTCCGAATTAAACGGACCCACTGATTTAAACCAGTAAAAACATTGAATAAAAGAGTTTCACGTTAAAAAAAGTAGTATTTTTTGTGATGCTGCTAGTCGTGGAGGGGCTGCTAACTATGGCAGCTGACATGAAAAAAGTGATTATACACTGAAGAAAACATACTTATTTTATGCCATTTCTATATATCCTCCCTAAATCCATCATCTGTACCTTTAACTTCATGTTTACTGTCTTGGCCACAAGCTTTTCTGTCAAAAAGGCTTCCAGACACAAGTTTGCTTGGCTAAATAAGTGACAGTTTGTGGATATATCAGCCGTTAAACAGCTGTGAATTTTAATAAGACCTTTAGAAGGGGACCCTTGAGAATGCTCAGCCCCCTCTGTGCTGAGAGTCTAGCTCCGCCCCTGAACTTTTTCCCAAACTAGGATTTTTTTTCCCAAGAGGGTCTATAAACAAGCTGAACAACAAGGACACATCAAGGGCTGTGAATCTCTTTGCACGGTGTAGCTATTGAGCAGGTTAAAGAGATGTTGGGGGTCACATCCGTTCACATTAATAACACGATTGCTAAAATGAGTCGAGACAAGACCTTAATAAGATTCAGCTTGTTCAAAACAGAGCTGCCCGTCTTGTCTTTCACTGCTCTATGAGGGGCACTGTAGAGGGGATGCATGCCAGCCTGTCATGGATGAGGGAAGAGGACAGCAGCCAAGAGTAGCCACTACTGCAGTAACAACTTCCCGAATAAAGAATAAAGCCTCACACTTGAATCTGTCTTACGCAGCCTCAGCAGGTCAGTGACACTGTCTCACCGTCTCTGATCCGCTCTGCGAGGGCCTCGGCACTGAACCCTGCAAACACAACGTTGTGTGCTGCGCCGATACGGGCACAGGCCAACATGGACGCCACAGCCAGAGGACAGGGAGGCATGTAGATGGTAACACAATCCCCTCTCCTCACGCCACGCCGCCTCAACAGGTTGCCCAGGCGACAGGTCATCTCCAGCAACTGCCTGTAAAGAGATATCAATGAACCAGATCATCTGAGGCCAAAGGAGGAATAACACACACACACACACACACAAATTAAATGCAACTTGCTGACCTGTAGGTTATCTTGACCTCTGACCCCGGCTCATCTTTCTCCCAGATCAGGGCCACCCTCTCAGGACAGGTGTGCACATGGCGGTCCAAGCAGTTCACTGCATGCACCCATAAAGAAACCACACACACACAAACACACAACATGTTGCATTCAATGTATTTTTGGCTTTATGTAACTGATAGATTGGTTTACATGATGATGCCTTCGCTGTCTCCGGATGTTCTGCATTTAGAAGTGTTCCTCAAAAAGCAGCATGGAAAACTGTGTCAGGAGAGAATACAATCACAGTCTGCTGCCTCCGAGCATGACCTGGCTGCAGCGCTTTACTCTCGTGACCACATCTATTTCCAGAAATCACATTACTGGTTGTTTTATAGTTAAATCTGAGGATAATCTCACCGGACACATTCAGCAGTCCTCCCTCAAACCACTTGATCTTGCCCCGGCTCAGGTCGCAGTCCTGCACCGTGTGGAAAGGACTCATCCAGCTCAGTCTCTGACGCGCAGCAGCGGCCCAGAAGCTCTCACTGTTGGACACGGAGAAGTCCTGCAGAGCTGAGCGGTCCCACACGCCTTCAAAGCCCGCAGCCTCCGGCATGAACGCCGCTACGTTGCATCTCGATCGACCCAAAACATGGAAATAAGATCTGAAGAGCCGACGACCGAGTGAAGTGAGGACAAATTTGGAGGTGCATCTGCAGGGCAGCAACATAGTGAAAGTTTCCTCTGCTGTGCGAAGATTTATTTGCAAAACATTCCCGTGTCGGATTAAGAGTTTGCACGGAGTTTGGGAAGTTGCTCCACTTTGATTGAAAACTTGGAAAGTGCGCAGAGGAAGGACTGGAGGAGTGATGCGTTAAAGGGCGGTACTAGAGCTTTGTGCCGACACTTTTCTTGTTTCTTTTGTCTTGGAAAGCACAGAAGGCTGCAGCCTGGCTTCAGCATATGATGCAAAAGAAAAGTTTCTTTTTGTGCAGCATGAAGGGTTTTTCTCTACTCTGCAATATTTGTGTGGCTGTTAATGTTTGATTGTTTGTTTTTACTTTCTATGTGTGTGTGTTGTAAACAAGGGGGGATGGGTGCAGACAAATTAAGCAAATTTAAGTAAGGAAAAAAATGAGCCAAAAAAAAAAAAAGATAAATAAATATATTAATAAAAATATTTTTTTAGGAATATAAACAAATAAATATTATAATATTTAAAAAAATAACCTCGACTCCTCTGTCTTCCTCTTTGAATTTAATTCAATATCCTCCATGATACCCTGTGTCCTCATATTAGGACATCACGTTTTGGGTTTACTTGAACTCATACTTCATTCTACTTAATTTAGACCTGTTGTCCTTGTTTGTGGACGCTTTTTTGTGCCATCTAGTGGTAGTAAGAGCACAATACACTAATCTGTCTAAAAGCATTTTACAGTTGAAACATGTTTATTTATGTTTAATAATGTTTGTAGTTTGATATGGCAACACATTTGACCAATTTTAGCAAAAGTAACAAACCAATTTGCTGTTAATTAGGAAGTACTCGTTTGAGGACAGTGGGACTTTAATATTGTCGTCTTGTTTGAGGACATTGCAACTTTTTTATACTTATCAGGTCCTACTGATCCCAAATAGCTAGGAGAAATTAAAAACACACACCAAATAAAAGCCCAGGGGTTTCCCCTTCCTCAGTCGCACCCAGACCCTGGAGAGGGGGCTGACTGATGGAGGCCCCCACATGCTGCTTCTTTTCCTATATAGAACAACCCCCAGACCCAATGAAAAGGGGGCTGTTCATGAGGTTGGAGGTGTGTGTGCATTCATCAGATCAAATAGTCCTGTTTTTTTGCCCCTTTCTTTTAATCCCCTTTCACTCTCCTTTTTTTCACGTCTCCTCTTGAATTACTGACTCTCTAGGTTGGCGAGTGGGGTCGGGGGTGTGGTAGAGGGGCAGGGGCGTGGGAAAGAAAAGGTCGAGGGAGGAGGGATAGAGACAAAGAGAAACAAAAACAAAACAAAAACAGTTTCTAACTGAATCAGGTCAGTTTTAACTGTAACACAGCTAAAGTTACTTTTAAGTCCTCTCCTCTCCTGGTGGACGAGGTACTCACATATTCTACTCAAGTAAAAGTAGCACAGTGAAACACCACAGTATATAAGTACTGAGTTACAAGTAGAAGTCCTGCATTCAAAATTTCACTTTAAGTATTATAGTATTAACATCACCCGCTCCCTATGAAAGCATTAATGGCTCATTCTACAAAAACAAGATTGTTATTTTCAGGTGATAATACACTAAAGCCCAGTTCAGACCAAAGATTTGTGACACAGCTCTACAATGCTCCTGCCAATTCACACCAATGCAACTACATGAGATGGTGTATCATCTCTATGCAACTCTCTGTACTTCTGATTGTAGCTTTTCAGGCGGATTTTGTGTCTGAATATAATTTGTAGCTTCTTAAAATATGAATGAGGATAGTGATAGTGAGATACTGGCTACAGTTGCATTTGTAGTAGTGATGAAACGGTGAAACATAACGAGGATCAGATGGACTGTGTTCATAATAAATACAGCACAATAATATAAATAACCAGCAGCAATCAATCACACCACATAAGCAAATACAGCCAGCAGCAGCAGTGACCCTCCGTCTGACACCAGCACACCGTGAGCACAGAAACAGACGGCTCGGCAGGGACGGAGCACCTGCCGCATTTTTACTTGGCCAGTGGACTTCACTTCAAGCTGATTGGGTGTTGAAATAGGTGACGTGCTGTATGTTCTAAAACCCTCCACCAGCAATTTGATCAGCGGAGTTGCAGGTGACACCATCAGCCGGCTTGAATTGAGCTCAGACCAGCCATTTCACATCACTTTTCTCTGCAACGTTCTAAAATAGTTACATCCTGTCACGAACCACTGGTCTGAACTGGGCTTTAAAAATCATACTCATGTAGATTATATTTTATTTCTGCCAATATATCCCCTTGAACCCCACACACTGGACCTTTAAATCATTTTCAGAATAAGTCTAAAACTGCTCATTGAATAATGCATTTTCTTACACCACTGGCTACAGGACTGCTTTTTAAACTAGCTGTGGTGTCACAGAGTCATGATCAGACAAGTCTTGAACTGAGATGTATAGTGAGCACAGAGAAACTTTTTCCCTTCAGCAGATGAGTGTGAAACTTAAAGAGCCTTAAGTAGCAATCACTACAGAAATATGTTAAAGCAGGAACACCCTCAATGGCTGGGAAATTCTAAATCGATTACACTCGTATCCATTATACTATACTGTACAATTATTTCCACCTGGCACATGTTTCTACTTATGTTGTCTCACCTATGAAGCCAATGTTAGACTGATGGAATAAACGACTTAGGACCATTTAGTAGTTAGCATTAGGTCAGTTTAGTCTAGGTTTTTGGTTAGTCTCAGGAGTTCTGTAGGTTATAAATGTTACTGTATATTACACACACATTTTCTTTAATCTAGACATGATCATAAACAGATTTTAAAATACAATCTGCTTCATGTCTGGGCCCCTGTTCAAGCTTTCGATAGCTTACCAGGGTGTTCCATCTCACATCGCCATTATTTCTTATGAATTGTACAAGCAAGCCCCCTGTGTTTAAAAGGGTCAATCCAGTGGTCCCAACGCAAGACGCTATCTGGGGTGTTAGCAGCCCTGCAAGACGCAAAGGCTGCCATAAGAATCACTATTCCTGCTGTAATGTGGAGGTGATGAAGAGCAGATGTGTGATTGCTCCGATGTCTCAAGCAGAATATTCAGCCCATCCATCGTTGAGTCAATCTGAGTCGCTCTCTTCAGCCCATCTCCGCCTCTTCCCAGCAGCCTCCTCCCCGTCGCTGTCCTCCTTGGTCCTCTTCATGGAGGACGCACTGCCAGAAGATTCAAGAACCACAGCATCTTCAAGCTCCTCGGAACATTCTTCTTGGGAGGTGGACCCGAAATCATCTAACGAAGGGATCTCACCAATGACAGAACGGCTGTACTCAGAGTCCCATACAACCTCCCACAAAGGCACGTCCTCTTCTGGTTCCCCGTGCGTGTCCCTGATAGCATAACAATCAGCGTAAGGATAAGGATCAGGATCAGGAGCAGCAAAAGGAGCAGCATCAGGATAAGGATCAGCATTAAGGTGAGGATCAGCATGAGGGTAAGGGTAAGGAGCAGCATGAGGGTAAGAGTAAGGAGCAGCATAAGGGTAAGAGTAAGGAGCAGCATAAGGGTAAGGGCAAGGATCAGCATGAGGGTAAGGGCAAGGATCAGCATGAGGGTAAGGGTAAGGAGCAGCATGAGGGTAAGGGCAAGGATCAGCATGAGGGTAAGGGTAAGGAGCAGCATGAGGGTAAGAGTAAGGAGCAGCATGAGGGTAAGAGTAAGGAGCAGCATAAGGGTAAGGGCAAGGATCAGCATGAGGGTAAGGGTAAGGAGCAGCATAAGGGTAAGAGTAAGGAGCAGCATGAGGGTAAGGGTAAGGAGCAGCATAAGGGTAAGAGTAAGGAGCAGCATAAGGGTAAGGGTAAGGAGCAGCATGAGGGTAAGGGTAAGGAGCAGCATAAGGGTAAGGGCAAGGATCAGCATGAGGGTAAGGGTAAGGAGCAGCATAAGGGTAAGGGTAAGGATCAGCATGAGGGTAAGGGTAAGGAGCAGCATGAGGGTAAGAGTAAGGAGCAGCATAAGGGTAAGGGTAAGGAGCAGCATAAGGGTAAGGGTAAGGATCAGCATGAGGGTAAGGGTAAGGAGCAGCATGAGGGTAAGAGTAAGGAGCAGCATAAGGGTAAGGGTAAGGATCAGCATGAGGGTAAGGGTAAGGAGCAGCATAAGGGTAAGGGTAAGGATCAGCATGAGGGTAAGGGTAAGGAGCAGCATAAGGGTAAGGGCAAGGATCAGCATGAGGGTAAGGGTAAGGAGCAGCATAAGGGTAAGAGTAAGGAGCAGCATAAGGGTAAGGGTAAGGAGCAGCATAAGGGTAAGGGGTAAGGATCAGCATGAGGGTAAGGGTAAGGAGCAGCATGAGGGTAAGAGTAAGGAGCAGCATAAGGGTAAGGGTAAGGATCAGCATGAGGGTAAGGGTAAGGAGCAGCATGAGGGTAAGGGTAAGGAGCAGCATAAGGGTAAGGGCAAGGATCAGCATGAGGGTAAGGGTAAGGAGCAGCATAAGGGTAAGGGTAAGGAGCAGCATGAGGGTAAGAGTAAGGAGCAGCATAAGGGTAAGGGTAAGGGTACGGAGTGGATTCGTTGCCTCCAAGTAAAGCTGTGTAAAACACTCGGATGCAGCGAAAACCTTTTTTTCACGGACCGTTTATTGAGCAATTACGCATGACAAAATGCGGGTTATTTAAAAAAAATCATGAACAACAATGAACAGAGATTCTCAAAAAAATTATAACACCAACATCTGTGCTTCTCGGCACACTCACTGTCTATTTACTTAACGCCACTCTCAGTTTATCAGTTTCTAATCATGCCGCATGGAGGAGACGGTGGCACTTTGGACGCAGGAAAAGAAAATATTTTTTCCAGCGGATGTCTGAGTTACAACATGATTGAGCTAACTGGAGTAGTTTCATGTCGTATCTGACAACGCGAGGCTTTTAACAGATGACGTCCTGATGTGAGCTTTGCTAACTGTCCCTGTCAGCTGCAGCCACTGATGCTTTCTAGACATCCATAACTGAATAAATACCACACATAGCAACACAAAACTGCTTTGCTAGCTCAATCATGTTGTAGCTAAGATAGCTGCTGGCTCCACAGCGGGGGGTCCGGACGCCATTTTCCAACAGGTAGGTAGCAGATGTAGTTTTCCTAGTAGATAGATAGATAAATACTTTAATTTGTGGTTGTGTAGAAAGATGCTTTAATTTGTGGCCGTGGGGAAATCAGTTTGCAACAAGTCACAAAGGCATTTTGAAACTCAGCAGGGCAGCAGCAGAGCAATAAGATTCTCACCTGTGAGGTTTTGAGTTTCTCAGATCAGGTATCCAACAGTTTGTTCCGTAGAAATTGTCTCCAATATTTCAGCTTTTCAGCAGAAGGTTTTGCGGGTAAACTTGAGTCAAGTCCAAGTGACATTCAGAAGGGTCTCGCAGCTTTTATAGGGCCTCGGTAACTCCACCGTTCTGTTTCCATGACTTTTACTGACGCACGACGCAGTTTATGGATGATTTGAATGTTTGGATTCAAGTGTGTGTGCACAGTGTAGTGATGTCTGTCATCTTGTGCTGCCTCTGCAGAAACTCCTGCAGCACCTGATGCATCTGGCTGTAAAACGATCAGTAAAATCAAAGTAACATTAAATTGTAATCTGAAATGAGTACCAAATATAACTAATCAACAGCCAGCTGTGGAGTTGTAGTAATTGTATTGAACGATGATCTGATTGTTGAATGAGAAGATCTTTGCTTGGTACAGTTGTCTAAAGCTCCCTACATTCATATCTGGACATGTCCATTCTCTCTATCTTAAATTCAAAGACGCAGTCAGTTTATGTTTAGGCCTATAGGACCACTTTTGGAAATGTACTTTATAGTTATAGTCATGAATAAAATAAGAACAATGAAATTACTCAGGTTTAATGTTGGAGGACAAAGTTGCCTTCAGCCAACATAAAGATTAAACAGACAGAAATGAAAAGGAACCGATATATTAACAAAATAAAGTTCCAGTCAGAGATCATTGGGAGATCTCAAAAAAAATATCGCATGAAGTCAATTAACTATCTTCAACTGACTTGATTACAGGCTCTGATCCAGTGTTTTGCATTTTACATTGCAGGCCAACTCTGGAATATGTTTCATTAATGCTTTTAATTCAAACAAATTATGTTGCTTTATGTCAGTAATTTAACAGCATGTTGATGCTGAAGCTTGTGTAACCTCTTTCCTCACACAGTGTTAAAGATCAAATGATCTTTAGACATACCTGTCAAGTTTTGGATTTGAAAATAAGGGAAATTTTTCGGCGCCCACCTGCTTGTAGCTTTGATGAATTGTACTTTTATTTCTTTTTATCTGTTTTTGTGAATAAATAGCCTGAAAAAAAAGCCTTCTCATGTCAGACTCAAACATCAAGTGAAGTGATATTAAGCAAAACACATTTTTGGGCAAAGAGGGACTTTAAATATCCGTAACTTTTAATTAGGCTACAGTTACATTTATACAGAGACAAACACAGATAATTAACTGTACACAACAGTACAGCGTTAACTATTGGACAATATGTTCAGTATGTACATCACACATGTTGCAACTGCTGAAAGAAAACAAAGATGTCATCTTGTATTAATCTTTTCACAGGAGTTAACACCAGATGTGTGCTTTTCAGTCACCAAACTGAAATCAGTCATCACAGGGAGGTCAGAGGTCACAGTCATCTCCTCATCAGCACCTCTGGAGAAGGTATAGACAATTTCTTTTTTAAGATGCTTGTTGAAATGAGGCTTCTGGAGATATATAATCCAAACTGTTGCAAAGAAGTAGCTGCCATGTCACAGAACGGTACGGTTTACAATCTATTTTAAAGAAAATAAATATATTTTTTAATGCAGCTGCAGATCAAAAGGTCTGCGGTAAATGTGAGGAGAACATTTGTGTGATTCAGCAGAGGAAAAAAATGTTATTGGTTGGGTTAAAATCAGAGTAGAAGTTATCCGACAAGTGAACTCAAATAATTTCTAATTTATTTATCTCTGATTATAATATTTGATCTGCAGGTTGGAACAGTCTGAAGCACCAGGTTCAACTCCACCAATAAAACAGGACCTCTATCTCTCTGCAGGTATTTTCACCATCAGTCTTTATCCAGCAGCTTTTTTTTTTTTTCAGTCACTCTTCTCCACCTCTGCCGTCTCCTGCTCCGTCACCTTGTCCTCAGCTTCCTCTTTATGTGTTACGTGGCCATTTGTTCTGTCAGAAACTGTCCCGAGCACCTTGGCGCTGTGCTCCTGCGCTTTCGCTCGCAGTGCAGCGATACTGTTCTCCCTCAGTTCCTCTTTAGAAATGGGTGCGTTAGCAGTGTCTTTCATCTGTTTCTCCGTCTCTTCCTCCATCATTTTGACCGCTGGTTTCTCCTGTATTGTTGTTATTGGTGGTGGTGGTGTCAGGCTGCAGGGTTTACCAGGAGAGGTATGTGTGGTTTCAACTGACTTCTTGTGCATACCTGAAGAGAGAGGACATTCATGTCAGTTAAGAGTCTGCAAGAGGGTTAACATCACGGTGAAGACTTTAAAGGCTGTCTCGTAAATATCGTTGTCCTAGGTTGCTTTCAGACCTAGAGTTGTCTTGCTTTGGTCTGAATCAGGGACTAATTCTGTTAAAGCTGCATAATTGCCTAGAGTTGGTTCGTGTTCTCACGGCAGCATTTACAAGTGGACCAGATCAAATGCCTTGCGTGAGAAAGCTGCTCTTGATTGGTCAGAATTTCCATGCGGGGAAAATCCAGGAAGTAAACAAAACGTTGAAGAAGAGTACACTTGCAAGGTAAATGTGACACTTTCTAATGTCCCAATGGAGGGACAACTACGCAGGTTGATTTTAGCGCTGCTCATCGTGGACTATATTGCTGTCATTGTTCATTTTAGTCAAACCATACAGTTTGAAAACGAGGCGCGGCTCCAACTAGAAAACAATGTTTTGATGCATTGGATGTGCTGAATGTGCATATTAAGGCAGTACAGGAGGAGGTGCACATTAATAATCCTCCAGGACTGTAACATGCTCATGTTTAACCCAAACAATGTGTCATGTGACTGCACTTGGTTCGGATCAAACGTTCTCACCACGAACCGCACCAGAGTTCATTTGTAACCGGACTGAGACCATCTCTTCAAAAAGGTCTGGTTGTTTTAGTGCACACCTGAGTGCAATTGCTGTGTTCACACCTGCCCAAACGAACCGCACATAGGGAGCGAAGAAACTTGAGTTCGACTGAACCAAACCAAATAGGGCAGGTGTGAAAGCACCCTCAGTGTTTCCTGGTGTAGTTTGACGTATTGATGCATTTGGGGATTTCAAATAAAAAAATCTGACACTCCTCTCAAGCGCAACATTTTGTATGTAGTAAGATGTTTGACATTGAAATAAAGTGTGAAAGAGGATGGGGATAGATTAGTGGATTGAACCTCTTATTCAATTAGACTGAGCTAATTGATTTAAACTAATCAATTGACAAGAGGCGAGAGAGGACACCTGGTCTAATCTGTCCTGATTAAGTAGGATTATCAGTGTATCGACTTTTTATTGACATGCTGACACTTTTATTGGCTCGTAAATTGAGCCAGGGTTAACTCCCACTTCCTGTTAGAAGACGTTTTAATCCATGTTTCACACAATCTGATGAACTAATACAGGAAACTTTGATTTATGTCAACAAGATTCTTATATTGTTACACTTCAATTATACAAGTAAAAGAGAATAAAGTTTGGTTTTGGCAAGTAAAATATGGACTGACGGTGACCATGTGCACAAGAATTAATAGAAAAGCTAATTTTATGTGCACGATGGTGCAGTGGTTAACATTGTTGCCTAACAGCACGAGGGTTGCCCCCCTTAAGACCCCCAACAGGATAAGCAGAAAATGAATGAATGAACTAATTTCATCTGCGTAAGAGAGTAGAAGGTCTGGATGAGGCAACTCTTAGAAGTGCTCCACCTAGGAATGAAATGGGTACTGGTTTCATTATGAACCAGTATGAACAACACCAGGATCCTGAATCTGAAGCAGCTAAATGGAATTCAGCCGTCATTCATGTCATTGTTTTCACCTGCACCTCAAACTGTCTTCTGTAAAAATAAACGGTGCCAACGGCCATCTAAAAATCCTCCCAGCTGACATGTAACAAACACTACTTACCCAGTAACCACGGAGCGTAGGACTCTGTGACGCCCTCCTTGGCTGACTTGAGGATGGACTCGGGCAGTGGGATGGAGTGACGGACCATGGCTCCGTACAGGCCGTACTCTGCCATCACGCTGCTGCGACCCCAACACTTCTCCCTCTTCCTCCACTTGGCCCTGCGGTTCTGAAACCATACCTGCAGATGTCAGATAAAGGGATTAGATTATGATTGTATCACAACAATGCATTTAGGTTTCCTCCCTGACTGGACCAAAACATGTCAGAGATGTGTTGCTTATCACTGCGTCACTTGGATGTTTGAGCTGTGTTTACATGTACCATGTTTTATGTTGAGAGGCTCCTGCCTGTCTGAGAGATAACAGGTCGACATTGCTGATGATCCCAAGAAACACACACACTTTGTCTGACTCTTGTGACGACACGAGGATCTTAGTGACGCGGGACAGACACTGTATAAGGCGAAACAACACTGACTTTTTCTCCGAGACATGCCCCTAAAAATGTGAAAAATATTGTGAATGAGTATGTTATGTTCATGAGTTGTCAAATAAACTATACAGATAATCTGTTAAACCTCTACAGGATTAAACAATACAGTTGAATCTCAACTAATAAGCTGTTGAAATGTGACAAATACTCTCTCTGTAGGTGGACTATACAAATAAAGATCACAGCTCACTTCCTTGTCTTGTGATGCTGTAACAATCCAAAGTCTCCTCAGTATGAAAGCAGGAGATAAATGAGCAGAACAATGACATCTGCTGGAGGATTAAACAAACAAAACAAAAGGTTTTTAGTAAAGAAAACTGATTTCAGAAAATAAATTTGTAACACAAGACCTGAAGGCATTGTTAAATATTTAAATGTTGTCCTCATTGCTTCATTTATACTATATATTGTCCTTTACCAGGTGTGTGTGCATGTGTGTGTGTTGCGTGCCCGTGCATTATTCTCTTCTGGCTCCTTTAGTGTCTAAATTGATTTCCACCAAGCTGGGCTGCAATGGCCCGAGCAAGCTGGTGAATATGGATGAGGAAAACAGGAAAAAATGAGCATCCTAAAATGGCCGAGGCGACAGGATGAGATCGTAGTGTGTGTGTATGTGTGTGTATTGCAGAGACCTGGAATTAAAAACGATCAAAGCCGGGCCTGGAAAGCTATTCAGGTAGATCTGATGATAACCTCCATCTCATAAAAAGATGAGCCTCAGATGAGCAATCATGCTTTCTGACAGCAATGGTGTGAGTGTGCATGGCAGTGTCTGTGTGTGTGTGTGTGTGTGTGTGTGTGCGCGTGTGTGTGAAGTGCTTCCTGAGAGAGGTGACCCCGGGGGCGAAGAGGCTGATTGAAAAATAAGTTAATTTCCAGGCTCGATCGATGGGAGACAGGCGCTCAAATATCACGGGAAATTAAAATGCTCCTAGCAGCCGGGCAGAGCCCTCTGCTCAGCCGCTGACCTGTGCTAATTAATTTCTATGTAGTTATCATTTCATTTCAGGGCTGCGGCCCGTCTCTCGCAGGCAAAGAGGTGATAAGTTCTCCTCAATTAACTAATTACATTGAGAGGGCGAATTGGCTGCTGATGTGAAAGCAGAAGGCACCGTGAGGATGATGATGATGGAGCAGCCGACTAGTGTCTCCACCTGAATATTTCCTTAAGTGGGAGAATCTTCATCCCTTTGTTAACTGATTTTGTGGCACGCTCTGTGACTGCAGGTGATTTTCACTTTGAGTGTGTGAGATGCTTTACTGCAGAAAATATCTACATTTTTACAGTTTCACTCTTTAAAAAACAGGGTTTTTTTGTCTCATCACCCTCCCTTAAAGACGGAGGGTTAAAGCATATTAAGGTTTTTCAATTTAAGTTGTCAGCACACATATTCCTGCACACTGCACAGACATTAACACACTCACACACACATACACACACACATACCTGTATTCTGTCCTCTGGCAGCTCAGTCTTCATGGAGAGCATTTCCCGAGCGTACACGTCTGGATAGTGAGCTTCATTAAAAGCCTTCTCCAGCTCCTCCAGCTGATAGGACGTGAAAATGGTTCTGCAGGCAAAATACAAAGAGAACATATGAGAATAAAAAACCAATTTTGAATTCCTTTTTTTGCATATTTTTATTTCCAACACAACTTGCAGGTATACATGAACCAATAACTGCTGTTAGTATCACAGCACGTCTAAAGGTCAGTGACAGACAGGTGAATAAACAAAACTGAACATAATTACAAAAAAAATTAAAACAAAAGCTGTCTGACCTTCTTTTAATAACAACAACATAAACACCTGCAGCTTTAGATCATTCCTCAACCCTGACCTTCCCCATCCACATTGGCCTTTCTCTAAATTCTACTATACATATCTAAAACATTCATTATAGAATAAAAATAAAGACAAACTACAAATTCATACAATTCGTACCATTTTCCTAGTTGAGTCATACACAGAGTAATATTAGTTCTCAGGTATTAAGAAGCACACTGGTGTAAACGTGGCTGATCGATGATGAGGAGTGTGTTTATGTAATAATTTGATTAGTGATGGATTAATACAGTTTGGGGTTGGGGGTACAGCTAGACAAGCACATTGCTTCTTCTTACACCTTTTTGGACATGAAATGTAAAATCATGTTTCATATTGTAAGTCTGTTCATGATTTATTGTTTGTCACTGTTAAGTAGGGTTTTTTCTACAATATATTCTATTTCATTTTCATATTTTTTTAAATGTTCGAAATAAAGAAATCAGATCAAGTTGAGTGCCTTCTTCCTGGTCTCAAGCATGACTAAATCCATATATCCATATTTTCACATTTGTTCAGTTTTGTATAATTTACAATTAAATGTGCTGAAAGAGAGAAACAAATTAATCGCATTTTTTCTTGCACAGAATTTGAAATCAAATTAAGATCTTGTAAAAATGAGAAATAGTTGTTATTTTAACCATTTTAGAAATAGCAGGTGAGAAATACTGAATTATTCTTGTTTAATATTAAGCTAATTGCTAAATATTGAAAAAAAGAGGAGAATAACAGGACATGTTTGCTGGTTATTCGTGATTTGCCACATTTTTTTAATTAATTATTTTATTTATTTTCGCATGTTTGAAAAAAAAAAAATCAGAATGACATGACAATTACTATTCGTTTTCCCCAACTTATCTAAGACAGAGAAACAAATCTTAATTACACCATCTGATTTTTCCCCCTGAAACATATTCGTTATATTTCAGTATTATTTTCTAATAAATACATATAGCAACAATTTATTTTAAAAAGAGCCAAGAGGAAATGATGATGATGATAATATAAAGGGTATTTCTATAAGGATTTTAGGCTAATATAGTAAATATTGTACCATATTATGAGAATCAAACACAAAAAATGTTTCTATAGGAATTAAATACAGATTTTTTTTGTGTGTATGGAGATTTCAATCACTGATGACAGGTAGCCTACACTGATATGACTAAATAAAGACCTCATATGCGCCACACCGGAACAGCATCAGTCTCAGTTAAATAAATTAAATAAATCATAGCCTACATCTCCTGATTATCTTGTATTCGTTTCTTTTATTTTTACCTGTGTCGTCTTTTCTTTCGTTTCTTGCTCTGACTCAGTGATGATTTAGAAAACTTCTGATCACCGGAGGACAGACTCATGTCATCAGAATCTGCGAGGAAACAACAGGGAACAGCAATCAATAAAAATAATAATAAATAATAACAATTACTAATAACGATAATAATAATAAAAGCAGAATAATACATTAAAGATTGTAGACAACAGTAATGTTGATCCGTTTTCTGGCTGTAAAATGTTTATTTCTGCACATTGAGTCTTCAGCGCGGATACATCCCAAATGACAGAAGATAAAATAGAAATATGCTTTCAAAATAGACTGCATTAAGTTTATAAAAATTATTTTATCAAGACCTCTACACATCTTTTTCCAATATTGAAAACAAAAACATGAAATTTAACTTTAAATCTCTCTCCATTGTTAACATTAAATCAAGGCGCGAGCTCTTGAGCCCTCACTTTTCCCCTTCTTGTGCCAGTAACATCTGCTGTCCTCACTCTAGCTTCACAATAAATACATAATAAATAAAACATAAAACCACTCTTCTCCTCTCTGCATCTGAAACACACAGCCTGTCACACAGTGAGCAGGCCTACTTGCTGTCACACACTCACCGGAGCTGGCGGAGTGCTGCGCATCCATCTGCGCGTCCATGTGCGCCGCCCTGTGCAGCGGCTGCAGGTGCACATTTTGCGCCTCTGCCAGCACCTCCAGAAACGCAGGCTGGCTGTAAAACGAGTGTATTCCCTCCGGTCCCAGCAACCCCATCCCGACCCCGAGCCCCCCGTGTCCGAGGGCCGACCTGGCGGCCAGGACGTGCGCGCTGTGCGGCAGAGCCTCCAGCGGCCGCCTCGGGACCGCCGGCGGCTCCTTGTTGAGGCCGAGCAGCTCCTGGATCCCAAAGCCGGTGCGCCGGTGCACCACGGGGGCCATCTTCCAGCCTGGAGGCGGCTGCTGGGGTCCCCCGTGGTTCACGGCGGTGTGTGAGGCGGATTTCAGTTTATTCTCAGTGTCTGAGAGAACAACTCCCTCCTTCCCTGTCATGGCGGTGAGGTCCCACTTTTTGTTTTCCACTCCCTCCAAAAAAAGAAAGCAGAGTCCCTGATGCAATCAGCTCTGAGACGTTCCCTCTTTATCTGTGCGCCCTCCTCTCTGCTGCGCTTTTTATCCAACAGGCAACAGGCGGCAGCCAATCACAAGAGGAGGAGACTCCACTCTCGAGTTTGCACGAGCCCCACCACGCTTTATAAAATGGATAATGTAATTTATGGTGATTAAATGAGACAAAATAACTCTCATATTTGTCTTTTTGCCAGCAAATTGTTGAGGATGTCTGTGACAAATAATAAAAAGCGTTACCTCCTTCAGCTGCTGCAGAACAATCAGGCCCAAACTCATGAAATAAAGCTTCTGTTAGATCCCACAAATTCGTATTTATGTCACATTGAGCGCATTGAAATTAAAATACAAAATCTTTATTAGCTGTTTTCTTGCTGAAATTGTATTTTTTTTTTTTTTTTTGCTCGCGACTAAGTACGACTTAACGAGAGTGTGTTTTAAAGTTAAAATTAGTTCAATAAAATCATCATATAGGGAAAATCTGAATGCTTTTACTTTCACTGTAACTGTTGGTGTTTCTGTCGCTGACCATCTGAGTCACCGGCTCGTCACACACGAATCCAATCAGCCGGATAAATCCATCAAGTCGAGGAAAATCAGCTTAATGTGCAACACGTTTGTCAAACACAGGCTCAACTGTTTGAATTCAGCACAGAGGAAGCTGCAGGATGGACCAAAAATACTGAATACCAAACAAATAAAATCAGAAAAAGAATCATATATCTGACTAAATCTACTGACTGAAAACCGCATCTGCCTTGTAAGGTTTATTAACAGTCTTATAAGATTAAAAGGCCTATTTAAAACCAGCTTATTTATACAATAATGTTCATGTAAGGACATAAACACAGATGGATTTGGGGGGTCCTCTGCAAAGACTTAATTTGCTGCATTCTGGTGATTTTGTGCACCAATTTAATGCCTTACATCCATTCATGTCTTTAATTTTGTCATAATAAAAGTCCTCTGCTGCTTCATCTTGTTACTCCAATAATCTCAGTCACAATTATCTACTATTTAGTTTAAGATATTGTATTAGATAAAGATGCAAAGGTATTTTGAGATTGCATATAACATAAAAAAAAAACAATTTTTCATTTCTACCCTTAAAATGTAAGGTTTGATCATTCACCAAAATGCATCTATGACACAGCATCGCAAAAGGCAGCAAAGTAATAATGCAATTTAAAAGAGGAGTAATCTGATTACACCTCACTCACTGTAAAACTGGCATCTTTGTCATTACTCACCGTTCAAAAGGGACATTTCTAATTAGGGTGTCCACTGGTATTAAACACTTAAACTGAACTTCTAAGATCTTTTTTTCAAACCAAATTTAAGACAGAATTTTGGACAAATAATGCTTTAATAAGACAATGATGATAAGTTTAAAGGTAAGTCGGATATATCAAGGGATGAGAACCAACTTTACAGGACAGCCTGCACCGAAAATGACTTTGTATACTGGTTTTTATCTTACATATCAAAATTAATAAACACGTTGATGACAATATACTTAATGAACAATATTCTGACTTATTTATTTAAACTGTGTCAGTGCACTTGTGCCCTTTTCGGCCCCACATATTTCAGTTTCAGTTTAGTTAATTAAAGGAGGGACAGTGCAAATTAGTAAATACACATGGTATAAAAATGCCATAATTAGCCAAAAGGCTGTTTTTCATCTGTATTCACTTGGCTGAGACGTTACACAAGGCTACCTAAAATAAAAACAAAAACAAAAACAGGGCATGCAGTTGCAAAGACTTCAGTTTGGTATGTTGTCTTTTGGTGTGTGATTAATAACTCTGGATTGTTTTAAAATTCACTAGGATCATTTTGGCTGTAGAAAAAGCTCAGTGCTTTCATCTTTACTTTTATTCTATTTATTTAACCTTTACTTAACCAGGAAATCCCATTGAGATTTAACATCTCAAGGTAGCAGCCAATCAGAACACATTTAAAATGCAACAAAAAATCTACAATAAAACAGCAACTATTCAAACATAGTGACCTCTCAAGAAAAACAAGCACATGTCTCTGTCACCACATTCTTAAAATCATCAATGGAAGTAAGTGTTATTGATGTTTCCATGTCCAAGGTGCAAAAGTGCATCTGATATCCCTGGATACAGGGTCCTGTGCAGGTTTTATGTAGAAATATGGTTGTTAAGGGAGTTAGGTTAACCTGCATTTTGCCAACAGGTTAAGTAAAGGGGTTCAGTGGGTTTAAAGATTTGTAACATTCATGTACAAGAGCTGGATTTATCATGACCAAAAAAATTAAATTAAAAGACGATACATGAAATAAGGTCAAATGTTTGTGGCAATTAATTCCTCACAAATTGAAAATAATTTAATGACATTTAAAACCTCATATTTATAAAATGGCATTTATGATATTGTAAGGACCTGAAGACACTCTGATACTTTCTAATAAATAATAAACCTGCACATTAAACCAGGTCACACTGGATCAGGAGCATGAGAACAAAAAAGGATTTTCACTGGTCAAATTAAAAGAAACACTCATAAACTCACATTAGCCAATTTGTTAATTAATCACATCAGCTTGTCATTAGCAGGACATACACACACACACACACACACACACTGATTGATCCGTTAGCAGACTGCAGCTCTCCAACGTCCCATATAACCCACACTGTCATTTGCATATTCTAATTAGGTTTGCGCACCAAACGTTTTGTCTTTGGCGGCAGTCTGCGCATCTGTTGATAGGTTATTAAGCCTGTTTATTCTCTGACGGGTCACATGATAAAGAATACAATATCCCAGTTCAGCGTATTTAGGACACACCAGGGTGGCAATTAAATATGAGACACACAAAGGCGGAGATGCCAGAGCAGGACGCAACAACAGATTTATTTACCTCCCGAGGTTCAAATGTCTTTCTGTCTGTTTGAGCTCTGATATCACACACTGAGAAGTTCCGCAGTGTTTGAGCGCATACATCTGAGTGTAAGTATAAGGAGACATGTTGGGATGTCAGGGGAAATCACCCGCGGCTTCTCTTCACACTCATTTATCACAGTATTTAAACCCGCAGCTCAGATTCAGAGCCGCTGAAATGTGAAATGAAGTGAAAATACTCTCATTTTCTCCCCGTCTCGCACAAACCTAATCCCCTCTAATCAGCTGTTATTCAATTATTGCGCAGTTTCAATCGCTTGGAGATAATGTGCGGCACACTTTTGGACATCTGGACGGACAATTACGCAGAAGGAGAGTTTATGGAGATGAGTGGACGCGCACGATGGAAGCGCAGATAACAGTCGTGTCAATGGGACATGTGGTGCTGAATAAATAAATAAAGGAGGTGGTTCCGGTGGGACTGTTTGGCAGCCGTGCGTCAGGCTGTCAGGGACGGTCGGACCCACAATAGATTTAGTGCTGGTTTGTAATCTGAGATGTGATCAAGAGATGCGGCTTCACCCGGTCAAGTCAATTATCAGGCTGCTTGTTGCTTTGTGTATCACTGCGCCGCATCTCCCTGCAGGAAAAGGCCCTAAATTTAAAGTGGATTAAATACATATCAGGTAAAAAAACAAGTGTATTATGATACTAAATTAAATAGTCTCAGGCAGGGGCATGAAATGAGGGATTTGGGGTCCTCTGCAAGAAAATGTTGAGCATTCTGCTGATTTTTTTGCGTATATGAATTGATGCCTTATAGCAATGTATGGTGTAGATGTGTTTAATTTTGTCATAATAAAAGTCATCTGCTGCTTTCATCTTGTCACTATAAACTGCTGTTTAAGACATTGCCTTAAATAAATTATTTAGCCTTTAAATGTGAAAAAATAAATAAATAAAATTCTTCTCTGTGATGAAAAATAAAAATAGTACCACCTTTTTGACCTGTTCCAACAAAAACAATAAATAAAATACAAGTATATAATAAAAATTAAAAAAAACAAATGTCCCAGATGTTGTCGAGTGAAAGAGAGTGGACTAAGGCGACCTAAATTACCTTCAGCATCTCATGAGAAGCTATTAGAGAGACATTTCATTAGAGGTGAATGAAGAGATCAATGCCATACCAACAGCTATGCTAATGAGGTTTCTACATTACACACACCCGCACACACACACAAATCACATCCTTCTACTTGGATCAGGGTGCAGCTAGAAACACGTTTTTGCATCTCACCGGGTATCACATCTTATCGCCTCTGAACAACTGCAGCTTCTTAAAACTTCCTCAGCTCACGGTTCATCTCCATCAAATTACTTTACAAAACTGTTCAGAAAAATGTTTTAAAAAAATCAGGAGACAGTGCTTTACACAAGAGAGGGAGCGCAACTGAAATCAGGTACAGGAAAATCATTTAGATTATTTGCGAGTTTTGTACAAACAATGTAATGAATGCAAAGGATTAAACGTTATGAACATTTTACAGGAATTATTTAATGTCTTTTTTTTTTTAATTTAATGTCCCATTCTAAAATGTAGAACTATAAGATATGAAAACACAGGCCTACTCCTATACTCCCTGTTAGTTTGCATTATTAATTTTTCTCCACTTTGTAAATGTTAAAATTGTGCTTTTATGCGAAGTTTTGTCATTATTAGCGTTTAAATTCTGAAGTTACAGCGAAAAACATGTTTTGAGAGGTCACAGTGACCTTGACCTTTGACCACCATATTCTAATCAGTTTACTCTTTAGTCCAAGGTGCGATGGTGTCAAATTTGAAGAAATTCCTTCAGGGTGTTCATCAGATATCGCATCCAGACAAACGTGGGACGTACGAATGGATGTACGGACAAACAACCTGCAAACATAATTCTGTATTCTAAAAATTCTAAAGGAAGCACATGAAACAGATCTGTGAAAAACTAGAATTACCACCTCGCAGTTGTATGCCTCTGCACACCAGTCAAGTTTCTCTTTCAATGCCATGTCTGTAAAAAACATGGATGTTTCACACAGGTTCCCCGTCAGCATATAAAATCTATAACATCAGCTCAGTTTAAAGATCAATGTCACCAATTCAGTGTCTGACAAAATGTCTCCCCTTCTGTTCCTGAGATATGATGCCGAATAATGGACAGAAAAGTGTTTTATGCAGAAAATTATGATGTCACAGTAAAGTTGACCTTTGACCTTTTGGATATAAAATGCCATCACTTCATCATTTTACCCTGTTAGGCATTGGTGGGAAGTTTTGTCAGAATTAGCACATGAATTCTTGAGTTATGGCCAAAAACATGTTTTGTGAGATCACAGTGACCTTTGACCACCAACACCTTATCAGTTCATTGTTGAGTTCAAGGGAACGCTTGTGCCAAATTTGAAGACATTCCCATATGCTGTTCTTGAGATGGTCAGATGGACAGACACCCCCCCCAAAAAAACCCATAATGCCTCTGGGTGTGGCAATCGCTGGCATGGAGGCACAAAAATCATCGACCTCCTCCCTTTCTTATGGCTTCCAATGGCATTTGCTAGATTCGACTGTGGCTCATCGAAAACAACCAATCAGAGCAGAGGAGTCACTAAAGCAGCGGTCAATCATGTTGATCAATAAAACTCAAACTAGGCAGCACTGGTCAAATATGACCCAACATTCTGATACTACATTGCTTATTTCTTGCCTCAGCTGTTTTCAGAAACATATTTTAGTGTACTGTTTAGCTGTAAAATGATAAAGTCTGTGACCCGGTCGCCATGTTAGAAAAAGTTGCCTACCGGTTGGATCAACTGTCTCATGTTTTGGCTTACGATACACATTTTTGGGGATACAATCTGCACATAAAAGACGATGATTTGGTAAAAAACAACTGCTTTTTGTGCCAAAATCCCTGCAGATAAAACAGTGACAGGTCGCTAAAAGCGCTAAAGCACAAATCATTTTGTTGTTTGTTGGTCTCAAACAGTGGCCTGCAGTTTGGCAGGCGTCTTGCAATGTGTTTGTAAAAAAAAAAACACAATAAAAAAAATAAACCCCAGCTAAAGCTGACACCATGAGGAACCAAAATACCGAAGGAGACACACAGGACTTAAGACTATCTATGAAGATAATCGATCAAACACTCCTTGTATAAATGATTTACCAAATATCTCTAATTAAAATTCATCCACTGCAGCTCTTCAATAAAAACATATTTGAGGTAATAACAGTCTGGGTCGGCGATGAGTTTCTGAAGCAACTCTTTCTGTCTGATCCGTCTTTGTCTTTGTTCGAGGCTGCAGAAATGGCTCCTCTAATCTAGCTAATTGCCGTTTCCCAGAGCTCGGCATTTAAGAAGAAGAGCTGGGTCACCAAACAGCCGTTGATCAAAACATCCTATTAAGGTGAAGAAACAAAAGGCTCTCACAGTCCTAACAATGTGCCACTGGTGATTCAACAGTTTGCTCTGTGGGCACAAAGCATTAATTAGGGCAATAACTTCATGCTATTGCCGTTCTATAGTCTCCATTTCTGTATGAGTGCATCTATTTATGCTCTGAAGTTTGTCGGGGACTCTGTCTTGACGAGTGCGCCGCATTCCCCCGTCCCATGTGCAGATGTGTTATTGGCGTAATGAGGAGAATACTTTGGGAAACGTGGGAGAGAGGCCCCTCAAACTCCAAAACTTTCCTGACAAAATAATATTCCTCATTGTGGCTGCTTGTAACGAGAATTGACATGATTACTTGGGCCCATTTCTTGTCTAATTAGCACACTTCCACAGTGGACAGGGACGAGCAGTTAGGCAGGAGAAGGGAATCGGACAGGCATGGCAGTGGCAACACAAAAAGGGGCCTCTGGTTTCAGCGTAATTAGGTGAGACAATGCCCCTGACTGTTTTGAGATATGGCAGCGGCTCAGAACTGGGGCTGAGCAAGCGAGCGGACGCCCCGCGAGGTACGTCTCCCAGAGACCCTAATAAGCCCCTAATTGTCTTTTTTTGATTCACATGGGCAGCACCAGCAGACATGAAGACAGCCTATTCTTGGTCTCCTGCAGAGAGCGTTTCCCTCGTCCTGCAGGACGGGGGAGATTTCAGTTGACTCACTCAGGACCTTCACTGTTTGGCCCTCAAACTCCAGACAACTTGTGTTAACATCATGTGACAGCGTCCCAAACCTGGAGAGCTGCCAATTTGTTGAAGGCCGAGATGCAGGATAAGCCATGTTTCTTTAGCTGTTAAGTCACCAGAAGGAAATGTTGCCATTGTACACTTCTGCAAACCATAAATACATTACATATCAAAGTTTCCAAAGTGACGTAGTATATGAGCTGACTTAAACTGCCTAGAGAACATCTTCACGGCGACACTTGACACATTCAACAAAACAGGAACATCAGCACTTTGTAAATTGTATGACGTAGTGTATGGTGTAATTTTGTTGGCTGCCATTTTGAAAATCTGGATCAAGTGAACAAAAAAGTTGCGGTGGCCACTAACGGAGGCTTGGCTGTTCAAAAACGGTGGGTTTGTGCAGGATGTCCCTTTTCCTAAGATGGCGGAGGCAGGCACCGCTCTCCTCTCCTCTCTCGTGAGCCTTGGTTGGTTTCAGGCAAGAGGAGATTGGTTAGAATTAGGGTAAAAATGTCTGGGTGAGCCAATCAAAGACAACAGGACAGTTTTTGAACCATCATTTTTCAGTCGATGCACCTAAATTTACACGACAATTAGCCACTTTGTTAGCATGCAGGTTGCGGTAACATTAGCCACAATAGCTGGCAAAAAGAATTAGGGATGCATGATACATGACGGACCGACAGATTATCAGCCGATAATAGGAAACTCAATAGTCAGATAATAAAATTATAGCCGATATATACAATCAATAATACAAAGCCAAATTGCTTTCATTGATTTAACTGGCACAGCATCTACACCACTGTTGTGCCTTCTAACAAAACAAAATGTCCAAACAAGCCACAGAGGGGCGAACGGGTGAACTTATTCCGGACACATGTTCTGGGCTAAGAATAAACTAATATCCAGTGTGTGTTATTCATTTGGATTTGGACATTCATCTCCAAGCTATTAAACGGTCCCAACAAAACAAACCGACAGCGTACAGTAACTGCTCGACCCTGTTGTTATGCTAACAGTTGGCCCTGTAACTGTGTCTGTGTTAGGGTTGTAGCAGTATGTAACTTTCACGATATGACTGCCGTCTCAGAAAATATCATGGTTTCACGGTATCACAATATTACAGAATTTACATTATCATCAGTCAGAGTGACCCGGAAAGGCATGAAAAGGGAAAGTCAGAATTTGGAGTCAAGTGTCAATGTTTTTCAGTATTTTTTCAACAAATAAAAGTTATTTTTGTGAAATGAAACATGTTTTCATGCCTAGGCTTATTACATAATGAAACTACTTTTAAGTTACATAAAGCCTTTGAATAATATTAGCAGTAAGAAATTAAGTTGGAGGTATGGCTAAAAATCAGGTACCCTGGACATGATTGCATTTCTTAACATTACACAATAAATTGGTATAATAATAACTGACAAATGGTATGTAGCACCAACATGATTCTTTAAAACAGTGTAATGTGAACTTGTGGTTTGACAAGTGAAAATTCAATAAGAAAAAGAAAGAAATTACATCAGTTATCCAGATGTTGATCATGTGCGACCGATGTAAGCAATAAAATCAAGTAAATCCAAAGCACTTTTATTCAGTGTACTCAAACTGTACTTAAATAGGCCTATCACGGAGTCCAAATGTCCTGGTGTGAGAATAACTCATTTTTAATGTAGATATATAAGAAATTATATTGAAATACTATTTCTCAATTTGGGATTTCTGAGGTAATGGTATAGAAAAACAGAGCATTTGAAAAGGCTACTGATGTGGACATCGGTTACCTAGCAACAAACAAAGCTTCGAAGCATTCAGGTTAGCCCTACTTATTTCGAATCATTTGTTTATTCTTCTTCGCCAGAACTGAACCTAAAATTATTATTATTGAATAATCATCAGATTCACTTTCTTTTTTATGTAGCTTAAGAAAACTTTGAACCACGAGCAGCTGGACTCTACAAGCTGCATTTCAACACTGTTTGACCAGACACACATGAACACACACACAGCGACTGGTCCATATGTTTGAGGCCACTTCTAACGGCAGGTGGTACCCACAAGACTCAATATTTCATAACTCCCTCTCTCTAACATCCCCTGCAGTGAAGGCCTCTCCGCTCCTGCTTGGAGGAACGTCAATGCGATGTGCCCTCACTCCTTTAATTAGCTGTCAATTAGTGCAAATGAATCAACTCTTCGCCTAATTAAGCAATGCCACCAGGCAGCTCCCATATACGGGCCATTGTGTGAGCAGCATGAGAAAACCGCAGCTAGCAAACTCGCTTTGGATCACGAGTGCAACATAACGATCACACTGACACACTGCGTGTAGGGAGGGGTGTGTGTGTGTGTGTGTGTGTGTGTGTGTGTATGTGTGAGAGAGAGAGAGAGAGAGAGAGAAAGAGAGAGGGAGAAGTTACACACTTCATGCTACAGTGATCAGGCAAGACTAAATTATTTTCCAAAATAATTTTTTGTTATTTTACGCATGTTAATTGCAAAACTAGAAATTGGTCCACTTGCCTCATTTCCTATTTTTAACCCACTGTCACATTTACAAAGACGCAAATAAAAACACACTCCGACAGAAGCACTTGGATTCAACAGCAGCTTATCACTTTACTGAGACAGACACTTTCACCAAACATGTCACTCATGCCAGTGATTTAAAACCCTGTGAGTACAGGAATGTCACTATATTTGGTGATGCTCTTTAAAAAGGTAAGAGCATGTGAACTATCCAGCAACTCCTCTTTTTAATTTAAGTGTTACTTACTTGAATATACAAATATGGACACAAATAAGAGTATCTGAGTTTCAACAGCCACTGAATACTAAAAGGCAACCTTTGGTACCTTTCAACTTGGGCACTATTTTCCCATATTTTTATTGTCTAAGTCCAGTTTTGAGAGAAACCGCTGCAGCCACAGTGGTGAGACAGGCTGCAATATAACCACTCAGGGGGTGTTCGCACCCTCAATTAACACACATTAATGTGTAGTTTTTACCACTGATAGGCTCAGACTAATATTAGAATTGTCTGACAACACTATGGAGAGGCCCCTACAAAGATATGAAGAGCTTTTCCTTGACACAAGAGCACAGGAAAATAGTGTCCAGGTTAAAAAAAAAACACTTTACCTTTATGATTGAAATTTAAATACCTCTGAATTCATAGCATCAAAATATTTTAATTTGAAAACCATTTATCTGAATTTTATTTGTTCTGAATTCACCTCTATGAAAATAAAACCAAAAATGTCTTGATTTGCGATTTCAAAAAAAGCTGAATTTGAATATACTGTATCTATTTTTTCAATGTTCACTAATTCAGATGCAAAGATTGTAAAAAAATTTTTACAAAAAAAGTAAATTTTTCTTGTTTGGTGCTGGAGTGACTGCACCTATTTTTCCCTAAATGCATGAGCAAAGACTAAAAACTTACAATAATGTCATACATTACGACATTTTGTCGTGACTGCAAAACAAGAAAATGACTGACAGAGTTTTGTGACCACCCTACACCAAACGATGGAGATCACAGGAGCGTTCACCAACTAATGTAAAACTCTCAGGATTTTATTCTGACATTGGAATTTTGTCTGTGACAGTAAAATCACTTGAAAAGTCATTTCATGTAAGGCAGCATTACTAGAGCCCCGTGGTTCTCCCTGGGAGTCGTCTTTGCATTTCAGTTTTTGAGCTGCTGTCTTGACGTGACATGACGGCTGTGCTCCGATAGGCCAGAAGTTGGTTCGACTGCGTTCAGGCTCGATTGCCTGTTCTGTCCAGAATATTCCAGATGTTGCTATTTCAAAATTTCAACTTTAATTTTTGGATCTGAATTTGCTTTGCTTTCATACACAAATAATCAAAAACTTAAGCTACAGTTTTAGCTAGCCAAATTTTTAATCCACGTGAAATATTATTTTTGACACTGAACAGAGATTTGATTCCATTTATATTTTTCATGATTTCCCTGGGATTAATATCCTGTGTTTTTCTCCAACTCTCAGCCTCAGACTTCAGTCAAGATGTTGTCATGCAGTCCACATACTTCATTTACAGTCAGAGCGGAAATGTAATCTCCACAAACATCTGTTCACTTCTGACTCTCAAGACAAGCGCCTGTTTTTTTTTTTTTATTCTTAAGAGTGACATTCTTCTCAGCTGACTGCATAAAATATTGGCATTGCCTTTAATTTCAGTCAGGTCGTCATCGGCACTTTGTTTGTTTACTAATGAGTTCAGAGGAAAATGAATTTAGCTTCAACATTTGACTTAATACTGTAGTTTTTTATGGTTGCTTCATTACTGAGGTCACACCTCTGACCCCAGATTAAGATTTAATTTTCACGTAAAGGGGACAGGTCATTTTACACTCATACAACACACACAACATGATCAGTATTGATGAATTAATCTGTCATGGTACAAAAGGTCAAAAGGGCTACGTAAACACTCTAACTACACCCGGCAACTGAATCACTGCTCAGAATGAAGTATGCTTTTACTGCTAGCTCACCTAGCACCACTGGGCTAGCTAACGTTACAGCTCAGCCGAGAAGGACACCATGAATGTTTACGTCTCGCACTACCATGAGTACGAGCGTCTCATCTATGAGTAGATGCACACTTCCTCCAGTGCAGTGAAACTACAGACCTATAAAATAAAACTTCTTGTTTACCAAAATAGAGGTAAGAGGTAATAGAGTTCTAATACATTAAAAGATTCGGAAGAGCACGACAGGACCAGGAGTTCAAACCAAACATTAGTGAAGGTCACTTCTTGTTGGCTGCTTTTAGTCATTAAGTAAAACGTGTGTTGACTGGTTGTATTTTTCATGATTTTTAAGCTTTTCAAATGTATACTGTTTTTAGGTGTGTCACTTATAATTGGCCTTTTATTATTAACTGGTGCTGTTTTTTGTTCATCTGGGGCTTTTTTTTTGTTTTTTTTAATGTAGTGTTTGGGCAGGTTCCTGAGCTAAATTCATATTAGAGTATCTGTTAGTTTGTACAAACAACAGCGAGATTAAATCTAAAGTCAGTGTACAACTGCACTTAAAGCCACGTCTCTGACTACCATTTTCTAATAACTACAATTAATGTGGATGCATAAGGAATTGTAATCAGTTCATCCTCGCATCAAAGTGAATGTTTGTGCCAAATTTGAAGAAATGTCCTCAAATTATTCTAGAGATATCACGCTCACGAGAATGAGATGGATGCAAGGTCACAGCAACCTTGAACTTTGACCACCAAAATCTAATCAGTTCATCAATGGGTCCAAGTGGATGTTTGTGCCAAATTTGAAGAATTTCCCACAAGGAATTCTGGAGATATCACATCCATGAGAATGAGACAGACAAGGTCACAGTGACCCTGACCTTTGACCACCAAAAACTAATGCGTTCATTGCTAAGTCCAAGTTGATGTTTGTGCCAAATTTGAAAAAAAAATCACTTGGGGTATTCTTGAGATATTGTGTTCACAAGGACGAGACGGACGTACTGATGTCCACACAACAACCCAAAAACATAATGCCTCTGGCCACAGCTATTGCCAGCGTGGAGGCGTAACAACAAATAGTGTTGCTGTTTTATTAGCCTGTTAAGGGTAAATATGCACCAGTTATGATATACTCAAAAAATACTCCAGCAGCCATATTCGCACGAGAAATGCAATGTAAAAATTTGCTTTATTTTTGGTATGAACACAGAGTAGTGTTGCTGCTGCAGTTTGTCTTATATATGTCCTCTGGGGTTATCTTATTATTGTGGACGGGTGTTGTCTGATTTAATTTAATCTATTTTAAAAGCAGTTTCAAAGCTCTTTCCGTACTGCCAGGAATTCTTGTGGAGATATACCGAATCCTTTAAAGTGGTCCAAATCAAATATACTGAGTCTAAAAATACTGGAATCAGCCTTAAGATTATCCATGGGTAACGTTTCAAATGTAGAGCAAACGTAAATTCACCCAAGGTTGTTAAACTCACCGAGTCCGTACGCTGGTGAACACTCAGACATTGTGATGTAAGGATGCTTTGTGACACGAGGAAGCAAACTCATTTTCAGGCACGTGAGCAGCCATGTTGCCTCCCTCCCTCCAGCAGCCACTCTAAACCATTACAGGCTGTAATTGTTATTTAATGGATTAAACATTCATCCTTCCTGTGCAAACCCCCAGAGGGCTGGATGACAGCTTCACCATGTTCACACAGCTAAACATCCCCCCATCACACACACACACACACACACACACACACACACACACACACACACACACACACACACTCACACACACACACACCCGTCGCTCATTTGATGGCAGTGTTTGCGCTTAAAATTCAATTACCCACTTATTGATAGCTCTCTGGGGTACTAAAGAAGTGGACACAGTGCCGGCGGTGGAGGTGTGGATGATTTCCCAGGAGGCCCGGGCTCCTCCGCACATCTCCAGCTGGATCTATTTCATGGCTTTACTCATCAGCGGCAGACGCAGATGGAGCAGAAGCAGCCGTCATACACCTGCACACACCAGCGCACGCAGACACAGTCAGACAGGGGGTGCGTCACACAAACACACAGACAGACACACACACACACGTAATTTATTATTGTACATGCGAACAGTGTGAGAGTAACAAGAGGTTTGGTGAGCTTTATCTGATGGTCAAAAAATTGCATTTGAATAAAATACAGATGTAGAGGTCACTTTGATCACTTTCAATATTGATTAATCAATCAATTGTTCAATTGATCGAATAAGTTTTTAGTCTATATGATGTCAGAAAATAAAAAAACCCTAACCCTATTTCCGAGGGCTCCAGTCCAAAACCTAAAGACAGCAGAAGCTGCTAAATGCACTTTATTTACCTCATATTCTTATTATTTATCCAAATTATGATTCTAACAATGTCATCACTTCTTAATCTTTATAAATATGACATCTCTTGCATGACAATGTGGCACTGGTTGTCGTCTACTATGACGCACAACATGAGTTAAAAACGATAGATTATTGTGCACAACACTCATTCTCGTTCACGACTAGAGATGACACCGAATGACATGGCGTCGGGCTACAATTAGGCTGATATCATGTAGCATGAACTTGGCATTAGCGGGATGGTTATTAAAATATCTGTACAAAAGACCAGGGTCCAACAACATCACAGCTGTGCTCCATTGACTCTAATGCAATTGTTTCAGATTTCCTTCATTTTCAGGCTGGTTTTGTGGATTTGTAGCTAAATGAATGAAAAAGATATATGTTTCTTTCCTGCTCCAAAACCAAAATCAAACCGTGAAAAGTGTAGGGTTAGCTAGGTAGCTACTGAAGATATAGCCTACTGAATGTATACACATGCTGCTTTTGCTTTGTAATGATTACAACAGTGAAAGAAAGACCGACCCTGCTGTACAGGAAGCAGTGAAGGGAAGCAGGGAAACGTTGCTGATATTGAACCACCCTCTATACTGTGTCCAAATAAATATTCATGTTTGTTTCAACACTTTAGGTGCAAAAAAATAGCACTTGACTCTGCATAAAAAGCCACAGGTAGACCCACAGGTTAGCCACGCGTCGTACTGTCCCCTGAGGCCTGCGGGGCCCCGTGGGAAAACTCGGCTTGCCGCTGGCCTCGTTCACCGCTAATTACAGCACTCATCTCTGCTCTCCCATGAGACACCACCACTCTGATGACAAGACGCCGCACAGTTTGGGGCTCTGCATCACCGGGCAACAGCTGGGGCTGGGGCTGCCGGCTGCACGTCAATACACAGGGTGGGGGGTGGATGATGTGTGTATGTTGGGGGTGGCGTGGTGCATTCATTCATTCACACCAGGCTGGGGTGACTCTGATGCTTTTTTGGAGACGATTTCTGAACTCTGATCTAGTTTTTTTTACTCTCTGCTTTGACTGAAGCTTAACAACACAGTAGTAGCCTGAGCTCAGATATACAACACCATATAACCCAACATGAGTTCTGATTAGAAAATAAAGATGAATCTTGTTGTCCTTTCATGTGACAGGGTCAGACTGCAGCGTACACGTCCCTAAGGATGGCGCCGGATCGATGAGCTCTGTACATACTGTACTCCTCTCAGCGTGATTGCACTGACTCTTCATTAGCACCAACGCTGAGCTTTAATGGCCTGCACGCTTCTGTCGGCCGTAAATCTCCCAGACTCCACCCAGGTTTGCTCCCCTGTCTCATCAAAGGGAAGGGCTGTGAAGAATGAAGTCAGTGTGATGAAAAAGAGAATGAGATTTATCTGCCTCCCTCTTCCTCCTCTACCTCCTCCTCCTCTTCAACGCACCGAGACAAGCTCGTGAGCGCAGAAAAATGACAAGTGATCTCGCCAAGGCACACCCGTAAATGTGATGATGCCTCGGGATGTGTTTGAGATGCTGATGAGCCTGCTGGCCAAAGACGGTAACATCAGAGTGTCTTTATGTCACATTTAAATGTGGTTCCAGTGAGTTATGTGAGGACTCACAGCAAACACTTAAAGGCAACGTAAGACAGATAAAAGTGAGGTTTACTTTGTTGGCTCAGGCCAGAAGGAAGCTGCAGAACGGCAGTCAGAAGATGATGTGAATTGAGCACAAAGATATGAAGCTACACTGACAACGTGGGCTGAGACTGACAGTCAGGCAGCTAACTACACTTTGTGGGCAGGTACTGTTTATATCATACTGTTTATTGGTGGCTGATTAAGGGAAATGAGTGGCAGGTGGTATCTGTGTCTTCCTCAAGCTCGGGTCCTCTACCAGAGGTCTGGGTCTTTGAGGGTTCTGCTCAGTATCTTAGCTGTTCCTAGGACTGCACTCTTCTGGACAGAGACCCCAGATGTTGTACTTGGAATCTGCTGGAGCCACTCTCCCAGTTTGGGGGTCATAGCCCAGAGTGCGCCGATCACCATTGGCACCACCGTTGCCTTTACACATCTTCTCTAGCTCCTCTTTCAGCCCTTGTTTTTTCTTTCAAGCTTCTTGTGCTCCTTCTTCTTGGTGTTGCTGTTGCTCGGGATTGCTTCATCTATCACCAATGCCTTCTTCTGTTGTTTGTCAATCAACACGATGTCCGGTTGGTTAGCCATCACCATTTTGTCAGTCTGGATCTGGAAGTCCCACAGGATCTAAGCTCAGTCATTTTCAACCACCTTAGGAGATGTCTTGTAGGTATTTGGCTGTGGCTGACTTTCTTGCGGCCTCCTCATGGTTCCCATTTGCCTGCGGAGGTTAGTCATGCTCACAGCTGAAAACAAACTGTCACTAGAGGTCCTTAGATTTGATTTAAAATAGTTCAACAAAATGCCCTTTATTGTTCAAACTGAACAACAAAGTTCTTTTAACAATGTTTTGGGGACTTTTCTTGACCACTTATCAGGAACCTGAATCTGTTTGGAAATATAATATCTGCACCACGTTCATTTTTTAAAATCAATTAATCTAAAACATGTCGTTTTTATTTGTCTTTTAAAATGTGGACGACCCACCCCCTGTTTTTGTTCCTTCAATAAGTGTATTTTCTAAATATTTCTTTCTATGTCTTTTAAAAATAGTGAAAAAGTGTCATCATCGCTCAGTACCTGGAGGTTGCAGCTTTAACGAGGAGGCCATGAAAATTGTTTTGCAGCTAGAGGCAGAATCCGTAATAAAAAACTCAATTTAATGTCTAATGTTACATCAGGAAAGATGCCAACAATGACAGTGTTGGAATCAGAGTCAGATTGAGTCTCTTTGGATGTTTTAACAATAACTAAGCAGCCAAAGCCAAAACCTGCTCAACACAAGTCAGATAAATCATTATGGTTCTCCATTATAAACTGGGACCAGATACGTTACACTGCTGGTCGCAGTTTGAAGTCTTAATCTTTTCAGAGGGGCTAATTGTCAGAAAATGCTGTTTGACAGTTGGATGACATCATGGTCTGACCAGCGAGTGTGAGGCAGTGGAGAGTGAAGACGTGTTGCTGCGTCCCATTCATTCTGACCTTTTTTCTGCAGTTCCAGGTCAAGAAATTTAGGTCAGAGAACAATGCACTCTCTCTGTTAGACCGTAGCGGGGTGCCAGAGCCCCTCTCATGCTCCCCTCTGACCCTCATCCCAAGCCTTCACATCCAACCACTCAGCACAACGTTACACTTGGCAGACACACACCAAAACTCCCCTGTGGAGCTTCGCTGGAAGAGCTCAATAAATAAAGCAGGGTGGGGAGACACCCTGTGGCTAGATATCATACTTACACTTTCATTTCTCTTGATGGACTCCTTGTTCTTATTGTTGGTGGAAATTTGGGGGTTTTAGGGGTAGAGTTACAAGCCAGGAATAAAAAGACCTGGATTGTTGTGGAAAGCTTACAAAACACCTGTACAGAACATCCCACAGGTAAACAGATTAAGTGGCGAAAGATCATAGTATCAATAATAGGTGAGATGAGGTGCACCAATTTGTAAAAAAAAACCTGCATGGACAAATAGTCCAACAGTTAACTCGTTGACATTTCTCAATGAGCAATTGCAAGGAATTTAAGGATTTCACCATCTAAAATGCATATCATCATCAAAAGGTTCAAAGAGTCCAGAGAATTCTCTGCATGCAAGGGGCAAGACCGAAAACCAATACTGAATGCCCGTGAACTTCGATCCTTAAGGTGTCTCTGCATTCAAAACTGACGTGATTCTGTAAAAGATACTGCTACAGGAGCGTAGGAACACGTTGGAAAACTATTGCAACCATGCAAGTTAAGACTCTACCATGCAAACTGGAAGCTATATATCAACAACATCTAGAAACAGTGTCGACTTCTCTGGACCTGAGCTCATCTGTGGAAAAGTGTGCTGTTGTCTAAAGACTCCACTTAATGAATTGTTTTTGGAAATCATGAATGCCATGTCCTCCAGGTTGAAGAAGAAAAGGACAATCCAGATTGTTAGCAGTGCAAACGCCAGCATATTGGGGTGTGTTAGTGCCCACGGCATCATGGGTAACATGACATCTGTGAAGGCATGTTCTCCCCTGTGTCAGTGGGTTTTCTCCAGGTTCTACTATCCAAACACATGCATGTCAGGTTATCGGTTGATGATTTTGGTTTCCACTGCCTGTTGTGTCATTTTGTTCTCAACAAATTATATAATACACAGCATTTTTTACTTTAATAATCCATTCATCAAGATCTGATGTGTGATTTGAATGTTCCCCCTTTTTTTAGCAGTGTAAATTCCTTAAAGCATATACAAAATATGAATACATTCAACATTGAGCTACAACCTTAACCATTGACAAGGCACACAACATGGGCATGTCGCTGTCAACAAATAAAACTAGTTTCAACCACCATAATCAGTGTGTTGTTCTCACCTGTCTGCAGGCATGTTGTGAGTGTTGTGCTCCAGGTCCTCTCGGCCTCTCTGCTGCCTCAGAGTTAACATTTAGTGCTGAATGAGTGTGTGTAGTCACCTCTGGGACCATTGTGACAAACAGCAGACAGTATAGTTCCTCAGTGACAGCTGACATCACCTGGAGCACGAGCATCTTAGCATTTAGCATGTTAGCCACACCCACAATGCACCTGTTGTTCGCCCAGTGGTGGGTGTGTTTGATTTGCTCATTGAGCATGCGCGCCGGGTGGTGAATAATTAAGGTTACTGAAACCTTTTCTTTTTTTTTAACCTACACCGAGGTACAATCATGCCAACTTTAACTGAACCCATAATGACGTAACTCTTTATTTTTAAAAAAATATAAACAAAGCAGCAAATATAATCCTTTATTCGTTCCACACTGAGGAAAACTGTAACATTACAGCAGCAGAGGGACAGTGCAAGCAGGAGGCATCAGCAGAAAAAAACACAGAGCAATATATAAGTACTTAGCAATAAAAGGGAAAATACAGTAAACTGTACATAACAAAGAGCAATATAATAAGCAAACAGTGTAACAACACAGAACAATATAAAAGAAGCAAAATATAAAAGAGACAAATTGAATGGCTGATTTCACATTATTGACAGATATTGTGAAGTTTTACAGTGAGACTGTCTTCATTTCATTTATTTACTTATTTTAAAAACTTTGTATTACCAGTTTCCACACAATGCATCTGGTGGTTGATACATTCAATTTGCACACAAAGTGGGAAGCAATTATCCTAAATTATAACTGAAAGTAATGTAACATGTAAGCACATTCTTCAGTGATGAATGTAATCATACAAAACCAACCAAAAAAAACAAAGAATAAATAAATAAAGACACCATTTTTTAAAGTCTGATATTGTTTTAAGATATATATCTACATCTGAATTCTTGAAAGACGCATAGGAGGGCAATTTCTTTGAGTATTTTGTTTTATGAATATAAAATTTAGCTAAAATAATGAGCAAATTAATCATATATCAGGTTCTCTGAGTGAGATGTTCATCTCTGCAGCTGCAGTTTCATTTTCCGCCGCTAGATGCCGCCAAAGCACAGTCATGACGTCACTTTACTCCAATTCATAAGCACTATGACAGTTTCCATTTCCTCGCCGGGTGCGGTGGCGCGCGCCTGTAATCCAAGCTACCGGGAGGCTGAGGCTGGCGGACCGTTTGAGCTCAGGAGCTCTGAGCTGCAGCGGACTATGCCGATCGGGTGTCCGCACTAAGTTCGGTATCGATATGGTGCTCCTGAGGGAGCTCGGGACCACCAGGTCGTCTAAGGAGGGGTGCACCGGCCCAGGTCGGAAACGGAGCAGGTCAAAGCCCCCGTGCCGCTCAGTAGTGGGATCGCGCCTGTGAATAGACGCTGTAGTGCAGCCTGAGTAATACAGCGGGACCCAGTCTTTTGCAAACATACACACACTACTCTGCATACACACACACTCACACACCACATCTGCACAGCACACACCAGCTTCATCACTCATCTTCATCTTCTTATTCTCATCAACTAACCTTCACTAACCAGCTGCTTCCTGTGTCCCACACCGCCTCCCTCTGGACGACACCTGCAACTACACCTACCACACCTTCACTTTTAATCTCTTTATGTGACATGAAGTGATAATTATGATGTTGCATATTACTCTGCCTCGAGATTTATAGATAGATGCATTTTTATTTATTTACATGTGCACAACTTCATCCATTCACCGTATTCTGTTTTTGATCATGTTCAGGATTAGGGCTGCACCAAGCGATTATTTTCATTATCAATTGATCTGCCTACTATTTTTGAAATTAATCAACACGTGTTCATTAAACGTCAAAAAGGTGAAATATGCTCACTACAATTTCCAAAGTTTGTCCAACTAACAATCCACAAGCCAAAGACTCTTTATTAACTGACACCAATGACAAAGAAAAGCAGCAAAATTCTCACATTTAAGAAGCTTGAACCAGAAAATTCTTGAGATTTTTGCTTGAAAATTGACTTGAACAATTATCAAAATAGCTCGTGATTAATATTCTTCCAGTCAATTAATCGATTAAACATTGCAGCTCTATTCAGGATACTACTCAGGAATCAGGATACTTCTCGCTGTGCTGTTACCTGGCTGTGGTGGAGAGGCTTGTGTGCTTCTTAGACCCCGAGAGCTATGCTAGGGGAGTCTACAGCCCCTGGAAGGTTCAACCTTACCAGAATGGTCTCAGGAGAGGAGCCAGACAAAAGTCAGCACACTGGCCTTCCAAGCTTGGGGACTGGGCATGGCGCTAACAACTCCATCCCATCAGAAACTACAATGAGCAAAACTATTGACATAAGGCACTTAGCAGACCCCAGACACCTAAATGGTGGCAGGATGAGATGAAAAGACACCACTTGGACATCTGGGATAACTAAAAACGTCACTGGACTGGCTCCGGATGCCAAGTGCTGCATGATGGATCTGTCATCCTCCACTCGTCAAAGAAGTCACACACAGACATTTGACATGGCTAGGCCATGCGCTAAGAATGCAACAGGGCCGGATCATGAGAGTCGCCTTAAGATGGACACAACCAGGTTAAAGAAAAGCCGGAAGGCCCAAAACCACCTGGTGCAGAACTGTGACACCTGAGTTGGACAAGATGAACTTGTCACTGGAGGAGGTGCAACATGCTGTCCAGGATGGAAGACAATGGAAAGAGAACTCACTGAAGCCTCATGTCCCATAGGGGATGAGGAGGAGTAAGTAAGTCTATTCAGGATATGGTGTTTACATGGACGATGAAAACCTAATCATTCATCATATCTCTGCACTGTAGTGAAAAGTACATTTACTCAAGTTAAGTACAAATCAAGGTGCTTGTACTTTGAGTATTTCCATTTTAGGCAACTTTACATACTTTTACCTCACAGAGGCAAATTACTGGCTACTCTCATTACTTTCACAGGAAGTTACTGTGACATTTTAACAGTCAATTATGTCGTCAAATTACCCTGACACATTAGTACGTTGCTGATAATTTTCTGTATGGAACTAAAAATTATTTTGCTACAGAAATACCTGAAAGTATGACAAAAATAAAATCTTAAAATTCTATTATCAAGTTTCAGGAACACTCCCAGTAGAACTCCTCAGGTGCAACATACAGTACCTCATCAAAACAGACACAAACAACTGTATCAATCATCATTTAATTTATTTATTAATCACACTGGTTATAGTTCGTGGTCTTCTGGGTGGTAAAGTTCGCTCATCAGTCGGTAGATGTATGACGGTGCATGTCCTCCGATGTTAGAGATGAACAGTGTGATGAGCTCAGGTGGGACGTAGTCAAACACCGGACAGTGCACATTCACCTTTGAGAGAATCTCACCTGAAAAACAAAAGAGGAACGTTTATTATAAAGGTTTAATTGATGCTCTAAACATTAAGGTTTAAACTGAAGATGTAGCCTACTGAATGTATACACATGCTGCTTTTGCTTTTTAGTAATTATAACAGTGAAACAAAGACCAACCCTGCTGTACAGGACTTTGCTGATATTCGACCAGCTGTGTGTCATCGCACTGTGCGCAGATAAACGTTGTTTGACTTCCTCCAGAGATCCCTGCCTGTCCAAGGGTGTGGAGGTCCGGGTGCTGGCAGCAGCACAGGGTGAAGCCAAACACTGTTCATCTGCTCACACTGCGATGCCACACAGCTGGTTCAGTATCAGCAAAGTTTCCCTTTATATTCATGGTCTTGTGTGGCGATCAGCAGTGATGTGGTGGTTCACTTTCACACTGTGATCTGTAGCCTATAATTCGGCTTTAGCTTCTAACTATCTTTGTCTTTTTAACCTGTTGTTGCTGCTGAGGCAGTTTGACATCCTGGATATATCCTTCAAACACACACTGTGGACCCCTCTTATTTCACATCTTTGCTGAGAAATAGTTGTGTAAAAGGAATTAAAGGCCCGTCCCAAATATAAGCCTGCTGAGTTCAGTGATTTGAGCAAATAATAGTCTGGACTACTAATTGAAGTTTTACGGTAACCGAGCTGCTTTCGATGAGCACTTTGTGAGGAGTGTCAGTTACCTTCAGTGAAAGGAAGCACCTCTTGTGGAGAGACAAACTTATGGAAGGTATCTTCTTCATTTGGGAACTAAGGACACAAAATAGTTTCATCATTATCATCATCTTGCTCTTAGCAGAAATTGTAGAAATCCAACAGACTAGAGAGTCTCCTTACCTGAGGAGAGAGCTTAAACATGGGAGCACAAACGATCAGCGGTGTTGAGTGGTGCTTGGCTGCAAGAGCCAGAGTGTGTGTCCCGTTGACGGCCCTCAGACCTCCGTTTGCCAGAATTGTCTGCGTACCAATGATGACCTGTGAAGAGATCAGCACACAGGTTAACCCACGTGCTCTGATGGGACTGTTTCAAAGTCTTCTGTGGTGTTAAATACCTTATTAACACGAGACATGACTGCGAATATAGCAGCGTCTGTGATCACGGTTGTTTCGATGCCGGCTTTCGAGAGACTGGTTGCCATCTCATGTCCCTAAGATAAAAATTAAAACAATTCTATTTAAATAACACCAAACGTTGTTGTTTTTGCTTAAGGAGCATAATTTCTTGTATCTTGTGTCGTGTTTTTCCTACCTGGCAGAAGGGGGCACACTCTGCCACTATGACATGGAACTTGCGTTTGCGCGCAGCGTCTTTGAGGAAGGCCTCCACGGTGCGAGAGCGACCGATCGTCATGATGACCTCATTAGAGTGAATGTGCTCCAGGGCCTGCATCGCTATGTTGTCAGTCGTTCCCTCTAAAAGATGAAATGGTGAAGAGAGAAACAGCAAAAGTTTTAACCTCACAGAATAAATAAATACAGACTTGACTTTAGTTTATTTAATGAATAACAGCTGACTTACCCAGCTCGGTCAGCAGCTCATTGATCGCCTCGATGACGTTGGCTTTGAGGGCGGCGAAATGCTGTTTGAAGTTCTCCTCGCTGAGTCCTCCGGAGGTCAGCAGCTTGTGGAGAGATTCCTGCTGGTCCGCCTCTTCACTGCTGCCTCGAGATCTGTGAGAAAACAATAGAGCGAATAAGCTGAGAAAGAGGAAGTGTGCACGGCTCGGATATTTTCATAAAAACCCTACATTAATCTCATCTCATCATTAGACATGTAACTTAGAGGGCACGAGACACAAAGAGAGGGGCAGTAGATGTTGTAAATGAACAATACAACATAAATTTAACAAAGCCCAGGTCCGAGCAAGCATCGAACCTGGGCTTCATTAAATTTCAGTGGTTCCCAACTGGTGGGTCACGGGTCCATTCTGAAAGGACTGTAAGTGACTAACAAACATGTTGAGTTTCTAAAAAACACGCTTTATTTTTAAGTACAGCGGATTTCCGGCACAGAGCTTTATTTTGAAGTGCCATTTCCCGCTGTAGAGCGAGTGCATAACACAGAGCTACTGGACACAGACAGCAAACTAGCTTGACGACATGGCTAAACGCAAGTATGACGCTTGAATATATTTTAAACTGTGTGGACCTTGAACTAATGACTAAGGAGAAATCTGGACCTCTTGGCTGAACCATTTGGGAACCACTGGTTCAGATTAGTTCATGGTATAATCATGGAGTCCAAACAACACAGGGTCAAAAGCTAAATCAAGCCCAGATGGGATGTAACTGTAACAAGAATGTGTGTGTACTTTAACATATAACTGCTCCAGTTCAGTGACTGGTTTCAACAGCTGTTGTTCAGTTTATTCCTCACCTGGCATATTCCTCTCTGATGATCTTCAACACCCGTCTGATCATGTTTCCAACAGTGGTCTCCGATGGCTGAGCGGCGGTCATCCTCCTCCCCTCTTTACGGATTATTTCCATCAGATCACCTGGGACAGAGAACAGTTTCGTGGACATAAGACACCTGTAAATACTAAAGCTTGTGACAAGTTCAACCTGTGACTCAATCTACTGTTGTTAATCCGTCTTTTTATGGTTTTAATCCCATCTCCAACCTGCACAGCATATCGTTAATTTGTATTTTTTTTTTGTCTCCGTGCTGGCTATAGCCGTGGCCAGAGGTATTATGTTTTCGAGTTGTCCGTCTGTCCGTCCAATCCTTGTGAACACGATGTCTCAAGGATGCCTCAGGAAATTCCCTCAAATTTGGCGGTGTCAGTGTGACCTCACAAAATATGTTTTTGGCCATAACTCAAGAATTAATATGCTAATTATGACAAAACTTCACACAAATGTCTACCAGGATAAAATGAAGTGAAGACCTTTTATACACAAAAGGTCAAAGGTCAACTTCACTGTGACATCATTATGTTCTGCATAAAACACCTTTCTGGATATTATTCAACATCATATCTCAGGAACAGAAGGACAAATACTTGATCATTTGGTGAAACTCATCTTGGGTGTTCACCTTGAAACTGCTGACTTTACAGATCTTCTGTGCTGTTGGAGTGATAATATGTGTGGTGCATCCATGTTTTCACTGACATGGATGTAGACTGTAGGAGAAACTTGATTGGTGTGCAGAGATAGACAACTGCGGGCCGTAATTCTAGTTATTTTTAATTCATACTTTACATGAATGGAGAGTGTAACACATAGAGACACAGACTCACTCTTCTGTACAGTTTGCTTTTGATTATTAATAAATAAACATGGTATTCTGTATTCTAAATCAGATGCATTGCAGTGACTTGCAGTGATATTGTTTTTCCTCTGCACATATATTTTATTTTACTATAAACACACACATTATATACTATATAGAGATGTATTTTACTATGTGTGTATGACAATATATTGGGCACACAATAAAGCTCTATGTGTACTGTATTAGACTGACTAGTCTCATATAGGAAACAAAACTATTCTATCTATTTGCTCTCTCTGCAGTTAACTTGATTGGTTGCCCCCAACACACCTTCTCTTTCTGTTCAACTCATGTTAGTCTGAATATTAAACTATTACCACACTTCTGACAGCTGTTGCAGCAGTTACAACAGGTTTGACAAAAGTCCACACTGCTCAGCTACACCGACAGCTTTCATACTTTCTCCCTGCACTGCTATAATGTCCGAGCTAAACTGTAAATGAACAAACAGAGCAGTGTGAAGTACCTGCGCTGCTCCACCGAGCCTGGGCTGTGATTCTGCGGAGCAGGGCTGTCGTCTCCCGGGCTGTCTCCCCTGAGCCCCGCAGCGGTCCCGTCCCGCTGCCTCCGCGCTTCAGGTCGGACAGAAACGCTTCAACTCTCTCCGTCAGGTCTGTTTCTTTGTCTGGACCCGGCATGGCTGTTTTAAAAACGATCAGCTGTCAGAGTAAAGACTGGAACAACTCAGTATTGCTAGCATGCAGATGTTTTGACGTGATGCGGAAGTACTTCTGGAACACTTCCGGGTGATAATGACAAGGCTTTCATCCTATTGGTGGAGCAGTTCACGTGATGTTGCAACTGGTTGCAACAATATCGCGATGTGTGGAAAACACCAGCTGTGAATTTGGAAGTTTTAAAGTATTTTATAAGCTCTCCATGAGCTCTCTGGACTGCTAAACTTTGATCAAATCGCCGTTTAGTATGGCTTAGTGTGAATTTAATGTGTCAGGTGTTTTTACAAAGACTTTTAACGCGGCTGGATCACTCAGAGCAAGACACCGGTGTAATGACAAATTATGTGACCCCTCCAGAATCTGCTCCAGTTAGTTAGATGCCCGAAAATCGCCTGTAAATCATATTTGTCTTGCACTTAAGTAAGTATGGAAGGGTCATGATCAATGTCTTACTTATTTTAGCTTTTAATCACAAAGCAAAATTTATTAAAACCACATCCATCTTTATTGGCTACTATAACGGAATTCAACTTCAAATGCAACTTAACACCAAGTCCTTCAAATTAATAAATGTGCAACAGACCTCTATAGATTAATCAGTGATGAATATATTAAACAATAAAATATTTATTTTAAATCGCTTGTCCAGCTTTATTATATCTAAATTTTATTTACACTATGCTCAATAATGATATATTTATGGTTGATTTAAAGTTTATTATGCTTAATTTATCCTATTTTGTGCCTTTTTTGGTTTTGTCTTTGTGTTTTGTTTCTCTGCTTTTCTGTTCACTTCATCCTGGAAGATGATAAGCATTTGATATTTGCCTTGTTATGTTTGTACATAAAAGTACAATTAAAAAAAAAAAAGATTAGTATCTCAAAATTCTGAGAAAAAGCTTTCTTGGGGAGAAAAATGCATTCAGAAAAACAAAAGCAGTATTTTTTTCATAATGTTTTCTATTTCTCAAAGAAATGTAAATTTGTAAATATAAGGTGTTCAAATTTAGACTGATTTTCTTTCAGTGTAAATCACTTTTTTAATCTTAGCCCAAAACAGGATGTCCCAACCATCCAGAGGAGGCAGATTTTTGGGAAAATGCACTCTCTGCACATTTAACAAAATTGTGGCTTTCACATTTGAGTTGGTTGGCAGGCACCTGTATCTGTTCAGGGATCAAGTTTTTTTTTATTTTATTTTATTTTTTATTTTTTTATCATTAGTAAGTTTCTTTGTAATTCTCTTTTTATTGGTTTATAAAAGCAAAATAAAATATGTTAACAAAATCCACAACCAGTAAAACATGAGGACCTTGAGCATTAAATTAAATTAAGGAGTAGAGTTTTAATTTTGATTAGAATAAAATGTTTTACAGGTTTTAACATAAATAAAACCATACCATAAAATAAGGATAGAGAAAAAATAACAGATGGATAGATTGTGCTAACAAGGATGTTCAATCAAGACATATTTGGAAATTTATTTTGTGTCGATACAAAAATGTCCCAACCTACCCGGCTCTCCCCTACACTTCTGTTAATAACGAATGATAAAGTGAGCAGAAGTTTTACCCATTTAATTCAATTAATCTTAAGTTTTTAATTCTTAGAACTTGATTTAAATGCCATTTTATTATTTATTCATTATTTATTTATTTTGAATGAAACAAATATTCAGAAATTACTAAATAAACTGCCTACAATTGTAATATAAACTCATCGGAAAAGTAAAGTATAAAGTTTAATGCATGCAGCATCGTAGAAGTCTTTTTCCCCTATTATTTATTATTAATATACTGTATGTATTTTAGTGTTTCAGTATTTTTAAACCTCAGGAAACAAAACATGTAACACCTAAAATTCTTTAAGTAATAAGTCTTTGCTGTTTTGCTGTCCTTTGCAAAACTACAATGTTCATATAATATACTGAACACAAACTCTCCTGTGGGTTAATTAAATGAGGATTACTGTATCCTTCTTCCCTTGTGTTTAGCCATGACATGACTAGGGATGGCAATCTCAGTCTGGCATTCATATCAGCCATAGCTATTTTCTAGGTTTGGTATTAGCAAATATTAGCTTCCTAACCAAGATGGTGAACATGCTTAATATACCTGATTTAGATTTCATGCAGAGAGATCATGCAGATCAACTCTGCCATTGTTTTGGTTGTATCCCAAAGGTGCTGCATGCATAAACATGAACTGGTTGTAGGATTCTGGGGTCATTGGCACTTTTTTTAAAAAATATTCCAGTTGTTGCATATGTAATTTTGTTCTTGTTCTTTTGCCTTCGTGAGAAGTTTTTCTTCTTAGGTCAAATATTCTGAAACTCGTCCTGGTGACGTTTCAACCTCACCCATGAGCATAACAGGAAACAAGTGGTTTTGATGTTTAGCTGCAGTATCTTCTTCTTGTGATCTAATCGGGAACACACCATGAAATGAAGAGGATGTCACGGGTTCATTTGCAGCCGTAGAGTATCTGTATCTCTTACCTTGGGGGCAGCACTGCGGCATTGTGGGTGACGGTGACACTTCTGAAATGACAGGGATGTGTTTTTGTTGGGTTTGTGTTTTTTTGCTGTCTTAGTGGACGATTTTGTTTTGGCATCATTATATGGTGGCTCCTCGTCTAAGGTGGAGGTCATCAGAGGATTACGTAGTACTGTAACAGGTGAGGTGATGGGAGTCTCATTGGTGATCAAACTACGATTGTCATCAGTCAAATCCAAAGATTTCAGCTGGTGAATTGAGACAGTAGGAGAACAGTTTCTCCCTCATAGCCAAAGTCTGACTGTCGAAGTCTCTCATAATAGGTTTTAATTTCAGCCTGGACGACAACTGCAAACAAACAAGAGTCATTTGAGGGATCATATTGACCCAGGATGTCCAAAACCTGCTCTAAACCTAAAGTAATGATGGGAAATCACACATAGCATTGGTGACTAACACATCTATCTTGAGTCTTTGTATTGTCTCACTAGTTACAATTGTGACTGGAAAGCTGAATGGATAGCCTCTTGACTTCTAAAGCATATGTGGAACAACAAAACTCTTTGATGTATCAAAGTAATAACATGTCTCACTCACAGTGTTGTGGAGCTTTGATGACACAATGAGCGTCTGTACTGAAGCTCTGTAAAATGCGGTTAGGTGTTTGTTCAGGAAGGATATGCTCCATTTTTCTCCTGTTGCTATGGAGTTTAAACGTACTTACCGAAAGTTGCTGTGGATAAAAGCAAGTTCGAAATGAAGGTAATGACTCCATCCTCTCTTCAAAGTGCACCAGGATGTCAACAGCCGGGGTCATGTGACCGTTCAGACCTTACAGGTTTAACTGCTCAAATCTCTTCAGGACAAGTTGATCATGACGCACAATAGGAAGTAAATTAATGGTTTGAAAATAGCATTTTTATTTTTTATTGGTCTCTATTGTGACTGGCAGAGCAACTAATGCTTTGCGTCATTCAATTGTAACAAAAAATCTGGAACTATTCTGGATATTTGTCAATTTTAACACTTAATATTATATTTCTATTTCATCCTTTAGCAATATGAGCATTACAGCCTATCTGTGTGATGGTAAAATGCTTTTTGAAGAAATACTAAACAATGAAAATTCTTGATGGATTCAAGTAAAAGGGGGCAAACTCTCACACAACTCCTACAGTATAATCAGCTCTGGTTGTGCATTTCATTAAAATCCCACCACCAAGCTCGTTCATTGGCCAGGAGTTCTGTTGTCACTCACCAACGCCTATCACAGAATTCAAACGCATGCCTTGCCCAGGAGCGCTACTGTATGCTAAAGTGTTTAATAGTACAGTTTGGGAAGAACTCAAGGTACCCCAAATACCCCAGATCCCAATCTGATCAAACATTTGTGGGACGTGCTGTTACCCCAGAGGTACCCCCGATCCACCGTGGGGCCTCCTTGGACAGGACTCGGCTCTGATCTGTCAAGGCACAAACACAGGACCTCTGAAGGGTGTCCTATAGTGTCTGGCACCAGGGCGTTGGCTTCACATCTTTTGGGTCCTGGGGTTGTGAGGTGGGGTAATGGCACTTTCCACAGATGTTTAATCAGACTTATCAGGGATTTGGGGAATTCGAAGGCCAGGTCAATGCCTTGAGGTCTTTGTCATGTTCCTCGTGCCACTCCTGAGCAGTTTTTGTGGTGTGGCATGGTGCATTGTCCTGCTGAGGGGCCACTGGGTACATGGTCTGCACTGGTGTTAAGGTGGGAGGGGCGTGTCAGGTGGCAGCCACATAGATGTCACAGCTCAAGGTTTCCCAAAAGAACACTAGATCGTAACAAGATGATTAATGTTCACATCACCTATCAGTGGTTTTAGTGTTTTGGCTGATGGGTGTATAAGACCATTTGGGAGATGAAGCATCCCTTTTAAGTCTAAAACCACCTTTCAGACCCACATATTAGCTTTAACAGTAAAATAGATATTAGACTGCACCATAACTAATGTAAATCCATCCAATATTTTATTGAATAAAAGCCCAACACAAATTTACAAAATTTATCAGTCAACATAAAAATCATTGATTGCGCAGTGCGCATGTCCATTGTTAAAAATGTACCCATGACAGATGCCTCAATTAATCCCTGTCAGAAACAATCTGAATATTTGCAACCACCCACATTCTCATGTAACCCACACCTCAGAATATTTGGAAAAAAAAAGAAGCACGCTGGATGGATCTGCACTGTAGTTGGGAGGTGACACTTTGAAAGTTGCAAAAAAATAATTAAATTTACCAGTGTGTGAGGAAAAGGGGCACGTGACTGAAAGGAAATTTCAGAAAGTGTTTGCACTGCCTATTTTACATTTCCTGTCAAAACCTCCACCCACTGCACTCTGACATTAGAAACTTGCATGAGTATATATGAATATTATCAAAGAAGTTGGGTAGTTAACTGACTCATAGCCATATACGAACAATACGACGCTGCAAACTCCTTCCTAAGGACAAGGTTTTTGGTTTCTGGCTACTTTTAATTTGTGACAAATTAATATTCAGGTGTTTCAAAAACAAAACTAGAACGTGCAAGAGTTGATAGAAGTGACCTAATTTATAACCAAGAGGATATTTACTCTGACAACTCACAACCCCCCAAAAATATACCTGTAGAAGCAACTAAGTAGCATTTACAATATGAAAACAAACTAAAGACACGGTTAAATTTAGCTACCAAACATGTATGCAAATTAAGTGACATAACACAGAAGTTCAGTGGTTGCCAATTTTCTCATGGAAGTAACAACACACCACTTTTTCAAAGAGCCTTCACTTGATAAAAGGGCACCAAGGATCTAGTTTGCTTGGCATGGCAAAGAATGTGAACATCAACAGAAGGGCAAAAAGACATTCGCTCATGGCACATCCATTCAAACTGAGCTCAAAATCAAACATCACTGTTCAACTGGTTGAAGGAACAAGTTCTTATTCAGTAAGCTGCAACATTCAAAACAGTGCAGACAGAAACATGAAGCACCATGAGACGGATGTATCTCACTAACGCAGTGACATACATGTCTCACAGTGCATTTCTCCCTACAGCGCTTTTCATGTTTAAATCTACTAAATAAGCAGGTGAATCTTTTTTTTTTCTCAGAGGACAACCTTGGTACTCTCTCTTACAGCTGTGAAAACTAGAAATTGAGCCCCTCAACCCCACTTGCTGTTGTTTGCTGAAGCTAGTCCAAGGAGGGTGGATGTTGGGATGTGTTGGCTGACCGGCGGGCAGCTTTCCCCCGAGGTAAGGAGCTAGGGGCCGCTCTACTCGATCAGCTTCTTTGCCTTGAAGAAGCGCCGCAAGTAGAAGACCTGCCATGTGGCCAGCCCAATGAGACAGCACATGGAGAATATGCTGAAGTACAGCACACGTGTGTTGGTGGACTCTGCAGAGGGGTGGGAGAAAGAAGTAGGCGTTTTAGTGGTCAGTCACTCACACTTTTTGTTCATACAATGAACTAAACAGAAACTTTGGTCAAAAAAACAAAACAAAACCCTGAGAATTCTTGAAGCTGGGCAGACACTGTGTGATTTTATCAACCTTGTACGTGTGTTAATGCACACTAGATGTTTTCTGCTCACACCAAACATTAACACAGATTCCCGGGCCAAGTTTTGTCCACAGACAATTTGAGGAATGCACCCATTTATCGGCTGAACACTGGTACTAACCGATCTTCACCCTGTTGGTTGCCATCGGCCCATTGGCAAATACGATGACATTCACCGTTGGCAGTGGTTGAGGATTTTCACACTCAAAAGCAGGGCTCAAGACTAATAGTGTCCCTTCGTCCCGGGACAGGACAGAGATCTTGGCTGAGATGTCTTCGTGACATAAGGATGCAGTAAACTCACTATCAAGCATCAGGTGACGCACACCATTTTTCCCTGATAAAGCGACATTGTGAACAAATCTATGTCCAAATCGGCAGAAGAGGAGCTAGTTAACGTTTGCTGTTAGTAGCCAGTGGTCGCAACTAAAAGCGAAGACTCAACAGCACGCACATCCAAAATCAATAAATACTGGGTGCTGGACAGAAGAACAAATACAAAAATACAAAAAGAGGTTCGCACACTAGAACGGCTCCTTTTGGAAATTTGAATCGCATCACCGCATGTGACATGTCAGGCACCGGCCCTTGACAAGTGCACAATGGGTGCATCCCGAATGTTGATGAAAAGAAAGATAGGCATTGTTACCTACTCACCGCAGCTGTGCTATGAACTAACTAAAATTGAAAAGAAAAAATATGGAGCAGCAGACGACTGGATGGTGCAGACAATATGGTCTGTTTTTTTCCTCCGCAGCAAAGTTCGTTTTCATATGACAGTCAACACTTCACTTTTAGCCACAACATGTAAAATACTACTACTCAAATTATACTGAAATAAGCTCACTACTGTTCATAATGGCTCTTCTGACTGTAGCAGTGTGGGAAAATGGATGGTGGAACAGCTCAAACTGCAAGACAGTCAAGCAGAATTTCTGACATGCCAGAAATCCATCTGCTTAACCAACTGTTAATTAATCAGGAGCTGCGACCCTCCTAACACTGCACATCCAACAACAACCAGTGTGACAGAAATTTGGCCTGATTGTAAAACTAGTTATGACCGACCAATTTTGGGTTACACTTGAGCTTAATCCATCGTGTCTGCCCAGTTCCAGACAACAAGGATGCACATTGTTATTCATACATTCATGTGCCGTTCAGCAAAATTACTAATTGTGTTGTTTTCTTACCATTGGTGTCCCTCATCTCCTCCTCTCTCTTCTTCATGTAAGCAAAGTCATTGACGATGGACTCCGACAGGTCCTCCAGTCGCCTCAGCTCGACCTCGAGAGGCTTCAGCTTCTCCACCTTGGCGATCTGGGGGGACAAAACAGAAGCTATTTAACAACAGCAACAGTGATCTGAGAAACTGACGGTTGAGAAGATGGAACTGCTCCTTAAAAGAGTGCCTTTATACACTTTGTCCAGCAGGTGTCACTATAAGCCTGCGTAGTCAGTCAAGTCCAGCACCACACATCACAAATGTGCCTCAAGGCAGCGTACGCACCTTGTGTGTTTTAACAAACTGTGGTTGGCCATTTACTCCTGTTCATTCAGGCTGGTGAGACACTTGCCTTTTGATGTGTGGTGTGAACTGAGCAGCTGCACCACCTGAGAAGGTGGAGCAAGAAATGGACCAACCACAGGATTATGTGATATCAATGCGTGACGTGTACAACTTTAAATGCTGAGGTGAACTGATAACGAGGTTTATCTGCTGATTATGGTGACTGTTTCCCCTCATGCTGTGGCGCAGGAGACGTCCTGTCTGTCACTTTACGTATTTATTTTATTTACAGTCCAGTTTCAGTTTTAGCTTATGACGCACACAACTACTTCTGCATGTGCTCTTTTAGCACGACTTCCTGTCAGACACAAGAATAAACTCTGTGGTGTAGTGTTGATGATGTAGGTCAGGTCATGACACCTGCCCAGTGAATCTGTTACCTGTCAATCCATGTGAGTTATGTTTGTGAACACTAAATGAACAAAAACTAAACAATGTTGCCGTCATTCTTTGCTGGGACCAAATGAATCAAACCATTGTCTTAAATTGTGCAACAGGCCCAGACATGGCCATTTGCCAATTAGGAAGCTGCATTGTAAAATCTGTCTGAGGTGCAGCATGCAGCATCTGCCAAGAACACATTCTCAACCACTCTGTAACAAAACAGGGACTCGCTCCAGCATATTTTAAAAATACTAATACGTTAAGTACTGAACAGCCTGCAAATTCATCCTAAGCAACACACCCATCTACGTAGGTGAATACAATTTCAGCTCCACCCTCCTGCCTACAGACAGGCAAGCCCACTTGAGCTCTTCTTGAGCATCCACCTACACACTCCCTCAGTAGAGAAGAGCGTCATGTTCGTGCAGCATGTGTGGGAAGGGGGGGCGATTCTCAGCTCACAGGGCTTTGTCACTTCTGTAATCTGCACTTCTTATAAAGTGTTGCCTGAGGCAGCCACGGTGCCAAGTGCTACCCATTCAAGTGATGATGCACGACGATGTGTCCCTATTTAGGAATTATTGAACATTGTGGAGGAAAAGAACCTCCTCCACCAATGTCCCTGTTTTCTACACCGGTACGCCTCAACGTCACTATCATGTTTAGACAAAGGACACTTGGTAATGCAGATAAAACAACACAAGGCATCCACATTGCTGCCATCATGAACAAGTGCTTAATCTGGCATAAATGCACATGAAGTACTGGAGCAGGATATTCTTGTTTCCACAGCGCAACATGATTTATTAATCTCGTGACGTCATTGCTTACTTTGTTTCAGCGTAACAGTTGCAGGGAAAGATTTGTGTGTTTCTTGAATCTGAACTCACCAAGTGGGTCAATCTGCAATTTTTGTATTTAGGACATTTGAATGCCCTCTAACACTTTTATCAGTCTAAGAAATGCTGGCAATTGATGAAAACAGACCTGCAGCTTACTAGTTTTCCAAACCAGAATAGTGAATATATGTTGTGAAACCTCTGCCGCAAGACCAATGTCCCACATCTACTGACCTAGTCTACAAGCTGCAGACAGACTGGCTTTATCCGCAGTGTCTGTATGATTCTACAAAAATAATAAAATGGTTACCTCTTCATAGTTTTTGGCCTCCACACCATGCTTCATGTCCAGATTGACCAGCTGGTCAGGCACTCTTCCAGTCCCTGATTAAAGAGGAGAGATTTTTGCATAATAAGCAAAAGGAATATTTTAAAATTGTGTTCACTCACTGTGCCATGTAAACCTAATCTAGTTCCAGAACTGCAAAAGCCTTTATTTACTATATTCATTTCACTGTTTTTTTCATTTATCATTTTTCAGTATGAATCATTAGTTTACACTCATTCCTTCCACATTAACAAGAATGCAAAGTCCTTTTGCCTTGCTTAAACTACTACTGTGCTCATGATAATCATTACATAAAACATCAAACATGGTTAATTTCCATAACCTCCCATCTTTAATGTCATGACCATATATTCATATCACATCAACAAGAACATGACCAAAGAGTTATATATCATTGCCCATTTCCTTTTTCTTCCTTATTATTTTTCAGGCTTTTGCCTTCATTCGATAGGACAGCTGTAGCATGTCAGGGGGAAAGAGGGAGATGATGAGCAGCAAAGGACACAGCCTTTGTACATGGGGCACCCGCTGGGTACTGTACTGGGTGCCCCACCATTATATTTCTAAACAAAGTTGAGAAAATGTTCGGACACTCAGATTGTTGCTCCTGCTCAATGATAAAGACAAACTAATCGTGTGTGTTGATAATGGCTATAGACTTTTGGATACCTGTTAGTGAAACTAAAATAATGACACTGACTTTGATAGGTCTGTAATGAATTTTAATTTGTGCCTGTGCTTCGTTTTGGGGGGGTTAACACACTTACCCATGGGTGATTTGCTCTCAAAGCACACCTCAAACATGTCATAGTCCTCTGTGGTGAATGCAAACTTTCCTTTTGTTGCATCTTCCTTGGAATAAAGAGTGTGGCTGGAGGAATCTGTGATCTACAAGATAAGAGGAAAATAATGGAAAAAATGTCAACTGTACTGCTGCTAATGTTGTTAAAATATTGCTTTATCAATATCCATTTGAAAGTCTTTCAACACTCATTTCTGCAAGTATTAATACACAGGTGGCAAATGTGCTTTCTCGCCATCTCTTATTGTGAATGTTTACAATAGTCATACTGCTGTTCTCTGCTACTGACCAAGACAAGAAAAGCCATAGTTGTCAGGTTATAGCCTGGCTATAGTGATCTTTAAATTAACAACAATGTATCAAAACTTGATATTTTTTTCAAGTATTGTCTAAAAATTAAATTAATCGATTAAATTAATCAGTTGCCAATAACTGTCATTGATTCCAGCATCTCAAATGTGAAGATATGCTGCTTTCTCAGTTTTATATAATTGATGTTATGGTGGAATTGGTTGCATAAAACGGGCATTTAAAGGATTTCAGCTTGGGCTCTGCAATGCATTTGACATTTTAAATGTCTGTGTCCTTTTTGTATGCTAAAATACTCAACTGATTAAACCATATAATAAAGCTAAGGGCTACTCACAGCTCCAACTGGCTGCATTAAAATGTGTGTGAATTATTAATCAGGAAATAAAATTAAGTCATTAAATACAGCCGCCCAGTAATGTTGATTTTATTTGGCAGCTGTTATAAGATGGCGACTGATTTAAAGAACCTTGACAGGGTTTTTTAAGAGGATGTAATGGACAGATATCATTGATTAAAGTAAGGAGGACCTCGTTCATTTGAATAACACAAGTGTTGCATACAAGCTGTCGTTGACATGTAGCTTAGGAGGCTAACGTGCTAACGTCCCTAGCTTGTGACTGTTAGCTAAACGGCCGGTAAGACTGACGTGTAACAGCAGTAGAGCGCAGCCGATGGCAGTGACGGGATTATTCCACATGATATAACACACACCAATTGTGACATAAACGCCCACAGTGTGGAATTAAACGTGCTTTCATTGGCGTCAGAGTAATTTCAGTTTATGACAGAATTAATTCTTAACGATAATGTTAGCAGGCACTGACGTTAGCTAGCTAATTAGCAACTAAAACCAGGAAGACGTGTTTCTCGAGGCCTAGGTTAGCTACGATGCTAACAACAGTTGTCACATAATTCAGCGTCCCGTCATCAACAGTTGGGACTATTTTAACACGAGCTGGAGTATTAGCTTGTAGCGGCTGGTGTGCTTGAATACAGACATTGACAGACTGAAGCCATTTCGGCCTCAGCACCATCTGGTAACGTTGACAGTAAGCTAGCCGCAGGTCTGTGCTCACCTTCAGATTAGTTTTGGTGTTCGCCTGTTCGGTTATTTCATACTCCCCCGTGACCAGGACGTCTTTGTGGATCTCCTCCCGTAAACACTTTCTTGAGTTGACCGGTAAAAAGAAGGAAATAGAAAATACAGATTCAATAAGAACCGGTAACAACAGTAGCGCAGCGAGTCGAGCCATGGCTGCCCTCAACCAACCGACCAACCAGACCGTGCCAGCCAACCAGCTTAACACCGAGTTCCAGCTCACACAACCGGCCTGACTGGGCCCTCCAGCGCCGCCGCTGACCTGGAGGGAGAAGTACGCTACAACCACCGACACTCCCTCCCGTGAGGTTAAAGTGAGTTCAACCTGCGTGGGTATGACTGGATAAAAAAATCAGTTGGGTCCTCTGGATGTTTGAGCAGCTGCCCCAGAGGTGTAGATTTCGGGGGAAACACAGGAGACACATTCCCCTCAATATCTGGAACATGTACAGGGAAGAACAACCTGTCATCAAAGGGGAACACCACCTAAATTCAAAATTACAATATGTTATTTCAATGTCCTAGGAAAGTTTACAACATTTGTGAACATGAGCTAACATTGGCAAACCATTTGATTTCTGTTGTCATTTTAAGCCATAACTACAATGTTTAAATATATACATATATATATAGTTAAACGCAGTGGTCCGACCTATCTGACATTTCTGCTGTGGTTATTTTATGCACTTTTGTGCTTTGTTATCATGCTTGATAAACCATATCTATTATCGTGGAAGCTAAACTATACTGCTGAGGAGAGGGTAACAGCAAAATATATTTTGGCCACCTAAAAAAAACCAATATCTGAGTTGCTGTAGGCTAAATTTGAATATTTGCTCTGCTTTACCTTACTTACTAACCAATCGAGGCAGCAGTAGACCAGCAACTCAGTGTTCTGCGAAGTAAAATAACTGTTTTTGTCAGTGGAGTCCGGCGGCTTTGATGTAATGGCTTCAGTTAGTCGTTGGAAAAGATGGTCTGAAAGCAAAGTGGTGAAAATATTATAAATATAGCTAACACTTAAAGAATATTGATTTTTATTAGGTGGGCCTTCTTAATGTGGCTGTTTGATTTTAATGTATGTGATGCATCACAAATTAGAATTTTAGCACTCTAGTTTTTGGAGGGAAGGTGCAGCAGATCCACATGGCGCTCAGGGCCAGTGGTTATGAAACAATGATAAGAATCAAACCACAATGTAAGACCAGGACAGACAGTGCTAACCCACCAAAAGCATCCCAGTGTGAGTCCCAGGCTGCTGAAACATCTAACCAAAGCCTTCAAGTCACAATTCCCTTACCACATACCATGCAACATCTTAAGATCTCTACTGGTTCTCCCTGAAGACAGAACCCAGAGAGGAAAACTTAAGTGGAGCTTGAGACATGCAACATCTGTAGGGAACACTACATCAATGCAAAGGCAAAGACCCTGGACAAGAGTCTGAATGAACACCAGAACATTAGTTATCTGCAAATTACAGCACTGATGGGAAAGGGCTCAAAGTCTTTGTCCAGCAGTTAATAGATGGCTGGAGAAAGATGGTGGTTTTTGATCTTTTATGATTCTCCTAACCTTAGTCTTGCACTGCCTGGTCCTTAAGGCAGGGTAGACCAGCATCTATGGTGTATTCAGAGGAACAAACCAGTCTTATTGGGGGCTGTTTCCATACCGGCCAGTAATGTTACCCGTCAGGACGCTCTTGATGGTGCAGGAGTAGAAATTCCTCAGTAAGTGAGGAGACACTTGGAATTTCCTCAAGTGTCTGAGATGAAACTGTCTTTGCTTTGCCTCTCTCACCACTATTATTACTATTATAACCTTTATTTAAACAGGGAAGGCCTTTGAGAGCGAGCTCTCTTTTACAAGGACGCCCTGATTACAGTAAATATACAACAACAGAGGCACACAGAAGTGATAGTATACAAGAACAAGTTATAAAACAATAAAAGAATCCAAAGGTTACAATATGTAAGGACAAGGACGTCAGCATAGGGGACAACGTCAGTTGACAGAAAACACGCATTCATGCTGTTTTACGTCAGTCAGAAGGGATTTGAATTGATTAAAAGGGATTAGCTTGTCTAATTTTACAAGCTTCTGCAGATTGTTCCACTTGTGTGGCGCGCAGTATTTAAGAGCCAGTTTCCTGGTGTCAGTATTAACATGATGATTTTCGAGAACCAAATACTCTTGGGAGCAAGTACAGAGGGAATTTGTTCTATGGATTAAAAGGCATGAAAGATACTCAGGTAGTTTGCAAAGGTGCTTTGTAAATAAATAGCAGTGCTGTTGTCATCTCACTGCCAATAACTGCAACCCAAACTTCTCATACAACAAACAATGATGCGTTCTAAAGCCCTCTACATTTATAAACCTAAGGGTGGAATGATCGACTGCATTGAGAGGTTTATTGATTTAAGTATTTGCTTTCTACAGTCCTGAGTCATATATGCTTCATTTCTACAGAAAAATGTCAGTATGCTTTTAAATACTTAGTCAGTTCATTAATGTCTATTAAAACAGATGTCATCAAGCCAGAACCCAAGGTTTCTATAAGAGAACACTCATTCAAATGGTGTCCCATTAAGGAAAGTATTATTCACATCAGTCAAACTGTTTGTCAGTTTTCCAGAGAACAAGATAGATTTGGTTTTATCTGAGTTTCACAGTAATTCAAGATCATTTACAGTTTGCTGTACTGAGTCACTGAGTCAGTATACAACGCCCAGGTCAAGCCCTCAGTGATGTGGACACCAAGGTACTCGAGCTGTCCACCCTCTCCATAGTTCTTTCGCTGCTTCTTCTTTAAGTCTATGATCACCTCCTTAGTTTTGCTAATGTTCAGGAGCAGGTTGTTGTCCTAAAACCAGGAGGTCAGAGGCCCGTACTACAAAGCCAGTTCAACTTACCCAGGATATCTTCTTGTTATCTGGCTTGACTAACCCTAACATTGTCCGTCTGGATAACGGGAGCAAATTAACAGTGTGTGGATTATTTTACTAATAAAATATTATCTGTCTTGTTATTTTGAGCTGCAGTGATGGAATCAGAGAGTAAAAGTAGCAACACTGTCACTGTGGACAAAAATAAACTTTGTTTGATTTCAAATCCTGCTAAAATCCTGTGTTTAGTGTGTAAACAATCTCTCCATTTGTTAAAAGCTCTGTACTCAAACCAGTGGAAACAGAGCCCTGGAGCAATGAAATGATTCTACCAACCTATAACAGCATATAGGCTACTCTTTTATACCTGTCTCCCGGACTTTTGTCCATGGATGCTTTTTCCCTTCTGTGATCTGATTGGTCGTCGTCGTCGTTATCGTCGTCTACTTCTTTCAGGCGGGCCTTACCAGTACATATATTCACATTGACCACCTAAGAGAACAGAGACAGGGTTTACAATCTCCATCATAAGATAACACCTGAGCTAGCTTGATTTGCTGAAGAATACAGTGAAATGCAGTTGAAAGCTCTGTAAGCTAGTGACGCAACCTTTGAGTTTACATTACTTTGATACATTTTGATACACTTATTGCACCAGGTGTATTTCTGATTGCAAACTTCAGATAGGGACAACCTGACCTCATGTTTACTGAAAGAGGACAGTACAAGAAATACAATAGACAGTAAACTACAAATATGCCCTATCACCATGTGCACTCAAGCAGTACAGCACACAGTACAAAGGGCCCAGCAATGCAATGGAGCAATGTATCATAACATAGTGGTGGGCTCACTAATTAGAGTGAAAATACAGTGGATGTGTTTTAAGCTTTGTGCAGAAAGGAACGGTTCCTGATAAAATCTGAACTGCCCAGAAAGCAAATAGGCTTGGAAGCAACCACAGTCTCTTGTGTCAATACAGTTTAGGCACTCTAACAGATAGAAGCCCTGGTTTGAAACAACAACAACATCACTACAAACACAAAACTCAGTTAAGTCAATGAGTTTCTAGTACCAGACTGCAGCACATTTTAAACCTGGGTCCCCCTAGTGGGTCAAAACGGCCACATTCCTGAGCCTAATAATGAGGGAGGCAGAGTGTGGAGAGACACGTACTGACATGTGAGTTCAAGGTGGTGAAATCCACAGCAGATAAATCAGGCGCTTTCATTTTATTAGAGAAGAAAAAACAGCAATCTTAGATAACAGTTTGTGGCACTGGATGTTTTTCAAATCGAGATGAATACACAAATACCTCTTTGCAGGCCCTTGACACCAGTCAGGGTCTGCTGTGGTAGTACTGGTAGTACTGTACTGTACTCAATGTGAGATAAAGTCGTGATTGGTCTCTGTCATAAGAATAAAAATGTGATCCTGTGTCATACAATATAAACTCTGAAGGACAGTAGAGATGTACTTTAGCTGGATGAGCAATGATTGGTATATTTTTATTATTGTATATTGTTAATACTGCAGTTATAAGATTAGAAACCATCTGTTTTCATTCTACTGTGCTAGTCTTCTAAGTATTCACAATTATCTTATTGATACTTGATCAATTTTCATGTAAATATGTCTTTAATATTACAGTAACTGCATAATAGTCCACCCTGTATATGATAATGGTAAATCCTGGTTACGAAACAGACATATCATGCACAGTGTTGGCTGGGGTATTTTGAAAATCCCAAAAGCTATTATTTTTCTGTCAGCAGCTCAGGGATTACCCAATTACATATGATAGAGCTGTCCAGTTTCCAGGGAAACATCCTTGTTACTGATCCCACGAGACGAGACGAGGACACGCTGCTGTGTGGGGAGTCTGGCACTAAGTGAACAGTAATTATTGGATAGAGAAATCCCTCCAGCATTGTAGCTTAGTGCGTCAAACAGCCGCTAAGAATAGCAAGTCGTACACTCCTCCATGCTAGGGAGATTTTAGGCGAGAAATGAAATTCACTAAACTTTCATGTACCTATGACAAATCCACATTTTTACATAGTTTAGTGAACTCCTGGTGATCTCCTGTCCTCGAGTTCATTATGAGCAATGTTCACTAAGTATGTCTAAGGGTGAGATGCAGTCTAGGTCACCTGGAAAGATACTACAATAAACTTACTATTGATTGACTAACCTTTTTATGACCTCTGGGCACTGATTCAGCATTGCATGTCATTATGAAAGTCCAGCTTTGCAGAGTGGAATACTTCCTTAAATCAGCATGCATGCTGACGCAAGTCTCTATACACACCCTCCAATTAACTGCCGTCATGCTAATCATATGTGGATGATGAAAGTAGTACAAACAAAAATCAGACCACACACTGATACCAGCACAGAATCCAGACTGAGTTCAAACCTACATCTGGTTTGTCATACAGTGTCACAGATGAACACACAGACCATGTCTGAAACTTAATGAATATCTGCACTGTGTCAGTAAAAGCAGTGGCACACTGAAGGTTGGAGGGAAAGGGCACGGCCACTGTGATACAATTGCTGCACCCTTGGCAAAAAAAATTAGAGGCAAACCTGTTTTTAAGAGGCTGTGGCACGCTCATTCTTTAAGATGGAGCAAAGACAGTGGTTTCTTGTGAAACTAGACAAATTATGACATCCAATGGTACCAACCAACGTCATGTTAGCTTACTGGGAAGGGAGCTAAATGTAACCGGTGGACTCTAGAGTTGTCTACGTTGTGTTGATATAAAGAGGCACAGTGTGGATATCTTCGGCCCCATCAAACACAACCCTACAAACTCAACCCCCTACACAAATTAAGCGACACCACATTATGTTAGCATAAAATGAACATAGCTTAACACAGTAAAACATGGAAATTACCACAACAGCAATGTTGCTTACCTCTCCCACTGAGCACAACAGCAAAAGGGGAAAGTTAAGACGGGAGACACCCCTTTATAGGTTGGGTACCCCAAAGGTGAACGTAGAGGTACAGAAACTGAGAATCAAATGTTCCACATTTTGAGTACAGAGGCGGAAAACTGGCATGGTGATTTTGAATTCTCACCTCAAGATATCTGATAAAAATGGGTTGTACAGGTACCCACGAGTCTCCCGTAAACTTGAGAGGGTTTGTATTGACCCTTACAATCGATGTAGTACTTCAAATTAAAGCCACATATTTGTCTTTTTAAGGAAAAGGACAACCAGCCTATTTGAAGACCAATGAATCGCCTATTGAAAAAAGGATTGTTGCCGAACTCACAACGTAAGTGTACCGGAATTAGTCTAAACGCACATCAGATGATTGGTAATATTAGCTGTAAAATAAGAAACCGAAGTGCAGGTGTAACCTTTGACTGACAGCATTAACGAATTCCCAACATTCAGTAATGGCTTTTAATTTTGGTGTGCCATCCCAAGATTTCAGTAGCCCCATCTGACTAATCCTATCAAAATTTTCTGGGGTTGCCTATGAGTAAAACAAAGACAGGAACATGTCAGGAACAGATGTCATTTGCTTCAGTGAAAGTGTAATTGGGTGTCATTGTAAATGCCCTACTGAGTAAGTGTATCACTCCGTCACTCAGACAGACTTTCAGCCGCAAGGGGAAGACGCTGAAGTATTCATGGTTTTGTGCAGCTTTCATATCCTCTCCCAACAAACGCAAGGTATCAGGGGATGGGTTTCCGAGCCAATCTTGGCTGCTGTCGTCGTGGCATGGAGGCGAACTCGGCTGTTTCTCATCATCGCTGTGCTCACAATTACACCCAGGCAGGGATCTCTGTCTGCCTCCCTCCCCTGCTATCCTCATATACTCATCATTTTCTCCTCTCCTCCTCCTGCCCTCGCCTCGCTTTTACTTTCCTCCTCTCTTTCTATCAGGCTTACGCTGCCTGATTCCTCCCCTGGGTTGCAGCACCGACGCAGGTTGGCGTCATAGTGGTCTAATTTTACTGCTGTTGATGCTGATGTTAAAAGAAGCAATAGGCACCTGCTATTTCTGCTGCTACCCCGTCTCCCTGGGGCCAGCAAAGAGGTATTAATAGACAGAGTTATTAGGCGCTGCATGGTCGCACACAGAGGCTCTGCTTAAGTGCAAAGGAAAACAGATAGGTACTCAGAATTCAGCTGTTACACAACACCACAGTGCTAACAGGCTTCTGCAAGGAAGTAGCATTGTACTTCTGCAACTTGAGTTCCCTAAACTATGTCAAATATTTTATTGTCTTTTATGATTGATGTTGCAGTTCGGTGGAGCAGGCCTGCCTCCATACAGGAAGTGCACTAACAGCTGCTGATATCCTGGTCGTGTTGCACAAAACGGGCGTGTCCACAATGGAAGGGCATAAACGTCAGAGTAAGTTAGTTATTGTGTGACAGTAGTCTTCCATGCTACATGTCCCTCACTCGCACACACACCACGCATTTCCTGTGTAAAGCCATTAAGCAATCTGCCTTCCGATAATTCTTGACATGGTGAAATATTGATAAAAAGTTAAGTGAGCAAGCGAGGAGGAAGACTGACAAGTAGAAGGGAGGGGAAGGAAAGGTTCAATGACAACAGGCGTAACAATAACATGAAATCAATAGATCACCGGATATGATAGTGATGAAACTTCATCAGGAAGCTTGATTAAACTCAGCAGCAAAGCATCACAAAACAGTCATGTTGATAACTCGCCGGGTTTCAATTGAAATGACATTCATCACTGACTATTGTGTCAGTAATGAATTTACCGTCTTTAAATTAACCCCCGGCTAACCTCACGTGCACCTGGACCATGAAGCTGTAAGATGAAATAAGGCGTCCAAATGTTCCAAATTTAACAAAAACCCTAAAAAAAAAAGGAAAATTTGAAAAGACTGGAAGGGAAGGGCGCATCTACTCATGAACGAGAAGCTCGTGCTTGTGACAGCGCAAGACGTAGACAATAATGTAGTCCTTCTCGGCTGAGCTGTGTCGTTAGCTAGCTCAGTGGTGCTAGGTGAGCTAGCAGTTCACGCATGCTTCCCTTTGTGCAGTGATACGATTGGCAGGTGTAGTATGGCAGAAAGAAAATAGTTCCTACGCTACTCTGCTCACAACAAGGTCTGTGGATTATCTTGAGTAACCAGGTCATAATTTCTGTTAAGAGACATAAATGTTGAGATTTTCAAAAGTACTTTTTGGCGTTTTGAGCACCACAAGCTGAGTGCCATGTAGTTCCCTTATATTTAAGAGAAGGCAGACATCTCTACAGCTAATATCTCAAACACTACACTCACACCAAAACAATCTAGATCAGGGATGTCAACCCATTGCACAATAACCTCTAAATTCCAGCAGCTTTAATATTTCCCCTTTTTTTGCGTAAAGAATTACATTACATTCTGTAGACGTTCATCCTTTTACAAAATAGATAAACAACCCGAGATGTCTTAAGAAATATAAGTGCAATTTCAACAGGATGTCTCAGCTTTTCCAAATTCAGTCAGTCTACTTCTTACTGTCATTAGCCTACATGTGCATTTACCTTGACATGTCCTGATACAGGTTCTTTCGAACTGAAGCTGCACATTGGCGATAGTTTTCCCAATTTTCAGTATCTTTTAACATGATCGCAGTAGGTATTCATTGTTATTTTAGAGGACTGTATTTTGCCTCTGCAGCAGATTTTTACATGAAGTCTGCAACATGTTGTTTAACTTGCTCCTGAAACCTGGCACCTCTTTAGGCCCTGACACACCAAGCTGACGGTTGGCCATCGGTCAAAGTCGGGCCGTCGGTGAGTGTCTCTCGCCCTAGTTTTTGCGGTGTGTCCCACACCGTCGGCGGCTTTTTGGCTGATTTAGCATGTTGAATCGGCGGCGGAGCTTGTCGGTGAGAGAGACCACTCTGATTGGCTGTTCAGGTTTTATTTCCTCGCCCCTGTAGCGAGTGAATCTGCCGGTAGTGAAACCAGGGCTAACCGGTGCTTCCTCCTCAGGCTCCACTTCACTCAGCTACCCGACAGACCCGCTGCTTCTTCCCACTTTAACCTGAATAACTCGGCTGCTCAGATAGGAAACCCCTCGGCTGACAGGATGTACCACTCTCTCGCTCCGCTTCTTTGTTTATCTCATGCATTCCTCGGACTTCCGGTTTCTCTTTTTGCGTTATTTCCTCTGAAGCAGGAGCAGAACGTACGTGCTACTTGGCCGTCAGATGTAGTCTATGTAGTGTGTTCAAATGCAACCGACACAGGGCTACGTGAGGCGATGTAGATGACGCAACAGTTGGCTTTCTTCGCTGCTAGTTCTTTGATGTTGGTCTGGTGTGTCAGCACCTTTAGTCTATCATCTAGTGGGCCAGATTGGACTCTCTGGCGAGGCAGTTCTGGCCCATGTGCTGCATGTTTGACACCCCTGATGTAGACTGAGCAACTCAGATAGGAGGAAAAGTATATATATTTTGGGTTTTTTGCCGTGAATTCTATTCAATTTAATTGATAAAGCCCAGTATCACACATCAAAATCAAGCCTCAGAGGGCTTTACAGCATACGACATCCCTCTGTCCTTTGGACCCTCACAGCTGATAAGGAAAACTCCCCCCAAAAAAACCTTTAACAGGGGAAAGAAATGTCCCTTAAAGACAGTAAAAAACGTAAAAGGGATCTGGGTAGGTCTAAATGCACTTCTTGAGTCAGCTGTTATACAATGTGTCTTTCTATCACTATGTTACATTAACACCAATGGGGAAAAGGACAATGTTCTAGACTGTCTGTGAATTTCTCGATCACCATCTTCCTAATTAGCTATTTGCTTGTGTCCTATTCATTATGCATGGCACATTAGTATTCATTTTGGCCCAGCTGTGCTTCCAGAGGAGGTGTTTTACTGGTGGGAATGAGGAGATAGATCAGTCTGAATGAAAAAGCTTTGCAGACAGCTTCGTGTCCAGCTGTCTGCACGCCTTACAGAAGTCAAACTGCTGCCTTGTGTTCTCATGAATTATTTCTGAGGACTCTTGTCTTGCATTGTGCTGTAACTCACATGTGCGTCTTTCACAGTGGGAGGTGATATTATTTTGCGACCTTCCGAGGGAACAGAATACATTAAACCGACGCAGACGGTGGTTAAGACGCTGCTTTCGGATCCTCTTGGCGATTGTCTTGTATAACCGTACGTGTGCAGCGGTTGTCTTGCAACGACCCAAAACATACTGTTTCGCTTAGGGAAGCGATGCATCACGTTATTTCCTCTCTCTCCTACATTCCAAATACTCAAATTTGATTATCTGTGTGGAGAAAAACAACCGAGACAAGTAACTTCGATCAGTGTGTTTTAGCGGAAAAAGCCCGTCTGCATTGTGCTGGCAAACAGCAGCAGCAGCGTCTTCGCAGCGTTCTATATTTGGGCACGGAAGTAGGGTACGACGTCATCGCGCTATGCTTGCAGATCTAAAAAAATGGAAAGAACGCACTGACGTAGGAGCCCTGACGTATAGTTAACCTTGGCAACAGACGGAACAATAAATAGAGCCAGTGGAGGTGCAGGAAAAATACTGCTATCCCATATGGAGGCTAATTTTAGACATTATTTTAATTGTCTGTTGCATAAAAATGGAGCTGCTGTCACATCTCAGCACAGAGAACATGTTCATGAGCGCATGTAATGAAAAAAGTGCAAGACAGATAATTGAATTTAAATATCACTATCTTTTATTTACATATTTTACAAACAACATTCATCTTTTTTTACTCTCTGTAAAAAAATAAATCTCATAAATTAAAACCACGTATGTTTTCACAGAAAACTTCATACTAAGATAGACCACTCAGACCATCATGGTTAAGACACAGCACGTCAGTTTTTAAGGGTTTTTTTTTTTTGTTTTTTTTTCAACAAACGTTTCACAATTACTCTCACATTCCATCAACCAGAAAACAAACTGGATCAATAATAACTATTGCTCTGAACACACATCAACACTACAACAAAGTTTTTTGTATTCTAGCACCATAAAATCATAAATGAACTCATAATACGACTAGGTGGTATTAGTTGAAACATGCTTTTTGTAACTTGCTACATCGGTGTTATAGGCAAGTATAAGATAAAGGCGAATAAAATCATAAATAATTTGCTTCCTGGTTTAAGTCCATTCCATAGCCCTGTGATCTGCACATCTATCTCATACACCAAGAAAATGTGCTTGATAGGAAGTATTATTGTTTTTGTGGAAGAGTCTTTAAAGGGCCAGCAGGGTAGGGGAGCTGAGGGAGTCGGAGGACTGGTCGTTGCTGTTGCTTCCTCTCCTGTGGGCGATGCCACAGGTGGGGAAGGTCTCAGCCTCTGGGAAGGTAAACACAAACGAAGATGTGTAGGTGGTGCAGGATGGTGTGCAGGTCACCACGGGTGTGCACAGGGGCTCAAAGTCACCGTTATTGGCTGTGGCGTGAAGGGGCTCCCAGTCCTGAGTTGTGTACAGGGAGTTGGACAGGTCGACCTCTGGGACTGACCGCGCCGACTCCATCTCCGTCTTTGCCAGCAGGTCCAGAGACTCCTCCAGGACGGAGGACTCCAGGTCTGCCATCTTGACGGCGCTGCTGGAGACGGTGGCGGTGGAGAGGACGGAGCTTGTAGTGGAGAAGAGGGAGTTGGAGGTTGAGGTGTAGGTTGGCTGGCTGGAAGCGATAGTGGTTGCCTTTGGGATGGTGGTCTGTGACTGGGAGGACACGGCGGTGGACAGGCAGGGGTGGGCGGGAGAAAGGGAGACCACGGAGAAGTCACTGTCCAGCTCTGAGGGGATTTTGCAGATGGGCTGATGGGCAGCCAGAATGAACTCAAGCCTTTCCTTCTCCTTCAACAGATTAGCAATATCATTCTGCAGATTGGACTTCTCATCCTCCAGCTGATCAGTTTCCTGCACGGGGGAGAGAAAAAGAGGAAGTGGCATGAGCTTAGCTGTTGGATAACACTTCTAGTAGCTGTGGCGAGGAATGCATTTTGATGACTGATGGTAAATCTGTGGCATACTTACAGCTTGCAGACTGTCTGTAAGCTCTCTCCTCCTGTTGCGGCATTTGGCTGCTGCCTGCTTGTTCCTCTCTCTGCGAACTCTCTTCTTCTCTTCCTCCTCAGGTGAACACTGCACATAAGACAAGAAAAAGTTAGCTCCATGATAACTCACACTCTGTAACATTGAAGTCACTATTTATTATGTAACACTTGAAGTGCATGGCGAGATAATTACCTGTTCTGCTCTGCCCCTCTTGGCAGAGTTATGAGCCTTGGATGCAGACCTCATGCCTGGTCTGGTGTATGCTGGGCTGGGGCTGTAGGGGTGAGCTCTGTGAGAGGGGGCCACTGAGGAGATCAAAGGCTGGACCATCCACTGCAGATCCGGGCTTGTTGAAATGGCTGTGACAGTGGGGATGAAGGAGGCACTTGATGCTGTCAGGTCAGTGAAATCCTGTGGGCAATGAAGGAAGAGGATCATGAGTACATTTTGGTATACTTTTAGGAAGGGGGGGATGCAGCATTGCAGGATGAGCTATAAAAAGCCGGCTAGTTTAAAAATATCCATATGATGTCAGATGTGACGTTACAGTCTCTCTATGGGGTTTCCAGGTGGATGAATGAAGCGCGCCTTGCACTGTGTGCAGCGCAGGTCAATAGGCTATTTCAAGCACAGCTTAACATTGACAATTAATATTAATCAGTCAGCTTCTAGTTATGATTTAAACTTTATGAGAACAGTGAAAGCTAGACTGAGCTTTATTCCTCCAAGTTGCATGCAATTAAACACATGTAAAGATCTTATACGTTGTAATAAAAGTTGAATAATATGTGACTGGACATACCTGAGACTGGGGGGATCCCATGCTGGAGTAAGATCCGGCTGGTGACGGAAAGTATCCCACATTGTCCCCGGACGGGGAAGCGGTGCTGCAGCGGGAGGAATCGCACTCCGTGTTGAAAGAGGTAAACATCATCGTTCCCAAAAAACCAAGCAGGAAGATCCAAACAAATGTAAACTTGCGATGAGGAAATCCTTCTGTGAGGTTTGGGAAATACTCTTTAAATCGCCGCTCTCGTTATATTCTCTCTTGTCGGTGCTCTGCTACTGAAAGTTTGAATGCCAGCTATGAGACATCGGGCCTCTTATATAGCCTGAGAAGGACGGGCCGAATGACGTCGGCAAAGGGGGAGAGCTCTTCACCCGACACCGCGAGGAAAAAAACACCAAAACACTCGCATAACAACGCGGCGATAAAACCAGCCATCACTTATACACTCTTTAAATACACTTGTATACACATGTACAACCCTTACATGTGGTGCTTGAACACAAAAAGTCACATTTAATAATGTTTTATGAACTCACCCTCGAGAAATGGAATATTCCAGGAACGGGATCCCCGATACGTAATTTTCCAAATATGGTGGGTTCATCCTGTAAAGGGGCGCGGCCTTATGGGAAACACCATCTGAGATTGGCTTACAGCAACATGACGTTATGTAAGACAACAAACACAGCGGCTGTTGTGAAAACTGAAGAACTGGGATAATGGTCATCTAAAGTACAGCCTACACAGCAGAGGACAGCAAAGATAAATATGAACACCGGGATTTGTCTGTTCTGATCTGAGAATATCAAACAGACGCAATGAAACACGCAGTAGCTACTGGGGTGTTTTAACACTGAATAATTCATCGAAATGTTATTATCTGTATCAAGACTATGACTATACTTCACCTCTCTTACTAAGGCAGCCTTTAATGCATTTTTATTGAGGCATAACTTTATAGAAAACAATTTTATCAAGCTGTGGGTTGAGAAACTTGCAGGGTTCAATCAAGGTACTGTGTCTCATACAGTATGAGCAGTGAAACAAAGGGTGGCTGCTGACACATTCTCTGTCCTCCACCAGTCTGTTTAACACTGATCCATTTTAATAAAGCACAACTATCAGGCAGAGCTCCACCAACTCAATACCTCCTCCGACTCCAACTGCTCTCACCATGACCACTTTGCAACTCCCCAGCGTCATTCCCATTCCCTGGACATCACAGCTGAGCACACTGACCAGGCGGACACGTCCAGACTCCTACTGTTCCCTAACATAGACCACATCTTCCTGTCTGAACAAGCAGTTTGCCATCAGTGCCAGCAAATACTAGCACTCAGCATCAACGTGAGGAAGGTGAAGGCAAACGTAACAGGCTGTAGTACATAGTCAAAGCCCTTTAAATGACGCATAGCTCTACTTCTCCTGTAACATCATTCCCCCTGTTTAAATAGGTCAGGAATCCCTGAATATAAAAGTGAAAGAGCAGATTTGAATCTCTGAAAACTTTTAAAACACACTTTCATTACACTGCAAACACTGCACTGCAAACACTGTAACAGGGAAGCAATTATTAAAGAAGTTTAACTCATATTTTCAGTTTCAAACTATAGCTTGTTGACCCTATTTTCACCTCTCATATCCTTTTTTGATGTCTTGATATGTGACGTATAATGTGCAAGAAAATTTAAAAAGAAATATGCATGTGAATATAATGAGACGCTTTCCAGCTCCACCTGAGTCTCAAAGAAATGGGTTCATTGGAATGGGATCAAAGCAGCGTGCGTAGGCTGTTTGAAATCCAAACACCATGAACACATGTCAGAGCAGAGGTGATTACATGTGTATTCTGCCCGCAGGCAGTGCTTGTACCTTTCTGTGCACAATCCAAGCGAGGGTGTGTTTCAGTTGCAGAGCGAGCTGATAACCGGTTTGTTTTGTGTACTTTTCCACAACTGCGGTGTAGTTTTCTCAGGGATGTCCAGGCTCAGTCGTGAAGGTCTTCCCCTGACAGAGGGAATCCTCATGATTAGCATAACGAGCTGCATGAATCATGAAATGCAGGTCTGGCACTGGGTCAATATTTAGACTTTATAGTGCTCTTCACATTGTTTAACTTAATTAGTATATTGCTTTACAATGTATTTTAATTCCCATAAAGTGCTGATGATTGGTCCTTTAAAGAGAAAAGGGTCTCTACCACACAAGTCTAACATCACAAGTCAGATTTAGTGTGTCAGCATCTTTTTGCTGGAGGTCTTTGATGATTTAGCATCCATTAAAAAGGAGTGGGTTAATGATAGAAATTCTAGATATAATAGTTATGTGAATTTACACAACAGTTTGGTGAAGTTTTCCTGTTTTTCTTTGCATTTAAAGGGTTCATTAAGGATGTTTCTTTTTATTAAACAGCCCCCTAAACAGTGCACAAGCTACAGGCAGGGCTGTAATAAAAAATACAGGAGGTGTTACACACCTTAACATGACATTAATAAAGATACAAAGTGCTGATAATATATAATTTACTTGGATAATAACGTTATTGTGTCAAAGTGCATCAATGTGGGTTAAAGGCGCTGTGTTTTGTTCAACATTCCTGGTCGCCATAGCAACACTCCACCCCTTCGCGTCAGTGACGTCCTCGCTTTGCATAGCAACAGGGATCGTCTGTATTGTGGAGACGGATCACTCAACAAAGAAAAACAAAAACCGGCCCTTGAGGCGTTGCGTGCGAAGAGACCCAGCACAAGACGTCATGACGCTACCAGTTCCGGGAAACCGTGTCGGAGTGAGAGCTCTGTTGTGTCTGTGCCTCAGACAGCATCTGTGTGTGTCCGCGGTGTCTGTGGAGCAGCGGAATGAAACAGGACACCAAACAACCCGTTTACCTTGTGGATTGTTTGAATAGGCCCTTTTTTTGTTTGACTGGTTGGCAGGAACAGCAGCTTCCAAAGCAGCAGTGCTGTCCTGGGATTATTTGTTTATTTGTCTATCACAATGTTCGAGTTCTTTAGGGGTAGATCTTGTTCTAGAAATACAAGCTGGGTTAATAATTAGCACGTAGGCCATCTGATAAACACAACTGGTGACCATAATGATGATAATAATTTGGAAAAACAACAATAATTAGCTTGCAGCAGCACAGAGGAGGGTTAATGGATGCAATCAAGGGTGTAGGTTGTGTTTCAACATCAGGGGGACACATGTGAAACTAAAATGGGGGTCCTCCACCAGAAAAGTATGAGCATCAAACAATGTCTTGCATTTCGGTGAATAATTAAGCACGAATTAGTTCATTTTCTGCATCAATTTAATGTGTAAATGTCTTGAATTTTGTCAAAATAAAACTCCTCTGCTACTTATGTTTTTATTATAAGGGAGACAAACCCACATTTTCTAAATATTGGGGGGATGTAGACCCTTTGTTCCCCCAGAAATCTACACCTATGGATGAGGCGACATTTTGAAATCAAATGTAAATCACTGTGAGTTACACGCACACTCTAAATTCCCATACTTATTTCTTTTATTTTTTAGCCTGGATCTTTAAATTTTAATTCGATCTCAAGTGTCATTACTACATAGCATCATCGGTGCTATTCACGAGATCACAGTTAATTATGTATCGCACTAATTTACATGAACTTTGAACGCTGATGTCACCGCGTCTAAAAATAAACTCCGCCGCTCTCTGCGCATTCACGCTCAAGTTGCTCTGAAGAAAACAAGTCTTTGAGCTGTTGTCAGGGGTGTCTGCGGTTATGTCCGACCTTTGAACCCCTCCTAGCTCTCGAGCCGCCGGTTCCTGAATGGGCTCGGGCGACCACCTAATGATGTGCCGGTAAATAATGCCAGAGGGGGCCGTGACTGCCGGGAAGCAGCCGGGAGCGCAGCCCCTCTGAGCGGGGAGAGGCCCCCCCCCCTCTCCATTCACCAAACTATCCCTTTCACTCCAGTGGGTATGTGAGGTCATCTAAAACCTAAATATAGCACCTCCATCCTATATAATCCCTTTTGTTATGGGGGCTGGATTAGGGTGTGCGGGAATAACGTTTACATAATTGGGAATAATAAATTGCATCATTGGTGTGTGAGGGAATAACAGAGTGATGAGATCATGAGGAAAAAAGTCAAATCAGGCAATGCTTTTAGGAAAGAGGAGGTCAAATAGATTTTATTCTCTGCAGTAACACATCAGTGTGATGTTGGTGTGATGTACAAATGCATTTACATGTCCACATGTGCGTAAAGACGCAGCGTGTTCGTGTAGACGCGGGTCAAGTGCAGAGGTTTGCCCTCGTCTTGTACTAAAAGTAGCCGAATGACGCCGTTCTCAGGTAGCCTACAATGCATGACGATCCTTTTAGCGCATGTTTCACTTTCTTTTGTGACTGTGAGTGAGTGGGCCACACACAGCCACACGTCCGTCCGTCTGCGCGCTCCCCGTGCGCCACAGCGCGCCCCCTGCTCGCCGGAAGCGCCATATATGGCTCGGTCGGTCCATTCGGCGATTGGCTGCTTTACTACAGCGACAATTCTGTTGCTGGAGCTCTATTCATATGCAGAGACAGGTGAAAAAGGCAGTGTGATATATGGATGACACTTCATTTAGCAGCTCATAAATAATGAGTCGGTGCGCTGGAAGCTGGGTGCATTCATTAAATCACGCGGGGGTTTTAACAATATTGGTCCGAATGATAAGTTGGGGCAGATGTTTTATTGCATTGGATTTATAGAGCAGGGTTCTGATCCGGGCTGCTCACTGTTTTAATCTGTTTACTAATATGTGGCATTAACATCACCCCCCCTGTCTCCATTAATGCGCCAACATGTCTCGTGAACATATGTGGACGTATAGGGAACATAATGTATATGATGCAGATGCTGCATACATGATATGACGTAGTTCATTCATGGCGATGGGCACCTCATACAGGCGGGGGTGTCACTTAATATATGCTCGCTATTTTTATCATAATTGACTAACTAAAATGAGTGAAAATAAAAAGGGCTGCTCACATTGGTTTTCACACATTCCACATATTTAATTGTTAAATTGGAAAACATCTGCTCGCTTTTTTTCCTCCCTTACCTCTCCCTCTGTGCGATGGTTCGGTCTCACCACACAGATTTCATTCATAAAATTCCAGCTCACTATAAAAGGCGGGCCTCTCCACTATCTGCACAGTTACCATTTATGAACCCGGCAAATGGAATATAAGTAGGGGCTTGTTTAGGCGTCAGTCTTAGATTAAGATAGGCTACTCTATCTTTTTTTATGCAGTGATTGTTTTTTTGTGTCGACAACATGCATCCAGACTCCAGCACTGAGTTCGACTCATCGTCCAGCTGTAGCACAGCATCGCCTGGCGGGGACACCCCTGGGTGCAGCCAGCATCCTCCTGACTCGCTTTCATCATCAGTGGACAGCGCCAAGGTACAAGCGGATCTGATCATCCACACACACAAAAATAATAACCCTTCAAAAATGTGTCTCTCTTGTTGCAGGATCATATATGCATATGGCTTATATAGGTCGCACGAGGCGACTGTGGGTACATCATGTTCACACATATCCAAGAACATTTCATAGACAGCATGTTCTGTAAGAGGAACACTGTCCCGTGCTGAAGATAATTCTGCACAAACACATAGTCTGATAATGTATCTGCAGGAAATCAAGACAACGCAAGAATGTTCTTTCAGGGAAATTTCTTGTAATGTACTTTACATAGTCGTGTCTTGGTCGTGACCTTTCATTTCAGAGTGATGATGATGATGATGATGATGATGCAAATGATTGACGAGGACGTGATGATAAAGCATCTGATTGTGATAGATCCGTAGGCAGTATTGATTTTGCTTTTTTTGTTGTTGTTGCCATTCCTCAGCCAAATGATTGATGTACCATTTAAGCATATCTAAAGGTCAGACACCAACGTGCTCCCTCACTCATCAGATAAGCCAAATTACGTGTTTGACTGCATGCATATGCATGTCTCTGTGATGTGGGTTTCTCCAGGATACTGAGACCGGTGCAGCAGACTCCTTTGTTCCGACTGTGACTGCAATCTCAACCTCGCCGGATCTAAGGTGGATGGTGCAGCCGACAGTCATCACATCTGTCTCTCCATCGGCCGGCCGTGCAAAGACCAGAACTCACGGCTCGAGCCAGTCGTCTTCCCCCCCGGCAGGTGCAACCAAGGCAAAGCCCTCCAACAGGAAGGGGCTGAAAGACAAGGTATGCAAGGAAACAAGGTGGGGAGGGGGGGGGGGGGGGGGGAATGTCCCATATATAACCTCAATCAACTAATCAATCGATCAATGAGCACATATTGTTCCTTAATAACACCCCCATAGTCACTGATAGAGGTTAATATAAAACATGTAGTTATCGCGATATTTTCAGCAGGACGCAAAAGAGGATGCACTTGTTTTTACTGTTAAGAGAAAATTAACGTAGCGAGCAGAGCAAATAAATGGCTGCAGGCAACAGCACATCAGGTGATTGGATCATGTCTAATTGGTGCAGCGAGTAATTACTTGAGGAGTAACGAGCGCATCACTGTTTATGAATGGGACGGGAAATTGCATCGCAAGCGCGCGTTCACGTGGTCGGCCAGACCGTGCCAGTGGTGCAGCATTTTAACGCCTGAACTGAAAGAGAGTCTGCACCGACCAGATCAGTATTCCCAGCATACACTGCAATGGAGATTTTTTTTCTTCTCCTTCTTCTCTTTTTTTGGCACGTGAAATGGTGCCGAGGAGCCAACTGCTGATATGGCGAAACTCAGCAGGATGCGCATTTAAATTGGCAATTTCTGATTGATTTTTTTTTTTTTTTTGCAGCCTTCCAAAGAGGAGGAGGAGAGGAGGAGGATCAGGAGGGAGAGGAACAAGATTGCTGCAGCGAAGTGTCGCAACAGACGGAGGGAGCTGATAGACACTCTGCAAGCTGTAAGTATGCTGTTATATGAAATCCTGTAGAGAACATCCACACAGCACGTACACGCCTCAAAAGCTGAGGACATACAGCACTGTGTGACATGTCACTATCATTAAAGATCACAGGAGCACAGCAGGGATGGCTGCACAGCACCATAGGGCAGCAGTGTTCACATGCCTTCCCTAACTCTTCTGATTTCCTCCTTCCTCACCTCAGGAGACAGACAAGCTTGAAGACGAGAAGTCTGCCCTCCAGACAGAGATAGCCGACCTGCTGAAGGAGAAGGAGAGGCTGGAGCAGATCTTAGTCTCCCACGAACCATCCTGTAAACTCCCTGCAAATGACGATGGTGATGATGATGATGAGGAGGAGGATAACGAAGATGATGTTAACACAATGCTGCAGGATCCTCCGGCCTCCCCACAGCTGCTGTCCATCTTAGAGAATGGAAAAACCCCAGAGAGCAACACAACCATTGGAGAAGCCCCAATCGGTCAAGACATGGACAGTGACCCCTGCATCCCTGCTGCAGCCATTTTGGGGAACTCCAACATCCTCCTGTGCTCAAGCGCTGAAGAGGAGGCTCTGGAGGACTTGAAAGGAGACGACCTGGACGACTTGGTGCCCAGCCTGGAGATGGCAGTGACTCCAGAGATGGCTGCGTCCGTCCCCGACATAGACCTGAGCGGCCCCTTCTGCCTCTCAGACTGGGAGACCCTGTACAAGTCTGTGGCGAATGACCTTGAATCTTTGAGCACACCCGTCATGTCTTCCAGTCCCACTTGTAGCAATTACCGCACAGTGTTTTCCTTTAATTACTCCGAGATTGATTCCTTGGCTGAGGGCTTCGAGAGCCTCAAAGGCAGCCTTGGTGCGTCTGAGTTAATGAAAGATAGTCTTAACTCTCCAACACTTCTGGCCTTGTGAATGCAAAGAAGTTATGCAATGATACTGTAATTGTATTCAAACCAGCCAGCAAGCTACTATATCTCTCTTTCTCAAAAACAATGTTTTGTAGTGTGAGTTTTGATGTCGTGTAAATCGAAACATCAAAGGTTGTGTACATGACATGTTTTCTGTGGCTGTAACAGGGTTGACTTCTTCCATACTGCTGGTGCAGGTCTCCGAGACTCGAGACTAGGCGCAGGCGACAAAAATGCATGCAAATACGAGTCATCCGTAATCAAAGAAGAGGTGGTATCTTGTGTTTCTAAATGTGACGTGAAGCTAGATCAATAGCCGTATGTATGTGTAATACTGTTGACAAAGTTGTGTTGTATAACAAGTGAAACTAGCAGGGTTACTAATGTGTAGTGTATAGGTGTCACATCTTGCTGTAAGGTGTCCCCTAACATGACATTTCCTTTAAGGTTTTTTCCATGAACAAATTATCATGTCATGTATTTTATCAAAATGTATTTTATGACATAGTTTATTTTTTTACTTATCAAAAATGATCAGATGCAAAAATTGTATAATGCTGGAAATAAAATAAGACCACAAACAATGTCTTGTTCATTCAGTCCGAAATATTCATTTGAATAAAAAGTCTCACCATCAGGGGGCGGACAGTAATGGAGTACATTTTTTGAGTATCTATACTTTACTTATGCCTTTTGCTCCACTACATTTAAAAGACAAATACTGTACCTTTGACTCCACTATATTTCTATAAAATAAAGGTTCTTGTTAATTTGAAGCATAGATTTAAAGTCAGCGGATTAATTTTCTTTTCTAAAATGCGACAGAAGATACACTGACCTAATACTAGTACTTCTACCCCTGTCAGTTGAGTTCAAAGTGCTTGCTACTGGGCGTTAAATTTAAAAAATGACTATGACAATGGCTCTCCTTTTGTTGATTTAATTGTGATTGTGTAGGCATTTCCACAGGCTCTGGAGCATATAATACAAGCTTTATATTCCACAAGCAAGTCAGTGCATTCAATATGTTGTTTCAGAGTCAGCAAATGCATTGTGGGTAAAATATGACAATGTGCTGAAGAAAAATATATTTTAAAGGTAGCCTAAGTATTTTTAAAAGCAAGTACTCCAGTACTTTAACTTTCACTTGTATTGGAGTAATATCTATACTTTGACTAAGTCATGGAGCTGTATACTTTGTCTACCAATGGCCATCACAGGGTTCATTTATTAGCTGCTCTGGAGCTTTCTATCACATCATCTGGTCTCCATCAGCAGATGTAGTTTGCTTATTGCAGATGTTCAAATATATATTTTTCTGAGCAATTTACGGACTTTGATCAGACACTTCTCTGTTCATCTGCTGAGGAAGATCACATAACATGGCTGAAAGCTCCAGAAACAGTTACTAAATGGACCATGTGTTTCTGAACTGTGTTGTCTGGAGCCCGGTCTCACTCTGAAGTTGTCATAATCTGGTTCTTGGGAAGTGACTTATGGCGTCAGAAATCAACTAAAAAGGCGTCCTTTAACGTTGGTGTGATACGCAGCAGGTTGGCGTTATAGTTGACCAGCGCCCAGCGGCGACAGGAGGAAACGCAGTGGGACAATGACAAAAATTAAGGCGGCGAAAGGGTTGGCGAATGGGTCTAACACACACCGACTTTCACCAGAGAGAGCAGTGTTAGCATCCCACAAGATTCTAAAGCCAAATCCTGTTCTTCTTTCCTAAACCTAACCATGTGCTTTGGTTGCTGGACAAAAATGTCAATGTGCAGTGTTGTACTGACATAGTGCTTTTATTTTGAAAGAGACTGCGAGTAAACGTTAAATTTCCAGTGAAAATGGAAATGTATTTTGGAAGAAGACAATGCATGCAACAGGTAGAACTTGACATCGCGTCCCAGAACATCAGCAACCAACACACAGGGAACCTTTCACATCCTATCTCAATGACCAAGCATCGATATGTGACGAGGTCGGAGTGAGAATTTGTTGTTTTCTGAGCTTCAGAACTAAATGTTATTTTTTGAACAAAATATTTAGCTGCTTTTCAAAAAAACTATCAGTAATATGGCAATTACCATACTCATGTTTGCAAAAAGAGAGAGAGAAAAAAAATTTGGACTGGCTTACTCCCACAGGCTCTGTTCATCCTTTATGTTGTCAGTTTTTTATTTATGTATACAGTCAAGCATTTTCTGCTGAGATCTCCCACCTATTCAAGGTATTTCCCAGAAAATTACAAAAGAAAATAAGATAAACACTACATGGGTGTCTTTTTTTTTGCACATTGTTTGCTTTTTTTTTTATCAATTTATTCCTTTTTGTAATATGACACTATGATAATTACTATACTCATATTTGTATGAGAGAAAAAGGGGTAAAATAAATAACAAAAAACACATAAATTCAAAATAAAAAAAAGCTTGACAGGAGATATCAACAACTGGTTAACCATGCATGTGATAAAAAGCTGCCCTACTTTAAAGAACATGTCATGTCATTACACCCACGAATAGCAAATCTTATCTTCTCTAAGTTCAAGGACCGCAAAGTATCCCTGATCCAGTGTTTTAGTAATGAGGGGGAGGCTTGTTTTCCCCAATTTAACATGTTGAACCTCAGCTTTAAAGCAAACACAGCCCAGAATAAAGACAATGTAACATGCCTTTAAAAAACTTACTTAATAGCATGAAGAAGAGGGGAATATTCATATTTTCAGCTGTGCAGAGACCATAAAGATGTCAGAGAGTCTATTTTTGGGCTGAGGATTACATAAAGTACAACCACCGGGGACTGAGCCGTGTTTAAAATGAGTGGGAGCAGCAGAAACAGCAGGTTAATTATTTATTCATAGCTCGTTCTCGGCTCCACTATTGTCACGGTCAAGGGAATCCGACTCCACAGCAGCGCGGCGCAGTGCGTGCCGCGCGTGACGTCAACGCGCGATTGCCGTCTTCGTCTCACATCCGTTTCACCATATTTGGGTAAATGCAGTTGTTTTGTTTCCATGGCGACGGGTGTCATATTTCGGGGGGAGAGGGGGGGGGGGCTGTGGAAGATGTTACCGGAAAAAGACGAATAGGAGCGAGCAGGACGAAACTTTCTCATCAATTACAGCGCGGGAAGCACGTGCGTGATGATAAGTGGCTCGGTAAGTAATTTAACGACGCCAGAGCCTTTTCTCGGAACAGCAAACAGGCCATTTAATGACCGCGGGCTGTTTGGGTCCAATCCTCAGCGAGCAAATAATGTTTCACGGCAGCAATAACACCACAGTGGATGCACTTAATGTGACCGCATTCAGCCCAGACGAGCACATTTGATCCATGCGCGCATGCCAGGAAGCCTTTGTTGAAGGGTTTGCAACATGTTTCCATGCTGTTGGTGTGTTGGTGTGTGTGAGAGGTGCAGGCGTTGTTTCTCATCAGTAGGGGGAGCTGCAGTGTGTGCAGTGTGCAGCACCGTCTTCATTGTAGCAGCCGCATGTGTGCGTGATGTCCTGGTGCACGGCTATTTTAGAGAGCTGATGGATGGGCCTGTCAGCAGCTCTGATGTCTACTGACTCACTCTTTGTCCACTTGTTCCATCAGAGTGTGTGTCCTGCAGTGTGAGGAGCTCCACAGCCTGTTTCAGAGTTGTAAAATATCACATGGATAGAGCTGTTCACAACCAAGCATCAAGCCACAGCCTGACTGTGTGAGCTGAGGGCGATGGGTTTTTATTCTAATGTGTGGCCTGCTGTCACCCTCAGTGCTGCAGGAGGAGTTTATTTCTCTCAATTTGACTGAGAAAAAATATGTAAAAAAAAAATTATGCAACTTTAAAGTGAAGTAGTGCCACATTTAAATGTATTATCAGTAAAGTGTTGGCCATTCAAAAAAGTATGGAAAGTTAAAGTTGTGTATGCAGCAAATAGAGCCTCTGTCCTGTCAGTGTTACTGTTTTCAGTGGTGGAAAGTAACAAGGCTACATTTACTTGAGTACTCAACTTAAATACAGTTTTTAAGGTACTCATTTTGCACATTTTTGGTGTTTTTAATTTGTTGTAATAAGATAATTATCATCCTCAAACATCAGGTACATTTGGTTCCTTTAATTAGTTACAGTATATGTGAGCATGCATGAATGGCTTTGTTTTTTGGTTTGTTTTTTTGCACATTTTTTGCTGTTTTATTGATTTATTTTTGTAATATGATAATCACTATACTCACTTTTAAATGTATAAATTTAGAAATAACATTAGTCTTGTTTACAAAGTCTAATTTTTCACTGATTAACCAAGCATGTGATAAAAAGTTGCCTTACTTACTTGCTAATATTTCATTAGACCGATGAATAGCAAATCTCATGTTCTCTTTTTGCACATTTTTGGCTGTGTTATTTATTTATTTATTTAGTTGTGTTTTGTAATATGATAATCATTCAAAGCTCTCTCAGCTGCTTTTGTATAATATGGTGCTACACAAATAAATTGGAATTGAATGATCAAAAAATGAAGTTTGATGTATTATAATAGATAAAGAAAAGATTTTATTGATCCCTTTGTGAATTATACATGCTCCAAATGTTGTAAAATGCTCCACTTAACTTTCCCTCAGGATTAATAAAGTACCATTAAAGTGATGTTCACATGAATGCATCAATAATCCTAATTTAATTATAAACATTTTTCTGAAATGGTCTGTTCAGCATAATGAGTTATTTTTATGTAACTACTTTTGTATTTACACAGTATTTCTACCCTGTTGTATAAGTATTGTTACTTTTACTGCAGTAAAAGATCTGAGCACTTCTTCCATTTTAGATTATTGTATATTAAATTCCTTTATAGCTTACTGTAGCTGTCAGTTAAATTCGATGGAAAAAAAATCTGTTCTTCCTAAAATCTGAAAGAGAAGTACAAAGTGACAGAAAACAGTAGTTTTAAGTAGCTCACACTTGTACTTTAATGCAGCACTTTGGTACATGTGGCTGCCCAGGAGTGTGACTCAGTGTAAATCTGTAGCATACATTCAGAATTGTACTCCGTTAAAAGTTAAGACTTTACAGCAAAATGCACTTAAAGTGTAGAAAGTAATCTGTAGTCAGTGGAATTTTATACGACAATATTGTTGAATAATTACTATTGACGACTTAATGTGTAAGCTTCTATTCAGTATTGTAGCTGGTTGATGATCTTTTTTAGTTAATCTATATGATGGGTAAATAGTATTTCATAGACATATTCAGTAATAGCATAGTAACTATAGTTGTTATATTAAATATAGTGAAGTAAAATGTACAATATTTCACTTTGACATGTGATGTTATTTTATAAAAATGGCCATACTCAAGTAAAGTACAAGAAAATTGTCCTTAAAGACACACTCATGTTACACTCACTCAGGTGTTTTTCATTACTGTGCCTGACTAAAGCTCTTTTCAGGGTTGTGAGGGCGTGTTTGGTGTTCAGACTGCTCGACTGACATCTTGCTCACTCTCCTGTTACACTAGCAGCACCTGTAGAGACGGGACAGCTTTCACTTTTTCTTTTCAAAGTTATGTATTCACATAGTTGTGGTGAGCTTATATCATTCCAGTTATAACTGGTGTCTTAACTCGAATTGGTGAGATTATCAGAAAACACCTGTGTGGGTGCACAGGTCCTGAAGCATTTTGACTCGGCAGAGTAGGGAAAGCACAGGTTTTGCTAATGAAGTGATGGGCGTATTGTTTCTTTCCACAGTACTGGTTCCATCGAGTTCATTCATTCGTTCATTTTCTGTACACCCTGGACAGGTCACCAGACTATCACAGGGCTGACGCATAGAGACAGACAACCATTCACACTCACATTCACAACTACGGACAATTTAGAGTCACCAATTAACCTGCATGTCTTTGGACTGTGGGAGGAAGCCGGAGTACCCAGAGAAAACCCCCACTGACACGGGGAGAACATGCAAACTACATCACCGTGCCACCTGAAACTGAAGCAGCACTAAATTCAGCCAGCAGTAGTTTTATCATTTAAACCTGTGCTTTTCCCACTACGTCAAAATGTCTTTAAATTAGATCTGAACAGCGTCTGACATAAGGAAACAGCCTGTAATGGTTTCTTTATTATTAGTAATATGATGATGTACTCCAAAATCTACACTTATCACATGCTTATCAGTCAGTTTTTTCCATTTGGCGGAGCTCAGTCTGAGCCTTTTTGTTTTGTCTTGTGTACTAACAGTGTTTTTTCTATGTGAAGCACCTTGACAAAACATGACTTGTGTGTTGTAAAGCATTCACCTGACTAATTACTAAGATACGAAACGTTTGCTTACTGCAGTGATGTTTCACGGTGAGATTACTGCCACCAACATCAGCACTGTAATATGTCTCACATTGCCTGGCGACAGATCTCTATCTTGCTATTATTTGTTGTGCGCTCACTGTTTCCACCCCTGTTATCTCATCCTCATACACCTCCTGACCACTCGGTTTCCTGCTTGCTGTGATATTCCCAAGGAAGTGCTATATTTACAGGAATAAATCAATGTCATACGGGTTTGGGAAGACTGGGTCACCTGACATGAGTAACGCTGTGATGGAGCAGCGCTGTAACAGTGCCAGAGATGGTGGTGATACGAACATGAAGTCAAACAATGCTGTGTTGTTCCAGCTGGAGATGGCATCTTTAGTGATATAATAGGAAAAAGATCTTGTGCAGTTTTGCTTCTTTATTTTGAAATGACGCATGTGTTTTTTAGGACTGCTGTGCTATTAAATGAATGACAATTATAAAGCTGCAAATATTCCATTTCTTTGTACAAAGAATGTATTTTTAGAGACTTTGGTGCTGCATGATACTGGTGAATCCATATCTCACAGCAGTAATTATTATGCTGGGAGCTTTTAATAAAGTGGAAACAGGAACAGTGGGGGGCATGAAAGCTGCATGACTGTCGTTGTCAGAGGAAGATGAAGATGAAGAAGGTTTAAAGTGAGCGCCAGCCTGCAATTGGTTTGCTAAGTGATTGATTTGCTATCTGTGAATGTTGATGGGAGTCTGCTAAAGCATCACAATTTAGTCCATGAAAGCTGGGTTAGGCAGAAATATGAAAAAAGGTGAAAATACACCTTCCTCCTATAGTTCTCCCCTCTCTGTCCTAAGCCCCTCCCACCAGACAACCACAGACATATGCACACGCATTATAGAGCGGTGGTTTCCAACTGGTCCAGCCACGAGTCCAGGTTTCTTTTTATTCATTTGTCCAAGGTCCACACAATTTAGCGTCATACTTGCATTTGGCCATGTTGTCGAGCTAGTTTGTTGTCTCTGTCCAGTAGGTGTGCCTTAGTCACCGACTAGTCACAGACTAAGAGACAGCTGACTAAGCTGTTTAACAGCAATTCCAAATAAAACCTCTGTGTCAGAAATTCACTTAACTTGAAATTAAAGCAGGTTTTTTACAAACTTGACATGTTCACAAGCCACTTTCGGTCCATTCAGAATGGACCCTGCAACCCGCCTTTGGACCGCAACCACTGTTATAGAGCAACCCAGTGTTTTCCATACATGAATTTGTTTATTCTTTTATCACTGCAGAGCTCTCTCTCTTTTTATCTCACCACAAATGAGACGAGAGTTAGCTAGCCACCCCACGGTCCATCTGCCTCCCTCACCACTGGTGGCCAGTGGCAGCTAACCTGTGTAACAGCAGCAACAGAAAGTTTGCTGATCCAGTGGGTAGTCAGGCCTGTTCATTCCCGCTAAGCTGGTGTTTGTGCTGGCTAGATTCGGGTTGCTGCAGCTGCTGACTGAGGGTCTGTCTCTGGATCTGCTGCCTGCGGTGGGGAGTGACGCGGAGGACACACTGAAGCCTCTTTGACACTGCCTCTTCAAGGCGGGAATTTCTCGCGGCTATGCTGCCCCGCTGTTCTGTGTAAAAGGTACAATCATGGAATGGGCGGGAAAGCAGGCTGAGCAAGGTATTCCAGATGTTTCTCACCCCAGCAACGTTTTCCAGCTTTTCCAGGGGGACCCTAAGGCACCTCCAGGCCAGATGAGACATATAATTCCCCTAGTGTGTTCTGGGTCTACCTTGGGGGTTTCCTACCAGTTGGACGAGCCCTCTGTACCTGTAACGAGAGGCACCCGTGAGGCATCCTGATCAGATTCCCAAACCACCTCAACTGGCCCATTTTGACGCCAAGGAGCAGCGACTCTACTCTAGGCACCATTAAGTTGGCTCTGGTCAGCGGAAAGCTCAACTATCAGCAACATTTTCTCTACATCTCCACAATGCTTTGTCAGTATTCACACGTCCGTCTTCCTTTTGTGGGTTGCTTTGCAGTGTAGGAGGTTGTTACCAATGCTGGAATAGCAACTTTCACTGCAGCACTCTCCGCCATTGAATCAGGCTTTAACTGAAAGAATGTGCATAAGCATCTGCATTTGTAAAACAGCCGTTAAGAATGTCATTGGCCAAAGTCTTCCATCACAAGCTGGATCTTCTAAAGTCTGAAAACAGAGCCAGCGGGAGGTGCAGAGGTCTAGTGTTCACTCCAACTGCTTGAATTACAATCTACGCAAAGTTTATTGTGGTCATTTCTGCCCAGTGACGCAAAAATAAAATTGCATACCACAACTTTAATGAGGAAATGTGATTTACGTGTGCATGTGATCGATACACAGGAGTGTCAGGAGTTATGTTTGTGTACATGACTGGAAAGAAGAATGTTTTATATTGAAAATATATACTGTATGTTTCAGTTCAGACTCCGATTGTGTCCACCATGTACAGTATTTTATGCACGCTACTATTAACAAGACTGACTAATAAACTATGACAAAATCAGATCCGCTCCGCTAGTCAGAAAAAGGGGAAACATCGTCCCGTAGTACTCCACCATTTCCACATTTCATTCTCAAAACAGCAAAGTTTAGGACATCTGTCGCACAGTTTTAAATAACCTGCAACTTTACACGTTACTAGACATATTTTGACGTCCTCAACGAGTGTCTGAGTTTATTTTGAAAGAAGAAAAAAAGGAAGGAAGGAAGAAAATTCAATGGAGCGGCGATAAAAATAAAGTTTGTCCATACTGTCTGCGCAGAGGCGGACAATGAGTCAGGATTGTGTCTGGAGGTGTCTGGTTTTGTGGGTATTTCCCAAAGATGTAGTATTGGATAAATATATGACAAAAGACTTAAACTTCACCTCCAGATTTTAATCAGATTGAAGAAAAATAGAAAATATGACTGACTTGTTTGCATCTTGTTTAACTAGCCATGAGGAATGTAAAGTGTGAAGGTGTTTTTGCATGAAGTATTATTACACATACATGGGTAACTGTCTGTCTAAAAATGTATAAATCAAGAAACAGAAAAACAGAGTTGTGCAAAAAAGCTGTTTCATTGTTTTTACCTTGACTTCTGATGCCCACACAGCAAAAAGTTTGGCTCAGCTGCAAAACCACAAACTCTCAGTCTCAATTCATCATTCGGGCAGCTGATGGAGAGTGCACAGAAGAGTGTGTGTTAATGCAAAGACTTTCTGGATGCTTGGAGCAGACAGAAATAAAGATCTTGATACACATGCTGAGATGTGATTGTTAACTTTCAAACACACTGGTCATTTCAGTGCATTCTCAAACGTTCACAACTTGTTTCTTTAGAGATAATCCTAAAAAAAAACCTTCTTGTTGAACAAATTAACATACTCTGCATTCTTGGTCTGCATATCCAGACTGGTATATTTTTTCACAGTGTCATTATCAAAGCTTATTGTTCTTGGCAGGGACAATTCCCTCTTAAAGGCTTAAAGTGCCAAATGGACCCGCACCATGTGTGTTCATGTACTGAGTGACATCTCTGGCTGCCGTCCTGCAGGCACAGAGGAATTCAGCTGAAAGTCTACACCTGCAAGGGGAAAACCTCCGAGATGTCCAGGGCCCTCCTGTTTTATGAAATCTGTCTGCTTGTTGGCTCAGTTCTGCTTTATTAACCTAAATGCCTCCCCTTAAAATTTGTCATCTGTGTTCAGAGCGACTGTGACGCACAGCCCCCCTCCCCCCGACCTCCCCTCAGATGCGAGACATAAATCACAGCAGAACCAAATTAGAATCTAAAAAAAGGAACAGAGTGGGGTATTTTGGTGAGCCTCCAGTAACTCAGCTGTGTGTTCGAGGTGGAACAGTTGAGATGGCATCGTGTAAAACCCAACTGAGCCTCAGATAATGGTAATGATAAAACCTGATATGTAATAAAAAGTGCTCTGGAGGATTATTTATTAAATGATACTAAAACTACGGGTGGGATACGAGACAATGAGGCCCTGGGCACAAACATGCAGAAGGCCCCACTATCTTTCCTACACCGATACAAGACACACAGACATTTAGTTGTCAAGCCTTTTTTATTTTATGTCTCTTTGTAGATGTTATGCATCTCTTTGTGGTTTGGTGTCTCTGTGGTCATTCTGTGTCTCTTTGTGGTCATTTTGTGTCTCTTTGCAGTTGTTTTACTACTTTTTTGTAGCAGTTTTGTATCTATTTTATAGTTGTTTGTGTCTCTTTACAGTCCGTTTTGTGTCTCTTTGTAGTTGTTTCACCACTTTTTATGGTTGTTTTACATCTCTTTGTAGTTGTCTAGTGAATCTTTGTGGCCATTTTGAGACTCTTTGCAGAGGCTTTGTTTAGTAGTAGTAGTTGTAGTTGTTTAGTGTCTTTTTGTGGGCATTATGAGTCTCTTTGTAGCAGTTTTGCATCTATTTGTGGTCATGTTGTGTCTCTTTGTGGTTGTTTTGTGTCTCTGCAGTTGTTTTGCTGTTTTTCTGTTGCCGTTTATGTGTAGTTGTTTAGTGTCTCTTTGCAGTCTTTTTTAGTCTCTTTGTAGCAGCTTTGCATCTCTATGGTCATTTTGTGTCTCTTTGTAGTTGTTTTACCCCTTTTGGTAGTTGTTTGCACCTCTTGGTAGTTGTTAATTGTCTCTTTGTGGTCATTTTGATTGTCTTTTGTCAATGTATTCTGTCTCTTTGCCATGATTTTGTGTCTCTTTGTGATTGTTTTTCCTCTTTAGGTAGTTGTTTTGCATCTCTTTGTAGTTGTTTGGTGTCTCTTTGTGGTCATTCTGAATGTCTTTGTAAACATTTTAAATGTCTTCGTAGATGCTTTCTGTCTATTTGTAGTCATTTTGTGTCTCTTTGTGACTGTTTTGCTAGCCTTTTGTAGTCATTTGCATCTCTTTGTAGTTGTTAAGTGTTTCTTTGTGGTCATTCTGAGTCTTTTTGTAAACATTTTGAGTGTATTTGTAGATGATTTCTGTCTCTTTGTCATTCTGTGTCTCTTTGTGGTTGTTTGGCATCTCTTTATGGTCATTTTGAGTGTGTTTGTCGATGCATTCTGTCTCTTTGCAGTGATTTTGTTTCTCTATGTAGTTGTTTTGCCCCTTTATGTAGCTGATTTGCGACTGTAGATGTTTTGCTTCTCTTTGTAGTTGTTTAGTGCCTCCTTGTAATACTTTTGAAATGGTCTATAGTCATTTTGGCTCTCTTTGTAAATGCTTTGCATATCTTAGTGGCCAGTTTGTGTCTCTATTTGGTTGTTTTGTGTCTCTGTTTAGTTGTTGTGAATCTCTTTATGTCTCTTCACAGCTTTGCATCTTTGTTGTAGTTTTATGTTTCTATGTAGTCACTTTGTGTCTTGACAGTTGCTTAGTGCCTCTTTGTGGTCTTTTTGAGTCTCTTTGTAGATTATTTTTGTCTCCTTTAAGTTTGTTTGTGTCTCTTTGTAGCTGTTTAACATCTCTTTATTGTAGTTTTATGTTTTTTTCTAATCATTTTGAGTCTCTTCCTGGTCGACGCGTGTTAATTTGAACGACACTTTGCAGTTGAAGGCCAGATTTAGATTTTGGGACCATTTCTATGGAGATATCAAACAATCCATTAGTCTGAGAGAGGGTTGTTTTCTATAACCTCATGTCCATGTAATGTGCTCTAAACAGACAATTTGTTTTGTAAGCCCAAACCAGTGGGATGTAGTTACCCCTGCCCACACTAGAGGGAAGCAGCAGGAAGACACAGGCAGTTTCTGGAACTTTCTGGAACCAGAAACAAGTGATTATATCCATGTTTTTTTTACTTTAACTTTAGTTATTATGTGTTATGAATAAAGTAACAGCTTTATTAAGGAGAGATTACATAAAATAAAATTGGATTTCACAGCAGCTAAAGCTACATGTGCAAATACCCTGAAAGATTTACTGCATTACTCAGGCATTAAACTTCCTCTGCCACCTGAAATAATAAGATTTTAGCTCTTTGAGAATTTGTCTGAGGGAAGTAAGGGTGGGTGGCTCCTTAAGTCTTCCAATTCTGTGTAAGAGCCACAATTAAAATAAATCTGCACAAATACCTTAATGCAGCTTTGAGGGCCAAGTGACCTTTGGGTACAGGATAAAAAAATGAAGTGATATATATTTTGGCATAACATTTTTTTCAGTTCTGTCCTTAAGTTTTGCCTTTGCAACAATAATCAAAGTTATACTCTGTCTTACAAGTTGAAAGGCAAAAAGTCAGGAGATTAAACAGGAAGTGATGACTCCTCTCTTCATTGGAAAATAAGATAATAACATCTCATCAGATAAACTTTGATAGGCTAAATGTTTGATTTGGAACTGTACATAGGTGCCAAACTAGTTTGTTTTTGTCTCTTGTAGGCTCCAAGTTTTATTTGGGTATTTAAAAGAGTCACTTGTTTTCAGGAGCTGTTGTGGGCTGTTGATAAAATCTTTTCCCTGTAAGAGCCTGAGCAGCCAGTTTCCTTATTCTTGGGTTCTGCAATTATTCAACATATTAAACATCACTGAAAGTAACAAGGCTCAAAGCCACATCCTTCCCCATACTGAAATAATCACAAATCGTCTGTTCTCATGGATTTAAATGCCAAAACAACTAATAATAGTGTGTGCTGACATGGAGGTCCTCACACCCCAGGACCTTACAAGACAAATGAAAAGGTCACTATATGATGTTTTGCTAATTTCTTGAAAAATACCTGATATTACTACAGTCCTTCAAGTGAAACAATCTGAGAAGGTAAAATTACTCTTGGGACATATATTGTGAGGAGTCACAGGTCAACACTGATTTGTTTAGGGGGTCACAGGCCAAAAACGTTGGGAGCAGTGGCACACTTAGTCCTCCAAATGCACTCAGATTTCTTGCGCCAAATGGAATTAATACCTTTATTACAACAACAGATGTCACACATGGTTTTAGTGTTGTCATAAATGTTGATTTATTGACGCATATCTATTCTGAACTGATTTTTTTCAGCAGTACTGATACTTGTCACAGCTGCATTTTCTCTGCCTCAATTTTTAATGCAGGCATTCTGTGGTTATCTGCTACTACCCAAGAAAATAAAAGTCATCTTTGTCATGTTAGAGCGTTGTTTTATTTATCTTTTGATAAAAAGTATTAAACTATATGCTCTAAATGTCAATTTTTTTTCCGGGGTATCAAAAATGGTATTGAATATTGATATATTTCTAAGGTATTTAGGTAAGTACTGCACTTAAGTACAATTTTAAGGTACATAAACTTTAATTGAGTATTTCCATTTTATGCTATACTTTATACGTCCAGTTCACAACATTTCAGAGAGAAATATTTATATACTTAGACACAATATATCTATAACATACGATTTAACAAATAAAACACATGATGAACTTGTAAAATATGATGCGCTTTAAGTATCCAAAATTGGCTGCACATTGACAACATACAACATTAAGTAATAATATTTGATGATATCATGTGTTATTAATAATATAACACTCTAAAGGGTTTTTGCATTATTTTGACACTATAAGGACATTTAATTCTGTGTTTTTACTTTAGTAACATTGTCATGCAGGATTTTTACATGACATTGAGTTTTTTGACACTTTGGAACTTCACTACTTTTACTTAAGGATCTGAATACTGATACCAATAGATGTATTTATATAGCACTTCTCAAAACAGATGTCATGATGATTATAGATACATATGATGACATGTTACAGTCTAAATAAGTCACCAATTAGACTGATAGACTTATAAAGCAATGAATTTTCCCACCCCCACCCCCTGTCACACAAAACACCTGCAGCTAAGTCAAGTGTGTGTGTGTGTGTGTTTATAGCCATAACTTTATTTATTGACCCATTTATGGCCGCGGGCGTGTATTTACTTCCATGTCTCTCCTCCACAGCTGAAACTTTCCTATCCTCCAGCAGTGTGTGTATGTTATTTGGTTGCTAGGGGTGGAGCAAACAAACCTCTGTGTCTTCAGCCCTCCTCTTACATTATTTTCATCCATGCTTACGTCTGGGACAGCAGTTCCGCATTCCTGAGCCCTCACAGACAAGACCAGTACTTAAACGGGCTGATGCAACGGCTTCACTTAGTCCCAAAACCTACATCCGACTCCTCACTCCCGCACCGTCACCACTATTACTGCGGATTTTTGGACGCACAACAGGTAAGACTGTGTGTGATCCGTCGAGCTAGGCTGCCATTGTTTTATCCTCTCTTTGCTTGTGTGCTAGTAGTTAGCTTAATGTTGGTGCGAGCTTCATGTATTTGCATATTTTCTGCACTTTTTCCACACCACGTTGTAGAGACCCAACACGCTGGGGTGTGTTTGTCAGTATTTGTATCACTTTATATTAAAACACAAGGGTGTATCCTCCATTTAATTGCTGTCAAAAAGTCAGAGGTTTTAATAGTTTTAAAGTTTTCCGAGCTCCCACCGCAGGAGTCAGTTTGTTGCCACAACCGTTAAAAACGATGTTGTTACAACTGTTGTAGCAACTGTCGCCTCACAGCTCGGTATTTACAGAGCCGTTAGCTAAATTACACAGCAGCTAGTGTCGGACTGGAGATATTTTCATCTCGGGAGTCTTAATTTCAGTGTTGCTAAACAGGAGAAGTGTCGGTTAGCCCTGTGAAGACATTATGTAACGCTACACACGCCGCGCACTGGGGGGTTTCTACGTAACTGCAAGCTAAGCTAGTCTGGTGCACCAAACTGCACTGAGTAAGTAACGCTTTTTAACTTTAACATTAAATAAATACATGAATAACCATTGTTCATCCTTGTACAGTTATGCCATTTATCCAGACCGCTGTAACGTTAAATTCGGCTACCTCTACCAGCCCATTTACCTTTTTATAACACTTCACTTGAGAGTTAACTCTTTGCATGACACACAGCAAGCTAATAATACGAGTTGAGATAGCAGTGTGTCTCTGTTGGTGTGGATGGAGAAATAATAACCAGGGCTGCAACTAATGATTATTTCTACTATCAATTAATTGATCTATACTCATCACACTTTCCCAGAGCCCAAGGTGATATCCTCAGATAGTTTGTTTGTCACAATAACCACAAATATATTAGATTTCAATGGCATGAGATAGGAAAAAGGAAGAAAATGCTCACATTTGACAAACAAATCAGAGAATCACAGGTGTAGATTGGACACACACACACACACACACACACACACACACACACACACACACACACATGCCCCTCGATATTTGCTTGGTTCACCTTAAGAAAAACATGAAAGTATCAGTATCAGACATTTGCACCATAAATGGATGCAGAAAAAGCACAAATTTGTACAGAAAACTTCTCCAGAATGCAGGAATTAATTGTTTGATGCTTTATCTACTCATATGCCCCCTCCCCCTAACTTGAAACAAAACCTAAGCCCGTGCAGATAGTGTTTGCTACTTTTGCACGATAATATTTGACTATTAAAACTGCTCATTTCAGCCCTTATGCAAATACTTATACTCCAAATAGTAATACATATCATACTTCCTTTCTACAGCGTCCAAACACAGTTGCATCATTGACAGAAGACGACTGACAAGTTTCCTCTGAGTAAGTACTGCACATTTAAAACAACTTAAGATCATATTAATCAGGGATGCTCTCTGGAGTATTTCCTTCAGCTGCATGAAAAAAAAAAAACAACTTTTTTGGCATAGCTGCTTCACCTTGAAACATAAGTGATGTAAATGAAGTGTGAAGTTTATTTGGCAGCATGGGAGTACAGCAAAGAATGTGCGCTCAGATTTGTAATCTTTGCTTTGGCCCATCACGGTACACATGCTCTGTAACAGCTCTGGATAAAGGAAACTCTGTGTGTGTCTGTGCGTGCAGGCCTCACATGTGAATTTGCATACTAGAAACAGACTCCAATATTACACTTCTTCCTGATCACCACAGCGGTTCTTTGTTCTCCCTGTGCTGCTGCTTATATTATACTTTTGTGCACATCGGGGCCTTTGATTTACACTTTGCTGTGTAACAGAAACTCTATCTAGGCCAGAGGTAGCTTCAGTTATCTGCCCTTGTTGGCCCTGAAGGTTAAAGGCCAGTCATGGAATGGGAAATATGATGGGCAGGGGTGGATCATGTGCATGTGAGTGGGCTTGTGACTTGCAAGTTCATAGGTTCACTGGTTTCCTATATAGCGAGTGCATGCTCCTCAACTGGTGCAGTGCAACTACGTGCCATGCAGGGGAAACTATTTGTGTGTTCTTTATGTATGCGTTTGCCTTTTTATCTTTATCTGTGTTTGCGTGCGTCTAAGTGAACGAGCGTGTGTCGCGGAGGGTTTAAATGCCCCAGCGCCTGCCCAGGCACATCCGTAGGATGGTTTCTGCATAAATGGAACGCTGCAGTGGATTAATGGGGAAGGGCTGGCGAGCCGACAAGCAGCGCAGGGCCGACAGGGCTGAGAGGCTGGACGTGGGCGCACAGGGTTTATTTTAAGTAGAAATGCCTTCCAGTGCGTCTCTGGAGAGCTGGAATTGCCAAGCTGCACCCCAGTACACTGAATAGACAGCAGACGCATTGCAGGCGAGCGAGCCAACTATGCAACAGCTAGGCTCAATGATACTAATACTAATGCTGGGGGAGCAGCTATTCGCTGCTGTGTGTATCACATTATCAGTATCACATTGTAGTCTCCATAAGCCTTTCCACATGGTTTGTGAAAACAGTGTGTCAGGACAGACTGGATGTGCACTGTGGAAGCAAACACCCAGACGTCCAAAGGTGTAACCAAGAGAAGAGACATTAAAGCCAGTGCTTTTTTCTTCGAAAAAGAGCTCAGTAAAAGCTCCTTCACACAGTTATGGTTTCCAGATTTCCTGAATTTCTTTTGGACTTGAAGCCAGTTTTCTCTGTTTGCAAAAGAAACAGTCTTGTCACTAAATGTCGACCTAAATATTGCCAACAGCCTTAACAGCCTTTGAGATGAACAAAAGAATTTGAACACAGCACGGTGCAGACAGTGAGGCTTGTTTAGTCAGAGCAAGCATATGCTTGACGTGGGGCAGATGAGGAAATATCAGAGGACAAAGTATGAAACGGCATTAAAGTGACAACCACACGTTACATAACGGTGATTGCTTCAACAGGCGGCATTAAATCTGATTTTCTGGACTTGGTTGGCCAATATCTTATTGTCAGGGATTGCACATAACTTGCCTTGGATTTGTCACAGACATAAAGCCCATACGTTTGAAATGGCTTTTGTCTGCATTTTGTATTTTGATTCATTTAATCCGTGTCTGAGCCAAGCCAAAGCTCAGAGCCATGCAAAGTCTAATCCTGACTTACAACGTGGAGAAAAATAGTAACAATATAATAATTCAACCAGGACCACCCAGATGCAGAATATAGATGTGTGACTGTTTGAATGGCTGGAGCAGGCCAAGCAGGAATCAGGCCAATGATCACACAGTAATGTTTGAATGAAGGCAGCCACAGTCCTCATGCCTTGTGCATATCTGCAGGTGCTTTGTGTTTCAGTTTGCCCTGAAAAATGTTTCATTCTTAGGCTGAAGTCTACGATAAAATCGAGTTAAAGGAGCAGCGTGTAGGATTTAGCAGCATCTAGCGTTGAGGACTGGAGATTGCAACCAGCTGAAACTTCTCCTGTGTGACAAATGTGAACTCCTGGTTGGGATTCCTCCAGTGTTCACTGTTCAGGAGTTGTTTTTTTTAGCAGGAGCAAAATTATCTGCAGAGGTATCTTTCTCTTCAAAATAAATAGACTGGGTGAGACACAGAATAAAACAGTTTCACGATACAAATCAGTTTCTGAAAGGCTTTTTGGCTTGTCACAGACGGGCTGCTAGCCCATCTCTTGCCAATATGTGCTCACCTTTCTTCTCTGATAACTTAAGATCCAGACGTTCAGGAGGTTTTTACCAGGAGCCAAATTATCCACAGAGGTCTCCTCCTGTCCAAAACAAACAGGCCCAGTGATTTAAAGACGCAAAACACAGAATAAAGCAGTATCACGTTAAAAATCTGTTCCATTTCCAACACTGTTCGCCTCGTCTTGGAACAGCTAACTATGGTGGTCAATGCAAAAACTTTGCCCTATCTAGAGCTAGTTTGGTTTGTCCGTTCTGGGCTACTGTAGAAACATGGTGGTGCAACATGGCGGACTCCTTTCATGAGGACCTGCTCCCTATGTAGATATAAACAGCTCATTCGATGGTAACAAAACACAACAATTCTTATTTTCAGGTGATTATACACTTAATATTACATACTTATTATATTAAATGCTAATATTAAATTCAATTTCTGCCAATATATCCCCCTAAATCCTCCACACTGGACCTTTAAACTACCTGCTCTCCTGTGTAATTTCATTGATAACCTCTGCATGCACTGGACTCCAGATTGCTCACTGCTGAGGCATCCAAGCTGTAATTGTGAGGGGGAAATTAAGCTCGCTCATTACCGCTGCAGCTGAGGGTCTCATCATCATTGACAATATTGCAAGGTTAAATGTTCATAATTGCTTCAAATTGCTTTGGGAAGGTTTAGTCATCTTCGCAGGAGCGATTTTGAAAGGTTCCCTCTATCTGTGGCAGCTGTTTGGCCTGTAAGAACAGCCCAAAGAGAAATGAAAGCCGAAATGAAAAGAGATCCTATTTTCTGTTGCGATAATCACTTCCACTCCCACACACTATCACCCCTGAGTTTAATGGCCAGAGATGACCGCAGCATGATCAGAACAACAGACATTATTAGGGAGTCTCTTCCCCTTCTCGTGCCTGTGTCTTGTCCCTCCAATGATAATATAATGAGGGCTTGGAGGAATGTTTATACTGTATATTTGGACTGTCCCGTCCTCGAGAAAAAGCTGGTGCCAAATTCCCTGGTTTCCTCAGAGGATTGCGAAAGGCTGTAACTCAACACACACAGCCTGACTGAGTGCAGACGGTAATGATGATCGCCGAGACCTTGGCCAGCGATTGAGAGAGCATGCCTTGGCCCGAGCCTTTGCGCTCATTGTTCATTTTTCAGCGCTCGTGTGGAGTTAGAGCCGAAGAGGCTGTTTGCAAAAGTTTTGCAAGATGCTGGTGTGTGGGCCGTGCGAGGCCGTATTAGTCCAAAATTAGACTTTTAATAAAGTGCGCTGACAAAAAGTGGTCAAATAGCATCTTGGAAAGTGTGCACGTCTTTCCCGTAACACTGTGATCCGGTGATTTAAAGTTAAGTAGCCTGGCAGCACAGAGATGTAACTTGTGTCACTGGCAAAGAGAAATTAGCAAATACTTTTGACTCTGGCTGTCAATCACCAAAATGATTGCGCTGGTAAAGGTTAGCTCCTTTTTAAAAAAGCAGCAGTATATAAAGGTAATGAGTAGCCTTTGAAAAAACCCTGTAACCCCCCACCCCTCTCCTTCACCGTCTGTATAGGGGATGAGGATAATAGGGCCTCCAGTCGTGCTGCTGGCTATTGGTAAGGGGCTGAATTCCTTCGTACTGCTAATTGCTCTCAGGAATGACTCAGGAAATGGACACATTTGGTTGAGCTGAAGACAGATAGAGTGTGTGAGTAAAGAAACCAGTGGATTGTAGATATATATATGTGTAGGACACACTGAATGCCTGCACATTACATATAGGAACCCTCACATGCACACACACCCTTCACACACACCTCCAGCTATCTACGGCTCACATGCAGTCAGATTAGTTTTGGACCGAAGCCAGAATGTGTCGAGTACAGTCCTATATATTTCATAACTAATACATGACATTTCCGCTCCCCGCCCTTGGCTTTGGCTCGTCTCCTCTCAGTTTGCCCTGAGAGGCAGCGGAGCCGGGCTGTGTAGGTGTCTTTGTTTGAGACTAGTGTGGGCCTAAAAGCTGTGGCACTGGCTGTTCTGCTCGACTGCAAAAGCACAGTGACGGCGTTGCATCATCAAACGCTGACCACTAATCCTCGGCTGCAGGCTGCTGCTGCTGACAGAAAAAAAAATACCCCTCTTTTGAAAATGTAAAAATCACTTTGACTCATGCTTTTGGGTATAATTACGCAGTGCGAGGCATGCATCAGCAAACTTTCCCTGTGCTGTGCAGATGAGACTTCTTTAGGGTTTCGTGTCTCGAGGCTTGACGGGCTGTTGAGTTTGCGAGGGGGATTTCGAGACACTTGTGTGGCAGGTTGAAAGAGACAGAGCAGCTTCAACATAAACTTGTACTCAACTTAAAAGTCACATTGAACTCAAAAGTGAGGCGCGTCGAGAGTCTGTTGTGTGTCGGAGTTTACAAGCGTACTATTAATCGTCTGGAATGGTGTGTAACTCACTTTTATGTGTCATAATTGAAGGCGTCTCGCTTCAGACATCATTTCACCTTTGTTTTGGAGGCCCGCTGGCAAAACTACCTCTGTGGGTTCTTTTGATTTGTGTGATCTGATGTCATGCAGACAAGAATTGGGTTTATGTATGTTTATATACAGAAGTATTTCTGCACCTTTGTGTGTGTGTGTGTGTGTGTGAAGGTCTAGTCTCAGCTGCATGCTTCAACATGCCAGATGGAATGGGGGCTTTCCTTGCAATACGTCTGACTGATCAGGCTTGCATTACCGTATACAGCGTAGAAGCCCGTCTGATAGACATAAAATATGATTACTCCTGAACCGACTTATTTTTCTAGTGTCAATTTCCACTGAAAAAATGTGTTTGTCCACGACGGGCCTAATCTGAGTCTGTAAACCAGTCCCGAGTGTCTGGCCAACTTGGATATTGGACTCCATTTTGGCTCTGAAAGCGATTTGCTCAGTCATTCCTAATGGGCGCTTCAGTTCCTGTGGCTGTTCTCTCAGCCTGTGTGTTAGTTCACATCGTATCTTTTGAATTCCAGCAGTTGTTGGTCAGCAATGAGCAATGAAAGAAAAAGAAACCATGGCGTACTCTTTTGTCACAAGTCATCAGGTCTGATGTGAAACTTGGAGCTTAATCTAATAGTCTAAAGACTTTATAGTAAACGTAGTGGCTTAGTCACTTCAGCCCAGCGATTTATACTATTGTCTGGCTATTATTCGAGAGCTCTCTCACTCTCATTCACCCTGGATTAGCTGCCATATGGTTTCCCTTGTTCTTAGACAGCCTCTCTGCAGAAAGAGAAGGCCTTGGCACCTTCCAGTCCTCCACCTCTCCTGGGACTTTGAGAGAGAGGGAATTTTGTCTGAGAGAGATTTTTACCAGGGCTGTCTTGTTCTTTTCCTCTCCAGCAAAAACAACAGGCTGCTGCCAAGTGCAGTGTAAATGGGAGTATACATACAGTGGGAAAGAGGGAGGGAGGGAGAGAAAGAGGGAGGGGAGAGGGGGGGGGGGGGGGGGGGGGGCAGTCGAGATTTAAATAATAAAATGCCTCATTGGACACTGGCTCCACACAGCCACTTGTCCTTGGAGCGAATAAATCATGCAGACTGGAGGTGGTAAGGAACAGGTCAAAAGTAATGTGGAGATGTGACAGACTCTTGACAGTTAATGTACTGTAATACTAGCAGGGTGGCCGCGGGTCCTTAGAAACTCTTTCAATGTCTTAAATTCACATTTGCGAATAAAAGGCCTTAAAAAGTATTAAATTGACTTAAAGTCAGATTGAGTGGGTCTTAATGTTTTTTAGTCATGTCACCACAAGAATCTCTGGTGTTGGTGCTGTGGGAAACATCATTTTAACAGGAGGGAAACGCTGTTTGACATGAGAACAGACTTTGACACAACACCTGTATGCACACAGTACTCCTATTTTCACTCCTTCTACGCATTAAGATATCGCAATCAGTCTGCATAGTTAAAACTAACACCTTTGTTTTTAGTTTTTTGCTTCTGTGTAAGCACATAGAGCAGCCTATCATCAGGAAAGAGCTGGAAAGAGTATATTTTTTATCTTTGGTGTGTATTTCCATCGCAAGTTGGGGATAGTTCAGAGTTTTTGAAGTGGGGCTGTATTGGGTACTTATCCATAGACAGTATATTACATACAGTACAGTAGATGTCAGATGGCACGCCCCCTAGATTGGAGAAGCAGGCTGAAGCTAGACGTGGAAGCTAAGCAACCTGCTGTGGAGGGGTCAGCAACAAAATTTCTTTTAGCCACCTAAAAAAGTCCCTCCTAAAAAAAAATGAGATCAGTTTCAGTGTACGCTATATTTAGAATATTTTCACTTCTTTACCTTGACGATAGACAGCGATTTATGGCGGGAAAATGGAGCAGTTAGTGTTGCTATGTGACTTTGGCGTTGAAAAGCGTTGGTTCAGAATCACCAATGTCACACAATAAAACAGACTAACTGATCGAGGCAGCCATAGATCACCAACTCCTGTGTTCAGGGAGCTAGAATTACCGTTTTTGACAATGGAGTCTGGTGGGTTTTACAAGAGCGTGGATCGAGAACTGAAGCCGCTAATGAAGAAGAGGCTGTCTGTGTCAAGGTATAGCAATGAAAATACTCTTTTAATATAGTGTATTTTGTTGCTTAGCCCCATCCACAGCAGTACATTGCTGAGCTTTAGTGTCGGACTTAAGTCTGCTTCTCTAAAACTGGGTGCGTGCTGACTGACATCCACTGTATGTAATACATTAACTATGGTTAAGTTTCCCATACAATCCCACTTCAAAAATTCTGATCTATCCCTTTAAATTCCATTTAAAGTTGTATTGAAAATGTTCTAAAATATCTTAAATATAATTTTTTACCTGCAGACAACCTTTACTTGATTAATATATGAATTTTATATGTTACATGCAACATTCTGCCCCTGATTGCTCAACCCAGAAGTTTAAATGAGAGTAGGATAAATAAATTTGAAGGACTAGTGTGACAGATCTCCTATCTCAGTCTTCACTGCTTAGCAGAGAAGCATCATATTGCGCCTCAGAATTCCCTCTTGCTAAAAGTCGGCTGATTTGGTTTCCACCGTGCTCGACAGTAAACTTCAGTCCGACTGTAAAAACACTTGAAGACCAGCCCATAAGCAGGGTGGAGTACATTAGAATAGAGTTACATAACCTTGTTTTTTTTTCAATCACCTCCTCTATGACTTTTGTAATAGAGCAAGTCTTTCAGCCCCCAAAGAAAGAAAAACTTGGTTTAACTTACAATACAGTCGGCCTGTCAGCTAGTCACCCACCAGCAAAGTCAGCTGTTTCCTCAGTGCCTCACAATACTCGTCTTTGTTGGTTCCATATGAGAGGGGCTTTGTTCGGTTTGTGCCCAACCTGTGGAGGTTCAGCTGCGGCCCAATACTCAGGAGGCAAATGTGAATTAAGCTGTTAATGTAGAACTCACTCTGATATCATCAAATAGCTATGGGTTTAATCCTTGTGGACATTTTGTCAGAGGGCCAAAGTTATTGAAGTATCAGTGATTCAGTTTTCAAATTTATTTGCATTTCTACAGAAACACTGAACATGAGGAGAAACAATTTCTCGTCAGACTTTTCTCAAATCCAGTGGTCTCGCTCTGCTTCTCCTCGGAGATTGCAGGGATGGGCAGGGTACAGTCGGCTCATGTTTCACTGTTCCCATCTGTAACATTTGTTTTTTATTTGGCCATCAGAAGTTTTCCAAGTCTCGGTTCTTACAGTAATTAGAGAGACGTCTTAATTCTTCAGCCACTTCCTTTAGGCCTGCACAAGTTCTCCTTTTTTCTCCCCTCTGTCCCTCATTCCTCGCTGATTACATTAAAAAGTGCTGCGGTCAATCCCTCCAAACGACCCAAAATTGTTGAAAGAGGGTGGCAGTGGAATGCATGAGCGTTACCCGCTCTGTTTTGACATGACTGCTTTTGATATCCTTTGAATCGCTTGTACGAAAACCGAGTGAACGTTCAAGACGAAAAACCACAGTAAATTATCAGAAGCGTAAATGCAGGAGATGGCCCTGGGTTTGTGTGATCATGCCGGAGGGGTTTCATGGCTTCCCATCGCATGTGAAACTACAAAGATGAGTATGTAGCTGCTGACAGTGTGAAGTTTGTTTTTTCACTGGCTGCTGACTAAGAAGATAACACAGCTGTCAAAGCTGTCAACATCTGAACGCATTCTTGGAAACAGCAACCCGTATTTAGATAAATGTTTGATGACAAGGACAGAAGATGGTAAATTAATCTTTTTGTGGATGGAATGCCAGCGCTATAAGATCACAATAAGGATAAAAGATACTGTCAGAAGGCTGCAATACAACAATGGAAGAAGGGTATTCAAGTATGGCTTATGTTACAACTGGAGAATGAAAAAGAAAATCCCTTCAAAGATCCCCCCAGAATGCAGAAAAGAATGATCTATACTATGACCTATGTGCAATAAGAGATAGGAAATGTAAAAACCATGTGTACACTTCTCTTTCCACTGTATGTACTAAAGAAGTTGCTTTAAACAGTCATTGTCAGCGAGTTCATTTTAGGTTCAATTCCCCTGTCCTAATAGTCCCCTTCCTCTTTTCTCTCTCCCCACAGCGGCGGTGGTGGCCGTGTCGGACATGATGCCGGGACAGATACCTGACCCTTCGCTGGCGGCGGGCTCCCTGCCCTGCCTGGGCCCGCTGGCGGGCATCTCGGCCACCACACTCACTGACCAGCTCAAGCTGGCCGACTTCCGTCAGCTGGGTACCATGCTGTCCCCGCTGCATTTCCTGGGGAGGCTGGGGAAGAGGCCGCTGGCCATCAAGACAGAGGTGAGGAGGAAGAGAAAAGAGGAAACAGTGTAGGAGGAGGGTGTGAGATTGATTTACATGGAGTCAGAGGGCAGAAACAAGAAGAAGGGTGTTAGATTCAGGATGTTTCTAAGCTTTCTATGTAGGGTCGCCCATTTTTTGACCATATACTTTGATATAATAATAATAACAATAATTCAGCCTTTCAATCCAAGAAAAGACAACACTTACTACATTACAATATCCAAATTCTAAGCTGATATCTAGTCTCATATTAGGATATTTAACATTTTCTTTAAAAATTACATCAGTCTCCAGCTAACGTCTGTCAGTAAAGAACCAAATGATTCATTTCAGTATCACACGCACTGCATCCTGATTTATGTTCTTAAACTGAAGTGATAGAAAGAAAAGAAATGAAGCTGTTTAGATGACTAAAAATGATTTTATATTCTGGTGCCAGTTGCTCTGTAACAGTGTTTTTACAATAAAAAATTACATTTAAGTGTCCTGACATCAAGCTTGATGATATAAAATACTATCTCTCCAACTATAAAACATGAATGTGGTTGTGGATGCATTGGTTATGGGGCCCTGTGATTTTAAATTTTAGGATTGAACAATGAAATTATTCTATGTGAATGTAAAAAGTAGAATAACGTGATAGTGTATACAGTATAAGGGAATGAAATTGATAATACTTTAGTTGACTTTTGTAGAGGTTGCACAACGTAGTTTTTTCCTCATCTAGGGAATCACTACTACAGAGTGCTGCAAGGGTGACATTTTCTTTGTTAACATCGCCCCGATTCCTTCGACAAAATGCCGGTGGCATTTTTCCATCGGATTCTTGATTATTGCAGGATAAAGCTCAGTGGCAAACAAGTTTATGATACTTACACGTTTGTTCAGCAAGATAATGTTCACAAATTACCACCACTTTTATCATTCTTAAATCCTAAATGCAATTGCCAGAAGTAAAAAGCCAACATTAGGCTCTAAACGACCAACACTTCAGTTGCATGTCTTAATGTCGCCACCATAAAGGGAGGCTGTAAAGCCTTGTTTGTTGTAATGACATTCTTAAGTCTCACTGAGCCACTGGTTAGCAGCTGCCTTTCTTAAGTAGGCTAAAAGTTTCAAAAGTCACATTAGGGTATTTACTGGCGTATTTTACGTTGCAGGACAAACCGTGAAAGTCTCGTAAGCTTGTGTTAACAACAGACCTTATTTAAGGCATTAAACCAAAACCCATTAAAAAAAACCCTAACTTCAAGATGAGGGAGCCACACATGCAAAACGCTAACTCATGTCTATGTTTAAGGACTCCAGCAGCACTCTGTTGGTTGTAGATTTATGGAATTTTGAAAGTAACTATCTTGCCTTTTTTCATATAAAGTACACCCATACAACGCCTGTTCCTCATATTAACACCTCATTGTGTTTGCAGATGGACGAAGACGAGGAAAGGAGGAAACGGAGACGAGAGAAAAACAAGGTAGCAGCAGCCAGATGCCGAAACAAAAAGAAGGAACGGACTGACTTCCTTCAAAGGGTGAGTTCATGACACAGCGTTGCATACTGATGAGCTGAGGCAAAGCAGCTCAGAGTGCTGGCCAAGAATAGCCTGACTTCAGTCAACCTGAACAGCTGATTTAAATCATACAACCCCAACGCAATCAGGCTAATACAACACTGCAGCTGCACAAGTTAAAGTCAGGGTTTTCAGAAGTCATAAAAACTGACAAGATTAATGACTTAAAGTACTCTGAACAATGTATTTGTCCAGTGGTATCTAATTCAACATCTCCGTCCAGGAATCGGAGCGTCTGGAGATGGTGAACTCGGACCTGAAGGCCCAGATCGAGGAGCTCCGTCTGGAGAGGCAGCAGCTAATGGTGATGCTCAATCTCCACCGGCCCACCTGCATCGTGAGGACCGACAGCGTCAAAACACCCGAAAGCGAGGCCAACCCCCTGCTGGAGCAGCTGTCCACCGACGCCAAATGAAAACCAGGAAACCAGGGACGTGGAGTCCCAGACGGTCAAACTAGCACCACCATGGCAGCCATTTAAGTGAAAACACAACTGCCAATGCATTTCTAAACAAGCACTTGGAGCTCCAAGCTGAAGACTTTATGGAGACTCTGCCCAAAGACCTGAGGTTGTAGGGCTTCCTTAGTACTGCTACATGAGCTGGCTCTGTCCATTGGAAGACTGGAAATACCCAGTTTCATCTCCGCATTAAGTGTTGTTGTTGACACCCGCTGTGCCTAGTTGTTACTTCAACCATCTCTACATAAAGGGACCAATGGAAACAGTAGAGTACGACTGGAAACAACGCTGAGGAAACACACTAATATCAATATGGTGCTCTGTTACAAAAGCCCTGAGTAGATTGTGTGGCATTGTTTCGATGCAGACGCCCACAAAGGCTTAGTGTTCTGCAGTTTTCCTTTGTATGCTAGCTGAAATATACAGGTGTAGAGTTTTTAGAATACAATACTCAATACAAGTACACCCGACGGAGTAGAGGTTTTTTTTTGTTTTGTTTTTGTAATGTTGATTTCTATACCCTGCCTCGACGATGGCAGATACCGGTTGATCCGATTTGTGGTGACGCTGGCGTCATGAAGAGCACATATACACAAAATGTTTACACCCTCGTTTTTTGGACTTGTTGTCTGTCCATTATTGTACTTGTTTTATACTGCTTTGTATACATAAACATATATGAAATGCTTGTTAATCACTTGATGTGATTTTGTCTTTTCAATCTTTCCAGTCTGCGTCTGTCATGTTGCGCTGTCAAACAGCTGTGAAAACAAGCAGAAACCTTTTTCAGCTGAGCAGTATTTCAATGTCTGTTCTGGACCTGTATCTGCTACGTATGACTCTGTTACCCTGAATAGATTAAATTTTATTTTCTAACTACAACAAAGACCATGTCCTACTTTATTTTTTTTTTTAAACTCCACCAGACGTGCATTATCTCAAGTTTCTGCCAGTTCCTCCTGGTCATGACTATCAACTATCAAGTGACAAAATGTTGTGAAATCAGGTTTTCTTTAGCTGAGGCACATTGCCAAAAATAAGGGTTTTACTTTCATTCTCAAAACTCAGCAAAAGTTGTTCATGTGCCATCATTATTACGGCTCCTTTTGTTCAGGGCTCAGCAGGAGAAATGCCCCACATTTGTAAACTTGACCACATACAGCTCCAATTGTTGTTGTCCCTCGGTGGTTACCAAATTTTACAGTTTATTTTAAGATTTTGCTAGTTTATTTAAGACTACCTTAATGCACCATAGTTGTTGAAATAATTGTTGACTCATAACTTGCGTTTTGATTTCACTCTCTTCAAGCCCCTCACATATTTAAATCTTAATTTCTTTAAAGAACTCACAGTTAAAAGAACCCTGAGTAGCATTGTTTTTAGTTTCTGTTATACAATAGAGGAGACTGGGGTTGGCTGGCACACTTCCCTCTCTCCCCTACTTCTGTGGCGCAAGTTATTATAATATTCCAACAAGCTGCAAAACAAAGTTTATGATCTCAGCTTTAAAAAAAATATGCTTTAATGTACACAAATGTTTTCTAAAATTGGGTGATTCATGATTAAAGTCATACTGTCCATTTGTGCCAACCAGCCTCATTACTGGATCGGTTGGCACATGTGTTGTTACAAAAAAATGAAGCAACCAGGGCGCCCTCCAGTGCACCTGGTAGAGTGTGCACCCCATTTAGCTTGAGTCCGTTCCAGCAGCACAGGGGCATCTGTGGCCACTTTGCTACACGTCATCCCCTCTTTCTCCCTCTTTTCCTATCTAAAACTGTCCTATCAATACAGGCGTAAATGTCCACAAACATAATCTTAAAAAAAGAAATGAGGGAAACAAAACTAATTGAACATGTAATAGGAAATCTGCTCAGTTTTAAAACCAAACATTTTTAAGCAATTCACCAGTAGGAATGTCTGATTACTTTTGCCACTGGCCATTTAAAATAATTATAATTAACTTACACATTAACTAAAGTAGTTAATAATCTCTCAAATAACCCAACCAAATATACATTAGCTTAACATGTGCTTTCCAACCCCCAAATCATTGTACAACCTACCACACTCAAAATGTAGCCTATTCCCTTGATCAGTGTTGTGAAGGTTACTTTGAAATATAGTGGGTCACACATAACTAGTTCCCTGTTAAAAATGCAATAAGCAATGTAAGTAATTACATTGGATGACTTTTCTAACAAATGTATTAAACTGTGCTGTAAACCCTGAAAAATAGTCTATGTCAAAAGAAGGCATTCCTGCACAGTGAAAAGCAACAAAATGAATGTTATGTTCTACTTACCAAAAAAGAAATAAATTCAGATGAGACCCCTTTGTTAACACCAATATTTTGATCAGTATCTGTAATTCAAGTAACTAGTTACTCCCTGACACTGACTAGGGGTAACACATCTCTAATAACTCTATCTTAAACAATTTTATAATGCATTTAGTCCATGGGCCACTTTTTTCCTTCCAGACTACAAAACTGAAATGCTACCCTCAAATAGCCAGTGACTTTCAGACACTTTAAGATAGTAGATGAGTGCAGGTCAACAATTACTAATGCAACAGGAAGTTATTGCTGAAGGAGGAACACTGGAACCAGCTGTGTTGTACTGTAGTGAGTGTGTCTCAGCTCAGACTGCGGTCAACAGCTCCATCTAGTGGATCAATTTGTGAACTGCACGATTTGCAGTAGACCCGGTAAATCAATTAGACTTCACAATACTGATTTATATTCGGTCAGTTACTGTAAAAGTAAATATAATTAACGATTTCCCCAGTTATTTATTATTTTTTTCTTCCTTTTTCCTTTTTATATTTATATTTCATATTTATATTGACCGTAAAGACGTTGGTCTGGTCTAATGGTCACCTGCGTCAATTTGGTCGACGAAATAACTAATTGGAACATAACTTTGAGGCTTCAACAAAGTCTCGACATTAATTCAGTTTGAGTTGTGTCATACCGTGTTTACACACTGTTTTGGCTGTGAGGAGGTCTGGGAGGAGCAGCAGTCAAGCCGAGATCAGATGGAGGACAAGGGGAGGCCAACCCTGGGGTCAGGAGGGCGACGGTGGTGATGAGTGGGATACTGACCTGGAAACAGACAGTAGTTTAAAGTGAGTCAGTTTCACCTGCTTTGGTGCAAATCAAAGTGACAACAAAGAGGCAAAAGCAAGACAACCCCCAAAAAGGGAATGGTTTGGGAATGGCCTGTAGCCCAGTCAGGTTACACAGGTTGTCCAGCTCCTCCAGGATGGCACATGTTCCATAATCCATCCATAATGACCAGTTAGGCGGTGGGTCAGTGATGGTCTGGGGAGGCATATCCTCGGAGGGTCACAAAGATGCCAGTGACTGGCCCTCTCGTTCCTCTGACCTAAATCCAATTAAGCACCTATGGGACGTTATGCATCTGTGCATCTTCTGCCACCAAGCACGGCTATAGACTATCCAGGAGTTCACTGATGCCCAGACACCATCCACCGACTCATCAGGTGCGTGCCCCGATGTTGTCAGGAGTGTATACAGGCAGGTGGGGGTCATATACACTCCTGAGTCACATTACGAGTTGCTGTGATTTAGAGCCTGTGATTTCAATTCTTTACTTTGATTTTCAGTGTGATTTTGAATCCAGCCCTCAGTGGGTTGATGATTTTGGTTTCCACTGACCGTTGTTACGTTATTTTGTTCTTAACAAATTCTACAAGATGCAGAGTTTCTACTTTCATCATTCGTCATCTTCTTGTTTTAGCAACCTTTTTTTTTTTTTTAACTAAGCACAAAATTATTTGTCAGAAAATGTTTGGATAACAGTGTAGCTTATCAACATCGTCAGGAAATTACACATTAAAATATGAAATATAAAAATGCCAAAATACACCGAAGACATCTTCAAATAAATGTTATTGTAGCCTGTAATTTGATGTTGTTCTTATAAGTTACCAATTGGACTTTGCAAATTCAGTAGGTCTCCATTTCTGCCATACAAACCTCAATTTAATATTTTAGCAAAAATAAAGAGCTACTTATAAAGAGGTGGAACTGACATCACAAACCCAGTGTCATTGTGCATCACTGACAGGTGTATCCTAATAACTCCCGCTCCCCTCTCCTTCCACTGTCGTCCTTAGCTCAACCCAATTCTGTCCAGTGTGAATACTTGAACCTCTGACACCAACCAGCTGCACCCACCTGAGCGTGGCCAGCTGTGTCTGCGGCTGGGCCACGGGGTCCTCCGCCTCATTCTCTCAATCCAAAAATAATCTTCTGGTATGACAACAGAACAAGAGGAGGAAGAAAAAGAGAGCTGGCGTCCATATCAAAGGACCGAGAGGAGGGAAAGAATAGGGCCAGATGCAAGCTAGTTGTTTGGCCACATTTGTTAGCTCTGAATAAACGGCCTGGAAAAGAAAACAGCACGCTTATGAATATGCATGTGCAGCATTACTTATGCAGGCCCTGCAGAGTGGGATTATTAGGGGTGAATTGTCTCAAGGTGTGATATCCAACAGTGCAATCTGTTTCTGTCTGGTGGCTCCAGTGGTAACCACAGAGGGGACAATGACCGAACGCGCCGTCTCACCTGCACCTCTTCACTGTAAACTGCTTGACATCTAATATCATTCGTCATAAGGACACGGGACGATGTTTAAGACTAATATCCTGTTTCAGTTATATCCTCTTCTTCATCATCATCGTGATCTCTTCCCCCTGCGGATCCTCCAGAAAGTCTTCTTCAACATGGTGGCTGAAATCCATGTCTGATCCAGGGTGCCTTCCGAATAGCATACTTTTTCCTTTTGCTTTTTGTAGGTACTGCAGCTGCCTTTAAAAAGTACGTACTGTTGCATGTAGTATGCACACAGTTGGGACATAAGACTTCCTCATGACATAACGCCCTGAACTTTGACCCTCTTACTCATATATCTGTTGCCATTGAGATAACCAAATGCCGCCAGAGATGGAGGTCACCCCGAAGAGATGTGATGTTTTTTTCCAATGCGTAATAACTGCATACATTGTAGATTTTAAAAGTATTATAGTCACAATAGGAAAATTACACAGCTAATGCTGTCAGCATTATTCATTGAAGAGCTGTAGAGAACTTTTTCTTCATGATGAAGAATCCAAAAACAGAGAACAGTTCTTGCTGTATTGAAGTCATAGGGAGCTGCATTTAACAACAGCAAAACAATATCAAAGCATCTGTTACAAATGCTTACACAACTTGCATTGTATACTACAAGTCCTGCTTTTCCAGTCAATATGCTCAGTACTTCCCCAACAAACAGCCCTTTCTTGACGAGGAACTGAACTCAAAGTGAAACTTATCTATGTTCTCTTCAAAGCAAGACTCCATTCATAAGAACAGTAAGTTTACTTCGCTGAACATGAGACCTACTGGTCGACCGCTGCCTTGATCAATTAGTTAGTGTTATTGTTTGAATTTGGTGTTTTAAAGCTGTAGTTCTAAAGTGGTTCAGCCACAGTGTTCAGAAGTCATTAGTTCAAGGTTCAAGGAGTTGAATAAATTCAGCATCATACTTGTGTGTGTGGCCAAGTTGTCAAGCTAGTTTTCTGTCTCTGTTAAGTAGCTGTATGGCATTCACTGACTTTACAGCAGTAAACAGCACCTCAAAATAAAAGTGTTGTGCTGGAAATTCACTGTACTTTAAAATACAGCGGGTTTTTTTACGAACTTGACACGTTCGCAAGTCAGGAATGGACCTGCAACCCAGTTTTGGACCACAACCCACCAGTTGGGAACCACTTTTTTAAAGGGTAAGTTTGGATTCACCCAAGTCGCATAAAAACAAACCATCTAAACAATCAAGGAAGTGATAGACCAGCAGCTCCTGTGTTCAGGGAGGTTCAATGACAATGAAGTCTGGCTTTCAAGACGACAAAATGGTCATTTGGGGGTGAAGTTTTCCTTTCACACCAACAATAAGTTGAACATTTGCTGTTTGGCTCAGAAAAAGGTTTGCAAAATTCCAATATGTGATACTCCAACAAAGTTATTATAATACTGTGTATTATTCAGAGACTATCAGTTTATCAAGGCCTATAAAACTTACCTTATTTGAATGAGACTCTTGTGGTGAACATTTAGCGAATGTCAGTCACATTGTGTAATTATAATATACAGGATCCCTCTCATAACCATCAGTAATGTATAAATATAAGTCGTAGCTGACTCCAGATAAAAATAATACAAAAAGCAATACAAGTAATGCAGTTATGCTTTCGATTAGTTTGTCCCCGGCTGTGTTCGCGGGGATGTGTACAGAATTATCTAATAGATGTAAAACCACGACAGGATGTTAGTTAGAATTCGTTTGAACATGCATACAAGGGTTGCTCATTTGACAAAATGTGTTAAGATGCTCCACTAAACGAAGAGTACTCTAATAAAACCTAACAGGATGTCTTCAATAATTTAAAAGTAAAAGTGTTTGAGAATAAAAACATATATGGACAGTGTTGCTTGTTAATATTAGTATCTCCTTAAACCCAAAAACACACTTTTTCCAATTGGATTAAAGATGATTCTTTATATAATGACAGTGATATAATTAGCGATTTAAAAGAGGAAAAATAACAGAATAATTTAGGTAAATTATCTCTCTGATGTGGCTTAATGAAAACAAACAGCTAGCTGCCAATTTCTAATGGGCCATCTTTCATCTGAATGGACACAAAGACTTAAAACCCACATCTTATTGAGCAGTCCAATTGGAAATTCACAGATTTGGCCAAATTTTGAAGACGAAACAAAAACCTGCCAACAAACCCTTCAGATATCTATGCACCCACTGGCACACGCTGCCAATTAACATGATCTCAAAAGCGCTAATGGAATCTTGAGCGGTAATAAAAGTAAATAATTAAATTAAAGGAACCCTTGTATCATTGTTTGCTGTATTCAGGCCCATTAGGACCTCCAGTATTCTCATGGTAATCTAATGTTTTGGGTTTTTTGTGTCCTCATAATGAATTCTGTGTTTTTCCTCCAAACAGTGTTGTTCAGACATTTGTGTAGGTGCTGGCAGAGAAACAAAGACGTACATTAGGACCCATTGTCCCCCGTGATTATTAAAGTAAACAGAAATACTGAAGGGGCATCATACACAGCTGCACACACTCGAGCCTGTGTTTGTGAAGTGGGAGAAAGGGCCAAGCAACCCTCAAGACTTTGTCAGAGATGATCCCATTATTTGGAGCTTCTCAAGAGCAGAGCGGTGGGCTGGCTAATGAGGCTTTGAAGATCGGTCTTCGGTACAGAATTCAGCCGCAGCAGAGAATTCAGGAGCAAAGCAGATTTGGCACGAGATGAAATGCATCAGCCAGGGTCGGCCGAGACAACGTTCACGGCCTCAGTTTGTGCTTTTATTTTGCCGTGTGAGTCTTTTTCAAAAACACAAGAGTCCATTCCTAGAAGATGAAACTTGAGCTGAAATGTGCTGCCCCTTGAAAGTCAGACATTCGAGTCAACAGTTGAAGACCTCTCAGTGGAATGACACTGCTTTCCTGGTCAGCGTGCTGTACTTCTGGGGACGTTCAGGTCCCAGATTTTGCTGCAGAGTGAGCACTCCTCACTTTCACGCCACTCTTTGGTACAGACAGCTGCGGACTTTCCACCGTAAGCCTTCGAGATAACATTATCGTCTCTCTGCTGCTTGGAAGTGGTGAATTTACAGCTCACAACAATGTAGTACGACACGGTCTCTGGGTTTTGCTTGATATCTAGTGGTTCGGGAAAATATGTTGTTGCACATGTCGGATCCGTTGTTTGCGCTGTTTGCTCGTTAACTATATCACATGAATGCTGCTGACACACCGAACTGAACTCAGGTCAAACTTTAGAACTTTCGATGGTAAAAAAATCCCCTGAATTGTCAAATATTCATAATAAAACAGGCAAATCTGATTCAACTGGCATAACTCTGAGTCAGGTACAGCCATAAAATGTGCAGTCAACAGTTTCTCTGGTGCAGTGTACACTTGGAATTGTTTGGTTTTTACAACTTCAGAAAACAGCAACAGTAAATGTGCAAGACAAATTTCCGTACATAAAACTTTTGAGATGTTTAATGTTTAAAACAGTTTCTTTAAATAGATACAAGTATTCTATATATAGGATAGCACAAAGCAAATCTCATCCAACATTGGAGCTCAACATAAAAACCTGCTGCCAAATTGTGCATTTTGAACATTACTCCCAACATATAGCCCATAAAGTAATAATATAGTGTATATAGAGTGCTGCAGGGATGAGGCTTTGATTTTAGCATTGCTCTGGTTCCCTCAACAAAAAGCGTATGAGATTTTTACATTGAATTTTGGATTATTATTAAAAAAAGTTTTCGATAGTTACACATTTTGTTTAGCAAGATAATCTTTACAAATATTCACCACTTTTATGATATCTGAAGCAAAAATGCAACTGTCGGGGGTAAAAAGCTAATGTTAGATTGTTCAGCATGATAACTTTCTGTAGTCTCATTTAGCTGCTTGTCAGCAACCACCTTTTTTTCATACGTACCGCGTCTTTAACCGCCGGGAAAACGCAAGCTGGGGCACTGGGCGCTACTTTTGTGCCAGCCTTCAAGAGCGCAGCGGCAGGTTGCATCTGAGGTTGCTAAGCAAACTTAACAAGCACTGTTAAGTGCAGAACTGATCTTCTTCCTGGTGCTGTTTATAAGTGTGTGGACACATCGTCCATGGGACTGATGTAAAGCTCTGGCAGCTCTGCACCAAAATGATCAACTTTTCCGTATTTATTACAGATTGGTATTTCTCTTCACATGACATGCGGTGCGCGCTGCTGCATTCCAAAAGTTGAACTCAGTTTATCGTTTATCTCCGGGCACAGCTGTTGGCATAGCTGTTGGCATGGCTCTGGCATTTTAAGCGCACCTGTCGTACGTCTGCATTGAAAACAAAGTTGAGGGCACAAAAAACGCGGCATGTGTATGGGCCCTTAAGCTTGCGTTTACGATAGACCTTATTTCAGGTATCTATCCAAAAACCCATTGCCTTTTAGACGAGGGAAGTGCAAAAACGCTAGGTCATTTCTGTATTTTAGGACTCATTCCTGTACCACACTATATATACACACACACAGGTTAAAAAACAAATAGTGTTTGGTTTGTATTTTGTACAGTTTCTGCTAGTGAACAGTGAATTCATATGTCCGTTTTACAACAAAGCCGAAAGCAATTTGATCAACATTATAAGACTTTGAAGGTCAAAGAATCTGCAGGGCAGATTTAAGACAAAACGAAAATTATACAGGACATGGACGACTGTTCGAAGCAGGAATCTAACTAAGGTCACCTCTAAACATGGCACAGGGACACGTGTTTCATACAAAAACCTGCTTTCCTGGTAGCTGATTCTTTTCCCCAGACTGCTGCTAGTAACAATGACCAGCATCAAACCAAAGAATTCTTTCAATCCTGTGTTTACATTAAAAACATCTTGAACTAATCTGTGTGAGCGCAGCTTGGCCCCGCTGTGGAAAAAGTGGCTCAGGAGGAGCACAAACTAACAAGCAGTGGAGAAAGTCAGGCAGCCAACTGCTGCCTGGAAAAGCCATTTTGTTTCATGATTACACAAATGTGCCAAGGATGCAGTGAGTGTTTGTCTACTGTTTCATATATCCATCTGAAGAGCACATGGGTATAATGACACACCTGTCTGTGAGTTATCTTCAACATTTTATGCCTGTGTGTGCCAATGTTTGTCCTGAGACGTGTGATGTAAATGTGACTTGTCCCATGTCTAAATTCCAATGTAGTAAAACAATAACTGATATAAGATGGCAAACAATCTATTTACTCTGCTGATCAAGCCGCAGACCATTTCAAGGCTATTTTTTTTTACAGATAATACCACGTATTTAAGCTCCATATAAGTGTTGTGACCTTAATATCCCCTCTCGCAGACCAGTCAGACTATTTAAAAAGACAGCAATAGTTGTGTTGGCGATCTTGTGCGTGTTTTGTGACAAGGAGTCCATTTTTATGCATCTTTAAATAAGAGTAATGTGGTGGTGGAAACATCACATGTCCAGAAGCAGCACTCGTGGATCTTCCACCACTGCTTTGATCTTGCGTAAGAAAGTGACCGCTTCTCTGCCGTCAACGAGCCGGTGGTCGTATGTCAGAGCCACGTACATCATGGGCCGGATCTCAACCTGCCAAAGCAGAAAGCAGTTTTATTGTTTGTTTGAGTACATCAGATGTAGAAAACACGTAGATCCATGTTAGTATGTATGATCACTGTCTGCCCAGGCTGTCTGTACGTGTAGCTCAGGTCTGACATTAATTTCCTGGAGACTTTTCTATGTAAAGCATCGTCTTACACAAATAATTCCAACTCCTACTGTATGTGGAAATTGTCTGCAATGTAAAGCCACAGCTCATGATTTATGTGTTCACAATGTATGGTGCGGCTGTCAAGCCACAACCTGAGTGCTTAAACTGTACGTTCTGTAGGAAAGAAAGGCCCATCGGCCCCTGCAGACTCTTCTGGTTACTGACTATTGTCAACAAAGATTTGTTTGAAAGTCTGGCGAAGCTAAAAATTCAGAACAACTCCAAAATGAGTCGTGCAGCTCAAAAATCGTGTCAGAAACATTCTCAAATCGTACAGTATATGCACAGCTTAAATTTAATTCTTTCTTTTTAAACACTGAAACAATTATGACACCTGTATCTACAGACACATAACTCTCACCTGGCCATTGATGGCTACAGGTCGGTCGAAGATGCCATGCATGCCCAGGATGGCAGACTGTGGGGGGTTGATGATGGGTGTGCCAAACATGGAGCCAAAAACGCCACCGTTGCTGATGGTGAAGGTGCCTCCATCCATGTCCTCAACAGCAAGCTCATTTTTACGAGCCTGAGGCACACAACACAAATCATTTTCTCTTTTTCGTGGTGAATTAAGCAGATGTTGGTTTAAAACTACTTTGCAGTTTAAATTGACAAACATCTGGGACACCTGTAGCACAAAGCCCTTTACCTTTTCTCCCAGTGCATTAATGGTTTTCTCGATGTCAGCAAAGTTCATGGTCTCAACATTACGGATCACCGGCACAACAAGACCCTGAACAAATACATGTTACTCAGCTGTATTCAATGCGACTCAGCATTCAGTAGCAACAGTTTTAATATAAAAAATAAAGTTTATAGAGCCAGAAGTCATACCTTTGGAGTTGCCACAGCGACACTAATGTCCACATAATCCCTGTAGACAATCTCTTTGGTTGTATCATCAATAACTGTAGATAAACAATTCGGGAAAACAAGTCAGTTACACAACAGGGAGTAAAGCTCCCTTGGAGAAAGTTCAATTTTAGGTAAAGGAAAAAACAGGCGAAGTCAGCGTTTTCTTACCAGCATTGACAGCAGGTTGGTCAGTCAGAGCGTGTGCGGCTGCCTTCACAAACGCTGACATAAAACCCAGTTTGATGTTGTGTTTCTTTACGAAGGCATCTTGATGGAGTTTCCTCATTTCCCTTATGTTGCTGAAGCAAAGTTAAATAAGTATTAGAACATTAGTTTAGTGAGGAAACCTCTTTGAAGACTGGAGAAGCCTGCTGAGGCTTGTAGTCCTGACTGATGAGGGTTTAGACCCATGTAGATACTATGAGGTAAGTTAGATAAATCTGTGCTGCGTCTCACCTCATGTCCACCTCGTTGAAGGTGGTCAACATGGCGCAGGTGTTTTGAGCCTCTTTTAGCCTCTGGGCGATCCTTAACCTCATACGGTTCATCTTCACCTGGACAGAAAGAGCACAAACTTCATTATGTCCAATATTAACTCAAAAACAAAAACATCAATGAAAAATGTCATCAGCATGTGTGTGTTACCCTGTTTTCTCCTCTGCTTCCTGCTGCTGGAGGAGCTGGTGCCGGAGCTGCAGGTGTGGGCTTGATGGCAGAAACTTGTTGAAGAGGTAAAGATAGGATTTGACATTAAAACAGTGTAATCAGATATAAACAGCACAATCATAACATCTAAATGCTTTCTGCAGTATGTAGATTCATAGAGAAGGAAACACACCAGGTTTGGTTTGAGCGGCCTGTGGTGGCACAGGGGGCACTGGAGGCATGGCAGAGGGGGCTGAAGTTGGAGGTGGTGGTGGAGGTGGAGGGGCTGCAGCCGGTGCCTCTGCAGCTGGGGAGGGAGCAGCTTTGGCAGCAACAGCTGAGGACACAGAAGTAAAGAAAGACAACTCTTCATCTTGTAATTATAAGTGAACTATAAGTTTGTTTTACTTGAAAATCATTGCTTCATTTCATGTTTTGCAAGATAGAAAATTATAATTACTAGCAGAAAGTGGTGGTTCTGTCTACTATCTACCTATCTAACATGTCCGTAAAAACCCCATTTACAAAACTGACAGGATTTAGGTATTTTACATTTAGCATAACTTCTGGGTGTTGACATTTTCACGTATGAAAGAGACTTGTTCCACATATTATTTTTGCCATTTGAAATGCAAAAAACTTTAAAGCTTAATATCTCAGAACCATTCAGAATGCAGACTGAACCTTATAGTTCTAATGTGGCAAAATGCAGTATGGGTCTAATGATTTCCAAAATACCAAAATTCTGCCTTATTACTGCTGAGATAATTCAATACATTTTAAAGCAGTGTGTCTATGGTAACAAAACAAAGAAAATCACATCAAATGTTCCCCATTTAAAAGAATTTGTGATATTTTAATACTGTATATTATTAAAGATAAAATAAGGCTGTTTGTTTGGACATAAAACTACCTTTCTACTCAAAGTAAATTTTTAAAAAATGTAATATTTTGGTACTGAAACTAAGGTATCATGCTGCCACCAACATATTACTTCAGGATTATAAAAGGATAACTGATGGGTCTCTCAGCTCACCTCCTTTCCGGAGTTTGAAGAGCGGCGTCCCTCCTTCTACCCTCCCTCCATCAGGCACCAGCAGTTCCTCAATTACACCAGCTGCTGGAGCGGGGACCTGTACTGAGGTCTGCAAGTACAAAATACAGACTTTTTTTAGAAGTCATTTTCACACACTCTGTTTAAAGGGTATCTATTATACGACTGTAACAGAGAACAGCGGCACTTTTCCCCTAAAAATTACCAGTAAAATCTTTTAGACACAACCAGACATGTTCCAGCAGAAATATGATCTGAACTTAAGAAGACATTAACAACATCGGTAACCAAGATTACATGTTTCCTAGATGTTAGCGTGTAACTACATGTAGCACCTCATTATTTGAAACTTTGGCCACATTTAATCCAACATATTAACATCATATATAAAAAAAATCAGAGATGATTTTAGGGCTGATGGTCTTTCTTGTTCGTACCTTGTCTGTCTCAATTTCACACACCACTTCATCTTCTGTCACTGAGTCGCCCACAGCTGAAACAAACAATGAAAGAGCATATAGTTTTTCATGTGCAGAAATATAATTAAACATTTGGCCCATTCATAATATAATATGGGACACCGACTCCTGTGAAATATTGACAACTAAGATATTTTGATTTATACTGACCTTTCTCCCACCTCACATCCCCCTCTGAAACAGATTCTGCAAACGCAGGAGTTTTGACTGTGACGACCTCATCCCCTGCACAGACACCAAAACAACAGTTGCTGTAAGTTAAACACTAAGCAGAGTGACCGTCAGTACAAAGTGCTGAGAATTGTTGCAATGCATACTGTGAACAGCAGATGTCTTGAAGTATCTGATGTGGAAGACATTCGCTGATGATGGAAATTCACATCTAAATGTCGGGAAAAAAATAATTACTTGTATTTTTAGACAAATGCATTTAAGCAAACCAAATTACCGTGCTTTACCATGCACGAATGATCTGATCAATACGCAGATGCCTTTCTCATCTTTTTACCTTTATTGCAACGCACATAAAACCCCTTGGAGATCATTTTTGCTGCACAGGTTTACAGCTCAGTCACATTAATGAAATAGACTCTGACAATGCTTTAGAGTGGTTACTGAGGGGCGTTTAAAGACAGCCAGCAAAGTAGGAGAGAGCACTTACGACTGAGAATTCCAGTAAACTAGCCGCCTGCAGACAGGGAGGCCTTGAAAGAAAAAGAAGAGGAAGAAAGAAAATCAACAACAGCTGCTTTTCCTGAGGCTCTCACATGAGCTATGAATGGAGTTCTCTGAGAGCTGCAATTAACCACTTGTGGGCTCCTAAAGGCATCTCAGTCATTTGACAAGCATCACTTACTCTGCTTTGGATGATCCACTCAGAGCTTGTTTATTCATGAGCAGTAGCATTAAGACTGCAGTTTTAGCTGCTGCATGATGAGGTTCTCAAATCAAGCTAAAGGTCTAGTCTGCTTCGTCAGAGGCACACTTACCTGATGCACTTAGTCGGACCAGCACATTATTGGCCTGAAAAGACGAGAAGTAAAACTTCAAAAATATGGTTCATATTAATTTATTTATATATGTTGCTTGTGAATTATGACAGCCCTTTAAACTGGCAACTTTTTAATCACATTAGGTTGATTTTGATTAGTTGTCCTCCCCATACTTTGATTAAAAACAAGTCTGTCGCCAATGTTGAGCATCAGACCCTCACTTACTTTTCCCCTACATCTAACAAAAAGGTTTAACAGTTAACCAGCCCACTTAATCTGATATACAAACAAACTTTTGCAAACTGTAAGTCCTCTAAAAAAACCCACCCATAAATTCTGAACCTTCATAGCTCGCCGTTAAAACCGCTGGATTCTCCTACGCTAACTGTTACTGTGCTGCATTGCCGCATGTTATGAGTCATGTGTCGGGGACTCGGGGTAATTTGAGGACGGAGCCTCTCGTTCAGAGGCCTTCCTTGTTCTGCCTGCTTTTACACTGATGTTTGCCTGGTGGAGTCGCTTGTTTCCCAAACCTAAACCTCCGGATGTGGGATGCCAGAGAAGGGTGGAGTTGTCAGAAATGGATCAAACCTTATATAGAAGATCAAAGTGTGCACAGACATGCCGCCACCACGTTTCTGTAGTGTTCAGTGCTCTGACTCACCAGAACAACTGGTGTTTATTATGTACCATTAAGAGCAGAGAGTACAATGTTACACTGGCGAATGAACAGCCAAAAATATTCAGGCATCTTGGGTTAATGTTTTCAATCTGTTCTGCTTGTGTGGGTTTTTTTTTTAAATAATATTTTCTAAAAGAGTCTTTTGTGCCATTGCTGACACACATTTGTGAGGTTAATGAAACTGCCCCACATCAAATCCTACCTTCAACCAATCATCCGCTTAAATAATTATTCAATCAGTTGATCAAAAGTAGTTTTTAAAGCACAAATGCAATACATTCACTGACACTGATTCCAGCTATAACTAAATTTAGCGATAATGAAAGTAATCATTAGTTGTACCCCTAGTTATACACTCAGCCGCCAGTTTATTAGGTAATACTACACCTAATTAAAACTAATGCCTAATGCAACAGCCCTGCAATAAATCCACAAAGGTTATGATGATCAGTTTTTGTGAGGTTTTTTGTGAGGTGTTGCTTTAACTGTATGGTCAATGTGGTGCTGTTGAACTCAGGGTGTCTACAGATATAACCAAGTTAAACTGAAGACTTTTTAAGACCTTTTAAATGCCACCTTATGTGAATTTAAAGACCAAACCTGCGATAGATATACACATTTAAACATATAGTTCAAAGTCAACAGTAAGGAAAACAACAACAGTTGGGTGAGTTTAAGTTAAATGTGTTTAATGTAAAAAGAAAACTAAATCTCATCGCTGTTATAAATGCTATTTATTACTGCAATTCTTCGCTCTGTCCTGTGATTGTCAGTCATTGGGTCTGTGAGGCTGGAGAGTTCTAGCTAGGTGTACTAAACTGTCGACTGAGTGCATTTTTGTGAATGAAGATGAACTGAAAATCAGTCTAACACAACAGCACCACAAACTGCAACTTCTAGAGTGACTGTGACGTTAAATGCAAGTGTTCATGCAAGTATGCTTTACTGCTTTGGGCTGCATCATTTTTAGCCAAGTGTACCTAATAAACTGACAACTGACTGTATTTCTCCATAACCCAATGCAGGACAATAGTCTCTCTGAAGTAGGGAGAAGGACAAATGCACCCTGACAGTCACAGGACACACCAGATTGTACTGGCATGATCATGTTTCAGCTCCATCACCTGCTCAAAGCACTTTAAGGACACCTGAAGCTTGACATGCTATAAACTTGGGTTATAGTATGTGTAACATGACATGGGCTATTTCTGTAAGGTCAGCTGCACTCACTTCAGTCTTTCTCTTCAACACACAGCAGCATAACATGCCAGCATTAGCCAGTAAAGACTGTTTGGTGTAGTGTTGAAGCAGTTGTTGAAGAACAGTCAATAGTTTACAGCAGACAGGGGTCTTAGCTAGTTACTTAGTGAGTTTGTTACGACTTGCTAACAAAGCTAACTTTAAATGTTGCTTTTATTCTGATATAAAGCCCTATTTTCAATAGTCAGGTAGTTAACAGGGTGCTGCTCTTAGTTTCTTCTTCAACTTATCCTCACTAGCTGCCTCTGAAGCTGTCAGTGTCCGTCCTTGGTAGGCGAGGCCCTGCTACACAAGCTAACATTAGCTAGCTAGCCGCTAGCTGCGCCTTGTTTTAATCAGCCGGAACTGTCTCAGAGTTAAAACACAGGCTCAGTCCAGTGTGTTTTTGTCCAACCTACCTGGCTCACCGCCGACAGAGAGCGACCAAGCGTCTGGTATGCACATCTGGACCGTGATAACATGGCGCTAGCTAGCGGCTGTGTCTCTTATCTGACAGCAGTTGGTGGAGCGGTGCGGAAGCGCGCTGCCTGCTACCAGGCGCGAGGGCGGTCCGGCTGGGAGGAACCACTGCGGCTGGAAGGGGAGGGGAGTCTGGAGCACAGAGCGGCGGGAGATTGGCGTGGATAGAAATCAAACTCGACACTTTGAACTAAAACCTGACAAAAATCATTTGAATTATTAATTTATTTCTTACTAATAATTATTACATATTAGTTATTGTAGTTTTTTTTTCAGATCATAGCATTCATTTAAGGAAATAGGACTGTACCATTGCTAGCATGAGGCAGTGATTCATACTTTATATATTCTTTCAAATTAATTGTTCACTGTTCAGGAAAAATGGGAAGAAATTGGATCCAATTTCAATGTTTTCTTAATATAGTCCATTAAATGTGATTTGCCTAATTTAATGTCATTATGTGCAGGTAGGGATGGGATAGGTTGACATATTTGACCACACCTCCTGTATTTTGGAGGACTCTCAGCTGGATCACTACAAATACTTGAGTCACTCCTCCTGCAAGCTCCAGACCTGCATCCTCCTCGGGTCCCTTTCCACAGGCAACAGGTGGGTTTTTGTTTTATACTGTACGTACATGTGCTATTTATTTTATAAGCTGCGTGATTTAGCTTTTACTGCCATTTCAAACTAGGATGTAAGATGTTTATCTGTATCTGTATCTCTGTTTATCTTTATTTTTACCCATGTATCAAATCTCATGTGTAATTATGACTAAGCTAAAAAAAAAAATGCAACTAAAAAGTGAGGAGGAAATACCTGAAAATATTTGAAAAATGTTGTCTGCTAGTGGTGAAAAAAAAAGCCAACATACCAAATGCTTTATTCTAAAATTCTCTTTATCTTTTATCTAAATTGCCAGAAAAATGTCTTATTACATTTTATTTTGATTTATTTGCAAGTCAAGTCAAATCCAAGTCCGACAGTGTTGTTTTTTTTTAAACCCTAGCAAGCATGAATCCAAGCATTTGGAGCAAAGGTATGTATCCTTCCAGCAGCATTTGCCTTGACGGCTGCACCACAGAGCACCTCTCCTCCTTTCAGCCAGACCCCGTGCTATCAAACTCAGATGTGTCAGGTGTTTCTGTGTCTTCACGCAAAGACGGCGAGGACATAAAGATGCTCCCGGAGAATGCCTATTACAGCAGCAATGATGCTGGTTCAAGTCTGATCTGCTCTGGCCAGCTGGAGCTCAGTCCATGCAGAGACGGCACCACTGGACATTTACCCCCCAGGAGGCACCTGTCTCCTGCTCCGAGTTCTTGTGGTCACCCTGAGTGGAACTTAAACAATGGCCGTCAAGCAAAACGTGCCAGGGTGGAGAATATCATCAAAGGCATGACCAGCTCAAGTCAGGATGTGGAGTCAGACGGCATGCAGGAAAATGAAAGGACTCAGGATCAGGAGCATGTGGAAAGAAGCCAGACGACGAGAAATCACCTTGAGAGTCAGCATCAGCACCTCAGACAGCTCAGAACAACGTTCGGTCATGTGGACGAAACAGCTGACACTACGGACAGCAGTAAGGACAGGAAATACCCCATCTGGAACCATTCTTCTGAAACATCTCCAAGGGAGGCATTCACAGATTCTCACAGCGAGTCTGAGAGCAGTTCGAGTAGAAAATATCAAGGATGGAAGAAGATGAAGCTGATGAACTACTTCCAGTCCAAACCTGAGAGATTAAAGCTGATGGCGGATGTCTTAAAGTACGAACTGTCCAGAGCTGTCAGCAGGAGCGTCGACTCTATTTTCAAAAGCATGCCGCTTCTACAGACATCACGAAACGACGAGGGGAGCATAGAGACAGATACGCCTCTTCAGCCATCTGTAGGTAAAGATGATGCATTAAGACTTTCCTGTTGCACGAATACAGAGGTGCAAGTCCCAGATGTTCAGACCGAAGCTCTGTCTTTGGTTGTGGAAAAGCCTCAACTGGAAAGAGCTGACAGGTTCGTCTTTCATTCAAGATCAAGAGCTCAGCATCGTCCCAAACCTTCAGTCCCCTTCAGTTATGACTCCACTCACAACACTGCCCGTCCACATGCCCTCAGGTGTTTACACGATGGATGCTCCGAAGTGGGTCAAGCAAAGTTTGGGAGACGCTGGAATTCGGTCAAAGTGAGATCGAAGGTCAACTCCAGGTCCATCAGAAGCCCACAGACTGTGTCAGTGGATCCATTGCTGCTGGAAAGCCTGTGTCTCCCTCATGTCAAGATCGAGTCTGATTGCCTGAAGAATAACCTCTACATGCTGAATGTATCCTTTACAATTGCTTCTTAAAGCCACAAGAAAACCAAATGAAAGATCAAACATTGGACGACATCGATACAGTGACAGAAAATAACGATCCCTTATTGTAGCTACTGAAGCACCTGCCTTTTCCACACCAGTAATAAGTTTCCCTTTGCCTATTTGAGGTCCAAATAACAACCCAGTCTGTCACAAACCTTGTCACAATTATTCCCCCTCTCTTTTAAAGAAGGCTACGACTTTCGCACCTTACAAAATCCAATAAGAACTCCCTTTGATCCTCCAAACTTTGAAGAAAATTGCAGTTTCTCTCCACTTCCAAATCTCTCCAGTCCAGGTGTTTCCTTTGTGCAGGATGTGTGTGTTTCACCCTTAACGCTGGTGCATTTAGGAGGGTCTGACCACAAATCACCTGAAGAAAGCAAAGCTCATGTTCTTCTACACTCGCTACCCGAGCTCACTGGTGCTGAAGATGTGTTTCCATGATGTGCAGGTGAGAAAACACTTGAAATACTGAGCACTGGTGCAATTCTTCTACATGTTTGTGCCATTTTTAAAAGGTTTTATTCATAAAATAAAACTTAATTTTACTGTAAAAGATATATATATCTATATATAGATATATATATATAGCATTTGTCACAATCGTGGGAAAGCTTCTGTATTTTGAATTTAAGCAAAGACATTTTTTGCTGTTTCTGGGAGAAAATCTTAATGTGACGCATGACCCCAAACCTGTTTTATTCTTTCATAAGCCATCTCTGTCACCACAGAATAAAGAGTCAGTCAGACAAAATAAGTTTCTGCTTTTTTTTTTATTAGTCAACAGCATTATAATCAAGTAATCAGATCAGGATTAAAAACTGTACATCATTATTTCATATCTGTAAAACAAAAATTGTGTAATAAAAAAAGGCAACAGGTGGTAAAAACACTGTAGTTATATTTTATTTGCTTCATATTTTTAATACTCCTCTCTCCTCATAAAGACAAATCGATCACAGCACATTAACCTACTCACTCTGATCATGTCACTAACCTGTGTTTCCGCCTCGTCCTCAGTTCACGCGCTGCATCACCTCCCAGCTCATCAAGTGGTTCAGTAACTTCAGGGAGTTCTACTACATCCAGATGGAGAAGTTCGCCCGGCACGCTCTCGCAGAGGGAGTGGTCGACGTGAGGGGTCTGACTGTGGGGAGAGAATCAGAACTTTTCAGGGCTCTCAACATGCACTACAACAAAGCCAACGACTTCCAGGTAAACCGATGCTACACTGTGATTCTTATACTGCTCTGAATGAAGTAAACACTGGTGACATCTTACTGACATCATGCAGATAGTTGCTTTGGGAGCTTTCACTGTGGTCATTTTATTTGTCTTACTTTGATCATGCACAGTCTGACACATGAGTTACTTTTGTTAGATGTGTGTGTTGTCTTCATATTTCTCAGTAGTCTAACATCTTAAAATAATAGTCTCATCTGTCCGCTTCACTGCAGTTGCATCTCCTTATTTGTAATTGGTTTATATATTTTAGTGGCTTTACAGGATTCATTTAGCTCTTTCTAATATTTTGTATGTAATATGATACATACACATAGTTAATGTGAATTGCTTTCGTAGTGCTTGCTATTTACTGTAAGTACAGAGGTAAAAAAAAATATACTTAAAAGAATTTAAAGCCTTGCTTAGATGTGATAATGCATGCAGATAATTTCAAAAGGATTTTCTGTCAGGTTAGTAAATAACTAAATATATCTTTATTGTCCGTTAGTGAATTTGTGTGGAAATATTTGAGTAATACTGAAAATATATCCAACTCTTAATTTTTTCTTTTGACATTTTATTATTCATGCTGACTTTTTCCAACATGAAAATTTGATCACATCACAAAGTTACTTAACAGCATAACTGCTATAGACAAAAGGTAGGGGAGGTAGGGAGGGCAGCTCAGGGAATCAGATTAGAAACAACTTTTGTGTTCAAAGAAATAAATAAAAGCCTTCTTAAAGTTTACAAAAATCAGCTGGTTGAGCCAAACGTGGATTATTTTACTCCCATCCAGCTTCCAGTCATAAACCCACATTAAAATTGGCATGAGAAAAAAACCTTCTCATATTGTTTTTTATAATCTACTATAACTAAGTTATAAAGACATCACTAAATCAGTGAACAGGTGGAAGGAAATACTGATATTAATATGCATGGATACAGGACTGTGAGGGTCACTGTGATTGGCATTTTCTCCTTTATCTGGTAATTGATAAGTGTTCATGTTGACCTGTTTATGTGCACACAGGCGTTGTGTACTCTTCCACACAGTCTGCCACGTATTAACATAAAGTAACATTTAGTAGCTTTAATACTATTTCTACTAACTAGTGCATCATTATAACACTATAGCAGCGAGAAGTGTCAGTGAGACAATGAGAAAAGTGTCATAGAAGGCGAGTTTACTGAATATAATCTTGAATGAGGATTTGCTGCAAAAATTAACAGTTGATAATGGATTTCATAACTTATGAGTAAATGATATCACAATGAACACGGCCTAGTAATTCCTGTCATAAGGCTTTTTCACGATACCAATGAGCCTTTTAACTAAAGAAGCACACTGTGAAGTTCATGTCATTAGTTTTTTTCAAGAGTAAAGTTAAAATATTTCCAAATTTTAGTTTCGGAGTTATATTTGAAAAAAAGAAAAGAAAAAAAGGTCTCTTTGATTTGTTGGTTGATTTGAGTAATTAGGTTGTTACATTGTGTTTAATATATTGTTTAACAACCTGCTGGGTCATTATATTACTTATGAATTTTTAATTTTGTATACGGTGAGCACAGTATCAGATTTTTACAACATGATTATCGCTGCCAAAATGCTTTAACCTTGTTTATTGATTTGTCCCTTTTTTGGGCAAATAAATTACACTGAAAATACGAGTGTAGGGAGGTGGAGAGAGTCTGTAACCACAACTGTATGAAACACGACAGGAAAAGCAATTACGCCTGATGGATAGTAGGCAAGAACGGATATGATTTCAGAGGTGCTGGATTATTTGCATCAATTGTGTATTATTGTGTATTATTAACATGAAATCAATTTACTTGGACATAACCTGAGTATTTAAAGTCAATTTCATACAGTACATGATAATTTTATGACATTTTGTTCTTTTATGGACAAATTAATAAAGTGTATTTATGGGATTTGGGGATTTATTTTGATTTTTCAGCACTTAATCTGTCACTGAGCTCAAAAAAAAAAGGGATTAAACATCCTGTTCAGTGGTCTTAATCTTTTAGTTTATACGTGAGTAACATCTCCAGACCGCCTGCAATCACATTTAAAAAAAAAAAAAAAAAAAAAGCGGTAAAATATTTGCCTGCAGCAGGAATACGCAGGTTAATACACTTTTAAATTTATTATTATTTTTTTTTAAGTAAACTGTATTCAATGCCTTTAAAGACTTTTTTTTTAAAGACAGGCACATTTGGACAAGATTAAAAATTTAGGGCAAATGAAAATGGATATTGTGTGACTATGCTCAGCGTGGAGCATCAAGGATTCCAGCAGAAGAAAAAACAAACAAAAAATAAGAAGAGAAACAGGCCAAAACATAAAGTTGGTTATGTGTGATAACATCAAAGTCAAAAATCGGGGTTTCTTTTCATGAAACAACAATGTTAGATGTGTAACTGTACTGAATAAACCTTTCTTTTACTTCAGTCACCGTCAAAAGTCCTGTCAAACTGTTTTTCTATTTTTTTTTATTTTCTTAGATTCCATGCATGAACACACCCAGCAGTGATGTTGGGTGTGGGAGCTGAAATCAAACATGCATATTAGATGGAATGTAAACAGGGACTGCCCTCTTTGTCTCAAACAGGTTTCCTTCACACATCGTCAACAGTAAAAGCTCATCTGTGAGTTGGACCTAAAGTCTGTTGTTTTAATGCATGACACACTGGTTCCTCACACTATTTTAAGCCATGCTTGTGCTGGAAACATGCGCAGCAACATAAAGGGATAAATACTTCATGACATTATTATATCCTATCTCAGCTGTTACACTGTTAAACTGATGATTCTGCAGTAATAGAAGCTCAAAGAGAAAGAGAATAATGGAAACAACTATTTTTGAAATTGGTGCAGTATTGAGTGAAAGCACTGAAGCCAGCAACAGCAAAACAGGCTGCAATGTGACCACTTGCACCCTGTCAATATATGTCCACTCTAAGTGCCTGTTTTTGCCACTGACAGGCTCAGATTGTTATTGTAAGCATTTGACAACATTGTGGAAAAGATCTTACAGATATATACAGTTTTTTCCTTTGACTTTAGCTTCTTCAGGTCTGTTTGTTAGTGTCTAGCCAAGTCTTGGTCAAGATGAAATCTTGCGAGTTGTCACAGGAAGACAATAACAAACAGACTTCTTTGAAGAATTCTCTCCACAATGTCAGACACCAACAAGAACAACTGGAGCCTCTTAGTGACAAAAACAAGCACTTTCAGTGGACTACATTGAGGGTGTGCTATTGCCCTTAATGATTACATTGCAGCCTGTTCTGCTACTGCTGGCTGCAGCGGTCTCACTCAATACAGGACCAGTTAAAAAAATTGTTGTTCCAAAATAAGGTCCAGGTTGGAAAATACCCTTTTCCTCCTTTAACTGGTGGCAGAGGTGCTGAAAATGAACAATTTGCCTGGTGCTTAGAGACAAATCCTCAGCAAACTGTAGGGCCTTTTAAATCCTGATGTAATCTCCGTGCAGACTTGAACACATTGAACATCCAAAACATAAATAGTCCATCCTTTGGGGAGCTCAAATGTGCTCACAAGATTTAATGGCAGACTGAGTAGATTTTAATATTTGATCAAATGATGGTGAAGAAAAATGTCACAGGGTCACCATTACATAAGTAAAAAGTAGTTCATATTAATTTAACTTATGGAAACAAAGCATTCATTTGAGGAAATTTTTTTTTGTCATGTTCTCTGAATTACCGTGATTAATAATTCAGAATTATGAGAAAGGTTTAAAAAAAAAAAAAAAAAAATTCAGATAATTTTGCTGAATTACAAGATAATAATCTCGTTAATTATGATTTTTCCAAATTAATAAGCTTATTATCTTGTTAATTAAATGCATAACGTTTTAAGCAGCTTTTAAGAACTGAAAAATCCAGATGCCAAATAGGACAAACAAATCAGATTACCTGAGCTAAGAATGTGATATATATCAGCTGATATGAACTTTTATAAATGATTATTGCTGTATACTGAAGCACAGAAATGCCAAACATATATTTCATCAAATGGAAAAAAGAAAAAGAAAATAGAGAACGTTATCAAAAATGTGTACTTACATCATGGGTTGTCTAAATAAAATATATACTGGCCAATACATCATTATTGTGCTTTTAAACTATCGAATGTCAATATTGATACTGGCCTCAAAAAAACAGTATCTGTCAGGCCCGGCCAAAGGCAGGGATATTGTCCAAATTCACATTTATTATAAAATAAAATCAAGACCATTAAAAATTTTGATTGCAGCTGAGCCTTTTCTTGGAGGGTTTATATTTCAGCAAGTAGAGAATTATGTAATATTACCACCACACCACACTGATGCAGTGTCTGCTGTGCTTCAAAGTCTTTGGACAGTGGATTGAATTTGGATGGCAAGGTTTGACGTTGCAACATAATACTGTTTACCAGCTCCTGTATTGTCTGAATTAAACAATACATTTGTTAAGTGTATGAAAACACAGAAAAAACTTTAACACATTAAAATTAATAACGTTCATGCTACTGTGTAGTTGATGCAGTTTGTTATTGATCATTCAACTGTTTTAATATTGTTGTCAATTAACAGTTTTCCCTGGTCTAAATTTTGACTCGTTACTTACCTGCATTTCCAGCGCCTGAATGTGATTATCTAAAATATAAACTGGATACGTGTAAAAACATCTTTGTTTTTAATCTTCACAGGTCCCTGACAGATTCCTGGAAGTTGCTGAGATTACACTGAGAGAGTTTTACATTTCAGTATCAGTGGGAAAAGATCGAGATCCGTCGTGGAAGAAAGCGATCTACAAAGTTATCTGTAAACTGGACAGTGACGTACCAGCTGAATTCAAAAGTCATCACGCTGGATGAGAACCAACCAGGAGACATCATGTGCCACAGTGGTTACTGTCACAGTGTGGACTTACTCATGCCTTGATCAGCAAACTATTAGTTTTTGATGAAGAGCATGTTACGATGTAAACTGCATGTCTCCAATATGGCAGACAGATGTCTGAGTTTATCAGCTGTTATTGTTGCATCATAAGGTTGTTTTGTCATATGTATTTTGCTATATAAAATCACATTATGTAGCAATAACACATATTCTTATTGATTGAAATGTCTTTTAGTCCAACACTGAACATTTTCTGATTTTTGGGAGGCATTTTTCTCTAAGTAGTACAAAATACTGTCCACACCACAAGAGAAAAACATGTTTAATATTCAGCAGAGCTCATTATTACCAGTCGGTATGTGTGTACAGGATATATAACATGGAAATTAAATTAATTCAAAAATTGCTGAATTAGTACATGGTGTCTCTCTTGTTACTGTAGCAGTGTTTCTGTTTCTCTTCCATACTCACCATTCAGATCCATCCATCCACTTTCCATGTGACACACTGTGTCTGGTTCTCCTTGGCAAATCAAACAGGCCTTCATCATCCATTCTGTGTGCTTCGGTCATAATGATCCTTGTTTCATCTCTTGTTACTCCCGTAACAGCATTGATAATCCAGAGGAAAATTTCCAATGAGTGAAAATCTTGGACCCCTTTGTTTCACAAATGGACCCTTTGTAAATGTAAAATTTATATCAAAAACACCTGCTCCTTTAATAACTGCAGTGTGCACATATGCATTTGTGCTCTCAACAGCCCATTCACTAAAAAAAACTGCTGGCATTGTACATTTCTGCAAACCACAAATATGTCATATTTGCATGTTTCATATGTATCATATTGTTTCTCAAGTGATGCCATATGTAAAGTGAATGTGAGCAAGACACCTGTCAAGCCGCAGACCACTGACTGAGACCAACAAATAACAGAACCAGTGATTTAGCTGTTTTTTACTGAAGCATTGCTGCCTTTCCTTCGGAGACTGTTTCCCCCAAACCAGGCATTTCAGGCCAAAGCATGACCTTTACTGACCATAACCAAGTAGTTTTGTTGTTGTTTTGTTTGTTTGTATCTGCTACATAATAATGAAAATGTAACGCATCCGTGGTTTGCAGAAACATTTTTTCTGGCGATATGGTTGGTCAACAATGAGTGACAACAAGGGTCAGAGGTATATTCTAGTACACATCAAAGCAACATCATGCAACTTTAAAAAAAAAAAAATTAATTACCTTAAATAGCAGCTTCAAAATCAATTAATTGCTACACTTATAAAAGGGAGAATGGTGCGTCTTTTACTCTGCACCCTGAACGCTTTACCGCACTACATCACACACCAGAAGTAAGCTCTAAGAAGAAGCTAGCTCGGTGTTGTTGTACTCATATACCCTAAACGATGCACAAATTTAACTTTGTAAGTGAGCCATCTAATGCAGGGTTGCAAACTGTTTATACTGTCCTGACGTAAACTGTAGTGATCTGTCTCACAGGAAAACAGTAACAATATGGCAGCAGAGTGTACATCCCTGCTAGTGTCCAGTGTTTCCCACAAACTGAATTAGTTGTGCTGGCCCGCCACAATATGAACACTGACTGCTCCATCAAATTCCTTTTTTCTCTTTATTTACCACTAATACAGGTACTACTTTTAAAATGGGTACATTTAACTGCGTGCAGTACACTGATTCGCTCTGCCCCTCCTTGCCCCATTCTTGGGTTTTCTCTGTGTTTATCAGGCTACAAATGAGGTAAGAATCAGCTAGCTAGTGCAACCTGCAGTCCCTCCACCTCACTCACTGCCGCTTGTGGGGCTACTTTGCCGGGAGGAGAGTGGGCAGCAGCCCTAGAGATGAGCCTCAAATTCAGCAAGTGCAAATCTCAGCGCTGGGGGTCACAGCGATGGGCAGCGGCATAGCTGGGTCTAACCTGTGTAACAGCAGCAACAGAAAGTTTGCTGATCCAGCAGCGAGTTGGAGCGGTGTGGGATGAGCCCCCCAGCATTTGGGTCTTCACTGGCTGAATTTGAGTTGCTACAGGACATGAAGATTGTCCACGGATAAATTTGCAGCCATTTCTGAGCTTTTCTGAGTCTAATTGACTTGTCAGACGGATAAAAATAAAAGCATATCATTTGAGTTCTTTTTCAGTTAAATCAACATTATGGTAAATGGGCTTTGATGTGCATTAGTGATCACTAGGGCTGTCAAAATTGCTCAAAAATGATGTTTGAATATTCCTTCTGAAAATAACTCATAGATTTGAACCATTCAATTTTTTTTCTTCTTTTTTTCACATTATGTCCACAAGAGGGCAAACTAATACAAGGAAACATACTTGTATATGTATTAATACAAAGAGGACAGCTGCGGTGGTGTTTTTTTCTCTCGTCACAATCGAATATCATTTTCCCATTCGAAGGTCCATTTTTTTTCAAATTCGAATTTAAATTCAAATCTAGAATATTCGTTGACAGCCCTAGTGATCACATATAATAATGAGCTGAATGTGGTACCAATAACTTTTCTGCATCTTTAGTTTGAATGTAATTTAATATAACAGCAAGATTGAAAATTTGTAATCAAATAAGACATAAAAATCAAATTACCATTTTTGTTTTTCAAAAGCCACTGTAGGCTTAACTCATTATTGAGGAAACCAGACTTTAATCACTTGAACCCCAATGTCCCTAGTAGACTTTATCTCCTAAGTTGACAAATTTGTTATCTTCGTAGTCTTTGACAATCCTGTGAACCTCTCAAACCTACAGGAGATAAACATTACAGACCACATCAACCACCACAGTGAGATGGTCCTTTTCGGTTACATCACATTACAGTTTCTTACACTCACATTCATTCAAGCCACAAGTTCAGCGAAAGAAAATGCTGCAAGAAGCACATTTGTCACAAAAAATACACTAGTCTGGTTTTAAACTCTTAGGACTCTTAAAGATGGCAGCTTCTTTTTTAGGTGCAATTACATCACAGTATTGTATATTTAAAAGTTTAAATTATTTCTATATAAAAAAAGAGAAAATGGCTAACACGCCACCATTAAGTGTAAAACTTGGGATAGGGATTTGATAAATTAGCATACAAAGTTTTACACTGAAATTTGCTTAGGTGAACGGAGTTGCTCCACATCACAGAAAGTTCATGTTACCATTTATTCTCGCAGTGTCATTCTCCTCACTTAACCATGCAGTGATAACATGTTACCAGTCTTCCTTAAAGGGTAAGTTTCATATTTTTCAACCTTGTTTAAATGTAGTCCGGTGAGTTTGGCGATAGCAATTTTGAGGCTGTTTCTGGTTAAACAAAAAGAATCTTACTCTTTAACAAAAAGGTCTATCTCTGTAGGGATCATTTCAGTAATGTTGTCAGACACTGAGAATAATAATCTGAGCCTGTCAGTGGCAAAAACAAACACTTTCAGTGGAATTGACGGTGCACAATTGCCCCAAGTGTTAACATTGTAGCCTGTTTTGCCACTGCTGGGTGCAGCGCTTGCACTCAGTACTGGGCCAATTTAAAAAAAATGCTCCCGTAAGTTACTTACAAACAAAAACATGGGATAATAGTGCCAGGTTAAAAATTACTGAGCTTACCCTTTAAAAAAAAATCACATTGGCTAAACAAGTGAAGTCAGACAGATGTCAATAATTATTCTTCAGACCATTGTTTAATTTCTAGCACATTCTCCTTCACTGTTTTGTGGGCAAACACACATCAGGCCTCTTGTTCATAAGGCTCTACTGCAAGAAAGACTCCCCAGGTCATCATAAATTTGTGAAACTTTTATTGTTTTCAAGTATGCCTGGGCCATGAAACAGTGCTACAGGTAAACAGTACAGGAAGCATGAAGAGTATAAAACAGCAAGTAACATGACTTAATACAGAATGCATGACCAGAAGAAGCACAGAGTTATAAACTACAAATTGATCGGTGAGTAACCGTAGGGCCTGGTTAAAAATAATTAGAAAAAAACCTATACTGTATCCTCATCATTGAAACAACTAAAAAAATTGATAACTATCGGTGATATCATGACCTTGATGAGACTCTTGTTTCACCACAGGTAAGCTTCAGTGTTTTCACATTGTGGAAACCTGTGGAAAGAAAAAAAATCATTGATTCACTGGCCAAAGACAGATTTGTTTGTGATCAAGTTAACTAAGAAAACTCTTTCCCAAAAAATTTGTGCATTCAGACACTCTCATTTAAACTGTATTTGCATCATTACAGAAGATATTACAGGTATTTTTTTTTAAATATAGGCTTGCAATCAAACTTAGCAAAGTCACTTTTGAATTTCTCAAAGCATTTTATTCACTATTTCCCACATATAAGCTCAGAAAATGTTAGACAAGCCTTTTTAAGAAGCGGCTTGGTGAAACTGTTGATCCATAAAGTACATTTTCAATGGACATGTAATCAGAAAATGTCCCAAACATCAAGTCGTGAAAACTGTAATTACTATAAGTTTAAATGCTGTAAATGTGACACAAATGACCTTTTTTTTTTTTTTTTTTTTTTTTGTTAAAACGTCGATTTGATGACTAACTTTCCAAAGCCAGCATTAACATCTACAGTAATCCTAATGACATCATGGAGAAGAGAAATATACACACCTTTCCATGATGGGGAAAAGGGGGGGATACGATTATCTTCTTAGAAATACTTGGTACGGTTGAGAGCTCTTTGTGCCAGCTGTCCGCTCTCATCCGTTATTCTCTCCCAGTCCGTTTGACCCACCACAAAGCCGATAGCACGCTTTCGATCCGCTTCCTTCTGCTCTTCAAGATCAGCCCATCGAACCTTGACAGAACAACCAGGGTACTTTGTTATAACCAGGAAGAGGATGACACAGCATCATCATCAAGACCAATCAGCTTCATTATGTTATACATTAGGTTATACAACTTAGTGAGTTTCCAAACTGAAAAACAGCCCTGGAGTACCTGGATTTTGAGTATTCTGTATTTTCGTTGACACACAAGTACATTGACGATGAGCAAAGCAACAGTTCTGTGGCGCAGCAAGGCAATTTACCCTTTTCTTTCCTGGCTGCGACAAACGTGTGGCGTAATCGTCTGGTAGCTGAAGGTAGTCCTCCAGGTCTGCCATGTCTTCACGCTTCCTCTTCCCACCGCTCCCCAGACCGTCCAACTTGTCTGTATAAATGGAAGATCACTATTCTGGTCAGTCCCATGAAAACTAAAACCTTGTCATCCTAACATTAATTTGTCCATGAAAAGACAGACAGTCAATCAGCATTATCGCTTTTAGCAACGTCCTGTTTCATCATCTGACTAGTGCAGTCACAATAAACTCTAGAGGAGGTTTTCTTTGTCACTTTCCTCCCTCGTTTGCCTGGTGTGGGATTCGTAGAAAGTAGGACCACATTCACGTTTTCTAGAGGCGTAACAATCCATTGATCTGGATTGATGTACAAAGTGAAAACACTTATCCATATCGTCATAATTTACGATTCGCCTTTATTCTTGAAATTCCAATGGCATATCTGTGTCACTGTCAGAAAGCGCCAGGCAGATGATGGCAAGCAGCCAAGAAAAAGACGAAGAGGATACTTCCTCTCTTCTCAAGTAGGTACGGGCATTTTAAGTATTAAGTAAATAGAGCACACACATTAAATTATTATACAGAACTCGCGAAAAACAAGGCCCGAAATGAACATCCAAGCAAAAAATACGTGCAGGGCTGAGGGTTAACCTTCCATTTTGCACTGCAGACTGTAGAGATATGATTGGCATGTTTAATGTTATATAGATTGCTCTGCACATTCATTTATTTTGTCAAAATCCTTCTAAACATCACTCTTATGACCTTAGATCGAGAAATGCCTAAAAACTCTGAATGTTATCTGCTGCTGTGCAGATCTATCATTTTGGCTACATGGAACTGTGCAGATATTCATAGATAGCCCATCACTGTGTCCTATCCAAAAATGTAAACTTTAAATATACAGCAGGGTCAAATTATGAATGGGTGGAGGAGTGTGTGTGATGTATTGTGTGAGTCTTTCTTTATGTGTGAGGGAGAGAGCCACAGGAGAGAGTGAGAAAACTGAAACGCTGAAGCAAGTCTAATGCTGTGGCTTAAAAAATGACATGACATTTCCATTTATTTTAAATGTAATTTGTAATTTACACTTGATGGCCGCAATATGGTCATTTTATCTATCCCAAGTGGAACAAGCTGTGATACATTAAGTATATTCGATATATTGCCCACCCTTAAGTGTGATTTATACTTGTGCGTCAGCTCTATGCAAAGCCTACGTCATTGTGAGCATTTATACTTGTGCGGTGGTGTGTCTGTGACTCTGTGTTACACCTCTAAAACACACATTAAACATGACTTAATAGTAACAGTTTCAAACACAAGTACACAAATCAACTTTGCTGTAACTCGCAGCATTCACAGACAAAGTGCTTGTCTTTTGCTGGACACATTTTCCCCACAAATACAACATGCTAACGTTATTAGCACAAGCCTATGGCATTTTACATTGTATAAATTAGCCTAGCGGCTAGTGGACTTTTCCTCTACTAATCACAATTTATTGTTTCTTATTGTGAAATTCAAGAAAAAAGAAACGTCATTGCCGCCGAGGGAAATGGTTTCAGTTTACAAAAATAGCCAAAAGTTATGCACCGTGTAGGCATTCCTGGGGAGGTGTACGTCAGTCTACAGCGTAGGCTCTACGCAGAAGTATAAATCCCACTTTAGTGCACAGATACACAGGAATAAAACTACAAGGCACCATGAACAAAATGAATATAACATAATAATAAGAATAGCAGAAAGGAGTACCTACCAAGTTTAGCCTCAGACGTGTCCATCTCCCATTTGCTTTTTGGAATGTAGCCCTATATTATATAAAGAAACACTGCAGTGGTTAAACATTTGGGTGATACAGGGAGAGGGAGAGAGACAGCAGGGGGAGGCTGAAAAGAGAGCAGACTGGTTTATCAAAAGACAATACAGACGACTGACGGATGAGGACTTAACTAGTTAAGACACATAATGTAACAGTGGCATGCAAATATACTGCTCCTGCAAGTTGAGAGAAACTAATGTGTTCAGACTGAACTGTGTTTGTGGCTACATGTAAAAGAAAAGTAAGAATGGAGATCAGCTGTGCTCTGCTTTGGAGGACACAAACTCTGTTGCTATGTGGCAAACCTCCATCTTCTGTCAGAGGATAAAACAGGAAAAAGAGCACTTCAATCTCCCATTATGTAGTCTGCATGTGTGAGCTGATGATAATGTGATCTACACATTTTACGTTACAAAGAAAGATGCCACTCTGACTGAGTCTGCAGCTCTGCTGCTCAAACTCAAATATGAATATCAGCTTTGTTAACAAATCATAAAAATGTTGATGGTCCAAAAAGCACACTTGCTTTTCCAACAGCTTCCCTCCCAATCCTCAGCTGTCAAATGACACTGATGCTATCTGCAGGGCTTGACGCTAACTTTTTTCCCCAAGGAGCACATGTGCTCCTAAGTTGAAAAAGTAAGGGGCGCACAAAGAACTTTAGGGGCACAATGTAAATTGATCAAATAATGTGTTTTCCATAATAAACGTGATGCATATAGACATTTACAAGCAAAATTGAATGAATTTGTATATAAAATGTACAGAAAGGTAAAATCATCAAGTTTTGAAAAAGTATTGCAATTTAATTTAGTCTTTAATGTTATTATATATATTATCTTTGCAATATGATTATCTTATATAATGTTATTACTATCCTAAAACATTCTCCAGGTCCTCTGAAACTCAGGACTTATTTCCACCCTGCCCAGCAGCGGTACCGTGGTGAACGGTCCCTAACTGCGTGGAGAATGGAGCAGGCTTCCCCGGAGGTCTGCCACTTAACCCGGTCCATCTTCTCCACCACACTTTGACTTATTCCCACCCAGCTAACAGCCTGGCCGTGGAGAACGGTCCCTAACTGCGGGGAGAACGGAGCAGGCTTCCCCGGAGGTCCGCTGCATAACTCCGTCCATCTCCTACACACTTTGACTTATTTTCCCGCTGCCGACAGTGGGACTAAGGGGGTGATCACACAGAAATGAAACGCTAGAGACGCGGACGCTTCAAAGACGCTTGAAACGCTGGAAGGGCTTATTCAATGCGCGCTAGCTATTGGCGTCTGATGCTCAAAAAAGTTGAAAATATTTTAACTTTTCAGCGTCTACACACGTCTACAAAAATGTGCGTCTAAAAAACACTGAAAAAAACAACAACAAAAAACGCTTGTTTTAAAAGACGCTTGAACGATGGTCAGACGTGCCGTATCATAGGAAAACAATGGTTTTACTGACATTCCATTTCTTGCATTTCATCTCCACGTGATCACTCCCTCATTGTGCCGACAGTGGCTTGGAAAACCGCCCATAACCGTGTCACACAGGGAAGAGGGAAGAGGGAAGGCGGCTGGAGTTCCTCCAACATTTGCGGTTAGATTATCATATTTTTTTATTGACAAAAATATAGGCTGCTTCGGCTGATTTTTTTTATGCGCACATGTGCCCCTAAATGTTATTTACAGTTTGCACACACCTATTTTTAGTCGCAAATGCGAGTGAAACGCTCGCACTGTCAAGCGCTGTATCTGACTGGCTAGCTAATAGCAAACTGCTAACAGTCCACTGGCAGCACTACCCAGTTCCTCAGTAAGGACTTTGTGGAACTTAAAATATATATATTTAAAATCAGTGCAAATACAACTTGAAGGTTTGTTTCCCTTGGATGAAGTTATTTTGGATAGCTGCAAGCTTCAATTTTGAAACATGTGAATGTCTGGTACATCACTCAAAGAGTGACCTCTTTTAACTGCAGCTGAGATGATGTTAATTTGAGGGGAAAAAAAGTTAATTATTTTATCAAAGACAATAAACCCAGGCAAAACCTTTGCCCCATATAATATATGACAGACAAAACAACCTCTGCAACATGTGCTGAAATAAAATGAGTAAAGCTGATAATAGTTGCCTCCGTGGCCCATCTCTGTCAAAATGTTATAAGTAACATCATGATGGTTTGTCCATGGTTTCATCGGTCAAACAACAACACATTTAGGTCAGTTTCTCTCTTTGACTTTAAGAATTTGAGGGACTTTTGTCCCTTCTAAGTCGCTGTTTTTCATCTTAACTCCCTTTTCTTTGTAAAGCCTTTTAGGTGTATAGGGATGGGAATTAAGAACCGGTTCTGGTTGAGAACCAGTTCTGAATTTTCTGATCCATGAGAATTGTTTGCCTCCAATTCCTTTTAATGATGCTGGCATGTTTTTCTGGCTGTTGTATGCTGTAAAACAATTAAATCAAACTGGGCTTAAATTCTTGGAATGTCATGTATTTGACATTCTACACACAAATGCCACTGCTTCTCAACTGAGCAGCACATCCGTCACTGAGGGTAAATGTCTTGTTACCAAAACATTAACTCTGAGTAGGCAGGCTGAGCAGATTTCTCTGACCAAGAAAATCTAAATTAAAATGAATGCTGTACAAAAATCTCTCATTTTATCTACACTGTGGTCAGACTCAGACGTAATAAAAAGTTGCCTTGATGCCTTGTAGGTCTATTTTTTTCCCCACGGAGAAAATTGATCAAGACCCAATGAGGAAATCGATAAAGAATCAGACTAATAAGCAGAAGCCATAATGAAATTGGTATCAAGAAAATCTTACCAATCTCCATCCCTATGAGTGAAGACAAGAGACTTTCTAACATATTTTTATTTCTTACTATATCAAGATAAATCTCCCCGTCTCTTCAAGAAAAGGAGCACTGGATATAAAAGTCTATTCCCAGACTAGATTTTGAGGTAATTTTTTAAATTCCACATTAGATATGTATTCAAAAATGTTTTCATCTATTTATTTATTTATTTTTGACATGAATTTGCTGTTTTGATTATTTTATTATTTGCTTTGGTTCTCTTTTATTTTTAGAATGTAATTTACACCGGTCAAAACATATGTGTTTTTACCCCTTTTAATTTTTGTGCAAAAATTTAAAAACTTTAACACAGGTGTTTTCAATTTTTTGGATTAGACCTCTGCTCAGGTTAAAGATGGGCGGAGCTTTGCTGTCACAGAAAGACAAACAAGCGCAGTCTGTACACACCCATTCAGTCCTGACAGAAGTCTAATCAGGTGCATGAAGTGAAAATACCTGTGTGGGTGGACGTTGGGTGTGTAGGAGCTTTGAAGAAGTTGATTTTTATTCAGTATAAGTTAGGTGCATACTGTAAAAAAACAAGCATTTTTTGACTATTTTTTAAAGTGGGTAAAATTAAGATGAATATATCAGTACTGCTCAATTTGTTATGAGTATGACAAAAAGAAAACATATAGGATAGTGATGTGTTGCTGGTAGTTCATCTTCCTGCAGCATCTGCTCAGGTTTAAGGCACACTGGATTCCTGTTTATTGTACAAACTGAAGAATGTTGATTAAAGTTTAAAAAAAGAGGCATCCTGTTGCTTAACAGGACAACAGACTCAAAGGTCTGTTCAGATTATTTATAAAAATATTACACACATAGAAGACAAACAGCCTCTCTACAGACTTTACTGAAAAATAATCAGATTTAAAGTAGCTGTATGTGACATTCAGAGCACATCTGTGATTCAGAGTCAGGAGTGTCTGCACACAGCTCTCAACATGGATGCGTCTGAGCGCTGTGGCTAGAAGCTAACGGTGCTTACAGCTTGAACAGTGCTAACAATGACAACAGTGCTGACAGAGCTTACATTGTTGACATGTGGGGGAACTGGAGGGTGTTACGCATCTGCGACGCATCTGCGATTGGCCACAGTGGGTCAGGACGGGTCACTGCAGAGCTGCAGCTACTAGCGAGCCACTGGGATACACACAGGAACTCACATGCAAAAACACGCACGCACGGTCGGACCGTAACAGAGAAAACAGAGGCTCTGATTTGTAAATTCATTCTCCACTCAGGATACCATCAGTCCACTAAACATCCTAACACATTTAATAGTTGTTTGCTGCTATATTAATGCTCTGAATATCACATACAGAACCTTTAACAAAAAACAAACCTACATACAGACTGGATATCCAGCTTGTACTGCCAAGCAGCAGCTGCTGCATGCTCTGTCCACACTCTGTGCAGTTTAACATGACATCACTGCTGGATGTGGTCGCAACTGCAATAAACAATATCTGACTACATCCAACTTTGATGCCAGGTGTGGTAAAATCAATTGGTATTTTCAGCGGCAATACTGATGTCCTGATACACGGACTCCAAGTATAATTTGTTTTTTATGTTATAGAAATTATAGTAAAAGCAATTTGAGCATCATTGGTCCCTTTAAAGTATCATACTTAGCTCAGAGTAAATTAGCCAAAAGCCAACATATAGTGGCTTGAACAAAGCAGTGTATTATGCTATAAGGAAGATTAATTGAGACTTTTTGTTTTGTAAAAATTGACTCCATAGTGTTGGTTTGTCCTGGGGACACAAAACATTCACCACACTGAGGACCAGCGACAGCCTCATTAGATAAAGTGTTTGATGCTCCTGGATGTAGCTGTTCTAGAAATTTAAGCAAAGCTTTAAGTTGTAACCTTTCATTTCTTGTGACTAAAAGAGAGACAGTCTTTATAGGATTTGATTTTGCTGACAATTGTAGCATGAATATAAATGTAGTATTTTTGCAAACAAGGAACACTGACTTTGTATTTACACATTTTGTATAATTGTGGTCCACTGGGGGACACAAAGCTTGTTTCAGGAGAGCTCAATAAAAGCTTCAGTACAGATACAGAGACACATATTGTGACATTTGAGGACTTCTCAAATCAGTGTGATGTCTGTGACTTTAATTTGTTGTAAATGTTTCTTGATTTTTCAAGATGTCAGGAAAAAATTACAACAAATGAAAAAATCAAAACTCTTTATAAAATCTAAATGAGCCAGTTGGAAAGTGTTATCATGCCTTTTGATTCAATAATAAGAGTGGTTTGTTTTAAATAAAGAATCTGCGTCCACTGCTGTGATATTATTGAGAATTCAGACACCAGAGGTGCAAGAAAACTCTCACAAGGGCTTAAGGGGCATTTTTATAATTATCATTATTATTTAAACTATGAGAACTAATGGTTTCAGCAGACTTCAAAGTCTGACCCATTGTGATTAATGTGCAGGGCCACAATGCAGCAGTTTTAGACCTGCAGTTCAGACAGTATGGTTTAAGGTTAGGGTGATTTCAGCTTCATGATCAACAGTACACATTGGGAGACCACACGCATGCTCTGTGTGGAACTGCAGGCCTCAACTGGCTGATTGTAACAATGATCAAAGCAGCTCGATTTTAATTCATACACCCTCGAAACAATACTATTTTCTGCACTTCAGCACTAAGTGCTAACCACGAAGGTACCACAAAATGTCTAAAAATTCAAAATGGACTTTTATCAAATTTTGTTTCAACAAACTACAGTCAAAGTTATTTAGAAATATTAAGGCATAATAAAATGAACATGACAGATGGAAACAGCACAGTCAGTGCAGAGCTTGTGATTTTCAAACAAGAATGGCCTGATAAAACAATCTTCTATGTTACAACAGTATTTTCATGTACCAATGGATATTGTGCTGCAGCTATACCATAATAATAGATGCCATCTAATGGCACTAATGGGACCTTAATGGTCTGGTTGGGCTGGCACAAAAACTTTTTAAACCGGTTTGATATTAAGCAGCCGCTCTGAAGTGGAACATTATGAGAATGAGAGAGCCCATGAATGAGAGTGTAGCCACTCCGGTCCACTTGGTGGCAGTAACACTGTCTTGTCTCGTCTTACTGCCCCAAAAAGTGCATGAACTTTTTAGCAAACCAACACAACATGTGGTGTGCACATCTTCCCCCCTCCCACCATTACTGATATTTGAGCTCCTTCATGTTGCCATGCTCTCCTCACAGCTTACCAGACACTAGTGCAAACTCCTAAATAAAGTATCTGGCTCTTAAACGGCTAAATGCTTCGCTATGTTCACCAGCAAGTCAGCTGTGCCTGATGTTTGCTGCTGAGCAGGTTGTGTGCAGTGTGTTACAGTGAAGTTGTGAGCTTGACAGCTAAACACTATAATGCACAATGAAGCCAATGAGACAGGTTTGGTTTATTACTGCGAGTAACCCCTTTCACATTGTTACATAGTTTTCCATTATTTGAGACATTGTTATTAGAAAAATATGTATTATAGCTGCTTTACAGTAAGGCAGATTTGTTGTTAGCTGTTTGATTATTATGCAGGCTTATTGTTTCAGCTGTTTTTTTTTCCTTCTCATGAAAATGAATTTTCATGATCAGAAATTCGTGAAACTTTGCCTGCCCCGCAAGTATAGTCCCAAGCTTTGTATACTCCATATGGGGAAATTTCCCCTGAGGGTGGTACCAAAAGAAACATTTAAACTTTCAAAATCTGTAACTAAGCATTGCATGCTTTGCATTGAGTAGTGGATATTACAAAGTCCACCACTTTGTTATCATGTTACCATGTTATCAACACCAGTACAGGTAATTCAATTTTTTATTTTTATTTTACTTTTTTTTGTTTTTTTGTTTAAATTTCACCAGAACAGTTGTACGTGTTCAGAACTGGATAACTATATTATTTGCTTTGGGATTGTATAAAAATCAGAGTATCTCTGTAAACATTTTCCTTCTTTTCAAAGGAAATATTTGTAAATCTTCATCTTTGTAAAATTCATTTGGCAGATAAATTACGATTATTCATTCATTTCTTTTAAAATCTCAGGATTTTAGAAAGGATTGACAGAAAAAAACAGATAAGACATGTTTTCATGATTTTTCAATGACTTTTTAGTTGACACTGAATTTCTCTTTTGTAGTTTTTTTTTTTTGTCTTTCCACGAGTGAAAATCTGAACTTAGTATAATGGTCAAATCTCATTCACAATAATGGAGGCCAAAGTTTGGGAACACTGTTCCTGGTGGTGGTACTACAGCAACAATATCAATTTCAAAAATTAAACTTTGTTTAAAAAAAACAAAAAAACAACAACATTAATGTGAAGAAGAAAATTATTTCAAATTTCACTAACAAGGAAATCTGAGGGAAAAAAGACAAAAAAACTAAACAGGAATCTTGCAACTGCTCCTTTAGTTAATGGACTGCTGCACCTATTAATTTATTTCTAAAATGATTCACTACAGTATTTGTCTTTGTCTAGCTCCCTTAAATTTTCTCTGCTCTGCTCTTCCTCGTAAACTTTATATTTACTACATAATAAATTAAATAACTGGATAAGCCTGATGTGGTAGATGGGAGTACAAATAAGTGGAAATGATTCTGATACTATGTGGCCATATATTTAAGCTTTCCGTGTCCTACCATATCACTCTCTTCTTCCTCCTCTCTCTTCTGCTCCTGGGGCTCGTCATCGGGATTGAAGTCCTCCATTTCAACCTAATAACACAAGCACATGTTAGTGTCCAGACCTTTGAATCGGCCCACTCTGTGCTTCACTCTTTAAACCCCAGCAAAGCACGTATGTTAGCACGGTTACACATCAGTGTAGACTGAAAATGACATTAAGTTCCCATGAATTATGTTGGTTTCTTGGTGACTGTTTAAGGAAAATTGAATCCCTCTCCCCATGGAAATCTGTTAGAGTGGACACAATGTCAGACTAAAGATGGAAACTGAGTCTAACAATGTGCCAATTCTGTCAGAAATCAGGCAACTATAATTATAACTACAAGAACCGACAAGCTTTGAAGACCTCACCTCCTCTATAGCAGCATCCTGTAGCAGCGACCGGACGTCCAAGCGCACCATATGACGTGGCGAAGGCTCCCAGTTGTTGGCCATCTGCGTATAAAATGCTCCATGAGAAATGTATTCTGTATGAAGGTGTGTCAGTGAACATCTCTCTCATTACAATTGTATCGGAGACAGTTATTTGGTATTACAGACCCTCGTTATATCCTTTTGTGTGCGCCCATGGACGTTTCTCTTCGTACAAGTCTGTGTGTCTGCGGTGATTTCAGCGAGGTACACCTTGAAATAAGGAAAACAAAACCTCTTTAGCACAGGGCAGACTGGAACAACACTTTTGATTCTGACACATTTGTGAACACTACTCACCTCAAAGCCTTTTGTTTTAGCTGCGCTCCAGAACTGATCAAAATGTTTAACCCTGTCATTAATAGTGTCCAAAATGATGAAGGGGAAAAAGCCGTCATCCAGAGTTTTCTTGAATGTTTTCAGCATGCTGCTCCGGTACGTGTCCTCCATCTCCGGCTCGTACTCGTACTCAAGAACCTGCAAGACAGATTTTTTTATTGTATTAGATTGTTTATATTGTTAAGAATAATACAGGGTTCACATGCAATTTCACTGACAAAATGACTCCATGACTTTCCAGGTTTTTCATGATCGAGGAAACCCTGATTTTAACTGCCAGCTAGTACTGCAAACTGCTGCTGAATTTAGTTCCCAATTGCATACTTTTTAGCACCACTTTGGTATCGTTGCACGTCACACTCACCTTGGTTTTGACCCTTTTCCCCGTGTCTGGGTCTTTCTCAGTTTTCTCAACCTCCGTCATGAAATAGTCGTCCAAAACAAGAACTCTTGGAGGTGCACCACCACAATCAACTTCCTTATCCTAAACGCCAACAACATTGAAAAGCAAAGTTCTCATCATTCAGTTTGCTTTGTTATTAAAAGGCATTGATATTTGTCATGTTAAAAAAAACATCTTCTTGGGAAGGTCTGTGAGTATTTATTTTGCTGGTATGGCTCCACTCACCCGTATGAGCTTTGCAACGTGGCTTTTTCCACTTCCTGGAAGGCCTCTCATGATGATGACAATCTGTTAAAATAAATCACTTAAATTAGTATTCAATATGATACAACTTACAGTGTGATACTGTTACATCAGGAAACACTGCAGCAGTTATTAGTACCCTTTCAGGTCGAGATGATCTGCCAGGTGGTTTGAGGATATCGTCAATATTCTTGATTTCTGGTTTCTTCTCGACTCGTGGAGGTGGCTGAGGTGGAGGCGGAAGGGCAGGTGCAGGGGGAGGCCCTCTGTCGTCTTGGTAACTTCTCCTGTCTACTGTGTGATATTGATTGCAGTTCAAGCATTTCTCTGAATGGCACTATTTCCCCATGATAGATAAACTTTAAATAACTGAGAAATAAATTTGTGATTTAAAGCCCAGTCCAGACCATAGAAACAGAATAAGAGTAGAATGGACATCAAATCAACATAAGAGCCATTTATTTCCTCCGCCAAGGACGTTATGTTTTCGCAGGCATTGGTCTGTTTGTTTGTTTGAGTGCAAAATAACTCAAAAAGTTACAAACAGATTTTGATGAAATATTCAGTAAAGGTGGATAATGGGACAGAAACAGATGATAACATTTTGGTGGTGATCGGTTGAAGCAAAGTGGATAAAATAATAAAAGTCTATGGTCTGACAGCCTCAGCAGCAATTAAGACGGTGAAAATAGTGCCATCTGGTGGCCGGAAAGCACATCTTATTCTACTTGCTAAATATTGTTGTAATTCTAAAGTTGAAATTAATGTTCTGTGTTATAAAAAGAAAGTGAAAAATATATAAAAAACCATAATATTCTGTGTTGGTACAAAATAAAAAACTAAATAAATACACCACAGTATCTCCATGGTGAAGGCATAACTAATAATGATAGTGATGCAAATAACCTAATTGTGATGCAGGCTGCAAAATCTGATGCAGAGGGGGAGGGAATATCACTTACTTGGCAGAGGTCTTTTCTAGTATGTACATTTTTCTTGTGCCAAGATGCGTTTTCAAATCAAACAAGCAGTGGCCAACTCTAGACATACCTCATTCAAACTCCACAGAAACAAAATAAAAGTCACCAAAACCAGCTTACTTAGTGGTCGTAGTAGTGTTGTCACAATACCAAAATCTTTGTTTCGTTACCCATATCAATATGAATTTCGATACTTTTCAATACTTTTCGGTACTTTTCCTAAGGAAAAGTCCTTTTGGCTACAAACCTTTAGAACAATAAATAGTAGGGGTGTAACGGTACCAAAAAATCATGGTTTGAAAGTACCTTGGTACAGACGTCACGGTTTGGTTGCTCAAATGTTTCACCAAGTTGGTGTTGTCTCGTGTCACGTGCGCCAGCTGCAAATGTTGATACAGGTGTTGTCATACGCACCACTTGTGCAATCTGAAAGGTGTTTTTGTGCATAAATGAGTAAAATAAATTAACTAAATTAATTAATTGAATCAATTTCAAAGTACCGGCACTTTCCAAATGCAGTATAGTACCATTTGGAATACTTTAGTACCGCTGTACTATTTTAGTACCGGTATACCGTGCAACACTAGTTCGTAGTCATCTAGTTAGTTAGTCCACTGTTTCACCTATCACCAACTGTTATCTAGTCAAAGTAATGCCTTAATTCACTGAGTAAGATGTTACAATATGCCAATCAGCATACTGTTTATCCCTGCGGTCTCTCTCTGCCTCTTACTGAGCAGCAGCTCTCACTCGTTCTTTGAAGGCAGCTACAGTTCGTCACGTTTAAACAACCAGGCAATTAAAGGCAACAAAAGAAAAAGGGAAATAACAGTAACATTTCAAAGAGTAATGCATTATTTGAAAATAATAACTAAATAACAGTGGGCCAAAAGGGAGTTCTCAAAGTAGTAAGTCTGACACACTTAATGGCCTCACTGACGCCACTCACCATTGACTTTTGCACGAGTCAAATGACCACAACGAACAGTTCAATGTCCTCCCTTCTCATTTTATTTCTATGGTTCAGACCAAAGATCTGCAACAAGATAAGTCTAAACTTACGACAACTTGCAGTTTACACCACTGCAACTAGACAAAACAGTGTATTGTCTACATAGCAGCGATTCTATGTACTTCCATTTTGAATTCCAGCCTATTGGGTATATTTTTTTAGCTGAAAATAGTTTGTAGCCTCTTTGAATATGTATGAGGATAGTGAGATACTTCCTACAGTTGCATTTATAGTAGTGATGAAACGGTGACTACATAAACAACACAAACTGAGTTTCAGATGGACTGATTCACAAAAATGTGGCCACAAAAATGTAAGGATCCAGCTCAATCGATTAATACTTCAATGATTATGTGTGTGTGTTTGACACATACAGCGAGCAGCAACCCACCATCCAACACGCAGAGACAAAATGCATGTCAACAGTTGCATGGATGTAAATCAGACGGGCTTTGTAGAGATGAAGGGCTGTTATCGGAGAATGCGACAGCAAGCAAACACGCCATCTGCAGACAGTTTACTTGACTTGACCAGCGAATTTGGCTCCATGCCGAATGGCTTTTGAAATAGGTGACGTGCCTTACGTTCTAAAACCAGCCACTGGCAAATGGAAAAGCTGAGTCACAGGTGACTCCATCAGCCAGCATAAAAGATGAGACAGACCAGTTCATACCGCTGCAGCTTTTCTCGTCAATGTTCTAAGCCAGTTTCATCTCGGTGGGAATCTTTGGTCTGAACTGGGCTTAAGTGTGAAATAAAATTCCACCAAACACAGCTGAAGAATGTGAGTACACGTCTGTTAACAGATGTAGAGACTGAACCTACTGTAAGGTGAGGAGCTATGGCTGTAACGCTCAGGCACACCGCGGTCAAGTCCGCCACGCTCGTATGGAGGTCTATCATAGCCAGGCCTTCCATAATGTTCATCACGATCACGACTCCCACTTCGGTCCCTCTCCCGAAGTTCCCGCTCTCGGTCCCTGTATCCTGAGCGTGAGGAAGGTACCAGCGGAGATCTAAACAGAGGAGGAGCGTTGTTAAGTGATGCCAACAGAATTTCTTGTTTCAAACTGGCACACACTGATGACTAATCACAATGTAGTGACACAATGTGATATTGTACCTTTCTTCAACCATGGACTGTGTGCTTGAATCAAAAGACAGACAAATAGAAAACAATATTACACATGTACGGAGACAGCACTTCCCCACAGTCTGGAAAAAAAGGGTTTAAGGGCCACCGAAGGAACATGTTACCTGTCATCTCTGTCTCGTGGGGGATAGCGCTCCCTCTCGTATCTTTCTCTTTCTCTTTCATATTCAGGTGGCTTCTCTCTGTATAATTCCCTCTCTCTGCTGTAATCCCGGCGGTCCAAGTAGGGGTCCGATCGTCTTTCGTAATAAGGGTCTCTGCCATAAGGATCTCTGAGAGGTTCTAGGAGAATGAAACAGTTCATTAATGAACAATGGTTGGAAATTTGCAAAAGCAAGCTCTGTTTGACTCGAGACAGAAAAATGGGACAGAGACTCACCTTTCTCATAGCCCCTGTCTGATGTCACAGGGTCAGGCCTCAATATAATTCTCTCACCATAAGAGATTCGCTCAACAGTGGCTCCGGGCTCTGAAACATTAAGGGTTCATGTCACAACAAAGTCCTGAAACTACATCTGTTCTTTATTTATTAAGATGGTCAAATGTGTTTCTTTGCTGCTCATACCATGCCCATGCCCATAATCCACAGTCTTTGGAATCAGTGGAGTTGTGGATACAGAGAGAGATGGCTGATAATCTGTTGCAGCAGGTTTAGGATCCCAGGACACAGATTCAGTTACAGCTGTCTGACCAGTAGTAGTGATTCCCTATGGATGGCAGATTTGATATGATACTAATCTGACATGTAAATACAAAATGGCCAAGTAAAAAATTTAAAAACGCACATAATTATACAGGCGGGTGATATATAGATTATACTCACTCATCACAGACACACAGTATGACTTGTAATGTAATTTTTTTAAGCTACCTGCACAAACATGATATGTCAAACACACACTCCCCTTGCCCATCCAGATCACATTCTCTTGGACAATAGTTTGTGAGCAGGTGAGGCATGTTTCTGTATCTGCAGAGCTCCAGACCGCGGCCAATTATTTGTATTTTATGGCCATGGAGAACCAGTGGGCCGTGCAAATAATATTGATATATGAACTGGAGGAATGTTAGTTTGTTTCCAAGTCACGGTTAATAGATCTTCACATTAAACAGCTCCTCTGTAATAGTTGAACTTTCTGCTAACAGCTAACTGTTGACAGGAAGCTCCAAGTTCACAACAAAAACATCAATACTTCCAGGCCAAGATGAGCCGGGTGCTTCAGAACAAAAGTGCCAGTGGTTCTGCTTTGATTTATGTCATTACAGCCACACTTAAATTTTACTATAACAGAGCCTTATTCAACAGTGTTTTGTTTAACTTGATTTTATTTGTACTTCATTTAACTTCATTTATCTTTATAACAGTATCTTATTTAACTTTGTTCTAATTGTACTTTCTTTAACTTTATGAGAACAAAACTTAATTACAACAGAACTTTAACTTTTTTATATCAGCACTTTATTAATCGTAAGAGTATTTTTTTCTTCAGTTTAACAGTAGTTTATTTAGTAATTTAGTAGTTTACGGGAGATTTTAAAATACCTAGATTTTTATCGTGTATTGCGATTTAGCCTAAAAAACATCACGATATTGTTTATAGGCCATAACGTTCAGCCATGTTTATATAAATAACAATAACAAAAATAAATAATATAATTTAAAAAATACATTTGTAAAAATGTATGGAAAAAAGTCTGCCTAGCGTCCTCTAGTGGCCATGCTGCTCCTTTAGTACCACATGACTGACATGTTTTGAACTAAAATGCATAACCAGTGATCTTGCCTGTCTTACAGTGATGCATTCTTACTAGTGGGACTGACATAGCTAAGTGCTGTAAAAATAATTTACCTTCAAAACATTCCTGACGTCTGGTGGGATCTCCAAACCAAGAAGACCAGCAGGAAGCTCAGACAGGATGTCAGGTGGTGCAGACTGAGGTTCAGCACCAGGTGTCTTCCCCTCCTGCAATTCCCTGTTGACACCCCAGAATCCCCCAAATCCATTAGACCATAAAGTAAAGTAGATAATACACAAGCAATATGGCAGAGCTCCAACTAAAATAAAACAATGACTAAAGAGTGCAAAGGCAGGATATTGTTGGAGTTGGATATTTCAAAACCTGGGCAAATAATAACACTGCACGCACTCTGTGTGGCTACATCTCACAAGAGAAGTTGTAATGTATTTTGTGCAAACCTAGCACATAATGTGTTGATCAATGATGAAAGTCTACAAATTACCTTATAAGTTTCAGCTCTTGAGCAGCCTTCAAGATGATCTCATGCTGACGCTGGGACAGAGCAAGTACATTTCCACTTGGTCCTTGAGATGTCGGATCAACGGAGCTCTCTGGAGGATTTGTGACAGATACAGTGGGAGGTAAAGGTGTCCGTGTATCCAAAGGAGGCTCTTCTTTACGCTCATCATAGTGAGCTCTGCGATCCTCATAGTCAGCAGAATACCCTCTCTCTGGTGGTAGAGGAATTCTTGAAGGCCTATCCCATTCTGAAGGCGGTGCTGATGGTGGGTATGGTGGTTCTTCTTGTCGGTACGGTGGCTCATCCCTATACTCACAAATTCTAAGTTCCCCTCTTCCCCTGTCATGTTCATCATAAGGATATGGGCGACCTCGTTCTCTTTCCTCTGGCCAATGGCCATCTCTGTAGGGCTCAGGTGGCGGCATGCGAGGGGGATAGTCCCTCTCAGGAGGAGGACGCTCACTGTCCCATTCAGACTCATAGTACTTGCCCTCATGCCGATAGTCATCAGGAGGATAGTCCCTTGGTGGCCGCCAGCGATACCCCTCTTCTCCATGACCATAGTCCGCTACAAAACCCTCATTATGTCTTTCTTCATATTCCTCATGTGTTGGACCTGGCCGCCACATGCCTCTTGCCATCCCTCGACCCATAGGTCTCCTCCTCATTCCTCCAGAATCCATCATCTCATGTGGAGGCAAAGGACGGCCTCTGCCATGTGGCGGCTGCCACTCTAATTCTCTCTCCATGTCTTCATCATACAATGGCTCCTCCATAGGATCCATCATCTCGTGAGGCGGTGGTACACGACGCCTGCCTCTTCCTGCATCAGGATGCATGGGATGGCTATGAGGGTCATGTCCATGGTACCCTTCGGGATCCATTTCAGTATCATCCATTTCCATTCCATGACCTAATGACTCGTGATCCACTGGCCCATGTGCTGGGTGAGGGGGGCGTCCTCTTCCTGGGTGCATGAAACCAGGATGTCCAGGTGGAGGACGACCCCTGCCAGGTGGAAATGGGGGTCTCATGCCTCTCATTGGAGGTCTCCCTTCTCCCCAGTAAGGATCCCCTTCCTCTGAGTATTCTGCTGACTCAGGTTCTTCCCAGTGTATCTCTACTGGCTCTCCTCTACCCATAGGTGGTCCTCCTCTACCCATAGGTGGTCCTCCTCTACCCATGGGTGGTCCTCCTCTACCCATGGGTGGTCCTCCTCTACCCATGGGTGGTCCTCCTCTTCCCATGGGTGGTCCTCCCCTACCCATGGGGGGTCCGCCTCTTCCCATTGGAGGTCCCCCTCTACCCATTGGAGGTCCCCCTCTACCCATTGGAGGACCCCCTCTACCCATTGGAGGACCCCCTCTACCCATAGGTGGCCCTCCTCTACCCATAGGTGGCCCTCCTCTACCCATAGGTGGCCCTCCTCTACCCATAGGGGGTCCACCTCTACCCATAGGGGGTCCGCCTCTACCCATAGGGGGTCCTCCTCTGCCCACAGGTGGGCCTCCCCTTCCCATATGGGGCCCTCCTCTCATCACTGGGGGCCCTCCTCTCCCCATAGGAGGTCCTCCAATTGGTTCTTCATAATACTCTTCCTCTGTCGAGTAGTGATGTCCATCTGATGTCCACATTTCTTCAGGGGGCACCTCTGATTCCTCATCACCGCACTCCTCGTATGAAGGATCATGCCATTGATAGTCTTCCTCCTCCTCCTCCTCCTCTTCCTGCATCTCCAAGTTCTCCTCGGGTGGCATGTAGTCATTATACATTTCTCCCATATCCTCCTCATGTGGCATAGTATTCGGCCCCCTAAACTCTTCACAGCCCCTCTGCCCACGTCCTCGTCCAGGCATTTGGACAGGTACTGGGGGCTGGCCTCGTCCCCTTCCAGGAGGAGGCCTTGTAGGATCTGGCCTTGACTGCATATGGACAGAATCTTGTGGGTCCTGTTGGATTCCAGGGGGCTTTGGAAGCAATTGGGGTTTGTTGTTTGTTAATGGTCCCTCTGGTTTGTGGGAATTTTGTGGAGCAGTATTTTTTGATACTACAGTAGAAGGAGCAGTTACAGGAGGCTTGTCTGTACCAGGTTTTGGTTTTTCGGTATTGATGGAAGCATTTTTGTCATCCGATTCCTCAGGTTTTGTTTGTAATGTCTGAGGAATAGGGTCATCTTGGACAAAAAAGCCTTCAGCTCCAAGCAAGTTGTCATCTGTCAAGTCGTCAGCACTGGCCTTACCACCTGATTCTGATTTGACTTTTTCTTTTTCGGACTGTGGCGGCCCCCCTGCCTTTCCAGGAGTCTTAGAATCCATACTGGCTGGTGGTTTAGGAGCAAGTTGTGCCTTAGGCTGGGGACCTTGCTGTTGTTTTTGCTGGGGCACAGGTGGGCGTTCAATTGGAGGCTGGGGGACAGGGAGCCTTTGGGGCTGTTCAAACCTGGGCGGCCCCCCAAACCGAGGTTGGTCAAATCTGGGGGGACCATCAAAGCGCTGCCGTGGTTGGTCAAACCTAGGGGGACCATCAAAGCGGTGCCTTGGTTGGTCAAATCGAGGGGGGCCATCAAAACGCTGCTGTGGTTGGTTGAACCTCGGGGGCCCATCAAAGCGCTGCTGTGGTTGATCAAACCTTGGGGGCCCATCAAAGCGCTGCTGTGGTTGATCAAACCTTGGGGGGCCTTCAAAGCGGTTCTGTGGTTGGTCAAACCGTGGGGGAGCATCAAAGCGCTGCTGTGGCTGGTCAAACCTTGGGGGAGCATCAAAGCGCTGCTGTGACTGGTCAAACCTCGGAGGACCATCAAAACCAGCATTGTTTCCGGTGGGACCAGCAGGACTACAGAAATTGTACAACATTATCATTAATAAAGCTTCTTTAGTGATAACCTAACAATATAAAACAATACATATTCACTGTCAACATGAGATACAACACAATTATACAAAACAATCCCAACTGACCGTGGACCTCTGATGCTGTTGACGCTTGGTGGCTGAATGGTAGGGGGCACCGGAGGTCTGACTCCCATGGCTGCAGGGCCCACTCCTCTCACAGGAGGTCCAGCAGGTGGTTCTGAATGTGGCCCAAAGCCAGCAGGCCGTGGACCTTGAGCATTGGGACCAACACCAACTGGGGAATGCTGCACACCCAGGCTTGCTGACTGCTGCTGCATATGCATGTCTTGTCCAGGGTACTGGCCAAACTGTCCCATCATCCCGCTACTATACTGGCTTGAGGCGAATGGCACCATGGCAGTGAGGGTGGCCACCCTCTCTTGAAGATGGGCATTGGTCGCGTTCATCTGCTCCTGCCACTGCTTCCACTGGCGCTCATAGTCCTGCAGTTGGTCTTTGTGGGGATAGGTCTGGAACTGCTCGTACCACAGGGCGAAGGAGCGATCCCAGTCCCCGAATAAAGGGGTGAACTGCTGCTGTTGCATTTCGTAGTGCCTTAGCTGCATTTCAGGAGACATTGACTGCAACAAAGGACATTTGGTTTAAGCGTTATCATATATGTACATGCAGAACATAAAAATCACTGAGACACGACATTGTGTCATTTTTCTAAAGGCTGCTGGTCATTTTCAGACCAGGAAAGGTAACTAGCTGGATAGTAGCTGTCAAAGAAACTACAATTCACTCACCTGTAAGTTTGTAGGTTGCTGAATCAGCTGTTGGTACTTTTCCAGGATCTGCTGAAGCTTTTCGTGTTGTTGCATAAGAGCCTGGTACTGTAAGCCTGCTCTCTGCTGCTGTACCTTCTGCCACTGTGCTGCTGCAGCCTGCAACTGCTGCAGGCGGGCAGCCTCCTCTGGGTCTTGTGGGACCTCGGGCTTTAAACAGAAATAAGACAAGATTGAAGCAAAGCATATCTTTGTAACACACAGGGAATATTTGTGACATAACTGAGGGTAGTTTAGGGGATGACATTTCGTAGATGGTAGCAAGGCACGACTGAGAACATTTTACACAGTCATTTAATGTAAATGGTAAATGGCAACATTTATGTCCAAATTCAGATATCTGCGGTGGATTGGTACTAAAAAAAATTGGATCAGTGCATCTATTATTTTGACTTACTTTATACAAAAAAATCTTGATAAACATGTTTACAATCAGCAAAGCAAGGTGTTAAATTTTTTTTTTTTTTGCAATGACACTGAAGAAATTTCAACCTATTCCCAGTCCTACAGACAAACAAGAGGTGGGTAAAAACATGTATACAAGTGCATTACTTTCACCAGACAGGTGTGACAATAACCATCAATGGGGTGGGAGTCATTAACACTATAGAACGATGAATGAATGTGCTCGAGTCCTATGAATTTCACACATTCATGAAATGGCAGCATTCATATAACCACATGCTATTACATGTGGTTAAACATCTATGAATATGATGATGGTTGATTGGTTGGTGGGACTTACGGTGTCCGTATATGTAGGTGAATTTCCTACACTGTCACTCTGTAAATCCATGCAAACAACAAACATATTTAGATCCAATAATAATGTTATATCTCTTGTATATCAAGTTTAAAACTGGATTTGATGTGTTCTTAAAAGGCTGCTGAATATAGCACAGCCATTACTGCACTGAACAAAAAGCAACAGACTTATAAACATGGATCAAATTACTGAACTGAACTGCACAAAAAAAACGAAATGCTGGGTTTTAAATGGAAGAATGTTAGCCCAGCCTAGGCTACCTGAATGGTTCAAAGCTCAGGTACAAATCTGGCATAGGGATCAACAGATTATCAGGCCAGGCAAAGATGATTAGAATCATTATTTCTTTTATCCGATAGCCGATAAAATAAATTAATTGGACTTAATTGGACTTTGGCTCAGATTTCGCGTCCTCTCTCTGCCTGTTGTCACCACTCAGTTCTCTTACTCTGCTGCTACAGTTCTATCAGATTGGTTACTCGTCACAAGTAACAGCCTAAGGAAGCCTAAGCAACAGGTGGGAAGAGATATTACTGAAATGGTAATAAACATCATAATCCAATCAGATGAAGCTGCAAAAACACCCAGTGTTTCACCTGACAATGCTCTGCTGTTGGTAATAGTAGTTACTGTATGTAAATTCGATTGTACGTATACAAGAACTGCAAGGAGAGGAAGATGGAGTGAGACGGGACCGGGAAGCAGCAAGAGATGTGACCCAGTACCAGATTATCATAGTTTATAAAATCGCAGTGCAGTGAGGACAGAAATCTCATACAGCAGAAGTAAATAAAGCAGACCAGGACACATACACATTCAACCCACGCTGGACCCGTTTATGAGTCACCAGTCACTCTGTTACTGTCACGACTGAAAAAGGCCATGAGGAGAGATGTCAGTCTGCAGTGTAGTTCATACATATATAAAGTAACACAGGGCGTCACGTTTGAGGAGAGTTTTTGTATTGCGTCAAAACCTCAGTCCATACTCCCTCTCTCAATGGATGGACTCAAGAAAAGGTCTGAAAGTGCACATAGCAACACCAGGGATGGCAGACTGCGATACATACAAAGATGGTGTCATTAAAGAAGCAATGGCTCTTTTATTTTCTAAGATAACGTAAAATGTTTTAAGATACTGTTGTCACTATGAATATTAATCAATACATATTACGGTGTTGCTTTAGTGTTAAGTGTTGTGAGTTCATAATATTTGCCACAACAGTTTAACAGATACAATGCAACCCTAGCCCACAACTAAAAGCCTCACATGTCACATGACAGTGTCAACCAGTTGTTTTTGACATTGGTAGTAGTGGCAAAATTAGCCTCTAACAGAGATGAGGGGCGGGGGTGACACAAGTCTAGTAAGCTCACTTCTTTCGAACTCCACATCCCAGATTTTTGTGTTCAACCTTAGTCTTTAGCTCCAACCCATGATGACTCAAGTGAGGGACTCCTGCTGGAGCCACACAAGGCCATATACAACTTCTTTAGCATTATTCAGCAGTAGTACACACCAAGTTTGAATTCTTACATTCACACCTCCGTAACATTACAGTAATGCTTACCTTTATATCCTCAGGAGGTGGAGGTGGTGCTGGAGGCTCTTCTTTCGGAGGGGGTGGAGGAGGTGCACCTTTTGGTGGTTCTGATGGAGGGAGAGGAGGCACAGCTTGGCTTTGAGGGGGTGGTGGCACAGGACCATCACTGTCTTTCTGATTCTGTTTGGCCTTCTCTTGTTTTAACTTCTGTAGATTTTGAAGATGTTGTTTGTACCAAAGTTGCTGTTGCTCCTGTGTGAAACAAAAAGGGGGACATCTGTTTGAGGAATCTTGCTATATATATATATATATATATGTATCACCTCTATTTAATCAGGTAATCTCATTAAGATCGAGATCTCTTTTGTAGGAGAGACCTGAATACGGCAGATAGAAAGAAAAACTACCATAACTGGACATTACAAAAGCACATACAGCACCAGATTCTTTTATAGAGATGGTGGTGGAAAGCTTCGTCTTACAGGTTGGTCTAAATTCGTCCACAGGTGTTCAGCTGGACTGAAATCTGGTGACTGTAAAGGCTGTAGCATTTTATTCCCATCAATTCCATTCTCACCAAACCATTCAGTGAACACTTATGCACTCAAGCATCTGCATTTAATATATCACACTTATTCAGGTTTTTCCTTTAATTTGTCCCATCTGTGTGTTCTTTCAGTTATATTGTTTTAATTCAACAGAAGAAAATGAGCTTAATCGTATTACACAGTAATAATAAAGACTCCTTCTCTCCATTGTTTTCAGTAATACAACCTCTAGCTCTGCATATACAATAGTACAACATCTCAGATTTAAGACTGGATAGTCTAGTTTGTTGACTAACTGTCCATCATGGCACAGCTCTCAAAATCTGTGCGGTAGGGTTAAAAAATATCCACTTTTTTCATCCAATCCAGGTGCTTCACTCTTTATTATCTTCTCTTTGATTCTGAAATCATCTGCCAGTATTCTCTATGCAGAAGGAACAAAACTTTTTTTAAGTCCAATCAATATTTATATATTAACTAAATGTAACAGCTGGCATACCCAGAGCACACCCTTCCCATACCCTGATCCACTCCCTGCTGATATGAGCAAGACACCCCAAATTCCCATTGCAAGTGGATCATGTGACTGAGTCTCAGTGTATGAGTTATGGTGGTTCTGAATCCAAAACATTATGCTAGATATACTGCTTCAGTTTGCATGTGATTAAATACATCCCAATGTGGATAATTCAAGTCTGTTTATCTTTTTTGTTTATCTGCCACTGTGGCTGGTGGAAGTTCTGATTTCCCGTTGAGCAAAGTGATCGTTGCCAAAACATGGCAACACATGAAGATACAAGGCATTACCTGCAAAGGTAAGGAGTTGTCTTCCTCTGCTGTGGGTGGATCTTTCTTGATGACATCTTTGGCTTTGGGAGCACTGTTGTTCTCCGGTGGTTTGGATGTCGGGGGTTCTGGAGGGGGAGGAAGCGGCTGAGGATCGTTGGGCTGCGGTTGCGGTGGGAGGGGAGGAGGCTGCGGGTGTCCCGCCGGAGGTGCAGGGGGACCTCTGTTCAGCTGAGCAGGTGTCTCATCCTGCATATAGTACGGCGGAGGTCCACCGTCTGGATGCCAAGATGGTCCTGAATATCCGCCCGCGTGTCCACCACCGTACGCGTTATCATTGCTGCCGTGCTGTAACACAGACTGAAGCTGTTTCTGGTGCAGCATCTGCAGCTGCTGCATCTGCTGGAGGTGTTGCTCCTGGAGGCTGGAGAACATGGAGCCGCCGGAGGAGGGGGCCTCGAAGCCGCCGAAGCCCGGTGTCGGTCCTGCGTGGCCACCACCAGGTTGCTTCCGGGGCCCAGGCCCTCCAAAGTTTTGTGACGGGGGTGCCCCATAGCCTCCCCAGGAGGGAAACATTGTTAAAAAGCAGAATCAGTAACCAGATCCTTTCGTGACTCTGAAAAGGCGAGGCGGTGCGCGCGGCCTTTGTGTTCACATTCAGCCGGGCCCGAGAGGCTAAAAGCTAACAGCTAGCATTAAGCTGTTCAACGTTACATTGTCATTTCCCGACCAGGACAGAGCGCATTAAACAGGCTGAACCAACTCTGTAGCGAGACACTGTTATCCGCTAGAGAAATAAATGAATACCTCTATCGTTGTGAAAATAAGTTACAAAAACGTTTAGAAACGGTTATATCATTGAGTTACAGATGCTACAGTGCGACGCATTCACTCAATGATGACGGAAACACGCCACAAGTTATCCGGTGACGACATCCGGAAGAAGTTCTCTTTTTTTTAATGTTATGATTTTATACTGAAATATAAAAATAACCGTTTTGGTGAAAATGTTCTGCCATGCTTTATTTTTCCTCAAGTATTTACGTATTTTATTAACTTTCTAAAAAAAAAAAAGAAACAAAAAGTATATTCAAAATTACCTTTTTAAAATAAATAAATTAATTGTTTGTGTTTTGTTTTTCTTCTATAATATCTGATTTGGCTATACTTCCCATTATACATTGCTGTATAAATATATATGTATATATATGTATAAAATCAGTCTAGTAGTATGATTTTGCATTGATGTTTTTTGCAAAACATCAATCATGCCTGTTTATACAGTCTTATGCAGATTTATTGTCCAATAAAGCATAGGAAAATTAAGGTCTTTCATCTGAAGTTTACTGTATGAATGTATTAAGATAATAACATTTATTTGCACTTAACCAGGCATGTCCAAAGTCCAGCCCAGGGGCCAATCGAGGCCCGCGGCTTGTCTTTCAAAATATACGGTATACTGTAAATACACAATATTGGTTAATCAAGCAAGTTCAACATGCATTTCTTCTTTTCACCTCATTATGGCAGGATAATCACACAGTTTGTAGACATGTACCAAGTAACGGCAAATGGTTGGTGACCTAGTTTCCTGCTAGGCAGTTTTATGTATGTGATTGTTTTAAACCCATATGATGTGAGAAGCAGCTGGCCCCCAGGTATTTTCACATGATCTAATCTGGCCCTAATCAAAAAAGGTTGCACACCCCTGCACTAAACTCACCAGATGCATGCTCACCATTAGACAGAGAAAATGTAAAAAATGAAAAAATGCAACACACAAAACAAAGGGCCTGAAATAAAAGGATTTTTTGTAAAATGTTAAGTGATTTCTGAATGTGCTTTTCATAGCTGCCTACAGCCAATATTTGAATCCAAGCAGCTGACTGTGGATCGGTGCTTTAACCACAAGAGGGAGACATTCACAAAGACATTTCTACTGAACAATGAACCTGTAAGGGAAAAAAAATCTGTAACAGTCTACACCTCATATGACACAACAACAAAATAAATAATAATAGTAATAATAATGACAACAACAATTAAAGTTATTTATCCCAACAAATTCTAAGCTCTGAAAATATCACATGGAAATTTGTGAGGCTGCTGACTGAAAACACTATGATTTATCTGTACCATCATACCTGTAACTACTCTGATTACAATATATTCCATATTAAATGATAAATTAAAATAATCTGGAAAGTCTTTGGGCCTACAGCATTCATGTCCATACGATCTGCAGTAGCTTGTTGTCAGAGACCAACTGTGTGAGTTCAGACTGTTTAGCTACACAGAGGGTATGGGTGGGAGGGAGAGCAGTAGGAGGTAAAAGACCAGTGACTTTAGGTTGCCCTTGAGGTCTGATACACATAAGAGTATTTTTTTCTTAAGATCACCAGTAAATCTGTATTAATTTTGACCAGAACCACTTAAAAAGAATCGTTAAAGCGGATTAATCAAGCCCGTCCTGTTTAATGTCTCCCGTTAATTAGTTTGTCAGCAGTGTTTTAATATCGCCTAATGACTTCATATTTCACTGATGACATTAAAGGGGTGTTAAAAGAGGGGAAATGGCCCATTCAGGATTCAGTTCTTTCGCTTAAGACGCCCTCGATGAATAAGACAAGGTCACGGAGGCCTCGCCTTTAGGGAGAGATACATTATCAGGGGATGGGGATGGGAGAAATCCCATAGAGGAAGCTCTCTCCCCTCTAAAACAGCATGACGGGCACAATGTGATACAGTTCTGTCTTAGAACAATACACTGCACAGGGAATTCATGATACAGCTTAGGGCAGCCACGCTGTATAGGATGGCAGGATAGCCCCACAGTGTACAATAATACTGATACTGGGGACTAATGCCTGCAAGGGAGGGGACTGATTGTTACACTGCTCATTTGTGTAGTGTATTAATAACAATAGCATTTGAAGTGTTTCTTGAATGCATTAGAAGTTAGCCCTTTTCAATCTTCATCAGCACTTTCTGAAGCTTTCTAAGCAAGAACAAAGAAATCAGAAATCGTAAAGTTGTAGCTCACAGTATTGAGGACACTGCATTTTCTCTGTGATGAAAATCCTATGTTAAACAAAATGCTCAATGGAGGCTAATGGATCCCGAACAAGTCCATGCACTGCTTCCAAAATGCTTTGTTTGACAAATCAATTTTCCCATAACCCGGTGAGGAGAAAAGTGATGCGGATTGATCGCCCCCCTGACTTTGTTTCCAGAATATTGTTTGATGGCTGGATAGATTAATTGGTATGACATTTGAAAGCCTTCTCTTGACTGTCAGCATCCAAGCCTCTACACGCCAATCGAACCTCGGTCTAATTGTCTCCTCTATAATACCTCACTTCACAAATTAGAGACGGTGCCTCTATAAACTATTCCCAATGTAAGACCCAAACAACATCGCGCTGCTCAATCAGACGGCGGTTTGAATAGGGGTGATGCTGGGCTGATAAGATAGAGCGCATTAAAGGGCATCACCCCAAACCGCTGCGCCAGCACATCTTCCTCTCAGCACAGTAGATCTGAAATATACAAATCAAATCCAAGCAGCTGCTCCAAGAAAATCTGGACTCATTAATATACTGTGGCTCACACAATCTGAATCTTAGTTATAAGCCTAATATGAATTAGGACAACTAGAAGTCAGTGACCTTGAAAACACTGCTATGTTATGTCACACATGTGGTTCACAGATCTGTATTTAAGTGTGTTTGTTTTTCTGTATGTGAGTCATTGTTGCTTGGGACATAATTATCAGTCCTTCACAGAGGACATCCTGACATGTCACAGTTAAAAAAAAGCACAAGTGTAAATAAGAATATGAGAATGTATGGCTGAATTCCATTTAGCTGCTTCAGTTTCAGGGTCCTGGTACTGTTCTCACCAAGATGGTGTACTCACTGATACACTGTCATGGTTTACTGGGACACTTAAACAAAGCGGATATATCGTTAATGTTTTAAGCAACATCTCTTCTACAAAGAGAGAGAGAGAGAGAGAGAGAGAGAGAGAGAGAGAGAGAGAGAGAGAATGGGCCCTCCAACAATGTGCTCACACAGAAGCTCTCATTAAATTAAAAACAGTGCCATTTGCTACATATGTAAACCCATCTCCATCATGTTTTTTCTTTTCTTTGGAAAATAGTCAGTAACATCTATAACAAAATTATACGCTAATTCCATAACTATAAATCAACTATTAAAAATGTTGAATTAATAAATGTTGAATTTGTCTTGTAAGATTATAAAGCCAAACCCTGTTTTTTTTCCTAAACCCCATCACGTGCGTAATTTGTTGAAGGAAAAAAACTACAATTCGCGGTGTTGTACCGACGTTGAGAGTTTATTTTGCATGTAAACGTTAACTTCCTGTTAAAACCGAAAACTAACTTACACCACTGTTCAGGGAGTGTATAAAAAGCATTGTTTATCAAAAAAGAAAAGAAAAGAAAAGACAAACAACGTGCCAGGAGTCAATATATCATCATAAAATGGTCTGTGATATCTTACAAATTAGCACCTGCATTCTGAACGTAAACCTATGTAGTTAACTTAAATTGTTATACATAACATAAAGATATCAAGGTTAGGTTAAGGAAAAGAAACATGTTGACAATGTATCTTAAAATAACTCAAAGTTCTCGTGGTTCCAGACACTTGTCTCGTGGGGGAAAGTCCTGTGTTATGTAACCTGAGAAGCTCTGGCATGAGGCGATATGAATTTTTGCAACTGAGCTTTGTCCATACAGCTCATACTGTAGTGTCCTTTTTCCTAATGTTGTTCTCTGGTTGGATTTGAACATGACTGGAGATGCTGCAATGAGCAGTAACACTTTATATATGATTTTTATATGAATATTTATATGATATTTGCATCAGTGTGATTAAATATCTTAATTCATCAGGTATCTGGATCAGAAACAGACATTCCTGTCTTGTTATTTTACCTTGTATCTGTTTGTCGCTGATTTATAATATCATGTGACAGAAGATATTATCCATATCGCCCACTTCTAATTTAAGACAACATGTCTTTTGTTTCATGGATAAAATATGGAACCATATGGAGCTGATGTTCTTTTTTTGTGTGTGTGTTTTTGGATCACCATTACTAACCCTCAACAAAGTCTCTACCTGGACTCCAAGTACAATACAGTATGATACACTACATGCAGCACATGTTACCTACAGTGATCACCACTCCTATCAAAAAGGACAGACAAATAGACGGTCAAATGCAGCTTGACAACACTGTAAACTTTTGATTTTTCCTACAGTTTACTGCAGCCTAGTTCCTCATGGGAAACTAACAGAAATGCTGGTTCAGCAAATAAAAAAACTTAACGGTTTCTCAGTCGTTATCTGTGCATGCAGAGTTAGATATTTCAGCATTAAATCAAATCTAAAAACAACATGCCGTTGTCCTGCTGTGGTCCTGACACTGATCAAAGCACATCAGTTTTGTGTAAAAGAAAATGTACACAATCACAGTCTAAAACACTTAAATAGCCAATAATCTATGGTCTGTATAGTCGTGTTATTTCTATACATTAAAAGGACCAAATTTCAGTGAATCAAATAAGACTGCAGTTATCTGCCCACCACAATTCATCACCATTTATTTATCATTCACAATGACTAATTGCCTGACTTGACTTCAATTTTGTGGGCTGGGTTCCTCACAGAGCAAGCTGCTCAGCTGCCCACCTCCCTTCACTCGCCGCTCCTCCCTATCACCCCAACACACCCACTTGCCTTTGAAAAACTGTAATTGAATGAGTTTATGTCGTCAAATTGATTAATCATATTAATTTGTACTTATTAGTGGGATGGTTGAAAGCGATGACAATTAGATTAATGAAATTAGTTAATTCTTCCTACCCACACCGTACTCCCAACTATAGCGAACCTAAAAAGAAAAAAAAAAAGCGTAGAAAGGGAGACTGTTATGACAAAATTGGCAATCAAGATTTGGCTGCTAATTGAATGTCTGCTTTTATTAATGATGAGGTTTATAAAAAGACCTTGAGAAAGGAATATTAATTGATTAATCAAAGTGCTCCAAATTAAAGGGGGAGTATACAGAGCAGGGGTCTGAATATTTCTCTCACATTTGATTGTGAAAAATGCTGCAGCATCTTTTACAGCATGCAAACATACCTGATTAATAAACTGCTAAATGACATCTAACTACACCTCAAATTTCCTTGCTGACTGAAATATTCCTGAAATGTCTTTTGACTGATGTTTTTTTGCAGTGAAATATAAAAGGTCCAGTGTGTAGGATTTAGGGGGATATATTGGCAGAAATGAAATATGATATAATAAGTATATTTTCTTTAGTGTTTTATCACCTGGAAATAAGAATTGTTGTGTTTTTAGGATGAGCCATTCATATCTACATAGAGAATGGTCCTTTTACACAGAGTCCACCAGCCATGTGTCTACAGTAGCTGAGAATGGACAAACTTAGTTAGCAGCCCCTCTGTGACAAGCAGCACTGAAAATACACATATTTTTTTAAAGATGAAACTGCTTTATTTAGTGTTTCTACTGGTTTTAATTGCTAGATTCATTTGTTGTGGAGAGGAACAGACCTTGGCAGATAATTCAACTCTTGGTAAAAGGTCTGAATCTTAAGGGTCCACTAAGGGATTTAGTGGCATCTGGCTCTGAGGATTGCAAATTACAACCAGTTGAAACTTCTCCTGGTTAGAATTCTTTCAGTGTTCTTTGTTCAGGAGGTTTTTACTGGGAGCCGAATTATCCGCAGAGGTCTCTTTTCTCCAAAACAAACAGACCCACTCATTTAAACCAGTAATATAATTTTAACAGGGAGCCGAATTATCCGCAGAGGTCTCTTTCTCTCCAAAACAAATGTACCTGGTGATTTAAACCGTTGAAATCACTGAACAAAGCAGTTTCACAAAAAAGAAATATGATTTTCCAATGCTCTTGTCATGGAAGGGCTGCTAACTATGGTGGCAGACACAAAAACACGAATGGTCCTGTCTAGAGCCAGTGTTTGGTTTGTCCGTTCCATGCTACTGTAGAAACATGGTGGTGCAACACGGCAATCTCCATAAATGGGGGCTTATTCTAAGGTAATGAAAACACACTGATCCTTATTTTCGGGTGATTAAACACTAAAGAAAACATACGTATTAAATTATATTTCATTTCTGTCAATTAATCTCCCTAAATCCTACACACTGGACCTTTAATTCATTAGAGAAAAAAATGGGCACACATTAGCAGGTGCTGAGCTACCAGCCTGTCTGTGACAAGCCAAACAGCATCAGAGAAACACAGATTTGTATAATAAAACTGCTTTATTCAGTGTATGTATCGTTTTTAATCACCTGGTAAATTTGTTTTGGAGAGGAAGAGACGACTGCGGATAATTCGGCTCACAGTAAAAACCTCCTGAACAATGAACACTGAAAGAATCCTAACTAGGAGAAGCGCCACAATACGCCACTAAATCCTACACGCTGCTGTTTAAACATCAAAGAGAATTTTCACATAATTCTTTTTCAGTTTGTGATTAAAACCAATTTCTTTGCAAAAATATTGGTGCATTAATAATGTCATCCTCACATTACTGTAAAGAAAAGCGTATTTATTCGTCAGTCCAACATGTTGACATGATGAAGAGGCTCCGCTGTAACGCAACAGACGGAGCCTCTCCAGACTTTACAGTGAAGCTGGAAGTCGCCTGACCACAGATCAGTTCTGCAGGGAGCCACATGTCCCAGTGGGACCGCAGCCATACATTCATCATGCCTGTTTGCCTGTTGTGGAAGAATATCCACATAAATATATGTAAATATAAGTAAACAGAGCGAGAGATCCCTGGAGCCGATAGACTGCTTTGAATTTCATTACGCAACAAGGTGTCCAGCAGTTATAAACGACGCTCATGAGGAAGAAGTGATTGTTGGATGTGATAAAGATGAAATGTAATAGTTTATGCCACCATGAATCTGATTGTAACATCCACACTATTAGAAAGGCAGATAAGAGCATTTATGACTATTTGCTTTGTGTCATAAAGGGAAGTGGGCTGTTTGATTAATACGAGCAGCTGGCTGGCTCCAGGTTCAACACACTTTGTTGCTGCGTATAACTTACAGGGGTGGTAATGGGCTGGTTTATATACTAAAATGTGAGCTGTCACACGTGTGAGATAAGCAGAATTATGACTAACACATTCTGCATTTACAAAGTCTAAGGTTGGATATGCATGCTGTGTAAATGGAGGTGAGTAATGTTTTTGTTTTCACTGAAGAAATATTCACTCAGATGGCGAGATGCTATCTGCTCTACCTATTTTACACTTTTGTATAGATACAGGAGTGTAAAATAGGCTGGTTTCCACATTCACAAAACATATAAATCTTGCTCATACTTAGGCTGCAGGAATGGATTACACCATGACTTCACCCATTCAATCAATGTATTGGGTCAGCATTTTTTACCCACGTATGTAGCTTACATTATATTCAGCTCGTTCCTTCATATGCAGGAGGTTATTCAGTGAAACAAAAGGGGAACTCCACCGATTTCAAACACAAAGCCCCTTTACAATTTGTTGAATTACCTGAGGTGATGTTACTTGAGTTAGCTGGGTCTGAAGACTACAAATTTGAAAATGTAAAACAAAACTGAGGATGTGGAGTTACCGCACCCAAAGTGGTGTCGGAATAATCGAAAAAATAAGTTTTCCAAATGGGAAAATTCACGTGACGATCCCCCTCAAGTTGGAACATCCCGACTATCACCAGACGTTAATATGATGTCAGAAGGACACTGCACTGTTACGTCAGACAGGTGTAAAATTTTGGTTGGAATGAAAATCAGGTTGACAATATTTTAAATGTCTAATGACGTAAGAATTTAAGAAGACAAACCAGCAAAATATCAACATCATCTGTTGTCAAGTTCTACATCAAATTGATGACTGATGTTGGGAAATGGGACCATCTGAGGAGTACGCAAATGCAGCATTAGAAAGGAGTGTGCTTATAATTACCTCTGTAGCCTGCTCCTCATCTCTGAGGCTAGTAGCTCGAGGCTACACTAGCTGCTACTGGCATAACGAATCTGAATAACCAGCTGCAGCGATAACTACACAGACCAAACTGTCAAAGTTCAAGCTGCATTGTAAGTAAAATAGGTGCCATATTTTGACAAAGAAGAAAAGATATTATCTCTGGCTTTGCTTCATACATTTTTAGTCTTTTTTTTTCCTCCTTAAAATCGTGAGTCACACAATGTTGAAAGAGTGCAGTGCTGAATCAGTGGAGTAGTCTTTCACTTTAACTGCCCACAACGTGATCTTTTCCTCACCATAACCAAGTGTTTGTGCCTAAACCTAACCACACATAAACTGCAGCGCTGTTTAAATGTAAAGTTTCAATGTATCTACTACATAATAAAGTGCATATCTATCTGTGGTTTGCAATGCCAACATTTGTTCTGGTGATTGGGTTGGTTAAACCACAAATTTCTCTTATACTCTAAACTAGAAAGTAAATTACAAGCTTTAGAAGCTTTCTTATCAATGATGGACTGCTTTTAAATATTTTTATATCTTTAATTCAACAGTTTTTTAATATAGGTCTGGTGGATTTGCTGTTATTTGGCTGCAATTTAGTTAAAATATGAGAGATGGTGACATTTCTTAACCAAAAAGAAAACAAAACAAAAAAACAGTCAAAAATGTTTCCATTTGAAAGTCCAGTTTTAGACCTCTAAGTGCACCTCAAGGTTCCAGGTTGTTTGGACCCAGAAACTGTTAACTATATAAACAACCATACACATCGTCCATTAAAACTGCTGCAAAGAGGAATATTGTGAAAAAGCTGATGCCTGAGGTATGGTAATGCAAGTCTTCAAAGATGCAGTAAAATGTTTTATTTATAATAAATCACTTTTGAAAATGCATGCCATCCAGGTTTTATTTGGGGAATTCCAACCTGATGCATAATATTATTGTGGGAAATGGAATCAGCTCATTAAGTTTCCATGAAGAAAAGTGAATGTGAATTTTTTTTGCTATCAAAAGGTGGTGGACAGGTCTTTACTGATTACCTCATACTGATCCTGACACCCGTTAAAACCAACAATCTGCATCTTTACTGAAATGGACGGTGTGCACAGGCTACACGCTGCTGTACTCGACTTAGTTTGACATGAAGGACCAAGAGGGACCCTGTAATTATCTTCTCAGTTTTTGGTTTTGTTGGTTGGTTGTTGACGTTTTGGGATGCCTTGTCAAGTTCTGCCTGTTACATGCACTGTCTTCTTTCAAAATACACTTCTGTTTTCACAGGAAATTTGCTGTTCACAAACAGTCTCTTTCAAAATAAATGCACTATGTCGGAGCAACGTGGTGACGTTTTGCAAACACATGCACTTGGTTGGGTTCAGGCAACAAAAGCACGTGGTTGGTTTAGGAAAAAGGAACAGGGTTTAGCTTTACAATCTCTCAGGAAGCGTACACTGTTGTTTGTTGTTGGATCCATCTACCATCCCTCCCACCTGCACAACTCAGACTTCCACTGCCTTAACTTTAGTTATTGCCATGCCACGTTTACCCCGATGCCTCTCTCTCTGCCAACTGGCGGGGCATCATGCCGACATAAAAGAATTGCTTTTTTCGTCAATGTCAGATTCCGGAAGTCACTGACCAAGCGCTGGATTTCAACGACTTTGGAATGAGACCAGGTTGCTAAATATGGAGCAGGATGTGTCTACACCTATGTGGATCACAGTGCATCTCGGTGGTCATTTACACTTAGATGTAGTGATGTCCACTTGACATTGGATCACCTAACATGCATGTTAATACACAGTGTAACAGGTCAAATATTTTCAATTTAAATTTATATAAAATCGAGTAAAACAGAAAGATTGAAAAGCTGTGGCTGAGGAATATTTGGCATTTTGTGTTATAGGTGACTCAAAATAGTTGCAAATTAAATCTGTGTCAATCAACTAATCGATAAATCAGCTAAACTGTTGCAGCTGTAGTTGTGATTAATATTATCTTAATGTTAAGAGGAATATATGAAGATGCATGTGTGCTTCAGTCACTCTGCAGTGAACAAGGACACCCACAGGATGTTCTTATTGGATGTCCATTTGCCAATACCTGCCTGCAGCTCCAGATCCCTAATGGCCCCGGCTCACCCTCGACTGACTGACCACTCATCTCTGGACCCAACCCCTATACATTTCACAGCCCTGATGTCCCGCTGACAGGGCCCAAACCTCTCTGTTGCCAGATGTATTGACAGCCATCAATGTTAGACTTGATCAAATGCTACCGCACCAGTCAGAGGCCATCAGTGGTCAAGGCATCCTCATCGGCAGGATCTATCGTCTCTGTTTACACAGTCCATCCTCTTTAAACTGTGCTATTGATCTTGGCCTAGGTCATGGAGGTTTGGCATCGAGGTAGGGGAGAGGTGGAGGGGTGGTGGATGGGAGAGTGAGGACAGAGGAGGAGGAGGAGAATAAGGACACAGAGGAGGAGGAGGAGGAGGAGGAGGAGAATTCCCCCTGGGTGTCTCTAGTGCCAGTTTCTTCTTATTTAGCATTTGACCCTGCGCTTGGCTTTACTGCTCAATGCAGCCGCCTTATTTTCAGCATATAGTCAATGGCTGCCAATATTTTGAATGAAGTCTTGTCACTGCTCTTCAGCGAAAGATTAAAAATACTCTAAACAAACAGACTTGATCTATGTGAGGTCAAAGGTTTCATTTCTTCCCCTCCAAAACTCCTTTTCCCAATTTTTCTGTCGGGTCAATATTTGAGTGGAAGACGATATCAAACAGTCGTCCTGCTTTTCACAATGTGTGCTCTGTACCTCCACGCTTGCAGCTCAATTATGGGCATTTCCCGCAGTCGCCTGTTGCTGTCGTTATTTTACAGCTCCGCGCTCCAGTCCATTAGCAACACCGCTGCCAGAGCAGAGCCGATAAACCATCTGGCCGGGCTCCTGAAACAGATAGCAGCCTCTTAATGGAGTGAAAAAGTAAAAGCAATTAATGTCACATTAGCACATCACTAATAAGGCTTGCCCTCCAGCATGCTGTGGCGAGAATAATCGGTTGGTTCAGACTGAGATGCATCCCAACAAGCCGTCACTGTTAGCGCTGATACTGAGTCCTGAACAAGGCCCCGTTAGCAGAGCTAATTTCCACAGACAGATGAAACAGTTTGAGGTGAACTGATCACTCACTCAGAATGTAAAGTCAATGTCAACTTCTTTTACAATATTATTTAGACCTGTATTAATTGATTTATATTGGCCTCTTGGGGGCAGCACAGCAAGCTGCCATAACACTGACATGTTATCACCTCATGAGGCTGATATGGCTCATGTGTTGGCTACATTAACATTCATCTATTCATTCAATTTGCGGTGTTTTACTGACGTAGTGCGTTTATTTTGAAAGAGACTATGTAAAAGTTTAATTTCCCCTTGAAAACAGAAGTGTATCATGAAAGAAGACAATGCATGTAACAGGCAGAAATTGGCATGGCGTCCTAGAACGTCAAAAACCAACGCACCCAGGGTACCTTTCAAGTCGTATCTGGACGTGGAAAGTCCTTGACCAAACGTTGATATGTGACGAGATTGGAGAATGTGTTTTTGACATGGCGTCAATATTTGATGACCTTGGGGAGGACTGAGGAGTGGCTCTGACTGAGAACTACCAGGACACTTAAAGGGGCCACGCCCTTAATTATGCAATAAAATGTAAATAAGTGAGTTATTATAAAAATACAACCCCCATACAGTTGTCATGAAGGGGGATATTAGCCAAAGAGACCAAAACTGTTTTTTGTAAAGATAAACATGTTTATTTCTGCTGTAAAGTTGGGCATTTTAACATGGAGGTCTATGGGGATTGACTCACTTTTGGAGTCAGCCTCAAGTGGCCATTAGTGGAACTGCACTTTTTGGCATTTCTGCTTCATTGACTTAATTTTTTAGCCCCGGAGGTTGCCATTTAGTCTAATCTTTCTCTTTAGCTGCTAAAAAGGAGCTCTTTAGCTCCTTTATGTTCACCAGCTAAACACTAACTATGTCTGTGTACTGTCTGGTGCTGAGCAGGCAGAGAGGGTTTAACGTGGTTACTATTTCAACATCAGTTTAATGTGTTAGCATGCTACCAGTTGCTAATTATTGCTAAACACACAGTACAGCTGAGGCTGATGGGCAGTTTTGTATTTGCTAATAAACCAATGAGATGTAATTCTCCTCACTGACAACAACATATCTTTTTTTATATATACTGGATCATTTTCTTTTGTGTTAAACAAGAGCAGATGTAGTGTGCTCTCCGTCTGGCAGCAAGACGACACCATATGGAGCAATAATCTGTGCTAAAAATTTGTTCCAAGTAAAATCTTAAGACTCAAGCTCTCATGTTTCCTCCTAAGCACTAAAGGCATAAACGCTGTTGTGAAATTTACAATAGTCATTTAGTTCTCATGTCACCCGCTGCAGTATAACTGTGTGTGAGGCCTGGCTGAATCCCCCACATTGTTGTCATGACCTCCCTCACTTTCAGCTCTTGTCTTTGAGCTGTAATTCAAACTTCACACAACAGCCGCTCCGTCTCGAGAGCTTTCCCAAAAACAATACACGTCCTCTCCGGCTTGAATGAGACGGGGGTTTTAAGATCTGGCTTAATTGTTGTCTTTTCCCCGTGTTTAATTATAAAAAGACCAAAGCACTGTCATTGCTGCTGTCTAATTCCACCATGTTCCGCTAATTATGTTGTGTTAATGGAGGTTTTTCTGTTGCGGCGTCACACTCATTAACTGAGCGGTGACACTGAACTTAATTGGATAAGAGGCCATTAAGTCACTTTTCTTTGATTAAAATTATTGCTTCGTTATAAACATCAACGAACTGGTTCAAAGCACATGAAACAACAGAAGACGTAGCTTTTACCACGGTGCGTTCACACATAAAACAGAAGACTGGAGACATTAAAAATTTGCTATAAATCAAATTCTTAAATGTAATATCACAGATTTAGAAGATTGTCTCACCACAGCTGCACACACCAACACAAAGAAGTATGTGCACACAATGACTTCTTCCATTTCGGGGGATGCTGTGTCACTCGCTGCTGCATACTGTGGTTGCAGCTCTATAGGTTTAATAAGGGTCAGTCTGGAAAGAGAAGCTCTACAAACCTCCAAAATGTCAGACACTGCAGTATCATCACTCACAGTAAATGGGCTTCTTTTCCCAGCATCTCCCTTTTGTCTTTTTTGTTTCGACCCTCCTGGGCCTGGTGCACAGCCGTGATGCTGCGAGCTGATATGTGTGAATATTTAAAGCAGCTTGTAAAATACAAACTTTCAGGTCAACAGATGGAGCAACAAACTGAAGTGTCAGTGACTCAATTTAATTCATGCAGAATTCAAGTTATCATTTTATTTATATAGTGCCTTTTGTGCAAAATTGAAACACAAGGTGCTTGACTGTAGAATGGAAATACAACAATCATTGCCTGCAGGATTTTGTGGGATTTTTTTAGGGATTGGTGCGGTCTGAAACGCCTGATTTCAAAGCAGCTTTTTGAAAAAAAGTATTTTGCTATAAAATTGTGGGGTCAAGTGAAAATCGCAAAAAAAAAAAGAAGCTGTCTTGGATTCAAACTCTATAATGATAAGCATTCAGTGTTTCTCATGAAAATAATCAGCTGTAGCTGCTGTTCGATGCAGTGCTGAAGGATCGTCTCCGTGAGCTGCTCTCCTCCTGGTCTCTCAGCCTGGTTAGCACAAGCTAACACAGCAGTAGCGGCTAACATCGCTGTTAAATCGCCCCAACAATCTCACACAATCACTGAAACTGCCCAATTCTAATGTTAAACCTCTTAATAACAATTGGGTAACATTAGCCCTGTGATGCTAACAGTTAGCAATGTCACCGTGTGTGTGTCGCAGGCAGAAAGCTCACACTCCCACAGTAGTTGTCTCATGATAAACAGAGAACGAAAGAGACAGCAGGATGAGGAGGGGCTGAGCGAATCAATACACTGCATACAGCTCTACGATAAAATGAGGTTTTACCTATTTTTAATACTCAAATTTGTGGTAAAGTTGCAGTGATTGGACAAAATGGCAAGGTGGTTTGCTAGGTAACCCTAAGAAGCATCGTATCACAGCCTATTTACCTGAAATCATGAGGGCAAAGCTGATCTTCTTTCAGGAGCTGTTTGGGTGTAGGCCTATTGACTGTGGGGCTGATGTAAAGCTTGGTAGCTCTGCAATAAAATGATCAACTTTTCCATATTTTTGTCACAGACTGATATTTATGAATGATCAGAAAGATATCTGTCAGCTGTGACTGGTTGGTCCTCGTCACATGACGTACGGTGCGTGTGCTGCCTTCCAAAAATTGAACTCTATAGGTGCCACTTAAGTTTGAGCACGCTTACATTGACAACAATAGATTTGAGGGCACAAAAAACATGGCATATGTACAGCCCCTTCATATTTTTTTTTAAATTCAAATAAAATTGATTAAGATAAGGGGAATGCTAAAATAAAAAAGGTAGGCCTACGTCCTAAAGGTCCAGTCTGTAAGATTTTGCGGCATCTAGCGAGATTGCAGAACTGAAACTTCTCCTGTCTGCCAAGTGTGTTGGAAAATGAAGTGGCCGACATGAAAACACATATGGCCCTATCAATCTACAGCCAGTGTTTGGTTTGTCCATTCCAGGCTACTGTAGAACAACATGGTGGACTCCTTGGGAGAGAATCCACTCCATTTGTGTATATAAACGTCTAAATTTAATTAAAAAAAACCCACAATTCTTATTTTTAGGTGATTATAAACTGATGAAAACATGGCTATGAATATTATAATCTCTGCAGATAGATGCCCCTAAATCCTACACACTGGACCTTTAAGGTTTATTTTAAATGTATAACATACAGCAGACCTCCATTTAACATAAGGCTCGCTATAGACAGAAAACAGACTGACACCACTGCTGCTATCCAATCCCCAGTACCCCTGTTCCCATACCCACACATGCCCTCAATTACCCTATGAGCACCACATGTGCAACATCATTAATAAGATCCACTAATAATGGTGGTGAGCTCCATTGGCCATGAGTGAGATTTGACTAATTACTGTAATTGTATTGGAGTCATGCTCATTAAATATGAAAATTGTGTTCTGTGAAATGAATGGGTTTTCATGATCACTCTTGTATGGACAGGCGAGAAATAAATTAGAGAACAGTTTCTCGTTGCGCAATTAACTACAGCACACACAGCTACCTGCCACACCCCGCGGTCTGGTAATATAATGTGTGTGTGTGCGTGTGTGTGTGTGGGGTGTGTGTGTGTGGGGGTGTGTGCATGTATGAGGGGGTGTATTTTTGTGGATGTTTGCCAATTTGCCATTACTTGTTGCTTATGATTCTCTTTACACACACTGTATGCATGACCTGCTCGTCCATGAAACGTGGAAATGTTAATATTGCACAGAGCATATAATTGCAATTGTAATGATTTTTTCTTTATCTTTTATAGAGAAGTTTTTCAGCTTCATTTAATTCATTTTTTTTTTCATTTGATTTGATTTTATATTTAATTTATATCAAGTGTTTTCTCATTTTTTGGCATGGTTGTAGTGTATGTATGAACATTGTACAAGACAAATATTTACATAGAATAAAGTGCTTTTAATGCAGTTTAGTTTTGTTTATTATTTTTGAACCACTAATGCAAACCTAAAACTGCTGAATGTGGTTTTTTTTACATTGCTCTGCAACATATGTAGCAGAAAAATGAGGATGTGCCAAAACTGCAGTACCTTTAATGGCCACTTGAGGCTGACTCCAGAACTGAATTGCTCCCGATAGACCGTGTTTAAAGGCCCAACTTTACAGCAGAATCAACCATGTTTACAGCCTAGTACAATAAACAGTTTTGGTCTCTATGGTTAATTTCATCATTCGTGACAACTGTGCAGGGGTTGAATTTTTATACCTGTTTAATTAAGGCTTAACGTTACACATGATAAAGGGCATGTCTGTTTTGAATGGCAAGCTGTCTGCGTATAGTGATCCACCCCTCGCTCCCTCACAGCCCCACACTCTCATCCAAATACGGTCACTTCTGGCTCCAAAAAACCAAGATGGCAAAGGACGAAATGCTGAACTCAAGGCTGCAAAATGGGAGTCCATTAACCAATGGGTAACATCACTGTAGCTAGTCCATTATTCTACACAGTCTCTGCTCTGCAACCATAACCAGTCCCTCCAAATCTAACCAATTCCTGTGAATGCTGTTCACATTTGTCCAATCACTGCAACCTTTCGACTATTTGAACAACCATTTAAATTTACAGAGATTCTCCAAACTTACTTTCTTGTTTCTGGTTCAGAAAATGGGACACAAATGTTTTACGTTTACCAATAAAAAATATTTATTATTGTGCAACTATGTGTGATAAAGAAAATAGTTTAGGAATAAAAAGTCTTGATTAAAATGTTTAAAAATGGCATGAAAGCTTTATTCAGCCTTTTCATTATGTTTACTTTAACAGTGCGGTTTTATTTTCACTGGGACAAGTTACCGTGCAAATTTCCCTCGCTATTGCAATTTCATTCAAAGAAAAATGCAAAAAAAAAGACATTTAAAAACATCACAAAACGGAAAAGCTGCCGTGAAATCAGACATTTTAGGCTGCAGCGATCCTTAAAAAGCCAGTAAAATCCTGGAGGGCATGTAGACTGTGTGTACACTTTTAGGGATGGACCGATTTACTGGCCACAATTAGTATTGGCTAATATTTGCCTTATTGACTAGCATCGGCCTATCTGCAAATAAGATGACATTTCACGGTGGCAGTGGATGATGTTTTTCTGCGTGTTGCGTCAATTCTACGCAGGCTAAAGAGCAGGGCTCGAGACTAATGGTGTCCCATCAGCCAAGGTACAATAGAGAACATGTTTGAGATGAACAGAGGTCTTCCCTGGGACGCCGTCAGAACAAAGAGACGCAGTAAACTCACTATTGACCCATCAGGGGACACACCCTTATATGTCCCTGGTAATGCTTCATTGTGAACACTGGTGAAATAAGCAGGAGGTGAGCTAGTTAACATTAGCTGTTAGCAGCTGCAACTAACTGCTGATGGAGGCTGCATTAAGTTACTGTACATGATGATGTGTTCAAGCTGTATTCAGTAAAAAATGAGCACTGGGTGAATGTAAATTATAGCATGATCATGATGTGATGTGTGTGATGTTGTTTGAAGGAGGAGTGTAATGTTAATTTCACAGCAATGCAAAACAGATATTACAGGAGGAATTATGATGTATCATGTTCAGTTAAAGGCTTTTGAAGCATTCATAAAAACAGGGTTTTCCCATGAAAGAATGTGGCATTAAAGGTTGTTTTATAAATGTGTATGATTTAATTTGTGCTCATTTAAAGGTATCATAATGACTGAATCACTTTAAAACAGTTTAGTTATTTCTTATAATTAAGATTTCTTTGTTTCCCTGGCACAAAGGGGGAATAAATAGCCTAACAACAAAAACATCAGTATCAGCCATCTGCCATATTGTTATCTCAGTGTATCCCTAATCATCATCATAGGGGAGGAAAAGGCACTGTTCATTCACACACCTAAAACCCATGTTATATAAGACATTCATGACATTTCTTGCCATAAGCAATTAGTGGAAAAAAAAAAAAGTCCTATCCAAACACAACAGGATGTGCCCGTGACTCTTTACTGTAACTTTTGTTCATAGTTCTTTCGATCATCTCGGGGGATTTAAGCAGCTGTCAGGACTCCAGAGCAAAGACGACAGCGTCTGGGAGTGGCTCCGTCCCCGAGGAGCAGAGCATCTTTTTTTTCCCCCCCCTCCCTTGTTTCTGCATGCTCAAGTTGTTTGAGAAATCTTGCAATGCAAATGTGGTACTTACCTTTACCGCCCAGTAACAAAACTGTGTCACACTCGCAGCCTCCTGTGAAAGCCCTGATTTTGTCTGAGGAGATATAGAGGTGAGGAGAGGCAGGTAAACAAAGCATAATGTGGAGGTCAAATGCTAATGAGCGCTCCATTTGTTACGTCTGGCTCCCTCCAAAGGCAAAGTAACGGCGTCAGAGGCGGCCAGACATAATAAATCATCCCAATAAATAATAAACTTTAAGATTCAGAGAAGACTGTTCATTGTGCCACCTCCAATGAATTTACAACCTGATTTCTCTCATGTGGCCTTATTTAAATTAGCCCATTTTAAGCTGCGTGCTTGAGACAGCAAGATGCTTGCAAGTCCATTTTCAGGCCTAACACCCCACCATATAATTTCCATCTGCTCACTGGTTAATAGGGTAAGACCAGAGAGAACCCCACTATGAACTGTAATGTAACTTGCTTTAGTTGAGATACAGGCCATAATGCTGCAAGACTTGAACAGATGCAATGCCATGCGGGGTTTGCAGCTGTTGCGAGGCCTTAGAAAACCCACAGCTGTCCCCTCTCTGTCTGAGTCCCCAAGTAAAAGGAGACCGAGAGACGGACGTGACTGATGAGGTGATGAAAAACCCACAGAGGCAGGTGGACGAGGAGAATCACAGGTAGTAAAGTGCCTATCTGACTCTCTCCTGCACTCTCTGCACCCCAGAGACATCGTCACTCAGTCGCCGTGGCTGCCCATAGATGGCGCTCAATTCATTTTAAAAACACACTGGCCTTTCTCAGGGCTGTCCATCACAAAGTGCCACAGACTGCACGGTGGTGGGGATGAGCTGCGGAGAAAGGCACCCTTACCTGTCCTTGAGCCAGGCGACAGAGGGAGAAAAAAAAAAAGAGTAGATTCAGCATGTATGTGCACTGTAGCCGGGAGCCATAAATCATGACCTTCTTCAATTTACACAGGGAGCATATTGATGGTTTCCTATCTCCTTCACTCACTTTCACCTAGTTACATTGTCTAAGACAACAGCACTCTGGGTAACCATGACTGACACTTTACAGCCTATTCTCAGCGGACTCTCACCTCAGCTGCTGAATAATCCTCACATGAGGCAAAGGAAGGAGTGTGAGCGCAGTGGTGACAGTACAAGGTTGCACTAACAGTGCGATCATAGATTTCCTGAAAGAGGTAGGCAACAAGGTTGGCTGATTAACACACCGCAGTGTGACAGTGTCAATGGCCCTTCTTAAGCACAGGCGGACCTGATGACTGGTGACGACTTACGTGGATAAAAACATGGTTTACAGGATGGAAAGTCACTCTGAGGACAGTGGGCCATGCCCTAATTCCTTCTACTTCTACTCATAGTCCTGCAAGGAATGAGCTGCAAGGATGAGAAGTTCAGGTGTTGATGTTTTGTCTTGTACTTTCCTTTCTTAATATTATTTCCCAACGCTCCTTAAAGTGATACGTTGCTGATTTTCAACCAGCTTTGCATCATAGAAATGTGGTTAGTATGTGTAAAATGAACTGTGGTAAACTTTCCGCCATCTTACCTGCACACAGATCTTCCTGCTCCAGTTTCGCTGGCTCTGCTGCTCGAACTACAGATTGTTCACATTTTTCGTAAGGAAACTAAAAAGAATGTAGGGTCATTACATCACTGACAACATTGGTACCAGACTTTGGGGCCGCTGCATGCATGAACTAATACGACCTCAGGTGTTTCATCCCTCTTTAGGCATGAAAAAAAAAAAAGTTAAGTTTTTTAAACATGCATTGACAGCATGCTTTTAAGTTTCCGACTGAAGAAATATAAACCAATTTCAAGATTGATATATATATCATAAGAAACTATAACTAAATATATATTTTAATGCTGTTAAACTAGTGTGTTCGGTATTTTAACATGTTTTAATCCTGTTCAAGGCAATGCAAAAACACTGAACCTTGCTCCTAACTCTTCAGCTTCTCCTCTCTTTCTACTCCTCCCCTCTGTACCTACCTCCCCTCCTCCCTCATTCAGCTCCTGCACCGTCACTCCTCAGCCCCCACAACCTTCCCTTGTTGAACTATATCATTTTTTCGATGAACATTTTCTACAAAAGTATTGTCAAAATATTGGTTCCGTTACAAAAACTGTACATTACCTTCTAATAACAAATCAACTGATTAAAGTTACAGTAACAGTATTAATTGTAGTTGAAATGTAGCCATCAATTTTGATGGACAGATGATTCATTGTAATTTCCTCACAACATAAAATTAATACTTGGAAAATTTAACAACTGTTTTTCTCCTTAAATGTTACCAGATTTTATTTACCTACTACCAGGGTCTCGTAATACAGAAGGATTGGCAAGATATTCTTGAGTTGCACAACGTTTCTTGCTTTCCGTCGGCCATCTTGGTTTTGAAAGATTTGTATTGCACTGGCAGCACCTGGCCAGTGGGTGGCAGTGTATGGCATGACGCACTAGGGTCCACTGTAATAACTTAAATGCAAACGTCAAAACCCCGTGTGTATACAAGAAACTGTCCTTTAAATAAAGACAGCACGGTGGTGCAGTGGTTAGTATTGTTGCCTCACAGCAAGAGGGTTCCTGGTTCAAACCCAGGGTGGAGTTTGCATGTCCTCCCCGTGTCAGTGTGGGTTATCTCTGGGTACTCCAGCTTCCTCCCACAGTCCAAAGACATGCAGGTTAATTGGTGACTCTAAATTGTCCGTAGGTGTGAATGTGAGTGTGAATGGTTGTCTGTCTCTATGCGTCAGCCCTGTGATAGTCTGGTGACCTGTCCAGGGTGTACCCTGCCTCTCACCAATGTTAGCCCCCCCCCCCCCCGCGACCCTCAACAGGATAAGCAGCTATGGAAATATGTTTTTTAAATAGCTGTCCACTGCAGTGACGACTATGTATGACAGGGTTAAAAAATAACTGTTATCCATTTCTATATCATTTTTTTGTAAATGGAGCCACTGGAGAGGGGCGAAAGAGCCGCATGTGAATCCTGAGCCGCAGGTTGGCTACGGACCCAGACCTAACTCCAAAGTGGTAAAACTAGGCAGTGCTGATCAAAAATAAACCAAGATTTTGTTACTGTATCGCCAATTTCTAACTTAAACTGTCTTCAGAAACATATTTTTGCACACAGTTTTGCTGTAATACGAGAATTTGTGAACATACTGTTTCCTGTATAGTAAAAATGGAGGCTGAGATCTAAAGGTACAACTAAGCAGTGCAGATCAAATATGAACCACTCACTCACTGCGTTGCCTTAAAAAGTATGTGTGTCTGTCTGCTGCATAGACAGCCCAGTTTTCTGAAAAGACCATCTTTCTTTAGGTGTCAATGTGTGACATCAACAGATTCACAACACTTACATTAGGTAATGCTGACGTACAGTGCAGAACAATCCTCAAGTTAATACACAGTTGTTATTTGCAGCAATAATATGGAGTGGCGGGCGTAGCCGTGCCAAGAGAATAAATAAAAAATGAAACAGCGACAAGCCCATTTATTTGTTTAATTCAATCTTCTGTTGAGAGATCTTTTCGCCGGACATCATAGTTGATTTTGTTTAAGGGAATGCTTTGTGGCAGGCTGATTAAACACAGACTTACCCCCCCTCTCCACCCCCCCAGCCCCCCATATTGGCTGAAGTTGAAAGCCCAGTAAATGAAATGACTTCCACAGGATTGCACCACAAAGGAAGGGAGTGTGTCAGATGTGCATTCAGCCAGTGTTGTAGCCAACGCAAGGTCAAACGGGACACTGTGTAGACGGCTAACCAACTGACAGTCGGGGCAGGAGGATGCCGTTACACCCCAAGGCACCGTCTTGCTAAACGTTCAAGTGCACACAGACAGATGCACACGCACATGATTGGTCATGTTAGGCACCGTTTGGCTGTACATTTCATACGCTGACATCAGGACGAGGCTGCACTGTAGATGTAGACGCGTCTAATGACAGCATGATGTCAGTATTCACTATTATTCTGTTGACATCTATTAGATTAAGAATGTTCATAAACAAAAAAATAATTGATGATACGGAGTATAGTTGAAAACAGCAGCACATTACAGCAAATAATTTAAAGCTTATTTTATATTACACACAAGTGGACAAAGGGACGAGCACCCTACTCTGCTCTGGAGAGAATGACTTGTTGTTAAAGGGAAAGACATGTTTATGAAACCTTTACAGTATATAGAAGTTAAATGATTTAAAACTAACTTAAAAACTATTTTTTTAGGAGTTGTTTGTGTCCTACTTGGTGGCTGATTTTGCTGTAGGTGATAAACAAAACAAAATGGTCACATTCAGAACACGCAAGAGCAGTGAGGGGTATGGTGGAGTGGAGGGTATACGGAGAACATTAGAGTATTTTTGGTATTTTTTAACCTGGACCCTTTTTACTTATGTTTTTTTTGTCAAAGTGACTAATGTGTACAACAATTTTTTTTAAATCTATCTCGTACTGAGAAAAAGGGCTGCAGCCGTCAGCAGTGAAACAGGCTGCACTGTAATATTAATGGGCAATTGTGCACTGATAATTTACATACACTAAAAGTTGTTGTATTTGCCACTGACAGGCTCAAATTGTTCTTATACTGTAAGTGTCTGATAACATTATGGAGAGGATCCCTACAGAGATAGACCTTTTTGATTAATGAGAAACAGCCCCAAAATCACTATCACCAAACCCACCAGACTCCATTGAAATAAACGGTCATTTTATCACCATAAAACACACTTAATTTAAAGTCAACAGAAACAAGATAAAACTCATAAAAACTGTCTTGGTTTGTCCTTTTACTGTTTTAACAATCACCACTTTAGGTTTGGTTGAAATAACCTCTTAATTTACCCAATTAGATGTGAAAATATGCTGACTCCATATACGCTAAAATTACTGTTTATTTCAATGGAGTCTGGTGGGTTTGGCAACAGCGAATTCAGGGCGTGTCTGGTTAAAGAAAAAGGATCTTAGTCTTTAACAATAAGGTCTATCTCTGTAGGGATCATTTCCAAAATGATGTCAGACACTTAGAATAACAATCTGAGCCTGTCAGTGGCAAAAACAAGCACTTTTAATGGACGTAAATTGAAGGTGCACAAATGCCCTGAGTGGTTACATTGCAGCCTGTTTAGCGGCTGCCCTCTGGAGCAAATTAAAAGATAGACGTTCCCATTAGTCACTTACACACAAAAACATGGGAAAATAGGGACCAGGTTGAAAAATACCAAAGTTACCCTTTAATTTAACTTTGTCATTAAACGTGATGTTTCTGAAGTTTGATTTCTGTCCGTGTTCGATGGCTTGAAGATATTTAAAGAAATCATTTGCAGTGATTACATAAACCATGTGATTTTATTGTCACTGTACATTCAGTGCACTGTTAGATCTGACTCACTCCAAAAAAAAGCATATATTTACACATGGGTACATTAGGCATGAACACAACAAACAAAACACAAGAAAAATGCCACACAATACTGTCCAGTGAAACCCAGCTGTGGTTGGCTTTTTGCTTCTTCATCCCAACATGTTCACATTTTATTCCCCCCTCTGTCTCCCCAGGACCGTGTGTGCATAGTTACCCTGTCCTTTTCCAAACATGGGGTACGTTTATAATTAAAATGAACCAAAGCTCCCTTTTAACTTGATTCATATATCACAATTGCTAACATATTGCTTTTGAGGGGAGTAAACCTCTTGGGTAATCACATGTCTACGGTACATACACCTAGCAGGGTTCTCTATACACCGCGGACCACAACGGCCAGGGAGGTTCCTCCATGTTTTATGTAAATCTCGTCATCTCAGAGTGCATGGAGATAAGATAAGTCCGCAAATGGAACAGCGAATAAGCAGCTTTCTCCTCCGAGGAATGTGCTCCCCAATTGCAGCAGGTTCATCTACATTTTTTTTAATACCCAGTCAGTGATGTCACTTTATTTCTGTGCCACTGATTCCCAGGAGGGACCCATGGCCCGTTTCCAAACCCAGTGTAATTTTCAAAATATGAATTGAGGTATAGGGTCTAGACGACTTCACTCGCTATACGTCCTGCTGTGCTGATAACCAAAATCGATGATAACACAGAGTGTGTTTCAGCAGTGAGAGACACAAAGACACAGGAAAGAAAAAGATATCCCACCTCAGACCAAATATAACACATGACTCAATACAGTGGTTTATATCATACAGCTACTCAGGTGGGCTCTAAATGTGTGTCGCTGATACATCATGAGAAATTCATTAAATTAAACAAACGCTCAGAGCTCTATCAATGCACAGCAGCTACAGTATAGCATGGTGAATATGCACGATACATTTGCAGCGTACAGCACTGTACAGTTTGTCCACAGTGTAAACAAAAAGCACAACTAAATGTCAGTCTGAAGCTCCACAACACAAGGAACAGAGGTGGCCATATTCGCCTTGCATAGCCCAGTGATCGCTCTTGTTATGAAACTATTACAGACACCCGTGAAATCGCCTTTGTAAAGGTTTAGACAAACCCTCCCCGCCGTCAACCGAAATAAAATGTCTCTCGTCCCCAAGGTAGAGCCAAAGCAGAAATTTAATTGCTCCATTTCTATTGAGAATTTCAGCTTAGGAGACAATTAGAATTAATTGGATGTAGTCGAACCGTTTTAGAACTCTGGAAATAAATTAAGCATTTTTCTTTTATTTTCTTATATTAATTTGGGAAGAAGGGAACGTTGGGAAACAATTATCTGCCATCAGTCTTCGAAGTGCAGAGACAGGAAGGTCAGTTTGCATGTTTGGGCCAGAACGTGTTCTTCAACACTCCTTAAAGGTCCAGTGTGTCTGATTTATGGGGACAGAGTGGCAGAAATGGCATATAACAATAGTATGTTTCTTTAGTGTGTAATCACCTCAAAATAAAAATCACTGTGGCTTTGTTTCCTTACAATGAGCTGTTTATATCTACATAGGGAGCAGGTCCTCGTCCACGGTATCCACCATGTTGCACTACCATGTTTCTACAGTAGCCCAGAACGGACAAACTAAACACTGGCTCTAGATAGGGCTGTGTGCATTTTTCTGTTTTGGTAAGCCACCACAGTTCGGGGCCTCTCCGCGATGAGAGTGTTGGAAAAACACTGAAGTTTCAAACAAGTTTTTATCCTGAACTCGTCAAATACTGCTGTTATTGAAGAACAGCTGGAGAGTGACAGGAAACAGGGGAAATGCGCAGCAAAGGGCCACAGGTTTGCATAAAACCCGGGTTGCTCAGGCCTCAGCCTATATGGGGCACATGCTCTACCCAGTGAGCTAGAAGGTGCCCCAAATACTGCTGCTTTGTTAGTGGACATACACATCAAAAAATGACAAGCAAGGTGCCCTCCTGCATCTGTTTTGGATGTTAACGGACAGTGTGTCAATCTCTCTATGTTACATGCATTATTTCTTTTCAAAAGAAGCTTGAACGTTGGTAAAATGCCTCAGTTTTAGGTCGATTTTCTTAGATTTAGTCAACAAAACTCCATGGCTAGGTTTAGAACAATATCTCAAAATTCACGGGGTAACAGAACAGCAGGCTCCTGGGTGAAAGTCCAGAGTTTGTTTTACCCATCTGTCCCTATACAGACAATGTTGCTCTTTATATTACAGTAGTTGCTTGCCAGTGCTTATCTAGTCTCACCACCAGACAATCGGAGATCTCCACCTTCTTATAGTCTGGGGACACTCCTTTCTAAAGTGTGCTTAACACACCGGAGAAAACGTCCGGCAACAAAGCAACGGCTCTTGCATTTTTAAAAAGGACACCTCACCCGCAAGGCAACAAACACACAGAGAGCTTGAAAATGGATGCAGAGAGATTTAACCCCGTTTTATCAAACGTGTGCTCAGTCCACAAGATTGTGGAAATGAAGGGCTTACAGCGACTTTATTTAAAACTTTTAATGCAGTCGGACCATGTTTACGAGCACAAGAGTTCAGCGAGCCACCAAAGGACCGCCCTGCGGACTTACTATTGGTTCTGCAACGTAGGGAGTTTTTTAAACTCTGAAATTGTATCCGCCCATCTAAACACAAATCAGGGAGAAAGTCATCAGTCTTTAGTTAAGCAAAGCGTCTAAAGACTGACTTGTGAGTCTAGTGCTTATCATACCACTGCAAAGGATGCCTCTCTGTATCCGTGTCCGACGCCAACATCCACTGACAAAGCAACAATATTTGACAACTTGGGTCAATGCCCACTGCCTCTTCAACTGACATGCTTGGTCTGTATCATGCTGCTATAAAAGGCGCTTCTACGCGTAGGTCTCTGACGCCAAGGTCACTGACAAAGCTGCGGTATTTGACGAGTTGGGAGTGAGAACAGACTGGATTGATTTCAGCGTGAAACTGCTTCATTCAGTGTTTTTACCGGTTTAAATGACTTGGTTCATTTGCTTTGGAGAGGAACAGACCTCTGCCAATAACTCGGCTCATGGTTAAAAGCTCTGAAACGTCTGGGTCTTAACTGGAGAAAAAAGGTAAGTGCACATAAGCAGGTGCTGGGCTGACGGCTCATCCCTGACATGCCAAACAGCATTGGCAAAACACCGATTTGTAATGTGAAACTGCTTTATTTAGTATTTTTACAAGTTTAAATTACCGGTAAATCACCGGTAAATCACCAATGAAGAATTCTAACCGGGAGTAGTTTCAGCGGGTCGCATTTTGCAAACCTCACCACTCGATGCCACTAAATCCCCCTAAATCTTACACACTGTTCCTTTAAACCACGGCAACAGAAAACACCACATTTTAATGGTAGTTAAATCTCTTAGTGAGGCTAAGACCTTCCACAGCGTCTCATAACGACAAAGATATTTAATAAAAGCATTTATCAACTGAACAAACACGACTAAAGGTTTTCATTTTGTTTAGCTGTTACCACCATCGAAGGCTTAGAGGATGCTCAAAATTAACGATGCACAGCTGGACGATGAGCAGAATGTAGCTACAACCATTAATAACGGTGTAAGTAACATCCATGTTCAGTGTCTGGCTCAAAATGCAGTTGTATCAGTTTGTCATTATCTGAAGACACTATGCTTTGGTTTGCTACTGTACAGCTGTGACACATGCCTCATTTCAATTGGGGACGGATAAGCTGGATACACATTTGGAAAAGAGCATCATGGGAATTGTATTCTCTGCTGTATTGGGTTATAATTATCTATGCATTACATTACAGTGAATCAATAGCATCTGTTCCTGTGGGGATCATTTCAAGAGTAGGAAGTGGCCTATGTCTGTAGTTACTGGTCGCCTGGCTTTGTGTTTTCTTCTTGTTTGGACACAAGATAATGGCACTTTAAAACACTTTAAAGTGTTCATAAGGGACAATATGTGTCTCACTAGAAGCCTACCAGCAGCTGATTATTGTATTATCTTGATCTTATGATAACATGTTTACAGCTGTATCACATTATTCTGATTGTTTTCTTTGAATAATTTGGCAACTGGTTTATAACTGATAGATATTAGCCTATAAAAGTCTACTATCACTTCTGGAGTGTACAGATTTATTAACTTAGTTTGTCAGTGTTTGCAGAAATGAACATACAGTGCCAGTCTGAATGATGAGCACCTTCATTAAAGATGAGCAATAAAATAAGTGGACATCAGTGAGCTGTAATCTGAGTCTGATATATTCTGTCATTATCACCTCCGAGGCTCTGCCAAGAAGGTTTGGTTTGTTCGTTTGTCCATTTGTCAGCAGGATTACAGAAAAACTACTGACTGAAACTTGGTGCAAGGGTGTAAATTTTGTTCATAAAGCTCTTAGAAACAAGTATCATTATATTGTTGCACAACTCAATCGGTAGAAGAAAATTTTATGTTTCTGCAAACCACAAATACATTACATCGGCATGTTTTATACATATGCTAACATTTTTCATGTGACGTAGTATATGAGCTGACTACCCTTCGCAGCATCTCCACCAGTCTTTGTGGCACCAAACGTGGTTGTTTTCAGCAGCACATCACAGTGTGTCCCAGTGATCTGAATACTTTGCCAGGTGTTAATATGTCTGTCTGTGGACAGATTTTGTCACTACAATATCGTGACAACCGTGCAAGATGCACTCATGAAACTTTACAGGTGTGTGTTTGGATCACAATGAAGGCAGAGTTCGAAGACAAGGGGTAGTCTGAGTAACGGCACCTGAAGTAGGGGGTGTAAGAAGTAAATAAGGGATGACTGGCCCCCTGATTTTACGTCCCTGGCCCATTCTTTTAAGCTGCTAATTGCTGAATCGCAGCCGGAGTGATTCTATCCCAAAATGGTCTCTAATTTTACCTAGCTTTATCTATTTTTTTCTCTCTCAGAGCCACCATATTCAACCTGCAGTCAACACTGAGAACAAATTACAGGATCGTAAAAACTGTGTAAGGCTAACATGCAGACTTTGGTTTCACATGACTTTGACGAAAAGCAACCAAAGGACTAACTGATTGGCTGTGGAGCTAAAACTACCAATATATTGACACTTGTTGTGAGCTTGGGCAACCTGAACAAAGGGAGGTGAATATGAGAAAAAGCAAAACCTACACAATATAATGCAATCTAATGCGGCACCATGACAAACTATGGACTCAATAATGACCAGAGAGTCGGATCAGCACCTCAGTGACAGAAACTGAACGTTATAAACTTCACAAAGGTCGTATTTATTGCAGGGCTTTCAGGTTGCATTACAGAGTGATTTAGATTGCATTACATTGCATAGATGTTGCTGTTATTGTACCTGTATTTAAATGAAATCAACTTTTTCGTATAACAAGCTGCACAGTTTAAAGTTCTCAGCACAGGATGTAGCTTATCATGTGTATTCTTCACAGTTTGTTTAGTTGCCAATATTTAGAGAGAGAAGTGAAGAGTGAGGAGGGAGTTTAGTGTCTACAAGCAAAAACCACTGACTGACATTAGAAGCTACCAGACAGAGCGCGCTAGCATGATACCCATTATTGCCACGTTATTCATAGATGCTTAGTGCAAACTCTTTGTGAACTATGATCACCAGCCAACCATTGTCCTTCTGTGAGCACCAAGTTGACTAAAACCGCTGAGTCGATGAAGCTACTACGAGGTAAATATATTACGAGGAAATCGAGAATCTTACAGACCCGTGGCGGGCGCCGCTTTCTTTGATGACGAATATAAGAATATGTCTAACAATTCTCCCCCCCGCCCAGTGCAATTTCACACAATATACAGTACACATATTATATGTAGACCAGTTAGAGACTATTGCTTTAACAACTGAGATTGGAAAATATGAAAGAAAGAAACACATAGTGTGGCTACGTAGCCGTACGGTTCTTTAGGACATTTATATTAACACACTTCCATTTTGAGATGAAAATAAGATAAGAAACAAATTCACAGAAGCTTCAGGTGATATAGAGCAATGGGCCTCTGGTTATAACAAGACCTCGGTTGCCTGATTTCTGTACACAACATCTTTATATACATCATCGTGATCCCGTGTCAATCAGGTTGATATTCACCCTTTTTAAAACCGTTTCAAGTCCCTTTTTTTCTTTTATGTTTATTACCATTTAAAAGTGTTAAAATGACTCAGTAGTCCAAGCTTCATCCTTTTCACTGTCTATTGGCACACCACCTTTATTTTTTACGGGCTGTCCCTCGCCTCCCATTGGGTGATGCAGCTGTCTGTCAAACATCTGGCCCAGGTGTCAAGCCTTGGCCTCCAGCATCTCCAGGAATAGTTTGTGCATGGGGACCTTGCCCTGCATTTTGATGCTGTAGAAGTGCTGAACGGCCTTGGTGGCGGTCTGACGGAGCAGAGGCAGGGTCATTAGCAGCTTGCCTGCCCGTCGAGGGTCCTCGGGATGCTGGGAGCCCTCAAAGTCCTGCAGGGCCTCGTGGAGAGAATCCTGGAGCCTTTGGACGGCCTCGATATTCTCTATGTGCATGGAGTCTGGAGCAAGAGGGGAGGTGGGGAGGGATGGAAGGAAGGAAGAAAAGATCTTTATTATTCATATTATAAAGCTATGTGTTAAATGAAAAACTTATTAAATGAAAAGCAAACACTTTCTATTGATCTACAGTATGACATTTGCAACAGTAACTTGAGCTCTATCCTCGTGTCCTAATTCTTGTTGGGATAGTGCGGCAGAGAGAAGTGTCAAGGGTACATGGCCTTCCAAACGAAGGGGGTAAGCTCCAAACCGAGTGTTATGAGAAATAATCAGCAAGATGGCTGCACAAGCAACAAAAGAAACTCACAAATGTATTCTTTGTAAATAAAAATTAAAAATTACGATAACCATCGTATCATTGTAGATGCTGATGTCTCGGTAGTTAACTAGCCAGCTAACTAATATAGTTTTTGCCAACACATTCTCACTTCCAACTCGTCAAAAATACTGACACTTGGTTACGTCAAACTATGATGTGCTTGGCACCCCTCAAGCGTCAGTTTTGGATGCTCAGGGACAGAGTGTCGATTCAATGCTTGTTACATGCATTGTGTCTTTTCAAAATAAGCTTACAATGTTGGTAAAACACATTTTAGGTTGATGTCCTTAGGTTTAGGCAGTGCACGTGATTAGGTTTAGAATAAAACACAATTGTTTGTCTTAAAATTTACACAGGAAGAGAACAGCAGGCTCCCAGGTTAAAGTCCGGAGTTTCTTTGACCCATCCACCTCCCATCTCGCCATCCCCATATGAACTTTGCCGCTCTTCTTATTACTGTAGTTGCCAGTGCTTATCATACCACCACAAAGGATGCCTATATGGATCTGTGTGTGACACTGACGTCCACTGACAAAGCGACAATATTTGATGACTTGCTCACTGCCTCTAAAAACTGACATGCCCGGTGCATCTCATAATGCCATTAAAGGAGCCTGTGTGTCGGTCTCTGACGTTGAGTTGTTAGGCTTTGAAGACACATATTTTGGCCTAAAATAAGGCTGTTTGTTTATAACGTAATGCAACATCACATACGTAGAGGGATTGCACTTGTATACTTGTTGTAGTCTCCCGACTACTCAAAGCACTTTTCCACTACATGTCACATTCACCAATTCACACACACGTTCACACACGGGTGGCCAAGGCTACCATACAAGGTACCACCTGTTTCTCCATTCACACGCACTCACACACCATAAAACAGCCAAAAGGTACAATCTGGGTTCAGTAGAACTTTACCATGCAGGGTAGAGGGGGATCAAACCCCCGATCTGCTGATTAGTGGATGGCCTTCTTTACCTTTGAGTCACAGCCGCCCCAATGCCATAAGACATACTAGCGTAGTATGACATGACTGACTTTTGGTTTGACAAAGTAAACAAACAGCGGTCTAGTGGGTGAAAGTCCAGAGTTTGTTTCACCATCCACTTCCCCTCACACCCACCCTATGTGGACTTTCCTGCGCTTTATACTGCGACAGTTGCTCGGAGTGTCAAAAAATACTGTTGCCTGGTGCATCTCATACTAAAGGGTACCTTTGTGCATTGGTATCTGAAGCTGAGGGCCACGTAGCAAGCGTCGAAGCGTAAGGAATGGTTTGCTGTTGCTCTAAAATAGGTCAAAGGTGTGCGAAGCGTTGCAAAAATAGAGCCAGGTTCAAGCAAGAAAAATGTTGCTAAGCCTGTTTGCTGACGCATCTTCACTGGGAAAAACTGAAACAATCTGATATTTGCTCATTTGCTCTCTTGCATTGGGTCCAGTTAAGAAGACTTGTAACTCTATTGTGAGGGGTAAAGGGGCACTTGAAAGAGAGAGGTAGGGTTAAAAAAAAGAAATGTGATTGGGCCTTGGTGTTTCGCAGCAGCATCGGCTTTAAATTCTGCAGCCTGTCTTTGCAAACATGCAATTTTGGAGAGAGGTTTTCTCTTGGTAGTAGTTAATGACGCTCCTTAAATAAATGCCTATGCGTGGCCAGGACTCTAGGGAGAGAGCGGGAGAAGGTACTGTAGGTCCGTATAAATATACGGTGGGACAGGAAAAAGATTCATTTCTTTTGGTATCATGGACCACATACATCCCCCCTGCTAATGAATTCAGATGGCTGCATTACTAGGATATCGTTCAGCTGAATGATGGCGGCAGATGGCCTTCATTTCCATAAGAAAGAGCAGTTGGCCCCCTTATGTATAGGCTCTAAAATAAAACCAGTTGAGACTTATTAAAAACTGCTCTCTATGTATAAGTCTACAAGTCAGGGAGAAAAAAAAAACAGGCTTGTCCTCCAAAGGACAAGCTGACAGAGAGCGTTTAAATGGACAAGCAGTGGTTTGCTTTCAGCCAATTTCACTGCACAGACTCACAGTGTCGGGTCTAATCTGTGTATGCATCATATCCACAATTCATTAACTGATAGATACAACTGTGCGCGACAAAATCTGAATTCAATTCAGTATTATAATTGAATTGAAACAATTCATCTTTGGTATATCTAACAGCATAGGAGCCGCTCGTCTCACCGTAAACACGCTGCATTACTGAGGCTGAACCAAACGTGGCTGCTGATTGAAGTGTGTGAGTGAATTAGATCAGCTCTGCTATGTGTCATGAAAGTTGTGGAGTGAAGTAAGGCCATGTATAAACATGTAAATGAGGCAGAAAAAAGGAAAGTACAAGGCTAATTATGTTCCTAACTGACTGATTAAGTCTCTTTTACCAGTCGCCTTCTGTGTAAATTGCGTTTCTATCTTGGGAAATTAACTAGGCTATGTGGACCGCACATGTGTTCCAGCTCTCTTCATTTGAAACCTTCATGTTAATACTGATCTGATCCTCGTTTGGCTGCGCGAGCATATGTGTGTGTGTGAAGCGGAGAGAAGAGGGGAGAGGGAGAGAGAGAATATGTTTTCAAATGTGTGTCAGTGTGTGTAAATGTACAGGGAGGGTGTTTTTTTTTTTTAAATAGTGTGTGTGTGTGTGTGTGTTGAAGGAGGTTAGGGGCGGAATGCAAAACTAACTTTGAAGAAACAATTTCCATGTAATCCGTCAGCAGCCTGGCGTCAATCCCGTCGATACTCCGCTAATTACAAAATCAATGGCCATGAATTTCCACAGCTGTCACACCCACAGGACCCCTGGAGCCGAAGCTCTCCGAGACTGTGTTCAAACGAGCCGAAGCTGCCCTTTCGCCCTCCCTGAGCCTCCCTCTCAACCCCTGCCTTCCTCTCTCACACTTCTCCCTTACCTTTACATCCCTGTCTTTCCATCAACGCCCCCCCTCCTCCCCTTCCCTCCAGCTCTCCCCTCCCATTTATCCTCCCCTCTTTCTCCCATGGAGAGTTTGTCATCAGAAGACTAAAGCTCTGGGCTCAGCATTTTTCATTTTTCAGTCAGGCAGGAGAAAAGACTCCTAACAGGCATTGATTAGTGGGGGACAGGCCCGGCCTCATGAAAAGCAAACTGTCGATATGGGCGCAGCATCTTCACATTGGAACAAACGAGGCCCGTCGCTCCCCAACGCTCATTCCACTCCACTTAACACATTTTATTGACAGCCCCTGTTTTCCTAATGAAATGCTAAATATATCTCCCTCGGCTGTGGCGCGCTGGCAGCCACTGTTATGGAGATGGAGAGAATGAGAGCGCAATGTGACAGTCTCACACACACACACACACACACACACACACACACACACACACACACACACACACACACACACACACACACACACACACACACACATGTATGGGCGCACAAATTAAAATATAGATGCGCACACACTCTCACACACATAGGCAGCGTTGAATTAAACAACCGTGCTCCTGACCTTTATGTCCCCTCTTATCAGGTTGCCTTCAGCGTGGAAGTGATCGGCTCGCCTGATACAGACGATCACTTGACATATTTTTTGTTTTATTTCTTTGTTTGCTTTAATTACATGCCAACTATCAAGATTTATTTAAGATTTGACATAGAGATGCACCTTCATGTCAAGCTCATGATGCCTTTATGTTTGTAGAGCAAAATAAAGACTACTCAGCCAACTGACTAATTTACCATTTAAATACAAGTTCTTGATTTTTACCTTTAAATATATAATTGTGAAAGTCAAGTACCAAAAGTGATCTTATGTACACACTTTTTTTCAGTGTAAGCTTTGAAATATTTTGCAAAAATCCCATAATAACCTTTGAGCATATTGTAATTCAAGTGGTCTTTGAGAACACTAGACTTCTTCACCAACTGTTGTCTTTGTTTTCGGGCTTTAGAAAATCTAGCTTTGACCAATCACAGGTCATTTCAGAGAGACTGCATTCCTATTGGCTGTCCTACAAATAAGATGGGTATGCAAGTCCATCATTAAAAGCCTGATTCGATGGCAAAGAATTCTGCATAGAAAGTTCCTATTCCAGTATTGGCTGTTTACACTGCAAAGCAACCCAAAAAAGTAAGACGGACTTATCAAAAAGAGAGTCTTAAAGATAGTCTGACAATAAACAAAATAAAACACGTGTCAATATCGGTAAAGTGTGTCTGAGATGAAGAGAAAATGCTGCTAATACTTTAGCCCTCTGCTAACCAAAAGCTAAAGGCTCACGGCTGCAGCTTCATGCTCACGTTTATGTAGCTCATGTTAGCAAGAGTCTCAAATCACAGCCTGTCCTCCACCTCACTCCCCGCCACTACAGACATCTCGACGGGGAGTAGAGTGAGCAGCATCTCCAAAGACAAAGTTAGCAGCCGCAGCAACCTGAATCCAGCCAGCACACACCCCAGCCCCAGGAGACTGAACGGTCCAGACTCCCCGCGGGATCAGCAAACTTTCTGTTGCTGCTGTTACACAGGTCAGACCCGGCGCTGTTGCTGGCCACCACTGTCTGCAGTGAAACCAGGTATTGGAGGTTTGTGCTGGCTGAATTTAAGCCTCTATAGCCACCAACCAAAAGGTCCATCTCCCAAGCTGCTGCCTGCTCTCCTCCCGGGGAAGCAGTCCACAGCGGCAGGGAGCGAGAAAGACAGTGTGGTGGCTTGCTAGCTAATTCTTGTCTTTTTTGTTGTCTGATAAACGCAACAATGAACTAAGATTAAATAAATCACTGTACAGGAAACACTGTGTTTCTGGGAAGTAACCCATTAACACTTGCAAGAGACAAGCCGTTGTACCATCTTGACGGAAAAAGGACTAAAATTAGTTTGTCCATCTGGCTGTCATGTTTCCTTCACTGCTCATTGGAGCTGAAGCCAATGAATACCCATGACTACTGTAGAGTCATTTGTCTTGGGTATGAATGCGGATTGTAACCTTTCCCACTAAAGACAAAAGCTAAATGTTAGTGGGTGTTAATGTTTTTTTTTGTCCAGTGGGAAATAGGCTCAAGACTCCATCAAATCAAAGGATTCTCAATGTCTTCTAACAATCTAACAATTCTGACGACATTTGGTGTGCAACTTTAAATAAAGGTCTGTGGGTTTGAACAATGTTTGGCTGCACTGCATCAGTTAACAGTGCCCAACAGCAGGATTGAGGAAGTTAACTATACCCGAGTTGGCGAGGGCGATGGCTTTGAGCGTGACAAACTCCTCCTTCTCCATGCGCAGCTTCTTGTAGCGTCGGACCAGCGGCAGGATGGCGACGTGCAGGTCCAGCAGGCCTGAGATCCTTGCTTGCTCCTCATCCACCACGTAGTCCTCTGCGTACACGATCTCATCCTCGCAGGGCAGCGAGCGAAACACGATGCTCAGCACCAGGATCTCCATCCAGGCGCTCTGCAGTAGACTCATCTGGTCTGCCAGCGACAGAGTGGAAAATCCTGCAGAAATAAAAAAGAGGACGTGTTATTTTTGGAGATTTGCTTTCCAGGTACCGCTGCACACACACTGTTTAACCACATGACAAATCATGAGATCAACCCATTAACCTCACTGCACTGTAATTGGCCGACTCATGTCTTCCATATGTTTTATGGGCTGTGTATACAACCCTGTATAATCTCCGGAGAAGTCCAACTTGAAACAGAGGCCGATGACTGTATGTGGTGGCTTAAGGGAAGAATATAAATCTGTCAAGTACGGAGGCCTTTGAAACATGACCCAGGGCTGCTTCAACCATCAGCCGTTGACAGTCGGCCTTTCTGCAACCCACCACATAAGCACATGAGACACTGCTTAGTGGGGACAAATCCACTCTTAAACCTGACCACCTCTTATTCTTGCCATGGTGCAGGAGACAGAACACAAAATTAATTCTTCTTTATAGCAAAAAATGTCCTGATAGATGATTATTTCTGGCTTGTGTCATTATCTGTCACAATATGAAGTTATTCATCAAACAACTTGCAAAATACGTCTTCAGTATAGCGAGTTTCATTTCTCATCAGGTTGTTTCTTAATATAAAGTTAATCAATTAGTCGTGTGAATCTTCAAGGAGGTTTAGATTTATTAGAAGGTAATTTAAGCTTAAACAGAAAATCCTGGGGAAATTAATTCCAGTTAAAGCAGGGATGTGTTTAGATTGGAAGTAGATTTGTTGAGAAAACATTTATGTCCATCCAACTGTTAAGTGACCAAAGAGATTCGAGATGCTGTGTTTTAATGGATGATGTTAAAGAGGATATGCTTTCCTATTTTGAACTGAAAAAGATTCAACTTTTATTTATTTAGTTACTTTAATACTATATTTTGTAAAAAATAAATTAATATAAAAATAAAAACAAATTAATTACATTAATAAATTAAATTAAAAGTAAATTATATACATATTTTTATTACAATATGTATAGTATTGATTAATACATAAATATTTTTGAAAAAATGGCTGTAATTTAAAAAACAAACAAACAAAAAAACATCCCTCCAAACTTCCACTGGATAGCTTTTCTCCTAAAGCTTTCCACTGCATCAGTTGCCTTGAATAATGTGTGGTTATTTTTATTCCTTTTTTTAAAGACACATGACTAACGATGAACTAAAAATCAAGACACCTAAGATAGCACCCTGATGAAGGCAAGGTGGTGGAAAACTGTTGGGAAATAAAGCTCAGTTTATTTAGCTAAAGGAATACTTCACCCCCCAAATAACCATTTAGCAATTATTCATCCCATGTTACCTTGAATTGTGAAGGAAATTTTGTTTTTCTTTTATGCCTCCACAGTGAACAAAGCCAGACTCCATTGACAAAAACAGTCATTTTACCTTTGTGTGACTTGGGATCGCCAGAATCACACAACAACAGAAACAAACCGCTGATCAAGGCAGCTATAGACCAGCAGCTCCTGTGTTCTGTGAGGTAAAATTACTGTTTTTATCAATGGAGTCTGGCTTTTCAAGAAAGTTTCACTTTCAGTTCAGTTTCCCGTTGGAAAGGGCTGCCTGTTTGGGAAGTACTGAGTATACTGCTGGATAAATGAGACTTAATTATACTGCACAAGTTGGTTAAGAGTTTGCAAATGTTCACCAGAGGCATGCAAGAAATCTAACATTGGGTGAGTAACTGATATTCGTACAAATGGTCATTTGGGGGTGAAGTATTCCTTTAAGAAGAGTTGTGTTTGATCTAAAGTCTATATTGATGTGCATCTTGTGTATGCACTTGTGTATGCACTCTCAAAATTAGAGCTGGTTACTACAAGTATGTCAATATAAACACAATAAACTGAATTTTCTCTAAATAAATTGCATAATTACTTTTACACAGGGGTATAATATGTTGTTAGAGACATTTAATCCAGCACAGGTGAGACAAGACAAAAACATATTCCACCTGATGGACACCGTCTTGATCCTTTTGTCTCTCGCGTTCAACCTTCTAACAATTCTTCCAAGATCTCGAGGTCGACCCATCAACTCTCTTCTCTAACATTCACACACACCACATCAAACAGACGGACATCTGAAAGGACCTCAAGCGCCACAATACCTTTCGCTCCTGAATAGGGAGGTGATTGGGGGTATTGACCAGGGCCTTGAACCCACCACTCTGCTTACTTAAATCTCAGGTTATGTGGATGGGAATGGGGCAGGTTGACTTAAAAGGAGGTCCTCCCGATGGTTCTTATCAAGCAAATAGAGAAACGATGGGGAGAGAGAGAATGAGGCAGAGAGAAAAGAGTGCTGGGGGTGTCATTGATTAGTAGATTGTAATCAGTCCACCAAATGCGAAAGGGGGATCGATCCAAGCCTCAGATCTGACAAACAGACAGTTGATGGAGGACATCCGGTACACGTTTAGTGGGGGGATGGAGGGAATACTGGATCGCTGAATGTAGATACTGTAGGCTGCATCGGGAATTCGTGAATTTACTCTCCGTCCCCAAAAGACAAGAAAATTAATGGCTTTAATCCCATAAGGTGTATTTAGAATAATGAGGGAGGATCAATGACTGTAACATGTAAGATGTGTGGACAAAGTGAGGTAGAGAAAGTACAGGAGCAATGATTCAGACAAAAATAACGCTTATTATGAGTGTTCAATACATTAAATCTCTAATTTGGTTCATCAACAAAAAGCACACCAGCTTCTAGAGCACCATTTCTTTTATGTGCTCAGCTCTTTCTTTCTACATTTCTTCACACACTTTGGAAAAGAAGCGACACCCTCTTCAGCTTTTTTCTTCATCATTCTTTTCTTTTCCCCAGCCTGTGTTTTTTTTCTTTCCACTCAATTTACTGAAGCGATGGAGTGACTTCCCGGCTCCCTGGGGGTCGCCCCGGAGCTTCAGGTGTGTCGCCTGGAGGTGGCTGAGTTAAGTGTCGCTGCGGAGGGTGATTCCCCCTGATGAAATATCAATATTTCACCCTACTGATTTACTGCCGTTTGACCAAACATGACACAATATTGAGCAAAGTGGGTATTGTCTATGTCTCCGTCTCTGCAGTTTTCTCTGCGTGTGATGACAAAAGGCATGAACAGAGACGGGGGATAAGAAAAGGAATCATTTTCTATTATTCTGCCCTGCAAAGACAGAGATCTATTCAGGAGAAAATCAGGAGAAATAATTTTAAGTTTAAACTGCTTAACACAGAGAAATATTATAATACCTTAATTTTATACCTTTTAAGGCTCTTATTAAATCACTGGAACCTGGAAACCTGGAAATAAACTGGTTAGCATTTTTGAAGTCAATGGATTTTTATTGAACAGATTTTGGATGGATTTTTGATTAGATGCCAGCCATTACTTTTTTTTTTATACTTCTGGCAACTGTTGTTATGCTTAAAAAATCATAAAAGGGGTATCCATTTGTAAAAACTATGGTAAAACACATTTGGCTCTTTGTCGAGGGTGGATAACATACTGAGTGACCAAAATATTGGTTCAAAGTTGATTATTTTCAGTTAAAGAAAAAAAATGTGTGTGAATTTGCTTTAACTAAAGCTAGCTGTTTCAATCTTACCAACTAGCATATAGTGCTCTTGTGTTAGCTCTCTAGCTGACATTATCAAGCCAGAGTTGCACTACTGTCGTTTGGTGTTTTAGTTCTGTTTTGTAGTTAAGCAGCGGCCTATTCGATATATCTAAATTATTTATTAAAATAATTTCTAAATCCTTGTTAGCTTTCACCACACAGCAAACAAAGGGCCCAGACACAAAAACTGTAATTCAGTCGAGCAAACTTTGGTCATGTTTTTATAAACGCTCAAAAAACCCCTGATAATTTTATATATGGAGTAGTATTTTCTATACAGTAGGCTTAAAACCAAGCCTCTCCACTACAAATTACATCCCTGTAGGCCTACAATTTTTGAAAGAACAAAATGTCACTTCGATTTTCTACAAAGGTTCTGAGTAAATGTTGTTAATCAACATAGTTGGAAAACATTGTCACTACTGTGTTGTCAACTAATTTATAATAAAACTTTTTTTGGGCAGTTGTAGCTCTTGGGTACGGTGAGAGAGGGATCATGGACTTGGTTAAATATTGAAAAAGACAAAATTAATTTGAAGCATGAGGCCGATAGCATATGTATGTTTTAGAATCTGATCCGGGATTGCTTGCACATGGTTCTCAACATGCAGGTCGCTGAACCATTGGCTAGCATCTAGCAGCTTACAGTAATAACAGCGCAAACAGCGCTAAGAATGGCAACAGTGCTTACAGAGCTAACAGTGTTAAATTGACATGTGCATGTCAGTCCCGCTGTGTATCCCACTGGCTAGCTAATTGCTGCCACCCTGCATCGTGCTCATATGGCAGTTAGACACAATTACCGCAGTGTCATCACCAAAACGTAATGCTAACCCACGCTCGAAATACAAGACACAAACAGGGAGCATGACTTTTTTCTCTGCTCTGGATGCTTTACTCAATTATATCTTTACATAGCAAATAGTATTTTAGGAGTAACCACAGCTGCAATGAGGAGGGCCATACAGACCATTACTGAAGCCACAGAGAAAGACACTCTGTGGCTTTGGACAAAGAGGGCAAGCCCATGCATTACTGCTGCAGGGATGCAATCTGGGACTTGATCAACCCTGGGTGAGGGTATCTGATGTTGAAAGACCCAAAACACCCTATGACCCCAGGAACTTCACTGATGATGCCTCCCAGCGCATCCTAGAGATGTATTTTGAAACCTTTTGCTGCTATATTAATATTCTGTGCGTCATATACAGCACTTTTAACCAAAGTGTTTTTGTTGCCTTTAAGACCACACAAGTCTATATTGTCTAAATTGAGTAATTAATTCTATTTAGTAGGACTCTAAATCTGCATGTAACACCACATGCTGTTACAGATCATACTGAACCACTGTACCATATGATTTACCAGTATACCATGTGTCTGTCTCTATAAGGTACCCAATCCTCAGCAGACCGTGGGCTGTTAGTGATTGTTTGCAGAAAAGAGGAGTGCTCTGGCTATGCAACAGTACAGTACAGGTACAGATCAGATAAGTAATTGAATCCCTATTCAGTACAATGAAGAGACTGAGTGGTTGGCAGTGAAGCTTGAAGCTGTCATTGAGAGCTAGGTCTAAAACAGACAGCAGTTCACTCTCTATTCATTTAGTATCATTACAGGCCTCCTAAGAGCCCTAATGGGCCTAATAAAAAGACAGAGGTAATAATGAGACTAGAGGGCCCTATATGAGCAGGAGGAGCAGGAGGGGGGGAGAGCCAGGGGAACAAGAGAACAAGGAAGCCAGAGAGTGTGTGTGAGAGATATGATGGTAGAGACAGTCTGTGTGTGTGTGTGTGTGAGTGAGTGGCAGAGGAAAAGAGAGGAAAGAAGAAGAAAGCGAAGCTGAACTGAATGAACGTTAAATACCAGAGGGCGCTGGATGCTGTTGCCTGGAATATAAATCTACACATGTTGTGTGCACTTACATGTCTGAGATGGCGCGTGTGTGTTAACAGCGGCACAAATTAGCTGCCACCTCTGACCTCCTGACAACCGTGCTGCAATTCTGTTTCCATTTTCATGACAGTGCGTGTAACATCCAATCAATGGCTGCCTCGTGATGAGTTACAGTCTTCCTCTCAAACGTGTTGGCTTCAAAGGCACAGGAAAACCGCGTCTACTAACAGTTTTGCTCTTCTAATTAATATGTGGTTCATATATTTGCCTCTGTATTTAAAGTAAACTTGTAAACTTGCCCCTGAGCCCGGCTATTTACCACAAATATTTAAGCCTCCAAATGACGACGAAACAGAAAACCTACTCAGATGTGGGTCTCCACATGTGGACGTTGAAGGACTTTTACATTAATGGACGATCTGCAGTAATGACTCTTATTACCTCATCGTTAAGGCCATTTGCTCAGTGGGCTATGAGTGTAATGGTGGGAGTGGACTGTTAAACTGTAGGGACCCCTTTTGTCTTAATCGTTACTTGGTGACACTCTGACCCGCTGGCCCCGGGTAAAATGTCCCCAGAGTGTCACATGCCCCTTTAATAACTCTGTCAGGTCTGGATTTAGATCTACTACACAGCATGCAAGATCAATAGTTAGACACAGAAAATGTAACAGAGAAAATATGACGCTAAATTTGTTTAATTAGTTCTGTGTAGCTATGATTAAGTTGATGAATTTAATTGTGGATCACACTAAAAATACACCTGAATTCAATTTTAAAAAAGCTAGTAAACTGTGGTCTCCAGATGTTTGATGAAAAGGAGGTCAGGGGAAAAACTCCATTCCCAGTAGTGAGACAGCACCCTGGTCTCGGACCCCAGCGTCCCCCCAAAAGCCAGTTCTCCTAATTAGACCACACAGCTCCCCTGTGTCTTTGTAAAATCAATCATCCGAGGTTCCCAGGGCAGGTTTGGCATCCACACACCTTTAACCACTCCAAATTGTATTCATAAAGGCGTAAAATGTAAATCTGATGACAAATCAGTGATTATGGCTAACAATGGACAGAGCACAGAGCTACGCAGCTGGTTAATGTGCCAGCTGGGAAAGCAGTGAATAAATCCACAGGTAGAAAAAGACAAATCAAGTTACTATGTTTAGTTTCTTAATTGTTATGGAGAGATTAATTTACTACGTGACGCTGCATTAAAGTTTACATTATTCTGACAACTGCCTAATTATTTCTAGCAAAATGATGTGTCTCAAATAACATACTGTTGTTAGTGCGCTTACATGTAGTGCATTGTGTGGACGATGTACTTGTGTGGTGAGTCAATTTTGACAGGGTTGTGTTGTCTCAAATCAAACACCTACAGAAAATGATGGTCATAAGCTTTCTCAGCTTTTCTTCTTCTGCTTGCAAATTGCAACCAGGTGGAGCATCATCGCCAACGTTTGACAAACGACTGTCACTCGCTAAAGCTATATCTGCTTGTTTGCTCTCTTGACCTCCTCTGTGTTTATTTTATTCATTCATTTATTTCCCCTAACCACTTTACCTGTCGGGGTTCACAGGGGTGCTGGAGCGTATTCCAGCTGACACTGGGCGAGAGGCGGGGTACACCCTGGACAGGTCACCAGACTATCACAGGGCTGACACATAGACAGACAACCACTGACACTCACATTCACACATACGGACAACTTAGAGTCACCAGTTAACCTGCATGTCTTTGGACTGTAGGAGGAAGCTGGAGTACCCAGGGGAGAACATGCAAACAGAAGGGCTCCCCCACCCCAACATTCGAACCAGGAACCCTCTTGCTGTGAGGCGACATTTATTGTATTGGAAATAAACATGCTTTAATGGCACATTTATATATCTACGAAAGTCCGTGGCTGAAACTGGCTGGCTCTGTCACCAGCTGATCATCTGAATTAATGATAGCTGCTGCATTTTGTGATTATTTACAACTTCTCAAGCATCAGAACCAAAATCCAACACTAAAATCCTCTACAGTGAAGATGACAATTTTACATGCATAAACACAAAATGTAACTTGTGCCCACAGATATCACATCGTATAGCAGAACACATGAAATGTCAATGCCTGGTGATAAAATGCGCTGCTGTTAGCTAGCTAGCAAGCTAACATTAGCATTCACGTTAACATTTGTGGCACCAAATTAATATAGAATTAACCCAATAAACAAACTGATGGCTTCTGTCTGACAACGGTGTAGCGGCTGTGAAAAATACACGTATATTTGTACAAAGCTTCAGTGTTCACTGTTGGTGTCGGCTGACATTTTACAATTCCATTACGTGGGCAACATGTTGACCATTGAGGGCAGGAAGCGTCCAACTTTCCACACTCAACTTATTCACTGTGCAACATCCAGGTACTCATAGTGTTCTGCATTTAGCCATACTTCTCAATGTGAATGCACTTATGCACTTACATTACAAAGTGTAAGTACAGAAGTATTTGATTTGAGACAAAGCATTTGTTTTTAACATTGTAAATTAAGTATCTCTGGGGTTTGTACTCTTGGAGGGGCAAAACAAGAAGACCTATGCTCTCAGAAACTGTGATGGCCATTTATGTGATTAATTGAGAAAATGGTTTGCTGTTAACGGATAATGAAACTTGTTTGCTGCAGTGCATCTTTGTGTCCAAAATGACTCAATTAGTCAAATGTGCGATTCTGCCCATACTATATTTGACTGGATCAATGAGATGCATCTTCTTTGAGTCCAACCTGTGCTCCCTTTAAACATACTGTAGACCAAAGTGTGTGTTTCAACTGATAGAGATAAAAAGCAAAGAAGATCTTACAGCATTTGCATAACAAGTCTTATTTAAGAATTTGTCAACAAGGGCCGAGGAAATCCATCAGTATTTCCCTAAATAAATCAATTTTACTGTGTAGTCTCCTTAAGTAAGTAAGAGGATTGCTTTCTTTAAGTCTGGGATTGAAATGGAATACATTGACATAGGGGCGGATCCCCCCCCCAAACTCTCCCACCCCACCCAGTCAAATCAAAGGTTTCAGCTGCTCTTTATTGATTAGATTTTAGAATATGGGACTAGCTTCTCCCTTAGGTGCAGATGAGTAGCAGATGTTAATTATCCTGTGTGTGTGTGTGTGTGTAGGGGGGGGTGTTTATGTATGTGCAACAGTCAGTGAACTACTTCAGTAATCTCATACCGTAACATTAAATCAAATTAAGGTACAAATGTGGATTTCCTTCATTGCTTTACCGGCAGCATATAACCTGCTATGAATTTGCCTTTTTTTTCTGCAACACACGGTAAAAAGTACGAATTAAGTGTGTGGAATTATTAAAATGTCAGATTGAGAAATGAATATGAAAATCACATTCTGCATAGCACAGTCATTCATTAGCAGTTATGTCTTTCTACCTGGGATATGTTTGGCCCAGCCGATGATGACCACCAGCTCACGGTCGGCCAAGTCACACAGCGTGGTCAGGGCCTTGATGTCTCCGTCGGGCATGGTGGGGTCAGGCATGGCATAGATCTTCTCTGGCTCCACCACCAACAGATGGGAAACAATCTTCGTCACTGAAAGAGGGGTGAGTTGTGAGACTATTTTAGGCAACAGCCCATTTTTAATTTTTTTTTTTAAAGGAAAATAAGGTAACACTGTATTTGTATGACAGTGATGATGAGAGATAGTTTACAGAGTATTTGAGTATTCATCAACAATCTAACTGTTTCACTTTATACTGCAGATGTTTCACAGATTATCACATATAGACGTATACATGACGATTCATGAACATACCTACATATTCTCATAATAATTTGGATGAACTTAAGCTATTCACTCAACATGTGCTGCATAAATTGATTGAATACTCCAAGTTCAACTCTGAGAATATGTAGTGAATTGTAAGACAAACTCTACAAAGCGAAACAGCCGAATTTTTGAATTTCGACTAATAAGCTGTTCAGTGTTATAAATACTGTTTAAACTGTCTCTAGATGGAATCTCTAAATAAAGTGTTACCAAAAAAGGAAAAATAATGTCGGCTGGATTACACTGGGGCACAGCAATGACAACAAATTAATGAGTGCATATTAAATTTAAGTAAAAAAAATAAGTCTAGCATGTCATAATATATGGTGCAAAGTCAAAAAAAAGGTTGCAGTTTGGCCCGGTGATGAATCTCTCCAGAGCACAAGAGATTTTTTCCCTCTTCACAGTAAAAATCCATCTTCAAAAAATGCTGCAAAATGCTCAAGTTGTGAAATTATTGCTTCAGTATAAAAGCAAAATGATATATTTCTGTAATGTTTAAGTGCCACCCAAGTCTCTCAACATTCAGACAGAAATACACAAAGTGTGAGACTCACGCGGCTTTTTGGCTGGAGGGGGGATGCTGAGGCCGAGGTAGGCGCTGTTCTCTGCGTCCAACCTCCGTTTGTACTTCTGTCTCCCCCCTCTCACCCGGTCCAGACGTACACCTGCAAAAAAAAAAATCATACATGTATGATGAGTGATAATATATGGACTAAACCAAAACTTGGTAGGGAGAGTTAGAGTTGTATATAATTGTCTTAAAGATCTTCATGTGCTCAGCTGGGATCTGGTATTTTACCATTGACTGTTGAAACTAGTTGGTATTTACTCAAAAAAAGTGTGTCTGTCCAGTGTAGTGTGTAAACAAAAAAGATGTTCCATTTTCTTTTCTACTGTCCTTTTTTGTTGTGCACAGTAAAATGCCTTGTTTACCAAGATAAAAATACATATCAATTTTGTAAATATGGATGACTGCACAAATACTAAGATGTCTGCTCACATAAGAAACATATAATTAGCCAGTTTCTCCTTCCTGATACCGAATTCCAATACCTGAACTTACTTGTCAGTCATTTACAAATATTGATTAAATACTATTGCTTGATTGCGATCCTATCCTTGTTTTAAGGCATAGCTTAGGTTAAATCATTTGTAAAACATGAACAAATACATACAGAGAATAAACGCCATAGAATCTGCGAAATAGCTTACATTTTGCTAATGGCTAACGTCACACTATTTACTGGAAATTACTTCTATGCTGCTCTAAAACAGTAGCTGCCAACTTGCTGTGTACCGCTTTAGAGCGATGAAGAAGAACTGATTTCTGGTAAATGTTTTATTCGGGTGTGAAATTACTTTGTAGTAGTAATAAATGTTGTGCTATCTGATTTATGCAGAGACTCATGTAGGCAGAATCAGAGGCATCGGTATCAGAACAACTCTATATTTTGCTGAGTCATAAAAAAGATTAAGTGTTTTTATTATTTTAAATTCATTATGAAACTGAGGACTATTTCTTCAGTTTGATACATAGCTTTGCCCAGAAATGTTTTTCAGTAATATATTCCTAACTAGAATACCAGGAAGCCTATCAGATAATGTAGTATTTATATATGCATATACCGGGATTAAATACTGACTTTTTTTTACATAATTTTTGACCCTTTAACTCAAAGAGTCCTTGTTGCAGATGGAGGAGTGTAAGTACCTAGTTAGTATACAAACTGACATATCAGGGATTATGCTGAGAGCCATCTGAGAGGACGCGGGCTACATCAGGTGCACCTTATGTGCTGGATTTACACCCTCGTATTAAAAGTTGTTTGAGCACTGAGGGAGAGCAAACAGATTTTACATGGTCAAGTGGAATTGAGTCGTGTGAGATTTCCCAGTGACTCGTATAAATTCCTTTGATTCCCCTGGAAACAAAAGAATCCGATTAGGATGGTCTTTCAATTTCCTGACACCGACTATCCACTAACCTAATTACCCACCGTGCCCAGAGGGAGCTCATTCTTCCCAGCAAACACAGTGAGATCATTTTATGCCTGGCAGATTGAAGCTAAATCGAGAGCCCCTCTCCTAACACAGCTTTCCATTTGTACGCCTTAAAGTAATCAATAAGGCTTGCAAATAGACTTCTTGTTCTTTGAACACATGTGGATGTGGTTTTAATTAGTCAGTTAGGCAGCTAGGAACTGGGCTTTGCAATAGATGGAGCTTCAGTAGTTGTTTCCACCATTACTCTTGGTTAAGGTAAATTTAAAATTATAAATTGTGCTTCAGGAAATAGTGCGCATGTACTCCAGATATTAAATCAATTCAAAAGCTCCTCTCTATTAAATGACACACATAGGCCTAATAAAGGGATGCGCAGTTAGCGGAGGCTCTCACAACAATACGCTTGTGTAATGCAAAAACTTAATAAGCAGGTGCGTACCCTGAATTCACTACTGTAGGAAATGGTTGCTGCTTTTGTTCCTGACATGCACACACACACACACACACACACATGCACACGCACACTGGTTTCCCTGCTGCAGGCTGCAGGGTCATGTGGCTGCGACAAGCGACAAGTGACCAAACAGCCGGAGTTAGAATTCCAAGATCCGCGGGGGCTGTTTGAACTGGAACATCCAACTGGCCCATAATTAATAGACGCTGACAAGAATTAAGAGCTCAGCGCTAACCAGTTTCAGTTTACAGCTTAGCGGCGCTGCAAACGGCAGAGACCAGAGGCAGGAGGGCAGAGAGACGGACAGAGAGGGGGTGAAAGAAGGGGTAAGATAATGTTGAAGAACGGGAGGGACGAAGACAGAACAAGCTGCTGTTTTTGGCTGAATGTATCAGTTTTCTGCAAGATCTCTGTTTTTCTTCCTCTCCCTCTTCCCCTCTGTCTGTCTCTTTTTCTCTGCCTTTCAGCATCGGGTGTACATCTCCCTCCCTGACAGCCCTGCCTGTCCCAGCCAGCGCCTGATCCGACCAGTGCGGGATTATCTCCTCCCCATGTGATACGGCACAGTACTGAGAATCTGACCACAACAAGACAGCTGGATGAGGCCCCTTGTAGAGGGCCGGGGGAGGGAGGAGAGGGCGGAGGGGTTGTGTCATCGTCAGCACCACATTCCACACCTCAGGCCCAAAACCGCAGCGGCCTCCATGCTTCAAGACAATCCGGTACAGAGGAGAGCTCGTGTCTCGGCAGTGAGAGTGCCTGTGACATGGGAGGGAGGGGGCACAGATCATCTTAAAAGCATCCAGATCCATTTTTTACGGTTGCTGGCCCTTCATAAAGTGTGGCAGCCAAAATATGGATGCAGGGGTGAAGCTATGGGGAGTGGGAGGTGGTAGAAGTGAGGGTGCTGAATATTATGAGCTCGGTAAGATCATACAGTACAGTACAGACGGCCTGAGACACAAAGATACTGGCTGACAGTATCCTTGCTGTGTGTGTGTGTGTGTGTGTGTGTGTGTGTACATGTGTGTGGAAAGATGAGGAGGCATGTTTGCATAGGAGCAATCTTTACGGCCACCTGACCCCCGGCTTCCCTTTCACATTCAATATCTTTATTGACTTGTGCAACCTTAAAGCACATTCCCGACTGAAGCCGCTGTGTTTTCCTTTACGTTGTGGCCGCAGAGTGCGTGCATGTGTCATGTGGATTTATTTTTTCCTCATTTGAATCCCTACACACTTCAATAAAGTAGTTGACAATAGAAATAATTCCCATGTACAAAACACCAAAAACTGAGTCAATTAAAATAATTCACTAAAATATAATTGCTTGCATTTGTCATATTTTATTGATTCTATTAACTGTAGTTACATTTTCTGTAAAAATCCTTTAAAAGGACAAAGCATAGTCTATCTGCATCTTCTCCATGCTGTCAGGAACAAAATTCTGGTGGGAAAAAAATGAATAGTGTGTTTAAATTTTGGTTGTTATACTGAGTTTGAAGCAGGGCTGTAATCACCCATTAAACACTCTGGGGGCCCATTGTCAGTGTATGTCCTGTGCCACCCAAACCTAAAGGCGCGTGTTAGGAAATTCACCCAGGATGTTTTTTTTTTTTTTTAGAAACTTTTTAAGTAATGTTACACAAAAGGTCACACTCTTATGTTCCAGCATTATAAGGCCTACTCACATGCCTCTTCCTCAGGGTTAAAAGTAATAAACAATCAGGGATCTGTATGGTTTAAATATTTATCATTAAAATTCTACTTATAAAAAGATAACTTACTCTAGTGAGTCTTACAGCCCAGTGCTACACTGTAAAATCTGACAAGTTGGTCTTTAAAAAAAACGAGGAAACCAACTGCCTTGAAAAAGGCAAGTAAATAAAACCATTAGTCTTAAAATGTATAAAAAACAAACATAACTTAAGACTAACAGTTAGATTTACTTAGCTTTTTTCAAGGCAGTTGGTTTCCTAGATTTTCTAAATTAAGATCAACTTGTCAGATGTTACGGTTCTACCTAAAAATCCATGTCTTAAAAAAAATCATCCAAATATTTCAGATTTCTACATGTGTCCCCAAGAGATTTCTGGAGCTCTCATTCATACACTATCCAATGGCATGTGATGACCAGAATTATTCATTATTTATTTATTATAACGGCAATTTGTTAAGTTTATTTCTTTTTGGATTTTTTGAGGCGGTCTTGCATGGTAGCCTGTTTTTTCCAAATATATTTTGTATTCACTTTGCGGAGGACATTTCGAGCATAATTTGAATACTGGAGGAATTTGTCCCCCCCAATATATATTATAATTGAGCTTGAGTCTAAAGATACTGGAATTACACTATAAAATACCCACCATGTGTACGATTTTGTTTAAATTAAAGCATGTAACTCTGCACTGTTGTTAAAACCCTAAAAACATGACTGCTATGACTTCTCAATGGCTACAGGCCTGCACACAGTAGAAATGAAACTAGACAAAAATACAAATCAAACCTAAACAACAGAAACTGAGTAGAAAGAAAGGTGAGAAGTAAAAGAAACTAATCAAAATCAAAAAGTGTCCAGAATAAATAAAACTTAAAATAAAAACAATTAAAAAGCCCCAAACTAAGTACACAGTGAGATTCAAAGAGGCTCTATGGGGAACAGATTTCATCGTGCGCGTGGCTCATATAGTGTGTATCAAGCTTGTGTGTTCCTATGAACATGTGCGCATGTATCTCATGCAACTATTTTCAGCTGCTCACCTGTCAGAGGCGCTTCTTTCTAGAGAATGTGTCAGAATTGGCTGGCTGGCTAACGCTGCCAAAGGGAGATTAGGAGCTCCCTATTTTAGCTGGGAAAAATCAGAGGGATGCAGCGTGCGCCCCCTCCTACACAGCCGCTCACCCTTTACAAGGCGCAGGGACCTTGCCCTTCCACAGCTCCTTCTGAGGGCCGAGCCTGCGAGGCTGCACAGAGCTAAAGACATCGGACAGCTTTTGTTTGATTGCACAGAGAGAGGGAGGGTAGAGGGAAACGGGTGCGGGACATGGGGGGAGGAGGGGGGGTGTATCAGGATGGCGTCCCACCTGCTCTAACCCCCAATGGGCTGACAAGACAAAGCAGGGGTTGTTCTCCCATAACCGCGCACGCTGGCATCGCTCTCTTTATCATGTTTTACACTTTTCATAAATCTGAGCCGGCGTGTCCGCAAGGGGTATTACTGAGTATTACAGAGCCGCGCTGACCACAAATGCGCCTGTAATCGAAAACATCTGCATGGCTGGAGATGGCCGGGTCGATTCAGGATCCCCGGTGTGTTGGCATAGCAGGCGCTCGGTTTGTGGCGTTCGCACAAACTGTTGTGTGGGTGAAAGAGAAAGAGACATGGAGGGAGAACGGTGCCAGCAGGAAACACGGACCTCAAGGTCCGATCCCATGTCACTTGTCAGGGGTGATATACATTTGGCATGTGCGTACATGAATGTGTGTGCTGTGTGTGTGTGTGTGTGTGTGTATCGGAGGGTTGTAAAGAGGTCAGCACATCGCTAAATCCCCTTCTTCAGAGGAACACGTGTTAGCCTCCGTGTCTGATCTATCACCTGCCAGACAGTGAGGACAGGCCAGTGCGGAGCCTCTGGGTGGGCGCTGACTCTCAGCTGCAGCCTGCCAGCTACTCTGACACCCTAAAAAGCAAACAAGGCCCCATACATGTGCTGTTGGATAGACAAGTTTGTGCTACAAGGAAACATCAAGTGGCGAGGGGTCAGAGGTCATTCTGTCTGTTACAGTTTCACTTCCTTGCAGACGTAGAGCAGTACAGTCAGACGTATCGGCTAAGACTTTAAAGGCACCCATACAGCACAGACTTCTGCTATATCTTTATTTTGATGATGTAATCTTAGCGTATAGATCGGTTTCTGATCTAAGCCTATTGATTGGGAAGGGACCTGACAGTCTGTGATATTGGATATGGCTTTACTAATCTTTTGTGTATGTGGCTGGAGGAAAATAAGGCTGTAACGTTACCCCGGTAGCCACGTTCGCTCAGGAAAGACTGCTGATCCCTATCTGTGGTCGGCGAGGGCGAGACAGCGGTGTAGGTTGCCAAAATAGTCTGGCAGCTTGTATTTATCCACCACATTACAGCGGTGTCAGAAAATCCCCACAAGCAAAGAATACACCACAGAAACACTGAGCTAACGCTAAAACCGGCCAGCATCGACTTCAGAGGAGCACAGGCTTAAGTGTCCTTTATTGAAAATGTAAAAAATGTTCATTCATGAGAGGAATTCAGTCAGCCTACAGGGGCTGGACGCTTCTGTTTCAAGAGGACATACTTTTTATACATGCTAATTTGCAAACATGATGATGCGATTACTTGATAAAAAACCTGCGCAGTATTTTCTTTGATTGTTGCAGCACTAAAACTACAACAAGCTAAAAATAAGCCTCCCATCTGCAGCAGAAAATACCAGGAGTGACTCAAATCACAAAGCCGAAAACATGCTAATTCAGTCCAGAAAATTCTTGCATCATTTAACACCATACAGTAATGCTATGGGGTTATTAGCGCTGCTATTAGCTGCAGGCACTGACTCCTGGCAGCAGTGACTGACACCATACCTTCCGCGAGTTGTAATTACGTGAGAGTTTTTCCATTGGACCTGTGACCTTTTATCAGCCTCAGCTGGACATTTAAGGGGTCACTGAGCGAAGCTGGCTTCCTCGAACAGACGCCTGCCACTACCTTCCACTCAGCTCATCCAGCTGCTCTGCTGAGAAGCAAAGCTGGATCTGGAGAGAAGCCTGACGTACAATATATAAAGTCTCTTTGATTTTCCTCTCAGATACAAGAAAAAAACTGTTCACTTACATCCAAACTCACATAATGTGCACAGATAACACACCTGAAGCCGACAAACGGAGCTTTAGAACTGAAGTCGGCTGATTAGCGGCAGGTGTTGCAGGGAGGAGGGGCTTCCCCTGCCCACCAATGGTGCGGGTCTATAACTGCGGCAGCTGGCACTTTATAATTCAGGATGGCATGCTTAGAGCGGAGCTTAGAGGGTCCTGGTGGAAATATTAGACTCTTTTAGAACGACTGATCACATAAGTTCTCTCAACATCTTCTGCGGTGCGAAGCTTCTCTCATGATACTGCTGCACTGTAGGAAGTGAAGGTATGACTTTGGGATAATGTGGAAAATGGTACGAAGAATTCATGATGAAATAACATTTTCATATTTTGGTTAATATTTTTATGCTTATAGCAGTAGAGTAGAAGATTTTAAAACAGAAAAAGAGGTTTGTAATGGCAGCATGTGGTGATGTAATGTAATGCAATGCAGTAACTTCTATATTCTTTATCCTGGCCCTTATTTTCCCATGTTTCTGTGTCTAAGTGACTAACAGGAACAACAGTTTCTGAATTTTTGGTCCAGTATTGAACGACACCAGCAGCTGCTCAACAGGCTGAAATGTAACCACTCTTTGTAGTTATGCATCGTCAATTTATGTCCACTAAAAGTGCTTGTTTTTGTCACGGACAGGCTCAGATTGTTACTATACAGTAAGTGTCTGAAGACATTATAGAAAGGATCCCTACAGAAATATACCTTACGGATAAGGAGTAAAATCCTTTTCGTTGAACCAAAATCGCTCGTGCCATATCATCTTGTTCACGATACCGGCATAATTTTTAATATCATATGAAGAATTCATATCATGATTCTCGCGATATTTCAACTTCTTTACATATTGACGTCATACTGTTACCCACTGCAACAACAAGCATGGCTAAAAGCGTAACTATCACCGACTCCGCAGTGGTTCCAAAAAGAGGAGCAGCTTCAGTAGTGTGGAATAAACTGTGGTGTCCTGAATGTTTTATGAACAGCCCTGGACTTTTTAGCGACTTACTGCTCAGAAGGAACTCATTCAGCGGCTCCTCTGGCAGCAGCACAGCATCTCTCCCTCCCCTCTCTCGCCATGAGCACACAAGTCAAGTGATTTCGTCGTAAACCTTTGGTAATGTAAACCTATGTGACGCTCACGGTTCAACCAAAAACTCCACATATGTGACTGTGTGATAGTTGTGGTATCATAACAGCCTGTCACAGGTTACAGCGTGATGATTAGAAGATAAATGGCAGAGCATAAAGGTCCAGGTGGGAAAAAACTCCACAACTCAACCATTTAGGATTTTACTAAAAGAGAACAAATCACCTGTTGATTTATATGTATGTAGATCCCAGGGTACATTTTTTTGTATTTGGGAGCTGTTTAAATGTGTAATTTGTGGTAGATTTTATTTTGTTGAACTATTAATATTGTACACAGAAACTGAATCTCACTCTGAGTTACTGTTGTTGTTCACAAACTAAAGAAATGAGAGATCATTTTTGTTTTGTTTTTACTGAATATCTGAAGGTAAACTGTGAAACCAAATCACTTATTTTGTTGCAACTCTATGCTCTTAAACAATCTTAATAATCTAATAATCTTCAGTAGTAAAAATTATCCTTTTACCTATTTGTCATATCGTCAAGAATATCGTAATTGCAAAAATACCACGAAATATTGTGGTATTATTTTAGGGCCATATCGCCCACACCGAGTCACCAGATTTCATTTAAATAAACACTAATTTAAGGGCATATAGAACTAGTATATTTTCACATCTAACTGGGTAAATTAAAGGTTTATTTCAACCAAACTAGAGTCGGTGATTGTTGGAACAGTGGGAAGAGGAACTGAGATGATTTTACGAGTTTTATTTTGTTTCTGTTGACTTTAAATGAAGTGTCTTTTATGCAAATAAAATTACTGTTTATTTCAATGGAGTTTGGTGGGTTTGCCGAAAGCGATTTTGGGGCAGTTTCTGGTTAAACAAAAAGGTCTATCTCTGTAGGGATCCTTTCCATAAAGTTGTCAGACACTTTTAATACCATTCTGAGCCTGTCAGTGGAAAAAAACAAGCACTTCTAATGGACGTAGATTGACGGTGCACAATTGCCCCAAGTGGTTACATTGCAGCCTGTTTTGTGGCTGCTGCCTGCGGCCCTGTCGCTCAATACTGGACCAGTTTCAGTAATTGCTTTCCCCCATTAGTCACTTAGACACAAAAACGTGGGAAAATAAGGTCCAGGTTGGAAAATACTAAAGTTACCCTTTAAGACTAGTTCTGACATTCCTGTTACACTATGTGATTATTCCTTTTCCATGACTAGACTTTGGACACTTGTTACATGGTGATCTCATTACATGAAGTAGGGCAAGCTGCTGTCCCCGACTGATTCCATGATCAAAGCCCCCCCACGTCTGTAAGAGGCCACACCACGGCACTATGCCACGATTAAATGTCCTTTTTCCTTTTAATTGAATGCCATCACTTTCAGAGAATCACCTACTGTGCCACATGTCGCTGTGGCTGTGATGCCGCGTCTCAGGACCAGCAGGCGGTGGAGGCTACAGATTCCCCCTCCCACGCACACACACACTGACTGTCCACATCAACGGCTTAGCTCGGCCCGCCACAGACAATACCCCACCGTTTTTCCTCTAAGCATGCGCTAATAGTTTCAGCTTTATTTCTGAAGCAACTTTGTTTTTTCTGGCCGAGAGTCAAAGCCTCGGCGTGAGATATTTGGGCCGGGATGAAGACATCAAGAGTGGGCGCATGTATAAATAGTGTTGTAATGGCAATACAATGGATGACCCCTCATTCTGAGATGAACAAACACGGCTACGTCAGTACACGGTGAAGTTGTATTAGTGGCAGTGAACCAAGAGCCTGACATACAATCTTGTGTTACCAGCACAGACTGCAGTTAACTGCTGCTGGCTTCTATTATGAGTTGTGTTTGGTGCTGGCAGAACACCACAAAACTGTGTGACCATGGTTTATTTTAGGAAATTTATGATGTTGTGTCTCTACGTCAAGTCCATAAACACATTCATTAGAGGCTTCTTTTGATATTAGGATATACAGGATACCCATATATCACACAATCAGTGTGGATGGCAGTGGGCTAAACTCCAGAGCTTAACCTGCTATAATCCATCTTCAAACTGGGATACAACATCAGACGGCCTCAGACAAAATCGAGACAATCATGCCCTCCCAATTCTCAGGTAAGGTCATTATAAAGAACATATTTTTTTTTAGCTTTTTAAGCTAATCTGTGGACATTTATTTAAGTGGAAATCTGGGATAATGATATTCTTGTAAAGCAGTGGTTCCCAACTGGTGAAACCACGGAGTCCAGATTTCTCCTTGGTTGTTAGTTTGAGGTCCACGCAGTTTGAGTTTGGCCATGTCACTGAACTAGTTTGCTGTATCTGTCAAGTGGCAGTTGGTTAGTCACTCACTCTACAGCAGAAAATGGCACTTCAGAATAAAAGCTCTGTGCTGGAAATCCACTGTACTAGAAAAAAAATTGTTTTTTTTAACAAACTTGCAAGTCACTTGTGGTCCATTCAGAATGGGCCCACGACCCACTTTTGTACCGCGACCACCAGCTGGGAACCACTGTTGTAAACTGTGCTAACAATGAATACAAACATTTGTGTGTTATGTCTGTGTGTTAAGATTTGACTGAGTTAGGACTCTGGGAAGGAGTACTCATTGTGACGCTAATTGTGGCAATGAGTCGTGTTACACTCACTGTTGTAGCTCCAAACAAAATAACAGGTGGGCCACATCAAATCACAGTGACTAAAGCTGGACATACACTGTGTGCTTGCGCCTGTTTCAGACTTAATTTTTGAGCCAAATGACTTGTTTAAGTGTCGGACAAAATTTGAGCTTGGTTGATTGGAGTCCAATCAACTGCTTCCTACTGGCTGTTGGAAGTTCGGACAAATTTTTGGCATGTTGGAGACTTTGGTCCACTGTCGTCAGGCTCTTGCTAAGCTAACTGAAGCTAAACTAAAAACTGAAACTAGGTGTGGAAAAACACTTTGGTTAGCCGGGGAAAAAAAAGAAGTCTTAAGAATAAAATGAAAAATGAAAACGAACTGAAATGATATTCTGTACTTACAAAAAATCAATTAAAAAAAAACAAACAGGAAATGTTTTAGTCTTTGTCAATTTGGTCAAATTCTCATCAACAACAAGCTCAAAGAGACATTGGTGCATGTTTATTAAGACTGGGATGTCTTTCTGACTGTGAGTCAACTGCCTTCACAAGTTGTTGCATTTGTATTGTAATACCTACTGTGGTCTTCTTAAATCTATGAAAAGAAAACAACACTAAACTAATACTTACACTATAAAAATTAACTAAACAGAAAAAAGCCAACCCACTCTGGAAACTACCTGAAAATAAAATGAATGATAAACAAAAAGCTTTAATAACTCTCGCACAGTTGAAGCGCAGCTACAAGTCAATTCCCCAGCGTCAGTCCTTTTTTTCTAACTGCGCCTGCATGAAGTGTCCAACAGAGCGTCTGAAGGTGCCATGGTGACTCAATTTGCTGTGTGGACAGAAAATATGGAGGCCAGGTTAGTCGAGGTGTGGCGACAGCGTACCTGCCACTTTAAAGTTTCATCCCCCTATCACGACCAATATGAACGAGTGAAACGTTTTACAATAACACATTACGTACATTACACGTACTGGTGTAATGTTACAGACCTCCCCTAGCAAACTTCTACCAGCCTCTGAGCCATCAAACAAATATTTATTGGAAATGGTCAGCCTGGTCTACAGGGGCCGACGGGCCTTTATATTTTCTATTTTACACAGTATGAGCACTTGAATCATACGCTACGGCTTTACATCACAGGGGATGTACTTGTACAGTAGGAGTTAGAATTAAACAACATTTCTAAAACGTCACAGTGTACAGCCAGCTTAGCTTCCTGTTGTTTTCAGTTTGAAAACCCCTGATCTAAAGTAAAAAATAACGTGTGTGGAGTTCAACAAATAAATAAAGACATAATACCCCCTTAGTAGCACTTGCCACCTTCGATAGTGTTGAAGAGTTTTACTGCCACAATAACAAAGTGTGCATCAAATCATTTACGCAAAAGTCAGAGTACACTTCTACATATTAATGCTGCCTTTTACCAGTGATGTTACAAAGCACTGATCCAAGACGAAGAATGGGAAGGTACTGTATCTTTGATTTTAAAATTATGATTTCACCAGCAGAACAACTGAATACAACCCACATTACTGACATCCTGCCTAAGGTGTTACAAACAAGATATAAAAATATCAAAAAAACTACACTTCAGTACAGTGACCTTCTTTGTTTCGGTACCTAACCATTGTTGACAGACAACAATTTCCTAAAAATGGGGTCATAAAAATTGCATAAAAATCTGTCAACAAGGTGAACCGTGAAGTCCCAGTTTAGCTCTAGGTATTATAATACTCTCTATAAAACATAACTAACTCTAAGCATCAGCGAGGAACAGCTCCTCTAGCTAAACACACAGATGCAAAAAACAAACAAACACAAAACCCTTCTTTCCTTAGAAAAAAAAAAAGCAAAAGAAAATCTATCGGCTAGATTTTCCCTCTGTACTCCCAAAGGTCTCTCTCTGGAGGAGAAACAACACATGCAGGAAGTGAGGTGGGATGTTCGGAAAGCATTTAGCAGATCAATATGCCAGGCAAGACAGGGGAGGGGAAGGCAGACAGACAGACAGACAGACAGACAGAGAGGGTGAGGGAGAGACACCCAGAGCCCAGGGGAGAGGGAAGTCTTGGGGGAACAGCCTGTGCTTTTCAAGAGTACTGTTACACTTCTCAGTTGGTCTCGGTAGGAACATCCAACTCAGCAGCTTTTTCCACACGTTGAGAGGCTCGGTGGTGTGAGGAGAGGTGAGTAAGGCTTGTGGGTGATGTCACCGGTGTCTCCCGGAGGCCACAGCTGGCTGTAATATCTGATCACTGACCCTGCTTCTAATCCACAGTAAGACTGCTCGGCCATATCACATTCACGGGCACGAGACACTGTGTTCTGTGACTGTCTGTGCTCAGAATTTAGATACATCTATTTGTTTTTATAACACATTTTATCAGTGGAAATATAGAATAGGGTATATAAGACTCAAAGGTCCAGTATTTCTATTGTTTAAAAATACTAACACCAATAACAAAAGACAAAAATTCAAACAGCCTCAATTTCCCATTCAGTAAAATTTTTCTTGTAAAACTGCAGTACGGTATCAGAGAAGGGAAGGACAGGGGACCAGGTAAATTAAAATGTGACCTCACCACACAGGTGAGTCTCATTCAGGAGGCAACACAGGCACGTGGCTAGAATAGGAAATGACAGGTTGCAGTTTTTTTTAGTGAAATGTTTTTTATATCCTGTAGTCAGGCAGATCAAGATGGTCAGGGGGGACATTTCTGGGCAAGAAGTAGCCTATGCTACGACACACCAAAAGTGTGTTAAAGGAAATAGTGTCCTTTTCTTTACTTCCATACAGGTTTGGCTGGCTCGACAAAAATAGTCAAATTTCTGACGTTTACTCCTGAGATCAAGATGGAGACAGAGCAGTATTAATCGACACTTTACGAGCTAAAAAACCCTACTTGTTTTAAATTAGGTCATGAAATCTTGACTAACGGATAGATAGATGTAGTTTATTGATCCCAAATTAGGAAAATGTTATAATAAAGTAGAATAAAGCACCATGTTATTTCAGTATTACACTGGAGCAGTGATTCAGTGATTCACATATCACACTAAACGAGAGAAATATGCATCATCACGAGAAAAAAATAAACCTTGGTATACGGTCAAAGATGTTTGTTTTAAAAAAGTTTCATAATTTGGCTGATCATAAAGCTTTTTGCTTCTATACGGGACATATTGATTGTTAGAAATTATAATATAACAAAGAAATTTGAAGAACAGGAAGTAAGATTTCCTCATGACCACAGTATTTCAATAAAATATTCAAATGTGTTTTTGGGGCCTTTTAAGTTGCTACCTTTGGTTGAGACCAATAACCCCTGTTTAAAGTCTCACCAGGGCTGCAGCTAACATTTTTCTAAATATTAATTAATTTGTATTTAAAGAGTAACAAATAGTGAAAAACAGGTCACTTTTTTTTTTAATACAATTTCTCTCTCTGTCTCTCTTTATGTCTCATTTTGTCACATGGATCACTGCAAATTTATCATGTTGATCTGTTCTGTACGACATCTATTGCACGTCTGGAAGAGGAATCCCTCCTCAGTTGCTCTTCCTGAGGTTTCTACCATGTTTTTTTTTTTTTGTTGTTGTTGTTTTTTATTATCAGCTGTGAGGGTCCAAAGGACAGAGGAATGCCGTATGCTGTAAAGCCCTCTGAGGCAAATTGTGATTTGTTATATTGGGCTTTATAAATAAAATTGATTTTAATTGAATATTTGGTGATAACATTTAAACAGCTGTCAAAAATGACTGCCGAGCGCATTTTGTTGATCAGTTATATGAGTAACTGTTTCAGTCCTTCATCTCTTGACTGATATCTGAAGTGGATTTAAAGCCAGAAGTCTGTCAACATGTTAAATGAGAGTATGGTTTCTAAGTAGCCTCAGTGTTCCTGTGTCAAAGACTGAATGTAATGGGGAACAATTAATGTTGCACTGCGTCTACTTTTGTAATTTGTGGTGTGATTTGTAGTTTTGTTGTTGTGTACTTTTGTATTTATGTGAAACAGTTGACGCCCTGAGATGACAAATGTTAGATACATTCTGATAACAAAGTGAAATCAAATCAAAAGTAATTGGAAAACCATGACAAACAAAAATGACAAGGTGATACTCACCTTCTTTCAACATGCCCACTTTAAGACATTTCATGAAGCGACAGGCCTGGCACGACTTGCGTCTCCTTTTGGTGATCTCACATTCGTTGGTGGCGGGACAGCTGTACTCGATATTTCCTGCAGGAGATTAAATAAAAAACATGTTGTTATTAATTCTGTGAGCACAGAAAGGTGAACATCAGCAAATTAGGAGGAATTGGTTTTAGAATTATTGCAGAGAAAATGAGACCAATTCAGAAACAGTAAACACCAGGCACGCAAAGAGAGCAAGACACACACACACACACACACACACACACACACACACACACACACACACACACACACACACGCACACACGCACACACGCACACACCTGTCCCAAGGTGACCCCGTGTGACACTCCTGAAGGAGAGGAGGGTTTAGTGGCATTTTGATGGCACATGTAAAAAGCACCTCCCCGCCCCGGAGTCCCACCCCCATTTTGATTCACAGATAAATTAGCTTCATTAATGCAGAGCGTCCTCTCTGCGACGCTCACCACGACCCCATCCAGCCCATCCTTCTTCACCTAAAGGATGATGGGAAAGCTGCCCTCCCTCAACAACACAAGGGCTAAGAGATGGACGCGCAGCAGCAGCAGCAGCAGAGCGCTCTGCATAATGCTCTCCAGTAAAGACCAAGAGCTGCTGTTAAGACTCGCCGATCTAAGGCTCCCATATCATGTAGCAAAGCTCGATGTATTATTCAAGTCCATCTCGACGGTTGTTGACTCACTATGGAAATATTCCCTATGCAATTTAATCACTCGGGTCCAAAAAAAGCCCGAAATGCAGACATATTGAACCTGCTGCCATGTAAGCGCTGCCTCTTTCTTTCACCAGGTTCCGGTTAACATTTCTTTTTTTCTTTTGGGGGGGTTCATTACGCAGCCACTTCAAAAGTTGACGTGACCCAAAGAATCCAATGACAAATCCTCTTTCCCAAGTATCCAAATCCCTTGATTGAGTGTTTAAACAATTCCCCGTAAGTCCAGAGATGTATTAATGGTACCTAAAAACAGCAAACCAGGTGTTATCTGTTGCAGTTCTGCCAGAGCGGCCTCCCACAACACACACACACACACACGTACACAATCCCCTGTTGGTCAAGGAGAAGGTGCCAACATTTGTCAGGATCCCTGGCATCGATGGTGCCAGCAGGGTCACATGCACAGTGAGGGGCCCGGGGCACCATGCCAGCATGTTGGCAGAGGCTGCGGCTGGTTTCAGGGTGGGTAAAGTCTTTTAAACTGAGAGGCGTTAGCAGAGGGAAGATACAGTGGAGTGCTCATGTGTAGAGACACATGCTGTGCTCCAGTTCTTTACTACACACTTTGTTCAGTTTAGTTTACTGACCTTTAGGCATTATCACAAGTCCATAAAGACAACTGTCATTAAAAACACTAAATTATTTGGCTGTTACAGTGCGACGTCAGAACTGACAATATGCCATCTAGACATGTAGAGAGGACTAAAATGTAGCTGTTACTATGAAACATCAATCACAAGTAGACTACAACATAGTAATGGGCTCAGAGTTAAAAAAAAAAAAAAGGCCCAAATTTAAAAGGGAAATATCTGAGCTTATCGTGTACTACTGTATGTACTAATCGCCATATTTTGCAGATTGTGAAAAGCTCAGTGACTTTGCACCAATTTAATGACAACAGAGTCTTAACAGGAGCTGAATATTTTTGTTTTTACACAGAAAAAGTGACAAAATATAAATAAAGTTCACATAATGAAATATAATAAATAATAATGCTAAATAATGCTAATGCTTGTTTTTTTTGGGATATTGGGAAAAAAAGTGTGTTAATTTCATTTGTAAAGCAGTGGCATTTCATAATCACAGTTTGACTAAGGGCACATGTATTGCATCATTTCCCGTCTGTAAAATATGGTAAAATATTTCCTTTATATTATAATTACAATCATGAAATTTGGGCACAACTCATTTCGGACAAGTCGAAAAGATGCAATACATGTGCTGACGGATATCAATCAATCTATCTTTGAAATGTCGGTACAAGTTAATGTCACAAAGCAAAAACTAAATGTTGTAATGCCTCATTTTTAATTCTAATATCTAGTAGTGTACATCAACATCAAGGCTGTGTCCGACTGCAAATCTCACCCTGTTCACTAATATGGTGCACTTTACCTAATGTCCACCATTTGTTTGAATTCTGAGTGTGAAATTTATCCTCTATATAGTGTTGTGAAATTTTTCCACAACGCAGCAGAGAAAGTAGTGACCATGGCATGAATGCTCTGCAATGCATCATACTTTACTGCTGTTGTGCAACACGACTGTGCACCTGTCAATAACGCTGCAAAATGATGATGATCTAACTGAAATCTTGATTTACTGCAAACTATAGAGAAACTACAGCGTGTCTGTAATCAGTCAAATTCAAGCACTTATCAAGGTGCATTCTCAAGCTCTTCCAGCACCTTACAGCTGTAGTAAATTACATATTTAAGAAAGATGGCTCTTGGGCGAACAGTAGCTCAGTTAGCTGGTGTCCAAAGGCAATGCCTTTGCCGCAGTGGGTTTGATTCCAGCCATGGCCCTTTGCTGCATGTCATTCCCTTTCTCTCCCCCCTTCATGATTAACTTGTCCTGTTGAATAACGACATCTTAAAAAAAAGATGGCTCTTTATTGAGATAATCCGGAAATGTTTGCGCGGTTAATTTGTGATGTTCTGGGTTGTAATTTCTTTGCGTTTCTTTTGATTTGTTTCTTTTCCTTGTCCACATGTAAGACCAGGAGATGGCTATAAGGTAACAGTGTCTTGTAATCCCACATGGGACGGGCCAAAAAGGCATGACACATGTAGAAGAATGAATAAATATATATATATACTGTACTATTCATACAATACACTGATTATTTCACATCCTCATCACTTTAAATCAGATGTTTTTGAGCTGTAAACAACCAAAATTTTGTACCATGACTTGTATTTTTTTGTTTTAAACCAATCCTCACTGAAACGGCGACCTCCGGTGACATGTTTTTCGTTGCTCCAACAGAAGGCACACGTTAAATAAAATAACAGGTCACACATGTGCAGAGCAGCAAGCGACGCTCGAGGGGAGTCAGCGTTATTTTGTGTGAACGGCAAAAGAAATTAGTCTCTCTTCAATTTATTTCATTTCTTTATCTAAAAAGCAAACTATTTGGTCAGAAAGTGATTTAAAATGAGAGTAGTGCGATTACAATTTACTTCAGTCTCAAGCACTTAATTTGAAATCCAAGCACTTTTCAATCCTTGAAAGCACCTGAATTTTAATGGTGTTTTCAAGGATTTCCATCACCTGAATAAAGGGGCTGACTTATTTTAGAAAAAAAATTTCCCCACTTCTTTTTTTACCATTTCTTCTTTTATGTATTTTTATTCCTGAACATATGAATAAAAAATAAATAAATAAATAAAATACATAAGATTTTCGTCTGTTTAGTCAAAGTTCACGTTCATTTAATATTTTTGGGTTTTTATACCTGAATGGATAAAAAACAACCTATGTGTGTGTGTGTGTGTGTGTCCATGATGATGTGTGTATGTGAGGGGGGGTTGCATTAGGGGTCCACAATAGTCTTAAATTGCCTACCTCTAAAAGCTCACTGTCGGCATACCCTCTTAGTTAATCAGGTCTTGTGTCCACCTTTATTTCTCAGAGGACATTTCAGCCACTCTAATATCCTTCCTTAACCTCTCTTATTTTCCCTCTAAATTTTGATATATTATTATGCCATGCTATTATCCACGCACTCATCTCCACTCAGGCTGGACCTCTCCTTGTCCTCCTCCTTTACCGAGGCCGGGACCCCCCTTCCTGATTACCATTCCATTAAAGCGGCTTCTCCTTTCAGTGAATGACCACGTCCCCCTGTCCCTTGTCCCTCTGCCTTTTATTTGGAGGACTCCTCGGCGTCTCTCTCCTCTCTCCCCGTCCTCTGTTATTGCCCCGATAACACGTGCCTGTGCTTCTAATTGGCCCCCGTCTCCTCCCTCTTGGGTGTGGGCTGGAGGGGCCCGGGGGCAAAGAACAGATCCACACCTCCCACCCTCCTTTCTCCACTTTCTCCCAATGAAATGCCTGGTTCTTAATTACAGTCACCCAACACTGATTGTTATTGACTGAAACTCCCGCGGCTCAGGACGAATGACGGACAGATTAGGTTCATTATGGGGCTGTCCTCCACGAAGGAGAGCGAGAGGAAGAAGAAGAGAGAGGGGGGAATCTTTGCGAGGCAACACAAAGTCACGCATGAGCACTATTTACAGTCCGTCACTGTGTTGCTGGTCAGACTGAGACACATGCAGACTGTAAATGACCAGAGGAAGCTAGAATGCCAACGTTAGGTTGATTTAAGCCAGTGTAAGTTTGTTTCTTTACAGTCTGACTGGTTTGAATTTTTCATTTACTTTCTAAACTTTTAATATTGTAACACGTTGAATGAATCCCTTCAACACACTGACTTCAGCCAGGTAACTTGAATGAGCCAGACGACAGTGAATGGCTTTAAAGCTACAGTTGGTAAACCGGATGAAGCCACGAGCTTAACGTGTTTGTAACATCTCGAATGATTACAAAATTAAAAGAAGGAGCAGTTCATCCCTCCTATGTGCGGGGTATGTGCTTATTTCCTACAGTTGGTAACTTTGACACACTGAAACTGTCACTACACTCACACAGCACGCCATGAGACAAACAATCTGTGGGGAAAATCATGCCCCTCTGCTTACTCTCATGCCTTGTAGCGCTTCTAACGGCCTTGCTGGACTCAATTGTTTTGTACTTTTGCAAAAAATTAAATACATATCAGAGGTATAAAGATGATATGAGACGAAACTTTCAAAACAAGCAATCACATAGAAAAGTGTAAACAACAAAAATTAGTCTTCGTATCAATGTGGGACGTTTATAAATGGTTGACAAACAGACTGCATACAATATTTCTTAAAGCTACAGTTGGTAACTTCTATGAAAAGAACTTTTTGAAACTGTCACTACATCCACTGTTTAGTACCTGAGACAGATAGTCTCATATAGATAGAAAAAATCTAATGACATTTGCAAGAATCCACCACACGTGAACGAAAACAACCAATCAGAGCCGAGGCATCTCTCACGCAGCTGTCAATCGTGTCGATCACTGCTCGTGACCTGCGGTCAAACTGTCAAACTAGGCAGCGCTGATCAAACATGAGTCAAGGTTCTGTTACTGCATTGCCTATTTCTCACCTCAGATGTTTTCAGACATATATTTTAGTGCACTGTTTAGCTGTAAAGTGAGAAAGTTTGCCCTGGCCACCATGTTGGAAACAGCTAAATAGTACACTAAGACATATTTCTGACATCTGAGGCGAGAAATAGGTAATGCAGTAACAGAATCTTGATTCATATTTGATGAGCGCTGCCAAGGTTGACAGGTTGACCACAGTCCACAGAGCAATAAGCATGACTGACAGCTGCTTTACAGACTCCTCTGCTCTGGTTGTTTTCGTTCACATGTGGTGGAGTCTTACAAATGCCATTAGATTTTTTCACCGACTGTCTCATGCACTACTCTGTGGATATAGTGACAGTTTCACAAATATGACAAAGTTATTTGTGGGTTTAAAAAATACTGTATGCTGTCCGTTTGTCAACCATTTATAAATGTCCCACATTAATACTAAGACTAATTTTTATTGTCTCCACTTTTCTTTGTGATTGCTTGTTTCTCTGTCAATACAGCTGGTCTCGCATCATCTTTTTATCACTGACATGTATTTCGTATCTTGCAAAAGTACAAAACAATTCAGTTTTATGCATAAGAATCCAATGCAGATTAAAAAAGTGTGTCTGGTGGGAAATAACAGTATTAACAGGAAGATAATCCAGGCACTGTAAATATACAAGAATAAACACATCAACAATGATCTCATGGATATATTCCTTCATATATTTTTGGAGTGCTCACATTGCCTTCTTGTTTAACTTGTCAGCTGTTTAACTTCATGTCAATTTTTAATGTGAACATATACCAGACTTGTGTATTCATGTAGAAATATGTACATCTCAGTCATGACTTGCTTAGAATTTTTTTTAAGTTTTCCTCAGACACGCTTATGACTTTTATCCTCCATACTGTCAGACTTCTCTTAATCAATATTTATTTAAATACAGAGGACCGTCTCTTTGGAACAACCTTCTTTTCATCTCTGCAGTCATCATATACATTATCGTTTTTCAAAAAGCATCTGAAAAGGACTCAAAGACTCTTAACACTTCATTGATTTATTTGTAATTTTTTTCAGCTTGTAAATACTTTTTTTGTTTTGTAAATCATACATTTCTAACATTTTTGTATTACTTCTAGTCTGGATCTCTTATTCCATTATGCAGTCTTTGCTTCCATCTTTTTATGTATGATTGTTATTATTTAGTGGGGGAGGTACCTTCATAAGCCATTTTTGGCTTCTAACCTCTCCTGGACAATTTTTTTTATTTGATTTATTACTTTCGAATAGTTTTCTAACCTTTTATTCATTTTTTAAAAATGTTTGATCTAATAAATCAAATCAAAAATCAAATTTAAAAAAATCACAAAAGATAGGAGAAAAGAAATTAAAAGTTTCTACACACGTGTGTGCACATAAATAAATAAACTAAACTTTTTCTGTGCAGCAGTTTACAGGAAACATTAATGCTCTCAATGAAGTTACTGTTTTTTATTACAGGAAGATATTACACCTGTAACCAGCTTTGTTGTCGGCAGTAATGCACCTTTATAGTTTTTGCCAACTACCAATAAAAGTCTAGAGGGGAATGAAGAAGATGTTTAACTGTTTTGTGTTGTGTCTGTAATCCATATTCATCGAGGCCTCGCTAACCTGCTGTCCAGCTCCATGTCTACAGACAACATATCCTGCAGATAAAATTCAAAATTCTGCATTTTACTTTGCAGCATATTATCTCTGTCCTAGTGATTACTCTGGACGAGCTCCCACACATGGCAGAGTCGATGCCAGACGTACGATTCACATGCAGATTTACAGTCTGGGCCTAATGCCTGCTGTAGACTCTCGTAATCACTACCTCGTATTAGTCCCATAAGAGCAGACGGTTGCATACCAGCACTGAGGAACACGCGGAGCACATGACAATCAGGTCAATATGTTTTTGTGGCAATCATAACTGTCATGGTAAAGCTAATACAAAGTCTTTAGAGTTGACATGGAAAAAATAGCACACAGGTGTTATAGCACACCTGGGTTAAAGGGTTAACACGTCCTTAGCAGAATATTCAACCACCTGGGAAATTACAGAAAATCTGATTATTCTCCGGTTTAACTGGGAGCGTTCAGACTCAGGTGAGCCAGTGAGAGCTGAAAGAGGAAGTGGGAAATACCTTGTATCGTCCTTTTGAAAAAGGCTTTGCAGGCCTCACAGGAGGCCACCCCGTAGTGGTACCCCGAGGCAATGTCACCACACACCAAGCACAGCCTCTTGGGAATGGCATTGAGCATGTACTCGCACTTGATCGGCGAGTCGTCTGCCACGACGCCGGAGCACTCCTCGTAGCGGCGTAGGCAGGCGGCGCCGCCTCCGAGCATGCCTGGGTTGAACATGGGCGGGGAGTCCAGGGCGCGCGAGTGTCTGCTGCTGCCGTTCACGTAGCCGCCGCTGGCGTCGGAGTTGCCGCTGGGACTGTGGTGGCTGCCGGTGTCTACTAGCGAGGAGGATGGACTGGAAGGCTCGGTTTTGACGTAAGAACCACAGCTGGATGATAAGTGTCGGTCCTCAGCGGGCATTCTGGTTAGCAACCTGGGTAAAACACACATAGAGCGAGAGTTCAGGTCAGTTTTGGTGAGGGACAATATCATGCAACCGGGGAGGCAATTCAGGAATTGAGAGGAAAATTTGTTCTTGGCTGATAAAAGAACATCTTGAAAAATATCAAATGAGTTCTGTCAGGACTCTGCGAGGCCAAACTGCTCTAATTTTCTTAACTCGTCATGGATCTTTCAATTAAAACAAAAAAACGGAAGACACACATCTTTCAAACACCATCAGCGATATGGCAATGGAGCCTGTTTACCTCACATGAAAATAAGCACTGATTTTGTGAGACACAAAGACTCTTACATGAAAGCAAATGTACATCAGAAAACTGCAGAATCAGTGAAATTATCACCACTAACAAGTCTGACAAGATGCACTGAGCGCTGCTTTCTTCCATCATCTCCTGATCATTCTGCGAGAGATTCATCAGCTGTGATGGAGCGCGCCGCTCCGTCTCAGTTTGATAGATTATGTTACAGACACAACCATTTATGTGTTGGAATGCCAAGTGATATACTACAGCAGCTTATTTCTCTCAGGCAAAATGGTAACTAACGACCATGTCAACAGATGCCCCATACATCTTGCAAACAATGCCCACAATTGGTCGGCTGCCAGAAGTAAATGAATGAATGAAACTTCAGAAGGCTGTTAATGGACAGAGAGAGGTGTTACACTCAGCATATGGAGGATCATGGGTAATACATGACCCAATCAATAGTCCCGGTTAGTTTGCCAAAGGACGGTGCCGGGTTACGGTGGACTTAAGTGAGAGGTTGGAGAGGCTGAGGAAGAGGCGCTGACCTGGGATTAAGTTCCCTGATCCCAAATTTCATCTGAAAAATTGGTAAACGACAGTTAATGGAAAATGTTACTTAGGTGCACACGACAGACGACCGACTTATGGACAAAAAGTAATTGTTTCAGCCAGATAATTACCAAATATGATCAGATGGGTTCTTGGAGGAGTTCTTGCACTGCTGCATGCTTTCTTCAGTTGTATTTTAGAAAGGAAACGCGTTTCATAGCAGATTTTATTCATAGAGCTTAAAGGGTGATTCAGTATTTTTAGACCTGGTCAATATTTTCCCGTGTTTTTGTGTATAAGTGACTAAACAATTTTTGAAAATGGTCCACTATTGAGAGAAACTGCTGCAGCCACATGCCAAATATAATCCCAACGGGCAATTTACGTCCAGTAAAAATGTTTGTTTTTGCCACTGACAGGCTCCGAGTGTTATAACAAGTGTCTGGCAACATTATCCAAAGGAAAGAGAAATCTCACGGACTTTGTTGAAAGCAGCGAGAAAATTCATTCATCAAAACATTGAAAATCTTTAAGATAACACTAAGCCACTTTCTGTACTCTAACACAACAAACTCTTTCCAGGAATCCTTTTTCCAACTATTGCTAATGTCTCCACTGTTGTTTGTCCTGCAACAAGTCACCACTCCTGGAATTTCAGAACAAGACTTCTCCTTGAGCGATACTTGGCCACAAAAACAAACAGACAAGCGAAAGATAAGGAAAATGTTCCATTTCTCTGTAGGGGTCCTTTCCATAATGTTGTCAGACACTTCAAATGACAATCTGAGCCTGTCAGCGGAGAAAACAAACACTTTTAGTGGACGTAAACTGACGTTGCCTATAGGGAACACATTGCAGCCTGTTTTGCTGCTGCTGTTTGCAGCGACCTCTTTTAACACTAGACCAATTTTAGAAATTGTTGTCTCCATTCACAGACCTTTCTCTTAGAAATTACGTTTAAACGCAACTGATTAAAAGCAGAAAATATGTTTGAGGAAAATGTAATGCTCAGCAAATTTTGCCTTCTCTTAACATAATGAGGAAACGTTGCTAATTAATGTATCTGGCAAGTCGCAAAACTGTTGATACTGGACGTATCACCAAAAGGTTCACCAAAGTATTTTAGTTATTTTCCACCAAAACAGGAAATGTTACGATACAGTACCCAGTGATTATAGCATTATTTTTTATTACTTTTTTTTTTTTTTTTTAAATCAACATTTAACCAAAATTGCGATCTTTCCCTACTGTCAAGAAATTGCTGTCAAGGTCCTGCACTTTGTACGCCCACCGTCCTCCCTGACCATGTCTTTCAGAAGCCTGCACAGTACATGAATGTAGTGTTTTGCCACCTGAACATAATCTAGACAGCGATAACGGTGCTACAACAATGTAATTAAGAAAGCAGTTTAGTAACATACAAATGTAATATCTAGGAGATGGGGTTGTGATCCATCAGTTAGACACAAAAACATGAGAACATAGGGTCCAGGTTGAAAAATATATATGTTTCTCTTTAAAGAGGACACAGCTCTTTATTTGTCATGTAAATTTTTATGAATGACGTTATGTGCTTTCTGAAAAATGTCTCATAAATCCACAAAAGCTGGGCATAAATAACAGCAACTACCACTGCTATTGTGGGACAATAATTTCTCTTCCAGCCAGCACAGCATCTGCACTGTGTGCTGCTTAACTTGCAGTAGCTTCAATAACATCCTCTCAAACAAAGCATGAAATGAGGCCTGGATCTGTGTTAGAACTGCTGGCTCTGTCCGTCAGAGTTGGTGCTGATCTAACACAACTTGAGCCCTACATGCTTGTGAGTCGCAAACACTGGGTGAGAACAGTGGAGAACCATGTTAAGAATGTCTGAAACTAACAGGAAGCTAATGCTGACCAGATCCCTCTGAACTTGTTGCCTCTCTGCTGCCAGGGAGCCGCCCCCGAAATTTTGGTGTTGTGGCTAGGAATGTATTTTCCCTCGGCTGCCTCTTTGCATAAGTGTTTAAATAAAGCCATGAAGTCATCAGGCCCCCGACAACATGAAACCTCTCTTTTAACTGCTAACGGGTAGCGAGTGCAGGGGGGAGGGAGGAGGAGATAGCCTCTACCCCTGGGCCCAGATCAGATCTATTGATCCTCTGCTTCCTTCCTGTTCCAGATGAGGCATGAAAAAATAAACCCTCCTCTTACGGGTCCCAGACATTCCTTATGCATTTTTAATCAGTCAGGACTGTTAACATAGTGCGAGATGGAGCGATACATTATGTTAGTCTTCATTCTGAGGCTATGGCGGTTTATAAAAGATTCACATGGCTCATGTTAAATCTTGTTAGCGATCAGCATGCACCTATAGTCAATCAGAAGGTATATTTTCTCCCATCTGAGGGAATTGGAGAGAGCGGCGTGGTAACAGTTAATACATCATCGCAGCCAGATAGGGGGATTCCCTATGGAATAGTACATTGTGGCATATGTAAAAAGTAGTTCATTCCCCACTTAGCACACAGTAACGCTGGGGAGATGTTTTTTGTTAGGTTTAATGGAAATTTCTAATGGGTCCTTTCAAATCTGTCGAAATGAAATAATGGCATGAACCACCAATTCGCGCCGACAGAAATAGCTTCATAGTTTCATAATTTGGTTTCTTCCTCTTATTATAAAGAGACAGAGTTTTCTAAGTGCAGGCTGACTCTCCTCAACCCGCCCCGCTCCCTTGGCAACACACACACACACACACACACACACACACACACACACACACACACACACACACACACACACACACACACACACACACACACACACACACACACATACTCAAACGCGCATTGCACCTAATATCTAATGGGGTGGTGTTTGCTCCGCCGCGCAGAAAAATGGTACAAACCGAGCAGACAAGCAAGACTCATCAGACAGACGTGAAGGTCACCTGCCTTCTCTGCTCTGCTGTTGTGAGAGGCCCAGACGGTCCCACAATGGACGCCTCGGAGCAGCAGCAGCGGCAGCAGACACGGGTTTCTGTCTGTCCACCACACTGGAAGAAAGACAGCGACTCCATGCAAAAAAATAGAGAGCTGTCCTTAATGTGTAACATGAGCGAGACGCTGCCTGACATACTGAGCACGCTCACATCAGTGACCACTGTTTTTTTTAATTATTATTTTTATTTTGGAGCCAAAGTGTGATGGGTGTGAAAATGTCCCACCAGAGCAGCTTAAAATCTCAAATGTTTGTCTGTGTGTGTGTGTGTGTGTGTGTGTGTGTGTGTTTTGGCATGCCTCCCCATGCTGGCAGTGTTGCAGATCCCCTGCTTCCCTACATAAATCCTGAATCCATCCACCTCTTCCCTAAACCATGAAATATGTTTTCCAGCCTCTGAATTTCTGCACTATAAATTTTAACCAGCAGTCAGACAAAAAAACAAAAAAAAAAATCTAAAATGCATATTCAAAGCAATCCCTCCACAATGACCTCATGCTATCCTTGGCTCGACGAGCGAAGGGTTAAAAACCCCACTCTCCATATTTTACTATGTATTTTCCCACTGAGGGGAAATATTATTGTTAAGCTTGGGGTTAAGCTTGTTGCAAGGAACACAGCGTAAATCATGGCGCTGAACACACAGCCGAACATGGAAGCCGCAGAAGGACAGAGGCAAGGAGCCATGCATGAAATTAGTTCATTAATCTTTCTATGATAGGCTGTCCTTGTTTGGGGCAAACTCTATCAGCTTTAAACTGAGTGCCCCTTCCTGCCTGACACATAGATTACACTGTTAGTCCGCAGCCGGGGTGTCTGGGAAATGAATGGTCATGCGAGCGGGAAAATGGGGTAGCGTGTGTCGCCCAAGTGTTAAGTAGTAACAACAACATGCGCGTGACACGGCGTTGGCACAAATGAAGGTCATCAAAAAAAAAATGTGTGCGTTCTGAAATTTAAATGCATTTACGCGCTGCTGCGGGTCTTTTTTTTAGAGAAAAGACATTTGTCACAATACATTTTATAGCACATTTTAAGGTTATTTGCTACAATAGAAATGGACGATTATTAAAATCTGCAAGCTGTGCATGTCTTCATCATCTTAGGCTGTCTGCTCAAACTTTGCAGCTGCAGGTAATGCACCTAAATCACAGCTTCTCAGCCATAAATATTACATATAACTCTCCAGTTATACCTATCAAGTCTGAATTATTGCATTAATATACCTCCTTAAGTTCTGTTAGGTCTGCTAATCAGTGTCTGCTGGATGAGACGATGCATTTCCAGTTTTTGTTTCTAAACTAGGGAAGAGTTTACCGCGATCAATCTGCATTTGAAAAAAACTTAAAAACTAAAATGTTATTCCTGGTCTAATATAGTTTTTTTGGGGTAATTTTTTGTACCATAATATCTTGCCTCTTTGTGGTAGGTTGTGCCTGTTTACCATATCTAGATAATGGGTTTTATGTATTATAAAAGGAATAAATGAGTGATCTTCATTGTCATTATATTAACGTAGAGTAAAATTTCAGAAGGCTTCTCTCAATAGTTAAAACAGTACTGAATAAAATAAATAAAAGCAGTAACTTTAACATCTAAAGGCTTGTGCAAGTACAACTATTAAAAGAAAGTAAAATAAAAACACTAGCTAAATTAAGTTTACAATAATTTTACACACACATATGTTGAAGTATGTGTGCATTCGGTGTTTCACCAGGTGCAAGACTAAAAAATAAAGTTCAGGGCTGCAACTGAAGTTTAGTTTCATTGATTAATTTGCAGATTATTTTGACAGAAAATAGTGAAATATCTCCATCACAAGTTTTCAGACACCAAAGTGATGTCCTCCTAGGTCTCGTTTCAGTCGAACCATTAGTTTAAAACTCAAGGATATTTAATTTATTGGTAAAAAAGAATGAGAAAAGACACAAAATATTCAAAACTGCCATTATTGCCTTAAAAAAATTCATTAAATGATTGATTTATAATAATTTTCCAGAATAATGAATTTTCTAATTGTTTCAGCTCTAATTAAGTGAAAGCTAAAGTTTGTGTTTTGCGCGTTTATTGTGAAGGACTTCATCAATTTTCTGCAGTATTTACTCTAAACGCACTTATTTTGCTGCCCGATTAAGTTCCACGGATGACCAGGCACAGGCGTATTTTTAGGGGGGATGCAGGGGACACGGCCCCCTCAATATTTAGAACATCAGCATTTGTCTCTTCCCCAGTAAAAAATTTTGACAAAAGTAAAGACACAAATTGGTGCACAAATTTCACCAGACTTCAGAAAACTAAGTGTTTGACACTCAAAATTTCCTCCGTTTTTACATCTGTCCGCCACAATGTTGAAACTACACCTTCGCCCTTGGAAGAAGGCCATGGGACACGGTTGAAAGCCCTGAGAATAAGTAAGTGGACTTTTGAGTATTTGCTATGGATTTGTGTCCCGAAGTTAGAAAAACAAACACCATGATCTTCGTAAATATTGTCCTGCTGTACAATTAAAATTTGACTTTTACGTTGCCGCTCCTGACCAAGTTGGTGAGTTCAAGTGCAATGCTTGTGCTGCATGGTGGATTTGTTTCTGCTCCTCTGTCTCTCTGACACACACACACACACACACACACACACACACACACACACACACACACACACACACACACACACACACACACACACGCATGCAGAACTTCCAGCATATGGCCTCTTCAATGTCACTGCCACGAGGAGAGATTGCATAGATTTCCCACATGGATGATGTCTCCTTACCTGGAGTATCAACCCCCCATCTACATACACGTCCACCACCTCCAGGAAATTGCTCTCCCTGCAAAGTCAAACACACCCCTAACTGCCTTTTAAAAAGAGACAGAAGAAGGAGGTTATGGGGGAGAAAGAATAAACGAGCGGAGACTTAAGCCGTCATTGGGAATCAGAGGGGGACTCATGAGGGACAGTTACGATATTGATTTCATAAATAAACAGAGATGGCCATCGATCCTAATGTTATTTTGCATTTCAATTACTGCCCAGAAACATAACCTTCAAACGTCTGCTCCTCCACAGTAATAACATCCACTGATAATCACAAGCGAGTCTTGTCCGGTGCAAATTGGCTTTTCTCTCTCTCTCTCGCTCCCTCTTTTTTTTTTTTTTTCCAAATGTGTAAATGACACAACTTTGCATTTGCCTAATGGTATTAGGGCATGGGCTGAATTTCAAGTGAGACTCAAGCTGATACAGTAAGCGCTCCGGTCAATTGACACAATGCAAATTAACGTGGTGAAGAGGAATTAAGTTCACAATGTGAGACCTCGTGAAGCTACGATGAGGCCCATTAAATTAAACATGCCGGCTGACCCACACTCCATGATTAGACGCACCGCTTCTTCTTCTTCTTCTGTGTGTTAATTTCATTTGATCAATAAAACAAACTAAGAAGTCCTCTCTGCTGCCTGCATTTTGCCCGAGCACATGAAAGACACATTCACGTTTTGATTGAATAGCAGCTGCATGCACACGCACACACACACGCACACACACACACACACACACACAAAAGGCGTCCATCTACATCCTGATGAATTCAGAGTCCTTGACGGGCTGCCTAAAGGATATATCTATATCAAGAGGGGGTCATGACATGTAATGAAGTTATTTCTCCTCTGGTGCCGTCACACAGAGCTGGGCTGGACCCTCGTATGCAGCAGCCATTGCCATTAATAAACACGTCAGGCTGAACACTCCTCTTTTTTAAAACCTAAGATTACTTTTCTTTCATTTCTCCTCAAAAACTTCAAGATGGTGGTGAAAGAGAACTTGGACACAACACAGCCACAGTCCCACCACCTGCTCCCTCCGTCCATCAGTGGACCTCACGTTCAATTGATTTCACTGCTCCCATCAGCCAACTGTCAAACTACAAGATGCGTTTTTAATAATTTTGATACAACAGCGACCATGTTTTGAAATGCAGCGTTGGCGGTTTGCATGCTGTGCAGAAAGGTGTGCTGGGAGCAGCCAAATTTGTCCACTCACTGGAGTGATTAGGCAGAATGTAAGACGCTGGCCCTCACACATCACAAACAACATCTGCAGGAATGTTACCAAGATCCAAAATTCAAGTCAAAATGCTTGTGACGAACACACAAACGCAGCGATAAAAACTAAATTTGTAAGTAATATATCAAGTATTTCATAAATTTCTGTTTTAAAATCCTCTTCGCAGTGTGTTCTTTGTGTAGCAGGTGTTTTTTGAGGGTAAAGTTTTTAAACACATTACACTTCAGTAGTAAATAATCAACTCAAGGAAATATACTCAAGGTTTAAATATTGTGCTACTTTCTAATTAAGCTGAAATTTTCCAGCTTATCTAAAAACATTTTCTCTTTATTTAATTTTTCATGTGCCATTTACTGTCATGAAAAACTGACAAACATTTTTATACATATCTCTAATATCAACTTTGGTTTTTTTTCTATATGAAGTGGAATTATTAAGTCCCAGTTAACACTTTATTAAAAATTCTATTTATTTTTTTTGATATTAATGACACTAACGTGACATTATAAACACAAACGCAGATGCAACGCATGATAAGACGTGTTCCTCTTAACAGACACAGTCAGGTGTTCCCATGATATGACACCGCTAAAATTAGATCCCAGGTCAGTGTGTGATTCTTTGGTCTCATCTGTATGTGCACGGACATGTATGTGTATGTGTCAGTGACTCTGTGTGTGTGTGTGTGTGTGTTTGTGCATAAATTTGACGGCTCGTGCTAACGTGTTCCTGTTGGCTTGCTCATGAAGGACACCTATGGGAGCAGCAGGTGGAACGAGAGATGTGATTTATTTGAGCAAACTGAACATAAACAGCATTTTGAACTTTAGGTGTAAATGGTGCTCTTGTCAAAACTGCTATTGTTAAACATACTGAAACTGTGGCTAATCTCAGAGTCATGGTGAAGGTGATGATTTTAAATTTAACGATTACTTGATAAACATTTTAAAAAATTGATTATTTTCATTCGTATTGAAGCTTTAAAATTATTTTCTGTGTCTATTAAAGAGTGTCTTACATGAAGAAACTCTCCTTAGGTTTTTCAAATCATGTCACCTGACTGAAAAGTTAAAGTAATTGATGAGACAGATTTAATAATAGATTACACACTTTAATTGACTGTGGACCACTTTGTACTTACTGTATAGCTGCAGGTTATTTGGATTACGGTTACACACAAATTCGCTTAAACTTTATTTAAAGAAACACTACAACGGTCTCTTATGTGCATATTTTGTAAAGATTAAATCATAATTTCCAAACAGTGAAACATTTAAGCACATTAAGATATTTACATGTATGTACCATCATTTTTTTTTTTTTTAATTTTAATGTGGCATAAAACATCTCTGAACTGTGAGTAACTTCATTTTATCACTGAAAATATATACAGATATGTGTGCATGTGTATTTATGAAATAATTCTGGCAATCAGCTAATGTTAGTTTGCTGGTGGGAGAGCATATTAGCCTCCTCAGCAGAGACGTGGCGTGAGGGCTGGACACAGCAGTCGTGGGACCTCTCACCTCTGGCCAGTAGGCTGGTCGTCAGACCAAAAGTCCTCAAGGGGATTATTAATAGCCAGACGTTACTAAGCACAGCTTTATGTCAAACTGGAAGCACAGATTTACAAGAACACGGTCAACTACAATTACTTCCAGGTGGTAAACTGTGTGTGACAGCGTCGTTAACATACTTACAATCATTTATATCACATACTGTAGCTGCTGTTACGATGCTGTTTGATAAAGAGAGTTTTTACTACTATAAACTGCAGTTTAAAGTAGAAACATGCTGTTTTATTTAAAAGCTTTATCATTGTTTCCTCTCATTATATAAACTTTAATCAACGTACAGAAGCAGGTTAAACTAACTCAGGGAGATATCAGTAATAAGCAGAACAAATACGCAGAGTGGTGAGGTCCTACATGACATTATGGGGTTTTTAGGTGATGCTAGAGAGTCAAAAGTGACCTAACGATCCTGCACTTATCAGAGGAAACAATCTGAAAGCCTCCACACTGAATGCAACCAGTCATATATACATTTACGTGTGCATGCATGCACAAACGCAACCACCTCCTGGCTCGCCAAAACACACATACATACTTTCTGTGTGTCCATATCTGTAGATATCTACACATGAGATACACACAAGCATTCACATACATGCACACACATACACACGCATCACAAAATCCTGGCCCAGGGTCAGCAGCGTCATATTGTTGCCTTTGTCTTTTTTTAATCATTTAAATTCAACTTTAATTGTTAGAAAAAAAAAGATAATGTAGAACGGATGTGTACGAAATGCAGTTTTACAGAGTCTGGAAACTGATGACCGTGCGAAAAAGAAGAGCTCGGAGGTTGTGGAGGCTTTTTAAACTGCAGTGCAACCTGCACAGGAATTACAATACAGAGGGTCAAGCACTTAAAACACAATACCGTAAAACTAATATATTTAAACACACTTTTAAAAAATAAATGAAACTGTTAGTTAAATGTAAGATATCAAAACAATTCTCCAAACATTACACTCCAGAAACTGTTTCTATGTGTCCACTGAGAAATGCGATTGATTAATTTGACTGTTGTACGTAAATTAATTGATGTACGTCATGTAATGTGTGTGCTGCACATTTCACTGCACAATTTGAGTTATCAATATTGTCAGTCTTACACTTTATCTGTTACCTGAGTGCCATTTTGTTTGCAAGTACAAACTAAAATACAACATAAAGTGAATGTAAAAACATTTTAAATGCAGCATGAGGTCACTGCAACATGTTTAAAAGCTACAAATACTATTAAATACTTGTCACTAATCCCTCTAAATGACAGCAGCTACTTTTAAGTGCACAAATGTGTCATCATTTCTCCTGCTAAACAAATACAGCCTGATGTTATTTCACTTTTTAACTCTACAGACGGAGTTTCTTTTTCATGCCTCGAGAGTCTTGTAAAGAGTTTCCAGTATTCCCAATCACAGTTCTGTAAAAAGTGTTAAGCAGGTTAAACCTTTCCAATCCCATCTACAGCTTAACATTAAGAGGATCCCAGTGAAGGGTCTCCCCGTCCACTCATATCTGCTCAGGAGGAGAGCGTCTTTCCAGGCATGCAAGGAGTGAGGTAATGAAATAAAGAGCCGGAGCTTCTTGCTGTAAAACAAGCAGCTTGATCCCTGCACTTAGGAACTAAATTCACCGTGACAATATGCATATGCAAAGCGGGCGGCACTTTAATGCTATTAAAATAGAATGAAGTGCGTTTGCTTTAAATAAATTGCCACTTTAGAGATGCTCAAATCCCTTCTACGCTTTCATCATAAGCGGCAAAATTAAGCGCAAAAACAACAGAAAATGTGAGCAAAGCTTTAACCAGGCAGGCAGCTACTCTTATCTGCCTCTCAAGAACACACACTCTCACACACACTGGGCGACAGTACAGTCACAGTTCTCTTTCCCTGGGACGCCGGTGGACACCGGCTGCTGCCAGAGGATAGTCGTCTGGATATCGTCCGCATTAATCTGCCTCTGGCTCTACCCTGTGGCTGAGGTTAAACCCTGGATCCTGATGCAGAGCTAGACAGCTGTAGGGCAACCGTCCGACCTGGACTCCCCGCGGGCTACGCTACCGCAGCCTGACACTACTGAGCTCTGCTGTCCCGTACACAGGGAGGAGGTGGAGCTGACATAATGTGAGGAACTCCCTGGTTTTGAAACTACTTTTTTAAGCATGAGAGAATGTTTTCCTCTCCCTTTTAATAAAGATAGAGACAAAGAAGAAAATGGAAACAACAGTAGAGATGAGAAATAAACAGAGAGGAAGAATAGATGTGTAAATGGATGCACCTACTGGTTGTGGTAGCAGAGAGGGTCAGGGATGCACAGTTCGGAAACATCCATCAGTCCACGTTAAGCATTCCAGGTGTTGCAATAAAAAAACAGATAAACAAACAGCTTGGGGAAAAGCTGGAGGAGGAGATCAGTTCCTAAGTCTCCACATATCTTGATGAAATGTTGGTCAGGTGTTCCTGGGTGTTGTCTCCCCTCCCTCCCCTGTTCAACACACACACACACACTCACACTCACACAATAAAAAAAAAACCCCGCTCTGCCTCGGCCCGACAAACTCCAGTCTGCACAGGTGCTGCACACTCAGGCTCAGGAGTACGTGTGGAGAGAGGAAGAGTGGTGGTGATACGGAGAGAAGAAGAGGAGGAAAAAACCTGAGGTAGAGATGAAGAGAGAGGGAAGAGGAAGTGTGGAGAAGAGGAGAGAGATCAGAGGAGGTGATGGAGAGAGAAAGAGAGAATAAAAGACGGACACAGATGGATGGAGAGCAGCAGTGGTGAGAGCGCACTCAGGCTGAGTAAGTCAGTGAGGGGATTGAGTCTCCATTGAAGTCATGGGGGCTCTTTAAGAGCAGGGAGGAGTGGTTATGTGCATATGGAGCTGCTGCCATTGGTCGGTGTCAGGAGGGCTGTCCTGAGCGCAGCCAATGGGGGTGAAAGATTACTGAGATGGGACGAGCTAATGAGGGACCAGTCGGTGTCCAGTCATTCACAAGGGAGCGCTGCAAAACACATGTAGACCCCCTCAGATAGATATAAATAAACAGTGGATGTAGATTTAGATGGAGAGATGAGGAGTTTCTTTGGAGTCACAGCTCCTGCTGCAGAATTGAACTGAAGCAGTAATTGACAAGCAGCAGAAGTAGCTGAGGGCGCTTTAAACGGGTCTGTTTACTGTGCTTTAAAAGGCTCAGTGCCAGCTTACAGAGCTAAACTGTTCCCTTTACTCTTTTATCCTCTCCTCCATGCCTCTGCCTTTCCACAGCCTGCCCTCCTTTAAAGTAACTGCAGCTGCTTCCCACCACATATCACCAATCACCCTGTGAAGAGAGGGGGGATCCACCAATCCCAGAGGAGGCAGGATGTAAGAAACCCAGAGTGATAATGACCTCGGCAGGAATGATAATAACGATGACGACGACAGACAACTTTGAGTGGATCTTTACCACGTCTGTGTAATGTGGCAGCCATCAGAGGAAACCCAAAGCCACCCCCCACCTCCGTCCCCCCCACCACACTGACCCTCCCTCCCCTCCAACCCACTTCATCAACCCACATTTTCCTGATCGATACAAAACCCATCACACACTCTTATTGATCACAGCGTTGCTGTGTCGCCAGAAGCCTCGGCACAGACTCTGTTTCCCCAACCGTCTTTTAAATAAAGAGGAATTAGAAATTTGAGCATTTTCTTTTCATGTCAGTCCGTATCAAAGTCACAGGAGCGAAAGCTGATTGCTTCAATACAAGGAGCTGTGCGTTCTCAATTAAATTTTTGATCAATATTTTGGCATTTAATGTACTTTCCTTGCGGAGGAAAACCAGGATATTCCCACTGATCTGATTAAGACATCCAGACATAATCAATAGAGGAGATATGTTTATGTTTTTAATGAGGCGGAGAGAGAAAAGAGAAGGAAGACTCTAATGTTTGGATGACATGTATGGTTTCACATTAAGGCTGAATACTGGAGAAGTTAATTGAATAAAAAATAAATGCCAACTTAAAGTGCATGTGGGACTATCTCAACTTTAGGATGTTTCTGAAAAAGTAAAGCTGTGGATTTGGTTGATTCAACTAATTTTTAACAGGAGAAAGAACATCCAACTGATTCTCTTCAATCACAGGAGGTTTATTTAAGTGTATTAATTAAATAAATAATAATTTAGTGTTGCCAGTTTACTGAGGTGGGCCATATTGTGAGTCCAAGGCTCATCTGCCTCCCTCCCTCTCAGCCAGCCAGCTTACACAGCGAGGGGACACGGGGCTTCATGGCATCTGACAGGAAATCTATTGAGCGCACAGTCTGTAATCCCACTATCACGCTATCGCCAAACGAAGAAACAGTAATCCAATCATTAGGTCTGTATTTAAGCAAAACAGATTTTCAGCTCTGCGACCGAGGGTGTGTGTCTTTAAGCAGATCACGGCGAGTCTGGGATCTGACGGCTGTGCATTTTTCACGCAGCAGTTTGTGTTTTTCATAATAGTTTTGTTCTCATTCTCAGCGATGTATTCCCCGTCTCCAGTGCCTCTGAATGCTCAGATATGGCCTTAATTTATCAGAGAACAGATGGATCGAAAAGGGAATTGGGTTATTTTTGGAGAGATATTTAGCTTTACACAATATGCACAAATCAAAATGTGATCAAAGCACATAAAACCTGAGCAAAATGTGGATCACAAACACTGAGATTTAACCGTCTGTGTTCAATCAGCAGCTTGTTTCTGGAAAGTAAAAACAGAACCAATCGTTATCTGTCAATAAATAGTAATTACATATTGTGGTGAGTTGAGGGACACAACCTCCCCGTCACACTGGCTGCATGTAATTAAATTCCTGATTCACGAGCAAACTGGTCTTTATGTCTGACCTCCTGACCTCTCCGCACACACACTGGACAATGTGCGGCCCGACGGCTCAGCAGGAAGCTCACTGTGTGCTCCGTCCTGAATGTGTGCCGCGGACAAGGCTGCGACTACCGATTATATTTACTGTCGATTAATCTGTCGATTATATTCTTGATTAATCGATTAGTCATTTGATCGATATCAGTGGTTGCCAACCTTTTTCACTGACTGATATTTTGAGGATGTTTCATATTATATTCAGAGCAAAACAACACCAGTCCAGAACAACTGATAAAATGTACAATTATCCCAAATACTGAACACAATAACTGCAGGAACTTTGTGTGAAACAGGCGCTTGGGATGAATTTTGAGCAGATTATTTCCTTTGAATTGTGTTTTCTTTATATTTTTTGGGACTTTATATACAATTATCTGTTTGTATTATGTATTTTTGTTTTATATTTTTAATAAACATATTCATGTTTTCTCCTCCCTGACACTTGGCCATTGTTTTATCAGCTGTTTTACTGGTTTAATTGTGTACTTTTCTACTGCAGGAAAAGAAGGTGAAGGTTCAAATTGTCACTGCGCCCTCATCATCCTGTGAGATTAGTTTTAAGTTTATATCTTAAATGATAATCTAAACTTTGAAAATAACAGTTTAATTTAGTTTTCTCCACAGACATTAATGAAATGCTGAGATATACTGTGAGACTACTGTATATTTTTAAGACACGTTTTCTAACACCCTTTAAAATCAAGAAGGCCTCCGGACCCACTGTAAAGCTTTGGGGATCCTAGTGAGGGTTGGGACCCCCGGTTTGGGAACCAGTGCTCTATAAAATGTCAGAAAAAGGCTAAAAATGTTAAACAGTGTTTCCCAAAGCCCATCCAAAAGGAGACACTCAAATTAGCAAGAACAATTGTATGAATTTGTATTTTGTCTTTATTTTTACTCTACAGTGCACGTTTGAGAAACTATACACATGTCTAGTAGGATTTAGAGAAAGACCCATGGGGACGGGGGAAGGTCAGGGGTGAGGAATGATCAGAAGGTGCAGGTGTATATATTGTGTTACTTCTTTGTGTCTGTGACTGTCGGTCATAAAAGTAGAGCTGTGTTAAATGAGGCATGATGTTATTAAAAGAAGGCAAGGTCTGACTGTTTTTGTTTTAATTTTTTGTTATTATGTTCTCTTATGTTTATTTACTCGCTTGTCATCGCCCTGATATCTTTATGCGTTGTGATACTGACAGCAGTTATTAGATAATGTGTACCAGCAGGTTGTGTCTAAAGTAAAAGTATGCCAAAAAATAAATAAACAAATGAATAAAAAATATAGTAGAGCAAGTTGACCTCAGCGGGAGTCTCTTAAAGGATATTTTTGTTGGACTGACCTCACACTACCACACAAGGTGGAACATGCTATTTGCTGTAATTTGTGATTAATTAAAAATGATCTAAACAAAAAAAAAGTTCCCCAAAGCCAAATATAACATCCTTAAATGTCCTGTTTTGTCAGTTTATGGTCATGTAGAAGTAATGAAACCAGAAATTATTCAGATTAAGAAGCTGGAACCAGAGAATTTTGACTTTCTTACTTTAAAATCCACTAAAACCAACTGATCTCTTATTAGATTAGTCAGCAATTTATTTAATAGTTGACAACCACTTCATTAACTGATTAATCATTGTAACTCTAGCTGCTGATATAACTTGTGGCGAATGCTGTGTGTCAACTTTGAACAACAAGAAACTGATGTAACTGATTTGTTTAGTGATTGATTAAATACATTTAACTGTTCATTTATTTACCAAAAACTAGAGAACTAAGTAACTTCCTCACAAAGAATTATTACTATTTATTAGCTTGAATGATTTGAAATATGTTTATTTATGTTATTTAACTTACAATGTATTTATACTGAGAAAACTAGATTGACATGAGGTGCACAACTCCGTCTCCATCAGAAACAATGACATGTAGTAAAAACACAGAACCATGGTTCAAATTAAAACAAGAAGAGATGAAGAGTCTGATAATGTTTGCGTTGCACCTTCTGGAAGTCATTTCATTATAAAGCAGCGACAGCAACATAAAAACATTATAAATAAATCTGGCAAATAAGAGGAATGTCAGAGGTCACAGAGGTCACAGACGAATGAAATTTTAACTTTGCTATTAATCTGTTTGCTTTATTTATGTGGGTGTATTTTTTTCTTTTGGTGTACTTTGCACTGATGTAGTTTGGTTTCAGATGCTTTTGTTTCTGTTGATGTTTTAACATCTTGTAACCAGTTCTCACTCTAATATAGACACAAAGTACATATTTTTGAAAATACAAATTAGAGCTGCAGTTATTAACTGATTAATCAAGTACTTGTCAACTATTGAATTAATCTACAACTAATTTAATCCTGAGGGGAAAATATCAAAATTCTCTGATTCCAGCTTCTTAAAAATGAACATTTTCTGGTTTCTTTACTCCTTTATGACAGTAAACTGAATATCTTTGGTTTCTGGACAGAACAAGACATTTAAGGACGTCGTCTTGGGCTTTGGGAAACACTGATCAACATTTTTCACCGTATTCTGACATTTTAAAGATCAAACAACGAACTGATTAATCAAGAAAATAATCAACAGATTAATCAACAATGAAAATAACAGTTATTTGCAGCCCTGATACAAGTTATATTTTTCATCCACTTGAACACATATAGAATTTGAACCCTCACCATGAGAGTAAACATACATGTACACACAGATATCACAGCACTGCAGAGGTTAAATTTCTAAAACAAAAGTGTAAAAGCTTCGACTCCACCTCCGACCACATCTACAAAACTGTGTCTTTATCCACAGACTAGCACGCGGCTCACTAAACACACCCTGAATCCCACAGATCCATCACTTGCACATTCCCCTCTCGCTGCCACACACCCGTTTGGCTCGTCTGCTGGAGGAGTGTGGAGAGGGATAATTACTATAGCCACAGGGCTGCATTAATCAGCTGGGTGCATTTGTTGGTTTTTATTATGTTCCACTCCCCTCTCTGGGCCACGCCGCCTCAGCCACAGGGACTAGACGGTGCTGGTGGAGGACCGTGGTTGCCCCGCTGCCCGCTCACGCTGGGTTAATAAATGCTATTAGCCTCTATCTCTTGCCTCTTAATTTCTCATTTAACTGAGGACAGTTAAAACAAAACTACACAAGCGGTGGTGTTAATCAGGGACTCGTAGCAGGACTCGGATATCTTGATTGAGAGAGCTGGACTCACACTATGAGGGACAGAAATGTATGCTGGGAGCTCTGGTATAAGGAGTGGACCTATTGATGCGGTGGCAACACATTTATTACAGTGGTGTCTCTGCAGTGACCATAATTATATTAAGATGAGGAGTCTCCAATACTCCAATATTTTACTTTCTTCATGATTTGAAAGAAAAATCTGTTCTTATAAACTCCTGAATTACTTGCACTGGTGTTGTGGTGTATCGTGGCACCACCAGTATCACTTCTTCTCACTGCACCACTCATTATTAAAATGTCCTCAATCATGGTAAGACACTTTGGTTAAATGCAATCGCCAAATGGCATACATTATCCCGAGGACATTTCTCTAACCTGCGTTGCCTCTGTGCTCTATAGTGAAAGCCGTGATTGTGATTCCAGCAACAGCGAATGGTCTCCACTGTGTTTAATCACATTAAATATAAACAAAATCAATTGCGCCGCCATGCTCCAATTTTAAACAGCTCCTTGACACCAGGCGAATCCTCGACGACTTGCCTACGTCACCTGCATAACACAAGCGGGGTCTGGATGGTGTCACCTCTAAAGCAAAGCCAGGTTGTGTCATTGCCATCCAGAAACAGGATCAATACGTTCCTCTCAAGTTCATTCCAATAAGGCAGCTGGCAAAAACGGCCCTCGTGGTGTCAGCTTTTTACAGCTTTATGACGCTTATGCGTACGAAGCAGGCCTGCTGTGTTTAGAGCCTGCAGATGAAACAGCCAGCACCGAGAGAGGTGGGAAACTTTACACGGAAGCTTTGAGTGTCTGCAGACAGACTAAAGGAAACATAATAAGAGAATAATACATTGGGAGCTCTTAATATTAAAGGAACACTTCACCCCCAAATCAAACCAAACCAAATGCATATTTTCCTCTTACCTGTAGTGCTGTTTATCAGTCTAGACTGTTGTGGTGTGAGTCACCACGTGTTGGAGATATCAGCCATAGAGATGTCTGTCTTCTCTCCAACATAATGGGACTAGATGACACTCAGCTCAAAGCGCCAAAAAATGCAATTGAATAAACTCAACAGCAATGTCTCTTCCCAGAAATCGTGAGCTGGTTTCAAGTACAAACTGCCGTAAAACTTCAATTACTAGCCCGGGCTATTATTTGCTTTGATTACTGAACTCAACCGGCGTATATTTGGGACAAGCATCTTTATGGGACAGGCTTTTAATTCCTTTCAGACAAAACTGTTGCTCAGCAAAGATGGGAAATATTATCAAATTGTTTATTTAAACCAGTAAGAATATTACTTTTGTAAAAATTTGTATAACCTATCAATTACGAATCATTCATTTAATCTATATCCAACAGGCAGCGCATCAGAGAGACAGACAGAGAGAGTTACAATGCTCATTTCACGGCACTCGAGGGTATCGGCACACGGCACACAACACCTCTTTATCTTTTATCCTGTGAAAAAAATATTTTCAACTTGGAATTTTTTTTTAGGGACCCTTATGGGCTAAAGGATTAGAGGTTAGATAATAAAGGAATGTACACATCGGACTTCATGACTGCTTCAAAGTTACGGAGTCAGCTTTTTTTTTTTTTATCCTTCTGGTTTACCAAGCCTGTAAATCTGAATGAATTGTTCTTCTGTGCTCATAGCTTCAGTAAAATTAACTAAAGGACTGAACTGTGGGGAATTTAGCCAAACTTAAGATGTGTAGCATCTCCATACTTACAAGAGTTTTAACATTTGTATTTGCATGCGCAATCAGCTTAGCACTTAGCTCAAGCAGGTAGCCGATGGCTCTGTGGGCTTTAAGAGGTTTTATAATTGAAAATCTTCAATAAAAATGAACTCCTTCACAGCGTCAATGTCAGACCTGGTGTCTAACTGAGCGTTTGTTGTCAATACGTGCAGCCACACGTGAGAGAGATATGGCATTTAATTGTATTTTCTTTCTACCAAACAACACTCGCCAACCGTATCACCACGGAGGATTAGGGCTGCAACGGCATAAGATTTTTCACAATATGATAACCATTTCAGAAAATATTGTGGTTTCATGGTATCACTGTAACCTAAAGGTCACTGTATTACAGAATTTATATTACCATCGGTCAGTATGACATTTAAAGGAATGTAAATGGAAGGGTATGTGTTTGGTTGAACAAATGTTTTATTGAAACTTGAAACCATTTTGTTAATGGAAGTATGTGTTAAAAGTCTCCCCTTTGAAAATAACTATCACTGTATACCTTAAAACCAGTATATCGCTGCAACCCTGAGCAGGATAAAGGGTGCATCTCCTCATGGACAAGAAGCTCGTGTTCATGACAGTGTGAGATGTAAACATTAAAGGCGTCCTCCTCAGGTGAGCTGTAACGTCAGCTAGCTTAGCGGTGCTAGGTGAGTTAGCAGTAGATGCACGCGTCCTCCTGCATGATTATTTGGTTGGTGGGTCTAGTCAGGTAGAGAGAAAGCCTCAGTGTCACGTAGATCTCTTTTCTCTCTTTCGTTTTTTTACTATCATCTTCGGATGAATTGTGCCTTTAAAGAGAAAGCATGCAACATATTTTGACACAGATGCTAGCTTCTATTGAAAAATGTGAAAATGCCTCCTAAGAAAATGCATTTAGGAATACTGATATTTATATGAGTAGGTAAACTGATATGTATAGTAACAATTACAACAAACTCTGTGAGAAGAAGTCTGAGAGGAGGAAAAAATTGTATGTTCATTGAATTCGTGTCACGGAGCTGCCAGTTGGGCTCATACCGACTTCAACGCTCAGAACACCCACAGGGCACTAGTAACTCTTCAATTACCAGCCTCACTCTGAGGAACAGTTAACTTAAGTACAAAACTTTCTGTTTCAAATGACTTAAAGTGTGTTTGATAAGGAAATTATCCTCTTTGCTCATCCCAATCCCACGACAAAAGACGCTGTTTCTGTATAAATTACCTCTACAGATGAGAGCATTGTCAAAATACTTAGAGAGCTGCTGGTGTATCTGTGAAACAATAATCATACAAGCATGATTTTGAGGAATCATCAAATTATTCCGACGCATAATTTAAAAAGCTACCGACTCTACACACACACACACACACACACACACATGCAGTTGAAAGCATCATGGTTATGTGAGGGAGGAAAAAAAAATGTCCAGTGGATTTTAAACTGCAGGAGTTGCAGCCTGTTTACACAGTGCTGATGAATATAATACTAAAAACAAACATTTATGTAAAGCAGCCTCCGTTTGGCAGTAAATCTCATTTTGAAGAGAGGCTCGGTATTCCAGACTTGGCTCCCCTAAGATCCAGGGATGACTTTCATTTAGTCTCACCTCTCCATCCAACTGGGGTCACCCCTGTTGGTATAGCAAGCACAGCAGTCACATTGCTCCACCATGCGCGCAGATTGCTTACTAGAACCGCCTGGAACCTTTCATATTTCTCAGTCAGCATTTTTACAGGATAATTTTGGCAGCCTTTAAGGATATCGCTGCCTTAATAGAGGATAAAAATAAACGGGTGGTGGAAGGGCTATATCAGGCCGGTATAATCTTGTATTCTATACTGTGTGGAGCTAAACGTCTGGCTTTGGCTCCATTCAATGAGATTAAACTGCTCCCCAGTTGATTCCAAAAGACCATTTGTCCTATTTTTAAAACTAGAAAGAGCGTTTTGAGCCAAGTAAATCCAAAAAGGCCAGTTAAATTGATTAAAATACTATGGTGTAAATGGCATTATGGAGCAGCTTCTTTGCTCTATATCCCATTGAGCGATTCTGGTCAGCAGATTTCTATAGATAGTTTGTCAGATTCAGTTTGTATTTATACACGTGTGCATACATATACAGGCATTGTGTATGTGTGTGTGCTGTGTGAGCATTCTGGTGTGGCTCTGTGTAGACTGACTTCTGTATAAGAAAGCTTGTCAAAATGTCTCAAAGAAGGAAACAGCTTAATTCAATCAGCGCTGCCGCTTTCAAGACCACGAGGGAGCCGGCTAATGGTGTTAGAAACTTGAAAAGTTGGAAAAAATAAGCTTGAGGAAGTTCTCACTACCTGGGAAAGAAGTCTGTTCCTTGAGGCTTTCCTATACTGTATGATAGTAAAAGCTCCACTCTTCTGGGCCTTGTTGCTTCTCTGTGAGCTCAAATGCTGGATTTTAGTTTGTGCTCCTCCCATGAGGGGCAAAGCTTTGCAGAAGTTAGAGGAGGGTTATATGAAGTTCAGTGGAAATGTTTTTTTTTCCCACTACTCAGCCAACTTTTTTAATAAAAGACAAGAATATGGATCGCGATGTTCTGCAGAAGCATGTTTGGAAGTGAGTGGATGGGGAGTTGGAGAATATACAGGTTTAGTTAAAATGTGAAAAAAGAAACCCCTCTTCTAAATAGGCATCCTGTGGGCATTCCCTTTCAGAATTACGAGAAAGAGACAAATGTTATGCCAGAATCTGGAGAAAACATGACAGTGTGTGTCTGCGGCTGTGCTGTGCAGTGAAAAACTGTGGGTCTATAAGGCATGCACCTCGTTTGTTTTATGCGCCCTTCCCCCTTCTCCGACATTCACCCCCATTAATTCCATGATTGTGTCTTCCTCTCATTTTCTCCCTCGTTATGCATTTAATGTTTCCAATTTGCCGTCATCACAGAAAAACGCCACAAGAAGCTATAAATTCTTTTCTAATTCCAAATAATTAGGATTACACGGACCAGTGGTTTTCAATCAGCGAGATCATCTCAATGATAGATGGTAGGATAACTGGTCATTGCCGAGACATAAATATTGTGTCGTTCAATTAATCTGGTCTAATGAGGTGTCAAAGCTGCCACTCATCCATCAAATACAATTAGGAATAAACACATATGCATGGAGATGGGTAATTAATAATTAGCAAAGCAAAGAAAACAGTATTGGTTTCAGCAGCCACATTCACAGAGCAATTTACCACAGCTCTTTCTTCATTCGATTTTTCAAGTGAGTGAGACAATGCCACATCAAAGGAATTTCAATCAATTTTTACCCGTTTTTCGTGTCTGATGTTTGTCACACTCGCTGCTTCTGCCAAGACACGTGTCACTCTAGAAATGAACCTTAAAGAGGCAGCTCCGCATCTCATCAAAAGACAGTTTAACCTTAAAAAACCCTAATCTGGGTGCCTTTCATCCAAGCACACCACAGCTAGACCTGGAAACAAAGAGTGCTCCTAAAACGTGATGGATAGAGTTCTTTTCTGGACCAAGAAAGAGCAAAACATTTATTCTAGATCTTGGGAATTGGGGACTGTCATCAACAGTTTGTCTTCATCTCTCTCTAAAGCCCACAAGGCTCATTGTCCTAAAAAAAGACATTTCATACAGAGTGTTCATTGTCTTCCATTTTCAGAGGGCAGTCATGCATCCTGACAGAATTAAAGTGCAGTGCTGGGATGAGACCTCCTGTATGAAAATAATAATTTATTCTGCCAAGTTCAAAACATAATGTTCCGGCTGTCAAAAGCTTCCATCAGAGTCTGTCACTAAAAGGTACAAGTGTATGAGACCCTCTCGTATCAGACTCTCAGACAAAAGGTCCTGCTTATTAAAGCCCTCTGTGGCACCAGAGCTGACACCTGTCAAACAGCAGCAGTGGGGTAGTTTCCCTTTGACTCTGTAAATAATTACAAAGCTCCACTTCCAGTCTTTGTCATGTTAGTAAAAGCCTGTGAGGAACACAACACTTGTGGTAATTCAACAACAACAGCTGGCCGCAAATACATTTTGAGTTCATGTATCGGGCAAGTCAAAAAATAGTGAAAGTATCAACAACACATTTACTGACAACATATTCCACTTGTTTTCTGCCAAAATTAAACTTTGTTATAGTTATGTTTAGTCAATGGAAGCAGTTAGTTAAAGCTGGGATAGGCAGAAATTTGGAAAAGGCAAAAAAAAAAAAAAAGTCAGAATTTGAGAATACGCCCTCCTCCTGCAGCTTCCCCCTCTCTGTCCTACGACCACAGGCACATGTACGCTTCATACAGTAACCCCAGAGATTCCCATACATTGATTTATTTTATCTTATTTTATCGTAAAGTTGCGCGCAAATCATTTGTTCAGCCCTCTTCGCCTCAGTCTCTTCGCCTCGCTCTCCACCACCGTGGACTGCTTCCCCGGGAGGAGAGCAGGCAGCAGCTCCAGAGACGGATCTCAGTCGGCAGCTGTGGCAGCTCGAATTCTGCCAGCAGAGACCCCACAGTGCCAGGTTTCACAGCTGGCTGATGGCAAGCGGTAGCGCTGGATCTTACCTGTGTGACGGCAGCAACAGAAAGTTTGCTGATCTGGCGGGGAGTCGAAACTCAAGGCTGTCTAGTCCTCCAGAGCTAGGGCTTGTGCTGGCTAGAATCGGGTTGCTGCAGCCGCTGACTGGGGGTCTGTCTCCGGAGTCGCTGCTTGCATCGCTCCCCAGCAAGATGGGTCTGGAATGGCGATGAGTGAGGCAGAGGACACACTATGATTCAAGGCTCTGGCTAACAATGGCTACATAAACGTAAACTTGAAGCTGCACGTGTGAGCTGTTAGCTCTGGTTAGCAGAAGGCTAAACTATTAACAACAGTTTCTCTCAGGCTCTGACATGCTTAGCTGATATTGACACGTTCATTTCATTTACTGTCAGACTCTCTTTTAGGCTGTTTTTTTTCGTAATTCCGTCTTCCTTATAGGGGCTTGCTACGCAGTGTAGGCAGTTGTTGCCAATGCTGGAATAGCAACTTTCTCAACAGGATTCTTCACCATTGAGTCAGGCTTTCACTGAAGGGACATGCACATGCATCTGCATTTGTATACCAGCTATTAGGAATGCCCTGTCTGAGAAGTGACCTGTGATTGACCAGAGTCTCCCCGCCAGGGGCTAGATTTTCTAAAGACTGAAAACAGAGCCAAAAGGAGGTGCAGGACTCCGGTTTTCTCTCAGTCCACTTAAATTACAATATGCTCAAAGTTTTTTACAAAGGTACACACAGGTTATTATATAAAGTATGAACATGCACTCACGGGCTGAGACAGTAATGGAGCTCACTTATCTGGGTGAAATACCGCGTTTTTGGTCAGTCCCAACAGAGTACAGAGAATTTATGTTTTTATGCAAAACATTATCATACCAGTGACACAGTATAGAACTTATACAGTGTCCAATGCTTCCTCCTAAAAAAGTTGACAGTGTGGCTCTGCAGTGTCCCGGCTGATGGTGGTGGAGACACGTGATTCAACAGAAGTCAGTGGTGTTGTCTTCCTGATGCGAGTCTACATAACAGGCCATAGACACTGAGACACCCCGATGGTTCAGTTCAGCTACAGCAGCAGCAAAGAGGCAATTACCCAGAGGCATCGGGGCGAAAGACAGGAGGAAAATCAATACATAATTTCAGCATTTCAGAGGGTGTTTCCTTCAACTGAACCAATGTCTCAATTTACCGGTGTGAGTTAGTTGTTATTTGATTTAAGCTCCTTTTGTATTTTCACACTGTACAATGAAAATGTCAATAAATAATGATTTACCTATAAATCCTTTACCTGTTGTGGCATATAAAAGACAGCTTCAAGTGGATGAATGCAAATGCAGTTGGAATTTGAATCCACTGAATGTGAGGTCTAGCATTAATAAGAATTGACAGCACACTGCCATGAATTTTGAGTCTGGAAAAAGCTGATTCTAAATTCACAAAAAAAGGTTATGCAGACGCCTCCGTGCATCCTGTGAGTGGCATATTTGGGAGAAATTCACTTCACCTGACCCGGGGTTAAGTGTCTGAGAGGAATTTCATCTCGTCCTAATGGCACAGGAGCGTGTGGTGTAAGTTCACACAAAGTTTACCATCATAATACCATTTTGTACGCTGTCGCACTCCGTTATGCAGGCGGGCAGATGGGCAACCCCTGCGTACCCAGCGCCAAGATGCCATGTTTAAGTGACAGCAGCCAGACACAGAAATGAAACAAATCAATAGTGGCGTCTCTTATGAAGACCAAACCACATGCAGCACAACATGATAATGACCACAAACCCACTCAAGCGTTGAGGCTACCCCCAGAGAGGCGCTTCTTTAAATGAATGTAGGTTAGTGTGATTGACTAATCGCCTACTAAATTAGAAAAGACAATATCATACGGCTTTGTGCTGCTTCTAAGAGCTTTGTCTGCTCTGACTCATAGAAGCACCTATTGCCCATGATGATTGTTAAACATAATGGTACACCTTCTTCCATAACCTGGCAATTATACCGCCTGCAAAAACTTCAGGCATTATCTCCTTACAAAATAGTAAAAGACCCATTTTTAGGATTAGATATAGCTAACTTTTATGTCGTGTATTTGAATATGAAAAGGAGACTGGTTGGGAGTGCAGGGAGCCCAAGGGACCCAAACACAGACTTCCTCTAAAATGTTAATCGTTTGGCTAATTGAAGGTATGTTCTTTGTCGGCTCTGCGTTTTGGAGGGTCCCTTCTATGGACCGAGCGAGCACAAGGTAGCAGGGCTTTCAGATGTTATTGTATTTGACTGCTGCTGCACCGGGGTGCCAGTGGATTTAGGTGCTTTTAAGATAAGTTACGGGGACACGCACGCACACCAGCAGACGTGCGTGGAGAGACACACGCCAACCTGCATGTATACCCACCCACCCACACAGCGACACTCGCGCACACACACACACCAACACATGTACATGCCATCTATTTGCATTTCAAAAGAGCATAATTGCCCAGGGCGGTGGCTGGGGGAGTGTGGCCTCAGGATTCCCCGAGAGCGCCTGTGAAGTTAACGAATCACGAGTCTAGACTCAACCGAAGCTCCTCTTTCATACGAGCATATTCACACCAACATCCTCCTGAGTAATAGGCAGGTAGGGTAGTCACACACCGTTACACAGACAACCCATTTACTCCTTGTTGCAGTTCAGGCGAAAAACCCCTGAAATGATCCTTTTAGTAAAAGATTTTCCATTTTCCCCTTGTTCAAGGATAGTGTCATATTGTTTAAAATGTGGAGCTCATTCATTTGCTGTTTTACACACAAACTGACCGGCACTGTGATTAGACTCACAAAAACAAATGAATTGGGATAAATTAGGTCGAGGTGTTTACATGCTCTGCACATTTACATGCAGCTGGTCAGTGATCAGGATCAGGTATCAGACTTCCCCTCACATTGTTTTAAGGTTGGCTTTGGCTTATTAAATAATGCTTGTATGGATTCTGAATTTTTAAAAAAGTCCAACATTCAGCTGTGGAAACAGACCTACTGAGACCTATTTATTTTGGTTTCAGTGTCAGTGTAATAATTCTGTAAACAGCAACATATGTAATGCTGTCAAAATGATAATTTCCTTGTTCTGTATCTTTGTCACAGACACTATATTAACCCCTTTGGAAACTAAGTTTAGTGTACGGCCGAGAAATCAATTTACTTACAATCAGAGCTCTGTCAACCAGGTTTGTCTTTATCTTCAGAGACAGAGACCCTGAGCGTGTCTTGAATCAGATGCTTTTGTACTTCACACAAAATATTTTCAGTGCACAAATCAGCTGCGTGCGTTCACATTGCATAGTATAAGGAAATGCAGTGTACCACTGGCGCACTCAAAACAGTCCAAAGTTGAGTGTGGAGTGATGGACACTTCTCAGCCTTAATGGTCGCCATCTTCTCAACTTTAACATGGCAGCTGAGGACAACAAGGAGCCTGTTAGTTATACATGTACTAATACTGATGTCGAATAGAAACCGTCAGTAATCTTTGTTGGGTCTGCAATGATTTGGTAACATGAACAATGATAACTTGACACTAGCGAACGTGCTCCCAGCTACAGCGGCACATTTTTATCAGCATTGCTTTATGGAAGGAGTTGGCATAAGTTTGGTTTATGTGTGGGCGGTGATAGCAAGCAAATGTTGGCAATAATGCTTAGTACACCACGCAGAAAGTACATAGTGTACTACACTGATGTGTACTAACGGAAGTATATAATTTGAGACACTGTCAGTTTACACTTGATCTTAAAATGTGTTTTGGTGGGGCGTCTGTGGTTTAGTGGTAGAGCAGGCGCCCCATGTACATGGCTGTTGCCGCAGCGGCCTGGGTTCGAGTCCAGCCTGTGGCCCTTTGCTGCATGTCACCCCCCTCTCTCTCTCTCCCCTTCAAACTTACCTGTCCTGTCTATTGAAGGCAAAATGCTTAATTTTCCTTTTACGGCCTCGAAAGGGAGTGTTTACTCTGTAAGAATATGATTAAATCATGGATGTATTATTGAAGTGGATACTGGACCACCTATTTAGTCCAGTGAGAACTGCTTGCATGTCATGTACAGCAAAAAAGCTTCTAGTTTCCGGATTACTTCTGGAGTTACTGTATGCGTCCCACTTAATATGTGCAATAGTGTTAAACCCATCAACCATGGCTCAACCAAGGGTTAGAAAAAGAGAAAACTGTTTTACTAATCAGGGGCTGTATTGTTTGATTCTGCAGATGCAGCAGTTTGTAAGAAGATTTTGCATTAAAACGGTAATTAGCACAATTGTTCATTCATGTGTCCTTTATATTATCTTTTAGTTTTTATTCCTTGACAAACAATGGTTCGTTTTAGTTGTTTTCATTGCGAAAATAGGTCATCAACAAATATTTTTAGTCACAGTTTTTGATGAAATTTACACTGCGCTGCATTAATGCAAAAGGCTAATAAAACACATCATCACATCATCATCATCATCAAACAGACAGCACGTTTTGCTTCGTATCAATGTATAGGGATGTTTCTTACACATCAGATAGCCTCTCACATTCTGTCCAGACTCGTGGCAGTCCAGTGGGGACGGTCAGGGAATGATAGAGGAAGCTGAGGTGATGCTGAGTCTGGTACTACACGGACTACAGTCAACTGAAAGGTAAGCTGCCTCGTTGCTGGAAAGACTGATGGCCTGGCAGAAGTGTTATTTGTCTTGTATTGCTGGGTGAGCCCTCACGTCCACTCAGGAAGAGATGAAAGAGGGACGGACGGTCTGTCTGGGAGAAGTGCTAGCAATGTGGTGGAGGACAATCTGTCACCAGCAGTCATCACTTAACTGAGCCCAGAGCTGCACCACTCACTCAATGAGAACCTCACCAGACTTAAATGGGAGCGCTGGGCAGAGCCAGGAAGAGACATGATTAAAAATATGCATGAAATGAAATGAAATGCAAATCCTTCACCCTTTTACGTTAGTACTGAGCTCAAAAATCTGAATGTGGGACAACAGACACAATTTGACAAAAAAGGAATTGCGAGTGTACAAAAATAGGACAACGAATATTCAAGATGATGAACAACATTTCACTCTTATTCTTCCTTTTTCACAAATATTTTCGAGGCTTTTCATCCCACGCTAACACCCGCGCGTTTCTCAAACTAACACAAACACACTTTAGTATCTAATAGGAGCTGGCACTGCATGTGGAGGTGAAGGACGTGCGGAGGGGCCGCCCTGTCTCATGACACAATAAATGACTGTGATCCAGGTTCCAGCAAAAACAAGGACTGCTTTTCAATTCCACCTCTTTTACCCGGATGAATGATGAACCCTAGGTAAGAGGTGCAGTGTTGTGGTATTAATATACATCAGGGGCCAGAGCGCCACACTAAATCAGGAGCCCCAGTGCATTTGTTATTCTAATGACAAGCAATAGCCATGCTCGGGCTGTGTGGAGTCCGCAGATCCTAAACTGGGAGAGGACTAAACTAAAAAGACTGAAAGTAAAAATAAGGAAAAAAATTTAAGGAGGAATGACTTCATGACTGAGACTTAACAGTGATGTTTTTAAAAGGCTTTTCTTTTAAGTATTAAAAGGTCCAGTGTGTAGGATTTAAGGGGAGATATATTGGCAAATAGATGGAATATAAGTGTGTTTTCTTTAGTGTATAATCACCTAAAAATATGAATTGTTGTGTCATCGTTGCGTTAGAATGAGCTGTTTGTATCTACATAGGGAGCTGGTCCTCGTCTATTGTGTCCGCAATGTTTCTACAGTAGCCCAGGATGGACAAACTTGCTCTAAATAGGGGCCTTTTGTGTTTTTTGCATCAGACACCGTAGTTAGCAGCCTCTCCGCAACCAGCAGGGTTGCATAAACACTAATATCTTAAAGAAAAATTGCTTTTTTCAGTGTTTATACTGGTTAAATTGCTGAGTCTGTTTGTTTTGAAGAAGAAAAGAAGAAGAAGAAGAAATCCTGACCGAAAGTTCATGCTTGGCACATGGGAAAAGTTTCAGCTGGTTGCAATCTGCAATCCTTGCCTCTAGATCCTACACACTGTTCTTTTAACATGGTCAGATGCACTGATTTATTCGCCAAATGTCCGTCAATATTCAGCCTATTGAAGCGAGGGCAGTGGCCCATGTTTTCCTGCTGTGTCACATCAATTTTGCGCAGGCTAAAAAGCAGAGCCCAATGCTAACTTTGTCCCAGTGTTGTGTTCAAGACTGTTTCCTTGTCGATATGTGTTTCTTTCTTCCTAAAACTGCACCAAACCTTATCCGTACCCCTTACCACCAAGAGGGGCACTACGCATTAACAGTAGGGGTGGGAATCACCAGAGGATCAACGATACAATATTATCACGATACTTAATTCACAATATAATATTATTGCGATTTTAAATATGCTGCCATATGTTAAATATTGTGATAAAATATACTGCGATATATTGCCATTTATTTCCTTTTTTCAACTGTAAATTATGTCCTCAAAGAAAAACTTTGTCAACATCCATTTAATTTAATAAGGTAAAGTTTTCAGTCTGTTCACCTCACCTCAACCATTTTTTTGTGTCACGATACGATACTGCCACACAAAAATATCACAATACTATGATATGCCCCTAATTGACAGGAGGTAAATACTTTTTGACCGGGTAACAGACTTCGAAACAACACCAGCGTCCTGGTGACAATAGAAAACATGTTTGAGATGAACATTTGGGGAAAAATGATGCAGTAAACCCAATATCGATGCATCAGGGGACACACCATATCTTTTCCCTGATAGCACTACATTGTGAAAAACAAATCTGTGCTGATATTGCAGGGAGAGAGCTAGTTACCATTAGCTGATAGCAGGCTGTGGACGGAACTAATGCTGCATTTAAATGGAGTCGTGTTTACTGTGTTCGCAAGAAGAGTCAATATAAATGTCCCCCTCTTGTGATATTCAAAATCTCGTACGTGGAAACTTTCCGATGGCAGTTCACGACTTTGTGTACATGGCTTCTCGTGTCGTAAACACAAGCTCACGAATTCCATTTAAAGGACACATAACCGCTTACATAGGCTGCGCTGAGGTACATTTTGATGTGATCAAGCTCTATTCAGTAATTATAATGTTATCATAATGTGCTTAAATGTAGGCTTGTAAATACAGTAGTTTGACGCAGATATTTGTTTATGTTCTCACAGCAATATAGAACAGATATTATAAAGGGAATTGTGATGTATTATATATGCATGTGAAACATCTGTTGAAAAAAATGTTTTTCATGTGAAAGCTAATATTAATATTAATATTTTAATAAAGGGTTGAATGACTAAAACATTTAAGTTATTTTTTATATTGTAGATTTCTTTGTTTCCCTGGCCCAAAAAGGGGAATAAATATACAATATACAATAAAAATATACAACAACATTGGTATTGGCATCGGTATTAGCCCAGAATTTAAAAACTGATGCTTCCCTACCGATAGGGGCTCATGTACCATGTTAGAAAAAATGTTACTCTAATCTAAACAAATAATACACAGAAGCAATCTCTCTGAGTGCTAACATTAAACATGTAACCCAGATAAAGCCACATTTCAATCAATGCAAGCCACTTTTTAAAATCACATTAAAGGCTCTCTACTTCAAATCACTTTTATTCATCTCCGAGGTGTTTTAACCAACAGCTGCTCGTCTGACCCGACGGATCATAAATCAGCTTTCGGGAGAAGATCGAGTGAAAAGGAGAAGAGAAGACGGACGATTCTGGTGAACTCTCCGGATTGAATAATCAATACTGACAAAAATAAATGGCTCGACTATTTATCAAAGTCTGTGGTCAGCGCTATAGCAGAATTCCTGTAATGTATATTTCATACACTTTTATACTCATTGATTACCTGCCCTGTAGTTTGTAAATTACGTGTATATTGATCTGCTCATCATACAGTTGTGGCTTTTACTGTCGGCCATTTGTGCCGCTGATAAAGAGATCAGGATTGAACTCTGTAAAATAAATCTTGAGCTATTTTCTGCCAATATCACAAGGAAGTATGGGGTAAAATAATGTAGTTATATTAAGTTTTAGTGTCTTGTGTAGAATATTACCAACAGCACATCACTGTTAGATTACTTAGGTAATTGTTTTTCTTGTTTGAAGCATTAAAAGAGGCGTACAAATCTCAGAAAACCGGTAATTATTTATGGGAAAAACTGCTGAAAATAGTTGCACATGATAATAAAAATGCAGGTTTATCATACCACTGTTTGATCACTGGTTGTCTCTTAATTTCTACTGACTCTGCTAGACAAAAAAGAGCACTTCCTGCAGCATCACAAGGTGATTCCTGCTCCTGAAGTCAAAAAATATTGATTACAGGTGATAAATCAAACACAAAGTGGAGAAATACCAGTCAGAACTACCATTTATTCTCATTATCTGAGCTTATGTGTTTATTCCACGGGGAGATTGAAGTCAAAAGATGACCAGGAGTGTCCCAGTGAAACCGAACAGATTACATGAGAGAGGGTGAGTTAGGGTGGGAGGGAAAGAGGCAAGCTTTGGATCGATGGCGCCAGATCAATGATCAATAGGCCGCTCTCACCAATACACTTCCTGCTGACGCTCGGAGCTCTGGTTACACAGATGAAAATGGGTGGGCAGGGCCAGAGTGTGATGATGATTTATGTTAGCGGGGCAGATGTTTCATTTTGGAGAGAGACTGTCTGATAGACGTGCCTGAATGTCACCGCCTGGACAGCCAGTATTTCCACAGCGATGCACCAGTGCTGGTCTGCAGGTGATAAAAAGACCCACTGGTGCAAATCATGACTTCCAGAAAATGGAACCAACTATTTTAAAGTAGTCAACAGTTAAGGAGAAGAGAAAAAAGCCTTTAGAGAACTGCCAAAATGAAATAAAGGAAATTTGTCATCCAAAATCCAACACAATTCATCACTTTAATGCGGAATTGGACACCAGAGAGGTTGGAAATCTGACAGAAAGGAAGAAGAAGAAGTATTTAAAGGCTTAGTTTGGTCCGTCTAACAAGTAATGGCGAGTCATTTTTAATATTTAAGCCAAAGTGTGCCGATCGCAGGCCAAAATCTCTTCTCCACAGACAGGAGGATGCAGTAACCGAACGGGGAAGAGAGCAAAAAAGATCTAAATCAATATCAAACTGGCCGGGCAACCAAGAACAAGGCAATAGATCATTTCCCCGCAGTAACATGGATGATATTTTATCGTTATAGATTACAAATATACTGGAGAATCTTCATCACAGTTTATGTTATAGTATTTCTCCACCGTAGAGGATTTTTGTCTTGGAGGAAGTGAAAATGTGGCGGTGTTGGACAAGATTTAAGATGAAACACATCAATCTGATATTGACCCAAGACCAGACACATTTCTTCAGTCTGACGCTGAACTTTACAGGACTGTATTAAAACTCACAGCACCCATGAAAGACATGGAAGTTCAAAGTACAGTGAAATAAGAAAATAGATTGCCTTTTTTCTTTTTTGAGAGCTAATTTGATTTAGTATTGAGATGATACACTGATCACATATGATCTAGGATGTTCCTTGAAAGGGAGTAAAGGAAACAGCACAAGCAAAAAAGGGGAAGAAGTGTTCTTCTGTTCAATCAGATACAGTATTGCAGGTGTCCATCTTTGTACAAATGTCCTTTTTCATTTGTAATTGTGCCGTAATTTCTTCCCTTACGTATACCTGTCTCAGTTTCCTAGTCCACTGTTTTTAAGTGGGTGGTTGAATGACAACTGTACGCATTTTACAGTGTCACCAGTGGCTAAAAGCAAACACTGTATGCTCAAAAACCAAATGGTCACTTCACTTAAGATAAAAACTGAAATATTACTTAGTCAGAAAGCTGCTACGTGACTTTGGTGCTCTGTAATAAAGTCATATGTGTTTGTTAGCCTAGCATCGCCAGGCCAATTTGCAAATGCCAGTTAGTCTAAATCTCTCAATTTTCCAAGGTGAGTGAAAAAGAGAGGGGATGACATACACCAGATGAGCTTCAGGGTGCCCTGACACACTGTTTATATTTATTTCTGTTGCTTGCTTTGAAAGCACCACAATGGATGAGAAATAGCTGAATTGTGAAGCTGAAATGAAGAGTAATATACACAACAACTCTTTACTTAATTACAAAAAGTTAAATAAGGTGTCTGCTGGCAGGAGGCAAATCGCCAAGGAGCTTAAAGTTTCTGGTAAATGACCATTTCCATTGCTTATAACAACCTACTTAATGTTGGCTATGTCGTATGTCATAAAAAGTACAAACACTGGAAGAGAGCGAGTACTCACCCATCTTTTAAGTTGTAACATCTCAGACCTGATCTCAAGCACACAGCCGTAACAGTATTATCAATTGTTTTTAAGCTCAGTAACTTTCATAGAAAGTTATTTAAGTTTGAACGGCAGGATGTTCAGAGTGACAGTGGCATTTACTTGATATAGGAAACAAGCTAACTGCGCTAACAACAGATTGGAAATGTGCAACATGTTTTTGCCAACACTAGATAATAAAAAAAGCCAGAGACTGTTCTATTAAGTTGCTTGAGAGAAGATAAAGTTATCTCAGAGCCTTATGGTATGAGGAGTAGCGTTAAAGTCAAGAGTGCTTAGTCTGCAGCAAAATCTGGGGACCAAAATGTCCCCAGAAGTACACTGCACAGCACACTGACTAGAAGGAAAAAAAAACAAACTACTGTTCAACTTGAAGCAATCTCAGTCAACTGAGAGGTCTCCAACTGCCCTAGATCAGCTCGGCCCTCGGCCTGGTCGGCTGGAAATCTGTTGGAAACGGGAGGGAGAACAAAAGCATCTGCCAGAGCAAATAAAACAGAGCCTGCAGATTCGTCTGGTTCCCAGGCTACTGTTTTGCAGCACTGATGTTATTTGTGTCACTACAGCGAGTGCATGACACCAATTCACGCAAGTGTAGCTTATGTCACCTAATGTCTCGCACAACAAAACACTCTGTTTCCTGGTTTACAAGGTTACAGTAACAAAATGAAGCAACAGTAAATAAATTCACAACACTTCCCGTACTTTTCTCACATTGCTGCAAACACTCACACACACACACACACAGACACACACACACACAGACAAAGATGATCATGTATCACAGGTGCACACAGATGAGGGCCTGGTTTCGACCTGTCAGTCACCCATGCCTCTCACAGCCAAGGTCTAGTGACAACTGTTAAATCAGAGCACGCCTTCATCCCTGCCATGGCTAATGCTGTTAACTGTAGTGCAGCATCTCAGCTAACACATCCTGGGTATCTCTAATTACCCCAATGAGTCCCGCTCCCCCTTCTGCCCACATGGTGCCCATCTCCACGTTATGGTGGGAGAACAGGCCAGACGACAGCGTAAAGGACCACATGCCATCACTGAACAGTTTCTATCCCTTGTCAATTTCACAGTAAAGTGCTAAACGCTCCTCCTGAGCTCTGGTCTCTAACCTCTGTGCTTCAGGAACGAGGATGCAGCTCAATAAAGATGTGACTTACCCCCCCTTCCTCCAGATCCCACCTGAAGTTACCCCTTGCAACTGTGTCCACCCGGCTCTTAGCCGTGGTAAATTGGGTTAACGCTCACTAAGTGTCCCATCGTTAGCGTTGTTAATTGACTACTGCGTGTGATAATTAACAGGGAGCGGACTGCCTACCTCGCTAATCTTATTTAGGTCATTTGCATTTAAAATGGTTTTGGTCTCTCTGGCAAGTTGAAAAAAAAAAAAAACACGCTCTTGGAAATCATGCTTGATGGGCGAGTCGGGCTGAACAGCCACTTAACATAAAAGCCTGTGAAATTGGGGTTGATGCATTTTGTGTGAAATGCTGCGATCCAGGACTGTACTTTTTGAACTGCTGTCTTCACAGAGAAGACACTTCTGATTTTAATATAAAAGAGATGAATGATAACAGCATCAGACTCATCTAAAGTTGCACTAACTGGATCTGCGCGGCCGTGTTTACCAAAGGCATGCTGTCCCATAAAAGTTCATCACATCCCCATTTCTCTTACTAACTCGTGTTGTGAACTCTTAATGTATGAAGGTTGATTTTGTTGTCGTGCTGTGATACCTCCAGATGAATGTTTCCTTTGTTGAAGCACCTTCTGTCCTATTTTGGCAATGACATGAGCGCTCGGTAGCTACAGGGGAGACACACGACTGAGCACTCCTCCTGATTCACAGAAGCATTAACACAGCACATTAGCTCTGCGGAGTAGTGGGAATGAAAGATGGGCTAACACCGCTGCCCCAGGCAAAGTGAAGACGTACACTAAAGCCAGCTGCCATCTATTATGGATAGCCAGTGCCGACCCCCACTGTTGGTGTTACGGGGGTGACAGTGCTGTCCTTGCCGAGGCGTTGACCTTCCTTGGTGGGGAGAGGGCGCTGGGCAGATTAAAAGTGGACTGGCTCACCGTGCAGTCCAGGCGTGCCCCTGATGTTCTGCCCAGATGGTAACCACACACACTCTTGAACACACACAAGTAAATACATACACACACACACACATTCTGCTGCATCCTGGGATGGCAGATGTGGGGTACGAACACAGCCACTCCTCAGGGCGCTCAGCCTTCGGAGTCTATACACTCTACGTTTTTTTCCACCCACTCACAGTGCAACATGTGCGCACACGCACACACACGCACACACACACACACACACACACACACACTGCATGCAGTCCTCAGAGGTCTAACCAACCCTCACCTCCTCCACCCTCCTTCTGAGTGTTTCTCCATCACTTAATTCTGGCTGTATGTATGTGAATCATCCATCACTCACTCAATCAGTCCATTGAATTTCATTTAGTGCGGTGTTACACAGGGCATGTGATTGATTCACTGGTACCTTTTCACTGAAGCTTGAATGACACACAATGCTGGTTTGTAGATGCGTGCACACACACACACACACACACACACACACACACACACACACACACACACACACACACACACACACACACACACACACACACACACACACACACATATCGCTTGCTTATACGCTGCTGCACTGGGTCTCCATTGCCAGGGGGGAGAGTTGGGTGCCCATGCTGCCAAAGAAGACCCCTGTGAGATTTACTCAAGGTCGCCATGTCCAGCTGGCTGTGCCAACATCTGTTCAGAATGGCCTCAAGACTGGCATGAGAGCGGCCGGTCTACGCTGCTTGACCTTGGACCAACGGCCACATTTGGAAAAATAAATGTTACTGCAGTTACTGCTGTCTGACGCTGCATACAGTCCAAAACATGATTATTTTTCTTTATTTTTTAAATCATTGATTCTTATGAAATTATTGACTGTAATGGAAGCCTACAATTTCTTTACGTTAAAGAAATCCTCAAGAGCTTCGGTTATAGTAGAGCTATATAGATAAATCGTCCAGGCTGATACTAGCTTATTACAAATACGTCTGTATCAGTGTTTACTAGGAGTGGGAGATATGTCCAAAATGTTCTATCACTGTATATGTAATTGTATATCACAGTAATGGTATATGTTAACATAAAGTAACTGTTCTGTTTATTTAATTAAAAGGAGCAGTGTGTAGGATTTAGTGGCATGTAGCAGTGAGGATTGCATGTGCCATGTTGAACTCCCGGTTAGGATTCCCCCAGTATTTATTGTGCAGGAGATTTTTACCAGGAGCCCAATTATCTGAAACACTGAATAAAGCAATTCTTACGTCACAAATCAGTGTTTCTCTGATGCTTCTTGGCTCATCGCAAATGGACAATTCTTAAATTCAGGTGATTATACATAAAATAAAACTAGTCATGATATTATATTCCATTTCTGCCAATATATCCCCCTAAATCCTACACACTGTAGCTTTCAGAAGTTTTTTAAAAATAACCATACCACACTTTATTGCTTTTGATTATCTCCTTTTGTTTTTCATTTGAATGTTTTTTTTTTTTAGCGCCTTACTCATATGATGCAAGACGCAGCTGGCCCCCAGGTATTTTCACATTATCTAATCGGGCACCCCTGGTTTATATCTTCATAGTGCCCAAAATTGTCATATTGCAATTTTGTCAGTGGCCCTTAATGTCCACATATTACACGATGGGTATCCTTCTGCATCTGATCTGCTGTTGACTTTCCAGGCTGCACTACCAACACTGGGATGCCAACAAAAGCACATGGTTAGGTTTAGAAAAAAACATCTTGGTTTAACACCATGCTCCAGGGTTTGTTGGACCCATCCACCTCTGTTCTCAACATTTCAATCTGAAGCCGTCCAGTGGCATATCATACCAACGCAAAAGGTTACATCCGGCCGGGTTACATGCTGACACCGCCTGGCCGTGTATCATACCAAGGCGAAAAGTAACTTTTGGCATCTGATGTCTGACAAAGTGGCAGTTTTTTAACTACTTGGAAATAAGAAAGGGCTGAAATGCTGAACAAAATTTGAAGTAATTAAAAAACTGTGTCTCCCTTACATAGTCTGTTCATCCAAAAATCCAAAAATATATATCAGTATCTCCCTCATAAAGCCAGTATCACTTTGGCAATATCTTACAGACTACATTTCTGAAATGTGGTAAAAATGCAGATTAAAATGAACAAGACAAAATAAGAAAATCATGCAACTAATGGCTGAGTAAAGTTATAAGATTAAAACACCTAGTTAGGCAACTTCAGCCTATTTTTGTTGTTTAAATCTTAACTACCGTGCACCAAAGATCAACTCTAAATCAAATGCGATGTCAAGATTGGAAGTGAAGTTTACCATTCAGGAAGAGAGAGTTCCTTCTGAGTTAAGGACTCAGTTAGGAAAAAGAGAAAATTACAACACCAGTAATGTTCAGTCTTTACATTAAACACACAGGTCTAGAAAAACGAAGCCAGAGAGTACAGGTGAGTATCATCTGCATAACAGGAGAATAATTACTGTAATCGCAGTCTGTAGGAATTTGAAAATTTAATTACACAAAACATGACTCTGAAAACAGAGACAGTCCAAGTATCTTTTTTTCTTTGATTTCAGCCCCATTAACAGGTTTGATCATGATAATTCACAGCTTTAAATAGACGGTAAGAGGTTAAACACTTAAATTAGTCTCCACATTATACCACAAACAAAATGTTTTTATTCTTCTGTCAAGGGTCTTTTCAAATACTACTTTAACCAAATATTTCCTACATCATCATCTGTACGTTTGAGTTTGATCTCTCATCACGCTTCATGACAGCAAGTTCCTGAAAGGCAAACGGCATTTATTCACGGCTGCATCGGTATGTGCAGTGTTAGTGGACAGAAAAATGATTGACCGCTACCAACACTTTCCTTGTTTTAATTCTTCATGGAGGTTGTTCTCTGCCAGCAAGGCTATCGATTTTTCTATCAAATACGAAAACCGGCATTGTGGAGAGGCCGCAGAGGTCAGTGTGAATTAGAGCAGAGGTGTGTGTGTGTGTGTGTGCGTGTGTTTGTGTGTGTATGAGGGCGTCCCCTCCTCCTCCCCTACATCCTCATTGTCACTCCCCAAAGGCCTCTCTGTTAAATTGGCTGACAGATAATAAGATCATACAGGAGAGTACAGACACAGAGACCTTTGTCCCACAATCCAACAGTCTTACTTCTGGTAAAGCTGCATCAGATTTTAAATGAGACTTCCCGAGATTAAGTGGTTTTCTTTGAACTGGAACAGGACTCATTCTGGTAAAAACTATTTTGTCGATACACCATTTGATCATGTTCAGGGAATCATAACTTTGATTTTATAAATCATTTTAAAAAGCAGCTGATGGATGTGATGGCAAACACACAGAGTACAGTGTTAGTGCAGGACAACATTCAACTTTAACAGCTGATCTTTTGATTTTTAGTGACAAGGTTTTCACATTTAAGCTCATTCTCATTCCCAGGTTGTCAAATACCCACGCTCTGTCACCACCCTCGGCGTAGGATAGACCCCAAAGGCACCCTTTAGCGTGTTTATGAGATGCAACTGGCTTTCAACTAACTCCAATGTAAACCCATCCACGGCAATACTTGTCCCTGAGAGAAATGTGGTATAAAAAAATCACAAAGTCCACATAGTTGTGGGAGCGAGGGCAGACAGATGGGTCAAACAAAGCAAGACTGCAGAGACCACAGTTAGTGTCCAGCAAGAAACCAAAAGTCAGTGTTGTTTTACTGTAACATTAAGCAATATACTGGGTTGTCAAGCACTGACCTCACTTACATTCTACAACGTCTGTGTAAAAGGGACAGCCGTTGGGACAGCACCATGGATGGGATGTTTTGATGACGTTTTATGTATGTGAACCTTCACCGGAAGATTTAATAAGGCCACCGACAGCAGTTAGCAGAACAGCAATCTAAAATGTTCGCGTGAGCATGTGCGCCTTACCCTCTGAGCAGAGGACGAAATCAGCCGCCATATAACAGGGACAGTTAATTATTGTTATTGCCATGTTATGTTATTGTTATTGTTTATAAAGTGCTGCCAATGTGTATCACACTAGAGGCCAGCACTGTTCTATTAAGCCCAGCCCATTAAGCCCAGTTCAGACCAATGATTCCCAACGAGACAAAAGTGTTTTAGAACGTTGCAGAGACTGAACTGGCCAGTCTCAAACCGGCTGATGGTGTCACCTGCAATTCCGCTGGTCAAACCGCCGACGGCTGGTTTTAGAACGTAAAGCACGTCACCTGTTTCTACAATCAGCTTGTAGTGAAGTCTGCTGGTCAAGTCAAAATGACCATAGACGGAGTGTTCGCTTGCTGCGTCACTATCCTCATTCATATTTTAAGAAGCTACAAATTATATTCAGCCACAAAATAAATCTGTAAAAGCTGGAAATCAGAACAGAAGTACAGGGAGTTGTTACGTAGAGATGATACACCATCTCATCTAGTTGCATTGGTGTGAACCAGCCGGTTTTTAGAACACTGCAGAAGCACGTTTTAACTCATCTTGTCGCGAATCTTTGGTCTGAACTGAGCTTAATGGGAACAACAATTTCGGAAATTGGTCTAGTATTAAGACAGAGTGCTGCGACCGCCATCCACAAATAAGAATGCAGTGTCAACACTCTGGACATGTGCACACTGTATATTTACATCCACTAAAAGTGCTTGTTTTTGTCACTGACAGGATCAGATTGTTGTTATAAGTGTTTGACAACATTATGGAATGGATGACTAAGAGGATAGACACTAAAGGGTGCCCTGTGCGTCTTTATCACATGCCGAGGGGTGTGACAAAGCGTTGGAATTAGATGACCTGGGAATGACAATGGGTTGGGCATTTCTAATATGCTGAAAACTTCTCACCACATGGTGAAATTGACACATGCTTAAAATTAAAAGGTGTAAAACTGTCTATTGAACTCTACTCAGTTACAAATAATGAAAGGTGAAAAGTGACAGGTGCTATGTAAATAAAGTTTTATCATTATAAATAATGGTGGTAAATGTATAGTTTGCCATCCATCATTAAAATTAAAAGGACCGTTATCTATTGTTTTGACGCTGTTTTCAGTCTGGACGGCGAGTGTGAGAATAAACACTTGAAATGTTTGTGTGGAAAAGAAACACTTGACATGAAACAGCATTGTGAAATGTGTCTGCATTAGTCAAACTCTTACTCATCTGTTTCTGTTCCCAGTATTTATACTAGCTGCTTTTTCTCATTATCTCCAAATCTCTCTGCTAAAATCCCAAATGGGCCGATTCTATTCAACTGCTATCTGCTTTACATTTATCTATAGTATTCATATTGAGATGTGCAGCTCCCCTCTCCCCCCAAAACACCCCTCAATACATCCCCATAGCGTGTCCTCGGGCCTTCTGCCCCAAGGGCTCATGGGATACGAATACTCCCTGGGGCTGCTGTTTTCACAGCCTGTGAGAGAAGCACTCGAGAGAGAGGAGGAGAGAGAACAGGAGAGAGGCGGCAGCAGCATTTCTCTGTTTGCTTGATGTCACTATAATGGAAATATGCATAAGTGAGAAAAGGCATAGTGGGCCTTTGGGGCCCAAGAAGTACAAATATTTTAATAACAAACACTTTCAGTGTTTGCCTCCTGTAACGGCACCTGGGTATTATTTCACATTGAATGCAGTCAGTCAGCGCCGAACTCTGTATGCATAAAGATATAGATGTTTTCTTCTTTTACTGGAAGTGATTTTCATGCTGTGGAAAGTTTTCCCGGTGATATGTCCTTTGGAGAACTGTCATTAATCAAAAGTCAAAGTCACCTCAGATCTCACATTAGAATAGACCAGTTTAGCTGCGGCTGAAATTGCAGCTGACCCCTCATGCCCTGAGCACTTATTCAAAATCAGCAACACGGCCATAGGGGGCTAAAACAACTAAATTGAGTGAGGTTGCAAGAAGCTGGTAAGACTACTGAGGGAAAATACCCAATAAAGCAATGCCAACTGGCAGCCTCAAGGGTTTCCTTCAGCTTTCTAATGTCCTGATGGGTGACTTATAGCTTTGTATACGCTATAAATGTAAATGACAAAGGTTATTCTGCAGAGAATAGCGAAAAAAAAAGAACAAAAATGGTGTTCATGCCAAAATAGTAACCAATGTCCAGTGCAAAGGTGCCTGTGGTCAAAAATAGGACTGAAAAGCATCTGACAAAAGGTGGCAACAAGGTGAAGCTGCTCCTGGCATCGAAGCAACAAACCCAAACTACGACTATCAGAAATAAAATAAAAAAACTGTCACGTACAATTATAATAAGGGACCTGTGCTCCATGGTCTGATCCAAACTCCTTCATATCCACACACCCGCCTGTACTCAGATCCTTTTCTGCAATCCAACCCACTTCAACATCTGCCTGCTTCACTACCACAGGGTCTCGAGCTTTTAGCGGTTCTGCCCTCCGCCTTTGGAGCTCTCTCCCATAAGATGTTCGCAATATTGATTCTCTCTCAAATCCCTTCTGAAAACACACCTTTTCAAGCTGGCGTATTTTAATCTAATGGTGACACACACATCGAGATTTGCTCTGCTGATGACTTTATGATAATGACTTTAAACTAGTTGTTAGAGCTATGATTTTTGATTATTATTTTATTTAAATTATTACTGTAAATTACTGATTTGTTTGATTTTATGATGCATGTGTTCATCACAGCTTGTGTCTTTTTTTGATGTGTCTTGCAGCTATAAATAAAATGCATTATTAATCTTATTTTACATTATAATTGTTGAACTTCAGTCTACTCTACTGCTACTAAAGTTAAGAGTAAATTCAGTGCGCTGTTGGTACCAGGAGTGTTTAATATCCACTGGCTCATTTTAAAATAGTCACACCATCACTTATTTAAGAGAACAAGTTTCATCAAAACTTCTTTATAAGAGCCACAGTGTCTCTATTACACTGCAGCAAATATGCTGCTGGTTTTATAAATAGCCGATGATACAGAAAACACACACATGCAGCGCATCAAAGGGGAAAAACGGCCCACTGCAGAAACCCCTGCAGCTTGTATCAGTGTGTATTTGCAGCCTGTTTTAGTGTATTTGCATTTCCTTTTTTGTTATTATTGTCTTGAATCTTTTTGAATGTTTGTTAGTCCTAAATTTGATTTTTTCTTTAAGTCACAAACAATTAAAGGCCTCGATATTAGTGGACATCTGTGTCTGTGCTCAGTGTATCTGAGGCTGGTAAAAAAGAAAATACAGACACCCCGTTCGGCTGAACAAGTCAGACTCCCTTCTCGGATTTTCATAATGAGCTGTCAGTCATTTCTCAGTGCCCAACAACTTTCATCTGCCCTGATTCCTCCCAACCTCCCCCATTTATCACTCCTTTCTCTCTTCTGCGACGCACTCCTCCGACGCCCCATGTCGTTTATCACGTCCGGTGGAATAGAGTTTCTCCAGCTGTCAATTTAGGAAATGGAGTGACGAGCAGGACCCCTGGGACCCCACACTAATCTCAGACTGCGACGTTACGGAAAATGATGTACATCTCCAGTAGCCAGTTGCGCTCGCGTCTGTGGGAGCACATGTGTACATCAATTACCTGTCCTCACCCAAAATTCATCCTGTCAGTAAACAAACAACTAATCACAAGCTGCAGCGGGGCAAAAGTCAGCTCAACTTATTCATCTCCTGCGCTGTATTTACTGCACTTTTACCACCCGTGCAGAACTCCTAGATTCATCCTAACATTGAACCAAAAGGCTGGAAAAATCTACTCTTACACTCAGCTGCTCTTTCACCTCAGTGGCGTTCGATAAACTGCTACCTGCCCTGGGGTTTTAACGGTCAGTGCTGCTGTTGCTGTCAGAGCCTGCGGTGAAAAATTCCAGTGTCACACAGTTATGCGTCCCGTGGGGAACAGATATCATAGTCGGTTACATGACAGGTGTGGCGGATGAGCAGTGAGTGAGACCTCTGCTCATCACTCTGCTGACCGCTTAGGAAGGCCACAGACAGTACGCGACGCATGCTACTCTACTGCCGAATGTTTAAACACCTCAGGTCCACTCATATTACAAATCATATCTTACTATTTGTGTGTCAAAAATATCAATTTATTGATACATATTGATTCTGAATGATTTGAAACGGTTTCAATAGTCATTTACTGCAGTGCTGATACACCAGTGTCAGCTGTGTTTCTCTTGCTCTCAAAATATTCATGTTTACAACAGGCATTCTGCTGTTACCTGCAGCTGACCAGGAACAGAAAAGTCACTGTTGTCATGTTGTCACTGTTGTTGTAGTCTTGCTATATTTATCTTATAATAAAAATTTGAAATTTTATGCCCTTTATGTAAAGTTTCCATATCAAAAATGGTATCAAATATCGACAGGGCTCCCACAACTAAAGGCAAGTTAGGTTTAACACTGAATGAAATTTTTAACAATGATCAAAATTAAAGAAAAAAAATAAAAACATGAACTGATGTCAGTTACTTAGGGTTAGGGGCAATTTTATCCAATTGTTTATTGTAGCATAAAACATGACTTTCTAGGGAAATACCTGGCGTTTGTTGGCGGGTTTTCTCCACGATTTTTTGTTTGCCACTCTGCATGTGGGATCCCACTGCCATTATTTCCATTGCGCCGAGTTTGGAAAAACTTCAAGCATAAAATACACTGAGCCTCTTATGCATTGCCCTGTAGCTGTTTCAGACATGCTACAAAATCTAGGTTAAATATCCAATTTTTTGGTGAATTTGCACTTCCCCATGTCGTCTAGAGCAGTGGTTCCCAACCGGGGGATGTGACACCCTTAGGGGAGCGTCAAAGAGCCATGGGGGGTGCAAAGCTCTTGATTTTAAAGGGTATAATAATTTTAATGTATTATGTGTTAAATTCATTTATTAAAAAATAAATAACTAAATTAGTATATAAACTTTTTAAAATATGTATCATGTGTGTGTAATGTGTTTTGGATGACACCAAAGTCTACAATGGTAAAAATATGGGTCCCTCAAAAAAAAGGTTGGGAACCACTGCTCTGGAGTACAGCGACAGCTAGATAGCAGACAGTGGATCCTCTGCTCTGAGCATCCGGACACAAAACAAAATATGAGGGTTGTTGGTTCAGCTATTCTGATCTGTGTGACGTGACTGTGGGAGGCATTTGGTAAATTAATAAAAAATAAATAAATAATTTTTACAATTCAACATCAGAAAACACGATTTATACAATCCTACTTCCCATGTCTTGGCATTTTGAAGACCTTTGAAAAACTATTTCAAGAATGTTTTTACCAATTAAGGCTAATTTTTAGACAAATTAATTCAGTGTCTTTTAAGGATCAATATTTTTCAAGGTATTGCATCCAAGTTAAACACTCCAGTATTAAATTAAATTAAATTATATTTATAAATCACCAAATCGTAACACAAGTATTCACAGTGTTGTAACAGCACTACTTATGTTGGAAAATTTAAGGAGAATGACCATTTTGTAAATGATTCATGTACATCATGCATTTATTTTATGCACTGAATAAGACGCACGACTTTGTCTTCTGCTTTTATTTCCTCCCTGGTTAAAGGACCTATGAAACAAATCCTGTAATTCAGCATGAGGTAGTAACTGGCTCCACCGCAGTGAGAGGTTGTGTGTAACAGCATCGCAGTTATTCCATTGGCCACTTGTAATCACCCTTGTGGTTTAAAAGGTCGAGGGGTCAGGGGTTATGGGAGATAAGGACCCTAGGGACCGTCATAAAACACTTGCGACACTTCAGCCCTCGTTTGTCATGCCAGAGCTCGATATCACTCATTCATCTTGGTTAGGGAAGTCTTTTCCTTTAATAGACACCTTACGTCATAATCCTGCACTGTGACCACCACAGCCTGCACTCTGAGGCCACTTTGCACATTTTATTTTTACACTTATGTTTAGAGCATGACGGTGTATTTTTGTACTGTGTAAAGAATAAATAAAAAGGAGCCCTGACAGTTTCAATGTGTGTGTTTATATGTCTGTGTCAAGAGAGAGCCTGTTTAAATCTACAGAAGCTTTATTTAAAATTGTTTGTCCTCCCTGTGTCTGACAGAAACACGAGTTTGAGGTTTTCAAAGTCAAAACACTCTTCGTCAGATTGGGTGGTAACAGTGAATAGCTCGCCCTCGTCCACATCTGCATTGCATTTTCCTGAATTTGCCAGCGCAGAAAGGAACAATCAAACGGCCGACAAAACAAATGAGATTCCCTTACATTAGGCAAGCGTGTAATCACATTTCCCATGTTGTCTCTTTCCCTATATGCTATGTCCTGTCGAAAGTGGAGCCACAATATAGGAGCTGCATCAGGAGGGTCACAGTGCAGCCTGGTGCAGGCCTCCCTCCGTTAGCTGTGCACACAGAGACGCTGGCTCCCGCTGAGACATCTCATTTAGTGCATCTGCAAACAACATTACAGGTGGAAACGCTTTAGGAGATGTCTTGCAAGCATTAATCCCATTTGTGTCCTAACCCATTTCAAATGTGCATGCTGCTGCACTCATGAAATGAGAGAGATGCTGCGGCGATCAAATGGATGCAACACAAACATTTCCAAGGACTCCAGTGGACACAAAGGAGATGTCATCACTGAGAGGATCTGCATTCAGCGACAGAAAGGAACTAGATATTTTAAATATAAAGCAGTGAGGGGCTGATTTAATAAACTACATGTGTGGAAATAAAATTCAAAAGAGTCTTTTGGAATTTTAGGTATAAGAAATAATGCCTATTAAATAATAAAATATGTAGTGTTTTGTACAAAATACTAATAGAGAAAGAAACAAAGGGCATAAAGGCAACTACATGTGTCCAAAGTGAAACCACATCGTGTCCTGAAATCTTAAAATTAAACGGGAACAGCAGCAGGTGGTGACACTAATTGTTGTATCATGCCTTTTAAAATATCTAAATTAAATTGCTTCTTCTAATTAAATAAATCTTTCCAAAATCATGCACTTAATTTGAAATGGTAGTGATCTACTGAAATTCCGAAGCACAGCACTTTCGATATGGAAAGTTTATGTAGGAGAGTTTTAAAAAATACAATATGTGATGTAGTGTATCAAGATGATTGACAGAAAAACAAGAATTATCACAATCAGGAGAGGAAAATATGCACATCCCTCGGCCAGTGGTGGTTTGAGGAATACAATAAATACTGTCTGCTCCACCTTTGTTGAGCTCAGATGCTAAAAACTAGGAAATTATTCAATTTATCTATCACATGAAATCATACAAGATAAGGTTCCTCTGTTAATCAAATCATTAACACTCAACAAATGTCTTTGAATCCAGGTGTGAACGCTCTAAATGACTCATGAGGACAAAAATTAAAACTTAACAAAGCCCTAAAGACAGATATGCAGGCAATGGATACAGCAGAGAGCATGAATATATATAATGCTGCCTGTAGTTAAATACTACCCTCTAGTGGGCGTTGCAGAATTGCAGTTACATTGCTGGATGTCTCGTCATGACCCAACCGGAGGAAGCAGAGGCTGCATTTTATTAACTGAAAGAATGGACGGTTCTTTACAGATTTCCTGAACTTCCTTCTTCTATTAGTCTCAGATGAGATCATTCAGATAATTCAGAACAAACAGAAATCAGAAATGTGATCACTGCTGAAGTTCATGAGCCAGTGTCTGATCTGAATTATCTGAATGCACTCACGCAAATGATGCTGTTCAGATGTTTGTTCAAGAAGCATACAATGTACACCACATGGCATCGAGTCTGACCTGCTCCAGGGCTGCCTGGAAATCGTGGCAGTGGCAACACACTTTAAGAGCTTCATCGATCAGTCGACCGACAGAAAATTATCCAGCAACTATTTTGATGATCAAATACTGTTTCAGTAACTTTTGAAGCAAAAATGCCAAACATTCCTGGATTCCAGCTTCTCAGATGCGATGGTTTGCTGATTTTCTTTGCTATATATATGACATTAATTTAGTTATCTTTAAGTCATTCAGGAAGAACAAGCAAACTCCAGATGTTACCATGGGTCATTTTTCAAACTACTTAACATTTCATAGACTAGTGATGTAGCACTCGAGATCGGTCTTGGTCTCGAGACCAGTCTCAGGAACACTTTTTGAAGGTACATTTATTTAATCTCCTTGCATTTGTTTATTCATATAAAACAAAGGAAAATTCTCAACAATATAATTCACCTCTGCAATGCCCTCTGATTATTTTATCAAGACAGTACACTTAATGCAATTAAAAAAGTGGTATTTCAGATCAATTTGAGGAGTGTGTGTGGTTTGCATGTTCCACATTTTATCGCCAGTGTGTCATACAGTCTGAGACTTGCACTAGTCTGGTCTTGACCTGGTCTCAACCCCTCAAAGTCTTGTCCTGTCTCGGTCTTGATACACTCTGTTCTTGGTCATGACTTTCATTAGCTGCAGCCCGACACACCTGTACTCTGCTTATCTCCCACTTCTCACTTCACTGTTTTACTTCCACGCTCTGAGTTAAACTACTGTCAGCTGAATGACATACGCCACCCAATCCCCATGGCCTGCTCTTAGCATTCTCCTCCTTGGTCACGTCCAATTAGCTATCCCCTAAACACTCTTTCTCATTAGGCCAGCCATAATCCACTCATCGTGCCTTGATTTGGCGAATAAATCACACCGAGTTTTTTCAGACTATTTTCCCTCCCTTGCTCCGCCACTGCTGCTGTCTTTTTAAGCTCCGTCTCTCCCTCAGCCTCGTTAACCCTGTCCAGAGTTTCTACGGTGACAATCTACGCCGGGCCTCCTCATTGGACATGGCAGCCGGCAATTTGCATGCCAGACTATTTCTCTTCATCATTGGGCCTCTTTCTCGCTCTCTCTCGTTCTGCCTCTCCCTCTCTCTATGCTAGAAGAATAGAGAATAACTCAGCAACTGACGGCAGACGGCATGCACGTCCTTGTCCTACAAGGTTACGAATCCATTTCATCTGTGCAAGAGGGGAGTGAATTAAAATAAATGATGGCCGGACATTTATTGCATTCTGGGGGTGAAGGAGGGATTGGGGAGGAGAGGCACAAGTTGCGGAGTGAGACTTGTGTCTCATACTGAGCCAGACTGGCAGACAGTTTGATACTGACTGGCATACAGCGCTGGCACAAAGAGTCAAGACAATATGAAGATGGTAGAATTATCTGCCACAGAGCTGAGTTTGAATCGGTTTGTCTCTGAGCCGAGCGTACTTCAGTCTGAACTGTTGCTCTGTGATCATCCAACTCATCACATGTCAGTGTTTCCAGCATTGCACGCATATGTTAGTAGTCAGTGCCGGGACGAGTCCAAGCTGACCGGTGCTGCACAATCCAACACACTCTGTGAGAGCCAAATTCATGTTTTACACTTGAATATTATTCATATGTTGATATTTTCATTATATTTGTACTTTAATATGATATAAGAAGAATTTGTGTGGTTACTGTGGTGATGCACTTAACATAAAATTAATAGCAGTTTTATGACCCTGTTGTAGAAACTGTTGTAGACTTATCAGATACATATTAAAAATACATCATTTTCTATTGAAATATTGTTTGTTTTTTACCAAGTTTACTTTGTATCAAGGGACAGTGGGGCTGCAACGGTTTGATATTTTCATGGTACGATAACTGTCTCAGTTTCACCGTATCACAATGTTAGGGTTACTGTTGGTTAAACAATCATTTTATTACTAGAATTGAAACTTTAAACCATTTTGTTGATGGAAATGTGTGTAAAAAGCCTTAAAAAAATCAAATGTTTTATATCTTTAATATATCTTTTATACCCTTGAAACTGGTATATCGCTGTAACTCTAAGGGACAGTGAATTAATAAAACATCTTTTGCTTTGAGTCGATATGAGCTGAAACCTATCTCAGCTTAAGGTTTATGTCATTTGCTACCAAGTTTTGGATCCCACAAAATCAGTGAATATGACAATTCTGATGTAGAATCAATTATAAATGAGACTTCCTTGGTTTATTTTAAATATGAAAGGCAAAAATGAATTCTAGATCGGGGTTTCTTCACTGTGAAGCTTGATCAATGAGGTCTGTGTAAATCACAAGCTTCAGTAACATACCATATTCTCGTGATAGACATTTGATCAAAATATTGCTAGTAGCAAGCAAGAAAGCGCTCACTCGAAAGAAGGGTAAAGAAACACCACCAACGAAGAGCCAATGGCAATAATTGTGGAAGAAATCTTTAAAATGGAGAAACGGACACTCATACTGAGACTACAAGAAGCACAACAAGAAAGGGACTCTATACAAGACTCAAAAAGACGACACCAGACTGGAATAATAATCAATAGATACATTAATCCTTAAGGCTGTTAAAATGTGTATTTTGCTTTTTTAGCTCTTATTATTTTCAATTATTATCTTATTAAGCTGTTGTTAGTGACAAGTCATTGTCACAGAATTGTTAATAAAGATTTAAGTGGACAAAACACATACAATATTATATCAATTCTAAGGCTCCAATAATTTTTTTTTTTATTGTCAATTAATCTGTTGACTATTTTCTCAATTATTTGATCAGTTGTGTGGTCTGTAACATGTGAGAAAATGGTGAAAAATGTCGATCAGTGTGTCTCAAAGCTCAATATGACGTCCAAAGATAGTCAGTTTACCGTCATAGAAGAGTAAAAATAACAGGAACATTTATGAAGCTAGAATCAGAGAATTTTTACTTTTTGCCGTGTGAGTTTCAAAATAAAGGTGAATCTTAAAGATGATAATATATAATCAATGTCTTCACTTTGCATCAATGATATTGGAATCGATATATTGATCCACACAAGTATAATTATAATACTTTTTACTGTGTCAGTGGTGATAATTCTGGTGCGCAAATGGACTACAATAGCCAACAAGTATATGCCTGCATAAACGCACTTTCTGTTATCGATTCCCCACATGCCCATCAGTTTTTGTCCTGCCTCTGTTTTTTTCTTGATCAGCTTTATATGACGTCTAAACCTTCACATGATGACTTCTGCATTTAGTCTATAGATGGGTTGTTCTTATTTTAAGACACTGTTGTTGAACAGCCAGTACTATTTATAAAGGGATGTCTTCAGTCTGTTTTGTCCACATTTAGACTGTTACACAGTTTATAATATTTCTAACCTTGGAATAACTGCTGTCATTTAACATTCAGCACCGTGATGTTGTAAAAGGACGGGGATAGTGTTTATAGATGTCACTGGAGAACCACTGTGCATCACTCCAAACTGCTCCTTGTTTCCGTCTGCGTGTTCCAGAAATACATCCTTGGACCCAAAGGATCCCTCGCTAAGTGACTTTTTTTCCTGTTGACCACAAAAGCTATCAATATGTCTGCCTCTTGACACTGCCCTATCTCTCTCTGGACACGCAGGCCGGACTCTGAATGCTGACTACTGCTCGCTGCACAACTCTCCTGGACCTCTTCCAGGACACTCCATTGTAATACAGTTATTTTTAGACAAGCCGACGCAAATAAATATTTATAGTTGTTTGCAGGTCAGGGGTCTCAATGAACCGCGGGGTGGATGGCAGTGAATAAACTACAGTATGTAACTATGTAAGCATGAATATGGGTTCAATACAGCTGGGCAGGCATAAACTGAAAGGGGATATTTAAAGGTGCAGTTTACCCCAAAATCAAAAATACACACTGTCCTTCTTACCTATCAATCTAGATTGTTTTGGCGTTGAGTTGCCAAATGTTGGAGATATCTGCTGTAGAGATGTCTGCCTTCTCTCCAATATAATGGAATTAGATGGCACTTGGCTTGTGGTGCTCAAAATAAAAAATACATTTGAAAAACTCAACAGCAATGTGTCTTTCCAGAAATCATGACCAGTTACTCAAGATAATCCACAGACCTATTTACCTTCTACCAAACCAAACCTGCCAACTGTATCACCATGCAGAAGGAAGTGTGCATCTATTGCTAGCTCACCTAGCACCACTGAGCTAGCTATCGTCACAGCTCAGCTGAGGAGGACGCCATTAATGTCTACGTCTTACGCTGTCACAAGCATGAGCCTCTCGTTCATGAGTAGATGCACCCTTCCTTCTGTGCAGTGATACCAGACCTCCAGGAAAGCAGCTCAGCCTTACTTCCAATTTTTCCCAGTGGCCAATCGCGGTATCCATCCAATTTCATCCTCTTATCTGTGGCTGCATCGTGGGGGCAGCAGGACAAGCAAAGCACCAGAGGTCCCTCTCCACAGCAACACTTTCCAGCTCCTCCTGGGGGATCCCAAGGTGTTCCAAGGCCAGATGAGATATATACTCCCTCCAGCGTGTTCTGGGTCTGCCCAGGGGCCTCCTACCAGTGGGATGTACCTAGAACACCTCCAACAGAAGGCGCCCAGGAGGCATCCTGATCAGATGCCCGAACCACCTCAACTGACCCCTTTCCACACGAAGGAGCAGCGGCTCTACTCTGAGCTCCCTCCCGATGTCTGAGCTCCAGTTATGATTCTTTGTATTTTGAATTTCACTCCCCTTGATGACCATCAGCATCATGCACCACGGCAGCCCTCCAACCTCCTCGGAGGGGCGGAACCAAGCCTGAACTCTCGCCTGTGGTTGTTTTCCCCTGTACAGCTAGGACCTTGCCATCCAGAGTTAATGTTACTTGTAGACAAAGCTCAAGCTCTGCTCTGTAGTTTAGAAGAAAGAAAATAGTTCCTACATGAAACTGCTCACAACAAGGTAAACAGCAGTACAGATGAGTGGACAAATATATATGTTTGATTTTGGGGTGAACTGTCCCTTTAAGGCTTGGCACTTGCTCATTCTTGACAACAGAAATAAAAAAAAAACTATAATCTCTGGAGCAAAATTGAGGTTGAGATCATATCTATCAATACTAACACTGGTTAGGCTTCCAAACTTAAGTGGAGAGCTTCCTGGTGCCTGATGGGGTTATTCACTGCAATGTGGTGTTAGATTTTTACTCACACTTTCCCTGAATGCAGCGTTCTCATTTTCCCTGACATCTGGATGCCTGTGATAATAGCCCTGGCGCTGATCACTTTTATATTAAACTTCGGTCTGAATGGAGATGTGTGTCACTGGAAATTATTACACTTGTCACTTTACTCCACTTCCTATCAAATTTATACTTTGGAGAGGATATTTCTATGCAGAGGGACCGGAGTGACCTAGACAAAGCCTTGGCTCGGGTGATGAAGGAGTAGCACAAGAAGGGAAAATTTAAGTTCAAGGAAGAAGTGCTGAAGAAGCCAAAATGGTGATTGAATGGTAACATTTTCCTGTGGTCTCCTCCCCCCGACCAGAATTTGGACAGACTATGGGGGAATATTGTGTTTCTGTCATTGTTCGTCTAGCATAACTCGGAGTCTAAATATAGGTCATGCAAGAGAGGACTGGGCCACACATGCAAGCGCACACGCACGGAAACACACACACACACACGTACAAAACACAGTGAGTGAGTCACTGTGTGCTTTTACTTCGTAGTTATGTTTCTATTTCTGATCCTTCTACCTTTAGAAATAATTCAGATGGTTCAGATAAACTGACTTAAAGGGACAGTTCACCCCAAAATCAAAACTACACATTTTCCCTCTTACCTGTAGTGCTGTTTTTAATCTAGATGGTTTTGGTGCGAGCTGTTAAGTGTTAGAGATATTGGCCGTATAGATGTCTGCCTTCTCTCAAATATAATGGAGCTCAAGAAATCATCATCGATCTTTTATTAATGACCACACAGCCGAGGTCGGTGGAATTTTCTTTCAGTACAGTATTGTGTGTAAGCTCAATACAGCATAGACAGAAATCAACATCACATTACATTAGTCACATGAAACCACAATATGCAGGATTGACATAAGAGTTAAAGTGAAATATGACTGTCAGGGTTAGTGAGGTGTTCAGAGGCCTTATTGCAGTGGGTGAAAAGCTGTTTTTAAATGGGATGATTTGGTGCCAGGGACCTACGTATGGCGCATCCTACAGGACATCAGCTGGATGAGGTGGTGTGGAGAGGGGGAGGACTCAGAGATGATTTTATTTTGCTCTCTTGATTGTGCGTCTGTGATATAATGATTCAAATAATGGGAGGACGTAGCCAATAAATTAAAGAGTGTGAGTGACGACCTGTGCTGCCGTATGAAGCTGTTACAGATGAGGTGAGTACGCGCTCGATGATGGTTGTGTAAAACTGAAAGACGAGGCTTTGTTTAACTTTAATTTGGTCTGTGTTGATGCTCCTACACATAACACAGACAGAAGTGCAAGACACAGAAGCAGTGCTTGTACTGGGGCAAACCATACGGCGTCCACCTTCTGTTGCACTAATCCCATTAACACTCGGCTTTTGGTGCTCATAGTGCCAAAAATAAAAAAAACTAAACAGCAATGTCTCTTTCCAAAATCATGACTCTGTTACTCAAGATAATCCACAGACCTTATTGTGAGCAGTTTCATGTGGGAACTATTTTATTTCTACTGAACACCTGGCAACTGCATCACTGCTCAGAAGGAAGTGTGCATCTACTCATGAATGAAAGGCTCATTGTCGTGACAGCGTAAGATGTAAACATTAATGGTGTCCTCGACTGCTAAGCTGTAATGTTAGCTAGCTCAGTAGCGCTAGGTGAGCTAGCAGCAGATGCACGCTCCCCTCTGTGTAGTAATACAGTTGGTGGGTGCAGATCGAGAAAAAAAAAAATAGTTCCCACATGAAACTGCTCACAACAAGGTCTGTGGATTATCTTGAGTAACCACGTCATGATTTCTGGAAAGAGACATTGCTGTCGAGTTTTTCAAGTGTATTTATTTATTTTTTTGGCCGCTTTAAGCACCACAAGCTGAGTGCCATCTAGTTCCACTATATTTGAAAGGAGGCTAATATCTCCAACACTCTGCAACTCACACTAAAACAATCTAGACTGATAAACAGCACTACAGGTAAGAGGAAAAACATTTACTTTTGATTTTGGGGTGAACTGTCCCTTTAACATGCCCTTAAAATGGATAATCAGTGCAGTAACTATACTTTTTCTATTCTAGTTATGTTTTACAGTACAGTATTTGATTATTACACATACTGAAAAGTTACACAGAAACACCAACTCAGAAGTAGTACACTGCATTATCCCTGTCCTCACCCACTTCCACACTGTGAACAGGTCAGAGTCTGTATAAAACTCTAAGGTATTAAGGTATTAGTGTAAATACATTATGTAAAAAAAAAAAAAATCAGAGCCTACCGTGAACAGATGAAACTATTGATGCCAATCAATCTTCTGCAAAAATGTCCAGAAGTCGAGCGGTTCTGTTTCTTTCTCAGTTATTCATCATACGACTGACTGTCGTCAGAGTGCAAGCGGTCAGACAATACAGAGAATACAAAGAAGTCGATTTTAATTTCTGAAAGTGATGGTGTACACCTCCCTTTCTGGGACCACATGTACCCATAATGGATCAGATTCCGCCAGAACATTTTGTCCTGTGCCTTTCTCGATTTTCTGACCATCTCGATAAAGAAAAAATAAATACATAATAATATGGTGGACTGCTCAATCTGCTTTTCAAGACCACATCAATATTTGCCATTGCAGCCAAATGGCTCAAAACAATTAGCGATCTCTAATTTCAGCAGCACAAACAGAGGCACATTTTGACCTTCCTGCCGCCCAGGCATCTGTCAGTCACGGCCGCACAAATAACCGAGCTACTCAAATACTTGTCATCATCCCTCATCAGCATCCTGATTGTTGAGGAGGAGAGATTAGTGGGAATGTCCACATACATCCAGCGGCCTCTGATATGACAGCAAGGGTTTATGGGATAGCAACACTAGAGTCCCGCCTGCTTCACCTTGACCCCAGCGGCCCGCTTCCGCCGCCACCATTCCTCTCGTCTCAGGCTCTCCGGTCTGACCTCGTCATCCCAGGGCCTCTGGCCTCGCCTCTGACGGCTGAGTTATTACCATAATTACCCAGGAGGCATTGCAGGGAGAGGCCACATGGCAGAGGCTGCCCATGTTTAACAGAATATTTGGGTGTTTTATCGACTTTAACTCAGCCCCTGGGGCAGGCGAGAGGGGGCCTGGATGATAAGAAAACCACTCATGTGGGAAATGAAGAGGACCGTTTCACAGACGGAACCAAGAAGGGGATGAAATATACTGTTAATGCAGCAGTGGCCAGTGCACATATGTCATATATTCTCTAAGACAAGGTGTAAATATGCTCATATATTCAGGCGGTGTCGAGCAGAAGGACTTGGGTGGAGATGACTACCTTCTAAAAATAGCCCTTTGAACCCTCTATAATGAAAAAGTATTTGGATTGCTTTGTGTCAACATTAAATATTTCATGTCCTGAGGTGGAGTGAAGGTTTGCACAGCAGGGATCTTCTGAATCGACAGACTGAAAGGGTTCAGGTTTGGGGAAATTTTACTACTTTTTTTTTTCCCAACTTATTCGGCGTCAGATCAACTTACAGAGACTTTCCATGTCTGTGTAAATTCGGTAATTTGAATTCATCGAAGCCTATGGGATCAAACAGCAACTCCTCTTAAAAACAGCACTTCAACATACATTCAAACTGAACACAAGGTCATGAAAAGGTATCTAGGAAAAACAATAAAATTTACATAAAGTATGTAATATTTATACTAATATTTTATTTAACATGGTTTTCACACATAATAGTTTAAAAAAACTCTGGGCTGGAAGCAGATCTACTCTTACTCCCTCATTGTGAAATTTTCTCAAGGTAAGTTTCGCTTTCTGCTTTCTCCTGCGCCCCTAATGCTTTGTTGACCAGTTAAAGAGTAGTGTGCATTTACATGGTTATCTGCACAAGTGTAAAAGGAATCACTGGAGGGATACAAGCATACATGCTTGAGCTTCAGACCAGACAAGGAGTCTGCTGTGCACCAAAATCTGTGACCAGCAGACTTTTTATGTTCAGAGCTCAACAATAGGGATTGTTCAGTTGCCCCGTTTGGATAGTAAATCTATCAACTCTTAACTCTTAACACATTGTTTTTGTCTGGAAGTCACAAAAGGGTGAGCCATCTCGCTTCCCTCTCGTCTCTGTTGAGAGCTTGCACATGTACAGTACTGATTGGGCACTCGATGAAAATGGCGGCGAGTAAAGATGATGTTTATGAGCTGAACTGCAAGTAAGCACTTCAATTAAACTGAAAACTGGAGTTTAGTTTGGGGGTGTTGAAGAATGTGAGTGAAATTAACTATGTTTTGCGAAGTTTGCCGCAAGTTTAAGAGCAAGGCAGATAGAACTGGGTCGTTTTTCAAGACAATTAACTTTAGTCTTCGCTGTTATGGAGTGAAATTGTATAGCACCCTTCTAGTCATCCGACCACTCAAAGTGCTCTTTACACTACGAGTCACATTCACCCATTCACACACACATTCACACACTGATGGCTGAGACTACCATACAAGGTGCCACCTGCTACCCAGTTAGACATTCACACACACTCACACACTGATGGAAAAGCCATCAGGGGTAATTTGGGGTTCAGTATCTTGCCAAAGGATACTTAGACATGCAGACTGGAGGTGTAGGGGATCAAACCGCCTATCTCCCAATTGGTGGACGACCTGCTCTGCCTTTGAACAGGTTATTTGATAATTGCCAATAAATAAACAATTTGTATTGACCAAGTAAAAATTGACTTTGGGCAAATAGATTACTGACACACTTGACCGACTGGACATTAATGACATTAATGTGGACCCCTGATGATTTTTGTTAGCTTGCAGGCTAACAGGCAGTGGCTAAGAACGGGTATGACACCACGTTAGTGTTTGTGAAACGCACAACTATATCTTATATGATGGGGTTTTTGGTAGATAATAGCAGGATGCTCCGGGGTCCTCTGTACAATCAAAAACTGCACACTCTACCATGTTTACTGTCAAAACTTTCACTAGGCTAATGCATGCTCTCCAAAATGTCCACTCTACGTTGGAGGTTTCAGATGTCTGTCCTGGTGTTGTGTCGAGGTCAGTTCCCATGTCAATATGTGTTTACTGTATAAGACAGCTATTGGCTTTTGTATTAGTTCCTAGATGTACCTAATCTAGCTTGCCTGGGGTACATTTGAATTTAGGAAAATGCACAGACGTCGACCCCTTCAGTAGAGGAATGTGTAATCCCTTCTCTAGTGACAGACTTTGCACAAACAGAAATCAGTCTGGTCAAGGTCTGATATTTTACAGGACATAAACAGAACAAAAACACATTTTTGAGTGGACGTGAAAAAAAAAAATTATGAAAAATGTTTTCTTCCTGCTACAACTGCAAATTTAAACACATTTTGAAAGCCAGGTAGATGTTATCTCCAAAACTAACAGCTATATGTAGAATTTTGAAGAAAGCTCTTTATAATCCATGTCTATACTTTCATGTCTACCAAGCCAGGAGGCCATGCATATTCATACAGCTGGAGTGAAAAGTAGAGCCCAGCCTGCCATACACAGGGCACAGAGGCCATTGGCCTCAGGCCAACAACGCACACAGAGACAAAGGTTGTGTATAGTAAGCACACACTTCTATTAGTTTCTGTATTTACACTTAAAAGCTCCGTCAAACCCACACAGAGAAATATAGAAACACACACACATTCACACACGCCCTCACCTGCTCGGAAAGGTCAACGCATTAGCATTCCAATACATACAATATTCAGACTTTCCTGGTCTTATATAGCTACCCATCAAACATGTCCAAGATGGCACTTAGCCGTGTGTGCCCGTGTCTTATTATGCAGACCCATCTGTGTGGGTTCAAAGGTCATGGCCGGGCCTGGCAGGGGCTACAGGTGAGCAGATGAGAACAGTAGGGGCTCGGTTTAATTTAGCTAAGCACTACAGGATGCAGTGCGCCCCTGTATCTGGGAAGGACAAGTTGAACTTTTCACACTGCGCCTCAGACTCATCGTTTCAATGGGTGGAAAGTCGAGGAAAAATGAGTAATAGAGTCAAGTAAAAAAAAGCTTTTGACACGGAATCTGTTTCTTTGTGGCTGAGTTGTTTTTTTTTTATTTTGTGTGAGACTTGTTCAAACAAAGACAGACAAGCACATAAACACACATACACACAGGGCTCTGTCACCAAGTCTGTGTTTTTACCTCCCTTTCTTTCTCTTTCTCCCTCTGACACACATCCAAGCACACAATACACACAGACATATTGAAAGAAGATGACTGTCAGCAGTGTAACCGTGTGTGTGTGTGTGTGTGTGTGTGTAATGGTGTGAGGGTGTGAGGGAGAAAATCCCTAATCTGGCATGGACCAGCTTCCTGTCTAGACTCTGCATGAGGAGGCCAGCACTAACCTGGCCAGTGCTGTGAGTGTGTATGTGTGTGTGAGTCCATACATGCACATTACCATTGTGTCTGTGTGCATGCTACTAATTTATGTGTGAGCACAGACCTACATTATGTCTGTGTCTTAGTTGCACACTATCATTGTACTCGTCCAAACCAGAAAACAGACATTAACCTCTGGCCTTCCGTATCTACTCTCCAATGCTTGTTTTGAAACTGGACACTTTCCAGTAAAAGCTCCTTTTTGTTTTCTGTTATTTTGACACTTTCTCTGCCACGCGTGCCAACGCTGCCGCGATTCCAAAAGCCAATTTCCTCATTATCCAACTTGCACTTACGGGAATAGAGAGGTGGGGGTGTGGAGGGTTAAAGTTGGAGGGAAATGGAAAAAGGCCTGATGTGGTTTTCACTGAAATTCCACACAAAGAGCGAGGATGAGCTAGAGAGGGACTGAAAGGCTCTAGTTCTCCTTCCTTATACTCTGCCCTTACGAAACACAGCTGATAAGCTGAACAACAGTAAATATAGTAGTGACAGCTGTATATATATTTGCCCACGCAGCATAAAAACAACACTAAAAAAGAAAAAAGTTGCTGAAAAAGAATCCCTCACGGTTTGGTAACACGACCAAACTGAGCTGAATCATAACTGGAACCGCCGACAGCCTCTCGCCATCAATCATGCGCACAAACCCTGCCATTAGTAATCACAACAAACACCACTGAGCACAGCAACTTTCTTCCGTCCTACTCACGCTGAGTGCTAATCAAAAAATGCTAAGTGTGTTTAGCCTTAGCTCTGACAGTATTTGTCTGGAGTGTGAATCAACATCATGGACGTTCGCTATTTCATATTCATGCAGAGGCCCAATGACACCTCGTCCTCTGCTTTCTAAAAGGCCTTAACTCAGCAGATCACCACCCCCGTAGACCCAGATGTAAAGTGAACAGTCTTCACCTCTGTGACATCAGACCGCCACAATATGCCGTCTTATGGGAGCAAGCCGTCACGGAGGCCTGCCAAAGACCACGGCCAAGACCACAGCGGCCAAAAGAGCCAAGAGGAACAAATGACAAAGTGATTTTTAGGAGGGAAAAGAAACAACTATATGCAAGTATTGTAGAGTTCTTTGAAAACTCAAACAATATCTTTATTTTAAATATAATTAAATGATTTACTATAATGTCAAGGGGTCTAAGGTTGTGATGAGAATTATCTTGTCGCACTACAGAGCTTTTTAGCTTTTACAACATGTCTTTGTTTTACATCCAACACATTAACTGCAGTGCAAATTTTTGTCATTTTCCTCCCATCAACCCCGTTTTTTTCCAAACAACCTCTGCATCAAAGAGCAGACAAACAATATTAGCAACTAGCTGGTGAAGAAGTCAAACTACTGTAGCATGCTAAGACTCAGATATTTCTCTCAATGGTTGAGGGAAACCAAAAGAGATGAAAAATAAAGGTAAATATTGTACTTACATTTCATTAGCTCGCCAGAAACATGACTCCAGTGGGATGTCAATGTCCCTCCATGTCTCCTGCAAGCCAGCACCTGTTTGCTAACACTTTGGCCATGGCCACTCTCAGCTGGTTTGAAGGTCATCTGCCCCCTAGTGGACAAAAAATGAAATTGATTGTAAAATAAATGAAATTACACTACATTAATTTAATGCAATAAAACTCACTTTACGACCTGCAGGCTAAGGTGCTGAGTGGCCTGCCGACCATTTTAAGTTATATTAAAAATTTGCGCTGGGGTCTTTGTACTTTTAATGTATATAAGGTGTTATTCATACGGGTTGCGGATGTGCTGGAGCTTATCCCGGCTGTCACAGGAAAAGAATCAGGTACACAAGTCATATAAAGGTGCCAGAGTGCATAAAAAACATGAAAATAGAGCTATTTATATCTTTAAAAAAGTACCAGAGAGGAAACCACTAGATAGAGCTAATTAGCTAACTAGGCTAATTATCTATATATGAATTACTAATGTTTATTAACTGGTCTCTGACCTCCTTTCATTTTGCAAAAGTGACCGCTAGTCAAAGCGAGTTGAGTATCCCTGATTCAGCTGATGCTTTTATCAAGAGAGACTTAAACTAAGAGCATTAAAGGAGCTCTATATGATATTCAGAGTGTATTTATGTTTCAGAGATTGTCTGCACACGGCTCTCAACGTGTAGGTGGCTGATCCGGTGGTTAGTAGCTAAAGGTGCTAACAACACTAACAGTATTAAAAACGGCACCAGTGCTAACAAAGGTAACAGTGTTAACCAGTACAATGCTGTACCAATATTAGCAGTTACCGCTGTATGAGCACACTGCAGAGAGGTGGCAATGAGGTAGCCAGCGGGACAAACACATCTTGTTATAGCTTCATGTTATAGTTGTATTGTTGTTATTATTGTTGCGATGACTTGATGTTGTGTTGTGTTGCCTTGCTTTTGTTATTGCTGATGCCGTTGTGTCATGAATATGTTCTATTTTTTTTTTTCTAATTGTGTTTTTTTATATAAAAGTGTCTTTTAGCAGACAAATTATTCTCCTTTTCCTGCCCAGGGATGATAGATGAAAATTAGCTTATTGCTAACTCTGGTGCAGCTAAGTAGCTGTGCACTGTCCCTGTTAAATAAATAAAATAAATAAATAGATTACAACACACACAAAGGAGCATGACTCTGTGCTCAAGACCCCATCACTCCACTATATCTTTGCATAGCAAATAGTTGTTTGTCATTGTACAAATGCTCTGGAAGTTGTACAGAGCTCTTTTAAATCTCGACAGGAACAAAAGTTAGATGTCTTTAAGTTCAAGTTCTTCTGTGCTGCGGCACAATTACTTAAAGTGAGACTGTGTAACTTGTATACAATGTTGCCAGAGGTGACAAAATGCTAAAACACAGTGCAACAGTGGCAAAAGTGGGTCGTCACAAAGTCAAAAAAACTGGCCTAGTATTGTCTATTAAAGAGCAATATCAAGCTAAAGTTTGCTAGCATTAGCTACTTGTCATACAAGACTAAGTAAAGCGGGTAAAGAATTAAAGATTACATTACATATGTAATTTCTTCTTTTAAAAGTTAAATAGTCCGACTTTAGTACTTTTTTCCTTTTTACATAAGAGGTCAGTAAGTGCTTGCATGTCTAGCTGTAGTCTGAAAAGGTTGGTTTCCATCATGTAGTGACTCTACAGACTTCAGTGGGGAGTTCAGAATAGTCAGAAAAGAGAGGAGCCTTGACTGAGACTAGCAACCACTGAGATAAGTCCATAAAATGAAGGGAAAGCCAATCGTCCAGAGGCAGGGGAACATAATGGTCATGCCAGACTTGTGTAAGATTTGACTATAACTTTGAGGCAGGAAGGAGCACTCTGCTTCACTTCCCTGTAGTGAACAGAAAACAAAGTCTCAGCCAGTCTAAAACAATCGCAGCCTGAAACACAACCTGAGCACACCTGTGAATACACCAACATTCAGATCCTTGCTCACTGCCCCAACATAACCACAACACACAGATACTGCCATGTAATCATTTTACCATCGTACTTGTTCTCTGGAGGACTGAAGCAAGACGAAGACATAAACCCAAGGCACAACAACGACACAGTGACAGACAAGCTTTTGCTGACTCCACGTGATCTCACCTTAAGTCATCGTCTAGCCAGCGTGGTATTCCTTTCCTATGTACATGAATTAAGAAAGCCGATGACTAACACAGATGGTGGACGAATCAAATGAGTCATTTGAGTTGTATGGCCATGACATATACACATCATTGTCTCCGCTGGTGTGGGTTTAAGGGGTCTCCTGTTGGCATTCCTATCCAACTGACTCCCCAAGTATGACTCACAGACTTGTTACCCTCAGACGGAGCAGACTTTACTGTGCTGGCTTGTCAGTGTGCTGTTGTAGGGAAATCTGGCGGGATGCTACTTAGTATTTGGGGTTTGTCTGACTCTGTCTCGCCAGTCTTAACAGTCTGACTTTGTGTGTGTGGTCAGACGGTGAACTGTCTACTCTACAGGAACCACGATAAAATCTTAAACTGTTTTATGTTCTGTAAACACAACAGTCGCCTGATCGCCATGCTGCTAGAGGAGGTTAAGCGCTATGGTTGCAGTAACCACTCTGACAAGTACAGTCAGCAGGAATGTAACCTACATTACAGCGAAAAAGAAGACATATTCCTCCGCACTGCTACCAGCATGTGTTTTTGTTTTCATCCTCCGGTCTGTAGCTGCATTCCTTTCCTGTGTGTTGTGCGAGACGGAGAGATTGCCGGAGAATGACTCACTAAAACCTGACCCAGCAGTGAGGTAATCACTGGAGGACGCTTGGAGTAAAAGTGAACTTTGATGGTGATGGCTGGGATCATGTCTAGGAATCCCCAGACGGTTTGGAATAGTACAACATGTGTGTGTACGGTGTGCGTGTGCGGGGATGACATAATTTCTGTGCACCAGTCCAGTCCATTAGATGGTGTGTGTGCATGGGCTGCTGATGAAGGCCCATAACCCATTACAGAGTCTCTCCACACAAACTTGATAAGACGAATGGAAATAGACGCTCAACACAAAAGTACAACTGCTAGTTGATCATTTTTGATTCTGCCTGGTTTTATTTTAACATGTCTGACACAACCAGAGGATAAGAACGAAAGGATAAGAACTGTACAACAGTGTTGATTATGATGATGATGATGATTAGAAATTTTCAAATACAGATTTTTCAATTAATTCATTAATTTAGCAAAAATATTATCTTAGCTAGACATGGTATTTAAACCCCAAAAACAATCTCCTTATGAATGATGTATTGCCAAATTTGGTTCACTTACAAATTTCTGGACTATATTTATCGATATTCAGGACATTGGCATTTGTAACAACATGAAAGTAGCAGTGGACTTTTATTTTACAAAACTAAAGACATTTACACCATAAGTTGATGAAGAAAAGCCACAAAATGGTGCATTAAAAAAATCACCTGAATGCAGGAAATTAAGTGTTTTATGCTAAAAAATTTCTGGTTACTGACCTTTGCACTCCAGATTTTATATGTATCACCCAAAATATTGAACCTGCACCCTTTGCTCCCTGGTCACATTATTAGGTTCACCTGTCTAAGCTGTCCAGTTCCACTCTAGTGTAAGCAACAACCTTACTAATACAGGTAGTTGAATTCACACCTCTCAGACAGTGTCAATCAAATCTGAACACCTTGTCTTTGTAAAGGTCGAATTTAAGGCTGAGCTGCTGTATTAGATTTCAAAGGTGTCCCTTATATGAGTGTACATTTCTATTTAACATGATCCTCTAAAAATGTATAAGATGTTGGGCCTCACTGCTCTCTCTTGTGTCCGCACACAGACACAGACAGCAGATATTGTTTGTTATGCAGCATCACCTGCTGGCTTAATGGAGAACTGCCAACATTATTGGAATTGCCAAATGATGACATAAAAACAGCAGCAACATATAAATCAGAGATATGTGCTAATATTTTCAAGCGATGGCCTAACTTTGGTGGCCTAAATGTAAACCTATATAAAAACAATACAGAAAAGAGGCTTTAACTGAACTTAACAGACTTCCTTACAGGTATACTAGGAAATATTATTGGTCGCTGATTGTTAATATGCTCGAGAGCGAAAATTAAAGTAAAAGCCGACCTTAGATTCATTCCCATTTGGCATTTTGCCTCACTATATTTGCATTATTTCAGCGCTGTGTCTCCTGAATGGCTGCTGCTCACAGTCTGGCACCTGGTCACTATCTTTGTATAAAGGCCCAGCGCCACCTGAGCGCTGTGGGGTATACGCCCATAAACACAGAAAATAAGAAGAAGATAAAGGCAGAGGGCAGAGTCTCTGCAGAAAAACACACACCACACACTTCCACAGGGCCATAAGTGATGATTAAGAGGGATTACTTCTGTATGGGTCTATGTGACAGGGTCAATTATACAGCAGTTACATGTGTGACAAGTCAGATGTACATTTGTGATATTACGAATTTTAATTCAACAAAATTTGTTTCAGTTGTTATTACCTGACATGCTTAGGGCCTCCATAGTCAATATGTGGAATGTTGGATACTCAGTTTCTGTACCCCTATGTTCACCTTTGGGGGTACCCCACCTATAAAGGGGTGTCTACTGTCTTGCTGTTGTGCTATGTGGGAGAGGGCCTTGAGTTCGTATGGTTGTGTTTGACAGAGGATTTTGTTTTTGCCACTTGCTGTCAGGAATAAATGGAGATCGCCTCTGAAGATACCCACAGTCTGGGCCTCATATCTACACAATGCAGGCATCACTAGAGTCCACCAGTTACATATATCCATTGTGTTTTAGGAAAATCCTGCATAAAATACCTTTAACTGTGACACTTTGATAAATGAAAAGGTGTAATTGCTTAAATTGAAACCCGGGTTCTTTGTAAAAATACGGTAAATATACATATCACATTCTTATAGTTTACAGTCGACATAGTCAGCAACAAGTACTGTTCACTGTTTTTGTAGAATGTTAAACTAAAAGGCGCAAATGAATCGGGATGTTTGTCGAACTGTAAAAAAATATAACCTTTATTGAAACAGGCAATCTCACTAAGACACACAGTCTCATTCTCAAGAGAGACCTGATAAAATCTGGTGGACACCTATATGGGGGATATGTGATGGTTACAGAGTTATGGCCGTGGTTAATGTAAAGCCCTGTACACAGAACAAGGAACCTCCTGAATGACGTCAGAACAACCCAATGTTCTCTCTGCAGTGGAGTGTAAACTTTAGTTTAAATAAGCCGTGTAATTAAAAGGTATATTCACTGAAGTATGTCAGACAAACTGGGAAATTATTTACTGGAAGAAGACCATCCAAAAACCAAAGATCACATAAGAAAAGACAAGTGTTACCACACTTGGTAAGAGATAAAAAAAAATCATGAATGACTTTGCATTGTGTCACAGTTTCCATTAAAGGTCTAGTATGTAGGATTTAATGGCAGAACTGAAACTTCTCCCATGTGCTAAGTGGGTAGGAGAACTACAATTGCCAAAATAAACAATGTGAATAGCCCTATCTAGATCCATTTGGTTTGTCCGCTCTAAGACTTTCAGGTGATTAAACTAAGAAAAATATAGTTAGAAATGTTTGATACCATTTCTGCCAATAGATCCCTAAATCCTTCACACTGGACCTTTAACTTCTGAGATAAGCCATAATGCAATGATGCAACACAGTGGGTATGCAAGACTGTGACTGAGGGATACCAGGGACCAGGGTGCTTGTCCCAAAATAGTTTCACAATGACTATGAAGACATCTCATTCCCTGCTCATTCTTGGATCGTGCAAAAAGCCCAAACATCCACTTTAGGTTTGGATCGCTCAAACGTCACTGAGCCAAAGTTATGAATGAAGACATTTCAGCCAGAGGTTGGAGCGACGTTACGGGAAACCCAATTTCTGAAGACTACACAGAAAAGCAACAACGTCCCTGTGGCAGAAGCACTAAAGACAACAGATACTGAGGAGCTTGTTGACTGACAAACAATGCAGAGCTTTTATAGTTTGCCTGCTTGGGCAGCACAAAAGAGCTTTACTGCAGCTGATGTCTAGGGTATGTGGGGCAACAAAATGCTGGATCAAGCCTATTTTAATGCAACCGTCAATGACGTTACGACGAACTTGACGTTACTAAATTGCTGAAAAGAGAATCAAAAGGCCTGAAATACTCTCTACATCATGCACCATTTACAGATATGGTGATGTTCATAAAGACAGAGTGTCAGGTGGTGCATGAGTATGTATGAAAGATTTATTTTCAAGTATCACAGTGAGATGAGGACGACATGACTTTGTTCTAACAAAAAATGTAAATATAAACCTCATATACATCTTCAACTCCAGCAAACAAGCAACACGTACCAAGAACGCTTGTATGTAGCGCACACTGGCACCTGGGCACATGATTCGAAGCCAAATATTTACCAAGTTTGGACATTCTACGAAATAATTCTTGCTATGCAAACTGGTGGGCAAAAGCAACATAGTGAAATACCAGACCCCATGTTTGGGTACGGGGCCTCCAGTGGTTGAGTGAGCTTTGACCTAAAATAGGTCTGAGAATGTGGATATGCTCTATGAATAGAGATAAAACAGACTGTGGAAGGGGAAAAAAATCAAAAAGATAAAATAACTGAGGGGCCTGCAAATAAACCTTCAGACATCAGAGCATAAAAATGAATTTTGTGTGGATGGTGGTTTGCTGAGGGCATGGGAAAATCTGCACCCACAGAGAAGAAACTCTGGTTCTTTTGAACAGTAATGCAATCATGTTGCCAGACAGTGTCTGAAAGGATTTCTGTAATTTGAGAGCTTGTCCTGTATTGTGTGGGTCTTTGTAAGAGGGCTCCAGCAGAAGACCGGCAGACAAAGGACTTAACTGTGCACTATCAGAACTGATCTTTGTGGAATTTTTATGTGTGAAGCCTAAAAGCCCAGTTGATTGCCTTTCTTATGTTTGATACCACAGAGACAAATAATTGGTTTAAAGGAACAGTGTGTAAGATTTATGGGGGATGTAGGGGGATTCACTGGCATCTAGCAGTGATGATTATAGATTGCAAACAGCTGCAAACTTCTCCTGGTTAGAATTCCTTCCATGTTCATTGTTCAGGAGGTTTTTACCAGGAGCCAAATTATCCACAGAGGTCTGTTCATCTCTAAAATGAACATACCAGGTGATTTAAACAGGTAAAAACACTGACTAAAGCAGTTTCACGTTAAAAAATCTTTTATTTTCCATTGCTCTCGTCACAGAGGGGCTTCCAACTTTGATGTGAAAAAGCAAATGGCCCTGTCTAAAGCCAGTGTTTGGTTTGTCCATTCTGAGCTACAGTAGAAACATGGCGGTGCAACATGGCAGACTCGGTGGAAGAGGACCCACTCCCTACGCAGACATGAACAGCATCACCCTTGGCACCTGGAAGCAGTTTCAGTTGGTTGCAATCAGCAGTCCTCACTGCTAAATGCCACTAAATCCACACTTCCCCTTAAAGTTTTTAAAATGTTAAGTGGATTGTGATCTATTCAGGATTGCAGATTGCAACCAGCTGAAACTTCTCCCAGTTAGAATTCCTTTTGTTGATGCTTGATGGTTTTTTTTTTGTAATTTTCAAATACCTATTTACTTGTTCTAGCTTCTTTTATTGTCCACATGCCATTTTAAAGGAAAAGTGTGCAGGATTTCATGGCAACCAGGTGAAACTCCTCCCACGTGCCAAGAGTGAACTCCCGGTTAGGATTTCATTTGTGTTAACTGTTCAGGAGGTTTTTACCAGGAGCCGAATCATCCACAGAGGTCTCTTACTCTCTAAAACAGACAGACCCACTGATTTAAACCTTTAACAACACTATAGGCAGTTTCACATTTTAAAAAAACCCTGTTGTAACAGAGGGGCTTTCTGTAGAAACATGGCGGTGCAACATGGTGGACTCTGTGGACGAGGACCTGCTCCCTATGTAGAGGCTACAAACAGCTCATTCTAAGATAACAAAAATACAATAATACATATTTTTGGGTGATTATAGATAAAATAAAACATTTATTCAGTTTCTGCAAACATATCTCCCTAAATCCTACACGCTGGACCTTGAAACTCATTTTTGTCCAAGTCAAGTTTAAGGCACTTTTTTAAGATTAAAATCAAACAAAGTAATAATGTATAAACTTCTGACTTATATTTAAAGTCCTAGACTCAGATCTGACTGTTGTGTCTTGAATCAGCCTTTGGTAGGTCACTCAAAAGCCAACTTGGAGCTTTTATGTTTTAGAAAAGGAAAAACATCTCAACAACATCATGCCATTTCAAAAGTGCATGAATATTCAGTGAGTCAGGGAGGAATGTAGCAGGGGAGAATTTCTTCATCTCAGACACTGTCAGATGAGGTAGGCGACTAGTAGTACCACTATTTGCCACTAGAGGATGCATGACCAGGCCTACAGTATGGGACACGACCAGAGGACACACCAACTGAGCTGAGATCTCTGTAAGATCACTATTGATATTAAAAACATTAAAAAAGGACTTCTAAAACCACGTTTAGCCCTTCCTCACATGCCTTCATAAGAATAAAATGGCGAGAATGTGACAGCCAAACTTTCCATCTCCATTTAACTGCTCATAAGACTGACACGAGGTGGTGAGAGAATAAAACAGCGGAGTGTTTTCCATGTTTATTATGCCTCGGTAGGTGTCCGCTGCAGCGCACTGAGCGCTGTTATGCTCCGGGCTCTCCCGGGTGTCTGCGGTCCCTCCTCCATCAAACGTCAGAAACTAGTGGTATAAAACACGTGAGGCCACACCGACCGCTCAAAGTCGCATATACCTCGTTAACCTGACAGCCTGCGGTCTGCCTCCGCACAGACAATACAGAGGCAGCACATTTAGATGACAGAAAAACAGGAGACACATGACAAGCTGTGGGACGAGTTCAACCTACTGGACTGAGCACGAGAATGCAAAAGAAAAGTGTGTTTGTTTCTCCAGAGCTGGATACATGTCATACATGCGGGATAGTTTCTGCTGCTCGGGACTTTTGAGCTGAGTTGTGTCTAATGGGCGAACACACACTTGGATTTCTGCTCATAACAAAAGGGACTGCCACGAGAAAAGGCATTAAGCGAGGAGTTTTCCATCATTAGTTCCCACAGGAGGTTGACACAAACACCAGCAGGGCTCATCAGTGTGACTTGACGGCTGATTGACACTGACCTTGGCAGTCCTCGCCTGTGAATCTGCAACGTTTCTCAACTACCGAGCGAAGCAAATGCAGAGAGAAAGATGCATTTGGGTAAGGCTTTACTGTTTGTCCTCCTCCTCAACTGCGCGACTCTGAGCTCGTCCCTGTCCACTTGTGCCACCGTGGATATCGACCATGTGAAGAGGAAGAGGGTCGAGGCGATACGGGGTCAGATTTTGAGCAAACTCCGACTCACGAGTCCTCCGGACTCGCTCGGACCCAGTAAGATCCCGTATCAAATCCAGGCTCTGTACAACAGCACCAAGGAGCTACTGGAGGAGCTCAGGAGGGATCGGCAGCAAAGTTGCGGTCAGGACAACACAGAGACAGAGTACTATGCCAAGGAGATATACAAATTCAACATGGTCTACGGGCCGCCAGAGAGCAGTAAGTATTACAGTTCTTTAGGAAGCTTTCACATCTTGTTCTGATGCCAGCAATTAACGACTCCGTGCGTAATTACGCACCAAATGAAGAGTGGACGCCTAAAGCTTGTGCCAGCCAGACGCACCAAAACTCAGCTCTACTCTTATGTCACTGATAAATATCTACAGTATTTATAGCTTGTAGTTCAGCAACTGTCACCGAGTTTTAGGTCTGCTGCTCATGAAAGACCCACCTTTAAGAAATATAAAAACTCTGGCTAATATGGTTTTCACACCAAAAAGTTCAAATACCTATTAAAAACGTACAATTAAAAGAAATATCCAGACTTTTTTTTTTAAACATGTGAATAGTGTTCATTTCAAAAGTTGATACAAGATGTTTACTACTTCAGGGTAACATAAGATAAGATGAGATACACTTTATTGTCCCAAAGGTAATTTGTCTTGCGGTACCTGCCGTTAAAAGATCCAAAAAAGTTATACATACAGTTCCTACATCTACACAGTCCATACACAGAGCTCTAGCAAAGTCCATTCTCAGTGTATGTGTGCTGGAGGCTTCAAGTTTCCACATCTGACTTGTGTGAGTTGCATACTGGAGCACATGGATGTCCAGCCTTGTTGTGATGTCACTAATCATCCTGTAGGTACACGTGTTAAACTCAGATTTGATGAATGTGAAAGCAGCACACATCATTCGGCACGTTCAAGTGGGAAAACAACAAGCAAAACACATTTTTGAGGTGGAGGGGGGGTGGAGGGGGGCTTAAATGAAAATATTGTGGACTAACATTCTCTCAAAAAGAGTGTCAGAGCTCTTTAGGTGAGATTGATGTGTGCTTGTAGTGCTCACCAACCTGTTTTAACCCTGCACCAGTGTTCCAGGAAAGTCGCTCTCCTCCTACTCCTGACTCCACTCTTCCTCCTCTTGTTTTTTTTCCTCCATGGATTCTGTCCTTCTCCCCAGATGTTCCCACTTCCTTTCCAGTCAGGCCCAAATGAGAGGGACATCTGCCCAGGCGAGGCGGATGGGGATGCCTTTAGGAGAAGGAGTAGGAAAAGTTAACAGAGGTGGACAGGAAAAGTTAGATGATGGAAGGACCTCCCCGTTAGTCTGGTTAGAGGCATCCCTCTCTCTCTGCTCCTGTCTGTGCAGCAGGAGTGGGGGTCTCGCACATCACTACCAACCACCTCCGCATTGACATGGAGCTTGGAGTGACCCCCCACTTCCTGTCTTGGCCGGTGAATTACCCACACGGGTGGCCCACGAGCATGAGATCACTTACTGCACTGCTCAGGTTGCTAAATTGAGTGTGAAACTGAGCCAGCATCCATCCTCTTAAACCTGAATGATTCCACTGTGTCGTCATTTTATTGCCTCTAGGTAACGTTCATTTCACCGCTCGGTTAATAATGAGTTTTATTTTGCTCGTGAAATATTTGTTGAGATTATCAGCGAAGGCCTGTCAAGCCCACATTGTTCTTACTCCAAGTAATTTGTGCTAAACCTCTATTTGGCACAACTGTTTCCTCTATAGAAATAAAAGCCCTGAACTGGAAGTGGAAAACCTGCGCTGAGAGGGACATGTGTCAGCACTTGAGGGAGATTCATGCAGCATGTGGTCCGGCTGAGTTTGGATTACTGAGAAAGTAGAATAGGATAAATGCTGTGCGTGTGTAAGAGCCAGAGAGGGCCTCATGGTCTAGAGCAAAGCCAAGACCATTGCATCACAGTCCCTTTGAAATCAACAGGTGTTTCTCAAAAGACCTATTTTCCCTCAGCAATGTTCTGTTTTGAATCTCGCAAAAATGGTTTTGACAAAAACGCCAGGCAGTAGGTGCCTCGAGTTGGTGGGGTGGTTTCAGAGCCACAGATGGACTTCTTGATGCAAGACATATTTACATACATGTATTTTTCCTTACATTTGGGTTAAAGATCATAGTTTATTAATATCATGATCTTTGTGCCTGATTTTGATGTGATCAGCTGAAGTGGAAAAGGCCGAATGTCAGTATAACAGCATCAATGCTGAACTGATATACGTGCACCAGTCAACCTCTCGACTTCTCAGATACTTAAAATGTCGACAAGCCTATAATATTCTCCAATTCTTACTTTTTACTCAATCCCTAAACTGTGGTAATGGCATGGCGGAGTATTTTTTGTGTGTGTCCAAAATGATCTCATACTTGGAAATATGCATTTTGTCAATACCCTGTACGTCCACATGCATATACTGAGCGTGCTCTCAGACTGGTTAATGGGATTTTCATATGGTGGAGCAGGCAAGGTGAAGAATTTTATAGATTCACTGCGCTGAACTCAGATTCTACTCTGGCAGTTAAATGACAAAGAGACCAGCACATTAACACAGTATATTATGGATATAATACAGATATTATGTGACTTTTTAAATATTCTGCATCTTTATCAGGTTTGCACTTTAACAGGAAGTAATTAAGGTTTTAAAAGTTGAACCTTTCCGATCAAAATTCAAAGCATATATGAGTTTTACTTAGGAAAGACCTATTATACGCATTCTAAAATTCACATTTGTATTTTTGGTTTTAAACTAAGACATGTATACATGGCAGTATGGTGATGCAGTGGTTAGCATTGTCACCTCATATCATGAGGGTTCATAGTTTGATCCCGGCAGTGTTAGCGTGGGTACTCCAGCTTCCTCCCACAGTCCAAAGACATGCAGGTTAAATGGTGACTATGAATTATCCGTAGGTGTGAATGTGAGTGTGAATGGTTGTCTGTCTCTGTGTCAGCCCTGTGATAGTCTGGTGACCTGTCCAGGATGTACCCTGCTTCTCGCCCAGTGTCAGCTGGGATAAGCTTCAGCATCTCTGCAACCCCCAACAGAATAAGCAGTTACGGAAAATGAATAGACAACCATGTATACATGCTTTAATATTCAAAAAACGCTCAGTGTTCCTCACACTGTCTCTCCTGGAACACCTGTATTCACCTCCTATGTGAAATGGTTAATTTTAGCAGCCATCTCTTTGAACCCCCCCATCCCAAAAAAGCCCAGTCTGCTCTGATTAATAATTGTTTCCAGGTTGTGCGTATCTCTGTGTTTCTGCACCATCAGTGCAGCAGGACAATGACTGTAATGGAGAATATCGACAATTTTTACTGGGGATGCAAGAAAATAATGAGTATTGTAGAAGCTAACTAGCAAGCTTAGTATTCAAGGGAACAGTGCATTTCATTTGGTTGCCTGTCAATGGCGGTGTGGTCAGGCTAACAGAATGTAGACTAACCCTAGACTTGGCCGCCTGTTTCAGATGTTATTATTTTCAAATTCACATTGCTATGTGAAACTAGTCTGGCTAGGGATCCACAATAATATCAGTATGTCATTGGTAATGGCCAATATCGGCCAACATGTTTTTTCTTTCTTTGCACAATGAATGAATATTACATACACTGAAAAGTATTGTATTTCATGTCTCCATCTGCATATCGGATATTGGGGTGAAAAAAATCCAATATTGTGCATCCCTGCTTTTTACTGTGAAAAATCACTGATAAAAGCTTCTATACAGAACCTGACATGGAGTATGATCAAAAACTGGAAGAAATGAACATCAGCAACCAAGTATACATGTTTCCCTGACGTGTAGCTTCATGCAGCACTGTAGGCTACATGTAAACACTTGCACTAGCGTACCTTGAGCAGATTACCATATAAAGGAATCCAGCACATTATGACATCATATTGTCACCAGAGCAGAAAAAACTTTTGTAAACAGAGTATTCAGAACTGTCTGAAGCCTGAGATATTTGCTTATTGGGATTATGTGGAAGTTGGGCCACGGTTTAATATGAAAATCTGACACGATCTATACAGTAGATATATTTGAATTGGTGTGGATGGGAAGCTAGCCTATTATAGCCCTACTTTGCAATATTGAATAATAGGTGTATTTCATATACACATTTTGTCTTGTGCTGCTTTCAGTCCTCTCATCAACAGCTCCCGCACAAATGATGCACTTTGTGTATAATTTCTTCACAATCTGTCAAAATCAATTAAGTGGTGTGTCTGAAATGGACGGATGGCGACTCATCCAAAGCCCCTTTATGGTACTTTTCAGAAGACGTGTCAAATTTCCCTTCAACAAGTCTTCAGCAGGACTTCACAAGTTGTCTCCAAATCCTACAAATCACAGTTGAAAATAAATCCATTTTATGACGTGACAACACTGTTGTTAAGGTTTGGTTTTGGTTCAGGCACAAACTCAACTTGGTTAGGTTTTGGAAAAGATCATGGTTTGGGTTAGAATGACTGCTTCATTAAGGCTAGGGAAGCCTGGTTGTCATGGTGTCATAATAACAGTTTGTAAGGGAATGACCTGGGTCACGCTTTTAAAGAAACAATGGCCATCACTTGTGTGAAAGTCTTGTAGCCCAGTTGCAGCAAAAAATATTGGCACTGTATGTTTCTGCACACCGTGGCTGAATTATATATGTATGTATCATATCAATGTTTCTAAAGTGTTGTAGTTCAGATTACATGTATATAAGCTGGGGGGATGGTGGATGGCATGACCCCTAGGCGGACCCCAGTTTGACACCAATAAACAAGAAAACTGGTTGTTATTTAACAAGACATCAGTCGTGTTTCCAGTCTTGATTGCTCAACCAAAAGTGGGCATTTTAGGATAAAAGATGATCTCTTCCTAACTATAACCAAGTGTTTCTTGTGCCTAAACATAACCACACATTAACCACAGCATGGTTGAGATGTAAAGAAATGTAAAGTTTCAACATATTTGCTACATATCATGCAACTGTCACACATCCATTGTTTGCAAAAACACACAATGCCAACATTTATTCTGGGACTGGGTTGGGTTTTGTTGGCCCATCCATCTTCACCAACCTCGCCACTACACAAACAATATTGCCAATATACAGTCACACTACTTCCTGCTTTGCTCCTGTCATAATTACTACAACCGCTATAGAGCTTTGTCACTTGAGCGTAAACATATCTTTTTAGGGGCACCTGCTGCAACAAGTTATGCTGTCAGAGATAGTCTCTAATTAGCAGTTTGCTTTTTCAGCTTTCAAATTGACATTTAGGTGATGGTCTCTGAGATTAGAGATGATAATGCCACTTCAGGAATGACCTTGTTTCGTGAAAGATACACGTAAATTTAGCCTGAGTCTTCTTTGCCAAATGCAAAGGATTGTTTAAAGGCATTTGTCCCTATCAGGTGCAAACAGACTGATTTCGTTACCTTCGTAGAGAGCCAGGCTAGCCATTTCCCCCGATCCCAGTCTTTGCATTAAGCTGAGCTAACTGGCTAATGGCTGTAGCTTCCCATTTATCGTACAACCATGAATGTTCTCTTCTGACTCCTGGCAAGAAAGCAAATACATGCATTCCCCAAAATGTTGAACTATTCCTTTAAGATCAAGCAGAAACAGTAGACTGTGAGTGAGACCAGTATTATGAGGACAAGGCTACCTTAGTGTGTTGTCCCTCGTGTTATAAGAGGACCAGAGGTGTAGCTTTGTGGAATAAAGTTTTGACTCTTTGCCAGTGACATCACTCACTTTCCATCGGTCAATGTGGGCAAACACACGCTCCCTTTTTGATGGTTTGTGAAGGTAAACTGTTGACCTTTGGTGGATCTGAGGCAGCTCTGTGAACCAACACAAATCCGTGACAGGTGCAAATGAAGCAGAAAGCTGCTGGAAGACTGGCAATTTACTACATTCAGAGGCTGGACTGTAATCATCGGAAAGATTTCCTTTTATAGCATGGTACGCATACAGAATCTGGCATATGTCAATGACTGAGGTTGGGTTGTGGAGAAGTCATCATGGTCAGAAAGGGGTCTGGGTCCAAAAAGTTGTCAGTGGGACCGAGGATAGCAGAGTTTTTGATACGCAGATACCAGGGTGATGAAGTCATGCTAAGCTCAATAATATTGCCATTTCAATTACACCATTTTCATTTCCACCAAATATAGACAAAACGTGTTAGAGAAACACTGAGGAATTTAGATAAGGCAGGCAACCACACTAATCATACACTGTGGGCTGATAAACCCTGTGCCAGCCATAAAAGAGTCAAACCAAGACCATATTATAGGTGTGAATGGGTTTCTAGCATATAAAAAACACATTTACTGTAAGTCCATGCCATTAAATATTCATAATAAAGTATTGCTTTATTTCTGAAGAAACATGATATGTCAAAACTGGAAAAAGTACACACTGCTTCGCAATCTAGAGTTTTACATTTTTAGATTTGCTGCCAACTCAGTCAACAAAGCACTGTACCTCTTTGGAGCATGAGTGAAATTACTCTGGCATCAAGTGGATACGAGTTTGATCCAAAGAAACACCACTCCTCCCACACTCAGCCAGATTTGTCAAAACTGTTTTGATGGATAAAGGCTAAAACAGTCAGTGTTATGACACAGAGCTGAAACTACTGGCAAATTAATCAATAGGTTGACCAAGAGAAAAATAATCAGCAAACATCTGGATGACCAATTAGTTGTAATTTTTCAAGCAAAAATGGTTGGTAATCGACGAGATGGGAGTGAGACTGGGTCGGTTTCATCTGACCAGCAGTTGGTCAGCAGCCCTCAGAGTCAGATAACGACGCACAGAGGCACCCCTTAGAACAGCCATATGAGATCCATCAGGTGGCAACGTTTTTTTTATACTCCGAGCAATTGTTGCTGTATAAAGAGCGAGAACATCCACATGGGCGGGCAGGAGGGGAGGTGGATGGGTCAAATGAACTCCGGACTTTCACCTGGGAGGCCACTGTTTGTTTCCTGTGTGAAACCAAAAGTCAGTCGAGTAATTTTAAAAGCAACGCATTGTGCTAGTATGTGTAGCATCATGTGCAAGGGACGTATGTGATGTATATTACGTGAGTTTACATTACGTGAGTAGCAAATACACTTATTTAAAGATGAACCATGGTTGTTTTTTTTAAAAGCCTAACCACGTTCTTTTGTTGCCTAAACCTAAAGAAGTAAACCTAAGGCAGAGGTTTTGTACCCATGTTCTACGGTTATTTTTGGTTAACAAGCAGAGACTGTAAATTTCTGATGAAAACACAAGTTAATTTTGAAATGACACAGTGCATGCAACAAGCGTAAATTAACATGCCGTTCCTGTGCATTAAACTGATGCTGTAGGGGTATCTATAGCATCATAGTTTGACGCATAAGGCAACTGACCAACTGGTCTTTGACTAGTTGCGAGTGACAGTGTGTTGAAAAACACAATCGATGAAATCATCTTGGGCTTTGGAAATGTTTTGACTGTGGCTCAGGAGGTAGAACGGATCGTCCACTAATCGGAAGATTGGAAGTTTGATCCCCAGCTCATCCAGTCCGCATGTCAAGCTATCCTTAGGCAAGATACTGAACCCAAAGTTTCTAGTGTGACTGCGTATGAATGATCAGCTGAGTAGCTTGTATGGTAGCCCTGGCTACCAGTGTATGAATGTGTGTGTGAATGGAAGAAATTGTGCTTTGAGTGGGCGAAAGACCAGAAAGGTGCTACACAAGTGCAAGTCGATTTACAAAGCAAGTCCATAACATATGAGACAATACTTGGCAGATCAGTCAATTATGAAATAATCTTTAGTTGCAGCCCTATTATTAACTTTTTAAATGTACATTCACAGCTTCTAATGTCGACTGCAGACATGAGTGTTGCTTATTTTATGGTGGCAACACCTTCTTCCTAAGGATAAGTTATTTCTTTATGACTTCTTACCAAAGGAGAAAATGTTATTAGTAACACCTGTGCTTCTCCTACTACGATGTGTCAAAAGTCTGTTGTGAGAACTGGTGCACTCATATAAAAGATATCATGATGCAAGTATCTGTGATTATGTTTTCCAGAGGTCATGAAGCATTCGAGGTCTGTGTTCGGACATGAACTGCTTGCATTGCATTAGACCTTGATAAGAATTTCCAAGCCTGTTCTCTCACAAAACCTTTATTTAATTCTCTGTGTTCCAGACGATCTGCTCTACTGCCCAAAAGGCATCACCTCCAAGGTTTTCCGCTTCAACGTCTCCGCCATGGAAAGGAACTCAACCAACCTCTTCAGAGCAGAGTTTCGAGCTCTGAGGGTGCCAAACTCAAGTTCCAAGAGGAATGAACAGCGGATTGAGCTCTACCAGGTGCGTAAAGGTACCGTTTTCTTGTCCTTCTACCGAAATCAAAGGCAAAACTCGCAGTCAAGGCACAGTCTCTTTTCTGAAATTAATCTTTCTTACTAGAGGGTTCAGTCCTAGTCTGTGAAGAATGTATCTTACATAAGCTGGTTAGTTGTTCAGAACCACATGATTTCTGGCCCTTATTGACAATGAGAGCCAACAATAACCAGATTGTGGTTACAGGCATGGGTAACAGCCAAAGCTCAACAGGCCTGCAAAATGTTAGTAGAACCGGGACAGGAGTACTGCATTCCAGATCTAATACAGTCTTATTTTGGTTATGTCGAGGTCTTTGAGGTATACTGTGCAGGATTTTCCTAAAAAGAAAAATGTATAGACACATACAGAAGTAAACTCAATCATCACCTATGACCCACTAGAGGTGTGTGGCAGTGTATTTATCTGCCAAGACCTGTATTTTTGTATTTTCTTTTCACTTTGCTGTATTGGAGATGTTTCTGTGCACAGCCTGCAGGTGAGGTTGGGATGGTATAAATGAGTAGCAACCAGGTGCCAGACCATAAGCAGCATGAATCCAAGACAATCGTGGACATAGCGCAAAAACAACACAAATATAGCAAGGCAAAAGGGCGCAAAACTGGTTCTAGCTCTCACTTTTACTCACACTACTGTTGACAAATGGTAACCCACAATTCCTGCATAGTTTACCTTTAACATTTAGTCCTTAAAACAGTATGCAAAGTTTATTAAACTGTTGCAAAAGGGCTTTGATCTCCTGAGTAATGAAATGATGCAACACACTTCTCCAGTAAGTTAAAGTCAAAATCATTTGGTCCCTGTTATTCTGTGGGAGTGTCCTTGGCACTAACGATCCAATAAAAGTATAATTGCCCAAATAAATAAATAAAAGATTACAACCATATACAGATACTCTGGTCACGATAAAATAAAATGGACTATATTACGAAACTCAGAACAGGCAACTGCCAACATTAACTACTAAATTTTGGGCTTAAATACATGCCAAAATCACATTTCACAGAAGACTGATTGGTAGCTAGCTAGTAAGCACGAATATCTGGTGTCCAGTGTTACACAGGGGAGCAGCAGGGGCAAGTGCTCTCATTGTACCGATGCAAAACATTTTTGTGGCCAGTTTCAAACATGGGGGAATGCAGTGCAGTCGAAGAGAAAAAATTAAACTCTCTTCTTTTGCATCCATACTTGTTCATACTGTCTTCCCAAAACAAGGGAGGCATAAATGTGCTCTGTTTTACTCCAGATATTGAGAGATAGGTCAGGGGTTACACCTGTAACTTGGTGTTAGTGCTACTTTCAGAAGCTAGATTCCCCCACTAAACACACAGAACAACCACCAAGCTCGTCTTCAATCAAAAGCTATAAACTTCACACATCAGGATGTCATTATATAAATATCTTTACAATGTGGAAGAATAAAAAGAATAGAGGTAATGTTAAAGGCTTGCTTATAGTGACAGACCCACAAAGAATTAGCATCCAGCTCTGCATCTCTACGCAACATAAACTTTTAGCTTATCGTTTTGGTCTTGTGGCACAGAAATTTACAGTAAAACTGAATTTCACTGCTCTCTGTAACTGTCTTTCCACCAACAGAGGTCAACTATTTTCGGCAAACAAGCTTTGATAAACTAACTATGACCTAATTAGTCCTCTGCTCTGACTCCATGAACCAATCAGACGCATAGAGGTGTAACCTGTCCTGCCCTAATCAGGTGCAAGAAGTGAGTGAGGGCGATGTGAATCAAGCTCTGTCTTAACTTGCTCACAGTCCTGAGAATAGGCTTAATCAGCCAAAATAACTGGAATCACCTGTGAGTGTAACATGGCCCTTTAAACTATTCAGAATTTAAACATAGTCCTCTACTAACACTTATTTATGGTGCTCGGGTCTTTGGCTCTAGTAGAGGAAGGGCAGATGGTCGGACCGGAGGGAGGGGATGAAATGAGGAGGAAGTAAAAAGGGGAATGGAGGCTGAGAATTTTGAATTTAGAAGCTCACAGAAGAGAAAGAAAACCAAAGTGGATTTATCAAGTCAATAGCTGTGGTTACACGGACAATATTTCTTCAACCAGACAGAAGTCATTCTGATTATAGATTCTCACGTGTCTTATATGGCTGCTAAATAAAGTCGACCCAAAGCATTTAATCAGAATATAACTTTTTTGACTTGACGGGAAGTGATTCTACCCGCCATGAAGGATCTAATCTGACGCGACATGTCCTCGCACACACAATAGTCGCTATTGAACTGTTTATCAAAGGTTTACACCATCCCTGTCAACTCAATTACAAGATCCGTCTGATAAGACTTTTCCAATTGAGGCTGTTACATAAAGCATTTTTTCTCTCACTGCCAATAATTCTGATTATAAGTGGAATATTAGGGTCCTTGTGTGAGTTAACAGCTGAAAGAAACCTGCATGGCTAGAATGGTTTGATGTTTGATTGAAGGACAAGGGTGTGGAGCTTTGTCAGAAAAACTGTGTGGCAAAATGGACAGAGAAGGAAGTGGTAGAGGTTCTGCTGATTGATTTAAAACGGCTGGCTTGATAGTCATTAAATGCATGTCAAAGACTCGGATGGAAAAAGCACTGAAAACTTCGGTTTGAGGGTTTAAGATGGACGTGTACCCAGTAGCATGTTTTCCACTCAGCAAGAAAGCTCCAATAAAAGGTGTAGTTGAGGGAGTTTCACGCAGAGTGGTGGCAAAGAGATTTAAAGAGTTTAAAGGGGTGACAGACAGATTTAGAATGAAGAGGTCTGACAAATAATTAATAAAAAGTATGAGACTAAATCTCTCATGACTCACTTTGATTTGGAGTAATTGTCGGATAGAGTGTTCCTGGACCAGTAAGGGCGAGATCTGTGTCCCCAAAATGCTGAATTGCTGGTTAGTGAAGTTAGTGCACAGTCTGTTTGTGTGTGTTTTGCCACATGTGGCAAATGTGGGGAGAGTAAATGTGAAGGAGACTGTAATGAAGCAGAGTGTCCCTTCAAAGGTAATCATGCAGCATTGGAGGCTAACTATCCAAAGAGAGACAGAAATAGTCAGGGTTAGAGCTTAAAATAAGACATAAGCATGAAGTGGATATGGTAAAGTGTGAGACAAGAATCAGTCAGGAAGCATGAGGAATTTTGCTTTTGTACGGATCAGGTAATGTTTTTGGCTTTCATGGCAATGGTAATTAACTGTACCGCTGGAGTAGAATGGAAATCTGAGAAAATTGACATAATTATAGACGCAGCGAGGAGATTTCTGGGTGTTGTGAGAGTTTCTGGACTAGGTGTGCAGCAGCATTTCAGAGAAGCTTTTAGGCTCCCTGAAACACCTGGAGAATACAAACCCTACAGCAGAGTGTGAACGGGTGCAAAAGGCTTATTATTATTATTTTATTTAGTAAGTGGAGACTTTAAATGCAGTAGTTGGTGGTTATGACACATTATGGATGCAAGTTGCTATTAAAAACTAAAAAAGACAGACACATATTGTGTAATGCACCAAAAACTACATGAAAATATCAATAATATATAAAAGACACCTCAAAAATCGCCTCTTGATTCACACTAACCCACATTTTTAGCTCAGGGGACAGCATTGTCTATTGATTGATGCTAACATGCTAAACTAAAATGGTTAATATGCTAAACATTGTACCTGCTTAACATCAGCATGTTATATTATCACTGAGCATGTTAGCAGGCTTACATTAGCATTTACCTCAAAGCATCGTCTACACAGCCTAGGGACTAGATTTACCTGGGGACCTCTAGTGATTTTCGTAACAGTTGCAGAGGTCGTCTGTGATCCTAATCCCGTGTGAATCTGCCATTTCTGTAATTTGTCAAGTAAAAGTTCCACCACAAGTTGCCTGATGTATTTGACAAAGCACAGAGATCATGTGCTGAGCAAATCAGCATCTTGATTGTGATTTAGGATCAAGGTTGTACTGCTACCAAAATTCGGCACCGGTGATTTTTATCTGGACTGGCCCTTTTGCTATCCACTACTCCCTAATTCCCCCCACCTTTACATAACGGACCGATCCACTCAAACAGTTTGGGGGAGGTGACAACAGCCAGAACCACTGCACCTGAGTAACAGCACAGGTCGGCTATTGGCAATTTTGGGACCATGTAACCCCTAATCAGATGGCCTGTTCCAACATCAAGTGGGCCTCAGCTGGCAAGTCTTTTTTCTTTTTTCCTCCTGTAGTTATTTTTTCCAACATTGCTGGTGGTAGCCTTGTGGCCCACATGGTCGGCCAGCACATCTGGCATTTTCCAGAATTGCCCGATTGCCAGTCCAAGCTTGTTTGGGGTCATATGTAGGTTTTTGTTTCCTCCACACTTATTTTTTGTCTCTTTTCTGGTGGGGAACAGTGGTGGCTGTGTTGGCAATCAAATATTAAAGTTTGATAGCATTTTGGGTGCAGGAGAATCATCTCACTACACAGCATGGAGACTCATTCACAGGAAATGCCGTCGATATCCTTACCTCAACAAAATGACCGATGAGTTCTAAACCACAGACAGACAATCAACTGATCTAATGTGTTTAAGCGTCTTGTAATGACTCTATATGCTTGTGTTTCTGACTATTTGTCGGCCTTTTACAATGTCGTCTTTTGTATTTGTGTGTTTGTTCTAAAGAGCAAGCTGAAATCCTTAAGAAGAGCAAAATCTCGAAAGATGATGAGATGGATGACACATAAAGTCTGTAAATTAGTATAGTAGAAAACAGACTGCGAAACCACTGCGCATAACACAGACATGGGGAAGTAGTTTCTAAATCACTTCATCTGCTCGCTTGCTCTAGTAATCATATTATCTTAGCTTGTAGCACGATTATCATGTGAGTGATCAAAGATCTAACTGGATAATTACAACAATGATCATGAGTTTGACGAATGACAGCTTCCTCTTGTACCAACGTCCTGTCCTGTGTTTGCTCTATTCTACATGTTGAAGGTGTTTCAGTGTTGACAAAAACTTTTCAGAGTGATCCCTTATTATCACTGCTTTGCAGATCGTGAGGCCAAACGAACACATTAGGAAGCAACGCTACCTTGCAGCCAAGAACGTGCTGACGAAAGGCACACCAGAGTGGGTGTCCTTTGATGTGACTGAGACAGTGCGGGAATGGCTGCTGAACAGAGGTGAGACTGGGGTCGCTGCTGTCATTAATCCCAATGATCATCCCATGTTTGAGTTTGTATTGAAGTGTTGAATTTCAAAGAGGGAGATTGTTGAGTTGGACTTTTTTTTCTTTTCAATTGTCTGTCATCAGCAACTAATCTGGGTCTGGAGATCAGTGTGCACTGTCCCTGCCACACCTTCAACCCCAACGGTGACATCATTGACAATGAGAATGAGGTGCTGGAGGTGAAGTTTAAAGGTGGGCCTCAGCAGCATTTTGTCAGTTGCTCTTTTATTATTTATCTGTAAATGTCTTTCTTTCCATTTTACCACCCCTCCTATCAGTTTAGATGCAGTAGATGTGTTGCATATTTATGGGGTCTTTATTTTTCTTTTTGTATTATTTAATCAAATACGCCTTTTGTTCTTAAATAATCCCAGATTATTTGTATATTTCTTCTTAATTAGACGTAGTGTTGATGGTTGTCTTTATATTGTTGCCTGATTCTATTTTTGCATCAGAGACTAAGAATAAACTTGGAATAACAATATGTTTTTGTGCTTTTAGAGACAAAGTGTCTGACATAAAGGCAGTTTTTACTACTTTTTGGAAAAATTTGTTTTCATTTCTGCATGCTGTAAAAGAATGACAGGGATGACAGCTTCATAGCCAATAATTTTGCAAATTGTATGCTCGGATTGAGGGAAATTACGCAAGAAAAAAGCCACTAAATAGTTGGTTTAAGTGCATCCTGTCTATAATTAAGGCGTGGATGGAGATGAGGAGCAGAGTCGCTGGGATCTGGATCACCTGAAGAAGAAAAAGGACCAGTACCTGCCTCACCTCATCCTCATGATGATCCCACCACATCGCCTGGACACTCAGTCACCACGCCGACGCAAGAGAGCGCTGGACACAAACTACTGTTTCTCGTAAGCTTATAAAAGTTAACATAGTATCCCAAACCTTAGCTGCAACACACTGTATCTGGTATCCCACACATGTGGCCAAGATGATATTAAATATTAGGGGCATTATTGCAATAATTAATCTGGGGACTAATTACATTATTGTTGTGCATTCTCATCACAGAAACACGGAGGAGAGCTGCTGTGTTCGCAAGCTCCACATCGATTTCCGGCGTGACTTGGACTGGAAGTGGATCCATGAGCCCAGTGGTTACGATGCCAACTACTGCTCCGGGCCCTGCCCATACCTGAGGAGCTCAGATACAACACACAGCTCGGTGAGAAGCACCAATCAGGGAAACAAGACAGTTTCCGAGATGAAGAACTTTCCCGCAGTGAAAATTATCACATAAAAACATTTCTCATCTACTTCTAGTGTTAAGCAGAGATGCTGATAGTTCTAGGTTTATTTCCCCAGATTTTGAGATATCCACCCTTGAGAACTCTGCCTCCATCTAGAGGTCTTAACGGGACGAAAACTTTGGAACTACTTTCCAGTGAAGAAATAGTCCCAATAGAAACTGTTGAATGTGTTGAGTGTTAACTTTTTTTTTGTTCTGGTTTCTGAACCCCCTTTATTTACGGTTGAGTTTGAACACCACTGTGTGTCTAGCAAACACTTTTAGATGAGCTGATAGCATTGTGTAGAGCTTAATCTCCTCATTGGTCATTACCAAGTCTCCAATGATGAGTTCTCAATGATGTGCCTCAGTATTACATTTACAACATTTACATTCACAAAATATTCTGGATTTGCCCTCATTCAGAAAAAGACAATATTCTTATGAAGCTGTTTACATAGCTAATGAAAGCAAATGATCCACTAATATTCCTGTTTACATGCAGCCGCACATACTCCAATTAACATGCTCTAACATGTTGTTTATCAAAATATGGAAAAGTGGAATGCCTTGAGCCTTTTTTTTGCTTCTTTGCACAGACACATTTTTTTCAAAGTTTTCTACCAATGGCAGACTTATTCAGCCACGTGAACACAGCCTCTCTCTTTCATTCCTTCAACCACCTTCTTGAAGGTTGTGATATTTGCGCATATCCAGAAACCTGTTGATATCCAAGTCTGTCATAATGTTAAAAGTAGGTGTTCTTCTCTAAAGTACTGTCATATTCAGAAAAATAGTGGAATCCCAGGGTGCTTTCACACCTGCCCTGTTTGGTTCAATAGAATCCCAGTTCATTTACCTCCCAAGTGTGGTTCGTTTGGGCAGGTGTGAACACAGTAATCACACTTGGGTGCGCACCAAAACAACCGGAAAGAGACCTCCTTGAAGACGTGGTCTTGGTCCGGTTACAAACGAACTCTGGTGCGGTTCGTTTGTGGTGAGAATGTGTTCCGACCTGGATCTGAACCAACTGCAGTCACATGACACATTGTTTGGGTTAAACATGAGCATGTTACAGTCCTGGAGGATTATTAATGTGCACTTCCTCCTGTACTGCCTTAATATGCACATTCAGCACATCCAATGCGTCACATTGTTTTCTAGTTGGAGCCGTGCCACGTTTTCAAACTGTATGGTTTGACTAAAATGAACAATGACATTAGGCACTGACTATAATACAATCTCTCCTGTCTGCTTTCCAATAGCTGCTGAGCCTGTACAACACTCTGAATCCGGAGGCATCGGCCTCCCCCTGCTGCGTCCCCCAAGACCTGGAGCCCCTCACTATACTCTACTACTCTGGACGGACCCCCAAAGTAGAGCAGCTCTCCAACATGATCGTCAAGTCTTGCAAGTGTAGCTGAGTGGACGTGAAAGGCGAGGCAGCACGGCAGGATTTTACTCGGTACTGACGAAAAACCCATGCTCGTTGACTTTTGGACTCTTAGCTGTGACAAATAAAGACCCTGTAAACAAAGACCCTGTGGCCTCGTGGCTTAGATCTGAACACCACTCTGGAGGTCACACTTTTTTTGAGGATGCTGATTTTCTTAAAAACATGAGGTCATCATTTTCCCCTCTCCCACTCTGGATGACAGGTAGTTATTTTCATTTTAAAAATCCCAAAACAAATTTCATATAATATGTTCTAGATTTGTAAAGGTGGACAACACACTCCCATAGCTAGATTACAGAGAGCCCTGTACAAATCTATCTGTGACAAAATGGGAGCTGCTTCATGGACAATGAATGAACATATTTTGTGGTGTGTTTTCTGCTTGAGAGTTCGAGCAAATATTCCACAAAGTTATAGTCTCTACATTGTCAGTAGAGCAGCTTTTCTGTCTCTAGCCTTAGGATGATCATATTAATAGTCACAAATATAGATTGTGGTTGAAGAGTTCTTTCAGGCTGGATTTTACCTTTGCCTTAAGTTCCCTTCCCTTCAAACAGTGGACATTATCTTCAAACACAAAAGGAGAAAGGACAGACTCGCTGCTGTATCCAAAGCCATAGCTGTGGTCAGGGAAAAGGAGAGCTGAGAGAATGCCTGCTGGATTTGCAATGGAAAGTGAATGAACAAAGAAGTTGAGCCAAGCTTTTCTTTTTGGCCAGCCAGCAGCAATGGCCTTTTTTTTTTTTTTTTTTTGCGGTGCATCTATTAGAATGGATGGAAGAAGAAGAAGAAGAAGAAGAAGAAGAGGAGGGGACCTGTATGGAAGCAAAGAACTGTGATGGAAACAAGCCATGAGCACACTGCCATTCACTGGAAGTTCTCATCTCTAACAGGTTCAAATTATTTCTGGGACATCAAAGAATATACTGGAAAAAAAAAAAGTGTTACGCAACAGGTTTTTATGGGATTTCTTTTACATTAATATAAGATTTGGTCTGTTATGCAACTTGTCATATAGTGATTGTTTCACTTACCGGGACAAAAATTGACGTGTATCTCCATCGGTGGAAACACTTTTATATTAAACTAAGGGTACTGTTACATTTCCTTGTGATCTAGAAAGAATATGCAGCTTTTTGTCCATGTACAAATGACTTTGACCTGTTGTATGTGATCCAATGTATGTTTGACTGAAGTCTTATTGTATTAAAAGGTGACTATTCACAGAAAGTTCAATCAGAGCACTTTTCTCCAGCAATTAGGCATGGCCGATTTAGTTATTTTGCTTTCGAAAGCCTGACACCCATTAACCGGTACTGACTGGTTAATTTTTAAGAAAGAAAAACAAAAACAAAATTAAGTAAAATAATAAAGTTAATAAAAGAGGCCTATCCTTAAAGTCTGGTACACCACTGACTCAGTGAGCTTTAGCACCACATTTCAAATCGCTATCCACTAAGAGGTGGTGATATTTTAATGTTCTGTGTTTTAAATGTGTTGCCTTTTATTTTCTGTTCTGTTGGCTTTGCTGACAGACAGCTGGCTATGTTAACATGCAGAAATATATTGCCCACTGCCCACCCTCGATCTCCACTGGTGAGCTAACGTTAGCTTCGGCCACTCTGCACTGCGCACCACGTCAGATGGGTGGGACCTAGCTAGCATTTGGTGGTAACTGCTTGTAAATGTGAAAACATGGTGCCTGACCTTTGCTTTCCCACAAAACCTTCAGTAAGCGGCTTCATTTTGAGCCACAAAGCCCTTTAGCATTGTCATTTATGTCAGCGCCACTAGCTGTGCTGAGACTGCCAATGGTGCTAACAGAGCTAACAGTAGTTAACAATGCTAAAAAGGCTTTTTGTGTCAAAATTAAGCCGGTTACACACTGGAGAGATCAATAATGTTTCAATAGCGATGCAGTTTGGTTGGGATGACGCTACCAGTGGTAATCGCCAATTGATCATTGCTGCTTTAGCTAGTTCCCACCAAACCCCTGGAGCGCAGTGTAGTAAGCTGAAGGGCAGCGTATTTAACCTAACTGATATGCGTGACTGGTCAAAAAAAAAAATTCTTTGTGGTTAACCATAAACATCCGTACCAGCAATAACAGATAGGTAGTAACAATAATATGAAATGTCTAGCCATGTTAGCACCACTAGCTGGGCTGACCATGCTAACGGTGCTAACAGAGCTAACGTTAGTTCACAATGCTAAATAGAATTTTTAGCTAAAATGGAGCCACTTACTCACTGGAGCAACCTGGGGCAAACTGGAGGGTGGGCACAATGTTTCCATAGTAACGCTGTTGGGTCAGGATGGGGCGACTGATGATAGTCGCTGAATAAGCGTTGCTGCTATATCTAGTTCCCACCAAACCCCTGGTGGGGCACAGTGTAGTAAACTGAAGAGCAGCGATTAACCTACAGACCGATGCGCCTAATTGGTCAGAAAAATATTCTTTGCAGCTAACTAATTAACGGTTAACCAATCAATAGTTAACTTTTGACATTTCTATCAACAATAACAGGTAGTGTCTAGCCATGCTAGCACCACTAGCCATGCTGACACTGCTAATGGTGCTAACAGAGCTAGTTATCAATGCTAAATGTGTTTTTTAGCTCATAATTAGGCCGCTTACTCACTGGAGGGACATGGGGGGAAAACTGGAGGGTGGGCACAATGTCCCCATAGCAATGCTGTTGGGCCGGGAAGGCGCTGCTAATGGTAATGGCTGAATAAGCGTTGCTGCTATAGCTAGCTCCCACCCAACCCTTGGGGTTCGCTGTGCAGTAAACTGAAGAGCAGTGATATTATCCTACAGACCGACATGCATAATTGGTCATAAAATATTCTTTGCGGTTAACCTATTAAAGGGGAATTTATATTGGTGCGGCAGACGCTACGACATAGCCTACGCATGTGGCCTGTGCCGTTGTTAGCATTTATAGTTGTGCCGTGGTGCGTCTGTGTCACTCTGCAGTCATACCTCCGAAACACTAGTCGGTGGCAGGGTTTCTGTTAAGTGCTGTAAAGAGTAGTTGATTCAAAACACACCTAAAACACACTTTAAACATGGCGTAATAGAAACGTTTTCATTTTATTATGACTCTCACTCTCAGCACTTGTCTTTTGCTGGACACATTTTCCCCACAAACACAACATGCTAATTTTTTTAGCACAAACCTATGGCATTTTACATTAAATAAATTAGCCTAGCGGCTAGTGGACTTTTTTTCTACTCATATGAGGCCAGGGATAACAGCAACATTTAATAAAGGCAACATTGCAAAATTCAGCTGTATAAATTAGCCTAGCAATGAGCAGAGATTACCTCCAGGATACCAGGATAAATCCCGACTTAAAATGCTATTTTTGTGGAGGCTTTATTGTCGTTACAATTTATTGTTTCTAGGTGTGGCATTGATTCGACGCAGAGGTATAAATCCGCCATAACTGATTAACAGTTAACAGTTGAAATCCCTACCAGTAATTATAGAGAATGTTTAGCCATGCTTACACCACTGGCTGTGCTGACACTGCTAACAGTGCAAACAGGGCTAGTTAATGACGCTAAATGGGGTTTTCAGCTCAAAACTGAGCGGCTTACTCACTGGAGCGACCTGGGGGAAACACAGGAGGGGGGTACAATGTTTCCTTAGCAACACTGTTGGGTTGGGATGGCGCTACTAGTGGTAATCACTGAATGACCATTGCCACTACAGCTAGCTCCCACAAGACCTGGGTGGTGCGCAGTGCAGTTAACTGAGGAGCAGCAAAATTAACCTCTGGACTGACATGTGTAACCAGTCAACCATATTCTTGGCAGTTAACTGAATAACCGTTGACAAAATGCAGCTGTTTACTTCTCTTAAAATCATACTCTCCTATCAACTCACCTGTCATCCATCACTCCAGCCAGCTGGCAAGAAATCGCATGTGTAGTCAAGACTGTATCATTTCCAAAAACACTGCAGTCTTTCATTCCCTCCACTCCGTCTCTGTTTGTTTTGGTGCTCTCTTACAGTGTGAAGCCCTAATGGAACAAAAAAGAAAAAAAGAGGGAGGGGAAAAAGTCATTACATGACAGTGGCTGGATGTACAGTTAGACCTCAGTTTCTCTGAGTCAGGAGAACGATTCTGAATCCCGGTACTGTCTGACAGTCACCCAGTCAGTGTCCTCTTGCCTTTAGGTAACATTTAGGTAATAATTTTGGTAGTTATATTGTTTGATTTACCTGTCGATCATGATTATTATTAAAAACACAACATACAAAACCTGTATGAGCACTTTTTAAATCTCAAGAATCACTCCAGCTTTGCATTTACTACATTTATTAAATAATCAAACGTAATAGATCTGTGAAATCATTTAACTCCAAATTAGGAAATGATGAATTTACCCACTGGTCCTCCTGTCTGCCATGTTGAAATGACATTTAAAAGTTTCTCATAATGTTTGGGTTCCACATGAACATAATTTTTCTTGCTTGAATCTCACCAGTCCCACCTGTTTCCTGCAGGCGCATGCAGAGGCCTTTTTTTCTATCAGGGTAATAAATTCAACTTCTCTTTCTCTGGGATTGTTGCTTAACAGCTTTCCCAGGCAAAAGGCAATTACTCTTATTTTCAGTGCATATTAATGTGCAGACATCTCTTTATTTTCTTATTGTTCATAAAATGGTTTGTATAAATCACATAAATCTGAGAAACATATTTCACATTTGGTGCCACTTTCATTACACCATTTAATTCGTCAGGACGACCGCTGTGATTGACTCTTTGACCTTTGGAAAGAGTTGCAGAGCATCTGGACCAAAATAAATGTTTTATTTCTTAGGAATATTTAAGCTGAATTAATGGTTTATTATACAAGTAAATCCTTTGCATGTTTATTCATAAATTACTAACATTAAAAACTGAAAACTTGTTTGCCTATTTTGAAAGTAAGGAACACATGAACCTTTATGTTTCTCCCTTTTATTCAAGGGTGAGCTCAGTATTTGTTGTTATTGTGTCTAAGTGACTAATGGGAACAACAATTTTTGAAATTCGTCAAGGTATTGAGCAAGAGTGCTGCAGCTAGCAGTGGTGAACAACCAGTTTAACATTAATGGGCAACTGTGCACCATCAATGAACATCCACTAGAAGTGCTTGTTTTTGCCACTGACAGGCTCAGATTGTTATTTTAAGGATTCCTACAGAGATAGATCTTTTTGTGGAAGACCAAGATCCTTTTTGTTCAACCAGAAACAGCCTCAAAATTACTTTTATCAAACCAACCAGAAGAAACAGTAATTTTAGTGTGTATAGAGTCAGCACACTTCACATCTAACTGGGTGAATTAAGGGTTTATTTCAATCAAACCAGAGTTGGTCATTGTTGAAACAGTGGACACATGAACCAAGATGGCTTTTCTAAGTTTTATTTTGTTTCTGCTGACTTTTGATTAAATGTGCTTTAAGATAATAAAATTACTGTTTATTTAAAGGGAGTCTGGTGGGATTGGCGATGGTGATTTTGTGGCTGTTTCTAGTTAAACAAAAAGTACCTTGCTCTTTAACAAAAAGGTCTATCTCTATTGGGATCTTTTCCGTAATGTTGTCAGACACTTATAATAACAATCTGAGCCTGTCAGTGGCAAAAACAAGCACTTTAAGTGGATATAAATGGACGTTGCTGACATTACCCCAACATACATTGCAACTTGTTCTATGGCTGCGGCCTTCTCCTCAACACTGGACCAATTTCAAAAATTGTTGTCTCTATTAGTCACATAGACTGAAAAACATGGGAAAATAGAGTCCAGGTTGAAAAATACCAAACGTGGCCTTGGACAAAGAGAGAAACAGCCTGGTCCCCAAACCCAAACCCAAAAGTTGTTCTTATTAATGGCTTATTATGGGTCTATACCAGTAGTTCCCAACTGGTGGGTCGCAAAAGTGGGTTGTGGGTCCATTCTGAATGGACCGCAAGTGACTCACAAACGTGTCAAGTTTGTGAAGGACACTTTATTTTTAAGTGCAGTGAATTTCTGGCACACAGTTTTTATTTTGAGGTAACGTTTCCTGCTGTAGGGTGAGTGATTAACAGACAGCGACTTGACAGAGACAGCAAACTAGCTTGACGACATGGTGAAACGCACGTATAACGCTGAATGTATTAAACTGTGTGGACCTTGAACTCATGACCCCGTGGCTGGACCAGTTGGGAGCCACTGGTCTATACAACATTACTGTTCTTTTTAATAATCAATAAAGCCTTATAAAGCCTTTAATAATGGAGGGTGGTGGCATACAGTCCATTTTTATGTCATCTTCTCCACTGCACTGGCAAGCAGTCACACAGATTTGGGAGGGCGCTGGTTTGAGTTAATCTGGACTGACAAGTAGCCAGAGAGAATTCCCTTTCTGTGTGTGCCCGTTATTGTTCCCTGTCACAATCAATCAGAGATGAACCATGATGGAAACACAAAGACCAGAGGGCATGACGAGGTCTACAAACAGGGGTCGCGGCTCTAATGGCTTTGCAGACAGCCCTGTACTAACAAACACACATTACCGGTAAAGAGCAGCCGTCCTCCATGCATGATTGACTTTGAACTTTGGGCAGAAGCCAGCAGAAGTCATGCCACTTAGTGACTTTTAAGTCCACCATTTGTCCCTTTAGAAACGCTCGGTAATAAAACCCAGCGAGGCTCTCTCAGAGTTTCACATAACTGGTGTGCAACTACATTTCACTGTTTACTTCTTCAAGTCAGTAAATGCAACCAAAACTGGGTTTCACTCCCAGTAAGAGTAAATAATATAGCCGGTTCTTCCAGAGTATCTTTTCCCATGTCGGTGTAATGGAAGCAGGATGAGGGGGTTCACAATGGCAAGGCCTTCCTTCCCTTACAAAGGCACCAGCTTGGCCTGGGTCGCTGTATTCGTGCAAGGAGTCATTTTGGCTCATGTAGCGGCTATCCACATTGTTCAGCACAACACTCAGAGTGAGAGACGAACGCTGCAGTGATGACATCCTCATTAAAAGTGAGTATTCAGTATTTGGTTCTACCAAGGTGGCACCGTTGAATCATTCAGAAGTTGCATCACCTAAATGGATCCAAAAAGAACCTCAGCACGTAATTTCATCTCCTCATGCCTCTGTCCTTTGATTGCATTACATCTTTGTGCTGAGCCTGGACTTTCATTTGTCGCAGACGGACACTCAAGGATGGTTTGAAGATGCAGATAAGAACAGTGTTTGCTCCTTCTGAGGCAAAGCTGACCACCTCAACCCCAAACCTGCAATAAACCTATTTCCAGTTCCCGGCTACTGGATGAGCGAGCCGTAATCTGATTGGAGCTCAGGGTCCGTTTCGGGGCTGGAGTCTGACTTTCTCAGAACGTGTGCTCGTCCAAGTCTTACGAATGATGAATTGCATGACACGTAAATGCACAGAGGTTTGGAAAACTGTGTCTGCTGCTATTCCCTGAGCAGATTAACAGATGTGGAGGGAGAGAAAAAATTGAGAGGGGGAAGTGAGAGACAGACACACAGAGGGAAAGTGAGCGTGTGTGTGTGTGTGTGTGTGTGTGTGTGTGTGTGTGTGTGTGTAAGCGAGAGAGTCCTCAAAAGGACTGTTGCTGCAATAAAATCATCAGGTCACATCAGACCAGTTCTCAGGCCCCAGGGTGGAAAGAGTTGTGTAATTCAGCAATGGGGAGAGTGCACACACACACACACACACACATATATATACAAGTCAAGCCAGCGGCCATAGTTACTGGAAAAGAGTGAAGGGGTGAACAAATATGTAAACACGTATCAACTTCATAGACCTTTATAGCTAAACAAATGAATGGGAGGTCTGGATCAAACTACAGCATTATATTACAGCAGAGTGTGTGTTTCCGTGACAGTATTCCAATAATAGAGGGATGGTGTGTGCGCGTGTGTGGAGAGAGGGAGGGAAAATAGAGACCGTGTGAGAAAGCCAGAGAGACAGAGACAGTGTGAGATTATAATTTGCACACCCTTTAAATCAGGATACGACATTATGTAAAATTTATTACTCTGGGAAGAAACCGGCCAAGTTCACAAATTTGGATTACATAAAGCACTGCTGGTGTCGAGCTACAGAGGCGAGGGATGCCAGAAATACAAAACTGTGGACTCTACAGTCTGACTGAGTATCTTTTTTGAAAGATAGACACATTTTGAATTTTACAAATGAAAGTCTTGTTCAATTTAAGCTTAGGATGCATTCAGACCAACTTAAGTGTGTACTACGCAGGAACTGTCAGCTGCTGTTTCTAAACAGTACCACCAGCAAAAGTTAAAATAAAACCCAACCTCAGCTTTGTCCTCTTGACATTTCAGCTCCCTATATTTGCTCTCTTTTTTTTTCCTGCTGCGTGCGTGATTTTCGTAGCTTCTTCTTGGATGCTTCCTGCCTGTGGTCTGGCACCTGGTCACTACCTTTTTATACAGTCCCGACCTCAGCTGCCCCGGTGCCCAGGAACATCCCAAACACAGCAAAATAAGAAGTTTCAAAACATCTTGCCAAAGGACTGCCGTTGAAAATTAGCCAGCTGGCTAACACTGGCACATTTACAGAAATGTTAATTAATGTGTGTTGAAAAAAGGGTGGTGGCAGGGTGTCTGCAGATAAATACACCGCCACACACTTGTAGTGGGTCATAAGTTATGACTGAGAAGGATTACATCTGTCTGAGTCTATACATTGTTTTTTAGGAAAATCCTGCATAGTATATCTTGAAGCCCTGTGTAAAAAACTTTAATTTGAACCGAGTCAGCGATTCAGTCTGTATCAACGCAGGGGGCTTTGCCAAAAACAAACAAACAAAAAAAAAACAGGGTTGTTCATCCAAAGACTTGAGGCCTGCTCAGCTTTTGCCACAACGCAACGTGACATTGTCTGATAAGGCATTGCTATCCAATCAAATACGTGTAAGCGCACATTTCTGGTGGATTAATTTTGTAACATGAATGGTGTGTTTCTACTGTTTACCTTTTTGGCATCTGCCTTTAAGAGACTCCCGAAAAACGTGCTACTTCACTTGGCTCGGTGTGGTTTTGTGCTTCTGCCAGCTCTGAGTGCACATTGATAATTAATATGATAACCAGCATGCATCTTTGTAAGAATGCGAAACAAAACTCCTGATTTTGGTTTAATGAAAATGAGCAACTTGACTAGAGTTAAAGTATAGGCTCATTTTTATTTCTAAAGCTTGGATAATTAAGCAAACTAGACTGAATAATGCACACTATCAGTTTATCTGATGCGTTGCAGGTATGAATGAATACAGAATATTCTATGCACATGGACATTGATAGTCTGCCTTGTAAGCCTATTTGGGCATCTATTGATGCAAGAATAGATAAGTAGAATTGTCTTTGGACATAGTTTAGGCATAGTTCATCTTTATATTAATGTATTTTAACACTATCTAGTTGTACATATTTTCTGATACAGTGTTATGATAGTGCACAATGGTGCAGTGGTTAGCATTGTCACCTCGTGGCAAGAGGATTCCTGGTTCAAACCCAGGCTGGGGGGTTCAGGAGCCATTCTGTGCGGAGTTTGCATGTTCTCCCCCGTGTCAGTGTGGGTACTCCAGCTTCCTCCCACAGTCCAAAGACATGCAGGTTAATTGGCGACTCTAAGTTGAATGTGAGTGTGAATGGTTGTCTGTCTCTATGTGTCAGCCCTGTGATAGTCTGGCATACCCCGCCTCTCACCTAATATCAGCTGGGATAGGCTCCAGCACCCCATGACCTCCAACAGGATAAACGGTTACGGAAAATGAATGAATGTTATGATGGTCAATTTGTGGGTAAAAGTAATTTGAAAACCTGCAGGGGAAGTCATTAGTCGCGGTTGCAGCCGTGCCAGTGGTGCAAGGAGCAAAAAATTTTGTAAATCGATCACAAAAACAACAACAACAACAACAACAACAAACATCTCTATTTGAAGTTACAATTAGGTGTGAGGTCTCTTGTCAATTTAATCTCGGGGTTAAGGCAAAGATCAGTTTAATAAACAACTCTTCAGGTTACAGTTTTACTAGTTTATTGAAAAAGTGATGAATGAGACCACCCAGTGTGAGCCGTCGAGACCTCACATCACACACACCTGAATGAAAAACTCTGTTTTTCAGGAGTCCTGTGCCTTTAGAGGCATGAATCTGTCACACAAACTGAATTTACTTTTCTTCGGGGTTATGATGGCTCACTTTAGAGCAAACTTTAGAAAGCTATCTGCTGTTTTACTGACACAAAATTACTGAGTTAGATCACTGAATTTATGACATTTCTCTTTCGTTGTCCTTTAACCGTCAGTAGTGGCCCAACCCTTTCTCCGAAATTACAGTTAGGCTTTACAGTACTAATTTGCAGAAGCAAATATGTTTTGTCTACGTTTCGATGATCATATCTGCAAAATGTTGATTAACAAAATATTAATTTGTTTTCTCTGCAATATTATGAAGCAATATAATGGCTGCTTGTAATGTTTTTATGATTGGGCACCGAGCCCTTGGTTAAGGTCTGAGAAAGATTGTGATCTTGGTTTACAAAACGTCTAGACTGACTGGGAGCATGAAACAAGATGCATTTACTTTTTCAATATATAAAAGAAAACATCATCTTTTCCTCACCTTATGCAAAATGTTTTTGTGGCCTGAACCTAACCACATGTGGGCTGTAGACTGCTGCATTTTGTGAGTTTAGTGGTATATAAATGTAATTTCTGGGAGTCAGGGTTGTGTGAATTTAAATAATAACTCTATAAAAAATGTCTGTTTCCACATTCATGTGACACACAGGACGACACAGAGAGTCAAACTGCACGACATCATGACAATAAAACCATAAAAAGGACTCCTTTGTTTAAGGAATCTGTGTAACACTGCTGGCAGATGGGTTTAAGTTTCCTTTAACTCGTTTATTTTGTCTCTCTTCAGTTGTAAACACCTTCTCCATTCACGTCAAGTTACCGACTACTTTATAAACCCTCAGAGAAACATGAGCATAGAGGATAAAGCAGGCCGGCTGTGTGGCATTTAAAGCATCCTGCTTGTGTGTTCAGCTGTGTTTCTGTGCTCGCACGTGCACACATAAGGGTCGTGAGAAAAAGAGAATCCTAAATCATGTGGACACCTGAGCGGTAATTCTCGTCAGATTACCCTCTAGGTAACTTTAACACCGGCTTACTCCCCAATCCTCATCCCAGAAGAACAAACCAGATTGATGAGGGAAGTCAGATCCTTAACAGCCTCTCATACAGCTGCCTCCGCTCAAACAGGTAATGGAGACCGTGTCAGCGGGGCGCCGTTCCCTGCACAAGCTCCAAAATGAGGACTTAAGTGGTTTTGCTAAGTTTATTATCTTTCTGCCTGTCTGGGCATACTGCATGTTCTCACAGTTACTGGGGATCAAACTGAAGAAAATAGCTGTGCTGCAGTCTCTCCGCAAAGAAGAGGAGATTTATGCCACTTGGACAAAGGCTAAGGAACACAAAGCGTAAAGTCAATGAGCTGCAAGAGGCCTCGGCAGATGTAAGAAATGCTGAAAATAAAGGCTTTTTGACCTCACTTTCAGCATGCGAGCTTGCCTTAGAAAAACACTGGAAATACCAACAGGCCAAACACAGGTACACTGCAGTGCCGCACTGTGTGTAGTTACATGTCATTAAAATGGATTGCACCTAATGTTGGTCTATAGAAAAGAAACTCCGCAGGTGTTTCATATACTGTGGAGCTTGGAATATATTCTGAACAAATGAAAACCAGGTATTTCCTTAAAAAATCTTCAAACGAGTGTCTACAGCAGAGGTTTATACCACCTACACGTTTGTCATAAAACTTAATATAATAAGCATAATATTCTCCAGCTGCAGTTGAAATGTGTGTAAAGTGCCTTTTCCAGTCCAATTGTCATGGTCTATATTTAAATCTGGACCTTGTGCATACATCTATGGGCTGTAAATATGAAACTGTGTCATCGCAGGTCTCAGTAAGAAGAAAAAAATCAATGGTACAGCTGCAAATCGTCCTGTTGCTGCCAGAGTCCTTACTTACAAAACCCGATCTCCAGGTAAACGTTTGCATCGTATGTTTCTGGAAACCACGGATACGTTACATTTGTACATTATTTTGTAGCGTATATTTCATTGTTAATAAACTTTATGTTTATTAACAATGCTGTGGTAAAGATCGCAAATGCTATATTGTAGGCAACTGGACTTGCTTGCGCTTCTTGAGGATGTTTCATCTATCATCCAAGAAGCTTCTTCAGCTCTAAATGACTGGTATGGAGCTGCAGGCTTTAAAACCCTGTGTGGGTGCTGACACTTGCAAAGTCATAGGGGTCACATGTGAGCTCTTAGTTAGAGTCGTACACCCACACAGGGTTTTAAAGCCTGCAACTCCGTACCAGTCATTTAGAACTGAAGAAGCTTCTTGGATGAGAGACGAAATGTCTTCAAGAAACGTAAGCAAGTCCAGTTGCCTAAGACAATCACCATGACCTGGATGACTGAGAATCTTCACCAACACTGTGGTAAAGATGTGGCTAGGTCTTAGGCACAAAAAACATTTGGTTATGGTAAGGAAAAGATCTTGTTGTCTTAAAACAACTATGTTTGGTGGTACAAATGCTGCTAGAAAAGCAGGGACAGGTTCAACACATTCTCACTCCAATCTCGTCACATTTCGAAGTTTGGTCAAGGACTCTCAATGTCCAGATATGACATGAAAAGTACCCTGGGTGCGTTGGTTGTTGACATTCATATACTACGTCAATACAACACTGCAAATTAACTTAACAACTAACGCACATTGTTAGGTTTTGGAAAAAAAGAACAGGGATTAACTTTATAAGCTTACGGGAAGTGAACACTGCTCTCCTGGGTGAAAGTCTGTGTTTGTTGGACCCATCCACCACCACTCCGACCAACCCTACTCGGACTCTCGCCGGTTCACTAAAATATACCAAGGCTCTGTAAAAAAAAAAATACTCGCTGGGAAACACCTCCATGTGTTGGTTAAGAACATCCAGGTTTGGTACGACAAACACAGCTGGGAAACACCGTCATGTGTTGATAAAAAAACGCCCAGATTCTGTGCGACAAATGCTGCTGGGAAATGCTTAGATGTGCCACTAAAAACATTCAGGTACAGTAAAATACACCCAGGTTCGCTGCCACAAATGTCGCTGGGAAACACCTTCATGTGTTGGTAAAGCACACCCAGGTTTGGGAAACACCGCAATGTGCCAGTGAAGACACCAAGATTCCTCCGCCTCCACATGACACAATTATTGTCCAAATGCCGTTTTAAATGTGTTCTTCAAGGAGCAGTGAGCAGGGTTTAGTGGCATCTAGCTGCAAGGATTGCAGACTGCAGCCAGATGAAACTCCTCCCATGTGCCTAGAGTGAACTCCCGGTTACAATTCTTTAAGTGAGCATTGTTTAGGAGATTTTTACTGGGAGCTGGACTATCTGCAGGGGTCTCTCGAAGCAGTTTCACGTTAAATTTCAGTGTTTTTCTGACACTGTTTGGCTTGTCCCAGAGCAGCTGCTAACTATGGTGGACAACATGAAAATATGAAACCACAAGTAGCCCTATCCAGAGCCAGAGTTTGGTTTGTTCATTCCAGATCCCATGGACAAAGCCCCATTCTCTATGTAGATATAAATGGCTCATTTTAAATGAACCAAAACACAACAAAACATATTTATATTCCATTTCTGCCAATATATCCCCTTAAATCCTACACACTGGACCTGTAATGTCTTACATTTAGTGTACTTCTGTGCCCTTGTAAAGCACTTTAAATTGTCTTGTGTCTGACTGGTGCCATATAAATAAACTTGCCTTGTAGTTGGACTGTAGATGCCACACAAGCTGTTATATAAATCAAGGATCTGGCCTTTAAACAAGGACTGTTGAACAATAAAAGGTTGTTCAGTAATCAGGCTACCAGTGATGAGGCATCAAAATGCAGTAAGAGAGTATCTTTGGTCTGGTACACTTTGACAAAAGCAACAAACTCAAATGTGCACTGGAGTTTCCCAAGTGAGGAAAAGTATTTAACAATAACTGAATTGTTTGAATGTTCAGCTCGTGGATTCAGCAGACTGCTCTGCTGGACTTTTGTCCATTAGCATACACAGCCTAACGCCAACATTACTCAACTAAAGTGGAAAAAGTCAAATTTGTACATCTCTAATAGCGCTGTAATTACTCTTCTATTAGTAACTAGATATTTCAGCCTCTGTGTTGCTGAGTAACCAGCAGAAGCAAAGACAGGCTGTTCGTCCACAAAGTCAATGAGAAACATGTTTGGTTTGTGCCTCCCCATTAATCTGCACGAGACCTCATGACTCCTTCAGCTGGCAGCGCTCCATAGGCGACAGGCTGTCTCACACAATGTGTGTATGTGTGTGTGTGTGTGTGTGTGTGTGTGTGTGTGTGTGCTGTAATGTACAGCAGGCCCAAAAGCCTCCATGGAGGTTTGTTCTTATGTGTGTGTATGTACTTATATAGGCAGTATTAGTGTTTGGGCGTTTATACATAAAGCTTCAGTTTCATTTATAGGGCCCACGTCCCAAACTACTGCAGAGCACTTCACTACAATAAAAACTCTATTCTACATGTCAGAAGCTACTTGTGTTGGTAAGATACACATCTCAAAATGCTGAAACTAACTATGTCACAGGCTTTGGGAAAACTAACATTAATGTGCTCCTTTGACCGACCCCCACAGTTTGTATAGAGGAGCTTATAAACATACAGTCGTAGGAATTTATGGTGGCCCTGAGGGTCAAAACAACATTTCAGAAAACACTACAACATTTAAAAAAAAGAAAATCCAAAAACAAAACATTTGTCGGATCAAAACATTTTAGATTTTCCCAAAACACTACAACGTTTCATGTCATTTCCTCTTACTAAGAAATGCTGTGGTGTTTTGGGAAAAGTTTTGTTTTTTATTGTTGCTTTGTTTTTTGAAATGTGTTTTCTAAAATGTTGTTTTTGGGAAATGTTCTGTTTTTTTAAAATAAGTTTTTCTGAAATGTTTTGTTTTTTGAAATGTTGTAACACTTGGAGTGTAAGCACTCCAACTTAGTTAATTTAGTTTCCTAAATTAGTACACCTACAGCTGGATGACGGAATAGCTTTTATATGATGAACTAAGATTTAGGGTGCTTTCACACCTGCCCTGTTTGTTCGGCTCAATCAAACTCAAGTTTGTTTGCCCTCTAAGTGCGGTTTGTTTGGGCAGGCGTGAACACAGGAATCGCACTCAGGTGTGCCCCAAAACAACTGGACTGAGATCTTCTTGAAGAGGTGGTCTCAGTCCGGTTGCAGACGAACTCTGGTGCGGTTCGTTTGTGGTGAGAACGTGTTCCGACCTGGATCTGAACCAACTGCAGTCACATGACACTTTGTTTGGGTTAAACATGAGCATGTTACAGTCCTGGAGGATTATTAATGTGCGCCTCCTCCTGTACTGCCTTAATATGCACATTCAGCACATCCAATGCATCAAAACATTGTTTTCTAGTTGGAGCCGCGCCTCATTTTCAAACTGTATGGTTTGACTAAAATGAACAATGACAGCAATATAGTCCACGATGAGCAGCGCTAAAATCAACCTGCGTAGTTGTCCCTCCATTGTGACATTAGAAAGTGTCACATTTATCTTGCAAGTGTACTCTTCTTCAACGTTTTGTTTACTTCCTGGATTTTTCCACATGGAAATTCTGACCAATCAAAAGCAGCTTTGTCACATAAGGCATTTGATCTGGTCCACTTGTAAATGCTGCCGTGAGAACACGAACCAACTCTAGGCAATTATGCAACTTTGGAACAACATCAATCCCTGATTACTAACATAACATCATGTGGCATGAGTCATGCAGATCACAAGATGTTTATTACGACATACTATGTTACACTGTTAAAGCAACTCCACGTTGACTTTTGGTTTCAACAAACACCCATCTCCCGGATGAAAGTCCTGTTTGTTAGCCCCATCCACCATACGCAGACTTTGTCGTCCTTCAAACTACATCACCTGACTTTATTCTTTGTGGCCGTTTTATTACTGTAGCCTCCAGCAGTGGAGACGTGGATATGACTTGTAATTTTCACATGAAAAAACGACCTTTGTGATTGTATTTTGGAGGACAGTCTGGATTTAAACCTTGACAACAGAAGAGTGGGCCTACTGGAGGTTTTTCTACGTCACGCGGTAGCAAAATCAGATAAAATGGCCAGCGTGCATACGATCCCTTGACCCACTCGTGTAGGATTTATAATCTGTAACTCACTATAATATTTAAACAAACATTGCACAGTTATCAAGCCACATCCTGTCATCACTGTAAACAAAAACTAATATGGGCAGTCCCCTCTCACATTCCCACTACATGCTCCAACACACCACAATGAGATGTGGACTTGGCAGGCTGCACTCTGAAATACAGTCGCTGATGGAAATGGCCTCACAGGGAGCTCAACTGGAAGTGTCCTCTTGACTTATGAAGGTGTTTCCAGTGAAATAAATGCCTCTAAACAAACTGTTACTTGTTCAGTTACTCTGTTCTCTAACGTTCAGATAATCTAATCTGTCCAGATGGCCAAATCGGATCTGTAAACACACAAAGTAAGATGTCTTCTTCCTCTGTCACTGCTGCTCACCCCTCCATCTGCAGACCCCAGTGCCATTTCCCTTTGTGTTCCCTTCCAAATGAAATAGTGGTTTCACTGTGGCTGTAAACGGAGCCGATCAGCTGTGCTCTGTTATGTTTGCAGGAAGGCAAATAACAAACATCCTCGTAGTCAAGCTGCAGGCCGTCCAACGGTCCACTTCTCCAGCCCAGTGACTAACATGTTTCTTTTATTACACGGATTAACATCTAAATGCAGTTTTATCTTTTCAGCACCACAAACATAATCAGTGTAATGGGAAGCAGAAACCCACCCTGCGTTAAAAAACAATCCTTTTACTATTAAAATTTCCAAAGATGGAATAACAAATAACCTTTCCACTTGAGAAGCTTTATTGAGTAATTCAGCTATTTTAATTAATTTCTCAAGTCAGTAATTTTATTTTTTACGGCATTATGTTTTCACTTACTCCTTGGCATATTTAAACAGGATCCAGTGAGCAAAGATTTGCCAAACGAACACTGTAAACCTGCGAAGCATACTGATGAGAAACTATCTCTTCTCACAGTATCACCACGCTCTAAATGATCTGTCGTACAACAGGAGCCAAACTGACATTTGTCCAGCAGCAGGACATGTTTGTATTTTTCCTCTCTGTTCCTTCATGTGAAGACAGTTGTGGGGCCAGTGTGCCCATCAGAGACAGGAAATCACTGAGATATTTGTTGCTGCAACAAAGACCCTTTTAAAAACAGCTGATTGTGTACGACTCCACACTACATGCCACAGAACGTCCATCCATGTTTAAGTGATAGGCACCAATTCAGCAGGCACCTCCAAATAGATAATAGCTTAATGTTTGGTGTAATGGTGTGACACCTAGACAAGATGGCTGCCAAGCAGCAGACAGCAGCAGACCACTGTTTGAGATTAACAAAAGCAGGTGTTTTTTAATGACAGGTCAGGCATCGCTTCGGGACTTGTCCAGCAGGGCTTGCAGTGACAAAAGAGGATATTTTTTTAGTTTGGGATATGTCCTAGCAACAAAAGTAGGTGTTTGTAGCAACAAAAGTAGGTGTTTCTAAAGCTACAGTTAGGGGTATTTCTAGCCATGCTTTTAGTGAAAAAAGCAGGTATTTTTCAGCCACTGTTTGGGATATGTCCAGCAGTTTGTTGCGACAAAAGCAGCCATCTGTAGACACAAAAGCAATTGTTTTTTAGCAACTGTTCGGGACATGTCCAGCTATACTTGAGGCAACAAAAGTGGGGTTTTTTCAGTGACAGTGCAGGATATGTCCAGCTTTTTGTAGCGACAAAAGCAGGTGTTTGTAGCCACAAAGTAGGTATTTGTAGAGACAAAACAGGACGTTTTTTAATGACAGTTCAGGACATGTCCAACCGTGCTTCTAGTGACAAAAGTGGGTATTTTTTTAGCAACATTTTGGGATATGTCCAGCTGTTTGTAGCGACAAAAGTGGATATTTGTAGCCACAAAAGCAGGTGTTTGTAGCAACAACAGTGGATGTTTTTTAAAGTGACAGCTAGGGATGTTTTTAGCTGTGCTTGTAGCAATAAAAGCAGGTATTTTTTAGCGACCATTCGGGATATGTCCAGTGGTTTGTAGCAACAAAAGAGGGTGTTTTTCAAGCTATAGTTCAGGACATGTCCAGCTGTGAATGCAGTGATTAAAGTGGGTATTTTTTTAGCGACCATTCGGGATATGTCCGACTGTTTGTAGCAACAAAAGTGGGTGTTTGTAGAGACAAAAGCAAGCATTTTTTAGGGACAGTTCAAGACATGTACAGCTGTGCATGAAGTGACAAAAAAGGTGTTTTTAGCGATAGCTTGGGATATGTCCAGCAGTTTGTAGCGACAAAAACAGGTGTGTTTTTAGCTACGGTTCATGACATGTCCAGATGTGCTTGTGGCAACAGAAGCGGGTGTTTTTTTTTAGTGAAAGTTCCTGACATGTCCAGCTGTACTTGAAGCAAATTAAGTGGGTATTTTTTAATGACAATTCGAAGCTGTGCAGCTGTGCTTGTAGTGACAAAAGCAGGTGTTTGTTGGGCAGTTCGTGTTGTATCCAGCCAGTGTCTGTAGCCACCAAACTGGACATTTTAAGCCAAAACACATTCTCATAACCCTAACCACATCCCCTTAACCTAACCACATATTACAACAGCATTGTCAAAAAAAATTAAATTCAGACATAAAGAAATGGAAAGTTTTAACATGCCTGCTACATATGAAACATACAACATATCTGAGGGCAAAGGCAAATATCTGTGGTTTGCAGAAACATACAATGCCAATATTCAATCTGGTGATTTGGTTGCCTTTCAGGCATGCAGACTGCAGGGTACACTAATAATTGGGTGAGTACTGAGAGAAAGGAAAGACATTCAGTTTTATAATGATTCTCATTCTTCAACCCTATTAAATTTTAGTAGGTTATCTAATAGTGGAGCTGTTGAGGTACTACTTGATTTTTCCTATGCCTGTTTTTATTATTTAAATTGTTAAGAAGCCACCCACAATGTTGTATATTGTACATGACTGAAAAACAACAAAAAAATCTGGTTGTTTTTTTTAAATAATTACTTAAGAATCAGAAAAAAATATTCAAACTCCTCACTCAAAAGTGCAGCAGTATATCTTGCCAAACCATGAAGGCACAGTATTAGAGGGCTGCTGGGACATTAGCATTTAGTAGGTTTATTCTAATTTCCAGAATGAAACTGGCTCATAAGTTTTCCAGAATACGTTCAGTTTGCACGCCAGCAGCCTCTCTGCTCTCTCTCTGCTCCTCTACAGTATATTTATGGTGTCAGCACTGCTAATTTTAGATTGTACGTGAAGCGTTGAAGAGAAAATTTACGCCATCACATACACTGCAAAGGATAAGCAACACTTTGTCACAGTAAGTCAAACAGCACAGTGAGTTTGCTTACAATGAATTTAAGTTGCAAAGACTCCACTGTGACCACTGGCACTTTGTTGTCAACGTGGTAACGTAAAGAAGAATGAGATATCTACGACGATATGCTTGAATGCTTGGTACATGTTGCACACACTCAGCAGGCAAAAATAGACACTTTAAAGAGCTGAGATTCTGTGTTAATTACAGATTAAATTACAGTGTGAATCCCAAGGATATATATTTCTTAAACCTCCAGGACACTATGCATTTTGAGAAGTCAGTAATAGCAGAAGTTTATGGTTGTTTAGGATAAAACTTAATCCTCTGCAATCTCCGTAACCCATCGTATAACCCGCCATTATCCAGCACACTTTCACATGGCTTCTGTTTTTGTTTATTTACTTTCCACTATTATATATGGTTTACTGTACACGTGCAATTAACTTTGCCCAAAGCTTCCTCTTTTAGGTGTTTTGATTGTTTGGATAATTACAACTGCCACCAGGAAACGTTTCCATGAATGCATTTTAAAGACACCTCTACTTTCCATTCTCCGGCGACATCACAGTAACGTTACTCATGCTTCAGCAGGATTTTCTTTTCAGCCTTGACAATTACACCTCGTCTCCCTTGATTACGTCATATCGGTCATACAGGCCGGGTTCTTTCATCAGTGCTGTAAATGCAGGCAGACACCAGAGTCGGACTATTTTAGAGTCCCACGACGGCCATCATTTCTCCTTCTGGCTCAGATTTCACTCCATCCATTACAATCTGATAAGAAATCAGTGCTACTAAACAAAAGTTGGAGATCTAAGAGCAGTCCTCCCTCTATTCAGGAAATAAAACTGTCCAGAGACGCTTAAAAATTAGTTTACAGTGAAATGTATCAGGGAATTTCCATGGAAGAATCTCCCTACCCCTTTTAGCTTATCCTAAAATCATGTGTCCGTTGCCAAGAAATGCTTGACGATAAGATGTTCACATCTTGCCACTGAAGTCTGTTATTCCTTAGGATAAGTGTTGTGACTTTAGATCGAGGTCTGTGTTTGAAGCGTTTTCACAAGCCTGAATTACTGTGAGATCTACAGTCTTCAGTGCCCGCTCTCGAGGGGGGAACATCTGTTATCATTTTTTACTTTTAATGACATAATGTTTTAATGTGGGGTTCACCCATACCTCCCGACACACACTGCGCTGATTCACCAGCATTTTTGAATGAACAATTGAGCCAGCAGGTCAACCATCAAACACCAAGAAGATTACAAACTTACTGTACGGTCAAAGAAACTGGTACCTCATTCTGAAACTCATTCTGTCCATCTGGCTGGAGATCTTAAATCACTCTGTTATTGCATGAATGATAAACCTGGGCTCCTTTCTTTTAACCCTCTGAGATCCACCATAGACCCATTTCTGTCTTTTTTAGGGGGGCAGGGGATCTTTAGGGGGAGACAGCATCTTATGTCAAAGCAGGGAACCTTTGAGATGCAGCTCAGCACTGTGTGTCAAGTTTTTATCGTCATACATCTCTAACAAACATTGTGTTTTGGTTAGGCGCCTTATTGTAGCAATTTTGGGGTTGAAATCAATTGTTAAACAGTTTTGGTGCTAAATTTGAGCATTATTAACCACTCAAGAGTTAATTTAAAAATGGTCAAAATATTTTCAAAATACCAAATTAAGAAACCAAGATATTAAGGAACATCAAGGAAAAATCCATGCTGTGATTTGGTATCGTAAACCTTTGACATTTGGAGAGTTCTGTAAGAACCACATATTTTGGCGATTGGATAGCGAACACTACTGTTCTGGAAATTGCTCAGACAATGTCAATATACCTATAAAAGCCAGTTTTTGGTTGTAAAGTTACATGAAGCTGTGATGATACTTGTCATAACAAGTCTTTTACACAGTGGTGTCCATTCAAGAACTGTCTCACTACAATGACATGGCTGCAATGAGGGCTAATATCATCACACATAAACTTGGGCTCACTGAATCCACAGGACTCTCAGCTTTCCAAAAGTACCACATTTATGTACTTCAAAGACTATTAAAGGACCCCAGTATTTTCAGTAATTTTCAATACAATGGTACAACATTAAAAAAAAACTGCATGGTTTTTTTTGGCCTAAAACTGAGACTAACATAAAGTGGTCATGTCTGTAATATAGATGAGACTCGTGGGTACCCATAGAACCCATTTTTGATTCAGATATCTTGAGGTCAGAGGTCAAGAGACCCCTTTGAAAATGGTGATGCGAGATTTTCCCTCGCCAAACTTTAGCCTAACTTTGGAGCTTTATTTCGCCCCCCTCCCAACAAGCTGGCATGACGTGGTTGGTGCCAATGGATTCTTTAGGTCCTCTACTTTCAGTTTAAATCAGTCTCTTTACTTTAGCTTCCAACTCTTAAGGCCCAGAAACACCAAACCGTGACAACCAAGGCTAACTGTTGTATTGCATCACTAAGCCTGTGTCTCCACCAAAAGGTTGCTCATGAGCACACTGCAAAGACTACAGCAAACAGCCAATTAGCATGTACGCTCTGCCCCTGCTTGACAGGAAACAAATCTCCATAGCAGCAGGCGGTATTCGTCATTCATAAAAGGAACCTGGAAGACTGACAGGACTAATTCAAGGTGCTAGTTAGCAAGTTAGCACATTTAACAACACAACGCGATGTTGAAAGAACAAATGGCATTTACCATGCGGCAGCGAACACTAACACAAACAATTACTAACTGTTTCTGCTAAAGAGCTCAATGCCTAAAAAAACTTACATAATATAACAAATTTGTTTTGATCTCACTCCCTCTTGACTTCAGCTGTTTGTTTGCTTTCCTCACATCTGTTTCTCTTCTCATGTACTGAGCTGAACTGCCAATCAGTGTGATTTCTCTCACCCACAGGCTCTGCCAGATCCAATGCCAATTCAACACGCTCAATCGGCTAAAAAAAAAAAAAGCCAGCAAAGTCTGACTAGTGCCAACAGTGACGGACACACAGCAAAAACTATGGCGAAACTCAGGGATGCTTCAGACAGCTCAACACCGACCCGGTCTCATTCCTAAGTCACTGAATAATGGTGCTTGGGCAATCACCTCTGGCGTCAGACACTGACGAAAGAAGCGTCCTTTCATGTCAGCATGATGTTGAATTAAACAAATGTCAATTTGTGGTGTTGTAGCAACCTGAAAACAGAGGTGTATTTTTAAAAAACAGACAATGCATCTAACAGGCTAAAGGTGACACTACCGACCAGAACGTCAACAACAAATGCACCCAGGGTACCTTGCTCGTCAAATGTTGATGTGGAAAGTCCATGACTAAGCATCGATATGTGACAGCTTGGTCTAAGTGAGAATGTGTTGCTCAACACTAAACGACAGCCCACTGTCACCTTAATTTAGACAGACGATTAGACTACATTTAGAAAGATGATGAGAAAGATTTGAAAAAAGCATCCCTGGAGGCGAGGGTAAAGCCTGATTTATGGTCGTGCGTTGAATCGACGACGTTGCTACGTTGTAGGGTACGGGGCTACGCAGAAGGCTCGCTGTAGCCCCCGGCGTAGCCTGACGTGCACCTCCCCAAAAATGTAACTACGCGTCGAGGCGACGCAGACCCAGCGCAGACCGGCACGGCTGTGATTGGTTTGCTTGGTAGCAACGCATTTCCGGTTCCGTATTTCCACCGCCATCCCCGCCGTCTTTAAACATCTTCTATTGCCATGTAGATGTTGTTAAGGCTCATTATATATATGCCATTATGCACAACGTTCAATACAGATACGGCCGGAGCCGTCTGTCCGTGCTCCGTGTTCATTTCTCTGTGACCGAAAAAGCCGGAAGCTAAACAAAGAATCAACTAGAGACGGCGATAACCACTCAGCAAAGGAACGAAGCCTCCTACTGCTCTGGCGGTGAATTGCAACGCGACGAAACGGAGTGACGGAGAAGTTCGAAGGGTTCACGACGGCGTCACGGCAACCACGTAGCGACGTCGTCGATTCAACGCACGACCATAAATCAGGCTTAAGAGAGAGAGAGTGCAAATTTGAGCAAGGAGTAACTACCATGCGGACCGGATGGCTGTGATTGGTCAGTTTCTTTGCAGGTCTGCAGTCGCCAGAGAGAATGGATTTTTTTGGTTCCTTTTGCTCTTCAAATTGGGTAACTAGCACTATTGGGCCACAACCACCATCTAAATGATGTTAATAATAATGATCAATCTTTCTAAACGTAGCACCAGCAGGTCATTTCATGCTGCATTTCTATCAACTGGTTAGTAGATGTAGCTCATAACAGCAGTCACACTGTGAGATGGTCAACCCAAATTTCTGACACTGGCAATTGTCTGACAATTTCTCCCAGGCTGTCTTTGATCGCAAGACAATTACAACGGCCATCCTTGAACATCTCTTACTGTGCGATGTAGGACCACCAGTTTAGAGTCACGACCAAAGATAACACCAAGTTTCTTTCACGATGGTCATCTTTCGTCTGGGACAGCCCAAGATCACACAGTGTATACCGAGCCTTAAGGGTTAAAGAAAATCAGTTTACTGCAGCTCTTTAATCTACAGATGTAGAGGCAGGACCCCCACCCCACACACTGTACAGCATGAGTCAGAAAGTAAACAATATCTGTGATGAATTTCCCAGCAGTGGTAGGTGTCCCATACATGCTGGGTGGCAGTGACATTCAGGCGTCTGCTGGTTCACTGATAGTTTGCTTACTGTTGCTATCAAACAACATTTATCACATGTATTTGATAAATTAATCCCAGGGCACGACTTCTCCTCCAAATGTTAGGCCTCACACAGAGAGTGCTGTGCTTGGAGGCAATCAAATGCAAACACGTTGTGGTTTTACTGATATGTTCGAGTCAAAAATGTGTCATCTCCCTAATACGAGCTAAAGTATCAAAGAAAATAAAACCACGGTCTTACATAATCACGGCCCCTCAGCACTGATCAATCACAGCTATTCAAATGCGACTGGGAGTGGATCCCACATAAAGATTGCAGCTTCAGACTGAAACATTGACAATTACGGAGCGCAGCGCCAGAGCTGCTGGGAAAAAACTTGGTAGGGAACATAATCTGGCAAAGTTGAGAGAGGCAGTGAATGTGCAGGTTTATCTCTGCCCAGAATAATGGCCCCCGGAGGTTGTCTCACAGTGTCACCGCTCTCATTAGCATGTAGCTGCTCACCGTGAGCACAGTTGTCTTGCCTTGGGGGATCAGGAGTGCGTGGCCCCTCATCTGGCTCTGATTTACAAGAATGAAGGTGGAAACGTTTTTTTTTTTCCTCCCCCTCTTTTTTAAAGTGGGCAGAAAAATAAAACGTTCATTTCGGCATTCCTTCTCATTTCAGCTTCTCAATTAGCTTTCTTGGACTGTCAGCGTTTTGGATGCTTTCATTTAAAGGAGGTTACATGAACTCAACCATGCAATTGCCAATTTAATCACCCCTTAATGCCAAGAATTTACAACAAAGAAAAAGGAAAGGAATTCAATTTCATGTCCAGCTTTCATCTTCAGAAAAGATCTATTACTGTATATAAAAGTCAACTGTACAGGATTATGTGACAGGACACATGATTAATGCACTGCTTTGAGGAACTAAGAATAACCCTCTGAGAAATTACCCATTTTCGTCTTATTTTCATCATAATTTGAGCCCCTCACTCAGTATCTTAATTCTTCCCCCCATCTGCACCTTTCATGAACAAAAAGGAGTTTTGCTCGGAGAGTAAACAGAAACTAAAAGTATTTTATTCTAACTACAGACAAGATTTCCTGTTTGCACTCCCATTTCGAAACGGGTCTTATGATCCCAATTCTAAATTGTACCATATGTTCCAAAAATGACTTTTTGCAAAAGCACATCCAGCAAGACCTAGAGTTAAAAATAGACACCAGGGAAATTTGGAGGTTGTTCAGGTATGTTGTTGGTTAGCCTCAGATGGTAGATCCATTGAAGCCTCTCTATTATGATCAAGTATATCTACAGATGTGGTTGGAGAACAGATTTATAACAGACCTGTGTTAGGATTCTTTGGCTGAAATCAGATTAGATGTTAATCTTAAACTCATAGCCATTACTGAAAAACGTAGGGTGCTCTTTAAAAATATTATTGTGAAAAAAATTGGGATTAGTCTCATAAATCAACATTTGAAAATATGGGAGAACCACTCCAAGTGGTTATGTAAAGCTTTATATGCACATGCATAATAAATAGAGACTGTACCATAATGCAGCACACTATAATTTTACTCTTAAAGGAATAATTCCACATTTTGAGAAATGCTTTATTGCCGTCCTGCTCATGTCTGTGTGTTAACTTCAGCCTGCTGAAGGCTGACTTGCTTAGCTTAGCATGAAGTTTGGAAGACGGAGGGAACAATTAGCCTGGCTCTCTTCAAGGCAAAAACAAACTTGCCAACCAAAATCTCAAAAAGCTCACTAATGAACACCTTATATCTTGTTTGTTTAATCTGTATCAAACATAAATGTAAAGCCAACAGTTTAAGAGGTGCTGGAAGGAGGTTGAATTTTGGATGCAGCCAGAACAGCTGTTTCCCCCAGTTCACAATTTTTATTCTAAGATAGCTATAGATCCTTTTAGGGCCAACATCACAATGTCGTCAGTTTGTTAGCTGGGGGCAAAACACGACTCTCCACCACAGGGCTGTAGGCTACATAGGAGTCTTACATAGTCATCTTGTTGCATTATTGGGAGCCAGAATAGAAGGAGTCATGGCTCAAAACCAGCCACCACTGCCCGTCAACAAAAACAAAGACAACTATGGTTAAATGAGATAGGACGAAAGGACTGGACAGAAGCGATGATTAAAAATGCTCACATGGGCAGCGCACACTTCATATCAGGTTAGGGGAAAAGTATTTCCTGTTGTAGGGATGAGGACGCAGTTGAAACTGATGAAGTATCTGATATGTCTGGTTATAGCTGCAGAGGGTATTTCAAGATGTTGCTGAGTCCTTGCTGAATGTTGATGCTGAATAATGATGACGAAGCCTATCTGACTTAGCTGCAAATGGCTTGGAGAAAAGTGGGATTGCCTTGGCCAGGCCCTGGCAATCTCTGGTGCAACTCAGCACAACTCGGTGCATTTAAACTGGTAATGGAAATGCAAATCAACACAGCATGGTTTGACCTGATGCAGCCAAAAGCGGCAATTAGAAACTCCAATTAGAGTACAAACAAGAGAGCACTAAGTTTTTTCCTTTAAGACTGACCTGCCTGACTTTAAGTTGTTTTAGTCATAATAAATAACCTAACCCTGACAGATGTGCTGCATTTAAAACTCTTGTGTTAATCTTGTAAATACTGTATATGAATTCTGTCATGTGGTAAATGGTGTCTATTGTGTAAGTCATACATGTAACGTGATGTGGTGTTGATATCCGTCTATGTCTGATTGAGCTACCCACCATGCTGCATCAAAAACAAAGTCCACCTCACTGAGTCATGCAGTCGTTAATAAATGATTGAAATGTGAAGTATCCACAGATACAGTGTAGAGTTCAGTCTGCTAAAGCATTCAGGACTGTACAGTAGATGCCTCTTTTCATGAATAGCAGGAGCACTGCCCAAACAGCAGATTTGCTATGGGTGTTTTGTCGGTCCAACCTGAACAGTTTGAGTCATAAATTTTCCTCTGTCATATTGCAAGTGAAGGCTATAAATTTAATAAAGGCCCTGAAACAAAATCGGTTTTACATGGTGAAATTCAAAGTTTTGACACACACAGGTACCGCGTAGGAAAAACTGATATTGGACTTATTCATGGGGTTTTTATGTCATCAATTGGACTTGCTTGCTCTGACAACTTATGTTGGATGTACTGAATTATTGTATATATTACAAGCCTAATTATACCATGGTTTGGATGAACACTCAATTCTGATTGGCTGCAGGGTGTCCATTAAAAACTGATAATGGTCACCTTCTAAGTAGTTTCGGTGAAATTGTCTGTTCGCCGTTTTAAATTAATGTGCTGGCTACAAAAAAATAACAGCCTGTATCTAATATGAGTAGGAGACGCAGTCAAAGCCATAAATTTCCAACACTGACTATGGTCTTCAGTATTTCATCCTCTCAACACCACAGGATGGAGATTATAACATACACTGCGGGTACTATAGTGCCTCTCTGAGCTTAAGCAATCACCTTACATCCCGTATGCTACTCAACTCGCTACTTCAGATTGTGTCCGACAGTAACGATACACTTGGCAAATTGTTTGTTCATGAAAATCTTGATACTGATTTTTGGACAATGACATGGCCGGGTGGCTTGCTAGTGTTGTTATTCAACATACTGTCATGTTATATTTACCGTTTGTCAACTGTACGCAACAAAACTGACTTTGACTCTTGCTAGCATAACATTAGCTTTCTGGCTAACAGTTGTTCTCAAGCGGACTAGAAATACCTCCTGTACCTAGCACAGTATATCAATGTTGACCAATACTCACTTGTAGAAAAAAAGAAAGAAAAAAAGAAATGGTGTGCAGCATCGTTCCTTTGGGCTACGGCAACACTAAACCCCTGAGCTTGCCTTGGATACATTTTAGGGTACTGTTTGCAGCGGGAATGCTAAGGTCAAGGTTCTATGTCTGAAGGGTTACTTTTGGTTCCAAAGGTACCATGATTGGTGGAAACGGGGCTGTAGATTTGTCCTATTTACCAGAGAAGTGAATTACGTGTCCATTGCCTAAGATCCTTACGGGCCGGTAATGATTGTTCCAGGTATGAGTTAAACCCCCAGGTGTCACCATGGAAACTGAGCCATGGCTTGTGAAAAACTTGACATTTGATTGCAAAAAGAATAAAAATATGAATGAATATTCTTACTTTTCATTTCTTTGGTAAGTGGCCAAGGTATTAGTGAGATAATGCCATTTGAGCCGTCAATTATAAGTTTTTAATAGCCAACAGAGGCTTGAATCACTCTGTCCTAACATTACCCACAAATACCAACTAAGGTCACATCCCACATTTTCTGTTTTCCAGTCTTCTACTTTCTCTTGCATTATCTAATACTCATTCTTAGAGCCACGTAACATATTTTACATCTATTATGGGCGCTGTGACCTTGAGCATTGCACTGCATGCCATTTATTGCCTGTAATACTTTACAATCTGCAATCTTAAGCTCATACTGCTCATTGCAAGCTGCGGTAGATAGAATGACCAGATAAATACCTAAAATGCAAAAGTAAATATGGGCTCGGAGTGTGGATATAGAAAAGCTCTTTTGAGGGAAAAGCTCATGAAAAAACAAACAAAACCAAGAAGCTGTGCAACGATTTAAAAACTTTCCATTTCCAAAGATTATATCTGTTTTTTCCCCTCGCTAAAGACCCCTGTGAGACTATAACACTTACCTTTAAGTTTTACTAACTGTGACCCAATACCCCAAAGTAAGTGCCCATAAAAATGCCACAGAAATTAATTACAAGGAAAGTTGATCTTCCCATTGTTAATTTGCCAGTTAAATGTTGGCGTCCCTGTGGGAGTATAGAGATCTCAGAAAAAAGCTCACTGGGAGAGGTCATTATTGTGGCTAGCTCTGCAAAGATACAATTTCAATCCAGGAAGCTACAGGGTTATGGCCATAACCGCGAACGCACCGAAAAACACACGGGTTCAACTTTATTCCACATGGAGAAGATACAAGAGAGAGGGGCCTTTTTTTGCTTTGATGCTCCGTCTGTCTTTTCTCAAGAGTGAATACCATTATAGGAGGTCATTAAGATGCCTGCCTAGCAACCCACTGGCATCAGACTACATTATGTTGGCTGCGAGCCTGAAAGCAAAGAAAACATTGGCCCCAGTGATGATCCGGGCTTGGCTGAAGGAGCAGGGGAGATATATTTTCAGTAACATGACATCAATAAGAGCAGAGTTGTGTTGAATCATATCTTATCGTGGATGTCAGCCCAAAGAACTCTTTCATTTCACAGCATCAGAGCAGAGCAGTGTTTGTATCACCACCACTGCTGATACAATCAGACCAAAAAAGAGATTATAATACTCTGGCCTCGCAACTCTGCTGCAGCTACAAGTCTGCATTTCACATCTTTACAGCTCATGAGCTAATTCAAAGAGGATATACAGCGCTCTGGGAATGGCTGGCCATTGTAGACTGGGGGTATGAGATTAGGAGACATGGTTCTTAAAATGTCTTACTACATGCAATCTTCCCTGACCAGCCGTAAAATTGTCTCCCTCTCTCTAACCCTCTCTTCCTCGTTGGCTTCGGCAGCGAGTTTCCATGAGATCGCAATGCCTTCCTTGCTCTCAAGAGCCTCTGCGATACCACACAGTAAATGTAAAGCGATAATTCACAGGGGGAAAAAATGACTGCATGGCTAACTGGTAAAGACACGGTTGGGCTGGAGGACAATGAGAGGTGGATGACAGATTGATAACGGAAGAGACGGAGCATGTACTTCTGTTCTCTCCATTATGGTTTTACTGCAGATACATGCTGTGGTATGTCTGAAGCCGTACAGTATTCTGATAGAGCGCACTCAAACCGCCGACTTTTACAGAAGCTGTAGGAGTTTAGTGTCTAGCCGGTGTAGATTCACTGTGCATCTGAGAATGAATGGCTCATATTAAAGCCTCTTCACTGCTCCCCTGGCCAATATTTGCATTTTTATAGAGCCTATAGTGCAGGTTGAACATATTGTAAAGGCATCATTTGAGCAGGTATGACTGTATTTATATCGTGACATACGTGACAGCATTTAAAGAAATCTCACTCCAACTTGTTTGAGAAGCCAAAACTTAGACATTAGCTCTTCAAAGAATCAGTAAGCACAATCTGTGCTTCATGGTCCAGTGTGTGGGATTTATGGGGATGTACTGGCAGAAATTAAATATAATAAGTGTGTTTTTTAAGGGTGCTTTCACACCTATCCTGTTTGTCCCTCCATTGTGACATTAGAAAGTGTCACATTTATCTTACAAGCATACTCTTCTCCAATGTTTTGTTTACTTCCTGGATTTTTCCCACATGGAAATTCTGACCAATCAACAACAGCTTTCTCGCGCAAGGCATTTTATTTGGTCCACTTGTAAATGCTGCCGTGAGAACACGAACCAACTCTAGGCAATTATGCAGCTTTAACAGAATTAGTCCCTGATTTGGACCAAAGCAAGACAACTCTAGGTCTGAAAGCACCCTAAATCTTACACACTGTCCCTTGAAACAAGTCCCGCATGACAGTGAATATCACAGTAGTATTCTTAACATCTGTCAGTAGATATTATAAAACACTGGTAGCATGACAATCACTCCCAGAGCCTGTTACTGGTGAACTGGTGGGTGTCTCACAGGTGCAAGCAGTCATCTTGGAGGTATCAGAGAGAAGGAATGCAGAGGATGAAGCCAACATGGATTTCTGATGTCCAGAGGTTAATGTTGGGTAAAGAGATGTTAGTGTCCTCCTCTCTTTTAGATCAAGATGTACAGGAAGGTGCGGCTGAATCTGCCCCATAATATCCAGATAACCGTGAATTATAACAGATACTTTAAAGCATTAGATGACGTAATATCTGCTTATTAATGACATATAGCCTGTATGAAAAGACTCCCTCATTTAATCATTCACTACTAATAATTATCATCGTCTTGGAGCTGCTATAATGCTTAAATTCTCTCCTGGGATTAATAGAGTTTTAACATATCTTAATTCTAGCAAAAAGTAGCGTACATGCTACGGACAAAACCAGTGGACATTCCTTTGCATCATGCATAAATTTAGAATTTGGGCATAGTAAAAGGCATAGTTCGGGTTTTTTGAAGTGGGGTTGTATGGGTTACTTATCCATAGTCAGTATATTACCTACAGTAGATGTCAGTCGGCACGCCCCCTGTTTGGAGACGCAGGCTGGAGAGCCGTCACAAAAGCTAAGCGATGTACTGCTGTGGACGAGGACAGCAGAAAAATGTAATTCGGCCACCTAAAAAAAAAAATCAATATCAGTTTAAGCATACACTATATTCACAATATTTTGATTGCTTACGTTTCTGTCAGACAGACCATTCTGACGGGGAAGCCACACTCAAGAGATGCACATAAATTAACATGCACTACTCGACACCACCTGTGGGTAAGTTCTCTCCTAAGTTAGGGCGTTAAGTCGACATAGTAGCTCATTGTAGTAAGCTGGATCAATACTGAAATATCATACCAGTAAATTCAGTGTCTACTGGATTACTGTGTTGCAAAATGACACGCAATTAATGAAAACACGATGCTGTGTGGCAGTAAAGCTGCTGTTTTACCATCAGTGAGTGTAACTCTGTGTCAGTTTATGATTTACCCAGAGGCATGTGTAACCATTTAGTCTTCACTTAGAGTGATGTTGTAACTTATCTCTGTGGTGCAACCGCTTTGATTTCAGCAACGCATAAATCACAACTCTGTATTACTTGACATTATAACCAGGCTGAGTTTGAATTCACAAACAGCTGGTGCAACAGGCTGCAGATGAGGAGAACCTAATCTGAGAACCTAAAATAAAGACACGGCACCACAACACTGAGCCACTTAAAACGAGCCAACAATAAAGCCAGCTGCGTCTCATATGACAGTTTCTAGCAACCAAAAACAGAGAGTAAAGGGGTGTAACAATTCTAACCCATGATGTAAGAATATCACCTAATAAAGTCATAACTCATGAGAATAAATAGTGTTTCTTCTGTTAATCTAAAGGCCTCAGCATGCTTACAGTGAAATGTCTGACGATGTATGAACCAGAGACTGTAAATTATTCTTTAAAGGCATCAGCATGCTGCAAACAAAGAGCTTGTGGGGTTGGCAAACAGCTCTGGAGGCCTCTTTGCCACACATGTGGACATCAGACTAGGGCTGTGTGATATAGACAAAAATTCATATCTTGGTTTTTACAGGCTGACTGGCGATACACGATATATATCTCTGTATTTTCTACAAAATGGGCAAGACATTAACAGTCAAAGCCGCTTTGAGATGTCACAAGCAGTTTTATAAAAACAGAATGTGATCAAAATGAAATGCAAAGACAGGGATTTGATTCCCCTGTTTGAAAATATGTAGCTACACCTCCAAGTCGGTGGCGGAAGTGCTGTAAAGTTTTGGCGATTCAAAACACACGTAACATGGCTTAACAGAGACAATTTCAAAGACAAGAACATCAGCTTCACAATAAATCATAGCATTTATAGACAAAGCACTTGTGTTTTGCTGGACACACTTTCCCCACAAATACAACATGCTAATATTTTTAGCACAGGCCTATAGCATTTTACATTGTAAAAATTAGCCTAGTGGCTAGCATACTTTTCCTCTACTCATATGAAGCCAAGGACAAAGATAACGCTACAAAATTTGGCTCCAATACAGCTCACAAGGTTCACCGACAAAACAATTGTCTTATACTAAACACGTTTTCCAAACAAAATACAACATGCTAACGTTATTAGCACAGGCCTATGGCATCTTACATTGTATAAATTAGCCTAGCGATAGCGGAGATTTCCTCCACTCAAATGAAGCCAGGATAAATCACACACAAGACTTAAAATGCTATTTTTGTGGAGGCTTTATTGTCTTTACAATTTATTGTTTCTCATCTGTGTAATTAAAATAAATAAAAGCTTTGTTTCCACTGAGGGAAATGGTTTCATCTTACAAAAATAGAAAGGAGGTTTGCGTCGCCATGATGTGTTATAGGCAGGTGCACGTCAGGCTACAGCTCTAAAAAGTGTTGCTGGAGAACTTGGGAGTAAATGAGTCGGGTGGAGCTTTACGTAGAGTCTGAGAGAGGAGAGATGCATACTGGTATGTGCTATGTAACGCAACCTGACCCTATATTGATGTAAATGGTGTTGTCTGAATTTATATCTTGCTTGAAAATATATTGATATATCGTACATAGTCGTTATATCCCCCAGCCCTACATCAGACTGCAATTTCTGTAATATTCCAAAACAGAAATAGATCCCACTTTTCATCTGGACACAACACCATGTACACTCTGAAGAGGAAACTGCCCAAAGTATCGGCCATTATCACCACCATTTGTGCGATTCAAGACTACACACACATGCAAAAGAGTGTTGCAAATCTGAGCGAGTATACGCACTGCTTTAGATGTCAGATGACACCTTCAGTTCAGGCATACTAAATCCTTAAGTCTTTGATGACAGATGTTTTTTACTGTTTGACAACTTGTTACATTATCTGTTGCAGACATGTCTGCTCAGTGATTTCCTGAGCCTCCAGTCTTCAGTGTGTTGATGCACTGAGGCTCTTGTCTCTCTGATGAGGTGTTATTAAACACTGGGGATGACTGCCATAAGCAATCTGCTCTATTTCTAACCTCGTCCATGCTCCGTGAATTTCCCACCGTCTTATCTACGAATGAAACTGAACAAACACAAACTGTGCGCCCCTCTGGACTGCGAAAGTCTGTGATTGTGTTATTTGGCATCACGAACACTACCTTGGGAGCTATTATTGGGCTGAAATTTTGCAGTGAGGGGACAATTATCTGGCCTCTTTAGCCCATGAGGATGATGTAATTAATTGCAGTTTTGTGTCCGACTCTGCAGAGTGAGTGCAGCATTTGTAGGTCACGGACACATATTGTATGGATGAGTGATAAAGACAGAGACAGTTGGAAAAGGGAGCTTGAAAATAAAAAAAAGGTAGTCGTTTAAACTGGTTTTCGCAGTTTAAACGACCACTAATTCAAGGGTTGCAGCGTTGAGAAGAATGAGAAGAATGTGGAAAATACATCCTCCCTGATGGTTATGGCAAACAGTGTTTGTTTTTGCACCTGTGTGTATGGAGAGAACATAAAAGTCTTGGTTAGATGCCACGGTGGAGAGAAGATCGCATCAGGAGCCGGGACAGTTGCTCTCAGTCAGTCACTGCTTCATGTTTTGAGAGGAAATACGGAGAAATCCTTAGCTTATGAATTTTAGGTAGTGTACTGCGCTGAATTTCACATGATGTACTTTCATTTATCTTTTCTTATATTTGATTATATTCTTCTATTTTTCGAGCACAGTGAGATCTGACGAAGGCATCTGTTATGAAGCATTTAATTGACTTTACATTTTGATATTAATACTGAAGCTTTATTGATGGAAGTAAAAATTAAACATTCCCAAACTTTGAGCTGACAACTATACATCAAATTGTTTTCAAGGACAGTTTTACAATTAAAAAATCCATTGAAATATTAAAAAAAACCTGGCACAGGGCTCGACAGTGCGAGCGTTTCACTAGCATTTGCGACTAAAAATAGGTGTGTGCGAACTGTAAAAAATATTTAGGGGCACATGTGCGCATAAAAAAAATCAGCCAAAGCAGCCTATGTTTTTGTCAATAAAAAAATATGATAATCTAACCGCAAATGTTGGAGGAACTCCAGCCACCTTCCCTCTTCCCTCTTCCCTGTGTGACACGGTTATGGGCGGTTTTCCAAGCCACTGTCGGCACAATGAATATAAGTCCCACTGTCGGCAGGGTGGAAATAAGTCAAAGTGTGATGGAGACGGACTGGGTTAAGCGGCGGACCTCCGGGGAAGCCTGCTTGGTTCTCCCCGCAGTTAGGGACCGTTCTCTACAGCCAGGCTGTCAGCTGGGTGGGAATAAGTCCTGCAGCGTTTGAGAGGACCTGGAGAATGTTTTAGGATAGTAAAAACATTATATAAGATAATCATATTGCAAAAATAATATGTATAAGATAATAACATTAAAGACAAAATTAAATTGCAATACTTCAATAAAACTTGATGATTTTACCTTTCTATACATTTTGTATACAAATTCATTAAATAATTTTGCTTGTAAATGTCTATATGCATCACGCTTATTATGGAAAACACATTATTTGATCAATTTACATTGTGCCCCTAAAGTTCTTTGTGCGCCCCTTACTTTTTCAACTTAGGAGTAGGAGTCTTGGGAAAAAAAGTTAGCATCAAGCCCTGTGACATTTTGACCCCAAAATGATTTGTGGCTGCATTAGTGCCAGATTAGTGCATCTGATTTGGATGTTATATATCAGCCCATTAAATGGCTGTTATAGATACAGTGGATGGACATGGATCGTATGGGGTCTGCCACACCTACTATTAGGGTTCAAAGGCCGTTATCAACCCATTAAATGGCAGTTTCATATTCAGCATTGTCAAACAGTCAGTTTTTTCGTTAGGTTGAAGCCCTTATTTACACAGAGATCCTGTGATAGGGCTCCAGTGAAGTCCCTTAATTATACCTTCTTTACTTTTTTTTATACTGTACCAAGCATCCATCCATCCATTTTCATCTGCTTATGCGGGGCCAGGTCGCGGGGGCAGCAGGCCGAGCAAAGCACCCCAGACATCCCTCTCACCAGCAATGCTTTCCAGCTTCTCCTGGGGGACCCCAAGGCGGGAGATATGTAATCCCTCCAGCCTCTTCTAGGCCTGTCCGGGGCCTACCAGTGGGACGTGCCTGGAACACCTCCAGTGGGAAGCACCCAGGAGGATCCTGATCAGATGCCTGAACTACCTCAACTGACCCCTTTCGACACGGAAGAGCAGCAGCTCTACTCCGAGCTCCCTCTGGATGTTCAAGCTCCTTACCCTATCTCTAAGGCTGAGCCCAGATACCCTTCTAAGGAAACTCATTTTGGCTGCCTGTATCCGCAACCTCATTATTTCTGTCACTACCCAGAGCTCATGACCATAGGTGAGGGTTGGGACGTAGATGGACCAGCAAATTGAAAGCTTTGCCTTGTGGCTCAGCTCCCTCATCACCACAACAGACCGGTGCAGCGCCTACATCACTGCAGAAGCTGCGCCAAACCGCCAATCCATCTCATGCTCCATTCTACCCTCACTCGTGAACAAGACCCTGAGATATTTGAACTCCCCTGCTTGAGGCAGTAATTCTCCCCCACCAAACAATGCCGGCATAATGCTGCCCCAGTGTGTGATTTTAGACAGCAAACCAGCGTTTCGGAAGCAAAAGACGCATGGCAGGCATGAGGTATAACACAACAACGTCGGCCTTTAGTGTAACATATAACATAATTCATACCTTGTTACAGAAGGGTGAGGCGGAATAACAGTGCGACATTCCTGCCTTGAACAGGCAACGTAAAAGGGGCTTTAGGTGCAAAAACTACGTGGTTAGGTTTAGGAAAAGATATCATGGTATGTCAAATAGAACAACTGTCTCTAGTTAAAATAAGTCAACGTTCATACAGAATAGGATCCCCGCCCTCCTGGGGGAAAGTCCTGTGTTGTTTGGCTGATAAAGACCCATTTAATGACCTGATAACAGCTGAACCTGCTGCCTAGAGGGGTTCTGATTTGAAAAAAGAACTTGTTACATGAATAATTTATATTTCCTGGAGCACAGTTTCAGGCAGCTACTTTTACCCTGACTTGTGTCCATATATCTGGGGAAGCAATTATTCAACTTGAGTAAAATATGGTAGTTTTTTCCATCTCCGCCTGCATCCATCGAACCAAATCTTCACATGAAGGCCTGTCCACTCTCAAATGAAACTGTCAAACATCTTTTAACTCATCCAGAACCACAAAAACACTAAAAGGAAGTTTCCAGTGTAGGTTTTATGATCAGAAATGAGTTAGGTGCTAAACTGATGTCCATCCAGTCATTGTTTTGATTTTGCTTGTCTGTGAAGCTTCAGTTTGCTTCTTCATTCATCCCAATTCAGCTGTCATCTCTGATATGAATGAAGATAGATTGCGCTTTGCAAACATGAACATCTGACAATGCGGGATGAAATAAAACGCCCTGCGATGCAGTCATCCAGCTGTTCACTGTCCCGAGGTTGGAATGTGCTGCCATGTGAAGCCCCAGAAGAAGACATTCATTAAAGGATTAGGGCCCACACTTTGTACTGACACAAGAATGAGGGCAGTTGAAAGGAGAAGAATGAAATGATCAAAATGATATTCAAGCACCATTTTGCGCATGAGAGGAGATGCTGGCGGTGTAAGTAGCGGCAATCAAAACAAAGTGCAAAGATCCTCCCTTTTCTGAGGCAGCGCCGTGCTGGCAAAGATAACAGCGGAGGTGGAATCCTGCCGTGGCTAAGCCTCTTTAGTGCACTTTTTCACCTCGTGTTTTAAGGTGTCAAAGAGGCTGAGATCAAAGAAGCCGTGGCCACTTTAGCGCTCCTTTAAATGGAGCAGTGATCAACAAATTCTCAGTAGCCTGGGAAGACACTTTTGTCTCTGGAGAGCAGCAGCAGCAGCGGGTAATTCACAAGATGAATTCACAAAGTAATTTAGTTAGGGAGCATTTCATGGGAATGCTACTAATCTTCCAGGGCCTTCCAGTAAGAGCTCATATTTTCAATTTGAGATGTCTGCGCTCTCCTCCAGTAGTTCATTCTTCGTTGTCTTAAAAACTGGTTTTAAAGTGTTTCGACCGCAGTTCCAAACCAAACAAAAGCATTACATTTCTTTGCTTGTTTATTGAAAGTTTCAATAATAGGCAATTTGGCAGCGACAGTAGGAATCCTCAGCCGAAAACCATAAAAGTGGCAGTATGTGTGGTCTGGGTGCTGCCATTGCAGTGAACTCCAAAGAAGCAGGAGGACCAGGGCCAGCGTATTTCCCGTAGCATAACACATGCCGACAGCAGGCAGACATGGCAAACTGGACTCCCCTTGTTCTCACACTCTGTGCCAAATTGGGGGAAATTCTTCCAGTGGCAAGTATCAATTACTCACTTTAAACAAACATCCAAGGCTTTTGAATATCAACATGGTGCGCGCATGTCTCCCTATAGGGCATCTGATACGGGGAGACCACACACACGGAGTCACCTTTCAGCATCACCTTTCTCCTCATGCTGACTTCTCCCCATTCATCGCTCTCTGCTCTCTTTGAACTGGCTTTAATCAGATCTTAATGAATGTCAGAGGTGACGATGTCAGCGTACAAACAGAAAAAACATTCTCTGTAGTATCTTCTAAAAGTCAAATGAAGCATCATATCCACCAGAGAGATTCTGCCTGACGCACTCTGTATTCAGTCTTTTTTTTTTGTGTGTCAAATAAAGCATCAGCGGGGGGAAAACACATCCATCATTCCCTTTCTGAAATGTCTCACTTGCAAATCAAGTGAAGTCGACAGGCATGAAGTCTGCATCGCTTGGCTCGGCCCCATCTGGTACAGATATACGGGCAACTTCAAATGGTCAGCTTCAGCCTTAACATGTATCACACGGCACAGAGAGTCACGCAGCCATGTGGTCCTTGTGAAGCTGGGGCGCTGTACAGATTACATATTAATGTGTGCAGTAGATGTGGGTAGATCACACCACGCATGCTAAGGAGGGAGCAACTCGCAGCTAATAAGTTGAGCGTGTGTGAGGTCAACCCACAGGATGAAGACGTTTTGTTGGCTCTTTTTGAGTGTGTGCGTGTGTGCGTACAAATTAACCATGCTACCATTTTAAGGGGCCACGTCCACTAAAGCGTTTTTTTCTGAGGCCGATGTATATGTGTAATGCTTTGGCTGTTTTTTACTGAGCACCAAGAGTTGAGAAATATTCAACTTTGGGTAAAAATGCCACACTCATCACGTCACTTTGGCCGTCAAATCACAGTGGACAAGAGGCAAACTGTCACATCTACATGTACGATTGCTGAACACCAACTATAATGGAGGAGAAATCTGTTAATATACTGTACCTTATATATATTATGTTTCCTCTTTTTAACCCACACAGACCGACAGGCCCATCCTCTCTCCCTGCACGCGTTGGCCTTCCCCTCACCCAAAGCAACTACTCTACCTTGTGCGGACATGTTTACCACCGTGGATATTTGGTATAATAGCAACGAGGGGTGTAACAATCCATCGATCTGGATCAATACATCAATTTAATGATCAACGATCCAATATCATCGATGCAAAGTGAAAACATCGATCAATATCGTCATCTTTAGCATAGGCTTTTATTTTGAAAGTTTTGTCACCGTCAAACAGCAGCAGGCAGATGGCAAGCAGCCAAGAGAAAGAAGATGAGGATAATGGTATTTACTCGGGAATAAATCAACAGTGTGGAAATATTTCAGATTTTTCAGAGAAAACACGACATTCGGCTGAAAAAACGTGCATGCAGACTGAAATTCAATCGAGCTCTTCTGTCAGGAGATGCAGTAATTTAAACCAACGTTGAGCAAGAAAAATAATAATGTCACAGGTTGTTAAGCTATGAGAAGAGGAAAAAAGTTAGCTAGCCGCTAGGCTAATTATGCAATGAAAACATACTTAAGCTAATAATAATAGCAACAGGATGCAACCATCTCAGCTGAAAATATGCTTCGCCTCCAAAGCCCTCTCAAACGCTCCCAGCTGGGCGTTTCCAGAGAAGCGGCTGGTGTTTTCAGCTGGAAAAAAAGCTTAGGTTGACATGGGGTCTAACACGTTCTCACTCCCAACTCATCAAATATGGCAGCTTGGTCAGTTGACCCCTCACGTCAAAGTACGATGCTCTAGGGTTAGAGTTTCATGCTTACTGCGACAGCTTGTTGGACCATCACAAAGGGGCGGGGCTTAGCGAAAGGTCAATTCATTTCATGTAAGCATAACACAAACTCCTCTTTAAAGCATCTACCTTACTGAGGCCATACATTTTTTCTATTACACATTTGTCATAAACCCTTGAATATAACGCAGCATCTACCTATATATGTTTAAGGTCTGAGCAAGTGAACTGCTCAGGGATGGTGAAACTAAAGTCAACCCCTACAGCAGGACTGCTGTGGCAGAGAATCTTATTTTCAACGTTTTTATTTCCTGTATATATTTATACAGATCATACCTACACTTACGGCACTTAAAGTTTGCATTCTGCCTGGTCACTGAGGTTTTGTTTTAGCGACGGTGACTTCCTGTTAATTGCATTTGATTAAGAGATACAACAGATGTTTCTTAGCAACTCATTCTCATGGTGCAATTTAGTAAATCACTAGTTTGAGACTAGCTGGTAGTTACTGAGGACTCAGGGAGGAATTTACACACAAACTATTGCAACTCAATCCTGTTGTCTGCAGTGGGCCTTTCTGTTTAAAACACCACACTGTGGTGTTGTCTTCTGTCCGCTCAACTCTCATTTTCCTGCACAGGTAATGTTTGTTATCATGGTAAAAGTCATTCTAGAAATGTTTGTGAGTGAATACACTTCATCATAAAGGAAATCTTGGATCTGAACTCTGCATTCATTCACCCAAACTGAAAACAGAGCGCCATAACCCCTCTAACAAGCACCAACTTTGTTTGGTAACTAGACAATAATTATGTATACAAGAAAGAAAAAACATTTTTGCTGTCCCCACAAAACATCAGCCTTTAATTACCGGCAGATAACATACCACAGAGATGCTCACCACAGGGGTCTTTCACCCCTGCCGCTAAAAAATTAGCAGCGATGGCGGGATGACGTTAGCTGTGAAAGCTTAAGCTGGTGCACATGTCAGCAGCTCTGTGGGCTCCAACGTGCCGCAGGAGGCTTTTTTTAGTGTGAAAAGTATTGTGAAAAAGAGTCAAAAGTCCACCGCTCGCTGGGAAATTGAAAACATGAGGGCGTTTTCATACAGGAAGGGACGAGGGGGCTTTGATTTCTTCAAGTGTTGACAGCGCAGGGACACCTTATACGGAAACCTCCCTCCCGGTGGCTCCTTGAGCAGCTCCCAGTACAACAAAGACTTCAAAAGCGCTGCAGTTTAATGGCGGTACTATGAGAAACAAATGCATATGATGTCATTTTATAATTATAATTCTGACCTAGAAGAAAAGGGGAAATGGTGTGGTTGTAAATGACCTCCAAAATTTCCACGTACTGTTGCAATGATGGACAAAAATCTAATCCAGGAGTCACACTGTAACTATCAAACAGGCTTTATTTGAACTTCAGGGTCGTGCATGAGCTCTCTACTGTGCATCCAAAACAAATACGTCTCTTTGCGGCCTGCTGGTCAGGGACTGATTTGCGGCAGCGAGGACTACAGATGGGAAGTTGAAAATCACACAGAGTGAGAATGGCTCTCGACCATGAGAATAAAGACGAAGCCGGGTTTTCATATCAAACTAATAAGAGTCATATGGGGAGAAAAAGGCATCAGCAGTCCACACTGGGGATTGATGTGGAGAGTCGAGTGAGAGATCGTGGCAGCACTGTGTTTTTCTTGTGCTGTTGCGAAAACAGACACCAGGACTCAGTGCAAGTAGCAGCCACTCTGTAATGCGTGGTTTTAGAAGCAAATGAGCAATATAACCACTAGTGACTCCGAACGCTGACACCATGTATCATCACAAACCACAACAATCTGCACCGTGTGATTCACATCTATTCTGCCGATATATTCAGAAAAGAAATTGTGTCTTAAAATCAATCTTGCTCTGATGATGATGCAATTTTACTCAAGAGAAACATTCTGCTTTATAAACTAGCAATGTCCTCTTTGTGGAAAACAAACTAGAGTTCATTATAAAGACGATTGGAGCCTCCAGCAGATCACTTTTCACTGGGAACAGCTTGCCGAAGGGCCCTCTAGGCTTCAAGCAAAACCCTAATTTCCTTGCAAATCCCATACAACAATATTAGTTTTAAACCAGCAAAGCATTTTACGTCATCTCAAGAGAGGAATGGCGGCCAAAACTGGAGGAAATAGAGTCACAGGAAGGATTTAACACTCGTGCCAAAAGAATGAGAGAACTGTATGAACTTGAATTTGTCCATATTTCAGGCTCAAAAAACCTATTGAGGGTGCTTTAAGAGGTTATGGCATTATTTTTCACATCTGAATATCCAGCGTGACAACTAAACCATGCTATTGTTATTGTTTAGACCCAATGATGGCGCCTTAGGGCCATTGCTGGTTAAAAAAAAAGAAAAGAAAATGGAGCTGGGGGAGAATTTCAATGACATGAGAATCGTAAATCTTCAAGAAAATGACCCATAAAAATTGTGTTTTCTTTTTTTTGTTATGGAACTACATTGCTTCACTTTGCAAGTTTGTGTTAAACTCATCACACTACAGACCGCACCAGTAAACAGCGAGTCCCAGCAAACACTGACACGCTGAATAACCATAAGTTGAACGTCTAATCAAGACATCCCGTTATGGTTCAAAAATTGAATTGAATTGGTGTCTGCTGTTAAGGGCCGTGATAACTGACGGGATCAGGCTTCTTCCAAAGCAGGCCCTCCTGCACCTCAGAGTCCTGTACCTTCACCCTGAGGGCTAAATGTTCATTGAGTAGGTTTGTGGATTCCTATTCTATTGCAACTGAGATGCGTGTAATGGCCCTAGTTCCAAAATACAAGTTATGCTAATGTCTGGGATGTTATCTGAACGGTTAACACAAACATTCAGCTGCTCTGCTAAAGTTAACGTGCACAGTGTAGATTCAGCAGCTTCATACATCCAAAAAGCTGAAAATAATAAGTTAGCTAAATCTAAAAATATTAAGCCAATGTTGACCTTCTTTGCTTGACCCATTCATCTGCTATGACTTCCTGCCTGTGTGGACTTTGTCGCTCCGATACGCCACCTGACTTAATGAAAAAAAGCACAGAAGCCATATTTCTCATAAATTTGTGTCTTAATCTCTCACAAATGTATGGCATTATATAGATATACATTATATAGATATTTTCCCCTAGTAAATTTAAGATTTTTTATGATTTCAGATGATTGGAAAATAGATGACTTGAACGTGAAGTTGGTATAAGAGGCTTGATAAAGGCCCAAATAACAGCAGTAGTGTATCTAAATCACAAAGTTAAAGGACAAGTTTAGCCTTAAATCAAAAATACACATTTTTTTCCTTTTACCTGTAGTGCTATTCATCAGTCTAGATGGTTTTGGTGCGAGTTGCCGAGTGTTGGAGATATCAACCACAGAGATTTCTGCCTTCTCTCAAATATAATGGAGCTAGATGGCACTCAGCTTGTGGTGCTCAAAGTGCCAAAGAAATATAAAAAATAAATAAAAAGTAACATTAATGTCTCTTTCCAGAAATCATGACCTGGTTACTCAAGATAATTCACAGATCTTCTTGTGAGCAGTTTAATGTGGGGACTATTTTCTTTCTACCGAACTACAACTGCCAACTGTATCACTGTGCAGAAGGAAGCGTGCATCTACTCATGAACAAGAGGCTTGTGCTCATGACAGTGAGAGATGTAAACATTAATGGCGTCCTCCTTAGCTGAGCTGTAGTATTAGCTAGCTCACTAGTGCTAGTTGAGCTAGCAGTAGATGCAGTCTTTCTTCTGTGCAGTATTCCAGTTGGTGGGTGTAGCTCAGCAGGAAGAAAATAGTTCCTACATGAAACTTCTCACAACAAGGTCTGTGGATTATCTTGAGTAACTGGGATGTGATTTCTGTAAAGAGACATTGCTGTTGAGTTTTTCAAATTTATTTTTTGGCACTTTAAGCACCACAAGTTGAGTGCAATTTAGTTCCATTATATTCAAGAGAAGGCAGACATCTCTATGGCTGATATCTCCAGTATTTGGCAACTCACACCAAAACAATCTAGACTGATAAATAGCACCACAGTTAGGAGGAAAAATATGTATTTTTGATTTGGGAGGTGAACTGTCCCTTTAATATTCTTTATTGTATATTCATTACTCCCTCGGTCCTGGTAGAAATAAATGCAGACCATTCACATTAACTGTTTTCACTATTATTATATCCTTTTGCTATTTGCTGATAGAGCAACCAAAGTTCCCCTCATGGATCATTAAAGCTTCATTTTAGCTTGTGATTAACTTTAGTTTTGCTTCCAGCAGTGAGTGGGGGGAAAACCCCCGACAGCCGACTATATGTGATGCATCATCAGCCTGTATTTCTCTGAGAAGGATATCTGTTGCATCACTTTGCATTTCTGTGTGATGACGGATGTTTCAAAAGGAAAACAAAAAAGACCCAAGACAAAAGGACTAATTGCTGTGTGGGATTATGATAATAACTTCAGTGACTTCCTTTACACTGAGGCAGAGGGTAAACTGGGATAAAGGGGGAACGTCAACAGCCTTTCAGCTGCCAGGAGCCTGTTTGACCCTGTGAGCTCTCATTCTGTATTTAGCGGTGGACTTAAAAATGCAACGATGCATGCAGACACACATGTATTCTTACCCACAAGGAGAAATATTCACTTGACCAGAGTATAATGCTGTTAAGTGAAACATCCCACTGTGCATGCTAGCTAGCTAGCTAAACACTGGGTGTGTTAGGAATATGTCGTTTCTGATAAATTCTCAGAGTAAATCCAAGGCTGTTGAGGCGGTGGGTTCGGTAGTTGACTTAACCAAGCCAAAACCAGCTCTTGCTGTTGCTACACATTCATCGGGCTTTGTGGAAGTCTTAGACTATGACTGATCATAATTCACTAACCTGGCTTATTGGAGGGCTGATGTAACTTCCCTTTTCACTCTCAGTGATCACATTCACAGTTGACCTTTTCTTGCCAGGGGGATCATTTCCAGAGGAATGGTGTTTTTTTTTTTTACCCCACTAAAATCCAAACATGAAGAGTTTAGATGATATTCAGCCAGAAGGGCAAAAAGGCAAACAGACGGACGGCTGACGCAGCAAATCAGAGCTCTGTGTGGTGATTCATCCACCTGCTTCGTCCAATAGTGAGACGAACACATGGGAGCCGGCCAGAGGATCCTGGATCAAGTTTAGCCTGAGGGGGCCAGACAATGACTCAATAGCAGGTTTCTGACGCTGAGTAAATCAAAGAGGACAAAGATTGTGCAGCATGGAGCACAAGAGCAGGTGCCTTCAAGATTTATTTCAGCATATCTTCTTTGTTCTTGTTGATTTACAGACTTGTTACAAAGAAAAGAACCTCAAAATAAATTAGCAGCTGATTCTGACATTCACTTGCATATGTATACATTATAGTATGTGATTTACAGTGATTGCTATATTAGATATTATATTTTAGTGGTGCTTAAATCTCTACTTAACCCCCTGAGACCCACCATAGACCAATATCTGTCTTTTTTAGGGAGGACAGGGGATCTGTATGGGGAAATGGCAGATCAACAGTATATGTCACACAGAAGTGGTATACATCATCTGGAAGCTGGGGACCTGAAGAATAATTTAAAATGCAGCTCAGCATTGTCTGTCAAGTTTTTCTTATCATAAATATGTAATAATCTTTTTTTTTTTTTTCGGCAGGCACCTTTTCAAACTGTGTCTGTGTAACACCATAGAAAAATCCATGCTGTATATCATCAAAAACTAATGACATTTCTAAGAAGTGTCTGTAAGAACTACATTTCTTGGCGATTGGATGACGAGTACTTCTGTTCTGAAAACAGCTGATTTTTACTGAGTATTAATGTCTGTCAATATTAGCTGGACCTCCTGCCTGTTTGTTTGAGAGCAGAACTGATCTTCATGAGCTGCCCTCCTCCTGCTTTCTGCCTGGTTAGCACGAGCTAACACAGCAGCAGTTAACATCCAACACTGAGCTGTTAAACAGCTGGAGTGTGTGCACTTCTGTTCTGGAAACTGCTGAGAATTGCTCTTATTGTCAATACTTTTGAAAGCAATTCACCCTCAGAATGCCTGAGGTCTCTAGTTCGTGGTTGTAAAGTTTCACAAGGCTGTGATGATCCTTAAGGTCACTTAGGGTGCTTTCACACCTGCCCTGTTTGGTTCGGGTCGATTGAATCCAAGTTCATTTGCCCCCTAAGTGTGGTGCATTTGGGCAGGTGTGAACACAGCAATTGCACTCAGTGGCACACCAAAACAACCAGACCAAGACCTTCTTGAAGAAGCGGTCTCGGTCTGGTCACAAATGTTTGGGTTAAACATGAGCAAGTTACAGTCCTGGAGGACAATTCCATTGTGAAATTAGAAAGTGTCACATTTATCTTGCAAGTGTACTCTTCTTCAGCGTTTTGTTTGACCCATCAAGAGAAACTTTCTCAAGCAAGGCATTTGATCTGGTCCACTTGTAAACGCTGCAGAGAGAACATGAACCAACTCTAGGCAATTATACAACTTTATAACCAAATTAGTACTTGATTCAAGCCAAAGCAAGACAACTCTAGGTCTAAAAGCACCCTAAAGGTCATTTTATACAGTGATGCCCAATTAAAATAAATGGACTCACTTCAATGAAATGGCTACCTTGGGGGCTAACATCATCACACATGAAAAAAATTGGGTTAGAGTCTCAGCTCTCCAGTTATACCCAACATATGGAATTCAAAGACTGTTTAGGGACCAGAGTATGCACAAATATTCAAATACAACAGGCAAAAAACACATCTGAACTGAATTAAAAACTATATTGTTTTTACCCAAAAACTGCATGTGACTAGCATAAAGTGGGCATGTGCGAGGGGCTGAGACCCGTGGGTACCCATACAACCCATCAGAGGTCAAGGGACCCCTTTGAAAATGGCCATGTCTGTTGTCCATTGCCAAAATTAAGCCTAACTTGGAGCGTTACTTAACCACCCCACCCCCCACCCCACCCCCACCAGCTGCGAAAGGCACTGATGCAAGAATAACATGTGCAGGCGGTTATGTTAGGAAAAATGGGCTAATTTTAAGTATGATACCAATTGAGGAACACACACTGCAATTTGCTTATTTGTGTTCTGTAACTTGAGCTCCAACTGCATGTGAAAACACTGGCAATAAATATGCTGATCAATGCTAATTATTGGGCCTTAAAACAATACAGAGAAAGTTTAGAGAAGGAAACCTATTAGTGTGTGTTTAAGTGGTGAACTTACTGTACTTTGCAACACTGTTAAGACTGGATCGATGCCTGGATGCTATCGGCCAACAGCAGCTGTGTTTGTTTGGTGAATCACAAACAGGGTGTGTTTTGGATATGACTCGCTTTGCCTTCAGTTTCTAACATCTTCATCCAGATGATTGTCAGTTGAAGAATTCGGTTTTCTTGTGATCTCAGAACCTGTTTGGTGGATCAAAGAGGACGTTGGAGGTGATATGGCTACATTTTCCCTTTTTTATGGCAGGTGATTGATCCCAGGGGTATTTGCCTAAGAAGTGATTCTCTTTGAACACATGCTGGTGGGCGGTGGTGTCCAGCAGGGCTTTGGAACAGTTTATCATGATGTAGTTATACTGAGTATAAAAAGAAAAAAAATGGGATCTGGTTATGGCTTGAAGTCATGTTTTCTCAGGCTAATGTGGAGGAAAGGGCGAAGATTTCTATAACGAGCTATGAAAGAACACAAGCAAAGTAATACACAAAAAGGTGATGTTGGTCTCTACAAATAAGCATCATCTCTGAAACCGATAACTGGATATTGTTAGAAACTATTTTCTGGTTCATTACAACTTTGATTTTGTTTCCTTTTGAAAATTATGCACACAGCTAGAACCGCCTATGCCATGGGCCTCTTTGCTGGTTGGGGCTATTTTTCGTCCTCCAGGGGCTGCATACACTTTCATCTTTCTTGGCCTGTCCACGTAACACTTAAGCCATTTTCCTGTTCGTCAGACTACCATTTGTAACCAGCAGCAACTACCTGGGTTAAAAATAAAGCCAAGCTGGAAGTGCCAAAAAAACGCAGTTTCTGGCACGGCCACTTGAGGCTGGCTCCAGGAGTGGATTAATCCCAACAGACCCCATGTTAGGCATCAACACAGTCTATAAGTCAGATCCACTCCTCGCTCCTCCCTCTCGTCCAAATATGGTCAATTCTGGCTCTGAAGATTCAAGATGGTGAAAGCCAAAACACAAGATTCACAACTAGAGTCTTCACAACAAGAGTCAACAAACCAATTGGTGGCATCACAGTAGCTATATCCATCATCTTATAGAGTCTATGTCAGCAACCCATTGGGCTGTAACTGTGTTTGCTATAGGCTATCTTTTGCTTTGTTATTGACCATCCGCACCAAGAGCCCCCTACTCCATACTACAGTTATGCCAAAGGTTGATAAAACTGTAGCTCAGAGTGTTTCCTGCTCCAACTGATGATACAAGCCTGTAGACTGTCAACTGATATTACTTCCAAAAGGATAACAAACTATTTTTGGAATTGTAGTTGAGAGTCTCTCTCCCACCACTGCTCCAGCTTTATGGCGTTCATATAGCTTCGTTTTAGGGTTGTTACGGTACCAGAATTTTTAACTTCTTTGCAATATTAGTATCAAAAATGATACTTGGTCGCTCTTTCGATACTACGGCAAAAAGAAAACTAGAATTACTACCTGGTATGCCCCTGCAAACCAAACAAGTTGCAGTTACAGTTTACATCCATGCCTGTCCAAACTCCTATAGCCATGACTCCTCACATTGCTTCAAATGTTGCTGTAAAGAAGCTGCATATTCTAGAACATGGATGCTTCATACACATCTTCAACCCGGCAGCACAAAAAATCTATACAATCACCACAGTTTCAAGATCGACATTCAAGATTAGTGTCACCAATTCAGTATATGACCCAATGTCTTCCCTTCTGAAGAGCATTATGATTTGACATTGGCCTTTGACTCTTTGGATACTAAATGTCATCACTACATCATCTTATCCTACTAGACATTTGTGTGAAATTTCATAATAATACAAATAATAATAAAACATAAGCGTACAAATTCTGGGGTTATGGTCAAAAACATGTTTTATGAGGTCATAGTGAACTTGGTCTTTGACCAGTAAATTCTGATCAGCTCATCCCAGAGTGCAAGTGGACGTTTGTGCCAATTTTGAGGAAATTCCTCTCAAACCTTCTTGAGATATACGTTCGCCATAAGGAGACAGACGCAAGGTCAGAGCAACCTTGATCTTTAAACTCTGAACACCAGAATCTCAGCTCATCACTGAGTCCAACTGGACTCCAAATTTGAAGAAATTCCCTCAAGACCTCTTGACCTTTTTTAAGTCTATCGAAGAGGAGACAATATAGCTGACTTGATCAAATCAAAATCTACCCCTGAGAAGGGCTCCAAGAAAGGTGTGACCAAGGCTGCCGGCAAAGGAGGCAAGAAGAGGAAAAGCTCCAGGAAGGAGAGTTACTCTATCTACGTTTACAAGGTGCTAAAGCAGGTCCAGCCCAACATCGGCATCTCTTCCAAGGCCATGGGCATCATGAACTCCTTCCTGAGTGACATCTTCGAGCACATTGCCGAGGCGTCTTGTTTGGCTCACTACAACAAGCACTACACCATCACTTCCAAGAGGATCCAGACCGCTGTGCATCACCTGCTCCGCGGTGAGCTTGCCAAGCACAGTGTGTCCAAGGGCACCAAGGCCGTGACCAAGTACACCAGATCCAAGTAAACCACTCAACTGTTTAACAAAGTCGTTCTTGAGATATTGAGTTCTCGAGAATGAGATGTACACAAGGTCAAAGTGACTTTTGACTGCCAAAGTCTAATCAGGTATTGTAGAGTCCAAGTGGACACTTTTGCCAACAACATTTTTTCAAAGTTCCCTCAAGGTGTTCTCATGTTCCCAAGAATGGCACAGCATAACAGATAAAAGATAAACACAGATAGAAGAAGACAACTACTGAGAGTCTGTCTCCGTCATCGGGTCACTTGCATCATCCAGGTCACACGTGTCACACATGATGAAAATCCAGTTCTCAAATACTGTCTCTGGAAGCAAAGAATTAACTGTGTTTTGAATTATATGAGACCCGTCCTAGACACAGTTCTGCCATCCAAGCATTTAACTGAGAATTTGGAAGTGAACTCAGAGCAATAACCACCGTCCTAGCAAAGTGTCAAGGTGTAAGCAGCTGTTCCAGGTATGAGGGGCTGTTCAAGTCCTTTTCGACTCTCATGCAGGAAAAGTGAAAGGAAACAAGTTATGATGGGTGTGTGACACATTTGGTGAAGGACAAAACCAGGCACTCGCTGGTCTTCATTAGGACTGAGGTCATCGTCTCTGGCTTGTAGTCAGGGAGGCAGGCAACCTTGTCTTTTCTGGGCAGAGGACTGAAGGTGGATGATTTGAAGCAGAGAGGACTTTGCCTGTGGGCAGGGTGTGAGAGAGGATGCTAGAAAACAACAGAAACAGCTTGACAGTACAGAGTCTGAAGATTTCCTCAGTCAGGCCTTGAATTTGTCCCCACATTTTTCGGCCAAAAAATGGTAATACCTAAAAGATGATGTCATAAAGCATGGAAGTCGAACTCTGACGCCTATTTGTCGACCCAGGTAGAGGTCATTGGTTGTGAAAATGTCCAAACCTGTGTCAACTCCACACTTGAGATTATTTTCTGAACTTCTCATGAGTTTTATTTGACTTCTGAGTAGTGCTGCACTTTTACAAAAATGTGCGCTTGCTATTTGAGTGGACAATATCGCGATTTGTGATTGCAAATACAATATAATACATAAATGGTATCATTATTCTTCTTGCTTGATTCAGTGTTTCCCCTCCATTATAAACGCAGGCTTTTATGCGGTTATGTAATCGTACAGCCTGACATCGCGATTGCGATTAGATTAATCGTGCAGCACTACTTCTGAGGTCTTTTTGGATCGAGTGGTACAAATTGTCAAAGTGCCTGTCTAATCAACACACACAATAGACTACAGCTACCAAGAAGAATGGTGATGCGCTATGATCCACCGCACGCATAAACTAGCAGCGCAGCACTGGACTGCATGTGCGCTGCAGTAATGCTATTCATCTCACAGACTGATTTAGCGTAGCACGTGCAACATACAGACCGATGTCACACTGTAGACTAACAGACAGACTAAACAGAGGAGCAGCTCTGTGTCTCTCTCTCTGTGTCGCTGGAAAACTTGTGAGTGAACAAGTGGGGCTGAGCTATGCAGAGAGTGTGAGAAAGAGAGAAGCACACTGGAATGCGTTATGTAACGCAACTTGACCCTATATCGGTATAAACGGTGTTGCCAAAATTTATATCTTGCTTGAAAATACATTGATATCGTACATCATCGTAGTATTGCCCAGCCCTAGGCTAGGTTTTATGCTAACGTAATGCAATGCCATGTCATGTAAGTTATTCACGTAACATGCTGCGCATTCAACTATGTTATTAAAACAACGCCATTGACTTTTGGTTTCACACAGGAAATGAACAGCAGTCTCCCGAGTAAAAGTCCGGAGTTTGTTTGCCCGATGCAGACTTTCTGGCTCTTTATACTATGGCAGCTGCTCGCAATGTCAACAAATGCCACTAGCTATCACTAAAGGGTGCCTCTGTGCCTCGGTATCTAACGGTATTTGACAAGTTGGGAGAGAGACAGGGTTGGTCAGATGAAAAACTGAAGGCACTGTCAGTCTGATGCTGTTGAAGTTTCCATCACTAAGCAAACCCATAAACCCACCAGATATGGCCTCATGCCATTCATCCATTTACTGACCCTTTTATTACTGTACATCAGTGGCTCTATTGAACTTTATAAAACAAAATGTCCAAGATCTCTGTGTACTAATCAGCACTTTGGCCCTGAGTTAATGCTCTCCTATTGGATTGGTCCAAAAGGAAATGGTAACAGTGACAGATCCACAGTGACTAAGAGCTTCGATCCACACAGGCCATTTTCAACATAACTCGGCCTTCTGGTTCACTGGATTCAGACCGCAGTTTTAAACAAGGTGAAACCTCTGCCGCTGTGTTACCCATTACTTAAAATGTCAAAATTAAGATTAAGATTGATTTTCTTTTTCTTGCGCAAGACAATATTTTACATACAGTACAGTAAATATTATGTCATTATATGACGCAGTGCATGGATGTGTATATTATCAGAGGCATGAAGTTAGGGAGGTGTAAGTTTTTTGCCAGAACAAGTGATAGTTTGACAGTTTCTATTAACAGACATCAGTCATTCCTGAAAGCGTGTCCAGAATTAAAATGGAGCGTTAGTCACATAATAGAAAACGTGTCTTTTTAATACGATTGCTGGTGGAGGGATTGAGAGTCACATTGATGTAGATTGATTGTAGCTTTCTTTCTTCAGATTGAGGACAAATGCCGCAGTGGGTGATTAAATCCAGGCCCTTCGCTTGGACGCTTCTGGGGCGGATTTTCCGAGAGCAAGGGACTTGGCGCCGGGGATCCTGTGTATTTTCCACCCTGATCTCTGCTTGGCAGAGGCCTAAATAATAAAGCTCTTTTTACTGAGCAGCCCGGGGTTCCCTGTGTACAAACACAAGCCCTGCAACCCCCTCCTGCCTCTGCTGTTTTAACACGACCCGTCGCCATGGGGGTTTACCTCACACTCCACTAAGCTCCCGTCCTGCAGTTGTCTGAGAGTCAGCCCCCACTCTGCCACGGACTCACACTGGGGTCAAGCCAATTTGGCCTTGAAGTAATTTTACTGGGACCAAAGTGCACAATGTGAGGCTTGATCAGGGAACACGGGAGGCAGCTAACAACTGACAAACATCTAAACCAAACCCTGGGGGGAAAAAAAGTCAAGGAAAAAGCTCCAAAAGTGAAGGAGGTCATTTAGGGCGTTTTCACTGTGGTGCCCACTATACCCATACCTATACCTCTCTGCCAGTCAACATATATTCCACATATGTTTTAGTGTTTTCAGTGTTATTTCTAATTGCATCATGGAGTGCAGCAGGGTGTGAGACCGGTATGATCACGGAAACGTAGCAAGCGGTGATGAAACGTCCATTCATGCGGCCACGCATGGATGTGTGTGTTTATTTAACTACTGTGCAGGTTAATCTGGGCCCTCAAAGCCTGGTGCTGTGTGTTAGTGCCAAGGCTCACAAACCTTCTGCGCTCTGATCCGCCTGCCAGCTTTGAAACCTGAGGCGGCCAGAGAAGCCTCCTCCGAAAACGATGGCCCAGGCCTCTCCTGCTCTCAGAAGACATATTTATGAAAGGTAAGTCAAGGGAAGTTAAAGGGATGCTCTGCCGATTTTCAACCAGTTTTGTATCATAACAACATGGGCAGTACCTATAAATGAACTCAACTTCCCTCTAAGCTTGTGCAGTATCAAGGTATTTCGGTAAATCAAGGTATTAAGAAATCCTGAAGGTATGATTTTCAATACCGTCTAAAACACAGATGCTCCTCTTTCTATTAAACTAATACAGAGGTGCTGCATTGAGGATGTATGGTAGTGCACAGCACGAGCCACCAGAGGTGAGTTTCTACTGGTGGAACAGACAGCTGAGCTAAGACAGATGGTGACTGCAAGAGGTGGGGATAACGTTACAGGACTAGCAACTGCAGAGATACAGTGAGGAAAAACAACATATTTGCACATATAACTGCAAATTAATGGTTTTATTTTGACCAATCCAGAGAAGTGATTGTTGAAACAGTCGAAAGACTAACCAATGGTTTTGGTGAGTTTTATTTTCTTTCTTTTAAGTTTGAATGAAGTGTGTTTTACGATGAGTTAACAAAGCAATTAAGCAAACTAGAAAAACTTGGATTCAGAAGGTGTGAGGTTTTAAGTGTTTGTTTAATAAGGAAAAAGTTGTTAGAAGTTAAAAGTGTAGCAAACGTGCTGCTTGAATACATCTCGCTGCTGACACAACATGGGGTTGTTGGGCTGGTGGCGGCCAGTTGGAATATTTTAACATATCACCATATCACCTAAACCTACATTGTAGGCTGTGAAAAAGTCCGGTCTCTGTAGGCAGCCCAGGCTCCACAAATGGCAACAAAAACACTTCACTTCTGTTTACGTTCAACAATGTTATCAAACGCAATGGAGCTAGCTCGCCTTTTAGCCTCATTGTAGCTCTAACTGCCTCTCTGGGCACCGCGATCATGTGTGTGGATTTGCGCCAGACCGTGAGACATGGGCACCGCGTTCATGTGTGTGTGTGCTTGCTTTCGCTGGTCTTGCGCTGGCTGGTTGGTGCAGCCTGAACCAAAATGTTTTTGTTGCCAAAAAACTTTTCAAACTTAGGAAGACTAAGAGAGCCTTTGGTGAAAAAGAGGAAATGATGAAGTGTGAGTGTCACTGTGTAATTCTCTGGTGTATAAGTAAAGTGTATAAACTACACTGCAGAGTAGAGTCTGTGCTAACAGAAGCAAACAGTGACAGCTGACTCATATGAACATCGGCAGGTCTGCATTACATCTGGTGTATGAAGTTTATATCACTGCATTTTTATGAACACACTCACCATCACACGATAGACTAGCCTACAACTACCAAATAGAATAGTGATGAGTTATTGATCCACCTCACACATTAACACTCAAACTCAAACAAGTATCTCGCACATACACAGCCAGATAGATGTGCGTCAGACCAGGTTGCCAGGTAACGATACAAATAACTGCTAACTGTAGCATCACATTGCTAGTGGTTATTAATAAGTTTAACAACAGAGTCGAGCCTTTTAAGAGCTTAGTGTTGGAGGTAAGCCACTGCTGCTAATTAGCTCGTGCTAACACTTTGGAGACGGTCCTTCAGCATTGTGTCTAACCTATGTCAGGCGGTCGGAGATCAGACCCTCAGCGCAATCCTGTTGTCTTTCTTTGGAACTGTAAAAGACATCTTCTTCTCTGTGTTTATTGGCCATCCAAGTTTAAAGGTCACTGTACTGCCACCCACTGTGTAGGGTGTGTAGATGCTGCCCTTGCTAAGTTAATAAAAGCAGTCTGGCCTCGTATTATCGGTGCTATTTATTGACTATAATTTTAAAAATCAGAGTACCGCACAATTATAAAAATTTCCCATTATCAGTCAATAATTTATCGACCCGATATGTATCGTGCATCCCTACATTTTAACTTACTGTTTAACTGTTATTTGAGATCATTTGTTACCAGCCAGCCACCATACTGTTTCCTGTGTCAAAATGGCCAACCCTGCATTATGTCACCCACCAATGTGAGTGTTTATTGGTCTAGTGTGGCTCTGGTCATGTAGCACCAAGTTCAAAAGTATTTGTGTCTTTCCACTGCACAGACAGTCCAGTTTATTGAAAGTCCATCTTTCAAGCAGTGAAGTGTTTTCCTGCAAATGATTGCATGAATACGTCGCCTGTTTCTGTACAGTAGAAAAATGTTCCTAGAGTACTGCTGACCATTACAATGTGTGACTGACAGGATTTGGTGGCACATTTACCTCCACATGCCCATAAACATAAACCATTTAATGGAGATCCAGTCTCTGAACAGCTGCGTAGGCGGAGGAGTGAGCTCTGAAAGCCAAAACAGTAGCTCTGCAGTGGAGGAAAAATTAAGTGATTTTTCCATTTTTTACCAGCTGATCTACTTTTCCCCATGAACAATAAAATGAAAACAACACATACGCCTCAGGGAAACACTGGAAGAAATTAGTCCCCAACTGCAGTAGCTAATCAACACAGCCACAACACACGTTGCGCCCTTCTTGTGTGACAGAATTGAAGGCAAATGTTAGTGTGGCACCCAAAGTGTTGGGGCTGTAATCATGGTAAACCACAGGAAACACACCATGACATCAAGTTATTTAAAATCTTAGATAATTAAAGAGGAGGGATGTTTAATGAGATTGTTTGAATGTTGCTGGGGAAAAAAAAGACACAGATTTAATAAATGTCAAAGCAGTTTTGACGACGGCAGTCTGCATGAAATCTAAATCATCTTTATGAGACTGAGCTGTAACATAACAACCAGCACAACAGATATGAATCCTTCCTGTTCACTACTGGAGGATTTCTTTAGGGATGAGACTTGATAAGAGTTTATTAATACCAATGCCATCACTGATTCTGTTTATCAGTCCGACTCTTTGATTCCCTAATTGATTCCTGATCAGTTTTGAAAAAAATTTTATTATCTGTTTTATAATCTCAGAAAAAAGGCATGCAGGTGTGCAAAAGCTCCACAAGTTTAATCTTTTCTTTGTCAAAGACAAAATCTACTAAACCTGCCTGCATGGTGTCAATATTATTACAACATAGGATATTTACTCTCAGTATCGGACGTGCTGCTCGTTTGGAAAGCAGTGGCACTCGTGCATAGAGTGTTAAATACATTGCATTCCTGGAACTTCAGCCCTTCTTGATAAGAGAGATGTTGCAGCATACTGGTGGAGTTTCCAGATCAGACCAAAGATTTGCCACAAGATGAGTTGAACCTTGCAACTACTTGCAATGCGCCATTCTGCAAATCCTACCACTTTACACCAATGCAACTAGATAATTCAGTGTATCATCTGTATAGCAACAACAATCTGTACTTCCATTCGGATTTCAAGCTTTTTAAGCTTATTTTGTAGCTGAATATAACTCGTAGCTTTTGAAAATATGAATGACAGTGAGATACTTGCTACAGTTGGAACTTTAGTAGTGTTAAACAGCAAAAACAAACAAGATGACCAGAGATTCAGATGGAACGTATTCGTAATAAATACACCACAATAATTTAAATAAATAACCTGTGTCGATCAATCAGTCAGACTGTGTGTGTGATACGTGTACATAGATCGAGCAGCAGCAACAACCCACTGTTTGGCACTAGTATGTTTACATGCAGCTTGAGAAAATCGAATTATTGGCTTAGTCCGACTGTCCGACTTTTAAATACATGTAAACAGCTTAGTTCGACTGAAAGTGGACTATCGATTGAAAATCAAACTATTGCTGCATGTATCCACTTAGTCCGACTGGATTCAGACTCGGCGTTCTGCGCACGCACTTTTTCTTTTGCAGGCTTTCACCCGGAAGAAGGAGATGATGTAGCAGCAGTGCAGTAACACCCGGAAAACAAACAAACAAACACCATGGCGACCGAGAAGCAGAAGACGCACTTCTGGACGGACGAGGAAACTACATTCATGCTCCGACAGCTAAAGGAGCTTAACATTTTGAAGTTTGTGGATGGTAGGAAAATGCGAAACACGGATTTATTTTAAAAAGTTTCTGAACAAGAACATACATACTTGGTCAGAAATTTGATTTTCTCTTCTGCATGTATGCTCAAACAAGACGAGAAGTCCAACTTGACTGATTAGCTATGACTATGACTAGCTAACTAGCTATGAGCTTAGCTCCACTACTGCGTGCATGTGAACATACTGACTGACACACCGTGAGGACAGAGACCGGCATGTGTGTCAACAGCTTCAGGGATGTAAATGATGTGGCTGGGGATGGAGGGCTGTTGTCAGAGAAGGCCACAGCAACACGTGGTTTTTCTACTCTTAGTGAATCTTTAGTCTGAACTTGGCTTTACTTGAACTGAACAATTCACAGCTACACTGCTGTCATCTTTCTTCATTATTTAATTGAATTCACACCCTGAACCCTTTTCTCCTCTCCACCATGACTCCTTATGTTGCTCATTTACAGCAGTGTAGACACAAGAGTTTGTTGCATAGACCGTATAAAATAATGCAAGTAGTTACTGTGATCTCACCCATCGGTTTGTGGATGGCCAATTTAAAGCCTTAAGTTTGGTATTTAGGTCGCCATCTTGTTTTTTTTTGGAGCCAAAGGTGACCAAATTTGGCCAAGAGGGTGCAGCTGTGTTGGAGTGAGGGTTGGTCTGACTCATAGACTGTGGTGACGGCTCACAGACAGCTAGTCACTCAATGTGGACACACCCCTGATAAAGCATAACTTTAAGCATTAGAAGGTCCAGTGTGTAGGATTTAGGGGGCAGACATAGAATATAATAAGTGTCTTTTCTGTAGTGTATCATCACCTGAAAATAAGAATCGTTGTGGTTTTTTTGGGGGGGGGGGTTACGTGACACTGATTTAATCTGTGTTTTTTCCGCTTTAAACCACCTTGTCCATTTGTTTTGGAGAGGAGGAGACTGCTTTATTCAGTGTTTTTTTTTCCTACCAGTTTTAATCACCTGGTTCTTTTGTGTTTGAGAGGAAGAGCCCATTTGCAGATAATTTGGCTCATGGTAAAAACCTCCTAAACAATGAAAGCTGAAGTAATCCTAACCTGGAGAAACATCAGCTGGTTGCAATCTGCAGCCCTCAATGCGAGACATAAACAAATCCCCCTAGACTGCACACACTGAACCTTTAATAAGATTTAAATGGATGAGTTATATAAAAATCCACCCCCTGTACAGTTATCATCAATGTGACATAAGCTTAAGAGACGAAAACCATTTTTGGTACCAGGCTGTAAGCATGTTTATCTCTGCTGAAAAGTCGGGCATTATAACATCGGGGTCTATGGGGACTGACTGGGTTTTGGAGCCAGCCTCAAGTGGCCATTCAATGAACTGCAGTTTTTGGCACTTGTGCATTGGCCTCTTTTTTCAGCCCTGTCGGTGTTGCATGGTTTGGTGTCACAGTTTTGCAATGCACAACTGTCAGAAATACATGTCGGCATCGATAAAAGGAATTGGACTGGACAATCTTAACTGGTTCTTAATATGAACCTGATCTTGATTGCCATTCCTTCCATTTTCTGCCCTACCTTGAATCTTCTGCACGCTCCAATCATTTCACCAAGAACACCCAACAGACAAAATCTGTGTGTATTTCTGGCTGTTCACAATAGACAACCAAACATAACTTTTCTGCGTTTGGTATTTCAAACATTCATTATCTAACGGCTGGAGGAGGCCACACACAGACACACACACATGAACGCACACACATAAGAGAGAGAAGGCTTTATCTTCTCTGTGAGGAAGAAGAAAACGCTGGTACCAAGCACAGCTCCTCTGGCGCCGAGCCACCTCCGAATATCAAGAATCAGTTCACAGTTTGACTTCATCGCAGCACCTCCCTTCTCTGCAGTCCATCTGTGAGTGAGTTAGATTCCTCCAGAATGTGCATGGACGAGGTGCTCGTTCAGCAGCCCCTCCAAAATATACCGAGTGGCCATCTGTGCATGACACAGTCTTTACTGCACTTACTTGTGTTACTTCTCTTTCAAGTATTTGTTCTTTGCAGTTGTTTCGACATCCTCCTTGTCAGCCAGACCTCCTGTTTCTGCTTTTCTCATCTCTATAAAGTGCTATAAGGTTTTATCTATTTCACAGCAGCTCACCACCGTTCCCGCTTTGCTACTGTGTGTTGGTGTACGTGGCCAGCACCATCAATCTCTGTTGCTGTTTGAACAGGCAACACAAACAGGAGGCACTGCTGCGTTCCCCTCAGCCTCCCCCCTCCAGCTAATGCCTTATGAGTCTGATAGCTATCTGCACTCCTTGCAGTGCTTCGGGCAAACTGATTGTTAAATTCTGACTAGTTGCGAGAAAGCCTGCAATCTAGTCCCAAAACCTCATCTGACATAAAGAGTAAACAACTGATGCCGTTTTCCTCCCACCTCTCTAAACAACCTAAATATAGTGTATGTAATTTTTAGGTTTTGGGTTTGTGGGTGCAGGATGGATCACGCTGTGGATAGTTGATAATATCTGTGAAGCGCCAGCAGGCAGATAGGATCAGCCACCCTCAGGGCAGTGACGTACTTTACCATCATGCAGCAGCACTGCAGAGTAAACCATCATGCCACGGATCCTCACAGCAGAGCATTTAGTGTTTGTGCTCACGGGCTGCGTGCCATGACAGTGAGGTACACCATCACCCATCCTGTGGTAATGCTGGTAATCTACCACACTGCCATTCCTGCATGGCTGTACCTACTCATGTCAAAGAGAGGGCGACGTGATGATATATGCAGTTAGATGATGCTGTAAAATGCCAGACCATTTAAACAGAGTTTGCCATCCTTTAAAGGAATACTTTGATGACAAGATTGATACCACTCACACGCTGTGAGGCATTTCGCTTAGCGTAGCATGATGACTGGAGCGGGAAACAGTTAGCCTGGCTCTGTCTACAGTTCAAAAAATACGCTAACCAGCACCTCTAGATCTCACTAATTGTCAAGTTTGTTCAATCTGTACATAAACAGAACAATTTGTGGTTTTGACTCAGAGTCTTTGAGGTTGCCGGGCAACAAGCAGAGACGCTGCACAGAGTTGCCGGGCAGACTGTTCAATCAAAGGTGGTTTAGAGAGGAAATGGTGCACTTTAGAGTCATTTCCTGTATCTGTGTCACTTGGTTTTGCCACTGTTCTGTCCCTTTAGGAGACTGGCAGCAGGTCCTGAGTGTGTTTACTAGAATGGGTGAACGTGAGTACAGATTATGACTGATTCTTTCTCCCCAAAGTCACTTCAGTAAATACTGGACCCGGTTACACAAAAAAGGTTCTATGTTTCCCGGGTTCTATGTTCCCTGCTCAACCAAGCGGGAAACATAGAACCCTTTTTGGTTGAGCGGAGAACATAGAACTCGGGAAACATAGGGATGACCCCACAACAGCAACATCTAACAAAGGTAACAGTACACAGTTTGGCTCCATTACAACTCACAACATTCACCGACAAAACAACTGTCTTATACTAAACACGTTTTCCAAGCAAATACAACATGCTAACGTTATTAGCGTTTTGAAAACACCCCCATTTTCACAGGTAACGTAGCCTGTGCCCCCGCTGCAGGAAATAATGAATTAATCCTGGAAAGCTGTTGATGTAGCACTTTTCTCCTTATGAAAGTAACATGGCGATTATTCAACTAATGAGAATTTGGTCGGATGAGAACATAGCCACCAAATAATCGACTATTCGACCAGGAGACTACAGCCCTAGCAACAACTGACATAATATTCTACTGGGTTGATTGATTAGCTTCATGTTTCAGACCCAGAGGTTGCAGCTTGGGTAGGATGTCAGTTTTGAGCTACGACAAAGGCCAGAATGTGGCCTGTAACACACGGTAAAGCTGTAAACACGCCGTGTGGACAGCACCTAATTAAACTTGATTTCTCACCTACAGAGTTAATCTCCACAGCTATGACTCGCCAGGCAATATCTTTTTGGCCATTTTCTTTATAACGACGGGATTGTGGGTTGTTTAGCTCGGAATATTTCTCAACCTAAGTTTTTGGTCATCCAGCCTTTGTCACACATGAGACAGCAACAGCTACAGAGTTGATTTCCTACAATCAATGGTGAGGAGAGAAGTCGAGCTGCCATAGCAGCTGGTATGTGCAAGCAGAGAGCGAGTGGGGGAAATTGCATTTAAATTTAGGGGCGGTGAGGCTGGAAATAGGGCAGTTGTGTAAAGTGGGGCAGTGTGTCCAGGACCATCTCACAACCACTGGAGTGGGGTTGTACACTGAATATAACAGGGGCATATTTTTTGACACGCTGCATTTGCCGTCAGTGTGTATTGGCCTTCAGGCTTGTTCTTATAAGCTGGACTGATTTCCAGAAAACTTGCGGTCTCTACCAGCTGGTTAAATAACTGTGGTGGACGGCTCCACTCTCTTCGATACAGGACAGAGAAATACAGAAGATCCTATATACCAACAGCCATCAGGCTTTATAATTCTTTGACATATAATAGATGAGCTGACAGATAATTGAATTTCCCCTTGGGGATGAATAAAGTTATTCTTATTCTTAAAGAAAGTGAGGAGTCGGCAATCAATGACAGCATGAAACAACCAATAAAAAAGGTTTTTCAACAATTGTGAATCACCACAACAACAAGAGGTTTTTAAGCATAGAGCCATAAATGTGCCCCCAACCATTAGGTTGACTGGTCCAGTAGTTTGCGAGATTAGTGACGGACAGACAGATACACACGCACAGTCACATATAACCAAACGCATGACAAATACATTGAAAAAACAGTAGTCCCATGTGCCTTAAGATTATAGTATGTCAAGAGAAACTCTGATTTGACCGATTTCTAAATTTCTTCAGATTCGAGCGAAGGCCAGCCCAGAAAACAATTCCACCAACGAAAATTTAACCCTAACCCTATCCCTAACCCCCAGGAAAAAGTGGTCGCAGTAGTGTCACAGTTGAATGTCTAGATGTTATCGCCGCCTCGGCCACCCTCCCATGTGTATACCTGTTTTCATGTGCTTTGATGCATGCCAAACAGATGTGAGGTCCCCGACATAAAATTGTTTCCAAGATGCTAATCCCACTTCCTGGTTTCCAATGGATCCTGTGTGGAGCTGCACCCAGATCAACCCTTCAATACGGGAAACACAACTCAGGGGACCTGCATAAATACTCAGCCAGACTGTCATTGGGATGTCAGTTGGGATTAACTTTGAATAGCTCGCCACTGTGTCTCATCTGTATATTGAGGCTTTTTGTGACTTTAAACTGAGACACTTGTGAGGCGTTCCTTGATTATCTAATCTGGGCCCAGTATAGATTTCAACTGTTGATTAGTGACTGCACACATTGAGTATTTTTCTGTTTAGACACACAAGGCGCTGGGATGCTGTTCTGACTGTGTTTGGTTTTGATTAGACAAGATGAGGCAGAGAGGTTTTTACTTCAAGTGTTGTTTCCTCTGGGTTAAGTTAGTACACTCTCCGGCCACTTTATTAGGTACTGTTCAACTGCTCATTAATGCAAATAGCTTACCAGCCAATCACGTGGCAGCAACTCAATGCATTTAGACATTTAGACATGGTCAAGACAACCTGAAGTTCAAATCGAGCATCAGAATGGAGAAGAAAAGTGAAAATGTGATTTTGAACGTGGCATGGTTGTTGGTGCCAGACGGGCTGGTCTGAGTATTTCAGAAACTGCTGATGTACTGGGATTTTCACACACAACCATCTCTAGGGTTTACAGAGGATGGTCAGAAAAAGAGGAAATATGCAGTGAGCAACAGTTCTTTGGGTGAAAATGCCTTGCTGATGCCAGAGGTCAGAGGAGAATAGTTAGACTGGTTCAAGATGATAGAAAGGCAACAGGAAGTCAAATAACCAACCAAGGTCTGCAGAAGACCATCTCTGAACCAACAACACGTCCAACCTTGAAGCAGATGGGCTACAGCAGCAGAAGACCACACCAGGTGCCACTCCTGTCAGCTAACAACAGGAAACTGAGGCTACAGTTCACACAGGCTCACCAAAACTGGACAATAGAAGATTGGGAAAATGTTGCCTGGTCTGATGAGTCTGGATTTCTGCTGCCACATTCAGATGGTAGGGTCAGAATTTAGTGTAAACAACATGAAAGCATGGATCCATCCTGCCTTGTATCAACGGTTCAGGCTGGTGCTGGTGGTGTAATGGTGTGGGGGAGATTTTCTTGGCACACTTTGGGCCCCTTAGTACCAACTGAGCATGGTTTAAACACCACAGCCTACCTGAGTATTGTTGCTGACCGTGTCCATCCCTTTATGACCACAGTATGGCTACTTCCTCATCTCAAACTGGTTTCTTGAACGTGACAATGAGGTCACTGTACTCCAATGGCCTCCACAGTCACCAGATCTCAATCCAATAGAGCACCTTTGGGATGTGGTGGAACGGGAGATTTGCATCATCTGCAGCAACTGTGTGATGCTATCATGTCAATATGGACCAAAATCTCTAAGGAATGTTTCCAGCATATGGTTGAATATATGACACCAAGAGTTGAGACAGTTCTGAAGGCAAAAGGGGTCCAACCTGGTACTAGAAAGGCGTCTGGTGAGTAAATCAATGTCATTGGTTAAATAAGCTAAAATAAAATGTTATCCATGCCGCCTACTCCGACCAATATCACACAGGATATGATTTTGTCTGTCAACCAGCACTGGGTGACCTGCTGCCTCTCTATGACACATCTCCACGTGACCATAAGTCAACACAATCTATTTAACAAATGTTAGAAAGAGAAAACCAGTTTAATCCTTCTTCATCCTCCTTCACATCAGACTACTTGACTGCATCACACACTTGTTGAGTTTCAGTACAGTAAAAAACAAGGAACTGAAGAAATGACAACAAACAAGCAAAAGCCCTCAGGAACCGGGTGACCTAACCGTTTCATGTACAGTAAGTTCTTCCAAGCAGCTCTGAAATGTCATATGCATACAAGGGGCCTTATTCAAACACCCATCTCTACATGTGGGTGGGCAGGAGTTTCCCCAGCGAGCCTGAGGTCACACCCTGCTCGTCCTCATCCCTCTGTGACCTTCCTGTCTCCAGTTCATATATTCCACATTAATAAAGGTCATAAAAAGAAGGAAACTACAGTGTGGCATTCTGTATAAATAGTGTTGACACAACAAATGACTAAAAGGGGCAGTGCTGCGTGGGGATGATGTCAGCCTTGTGCCTTCACCACACAAACAAACATAAATCTTCTATTTCTTTGCATTTTTACTCACCCTACTTCAGAACTTATGTGTTAAAACAATAAAAGCAGCACCTGATTTGTGGTGGATAACTGGCAGCTGATGTAAAACACATTTATTACAACGCAGTGAGTTCGATAAGAGTGCAGAGAGAGGTGTTTTTATGCCATCCTCACAGCTGGATTCTGCATTAATGGATTGTATTTCCTCAGATCTATGTGCGAATGAACCTGTAGCACCGGGGAGAAGTCATGACAGAAACTTTAACAACCAATTTATGCCAAGGATCAGTCATTAGCTAACTAGAGAACAATGAGATCATCAGAGAATCAGTCAAATGGGAGCTGCTCTCTGAGTGCTGGCCTGAAGTCAGGATGATCTCATAACAGAGCTGCTCAGAGGCAACTTTATCTCCATCTATGCCAGTGAGAAGTTTAATGTTGTCATTTATTCAGGCCGGCACTTTAGATCAGCAGGTCTCTGCTGGACTTGATTTCAAAGCTGATTGAATGACAAAAGGGAAAAAAGAGTATGGCGCTGAGAAGAGAAATTAAATCCACAGTGGACTTTGATTATGTTTTTTTTCCCCTCTCTCTCGTGCCCCTCAGTTGAATCCTTATGGGCCTTCATGTTCATTAGAAGAGTCACTGCTGTTTCTATGTAACAATGCTGCCACCATGTGGACAGGAGGGGTACACACAAGCCTGTATTCCACTCCCCCAATCTGAAGACAAAACCTTACCTTTGGTTTTATTTTTCAATAAGGCTGGGAAAATAGGTTTTAAAAGATCAAAGTCTTAACTTTAAACTCTGCAATGAGCCAACCTCCCAGTTGACTTCTTGTGGAGTTGACAAAAATTTAAATATTCATCAATTTCACCGCAGTTGTAGTGAGTAGCCATTTTATTATTCAAAGCTGCCAAAGGTTTTCTTAATGCTAATCAAAATACTCTTTTTTTTTTAACCAAAATTCTAATTTAGTTTTTGGCTGAGACACACCCAACAGCAATATTATTTAATGAATTTATCAAAAATATGAACACTTAGCAGTACTTTAGCAGCATTCCCACCTTGTTGTAAACCATAGGAGTTGACAAAAAAACCTTGACACATTTTGAAAGGGCTTACGTTTACACAAAAAATATATATAAGATGAATATGACAGTACATCTTTACACCACTGTTATCAGTACTGTTATTTTTAGATTTTGAAGGCTTTTGCGGATGCTTTAATAGTTTGAAGTTGTGAATTCTTAACTGGTACCAGGATGATTTCTGGCACAGGGCAATTTTAGATAGTTAAAAAAGATGAAAGTATTTCAAAAATATTCTATAAATCTTATTTATTTCATACATATAAATCCTTGACAAGTAATGTTACACCCTAGAAATGATATTAGTGTGTTGATAAGTTTTAATTTTAATTTTTTGGGGCTTTTTTTTGGTAGAACATGATTCATCCCAATTCCCAAGAATGGGGGATTTATTTATATATTATTGAAAAATTGCATGAGGATGATAAATTTGAATATTTCAAGTTATAGTGTCACTGTAGGCTCACAGATAGGATGCAAATATTGTTTTCTTTTTGGCCTGTAGACTCTTCCATCAAAATAAATAAATAGTAACAACAGGTAAAATACGGGACAACCTCCAAAAAGCGCAAAAGAGGAGGGGGCCACTCTTTACTTAAATAAAAAAAACGCCAAAAGCCTACATCTTAAAAAATAACCAAAAACATAGCCATAATTACAACTCACACAATTAAATGTTTTGGCACATTGAAATTTACATTTCATTGAACCTGAATTGAAATAATGACAGCTCATACCATGAAGGTGAAATTCCGTAACTAATTTTGTTAAGTTAAAGAAAATAAAAGACAGAAGTTGTAATGACTTACTGGTCAGATCCATCTGTTTTTTTTAACAGTGTACAGCAATGTAAAAATACTTAAATACAATAAATAATTGTGCAAAGACGTGGTGTTGCAGCTGATTAAGGTTTTACTGCTTTAAACAGGGATCAGACAAGTGTTGGATTATTTTACTTAATTAAAAGTAAAGTTGCTTTTGTAAAAATGTCAGTCAAAGTGCATTCTGAGTATGTACTATGAATAGGCCTAATGGTGGTGATGATGATGATGATGATGATACACACATTTAGGCTACAAAATTAAGTTCATCAACACGTCAAGGTACAGATTACACTACACCTCATGTCCAATATGTCTGTTCTCTATGTCGGATAAATAAATAAACGCCTTCTTCACCAGAAACAAAGAAACCCAGACAAGTAAACAAAATGGCGGCAGCAAAGTGAAACCAAGGCAGACAGCATCCACAAGTTACATCTGTTACAGTCAGCTGTTGTTGTACTCACCTGTCTGAAGGGCCTTTTCAACTTCTCTAGGTAAGCTAGGCTAACCTGTGTAGGCTAACCGGTCCACTCTGAGTGTCCCAGTATAACCAGTCCGCTGTATCCCGTTTAAAGCCGAGTGAGTCTCTGTCGTCTCTAACAGCAGCAGAAAGTCCTCACACACTTGGGTCACTTAGCTGCTTACAGGGGTGGTGCATCAAACCCACCACCTAGATGAAGAATTCCAGTCTGTTATTTCCATGTCTCAAATCACACTTTACCCTAAATTACCTTTGTTTCACCTTCGACTCAAAAATCCTTCCACCATATTAAAAAAACAAATATTACTTGATGCTTGCTGATGTTTTTTCTAATCTAAATACTGTAAAACTTCAATTAAAGGCCTCATCCCTTTTACTGGCCCAGTGTGGCTACACATTTTGACAAATAAAGGCCTGTCTCAATTAGAGCACTGGTTCCCAACTAGTGGGTCATGGTCCAAAAGTGGGTTGCACGTCTATTTTGAAAGGACCTCAGCTGACTCAATAATGTGCCAAGTTTGTAAAAAACACACTTTATTTTAAACTACAGTGCATTTCCGGCACAGCGCTTTTATTTTGAGGTTTCCTGCTGTAGAGTGAGTGAACAACTGACAGCGAACTAGCTGGATGACATGGCTAGATGCAAGTATGATGCTGAATATATTAAAAGGTGTGGACCTTAAACTAATGACTAGGAGAAATCTGGATCCTTGGTCCCTCACAGTGGATAAGGGAAAAACTCCCCCCTAAAAAACCCATTAAAATCGTACAGAACAGATCAACATAATAAATTTCCAACTTTTTTTTTAGACTATTCCATGGTAAAGTCATGTCAGTTTTAACCCATACTGGTTCTTAAAATTAAATACAAGTACACAAAAATGTAATCACATTCACCCTTGATATTCAGTTTAATTAATTATTTAACTCAGCCCAGGAGTTGCCAGAGTAAGGGGTCGGGTGCCTCCAAAGGTCAAAAGATAAATTTGAGGGGTCATGAGATGAGTAATCGAAGAAGACAGAAAAACGTGCAATCTTTTCTTTTTATGTAATAATGGATACTTTTACCTCTTTGAGCCTCAGACATGAAACCATCTGAGACTCAGAGGGGGAATAACTTTGCTGGAACTGCTGACACCCTATAGACATCTAAACCTGTGACAAGGGGCCCAAACTAAACACTGCCTGCCAGGTGATTTTCCTTCTTCAAGGCAAAGAAAAACAGACGAGTCAAACTATATCTACTCCTACGAAACCTACATGTAACCGAAACTTCTCATCCACATGTCAAACTGTGATGAATGGAGTCTGTCTGTGTGTATGTGCCTAAACGTGACCCTCACTATACTATGATAATCCTCAATATGTCCCTGAACAATGATATATAGCTTTCAGTCATGATATTAAACATGACACCAAATGAAGAAACTTTAGGAAACAGTTTATTTCATGTTAAACAAGTAAACATGAATGGTGTTACAAATATTACACAACTGTGCGTCATGAACATTTCATCCCTTACTGCTGTTAAAATGCTGCTGTATAAATTATTTTAATCACAAAGATCTTATACCAGAATCACTCAGAAAAACATGGATATGGTATTTACATGGTTAAGGGTTAAGTGTCACTTCATTATGGAGGATGTACCTATAACTGTACATAATCAACTGCATACACTTTAAAATACTGACAAGTAATTGTTGAGTCACAAATGTTTCACAGATTTGTCTTGCGGATTTATCTTGAGCCTTCAATTGACGCTTCAATACAAAACAAAAATATTTTTCTGAACTCATACGCTCACAATTGTGCATTAAATATCAGATTTAATTCAGCATTTTAATACAACACTGTACATCTAACTCTTCTCAGAAGGGAAGCAGGTCTAAAGACTTCCTGATTGTGTTGTTCTGTCTCAGCATGTTACACTGTAACAGGAAGGAGATCATTTCCAAGGCTTTTATGTGCGTGTGTGTTTGTTTTTAGTCTAAAACTTGGCTTCTCCGATGACAGACGGTGCAGCCAGGCTCCCATTGTGGCAGTCAGAAGGTCCCTATTAATAAAAAGAAGCTTGTTAATTCAACAGTTTTATAAACACAGACGTCGTCCTCTGTCTCTGTAGATTTTATTGGTCTGGGTTCATCTTTAAAGAGTCGGAGAACAAAAACAGTGACACAAATACACAACGACCCGCCATATCATTAAAGCCACAGATAGGTGAAGTGAATAACATTGATCATCTTGTTACAATACAATGTTCTGCTGGCAAACCTTCGAGTCCTGGCATTCATGTCGATGCAACTTGACCCGCACCGCCCATCTAAACACCCTCACAGACCAAGTACACCCCCTCATGGCAACAGCACTCCGCAGCAGGCCAATATGCCAGTCTTGAACTAGCGTCCAAATTCCCTGGATCCCAATCTGATCAAGCATCCGTGGGACGTGCTCGTACCAAAGCAGCAAGTACTCAAAGGATCTGCCACCAACGCCCTGGTGCCAAACACCACATAACACTCCCAGAGATCCTGTGTCCATACTTTGACAGGTCAGAGGCCGCACCGTGGATCAGACTTGAGGGGTTGAAACAGGAGTTCTGGGGTACCGCTATGTCCCACAGATTCTCGAATGGATTGGGATCTGGGGAATTCGGACCGAAGTTTAGCTTTTTGTCACGTTGCTCAGGCCATTACTGAACAGTTTTAGAGGTGTGTCATTGCACATTGTCCTGCTGAGGGGGGGCCGCCACTGGGAGTACTGTTGCTATGAGGGGGAGTACTTGTGGGCCTTTTCCACTGTCAATTTTGGCCACGCCAAGTCAAGCCATGCCACACCGATTTGCATTTCCATTGTAAGTTAAGACAGAGATGGACCTTCTCTGGAGTAGGTCTGCCCACCCTCAAGCGGGTAGCGGCGATGTCTCGCCAAGCTGTCTGTAAGGTTGTTTGGGTGGGTGGTACGTGTCAAGTGGCATCCACATCAATGCAAGTACCCAAGGTTTCCCAGCAGGACATTTCATTGCAACAACATGATCGCTGTTATTCACTTCACCTGTCTGGTTTTAATGTTGTGGCTGATCGATGTAAATCCAACAAATGTTCAGCTAAATAACACAGTACATTATCTCCTGCTAACGTGCTCAAGTTTTATAGACAGCCTTTATACATATTATTCCTACACACATTCTGTACACAAACATTCATGATAACACACGACTGAAAACAGCCCAGATGTTTCTGTGGATCTTCTTTCACATTATCTTACTTGACGATCTTGTGTAGTTAACTAAAACACATCAACTGGACTCTTTCACAGGAGACGTTTTGACAGGCAGTTGTTATTGAACAGTACGATGGTGTTCTCTTCATTAAATGTCCTTAAACACAGTGACAGTGTGAGCTGTCTTAACTTAAAACAGACATTTACTCTTGCATTTCAGTGCAAACCCTGTGACCCAGGGTGCGTTTCATTATGCTAACTCATGCTTCCTTGTGTCATGGAGGATCTTTCAATCCCTTATGTGCACCTCGAGAAAGGGGAGAGAGGTGGTTTGTGGGGAAGCTTAGAGATTTAACATGACGAAAAGCACCCCAGAAACTCTCAGTGTGCCATATTCAAGGATATCTCAACTCGTAAATGCATCTCGAGAAGAGAGGAGGCTTGCGAGAATAGCTATGAGCGAGGACACACAGGTGTATCCTTTGCAGAAGTCTTTTCAGCACCTATGATGTATAATAGAGGCGTGGCACACAGCTGAAACATACAAACCATGGCAGCTCTGCTTTAAAATGATGGCTCCAAAGCATGGATGTCTCATTTTGTTAAATAACCGTTGCCTTGACTCCTCTCTCCTTGTTTCTCTTCCTTGCCTCCTGCACTTGCATCTCAGGTGGAAGGGACTAAGGCACGAGGAGAGGAGGCAAGGGAGGAAATGGAGGATGTACAAACTGAGAAATCACATAAACTTCCAGTTGTCTACCTCCAGCATGAGCATGCGTGTCATTCGGACATGCGTCTATACCGGGACCCTAACACTGAAGGAACTAAATGGAATCCTGCCATCATTTATTTATTACTTACACCTGTGCTTTAAATGGTTTTCCTTGAAAAAGGTGTGAATACGTTACAACTAAACACAAATAAATAAGACTGTGGCACATAAATAAAGCTGTAGTTTCAAATAAGCGAACTCAAACAGGCTTAGTGAAATAAAAAGTTTCATATTTTCATGATTGTGTGACTATTTTTCAGCGTGATGGTCAGAAACACAGTGTGAGACAGAAGAGGCAGGTGAAGGATGTGCAGCAGTGCTGGTGATTACAGGCAGTGTGTGCTGATTGCTTTGTGCTCCTACCTTTGTGCATCTGAGTGTTGAGCTAAGATTTGAGATTTTTTCTTTTTGTTTCATTTTTTTGTGGAAGCAGAAAGGGTTATTGATCAGGCTTGTGGAGGAGGAGTCTGCGCCTGGGAGATTAGCGCCGTGGCTCCGTAGTCTTGTCCCGACATCTTCCCCTCCGCCTAAAACAACAGCTACTGATCACTTCTCATTCAGTGTTTACAGAGGCGCGAGTCTCCGGTCCGGGGTGAAGTTGCTGTGACAGAATCTGATCTAACAGATAATTTCCCAACTAGCTCTCACTTAGATATGAAAGAGGTATCCCACATCATCTCATGAAAGAGTAGATGTGAGGAATGTGACGGATGGCTTCCTGTCGTCAGTAACTTCACCACAGAGCTTGGAGACTCACCCAGGCATCAATAAAGATTTTGTCCATGGTCCTGTGACCTCCTTGGGGTAGCATTGCTTCAATTGGTTTTATGTCACATTCAAACAAACATTCTTCTTAAGGAATACTTTATCCCCCAAGTTACCTTCTATATATCAATTACTCACCCCATGTTACGTTGAATTCAAGAAAACTGTTTTCTTGGATGCTTCCGAGACAGCCCTTTCTGACGGGGAACTGAACTAAATATGCTTTCTGCCAGACTCCATTGACAAAAACAATAATTTTACTTGGCTGAAAATGACAGCTGCTGGTCTCCTGCTGCCTCAGTCAGTTGGTTAGTTTGTGTTATTGTATGACTTCGGTGTTTTAACGGGTCAGTTTGGGTTCAGTTAAGTCATACAACAACATGAACAAATTACTAACCAAGGCAGTGGTAGACCAGCAGCTCCTGTGTTCAGCGAGGTAAAATTTCTGTTTTTGTCAATGGAGTCTGGCTTTGAAGAGAACACAGAAACATTTCACTTTTAGTTCAGCTCCTTGTTGGAAAGGGCTGACTGTTTGAGAAGTACTGAGCATACGACTGGATAAATGAGACTTGAATTATGCTGCACGAGTTGTGTGAGAATTTGGAAACAGATGATTTAGTTTTTCTGTTGTCAAACACGGATCATGATGGCTTTAATTCATCAAGAAAAATATACGTTTTCTTCACAAATCCATCGTAACACAGGGTGAGTTACTAATATGCAAACGGTCATTTTGAGGGTGAAGTATTCCTTTAATTTTGCTCTGCGTCTAAATTGAGGTAATTTGTCTCTTTGTATCCTCTGGGTGTTTTTTCCAGACATCATTTGTAGGTTCATTCCCAAACAAACTACTCAAAGCAATGCTACCAAAGGTCAGCAAGTGACACAATGAGGAAATAGACAGACATGTATAATAATGATGAGGGAAATCACAACAATAAAGCATCAAATGTTGTACTATTTCAAATCATAGTGCGCATGTGCCGACTGTGCAGGCAGCCTGTTGCAGGTGCTCCTGATAGTTCCTTCTTTTCTGTTACTTTTTACCAACTGAGCTTTATTTTATTGCTTTATATTTACTTTTATTTCAAAGTCTTATTCTCACTTGTTAATGTTAATATGTTAATAATTTTCTATTCTTTACATCGGAGGGACTGTAATGAATCACAGTTTCCCATCACGTATCTATAAAGTATTTCTGATTCTGATTCTGACCAAGGCAAAGTCATTAAGATCCTAAGAAGTCTGTTATTCAATACATTTGACACCTAAAAAATTAAAACATGCAGCAGAGACAGTGCAGCAGTATCGGGCCGTATTAACAATATTTTTATGTTAAATTGGTACAGACATGCAGGCCCACTCAAGACGACAAATATAGCCACAATAGGGAGCACAGGGGAAGTTATTTCTGGAGCAGCACGAGACGCACATGTGACTTTGACTGCATGCAAGCTTATGACACACAAAGAAGTGACACATGGGCCTTTTTCACAGCGGACATTTTGACTCGTCACAGCAGGAGAAGCACACGTGTTGCTGATGACATTAACGATGGTTCTTGCAATCGACCCTTAAAGTGAGGCAGCTAAATGGAATTCAGCCATCGCTATTTTCATTATTTAAACTTGAGCTTTTCCTGCAGTGAGACGTCAAAATGTCCTCCATTTAAAAAACTACTATCATTCTACATGACACTACCACCACCACTGTCCCCCTGCAGTATATCCCCACCACACAAACACAGCAGATGACCCCCTTTTCTCGCTCTATCACTTACTTCTGCTTTGGCCAGCAGGTTTGCATTTTGCCTCCGCAGATCAGACTTAATTAAACCTACAGAGAAATAAAGAAAGGGAACAGGTAAAGTCTGCATGAGGTAATGAAACAAAGTGTTGTCGTATGACACGATGCAATAACAGTGATTCTCCAGTAGGTGGCTCTTGTACACACAACAGTGGCTGCGTTCAAGTACATGAATGCACTTTGTTAAGGATTTCTTAAGACTGTGTGGCAACACAAATACAGTGTGTCAAACTGAAGCCATGCATCCTAACTTACCCTCAAACTCTGCTCTGCTAAATTACATAAACAACCTCACTGAAACTATTTTATGAACCTAAAGTTTCATTTGTAGAAAATGTAACCTTTGTGACTGAATAAATTAGAGTGGGAGTTCAGTTTTGGTTTCCTCACAAAGCTGCTCTTTTTCTCATTAATCTGGCATAATGACCATAACAAGAAGTCCACTCATACGTCTAAATTCTAAGTAACAAAAGAGTGAGTCACTCTGCTGACCTTTGTGAGCAAAAAGTCTCTTTAAATAGTCCTGCAGTGTTTTTCTTAATGTTGAGTGCTTCAGTGGCTAATGAATTTTTAAAAAGTTATACATTGCTCATAAACCCCTCAATGGGCCATGACAAACAGACCTAAGTGTCTTCGCATTGGCTGGGGCACATTTCACAGTGTTCCTGACAGTATGCTAATGACCTCCTGAGCGGTGCACATCTTTCCATTACTCAGGCAATGGACAACACAATGTTTACAGCTCCACTGTCAAACTTGTTTTTCTAGAAACTCCTGCTTTGCTTAATGAAAAACATTTACTTTGAGTGCGGAGAATGGAGAGAAGAACAAAGTTCCTGCGGTTACACACTTTGTTTTCCCAGACTTCATGTTAAACAGTGTTTATTTAAAGGATCAGTCCACCCCAAACTCAAAAACACATATTCTTCCTTTATCTAACTAGATTGTTTTGGTGTGAGTTGCAGAGTGTTGGAGATATCGGCTGTAGAGATGTCTGTCCTCTCTTGAACATAATGGAACTAGATGGCACTCAGCTTGTGATGCTTAAAGCGCCAATAGAAGCAGTGTCTCTTTCCAGAAATCATAACCCAGCTACTCAAGATAATCTACAGACCTTGTTGTGAGCAGTTTCATGTAGGAACTATTGTCTTTCTAACAAACTACACCTGCCGACCACATCACTGTGCAGAAGGTAGGGTGCATCTACTCATGGACAAGAGGCAAGTGCTCGTGACAGCATGAGATGTAGACATTAATGGCGTCCTCCTCAGCCGAGCTGTAACGTTAGCTAGCTCAGTGGTGCTAGGTAAGCTAGCAGTAGATGCAGGGGTGTAGCAGCAAATTCTGGGCTCTATGCATAAGAAGTCTCTGTGGGCCCCCTGTCTTTCCTGTCTGGGTCCATGTATCCTTTCCTTTCCTTTCCTTTCCTTTCCTTTCCTTTGCTTTCCTCTCCTCTCCTTTCCTTTCCTTTCCTTTCCTTTGCTGCCCCCCTTCCCTTCCTTTCCTTTCCTTTTGCTGTCCCTCCTTTCCTTTCATTTTCTGCCTCCCTTTCCCTTCCTTTCCTTTCTTGCCCCCCTTTCCTTTTCTTTCCTTTTCCTTTCTTGTCCTTTCCTTTCCTTTTCCCGCCCTTTCCTTTTCCTGTCCCTCCTTTCCTTTCCTTTTCTGCCCCCCTTTCCCTTCCTTTCCTTTCATTTCCTTTCCTTTTCCTGTCCTTTTGCTATCCCTCCTTTCCTTTCCTGTCCTGCCCCTCGTCTTGTCTTGTTCTGTCTTGTCCTGTCCTTTCCTTTTCCTGTCCCTCCCTTAACTTTCCTTTCCTTTCCTTTCCTTTCCTGTCTTGATCCTCCTTGTCTTGTCCTCTCTTGTCCTGTCCTTTCTTTTTCCTGTCCTGCCCTGTCCCTCCCTTTCCTCTCCTTTCCTTTCCTTTTCCTGTCCTGCCCTGTCCCTAATTTCATTTCATTTCCTGTCCCATTCTTGGGGAAACACACGACAGTGTATGTTAGAGATGAATCCTAGTGCAGGGCGGACTAAACCATTTTGGGTGAAAGAGGCCTCAAGGAGCTTCCACTATTTTTTATACAAAGTCTTTTAACTGAATTATTCAACAAATTTTAATTCAGTTATGTAATTGTAAAATTGTAATCAAAACAAAACTTTTCACTCCAGGCTTTTCAAGCCCCCCCCTCCCATTAGGTCCCTGGGTAATCAGTCCCACTTTCCCCACACTACGACGCCCCCATGTAGATGCACGTGTCTTTGCACAGTGATACAGTAGACCGGTGTAGTTCGGTCTGTGGATTATCCTGAGTAACTGGGTCATGATTTCTGGAAATAGACGTTGCTGTTGAGTTTTTGCAATGTATTTTTTTTGCACTCTTAGCACCACAGGCTGAGAACCATCTAATTCCCTTATATTCAAGAGAAGGCAGACATGTCTGCGGCTGATATTGTTAACAATCTAGACTGATAAAGAGCACAACAGGTAAGAGGACAAATATGCAAACAGGAAGAATTTCTAAGAGCTCTAAAGGTGGAGTTACTAACCCTCCTTCCTGTAAGTAGTTGACATATTTCTCTGTTGAGTAAATGCAACAATAACAACACATTGTCATCATGTTATATTTTATCTGTATCATAACATTCAACCCTGAAACTGTCCTTAATGTTACAAAGTTAACATCATTTGTATTCTTGGAATTCAGCACATTTTCCCACAGGAGCATTAGTAAACTCACGACAGAAACTGTGACACACAAAGACAATTCTCAGGCATCGCCGTGTGTGACATAAAACCAGTAGCCTGCTATGACTGCACGCAGCATATGATTCACGGTCACAAAGGTCTTACCTGTCATTATTGTGCCGATTAGAAGAAAAACACAGAGGAAGATGTTTCCTGCCAGTGTGCCAAAATGGTCGATGATCTTCCCCTGGCAGATGGTGAATATAATGCCAAACACCTGTGTATGCAGAGTATGCAGTTGTTACGATTAAAGCTGGGGCTTGCACGCACACAGGCACCCTCACAACCACAACAACTGAAAAAAAAGAAGCTGCAAAACACACGTCCTCAAAGCACCCCATCACTACAATTTCACCACTCAGCAGCAGAGGCATATTAGAAGTGGTATCAACATTGCCCCATCTATGTCCATGGCAATATTTGGAGTGATCCTTTAGATTCTTTTTCCTCACTTCTGGCCAGACGGCTCATCGTGTGTAAATGGAGGGACTCTTCACCTCCAACATATGGACATCATGTATTATTTACAATCAGAAAATCTGTTGTTTTATTAAAAGATCAACGGCACACTTTTTTAAACCACTTACACAAAAAACGGTTAATTTATCCAGTAAAACTCTTGCTATACAGTCACAGCTGTGTGCATATGGACTATTTTACAGTTGCTTTGAACGCAGCTTAAAGGGATAGTGCACCCAAAAATGAAAATTCAGCCATTATCTACTCACCCTTTTGCCGATGGAGGCTCAGGTAAAGTTTTAGAGTCCTCACATCCCTTGCAGAGATCCAAGGGGAGAGGGGGTAGCAACACAACTCCACCTAATGGAGGCTTACGGCGCCCCAGATTCAAACGTCCAAAAACACATGATTGAAAAAGCAAAATATCTCCATACTGCACGTCTGCAGTGATCCAAGTGTCCTGAAGCCCTGACATAAAAAGTTGTTTGGAAAAACATAATTTGAACTCTGTTTTTAGCCTCATTGTGGCCTGTAGCTCTAACAGGACACTTGGATCACTACAGATGAGCAGTATGGAGATATTTTGTGGTTGTGTTGCTACCCCCTCTCCCCTTGGATCTCCGCAAGTGATGTGAGGATACACACATGATTTTGAAAGTGTTTCTAATGTTACACTCTGATCAGGAAAATAACCCACACACTGCTAATTGACTCCCAGTACAACAAATGCAACATTTCGATCAGACAGACCTCATCAGTCATTAACTAGGCTACTTTTCCACAATTTACTGCAGTAGCAGAAATAGTGTTTTAAATGACATATTCATTATCATCTCACTAAATAGCAAAAAATACTGGATATTGATGTCAAATATAACCTAGTGATGCCGACGCATAATTTAAGTTTCGGTCGTTAGTGAATTTTTGGATAGTATTTTCAGTGTCTATACAAGTTTACAGAGTATCATTTACATCTGACGTCACTGAGATTTTACTGTCTTGAGGTGCCAGACACTTTCACTATCGTTTCATCTCATATGATATGAAGCGGTCTACCTCACGGTTCTGATGATGTCACTTGTGTTTAACACCCCCGCCTCTTTCATATGTTTGTGGCTGGATAGGAAAACCCAGAGTTGACTGAACGAGTTGATAACCAGCTTTGTAGTACCGGTTATCCAGACGGACAATGTTAGGGTTAGTCAAACCAGATAACAAAAAGATATCCTGGATATGTTGAACTGGCCTGCAGTCTCCTTGGAAAACTGCATTGGTTTTGAGTGATTGCTCTGGTGAAAGAAGGCGAATGACTCACTTTTTTTCTGTACAAGCAGTAAAAACACAAATATTTGATCTCATGTTATCTCTATGGGCTTTTCTGCAATATATTGTTGAAAGTGACCCTTCAGGTCATTGAGCTGCACCTGTGCCGAACAGTTGAGGAGTCCAGATGAAGTTCCTTCTGACTCTGGGTATGTCAGCTCAACCGCATACTCAAAACCCAGCGGGAGGTAGCCAGTCATGAAGAACCTGGACACACAGAAGCACAGAATATATAGAGTCACAAGTTGATTTGATTTAAACTCCTCTGTCTACCAAACCACAACATTTCTGACACGTTTAATGTAAATTTCAACAATACAGCCTGAAGTTTGCATAAATGGGTTAGAGAGTAACTTTGATGTTTTCCAACGTGGATCCTTTTCTCTGTGCACTGTGAACTTATGTCTACTAAGAGTGCTTGTTTTTGCCACTGACAGGCTCAGATATAATTGTCTTAACAATATTTACTACTACTATACTTTTTGTTTAACCAGAAAAAGCCCCAAAATCGCCATTGCCAGATCCACCACTCTCCATTTCAAAAAACACTGTAATTTTAGCGTGTATAGAGCACAGACTACATACAAAGATGGACAGCACTTCACCGCTTCACTGTACAGAAGTGAAGCTAAAATATCCCATATCCAGCCGTTGCCATCTTGCTCTGGTGTCGTTATTCGGAGCCAGAGTCTGCACAGTAGCAATCTCCACTGTATCAAGCCTCCCGTCCATACACTCGCCCAACCAATCGCAAGCAGCGCTACTGAATGCTAGCCCACCGATTGGCTCACACAGTTGTCAATCATGTCGTAAAATACTCGTTTCTTAGCATTAAATAACTGATTAAAACCACACTGACAGAAAACATCTTTGGGGATAATTTATTTGATGGGAACTTTGAGTTTTTAGTTTGGCCCATGTCCCATCCACTAACTTGGAGAGGGCGGGGTTTAGTCAGCCACCAGGGGGCGATAGAGATGTTTCGCTGTCATGGCGGCCATCTTTTTATATAGTCTATGGCATAGACCTAGACTCAGCATATTTTCACAGCTACTGGGTGAATAATGGGTCTTATTTTGCTCCTGCCGACTCTGAATGATGTGTATTTACGATGATAAAATTTGTTTCTAGTAAAACAAAAGGGATCTTGCTCTTAAACAAAAAGGTCAACCTCTGTAGGGATCCTTTTCATAAGTTGTCACACACCTATAATAACAAACTGAGCCTGTCAGTGGCAAAAATAAACACACGCTGACGTAAATACGCTTAATACTGGACCATTTTCAAAAACTGTTGTTTACATTAGTCATTTAGAAACAAGGACATAGAAGAATAGGATCCACGCCCATAACTGTGTAAAGTGATGTTATACAAGAACAACAGGTTTTGAAAGCTGTCCACTGACACCAGAGAATTTTCTCACTTAATAGCAACTTGTTTTTGTGCCACTGAAGTGACAGCAAGTGAAACTACATGAAAAGGCTCTGACACGGCAACAGCAGCAAAACACATCAGCCTGCGTCAGAACGAACTGTATTTCCAGACACATTCCTTTGACATTTACTCTGCCTATAAATGTGCTTTGATAACAAGAACACAGAGGTACAACACCTGATGGTTAATGTCAATCAAGGGTTTGTTAAGGGGAAGTTAATGATACATATAGAAATAGAAATTCATATTGAGAACAGAAATTCTGAGATGCTATGATGGGGGACACAGACAATGGTTGTACACACTGAATAAAGAGCAAAGACATGTTAACTTGATTAAATACCAGGAACTCCAGCAGGAATGTGAAGCTAGCTGGAGCTCATTTAGTCATGACGCTTTCTGTGAGTTGTTTGACGATTCAGCCTGAGTCACATGGCTATTTTTATACTGCATGTATCGTGTTATCATGTTGGTGTGCCTGTACAGAAAGGGCGAGCCCAATGTGAAGGGTTGATCTATGCCACTGAGGGAGTGTAATGATTTAACAACAGTAACATAAAGGTTAGACTGGATGTAAAAGCACTACTGGCTACAAGATCTGGTTTTAACTACAGAAGAAGATTGAAAAACACATGTGACTTTGTAGATCATTCTCACCCATAAAAGATATAATTTGGAAACATTTACACATTGTAGGTGGAAATATTCCCATTACTTTATTTCTGACAAGAGGAAAGATGTGAGGACAGGTGGTGTTCCAGGTGGTGGCACTAATACCCCTTTCCCACCAAATTTAGCACCCACTAAACCCACTAAAAATAGGCAACAGACTCCTTTCCTATGGCCAGTAGACTACAGCTGTGTGCACATCTCTGCTGCACAAACACAGGTTAGTAAACAGTAAAAAGCAGCATGTAGGCCCGTGAAATTGTTACTTCTCTTTCTAACTTGGTGCAGACTAATTTGGGCGGAGACAGATGGTATTCTGTGATGCTGCGTCACTGCATCTCAGTGATAAAGGGGCTAAAATTAGCACATTCACCCAGGTGTTGTGTTTCCATCAATACTGATCAGAGCCGGAGCTGATAATACTCTTGCCTACTGCAGTGTCATTTGACCCAGGTGTAAATGGCGATTGTCACCTTTCCCATTACATACAAAAGCCAGTTGTTAGCAGTCATTAGTGGGTTTTAGTGCAGTGGGAAAGGGGCTTCAGACTCTTTCCACAGGGTCAAAGCACAACCTCAAACCTCCTGAAACACCTACTACAACAGCACAGAAATGTGAAGCTCTTGGGAGTACACCTCACCACAGATGAGCCTTGGCTGCACATACCAGAGATAACACTGACATTCACAGAGGAGCACATGTGAAGTTGGAATTTGAGAAGAAAGGATGCAATGCGTAACGTAATAAAATTACTTTTAAGCAGTATAGTAACAAGTCACAAGTAATAAATTAAATTTTTCAGTAACGAGCCCAACACTGCCAAGGCCTCCTTCTGTATGTTTTCCTGTGTTATCTCTGCTCTGCACATCCTGACTTTGAATACTGGGTCAGTGTGTACAGAGGCAAATCTTTACCTTACGACCTACTGTGTGCAGGTTGTGTGTGTGTGTGTGTGTGTGTGTGTGAGAATGCTTATCAGGCCTCTGTCGACCTCTAAATAAACACTGCTGTAAATTATTGTTGCAAACGTCAACAGAAATATTGTACTTTTATGGAGCAGGGTTGCACAAGTTTTCTGCAAGTTTCCAGCTGTGATCCATATTAGTTTGAAAAAGTGCAGTGGAGGAAACAGACTGTGCAATGTGCAAATAGTTAGAGCTATGAATGTGATGTTACTGAGCTCAATCCAGCCTCTTGCTGAGGACAAAATCCATCCTCAAATAGTGTTTTTGGTGATTTGGTTGTCTACCCCTTAACTAAACAAAATATAAACTGGCAAAACCACTATAAACAAATAAATACTTAGATTATAGTTCTTCTATAATAAAAAGAATAAGTGATGAAAAGATTACCCAAGAGCTCCAGCGGTGATGAAGACCACCCAGAGGTGTCCCAGACTGAGTGTAGCAGCATAAACTATCATCCCCACCAGAGACATGAAGTAGACTGCCAGGGTTGTCTGCCTGGGAAAACAAATATATAACACTGAACACTATAGTCATCATCATCATCATCATCATCATCATACGTTCAGATAATTGCTGTATTTTAAATGTATGTTGATAAACTCCTCATGTTACAGTAGATGCTGTGGCAGACAATGGAGGACGAAATATGACTTTAGTATCAATAAATAAATGTTTAAATAAAGAAATAAATTAATAATATATATAAAAAAAATACAGGCATAAATAAATTATAGGAAGGAATTAGATACATGCATGGCTAAAGGGTAAATGTTAAATTAAATGTTAAATTAAGTATTGAAATAAATAAATGGATAAATACATAAATAAAGTTGATAATTAAACAGGACATAAATATCTTAAATCTATTTCTAAATGTATTTATTTACTTTTGTTCTGTGTTAATGAGGTAGAGGGTCATAACCTCCGCATTTATTTATCTATTTATTTATGCATTTGTCTTCATATTTATTTCTGCATTTTAATTCTTTTAATTATTTATTTAATCCTGTATTTATCTATGTATGCATTTAATTAATTCCATATTTATTTCATCATTTATTTATTCTTTTATTTATTTACTTATTTTACCCTGTATTTATTTATTTACTTGTTTATGCATTTTTTATCTCTGTAATTATTTATGAATTTATTTCCATATTTATTTTAGCATTTATTTATTCTTTTATTTATTTATTTTATCCTGTATTTATTTATTTACTTATTCATGCATTTATTATACATTTATTTACTTATCTATATATTTATGCATTTTTTCCAGATTTATTTCAGCGCTAATCTTTTCCTTTCATTACTTATTTAATCCTGTATTTATTCATTTACTTGTTTATGCATTTATTTGACTTCTACATTTCTACATGCATTTATTTTCATATTCATTTCAGCATTTATTTATTTATTTTTAATTATTTCACGGTGTATTTATTTACTTATTCATGCTTTTTTACACATTCATTTATTTATCTATTTATTCATTTATTTCCATATTCATTTTAGCATTTATTTGTTTATTATTTACTTATTTAACTCTGTATTTATTCATGTATTTATTTTTTACTTATTAGATCCTGTTCATTTATTTATTTAATTATTTATGTATATATTCATACAGATAATTATAAATTGATACTTGTCATTTTTTTGTCCTCCACAGACAGCTGTCGCAACTCAAGTGAATAATTACTGCCACTTAATAATATATGAGACATGTTTGGAGCGATTACACATGAGACTGCCACACACACACACACTAGAAAAAAACATAAGCTCTCACATTTTAAAAAATGTCAGCTGCAGTCTGACATTTTAAATAAATATACATACATCTGTAATGAACAGCACCATGAGCCTATGTCCGAACAAGGTACTAAAACCTATCATGCCGAGATTTACAACCTCAAGACCTACAGCCTTTTGCGTTAGATCCTTTTTGTGTTATCATAAACAGCCTTGAAATCACAACTGCCAAACCATCCAGACTCCATCCAAATAAACACTGATTTAAGTGTTTATAGAGTCAGCCTATCTTCACATCTAACTAGATGAATTAAGGGTTTATTTAAACTAAACCAGAGTTGGTGATTGTTGGAACAGTGAAAACATGAACCAAAATGTACTCTGTGAGTTTTATTTTGTTGCTGTAGACTTTAAATGAAGTGTGTTTTATGATGATAAAATTGTTGTTTATTTAAATGGAGTCTGGTGGGACTGGCAACAGTGGTTTTGAGGCTGTTTCCTGTTAAACAAAAAGGATTTACTCTTTGAAAAAAAGCTCTGTGTCTGTAGGGATCCTTTAAATGTTCTTTTCAAACACTTAAAATGACAACCTGAGCCTGTAATGGGCAAAAACAAGCACCTTTAATGGACATAAATTGATGATGCAAACATGTTTAAAACACTCTTGCTCAATACTGCACCAATTTTAAAAAATGTGGCTCCCATTCGTCACTTAGACACACAAAAAAAACCTGAAAAGGGAATCCAGGTCGACGGAAGCACCTTTAACTCTGGATTTCTAAACTTATTTCACATGCAGAAAGCCACACAGCAACTTTAATGTAACTAGCAAATGCCTTGATTTCCCCATTGTTTTGTGGTTGTTCCCATTAATACCGACTGTATCCGCAGGATTCCACAGGATTTGCAATAACACTGAATTGTCTCAATTAAAAGATGCATCCGAAAGTATGCGCAAATGAGCAACCAGTGTATTTAAAATACACATGAGAGTGATTCAAATATCTGCTTGAGACAACAGAGTCAGGTAAGACTGAGTGCGTCTCTGCATGTGAGCCGCAAACACTCGCATTCCTTCATTTGCAGAACAGAACTCTTGTAAATAAGACAATGGGAGGTCAACTGAAACCCCCCATGTGGCGGACCCTGCTGTCACTACACAGCCAAAAGGCTCATGAGGCCACGACGATCAGTGTTAAGAACAGCAAGCTGCACCTGCATAAGCAGACACAGTGCCCCAACAAATAAACACTAAACAAAAACTGCAGCGAGATGAGAAGTGAAATGACAATAAACAGGACAGAAAAACCATTGTGTGTCTGCTTGTGTGAAATAGGGATTGCTAAATATATAAATACAACTTAAAAGAAGTCATATAAGGACGAAGATCTTGTGCTTTTCCTCTACAACATTCGCCTTACTTGTAGGTTTTAGTTTTGTCCAACCAAATGCCACAGATGAGGGAGCCGACCATCCCCGCGATGACAATGGTGAGGCCAATCCTCCCAGCATTCACCTCTTCTCCCTACGGGGTCAAGGAAGATAAGACTTAGATTAACACCCTTACAGTCTTTCATACCAAGGAAAGGCGAGGCAGTTTGAGAGACAGCAGATTTCATTTCAGGCAGGGGAGTGTAGGAGAGCTGAATCTCACATATGGTGTCACATAAATCCTTTCTCTACACCACCTACTGATGGAGAGTGAAATTAAATTAAAAGCTTCAGCAGGTAATGTTATTCTATAAAATTATACAAATATGTTGGCATGATCCTGTTGCGGCACTTCGGTGGAAAACTCAGAAACAGAAATACGTCCTTGATTCCTGAGGGGAAATTATGATTCTTTACAGTTGACCCGATGTAAAGAATAGAGAATTAGAAGAAGTAAGAATAAGAGAATGCAATAGAAGTATGGACATATAAAGCAATAAAATAAAGTGAAATGAAATAAAATAGAATAAAATAAAATAAAATATTTAAAAAATTAAATATAATTAAATAAAATAAAGAGAAAAATAGTGAGAAAAAAATAATAAAAAAAATAACATCAAAGATATAAATGAAATAAATTAAAATTAAATTAAACAAAATTAAATTGAATTAAAAAAAAATTAAATAAAATAAAGTGAAAAATAAAATAACATAAAAATGAAAATGTGCATTAAAATAAAAGCAAAATGTGCCTTTTGCTACAGTGTTTGGCACTAGTACTAAAGATGTTAAAAAATATTAAAAATAAAAATAAAATCAAAGATATAAATAAAATAAATTAAAATTAAATTAAATTAAATAGAATTTAACATTTTTTTAATTAAATAAAGTAAAAAATATATAACATAAAAATGAAAATGTGCATTAAAATAAAATAAAATAAAATCCAAGATATAAATAAAATAAGATAAAGTAAAATAAGTCTCATTTAACCAGTCGTATGCTCAGTCAGCAGACAGTCCTTTCTGACAAGGAACTGGGCTACAACTTCAGTCGGACTCCATTGTAAAAAACAGTAATTTTACCTCGCTGAACACAGGAGTGTTCCTTTAATCTGTCACCACACTGCAATTTATTGATATTGCTTGGTATTATTTCTAGGGTTTTAAATATTGCATTTTAAGTCACCAAAGTGTGGTTGCAATGCAAAATAGAACAGTAAAATCAGCTCATTAAGTCCTGAAATATCAAACTACGGAAAGTGTAACAAGAATATTAGGTAATAGATATTAATACAGAGGAAACACCAAACTGCATGTTATTATTCGTACACAGAAACAATGGGCGGGACTTACAGGGTAATGCTCGATGATCATGCGGTTCAGCAGGGTGCCAACAGCATAGAAACAACCCACGTTCAAACCTGTGAGTTGGGAAATATTGTCAGACAAAGTCTTCACACGACAAACCACAGGACAGAAACATCTTTCAGGAAACCTTTCACAATGTTAACGAAGCATTGAGCTAACTTCCTTATGAGAATTATGAAATACTTTAATGAGAGCAGTTGAAGGGTTTTGGTTTGTGTCAAATGACCCTCATCAGGCTGGTTTCCTAAACAGAGAGCGACCCAAACCAAGGACTTCTATAAAAGGACAGGTCTGCAAAGGTCGGAGGATTTTGTCTTGAGCAAAGGTTTTAGATACAGTCAGTTTCTCAGACATAAACGACACAGGAAGAACATACACCTGCATAAAAACAGCATTTTTGGAAAATTGTTAAGAGAATAAAATGAGAGGATGTAAAATGAAAAAACAACAACAACATATACAGACACGTCGTATTCTGCCTCCTCTTGTGTATAAGGCTTCACTGTACCAGAGGTAAATGTGTCCTTGGAGACTTTTCATTTGTGTATGAGAAGATTGCTTTGTAGCTGTTCTCATGACAGTTATCAGTTAACCGAAGGTCTCCCTGTGCCTCCCTCCTGCTGTACACCTCTGAGGTTTAATTATATTATGTGACTGAATCTGTGATTGTTTGTCAGACCTACAGAGGACGCTCCAGGTGTCAGAGCCAGGACCTTTCAGCTGAAATAAACTGACTCTGTTGTAACTCTAATTATTCTGTTTTAACACTTTATTAAATAGCACAAAATACAACCTGATCGTTTCACTCTGTATTTGTTCACTTGTGCCACAACAGCAATGAAAGCTGTGCATTGGGATGTTTCTATTCGTGTTTGTAGCAACAAAAGTGGGTGCTTTCTAATGACAGTTCAGGACATTTTCATTCGTGTCCGTGGGACAAAACAAGACGTGAGGGCATTTTCAGCTGTTTTGTGCCAACCAAACTTCTTTTTAAAGGGCACATCGGGACATTTCCAGTCTTGTTGGTGGCGACCAAACCAAGTATTTTTTAACCACAGATCTGGACATTTTTATTCTTGCTTGTGGCAACAAAACTGAGTATTTTCAACGACACATTGGGACATCCAGCTGTGTTTGTACATATAAAAGCAGGTGATTTATAAAAACAGTTCAGGATATTTTCATTTGTATTTGTGGTAACAAAACAAGATCTTTTGTGGCAGCAAAACTGGGTATTTTCGACGAGACACTTCCAGCCAAGTCCGTAGCAACAAAAGCAGGTAATCTTTAATGACAGTTCGGGACATGTCCAGCTGTGTTTATGGTGAACAAAACCAGGCATTTTAAGCTAAAACATTATGTTTTCCTAACCCTAACCAAGTGGTTTTATATCTTACCATAACCACACTTCAATGAAAGCATCGTGAAAACATAAACTTGAAATTAAAATGGAAAAAGATGTAAGGATTCAACATATCTGCTACATCTGAAACATACAAAGCAACAAATCCATGGTTTGCAGATATGTACAGTGTCAATATTTATTTTGGCAACTGGGTTGAGCCTGCAGGACAGAGCGGAAATCATATGTAAATCTGACACCAAATAGTTGGTAACACAGAGACACACACACACACACACACACACTAATAATAGTCACATGAATTGTCACATGAAGTGACACAACAGTTGGGTCAAGCAAGATGAAAGTGTTTCCTCAGACTGCTCACAGCTGCTGGACACAGCGGCTGTGATTTGACAAGCTCGACTAATTTCACTGCAAAGAAACTAATTTCATATCCCAGAGTCATTTAACTTCATAAAACTTTTTATCTTGAGGACACATCGATCATTTGTTAAATATTGCCAGACTATAAGCAAACTTTGGACCCCTCCAGATCAAGCTCACTCTGCTCTCTATGAGCGTCTAGATAACTAATGACTTTGTGCATGTTTATGACTTATAATAAGATAAACCTAGTTACACTTTAAAAGGAGAGACTTGGGGCTTTCTTCAAGATCAGTAAGTGATTTCTATGCTAATGTAACACCTATTTCCCAGCTGAATTAGTAACTGATGTGGTGCAAGTCAACTCTGATGATGTGTTGGGGAATACCTGAATCTGTCCTCTGTTTTCAGCTGGATTGGTCGATTTTAAAGAGGCTATAATGTCAATATACTTTACTAGAGACAGACATTTGAAGAGGGTGGAGACCAAAACATAGCTAAAAGAGAGGAAATATTGGACTTACATTCATTAGATAAACATGATTGATAATGTTGATCTGTAGCTGCTCGATATGTAAATAAGCAACTGTTTTCTGGCAACATTGCCATATCCACTTGACAGATCAAGAAATCAGAAATCAAACAATTCAAACCACACAGATCAGAAATTGTGGATGTTTTTGGTGAACAGAATTAACTCACACAAATAACTATTACTGTGGACAGTGATGATGACTCACCATAAGTAATGATGAGGAGGATGAAGGGCTTGTTGCGGAGCAGCCTAAGGATAGAAGCTGTGTAGGAGTAGTGTTCTGGTGGGATGGTACGAGCTGTGGCCTGGGCCTGAGTCGGAGGAAGTTTAGGACGCTCCTGGAAAACTGACATATGGAGACACCAAAATCAATATTAAACATTTAGACATAAGGGAACACAGTCATGAACAAAGACTAGTGAACAAAATGGTATAGCATATATCCTATATCCTGGTTTATTGTCAGACATGTTGCATGGTTAACCTCTTAAATTCGTTAGCACCTTCATCATTATATAAATTACAGTCAACACTGCAGTGTGTACAAATATGTAAATTAAAGGTGCTGTATGCGACAATCAGAGCATATTTACCATTCAAGGTCTGAGAGGCAGCAGCAACCAGCTAGCGGTGCTAACAGTGCCAACAACGTAAAATGAGCAGTATAATTTGAGTCTAATTTATCTAGTCATATGCTAAGTACGTCCCAAAAACATGCATTTTCACTAAAATGTTACAATATAAAACACTTCTGTATATAGGCTCTGTTCACTGTTCGTACTGGCATGTTTTAAGTCGGAATGTTTTAGCAAAAATGCATATGTTCAGGAAGTACTGAGCATATGACTGGATAAATGAGACTTGGGTTGTGTGAGTTTGTAAATGGATGGTTCGACACGTGTGTACATTTACATGCACAGTTAAATCAAGCTACAGTTACAGCTCGACTAGCCTTTTTGGATTCTCCATTTATTGTAGAGGCATGCCAGAAAAACAAAGTTTTCTTCACTGATTCATGTCACCTCATGGAGAGTAACTGATACACAAATGATCATTTTGTGGGTGCAGTTTTCCTTTAATGTTCCGACTGTCACACACAGCTCCTTTAAGTTTAACTGACTCAAAAAATGAAAAAATGTCTTTTTATTTAGAAGCTGCTAAAGAACAAATTGTAAGGGGAATATTGAACGTTTTAGTGCTTAAAATAACACTAGGTTACTGTTGGACATCTTGTTTCTCCTCTTTACAAGGAAAGAGCGCTTCAAATGTCCTAGAAATGAGGAGCATGGAGCCCCTCTGAGCCGCAGAAAGTACATATTCAGAGCTGGACAAGTCTGCACAACACTTCGCTCAGCACACCTCCACATAATAAGCTACGTGACACAGATACCCTTATATATGTGTCAGTCTCTTTTCTTCTGACTGAGGCATGTTACCACAGGCTTCATGGTGAATCACACATCTTTTTGGCTCTTGGAGCTGAACCAGTCTTTTCTCCCCCCAGCAGATCTGACCTGAGGTCTTGTGTTCAGTAATCAGTCTCACTAATCACTATGAAACTAACCTGCTCTTTGAGACAGCTGCTCTAATAGGCTCCATGACGTTGTTAATGATCTTAGCTGCATGTTATTTTTATTCAAAAGAAATGCAAAATTAGTTGAAACTGTACTTTTTTTTAAAAAAACAATGGTTTGAGCAAATTCATTTCCCTTCGCCATCCCCGGTGATTCCCCTTACTCACTCAACCAGATCAACTCTTAATATGTCTTAACGCAGACTTTCTCTGTGGTTAACTTCGGCAGCCAATTTGTTCAGCGGAAGGCGGCCGCCAAGCTTCTTCTTTCACCTCTCTTTGCACACTGTTTATGCAAATCTCTCAATCCTGGGACTCTGTCTGCCCTGCTGACTCACGGGCCTGTTGCAGGGCTACAGATGGCCCTGCCAGCAGGACAACCCTCACACATGGCATCTTGCATGTATGTGTGAGGGTGTGCTATGTCTGTGAGTATATGTGTCATATCATGAAACCACTGTGGCCAACTGGTGTGAATTATCTCGCTGGAGTAACCAAGAGCAGCGTAAGTCACATCCATTGGCCGTAAGAATCAACTGCATGCCAGTAATTGGTGGTTAACCGAAATACTACGAACGGTTTCCTGCGCTGTGTTCTACCCGGATCTGGTTGGACACACAGATAGTTCACCGTAGAAACACAGTGCACACTGCTCACCCTCTGGTCTCCACTGGTTAGCTAGCCTAGGCCAGTGCTGTAAAGCTGAGTTGATTCAAAACACACATTAAACATGTCTTACTAGCAACAGACATAACACTTGTCTTTTGTTGGAAACAATTTCTGTTCTACTGTTATTAGCACAAGCCTATGGCATTTTACATTGTTTAAATTAGCCTAGCAGCTAGCGGACTTTACTCATATGAAGCCAGGTTACAAACGGTTACAAAATTTGGCTCCATTACAACTCACAAGGTTCACTGACAAAGCAACTGTCTCATACTAAGCATGTTTTCCAAACAAATACAACATGCTAATGTTATTAGCACAAGCCTATGGCATTTTACATTGTATAAATTAGCCTTGTGATGAGCGGAGTTTTCCTCTACTCATATGAAGCCAGGATAAATCACACACTAGACATAAAATGCGATTTTGAGGAGGCTTTATTGTCTTCACAATTTACTGTTTCTTATCTGTGAAATTATAGTAACTAAAAGCTTCATTTCCTCTGAGGGAAATGGTGTCAGGTTGAGATAAACCAAGATCAGATACACCTTTATTGATCCCATAATTGAGAAATTCCAGTGTTACAGCAGTCAAGGGGAAAGAGTCAGATTAAAGATTTCAAAATTTAAACTTAAAAACTTAAAAAAAAATAGGCATGCAAAATAAGTACACAATCAACAGGAGCTCTGCACCGCTGCGATGTGTATTTCTGGGCAGGTGCAGGTCTTAAGAGATATATGATGTGGGTACATTTCTCTCTATCTACTCTATACCTTTGTTTCTCTTTAAACTACGTACACTGACGGTTTGTCTGAATGTTGTACGTGGTGCCACTATGGAATGCCTTCACAAGCATCCTTTTGTGTTTCTGAATGCAGAACGCTTACGAGCACCCGCGCCCTCCCCCTGTCCTGACAGGACAACGGCTTTTTCATGCAACTTGTTTCTCCTCTGATACAACTACCAAACCCTCTGCTCTCTATAGACTACTACATATTAACAGCGCATCATTTCCTACTCTGTTCTGACTGAGCACTTCAGGTATTAATCTCTCTTCCTCCCTATGACTCTAGCTCACAGGGAGAAAACAAATGAGGTGCTCAATGTGCAATTAAAAAAGTAAACTGTGAGACAATGCATTAGGGAGTGGGGGGAAAAAGACAAAGAGGATTAAAAGGCATGTGCAGCAGATATGAAGCAGACTACAACTAAGCATTTTTCCTGACAACTCACATCCTGTTTGTCACGTTAAGTCAGGCCACTTCCCTCTACCAGTAAACGTCCTTTTGTGATCACAGGTCCTCTAATGCATCTATAACCATAGGCGTAGGGCACAGACTGGTGCATAAAAATTCACCAGAAGCAAGAAATTCAGTGTTTGATACTACTCAATCTCCAGTTTCATGTGTTTCGCCCCCACCAATGTTGAAACCAGCCCACGCCCTCGTCTATAAGTAAAAAACAATCCCGTCCAGTATGCTGAAGTACTTTTGTGACATTTCTCCTGACCTCACTTGCACCACAACAGCATCTTTTTTGTAAACCACCCCTTCTGGGAGGGTTTTGTGTTGGTGCGAGCATGCAGGTCAGCACTTTTCTTGTCCACTGAATGGTGCTTTTTGTCAGAGTGGAAGTCTGCTGTAAATTCAAACCTTCATCAAGCTGATCCACTGAATAAGAAAATCCCATTAGCCTGAGCGAACAAGACTGAGACAATACACATGAAACTGTGTGTTTCTATTCAACAGTATCAAGTGAAGGGGAAAAGCTAAGTGAAGTGATGTCACCTCTGACTTCATTCACTTCACTCACTTGACTGCTTCATTGACCACCTCACCCTGTTCATCCATTCACAAAAGATCACCGGTTGCAAGGTGCAGTAAAATAAGCCTAAAACTGCATGTGAAGCCACTTAATCTACATTTTATGTAAATTGAAAAACTGTTGAAACTGCAGGAAACAAGTCACAGTGTCTAGCCATGCTGAAAGTTTCGGTTTTATCTGCAGATATCCGGCTCCGTCTGCATGGCTAGATAAGACTGGAAGTAAGTATGAAAACACTAGTTATGTTATCAGGACTGACCCAACATGACAGATCTTACCAAAGACAACAAGGATGAAGAGTAACGTTGCCACTCCTGCTGTGATGTAGAACATGATGCTGATGTGGTGAGCCAGCTCGTCCAAGTCGTCCACATTAGGCACCAGGATGGGAGGCACAAGGAACCCAATGGCAATACCCAACTAGAAGAGAGTCAACACATACGACACAAATTAAAGAAAAAACAGTTCAGGGGCAAAAACACATTTTTGTTTTCTCAGTTAAATAAAACCAGGATGGCTTTAAAATCGGGAAAGTTTTGCTTTTAACCCCATTATTGCCCCTTATTTTCTAATTTCCATACATACTGACTGAATGGTACCACAACATGTATCGTCTCCTCTGAGGACACTGGGACCAACTTGGTGTGACAGACTGTTCCTACAGACAAAAGGACGTTCCTAGCTTGGAGTGTGGATCAAGGAAAATTCATGCAGAGTTTCCAAATGAACAAATTACAAGATTTTTAGATTTGTTGCAAAATTTGTAATTTAGTTTTTTGCACATCAATGTTCAGGTGATAAGTTTTATACTTTATCACACACTTGAGACTATTAAGATAAACCCATCACAGTCAGAGGACATCATTTCTTTTCCCCACAAATACTTCCTGTTTAAAGACAGTTTTTATATTTGTCAGGTCCTACTGATCCCAAATAGCCAGGAGACATTAAAAATGTATACCAAACAGAAGCTGAGGTCTCAGGAGGACAGTCATTACTCTGTTTTCATTAGATTATAATCACCTGAAAGAAGAAATGTTGTGTTCTTGTTATCTAAGAATGAGTCGTTTACATTTAGATACTACACGGGTCCTCTTTCACACATCGTTTCTACAGCAGCCCAGAACAAACAAATCAAACATTGGCTCTAGATAGGGCCATTTTCATTTTTGCAATTTGGCTTTAGCCACCATAGATTTCCTACACACTATGCACGCTGGAGAAGTTTCAGTTGGCTGCAATCTGTGACCTCGCCACTAGATGCCACTAAATCCTTCACACCAGACCTTTAAAATGTAAATTTCTTTTTTTTCCTTCTGTATTAGTTTTGCTAAAAACTACTGACAGCAAAAAATAAAGTTTATATTCAAATGATCTAACATTATATAATGATTTAAATGGAAATTTAATAACTTCAGGATCCAACTGATCTTCAAATATAGATAGGAGCTGAATTATCTACAATACATCTTGGTTGTTCAACCTTAATTGTTAAAATAAATGATTTCAAATTTATTTCAGCCATCACCAGTGGTTCCCGACTGGTTCAGCCACGGGGTCCAGAATTCTCATGGTCATTAGTTCAAGGTCCCACAGAGTTTGTTATATTGACCATCATACCCACTTTCGGCCATGTCATTGAGCTAGTTAGCTGTCTCTGTTAAGTAGCTGTTATTTACTCATCTACAGCAGGAAACGGCGCTTCAAAATAAAAGCTCTGTTCTGAAAATTCACTGCAGTCAATTCGTTTGAAAATCACTTGTGGTCCATTCAGAATGGACCCGCAACCCACTTTTGGGACCACGACCCACCAGTTGGGAACCACTGTTTTAAACTGGTTTTCAAACAAGCTTGTGTCAACCATCTGAAACACACCACATGATACTTTTAGCCCCAAAGAAAACCATCTTGGAATAGTTATTCTCAGGGATGCACACAAATATCTGCACGTCATCAGTATCAGCAGATAAAGACTGTGATGAACATTCCTGCTGATATGACAGGTCGATGAGATGACGCATAAATTATGTGACTTTTATTAATCCAAAAGATCAACTTTGCCCTGGTTGTGGTTTGTGGATAGTCTGAGGGAGAGTATCATCCAAGCCTGATAAACTGGGATAACTTTTACTTTATTTACTTTCACATGGCATCTTTTACATGGGACCTATGTGGAAGTAGTTTCCTTTTTATTGTCCTGTCAATGTGTACATCTTCAGAAGCACTGTATTTTAAGTCTGCATCTGCCAGTGGGCCATCACGATAAGGGTAGGCATAACAATATTTTAATAGCACTATAAGGGAGAGTAAAAATCCAAAATCATGCATTCCTACTTATTCTCTTATTAGTATCAAATTGGGTTGCCATATGAACATGTTAAGCTGAGCAGACAAAGTAGGACGAGGAGGTTTCAGCAAACAGTTGACACTATTTTCTCTGGACTCTCGCACCAAGACACTAGAAGTCCTGTGTAACTCTGGCATCCAGTGCAGCTGCATAATCTCCAGACAGCTGCCTCACTGTGTGGACTCTGCTGCAGTAGTAGAAATTAAATGGGGATTAATTAGATATTCAGACAAACCTGGTTTCCCAGAACTCCTATGGAACAAGCAGTGGAGACCTCTTTGTCTCCGAACCACACTGAGGCAAGGTAAGAGGGAATACCCAGGACGAACACTGTGGCTACTGAGCACACAAACTGGCCAAAAAAGGTGACTGGGAACAGATCGGGACCGGCGCTACCAATTTTTATCCAAGCACCAATGCAGTTAAAGGCCGACCCAACGAGGACAACGTCCCGGATTCCCCTGTTGTCCAGGAGCCACAGGACGGGCAGGATGAGTGGGATGTAAGTGAGCAGGTAGATCATGGCCAACCAGTCGATGGCCAGAGAGTCAATGTTGTAGAAGCGCATGAATATGTTGCTTATGATGCCGTACTGAAGCCACATGAAGGCATTGCTGGCTGAGACGGCGCTGAAGAGAAACAGCATGACCCAGCGGCGGTGGTAAAGTTTGGTCTCAGCCTTTGGTACCAGCTCTGCCCGGTCACTGTGCAAAGCCTCGGCGTCCAACCGTGACCCAATGGAGATGGCTCTGCCCAAAGGTCCTGGAGTCCACTGCAGCGAAGCGAGGCCCGGAGTGGGATTCTTTGCAGCCTTGGACCACGGCCATTCTTCACCGCCGAGTTCAGGATTTGCATGGTTGTCTTTCAAAGCATTGTTTTGTGGCATTGTAACTGTCCTAAAGTGGGGGCCCCTGGAGCGTGAGAGGTGAGAGGTCTTAAGATTTGGAGCTTGTGTCCTCACAGCTCGCTGCCCTGTGTGCAAACTGCCTGGAGCAGGACGATGGTTTTCTTAGAGAAGCCAGAGAGAGAGCACAGCTGGAGTTTTACTCGTGTCCTCAGTCCATTCACAACTCATGCATGTGATGGCATTTAGCCTCTATACCACCTATTTATCAGTTCAGTCCTGTCATGGGACGTTAATATAGGAAATCTTTACATTCTACTCAAACCACGCCTACAAACTCAGACCTTGTGTTACCTCTTTAGTTAACTGTCTCAGTAACAGTGACCCCAGAACACAGAAACAGATTTGTTTCTCTGTTGAACATTAGTTAAGTCTCTTGTGCAGGCTGACTCATTTGGAGGATTTTGCAGCTGCTGCCACAGGTTAATGTTTCCAGGTTTTTGCTATTGATCACCTACAGATCTCTGGCCTGTACTGGTGAGGATAATTCCTGAATGTCCTTTTTCTTCAGCAACACAGAGTAAATGCTGGCATTATACATTTTTGCAAACCACAGGTATGTTACTGTATATTCTATGTATATGTTAAATATGTGGTTGATATAATGCAACTTTATGTTTCTTTATGTTTCAATTTTATGTTGTGACAATGCTGTGGTTAACATGTGGTTAGATTTTGCCACAAAACCACTTGTTTAAGGACAGGAAAAGAACATGTTTTGGCTTAACCCATTCGAACCTACTTATGCTGTGTACACAAAACAATGCACTAAATGAACTCAAAAATCATTAACTTTTTTTTCTTTCAAAATTAAAATACTTTATTACGTGTTATTTTTTCTGTCCATTCCAATGTAGAGAAACTGAATATGAGAAACTACCAAATACATAATTTTTCCTAAAAGGCTACATCATATCAGTAATTAAAGTGATGTTTTTAAACACATTGTACATATATTTTGTATTGTATTTCTCATTTGGACTTAGAATACCCTCAATTTCCTAAGTACCTCCAGATAACACTGGGTTCAACACCTCCTGAGACAAATATTGTGTGTACTTAATCAATAGGAAGCACCATAAGCTGATAGCATCAATTGAAAAATCAATTCAACAATGTTTCCTATTTATCTATTGCTGGCACTACTACTGTCGTCACAAACCCTGAGTAAAACCTATAAATATTTCACGATATCCTGGCATGTGTAAGTAATATAACACAACTTGAAGACAGCCAGCAGCACTCCCAGACTTCCCAGGGAAAACACCAACAAAGTCCGAGAGTCCCAGTGCTGCCGGCTGTCCAAATCTAAAATTCCTTCAGTCCAAAAGGGCCCTCGAGAAGACTTTATGCAAACTTCCAGAGAGTCCGTTTGGGGTGCCGACTGCACTCATTTAATTGCCACCTAAAACAACAAAACTCATGTATACATAAAACAGTTACTGTAGCCTATTAGAACTATACTTATTCATGTAGGCCAGAAATAATATTCAACATCATGATACAAGAAATATGTAGAAATATAGGCTTTTAGAGGGGAATCAAAATGCATTGTATTATTGCAGCCTATAGGTTGCACAGTGTAATGTCAAAAATATGGTCTAAAAAAGTGGCTGAAAAACAAATAAAGATCCTCTGATGGAACCAATAGGTCAAGCCAATTTATCTAGTCATAGCTTGGTCCTTATTTACAACCATCTTCATATCTGAATGTCTGCAGCAGTCTATATGTTAACCATGAATTAATTTTGTTCACTCACAAAACAACCCTTTACATGAGTTTCGTATCTTGTTATTTACAGGGACAGATGAGGATACGGAATACAGTTACAATGACTGTAATTGTCGCTTGGACGTTTCCATGGCAGCGAGTAAAACAGTCTTGAGGGCTGTCTATCAGCAGCTTAGACAGTGAACTTGCCACAGTACATATGATCCACAAGTCCAAAGGGTGGACATTTGGATTCAGCCAAACGTGTCTCGCGCTTTCTCTTTGCCTTACGGTCAGACATGCTTCTTGAAAAAGGGGAGAGGCTGTGCAGCAGTCCACTTAAGATAACGTAGTGCACTGTGATTGGCTTACAGAACATCAATTCGGATATGTGTGTCTGTTGCCATCTCTCCTATACTGTAGGTGTCACGACATCCATCTTCCCCTCCACCTACTGATGACAAAGTCCCCTCATATACTTGTAAACAGAACTACGTCATTTTAGAAATGTTACGAAATGTACAAAGGTAACATACCTGTGGTTTTCAGAAACATACAATGCCAATATTTTATTCTGGGGACTGGGTTACTTTGCTGTTTAGATCTCACCACAGATTTTGTTTTATGTTCTTTATAAAATCATAACATAAAAGTGCAGAATGTAATGTGGTTCTTTTAAATATGACTTAATTAGACCTCTGTTCCCTCTCGTGGACCATTGAAGGATGTGGCATGATGCAATGTGCTGGTATTAAGCGAGGCTACAATAAAATAACCTATGACACACCTGACCTAAGGCCAAACTTGTACAGACGCAGGACACCTACTCCAGTCAGCTATCAAGTCCATCTGTCTGTCTGTGTTTGTCATGCACAAATGACTGGATAAGGCTTCCGATGTTGGATTAACTCGGACACCTGTATACTGACTCTGTAGCGGCGTCATCAGGAAAAGGTTCAAGGCAGTCTGAGCGGGTTGTTAAACCTGTCTGAAGAACAAAGCATCGAATACACAAAGACAGCAAGTTGAAAGCCATTAGGTTTGTTAAGATGCTTATTAGAAGTCCGTCAGAAAAACAGAAGATGTTTCTTCTTACTTATTCAAACTGCATCCAAAAACTCAGTTCGCGCTCTGGGTTACACACAGCAAAAAAAATTCCAGCACTGAGCGATGACTTTTCTGTGACATTTTACTTGGAGTCGATGTACTGTAAGTTGACTCAAGTGTTGTTTGTTCAGAGTCTTAAAGTGTTAAATGTGCGAGCTTACATTAACAGCAGCGGCACGACGCTGATCTTTACTCTCCTGTCAGCTTATTTGGCTGCTCGGGTGGATTTTAAAAAGGCCCCTCTGGCTCTAATTTAGACAAACACAAAACAACAGATGTGAGGGATTATGCGTGTGTCGTTAATGTGAAGTCACAGTCAGAGATCCAGAGGACAATTTACATGGGTAATGTACCGCACCGCATGGAACATGTAATAAATGGTCTACCACATCTAAATCAGTGTCACTCTGTACGCATTTAGTGTGACTGTAATGTCGTCTTATCACGTCTAAGCTTTGAATAAACTGGGACTACCACACCAAGTACAGCCTTCAGCTACTTCTTGGACAGACTTCAAAATTCTGCTCTCTAACACACAGTGCTTGGCAACCAAATCACCACAGAAATGTTGGCATTGTACGTTTCTTCAAATCACAGATACGTCACATTTGAACATCAACATGTGGTGGATATGTTGAAACTTTCAACAAGGCTTTGATTAATGTGTGTTTAGATTTAGGCACAAAAAGCTCTCGCTTATGGTTAGGAAAACATCATGGACAGGATAATGCACCATGCCATGCCACAAAAGCTGCTCAGGACTGACTCAAGGATCCAAATACCCCTGGTCTGCACTGGTGTTTAGGTGGGTGGAGCATGGCATCCACATACATGTCAGAGATCAAGATTTCCCAAAAGAACATTGTAACAAGATGATCAGTGTTGTTCACGTCTTAATGTTTTGGTTGATCGGTGTATGTCACTTTAGAAACTCTCATCACCTGCACATAGTTAACATTAAATTATGTAGATGCAAAATAATGAACAGAGAAGACAAGACAATCTACTGGATACATCTTCACGAAAATAAATCTCATCTTATAGTATGAAACATACAAATGTAACGCATATGTGGTCTTCAGAAGTGTAAAGTGCCAACATTTCCCTCAGGCGACTGGGCCGTCCTTGAAGAAGTATAAAACACGCTTGTTTTTTGTGTCCTTTCGAAGTCCAGGCACTTTTCCAAATCTCGTCTGTGTTCGCTGGGCCGGGACCAACATCTGTGGAGCAGCTTTGTCAGGGGACCTGAGGACATCACAGTCTGCTCACAGCTCCGAGACATAGTTTTTCAGCCAAGTGAAATTATAAATGGTTTCTTTCGCTGCCCTTTAACTTTGTGATTTTGGTGATTTACCCAAATGTAAGTCCTTTATTAGTTTGTTTCGTTCAGGGTGTTGATTGGTCGAGACCTTAACTGTAAAGTGATGCAGAAAATGTACAAACTGGTGGCTAAATATTCACCAGAATTCAAGAAATTAAGTGTTTGATGCTGAAAATTTTCTGGAGTTTGACCCACAAACCCCAGGTTCACGTGCTTGCTTTCAGACAACTTTCTATAGTTACTAGTAGGGGTGGAGGGGAACGTCCCGTCATATTTTGTGTGTGGCAATATCGTATCGTCATGCAGTGCCAAGTGTTTTTGCTGGTGGAAAGAAATGGCCAAGGTGAGATAAATAAACTGAAAACTTTTTCTCATTAGATAAAACAAACGTTGGCAAAGGTAATACATTGCAATATATTTTGCTGCAATACTCGGCATATTTGATATCGCAACGATATCGTATCATGACTTAAGTATCGTGAAAATACTGTATCATGGATCCTCTGGTGATTCCCACCCCTAGATACTAGCAGGGATGGAAAATAATGTTTTCTGTCCACCTGCCACTGTAGCTGGTGGATCCAAAATCTACCAGCCACTCAATAGATTTCAATTTTTTTTTTGGCTGGTGAGTGAAGCAAATCTAGCACCCATCTGCATATTTTACACGCATTTGGCTGGTGGCTGGTGCTAATTTCCAACCCTGGTTACTGGTTTCTGTAAATATGAGCCTTTTCATTCATGTGTTTGATGCTTTGTTTAGCTTTGTTTTAAAGGCATCTGTGTCTATACATGTGTTTAATATGTATATGACATTAGAGAAACTGTCTTGTGATACAAGTGGTCTGATTTTGCAGTGACCTACAATACATTCATGGGGTGTTACACACATTAGGGCATAGTGGGGGGTTCCATCTGTGTCTCTTCTTGCATGCTGGATTGTTGCAGCCATTCATTCTCAGCAGGAGTTGTTGTCGCTTGACGCACAGATGCACTGTGATCCCTGACCCCTGAACCCTGAACGTGCGTAATTACGCAAACGTGCCACACAGATGTGGGAACGTCCGCACGGTCGTTAGTGGAGCTATTAGGCTACATTAAGTTTAAATCAGTGATCGAGTAGGTGAAAAGTTAACTTGGTGCACCCACTGATTGGAGCACGGTGTGTGTTTTCTTGCATCCTACCTGATTCCCGAAGACTCCGATGGAGCAGGCGGTGGACACCTCCTCTGAGCCGAACCACACTGACGCGATCCTCGACGGCATCCCGAGGATGAACACCTGCGCGAAGGAGCAGGAGAACTGTCCCAGAAAGGTGACGGGGAACAGGTTGGGTTTGACGCTGGCCACTTTGATCCACGTGCCCGCACAGTTGAGCGCGGTGGCCACCAGCGCGATGACCCGGAGCCCCTTTTTGTCCAGCAGCCAGGTCACCGGGAAGATGAAGGGAATGTATGTCAGCATGTAGATCATGGACATCCAGTCTATGGTGAAGGCGTCCACGCCGTAGAACTTCATGAAGATGTTGCTGATGATGCCGTACTGTATCCATTGGAAGGAGTTGCACAGTGAATATGAGCTGAAGAGGAGGACGATCATCCAGCGCCGCTTGTACAGGCGGATGGGTCGCAGCGCTTCATGACCGTCCAGCTGACTCGGATCGTCGGCGCGCAGCACCGCGTCACCCGCCTCCAGCTTAACATGGTTCTCCAAGTCCTCTTTATTCTCCTCATCTAGTTTAGTCTCTCCTAACGCGTGTTTCTCGCTCATATTAACCCACTCTACTAAATATACTCATGGAGTATAAAGTTCACACTCAACTCGGCTGCTGTGGGTTAAACCACATGCAAACTGAAATTGACAGAGGGTCGCCCTATTTAATGGGTGAACACTCAACACCCAGCGCTGTGATCGTCACACAGGCCTACAGCTTCATGTTTTTACAGCTTAAAGGCAGAAGTTCAATATAAATAAATGCTTCAAATCTCCACAAGAGTCAACACGAAACTAGTGAGAGCTTCACAACTTCCAGTTTACGCGGCATTTCCTCCCGAGCTGCTGCAGTGGTCGAGCTCACGCCTGAAATATGTAGGCTACAGTCACAATGAATTAGTTACAGATAATTTCATGAATGACTAAGAGCCGTTGCGGACGGTTTCCGAGTGTACACACGTGTAGGAGCGCCTGCTGTGACCCTAGACCCGGACCTAAAACCGCATTGGGATCTTGGAACAAGTCGGTCAACTCAGACACAAGGGCGGAGTTTCAATAAAGTGCTCTTTGTGGTGTCTGAGCAGCATGTAACACCGAGATATCTCACTTTTACTACACTTTGTAACGTCCTTAAACGCCACAGGCCCTACTCTGATACAGTCTGTAGTGGAATTTGTAAAACACGTCATTTATAACCACGTATCACTTCCAGATTGAACAAAAAATGCTGATGTCAGGTATTTATTCCGTCTATTTGGCTTATAATTATGAAAAGATCACAAAAAAGTGAATGTCATGAAAGCCTCAGTTGTGTTCAAGGACAAAACATTAATTCATACCCACTCATGGCAGGCTATGAATGATTATTTTTGTGCTTTGCAAACATATGCTGCTCCATGTCCTGGTGAACAGTGCCATCTAGGGACTCCCTCCTCCTCACATAAATAAAAGGTGGTTTGTCACGTGTCCCTTGTCTTATCAGGACCAGAGCAGATTTCACTCACTCACACACACACACACACACACACATACAAACACAGCGTGAAAGCATGAATAATGACAACCCAGTGGAGGTCAGAGATGATCACCTAGAAGGCATCACATTTAATAAATATCTTTAGCTGGGTCTCCTCACAGCGTCATCACCAGTACACAAGTCAAGACCCTTTGAATGCCCATTCTTCACTGCCAGCTGTTTCATTTTTTTTTCTTTTTTCTTTTTGGTACATTGAATCCTTGTTTTTTTTAAGGATCTCGACTTTATACATTCTTTTTGTCCACAATCAAATCTGTCAAAAATCTCCTGAGCATTATCGATCTACATTTACACACTCAAACACATTAACAAACACTCAAAACATGACAGGGTGACAAAAGGTGCTCTCCATGACAATAGAAATTTACAAAAATACTGTATCGTCTGAGTCACCTGAACATACAGTAGTTTTTTTTTTCTCCCGATGTAAACATAGACTGGTTGATATTCTACTCATGGAGCCTTTTAAAAGAGCAGTGTGTAAGATTTAAGGGGGGGTTTAGTGGCATGCAGTGGTGAAGATTCTCTTCTCCTGGTTAGAATTTTCGCAGTGGTCATCGTTAAGGAGGTTTTTACTGGGAGACGAATTATCCACAGAGGTTTCCTCCTCTTCAAAATAAACAGACAAGGTGATTTTTAACCTATAAAAACACTGAATAAAGCAGTTTCATAAAAATCTGTGTTTCTCTGATGCTGTTTGGCATGTTTGAGACATGCCGCTAGCCCAGCACCTGCTAATGTGTGCTCAGCTTTTATCTCTGATAATCTAAGCTACAGACGTTCAGGAGGTTTTTACCAGGAGCCGAATTCTCTGCAGAGGTCTCCTCCTCTTCAAAACAAATGGATCAGGTTATTAAAACCAGTAAAAACACTGAATAAAGTTGTTTCATGTTACAAATCAGTGTTTCTCTGATGCTGTTTGGCTCCTCGGAGACAGTCGCTAGCCCAGCATCTGCTAATGTGTGCCTAGCAATTTTTCTCTAATAACTTAAGATACAGACATTCAGGAGGTTTTTACCGAGAGCTTAATTATCCGCAGAAGTCTCCTTTTCTTCAAAACAAAAGGACCAGGTGATTTAAACTAATAAAATCACTACATAAAGTCATTTCATGTCACAAATAAGTGTTGGATGCTGTTCAGCTTGTCAGAGACAGGTTGCTAGCGACTGCTAATGTGTGTGTCACATTTCTTCTCCGATAACTGAAGATCCAGACATTCAGGAGGTTTTCACCAGGAGCCAAATTATCCACAGAGGTCTCCTCCTCACCAAAACTAATGGACCTGGTGATTTTAACTGGAATAAAACAATAAATAAAGCAGTTTTTAATGTTAAAAAATAACTGTTTTTCCGGTGCTGCTCATAATGGAGGGGCTGCTAAATATGGTGGCCAATGTGAAAATGCGAATGGCCCATTCTAGCGCCAGGGTTTGGTTTGTTTCTTCTGGGCTAGTGTAGAAACATCTCCGTGGACGAGGACACACTCCCTATGTAGATATAAACAGCTCATTCTAAGGTAACGGAAACACATTGATTCTTATTTTCAGGTGATAAAACACTAATGAAAACATATTTATTACTATTCCACTTCTGCCATGACATCCCCTCTAAATCCTGCACACTGGACCTTTAAGTTCACACACAGATCACTGATATTAATCAGGTAAAAGCAAAGAGATGAACACAAGCAAAAATAAATACTTTTCAACACTGCTTGTTACAGTTTGGGGTCCATACTGTCATTGTTTGGCAGACATGTTGGCCTGTTATACTCCTCAGTTTTGAACAACACTTATTGACACATCTCCAGTCAGTCTTTCTCTCCATTGAGGTCAGTCATCTGTTCGCAGCACACCCTCAGGCCGCCTCAGTAGTCAGTCAGGTCAGTGCTGGTAGTGTGGTACAGTGATGTGCTGGTGGTGGTAGCTGCTGTGATGAGGAGGGTAGAGGAGGTCGGGGGTCTGCAGAGCCAGACCGGTGCACTGAGGTTCGTGACTGTTCAGCACGGAGGTGAGATACTTGGCCTCCTCTGTCAGCTGCTTCACTTCCTTCCTCAGGGCAGCGTTCTCCTTCTCCAGGTTCTCACTCTCCTGGAAACACAAAGCGACAGGATGTTAGAGCAGAAAGGTCTTAGATTTAGTTAGATCTGATGATTTAAAATGATATCTGCAGCATATTCTGTTTCCATGCAAGTTTTAGTGCTTGAGCCACAAATCTGAATTTATTTTCAAACCAGTCGCAAGAATAAATGTTGAGATTTTACTTTTCCTCATAACACGGATATGTGGACGTTCAGTCACAAAAACGTCTTGGTTACGGTTTAGGAAAGATCATGTTTTAGCCTAAAATGCCCGGTTTTGGTGGCACAATGACAACTGAAAATTCTGCCGATGTCTTGCAAAACCTCATGTCTTGCCAGAAAAACAAGGCTTTTAGTGGCACAATGTTGCTGGAAATGCAGCTGATGTCTCGCTAAAACACCCCCTTTTTTGTGGCATAATCACGGCTGTAAATGATGGTTATGTCTCTCAAAAAAAACCACCCCTTTTCGTGGCACAGCTGTCCCTGAAAATGCTGCCAAAGTCTTGATAAAACTCCCCCTTTTTGAGCACAGTCAAGGTTGGAAACAACTTAAATGTCTTGCAAAAGAACAAACTTTTTGGTGGCACAATCACCGCTGGACTATTTTTTTAAGCACAGCTGGAAACACCAGCAATGTCCTGCTAAACACCCCCTGAGCACAATCACGGCTTGAAACAACGTCAGTGTCTTACTAAAAAACACCACTTTCGGCGGCATAATCATGGCTGGAAAAGCAGCTTATGTCTCGCTAAAACACAGTTTTTTGTCGATCTACTGAAGCCAAAGTCAGCTCATATACATGTAATCAGAACTACACCTTCTAAACTACTTGAATGTATATGCTGAATGGATGACAATGGCTGTCTGTCTGTCGGTTTGTTCACCTCTTTGGTCCAAACTGATATATCAGTACAGTATGTTCTCCAGAATTTAAAAACGCCAGACTTTGATGATACCCTGACTTTTATTTGGCACCATTATGTGGCTGACATTTGTAGTTTTGAGTGAAATTAATCCACACTCCATGAAATCTGGTGATAGACTTTTCCACTTCAGCAAACCTACGGACTTTCCCATCAGTTTCAGTTGTACTTTGTGTACATTAGCAAACGTGAGCTAACACACTAAAGTAAGATAACGAACTTAGTGAACACTACGCCTGATAAGCATCAGCATGTACACGAGGCAAGACTCCTTGGATGCCACAGTTAGCATGTTAGCATGCTGGCTGTACTGTAAAGCCTCACAGAGCTGCTAGAGTGGCTGTAGACTGTCAGTCTTGTTTCTAATTTCATGGCAGACAGTGGTTTCCATTCAGTTCAGAAGGTGGCAGCATCAACATGTATGAATCTTTCTTGAGATAGGTCATTATATATAGTGTATATATCTGATAAATATTGCCATTTAACGCAATATAATTCACAAAAACGTAATGTAGACATCTATTATTATGATGGATTGTCTATCTCAAGCAAGGCTTGGCATGTCAGTTTCTATATATTGTACAGGAGCAGTGTGACAGGTCATGCAAGGAAAAAATGTATATTTAAAAAAAGAATAAATAAAAGTACACTTCGGAAATTTGCTTAAAACTTGACTAAAACAGTGGTATGCTCCTTTCATTTTTGTCCCGAGTTACCTTGTAACCAGCTGGTAACGCAGGTGAAATATTGAATTATTGTTTTGCATTTTCACTGTCTTCAAGAGAGAAGTAACTGTCAATTCAAACTTTTTAAAACTAAAATTAATGAAGACGTAAGGTTGCTTTGGAGTCAGCAAAAACACATTAAATCTACAGCGAGACTTATCTACTTTACTGTAAGGTAAACAATGTTGTGAAAGTGCATTGTCCTTCAACATTAACCCATGAACACTGATTCAAACACAGAATTTACACAACCAACTGACTGAGGCACCACAATCGTACATTTTGGATGACATATATGCATTTACCAAAACAAGGTCTATAGAGTATCTTTCCGACTGATCATCACCTTCAGAGATCATACAAGTAGAGCAAACTCTACGCGAGCAATTGAAAGTCTTTTTGGTGTGGGAACAGCAGGGGAGAAAATCTTCCACTCGGTTAATGAAAAGGTCATCGCACCCTGGCCGAGAGTATAGCACTGAGCCGTGCGTCCTTACTGTCACAGAACCTTTGGGCAAACCCCTGTACTTGCGTCACTTAGCCAAATACAGCCCACTGCTATCAGCGCTTTACAAGAAGTGACTGCCTTTTTCTCCCCTCCTGCCCACGGCATACAATTTACACAGAAGAAAAAAATACTACTGAAGAAACAGGAAATAAGGCACGGTGTCACAGAGAGGGAAAATTCGCCTTCCTGTTTATCTAGTGAGACGATGACAGAGAAACCACAGTGTGCTCTGCGGTCCCCTGGTGTTCTCTGTGACTCTGACAGGCATTAAAGACATTGATAACACACACCAAGTTTCACAGGAATGTATTCAAATCTCTGGATCTACTACTGCCTACAGTTTGGCTTTTCTGAAGGTCACAATCTCCTCAGTTTATCTGATTAAGTTCACAGAAACAGCTGCTCTGAGCAGGAGTACAGTGCTGCAGAGATCATCTCAGCTCGTACGAGGAAGTCACACAGATAGTAGATGTGGTCAGTGTGTCGAAATGTGTGCTGATGTAAGATGTGACAGCATGTCGAGTTATTTCAGGGTATAAAGGATCCGTACGATAATAGCATCATTACCGGAGAAGCCACTGTGTTCGTAGATTTAAAGATCATTGAAGATTTGTAAAGAAATCCAGATGGCGAAATGTCAAAGGTCTTTGATAAGCCTTCGTCAATGAATGAGCGACACATCTCACGTCGTCAAGCAACTTAAACCTGAGACAACGCTGACTAGAACTATCACGCGAAATGAGCTGCATAAAAGAATAACGGGGGCAACAAAACAAAGCAGTACACCCTTCTGTTATCATATTCAGCGCTGCACTCTCTGGTGCTGGAATCTGCTGCAAAAAGGGAGTGATTGCCCACACGTGCTAATTTATTCCTTAAGCTTCTGCAAACACACAGAGCAGCGTCCAAGTGTGCAGCCCAACAGAAGCCATGACACATCGCCACATGGTCAGGTGGCGTTTCGTAAATATAGTACAAACTAGTTCCCAGAGGCTGCTTATCAATCGGTCCATTTTATCATCATTTACGGCAAAAACATTGAGATGACAAAACTGTTCTTTAATCTAGAATGCAGAGGTGTGGACTCAGGTCACATGAATTGAGCTCAAGTCAGATTTGAGTCACAAATTTGGTGCCTTTAGACTTGACAAAACCAAAAAAAGACTTGCAACTTGACTTGGACCTTAACACCAGTAGCTCATGACTTCACTCGGACTTGAGCCTTTTGACCTTTGAATACTTAGTGTGCAATGAATCACTTCATTTCCTGAATCAGCTTACCGCCTTTCATTCCCAGGAAGTCGACACTTGATTTCCCACGCTTTGTTTGAACCTGTCCGACAGCATCCAATGAAGTTACAGGAGAGAAACATGAAGGACTAAATTTACGTTTCTAAGCGCCAGTTCTGAATAAATGATACTGAAGATAATTTCGTCAACATAGGCTACAAAAAACTGCGAGGTCATCAACAAAAACGAATAGAAGTATGCGACAGGTGTGGGTTGAAAGTTACAGACGGAGAGGCAACAAACTTCGGTTGACGTTTGAAGTTGCACAAAGAACAATAAGTCAAGACTAATGGTAAATGGACCTGCACTTCTTCCGACTACTCAAAGCACTTGTTACACTACGAGTCACGTTCACACGAACGTTCATACCCTGGTGGCCCAGGCTACCATACAAGGTGCCACCTGCTACTCAGGTTTTAACACATTCAAACACCAATAGAAAAGCCATCAGGAGCAATTTGGGGTTCAGTATGTTGCTCAAGGATACTCTGACGGGGGACTCAAGAAACTGAAACTCAAGAAACTATCTAAATTCAATGTTACTGGTATTACACTCGAAACTCCAAGTTCAGGAGTTCAGTTAGGTCTTGGCTCTGGACTTGAGTGCAAAGACTTGAAACTTCCACGTGACCCTCAAAATAATGACTTGGTCCCCCCTCTGCTAAACAGTGCTAACGTCACTCCATCACTCCATGCAGGATGCCCTAACCAATGCTCCATCTGCTGAACATGCTTTAGTGTGAACCTCCAGCACTGCTGTGCAATAAAGCTATAACTGAATGACAGTTTTGGGGCTAGAACAATCTTCCATCTTTTTAATTTGTGTCTCTTTGGCTCCTAAGAAGTATAAGTCAGTGTTAAATGTTGCTTCTGGTGTGTGTGTGTGTGTGTGTATGGTTCCCTCACCAAATGGAGGCTGTCAGCTTTCTGGGTTTGCCTCATCCTGCTCTTCTGAGCAGCGATCCGGTTCTTCTCTCGCCGGATCACCTTCTTCGCATCATCTGAGGAGCTCTGACAAAACACAAACAGTTAGCGTGAGTGCAGTGACACAAACAGCTGGGCACAGAGATGTTCCTGACCCTGGTAAAGCAATGCTCAGAGTGTTGTAGATTATGTCAACCGTGGGTTTACATGTGAAATGGAATCGTGGTCTGTTTCAACGACAGTTTGACAGAAGATGGGTTTAACTTTACACCTAACATTGAAGGGCAGGGTCTAGGAGTGGCTGAGTCATCAGTTAGGTATAACGCACACCCTGTTTCATGTCCTGAACACTTGATTTTCTTGGTATCGTAATAAGTAATCCATTTGAAAATGCTGAGTCAGTTGTACATCAAAGAGATAACAAATTCATTATCTAACGTCTTCTGAACTGTCCGTTAACGCACTGCTGAAAGACCGCAAAGCAACTGCTGCTGCTGGAGACTGCTCTATCCACATGCAGTGAGGCTCCCAGATTGTCACATGTATTAAAAAAACAGCATTTATTTCCACATGAGAGCAAGAAAATGAGCAACAGTGTGCAAAGGGACTGGCACATGTGCAACAAGCCTCACATGCACAGAAACGTACAGCACACACTGTGTTCAACACGCTGTCTGTTCCTGACAGCTCCGAGGGACTCGCTAAAAAACAAAGGATTCCCACAACTTGGACGAGTGATACATTTTTTTTGCAATTCACAAAAGCCTACACTTGAAGCGAGTCATGCCTGCAGCCCATGTGTGCATGTGAAACACTTCTGGAGAAGCTGTGAAAAGAGCCAACAGAGACAGAACTAGTGTCTCGTTGATAGGCTGTGCTGCTGCCCACTGAATATGCATCAAACACTGCATCCAATCACAGATTTAGGAAGAATGTGTACCGTTAATTTCACAGGATTTGTGAATCTATAGATCGTCAGTGTAACAAGGGTGTAAACAAGCACATTGTCGAGAATGGAAGAGCACACTTACCGGCCTGCTGCCAGGTGATGGGGACTTGTAACTTGTGTCATTGCTGTCAGAGCCCTGAGCCATAGCCAACCGCGGCGACTGAAACCGTGTGTCTTTGTCCACTTCTGCTTTGTCTTTTTGAGTGTGTGTGTGTGTGTGGTGTGGTGTGTGTGTGAGAGAGAGATAGAGAGAAAGAACGTCAGAGAGAGAGAGTCTATGTACCAGAACGAGTGCTGAGAGGAACTTGGCTTAATGAGTCTCTTTCTTCCCTCTTTTCTTTTCCTTTCTGTCACTCCTCCTTCTCTTTCACTCTCTCGCTCATGCTCTCTTCCTTTATCTCTCGCTCTCGCCCGCTCTCTCTCTCTCTCTCTCTCTCTCTCTCTCTGACACACACACACACACACACACACTGTGAGACTCGGTGTCTGCCTAATTAGCTGTATCTGATGTGGCTTCTGGTAAGAATCTGGGTAAGTTGCATTAGACTGGAAGTCACATGTCTGGTGGAAAGTTAAAGCACATAAGGTAATCTTGAAAACTCCAGAAAAATAACATAGTGGTGGGGTTTAAATTACAATTTCAGTAAATATGAGTGAATGTTAACGGTTTCAGAACAAGTTTCAAGTCCTTTACCGACCAGACTACTTGTTAAAACATAATAATATTGTGTAGGAGTTAATATTTGGTGGCAGAAAATCCAAAATGGAAGAAAAACTTACAACTAAAAGACATGATATTAACCTTGCTGCAACCTTTTCTTTAATTGTGGTAATGCGTGTGTGTGTGTGTTGGTTTTGATAAGTGTGTTAGGCAGCCATCATGGGCATTCCCGCTTCCTCTTTTTTTAGCCGCCGCACACGATACGTTTCGACCAAATCCTCAAGAGACAGCGCATCCTAAAACTCCACATGGATGACTGCTTTGTGCACATTTACACACACTTCATGGTGATTTCCAGAACCACGCTCATTGCTCGCCACATGCCAGCTGCGACAACATGAGGCCGCGTCGAGGGCCCGGAGCTCCCCTTAAACCCCACCTAGAATTCCCTCAATGTATTTTACTCTAAATGACTAGCTGTGAAGATGCTGAAGTCAGTGTGGGGGAATCTTCCAGAAAATGTACAGGTTGAGGAGGTTAATTATTCACTGAATGTACACAGGGGGTGTGATATGACACATGCCGCAGCTTTAACGTCCAACGAGATCTGCATTGAAGCGCCAGGGTGGACTGCGAAGCCGCATATGTGACTCCTTGTATTATTTTCTTGTTTACCCCCATCACGAGGTAGCATTTGGTGATGCAGGAACAAGATTTTCTTGTGAGAAAAAAAAAAAAAAAAAAAAGAATCGGGACCAAAACAGCTTTGCTTGGCAGAACAGCCCTCCCACACAAAAACATGTTCTACCATCACAGGAATTTTGAAGAGCTTGGGCACGGCCAGACATTTCTAATACTTGGCATTTAACGCTGTCCAAAAGAGTTGAGAACTGTAAAAAAGAAAAGAAAGAGGAGGAAAGCTGATTAGTCAAATTCTGCTTTAACAAGGACACAGACACAATACAGCACAAATATAGAAAAATAACAAATCTACGGCTTTAGTGCGGCCCAGTTTCTCTACTGAGCTTAATTCTAAGCCTTCAATGACCTTAAGGTGGTGCGGATATGGCAAGTCCTGACATACTCAGAAAACGTGTTAAGGTGCAGTGTGATCTAGGAGCATACACTGGCAGAAATATAATAAGCTTGTTTTCTTTAGTGTGTAATCACCTGAAAATAAGAATACTAGTGTTTTCGCTACCTTAGAATGAGCCGATTATATCCACATAGAAAGCGGCAGAGAAAGACAATAGATCATTGGCCGCTGAATTGTACGTCAAAGGCGCTGCCATGGTAATAGACTTGCCTGTAAACAAATGAAGGTAAACAGGGGAGCTGTGGTTTTTCTGGTTCAAAATCCTATAATGTTTACATTTCCTGACTGATTACCATGAGTCATTTCAACAGTCAAAGGTTTATCATCCACAAATAGTGGGAAAAAGAGCTTTGTCTAGTCGAGTCTCTATTTTTTTGGCAACAATCACCACTAGACGGTAAGAGAAGTTTTTGTTTGGGTTATGTAAATTGAATTATCATAAGAAATTAAGTCAACTCATGTTTGTCAAGCATGAACTTGATTTATTACCCTTGGTTAATACTTGTGGAAGTGTCGCTATACAATGTGATTTAATGTGGTACAACACAGTAACTGTCACCACTGCTCATTTTAGAAAGGCCAATGCAAAAAAAAAGTGTTCTTTATGTAAAATAATGCCAGTTTAGATTGGTTCCCGTCTGTATCCACGTACGATCCTGGGAAATTGAAAGGCTTGCTATCATTAGAATGCTAACGTTAGCTAACGCTGACAGTTTTTATTCTGTGTTTTTACCAGTTTAAATCAGCCGGTCTGTTTATTATCATCCTTGGCACATGGAGAAGTTTCAGCTAGTTGTAAAGATGTCACTCAATTCTACAGACTGCTCTTTTAAATTTATTTAAATGTTACATGGATTATGATGTGGTCGATATATGTAGGGGAGAATATTTTTTAGAGGGCTTTAGTGGTATCTAGCAGTGAGGACTCTCTTCTCCTGGTTAGAATTCCACCAGTGTTCATTGTTATGGTGGTTTTTACTGGGAGCCAAATCATTCACAGAGGTCTCTTTCTCTGCAAAACAAATGTACCCATGGATTTAAACCAGTAAAAACACTGAATAAAGCAGTTTCACGCTGTCATTGCGGAGGGGCTGCTAACTACATCACAAAAAAATGAATAGTTCTATCTAAAACTTGTGTTTGGTTCGTCTGTTTTGGGCTACTGTGGAAACATGGCGGTGAAACACGGTGATCTCCATGGACGAGGACCTGCTACCTATGTAACAATAAATAGCTCATTCTAAGTCAACAAAAGCACAACAATTCTTATTTGAAGTGATAATGCACAAAATAAAACATGGTTATTAGATTTTATTCAATTTCTGCCAAGATATTCCTAAATCCTTCACACTGGACCTTAAATTGTGACGTTTTTCAGGCGCATTTGTGGACTATTTCATTTCCAGATTATCAAAACAAAGAAAGCTTTTTGCTCTCATTTAACTCACGTGCTCAGTCGAGCTCTCAGCAGCTGCAAGGCCTCACAAAACAGGTTCAATAGCAGCTTACTAAACCGAATTTAAAGCTTAACACAGTTTCTCACACAGCGTCCATCATGAGAAAATTTAGTAGAAGTGACAGCTGATAAGTACAGTTTCAATTAATATAAGCAAGTACTGTCAATAGTAGTCTCTTCTTCTTCTTCTTTAGGGCCTGACTTAGTTGGAAAACCCCCTGAAGGGCCAGTTATTTAGATAGCAAACTGAGATGCCCTCATTTGTGGTCTCCCTTCCTTGGAAATGACCGTGGGAGGTTTCTAATAAGCACCGAAATATTGAGGGAAAGTGAAGAATCGTGTAGACGCTGATGACTGTAAAAATAACACGTATTGTGAATTTAATTATACTGAACACAGTATTCGCTTCAAAACAAAGGCCACCTATGAGTCACTGCAGCAGAGGTGTAAAGTCCAGTCTGTAAAAAGTTGTTTTTTTTGTGTCGCAGTTTTGATTAAGTCAGCAATTGCAAGCTATAACAGGAGACATACATCTACAGTCTTAAATATTATGCTGATATTACGTTATTTTAACCCCCTTAGATAAAGATCAAGAGTTTGGTTACAAACTAACGCTGACAGCCAGTGTGCTGTTACAGGAATAGTTGGTGGTTGACCACAAATGTCACCTGTCTGTCATTTTAAAATATGAATATGACCCTCTGTGAATCTGGGAAACACCCTATGTGGTAAATGCCCACCTCAACACAGCAGTTAGGTTTAGAAATATAGTAAAGGCTGGTAAAATGATTTCAGACAGGAACATTTACGACTTTGAAGCCACTCGAGTTGTTCCAAAATCCTGTACTGTTCGCATGTTGCACAAGTCTAGATGTGAGGCAACACTTCCTGAGCACTGAGGACATCCTTGAGATTTTGGTCCACAAACCAATCTTTTTAAAATCCGTAATTCTTTCACAACTATAGGACAAACTCTAAAGTCATAGATCAGGGTTTTAACATTCTGATATGCAGCTGCTGGGAACTAATCTAAACATCTCTATTTGGGGTTTAAACATGAGAAAAGGTGATAATAAATATGCTTACAACTGTATGTGTACATGGATTATATTACTACCTATATCACTGTAGGTATTTTCTTAATATGGGAGCTAGTTTGTTTCAGTGCCACCACATTTATGTAGCGTAAACCATAAAGATTAAAACACTGATAAAAGCGTGACGTTTGTTATGGTTTTGTTCGTCAATGACAGTTTGACTGAAGCCACTTACCGTAGTTTGTGGCTTTTAACTGACACCACCCACCTTATGAGAAGTGATGTGTGGTTGGCTGGTGTAGTTGCAGGTGTCGTCCAGAGGGAGGCGGTGTGGGACACAGGAAGCAGCTGGTTAGTGAAGGTTAGTTGATGAGAATAAGAAGATGAAGATGAGTGATGAAGCTGGTGTGTGCTGTGCAGATGTGGTGTGTGAGTGTGTGTGTATGCAGAGTAGTGTGTGTATGTTTGCAAAAGACTGGGTCCCGCTGTATTACTCAGGCTGCACTACAGCGTCTATTCACAGGCGCGATCCCACTACTGAGCGGCACGGGGGCTTTGACCTGCTCCGTTTCCGACCTGGGCCGGTGCACCCCTCCTTAGACGACCTGGTGGTCCCGAGCTCCCTCAGGAGCACCATATCGATACCGAACTTAGTGCGGACACCCGATCGGCATAGTCCGCTGCAGCTCAGAGCTCCTGAGCTCAAACGGTCCGCCAGCCTCAGCCTCCCGGTAGCTTGGATTACAGGCGCGCGCCACCGCACCCGGCGAGGAAATGGAAACAGTCATAGTGCTTATGAATTGGAGTAAAGTGACGTCACGACTGTGCTTTGGCGGCTTCTAGCGGCGGAAAATGAAAGTGCAGCTGCAGAGATGAAGGCTGAGAAAACATGACACTATCAGAGAAATTAAATATAATGTGATTTATCCATGTTTGTTTGAATCTCATAATTAACTGATAACGTCTGATAATATTTGAGCTTAATTTGCTGTCTCTACTGTGTGTAATGTGGCTGTTTAAACCGTTTATCTACATGAATATCTGTCCAGTCTCCCTGACAGACAGAGCAAATCTATAAACTAACTAGAATATACAGATGATTTCATAAAACAAAATGTTTTTTGATAAAATTAAATAAGAAGAATGTCTTTTGCTTCTTCCATTTGTTAAAAAAAATCACTTTATAAAACACTTTTACATCTATATCTTGTTGTTATATCTGACTCAACACTTCTGGAGAGGAAATATATAATAAATAAATCTTGAATTTATAAATAACATCACTCACACATTATATGTATGGGCAAACATCCCATATAGAATGTAATATATCTATCTATCTATCTATCTATCCAATAAGGGGATATATTATTATCACATCTGTACATTCTCTGGATATATGATGATTTATAATATATATATGAAATAGGCCTACCCATAGTAATACATGTTCGTATGTACTATAGATATAATACAATTTCTTACACAGTATTTTATGTTCCTACCATACTATGTGTTTACAATGTTCAAGTTTATTCAAACAAAATCAACACAAATTCACACAAAAATTAAATTAAGATATTCTGTATGCACAAATAATAATATATATAATGTTGCTGTATTATATGCACATAAACACACATATTTGTATAGGCTAGACATATATGTCAGTATATGAAATTTCAGATTCTGTTTCATACATAGTTTGTACATACTTAATGTACAATAATTTATGTACACATATTATATTTTCATAAGGGCTGATTTATTTATGCCTGTTTGAATCTCATATTTTACCGATAAAGTTTCATAATATTTTAACTTAATTTACTGTATCTACTGCATGTAATGTGCGTGTTAGAACCACTTATACCGTTATAAGTGGTTTTCAAACTGTTTATGCCCAAGGCACACCAAAGGGCAAGCCAAAATCTGTGCACACTAGCCTCTACAAGGTGTGTTATCACTCTTACCACGACATAAATGTTTGTTTTTATTTACAAATATCAAATAACAACTGTCAACCAACTTTTACTCATGACATATTTAACAAAATGATTCAATAAGTTAGTTAAGTTACATTCAATTCAATTACATTTTTAGGTAGAGTTTTTATTGGGGAATGGATGTGCCCAACACACTGAAACAGTCAATAAAAAAATCCATTCATAACTTTTTGTAAAGACCTAGTTGAATATTGCAATAGTAATGTGAGGTTATCACAGAATCCCACTGCACGCCTGGATTTGTATATATTAACTAGAGTACAGATGTTTTCATTTTAACATCCCACATGGAAATCTAATATATAATATATATACTGATCAGCAGAACATTAAAACCACTGACAGGTGAAGTGAATACCATTGATGGTTTCATTACAGTGCAGTGTTCTGCTGGGAAACCTTTGGTCCTGGCATTCATGTGGATGCCCCTTTACACACTCTACCCACCTAAACATTGCCATAAACCAAGTACCCCCACTTATTGCAGCAGTACCCCCAGTGACAGGAGCCCCCCAGCGAGGCAATGCACCACCGTGCCCAACTGCAGAAACTGCTCTGGAATGGTCCAAGGACCATGACAAAGAGCTTTAGGATGTGATCTATCTTTCAAATTCCCCAGATCCCAATCTGATCCAGCATCTGTGGGACAAACCAGTGCCCCAGAGGTCCTGTGTCCATGCCTCGACAGGCCAGAGCCGAGTCCGATCTGCAGTGGGGCATCTGCCCTGTTGAGGCATGGAGACAGGACCTCTGGGGGTGCCCTGTGGTTTCTGGTGTCAACAGATCCTTTGAGTCCTGTGGGTTGTGAGGTAAGGTGCCCAGTGGATGTTCCCTGCCTCTCACCAAAGTCAGCTGGGATAGGCTCCATAAAGTCAGTTTACACACCATTCATATAGTTGTTACTCAGTCATTTTAAAGAGCTGTTAGCTGCCACAAAATTGCAGCACACTCTACAGTATAAACAGTACATGACCCTGGTGTCATTGAACCTTAGTGTAACTATTCAACCCTTTTAAAACATCAGTGTGTGGAAGAAGCGAGGATCAATCTGTGTGGGCTTTCTGGCACCGCAGTGAGCAAACAGAGTCAAGTTAGCAGGACGGGCCTGTGTGTTTATGTCTTTTTATGCAAATAACAAAGAAGTCTTGACCTTGACACATGTTTCAAAGATACAGTTGTACTTTTTAAATCCCCTCTGATCAGAATTAATATATAGGTTACATTCACAAGTTAATGTTGTGAAAGTTAATGTCGGGGTGAAACAATGAACATATAAATTAGAGATATTAAACTTTGGTACAACAGTATTCCAACTGCACACTCTACCTAAAGGCACATATTGTGTTTTCTTTATTTAAAACCGTTGGTGCACTTTCACTAGAACGAAACTACGACCACAAAAACACAGATAAAAGTCAATGGAAAACTTTCAATGAGTAACTCAACAGGAAGCAGTCTGTATAGTCTCAGTGAGAAGTGTTGAGTGTGGTTGGCTGGTGTAGTTGCAGGTGTCCTCCAGAGGGAGGCGGTGTGGGACACAAGAAGCAGCTGGTTAGTGAAGGTTAGTTGATGAGAATAAGAAGATGAAGATGAGTGATGAAGCTGGTGTGTGCTGTGCAGATGTGGTGTGTGAGTGTGTGTGTATGCAGAGTAGTGTGTGTATGTTTGCAAAAGACTGAGTCCCGCTGTATTACTCAGGCTGCACTACAGCGTCTATTCACAGGCGCGATCCCACTACTGAGCGGCACGGGGGCTTTGACCTGCTCCGTTTCCGACCTGGGCCGGTGCACCCCTCCTTAGACGACCTGGTGGTCCCGAGCTCCCTCAGGAGCACCATATCGATACCGAACTTAGTGCGGACACCCGATCGGCATAGTCCGCTGCAGCTCAGAGCTCCTGAGCTCAAACGGTCCGCCAGCCTCAGCCTCCCGGTAGCTTGGATTACAGGCGCGCGCCACCGCACCCGGCGAGGAAATGGAAACAGTCATAGTGCTTATGAATTGGAGTAAAGTGACGTCATGACTGCGCTTTGGCGGCATCTAGCGGCGGAAAATGAAAGTGCAGCTGCAGAGATGAAGGCTGAGAAAACATGAAACTATCAGAGAAATTAAATATAATGTGATTTATCCATGTTTGTTTGAATCTCATATTTAACCGATAATGTCTGATAATATTTGAGCTTAATTTACTGTCCCTACTGTGTGTAATGTGGCTGCATACATCCTCTGGATATACAAGGATATAAGTTTCTAACAAATATGATAAAATGGTAAAGTGTGTATATGTACATGCATAAAAAATATTTATATGATGAATTCTTACATGGTACTTTATGTGCGAACATACTGAATGTTAACAATATGTAAATTTATGAAAACAAAAATTCAGATATTTTGAGTAAAAATAATATATGTTGCAGTATTATATGTACATACACCTACATATGTGTACAGGCTAGACGTTGTTTTATGTGCTCCTAAAGAAATTAATCAAACTTGCTGCAACTACACAGAGTGCTTGTAGAATAAAATAAATTGAAACATACAAAAAAATGTCTTTAGGTTTAGTATTTGTCAGTTTGGTCACATCTGTCAACACAAAGGCACCCATTAGTTTGCCTGGTAGATTGGGCACCCCAAGTGCAAAGGCCCTCTTCTTCCTGTAGCGGCCACGAGTTTGATTCCAACCCACGACCCTTTGCTGTGTCATCCCTTGTCTCACCCCCTTTCACACTCAACAACTGTCCTGTCAAATAAAGGTAAAAAAGCCCTAAAAATATCTAAAAAATCTGTCAAGACAACAAGCACGAGGTGTTTGTGCATACTTTTATTGAGACTGGGATGCTGACATGTCTCAGAGTCAACTGTTGTTTATATTGATACCTAATCTGAACGTCTTAAATCTTGCCCCTAAAAAATACCCCTTATATTATAATAATAATAAAAACTAAACTGAAACAAGCAAACCCAAAAACTAAATAAAAATAAAACCTAACAAAAAATATAGAACAATAACTTAATGGGAAACAACTTAATTTTCCAGTGTTAAGTGAACTAAATCTTCCAGCTTACAAGAATATATTCCGTGTACATTGTTTTCTTATTAATATAACTAAAAACTGTATAGCTTAAGTTTTATCTTATCATATTTACTTTATCAAAACATTTTAAAAATGATCATGTCAGTGGTGAACATGTGAACACACCAGTATTATAAAAAACATGAGATCAATGATGACTTGATGCAAGTTTTTGTTCATTGTGGAGAATTTTAATATTCTGAGAGCATGAGCAAAAAGCCTCTTCATCTTAAAAAACATTTCTGTTAAAACCAGTCCAAACAATACATTAAAATGAAACGAAACAACAGTTGCAGAATGAAAAGAAGGACGAAGATCTGTCGACGCAGATAGAGATTGTCCCCCACCGTTTCACATGTAAACCACCAGACTCCCAGGACTTTATTAGCTGTGAGACAGAAAGACAGAGTATTTACCAAGTGCAAAAAATGTGATGACATCCCTTAAATACAGGCTCTTATTTTACGTTTGTATGTTTAATTGGGTGAATCCTCCTCATGCATTAGTTAGATTATGATATGCAGGAGATACTACCCTCACCAGGCTAACCATGTGGAATTTAATATTATCCTCATCTGTTCACCTGCTCTGTGTTTTTGTCCACTTCAGGGCGTGTCTCGGAGGCACCGTCGTGGTTGGGTGGTAGAAGGTACATCCGGCTCGTTTACACTGTCCAGCGAAGCGACATGGCTGTGGGTAAAAGGAGCAACAGTTATAAAGTCTCAGGTCTTGTACAGAACATCCTGACTGGACTCATCCTTTTTAACCAAATCCTACATTCAATCAAATTACTATCACAGATCAGAGCTCTACATCCGTTCTTCAAAAATGTTTTACCTTGGGATGATAGAATGGACAGTCCATCTTCTTGCACTCTGGGAAGAAGCGGCACACGTTTTGGGTTTGCACTGGCTGCATTGCTGTAAACACAGAGAGTCAAGTTAGAGATGCAGACTCGAAGAACTTCACTTCCTCTTTATGTTGGTTCTTCGTTCATGGAATCTAAATACAGTTTAACTAAGATTTGTTTGCATCATAGTTGTCTAAAGAGTTGATCATAAATATTGATACTGATGGCAACTCTGGCTCTGCCTCCAGTTGTACCCAGCAAACAGAGACAGCTGTTTGAACATTAATCATGGTGTCCTGTGATGGCTCAAAGACTGGTTTGTGGATGGGTTCTCTTGTCCTTTTGTATTCCCTCTCGCTCATCCTCTTAGAAAATAATTTGAAAAGTGTCTGACTTTTTGTGACTCTTTATTAATTCGTGTCCTCCACACACCCTGAGCCTCAACATAATAAATCAACTTTGATTCACATGTTGACCCTGGTCTCCTTGGTAAAAGTCCTGTTCTTGATCCATTCATCCCCCAGGACATTCTCTCATTTTGAACTTTGCTGTTCTTCATACTACATCAACTGACTTTCTGGCAGAAAGCCCCCAAAGCAAACTTCCCCCATGTGTGATCAAAGACAGTTTAGATAAACAAGTTTGGGTCTTTAAGGTCCAGACACACCAAACCACTAAAGAGAACTGGCTGTGATGAAAGTCCCCTGCTGTGTCATTTCATGTTGCCTGTGTCTCCACCAAAATGTTGCACGAGAACACACTGGAGAGACTACAGCTATTAAACCAGCACATATGTTCTGTGCCTGCGTGAGATGAAATAACTCTCCACACCAGCAGACAGTGGTAGTCTGACCGCAAGACCGTCTTGATGCTAGTTAGCCAGTTAGCACAACAACACAATCCAATGTTGAAAGAACAGAGGTCTCAATGGCTAAAGAAAAATAATCTTACCTGATGCAACAAGTTTATTTGATCTCACGCCCTCTAGACTAGAGTCGTTTGTTTACTTTCCTCATTTCCATTTCTCTTCTCCTGCACTGAGCTGAAGCCAATCAGACTGATTTGTTTCACCGACGTACTTCGTCGTCGCCAACGCCAATTCAACATGCTAAATTGCCGATAAAAGCCAACTTGCGCCAACAAGGGCTGATGGTGTGAGACAAACCACGCCGACTACAGCGACTGATGCTCACCGACGTCTGATCGCAACCTTTTCTCAACCAAATAAGTTGTAAATCAAATGTTGTATTACTAAAAAAAAAAAAGAGATACATGCATTTGGTTTTTCATCACAATAATATGATCAATATTTCCTGGCGTGTAAGAGAGGTCTGACTGAATCATTATTGGATGTGGAAACAACCTCCCCATCTGGCCATCTGCGTTGCAGTTTTTGGCGTCCCATCGGGACCACTTCTGTCCAAGGACATGGCGTCACCGCCTGAACAGTGTTAGCTGGGTAATGTCAGAACATCACTGCAGGATAGTATTGGGTGTGGAACAAATCTTCAAAATTCAAATCTTCAAAATTCAAATTTGTGTTGTAAGCAGAGCGAGGCTGAGCAGTGTGTGTTGAATCACAGATGTAATGAGAGAGAGTACCTGGCCGGGGCAGAGGAGCAGCTGTGCTTCTCCGGCTGACGTGAGTGAAGGGACAGTCTGGTTTGGTACATCTGGCATCGTATTTACAATTAGGATGCACGAAAAGGCATTTATCCCCAAACTTGCAAGTGGGAAAAGTCCTTCAGAAAACACAAAGAAAACATTTATAATGATTCAGTGAGTGATAAAAACGCCATGATAATTTCTTTAGTTTTCTTTAACAGTAATACTCACTTGCACTGTGTTGTAGGGTGATGGTACAAACACTCATCTCCGATTTTACACACGGGCCAGAACTTGCAGCGCTCCAGCACCTTCTGTTTCTTTACAGGGACGGCATCCTCGTCCGCCATCTCAAAGTCCATCACATCATCTGTCAGAGGAGGATAGAATGTAAACCCTTCTCTGAAGCACTCTGTAGCTGTGTTTAAAATGAGCTGTAAGAACACATTTGTATTTCAGCTTTATGCAAAACTACAGTAAAAAATTATTCTGATGAAACCCTTCACCTTCTGATGATGGGACAACTCCCTGCAGTCTTTGAAGGACGCTGACTTTGGGTTCCCTGTTGGTGAGGATGGCCGCCTCGGTGACCTTTGTGGGCGGTCTCACGTCGTCCAGCTCCATCTCACAGTCAAGATTCCCCAGCGGGCTCGGCACCCCGTCTAACGTCACTATGAACTTTGGGCTGGCAGAGTCGCCCCTCTCCTTACTGGTGTGAGCAAAGAAAGGAGAATTATGTGACAAATGCTCACGTATAAAAGGAAAAGAGCTGTGAGCATACTGTGTGTGTGTGTGTGTGTGTGTGTGTGTGTGTGTGTATACCTGGCCTGGACAGTGCGTGGTAAAGCAGACTGGAATTCCCCTTTGACCGGAGGGCGCTGCTGGATTCTGGCCGTAGCTTCTTCCAGCTGTGGTCGACTCATGATGAAGGAGCGGGTGTCGAATGGCTTTGCCTCACTTCCTGCGGCGACCTCAGCACCTACAGGAACACCACAAACACAGACACTGGAGTGTGACGCATCACTGAAGACTTTTGTGAGAGAAAAACATTTGTGAGACTTACATTGTTCAATAAAAGCAAAACTGTACAAAAACACTCACCATAGTCACTCTGCTCTCCGCTGTCATTGCTCTCTGCTAGTTCCAGCTGGAGGCGTGAAGCTAAGGATCTCGCTGGAGCTGGAAGGAAAACATCATGACAGTCATCAGTGGAGAAAAAACTGATTTTTAAATTAATGTTAGTTAAAGGGAAACTTTGGTATTTTTCAACCTGGACCCTATTTTCCCGTTTTTTTTGTCAAAGTGACTAATCGGAACAACAACTTTTGAAACACCCCAGACGTCCCTCTCCCCAGCAACGCTTTCTAGCTCATCCATCCAGGGTATTCTGGGTCTACCCTGGGGCCTCCTACCAGTGGGACGTGCCTGCAACACCTCTAATGGGAGGCAACCAGGGGGCATTGCTTTTTTCAGTAAACATGAAATGCAAAAATTACCATTCCCACTAAAGTTGCAACTCAAATGGCAATCAATCTTTGTATAAAAATGGCTGCTGTGAATCTGGTTTTTGGGTGGCAGGGTGCTGAAAGCAGTGCTCAACAAAACACACTCCATATGCAGCAGTAATTCTACTCTTCACATACCAGGTGCTCTGGTGGGAGGTAGCTCTGTGGCGGTGTAAGCCTGAACCCTGGGGGCCAGGCTGTGGAGGTGTTCCTGGACCAGCTGGATGGCTGCAGTCATCTCTTCATTGCTGGCGATGCGAGTGCGAGGTGCAACGGGGACAGTCTGCCTCTGTGGTACTGTGGAGGGAGGACACAGCGAGGTCAATGTCAGAAAGTGATGACAGCATCTAAGAGGCACGAACTGCAGTTACAGGGAGGGTCCATCTGTGTTCTTTTCCGTGTTTTTCCAGTGGACACTCCCACTCAGTTATTATCAAAACGCGACGACATAGGTTACAGCGCTGATGTCCTACACACACACAGCTGTTAGCTGACAGTGTAAGCATGGAGAGTGAGGAAAGCGTGAAGCCTGAAGGTGGAAGATGGTGCTATTTTATTATTAGAAATCTTTATGTAACCAGGTGGTGACACATTGATATTCAATATACACTGCATTTGTACTGTACAAACACATTATAGACCATTATACCTTGCAGTCACTCATCAAACTGAAGCTGTCATATTGCCTTCTTGAAGTCACCAGACTCCGTTGACAGAGGCAGAAATTTGACTTCACAGCACACGGGGGTTGCTGGTCACTTTAGAACTGAATTAATGTGGCATCCAGAGCTGTACATGGGCTTATGTGCAGCAATGACATTGTGCAGAAGGACTCAGTGATTGAATACATAAGGAACCCTACTGGAAAGCTTCAGAGTTATCCAAAAACCTCATAAATAAATAAAGTAGCGGCACTTATAACAACAGAGTGTTCATGCTAATGTAGTAAACATACTTGTGGGGTAGGCTGTAGTTTTGGTGATTGAGTCCTGAGCCTCAGAGATGGCCTTCAGTATCAGATTCCTGTTGGCTTGCTTGGCTGGAGGGAGAGTCGGCCTGAAACAAGAGACACCACAGTGATTATAAAACTCAGCAAAGAGTGTTAACAGTCTGGTAATTTAATATAAGTCACTGCTGAATTGGCATAAGGCATATGTCATCTAATGTTCCTGAATATCATATGAGGTGTTAACACTGACTTGCGTTCCGGTTTGGAGGGTAGGGACACTCTACTGGACAGGCCTCTGCCTCCATAAGCCGCATCCTCCTCTTCCACTTCGTCGCTGTCCTCATCATCTGCTCGGTTCACTCGCACCACTGAGCTTGCCACCGGCGCCTTACGCTTCCGTGACAACTCCTCTGGCTGAACAATGACAGCAGATAATTATCAATACAGATCCTCACCTACAGCTGTCTGACACAGAAAGTGGCTCTCATGGAATCACAGTACCTTACTGGATCCAGGTCTGGAGGTTCTGTTGCTTCTGCTGTCCTGCTGGCGGGAGTGCGAGGATCCATCTGAGGGTCGACACGTGTCCACAGAGCTTAGTGATGTGAATTTGCTCTGACCGGGTCTATAGATTTCAGCTGTGGGTCTACTGGCTGCGCCACGTGTTCGACCGTGGTTGGTGCCTATTTCTACAGGATCCTCAGCGATGAGGTCGTCGTCCATCTCTGGTTTGATGTCAATAATGGCCTCTAAGGGGAGCGGCTCCATGAGGGGCTTCACGGTGGAGGTTAGTCGGGAGTTATTCTTCTCTAAGCTGCTTCTCCTGATAACAAACAGAGGTGTGTAAGTGTTCTGTTTAACCTAATGTCAGCACACAAGGACGAAAATATATTCTAGCTTTGCATCAGGCACCTGCTCTCATACGCAGAACTGGACACGCGTGCTTCAGTCCTATCAGAGCGTGAGCTGGACACCGTCAGCACCTTCAGCTCCTCTCCTCTGCCATCCTCACTTACAGATGACCGGCTCCTCCCAGCCACGGTACCGTCGTCAGACTGGAGCTGATGTCTGCTGAGGGATGCAGGCTCTGTAGCAACCATGGAGACAAGTGGAGGAAGGAAACATGAGCTTGTCTGAGACACTAAAACAGCAGGCTATGTGTTTTTAGAACATCCTGAATGTATTCAACATAAACTGACTTACCGACTGCAACTGATCTCAACTTCTCGAGGACACCCTGTAGCCTAAAATCAATCAACAAACCCATGTTAAAGCTACAACAGATAGTGTTGAGATTAACAGCAACGTGTTAAAAGGGTAGAGAGTGCAATTTAAATTTAATTAGACAGGAAATAAAAACTTCCTGTCTGTACTCATCGTACCATGCTGTGAATTTACTAGTGTTGTTTCCAAGAAAAAGAGAGAGATCGTCAGCCATCTGTTGGGAGGTTTTCTTGTTCGCCACCATCACCATGATATAGTCTGGGAGCTCTTCATCTGGAAACACATTCAACATGTTAATTTCTGATTGAAGTATGAAGCAGCTGTCATCTCTGACGTTAAGATCTGTGCTTTATTCACTCACCAATATATGCACCGAGCTCCTGGAGCTTGCCCTTGATAGCAGCCTGAAACAGACCAGAAGTACAGTAGTCTGTCATTGATATTTAATATTTACTCCCTTTTGTTGTTGTTTATATTTAGATTGTGGGTCAGAATAGCCAGAAAAGCATGCTGGCTTGCAAACTGCAACATCAGACCGGATGCAACAGGACATCCTGGTATTTTTGGCATACTGCATTTGACATACCATGTATCGGGACATACTAAATATTTTCCTAGCATACTATGTCGTATGGTATGGGCACGGGAACGCGCAGAGTGTTTTCAAGGTAAACTAAGTGTACTAAATGATGCAGGTTGTGCTTACACTTTAGCAGTTTTTAGAGATTTGTTGTTGATACACAAGCCTCAAGTGTTTCCAGGGCTGAGCGATATGTTCTGAAAGTTACATCACAATGTTTTAAGGCTGTATCTCGATACACAACATATATCTCGATGTTTTAAATCTCCTCAAAAACACTTCATCAGTGCTAGGACTGGGAGACGAGATCGAACTTTACAATATTCCTGGCCAAACTCCCTCTCTGACGCGACAAAGTTGTAGGGATGACTATTGTTGAGATTTTTGATCAATAATCATCAACAATGTGGATAGAACAACTAATGGGAAGCATTGAAACAAATAGGAAAGTCTGGTAAGTTGACACATTTACATAAATTTGCTGTAGTGCAGCCTTTAAAACCCAATTTATGCAATAATGCGATAAGACAATATATAGCCTCATGCCTCAAGAACAATATCTTCATACTGCACAGCCCTAATAGTGTCATTTTTTCGTGTGTATATAATGGAGAAAACTGTACGTTTCTCCGGAGGAAATTTCACCCAGAAACCCCTTCAGGCTTGGGTCACAAAAGACTGCAAGAAGACTGCAAATGTTTCCCCAAACAGAGCTGAGAGGAAGCTGGAGCCACCATGTCTCTGCATGAGATAGACTATGTGGCATGTTTTTATGATACAATATGATGTAGTACTATACTATTTATCTGCCCAGTAGTATACTTGACTTCACATTGATACACTACAACATTAAAATGCTCTAACATGTATTCATTAGTGAAGAAAACAGGAAAAATATGATGCTCTACAATAAACCACGGTGAAATGAACTATTCTGCTTAATGAGTATTTTACTTTTATTATTTTAAGTACATTTAGCTGATAATACTTTTGTTCTGGACTCTTGATGATAGTTAAGTATTCTTAGACTGTAGTATTTCTACTTGACTTACATAAAGTATCTAAGTACCTCTTCCACCACTGCTGGTGAAGACTCTCAGTCATCCAGGTCATGATCGTCTTAAGTCCTATATCGTAGGCAACCGGACTTGCTTGAGTTTCTTGAGGATGTTTCACCTCTCATCCGAGATACTTCTTCAGTTCTGGACTTCAGAACTGAGCTGAACTCTTGGACACAAGTTAAGGTGAAGTGAAGACGTCCAGGACTGAAGAAGCCTCTTTGATGAGGTGAAACATCTTAAAGAAACTCAAGCACGTCCACTTGCCTACGAGGTAGCACTTAACATCTTCTTTCACTGCTAAGTAGCGCTGTGTATCATTACTGCATACGTTATAATGATATAAAACAAGACGCCGCTAACACGACGGTAAACCTGCCTGTTGGATACGTTCATTCTCCGGCCCTGTAAATAAAAACCTCGTTACCATCTGCCCTTACGCTAGCATGCTAATGTTAGCTAGCAGCGTCTGTGCTAACCGGGCATTAACCAGGCTTCATTTCCGGTGTAAGTGACTCTTATTCAGCCCACAGTGATACTCACTCTTATCTTCTTGCTGATTTCTGTCCCAATCTCCATGCTCGTCCTTTAATTCAGGTGAATAAGTTGTAAAAGAAGCGACTGTTTTTCTCAGCTTTACTGCTAACCAAGTGGGACAAGAATCAATGACGCAAACCACGTGACCAACGGTGGAAGCCGAACAGGGACAAACCAAATAAACTCAAACTATTTATCTATCTATCTGTCTGTCTAGACCATGGTCTAGACATTTGTTTTTCCAGACATATATGATATTATCTTTGTACAAGAGCGACAGACTGCAAACAAGGCAATCACTTTAAAAAGGACACAAATCACAAATGCAACACAAGTACATCAGAAACTCATAAAAAAAACCCAAAGGTGAGACTTAGAATATAATGTAAGGCTTCACTTAAACCAGAGACCTTGATAGGAAGGACAACAATCAGACTCCAATAAGATAAATCTGTTGTTGCTGTTTTTCTCCCTTCATATCAACCAGGTGTCAATAACAACACTCTCAGTTTTCATTTAGCTGAATAAACTTTTGGTGGGAAAAATCAATACTAGTACATAGAAAATATATATATATAATGATAATAATCTTTATTTATAAAGTGTTTCTCAAAACAGAGTTACAAAGTGCTTTAGATGTCAATAATTAAAACAGACAAGACATGAAAACAACAACTTTTTAAGGAAAGAAGAACTGATAAAAAACATTTTGGCATATAAAAACTAAGGAAATAAAAGACAGTTTACATGAACGTAAAACTAAAGTAAAATCAGGAAGAGCTTTCACATAAAGGTATGTTTTAAGAAGGGACTTGAAAGAAATCACTGACTCGGCTGACCTGATGTGTGTAGCAATGTGTTACGTGTACTGTAAAATGTACCTTTTACCTACCTTTCATATTTCATGTAAGGTCACACACAGTGAACAGAGAATTTGCCACAATATGACATCCATGCAAAAAAATGTGTAAAATCCATGCATATATATATATATATATATATATATATAATAAAATAAAATATATAAAAACAAAAATGATCAAAATTAACAGATTAGTTGATTGTGAATCTTAGTTTATTGCTGTAATCTGGCAGGTTATAATACACATATATGTCAGATGACAGATTTTTTCCTAACTAAATGGATCATTTTGCATGTGATGGCTAAAGTAATGAATGAATACTTACAGGTTGTGAAGAGTTTGACAGTTTCACTGAGAATCAACTCATCAGTTTGATAAGGAAGCCATGTTGTGCAGATTGCGGACACTTGTACTTAACTCTCTTGCACACTTGTGCCAAAACTTGCAATCTGCTTGAATGAATCAGAAACTCAAATCTGTTGTGAACAACAAACTAATTGTTCAGTAGTTCACTGTTTTGGAAAAAAAAAATCTGTTTTAAGAATTGAGCCAAGGTGAATTAGAAAAACTGTGAATAAAATTTCCTCATGAGCAGGATGCTGAGAAAACTACTCAGTATTCTGGACAACACCTCTCACCCCCTGCACGCCACTCTGGAGTCACATCAGGGCACATTCAGCTGTAGACTGAGACACAGAGGAGCACCACAGGAGATCTTTCAAATTGTGGTTAGTGTACTTTGAAGCATTCTCTGGGTCAAGAATTTCCTTCAGGATAAATAGTTTATTGAACTGAATTGAACTGAACTGAAGAAAAGCAAACCTAAGGCGCATTAGTAGCTGAGTGCTGTTACCACAAGATGGCAGAAGAGACCATTAAGAGCACACCACTGTGAGGACAGGTCATATTCCACATATGGATGGACGTACACTAATAAACAATGATCAAAACCGATTCAGAAACCTTCACCTTAACCACTGACAGATCATTCAAATAGTGACTTTAACCATAGTTTGAAAAACAGATTGATAAGCAAAATACAGACCTGAAGAATTAAGGTTTCAATATTAGTCTTAATCATGTTAAACTGACATAATCATAAATATTGTACTCATAGACTGTGTAAAATAACTGAACCAGCATCATCTTGGACAGTCTATTAGGTTAAATAAACATTGTTACAAGTTACAGTGAAGAAAATAAACCACGCTTTGTTAAAACATTCATGTCAGTATGAGAATCTAAATCTAAAATAACATTCAAATTGTACTGTAAGTGTATTTTACAGCATTGTGTCCCGTGACTTTCTAATGTCCATAGCTGTATCTTTTCCCTCCAATATTATTTCCTGTTTTGCAGCCCCTCAATGCCAACCAACAATGACGGGAAGGATCTTGCTCGCCGTCTAGACGAGCGTTTAACACACTCGCAGCCACTGCCGTCTGCTCCGTCTCACTGTCTGCTTTGTTCACACTGTCTGTGTTAAGCAATGCAGACGCACAAATTGTTTTAATGTGTAGAAACATCAACTTTGTCTTTTTTCACAATCACACCGGGCCTTGGTTATATAAGAACTGACGCTGACCTCACTTAACATTCCTCTCGATGCATACTGTATACTCCTATCATCATGATAAGTACCGCACTGTGTTTTTTTCTTTACATTTGTGTGGTGAAGCACACTCGTGCTGCACCAGCCGAGTATTATCTAACATCTGCATGACAATTTACCTTTTAAATAGAACATGGTATATGCTGTTTGCTCTCAGGTTTTGTCAGCCTATTCCAGTCTTGCCTCAGAAGTTCAAGTCAAATAAGGTAATGAATACGGCATAGATTCCCCCGAGAAAGACACAGCAGGGTTGCTCATGCATATAGAAGTGTTTATTGGTCCCACAGGTATACATCAGCACGGGACCAAAACTTTCAGGTCATGTTTTCCTATAAATCATGCTCACATACTTGAGCCTAATGGTCACTTAAATAATTTCTTGTACAAAGCACACTTTTCTGCACTTTCCATTTATCCTCAAAGGAAAACAGGAGCAGACTCTTTTTCTGTCTGTGTTCAAAGGGAATGAAAGAGAACCTTGAATGGCCCCGATAGAAACCCTGGAGTAGGGCAGACACAGATTCCACTCAGAGATGAGAGGTGCTCTCTCTCATTGTTGTCCATTTCTCGAGTGCTTAATTGGATCAAGGCAGAGGCAGGACCTCTGCAGTGACCCCTGTAACAATAGTGTTGCAACAACATCCATCAGCAGAGCCAAAACAGCCCTCGTACTGTACCATCGCACGCAACCAGTCTGCCCTGCTGCATGTTCAGAGGAATGGTGGTGGTTCTTGTGCATGTGTAACATACATTGATGCAAAAAAAGCCAAAAACTGATGCATAAAGATTCACCTGAATGCAGGAATTTAAGCTTCTGATGCTAAAAATGTTCTGTCAGAGGACCCCCATACCCCCTGTTTCATATGTGTCCATCCCCAGTGACTGTGCAGCGGCTCCCCAGTGCTCTGACTGTCTTCACCTCACCTCACCTTGTCGTCCCTGTGAGATTGCCATGTTTGCTAACATCGTGCCTGCAGAGACCTTCACCTCAGCCTCAGCTCACTGATGGTATTTTGCGACTCATGCTGAAGCGCTGGACAATATGGACGACTCCCCGTAAAACCACAAGTTGTCATTTTTACATCAGTGTTTGAGCACTAATTAAATGAACAAGCTACAGCATGTTAGGGGCAACCTCTAGCTCAGCTGGTAGAGTATGTGTCCTTGCAGCTGCATGGGTTTGATTCCCAACCTGTGGCCCTTTGCTGCATCTCATTCCCTCTGCCCCCTTTTCTGTCTTTCTCAAGATGACCTATAATAAAGGTAAAAGGTAAAACGTAAAAAAGATACAGCATGTTAATTAGAACGCGGCTCAGGCTGCATATTTCTGTCCTCACTGAAAAGAACTTAAAGCGCAACTCACTGAATTATTATTTCATTATTATTTGAGAATTGTAATTCGAAATTAATTAATGAACAATCAGCTTCAATTAGCCTCTTAAACCATCTGCAAACTTTCTGTTGCTGCTGTTACATAGGTCACAGTCTGAAAAACCATCTCTGTAGTCCGGAGCTGCTCTCCTCATGGTCAGTTTATATCTAGAGGCTAACATCCAAATTCAAGACGTTTAACGATCCCAACAAACTCACACACACACACACACACACACACACCGCAGTGACTCTCACCAACTGCACCCAGCACAGAGCTCACACTCCCACAGCAGTGGTCTCATGATGAACAGTGAGAGAGTGACAGCGGGGTAAGAAGACGCTGAGCAAAGCAACACACTGCACAATAGTAAAAATATATTGTCTCTTGGCGTCAGTTGATGAATGTAAATATAAGGAGCTGGAAAGTGCCTGTAAGGCAAAGAAGAGGGGAGATGGATGGGCCCAGCAAACCCCAGACTTTCACCTGGGAGGCCGTTCTTTGCTTCTCATGTGAATATTGAGCCAAACCATGATAGTTTATTTCTAAACCTAACCACATGCTTTTGTTTGATGAGGACAAAAAAGTCAGGATGACACTGTGAGTTTATGTCAAAAACAACTGTATGCATCTAACAAACAGAAACTGAAAATGTCCTGTGGAATGAAACTGTATTTTGAAAAGACACAAAAGACACTACTGCAATTTACTTTCTTCCTCCAGATGATGATGATGTTGCTGTTCTCTTGTGTCTTTTTTTTTACATATGTTTTTACTTGCTGCGCAACTAACTGCCCTCTATGGACAAAATAAAGTAGAAGCTGAAGTCCTGATATGTGACTTCTTCAAAGACCATAGCTTATTCTGTATGCTATGTCACTACTGGCAGCATGTTGTTTTCAGTTTTTATTTTAGAAACATCAGGGCCTATTCTGGTTTTGTTTGAATACATTTTTTTGGTGTTCCAGGTGACGGGAACTGTATTTGCATGGAAATTTTGCCAACATACCAGAAGCATAACATCAGATAAGAACGCAGTGTGAAAAACACTTCTGAGAAGTTTTCTGTTAATTTCGACTGCATTCAGGCGCCATCTGTACTGTATGCATGTGACCGCAAATCTGCTCTCCTGTGGCTGGCATCCACTCGTACACAGAGGGCTGTGGTGAATCTACTTCCCTTTTCTTTGAAATGTTGTCGTGACCTAAGAGACTTGCAGTTGTTAATCAGCTGATAAACTTCTGCGAATTCTTCAACCGCATATGCTGTGATGACGATTGTCCTGTCTCGCCTCTTCCTAACCCAGAGACGCAGCGAAGTGCCGCTCTCTCCTCCCTCTGAAGCCTCTTCACCATTAAGGAAAGCAATACTCTCCTGGTGTCATGTTGCAGTTTAGATAAGTCAAGATCCTGCCTCGAGGCTGGAAAGAGGGAAACGAAAGAATAGAGAGGCAGATTACAGAAAAAAGCCTTTAACAAAGACGTGCACAGGACGATAATTCATTGCACCTGCTCTGACAATGTCCAGAAACCTAATACAGGCTTTCCTGGACAAGATGACACCTGTATGAATGAAGCTGTTGCAGCTGGGTGTCGGCACACAATCACATTTTCATACCGTGCACACACACACATACACAGGGAGGAAGATTTTTATGCATACAGAGTCACACAGTGGAACAGCTGCTCAGATTTTGTGCACACTCAGAAAGCGAGACAGGGGTGATGTCAGAAAAGCTCCAGTGAAATTATCGGTTCGCTGCAAAAGACAAAAACACCATGCAGTCAGTTAAACATGCTTGTTTGCAGCCATGTGTGCAACAATATGATTTTTTTTTTTTGCCTGAACTGTCTTGTTTTGTGCATTATGTCAAGAGAGAGGTTGACTGAGGACAAGTTTCGACTACACCCACATGCTAAAGGGTTAACCCAGTTTTGACATGACATTTGAAGCTTTTACTCATTAGTCTGGCGAGGAAGTGAAGGCCTATTAAGATTTACAGCTGGGCCAATCGCCGTTGCCAAACCTGCTGGAGGTTCAGCGGAGGGACTCGGTGGGTCACTGCAGCACCGAGTCTGGATGAGTCAGGGTTACACAGCAGGCAACAGTTTCAAATATCCATCTTTGTGTTGTGTAGGAGTGCAGGTCAAGGGTTGAGCAGCATATTTAGAGAATTATACAACCTGGAAAGTGGTCCACATAGCAAACTCCACTCTGAGGAACTTGATGAACTCTGCACCGCAGCCTGTGTTATGTGAACTCGTGTTGCAGAGGTCTCACCAGCATGTAGGTTGGCCCATTACAACACTGCATCTACATGTATTATTAATTGGCCCTCCGGAGAGCAGCATCATTTGTGAGGACTGAGTGTTTTGTTTCTGTTTGTATGAACCTCCTTTCTATTTTTTTACACACACCAACCACCCACACAGACTGGGTATGTTTTGGTTGCTTCTTCAAGAGACAGGAGCTGGTTGTTCAGGACAAATCCACACTCTTTCTTTTTACTATCATCATGATCTGAGTGCAAAGGAGAAGGAGAATTTCCGGATGATATGAGGACACCGGTCAAGTGCAGTATCTGCCTGTGTGACTGACTCTTTTAAACCCATATTCAAATGACTGAATTTTGGGAAATACATGTGTTTGCTTTGTTGTTTTATGAGAAGAGAATCAGGAGCCAGTTAGCTTAGCATACAGACTGGAAACAGGGGGAAACAGCTAGCCTGGCTTTGTCCAGAGGTAATAAAGCTGGGGTAGGCAGTTTAATTTTGGCCGTGACACCCCTCCCACTGTCTTGGAGGATGTTCCAGCCAACCTCATCGGGCAGCTGGCTGACATGGGAGGGTCGTCGCCTTGATTAAGCTCACCTGGGCCTTCCGGACTATAAAAGCCGCCTCATGTTTTCACTTGCTCTCTCCCTTCCTACAGCAGACATCCACCCTGCATGATTGCTTTTTGGTATTTCCCCTTCAACACCTCCGCGGCACACCTAAAACACATTCATTCATGGCTTTCATTACTGACTTTGCTGACCTACACACTCCAGTGTTTATTTAAGTCAGTCTTAGTTTAATGAGTTTAATGGGTTCTACTTGTCGCATTCACTGAGCCAGTTTGTGACAAGACGTATTCAGGCAAAAATCCAATGACACATTTGAGCATAATGTAATACGTGTGGACTGAGAGGAAAGTGAACTTCTGTACCTCACATTGGCTCTGTTTTCAGGCTTCTTCTTTTCTAGCCAGTGATGGAAGACTTTGTCTAGTGCACATCACTTCAGTGAAAGCGTGATCCAATGGCAGAGAATCCTGCAGCAAAGGCTGCTATTGAGCCCGGTCTGACTCCAAAGTCCAAAAAGTCGTCCTTTAACGTCGACCTGACACGTGGCCGGTTGCTGTTGTAGTTTAGCAGTCCCTGGCGGCGTCAGGGGAAAACGCGGCGGGGACAAGGATGAAAGTTAAGTTGGCGAAAGTCCTACTGGGGCTGGCAGAAGGGGTGGCGGATGGGTCCAACAAACACCGACTTTCACCTTTCAGCTGCAGGCAACTCTACAATAAAATAAGATTAAATAAATCAGTATATGGGAAACACTGGGTTACTATATGAAGCATGTGCATGTGCCCATGATTGGCTGGTGGGTGGAGCCTTTGGACAGCGGAGAGCTGCAGGAGGACAGTGTCAAATTTGCCTTTTCCAGATTTTTAATTATTCCTAATTCATACAAAAACTTAAGTGTAACGTTTTGTGACCTTTGGATGGAGCCAGAGTAGCTCTCTCCCCTTCTTTCCAATCTTTTTTTTAAGCTAAGCTAACTAGCGCCGCGTAACTCTCAGCTGGAAAGCAAATAAGCCCATTTCCAAAAATGTTAAACCGTTGTTTTAACCTTTAAGCTAACTGGTTATTTAGAGAACAGGTTCTCAGTTATCAAGGAGCAAATGTAGTCTCCTGATTTTACCATTTTTTCCAAACCAAATAAAAGAATCTGTGGTTTTCTTTTTATTGCTTGGCTCGTATTGACACTGCAGGCCCCATAAAAATGTGTTAGACCACTGAGGACGATGCAAGCACATATTTATAACCAGTGAAAAATCACATCTGACAGAAGGCCATTAGAAAAGAAAATTTACCGTGCAACAGCCAATGTAATTTTACACAGAATTAAAAATCAATAAAACACTATGGAAGAACCAAAATGCAGCAACAGAATAGTGCAGACAGAAAACACCACGGACAAATATAAATGTAGTGGTTGTAGTTACCAGCCACATTAAATCTCGTAAAAAGGAAACCATCAGGTGCATCTGTTATGTTTATGTGGAAAAACATGGTGTAAAAATTCTGGTAATGTTAAGTGCACATGTTTATGAGACCTGACAGGAAACAATACCACAGTTTTACATATCATCTGCATGTTCAACACTGTCAGCTGTTTGTTTTTTTTTATTCTACCAGCTGCTCCTGCTAACTGCAGTTCATTTACTATGAATCTAATGAAGTGACATGTAAGTAAAGTGAAACTAAGCAGTGCTGACCATATAAAGATAAACCAAGACTCTCTTACTGCATTGAGTTTTTCTTACTTTAAATGTCTTCAGAAACATATCTCAGCTCACTGCTTGACTGTAATCCCAGATAGTTTGTTACCAGCTGACTGTCATTTTGCTCTCTGTGTCAAAATGGACAAGCTTCCCATTTCCTGAATTGGGGAGTCATTCTTCTGAGTTTAGTGTTTTCACAAACTTCTAAGTCATAATGTGGAAATAACATGGGCGCTACAAAGAAGATGTATTTCATTGCTCAGGGTATTTTAAAAAGTCATTGATAACAGCCTGAAGCTTTATATAACAAAGTGATTTTGTCCCAGATTTGTTGCTGCACCAGTACGTCCCCTAAATCTACCTAAAAATTGCATGTATCTTCTTGTTCTTCTTAACCTGACTAATGCTAGCAAATAACTTTTCTAACTAATTTATTTTTAACTAATAATTTTTCTAAACTGTTTTTTTTCTAAATATTTTGATGCCACATGAATGCAGGGTACGTCACCTCCTCTGTTTTCTCTGGTTATATGGCATCAATTTCCAAAGAGGGTTTAAAAGAGAAGTCGTCACGACGTTATATCATGTAATATCAGTGGGGTACAACACACGCATAGTAAAATCTGGTCTATGCTTGACAAAAGCCTCATTAGCTGGTGCACTCTCATGGAAAATGGGGATGACTTCCCCGATCTCCAGGGGAAGTGAGACAACGTTCATCTGCTCACAATGTGATGACACAGAGCTGGTCGAATATCAGCAAAGTTTCCCTGCTTCCCTTCACTGGTTCCTGTACAGCAGGGTCAGTCTTTATTTCACTGTTATAATCATTAAAAAGCAAAAGCAGCATGTGTATACATTTAGTAGGCTATGTCTTCAGTAGCTAGCTAGCTAACCCTACACTTTTCAGGGTCTGATTTTGGTAACGAGAATCATTAGCTCTTTTTAAATAGGAGTTGTGCAAATTTGCAGGAAAGCCCAATCAGTCTTCTTTCAGCATTGGCAGTATAAAAACAAAATCGGGGAGTGCAGCAAAATGTTTATACAGAATACGCCTTTTTCAGGGCAATGGGGGGCGTGAGCAAGTAACAAAACGTGTAGCTCAGCGTGTGGCGATTCTCTTGTAAGTCAGCCCGTTTTTCATTGTCTCCGTCATCTGACGGTTAATGGCTTCTTCGTTTGTGAGGACAATTAGGGCGCGCAATTTCTTGTCTCCCCAGTTGCTCATCCCGTTGTGGAAGGCCGCCTCGTTCTTTTTAAACCAAAAAGGTTCCACCAATATGTCTACCCTACGAGGCGGAAAATTGGGCACCTCGGATCGACTCGCCAATCCGGCTCTGTGTGTCTAAATGCTCGCAGCTTGCCGGCAAAACGGCCCAACATTCGCGGAAAATCTGGCAGTGTAAAAGGGGCTATTGATACACGACGTGCCCCAGGCACAACTTTTAGCTCCAAATCCACAAAACCAGCCTGAAAATGAAGGAAATCTGAAACGACTGCATTAGAGTCAATGGAGCACAGCTGTGTTGTTGTCCGAGCCTGGATGAATGTGTGTCAGGGGGTGGGGCTTAGCAAAGGGTAATTTCTGCAATTACTTAAAACATCTTTAATAAAAGATCATAAACAAATGCTTTATAGATAAAAACATTCTATTGTATATCTGCCGCCATTCATTCGTGCTCACCCAAAAGTTTTGTCTGGCCGAGCGCACCCAAGGAGCTAAAAAGAATGAGTCCAAAGAGGACCTGAGCGGACACCCTCCAACATCGCAGCTCCAGCTACATTGTGCATGTGTCGTACACTATGGCTTCCATGGGGTTATGAGGACCATGTCCCGGTCCTCATTAAATAGCTTTGCCGATTTCAAAAGTATTTGTGTCTCTCTGCTGCGTACACGGCCAAGTTTTTATGAAAAGAGTGTCTCTCCAGCAGTGAAATACTTCTTTAATGACCGCAGTACTATCAATGCAGTAGGTCAGAAACATAGCCAAAGTACAAGATCCTCTCTGACCTTGATGTGTGGAAAAATCCCCTGGGTTACAGCTGACCATGTGGTTTGCTCGTTTTTTTTATTGCCTCTCTAAAATATAAAACAGTTGTCCAAAAGTTGCTGCCTTTGGGTCTCTGCACGATGAGAATTTAAAGAACTTTGTGACCTTTAATGATCGATTTGACCTCATATGTCTGAGTGCATACATTGCACAAGTGTCAAATATTACACATTTTGTGCAAAGGACCCGCACTGATCTCCTCTGATAAGTCACATTAGAAGTGTACTAACTTCCCACATGCTTTCCTCCACTCTGACCCCGGACTGGACGCTACAATCCCGACTTGTGCACAGTTACTTTGTGCATTTAGCGAGGATATGCTGGTCTGAATCAATGGCAATGACAGGTTCAGTTTGCAGCTACTCAAGACACTTCTCAGCTGAAGCCTGTTAAGAACGTTCACATCTTGGCACGCCTCTCCGAGTCATGTAACAACCTCCGCTGATTGCATTTGCAGCTGGTTGGCTTCAACAAGTGCATTTTCCCATTTGAATAGACAACATATGTGGAGTCTCTTTGTTTGCAGAGAGGTTTCAACCCCTGATTTTCTTGATACTGTAGCTTTCAATAACATTTATGTTTGTCTAAGGGCCTGACATTTGATCCGAAGGCTCCTAATATTTTTACAAAATTAAACAAAATAACACCTCAGATGTATATATTGCACTAACATCACCGCCAAGTGTGGAGACACTTTGAAAGTGTTTTTCAGTAAACATTACGCCACATGTTTGACCTTCTTCAACAAAGTCTCCCCGTCCCCCTCCCACATTGTAAAGCACATCACGTTCAGGCTATTTTAACTAATAATCTTCTTATAAAGACAGAGTAAGGGGGAGCCATTGTGGTGGATGTGCTGTGATTATGTGGTGGAGCAAGCTGTGCGGCTGTTTGGCTTTAATTAGAGTATTAGCAGGATGCCGAGCTGTGCTTTTCATCAGAGGACCAAAGGAGGGAGAAGTTTCACAATGAGCTCCCCCGCAGAGCTCGTTTATCACTGATGTTGATAAGACTAATCTCCTCCGTGAACACTGAGATATAATATTCAATGAAAATCTCATAATAATTAACATGTTGCTTTTAAATATACTAGGAGGCATTATTAAGCCGTGAGATAGATGATTATGTTTCAGTTCATGGTTAAGGGTATGGGGTCTGATGATTCATGGCTGTCAGTTCAATATGACCTTTGTTTCTGCTTTGCCACAAGATTCATCACGACTGCAGTTTTCAATTTATTTGTTTAGCAATATCTGACATGTTTATTATATCCTGTAATATATGTTTTATTTGCCTCTCGAACTGTAATACTGAATACTTTGAGGTGTAGAATCAATTCACATGACTTGGACGCAAGTCAGACTTTGATAACTTTAGACTTGACTTGACAAGGTAGAAAAAGACTTGAAACATCAGTGACTTCATATTTCAGTCATGAGCACTCGTCGTAGATTTAACCATTGATTGCAACAAACGGAAATATAGTTATGCTTGGCGCTGATTGCTCCGCTCTTAAGATGCTCCGAAAAGCAGCACGCTAAGCCAAATTAGGGAGCGCAGTGCAGAAAACCCCCCTGGGTGTACAAGAGCAGGCCCAGAGCAACACATAAAACACCCTTTTAACCTTTAAGCCATGTTAGGAATTAGGAAGGTGGATGCTGCTGCAGCAGTGTGTGGCAGCGCTGGTGTAGCAGGGACCAGTGAGTAGGAAGCCATATTTAAATGAACTGCCATGTTGTGAGAATGGGCTGTGATTGGTGTATGACTGATTAGAAGCAATGGTCCAATCAGCTGACGCTCAGCTGGTTACAGCTGGGGCCCATGACTTCCGTGTCCTGCATGAAGTAACACAAAGCTTCACTTGTTCCTAGCAAGTTGACACTTAATTCCCCAGATGATCCATTTTGTCTGAACCAAACCGACAGTGTTCAGTCAAGTTACAGGTGAGAACCAAGACATTACGTTACTAAGCACCAGTTGTAAAAAAAATAAAGATAATTTTGTTTGTGTACGCAAACTACGCAGTGGTCAACAAAAAGAAATTGCGGTATAAAAAAGAGAATAGGTGTTTTGACCACATGGAGGTGCATTTGTTCAGTTGAGGCTCAATTGACGACTGAACCACACTGTTTTCATACCGTAGTAACTTTACTGATTAGGACAGCTTAACTCCTGTATGAAGATGCGACCGAGCTGTGGAATAAAAATACTTTGTTTAATCTTTTTTATGTCTGAGTTTTTTCCTGCTCAAGTGAATGTAATGAAGTTAAGTCAAGGCAGTTTATGAGCTTCGACTCTCCACAGATACAATTAAAAAACAATCATGTAAATCAAATATATTACTACTCTGTCGTTAAAATGGCATTACATTTGTTGAAAAGCGCATTATGACTTGTTTTGGACTTGAAACTCAAAGTTTATGACTTAGGACTTGCTTGTCTTGACTTGAGACTCACAAAGACTTGAAACTTGCAGAACAGTGACTTGGTCCCACCTCTGCTCTGACTTCTTAATCACTCAGCAATGAATAGACACCCACATGAAGGACTTTTTCCGGCAACAGGAAACATTCATTTATAGTTTGTAGGTGTGAAGTTTATCACTGTAAGTGACTCAGTGTGAACACAAGGAAACATTTCCTCAAACTTCCAAAAGCAAAAGAAGCGAAAGAGAAACAAGTGATCACGTCTATCATCCTCTCATGTATGAAAACCTGTTCATGCATCATATGCATACTGAATTATGCCAAGCACGACATGTCAGTATATTACAGCCTGTTAACAATATGCAGTGTCACATGTTACCATGATGCCAGGCTGCTTAGTCACTGCAACCATTTTAAGAATGGTGAGAGTGCCTCAAAGACAGATTGCAAGCCTCTCTAGCTGCAAGCACGCCTCCTCGCTTTATGTCCACACATCTGTTATATAGAAGTTTAAGTGAGTGAAGTTTATGATATTCCGCAGCCACGCTTCAATGGTGATGGCAAGAACAGCATGCATGCTGGTGATCATAGATAACCATGAGAAGAGGTACCTGAAATATTGAACTTACCTGCTTGTGTCAGGACAACAACCCACTCCTGAACGTCAGCAAATTTAAGGAGATTATAGAGGACTCTGCGGAGAAGCAGAATAGGAACTGTGGCCCCTTTAATAACGACTGGTGGAGAGGGTCGATAAAAAGTACCTTGGTGTCTGTGAGGGCCTGACCTGGATGCTGCACACTGAGTTAGTGATAAGAAAGTCAAGGCAGAGAAGGTTTCACCTCAGATGCTTGAGGGAATTCCAGGTATCTCCTTAAATACTGAGGAATTTCTACTCCTGCAACATCGAGAGCCTCCTGACAGGGAGCGTACTTTAAGTTTTTTGTTTTTACCTTACTTGGGATGCTAAGGACTTTCATGCAATGGTTTAGGGATTCCTAGTATAAGACCAAGACGAGGAGAAAACACTTTAGGCCAGAAAACATTTTAAGAAAACTTAAAGGAGAAGACTTAAGGGTGTTTTGTGCACCTGATTGTATTCTGAGGAAACCTTTACTGGGACTTTATTAAAATTTTAACTTAAGGTGTTTTGTGGATGCAGGCACTGCAAAAGTAAGGCCAGAAGAATCAGTAAAGATTTCAGCACCCCGGATAACTTCATTTTCTCTTTGTTGAGGTTTCAGAAGACGTTAACAGTTACATCAGGCGGCACTGCGAGGCTCAGGAAGAGCTTCTACCCTCAGGCCATAAGGATCCAGAATAAAGACTCTGCCTAAAACACTGTTTTTGACACACAAATTCAAGGAAGTGACAGACTGCATTTCACTGAAATTGTATTCGGTGATTTCATGTGACAAGTAATAAATTGATTGATTGATTGATTGATTTCATGGGAGCTTATGTCTTAATAATAGAAACCAAGCTCCCACTGGCTGCCCTGCAGTGTGCTCCCTGCCTGAAGGCTGCTGGATGTCAGTAATCTCTATAAAGAGATATCTGCACATGTCTGCAGAATCTGCAGGTGACGTGATAAGATTTTGAATGGGAAGCGTTCTGGTTTATGCTTATAGTCCATTTGCAGTCTGACTAGTATTGATCAATCTCATTTGAACGCCAGGTAAACAGTCCGTGTGTAGAGGCAGACAGCATTCGCCAAAATGCAATCTTGGAACCCATCAGCTGTGTCTGACGACGGTTTAGCGCTGTATTTCGGATTATTTATTTGCACGGTATTAAAACAATTGGTATACAAACATCAACAACAACAAAAAACAACATATTAGCTTTTTAAAAAAAGTATCTGCAATCATATGCTGTTATCTGCTTATAGAGATTAGCCTAAATGAGCAGAGGAAGTCATGGTCTTGATATCTGCTGGCTTCTTTTACACAGAACCAAAAAACGGCAGCATCATTCCACTCCAGTGTGTGATTTCAGACAGCATGCTGGCACCGCAGAATCAAAACAGGCATGGCAGGCGTGACAACAATCATTTCTCGTCCCAGTTATATGACTGCTGATACTGTCCTCTGCTTGGAGGGTAAGGAGCTCCTGGACCTCATTGTTTTCCCAATTTGTAGACATTCTCAGCCACTGCTCTTCTTCTTTGAGTTAGCCGCTAACTGCTAACTGCTAACAGCTACTTTTTAAATCTCCCGCAGTAGGTTAAACACATGGCATGTCATCAAAAAGTCACACAAGTCCTTCCCATGGTCCCATCCTGTCCTGAGGCAGCATAACAGTGCAACAGCAGTGTAAAAGGGGCTTTAATGTCATCAGACCAGTGGCGAATGGGTTCTGAGATTGGATGTTAATAATAAAGTAATTTGTATGATATTCTCTTGGAAAAATGGCTGTGATGACGAGACACTTATTTCAGCAATTAGCCTTATTCAAAAAGCATTTAGAAGTGGTCCGGACTTTTCACTGTCTGGCAGATGGATTTAAGTGTCCGATGTCATGAAGTGTCCGAACAACAAGTCTCTTAAAATGGTAATTTTGCAGTCATGGCCTGCAGGTTTGACCTCTGACCTTGTCCTCTCAATTCATCCATCAGCACCATCATTTACACAGCTCCACACCTGCACCACTCACTAACCTCCTGCTATGCCTCTGTTGGTAATGGCAGGAGGAGGAGTATTAGGATTAACTTCTTCGTAATGATTTTTCTGTTCGGTTTTGAATAAGTACAACGTACTAAAAACTTCCTTTAGTGCTTCCTTTTATCCTCACAGTTCCTCATTCGACAAAGGGCAGCTGGTTATAGGAGCTAATGAAACTCTGGAGGGTGAAACAAAAAAAACAACTTTAGATATAACTTTCCAGTCTCTCATTTAAGCCCGTCTTTCAGCACTTTCATTGCCCTCGTAGCCCCAAAGGCCTGTAGCTATAATTATCTATCTAGTGCGCTGTGAATGGGGAGCAGCCTTAGGTTTCCAGATTAATTACCTTTGTGTGAACTTCACTGCTGGCGTTACTGCATGAATAAAGCTGTCGGACACTCTACACCTGACGGCTGGGAGAGGGGAGGCTAATACTGAGGAGCTGGACTTATCTCAGAGGGTTAGACAAACCGCGGGAGATTATGGGTGCTAAATGATGAGAAACAGAGTCTGATGACATAGAAGGTTTTCTTTTTCCACACAAAAAAATGTCTCATAGAAAAACATAAGGATAGCTGATTTATTAACGTGCTGTTCAGTTGGATTTATAATTTGATTTGATCTTCCTAATGAACGTCATGCTTTTAACGGGTTTAAACAGACCGGCACGTTGTGGGGAAAACACAAAAACTTCATTATGGCTGACGACCCAGTTCAACCATTTGCTAAATGGTTCTCTTTGTGGAGAATAAACAAAAATAAGTGTTTCTTTCTTCTCTTTAATACCATGTGAACAAGCTGTTCTGCATCCAGATGCACACTGATGATGCAGAAAGCAACTTTATTGCACGAAACTGGCTGTAAATCAGCAATTTAATTTGTTTCTGTGTGCTTTTATTAAGATCCCCTTTAGCTTTTGCATCACATTAGCTATCCTTCCTGGGGTCAAAATAGTTTATATGGTGAGCAGGCCTACAACAATACACATTTGCGATATAATATTACACACATCTTAAATCACATCTACTGTAAATAAACCCAACCGGGTGTCATTCTGAAGTCATTGTACACTGGCATTTGGGTAGTGACTTCAGCGTCAGACACCAAGCGAAAAAAGCCGTCATGTCAGGTTTATCAATGTGTGGACTGCAGTATCCTTGAGCACAAGCTTCCTTTGATGAGGAAGCAGTCAGCGCTGATATGAGCCGAACGCATTGCTACTGAAGTGCTCTAGAATTCCTTAAAAAAGAAACTGCTCTTGCTATCCTTGTACAATGACAACTTTGTTTCCTGACATTCACCAATTATGTAACACTTGTTGCTTGTTGCTTAGGAAAGGAGTGGCAACACTTCTTGATACTGTGTCGTTGATTAGATAAGTTAAAAAAAAAAAAAAAAAGGTTGGACATTGGGTTCGAGTGACGTCCTGGGGAGCTGGCTGAGGGCGGGACCTGTATAGTTGTGACATCACAGGTTTACGACTGTCCTGCCGACTTGGGTGAAGGCACAAATTCTGAATACAGGCTGTGTGCAAAGGGTGCTGCAGAGGTGACATTTATTTGTAGGCAAACACGAAAGTTAGCGTCGTGAAACGTGAAAGTCTCTTAAGCTTGTGTTAACCACAGACCTTATTTCAGGCATCTAACCAAAAACCCAGTCAAGAAACCCACTGACTTCAACATGAGGCAACTGGGAATGCTAAAATGCTAATATCTCATTTCGGGGTTTTATGACTCATTCTGCACCACTGTGAATTAAGCGTTTTGATACTTTCAGTGTTTAATAGCACCTAGACCTGCTTTATGATCAAAGCAGGAGTTACAGGAACGGGACCTTTCTACAATACGGGACCTTTAAATGGTGATTATGAACAGCAGAAATTACAGATCCACAGGAGAGTGATATTTCTTTTCATGCAGCCAAATGAAGAGACACGTCAAATCTGTCAGGGCTTTACAACAACTTCAGCTCTTTGCTGTGGGTTTCTTCTATTTTTGAAGACAAATTTTAAAAATAATTCACGAGCTTGTCAGCATGTCATCCTTAAACTGATGGTACACATTGCCCTTTGCCAAAGCAACTTTTGAGCTCTTGTTGGCCTATTTTTGATTTTAAGTCTCTGGCATTTTCTCTCGTCTTGTCGCAAAGGTCACTCCTAAACAACAGCGTCTGACATACAGGGCCATGAAGTATGTCTCTAACGTCGCCCTCATTTCTTTGTCCTGGAAATTCCCCGAGGGACAGTCCCAGGAATCTTCTCCAGCTTAATCAATTTTAAAGGACTTCAGAGGGAAGTTCCTTCATTAGTTTCTCACAAGTAATCCGTACATAAATCAGGACTGAATACCTGCTCTGGCTGAAGAAAGATAACAAGACCATTAAAATTCCATTATTTCGTTAAAGTAATAATCTGGATTTCTTTTTAATGAAGCACTGTTATTATTCACTGGTGTCTGTGTTAAATCATGGTCGTTTCTCGCCGAGGCCATGAGCCTTAAAATTGGAAATCTCCCAACCAGCCGTCACGACATTTGTTAAACTAATTATGTGAGAAAAGATGCCAAGATGCCCTTTAAAGCGGCGATGATTGATGTTTTATAATAATGTGTCAAATATGACGTGAAAATAGTGTAATGTGAAAAAGGACGCTTGTGGTGCAAAGAGAACTGTCACTGCAGCTCCCTGCGGTTTTGCAGTGAGTTTCACCTCATTGTTTAGCTGTCCGACCCGGAGCCTTACTGTTTGGTTCACTCTCACAGCTCTCATAGCGTCCCTTTCTGCAGCAGTCGGCAGCTTTTATCAAAGGAAAAGCACACAAACCCACTGTGCAGCACTAAAACAGCACAGAGACAAAGTTTGCGACTAGCTGGTTAACATAATTGGGTGTTAAGTACTGCCAGGAAGCAAATTCGCATTTCTTAGGGGAGTGAAGTTATGACCTGCCTTAAGTGGGGTTTATACCTCTGCATCAAATTGACGCTGTACCTTTTTACCCTATGCTGTAGCCTGACGTGCACCTCCCAAGAAATTTAACTATACGTCGTGGCAGCGCAGACTTCCTGTCCATTTTTGTAAGCTGAAATGATTTCCCTCAGTGGAAACAAAGCTTTTATTTACTTTAATCTCACAGATAAGAAACAATAAATTGTGAAGACAACACAGCCTCCACAAATATAACATTTTAAGTCTTGTGTGTGATTTATCCTGGCTTCATATGAGCAGAGGAAATTACTGCTCGTCGCTAGGCTCATTTATACAACATAAAATGCAAGGCTTGTGCTAATAACGTTAGGATGATGTATTTGTTTGGAAAATGTTTTAAGTGTAAGACAGTTGTTTTGTCGGTGAACCTTGTGAGTTATAATGGAGCCAAACTTTGTATCAAATGTTGCTGTTGTCCCTGGCTTCATATGAGTAGAAGAAAAGTCTGCTAGCCGCTAAGCTAATTTATACAATGTAAAATGCCATAGGCTTGTGCTAAAAACAATAGCGTGTTGTATTTGTTGGGAAAATGACTCTATTAAGCCATGTTTAATGTTTTTTGAATCAACTAACCTTTTCAGCACTTCACAGAAACCTTCACCACTGACTAGTGTATTGGAGGTGTTACTGCAGAGTGACACACTGCCACACAAGTATAAATGCTCACAACGGTGTAGGAGATGTGTGTAGGCTATGGCGTAGGGTCCGCCGCACAAGTATAAATCCTGCTTTACTCTCCCTCTGACTGGCTAGTACTCCTTACATACATAAAGTGTGTATTTGTGTGTGTGTGTGTGTATGGTCATGTATGAGACCATTATCCTCCTTGTCACTGATGTGGGTTGAAAGTTCAGCTTGAATGCAGTGTGAGAACGCCCCAAGCTGTTCTCTGGGGGATTTTACAACCGTCAGGGGTCACAGCTCTGTCTAATGCTCGTGACACATTAGCAGGTAATTACAGACCACATACTCTGCAGCTGTATGAAACATGCCTGTGCATGCAGACACAAACACACAATTACAAGTGCATTTATCATAGTGGCCATGTGTCATTGGACTGGAGAAGTATTTTTTTTGTGTACATTCAGATCCACAAATACAAAAATACACTGTATGTGTTCAAAGCATGTCCACAAGCACTATTAATGCTACACTTCAATCATAGCTGCAGTGTTGTAAAAGCAACATCATGTTATCAGGGTGAGTTATGATTTATCCTCTCACTTCGTCCCTGCTCAGACACATGGGGTCTGGATCAACACACTGCGCGGCCACGACGCAGACAAATGTGAGTCAGAGGAGTCATAGGAAGTCATCACCTCAATCTGGCAACAACAGAATCAGAGAACTCATTGTGCGTCTCCTTCCCATGGAGGAAACAACTGTCAGTGCTTATTCACTGTATTTTCACCTCATCTATCAACACGTGCCACAGGGCAGTAACAAATGAGCGTAGGGTGACTAACAATGGCACAGAGAGCAGATCCACATCTGCACCGCTTCCTACCTGAACTTTAGTAGAAGAATGAAAGACAGCACTGATGAACTGATGACACAATGCATGCTGGGATTGGCACAAACACCCTCTGTGACCCTGGACAGGATATGCAGGTGTAAAAAAAAATTGGATGGATGGGAACTAAACAATAAATTCAAACTGGATTCGTGCCATTCATTATTCTACATTGTACGCTGAAGCTGTTGAAACTACCCTGGTGCCATAATCATATAGTCTCCCCTGTGAGTCACAGCACCCTCACACTAAACTACTTTCAAAGTCGTCAGATTGCAGTGCCGATCTCATTACACGACTGTCTGTCTTATAATGAGGTACATTGAAGTTGTTGTGGTTTGCACATTACATGAGTAATCAGCGACAGGGGGTCACATATTAGACTTTTCACTGGTAAGAGCCCCCGACAAGTCTGTCTGGTCTCCAAACTACATTTAGTCATCAAAATACAAGCCTGAAGTGATGAGGAAAAAGATTCAGGACCATGTGTGGGACAAGAAAACTAGCAATCCAAGCTGTTTATGTGCTGATTTGCAGCAAAAAAAGAAAAGGAAAAGAACATGAACAGAGAACATTTGGGGAGACACAAGCAGTAAGGACTGTCTGTTCAGCTTGTTGATATTTTCCTCGCCCTTTATCTTGCACTCTTAGGCCCTGATCACACAGAAAGCGTTTTAGCAGCTGGAGGCGGCTTTTTGTAATTGCTTTTAATGAGAATGAAGCTTTTTGCCCTGCGTTGCAACGTGCCTCCCGTTTCTTCGCTCTCGAGGCGCCTGGCATTTTTGCTCTGAACTTCTAGAGTTGAAAAAACTTCAACTCATAGCGGATATTTGCTCCACGTCATCTCCTGTTTCATCATCTTTTTTCCCCACTGTCCAATCAGATGATTTGAGAGTAACGAAGACAAGTTTACAGTTGTTAAAAAGTGGAGGAAATATGTCTGGAAACAGCCATCATCGACGAGAAGCTCCTGGACCAAGTGGTGGTACTCCCCTTGTTCCAGCCTCATTTTTAAGATCTCATGTGCCCACACAGATCTTTCCCTGTACCCAACAGAGTATTTGGCTTTAGGTTGTTGCTGCTCTTATTTCCAGTCAAGACCAATTTCACACTACAGGATTCAGACTCACAGCCAGCTCCAGATATTTAACCTGCTAGATATCTCTAGGGGGTTTGCGACGCATCAATGCATCACTCAGATCGTCGTTCACAGGAGCAAGCGCTGATTTGCCTCTGATCTTTGGCTTTTGTCTGTTATCTCCAAAAACTGTGCGGAAAATCCGGGCTAAAATTGTGTCGAGTAACTCTGCATTATATAAAAATGTCAGATGGTGAAGATCTAAGACTTAAGAAGGAGGTTCAGGAGGGGAGGTCGACCATCATGGGCATTGATCAGAATGAAACTGAAACTTTCGTCTTGCACACAATGATTTATTTCCAAACTCGAATTCTAATTGAACATCGCTCTACATTGACGCAGAGGCCACGCCGTAGGTACGGCATCAATTTGATGCAGATTCGCTTTTTTATGCACCCTATTGAGCTCATGAAAAAAAATCTTAGACCTTTAACTTAAATCTGTGAAAAATGGGATAAGTATAAGTTGTAGATGTATTTAACATCCTTACTTGAGTTCAAAGCTACTAAATATGCCGTAGTTGTTCCTTTAAGTTGAATTACAAAAACATCTGCAGCAATTCAAGAGGTCTTAAAACAGGCTGCTGTTATCAACTGAAACACAACTTTAACTCAGAGACTCATTCCTCAGAGGCTGCTTTACCCATGAATATTTTAACAGTATTGTAATTCCTGTACTTTATATGTGACTGCTCTGTGTAACTGACTTGCCTTGTGGTTATCTTGTATGTAATGTGTTCTCAGGTCTGTCTGTAACTGCTGATTACATCACCTTATACATGACAAACAGAGGGTGTCTGATTTTTCCTTGACATTTCCTATATCAATAAACAGTCAATAAGTCAGCAGATCTTTTGTCTCTGTCACTGAAGTTAACATGAAGCGTCACACTGAGCTTGTCTTTCATCCAGCCACAAAATGTGTCACACAAGAGGGAGAGAGAGAAAAAAAAAAATCAGCTCGGAGCCTGCGGTGTAAATCCGCCCTGACAGGACTGCTGAGATAGCTCTGCTGAGATAGCTCTGCGTCCACGGCAACGCTCAGAGAACTGCCTGCCTCGCCGTCCACACGGCAACAAAGCTCACACAGCAGGCCTCGACCAATCAGGACGCTCCAAAGGTGACAGGCCCGGGCCAGGTCTTCCTTTGCTCTCTGTCGCTATGGCTGCTGTGGTTTTTTGTTTTCCTGAGAGGAAAACCTGGAGATAGAGGCAGAGAAGAGTGACAGAGAGATGGAGGGAGAGAAAAACATTCCTGTCATTCAGAGAAGCCCAGTAACGCCTGTATAGGGTAAATATTCACTATGATGCACCCACACTTTACGTGTGCAGTTAAATCTGACTCACAGCAGGCTCTGTGGTGGCTTGCATGAAGGTGAAAGTTACATCTGACACATGGATAAATGTGTCATTTTATGTGGGTGGCACATTTCTATTGAGTTTGCACGTTTCTCCTTTTTCGTGTTCTCATGAATCTTACATATTTGTCTGCCTGTCTGCATTTGTCTAGACATCATGACAACATGTAGATATTGTGGTATGATTGGTAACAATTAGTCTGTCAATGTGTTGACACACGCTCATAATCTGAGTAAAGAGCGACCTGCGAAGAGTCTGTCCTGCTTGCATAGATACACATTACAGGCTGCAAACTTGCCAGAGTTGCCAGCCGTCTCCACTTTATGCCTGCAGCGACTGCGAAGTAATTAACTCATACTAATTTTATGGTTTGTAATGGAGACAGTCAGATCTGCATTTTAAACAGGCTCATATCATTTATTTGGGAGGACATTCAAATTAAAACTATGAGTCACTGTATTTTAAGTACTTTGTTTCTGTCTTTTAATTTTCTTTAGGGACTGTTTGGTATTTATCAGATGGTGGGCTAGCTTGACCCTCCCAGGAGCTACAGATATTTTTCCTTGAGTCTTCCTTAGGGTGGGCGATATGGCCCTAAACTAATATCACGATATTTCAGGGTATTTTTTGCGATAATAATATTGTTGATACTTAATTATTAAATGATATATTTTGGGCAGGGCAACACAATGGTTTGAGTTGAAGGTGTGAGAAAGAATAGTCTCAGTAACATTGTTAACACTGTGCTCCATTACAGAGAAATACAAAACCGTACTAATGAACCTTCATTAATATAGGCCTATATTTTATCTACAAGTGCACGTCACACACCGAGCGAGCCGCCTGTTAATGACGCTGTGGGCTAATGGGCATGTAGCTACTTCCATGTTTCAGTTGATACGTCATGTTTGTAGTCGACCAATGAAGATGAGTTTACATATCACCTTGGGTTCGTCCTTCACCTTCTCAAAATGATCCCACACTTTGGATTTCCTGCCCGACATGTTATTAACTAGCCTGTGGAATAACCGCAGGTACCAGCCCTGGAAATTAACCTGACTCCTGTCTGACTGCTTCCTGTGTCTGTCCTTTCAAATTTTTTCTCCACCTGGACCTTTATACTGTGTAGTTTTTTTGTCGAGCCACAAACGTCACGTAGGTTTACATTACCAAAGGTTTACGACAAATCACTTGACTACACCGACTCCTGTGTGCGCATGGCGAGAGAGGAGAGGGAGAGACGCTGTGCTGCTGCCAGAGGAGCCGCTGACTGAGTTTCCTCTGAGCGGTAAGTCACTAAAGTCCGGGGCTGTTCATGAAACATTCAGGACGCCACAGTTAATTCCACACTACTGAAGCTGCTCCTCTTTTTGGAACCGCCGCGGAGTCAGTAATAATTTCGCTTTCAGCCATGCTTCTTATTGCCGTGGGTAACAGTATGACATTAATATGTCAAGAAGTCGAAACATCGCGAGTATCACAATATGAATTTATCATATGTTATTAAAAATAATACCAGTATTATCATGAACAAGATGATATGGCACACCCCTGGTCTGTGGGAAAATGCATGAACCTCTCTCCACCATAAAAATACACCGTAAAATAACATTTAAAAAAATCACACCAGATGTAGGTATGCAAAACATGAGACAAGCAAATACAGAGGAAGTGCAAGTTGAAATTTGTAAAAAAAAATCTAATGATAATTTCTGTTTTTATAGTTCCTGGCTGTGATAAATGTTGTAATTTGGGCGGTTTTCAAACCCACAGTTGGGTTTTGGGATTCAGATGGTGTTTAAAATAAATAAAAATACAGCCATTTAAAGCTGCATGTCCTTCCCCTGAGCCAAAAAAGTCCTATATACATATTGACATGCCTTCCCCATTTTGCACCACCCCCTTCCCGCTCATAAATAACAAACAGTCCCTTACAGACTCCCTAATGCACCACTTTAGTGCATATAGAGGCATATTTCAAGTTTAAACAGTGCAGTGCTTGGTGCACTTACATAATGAATTTTCAGCAAGAGGCTCTGAAGTAGATCTTGGACAAGAGCCTAACAATGACTGAATCCCAATAATGCTTACACAGTAACAGAAGGCAGTAGATTTCCTAAATGCGGAGCTTATTGTGTGTTTGTGGTGCACATATAAAAGAAATTGGACCAACCAAAACTCTGCAGTCTGATGCATTCAGCATACGCTTTAAAACATCCACTCATGCTGTTTTTGAGAGCCTGCTCTCTGTTTAGATTTCAGACTAATTGTTCACCAAGTAGTTCTCCTCGATGTGTAGAGGTAGATAAGATCTGCGAGCAGTGAAATATCTTTGAAAAGAGACAGCCAGTCACAATGGATTTATTGTGTGTGTATCCTGAGGTGACCTCTATTCTCTCTCTCAGTGTGTGTATTATTGCTGGAGCCTGTTGGAGTCCATCTGGGTGCTTGGATTTGGTCGCTTCGATCCATGCCAAGAACAATACTCCTTCCTCCATGTGGCCTGGCTATTCTGCTGGCATCGCTTCACTACTTCACTCTCACATAGAGTCTTGGCACCACACCCCGACCAATTAAGAGAGACTGTCAAAAAATACAAAGCCACTTTAGGGTGATAACCTTTAGTTCAGATAATTAAAGTTTCTGCTTATTCCTTTGTTTGGTTCAGCCGGATCCGTGGAGAGAGCTGGTGTTAATGAAACCATTTAGATGAGTTAATTGTGAAACAGAAGTTTAGAAAAATGACTCAAATTCTCACCTCCTTCCTTCCAAAAATGACTTGTTGACTCATCTTGATTTGTGAATCGATCTGACATAACGCAAAGTGAGAGAATACATTTTCCCGCCACAACTGAGTTACGAAAGGTGTCAAGACTGAAACGAGCCAGGAGTGTGACACTGAAATTACAGGTCAGGCGGAGGACGAGTGAAAGCATCAAAGGCTTCAGTACGGGCCTCAACCTTAACCAAAGTTTTTTTAGTTGCCGAACTAATTAGGTTGATAGAGTGGTGCAGGAATGAGCCCTGAAACTCGGAAACGAATCAGCATTTTAGCACTCCTGGTTCCCTCGTCTTGAAGTCAGTGGGTTTTTGGTTAGATGCCTAAAATAAGGTCTGTGGTTAGCACAAGGTTAAGAGACTTTCACATTTTGGTCTACTAGATATAATTCCTCAGTAAATACCCCATAAATTTGGTCTCAAAAAAGGTTGTCGCTAACAAGTGGCTAAATGAGACCACAGAACGTCATCACAGTGAACCTAGCTTCAGAGCCTTGTTGTGGTGCCAACATTGAAGTCATGTGACCGTGGTGAAGTTTGTTTATGGCCTAATGTTGATTGCATTGAAGCTCCAAAAATGCAAAAGTGCTGTTTTTCTATACAGTTTTCTACTCCAGGTTCACTAGAATCATTACAATTCCACATTTAGATACATGCTGACGTCAGGAAAACATGTAAAATTGGACGCTGTTGTTGTAAATTCCTGATTTGGGATCTTATTCCTGCTGGAACATGTCCAGTTGTGTTTAGAAGCTTTTATTGGTGATTGTTCATGTTAAAAAGTGCAGTTATACTACGTTACAGTCGTTCCCCTGGCTGCAATAGCTTACCGGAGAAAAAGTAGTTCTGAAGATATAAGGGGGACATGTAACCCAATGGGTTTAAGCTACAAAAAAGTATGCATGTCTTTTGTTCGACTAATGCAATCATTTTAAAACATCCCCGCATTACGTCAGACCTTGCTATCAATTGGGACTATTTTCTGGCCAGTATCACTCCGCCGTGCAAGACAGCAGTATATACCTACTACTACAGCGCGAACACTGGCTCAGGCTCACGACGCACCCTCGTCAGCTGCTGTAGGTAAACAGCGGAATACCAAAATGGTGCGGACTTGTGATTTCCCCAGCTGTGGGAATAAAAACATCGCCGGCTCCCAATTCCATCGGTTTCCTGTTACAGATGTAACCCGTAGGCAACTTTCACCGTCACATCAGATCCACAGAAGTGGTGCTCACTTGTGAAGATTATGTTGCTCAACAAAACGTGTAAGTATCATAAACATTTTTGCCACATCACATGATGTCATTACACTTTTTGGCTCATATGAAAATTGGCTTCAAAGCCCTGCGCACTTCCTGGGGGGCCTGGTATCAGTGAGTAGATGCACTCCTCCTTCGTCACAGTGATATGGTCTGTGGATTGTCTTAAATAAGTGGGCCAGGATTTCTGGAACGAGACATTCCTGTTGAGTTTTTCAAATGTATTTTTTTGGCTCTTTGAGCACCACAAGCTGAGTGCCATCTAGTTCCATCTATATCAACTACATTTGAGAAAAGACAGACATCTCTATGGCTGATATCGCCAACACTCTGCAACTCACACCAAAACAATCTAAACTGACAACAGCACTACAGGTAACAGGAAAATTATGAATTTTTGATTTTGGGGTGAACTATCTCTTTGAATTGATAAATTAGTTTTGGGGGTTACAAAAATTACAAAGCTGCTCTTGGATGCCATTTATTAGATTTGGGGTGGTTCAGGTTATGTTTTCCAATCTCACCTGTTAGTCATCCTACAAGCCTTTAGGGTGAGAAAGCAGTCTGATTGTACATTTTTTTCTCATCATACTAATAAGACAAACAGTCCCATACTGCAAAACAAGAACAATGATGCTGATTGAAGTCTGCTATCATCAGCTGGTGAGGACTGGCTACTTCCTTGAGACATGCAGCTGTAACTTTCGCCTTTTACATCTATTAAGTACAGCCTTCTGTAGGCCGATTACAAAGTAACGCTGAACAGTGCAGATCAAATATATGTATCAAGATTATGTTGCTGCACTGCCTATTTGTCACCTACAATGTTTTTAAAAACAAAATGTAGTGTCGTGTTAAGCTGTGAACAGGATGTGGACGCCATACTGTTTCCTGCAGAGTGAAAACAGACGCTAAAAAATAAAATAAAATAAAATGGGAAAATTAGGCGGCGCCGATCAAATATAAAATAAGATTCGGTTACTGAGTTGCCTCAAATGTATTCAGAAACATGTTTTAGTGACTGTTCAACTGTAAGAGATTGAGATTGTTTCTTGCCAGCTGCCCGCCACTGTTTCAAATGGACGTGTTCACATAAGTCACCCAGCAGTTGGAGCGTTTATTGGTCTGGTGCGGCGCTGTGCTCTCTGGTCATTGCAGGTTTTCTCCCTCTTGAACAAAAGTGTCTTTTTTCTCTGTTTTCTCTGGTTCTGTGGCACAAATTTCAAAAGTATCTGTGTCTTTCTACTGCATAGGCATCCTTGTCCTCAAAATACTTCTTTAATGAAAACCTCCTAAGGTGGAGCTCTTCTAATCACATGTCACTGCTGAGATGTAAACATTTCACTTGTAACGTGCGGCGCACCATGTGCAGCCAAACTCGGCTCGTGATAGGCATCTCCCCTGCACGGTCTAAGTTCAGACAGCATGGGTGATGTGTGAAATGCGATGTGCCAAACTGTGTCAGCTGTCCTCCCCTGAACCACAGCAAGGACGATACTCGACGTGGAAGCACTCTGGATAGCTTCAGAACAGCGGACATTTAGATCATTTCATTTCACTTATAATGTTTATTATAAATGCTTATGCCTTGTAAAATAACATCGATCACTGAGATTAAAAGTTGCCCTTGTCTCAACAAGCTTACGTCAGACTGATTCAGTTGTTTCTGTGGTACCATCCATGTTAATACAATATTATCTTTGGCCTCTGGTGTCTTAACATCAGTCGAGTTAATATAAACCCAATAAACATAATCTGGCTTCTTCTGTGGGCTAAAACGCTTTCTGGAGACACGTGCTCATCAGTAAATCTTTGTTGACTGTATTAGTTCTTCCAAAAATACTCTCCGCAGATTAGAATATAATTCTTGCTGATCTTTGACATGTAGAGTTATGGCACATTTGGCAAGTCAAGTGCTCCACTGGACTGTAAATTTAGCTCATGTCCCTCAGCTGGCAAATCATCCCTTCACTCAGCTGAGACGGACTAACAAAACATCACAGCACAGCGCTCTCCGAGTTTTTCCCACGACCGTCTGTCCTCGACAGTTGGCCCTGGCAGTTAGTGAGACAGGTGCACATCCTTCACTATGCTGTGCATTTCGGTGTTGGTGCTGCTCGTCCACAGTGACCTTGACTCGTAAGTGAGCGGCGAGGACCTGTCTGTTTGCATTACAGGCGGTGACATTAAATTGACTTATGTGTACATTGTGAAATTACAGTACTCAACGTGAGCCTATACTTACACTAGTCTATTTGGACAGAGTCTGCATGTGGAGGCGTTCACTCACTGTCATTGTGTGTTTTGTCTGGATCTTCAGTTTTGCTCTGAGGGATTAGATAAAACAAGCATTATTAAGTCTGTTACTGTATCTACAATGACTAGATAAATATGGAATACGAAAATGTAAAACACTGATCTGCACATGTTTTGCTTTAAGAATATTCATACCACCAGCAATGTGAATTTTTGACAGTTGCAACACTTGTTAAATAAAAGATTTTGATGCAAATACATTTGGTGGTAGGGATGTGAATTTGCAACTACTAGGATCCTATTAACCCAGAGAAGTGTCTGGCAGTCTGCCTGAGGTAAATTGTTTTATAATCTCAGCTACTGTAAGCTATTCTAATCAAAATGCTTTGAGTAAACAGTTATGCAGTGTTTTATTAAGGGCTTTAATTGTAAAAGGTGAGGATGGGAGGAGTGGATCTGGTGTGGGATCAGGGCCCCAACAACACAGCTCAGCCTTGCTTCCAAATTTTCCAAGTGGACTCCTGCAGTTTGCAGCAAAAAGATTTCCTGCCACCCAAAAAGTATTTTCCTCATAGACCATCATTATAAAAAAGAAAAAGCTGTTGTCAGAACACCTCGAACTTCAAACAAGGTCAATTTTGATTGTTTCTCTATCATGATGTTTTGCTCCATGAAGGTTTTATATTTGTAAAATTCTCCTCAAGCCCAGAAAAACTAAACATTTGTGGCGCCATCAAATGTAAAATCTATGAGCTGAGCGGGAACTTGTGGGCTGGGTAATGCAGGATTTATACTTCTGCGTCTTATACTTCTGAGCCTGCGCCGTAACCTACACCTCCCTTTTGTGCTAACAATGTCAGCATGTTGTATTTGTTTAGAAAATGTGTTTAGTACGAGACAGTTGTTTTGTCGGTGAACCTTGTGAGCTGTAATGGAGCCGGATGGAATTTTGAAACGTTACCTTTTTTTAATTGTTGCTGTTGTCCCTGGTTTTATATGATAAAAGGAAAAGTCTGCTGCTGTGTTTGAAACTATTAAGCAGCAACTTTACAGCTCTTCACAGAAACCCCGATGCAGATTAATGTTTTGGAGGTGTAACTGCAAAGTGACTAAATGGACAGCACTTGTGCCAACACTCACCGAGTTAATAAAGCACTGGACTTAAAGAAAAAGCTGATTGTATTTCACTTTATTTCCTTAATAATTAACCGGTTAGTTATTGGTTGATGGTGTTTTGCTATCAAAGCAAAATTAATTGTAACTGACGTCCCTAGTAAGAGGACATTGTATACACACACTGGAAGTAGTCCAACTTGGCACCAGAGGGCCAACTAGACCAGAGGGCAAATATTGTAACAACACAAATAAAAGAAGTACTACGAGCCAAAAGGAGCAAACACCAAAGCCTCTATTGTCCCACCAAAACAAACTTTATATAAAACCACAAACTCTTAAACACATCTTGGCCTCGGCAGTGCACACTCTGTTGAAGACGGTAAAACTCCTCCACTGTGAAGGAATGAAGCTGCAGCACCATCCCGTCAACCAACCCTCTGCCCAACCTGCCCTCCAACTGAAAGTTTTGACCTTGCTGTTCAAATTGCTGACTTTTCGACCTCCTGCTGAAGTTCGCCTTGACCCCTGCACAAGTGCACAATGCCCCTGGCTTGGGCCGGATCGCATGCCGTGAATACCTGGAGCGTTGGTTTACTTATGGGGAAAGGCGTGCCAGCAGCGCGCACATGAGGAAAGCAGCAGCTGCTGTGTAAAGCTTCTTGTTATGAGCCTGTGATACTTTCACATACCGAACTATCAGTGAGTATGGATATGAGAAGTGGCACGCTCGGGGGAGTGACACAGATATGGGTGTAACTGATGTGTGAATGTGTTTTGTGTGTGTGCAAGTTTGTGTGTTTATGATACGCAAACCATAGCAATGTGCAGTGCATATAGATGCATGGGATTCCTTGTGAGATATGTACTGCGTGTGCACAAGGGGCATGTTAGTTCATGTATTTCACTTATAGCTATTGAAACATTGCTGACACTCTCAAGTCCACTGGCTGTCAAGTGTTTAGAGGTTATCATACACATGCCACTGCGCCAGCAAGAGTGCGATTGTGTTATAAGTGTGTGTCTGTACATGTTTGTACAACGCACCCTCCTCCACATGCTCAGGCAAATTAAGATAAGGTCGGGGGCGGGGTCTTAGTAACATTAGTTGGAAAACGCTGATGGAGATACATGTCTTAATGAGGGAGGCAGCACAGGCGGATAGTAGCAGCGATAGCAGCAGCAGTACGTGGTCCTCTCGGCCACTTCAGCCCCGCGTCTGAAAGGAAGCCTGTGAGAAAACAATAAGGGATGCTTCCTTGCCACACAGACCATTATAATGCGGGCTGTGATAAGAGCGATAACAACCTCCCTGCCATGCTGTGCTATTCTGGGAGGAGTGGGCTCTGGAAAAACAGGATATCCCCCTTTGTTTAGGTTGGTGTTAGTGGTTGTGCGTGCGTGCAAGCTTTCTTAGTGATAGTGATGGGCTGTGTCACATTTCTTACTGCACATTTTTTTTTACCCTGTCTTGTGTGCAGATTGGGATGTGGGTCAGAGGGTTATAGGGGTCAAGCGTGGGGTTACAGCTGGTGCTCTGGATGTCTACTCAGGGATACAGAGAAAGTCCCCTCCTGACAATCTCATAATAGTTATGGAACAGCAGTATTCCAGGTTCATAAGTAAATCTTAACTTATATAGACACTTCCTGGGGCATCGAGTAGCTCAGTGGGTAGAGCTGGCATCCCATGTACAAAGGCAATGTCCTTGCCACAGCAGCCACAGGCTCAATTCCAGCCCATGACCCTTTGCTGCATGTTGTTCCCGCTCCCTCCCCTGTCACGCTTAATCTGTCCTCTCCAATAAAGACATAAAAAAAGCCAAAAAACTAATCTTGGGCAGTGACTTGCGGCGGTCTTTTGATGCCGGCATGATACACAGTCAGTTGCTGTTTTAGTTTAACGGCGCTTGGTGGTGTCAGAAGGACCCTCATAGCAGTAGTAGTGATTTCACAAAATCTCGGCCCCCCTAAAAATGTGATTGTGAACCATGAGTGTTGTGGGTTGTGCTGAAACCCCAGACTGCTGGATGTGGTTCCCTTAGCTGCAGGCTAACCTGTCAAATTTCAACTTTGATTAGTGGAATATGGAATTGTTCTTGGTAGGACCCCCTGGATGAGCTCTTCTTGCACCCAGTTCAGATGAAAGATTCATGATAAGATGAGCTGAAACTTGCAACTATTTGCAATGCACCGTTCTGCAACGTTCTAAAAACCTGCCGGTTCACACCAATGCAACTGGATGAGATGGTGTATCATCTCTATGCAACAACTGTCTGTACCTCCACTCTGTTTGCAGCCTTTCGGAGCACCTGCAGCAGCAAGTGAACATTCCCTTGACTTGACCAGCGTACTTCACTTCAAGCTGATTGGCTGTAGAAACAGGTGACCAGCCTTTTCGTTCTAAAACCAGCTGCCGGTGATTTGACCAGCTGAGTTGCAGGTGACACCATCAGTCAGTTTGAGTCGAGCTCAGACCAGCCAGTTCACACAACTGCAACTTGCACAGTTTTGTCTCATCGCGAATCTTTGGGGTTTAGCACTGTTATAAGGTTGAAAGGTTCTCGATAAAATCCCCAGAGAGGGCTCTGGGTGGAATCATTAAACCATTGAAGGGTTGTCTGCAGAACCTCTCATGGGGATTAGGGGTTGAACACTTCACAGGTGGTTCTAGGTATAACCCTTGGGGAAAGGGTTCAAGGTGTGACCTTTCTAAAACATCCTACCAGGAACCAAAAAAAAGTTCTCCTCTGGGGACAAGCTGAAGAAGTGTAGTACCTTTTTAAGACTAAAGGTAAGTATTACAAAAAAAACAACTCACAAAATACCACAATCAGTGGGGTATATATGATATTTGTTAATGCTAAAACACAAATACAATTCAAAAATTAAGTTTGATTTGCTGAATTCAGTGAAAACTGAACTGACTGCTGCATTAAAATTTGGGACTCTGATGTTTTGGACAACTTCAGAGGTGCAGTTTATGATTTTGGCTGTTTTGTCACTCCAGTGTTAGTTTCCAGGGAATTCTCACATCTGGTCACATTAATTTTTCTTAACCTGTGATTTCCTGGCCAGTTTGTAAGAATATCCCCTGGTTGGTTGCCCTGCCTGCTGCTAGCACTGGTACCAACATCTGCGTTTGTGCTCAGCAGCATCGTACAGAGCCAGGTTTGCAGTTAAAAGAAATAGTTTGACATTTTTTGGGATATGCTTATTTGCTTTGTTGCTGAGTGTTAAATGAGAAGAACTATGCTACTCTTATGTGTGTTATGTATAGAGCTGGAGTGGATCATCTTATTTTTGCATTTAAGTGTGTGTTAAAACAATTTGCCTACCTACACATCTACAGCTCAGCTATTAAAGGGACGCATCATCTGCGTCACTCTGAAGTTACACCTTCAAAACACTAGTCCGTGGCTGAGGTTTCTGTGAAGTGCTGTAAAGTTTAGATGATTCAAAACACACACACACAATAAACATGGCTTAATAGAGACAATTTCAAACACAGGTACACAAATCAGCTTCACTATAACTCGCAGCATTCACAGACAAACACTCGTCTTTATCTGAACACATTTTCCCTACAAATACAACATGCTAATGTTATTAGCACAAGCCTATGGCATTTTAAATTGTAGAAATTAGCCTCGTGGCTAGCAGACTTTTCCTCTTCTCATGAAGCCAGGGACAACTGCAACATTCGACAAAGGTAACAGTACAAAATTTGGTGCCATTACAACTCACAAGGTTCACAGACAAAACAACTGTTTTATACTAAACATGTTTTGCAAACAAATTTAACAAGCTAATGTTATTAGCACAAGCCTATGGCATTTTACATTATATAAAGTAGCCTAGCGATGAGCTGAGATTTCCTCTGATTCAGTGCAGAAGTATAAATCCCTTTTTGGATGATACCGCACCAGTTGTGTGAGAGTTTGTAACCAGATTTTCTTCTTCCTTTCTTTTGAATTCTTGGTTTCAGGCATGTGAGAAAAACAGTCACACATGATGAGTAATTGAAATGCAAATAGTCATTAAGCAGGTGAAGTTCCTTGACATGTTACACCTCATATGTCTAATCTGTTAACAAACATAAAAAATGTAAATGTATCTCATCTGTAAATGTAGTTGTGTGGAGTCGACCTTCTCATCTCTCAGTAAGAAAGCCATTAAGTGCCTGAGCTGTTCCTTTAAGTACAAATTGGGTGCAGACGTATTTAATTTAATGAGACATTCTCTCATGTGGTAGTTTCCTAAATTGCTTGCTGATTGTCAGTTGCTTCATGTAGTGGTGCTGATGACACATTATTACATGTAATTAAACACCTGTGTGTCCCCTAAAAGTAAATTATGTTGACTTCAACAACAAAATGAGTTTTGTCCTAGTTCTTCAAGCTCAAAATCCTCAACACACTTTTCTCATAATGCAGACAAACCAAACAGTCGTGGCACCACAATTTTCTCTGACATTATCAGAAATCACATCAGTTATTCAGTTTCAGCCCATTTTGAGGTTTCTATAATGTGTTATTATGTGTTTTTATCATCACGGCATATTTCTTCCCTTCTCTTTGCGCCTCCTCCCTCCTCCTTTGTCTCCCTCTGTGCGAGCGTGGAGTTATCTGTCACGGAGGGGGAGGGATGCTCCACCACCCCGCCCTGCGCTAATCCATCCCTCTCTCCTTAACACACACTGGCAGCATTGAAAGGATTTGTTTTTCTACGTTCCCTCCATCTCGCTCCCTCAATCTCTGAGCTCAGGTTACAGCGACTCTGTGTTTTCCTGTCAGCTTAGTAAAAAAAGACAAATTCCCAGCTGAGACTTTGGCCCGGACAGGGAGACACAGCTGGTGCCCCCAAACCCCAACTGTTCCTCAGCTGACACTGAAATTATAGCCTGCCACAGCCTTTTTATTTGAGCTGCAGCATCAAAGTTTAATGCTTTTTAAATGTGAATCATGAGCACAGTCTGGTGACAGTCTTAAAAGTAAGTTGTTTATACATTTAGCACTGTAGCTTTGCAGAATTTAATAGCTGCTCCCACCTTATCCTCATATTTTTCACTGCATAGATAGAGCAGATCTTGTTATCTAAACAAAACCCAGTCCTCTATGTGCTTAATATCTGCAGTTTTATATAGTTATACTGTAAATACTTCAAGGAAGCAGAGCACCAGGACAATCAGATGATGATACATAATGGCTTCAGCCTGGTCACAAGCACTTAAAGCTGATATACATCCAGGAAAATGACGTGTCCTTTGATGAACTGCCGGCCTCTCTAAGGGCTTTCTCGCCCGCTGCTGGGATAGACTCATGGCCGCAGCACTTAAAGCGAAATTAAGCAATTTTTCAGCCTGGGTGTAATTTTGGTATTTTTGTCCATTATGACTTACTTCATGATAAAATTTTCTCACCAGCTCTGTTGTGGAGAAAAGCAGACTCTCACAAGCACAGTGTCCATCGAGGAAAAGAGCACAAGCCTCCAAAAGCTTTCCAAGGTAACAAAAATAGTCTTGAACCAAATTATACACATTGGATATGTTCTTAAAGCCTCTGCACATATCCAAAAGGTATGTGCATAAATGCTCCAACCAAGGTGCTTGTGAAATGGTAGGAAAGTGTCTGGAGCCCCTCTTGGCTGCGTCTGACAGTTTCTGTAACTAAACAGTACACTTACTTCTCACAGCGATTAACCAGGTGGAGGTGAGAACTATGACTGCATGAATACTTCAGGTGAGCCTGCACTGCCTGAACCCGGACGTCTTCTTGATATGTTATACAGTTTTTCACACTAACTACAGGGATTTTCATGATTTCTGTGTTTAGTGAAGACTCTCAGTCATCCAGGTCATGGTGATCTTAAGTGCTATATCGTAGGCAACTAGACTTGCTTGAGTTTCTTGAAGATGTTCAACTCACATCCAAGAGGCTTATTCACTTCTAATGGACTAGGGAGCCATACAGAAGTGGCATCTGTAACCGCCTGGAAACGTAAAGTCAGGCACTGGCTGTTACTTTTGTGCCTTTTTTGAGCCAGCGTTCAAGAGCGCAGCGACAGGTTGCATCTGAGGTTGCATCTGAGGTTGCTAATCAACCTGAACAAGCACTATATCATAGCCTGTTTACCTGAAATCCTGAGTGCAGAGCTGATCTTCTTCCAGGCGCTGTTTATAAGTACGTGGACATTTTGTCCGTGGGTAGCCCTGCACTCAAATGATCAACTTTTCTGTATTTATGTCTGAAAAACTGATATTTACGACTGTGATTGGTTGTTCCTCATCTCATGACATGTGGTGCACCCTGCTGCATTCAAAAAGCTGAACTCAGTTTGTCTTGGGGCGCAGCCGTCGCACCCTGAAAAATAGGCGCTCGGGAAGTAGTGCGTGCCCCGACTGTGTTGCTCTGCCATTTGAGCATGCCTGCTGCGCGTCTACATTGAAAACAATGAAGTCCAGTTGCCTACGATATAGCACTTAAGATTTCTGTGTTACTGTGTTAACTTTCATACTTAAAGACAAACGTGTGAAAGGTTTTCTTGAAAGCTGTTGGAGGCTCAAACTGCTAACGACAATCAATCACATGCACAAATAATTGTGTTTCTTTTTGCCAGTATTCTTAAAAAGGCAGTATTCCTACAAAGCTGTTAACATGGCTAATGAAAATAAATATTTCACTAATATTTCCATTTACACGCAGCTGTGCATGTAGCCATTTAGCGTGCCATAACATGTCGGTTATCAAGTTAAAATATGGAAAAGTGGAACATCTGGAGCTGCTTGTGCCAGGGCAACTCAGTCTCACTCTGAAGTAATAGAAATCCAGCGCTTTGACAGTGACTACTGGCGTCAGACACCGACAAAAAACCTGCCCTTTTATGTCGGCATGATATGCGGCTGACAGCATGAAGGGTAGCATCGATGGGACAAGAAGAAAACGAGTAGGGTGGGTGGGAGGGATGGTAGATGGGTCCAACAAACACTATCTTTCAGTGGGGAGAGCGGTGCTCGCGTCCTGTAAGATTTTATAAGCCAAACCCTGTTCTTTTTTCCTGAAACCTAACCACGTGTGTGTTGTTGAGGGAAAAAAACAACGGTGTTGTATCTTGAAAGAACAACAACCAACGCACACAGGGTACCTTGCACGTTGTATCTGGACGTGGAAGGTCCATGACCAAACATCGACATATGACGAGGTCGGAGTGAGAGTGTGTTGACCAGGACGTTTTCCATCGGTGACAGACTTGTTTGACTGTGTAAACACAGCCTCCTTCTTTTACTATTGCCGTCTTTAAAAGGCTAGCTTTGCGATATTCGTGCATATCCAAAAATCTATTTATATCCAAGTCTTTCATAATGTTTTAGGCCCTGTCTACACAAATACAGATATTTTTAAAAAATGTTTGCACCCCTCTCGATACAGAATGTCTCCATCCACACTAGAAGGCAAAGGTAGAATGGTGTACAGCCTACCTTTATCAAAACATCCACTGGAGATCATCACCACTGATTCCCCTTCGGCATAAGGACAAAGGAGGTCACTCAAAGACACAAGTAATCCTCTAGATGTACTAAAGTTTTCACCCCACTCCTTATAACCAACAAGCTCACTCTCTTGTCCCGCCCCCTGATCTGAAACTGTTGTTTGCTGGACTTTAAATCATAGATGCTGAGGTGAAGCACAGCAGATGCCTCCATTTGTCCGTGAAGTGGTGCAACATTAAGTGTAGTCATTAGACCAAGCAGTGCTAACACGGGATAAACAAACAGCTGTTATTTTTTCCGGTGCACAGTCATTACGCAAAGGGCATGTGGGAATTGAGAAGATGATGTCATTGTTTCTACAAAGTCACTAGAGTTTTGATAAAATCTGCATCTTAGAAAATGTCTTAAAAAAAAAGCTCTGTGTTAGTGACCTAATACTCTGTTTGCATGTGGACGAGAGGCCAAAACGTAGAAGAAAATATTTGTTTCCATGTGTAGACATGGCCTCAGAAGAGGCTGTGTGTCAGAAAACTGCAGTAAAACACCAGTTCAGTCAGGAACACTGTAGTCAGAATGTTATTTCCATTTGCAGTATTATATTTGGCGTTATGGCTCTGTTCTGGGGCCTCTCTGCCTTTCCTCAGGCCTACGCAGAAAGCCTCTTCCATGCACCTACGTGTAAAGCATAAGGCGGAAAGAGCACACCTCTCTGCCCTTCCATGTGCAAATGAGGAAAGCCAGAGGCAGAGAGAACAAACTTCCCTGCCCTTCCATGCGCCTCCATGGAGAGCAGCAGCAAAGACCCCCCGGAAACAGAACAGAGCAGCATCAATGCCAAACAGAAATGACATTAACAAGTCAGACACAGCATGAAAAGGAGGAGCTGGGGTGGAGTTGGGTTGCAAAAACAGGGAGTCCTGAATGAGATTCGGTTACGTAGAAATGAATCATGTGATCTATCAGCTGACTCCCTTCCATCAATCAGCTGCTCCATCAGCTGATTGGGCTGTTTGAGATCAGCTGATGTAGCTAGGATGTGAGCTGAGCTTGAAATCATGTCCAAATGCTATGCTCAGTTTGAGACACATATTCCAAATTCCCCTTAGACATGTTCAAAGAATGCTCCTAAAGCCTGAGTAATACCAGCACCTCCCACATGTCATAATCTGGAAATGCTAAATTTGGAAAAAGGCCTGGAATATCCAAATGCAATATGCTGTTTACATGATGCAAATCAAATTCAGAATAACAGTGAAATATTAGTGTGAATGTAAACACAGTCACAGTTTTTGATGTCAGTGTTTCCTAAATCCCTTTAACAGAGGTGGTGAATAAAAGGTTATTATGACCCATAGTCATAATGTCCCTTTAAAAACAATAAGCAGATTAGTGTATTCAACTTCCATTTCCCTAACCTCAAGACTGCGGCGGGCTCATAACAAGGACTGCAACTCTTAAGATGTCATGCCATGCTGTGTTATGATATTCTCCATGGACAGTGATGTCACCTCTCCCAGTGTTAGATAAGAGCCTGGAAAGTCCCCAGTGCGTGACTGTCCAAGCTCATTTAAGAAACTGGTTAAGCGAGAACGCTCTTATCTGTAAAAGTCCTCATGCTCCTGTTTGCTGTCATGTCTTTAATGCAAACAAACACACGCAGACATGTACAAACACACAATCACACCGCTTACTGCCTCTTAGCAACATAAATAACTACTGAAATTTGCTGATATATTACTTTTCACCGGCCCACCTCTTTCTAAACCGCTGTGTGTAAACAAAACTGAAACCTGAGTCACCAAACAGAGATGCTATAATGTCTCTCACGTCTGTGTGCTCTCAATGCAGACATGAGTGTGATTATTTGTAACCACAGCATGGGCAACACACAGCGTTCATCAGAAAAACCTCATCACCCACAACTTTCAACCAGACGAGGAAGGCTGTGGCATTTGCATTTGCAAATAATCCTTTAATGCACAAAGTCTGCGTGTGAGTATGGGAACAAAGAGGTGAAAAAAGGTGTGCTGGGTTAGTGAGAGTCGCTTGTCACACGATGTTAAAGAGGAAAAATGAAACTAAAGTCATGTCACACAGGAGAAATCGCCTGGTTTAATCTCTGAAGTTATAATGTTGTCTGAATCTACAGGCTACTGAATGCTTTGTTTCCCTAACAGTGTGTGTGTGTGTGTGTGTGTGTGTGTGTGTGTGTGTGTGTGTGTGTGTGTGTGTGTGTGTGTGTGTGTGTGTGTGTGTGTGTGTGCGCGCACCAGCAGCTGGATGTCATTACTCATGTTTGCGTGTGCTCTGCTCAGCTCCCCTTTTGGCCTTTTGTAAGTGTCTGTGGAGCCAAAGGCTGTTTCCCTGTGCACTGCTGAGCAACCAGAAGTTTAATGTTCTCCACACGAAATTAGCCCTCTGCCAAGATGGACAAGCTCCCCATCACTCAGTGTCGTGACAGTCGGTGCAATTTGTTTTTTGTTTTTTTAAATGAGGCCCGCTCACACTGGGGAAAGTTGGCTTTGGCACATTTGAGATCTGAAATGAAATCCTTCAAATCAGGAGCTGCATGTTGTCAGCTGTCAGAGAAGTCACAAAGAGGTTATTAAAAACAGACGTTTTGAGGAAGATGTTCAGTTTTTGACAACACTGTTTATGACCCTGGGAAACTCTTAACGGCCTCTCTGATTCACACTGGCAGCAGTGAGCCAGGCTGAGGGCAAAAGAGTTGGTACAGGTTAGCATCAAACCATGTGTTTGTAAGAGATTTAAAACGGAGGTTGGGTTTTGGCACAAAATGGTGAGGAAAGGATCATGTTCGGGCCTAAGAAACTTGATTTCGGTGGCACAATCATGACTGGAGAGGCCGTCAATGTCTCGGTCAAAAACAGCTGCTTTTTGTGGCACTATCCTGGCAGGAAATGCACTGGTGTCTCATTCGAAAAATGACCGCTTTTCATGGCACTATCGCTGCTGGAAAAACAGCGATCGGTTGCTAAAAAACACCCTTATTTGGTGACTTAAAAAAGCCACTGGAGACGCAGCAATGGCTCGCCAAAATATGCTTAAAAACAAAGACCCTACTGTAAAAAGAGGACTTGAACTGGCAGGAAATGCAACGATGTCTCAGTAAAAAAAAACAACTCGTTTTTGTGGCACTATTCCAGCAGAAACACAGAAATGTCTTTGTAAAAAACAACCACTTTTAATGGCACTATCCTGGCAGGAAACGCAGCGATGTCTAGATGAAAAAGCAACAACTTTTCATAGCACTATTCCAGCAGGAAACACAGCAATTTCTCACTAAAAAACAACTGTTTTTTTTGTGGCACTAAAAACACCCTCATTTGGTGGCTAAAAAAGCCACTGGAGACGCAGCAATGACTCGCTAAAATATGCTCAATAACAAAGAAAGGACTTAAACTGGTAGTGAAACTAAGTCCTGTGTGAGCTGATTTGTTATCTCTCTCTCTATTAAACAGATCAGCCTGTCTGTAGCAACACGTGCAATGCATGTTTATTACAACCATATCTGTAAATATCCCTCCAAATATCTAAAAACCACAACATTATCAACAGCAGTCAGTGTCTGACACGAGGTTTCCATGTCTGTCAGCCTGTGGGAAAGTGTCTGATGGGAACAGCAGGTCACACTCTAATAAGACATATGACAACAGACATGGTGTACAGACACTGAACCTCATAGATCCTATCACTCATAGACCATATCTATGAGAATGAGTCTGCTAGGGCTTTATGATCACAATAAAAAAAATAGGTGTGAAACTGAAGAGAGAAAGTTCTCTGAAGTCAGATCGTGTGAGAGTGTGTTGCTGAGACAGAGACATGTCCCAAACAAAGTTTAATTTTCTTCTGATTTGTCTTTCTGAAAAATGCCATCTCAGTGTCAGAGTGTTCAGAAGATATATGGCTTTTCAAAACTGGGTAACTTTGGTGACTATGGGGCGAAAGAACTGGTCATAATCTGTTCTCATTGACTTTTCCCAATGGAATGAACAGACTCAGGGCTGCCACTCGTCTCCTATAAAGACGGAGCAATGGTGAAAACCATGTGACACGGATACAGGAACTGAATCTAAAGAGGGCTGTCTTGGTTTATCAGTGGTTTCTGGTTATGACCAATGTGTTAGCAAACAGTTGACCATTTATATACAATATGAAGTAGATACAGAACATTAGAATTAATTTGCAATCTTGTTCCTGAAAATTTTAAGGGTGCTTTCACACTTGCACTGTTTGGTATGGTTGGTGTGCACACAGCAAAGGTGTGCAACAAAACAACCGGACCGAGACCTTCTTGAAGAGGCGGTCTCAGTCTGGTTACAAACGAACTCTGGTGCGGTTCGTTTGTGGTGAGAACGTGTCCCGATCATGTTCTGAACCAAGTGCAGTCACATGACACATTGTTTGGGTTAAACATGAGCATGTTACAGTCCTGGAGGATTATTAATGTGCACCTCCTCCTGTACTGCCTTAATATGCACAAGTCCTTACCAACCACAGCACATAGTGGGATCCATAAAATAATGTGTCGTAGGGATGGGTAAAAATAGCCGAATAGCTGCAGTGGAGTCAGACACATCTAAATAAAAAACACCCAGTGACATTCAAAGCAACAACATGGTAACTTTGCCTCCACAGCTGCTCCGTTTCTAATAAATATTGGTGTACCCAGACATTAATTTGCATGGGTCATTATACAGAGCTCAGGGCATTATGTTATGTAGGGCAAATTCTTTGCAGTAAATTACATTAGAGAGAGAGTTCAGGCTGCACCACACAGAAATGATATGCAAATCAATTGGTGGCCTGTGAAGGACTGTTGACTTATTTTACTATAAAAGCAATTTTGCCATTAGCCTTTTTGATAGGACACAGTCTGTACACTTTTTCTGCTGCCAGTGATTTTCTGCTCAGCTTGGCTGTTAAACAACGGCAGTGTGAATAATGACAGACATCAGTTTCAAATGGTGGCCTTTCAGCTCTCTGAGAGAGACACTAACCACTAAGAGAAGCCATGTGGTAGTAGAGAAAAATAGTAAGTCTAAGTAAGTGTTATTCACAGGATCAGTGACATATCCGCGACACAAAACTAGAAAAAGCTGAAAAAGTGACAAAAACTGGCATCACTCACTCTTGATTCACATGAATTAAGTTCCAGAATGCAATTAAACAATGTCAAAATGTTTTCTAAATATCTAAAAATCTCCGTAACACAACAGCTGATGTCCACTTGACTGAGAGTTAAGTTTCCAGGCAGACCTAGTCCATCACACTCGGTGCTTTTAGCATTAAGCAAAGCCCATTAAGAGCTAAAATCCAGATGTTGTTTCCTCTGGAGGCCGGCCAAACTACTGTGTCTCCTCTGAGACAGACCAGAGCCTGTGATGTGCTGTGTGACTGTCAGCGTCAGGGCCAGTGGTTGGAGTGTTTTGAATTCATCTAGTAGCTTACAGTAAATGGTTCTGACTTGTGATAATCACAACAAGGATATATTCTCAGCGATGTGGCCTCTTTCAGAAAAGTCTCACATGATGCGACGTTTCAGTTGCGGCCTGTTGAAGCAGAATGAATTTAATGCTAATGTGTCACGTTTAAGCCTGCAGTTGGGCTGTCGAAATCTCAGACATTTCTTGACTACCAGTGTTATTAACATGCTCGTCAAAGGCAACTTTGTCTTAATTCCATGGTGTTGCTTTTCTTCCGATACAGTCAGAAACACGCGATGTGACATAGTGGGCTGCTCCCGAAAGTCACATCAGACACTGAACAAAAGGTGGGAAAAAAAAAACTTTTACGAAGTAGAAACTTTAAATCAGACACCTCACACATTACAATTATACATACGTTCACACTCACATTGTTTCAGCTAACAGTCACATATTAAACCAACACACTGGGTGACAGGTAGTCTGTGACAGAAAACCCAAGATGGAAGAAGAGCCATACAAAATAAGAAAGGATTTTAGGATATTAATCTACTTTTTTTCTTAAAAAATCCTTGGTAGTTTTATCTCCTCAGGCCTCTAAATTCTTAAAAACAAATCTGGGTCTAACCTGCATTAACAGTTTGCCAGCTATTACACTTATCTCCGCTCAGGTACCGCTCTTCAAAGCATGCCCAACCCAAAATGCATCTGCGTATTGCGCACAATGCAGTTAAAATACTTTCAAGAGGGAACTGATCTAGCAGTAAGTGATTTGAAATCCCGCAAAGCAATATTGAGCATTGTCACATATCGACGTTTGGTCATAGACTGCCCACGTCCAGATACAACATGAAAGGTACCCTGTGCGTTGGTTGTTGATGTTCGGGGACACCGTGTCAAGTTCTGCCTGTTACATGCATTGTCTTCTTTCAAAATACACTTCTGTTTTCACAGGAAAATGCACCTTTTTGGGTTTATGATAAAGAACTGGCTTTGGCTTTATAGTCTTACAGACACAAACACTGCTCTCCCAGGTGAAAGTCCATGTTTGTTGGACCCATCCGCCACACCCTTCTTTCGCCACCTTAACTTTAGTTCTTGCCCCACCGCGTTTCCTCCTGTGCCGTTACACTTTAACGGCGACTGGCCTCATGTCATGCCGACATTTAAGGACGTTTTTTTCGTTGGTTTCTGATGCCACAAGTCACTGCCCAAGCGCCGGATTTCGACAACTTTGAAGTGAGACCGGGTTGACCAAGAGCATCTTACAGCATCTTACAGCCACATGAATCAAGAGCAGAAATCCTCACCACTCTTCGCCACTCCAGCTAGTTCTCATTCCAAACTGAAATTCTGCCACTTTGTCAGGGATTTCGGCGTCAGATACTGAAGCACAGAGGCACCGTTTGCAGCGATATGATACGCCACTGGGCAGTCCCAGTTTATAATGCTGCCTGGGGGCGTCAGCTTGTGACCTGACCAGAGGAATGAAGATGCTTTTGTTGCCTAAACTTAACCACATGCTTATGTTGAAATTTCCTGTGAAAACTTTAGTGTATTTTGAAAGAACATGATACATGTAACAAGCATAAATTGACATGCTGTCACAGAACATTAACAACAAATAATCTAAAAATCTACTGACAAAGCGATGATATTTGATGAGTTGGGATGAGAATCATCATACAGAAGTTGTCATGTTTCATCTACAGTAGGTTGTAAAAATGATAGATGCAACACAAACACAGATGAAACAGGCAAATAAGGTTGGTTCAGTGTAGTGGCAGCGTGGCTTACTGGCATTGCCCGGGTCCAGCCCTGTGAATCTGGCCACTCCATCAAGCTGACTGATTACTCTGGCATTATTACATGAGACAACGCTTTCTCGATTGAAAATAAGCAATCAATTTAATAAGCATCGTTGGAGGACTAATGATTAGCTAATCAGCACCACCAGGCGTGACAAACGCTGATATCAAGCTGTTGTCAAGCGTAGCCTATCAGCTGTTACATACTGTAGAAAGCATGTCCTCTTAATATCGCCTGACATCGTAATTTGTTTTAATTCGCTCTGCTTCTCTCTCAAAACCCCGGCAAAACCACTAGTTGGCCTGGTTGCACATCAGTGTCAAGTTAAAATGACGTTATATTCAGGTGGATGCACTGTTGTTGGAAATCAGTTAGAGTTGACACAATGTCAGACTGAAGCTGACAGTTACAGGGAACAGGGTTTGGCAGCTCAAACGCAAAGTTATAAGTAATAACACAGCAACTTTGAGGAACTGGCAGGGAATGAATGGAAGTGGGCCAGTTTATAAACTCTGAGGCAATGAGGGAATGAGCTGCAGGTGAGGAGGCGGGTGGAGGAGGCCAGGCAACTGCAGAGCAGACGAGGGAAGTGGGAACAGGTGTGTAGATGGGTCTGAGGGAATCAGGTGGATGGACAGAAAGCGGCAGTGAAGGGGGAATGAGCAGTGTGGGGACAGAGAGAGATGGACTGTGACACACAGACTTCTCCCGCTACATGTTGTTGACAGTTGCACATCCAGTTGTAAATTTCAATCATGTATTGAATAGGGCAGTGAATGGATCAGAGGGCAGAGCCATTAATCTCTCTTATCAAACTGTCAACACCAACTGACCAAGACTGGAACAGACCAGTCCATCAACAATGACCCCCCCAAATCATATCTGTAGTCAGCATCTAAATGTTAAATATGCTCCATGTTATCACAGTGGCTGTCTATTCTAAAACAATACAACGTCCCTTCAAATGTCTCAATACAAAGCCAGTTTTATTTAAGGAAGTCCAACGCATGACCAATCTGTCACCATTTCCTTCCTCACCTTCACTCGCTGGCAGCCAAGTGGCCTTTTCCTCAGATAGAGAAAGGACCTCTCAGCTGCAGCTCACGTGCCACAGCATGATAAAAGCCCGAGGCAGAGGGTTGCATGCACGGGAGTGTGAACAATAACCAGCCACAGTGACAATGAGAGCCGCTCTGTCGCCCTTTTCCTTCCCTCCTGCTCTCTCCCTTTCTCCTGACGGCAGTGGAGGACACAGCTGTGGAACAAGACTACATTGTGTTTCCACTTCTGTCGGCTGTTTTAAGCCGTATAATTAAATGTAACTACTGTGAAGTGAACCCACCTAATGCAGGCCCTGCTTTGTTGCACTTGTCACGATCTTGCTCAACAAGTTCATCACGCAGTGTTTTAAAAAATTTAACCTCAAATATACCCACATGCACTTCTGGTTTAGCTGGTTTGATCTGTTGATGAGTGAAAATCAACTCTGTGAACTTGCTGATGTCACGCAAAGTTATGCTACAAAACTGGCTTACTTAGGGCCAGAAGGTGTTTTTATGATCAGATGTGAGCCTGGAAGAGATCATGTGTTGGGTCGTGTGAGTGGGTGCTTTAGGGTGACCAGACCAAGACAAACCACATGTGGGACAAAGACTGTGTTTGAAATGAAAAGGCCAATAGATATGAAACTTAATCAGAGTAGATTAATCTGTATTTTAGAAGAAGAAAAAAAAAACAAGTTTCTTTTTTTGCACAAGAGTTCGTGTAAACTGTTTTAATTTCAGTGTTGTAACAAGCAGCAAAGGGACTGAAAAATGAAGCCAACATGGAGGTGCCAAAACTGCAGTTCCTCAAATGGCCACTTGAGGCTGGCTCCAGAAGCGAGTCAACCCCCATAGACCTCCATGTTAAAATGCCCAACTCTACAGCAGAAATTTGTTTACAGCCTGGTGCCTAGTCTCTACAGCTAACATGAATGTCAACTGCACAGGAGTGAACTTTCCAGTGTGTATTTTATTAAGGCTTAAAGCTACACATATTTAAGGCCAGGGCCACTTGAGTGACCGTCTGCCTGTCACCACAGCAGGGGTCCCTGTGGCACGATCTCTGTGTAAAAAGGTCTTATAAGTCAGAACCACCCCTCGCTCCTTCACGGCTCCACCTTCTCATCCAAAGTTGGTCACTTCTGGCCCCAGAAAAGCAAGATGGCAACGGCCAAAATGCCATACTTGAGGCTTCAAAACGGAAGTCCACAAACTAATGGGTGACTTCATGGTAGCTACATCCATTGGTTTATACAGTCGATGGTCCAGAAGTAGTTTGACTTTTGGAAACAAGAAACAATCAAAACATGGGACATCATCTCAATATGTGGGATGCAAGTAAAAATGCATAACGCTGGACACCTACCGTGCACTACTGGACCCGTCAGCCTAATACTTGTTGTGCACATTTATGACTGTATGCTCAAGGACTTCTCATTGTTGTGGAGATTCACAATTTTTTGTCAAATAATATTTTACTGACTGCTCTTTTTTTATACCATCATTGACTGCTGACTTCTCACTCCCCTTGACCAGCCGGTAAGAGCCTCAAGTTTCCAACAACATCGCATTGCAAAAGCCATTTCTGGCAATCAGCTAGGCCAAAAACAAGCCTTACCTAGTCGGTTGCAGACCACATTTTGGACTCGGACATCCATAGAAAAGTTTGGCCTCATTCTGAATGGGAGCATCTGCAGATTCATTCCATGTTATGAGGTGATTAAATCTAATTAAATCTGTTTTTGTTATCTCCACTACCATCTTGGCTGTAAGGGCGCCAAGAGGGACATTTGAGTGAGATTCTGCTCCTCTTTGTTCCACACATTGGACACACAGCCTGCCCTGCACTCCCTGTTCCCCACCCACATGCCCTCAGACACACCTGGCAGAGACCTGCACTTTTCTAGCAACGTCTGTAACAACAAAGACTTATTTGACTTTCTGGACGATTCATTTGTTTGATTACAGGCTGGTTGAACAGTTTATCATTAACATGTTACATAAGCAGGTTGACTAAAGAAAAACAGTGAGGTTAAGGTGTTTATTCATTAAATAACAAAAGCCCTTAACACCATGCATGAAAGAAAGACATCTGATATTATATGTCTTTAATGGCTCTAAGGAAAGCAGCCTAGAGTCCCTGTTGTCTCTGCATCTTGGCAGTGGTGTCGCAGGCATTATAAGCTTGCCAGAATAAAACAGGATCATGTAGCACTCGTGTCTCGTAGCTTGTCGATTTGAATCACTGCCATGTCAGAGTGCCAGGTTCAGGTCACAGTTTGTTAGCCTGCCTGAGGAGGGGGAGTAAAAACTGATGTGAGGGCCATTGTCTGCTGGTCTCTGGAGGTGGTGTAGGTTTCTCTCTGGCTGATACTGCTGATTGAGATGGAAAATCAGCATTGCAGCTCGTAGGGGTGTTGAAGTGTCTCCTAAAGTCATGAGAAACGACGTGACAAATGGCGGATGAAGCTGTAAAAAACAAGGATCTGGCTGCATAACTTGAATCCAAGTGGGATTTCACTGATATCACTTTCTCATATCTGCAGTAGCTAAATGTGTAACCAAAACCATTCGTGCGTCATTAAATACTAAATTACTACTGAGTTGGTCTCATATACACAAAGCAGAGTCTTTGTTATTATTTCCATTGAATTAGCACTGATTGATTTTACTGGTTTGTTTTTCTCAAACAGTAAGTGATGACCTAAAAAAAGCTCTCTATGAATAAAATGTATCGGAAAGATTCTTTGTTTCAATCACACCACAAATCCTCTAAGGTCACAGTTGTGTCTGCAAGGGAAAATGGAAAACGGACTAACTGGTCAAACATGACAAACTTGTAAGAAAATGCTTTATTTTTCTCATACTGTCATACTTTGTTGTAACACCTGTATTCATCCTTTGTCTGAGAGGGGTCCGTCTCTTGAAGCCACCTTCTCAAAAATGTTAAGTCTGCTGTGACTGGTTAGCCTTTACATGTTTTTCTTATCTTCTTGCCTTCCCATTGGATTTTTGGATCATTGCAAAAAAACAAAAGCTCTGTAGCAAACAGAAGTTTATAATGCTTACATGTTTTTTTCACAAAACAAGCATCTTCAGGAATTAACACGAATGATTTTTGGATTGTAAATGCAATTGACAGAAGTAAAACCCTATCATCAGGCTATAAACAAACTACTCTATGGTGACGTGACTTAATGTCGTCACCACAACAAGGCTGTAATGCTGTGTTTGGTGTGATTTAGCCACTTGTTGGCACAAGCCTTTTTTAAGACATGTAGGGCTACAAGCTTCAAAATTCATACGTGGGGTATTTACTGGTATATTTTATGTTGTAGAACAAAACGTGAAAGACCTTACTAACCACAGACCTTACTAAGGCATAAAATCCATTAAGAAACCCCATTGACTTCAAGATGAGAGAACCAAGAGTGCAAAAATGCCAACTCATTTTCAGTCTTTTGGGCTCATTCCTACACCATTCTACTGCAGCTGGGGGAATGACTGTAACGGATTATAGCGGCACTTTATAACATGAAAAATCACCAGTAAAAGCTTTTAAACACAACCGGACATGTACGTTAGCAGTGTACTTGCAGCCTGGGAATGAATGTAGCCGAGTATAGGGGCACTCTCTACCATTAAAAATCACAAATATAAGTTTCTAAACAAACATGTTCCAGCAGGAATATGAGTTTAAATTATGGAGAAATTTACACTATCACCAACCAATTTTTACATGTTTCTCCAAATTTAGCATGCAGCTACATATGTTAGCAGTTTACTTGCAGCGAGGAATGACTCTAATGGAGAATAGTAGCACTTTCTACTGTTAAAATCACCAATAATAGCTTTTTAACACAACCAGACATGTTCCGGCAGGAATTTGATCCAAAATCTGGGAAAATTTACAATATTGGGAACCAAGTTTACATGTTTCCCTGACGTTAGCATGTAGCTTCATGTAGCAGGATAGGCTAAGTAACACTTGCGGTAGCGTGCGAGGAGACAATTTAAAAAAATCCAGCACACTATGTCGTTTTGCTGTAGCCAGAGTAAAAAAAACTGTTGGAAACAGAGTGTTCTTAACAGTAGGAAACCTGAGGTTTTTGCTCACAGGAATTACATGTATACCTCATTATTTGTAACTTTGGCCATATTTAATATGACCATCCTTCATTGTAACTCTATAAGACATAAAATACCGAAAAGCATAATACTTCCCCTTTAATAAAATAATATGTTCAGGTACTTGGTTAAGATTAGGGAAGATTGGGGGAATAGGACAACTCTTGTTAAACAGCAGTAGACAAATATTTTTTTGTTATTAACAGTTAACTGAAGCCCCAATCTTTCACTACCAAAGTGCTTTTGTTGCATAAATCTAACCACAAGCCCGACTCAGGATGCGAGCCCCGGTCTTAGTCCTGCTATGACTGTATACGCTACAAAAATGTAGCACTTCCTTGACTCAGTAGAACATTACCGCTAAAATAATCCAACCTAAACAGATGAAAGACCCAGCAGAAAGATACAGTTTCATTCTGTCACATTAATATCTGTCTAAACTTAGTAATAAACAGACTTTGCACAAAGTCATCAGTGTACTTTCAGCTGCATGCACTTACTGAAATGATAAAGTGACTGAGACAGCTCATTGTTTTCAAGAAGAGGCAGGTTTTTTTTGGTTTTGTTTTTTTTTCAGCTAAAACCTTGTATCATCTGTAATAGCGATACCAGTGACAAGAGCGTGTGTCATTTATGATAAGTATGAAAGTGATTTACTTGTCAGATCCTCGAGGTTGAGGAGTCTGTCTTAGCTTAAAATTGTTTTTTCATGAAATCCATGGAGCATTTTTTTAATATGTAAAGTTACTCTCTTCTATGATCTTCTGATAGAAAATGAGCCTCGAAAAGGCAGTAAAATATTTCGCTGGCTGGGGAATCTGGCAGTAATCCCACTATCTGTGTCTGAAAGGCAAACATTAGTGCTCATTTCCTGTAATTTTCTGTTTCAGTGCGCAGATATCACACAACATACAGCCAAAGCGATCACAAGAGCATAAGAAAGAGGGAGAGACCTCTTTCTCAGCTCCCAAGTCACAATAAAGTTCCCTGACTGAGTGCTGGCACATACAGCCAGGAATAAGTGGGCGAACTCTATGAACTATCCCCCATTTCACTTAAAGAGGCAGGTTCTTCATCATCTATAAATTTGAGCCTCCCATTGAGTGTCTCGAGTTGAGATACAAGCAGGCACTTATGCTCTCCCTCAAGTGTCCTCATAAACCACATTGTTTCCAGCTTATGCTCCCCTCTCCCTGGAGTCGTGCGATGCCAAAAGTTCCCCTCGCAGGCCTGTCCTACCGGGCTTGTTTGGGGACATCTGCTGCCATGTCCAAATATTGTTTTTGGCTGAGCCATCGCTGGCTCTGCTGCAAGAGAATAGAGCTGGGAACTATTTTTACCTCAGCGGGATAGACTGTGTTAACATACAAAACAATGCCTCTATCCCCCAGTTTTCCAGCTGCAGAGCAGGGCAGCAACTGCTGGAGAGTGCAAACGCACAAAACACCCATGCTAGCAGGCTGTGTTCAGGGGGCGAGCTGGTGGTAATAACAGTATGTGTGACTTTCTAACCTCTTTGATAATCTCTCTGGTTCTTCCTGGCAGTTTCTATTTAAACAAAAGGAAAGAAGGAACTTGTGAGTTTCAGAATACAATTTGGACAGCATGATGTTGATACTAAACTGAAGTATGTCATAAGACTACTGTGTTTAAAGGAGACCTATTATGCTTTCCCTTATTGTCTGTCATATATAATATTCGTGAAACGTTAAACATGGCCAAAATTTCAAATAATGAGGTGAATATATGTAAAAGTATTCCTTATGAGCAAAAACCTCAGGCTTCAGACTGTTCTGAATACTCTGTGTCGCTTTATATTTTCTAGTTGGCTACAAGATTTGTGAGAAATTTCTTCACATGTTCATCTGCTCCATGTACGCTACTGCAAATGTTTGCATTATGAACCCTGCTACATGTAGCTACACATAGCTGTATGCTAACATCGCGGAAACATGTCGTCTTGGTTGCTTATGTTGTTAATTTCCCCCAGATTTCGGATTATATTTCTGCCAGTTGTATTTAGAAGCTTTTCTTCATGATATTTTGCGGTAAAAGGTGCCGCTTTTCTATGTTGAAGTCATTCCCAGCTGCAAGTACACTGCTAACGTACGTGTCGGTACATGCTAACATCAGGGACACATGTAACCTTGGTTGCCAGTGGTTTTATTTCTCCCCTATTTTGGATCATATTCCTGCTGAAAAAAAAGAAGCTTTTATTGGTGATTTTTAATGGTAGAAAATGACATAGTTCTCTGTTACAGTCATTCCCCAGTTGCAAGTACACGCTACATGTAGCTACATGCTAACTTCACTGAAGCATGTGATCTTAGTTGCTGATGTTGTGACATATTCTTGCTGGAACATATCTGGATGTGTCTAGAATCTTTTATTGTTGGTTTTTAATAGTAGAAAGTGCCACTATTCTCCGCTACAAGTCATCCCTGGTTGCAAATACATTGCTACATGTAGCTACATGCTAACTTCAGAGAAATATGCAGTCTTATCTTGGCTGTTGATATTGATAATTTCTTCCCTATTTAAGATCACACTCCAGCTGGAACATGACCGGTTGTGTTTAACAGCTTTTACTGGTGATTTTTAATAGTACAAAGGGCCACTATAGACCATTTCAAACTTGAACACATAAACATTCTAATGGGTCCCTTGGTACTTCCTGTTAGAACAACAACAGAGCATCAGTGAAACGGTCTATATTCTGTTTGAGCCATGCCCTGGTTGTAAGTACACTGCTACATGCAGCTACACGTTAATGTCTGTCACAGCCCAGGTGTCTTAGGTCAAGTTTTTTTATTTCATTCATTCATGTTGTTTCCTGTTTACTTTGAAACTCACATCTCATCTTGTGTCAGATCACTTCCTTTTGATGACTGTGTCTGATTGTCTGTCCTGCCCTGATTAGCCTCACCTGTGGCTCGTTATTATTCCCCTTACCAGAGTATTTAGTGTGCGTATTGTTTTCTCTTAGTGCCAGTTCGTCTTAGCTCCTTGTGTGTCCAGTGTTCCCACCTTTTGTTTCCCTGTGTCCTTTTCTCGTGTTGGATTTAGTCTGTTGACTGACTCTGACTCTGCCTCATCCCTTTACAGACTGGGCTTTTGTGTGAGGGGGTGTAAAGTGAGTATGCCAAGGCAGAGGGTGATTAAATAAAGTGTTTTCTGACCATTAAAGCATGTTAACACGCTCTAGTAGAAACCTAAAATACAAATATGAGCTTGAAAATGAGCATAATAGGTCACTGAGGCCCATATTCTCCATGTTGAATGAAATTATTTTACCACTAATGTACTCTTTCATCGCTGCTACATTTAACCAGCCTGCTATGTAAACACTGATAAAACACAATAACTTGGCTTGAGAAGAGCTCCACAGTGACTCCTCCCAAACTCTTCAGCTCTCCTTTCTACACATTCCCATGAGACCTGAAGTCCCATTCATATCCGTTTATTGCACTAAACGAGGAGAGTGTCCAATTCATTTTCTTTAAAGTTTACAATGGACTTCTTAAGGCCACAGCTAATGCGGGGACCTTAGATTTTTCAGGGCACGCAGAGGAAATTATACTCAGGGTGAGTAATTGTAACAAAAACATCGGAAGGGGAAGGATCTGTGTTTTAAGGGAAAACATAATGACTGCTCATGTTGTTTTCCCTTCACTTCATATTACAGTATTAATAGACCTCGTCTGTTCCAGGTGGCAGTGGATGAGAGCAATACAGTAAGAAATAACAATCAAGTGGTCGATCAGTTTCAAAAACAAAACAAACATGAAGATATTCATGATGGTAAATACAGCAAGCATCTGAAAAGGCTTCTGGGATCTGTTTCAAAAGATTATGCCTTCATTTTCTTGGTTATAACTTATTTTGTTGCAGTAATTGAGCCAATCTGTTTGGATTTATCCATTCTGTGCCTGAGACATGGCACAGAACCAAACATGGGTACAAAGATTACAGGTCAAAACAAGGTGACACATTTGTTGTTACCGGAGTAGGATTGCTTCACTTGTTGGCTGTGGTGCAGCCTGTGATGAGATTTGATAGTGTTAATGAAAAGGGCCCTTGATAACTGAGTATCAGAAGGAAGTTACCTTGCACATTGTGGGTATTACCAACAGACTATATGACCTGATGATGACTTGGTCTCATTTAACCCCTGAACGTCTCAGTCTTGCGACATAGTTGAGGTTAAATGAGTCACCATGCTTGGTAAACTCTCTCCTGACACAGTCATTCAGGCAATACTGAATATCTACGTCAATATAGTCTGACTTTAAGTTCCTAGTACCTCCATGCCTGACAAAATCCACACTTCTATTAACTCTTTCTGTTATAAATGTATTTTACACAACTGTTTTTACAGGCTGAGTATGACTCACCATTTATATACCAACTAATAACAAAAATGTCATGACAAAAACTTAATTCTCGAATGCCTCTGGTGAACAAAGAAATTCAAAAATGGAGATAATTCTTGATGAATTGAAATCATAAGAGTCCATGTTCCTAACCCTAACAACAGCAAAACTATACCAAAACATGCATTTACAAACTCTCGAACAACTCGGAAGTTGGCAGTATAATCCAAACCTCATTTATCCAGTCCTATACTCAGTTCTTCCCAAACAGCCTGATGGGGAGCCAAACTAAGAGTGAAAATTAACTATTCTCTCTATTCCAGACTCCACTTACAAAAACAGTAATTTTACCTCCCTGAACACAGGAGTTGCTGGTCTATCTATCCATCCATTTTCATCCACTTATCCGGGGCTGGGTCACAGGGGCAGCAGGCCGAGCAAAGCACCCCAGAGGTCCCTCTCCCCAGCAATGCTTTCCTGCTCCTCTTGTGGTACCCCAAGGCGTTCCCAGGCCAGATGAGATATGCAGTCCCTCCAATGTGTTCTGATTCTGCCCAGGTGTCTCCTACCAGTGGGACATGCCCAGAACACCTCTAACAGGAGGCGCCCAGGAGGCATCCTGATCAGATGCCCGAACCAGCGGCCCTACTCTGAGCTCCCTCTGAATGTCCGAGCTCCTCCTATCTTTAAGGCTGAGCCCAGACACCCCACGGAGGAAACTCATTTCGGCAGCTTGTATCCTCAGTCTCATTCTGTCGGTCACTACCTAGAGCTCTTGACCATAGGTGAGGGATGGGATGTAGATGGACCAGTAAATCAAAAGCTTTGCTCTCTGACTCAGCTCTCTCTTCACCACGATGGTCCAGTACCGCTGATCCATCTGACGCTCCATTCTACCCTCACTCGTGAACAAGACCCCGAAGTCTTTGAACTCCCTCACTTGAGGCAGTAACTCCCAACCCGGAGGGACAGTCCACTGGTTAGACCAGCAGCTCCTGTGTTCAGCGATGTAAAATTGCTGTTTTTGTCAATGAAGTCTGGCTTTGAAGAGAGCATGGATAAGTTTCACTTTCAGTTCAGTTCCCTGTTGCAAAGGACTTTCTGTTTGGGAAGTACTGAGCATACGACTGGATAAATGAGACTTGGATTATACTGCACGGGTTGTGTGAGAGTTTGTTGACGAATGTTTTGAAATAGTTTTGCTGTTCTTAGACGTGGACTCCTTTTACATCATCAAGAATTTACCTGTTTGGATTCTTTATCACTGGAAGCATGCAAGATAAATAGTTTTCTTCACAAATTCAGTGTAACACAGGGTGAGTAATTGATATGATCATTTGGGGATGATGTATTCCTTTAATAATCTCCTGCACATACAGTGTACTTGGAATAAAAAAACACTCTCATATTCAACAAAGATGATCAGCTGATTTTTGTTTACACTGCAATAAGTCAACCACTCATTGCTTTTGTTCCCATCATACTCCATCAGGCGTATGCTGTCTATAAATATCTTGTCTGTCTTCATGCTCTGCTTAAAAGTGCCGCAAACCCTCTGTGGTGCTTTCATATAAATCATCTCTGTGAACACAAACATAATTGTTTGCTGTCTTTTACAAAGCCAGTTCGTCACGTCAGTGTTTCAAGGGCTGACTGGCGGCTGGATATTGTTACTCTGCTGTTCTTACACAATTGGTTACATATCACACAAGTACCTGACACGCAGGGCGTCGTGTAACCAAGTCATTATGTCACTGTGTAAACAGATACTGCCACCAACTCAGGTTTCTGGAAGTATTCACGGTTGTTAGCAGAGTGAACAAACACGACCATCAGAGTCTGATCCTCATCCAACAGGCAGACTGCCATAAATGAAACTTTCCGGGAAGGGACACACTTGAGATAAACATCGAGAGTAAAAGAGAGGCTCTGTCAGATAACGTCAGGGAGTTGGAACCACAGATGCAAATTTGAGATCAGACAAGATAAACCTGTGCTCAGACACTAGAAACAGTAGTGAGTGAGAGTGGTGGAGGTGTAATAAACCTACAAAGTGAGTATTTGAATACGTAAAGACCGAGCAATGTGATAGTCACTGCCACAGTGTGTTTTGGTGTTAACCTGTCTGCCTATAATGGGCAGAGAGATATCACAGAAGACAATATTCAAAATTCAAAACAGTACATCTGCTCCTTTACAGTCAATTAAATTGTAAATGTCACATTTAAGTAGGGGAAACTTTCAACTTCAGCCCCTGTTGGTCAGACCATCACTTTGGTCCAGACTGAAACATCTAAAACTATATTGTATGGATTGTCATGGAAATTGGTACATTGATACACTGATGTTAAGTTTTCCAAAGGATGGTGTGCAATAACTTTGGTGTTTTGCGAATGTTACCATGTTAACACTAAACAAGCAAGCTGAACACGGTAAACACATAGGCCGTAAATTGAGATGACAGTATAGATCATAAACCCCGCCCCCTTTATGTTAGTGGATGGGAATGATCAAGATACCTGGATAATTTTTTTTTTTCCAAAGATAGATTCTGTCATTTTGGGTAGTTTGTATCGTGCTGCTATATGGTCAAGCGTTTGTTTTTGCTGATGAATTTGCTTTTAATAAGCTATTTGACGCTTTAAAAAGAGTGTGTGACGTCACGATTGAAAGCTGCGTCTGCCATCAGTGTACTTGTGATCAATGGAGCTGCTTGCTAACGGTCAGACAGGTGTATAGGCGGGAACTTGATTCCACAGAGACTGCTACTGTGCAGACCAGGCCCGCAGGAAAGCCGCTCAGCTTTGCTTCCAATTTTCCCCAGTGGCCATTCTTGGTATTGCAGCCAAAAAAATCCCCTGTGGCCCAAAAAGCATTTTCCCCATAGACCACCATTGTAAAAGAAGTGTCTGTAAAACTGTCGACAGGACACCTCAAACTACAAACAACTTCATTTATGACTCTTTCTGTTATGAATTTTTGATCCATGGAGCTTTTATATTGGTAAAACTTTCCCTGTGCCGAGTAAGTGATCAAAAATCTGCAACGTCAGCATGCCAACATTAGCCTCACAAAGCTGCTAGCACGATGTTTTTATTTTATTACAATTTATTTTGTGGTAAAGTTGTAATACAGACTGTCATACACCACTTTTAACATGAATAACTATCATTATAGTTTCACAAATTTCTCTGTCTTCAAATTTTACTTCCTCTCATGAACAATATTATCTCTGTATCACAAATGTTGTTGTTAAAAATATAAAGAAAAAAAGTATTACAAGGTAGCTCATCCTCTACCAGATCTTCTTTGAATCTGAAACAGAAACTTTGTGATGTGAATGTGAACACACAGTCTGGTGGCATTTGTAGTGCAAACTATATGATCATTTTATTACATATTATCATATCTTCCTTTACCCCAGAGAGACAGAGACAACAAGAGAGAAAGAGGTTGCTCTTCAGTCTCCAGAGACTGTTTGGCCATCTGCTGCAGCCCTTTACCACTCATCTGTCTTGAATAAGACAGCAGTCACCACAATATAAATACCCACTTATCATCCCGGTAGTTTACCCTCCCCTGATACAGGCCTGAGATGACAGAGACAATAGCGGACGCCCAATGCACCAAGTCCCCCTGGAGGCATGTCTCGACTCACGGGCTGCATTTAACTTTTATTACCCAAGGAGATGGATTGGCTGCTCCCCACCCTTATTTGGTGTTGCGGTGTGCGTATACGAGGGGCTGTGGTTGTAAAGTGAAGGCAGCGTGGCTCAGCCTGAGCGGAGCCAGGTAACTGAGGAGCTGCTGCCACCACTTTTAAAAAAGCAGCTCTTTGAGGAAACTGTGACTCATGGATCATTTTTTTGTGTTTGTTTATTTTTTTTTTTTTTTAGGTTGCTCCATTGTCATGGTACAGAAATGTGTGGCCCTGGAGGTCTGGTTTTGGAAAAAGGTGAAATCTCTAAAGCAGCAGCAGCAGCAGGGTAAGAGGGATAGAGCAGCGGTGTCAAACTCATTTTAGTTCATGGGCCACAAACAGCCCAATTTGATCTCCAGAGGGCCACACCAGTAAAACCATTGCGTAATAACCTCTAAAAAACAAAGCCTTCGAATGAACAATTCATTTACAAAACAAATGATGAACAGCCTGAGATGAATGCTGAAGGATGACAGAGAAGTAAGTGCAATTTCAACAATATATGTGTTTTTGGCTTTAGCGTTGATGCTAATTTGTTAGCGGTGAGGTAGCTAGGTTTCACAGCTGCACTGCTGATCTCTCGGCTAAAACTAAAAGACTTACATTTCCTCATACCTGCAAACAATTAATTTATCGTCCTTGCAAGTTGTATTTTTCGCCATGACGAGTTTGATATTGGTGCAGAATGTAATATTCCTTGAGCACTGAAAGTTGCTGTGAGCACACCAAGCAAACTGGCTTCCCATTAACCTCTGAAGAAATAGGAACTGGTTCATTTGGACAAATAGGAATGACAGTATGTTTAATTGAACAACTGGAATTCATGATTTCTCTGCAATTTTTACACTTAGCAAAGTCATTGGGTGGGCCAGATCGGACCCTTTGGCAGGTCACTTCTGGCCCACAGGCCCTATGTTTGACATCCCTGGGTTAGAGGAATCCACAGCCAACAATGGGAAGCATCTACCTACAGTATGTTGTGATATGATGTTTTTACTGACATTTAGCTGCAAATGCGGAGCTTATTTCTGTGACATTTTGCTTACCAGTCTTTTTATTTTAACTACATAGGACATTTACCTACAAATGCAGAGGAGTAGAGAAACAGTGAAGCTGAAAATGTAAACACTCTGCTTTTAGATCATTTTTTTGAAGATAATATAACTACAGTATCTACAGTTGTATTTGTTTTTAATTTCTCGGCCATTTTTACCACTTTAAAACACATTTTATTTTGATGAATTGCAGATCAGGGTTCATCAAATTGATATATTGTAAATATTTACATCATATCAATACATAAAATGTGGCCCATAGGTAAAAACAAACAAACATACCAAACTGCATAAACTCCCCTTGATTCAAAAAGCTAAATTTACAGTGCTGCTAAGCTAATCCACACTGCTACACTATGCTATCTACCTTTTAGCCAGACTAGCTAACTGGTCTTAGCTAGCTAACCTCTGAACCATCCAATGGTTTATTAGATAATTACGATATAATCACATTCACAAAGTCCTGATTTCAACCTTTCAAAATCTTTGGGGAGTTTATAAACTATACATTTTTGGAAGGTTTAGACAGTGACAAACCCCAAAACCAATGTTTCCATTTTTTTATTCATTTATTTTTTATTATGACGTCACAGTGAAGTTGACCTTTGACTTTTTTGATATAAATAAATAATAATAAATGTCATCACTTCATCATTTTGTCCTGTTAGACATTTGTGTTAAATGATAGCATATGAATTCTTGAGCTACAGCCAGAAACATGTTTTATGAGGTCGCAATGACCTTGACCTTTGACCTTTAACCATCAAAATCAGTTTATTCATATCCAAGTGACTGTTTTTAGTTTATGTAAATGTCTGAATAAATAAAATGTGTGTATAGCCATCAAAAGTAAACACCTGCTTAGCTCGGAACCTGACATTATATATATATTTTTTAAAAAAGGTGTGTTGAATATTCGCCATTTCTAAAATCCAAAATGGCTACCATAGAGAAAAAAATGGAAACATTCGTTTTCATATTCATGTTCTAACAATTCCAGTGATGTATAATTTATCAACTCCCCACACGATCCAAATCCAGTGAAATATTTAGTCCAAACACATTTTTACATCCATTTGTCACAGCTCACGTTTCTTAAGTTATGCTTATTATTTCATTCATTCATGTTGTTTCCTGCTTTTCACATTTCAGATCACTTCGCTTCCTGTCCCTGTGTGTTTTCCCTCCCTGCTGATGACTTCACCTGTGTCTGATTGTCTGTCCCGCCCTGATTAGCCTCACCTGTGTCTCGTTGTCCTTCCCCTCAGAGGAAGTTTCAAAGAGTATTTAGTGTACGTCTTGTTTTCTCTAGTGCCAGTTCGTCTTAGCTCCTGGTTGACACAACCATGGATTTGTCTAGAATCTTTTATTGTTGATTTTTAATAGTAGAAAGCGCCACTATTCTCCGATACAAGTCATCCCCCGGTAGCAAATACATTGCTACATGCAGCTACATGCTAACATATGCAATCTTGGCTGTTGATATTGATAATTTCTTCCCTATTCAAGATCACACTCCAGCTGGAACATGACCGGTTGTGTTTAACAGCTTTTACTGGTGATTTTTAATAGTAGAAAGGGCCACTATAGACCATTTCAAACTTGAAAACATAAACATTCTAATGGGTCCCTTGGTACTTCCTGTTAGAACAACAACAGAGCATCAGTGAAACGGTCTATATTCTGTTTGAGCCATGCCCTGGTTGTAAGTACACTGCTACATGCAGTATTTAGTGTGCGTCTTGTTTTCTCTTAGTGCCAGTTTGTCTTAGCTCCTTGTGTGTCTACTGTGGCAGCCTTTTGTTTCCCTGTGTCCTTTTCTTGGTTTTTGGATTTAGCCTGTTGATTAACTCTGCCTCTGCCTTGTCACTATTGGATTTGTTTGCCTCCCCTGATTGTCCTTCTGTGTACCTAACCTACCATGCGTTTGAGTCCCCTCTCACCAAATGTTCTAATTTCTTCATGTACTGTCCATAATATCTCCAGTTTGCATGTAAATATTGCTGATAGCTTGGTATCAAAATGGCCTTTTGACTGACACCTCACTTGAGCCAACAGGAGCTTCCATGAACTCTCAGCCTACAATAGCCAACGAGAGCCTGTGTTGAAAGGAAGGACCTGCCTCTCTTTTCAGCCTATAGAGCCAGCCAACAGCAAGCAGTTGGTTCAGTGACTGACGCTTCATGTAGCCAATGAAACTTCTCACTAATAGAGATGCTTTTGTGTTCACACCTGCCCAAATGAACTGCGCTTAGGGGGAAAACGAGAAGGATCTTCACAGAACCGAACCAAACAGGGCAGGTGTGAAAGCACCCTGACTAACTAGCTGCTCGTTTTTAGCGTTTTTTTTTATTCAACTTGACAGACTTAAGTCGCTGCCACAGTTTTTCAGTTTGTCGGATCACAAACTGAATTACCAACATGTCGGTTCATCAAAATTAAAGAGAGCTAGAAAAAAAACTTAATGTTGAAGGCAAGCTGTGGCTATCACACCATCTATCTTTATAACTTGTAGTACAGTACCTCTCTTGGCTTTAGCAGCAGTTTACTGTTTCTCTGTGACAAAGTGCAGAAAGTGTGACTGCGGGTTTTAAGAACCCACAGATTACCCTGCCACAGAGCTGTAATGGTGAGGTTTGCTTTTAGATGTGTTCTGTAGTTACTGCAAATTTCACATGCTGTTTTCCCAAAAAAGTTTCCCTTTCTATGGCATAATGATTTTTATTATGGTATAACTGAGGCCAGAAACTCTAATTCAACTTAATTTTTACCAACAACACACTATTTGGGATCTTTCGACGGCACTGATCTGTTATCACATTGTTTGATACCAATATTTCCCCACATGCGACACTATCCTGCAGGATTTTTGTTTTGCACATGGAAACAATTGTCACCTCCAAAACACAGGTAGGTGTGTGAACGTGAGTGAGTTATTATAACATGGTCCACAGAGCAGAGGCTGCTCTATGAAGGAAGTCATGCTATTCCCCAGAGTCCCTCCTCGGCTGCAGCTGCACCAACGTGTTTTGACCCAACACCCTGCTAACGTGCTACACCTGACATGTGTGCCCTTTCAGAGCGGCAGGACCTATTCTCTGTGGACGGGAAGTTCATTTCCTCAGAGGATGGAGCCACACCTAGTGAATTTTATAATGCCATATTCTTATTTTTCTCCCCAAATGTGGCCCATTTCTGCTCTTTGTGCTTTTCTTTGCTGCTTTGAAAAACGTTTTTAAATCCACAGAACTTCTGTTTTTTCTGCATACTGTAGTTAAAAGCATATCTCAGGGCATACATGCATCAATAAAAAATGAAGACGGCTTTGTAGGTGTTGGCAAAGATTGAAGATCGATTATTTCTCACAGTGAAAATGGATGTAGCTGACAGTCACAGCGCAGAAGATGCTTGACCTCTTTCCCTGACAGCAGCAAAGACTCAAAAATCTTTTAGAAGGTGATAATTGAAATGTCATCACTCTGTGGTACATCTCATAAGATTGCTCCGTGGATTTTTAAGCAAGGCAGATATTATGAGATCATTTTTGTCCTTGCCTCAGTGCACTGCAGCGGCACAAATCTGAAGGGGAAACGTGAAACAACCGAACAAAGGAAATGTTTTTCCTCAAGATTATGGTAAAACCAGACTATAGACAGAATCACAATGTTTGTTTACAATAACTTTGTATGAAGTGTGTTTGACCATGATGAAATTAATGTTTATTTAAATGGAGTCTGGTTGGTTTGGTGATAGCGAGTTTGGGGCGGTTTCTAGTCAAACAAAAAGGATCTTCTCATTAACATAAAGGTCTAACTCTGTCAGTATCTTTTCCATGATGCTGTCAGACACTTGGTCTCTGCTAGTTCCAGCTGGAGGCGAAAAGCTAGAGATCTCGCTGGAGCTTAGGAGGAAAAACATCATGAGAGTCATTAGTGGAGAAAATACAGATTTTTTAAATTAAGTTTAAGAGGAAGTTTTAGTTAGAGGGAAACTTTGAGATTTTTTAACCTGGACCCTTTTTTCCCCATGTTTTTTGTGTCTAAGTGCCTAATGGGAACAACCATTTTTAACATTTTTCTTTACCTTTTACTTGATCTGGCGTGTTTGTTATTGTCCTCCTGCAACAACTCAACTCACAAGAGAACGAAACCTCTACTTGAGCGAGACTTGGTTGGACACAGTAACAAAAAGTCCGGATCATGCAAAAGGTTAAGAAAAGCATTTTGTTTCTCTGTAGGGATCCTTTCCACACTGTTGTCAGACACTTAAAATAATAATCTGAGCCTGTCAGTGGCAAAAACAAGCACTTTTAGTGGATGTACATTGACAGTGCCAATTGCCCCAAACGATATCATTGCAGCCTGTTTGGCTGCTGCTGGCTGCAGAGCTCTCACTCAATACTGGACCAATTTCAAAAACCGTTGTTTCCTTAAGTCACTAAGACACAAAACCATTGAATAATATGGTCCTGAGTTGAAAAATACCAAATTTACCCTTTAAGTGTACGCTATATTTAGGATATTTCTTACATTACTTTGCAGACCACAGGAGTTGCTGATCTATCACTGCCTCAGTCAGTCAGTGTAAAGGGCAAGGCAGGGAAAAAAATAATAATTGAGCGTATATTTACATGTATTTTTTTCAGGTAGGTCTTTTTAGGTGGCTAAAATATGTAGGTGTGGTGTATTAAAGACACTAGCAAAGCAACACTGTACATAAAATAAGCACAGAAATGGTAATGGTAAACGGACTGCACTTGTATAGCACCTTTCTAGTCTCCCGACCCCTTGAAGTGCTTTTACACTACATGTCACATTCACCAATTCACACACACATTCACACACTGGTGGCCGAGGCTACCATACAAGGTGCCACCTGCTACTTAGTCACAATTCACATGCTCTCACACTGATGGAACAGCCATTGGGAGCAATTTAGGGGTCAGTATCTTGCCAAAGGATGCTTAAATATGCGAGCTGGAGCAGCCAGGCTTCGAACTGCTGATCTTCCATTTAGTGGTCGACCCGCTCTCTGCAGCTGTGTTAAACTACATATCTTTAAATGTTACTGTTATGGCTGAAAATGACAACAGAAATAAACAAATTTGCTAATTTCACATATCTGTGCAATTCATATCAATGTACCAGTTGTTGAAGTGATTGTTTTGTTGCGACACAACTGTGATTCAAACTGCAAATCTGACACGTTAAAAACTTGCATGTGACTGCAGATAAACATCACATTACTGTACAGAAATTTCCCAAACAAACATTTAAATCTTTCCAGCATTCACCACTCATGCATACAGTCAGACACTGAAGGGTTAATTCGTGGCGCTCCCAGGCAGAGAGGCAGAAGTAAACAAAAAAGAGGACTGAAGCTTCTCTCGCTGCTGAAGTTGAGGCGTGACCCTTGAGATAGGCACCGGGCTATCATGAGGGCGTCTCTCTGAGCGACTGGCCAGGAGAACAGAGAGGCCTTTGTCAGGGCTATGTGCGAAAAAGTGCTGAGCCAAGCAAGCCCTCACCCCCGCTCACCCCTCCTCCGCCTCCCAACCCCACGTTTTTTTTTTCTTCTCTCTTTCTCCCTGAAGACACACACACAAATGCTCATACACACACTTGTATTTACCAGCAGTCCCAGGGGGCGAGGCTTTCACTTCAGCTGGTGGGAGGAGAGGGAGGGGAGCACAGAGCCTGTTCTGTGGTTAAAGCCTGGATATGTTAGCGTTGCATTCTGGGCTGCGTTCACATAACCTGCTGCAGAGAGTCTCTGACAGTCTGTGTGTCTGTGCAGTCAAATCCACTCTGAGAGAAATGTCATCCTCTCTGGCAAATGTCTGGTCTTCATCTCTGAGCTATGATGATTAAAATATCTTGTGTTCTGTGCACAACAAACTGTGTTTACTGGTCTGCTTGCAATTTTCACGGTGAAATTTTGCCAAGGGCGCACAGAAAAACACACAAAAAAACACACTGACATGTCTTTTTGAATGAGTGCTGGTTTATTTGCTGCTCGGGCAGAATGAAAATGTTTCACAATAATCAGGACATCGAATTATACTGAAATTAGAAATGAGAATGAAAACATGTCAGCGTCTCGTTAGGTGCGTGTGCAATGTGGTGCGCTCTAAAGACATCTGGGAATACAAACAGCATGGTATTGTGCTTTGAAGTAACGTGACAATCCTAAATTAGTGCTTTTTTTGTTGTTCTGTGCAGATAAAGGGCAGGCAGCCTGTCTGCGAGTGATTTGTGTTTAAACATACAGCGATTCTCACCTCAGAACACTGTTTGCAGAAGCATAAACAAGCATTCGCCGTCTGCGTGAGTAATAAAAGCAGAAAAATACCCCAAAGGTGACAGTTGTCGCTGCTTAAGAAACATAAATATCAACTGATATGAGCTCGCAGCCCTGCAGCACAACGCACTGCAATGTGTTGATCTTCACGAGGTTCAGGTCAGGCCTTGAAAACATAAATTTTCTGTCTTCCTGAGGCCATGTGTTTCTTCGCAGTCCCCGACCTGACACACATGCGTATACACTACCTCCCTGCCCCTGTCTACACAAAGCAGCTGCCTGGGGGAGATCGCTTTGGTGACAGAAAAGTGAATCACAGTTTATGTAAGGTTGCACGTTTAGCCCCTGAGGGAAGAGCATGTCAAAAAAACATGCTGAGTTCCAACGTACCTCCATGCTTTATGAAATGCCTCTATTGTTAATGCTAAATTAACATTTTCCGCAACTTTCTGTGGGTTTAAATAACTGGCGCTTAGTCATAGAACAGGTTTTAATTCAGTGAATGTGGCTTTTTGATATTGTTGCTGATTGTGGCAGCAGAGGCTTGTGACTTATGCAAATGAAAACAATCCCATGTGATTCTTGGTCCATCACTTTGGTCCAGAAATATCTGACCCACTGAACGGATTGTGATGAAACTTTACACAAAGACTGAAACCTAATGACTTTGGTAAACCCCTGATTTTTCCCACAGCGCCATCAGCAGGTCAAGCTATTATGAAACCCTGTGACAGGCTGTTCTCGTGCAGCGTTTGTACGTATACCTTCAAAAACTGTAACTACTGTGATCAGGTGACCAATGCACTGACAGCTTAAAGAAGTGGTGGTGGTGGATGGGTCATGTGTGTTAGAAACCAAATGAACTTTGAGTTATGTTTGTCATCATGTGTCTTTTCCGAGATCTAACCTACCATCCGAAACCTAAACTGCATAACTTTATGTTAAGTACATAACATGACATCGCCCAACCATAACTGCTTTCCTAAACCTAACCTACGTAACTTGACTTTCGTAAATCTAACCTACGTATTTCTTTCCCAAACCTAACCAATGTAAACTTACTTTCCTAAACCTAACCTACGTATCTGTTCTTTCCTAAACCTAACCTACGTATTTGTTCTTTCCTAAACCTAACCTACGTATCTGTTCTTTCCTAACCCTAACCTATGTATCTGTTCTTTCCTAAACCTAACCAATGTAAACTTACTTTCCTAAACCTAACATATGTAACTTGACTTTCCTAAACCTAACCTACGTATCTGTTCTTTCCTAAACCTAACCTACGTATCTGTTCTTTCCTAAACCTAACCTATGTATTTGTTCTTTCCTAACCCTAACCTATGTATCTGTTCTTTCCTAAACCTAACCAATGTAAACTTACTTTCCTAAACCTAACATATGTAACTTGACTTTCCTAAACCTAACCTACGTATCTGTTCTTTCCTAAACCTAACCTACGTATCTGTTCTTTCCTAAACCTAACCTATGTATTTGTTCTTTCCTAACCCTAACCTATGTATCTGTTCTTTCCTAAACCTAACCTACGTATCTGTTCTTTCCTAAACCTAACCTATGTAACTTGACTTTCGTAAATCTAACCTACGTATTTCTTTCCCAAACCTAACCAATGTAAACTTACTTTCCTAAACCTAACCTACGTATCTGTTCTTTCCTAAACCTAATCTACGTATTTGTTCTTTCCTAAACCTAACCAATGTAAACTTACTTTCCTAAACCTAACATATGTAACTTGACTTTCCTAAACCTAACCTACGTATCTGTTCTTTCCTAAACCTAACCTACGTATCTGTTCTTTCCTAAACCTAACCTATGTATTTGTTCTTTCCTAAACCTAACCTATGTATCTGTTCTTTCCTAAACCTAACCTACGTATCTGTTCTTTCCTAAACCTAACCTATGTAACTTGACTTTCATAAATCTAACCTACGTATTTCTTTCCCAAACCTAACCAATGTAAACTTACTTTCCTAAACCTAACCTACGTATCTGTTCTTTCCTAAACCTAACCTACGTATCTGTTCTTTCCTAAACCTAAGCTATGTAACTTGACTTTCGTAAATCTAACCTACGTATTTCTTTCCCAAACCTAACCAATGTAAACTTACTTTCCTAAACCTAACCAACGTATCTGTTCTTTCCTAAACCTAACCTACATATCTGTTCTTTCCTAAACCTAAACTACATATCTGTTCTTTCCTAAACCTAACCAATGTAAACTTACTTTCCTAAACCTAACATATGTAACTTGACTTTCCTAAACCTAACCAACGTATCTGTTCTTTCCTAAACCTAACCTACGTATTTTTTCTTTTCTAAACCTAACCAAAGTAAACTTACTTTCCTAAACCTAACCTACATATCTGTTCTTTCCTAAACCTAACCAATGTAAATTTACTTTCCTAAACCTAACCTACGTATCTGTTCTTTCCTAAACCTAACCTACGTATCTGTTCATTCCTAAACCTAACCTATGTATCTGTTCTTTCCTAAACCTAATCTACATAACTTGACTTTCCGAAACATAACCTACGTAACTTTACTTTCTTAAACCTGACCTACGTATCTGTTCTTTCCTAAACCTAATCTACATAACTTGACTTTCCGAAACATAACCTACGTAACTTTACTTTCTTAAACCTGACCTATGTATCTGTTCTTTCCTAAACCTAACCTACGTATCTGTTCTTTCCTAAACCTAATCTACATAACTTGACTTTCCGAAACATAACCTACGTAACTTTACTTTCTTAAACCTGACCTACGTATCTGTTCTTTCCTAAACCTAACCTACGCAACTTGATTTTCCGAAACGTAAGCTACACTTTACATGCAAAACCTAACCTACGTAACTTTATCAAATCATAAAGGTAAACCACAACACACTGAACTGAATTACTGTGATTTTATTAAGAGCTCTTGATAGTGTGGTGGTGTATCTTTATGATTTTATCTGACATGTTTCTGTGGCCAACCAGCACCTGATCCTTGAGACTGGCTGTGCAGAGGGAGTTCTGTTAATTAACTTTAGCTTATGTATATAACTTCATTCGCGGAGCGCTAATTTGTTAGATATCATAAAGACCATTGTGAGTGCATTTTTGTAAGATATTATATGGTCATTGCCTGTGAATTATCTCAACATCTCCCTGATGGATTGACAAAATCTTCTCAAGACATTTGTGGTTCCCAGCGGATGAATCCTAGTCACTTTAGTAATCACCTGACTTTTCCACTAGTGCCACCACTAGCAGTTTTGAATAAAATGTCTGAACTGATTGTCATAAAACTCTGGCAAGACATTCACACCTTGAGGATGAATTTTGGTTTCTATCAGGTTACTCCAAGTATCTGAAACTAGGAGGTGATGTTTATGTGTGCAAACACATTACCTGTCCAAGATCTTTTTCCCAGACACATTTTCCCATTATTAATGTGGGTTTAAAATAAATGGGTAGGCTAGTCAAAGACCAGTCAAAACCAAAAATAGGAACCAGTACCAAAAACGCCGTGTCAGATGCAGACAACACTTTCTTCCGACTAACAGTGTGATGAACACAACAAACCCTTTTTATAAATAAAGGGACAGTTCACCCCAAATCAAAAATACATTTTTCCTCTTACCTGTAGTGCTATTTTTTATTCTTGGTTATTTTGGTGTGAGCCGCTGAGTGTTGGAGATATCGGCTGTAGACATGTCTGCCTTTTCTCCAATATAATGGAACTACACAGCACTCAGCTTGTGGATTTGATAAACTCAATACTCATGTCTTTTTACAGAAATCATGACCGGGCTACTTAAGATAATCCACAGACCTTGTTGTGAGCAGTTTCATGTAGGAACTATTTTCTGTCTATCGAACTACACCTGACAACTGTATCAGTGTACATCTACTGCTAGCTCACATAGCACCGAGCTAGCTGACGTCACATTTAGCCAAGGAGGATGCCAAAAGTTATTCAAATGTACTTTTGTTAATGCTTAACAAGCCAAGTGCCATCTAGTTCCATTGTATTTGAGAGATGGCAGAAATCTCTACGGTCATTATCTCTAATACTTAGCAACACCAAAACTATCTAGATTGATAAATAGCACTACAGGTAAGAAGAAAAATATGTATTTTTGATTTTGGGGTGAACTGTTGTGTGGACTGGAATGAAATTAATACAGAATTACCAATGTGTTTTTCTTGCTGTTTTTGAGAGTAAAACTGTGTGTGTGTTTGGTAAAAAAAATCAAGCACAAGCCGTTTCAATTGTCCATAAAGTTTTAATGAAAAAAAAAACAAAACAGCAATGTACCCATTTAACAACAGAAGAAATTAAGAGAAATTGTAAGATTTCGAGAGCCAAGCTCTTATGTACAGCATATTGCACTAGAAAAAGAACAAACATCCCCCGTCCTCCTCCGTTCCCTCCATCGCTTCATGTCCTGCGCCGTTTGAAAACTGTGCAGTAGACACAGAGCAGTCCCAAAGATAACACAGCCAATGCTTTAACAAAAACTGCTACATCTGGACTGGGTCTCACTTCATTAGGACACATGAGTGTGAAATCCTTGAGACCACTCTGAACGTAAAGAAAGAAATGTGAAGACAATACAAACTCGCCGCGCACACGGCGCCGGAGTCTGAAATAAGTTCCACTGTTCAGTTCATGTATTAAAAGAGATATCGTGGTTTTCACTCCATTAAATTACATTCAAACCCTTAAGATACAGATTTTTTTTCAGGAATGTTGGACATGCATTTTTACTCCATTTACATATATCGAAAAAAGCCCTTGAACTGAGAGTGACACAGCAGACTTGGCAATATCCAAAATTAAAAATGCCACAACATTGGGGAAAAAAAAGCATAGAAAAGCAAAAAAGTCATGTTGTTGTAGTTCTTTCTTCGTCTTCTTACAAAAGGATATGGAAAATGTTTTGCTAAAAATGTTTTTTGTTTTTTTTATAAAGATAGCAACAATAGCTGTGTCAAATTCATGTCTAATGTATAAAAAACACCAAATCACAGCACTTGACAGTAAAGATGCACTCTTTCTTGGATATTCAAAAAAACGATCGAAGAAATTTGATATTAAAGACACTGAAGGTTGAACGAATAACAAATGTTTCACTTGAGTCAGGGCTGCAAGAGTGGTTGGTAACAACAGGCTCAGATCAACACCACAGCGACCGATGGCTGTTCAACCTGTCTCACATACAAATAATACTGGGCACCATGGTGGCTCATTCCTCCTTTAAACAGAAACCCACAGCCCTACTAGATTGTAGATAAAAAAGCACAAAAACCCAGACGAGCCGGGCCGATCCAGCATATTACAGATCTTAAAAAGTTTCTAGAGGGGAAGTTCAGCACAGGAGTAGAAAGAGAGAGGCGCAAAATACAGTATACAGGTAAAAAATGTTGTTTGTTTTTTTACAGTGCACATTGATTGCAAACAGTCGTTTCTGATATTAAGAAGCGTGGTGAAACTCGCCGTTCGTGCTGAGAGATGTCAAAGGTTGAGCCTGTGCCTCGTGAAACAGATTTTGTTTGTATCAAGGCACAACGAACACGCCGTACTGTTTGTGCCGACTCCATCGCGTCAGAGCATGTTAATCTCACAGGGCCCGAGTGAAACGAGAACGTTGACCAGTGACTTTGGGGGAATTATGCCAAGTGTCGGTGATGATGTGGCAGGTCTGTTACTCACAAGGCACGTTTTGTACATTTGATTGTCTGTTTTTGTTCACGTGATTTGTAAAGACTCACACCATTCGTGTGAGGACACACGAGGCACATGGCTTTAGTCCAACCTCCCCACACACAGGCATCAAACACACAACTGAATGCGCATCAACAACGAGAAGAAAAGGACTGTACACACTGAGATAGCATCTATACAGTAGCACTGAGCAAATATACACAAAATAAATTAGAATAAATTATCTAAAAAGAAAACCAAACAAAATGAAACTTGTTCTCGATAAGGACAGGGAGTAGTTAACCATGGCGTTCGGTAAAAGAGCTTTGGACTGCAGACCAGAGAGTGCGTCACAACTGTCTGAATTGGCTCAGCGTTCATTGTTTGCAGGAAACAAACTTTTGGTTCAGCTACTCATGTCGTTACAAAATAAAATCTGTAACACACTTCCATGTTGATGTTGAGTGAATATTTTTTGATAATGAAATATCTCTTTGCTTGTGCAGCATTGTCTGCGCTGCATCGTCCTCACTCAGAGGCAGATTATTTGCAATTTATAATAAGCATCAGGTAATTTACATGGTTTTTAACTACTCCCTGAAGAAAACATAAAGAAAAAAACCCATCAGTGTCTTCAAAAGTTCATATCATGAATCTACAACAGACTGAAATAAAACTTAAAAATGAGGAATTTTTAACATCTTATTATTTAAAGTCCTTACAGACTATTTCCTTGATAAACCTTACATGGAGAAACAGTGGCTGTGTCGTCGCAACATGCTAACGTAGCAGTTGTCACAAAGGGTGTATAAGCTTTCTCCTATATACCCAAATGTGTCCGTGTCTGTAAAAAAACGGTTCTTGAACTGTACAGAAGCTAAGTCCTCAGTGAAGCTGGGTGTACCACTGGCAGTTTGGTGAAACAAAGCACTTGAATGAAAGTTGGATACGTACATGTATCAGCACGTTGGGATTGAACCAGTGCTCGAGACATTTACACCTGGAGTGAAATAAAATAAAAATGCATCTCAGTAACTTTAAAGGGTAGCTTCAGTATTTTTCAGCCTGGACCCTATTTTCCTATGTTTTTGTGTCTAAGTGTCTAATGGGGACGACAGTTTTTAAAATTAGTCCAGTATTGGGCGAAAGCCACAAAACAGGCTGCAATGTAGCCACATTCAATTTACGTTCACTAGAAGTGTTTGTTTTTGTCACTGACAGGCTCGGATTATTATTTTAACTGTCTGACATCATTATGGAAAATAGATAGAGAAATAGAGAAAGACCTTTTTGTTAAAGAGTAACATCATTTTTATTCAACCAGAAACAGCCCTGATATCTCCATCACCAAACCCACCAGACTCAATTTAAAAAAACAGTAATTTAAGCCTGTGTAGAGTCAGTATATTTTCATATATATCTGGGAGAATAAAGGGTTTATTTCAACAAAACCAGAGTCAGTGATTGTTTTAACAGTGGAAGGATGAGCTAAGGCGGCTATTGTCAGTTTTATTTTGTTTCTGTTGACTTTCAATGTGTGTTATACAGTGATAAAATTTCAATTTATTCAAATGGAGTCTGGTGGGTTTGGTGAGGGTTAAACAAAAAGGATCTTACTCTTTGATAAAAAGGTCTCCCTCCTTCGGGATCTCTTCCATAATCATGTGAGATATTAACGATAACAATCCGACCCCCGTTGGTGGCAAACAAACAAGCACTTTTAGTGGATGTAAATGGGCAGTGCCAATGCAGAAACGCTGGGTGGTTATGCTGCAGCCTCTTGCTCAAATATTGTTGTTCCCTTTGGTCACTCAGATACAAAAATGTGTGAAAATAGGATCCAGGGTGAAAAATACTAAAGTTACCCTTTAACCCAAAATGTTTCTGTAACAAAGAAATTTGTAAAGAGGTGTATTTCATTGAGAACACAGCCATATTTTGGGAAACATTCCTTCTATGGTTGTCAGTTTGATTGCAAATGCAACAGATCCCTAAGATTTTCTTTCTTTTTTTTTTTTTTTTTTTAAAAAAAAAAACATCCTTCCACTGGCTTGAATATTGCTCGCCCCTAAAAACGCTGATAAAATGTCATCTCTCTCACAGGCGACCCACACAATGCAGCAAAGGGCAAAATTGCGATTGTCAATCCAGCCAGAGAAAGAAAGACTGAAAAGCTTCAGAAAAATGATGAAACTCATCCAAAGATTTTCAGCTGTGTGATTGTTTTTTCCAGTTCCCTGATCGTGATCCCACAAAGGAGACTTGTTTGTGCTTATTTGGTTTCAAAATGACTGCAGATTTTGGAAACAGTAAGCACGCACTCCTACATACACATGATCACAAATTCAAAGAGTAATCACGATAATGTCAGGTATTGAAGTTACTCGACTACAATGTCTTCAGTACACCTACATTCAAGTATACATGTTCATCCTTTAAATCAACAGGATCTGGATCTACACAGTGGGTCTTTACGCCACTTCTAACAACATGAGTGGTACTGGAGATGGAGAGGCTGACGGATGACACAGGTTGATAAAATGTCCGTACGTCTACAGTGGAAGCTGGCAAAACATCTAAACTGACCGACAGTGCAACACTAACACCAGTGTGTAGCACCGCCACAATGTCATGACCACCATTTTGAAATTAGCCAGTGTGGAACAGTAAAGGATAAGTACAGGGCTTATTGTTTTTCTCTGAATAAATTAGAAATGTGCCTCGAGTCCTCAAGGTTTTAAGTCAGTAACTTCAGCACAGAAATGTTCGCGTCCACAGTTTGTCGCCAAAAAAAGTGGCCTAATCTTAAAAAAATGAATCTCTTTTTTTAATGATTTCCTTGATGCAAAAGAGTTGTACTGTGGCAGGAGAGAATAAGGCATTCCCTGGACTGATGGAGGTCCTTCAAGACTTGAAATACCAAAAAAAAAGAGCAGTCTACTGTACAAAATAGGTAATCTTACAAATATTTCGAAAATATCTCTTCAAACGCAATGGCTTCTTCTTGGAGAGGCGAAAAAACAACCAACAAGAAAAAAAAAAAAAAAAAAAAAAAATTAAGAAAAATTGTAATCAGTCTCCGTCCAGCGGTGACCAGTGTTTTCTTCATCTCATCTTCGTATTCAATTAGAAAACAAAATCCAAACCCGTGTTCCATCTTACAGTGCCATCTCTTAAAAAGTCTGGTCCCTTGTTCCTGTCAGGGGAAAACAAGGGCTGAGGCGGGGGCTGGCAGGAAGCCCCTTCATCTCTGCTGTCCTCTCAGGCGGGGAAAGAGAGCCTCTCTTGGAAACAGAAAGCCAAACAGGGCCATCGTAAGGCGCATCCAGGCAGGCATGTTTTGTCTCCGATGCCTCAGGAACTGCAACGAGACAAAAAAATTACACATTAGTTTGTTAGCATCAGGGAGGGCGTGTTAATCCACAAATAGGGATGTCAATGGTTTACCGCCAAGAATATTTTTGACCTTTTATGCATGTTTGTCTATAGGTTAATTCTGATACTCTTCAGTTTACTGCACTGCGCACCATCAAGGTCTGGTAAAAGCTAGCTGCTCATTCGACAGTTACCGCTAGTCATGCTACCCCAATACAAACAAGTTGCTGTGGAAACACCATGCCCACTCTCTAGTGTCCTTCCAGGTTGCCCCAATGAATAAGTGGTTCAAGTTTGAGCTAGAAACCCCCTTTAGTATTGTCAACTATGTTACCACTGTTAGCACCGTTAGCAGTGTCCACACGGCTAGTGGTGCTAACATAGTTAACAATGCTAAAGGGGTTTTGCGGCTCAAAATGAAGCCACTTATCCACTGGGCTACATGAGGAGGGATCAAAGGGTGGCAATCATGCTTGTGCAGCAACGTCTTCCTACCACTGGGACCAGAGGCGCTAGCTAGCTAGTTCCCACCCGACCCAGGTGATGTGCAGTCCAGAGCTAACGTTAGCTAACCAGTGGAGAGTGGAGGGTGGGCATTGGGCATGGGTAGCACTTTGAAATGCAAATCTAAAGCTCAGAGTCAATGCTGCGCCTTGTTTTTCCCGTCATGTTGCGTTGTTTTTTTTCATTCCAATAATAAAAGTTAACTGTTAGTTAGCAGTTAACAAGTGTCAGGCTACTGAAAGCCGAATTAGCCTTACTGAAAGAGGGACATCCCTACTCACAGCTACATTGCTGATCAGACCTTCATCATGTCAGTGGTGAAAATTACTTCCCTGCATCAGAGTTCATCATAACAGGCTTTTGAGGTAAAGCCTTGTGAACTGTGGTAAACCCTGTGAGCTCAAACCACGTGACCGAGCAGACTGGATGTTTCCACAACATTAGCTTGTGTCTAGCAAACATGTCTGTCACACGCATACCCTGCAGAACACACAGTATCGGGTGAAGTGGCCCTCTGATTTCTTAGGGACTCTCATCCCCACACAGAAGCTAACTGTAATACTTGATTTCGCTGTGTGATGAAAGGATGAAAATGACCAGGCTAACAACTGTGAAACAGCCCGAAGGAGCTGCCATTCATCATCATAGTATCACTCTATCCTCCCAGAGGTTCGAGACAGTCCCTCTTGTTAAATGTTGCACTGTTGACTTCTAAACAAGAGCCTCAAAGTGAAATGCTTTCAGAGAACGTGCTGCCTATTTCATCACAGAGTCTCTTGTAATAGCGAAGTCAGCTGAATAATTATCAAAACAAAGCCAAAGGAAAATGAAACTGCTCCCTCCTATGGAGCTGCCTTTCTCCCGGCTCTGTCATTTTCTATCGGGGGGCTGTGCGGCCCGCCTGGACTACAGACAGATGAAGGGGTTCCTGCTGCAGCCTGCAATCTCCTCTCTCTCCCCCCCTTCCTCATCACTGATCCTGCACAGCTCCCACTGGCTCTCTGAACAGCCGCGCTCAGATATTGCAGCCTGTTGCATAAGCATTCATGTTACGATCTCCCTCTTTCTCTGCTCTGCTCTCTCCATCAAGGTCTCTACCAGCCCAGCAATCAGAGTTCGCCACAGGCTATTTGATGCAAAACTAGCAGACTGAAATGAATTGAACCAGCACCGCTAAATGTAACCCTAATTGTCCTTAATTGCCTTAATTCTACACTGCTGAGCTTATTTAAACAGTACCCTGGTTTGTTCCACATGAGGCTCCTCTTTCTGCTGTCATTTGCGTGGGTAGTGGAGAATGGTGTGTATTTTGCTTGCCCTTTCTAGGTTAATGCCTCCTGAAACGGTTAAGAAAACTGACAACATCCGTGTTTGCTCCTTCACTCAGTGTTAGTATGGATTAACTTGGTTCTCCCTGACAGTATTAACTTTTTATTTGCCACACAAGTAGTCAAAACTTACGTGTTAGACTCAAACCGCAAATACAATCTACTTCACTTCAACACAAACCCACACATTAGCCCACACCGGCAACTTCTGCTTGGCTAGGCTAGTCTTAACAATAGCAGCAGACACAATACAGGAGAAGTGACTAGATATCATAACGGATCATTTGTGATTATTCTCCCTTTGGAATATTCCTACAACAGCAGTATCAGATCCTGCAGGATAAAACCGAGTCGAGTGCAGACAGCAGACAAAAAAGAAAATTTTCTCTCTTATCTCCCTGTCACAGAGTTGCACACGCAAACCAAAAAACACACACACAAAGACGCACACACTGAGGCAGTCAGCGGGACAACTGAGGTATTGTGGGTAGCCGTGAGTCAGACTCTATTTTTAGACAGCGTATAAACAGCCGGCCAAGTCTACCCAGACACAGACATGCTGCTCACTCCTGTTTGTGACAGTCACATCGATCTCACCTGCTCTTTCTCAATCTCTTTACAGTGTCTGTCAAAGTCTCTCGCCGTATATCACTTTGTTTTTACTCTGTCTCTCACTCTCTGTGTCTTTATTTACTCCCTCTGTCTCCATTAACTGCACAGTTAAGTGTTTTTCAAAACTTATCAACCACACCTTGTTGTCGACACAGACCCCCATTGGCAAAACAGTCACAGCTGCAGATAAGAAAACACGATACCACTCCCAGTATATTTGTACTTATTAACTAAGTTCATAATCACGTGACTCGTGTGGACTCTCAGTAACTGCTTTACAAACACTGATACCCCCTGGACCTGTTATCAAACACATTGTGACACGGAATCATGCCAAAAACGAGGCGGCAGATTGCCGCTGGAACATGTTGTCATATTGTGACACAACTCCTAGCTTGTTTGCCGTGTGGATTTTATTTCTTGATATGCACAATTAACCACATATTGTAGTCTAGGAAAAGGTATGTGTGCTGAACTATTCCCTCGGGAGCTCCGCAAACTGCAAGGCTGCACGCTCAATTACCTTCATCATCTCTTTACAAGTCCCAAATTGTTTCATGCTTCATGAGGTATATGTTCAGTATAAAGATGTCTGCTTTAAGGTAAAGGACGCCGAGTAACAAACACTTTATCTTTTAAATTACAGAGCGGAGACAAAGGGATGAAGGAAATTGCAGGAGGATGTCATTTCATCTGCTCTTTCTAAGCGCATTGGGAGCGTTCAAACAGATGAGGGCATGGATTACTTTCTTTTCTTCTGTCTATATACCACGAAACATATTATTCCTATTGGCTGTAATGACATGGTATCAGTGACCACTTATGCAGTACTGGCAGCGTGTTGTATAACCCTCTGCTTAGACTGAGGTCCAGTTTTAGTAGTTTAAAACGCAAACATGACCTTGACCAAAGAGCCAAACTAAGAATCAATATTTAGATGTTGTCAGTGGGAAAGTGTGTTTGTACAACAACCTCATGTCACAATCTATTCCTACAGCTACTGAGTACACATTAGTTCTGTAGGTTTACTACCCTGTATGTATGAAGTTACTAAATCGTGCCTTATTAGTGATTTAGGATTTTTTCCTTCAGCTTGGCCAAGAAAGTGGTTGAATCACTGCGCAGGCTATTTTTATCTCCAATGTGGGTTGTGGCCAATCCAGCTGGCAAAATGTTCTGCCCCCTTTCTTCCCAAGATTGAGCCACAAATTGGCACAAGGCAGCTCTGACTTGTGTCTCTAATCAAGTAAAAGCTGACAAGCATAAAGAGTTCACATGTAACACACCAAGACGAACTCTTTGTGTCAAGTCAACAAGATGTCGTTTAAGACGAGAGTTTAAGAGGCTGCATTTTAAAGTGAAAATGATCTCTCTACACATGAGCGTTTTAGCATTGTGTCAGAATTTATCTCTGTTCATATTAGCATGTCTGAAAACGCTTATGACATGACAATTTACATACTCTAGGCATGTGTGTATCACTGTGGTTGGGTGCTTAGTTACAGAGAATACTACAGAGATGGCGCAAAGCAAGACCAGTGATATCTTTGCTCTGAGCGACAGTGAATTGAACTGTTAATGTTTAACATGACTATGACAGTCAAGGTGGCGGAAAACAGACTGGGAGTCATTACAAAACAATTACAGCGGTAAATAAGAGTGTTACCATTGCCAGAGGAAGCTATGGCAATGAGAAAGGAGTAGTCAACAAGAATGATGAAATCACAACAGGTATGTAGACCTTGCTATAATGTTTTGACTTAACAAGCTGTGACTGATAAGACCAGGAAGCGAACAAGGGTGTCTGCCTCATCATTTCCATAGGTCACCGTTTTCGACTGACAAAAGCACAACCTCTGAGATTTGAAACTAAACAGGGTCAGCAGTGTTTTCAAGGATCTCCCTTTTAGGAATTCAAAACACCAGAGCAGTGAGATGCTAGGTGTAAATGTATCTGTGTGGATGTAGCCCAGGACCCACAGTCCCATGCTGCTGACTTGTCTCTGTGATATGCACGAGCAGATGCTTAACAGCCAAACAGAGCATTTAGTTAGGTAGCATCCACTTCTTCTTTGAGGCAATGTTAGTCCACTTGTTTTCCTATTGTTTACACTTTGACACATTGTACTTAAAAGTGCATTCAGGTTCTGCAGCTGATTGTTTGAAGTGGGAGGTCGTGTAAGGATCCACTTCACTGCTTGGGGGTGAGAGGCTTACCAGTTCAACGTGATCCTGTTGGAACTTGTCTCCGATCTCCCGAAGTTTACGACCAATTTGCGCCTCGACGCTCACCCCCGCCTGCTCTTCGGGCCTCTCTGCCATCCTGTCATCTTCCTCCCCTCTGTCCTCCTCCTCCTCCTCAATCTGTCTCTCTCCCCGGTCCTCCATGGGCTCAAACTGAGCGGGGAAATGTGAGCGTAATCCAGCGTTGCCTAAAAGGGAAACATCAAGCTTCTTAAACTTGCTGTTGTTGGATCTCTAAAACACCAGTGTCAGTGCCAAGATGAATATAAGGCAAAGAGACATTACCGATATCAGTTCAGTAAAACCACTTCTGTTCTACTTTGTGATTTCAGCAGACCTCAGAAAACACTCTGCAGACAGCCCGAGTATCTTGATTACTATTAATGGCCTCAAACACAGCTGTGTCCGACCAGCTGAGTCAAATACACAGTATCTACTTCACACTGCTGTTATATTGCTGCGTGAAACACAAACAGGTTTTATCAGATCTCAGAGGGACAAATTACAAGCTAGGCACTCCAAGTACAACTGAAGAATCCACAAACAAGAAAGAGGGAGAGTGTTGGTAGGGGGAAAACTCAAACACCTTATTAAATCAACAACAGCCTCAGTGAACTGCTATCTTTCTGTGTGTCGTTGAGTTTACTCATCGCCTCTAGCATGTGTCTCTGCAGTCATACCACTTGGAGGGAAAACATTTTTTTTTTATGTTATCATGTGTGCAGAATGCCCCGCTATTCAGTCTCACAGACCATAATATATCTAAAAAAAACTGAGCACCCTGGACTTTGTTTGGGGAGAAGACATGGCAGCTGGCCAAGTGCATGACATCCATTACTGCGCAGATTGCAGTGAACGACAAGGTAATAACTGTCAGTGGTGTTTATGTATTGATGACTTTAAACCCAGGACAATGTGTACCTCTCACACGCTGACACTGAGTCAACAAACAAACAACATTCTACTTCAACATTCGTTCAATTTGATTAGGGTGATGTCACACTGATTTGATTAGCGATGGGAGGACAATATTGGATTAAAAGTTAGCGCGGGTATGCGCCGTTATGTATGTATGAAATTAGTGACGTCTGTTTTCAAGAAATGCTAATTTATAAAGCAAAACAAAGAAGAAGACAGTGGCTGGAATGATAGTATATTAATATTAGTAGAGATGAAAGCATATCTGCACAGTAAACAAACTTCCTTCTTAGAATGGCATGTTCCTCAGGACGTCAGCATGCATGTAATAGGACAAGGGAATCTCCCATCCACAGGGAAAATCATTTCTAAGCATGTCTGTTTTTCAGTAATAATATTTCAAAATGGAGTTCAGTTCATCTAATAGCCCGAGAACAAAGAAAGCACCAGCCTCTCGCTCTCATCCTCTGTGACACTCCTCAAATCAGATTGACAGGTTTAAACACTCGGGTCTTTGAGGACAGGTCCCAGTGATTACCCGCCAGATAAAAGGAATGACTAACAGTGTGAGGCTGACGTACAACGTTCACTGCTGTACATAAGCCTGCATGTACATCAGCAGGCTCACATGACCTCACCCCTCCTTACCGTGAAAAGGTATGCGAGGCTGCCGGTGCAAGCTGCAGGGCAGTGTGTTGATGCCGATGCTGTTGTTATTGTGGCTCTGCGACGCTGGCACGGCAGCGGTGACGGCGACAAGAGCCTGTCCGGCCGCGATCTGTGTGGCGCGGTCTTCGTATTTGACGTCCCTAAAGGGCGTTCCCCAGAGCTGCGAGATGGGCCGTGACATGTCCTCCTCCTCATCATCCATCCGACGCCTCAGCGGTAAACTCCCTGGAGACGAGAAGGGGACACGAGATGGAAACTTTAGAATGAGATGACAAGTGTTCGAAACTTTTTGGTTATGTAAATAAGAAACATATTTATGGGACTGTGTTGACTCATACCTATGTGTTCATGATCTTTACTTTGCCAGTAATTTGGGTGTGATTTGTTTCAAGACCAAACAAAAAGTGCCAAATATAATTCTGTTATTAGTGGAAACTTTGCCCTCTGGCAGATCCAAAATTATCTCACCATGTCTGCATTAAATAAAAATAACTCATTAGTCATTATAATGCCCAGTATGAGGCTAATGTTGTGCTGAGTAATACTGAAAACAAACAAGCAAAGATGGATAGTCCCAGAAGCACAGATGGATCTGCCAATGTAAACATACAAGATGTGGCTATCATCTCTTATAATATAGTGATGAATAGCAACAGGAGCCAAACGTATGGAGACACCCTGTGTAGGGGAACCCGGTGGGCAGCTAAAAATGCGACGCCAAATCTGCCACCCTCCTGCAGCAGATTTTGCCAAGCTGTTCCTTCCAAATAGTAATTGGGTGCCAAAAGATCCACCGTATAGGCTTTTTTCCTCTCCTCACAACTACCTTAATCTGGAACAGTGTGCCACAGAGCAGAGTCACAGTCAGGAGATTAGCTTCCTCCTGCACATTTCTACAGCTCAACATTAATACCTATGCTCGTTGTTCCCTTTCTTTCTCTCAACCACATAATCACACAATCACTGGATAGCTGCCTGTCCACACTGTAAACGCACACACACAACAGCGGGTGGTGTGTGAGTGAAACCTCAGTGAAACCAAAGTCCTGGCTAGACTGTCATGTGCTGCGTGCAGCAGCCGTTTCATGACGGAGATAACGAGTTTCACTCCATCCTAAACTGTGCCCGCTGATCGCAAACACTCACACTCTCTTCCTGCTTGGCCACATGCCACAATCTGAACTAGTGTTTCATCTTTTTTTGTCAAGGGGTGTCTGTCTTTTTCCTTTTGTTGTGTGAGTGGAGACAAATGGGCTGGGTTGACTGGCAAATGCAAAAGTTGGAACTGGATATACTGGAATTATGTTTACTGAGCAAGGCAGCCGCAGTCATATATCTCTTTGTGAAAGTGTCTTTTAGCATGATGTCATATCATATGGAGTCACAGGAGGAAACAACATTTTGAACAACTGTGGAAAAACACTGTAATTATCTAGGCCTCATTAGTGAAACATGTTAGTCTCTTTTGGTAAACAAAAAATATATTGACCCACACACTGGTCTGCATTGTTCCTCGGGCATTTAATGATCAAATCAATCCATTTTACCACTGCACACTAATTAGTTGTGCTTTACAGAATTTCAAAACAGCCCTAATCTGCATTAACTTCTCCTCAAGGCAAGATACAGTACATTAATTAATGCTATGCAAGCAATAATGGCATCTCTGCAACTGTGCCACAAGTTTCACTCAGATCTAATGTGTATTTGTGTGTGTCAATGGCAATGCGAGCCCTGTCTTGAATTTCCACTGGCAGTCAACAGAGGACTGGCAAGATTACCATAGTGTCAGACACATAAAAAACAAACATAGACAGGGAGACACACAGAAAGACATCACACACACATGCACACTGATACACACACACACACTGCCTGGGGCAGCAGGGAGGCCTGGCAGCCACCACAGTGCTGGTCAGAGGCTCAAAGCTGCAGCAGAAAGTGGCTCCCTCTGCTGCACCATCTGTGCACCGGGCTCTCCTCCATGCAGCACTCTGGGTGGGGGTGCACTCAAGGTGAGCTCTGCTGCTATTTATCCTGCTGCCTTCGTGTAAATAATATCCTGTGGTTATCGGTGTGTTAGTGACAGGCTACGATGAAGTCATGAACCCTGCTTCACCTATCACTGGAAATAGGCAGGAGCATGTAAATAATCCAATACAGCCGATTGTTTTGTATTTATTATTTGTTGTTAATTAAGTCACCAAATGGGTAGAAAAGTATTATTTGCACTGCTTTAAAAAAAAGTTGCAAACATTTTATGATAAAATTGTTTAAATCGTGTATAAGTGGGCTTCCGATGACCACCGGGAATGTGCTGCATCTGTATCCGCATTAGGAGCACAATGCCCTGGGCAGCTCACCGCGGAAGCACGCTGAGTCCGGCCGTTCATCATTGCACACATAACAACATCCACAAACTGACGTCTCTTAATGAAGAAACCTGTCGAAACAGGATGCAGACACATGGTGCTAACCACAGCCTAGAAAAATGTGGATTTAAACTTATTTTTCTTGCTTGAAAAAACATAAAAGTTAACCCACGCTCTTGGGCTAATTATTAGGCTAGTCATGACAGCGGCAACAAACTAGTGGCATTTAATTAACGTGCTACAACAGCTTCCTATTATTATCCTCCGTTTGACACTTTCTCCTCCACTTCGCCTGACAACTCTTCCCCAAAACAAACAGCTCTGAGATAACAGCCGACGTGTTCAGCTATTAAGTCACTAAAGCGTGAAATAAAACAACACAAGTCGTTTCAGTTTGTGGCGTTAAGCTAATTAGCTGCTAGCATCGTTTAATGGTTTAAAAGAACTACGCTACCCACCACCGACCGCCGTGTCCCGAACACCGGGCAGCATCAGCCGGGACGTTGAGAATGCACGCGCGCGTTGAATAGGTGATGGATGCAACCGAGTGAATCCGTCGTTAAATTCACTTCAGCCGTTGAAGCAAAACAAAAAGAAGCATCGCCGGTGTGAACAACAGGACAGAAATGTACTTATAAATGCCCTCTGCCGCATGCTCCGGGACAAGTCCGCCGCCGCTCACCCCGTCTCTGCCCGGTCATGCCCCAAGCTGCCCGGGCTGTGTTGACAAAACTCCCACAAACAACACAGCACGCGACGGTGCTGGTGGAACGATTTGAGGATTCAAAATGAACGGCCGGTGCACTCACCGCCAGCAGACGCGTTTTCCGTTGTGATCGGTGGTATCTTGACAACTTGCCGTTACCTTGTTTCCTACGGACTGTGTTGATGCGACTTGTATCCCTCTATGCATTACAGCCGCTCATACATGTTAGCTGACTGGAGAGGGGTTGTTTTTTTCCCTGTGTAAAAAGCGGCCCGCCCCGGTGACTGGGAGCCGCCCCTTCTTAATAATGTGAAAGGAACAGAGAGTCAGATACAGTGTTATGCAAATACAGCACACTGAACCGATATTAAACGCTTTAAAAATACGTTTACATGTGTATTTTAGCAAATGGTCAATGATGGAGTGAGTATACAGCTCATTTGCTCACGCAGAAGTCGTAATATCACTGTAAAAACACCTATTGCATTGAAAATATTACTTAAAAACCAAAGCAAGAGCATCTGATGCAGACATGTTATTTATTATTTATTGCGTATAATGTGTAGCATTTTGCAGCTAAAGTTGATCAAAATGTGCTGATTTTTTGTTAGGTATTTTAATCCATATATCTCATGTACACACCTTATGTTTTGTATGCAAATTTTTATTTTGTAGAAGCCTAACTAAACCTGTCATAAACTCTATAAAGAAACAAGCGGAAGTGCTCAAATAAATAACAAATACTTAAAATTTGTGCTTTTCTGTGCATTTACTTAGCTACAGCACCACTACTTCTAATGGTTTAGTGCCATTCTTTGACAAATCAATCCTTGCTTGAATAACTATAGCATTCAAAATAAACATAGAAATAATAAAAGCTCTTATATTTTCCTTGGTGTCTGTATGAGATGTCGAGCTCATGCTGTATTGTTGTTGAGTTGGAAATAAAATAATACTGCAGCTGGCCCTTTAAGAGAGCAGTCCTCCTCCTTGCCTCCTCGCGACCATAAGCTGGTGACACGCCGTGGACCAATCAGATGGTTTGTTTTGGTCCCGCCTTCTGCTCTGTGTATCTTGACACGTGGAGGGGGAAAAACACAAACCCAGATAAGACATGTGACCGCTTTCAGCGCTCTGCTCAGCTGATTGGGAGCTGCTGCTAGATAGAGTGATCATACCCTCCCTATTACCGGGGTCGGTGTGAGGATGAGATGTGTACTGTCACGGCAACAAATAGATTCATAAATTTCACTGTCACACATGCATGTCAGTGTCACGTTAGATAGCATTATATTCTGGTTTTTAATGTCTAAACATGTGTCATGCAGACATTATTAAAGAGACATGATCAGTGGTTTAATATAACAAAGACATTTACATTTAAGTACTGTAAGTACTGCACTTACATGAACTATGAACTTAAAATGCCTTTTTACTATTGTATGACTATGACATGACAGTTTGCACCGGGCGTTGGCATAGTGAGCGCCTTAACTTGTGTACTTATGCTAAGTTTAACTGCCGACTAACTTTAACTAGTAATGAAGTGTTTCTACATTGTGGTAAAGGGTGGATTATTGAAAGGGCCAACTGGGGACAGGCCCAGGGACCCAAAGTGTCAGGGCCTCCCACTGGCCTTCACCTGCAAAATGTCACTCAAATTAACATAAACCAACCACAAAGAGACACAAAATGACCTCAAAGAGACACAAAACAACTACAAGGAGACACAAAACGACCCCAAAAAGACACAAAACAACTACAAGGTGACACAAAATAACATCAAAGACACACAGAAAGGAGCAAACATATACAAAATGACCTCAAAGAGACAAAAAACAACTACAAGGAGACATAAAAAGGCCACAAAAACACACAAACAGAAGCTAAACTTCACAAAATGACCTCAGAGAGACAGAACAACTAAAAGGAGACACAAAATGACCTCAACGAGATACAGAACAACTTCAAAGAGACACAAAACAGGTCCAAAGAGACACAAAATTACCACAGACACAAAAAAACTTTAAGGAGATGCAAAATGACATCATAGAGACAAATAACAACAACAAGGAAGAAAATGACCACGAAGAGACACAAAACAACTACAAGGGGACACAAAATGACCTCAAAGAGACACAAATCAACTATGTGGAGATACAAAATTACCACAAAGAGATACAAAACCACAAAAAGATGCATAACATCTACAAAGAGACACAACACAACAACAGCGAAAGAGACAAAACCACCACAAAGTATGTGTCTTACTTTCGTGAAGGAGAGGTGGTGGGGCCCTTTGCATGTCTGTGCCCAGGGACCCATTGTCTCATAATCTGCCAGTCATTGTGGTTTTTCTACTTAATTAGGGAATCTGAATACTTCTTCCACCATTGAGCATAACATGTCGCAGTAGGATTTAAAATGTCCTTAAATGTACCCTGGCGCTTGACAGCAACGTATTGATATAAGCCCAGGGCCCCTGAGGGCGTCCCATTGTTGAACGTGGTGTCTGATGGATACACTATGACAGTGAAATAAACAGCAGCCGTGGCTGGTGACCCTCATCGCAGGATTGGGGGTCATGTGGCATCACTCAATAAAGTACAGTGAAATCAAGCCTTATCTGCAAAAAGGGGTGACTGAGTGCAAAACAACCAGGGCGGCGAGGGGAGTGAGACTATTTGATCCATCGTGTGAGTCAGATTTTTCCCAGGAGACAATTTCTGGATGAAAGCAGATGCTGTTGCTTTTGCGTGGCATGTTGGTCGGCCGTGCAGGATGTTATGTTTTCACACTTTCCCACTCCTTTATTGTACAGCTGGTAATGTGTGAAGTGTGATTTTCTCAACTTTTGACAACATTCCCATGCACAGTTTACTGGCAGACCAGCAAACAACCCCCTGCTCAGCCTTGTTTAAGCTGCCGCTTGACGGCTCCCAACCCCCCATCCTCGCCAACCCCCTCCAACTACACTCCTGCAGTGAGAGGGACCCCACCCAAAATTTGGAAGATCAGATGGTGGTTGTTTTCTGATGAACATTTAAGTATTGCATGCACAGCAATGAACACAAATAACACACATTTTTGTTATTTTGCTAAATTTCCACACCCTAACTAGTGTTAAATCACATTTGTGTTCAGGTTTAAAAATATTCTAAAAATAGACCAAGTGACTCATTGCATATATGCTCCTGCTTTAATTGCATTTTGTAACAATGGTACTAGTATTCAAGCTGAGATGGTATTTGTATTTCAGCTGCCACATTAAGTGTCAGGGAGATGTCAGGAGGAAATATGTGCCAAGTAGAGATGCCACTTTGATTCATCTTAATGTCGAAAGCCTGACATCCATTAACCAATCCCTAGCTGGTTAAATCTTAAGGAAAAAAGGCAAAATGATGTTAAAACCAAGGCTTTTTGTTTTAAACCTGCGCTCCATTGACTAGCACTGCATTTCAAAAGGTTCAGTGTGGTGAAATTTAAATGCTTTGTGACACACCACCTGGATCTCATGGGCGCTAGCTAGCGCAGCAGCTCATTACGCATTTACCACTGCGGAAACATGGTGGCCACCCTCCGATCTCCCCCCCAAAATACATTTTTTTGAGCATCAGAACCCTGCAACAAGCTTTGTTTTACTTCCCGGATTTGATCCATTCAGTTTGATAACATTTCTAAGGTCTTGAAGAGCCTCAAGATTAAATTATTTTATCCCTACTAAAGTTAGTGGAGAGCTAACCCTGAAAACAGCTGCTCAACCAGCAAAAGTTAGCCGCTTGACTGGTGAACATTAGCTACTTGGATGTGCTCAGTCATTTTTAGCACACTTGCTGTATGGACCCCACAATGTGGAACATCTGGGTAATTTCATACTGCGGAAACTGAGCTTTTTTTTTGCTTCTTTTTTTTTTTTTTTTGGCGTTTGCCACTGAGCAACTTTCATGGGAATGATCTATGGTTATCACCATTAGCCATGCTGACACTGGTAGTTCTGCTAGCAAAGCCAACAGCTTAAGGAGGTTTGTTGCTCAAAACTGAGTTGCTTACTGATTGGAGCTACCTGAGGGAGGCAGAATAGCCAGATCTTTTCACAGCAATACTGTTTTTGGATTCCGTTAGTAGCGGTGATTGCCGAATGAGCAACGTCACTATAGCTAGCTCCTGGCAGACCCGAGTGGTGTGCTGTGCAGTAAACTAAAGAGAAGCAAATTTAACCTACAGACCAACACGTATAACTGGTCAAAAATATTCTCAGTGTTTAACCAATTAAGACTTGACTGTTGAGGGTGAACCAAATAAACTAATTTAGACTAATTTAAGTTTTCTGTTAGTACTTTGCTATTTTATCTATTTAGATAATCAGGATTTTTAAGGACACAGTTGTGTTGTGTGAATAATTATTAAGAAATACCTCATTATTAAAGTGCATTTTGAAGAATACAAAGCTCAATCTGAGGCTGAATAGAAAAAAACCCACTGGAATTAAAAAGTATAAAACATCAGTTTTGCAACAGTTTGTTGTGAAATTCAGGCATTTAAAGCGACTTTATAAAGGTGGAACATTTCAAAAATTAATTAGTCCACTGAGTGCCACGTTTGAAAAACAAAGAAATGAGAAAAAAATCGAAACGCCCATAAGCATTTCATCACTTTTTTTCCTCCCCTGAGTTCCCTTTATCAATAACTAATTAATGTTCCCAAACAATAGCTCCAAGAATAGTGCGTTTCAATCACAGTCAGTTATCCCACTGCCAATGGGCTCTGGGGTATACAGTAGTTTTTCATCAGTTAAACTGTAGTTTGGTGAAGTCTTGTTGTCTCTTTGAACACAGAGCTGTTAACCACATTTGTGTTGCAAATCAGATTTTTTTTTCCTCTGTTTCGGCAGAGAACATAACATGATGCGCTGTCAATGCAAGAGATTCAGAAACACAAACGTCATGCATTGTGCAATCTCATCCTGTGTTTTAAGTCATTTGCATTCTTTTACTTTCAAGCGCTGCTTCAACCCCCTTTGAAGAGAGAAAACAGCCTTTGTGTTGGCGCTGAACTCAGAACTTGTCATCTAAACTGAAACTTCCAGTACCTCTAATGTGTCAGGTGCGGTGGCAGACAACGTGTCCCAGCCCATTTTTATTCGAGCAATTTTCCCCAGTGAGGCAGTCAAAAATTATCCTCAGTGAGTTATTTCTGACTACGTGCTGCCAGCAGAGGTGATAAGGCTCTGGATGTTGAAATATTTCAAAGTTCACTGCGTAACGATACAATTTGCTTTGTGGCTTTTTCCCTAATGGTGCCTGACGTCCAGACGCTTTGTCTTCAATCTTCAATCCGTTCCACACCCAAACAACTCTATCAGTGTTTGTGCTTGTACTCGATGCACCCTCGCATCACAATTTTATGGTTTTGTTCCCCGTGCCATTTAATTATCTGCCTAAATCTCTGTTTAAGGAGGCTGTTTTTCACATAAATTGATTGTGAAATTACGTGACAGAGATGCCAAGTTTTCACAGGTTATTGGAAACCTCTGTCCGCCTCCACTCCCTCCTCCTGCTGTCTATTCTGTCAACACCTCTTGATTTTAACCACAGGTACAGCAGGGGCTCAGCCAATGAACGTGTTTCCCCCAGAGTTCATCCAAAGGTAACACATTTGAAGCCCAGAACCACCCGAGGGAAACCCTTCCTTACCATTACTCGTATTCTGACACCGCTTTAATGCCATGAATTAAATGTAACCCAACGCAGGAGTAATGCTGGGCACGTTATGTGTGAATAAATTTGTTGCATTGTGTCTTTCAGTTTGTCTTCACGTTTCCAGCAGCGATGGCAAGTCGAAGTAAATGAACGCCTAATGATTACTGAGCAGCAGCAGCAGCAGCAGCTCGGGTGGTAAACAAACCATTTATCAGGCAGACTGGCAGCCCGATGACACCTGTGCAACATCCAGAACAGCTCCTAGATCCAATTTGCAGGTGTCCTCGCACTGCTGTATAGCCATATATTATCTTTGTTACTGTTACAGTGTGACACCGCTAGGCTATACCTTTTATTATGTGTGATTTTACTCATCATGTAATGGATAGATTGTTTCATAAAAGACATAACACACTTGTCCAAATCATTTACCCGGGAGGAGTGAGTCAAAGGCAGCTACACTTGTTTGGTGTTGAAGACAATTTAACACTCATCCAACACTTTATCAGTCAGAACTGATTGACTCACTCCAAAATCTTATGAATTAGATGACTAAGATTCTTCATAGACAAGTTCATCATTTCTGCTCATCAAAAACTGCTCCAGCCGAGCCTTTAAAGGTTGGCCTTGCAGTTTAAAAATGTGACTGGAACAGACAGTTTTTTTTAAGTAGCAGTGACAAAGTGTTCTCGAATGAACCATCATCAACACTCCACAAGTGTTCAAGGACCTCTGTGCAGAAAAGAAGTAGTAAAAGAATGCAACTGTAGGAATTTAAAGGATATGTTTGGGTTTATTAAACCTTAAAGATCTTATTTTTATAGTTTTGACTGTAGCTTTCTTATGATCTTATATCACTTTACTCATCAGTCTAAATGCTGTGCTTAGGAGCCAGCAACTTCTGTCTGATGGAGTAAAAATCACAAGCAACCAGACAAGTTGCTTTTGGAGGTAAAACTGAAAGTTAGAAAACTTGTTGGTTATGATCTTTCATTGGACAGAAAAACTCTATGCAAAGTTGAACCAGGATGTTGTTTAGTAAACTGTGATGGATGGGTATGGTTTGGGTTAGAACTTATGATTTCATTTGGGGTTTTCCATCTTTCTTTAACACCTGTTCTTTTAAGTTAGAAATTACATTCATATTGACTGGTTCCACACTTAACAATTTACATCCAATATCTTTATGTTCAACACTAATGCGGGAAGTAGCGTTTCCTGTGTGTAGCAACACTGAAAGTGAGGGTGTGGAGGTCAGGGTGGTGGATAGGTGTGCAGCAAGTCTGACTTTCAGTGCAATGTTGGCGTCTTTCCAGGCCATTAACTTGGTGTGGGCAATATTTGGGCGCGGCCACAATGCACGTAATTGACATTGGCCAATATTGAACTCCCATTTACTTCCATTCAATGCGAGCAGAGGGGCGAATTAAACATTATTGCAGTGGCAAAGCAAATGTACATCTTACATCATGTGAAGTTCAAATCTGGTGATCTTTGAACGTCAAAGTCGCAGCCTAATAGCAAAGAAGTATGTGTGAAGGAGACACTGAATGTAATGTTTAACTAGCCAATATTGTGTGATATTGACCATGAAAAAAAAAGCCCCATGGAATGTAATAAAATGGGAAATGTACTGATAACTTCATGTTTCGCTGCATGTATTCGCAAGCTAGCTAGTGTTAGCTAGCAAGCTTTTCATGTGCATCACATCAGGCACTGCTCACGTTCAGCACGAATATGAGCAATGCAATGAAAACTGGGTCCTTATCCATACTAATATGAATGATGGCCAAAACTATGAAAATAAGAACAAGGGCACAGTCACACGAAAGTGAATGCAGACAAGTGACCATCACCTGCCTTTTTCTTATGTTCCATGCCTGGTTTCTGACTTCTAACTTTTTGTGCCCAAGGGACACCAAAGGGCGAGCCAAACTCTCAAGGCACACCTGTATTTATATCTGTGCACAAAAGCTTCTGGAACATGTGTCATCACTCTCATCATGACATAAGAATGTCATTAGAATGTCATCATCCTTCACACTGGCTGCCGTTCAGGGCTTTTGATGTGTCACACACTGATAATTACCACGTACAAACGGCGACAAATAGGTTTCCCTAGAAAACCTTTTTATTAATTAAATAAAATTTTGTAGCGTTACGGGTGCAAACAACATACTGATACAGTCAATAAAAATTCATTCATAACTTTTTGTATAGGCTCAGTTGAATATTGCCATAGTAATAGGTGGTCATCACAAAATCCCACGACACACCTGGATTAGCATCACGGCACACCATTAGAGAACCACTGTACAATATCAGCTGGTTAGACGGCAAAAATCAGCGTCTCCTCCACATGTTCTGCTTTGCTATTGGTTGGGGCTGCAACTTCACCTTTCAAAGCTCACCAAAAATGAACTCCACAATGTGCCAAGATGCAAATCTGCTTTGCTACCAGAAGCAAATGTTTTATTCGCCTCTTCGTTTGCAGTGAATTGAATTGAACAGGAGGCGAATACTTGTCAATGTTAATCTTGCTCGTGCATGACCTCATCTTTATCCTGTAACAAGAAGATATAGAAACAGAAATTCTGCTTGCATTTGAATCAATTTTAAATACAAGAATTAGCTCTTAAATTAGTACTGGTGTTTGTGACTTTGAGATATAAGTGAGTATGTCATTTTGAGGTCGCTGGACCCTTCCTGGTTGTGTTTTGAGGATGCACAGTGGTCGTCTGTCCACTCACTTGCTGCTCTCCAATTTAATTCTTGTAACTCGGAGTGCACTCAAGTGGCAATAATGGGATTTTGGGAAGCCCATGTCAGATGTGATGAGCTGCCTCCCTCTGTTAACAGAGAGTTCAAGGGGGGTTGGGAGATAACATGTTGGTGAAAGATATGTCTGAGTTTGTTTTTAGGGTGGGGGAGACCGAGCTGTTCTGCGAAACACGGAGACGGTTAATCTTGTTAACTCGCAGTCTTGACATGTCTTGACGGAGCTCAAAAGTTCAGGTGGCACTGTACAACATGTACCTCAGCATGTGCTCCTGCAGCTCTTCATCTCTGCTTATATACAGTTCCTCTTCAGAGATGTCACACAATTTTCTAAATACTTCATTGGCTGCTAAAGTGTTGGTAGGTAGGCGCTGTGCAGTGGATTAAAAAAAGAAAGCAACTATAAATCATTGAAGGAGGGAGACATGGATGGAAATAGAGTTGGAGTTGCTCTTGTTTCTACGGTAACTGTCGACGGGGAGGTACCAGGGATGAAAGTGGAGGGAAAACAAACCTCCCCGCTCCGATGGCAACAGCACAGCAATTGGTTCTCGTTTCCTGCGAGGACAGGAAGAAAAAAAAAACATAACAAGGTCCCCTAGTAGCCCAGGAGACACAGTTCGATGTTGCATCAGAAAGCAAGAGGCAGGGCAAAATGAACACGCGCTCGCAAACGTGCACGCTCAGCTTGCACACGCACTTACACACACCCGCTCCCTCTCACACGCACAATCACATGCTCCACTTCACCCTGCAGCCGCCCCTCCCGCTCCTGCTCTCTCACTCTCCCGCCAAAACATCTACAGCACGTGAAACCTGCCTAGAAACCGAGGGGAAACTTCCGCCTTGCTCTGATTGGCTGAGCTCCCTAGCAACCGCGTATGCCCAACCAGCCAGTCAGGCGCGTTGTGAGAGGCACACTGACCCAATGAAACAGATTATTCAGAGGCGCGGGCAGGCACTGTGACCTGGTAACAGTCAGGAGAAGAAGTCAGAGAGACGCTGGAGGGGGAGAAGGAAAGCTCTCTGTGATTGGCTTGCAGATTTCCTCTTTGTCCTGATTGGTTTGATGCTCTTCTCTTTGCAGTCATTCATACATTTCTCTGCCTGCCTCAGCACAAGCTCCTCTGTTTCCTCCACCCTCAGCCAGTTCGTTCAACTTTCACTGTGGCCACCCTGCCCTCAAGGAAATCCACTGCCCAAGGTCAAGGCAGAAGAGAGTGCTGCTGAAATGGGATTGGTTTAGACAGGCAGGAGCAGAACAAGATCCTAGTAACAAGTCTACCTCATCATGTCAGCGCGGGATTAAAGCTTGTGATCAACAACTTGTTAAACAACACAAGTGCTCTTCCTGTTGTTGCTGCTGATGAGCTTGTTATTGTGTTGCTTGTAATGGACACGGGCCAGTGAAAGGCGTAATTAGCTTTTCACTTAATAATGCAGCGTGTGACAGGGCTGTTCTCCGGGCAGGTTGCAAGACGCAAATTAGCAAATGGTTAGTTTGTTTTGAAAAACTTAGCTGTTTGAAGACAGCCGGGGCGAGGTTTGCAGAGTCTCTTTAAACATTCCAAACTGCTTGCTCCAGTAGTGTGGGGAATTAATGTCAATACCCCGCAGGATCAGGAGTTCACATTGAATAGTTAATGAGTTGGGGGGAGAGAAGGACTCAAATAATTCTGCGAATCGAGCATGCCATGCATACTGCCTAATTTAACATAACTGCAGGCAAAAACGCACTCAGGCAGGAACATTATACTGCTATGATTAGTAAAAACAACATTACCATCCAACACAGAAATTGCTCATAGCTCCCTAACAAATTAGTTTACTCGGGCTGGAAGATAAAACTGAATCTATATTAGAGAATTTATTTTCGCTTTCAACAATAAATGCGGCAGTGTGTTATTTATTCAGCTCTGAATGTTTCATTTTAAATTGTGATTTGGAGCTAATAAGTGCTTTCAAGCCCTTCCCCAATGGTACAATAGACCGTTTATACTTTAACCTACCAGAAATTATGTTTTTTGTGTAATGGCATGAGGTATTACTCCCGACATGTGATGAAGAAGATATGCATGAGTCAAACAAAACTGCTGTCAGAAGATGTTTCTCCACTTAGAGGTGATGTGAAAGGTTTTATTGCCCTCTGATGCACCCACTTGACGGTTTGTTTGGTGCATCCAGCTAAAACTACAGTCTAACACAACAGCAGTGCAACACACAGCCTGCCTTGAGACTGGAGGGAAGTAACAGAGAGGACTGTGGAGTTCCTGGTGAGATCTGAGAGATCAGTCAGAGGTTGAGCTGAGCACAAACACACAGGCACACTCCCACAGACACCGCTGGTGTGTTTGTTGGTAGCTAGCTTACAGCTAACGCCCGCACAGTTGGTACCATAGAACTAGATACAGCATTCATTCCTATGGAAGTTGCTCACTGATGCATGAAGCAAATGTAACCTCGATTTCCATAATATGACATTAGTGCATGAGAGACTTCCTTCAGCTGAGCAGCTAACTTCCGGTTTAGCTCTCCATAAACTTGAACAGCAATAAAATGATTTAATTGTGCAGCTCTTTTAGACTTTCGAAATGTTATCTGACTAAATGGATCAAATCCCGATAGTGACACAGTCATTTCGCAGAGGTTGTGATGCTCAAAAAATCTATCCACTGATTTACAAACGTCTCTTTCACATTGTAAGTCCATGGCAAAAGTTTTCTAGGGCCCCATGGCATCACGTGATGGACTCAGAGATTGTAATTCCAAATTTGGCCACTGAGTAAAATTGCCTTTAAAGCCCGGCGTACCTCTAGGGGCCTGGTTGGTACATTGGCAGTTTCACATGAATGATGACAGAAAATTCTCTTCACTTTCTGTCTGAACCGTAGACTGTATGTAAACACGTCACCACTTCCTCCCACTGTACAAAAACGAAACCTTATGCTTAGGTTACCAAGGGGCAAGTGGGTTTACCCCCCTATATATTCCAATGGCTTTTTGGCTGATAAGTCAAACTGATCGTCTACTGTAAATGGCCAGAAAATGAGGACGAAAGTCCCCCATATACCTGCATATACCCTCCACTACATCACAGACAGAAAACATATTTTGAAAAAAATATATTTGACGTGTACTTTGAGTCTTCAGTTTGGCCCATGTCCCATCTGCTAACATGGGAGGGGGCGGGTTTATGACCTATACCTACCATTTTTATACACAGTCATTGGTCTGAACACGCCTTTACACTTTATTAGTAAGTACGTTTACATGATATTAGAGAAAACTTTTAAAATGCATGTAAACATGCACATGCTCCACAGTTTTCACCCTGGGCCTTGATTTGGAAGTCGAACAGCATTAAATGCATAACAAAGAACAGGAAGTCAGTAACAACATGACGAAATCTACATCCAGAGCCAGGAGACACAATTCATGCTGTATCAGCTAAAAGAGTCAAATATTTTAAAATACATGGGTTGGGGGAAAACGCAGAATGTCAGCTGTTTGGTCTGTGATGGTATAGGTCAACCGGAAAAAGGTCCAACACTAACAAGTTTAAAGGGGGCATTTTTCCTGATTTTATTTTCATTTTAAGTCATTCTTAACATGCTGATGCGTGTTCAAGTGTTTATGTTTGTGACAAGTTTGGTTTTAAGTAGTTTTGTGATGCTATTAAAAGGAGGTCTGACGTCATGATTAACAGCTGTCTGCGCCACTTGGTAAGCTTGGGATCAATAGCGCTGCTTGCAATTGGTCGGTGGGAACTGGATAACGCTAAGATTGCTACTGCGCAGACTCTGGCTCCAAATGGCATCAACAGTGAATACAAATTCACTTTCTTGCTGAGAATTGGCTGAGAAAGATGACACACCTCTAGGCTCACTAATCAACACATTATATCTCTGCTGGTTGCCTGTCAACCTTGCTGTGACAACAAGACTCCAGGAAGTCATTGCTGCGGGCCAAGAAATAGCTTGGCACATAACCACAGTGTGTCATTTTTATACACTGGTGTTTGCAGATGAATCAAACATGATATAACATTTAAATAGGTGGGCTTTAGTGGCAGCTGGATTTGTTACCTTTAAATAGAGCCAGGCTAGCTGTTTCCCCCTGATTCAAGTTTATATGCTAAGCTAAGCTAAGATAAGCAGCTGGCCATAGCTTCATATTAATGGACAGGCAGATGTTTCTAATCTAACTCTTGGCATGAAAGTGAATATTTACCAAAATGTGGACCTATTTCTTCTTCTAACTCAGTGTCAAACAGTCCCTTGGTAAAAATGGGATTTCACCCTGCCCCTCTGCATTTATATGTGTGCCAGTGTGCATATGCATTTGAGCTAGTCAGTATTCATGCTGTGTTGTATATGATGGAAGCTGACTTTGTTCCCCAAATGAATTGCTATTAGTCCCCTGGGTCCTTGGTAGCCTGAGGAATAACGAGATAAAGATCACACTGCGTTTAGCAGTCATCACAGGAGGATCTCTCATAGGGGAAATGCACTTTTGAGAAATCTTAGATGTGACTTTCTACCATATACTCATTGTCAAGATGAACATGAGCTCTTGGGAGCTCAGCTCAGTCTACATAGTGTGAACGGTTGAGATTAAAGAAACCGTAGCAAGCCCTATATGATAAAACAAGTCTGTAATCAGAAAGGTTTGAACTTATAGGTTGAAATGTGAACTGGCAGCACCTCCGGAAATTTGCAGACCTTGCTGCAACAGGGCCAGTATTTTCTGTGCAGACCTTTATCCAACTTGTTAAAGGTCGGCTTAGTTCTCGCTTTGTCAAGGCCTCATTAATGTCAAAGAGGCTGACTTGGAGACAAACAACCCTTGAGGGCCTTTTCAAATGGCCTGGAGCCTCCAATGACTCACCTAATTTAAAGATGAGTTTTAAGGGGGCCGTAAATCCTCCCTTTGAAAACACAGCCCCGTCTTTCACTAGTCTACACTCTTCTCAGAAGCCGATATGTGTCATGATTTTGGAGATTTTTAGCATTACGTCATCCCTCCAAGCTATAGGGATTTACATATCTTTGGGTTTCTGTGGGGGGATCAGACGTACGCTGTGCTCATCCGTGAAATGACCTATTCAACTTTTTTATTTTATTTTATTTTTTTTGTTTGGCCTGTAGAGGATCGCCTCTGCTGTCTGTGTGAAGCTAATTGGACACAGCAGAGCACCAAGCCAGGCTTCACAGCCAGGAGGAATAATTCCAGGAAATAAAGCATGGAGGTATTGTCTCCATGAAAACAGCGTGCGTTCAGCATTTTAAGCACATCACCATCGCCGGAAAAGGACTGGCAGAGAGAGCAGGGAAATAAATGAGAGATGTTAGACAGGTCTGTGAATAGACAGCAAAATCCTCTCTCTTCCTCCAAACACTGACACACTCTTCCTCTTAGTCTGGATTCCACAGGATGTAGTATTATCATGCAAATAATTACTTTAGCAGGAAATGCCAAGGAAGGGATTAACATATGCAATATTCAGAAGTCCATAATGTTTAGCAATAAATCTCCCAAATACTGCTTAGCCTTGTTCTTATCATCTTGACACACTAGCTGCATGCTTGTTATAGTGGTATAATTAAAAACTGAATGTACTCCTCATGGAAAGAGAATTTTAAATGATACAAATGCTGGGAAGTTAGTAGCTTTAATTGCTTCTCATTTATATATTCAGCTCTGACCTACATAGCAACTTCTCCAAAAATCATTTATCTACCAAATCAATTATCCCGTCTTGGATTAGCAGACATAAAAGACCGGCTAGAATTTCACAACATCACCTCTCTGACATGGTTTAGAGATACAGCAACAAAATCAATTGAGCAGCTGCTCCTTTCTTTGAAATCTCTCGCTCTTGTGCAGCTTCCTGGGCTGCCCCAGTGTATCTCAGGGGGGTCAGCAGCTCTGAAGGATCTCCACTGTGCTGCTGAAGATTGCCTGGAGGTGTGACAGCCGCCCTCTGATCTGCCGGTGCCTCTGAAGATCTGAGGACAGACTTTGCCCGTTTCGTCAGTCGCAAGCGCTCCTCACATTAAAGCGGTGGCACTTGAGCAAGCCAAGCAGGCACACAGCTTGAGCCCCTGATTTCCACCGTCCTCTGAAAATAAAGAGCTGCAGAATATCTACAAGAGGAAGACAGATATACTGTAACCAAGTCATTCCCGAGCATGTTTTGAATAATTTTAAGGTTGTCTTAATTAGACAGCCATTATCCAGTATCTCAGTCAGTGCACACTAGAGTGATGGTGCAAAGCATTTTAACTAACACCCACCATGCTTCACACCACAAATGCTCGAATAGCTCAATGCAATTTTGTTCCCCTCAGCAGCAGCTTTGCTGAAATTTGTGTTAAGAAATGATCCAGTTACCACAGAGGAATTTTATGCTTCGAAATTCTATTTTCTGGTCAATTTAAGGAAGAAGGAGGCTGCATGACTGAGCTGCAAATTAATTTTACTGTCTTTACTGTCCCTGGCGTCCTTCCTCTTCTCCCAGGGGCTTTGCTTTTTGGGTGACTGAGCCTTACACAGCTTTCTGTCACTGCTGCATATACAGCACATGGGCAGCAGATGTTAGGAGTCTGCGTGCCAGGATGGTATTGGTACCCTTGTACGGCTTTGACAGATGTGGCTCCATTTCAGGCAGAGAGTTTGACAAACACACCTGTGGCCAGGACCACCTGCTTTTGACGACCAGCACATTCCTGCAGCTTGCAGTCACTGGAATTAATGGGTTGTTCTGCATTCGCTGTCTGTGGGAGGAAGGGCTATACCACTCTCATGTATTACTTCGACAAAGATTTCCCTCATTTACTAACGAGGCCATGGGGTCTACAGCTGCGTTAGAGGCTGTGTGAGGCTGTAAGTAGGCCCAGAGGTGCTTTGAGTCAAATGGTAGCTATGCAAACATGCTATTATAAGTAGGCTGGGGGGTCAGTAGCCTTTGTAATGAAGCCATTTGATTGGCTTAACTGAAAACAAGTTATTTATCTCATAAACTGTATGAAATAATGGACGTAGCTACCATAACGTCACCCATTGATTTTAAAGCATCGGGTTGTGCATTTTGGCTGTCATCTTCTTAGATTTTTGGAGCCATATTTGGATGACAGCTCAGTGCTAACCCTAATTCTGGTTCTAGCCTGGTTAGTACAATGCATTTACAGCTACAGTTAGTTATACCACTAATGCTAATGCTAATTTTAACTGGCAAAAACGGTCTTAAAACCATTAAAACAAAATGTACTCATCATAAAAACTGAACATTTGACTTCTTAATGAGTTTTTTTTCGTACAACCAAACACTGATCGAGACTTTTTTAGGCGACCAAAATGTTACATTTGACTTTCATGAACTGAAAAATTAAATTAGTGTTCAATTAGTGAGTTGTAAACCTTGCACACACAGAGTCACAAAATGAAAAGACATACTTCCTACCCTGCTTCTCTCCACAGGAGTTACCTTTCTGGCTGTTGCTACTCTTCTCTCGTGTCTAGTATTTGGCACCGCGGCTGACAGGGCTGAGCTGTCCTCCCTCTCTGTCTCCTTTCTGTTTGTGTGCAGTCCACATCCTCCTCATCATCATCATCAATATCTAGGCTACCTAAGTATTACTAGCCTATCAGACCTATTGAAAGTAGCTATCTGAGTTAAGAAAAGATACTGAGTGACCTGTTACTCCGTCTTGTCATGGATGTGTCCTGCTGCCGCATTTTCTGCACTGATTCTGGGTCAAACAGGTCTCAAAAGGCTCCTGACAGATGCGTAAGATGCAGAACATCGAATTTGCTCCGAAAACTTTACAACTTAAGAGATTTACACAATGTGAGGTTGTATTTATTGTTAATTGTGCAACAATTTCGAAGAAAAAAACACACAAAAACAGTGTGCAAAAAATCTTAACTCACTTTTGGAGCCAGCCTCAAGTGGCCATCAGATGAACTGCATTTTTTGGCACTTAGGCATTTTGGCTTCATTTCTCAGCCCTGGCGGTTGTAGCTTGGTTTATCTATCTAGATGTATAATGTGAAAATTGGCAGTGATGTCTTGAATCTTTTTTTAAATCCCTTTTGGTTTATGATTTTTTTTTCATCACAGGAGAACACAAGACAGGTGATTTAAAGATTAGATATGTAGACAGCAGACAGTTACTACAATGCACCCTGAGGGGGTCATGAATGACCTTACCAAACTTCATGTGGTCTGCACCTCTAGTTTGGCTAAGAGTATGCTACTTCACCTCAGGCAGTACCATATCTGAGACTCGGAGTGGAGAGATACATATTAATAAAAGCTAAAGATCAATGTAGTCAAGTCGAGACAGGATGCCACTTGTGTTCACAGCTCGAGCATAAAATATGCTGATTTTCATGAGCTACATTCAGAACCTGTCTTTGGATTTTCGAGAAATGGCATCAAATATTTATGAAGATGTTTCCACGGCAGTTTCTAATTGTAAGAGATTTCTCTTCTGCCTGGTTAATAATAGAATATACCAGGTAGGCACCTAACTAGCAGTAATGGCTGGAGACATTGTCTTGTGCCCAGAGCATTTTTGTGCGGATCAAACGATCATCATCCAGGAGCGCTCACACACTCCGACAGCACTGTGACAGCTATGCCTTAAATTCGGGAGTTCACAAAGGCGAATATGTCTCTGCCTACTTGAGAGAGGATGAGTAGATTTTGGAACAGTGGATGTGAGCTGCAGCTGGCTGGTCCTCCATAGCCAGCAGTCACAGTCAGCCTCCACATCTTCCCTCAGTCACCGTCCCAGGGGAAGCAGGAATTGACGTGCCATTAAAGAGGCTTTGAAGAGAGGCAACTGTCAGCATGACTGCCTCCGCTTTTTAGCAGTGAAGGAATGGAAGTACAGATCTGGGTGCATTAAGGACACAGCGAACAGCTTTGGAAATATATTTCACTGTGTCTCGCCTGCTTGCAACGATCGGGAGAAATGTAGAGCTGTCTCTGAGGCAAAATCTGTGATGGAGAATTTAAAGTTTTTTTTTCAGCAGACAAAAGATAACAAGAAAAATATGAGACACAGACAGAAAAACACAGAGATACAGCTGTAAGTAAACAGTGTGATTATAGTTACAGGTAGGTACAATAAGTCATCATATCATAATGTCGAATACATTAAAGCCACACTTGGTAACTTTTATTAAATCATTTTGGTGCATTTGCTGATACTGTCACTGTATCCACACAGCTACATGATACAGATAATCTGGTGTCTCTAATGGCATCTGGCTGAATGAAAACAACCAGAGCCGAGGAGTCTCTATCACAGCTCTCAATCACGGCAATCCAGCTTGTTCTCATTCACAGGGAGTCACATGGACTGTTTAGGGCAGACGTCACAATTATGTCATTTTATTAGCTAGAGGCAAAACATGACTCGCCACCACAAGACTGTAGACTACATCATCTTAAAATGTCGTCTTGTTGTGTTATTAGGAGCCAGAATAGAAGGAGTCATGTCTCAGAATTTAAACTTTATCAAACACCAGCCACCTTATCAGAAACTGGGGAGGTATTAAGAGGAATATTGGATTTCTCTGTAACGCTAACTCCTAGTACATTAGCTAACATTAGCTTTGTAAGCAAAACAAACTGGAGGAAACCGTTCAAGTGTTGTCCTCCTTTGTAGGATCGGCATGGTAATCAACCACAAAGCTTCCTGTGACATCATCCATCCACTGAGTGAGAGCATACGGGTCGGCCAGATGGGTCGAGAGTGAGTGACCTGACATGGTGCGTTTGTAAATTCAGTCTGATGCTCTACAGTAAAATGAGAGCTCTGTTGGTTGAAGAAATAGAGCGTTATATTTCAACATTAACTAACAGTTAAGTTCTGCATCATACGCTTTACTAACAGTAAAAGGGTCACTGAAGGCACCCTTTAGCATCTTTATGAGACACAACAGGCTTTCAGCTAATTCCAGTGTAAGCCGATTTGCGTCAATACTTGGCACTGAGAGCAACTGAGGTAGTATAAAGAGCAGGAGAATCTACGTAAGGCGGTTGGAAGAGGAGGTAAATGGGTCAAACGACAATGGACTTTCATCCACGACCCTACAGTTTGTGTCCAGTGTGAAACCAAAAGTCAGTGTTGTATGAACATGTTGTTACACAATTTACGCACAGTGACGCCATTATGTAACATTTTTACTTACTTTAACCCAGAATGTGATCTTTGGTCTAAACCTAACCAAGTAGTTTTCGTCATGACCCGTCAAGTTACCTAAATTCATGTTTATTTGTCATCCCTGTGTTTCCTGTTTTATTTTGGTAACCATTGTCTCATTTCATTTTAGATCCCACGTCCTGTCAGGTTTCCCTCCTTTGTGATTATTGCCCTGCCCTAATGTGTTTCATCAGTGTCTCGTTGTCACTCTTGTCTTTGTTTATTAACAGTTTGAGTTTGAGTGTGTTTTTGACAGGGTTTTTTTTTTTTGCCTTTTGACCACCATTTTTGCCTGTCTGTGTTTCTGATCACCCGTGTACTGACCTGAACCTGATTAAGGACCCTAAGCTTTTATCTGACAAACTGTCAAAACTAGGCAGTGCTGATCAATAATGAATCAAGATTCTGTGACTGCATTGCTCATATTTCACCTCAGATGTTTTCACAAACATATTTTAGTGTACTGTTTAGCTGTAAAATGAGAGTTTGTGACCAGGCCACCATGTTGGAAACTATAGAGACAAAATGAAGCACTGCAGGCACTGTAGGAAATGCAGTAACAGAATTTTGATTCATATTTGATCAGTGCTGCCTAGTTTGACAGTTTGACCGCACTTCATCAGCAATGACTGACAGAAGCATTAGAGACTCCTCGGTTCTGATTGGTTGTGCTCATTCATGTGTGGTAATACCATTAGAAGCACTAAGAGGAGGCAGAGGAGGTAATGGTTTCAGTAAACAAGACAAAAACGTATTTATCAAGTTACACACTGTAGATTTTAAGTAATACAGGCATGCACTGTTCGAAAGTCATATGAAAAATAACGTACCAGAATTTGCACATATCTGATGTAATAATGAGCCAGTAATTTGTGTGTAACCCACGAATCAGGGAAAGCTGCGATCATGTGACCCCCAGGTGAACTGTGTGAAACCAAGTGAGCTTTAAGTTTTCTTAAGGAACATTATCACTATGTTTCTTTTCCTAAATCTAACCTACGTAACTTTACAGTAAGTAACATAATTTGTAGGACGCAAACTTGTTAGATATCATTCGAATTGTTGTACGAAGATATGCTGAGAGAAGAGGGTTTATCCCATAATTTTGTTCATCCTTGACCTATAGTGACATTACAAGGGCATAATCATCTCAAACACACACACACTGCAGGGGAGCCAAGTGTAACCAAACCCACAATGATGTCATGTGTTCAGTAGCTGGTAAAGTGACTCGGCGGAGGAGATGACCTCATTTCCTGTGTGGTTTCTATTTAATAAAAAAGAAGAAGTTTTAGGGACTTTTTCTGTCGGCCTCACTGTTGTCGTTCAGATTAAAATTACACAAAAACAACATGACACATGCATCAGGCACTGAGAAATTGTGCAAGAGCAAAGATACAGTGTGTGAGCTGTCTTTGTGTTAAACTGTAACAGTATGTTCTTGTGAGGCACGTTACTGAACATAAAGAGAAGTGTCTGAAAAATGGCATTCATGCATATGTCAGGGCTGTACCCTACAGAACATCATTAGATTGGATGCCATGAATGTATTCTATGCGTGTCATGAAAAAAAAACACCCAAAGCTATCTTGTCTTGTAAGCAATGGCTTTTTTCAAAATCATTATCCACACCAAGCTGGTTCACACATGACATATCAGCACTGGAGAAAAAAAAGCCATTCGCCTGGTTTCAGCAGCATTCGCGCTGTAACCTTCATGGCTCATTTTGTTCCTTGAATGATTTTGTTCATTGTTTGTCTGCTGAGTCTCTCTGAATAAGCATGGCGCCCCACCCCTCCCTGCCAGCGCCACCGCCACGTCTGGTAGCACAACTGGTGAGGGATCAAAAGAAGTCGTGTAAACAACCCATGAAAAGGGTTATGTTACGGATGACACCATCACTTAATTACAGTGTCTTTTACGCAAAGTCGAGTCTTGCTTGTTGCCACAGAGGGATGGATACACAGCCGTGGATCCAGATGATGCCTGCTGTTACTGGGCTGCATATGATTTCATAGTGAGGTCAGTAAAATGTTTAATGGAGGATTAAACAAGCACAGATCTCCATTGTAGTACGTACTGTAGCTCATCACAAAACCTCTGAGTGAATACAAGAGCCTGCCATCCATTTAACCTCCTTTGATGTCTGTAAGTCGACGATTTAAGTCACAAGTATGGTTTAAATACTGAAGGAGGATTTGGAGCCCTGAGGTCACATGCATTATATGACCTTTGACCTTCTTTGTGTGACTGTCGCCTGTGGCAAAGGATGAGGTCAGTAACCCTGGGACCCGTCTGGTTTCTGCACAAACCAAACAACTTCTAAATTCCTAAGAGCTGTTTCTTACTTATATTGACCAAAAGTAAGCACAAGCAAACACCGATGTCACTGGATGGCCATTAATGACTGGATGACTCAAAGGGCCAAGCAGGCACTGACCCAGGAGCCCAAAATGTCAGGGGCCCCCCTGACCTTCACCTGCAAAATGTCCCTCAAGTTAACACATGACCAAAGAGAGAGAGAAAGAGAAAAGAGTGACTACAAAGAGACACAAACAAGCACAGGAGACACAAGTAACTATGAAAGGGGGAAAAACAACCACAATAAAAAACAGTAACATGTAGAAATATTAGAGCACCTACGCACAATGACAAGAACCTTATGAGAGCCTTTAAGTCAGGCAAAGCGACCACTTCACGTAGGTTCAATTCTTTTTGAAGGTCATTCCAAGTGAGAGGAGCAGAGCACATGAAAGCTTTCAGTAGGAACAGACAACAAAACTGTGTCTTGAGATCTCAGACTAGGTAACGTTAGCTCTCTGTTCAATCAAAGTACAAATGTACGAAGGGAGTTCACCGAGTTTGGCTCTATATATGAACAAATACCAGTGACTGAGCCTACGAAAGGTCAATGAAGGCCAACCAACCAGGATAAAGTGTACAGTGATGAAATGGGGCTAAAAAAAAAAAAAGACCAAATAAGACACACAATCACCACAAAGAGACACAAAAAAGACAAAAAGCGACTATTTGGAGACACAAAACAACCACAAGGAGAAACACAATGACTAAACAGAGTCACAAAATGACTGAAAAAGACACAAAATTACCTCTGAGACACAAAACAACTGTTATGGGGCACAAAATAACCACAAAGAGACACAAAATGGCTTCAAATTACATAATATGACTACAAAAGAGACACAAAACAATCACAAGACGGTACAAAATTACCACAAAGAGACACCAAACAACCACAGAGACATTAAATGACCACAAAAAGACACCAAATGACCGAGAAGACACAAAATTACCACAGAGACATAAAAGAGACATAAAGTGACGACAGAAAGACTCAAAACGATCACAAGAAGATACAAAACAACCACAAAGAGACATTAAATGACTACAAGACACTAAATTACATCAAGGAGACACAGAATAACTACAAAGAGATGCAAAACAACAACAAAAAAGATGCCAAATCACCATATAATCTGTGTGTCATGCTCTAATAGAGGTGGTGGGGCCTTTTACATGCTCCTGCCAAGGGGCCCATTGTCTCACAATCTGCCCGTGATCATACAATAGTGTAAATGACAAGCTATTGTCTTTGTATTTCCATCAGACACTGTTGTGAGGAAGTGAGAGTGAGAGTGGCACGAGATTGATATCTGTCTTCTCATCTAACTCTTGTCAAGAAAGCGAATAAGCATATTTCTTACAATGTTGAAATATTCCTTTAACTCCAGATCCACTTATTTTTCCTGATGTTATCAGATCTTTCCAGGTGTTTTGTCACACTGCTGTTTACAAGTTCAAGACTGAACCCAATTTTTTAAGAACTGTTTTTTCCTGGCATACCCTGATTGCTGAGACAGTGATGGCTTAGTTGTAGTAGTTAAAACAGAAACAGTCTGTTTTGATGATTTCCACCAGTTTAATCAAAATAAAGTGTAAAACTAACAAGGCTGCACAGCCAGCAAATTACCCGGCTGTCATCATTCCTGAGGTGGATTTCCCCTCATCAGGCTGACAACAGGCAGCAGGAATGCTGTGGTGAATTGCTTCAGGCCCTTTGCATCTCTGACGCTCATTGTTGTCCATCTGGGCTGTGGCCTTTCCTGCCGATGTGTGCACACGGGTGATGTTTATGAACTGCAGGTGGCTCCTGACGGGTCACAGAGGCCCCAGAGGGTGACCGCAGAAGAGCCGCTTAGGGGATGACATCACTTAATCCTGACGTGGTGACGCCTCGTTCAACACAGGAGCGGAGGCTGTGTGCTCTGAAATGTGTGTGTGTGTGTATGTGTGTGTGTGTGTGTGTGTGAATGTGCGTGGGAGGTGATCCTGATGTCATTGTTTGCCTCCGCTGCTGCCCCAAAGTCCTGTCCGCCCACCTAAGAGAAGGGCGAAAGTTTTTGGAGCTATTTCTGTCTGCCCGCATGCCTCTCCCATGACTTTCAACTGAGCAAATACTCACTTCCCCCGCTAAATCAGGACCAGAACTTCAAAGCTACTGCAAAAAAAAAATAAAAAAAATTAAATCCCAGTCTGACAACCTGTAGGGCTTTTCAGGAAGGAGAAGTCAGCTTGTGGATGTTGTGGCGGTCTTTAATGTCCACTCTGGTCAGATGAGGTTCACTTCTGGGAATGTAGCTGCCCTGTAAGAACTTAAGGACTAAAATTATAACACTAAAAATAACACAAGTAATTATATTCAAGACATGAGAAGGATTATGAATGAAAGACCAGCTATTTTGGGAGGTTGCTAATGAACACTACGAGAAAAGCTGACTTTCTGGTATAAGATGGCAAACAACAACTGTTTTAATGAGACACTTACAGCAGGTACTGTAATAGCTTCTTTGCAACCACTTGACTATATTGAATAATATAATTGAAAATCATGTTGGATGTGATCTATACAAAACAAAGGTAAGTGACTTTTCCCACAACTTTGCACAGTGTAGGTGAGCCTGGTCTCACTCAGAAATTCTCGAAATCTGGCGCTTAGGCAGTGACTTGCTGTGTCAGAGACCAACAAAAAAGGGGTCCTATAACATCGGCATGATACGCTGCCGAGAAAGTTTAACGATGCTCTGTGGTATCAGGGGGAAACTCGGCGGGCCATGACGAAAGTTAAAGCAGCGAATGTCCAAGTGGGGCGAGCAGAAGTGGTGGTGGACCTTCACCAAACCCTATTCTTTTTTCCGAAACCCAACCACATGCGTTAGTTGTTGCAATTTGCAGTGTTGTACCGTCATAGTGCTTTTATTTTGAAAGAGACTGTATGTAAACGGTAAATTGCGTGTGAAAACAGAAGTGTATTTTGAAAGAAGACAATGCATGTAACAGGCAGAAGTTGACACGGTGTCCCAGAACATCTTCGACCAACACACCCAGGGTACATTGCATGTCGTATCTGGACGTGGAAAGTCCATGACCGAACGTTGATATGTGACGAGGTCAGAGTGAGAATGTGTTGAACATTACAAATGTTACATGGTGAGCCCATAAAAGTCTTGTGGTTTTTAACTATGCTGTGTGCAGTTGGGTCCACAGATGAAATGATCGCCATCTTGTTTTTGTCCAGGTGAGTAAATGAGCTTGAGTTTGACCGTTTCTCATCTCATGACATGGATGCACCGCTGTCAGGCTACAAGCTCAAGTTTCTTAGGTTGTTTTTTTTATTTCATTCATTCATGTTGTTTCCTGTTTTACTTTGAAACTCACATCTTGTTTCAGATCACTTCACTTCCTGCCCCTGTGTGTTTTCCACCTGTGTCTGATTGTCTGTCCCGCCCTGATTAGCCTTACCCGTGTCTTGTTATCTTTCCCCTCACCTGAGTATTTAGTGTGTGTCTTGTTTTTTCTCAGTGCCAGTTCACCTTAGCTCCTTGTGTGTCTAGTGCTCCAGCCTTTTGTTTCCCTGTGTCCTTCTCTTGTTTTTTTTGGTTTTAGCCTCTTGGTTGACTCTGACTCTGCCTCATCCCTTTTGGATTTGTTTTCCTCCACTGACTGTCCTTCTGTGTACCTAACCTACCTGTCAAACAGTAAAGACTCTGTTATTTTACCCGAACTGCTTCCAGAGTTGCACGTTTGAGTCCACGCTCATCTGGTTCACCAGTTGTCAGGGGAAACAGCGATCCTGGCTCTGGGTCGAAGTGGAGGAACCCGCATATCAGCGCCTCTTAGACTCACTAACATTGTGTGATGTTTGAAAACAGCACGCAATCTTACCGGTTAGATCTGAGATAATTGCTGTGTCTGAAATCTCATACTATGCACTACATACCTAGAATGTTGGTATGCCCATTTATTTTCTTCACACCAAAAAACTCTCACACGTGCATGAGCCCCCCTAAAACAGCAGAACGTCACCCTAACGTGCCCCATGGCTCAACTCAAGAGACACCCAATATATTGGTCTCATACTAAGGATGTACTAAAATATCCCACATGTTGTTTTAGCGAGCTAAGTAGCATGTTAGTATGGAATTTTGGATGCAACAGTGACTTTCCTGGAGTCTCCGCTGGTTCCCTGGCCATCTCACGATGATGACAAGACTCCAGGAAGTTACTGCAGCCAAGAAATAAAAAGCATTTAAACTTTAAGCTCTTTAATTTAATGTCTGCAGCCTGCATAATAAACTCAGTGTTGGACCTCTTGTGGAGCTGCAAAGCATCTCAATCAAAATCTTTTTACTAACATTTTATTCATTTATTGACAGTATAAACATTTACAACTGCAGACCTCATGGCTTATTCTATGCTGAGAAACTCACAACCCCTCGTTAATGACCGCCTCGTAAGCCATCAAGTCTGCTGTTAATAATGTTTACAAGTCATTGAAAAAAAGGTTGTGGCTTTCTCACTTTCTAATAACCATGAAGATGAATTAAAGGGACAATAAAAGAGGAGAAGGAGGAGACACCACTTAAAGGAGCAGTGTGTAGGATTTAAAGGGATATATTGGGAGAAACGGAATATAATAAATCCTAATTCTTGGTGTCATAGATTCAACAAGGTGCTGGAAACATTCCTCAGAGATTTTGGTCCATATTGACATGATAGCATCACACAGTTGCTGCAGATTTGTCGGCTGCACATCCATGATGTGAATCTCCCGTTCCACCACATCCCAAAGGTGCTCTATTGGATTTAGATCTGGTGACTGTGGAGGCCATTGGAGTACAGTGAACTCATTGTCATGTTCAAGAAACCAGTTTGAGATGATGTGAACTTTGTGACATGGTACGTTATCCTGCTGGAAGTAGCCATCAGAAGATGAGTACACTGTGGTCATAAAGGGATGGACACGGTCAGCAGGATGGATCCATGCTTTCATACTTTCAAAACACATATTTTTCAGTGTCTTTACCAGTTTAAATCATCAGGTCCATTTGTTTTGGAGAGGAAGAGACCTCTGTGGATAATTCGGCACCTGGTAAAAACTTCCTGTGTGACATTCTGGCTTTTGTTATGATTTTTCCTGTTTTATTTTGAAGTACTAACCTTTTGCGTTATTGCAGTTTCCTGTGTTTCTCGCCTCTCATCAACCACACCTGCTGCCACTTACTCACCTGCCCCTGATTATCCTCTTAGCCATCCCTGTGTATATAAACCCACCAGCTCCTCATGTCTTTGCCAGATTATCTTTGTTCCTTTGTGTCATGGCTTTCTAGCAATCTCTGTGTTTGATTCCCTGGATTTTATGAACTTTGCCTGTTTTGGATTGAAGGATTTTTTGCCTACTCCCTGTTTTGAACGTCTGATCCAAAAACATTAATAAGGGATTTAATAATCATAAGTAAAGCCGGTAGTTATTAGAGAGCTGCACCATTTTTTTACTGACTTGAATTGATTACCTGGAAAGTTTCCCAGCAGCTCTGCAACTTATTAATGAGGAACTAAGTACGGGAACCCTGAGAGCATTTAGTATTACTGTAGTGACACCTCAGGTGCTGGAGAATGTCTCTACATCTTAATTAGTGTTTCTACTATCCATCCAGTGAGGGGATACTGTGTCGCAAACAGCCCAGGGGTGATAGAAACAAGCCCACTCCTGTACAGACATTGATGCGTGTCTAATGAGTCCATCAGCCTGGCAGCACGGCGTCCTGGGAGACCCTTGGTTCATGATTACCAGTGTATCACAGATGAATGTTCCTAGATTGAGAATGCCATCTGTCATTACATCTGAGTGTATGTTTAACCAAACAGGAGTGTGTGGTAATTCATGTACAAGTGCACCTGTTTGTTGTTTTGGCAAATTAAAACAACTTCCCATCACATGGCGCAGCTCTTTCATTTCCTCCATATTTTCCACACGTCAAACCTGAGTGTGTGTGTGTGTGAGTGTGTGTGTGTGTGATAGACAAGGTTCAGTGCCCTTAAAGTTTAAGTGTATATATGTCAAAAGCCACCAAGATATAAATGATTTACCATCCATACCTCAAGAGCACATGCAGTATATTAAGGTTTCAATAATTGATGCTGGTCCCCAACAGAATTTTCACACATCAGGTGAGGCAATCAAACTGAAAATGATGTACATCAACTTAACTTTGCATCGCAGGATTGGAAAGGGGTCCCCAGGGAGACGCTGCGAGGTGGAAGTACTCACATCGTATAAAAAAGCTGTTGCACGCACATCAGCAACCTCTTCTCATGGCCCTTCATGCTGAATGGTTTTAACCCTCACATTCTGTCAACACTCGGAAAAATCAACTTCTTTTCACTTGGAGTACAGTAAATATTTTCACCACGTCTTTTCTGCCATGAATCCTCAGCCTGAAGACGGAACGCTTTTCATCAGTCAAGACGAGTAGCTAGCATGTAAACATCACATGACATGTCATCATGTGGTAATTTACTTTTATCTGGCGCTATGTACAGGTGCAATGCTCTCTATAGTGGTGAAGAATCTTGAAAACCAGGTCAAATGAGATGAGAAAATAATGCATGTGTGGGAGTGGGTGTGTTTGATTTGCCAAACATGATTTAAGCGAGCACACTTGAGCTCTTTGACATCTCACATAAGCACGAATTCATTAGAAACTCGTAGAAAACTCCAGTTTGTTCTAGAGAAAGCTAATCCTGCAGCATTGTTAATGAAGGAACAGTTCGCCCTTGAATCAAAAATAGGTATCTCTCCTCTTACCTGTCGTGCTGTATATCAATCTAGATTGTTTCAGTGTTTTGTAGAGATGTCTGCCTTATCTCTAAAATAGCATAACTAGATGGCACTCTGCTTGTGACGCTCAAAGCACCAAAACAATACGCTGAAAAACTCGACAGTAATGTCTCTTTCCAGAAATCATGACCTGGTTACACAAGGTAATCCACAGACCTTGTTGTGAGCAGTTTTATGTATCCTCCTACAGCGGTTCGTATGATATTTAATTAACACCCCATGAAGGCCCTTACCATGTCACATACTTATCATAAAGTTATGTAGGAAAAGAAATGTGACGACGTTCTTTAAAATAACTTAAAGTTTACTTGGTTTCAAACACCTGTCTCCTGGGTGAAAGTCCTATGACCCATTTGCCACCCCAACATTTGTCCTAACACAGATTTTCAGTCTTTAAACTACTTCCTTACTCCTGTCACCGCACTAATTACACGATCGCCGCCTTCCTGATTATGTGGGTTATACATAATTGCTTACTAATGATTACGTGAGTTATGTACAAATTGTGGTGCGTTAATTTTCGTGGGAATGAACAAAGTATGAACAAGGCATGACACCAGCCAAGGCAGTTTCGTGTTGGAGCTTTTTTCTCTCTACCAAACTGCAACCGCCAACCATATGACTGTGCAGAAGGAAGCGTGCATGTACTCATCGATGAGAGGCTTGTGACCACAACAGTGCAATATGTAAACATTAATGGCGCTGTCTTTGGCTGAGCTTTAACATTAGGTAGCACAGCAGGGCTGGGTGACCCCGCAGTAGATGCATGCTTCCTCCTTTTGGCAACAAAATAGTTCCTATTTGAAACCGCTCACAACAAAGCATGTGGATTATCTTGAGAGGCCAGGTCATGATTTCTGGGAAGACCTTCATGGGCTGTCTTTGGGATTATTGCAGCTTGAAATGCTTGATTTCATGGTAACTTTTCTTAAAAAATGCTTGATGAATGTTGCAAAGTTTCTATCGCAATACAATTGCAGGGGCAAGTGAAAATTGTAAAAGTAGTCTCGGATTCCTCAAGTGTTCTCCAGTGATCAGCTGTTGCTGCCGTTGGAAGCAGCGCTGAAGGACCTTCTCTGTGAGCCTCTCTCCTACTGCCTGGTTAGCACGAGCTAACACAGCAGTACCAGCTAACATTCAACACCAAGCCCTTAATGGTCCCAACAATCTCACACAGAAACAGCTTGACGATCATTAAACTCATCAGTGACCAGGTGGCGTTAGCTGTGTGATGCTAACAGTTAGCCTTGTCACTGTGTGTGCGTGTGACTCTGCCCCACGCATAAAGCTCAGAGTCCTGTAGTTGTTGAGCCTATCTACCTGTAGCTAACTTAAAGCTAAATCTAACTCGGCAAATGCTAACAACACTTCTAGCTAATGTTATGCCTGATTAAACCGTCAATGGTGATTTCTGTTGTTGAGACACATCTATAATATTTGACTAAACATCACATAGAGCATCCCTGCGTCAGCATACTGTAAACTACAGGAAGAGCCACTGACCCTGCAGACCTGAGGATGACGTCCGAGTTATTTTATGATGTGGTTTCTCTGTAGAGAGAGTGCGGGGCAAGGAGAGGCTGAACAAGCCAATACGCTGTCTGCAGCTCTACAAGATGAGATTTCACCCATTTTAAAAAGCAAAATTTGTGGTGAAGTTGCACTGAATGTTGCAAGGTCATGCAGAATCACCAGGAAGTGGCAGAATCCACGTAATTGTTGTGATTGCAACACTACAACATCCTGCAGGGACGGCATTATATTCAAGAGAGGACAATCCACCCCTACACCCACAATCTACCCCAGGCAGCTCACACAAAAACAATCTAGATTGATCAATACCCCGACGGGTAAGAGAAAAAACATGTATTTTTGATTTTGGGGTGAACTGTCCTCTTAGATTTAGTCTGCCATTGGCTAAAACTCAATATCACTACATTTGCAACACACCTTAAAAATGCATTTCTAAAGCGTCACATGTGTGTGAATGTTTCCAACGATGGAATTCAAATGTTTATTGTGACTTCAATAAAAACTTGATGCTGTTGAATGCACTGTATCAGGTCTCGAAGTGGTGAAAAACTGCCACACAAAAATAAAGGAAAAAACATTGTTCCATCCCAAATTTTCACAGCTACAGTCTGTGAGTTGTAAGAACTGAATAACAGCGTGCCATGTGTTACATTTCCACAGTGTTTAGCTGCCATGCTGCCTTGTTATTGCTCATGTTCATATTCTGCACACATTCGCGGACAGTTGTTCTTTCTACGGCTGTAACATGTGCTCTGGTTTCTGGTCGACTTCCTCTAGGTGTGAAGGGAAGCCTTCTGTGCCCCGTGATTCAAGTGTGTGACATATGAAAAGCAATCATATGATAACACAGATGCTTATGGTTTCAGAAAGCTCTTTTTGCCCAGATACAGCCTGACTGTACGTGTGTGTGTGTGTGTGTGTGTGTGTGTGTGGCGGTGTGGGTGGGGGGTGGGAACTTGTTTACAGCTCACACACGCTGCTTTGAGTCCTCTCGACAGGGGAAGAAAGACAGCGTACCAGAACTTGGCAGAGTGAAAGTGCAGCGCACTAGCGGTGAGTTTTCAGGGATAAAAATACTGCCGGTGAGCAGCCTCCAGCTCAGCGGTGAGACTAGAGGTACAACAGCCTTTGGGCTTTGAAGCATCACTATCTGTGGCAATCAGCCCAGTGCGCTGAAGTAGGTTAAACTAAATCTCCATAAAATGCAAATGCACGGTAAATCTTGGGCTTTAACTTTCCGGAAAGTGAAGTTGCACTTATATACCATATAGAAGTCTTTTTGTCGAAGGTATTTTATATGTTTTTGCACACGTGTCTGAATCCTCTTTGGATAAAACTACCCCACAGCATGCACATTTCCACAGCGAGCATAAGGCTGCAGAGCGGATAAAAACACTTAAGCCTTAACCACTGACTGTAAGACATAATATGAGACATTTCTGGAAAGAAACAGGGTTTCTGTGAAGTCAGGGAAACCTTAAATGAGCAGATCCTCAGGGTGAGGAGCTCAGCGAGGGACTCAGTGCCAACCAGCCCTGCAGCCTGGCAGCTCTCTGCTTGATTGGTCTCAGTGGGCAACCGGGATGGAGGGCAGAAATCCCATCAACATGCACATAGACATGCAGGCCGTGTACATGCTGGCACATAAAGTGATGCGCGCAAATGCTTTAACAACATAAAAATGCCAGTTAAACAGTGGCGAAAGAAAGCACAGCCATACCCAGGCACACACACACACCCACATATTAAAACACACAACACCCACATTCAAACACATGACACCCACATCACACCCACACACATTAAGAGTCTCACACATCACAGCTATGAGCACAGCGCGGGGGGCTGGGTTCACATTGCCTGCATGCTCAGAGCCTATTCAGAAGCTAATTCTTGTGCGCTGTGATTCAAAGAGCCTGGCCAGCCACCTGCACCGATGATGAGGAGAGGAGGGGGGAGGACAGTAGGGGAAAGAAAGGGAGGAGGGGAGGCAGCAGTGGAAGAATGACATCACCTTCCCTGAAATGTCACCATTATCTCAAGCCTCGGCTTAGCCGTCTACAGAGGTGACATCATCCTCTCTTTGCCCCTCCCCCCTCTGTTCTCTGCAAGGTTGAATGTGGTGAGGGAGTGTGTTTGTTTGTGTGCATGTGCAAGCAGGCGTGTGTGAGTGAGTGAGAGAGGGAGAGTGCGCAGGAAATAATTTCCAAGGGAAGCATGAGTGGATGTTTGTCTGCGCTCCGTCTTTCATGCCTTTAAACTGACAGAAGATAAAGCCCACTTCAAAGACACTTAAATGGTATTTGCCTCATTCAGAGAGGATACAATTATAATCAGCAATTTTATACTGACAGAAATGTGATTAGGTTTTATAATCATTTGCATGTCGATTTGCACGTATTAGTTTAAATCTACAGTACGTAATCCATGTAAACGATATATGAAGTCACACAGTTAAATCAATTATCAATTATCAAACACTCAGTTCATCCGAATTATGAAAACTAAATTTACTCTCTTACTTCAAATTCATTATTTCTTTCTTTCTTTCTTTCTTTCTTTCTTTCTTTCTTTCTTTCTTTCTTTCTTTCTGTACAGGAACAGAGACAATGCACTATGAAGTTTTAAACATGCCAGGGTTATCTCAAGAGCTAATAAAAAGGAAAAAAACACAACGTGATATCTATGAAAATGTCAGATTATTCTTGAGCACATCTCAGGAGATGTGAACCATAATTTAAAGGTCCAGTGTGCAGGATTTAGTGGCATCTAGTGGTGAGGTTGCAGAACTGAAACGTCTTCCATGTGCCATGCTTGTAGGAGACCTATAGTGGCCTACACGAATACAAAATAACCAGTGTTTGGTGTGTCCATTCTGTGGCCATTAACATGCAGCAGAGCAGGTCCATTATAATCGACTGAAGCTGCTACACTGACCACCATTGTGAGGCTCTTATGTATTTTTACACGGCTGGTCAATTTTTTTCTCCCGTGTGTGCGGCTCCGTAGCCCTCCAAAAGGTAAAAACTACACATACCTGCGTAAAAAAGATAATTCAATCTGTGTAAAAAGGATAAAAATGAATGCCTCATTGTATCAGAAAGCAACGTGACACAGAAGAGCAACGTTTCACATTACAATCAATCAATCAAATGAATGCGTCTTGTTGTTAAAACCACTTAGATCATTTACTCAGTACCAGTTAATATGGTCTATATGCGTCCAAACCCTCCAACTGCATTATGAGTTCACAAACTGCACACACAGTGAAGCTGGCAGCTACCACACACTGCAAAGACAAAGTCTGTGTAGCAGATTAAAAACTCTGTTCTGCTCCACCTATGTGATGTGTCAGCTCATTCTGATTCTGAAGTTTTTTAATACCGCCACTTTGTGAGTGATTGTGGTGTCAGACACCTGTCACCGTGGTATGATACGCTGCCGAGTGGTGTTAGTTAGTCAGGTGGCAGTATGATACCATCTGGACAGCATCAGATTGAAAGAGTGGCAACAAAGACATATTATAAGGAGCAGGAAAGTCCACATAGGGTGGATGGGAGGGGTGGTGGATGGGTCCAGCTAACCCCGGACTTTCACCCAGGAGGTGTTTGCTTTCAGTATAAATGTAAGAAAAACCATGATGTTTCTTTCTAAACCTAACCATGTGCTTGTGTTGGATGTGTCACATCCATCCAAAGCCGGACAGGAGCTTTTGCAGTGTTACGATATGTCACCGGTATGCCACACAACACCTGCTGGTGGCGGTATGATACGCGGATGGGGGCATTAGTTCATAATGCGGTCAGACAGCACCTGTCGTGGTGGTATGATACGCAGCTGGGCAGCATTGGGTTGAAATGCTGCCAATAACGACGTAATATAAGGAGCGGGAAAGTCCATATAGGGCAGATGGGAGGGGTGGTGGATGGGTCCAACAAACCCCGGACTTTCACCCAGGAGGTCAGTGTTTGCTTTCCTTATAAATGCAAAGTCTAACCATGTGCTTTTGTTGACATCCTGGCGTTGGTAGCGGCATCCTGGAACGTCAACAGCAATATGAAGACGTGAAAGGCCACTGACAAAGCGCCAACGTGTGACAACTTGGGATGAGAACGTGTTGGGTTCACATCTGTGCCCCGTGCTATTCAGCTGTGAGTTAACCAGAACCCGACGATTCTTGCTTTCAGGGTATTTAAAATTAATCAAAACATAATTATGAGTATTATACACCATTTTAATAGATGCCCCTAATTCCTGTACACTGGACCTTTTTTAGTTTTTAATTAAAACATTGCGTGCGATGCAGTTCCTTATTTACAGAGGTAGGTTACTCTTGTGGCGTCTGAAAGGCATTAAGACATACAGGTGCTGTAGAAGTCAGGGCGCTGAAGATAAGCCCTTCTCTGTTGTATGTCATCCCCTGTTTCTCTCTTCCCTCATTTCCTGTCACCTCCCTACTGCTGGCTGTCTAATAAGGGTTTAATATGACCCCTGAAGTTTATGTTTCACCCTGTATGGGTTGTTAAAAGGCCTTAGTAACACAAGTGCCTTATAATAATGTCTCACAAACCTTATTTACAGTTTACGGCGGTGCACAGATGCACACAAACCACCTAACAAATTCACTCCCATCCATTAGGCCACAGCCCCTGCCTTCATCATGTGTCTGTGCGGACTGACCTCTGTCATGTTATTACACCATCTGATGCCATCGCCAGCTGACGCTCGTGAAATCCACTGAAGCATGCCAGCCATGCCATCACTGCCCTTTGTACGTGTCTCAACACTCCCCAGCTAAACTCACTCTGGACGACATCCCACAAATGCCTCGTTTGAGGACGATGGGTGACAGGTAAATGTGTCATGTCATCATCACACATCTCAAGGCTAACTGGAGGTGAACAGGTTGTAGTTGTGTGTCCCGTACAGTCTGTAAAGTTGCCTCACTCTACTACAAATCTGAGAGAAACCGCTGACCTTGTGGTGCCACTGGAAAGTAAAATAAAGATCTGAAAAGGGCGGTGACTTTGTGTACCCAAGTCTTGAGTTACCACACCAAGAATAACTTTATATTCAGGCATTTATAACAGGTGTATGACCTGGAATGTAAACCTCATTTGAGTGCGAGCCATCCCACAAAAATCTTATGGGTCAACAAACTCAGCGCCCCATTTACGTCACGTCTGTGGAGCAGTGCCATGTTTCATATCTCCCTGAAAGCAATGCTTAGTGTACAGCTTCTAACTTAAAGCTGCTGTTATCAATATTTTTTATATTAACAGTGGATAAATTGACTGTGTGTCATGTATAAGGTGTTGCCTGAGATTTCTCACCCAACTTGAACGGGCCCTTTATGGAGTGGTAGTATGGGAATACTTTAAAATGTCCTGATAGGGGTTGGAAGAACCCCGTGAACCTTACAATAACTTAAAATTTGGGGTAAAATCTGATGGTACTGGGCCACTGCACATGTGGGGCAATGGGAACTTTTTTTATTTATTAACGATGCTCCCGTCCCTCAGGGTCTCTGGAGAAATAACCTGGTGACTGCCGATGAGATTTATGAGATAAATAAATAGATAAGTAGGTCCATGGACACATCAGTAAATGAATAAATAAATCATTAAGTAGGTTTAATTATAAATCAGCTGAACTACGGTAAAAGATCTTATAATAAGTGTTGAACTGTATTAAACTGATATGATGATGCATGTGTGGGGTAAAAATAGGTTAAAAAAAAGAGGGCAAGTGCTTAAAAATATAAATATGACAGAGACATGCAGAGGTACGTGCTTGTTAAAAAGAATAAGTGCTTGAAAGGTGTAAAAGCTTAATTTAAAACAATTTATATACACACGAGAGATATCAGAGTTCAAGTTATCAGCCTGTTAGCTAAGCTAGCAAGCTGTCATTCAGTCTCTCCAAAATACACCTCAAAAATTACATTTTTTTAACATACGGCAAATTCTGGACCAAAGTATTACGGAGGGGAGGAGTGTCCGGTTGAAATGATGCATTAGGCTGACTTAGGATCAGATTACAAGAGTGAAAGTAAGGTAAAAAGACACTGAGCTGCAGTGTCAGAGCTGGAGGCAGAGCAGAGGAAGGATGGATACCTTCTTCACTGAGGTGAAAAAGAAGCAAAAAGAAAACGAATATAAAAAAGCACAGGAGGAGGCAGTAAAATCAGGAACTTTTCTGATCCCTGAGAGGTAGTTTGCTGATTTTCAACCAGCTTTTTAATCATAACAATGTGGGTAGTAAATGTGTGCAAATGAACTTTGGTAAACTTCCCTCCATCTAACCCAGATCTCTGTTGTCAGTGACACATTACAGCTTACTGTTTAACTTTAATACTAGACTGACTGTTACTAACCAGCTGCTGAAAGCAACTCCTGTTAGGTCATTCACCAGCAGGAGCGTCTATTGGTGCATTCTGGTAATCGTAGGTTTTCTACCTCTTGAGTGTTTCCATGTTTCCAGCAGTGAAATACTTGTTTAAGGTGTTTGAGCAACGCACATTACTACAACAACAAAATACGTAACTTCGGCATAAAATAAAATAAAAATGGATCTCAAACATTATTAAACATTGAACATCAACAACAGCAGGACGGGCGAGAACAGTATGTTGTGTTTGACATGAGAAACGTTTTTAGTGGAGCTGATTACCAGGTAGTGTCGGGTCCATAGATTCAATTCAATTCAGTTCAATTTAATAGAACAGTTTAATAGAACTTCATTTATCTTGAAGGAAATTCTTGTGCCATAGAAAGCGTCGAATTACAGTAAAAGTAAGCACAGTAATCACAATTTAACGTTCACAATTTGTAACCAAATTGTATTCAGCAGTGTGCATATATGATGATACAGTAGTACAGTTTCATGTTTTTCTTTTTTTGAGCCACAGACAGATTTTTTTTTTTTTAAATCTTTTCCGTTTTCAGAAATGACATTAAATCCCACAGCCAGGAAGTATTTGAGGGGGGTGAGCAAGTTTTTCCAAAAGATGAGTATTATAGTGTATCTCATGTTCTATTATTTTAAAGTTACTTATGTAAAGTCACGCTATACTCTGAATGCATCTAGTATTCTAAATTTCCCTTCATGAGATCAACAAAGTTTATTTATATCATTTTTTATCTTAATCACTATGACAAGGCTTTTTCTGTCACTGAAAATCAGACCTAAGATCAACATCGTTCTACTTCATTGAGTGCTTTTGTGAAAAATCAAACAACTGAGACCCATTTAACAATAGATTCAGCTACTTAAAAAAGGCTTATGATTTAACACTACAATTCCACATCACTTAAGCATCTGTGTGAAAATGTAAATAGCCCTTAGTGATGATATCAGCCTCCTGTAACCTGCGGTGTTTACCAATCTAACCTGTCTTTAATGACCTGCTGTTTTCTGATGCCTTTACTACCATTAACCACCCCTGTGACCTTTATTCTTTCCTGCAGGAGCCTTAATTGTATATAATTTCAAACAACAGCGCTCCAGTCAAACTACCTCTTTAAGGATACGCATGGGATCCTCTCCTGCATTTCGTCTTGTTTGCTGAGCTGTAATGTGGGGCCCCTGCTGCTTCTCACCTCTATTATAATGCAGGCCAGGTTTATAATCCACTCCTGGCCCGGGCCACTTCACACCTCGGTGAGCGCTGTGGACTCCCGCTGAGTTTGGATGGGAGTCAATGACCACCCTTTTACAGGACTCACACTCACATATAAACACTAGAGACCTACACACACCTGCTACCCAAACCAAATAACTCCCCTGGCACTCCTCTAGCACTCTGTGTCCCATCTCTTTGTCTTGCAGGTGTCCGTTCCACGAGTCAAAAGGTGAGCAAATAGAGAAGCGGGGACAAGTCAGAGCTGACCATTACTCAGAGAAATGATGTCAACAAACTTTTGACCTCAGAGGTCGCGGCTCTAAGAATGTGGACGTAATGGCCATCAGTGGGAAGATAAATATACCAGACATTAAACAGACAGAAGGTGGGGTAAGATTTCTATAATGAGTCAGAGGGAGGTGGAGGGGAGCAGACCTATAAGATCAAAGCATACCACGTCTCTCAGGGTGTGGACTCTGGTCATTAGGGTGGGGGCTCGGACAGGAGAGGGAGTCAGCAGAGCTTCATCCCTCATAAAAGGGCAGCCTCTAAAAATAACTCAAAATCATTCGACCGTGGCAGGTTTACAAGCAATATTTGCTCTCGAGGGGCAGAAGTGTCACAGAGGTGGAATATAAACATTCATTAAGGTTTTTAAACATGACAAATCATATTTTAGGCTTCATCAGATAATTTGTGTTATGAATCCTCTTGTGGACAGAGAGAGAACTGCAGCCAGATACAACAGAAACTCTAGTCAAGGTCTTGCTGAAGTTACTTAAAAATACTTTAATTTTTTTGTTTTTTGTTTATTTTTTTTTCTGTTTTCTGTTTTTTCACAAAATAACTACAAAAGCGAGCAACATAACCACAGAGAGGCACAAAACAACCACAACGAGATACAAAATGACTTAAAATACACAAAATCACCCCAAAGATGCACAAAATAACAACAAGGAGACACAACATTATTAAAAATACACTAATGTAACCCACAGAGACACAAAACAATCGCATAGATACACAAAAAGACACAAAATTACCTCAGAGATACAGAATGACTGAAGAGAAAACAAGATTACTTCAAAGACAAAACAAAACAACTACAAGGAGACACAAACAGACTAAAAAAATACACTCAATTAACTAAACAAAAATACAGAATACCATCAAATAGACACAAAGTCACTGAAAAAGAGACAAAATTACGACAAGGAGACACAAAATGACTACAGAGAGACACAAACTGATCAAGAAAGACAAAAAATTACATCAAAGAGATACAGAATACCCTAAAAGAGCCACAAAATGATCAGCAAGAATTAGCAACATGACCACAGAGAGGCACAAAACAACCACGAGACACAAAATGACTACACGAAGAAACAAATGACTAAAAAGACATGAAAACAATGACAACAAGGAGACACAACATGACTACAAACACACTAACCGTTCAGAACTTTTTGAGTTATTTTGCAGACAAACATACACAAAATTACTCCAAAGAGACACAAAACAATCACATAGACACAGAAAAATGACTAAGAAACACACAAATTTACATCAAAGACAGACAAAATACTGTTAAAGACACACAAAATGGCTAAAAAAAAAAGACACAATATAACCTCAAAGAGACATAAAAGCACCACAAAGTCTGTGTGTCTTGCTCCTATGCAGGGGAGTTTTTTGGGCCCTTTGCATATCTTTACCCAAGGGCCCATTGTTTCATAACCTGCCCATGCACACAACCAAAAGTACTGTGCATGAGAGCAACAATCAGAAAGACAGTTATCACTGAGTTCATAGATATCTTTCACTGTGTCATAAATGGATCCATTTCTTCCATTTACTCACAAAAACATTTCCTCTCTGTAAGCTGATCGGTCATTTTTCTTCCACAGTATACACCTTTCTGATAACTATCATGGGGGATTCAGTCTTATAGCAGCTTCATGTTATTGCCTTCTCTCTTGTGATTAATAATATCATAGTTAAATATCTATCACTATCAATAACACAATCATTCATATTTTCAAGGTACATTACTGTGCATTTCTGAGCTACTGCACATCCCACAATGTCTCTAATTGCACATGAGTGTATATAACATTTCTCAGAAAACGTGTCTGTATTTTCCCTCTCCGTGTCCTCATACAAACCCCCAACATGACTGTTCTGAGACAGTTTTTTTTACTATTTATTTCAGGTGAAATGAAGTAGCAGGTTGTATTTTTCCATCCAAACTCCCTCCTCGTCCTTGAGTCTGTAGTGAGGTGTTGTATTTTGAACACGCTGAGCCGTTCCTCTGTTCACATCTCTCCCATTCAGCCTTTGTGTACACAAGACGAGGAGGCTTCACGGTCTCTAAGATTTTGGTGTAGCACTGAGATTGCTGTGAATCTTGTCCGGCTTTATGTCTGTGTTATTACCTCAAAAGGTCCATTTAAGGTTTAGCTTTTTCTTTACAAAATAACCCCTCAACTCTGTGAGCCCTGCTTGAATGATCTGTATTGTGTGTTCTGGAAAGGAAGTAAAAACCACTTGGTTAGATCATGTTTTGGATTTTTTTGGTGCCGTTTAAGAGGCACAATCCTAGGTCACTTTCACACCTGCCCTGTTTGGTTCGGTTCAGTCAAACTCAAGTTCGTTTGCCCCCTAAGTGCGGTTCGTTTGGGCAGGTGTGAACATAGCAATCACACTCAGGTGTGTGCAAACCCTTATAATGCTAACATTTTCTTCTGGGGCCTGGCCTGTCACAGAACATAATTCATGTGACGCTCACAAGGTGCAATCCCAACTTGACAGACACCTGTTAGCGGGGTGCAGTTTGACGCAGGAGCTGAGTCATGTATTAAATGTAAGCTATTGATAGTCCAAGTATTTAAATGGATCGTGGATGATTTAAATGCAATGCATGCCTTTCATGACACGTTCGGGGGATGCACAAAATATCTCCGAGGGCCACCATTGGTACGCGGGCTGCACTTTGAAAAATATGTCTTACACTGTACTTGCTCAATTTTAATTAATACACCAATACGCTTGTTCATGTTTTAATTTGCTTGTCCTCCCAAAGATAGAAAATAAAGCTGAAATAATCACCTAGGTATGAAATAAATAAAACATCAGACACAACACAACTATGCCGTCTGATGTTGCCTGAATGTTTTCCATTATTTCATCACATTATACGCCCCCAACGACAAAATGACTAGAATAACAGTGAATCATATTATTAGCTCCTTTGCCGCGCGCTGCCACAACATATCTGATACTCGTCCCTCAACACCTCAGACTCCCTGGAGAAGACACATTCTGCATGCCACAGAGCCACCTGTGTGCCCCCAGTTTATGTGTCTACATGCTGGCGCAGCTCATGCAGGAGGCAGTGAGGGCAAAATGAGGGGGAGGTGAGGATTTAGGGACTTTCAGGGGCAGGAGGGGTCTCAGAAAGTCGGTGTTAATGATCACACAGAGGCCAGTGAACAGTGAAACCATTGTACCAGCTAAAGCTCACCACTGTAGAGCCCGTGCCTGCTACTGTCTGAGTGCATGCAAATCCGAGCTGGACGGGCACCTGTTGTGGATTCTTGCCCTTGACACTGGTCCGCTCTCTGCTGGGCGGAGGGTGTTGTTTGGTCTCGTTCTGACCCAGACGTGAACTCCCTCACAGCTGTCACTGCTCCGCACAGCTATGCCAAACTGCTCTGGCATAGAAAGCAGAACTAGATGCTATGACGAGGAAAAGGGCGGACTGAGTGCATAACACACACACACACACACACACACACACACATGCCACTGACAGTCAGGGCATTTTATATTTCACATGAAGATGACTCCCATTGAAAAATATGTTTCTGTCTTTATGATGTCAATAACACACAGGCTGCATGATTATTAAAAATATGTTAAATATAGGATATGAAATATGATATTTCAGCTACAAGTGACCAGTGTGTTTCTGGGCCAGTTTATATCATCAGATTAAAGTAACATTTATTCAAGTACATTTACTTTACTTCTGCAGTTACGATAACATTTAATTACTATTCAGACATTGCATACACCTGGAAATCCAGCAGTATGATATAGCATATACATATATTTCGGTTATTGTGCTTTTCTACTTTGATTTGCAATGCAGGACATTTATTTGTGATGGAATAATACTTTTACACTATCATATTGCTTCTTTTATAAGGACCTGAATACTTCTTCCACCACAGGGTTATACTTGTGCCTTTATACAGTCACAGGCCATTATTTCAATTTAATTTAATTTAATTTATATTATTTTATTTTATTATTATTTTATTTTATTCTATTTTTATTTTATTATTATTTTTAAAGTATTAAATATCATTATATTTTTAATTATTAAATTAAATTATCATTATTATTATCATTATTATTATTATTATTTATTTTCCTCTTATAATTAATTCCCTATCTCTTTTCTCTTCTGTCATTTATCAGTAACAATACACATACACATTAATATTCATATTCAGGTTTAATATTAAGTTTAATGATTAAATATATTTTTAAAATGGGGTAGGATTTGATTCTCGTCATTTCACTTCTTCCTACTCTTTCATGAAATACTGAATATGTTTGCTGGGTATTCTGGTTTTATTCTGTTTTCTTAGTCTTTTTTTACTTTTAATGTTTTATTTATTTTTGTATATTCGAAATAAAATCTAATCCACACATGAGGGCCCCACAGAATAACCTTCAGAAATAACAACTGGCATATTTATGAGAGCAAAAACATTGTCTTTCTTTGTCCATATTCCTGTCCACCAAACCACAGCCTCTGTTGACTAATCAACTGTAACTACAGATAACTACAAAGTTATTGTCTTCTGAAGTCATGAAATATTTATATAAAAATGATATATAATATATAAACCAGATGCTTTGTTTACGATGGCATGATGACACATGGATGATCTGCCTTAAGACCACATTTAACAGTTACATCTTTTGGACAGACACGATGAAGAGGAAGTAAACCTACTGACTGGCAAGGATGATTTAAAATATAGTTATATATCCTACACTTTATCAATCTGTTTTCATTTGAGCATTTTCTGAGACCAAAAACCAAACTTATCTGGATTTATCACCACTTTTAGTATTTATCTGGACTCAGAATTGCTTGGCCATAAAAACTGTAGATTATATGTACTTAAAAGAGTATACATCATATATGTTCATCAGTGAATTATGTTCTTTCTTCTTTTTATTTATTGAGTATTTGATTGCTTGTTTATGAAAGAAATCACACCAGTTTGCTCAGGGTTCAAAGGTTAAAATACTTGTGAAAGGCATCGAAAAGCAGCACAGGAAAAGTGATGTCGCTCCAGGTTTCAAAGGGTTATTAATGTCTTTATTGGATTCTTTTACTGTATATTTGCTCTAAATTCTGTTCTCTGAATAAAGTTTTTTGAAAATAAAATGTAAAAGATGTACAGACAGTATTTTGAGATATTTTGTGATGCTGACGGGCTGGTTTTTTATTTATCTCGGCTTGGTTGAGATAACGTTTGCATATTTAATATCTGTAGACTGTAGTTAATTTATCTATATTTATCTATATCAATGGTTGTAAACAAGTTTGGGATAGTTGTTGACAATTATCTTTTCAAATGAGACTCAAACACTGAGAAAGGAGTTGGATATATGAGTGTACACTTCTTCCTGCTCCTTTTTAAGCATGTCTGTTGATGTTTTGTTTTAATTTTGCACAAAAAGTATTTGTGACGCACACACTGAAGACATTTTCTGTTATTTTCAGTCATTCATTTAATAATTTATGAATCTACCTGCAAATTATGTAAACATAAAGATGGGCTTTAGAAGTTAGGTAGTTAGGTGGCGCCATCCGCTGGACAGACGATATCATTACATCACCATGACGCCAAAATCAGTTCAGTGAAGACGACTGGAAATAGAGGAAAACTTGTAAAAGGTAAAGTGTGGATGAAAGTCCCAAACTCAGATTAAATACGCGCAAAGTGTCATATTTTTTCAAGCCAGGACTACAGTTAAAAAAGTAACCACTCTGTATATTCAAGTCGTTATTTCTTATTAAATAAACTTAGTCTTACGACGTTTTCCAAATCTCAAAGTTTTAAAATGTACCACAACACTGACAAGAAACACACACAATTACTTTGGAAACATTTGCGTGACAGGTCGGAGCCGATCCGCCATATTCCCAGAAAATGCGTCTGGTGAAATGAGGAAGTGAGCCCACCTTACCGCAGAGTTGCAAAGGTGAGGGAGTGGCCACCTGCCACCTCCTGCTCCACTAACAGCCAGAGACGAGCTGTCAGGCCTGGACTCTCCGTGAGGAATAACACTCTGTCACGCTTTTATTCACAGAGGAATTAACCCAGAATCAGGTAAGACACAAGATTAGTAAATACTTATGTTTGTGTCAGCAGAGGGGTTTCAAACTTCAGCTGAGGTGAGCTGAAAAAGTCATTACAGTTAATACAAGTGCTGGCAACAGGCCCACATTTATAGAGGTGAAGGAAATACCCAAGTAGAGCTGCATGTAAAGCTTTACATGAGCTTAAAAGTTCAGATTATTTGTGTATCTGGTTATAAACATGTTTTTTTTCCTTTAAAAAAGACTTTAACTCTTGTTGGGATCATGCAGAATGAGAATCTTGGCTTTGTAGCTTGAATAATTGTATTTTTTTAAGGCGATGATCTTGATAATAATGGCACAGTGTGAAGTACAAGCTGCCATTTTCCTCCAGAGAGAGAGAACTTTGTTCATTATCAAAGCAAGTCTGTGCAGGTGAAGAAGCAGCCAGCCACATTCCAGTGCCTGGGGTCATGGCAGAGCAGTATGCAGACCCTCGGCAGCTCAGCACTGTGCACAGAGCAGGCCTGTCTGAATACCTGCCTGTGTTGACAAGCACCTACTGTAGCAGGGAAAAGATAACTCCTGCGCTCACTTTCTCTTTGTAAGAAAAGAAGTTCACACTGTTTGACTCAGTGACTCATCAGCAATGCTCACATTTCCAGTCTGTGTTTTAGCATCAGAAACATTTTCTCACATAACCTTTGACGAGAAAACACAGTCTGATATAAAGACACTAGTCGTAGTGTGTGATGTGATTTCTAGGAGTTTTCCTACAATGCTGACAAACACCATCTGATGACACTTCTTGAAGGAATGGGTATTAATACAGTCAGCTGTGCATGTCATGACAGATTCGCTATCTTCCATTTCACCACCGTGCAGTTTACTCAGAGAGACAGTCGAAGGTTGAAGCTGTGTGGGAACCAGGGTTGGAAATTAACTTTTTGGCCACTGGCCACAGTGACTAGTGAATTTCAAAATCTACAAGCCAGTCAATAGGTTACCATTGTTTCTTTGTAGCTGGGTAGTGAGGAAAATGTAGCAGAGATAGAGACACAAAGAGATTGTGAATCAGATACATACCTACTGAGTGCGACATTTCACAATTGAAACGTCAATCTGTTAGGGATGCACAATATTCAACTTTTTGCTGATATCCGATTTCCCGATATATAACGACTCATTTGACTGATAGCCGATTGACTTTTTCCCCTCCTAATGATCATCCAGTCTCCTCTGTAGTAATATTCTTATCGTGATGGATGCATGCATCCCAACCCAGTCACCAGAAAAATTGTTGGCACTGTACGTTTTTCCAAACCACGGATGCATTACATGTATTATGTTTCAGATATGTTGAAGCATTGTGGTTAATGTGAGGTTAGGTTTAGGCACAAGAACCACGTGGTTATGGTTGGGAAAGCATCATGCTTTGGCGTAAAATACCCAGTGTTGGGGCACAGTCCTGGCAGGAAACACAGTGATGTGTCAGTAAAAAACAACCACATTTTGGTGGCACTCCCATCTGGCAAAACAGTGATGGGTCACTACAGAATAGTCATGTTTGGTGCCTCAAAAGCCGATGGAAACTCAGCAATGACTCACTGAAACACAACCAGTTTTGTTGTTTGTTGATTTGATCAGTTGCAGGCGTCTCGCCTCGATGACACACCATCCCTTCCACCTCCAGACGACAGTCAGCTTATATACTTTGTCACTGTAGAAACATTGGTATGATATGTAATGTGCAAATGTAAACATATTTGTGGGTTCCAGAAATGTACAATGCCAACGTTTTCTTTTGGTGACTGGGCTGTGCATGGCATGAACAGTTAATCAGCTTCATCTTCTGGCTCGTGAACAATCTTTCCACATAATCTTGGGCAACTTGAAGTCTGTGAATCCATTTGGAAGTTATGCACCTTTTTGCAATAGGCCACTCCCATTGCTCCCACACCTCCCCAGCCAATTGGCAAGAACACAAACACACAATTAACCTCCATGCAAAATCTCAGCCTTCTAGGCAGGCTTCCTGTGGCAGCCAAAGGGTGGGGAAACCGACCAAACAACCTGCCGACAGACAGAGTAATAGAGCTGCAGATCGCAGCTAGAAATGTGCCTCACACTATCCCAAAAATCAAAGGTGACAAAGCAACATGGGGCATAAAAAGGCACAGCAGTGATGTCAGTGAGGTCGGACCATGGTGTTTAACAATATATCTTTAAACATTAAAGCTAAAAATGACGACAGAAATAACTTTGCTTTTTTCACGAATCTCTGCAAGCTTATAGCTTACATGTGATCCCAACAACACATTCTCACTCCGACCTCGTCACATATTGGCATTCGGTCATGGACTTTCCACATCTACATACGACGTGCAAGGTTCCCCGGGTGCGTTGGTTCTTGACGTTCTGAGACGCCGTGTCAAGTTCTGCCTGTTACATGCATTGTCTTCTTTTAAAATACACTTCTGTTTTCACAGGAAATTTAAAGTAACATACAGTCTCTTTCAAAAGAAACTCACTACGTTGGTAAAACACCACGAACTGACTGTTTTTTCCTTCAACAACAAACACACATGGTTGGGTTCAGGCAACAAAAGGAAGTGGTTTGGTTTAGGAAAGAAGAACAGGGTCGCAAGACACTGCCCGAGCGCCAGATTTCGGCGACTTCGGAGTGCGACCGGGCTCACCCCAATGACTCTGTCAAGGGTTCATGTGTACTTGTCCCCCCAATTAAATTAAATACGTTTACATCATAAATTGATGCAGAAAAGGCAAAAATTGGAGCAGGAAAGTGTTTGTTGCTCAAATTTGCCTGGGTAAGGGAACCCAATCCTCTTTTCATGTGCTGAAAATTGAAACGACACCCACACCCTGAGCTTTAGACATATGCACCAATCTGATTTATCTTCTGTAAGCTAATATCGGTTGATACATCGACAGTGTCCTCTTTGTCTCCAGTGCAGCCTTGTCTACGTTTGCAGCTTCTTCACCGGCTGCTGTGGAATTCCACTCTCATTTGTCACAATCCGTCACCCTGAATCAGTCCCTGTCACTCACCTCCTGGATACTGAACATTTCTAACAGAACACGCGAGTTCAGAAATGTAAGACTGGCAGCAGTAAATGCTCAGGACGTACTCCTAATCTTGACAAATGTTTGGGTACTGAGTATTCCCGCCGCAGTGTTTGTTGTGACTGAGCGTTCAAAGAGTCATTTCACTCCACCTTGGTCTCAGTTTGTGATAAAAATCTCCCTCGGGAACAGTTGTTACCATAACAACTCAAGTGCCAGCATGACAGTGTGTGAAGGAGGCAACAACACTGTGTGCCTGGAAAGTGTCGCTTTTGTTCACTTAAATACCAGAGTTGTTAGGAACGTGGAGAAGAAAGGACTTCATGGCCGTCAGTGATTTTAATTTGGGGCTTTTATCACTTAGTGGGTAATATTTGTTTGCAGTGCTTTGTTTGACAAGACTGTTCTGTTCTTAAGGAGGACCTGTAAGCTTTTCTTATTTTGTCATATATATAAAACTGCTGATGTTGTATGTTCATATTAAATATGGCCAAATGTGCTCATATGGAACTCATGAGCTCATGTTTACGTTATGGGAAGTCTAAACATGAAGCTTCTTAGGAGGCCATGAATACCACAAAAGGGGGGCGTTCCCATGGACTCTTCTCATCAACACGGTAAACACGACCCCATTTAAATGCAGCATAATTTTCAAAATTTATTCTGTTTCCAATATATTTTCTACTTTCATGATGATGTCAGCTCATGACAGATTTCTTTTTATGGGCATCTGTGTCACTGCTACATGTAGCAACATGCTAAATCTTTTTATTATTGATGTTTCTAGAACTGTGTCAAGACCGAGCTGGGTGGAGCAGTGGCTGTTCTGCATCAGGAGAGGGGCTTAAAATGACAGGCGCTAAAAAAGCATTTCAGACAGGTGTTCCAGCACAGACAGTATGAGGAAAGAAAAAAGATTTTTGAACACCGAAGCATGTAAATATGTTCTAGTAGAAACCCAAAATACAAGTATGAACCTAAAAATAAGCATCATAGGTCCCCTTTACAGTCACTGTAAGACTATTGTTCTGCAGCATTACAGTATAAATATGAGTTCATATTGCTTCATGAGGTCACTGTTGAAACTAATGATTAAATTAAATGTCACATTACAGAAGAGCCCTGGGCCTTGGCAAAATGATGAATTAAATCCATAATTATCAGATTAAAAAATAAGTAATCAAGTCTGTGAGACTAGGCATTTCATGGGAAGGCTGTATTTATTAAACTTCTACAAATTACACTTATTAAGAGAGCATGAGCAATAAGTAGCCCAGTCACCAGAAGAAATTGTTGGTATTATACATTTCTGCAAACCATGAATGTTACATAAGCTGACTTTGTCATCAGGAGGTGGAGGGAATGGTGCTTGGTGTGTCATCGTGGCGAGACGCCTGCCAAGCTGCAGACCACTGCAGACCGTTTGAGACCAACAAACAAAACCAGTTGTGTTTTAGGGAGTCACTGCTGTGTTTCCAGTGGCTTTTTAGGCTCCAAGCTTGGGTATTTTGTAGTGACCCTTCGGTGGGGACAGTGGTGCAAAAAATGGTTGTTTCTTACCAAGACATTGCTGCGTTTCCTGCCGGGATAACGGCATCAAAAGTGGTGGCTTTTTATAGAGACCACTGAGTTTCCTGCTGGGTTTGTGCCTCCAAAACCAGGTATTTTAAGCCAAAACACGATCTTTATCCTAACCATAAAAAAAATAATTTTTGTGCCTAAACCTACCCACATGTTAACCACAGTGTTGTTGATGCAGGATGTTATGGTCCGGCTCTAAGACCATCACAAATAAGGAAACACATGGGGAGTTACACAAAAATAAGTAATTTATTTTAACAAAAATTAAAGAATAAACATTATAACCAAGTATTATAATGCAAACTAAACTATACAAAAATGCAATCCACACAGCATGGTGCCAGGGGGAAATAGAAGAGGCACCAAGTTCCCAGGAGGGCGGGTTTTAAAGGGCTGGAGACAGTGGCAACTTCAATAAGTCGGCAGTAGTTCAGTCAATGGGGACTTGGGGTTGGGAACTGTAGGGTTGCCGGTACAAGTCCCCATATGGACCAAGTATGGAGCATGGACTGGTAGCTGGAGAGATGCTAGATCGATGCTAGATCGAATGTGTGTGTATTTTGGGCCTGTGTGTATGTGACAACAGAGTGGAAAAGTAAAAAAAAAAAAAAAAAAAAAAACTGGTAGAAAAGATTTCCACACACTCATATCTATGTAGTGATTCACTTTGAAGTGAAGTGTGCAGATCTTTTCTATCAACCACAGTGTTGTTGAAACAGAAAGTTTGAACGTGTCCACTACATAATAAATCACTGGTATCTGTGGTTTGCAGAATCGTACAATGCCAACAACTTTTCTGGTGACTGGGTTGCAAGAAGACATTTATCAAGCTACATACTCCTACTGAGAGCAAAGTGAAAGAGGAACATTTGAGAGCAGCTCTCAAATGATTAAAAAAAAATAATTTACAAACATTTTACTCAGCAGTATGTTTTTCTAGTCTTTTTTTTTTAGTTTATTTGTGTGAAATCTGTGATATCTCCAATGAATAGTAATCTAATAAATGTATAGATGAGGATGTTGGCTCAAAAGGAAACTTATCTTTCAGTCAAGTTTCACGCAGTTGTTACCTAAACTAGACTGGAGGTCAGAGGAATTCAACAGAACAGGAACAGAAAAAACATTTCACCACAACCAGAGCTATTTATGGTGTCACTCATCATCAGATTTTTGTCGTTTTTTTTCTCCATATTTCTTTCCTTGTTTTGTTCCACAGCTGACAAATATTTTGGCGGAAGATTTTCGCAATTCTGTCAAAGCATTCGCAGCAATCTGTACGTATATATGTCACTGGGTTGACTCATTGTTTCTTCCACATGAGCCAAGGAATGTATTTGTGTATCCACAGCCCCTCATTCTTCAAACCAGGGATGTTTTTTTTTCTTTATCTTAAGTAATCTTAAACTTCACCCTGTGCCTCCTCACTCCCCTCCTGTCAGGCCTCCCACACCCAGGTGATGGTGCAACATGCCGGCCATGCTGCGCTCTCATCTTCTCCCTCTTTCCCTTTCTCACTACACACACACACACACACACACAGTTACACGCAAACACACCCACACAGCCCTGCTGGGGAATTCATGGCCTCAGGCTAACAAAACACAACCCTTTCCAGCAGCGGCGGAAAGCCCTGCAGAAACTAACACAGCTCAGCTCCCTCGCAGCAGACTCACAGCGTGGAGCTTCGTTTATGAGAAAACAAGTTGTGACCGTTTTCTGACGGACACTGTTGTGAGGTGGGTGACCGGCAGACATGCCTCGCAGCTGGGTGTGTTGTCAGGGTTGTTTTAAAGTATTTAGCTTTCTCTTACCGTGTTTGCTGAGTCAACATGCTCTCAGATGTTTGATTGGCAGGGCAGAATATTAATGTGAGGAGTGGAGAGTCAGACTCGTGTTTGGCTGCTCTAAGATGAGAGAGTATTTTCAGATTTTTGTTCTTGATGCATGAGTCGCTGCCCCTCTCAGTGTCAGATGTAGCCTGACAGTTCAATCAAAGTGAGTGCAGCTGGCGTTCAGCTTTTTCACCCAGTGGAAAGATTTTAGTTGACCGTTTACAGGCGTGTAGATGTGACTGTGATTGTGGGCTGAACTTTTTATGATCTTCAGTAACCGTCACCATGTTTATTTAACGCTAAGTGGTTGAAGCAGGATCTCCTGTTGCTTGAATGTGTTTTTGTTAGGTGTTCATGTCTTAAACAGAGTTCCCATGAGTCCTTATAATTGCTAAAAGTTTGTGAAATTGACATAAAAATCAAGGTAAATGGACTGCACTTGTATAGTGCTTTTCTAGTCCTCCGACCACTCAAAGCGCTTTTACACTACATGTCACAATCACCCATTCACATACAGAGTGGCTGAGGCTACCATACGTGGTGCCACCTGCTACTCAGGACCCGGGGATCGAACCACCAATCTTTTGATTAGTGGATGATCTTCGCTACCTCTGAGTCAAGGCCTTTAAAGTTTTTGAAAATAGCGTCATGGAAAGTGCATTAATTTATATATATTTTCTGCAAGAGTAGAAATGATCATTCTTTTGATATTGTCTGCCATTACTGTAAGTGCCTTGACACACCAAGACGATGGTTGGTCATCAGTGAGCATCAGTTGCCCTTGTTATTGTGGTATGCCCCGTCCCGTTGGCACTACTTGACCCTTGTCGGCTGTTTTTGGCCGGTTCAACATGTTGAAACTGCATCGGACTCATCAGTGAGAGAAATCCCTCTGATTGGCAGTTCAACTCAGTGCATGAAAAGAGAAATGGAAGTGAGGAAAGTAAACAAAAAGCCAGAGCCAGGAGGGCATGAGATAATTTATTTTTTGTCATATTAGGGAAGATTATTTTTTTAGCAAAAATACTAAATGATTGTTTGTATTACTATTGACTAATGTCAGTAAATATCCTTTGTTCTGTCAGTGTCGGGTTGTGTTGTTATTGTGCTAACTGGCTAACTAGCGTCTTGATTCCTTGCTGACAACAATATTGGCACTTAGTGCAAAGGCTCCTTGTTGTTCCCAGCTGCCATGTCAAAAGTTGAGAGGTTTGTAAGATGGCGACCGTTGAGGGTGAGAAGTGTCCATCATTTCACAATCAACTTTTGGACCGTTTTGATGCACCAGTAGTATACTGCATTTTACGGTACCATGCAGTGTGAACGCACTTAGCGCACTTGTGTTATAGTAGTGTTGATAATAGTGTTTAGTATAGAAGTATGCGATTTGAGACACACTGTGCGTCTCACACAATGCTGTGGTTAATCTCTAAATTTGAAGAATTTGGTCCTGGAAAGTCCTTGAACTTCATGTTCAAAAAGGTGTGGAAACCTGCCTCAAGGTTTAGTTTGACATTTCGGGAAATATTCCTAATCTGCGTTCTGCCAAGAGTTAGATGAGAAGATTGATACCACTCTCATGTCTTAATGGTAAATATGTAATGTATAGCTGGAGCTAGCAACTGGCTAACTTAGCTTAGTACAAAGACAAAGGAAACACAGGGAAACAGCTAGCCTGGCTTAATATTGAACTTACATACATGAGAGTGGTGTCAATCCTATTTAAATCATGGTAGGCAAGTAAGAGTACTTCCCAAAATTCCAAATTATTCCTGTAAGATGGACAAAAGAGCTGCTTCCATGCAACATTTGAATCTTTCCACCTCAGATTCTTGCAGGATGAATCAAGTTGCATAACAGCCTACAGCAAAGAGGTTACTACACAGGTCAGTTAGTCATCACTGTGTCACTGTGCATCACTGTGTGGTTTCGGACAGATTTAGATGTTTTTCCAGTTTGCAACATTTGTGTATTCACTCTCAGGCTGTAGATTAGTTTTCCCGTCAACATATATGCATTTGTAATGAAGTCTGAGTTATGTTTACCATGGAGGGAATATTAAGGAGTTTTCTTTGTTGATGTAGATGATAAATACAAGTCTCCACACTGTCCCAATCTTGCTGTGTGAGTCACACAGGCCCTCACTTGAAATCACGGTTAGGAAGGAATGTAATCAGTGGATCTCAGAATCTAATGATGTGAGTCATAGGCACCACATGGCACAAGATCACAGCATGAATGAAGCACCGCATGACTGCAGCACTATGATGAAGCAAGTCACAGAACAGTGTGTACTCATTGTCACTACATTGTTCTTGGCTCTTCTTTTTTGTTTCTAAATCTTAAAGTATTTTTCCTTTCTCTGTCAAAAGGATGATGTGGATATGATGGTGCCCATCCAACCGTGAGAATGTATGAGGTGATGTCCGGGGACACCCTGGCCTGGAAGGCGTCCAGTCCAAGACCTAGCAGCACAGACTCCACACCTGATTCAACTGGGGAAGGAGGGCCCATCAAGATCCTAAAAGTGTGCTTCTGCACCAACAACTCCTTGGGCAAGAACTTCAAGCTGGTTAAATGTGACAGCGCCTGGCAAATTAGGGTGAGAGTGATCCAAAAAATCCAAATATGAGAAGGGGAGGGGATGTGTCAGAAGACTTTGAGTAAGAGGGAAATGGTGTTTATCTGATATAGCTTGATAACATAGTGAAGAGGAGCTGGCAAGGTTGAAGGTGGTGCATTGTATTTGAGCCAGAAATCAGTTTTATTTGGCCTTCTTAACGTGCAGGGAAGTTATAAATCCTTTATCAGCGCACAAATAATCTTACACTCTTTGTAGCAACAGGCAAAATAAAAGCTTTCTCTGCTTATTTCTCTTACAGCTAATTGTTGGCCCTTACACATAAAGATGAAATACATTTCAGAGTATTATTATTACTAGTTTTTTGATTGGCATATCCTGTCTCTTTCAGGCCATCATTCGTTCGATACTGAACAGTGGTCGATTGGGGCCGAATATCACACATGCAGGATGCTACAGTCTCCTGCTGAAGCACCTGAAGTCAGACGAAATACACTGGCTGCATCCAGATATGACCATTGGGGAGGTGGAGCAACGCTACGAGAGCCATCATGTGGAAGCTGAGTGGAGGTATAGATTGATTAGCAGAGTGACTGTCTGAATAGGACTGGGGGATAATTACAGGCTGACTGGCGATACACACTCTGTATTTTGTATGAAATGAGCTCCATGTTTTAAGTTGCAAGTCAAAGCCACATTTGAGATGTCACACACACTTTTATAAAAATAGACTGTGATCAAAGTAAAATACAGAGACAGGGATTTTATTCCCCTCTTTGAAAATATGCAGCTGCACAACAGTTATACCTCTAAAACACTAGTTGTCAGCAGAAGTGCTGTAGATTTTAGTTGATTCAAAACACACCTAAAACAAACATTAAACATGGCTTAATAGAGACACTTTCAAACACAACTACACAAATTGGCTTCACTATAACTCGCAGCATTTATAGACAAAGCACTTGTGTTTTGCTGGACACATTTTCCCCACAAATACAACATGCTAATGTTTTTAGCACAAGTCTATGGCGTTTTACACTGTATAAATTAGCCTAGTGGCTAGTGAATTTTTCCTCTACTCATATGAAGCCAGGGACAACAGCAACATTTAACAAAGGTAATGTTACAAATTTCGGCTCCATTACAACTCACGAGGTTCACTGACAAAACAACTGTCTTATACTGAACACTTTTCCCAAACAAACATAACGTGCTAACATTATTAGCACAAGCCTATGGCATTTTACATTGTCTAAATCAGCCTAGCAAATAGCGGAGAATTCTTCTGCTCATATGAAGCCAGGATAAATCACACACAAGACTTAAAATGTTATCTTGTGGAGGCTTTATTGTCTTCACAATTTATTGTTTCTTATCTGTGAAATTAAAGTAAGTAAAAGCTTTGTTTATTTACTCATGTGTTATGTAACGCAACTTGACCCCATATGATTATAAATGGTGTTGTTATATTGTACATAGTCATTTTATTGCCCAGACCTATATGTTCAAATGTTATCTGCTGACAGACATCTGCAGTGTTTTGATATCAAATCTTGGCATTTGGTAATGATGCATGATGTATCTGTTTTCTTTTTGAATGCAGGTATGACCTCCGTATCAGATATGTTCCTGTCAACTTCTTGGAAAAATTCAAAGATGACAGATCAACTTTAGTGTATTTTTACCAACAGGTAACAAGCTACAGTGTATTTAGCTGTTGTTGTTTTTTTCACTTTATGGCTGGTGTAGTATTACATTTTTTTCCAATGGATATTTGGCAATAAGAGGTGTTGTTTTCACACAGCATAAGAAAGCAGCTGTCAGTGTGTCCAGTGCTGTAATGATGTTTTCCTTGACTGGTTTTGTGTTGAAATAATTTGATTTTCTGGAGGTGGGACTTCTTTTTTTTGTACAAATCTACAAATACAAATGTGAAATCTTCAGTACCTTTAATGGAGGCAACAAGCCCCCAATCCATGAACTGCACAGGCCACAAAATATTATACATCTGATTTCTCTGTTTCACTTAATGACAGGTGCGTAGTGATTACATGCAGCATCATGCCTCTAAGGTCAGTGAAGGGATGGCACTGCAGCTCGGGTGTTTGGAGATCAGGTGAGTCACTGAAGTCCTCTTATTCTTTATGTTCTAAAACTTTTGATTTCACTTGGTTTATTGAGTGTATTTTATAGAACGTTTTAGTTGCTGAGATGTTTTTACTCTCTTATCACAGGAGGTTCTACAAAGACATGAATGCTAAAGGTCTCGAGAAGAAGTCCAACTTTGAGCTGCTAGAGTAAGTTTTTGGTTTCCATTAATCCTGTACTCGTAACTTCACTCACTGCTGGATAATGTTGTCAATAGGTTGAAGCGATTTGACCTCCATTTCTGTAGTTCATTGAAAGATGACATTCAGAAGATGATGTTTCAATCTGGTAGCAATATTTTATTTTACTGTTTTAATTCCTATGTTTTTTTTTCTTCTAAATTTTCCTTCACAAATGAAGAAAGGAAGTGGGCCTGGACCTCTTCTTTCCTCAAGAGCTTATTAACAGCATGAAGGTAAACCATCCTAACAGTGGTTTCGATTCTTAAAGGGATACTTAGATGATTTTCAACCAGGTCTGTGTCAAACAGACCATGGCAAACCATTCATCTGCACACACTCCTCCCACAGTGGTGAGACAGACCTGGTTGAAAATCACCAAAGTTTCCCACTAATGACTGGAAAACCCCCAAATTAATTTTCCTAATTTACTACTGGGTGGTACCTTAATCAGAGCGAACATAAAATAATAATTTAAATTTCCCTGCTTGTGATCCAGTCAAGGCAGCTACGGAAGTTGATCCAGCAAACATTTCAACAGTACGCAACACTCAAGGAGGATGACTGCATGATCAAGTTCTTTGAGACCTTCAAAGAGTTCTCCAGTTACGATGAAGAGGTTTTCCCATGTGAACTTGTGGTGAGCAGCCTCCTTAATCCAGTGATAGCCATTGTTACAATCGCCAGGAGCTTCAAACCTTAACTTGCTCTTATTCATATTAATATTACAAACATTTAACCACTCGCACTTGTGAACAGCAAGGTTGGAGTCTAGCAGTGGAGCTGGTCGTCGGTGGGAGGGGGATTCGCCAACGCACACAGAAGGATTCAGCGGTAAGCAAGATGAAGATGTAGATAGCTTTAACCTTTGACCTGGATTTGACCCTTCATCAATTTACTACACTGTTGTGTTATCTATCTAATCTGTCTAGCCAATTCCCAGGATTTTTGTGAAAGGAATATTTGGCCATTTTGGGAAATGCACTTATTGGCTTCCTTGCTGAAAGTTAGATGATAAGATTGATAGCACTTGTGTCCAAGAATCCAAAGCCAGAAGCAAAACTAGAAACAGCTCACTTAGCTCTTTCAAAAGGAAACAAAATTCATTCAGCAGCACCCCTATAGCTCACTAAAAGACTGACCCTAATGCTGCGATTCATTTTCAATGTAAGCTGGAGACGTGACGCTACAAACTGATGTCCGACACTTGTCACTGCTGACAGGCATGATGCACTACAAACAAAACTTTTTTCCCCAGTGGCACAGTGAGATGCCAATCATATAGTTTGTTTTTAGCTGTGGTACTGTGTTATTTAGCTTAGTTAGCTGACACTAGCTTTCAGTGTGTTGCAGAGCATACAGGGATGCAATGGGGTAGCTGAATGTGACATTAAAACAGGGTCCAGACACTGATCGTAACTATAGATGTTTCATGTCTAAATACAGACTTAAAATGACGTTCAGTCGAGGTGATCTGTGGCAAGTAGCAGACCCAATTGAATCAAAATTGTAAATTAAAAAACTTAAAAATACCATTTGAATTCTTATTGTGTGAATTCCTGCTGGACATATTATGCAAAGAAACTGGTCTTTTGCCACATCCTTACATATCTCACACAGCTTATCAAATGCAATCAGCTCCAGCTTAACTCAACTTAATTAATTACATTCCTATTTTTTAATTTTTACTTTTTTGTTTCTCAGCCTGTTTTTCTAGCCGACTTCAAACAGATCAAGAAAATAAAATGCTTATCTCGGAGCGACAGCAAGGCACTCATAGACTTCAGCATAGAGGGGGCCAGACAAGTAAGTACCACAACACTATCTACCTATGACGCAGTATTACTTTGTACAGTGTTAAGAATCAGAAAAGTTAAAATAATTAAGAGAGTTTACTATAGAGAGTGTATGCACAGGAAATTTGACCCAGTACATGTGCTTCATGCCCTTTTTTCTTCTTTCTGATAGCGTCTATCAATCACTGTGGCCACGATGTCTGTGGCAGAGAACATGATGGACCTTATTGATGGCTACTGTCGCCTGGAAAATGACACAGAGGATAGTGTTATCTACCGGCCAAATAAAGGTGTGTACGGCTCAGCCACTTTTCCTATGACTTTCTTAACATCACCATGGTAAAAGCTTACAACAAAGACACTGCTTTAAAGGCTGCATGGAAGACTTTTAAAATGTATTAATGTATTAAGCTTAACTGTAATTATCATGACTTATTTCTGTCCTAGATGCCACTGCACGGAGCGCTCTACCCGAGCTTCCTACAAAGTGAGTACATGTCGGCGGTTTTACAACCCTGAATGATTTGTGCCCTCTCTCATCCTCGGCGTAGCTGCAGAGTCCAAGCTGTACTAATACCCTTTGGTTGTAATATGAAATGAAAAGTTAGAGTTATTGATGAGAAAGGCTGTATTATCGAATCATTCTGTCAGCGCTCTGAGGAGCCATAAGTTGGAAATTTATGAGCCGGGCTTTCTCTCATTCTGTCCTCTCTCTGGAGCAGCAGAAACAGCGGCTCGGTCAGACACAGTATGGGTGAGCTGACACTTTTCATTGTTCTACATCACCTCCATGTATAGTACAATACACAGCATCTTCAAAGCCAAACCTTTCTGTAATTATCTCACAAAAACAAGTGAAAGTATATTGATCTCTCTTTTGTATTTTCAGGGTCAGACATCTATTGTGAGATTCTCGATGAAAGGCCGACATCAGGTCCGTTGAAAGTTTGTATTCATGTGTTTTGCAGAATAATAACTGTGTGAACTTGCTTTGAACTTTCATAAATGTAAACCTTGTTGTGTAGTTGTCAAGTACGGGATTGACCGGAGTGACATTGTTCTCGGCCGAATCCTTGGTGAGGGTTTTTTCGGGGAAGTCTATGATGGAGTCTACAAAAAAGATGTAAGTGTATCCTTCTAATTGAAGTATATTAATACTAACAGCAAACACAGGATTATTTATTAACTGCCTATAGATTATAATGGTAGAAAGCTCGCTGGAGAAATATAAATTGATTAAATATCTATACTTCCAGGAGTCACAATTGTTGCATAAAATCACAGACTGCATAAAATAATGGACAAACCCACTGTGACGTCACCCATTTGTTTGTGGACTCACTTTTTGAAGCTTAAATATGGCATATTTGCTGTTGCCATCTTTTATTTTTGGAGCCAAAAGTGACAATATTTGGACAAGATGGTGGAGATAACCCTCACACTACCTGCTAGCTTGGTTAGCACGGTGTATTTACAGGTATGGTTAACTGTGATAATGCTAATGTTAATTTTTGCAAGCAAAAACTTTCATGAACTGAAAACACACTCAAGTAGCAAAAGCTATGCCCATACTTTGTAATTCTGGGGTTACGCCACAAATAGTTTTTTGTATCGTGCTGTAAACACGTTTATTTCTGCCGGGCCCTGTGCGGATTGACCTGCTTTTGGAGCCAGCCTCAAATTGCCATTCAATTAAATGTAGTTCAGTTAGGACCACTTTAGTCAAAGAAAACTTTATTTTCATTTGCAGTATTATATTTTTATAGTTGCCAAACTACTATAAACTACAACTCCCAAGTCTGTCAAGTAATGCCATTGGGCCCAAAAAGACTTCCCATAGACTTACATGGTGACAGAAACATCTGAACAATCAGTGGATACATTTGTGTGTATACAGTACGTGTAGTAGGACTGGGAGTTATTGTCATTATTATTAACAGAGTGGTGAGAGGATCAATGTGGCGGTGAAGACCTGCAAAGACTGTTCACCTGATGTGATGGAGAAGTTCATGAGTGAAGCAGGTAATTTAAAAACAAATGTGTGGAAAACAGTTAAATAACTGTTGTAACAATAAATTAATATTTTTGAACTCTGTGTTTGCCAGTGATTATGAAGAACCTTGATCATCAGCACATTGTCAAACTGATCGGAATCATCGAGGACGATCCCGTGTGGATCGTCATGGAGCTTTATCAGTATGGAGAGGTTGGTGCTCGTCTTAATTTCCTTGTTTCAGTTTTAATCCAGTCATACTGTGTAACTGAACTGAAATCTTGCACAGTTCTAGCATGGTCTGATTTGCTGCTGCCAGATACATGCATCAGAATATGAAAGAAAGACAGAGACTGTGTATGTGAGTGCAGATGTCGATTAAAGCGACACCTTTCTGGAAATTTTATGCTTTTCTTTGTTTAGGTTAAAATGCTCATCAGTCATCACTGACTCCAGTTGAGTTTTAAAACTCCGGGGTTGCGTTTGACTGTCTTGGTTGTAACGTTACACTCGCTCTCCTCTTCCGTGTATCTAACGTTACCTTGCCAGCGCCTATGTCTATCATAGATGTAATGAGGACGTAATGGAGGAGGGGGGAGTAGGCCTTTGGAGGGAGGTGGAGTTGCAGGAAGAGGGGGATGGGACTTTGGAGGGAGGTGGAGTTGTGGATCTTCATATTTTTTCTAAGTGCTGTGTGAAATGCAGTAGCTTTAGGTGAAATCCTGTCTTACTGAAATGTTGACGTTACAGCTCGGCAACTACCTAACTCAGAACCAGAACAAGCTGACGAACACAACTCTGGTGCTGTTCAGCCTGCAGATCTGCAAAGCTCTTGTCTACCTCGAAGGAGTCAACATGGTACACAGGTGAGAGACTCCTTTTATTTTTTTGTGTTGTTATCCAGAAACGAAGATATAGCTGTTATCTTTTTGTGTATCTACAGTTAGATTTACCCCAAGTGCCAGAAAAAAAGTTGGCATTGTACGTTTCTGAAAACTTTATTTCTGTCTTTCCTCTGTTCCAACAATCATCAACTCTGGTTTGGTTAAAATAAAATGTGAAAATATGCTCACTCTGTACATGCTAAAATTTCTGTTTATTTAAATGGAGTCTGGGGGCTAAAGAGTTGATTATGTGCACGTAACAAGATCTCAGAGCTGGTTTCAAACAATGGCCAACATGTTGAAACTGTGGACATTTTTAAATACCTTGGTACAGTTATGGACTCCCACGTGAGCTTCTTTGGAAATACACTGACAATTTATTGGCTTTTTACAATGTTGTCTTTTGTGTTTGGTGAGCGAAATCAAATTTCCACCCAAGGTTGACAATAAAGATTTATTCTATGTTTAGAGTGTAACAAACCTTTTTGTCCTGAGTGATGACCAAGTCAGTTTGACAGCACTACTAAGTCACTATGACCAGCTAACGAAGTTGAAGTAGCAATGTTTGAACAGTATGTCTGTGCTAAAACTCATAAGTTCCACAGGTAGGAGTGTATAATAAATAAGATCCTTTGTTACTGTCATAAGAAAAGAGGCACAATCTGTAATGTTCTGGGCAACAAGTTACAGTATGTCCTTGAAATAATTTGACAAATCTGAGTGTGATTTACTACACAGTGCTGATTCACAGAGATGGTGAGGAAAAAGCAAGTTGACAGTCTTATTGATGGATACAAAGAAGAAAAGCATCTGAATATAAAGTGGAGTTATAAACTTTTTTTCATTTAAACTTTGAATATTTATACTAAAACACAACATTATATAAAGCTGATGTGAGATGACAGAAAAACATGTTCAGTCAGTTGTTTCTGCAGAATCCTATCAACAGGTTTCAGGCAGTGAAGCAGCCACTCTGGATTCAATCTCCTGTGAAGAAAAAAAACACAGACAAAGGAAATTACTTTCTGCCTGTGTGCAAAATGCAAAAATTCCTTTTGTATTATTTTCTGCTGCAGTTGTGGAAGCACTGCAGTGATAGAGAGGCAAATTTAAGAGCCATTTAAGACACTCTGCTTGTCTTAAGTGCATTTTTGTTACCTCCACCAGTACCAACATTAGGGTGAGTTTGGTATTTTTCAACCTGGATCCTATGTTGCCATATTTTCATGTCAAAGTGACTAATGGGAAAAACGACTTTTGTGACATCCATATTTTTATGTCACATAGGCAACTATGAAGAGAAGCTAATTTTTTGGTGTCAGAGGCTCTAATGGACAGGTACAGCTGTGTATCATCTGCGTAGCTATGGAAAGAGATGTTGTGATGATGCATTATCTGTCCCAGGGGTAGCACGTACAGGGTGAACAGAACAGGTCCCAAAACTGATCCCTGTGGTATCCCATGTTTTGACTAAGCAGTTCTTGAGGAATATTCCCCAACAGTGACTTAAGTAACGATACAACTTCATTGAGATTTTAAGTATGTTGCAATCTGCTGAGTGTTGCGATAAAATATATTGCGATTCATTACCTTTACCAAATATGTCTTAAAAGGAAAACTTTGTCAACATGTATTACATTATGGAATGCTGTACTGTGGCTGTGTGTACTTGTGTCACTCAGTACTGGGCCAGTTTTAAAAATTGTTGCTCCCATTAGTCAGTTGGACACAAAAACACGTGAAAATAGGGTTCAGGTTGAAAAATATCAAAGCTGTCCTTTAACTTTTCTTGTTGTCTATATTGTGTTCTGTCACAGAGACATTGCTGTACGGAACGTGTTAGTTGCCAGTCCAGACTGTGTGAAGCTCGGAGACTTCGGTCTGTCGAGATACATCGAGGATGAAGAATACTACAAAGGTAAGAGAGGCATAATCTTCTAAATTTTTAAGCATATATATATGTCCTTGACAGACAAGAGGGAACATAAAAAATAAAAATGCACCTCTTTATGTCCCCGTTCAAAAATGAAAAGTGTTAACTACAAAATAAAATGTCTCCTGTTCCTTTGCAGCGTCTGTTACCCGCTTGCCAATCAAGTGGATGGCCCCGGAGTCCATCAACTTCAGACGTTTCACCTCGGCCAGTGATGTCTGGATGTTCGGTGAGTTTATGATACACTGACCTACAAACGGTACAGCAGCTCAGTGCAGAGACAATAAACATGCTCAAGGCACGGGACAGGAAAGCACACTCACTCACACATGAGAAAAAGCATGTGGCTGGTTAATCTTCAACCTAAACAGCACTGTGTGGTTTTATGAGATGGTAAAAATATATTTGACGTGATATCAGAACAACATGGAGCACTGTACACACACAGACTGATCTTTGATTTAGGCGATGAGAGGTTGGAAACCACTTTATGGACATTTGTTTAGAGCACGTACAAACTCTCCTAATTACTTGATGCAACAATCAAGTCTACATCTGTCATCACCTGTCTGTACACCTCAACCAAATCAGCACCCTCTTGTGGTCCACTTCGGAGCCACACTGTAGCCTTCTCTGGTGCATTTCTTACATCTGACTTACTACAATCGAATAATTCATATTAAGCATTTACTAGAAAAAGTGACCTACCATAAAGACGGTGGCTTTTTGAATGTGTTGCTCATAAAAAACATACCTGAGCTCGAGTAAAGTGCACATGGCAATTGTAAGGGCCAAATATGTCACTCAGCAGACCTGAATCATATTTACCATTGGTGCACACTGAGTGGCGTTGTATTCATATTTTGAGTCTTAGGGTATGGTAGGGTTGCTGTCAGGTGCATCAGCCCAGAGGAGCAGAAGGTTTTTGACTGCTGTGGCGGGGGACAGTGTTCAACGTGCTGTGAGCTGTGTGTGTTCGGTTTGAATGAAAGATAAAGAAATGGACATTTTTCCAACCTGTGTTTGGTGGTATGAATAAATAAGATGATTGTTCTGCAACTGGAACCTGCAGTTTAATCGTATAAACTCAACACAACCAAGAACGCTGTGGTATCAGCCGTGTAAAACACGTCGGCCAGCTCAGGCCGGGTGAAACATCTCATGTAGCTGCAAGTAACAGGTGTAGCTCCTACAGCAACAACATGTGTATGAATACTATATGTGAATATATATGAAGCTACTTTGCCGCAACATTTGAAGCATTGTCTTTTGTCATGGCGATATGTTTGTCTGGAAAGACATGGATGTAGACTGTAACTGCACCTTGGCTGGTTTGTGGAGGCATAAAACTATGAGGTAGTAAATTAAGTTTGTTTCTCCTTTTAAAGGAGAAATGAAAAACAGAAACAGAGAACAGAAACAGCCTCGATCAGTAGCATGGTGTCGTCATGAGTGACACAAGCCTGTATTATTGCACTTTGCACACATACAATGAGAAGCATAAAGGCCCTAAACTCATGACGGTTTATTTTATCACTCGATAGCTGTGTGTGTGTGGGAGATAATGAGTCGTGGACAGCAGCCGTTCTTCTGGCTTGAGAACAGAGACGTGATCAACCAGCTGGAGCAGGGAATCAGGCTGCCCAAACCAGACAACTGCCCTCCCGCCCTCTACTCACTCATGACCCGCTGCTGGTCCTACGATCCCAGAGAGAGACCCAACTTCACTGAGCTGGTGGTCAAGATCAGGTACTTCTTTATTCCAAGTAAAAAGAGGTGACTGATGGCACAGAATGAAAAGACCTTTCAAAGAGGCCCAGATGCACGCTAGATCTATGGTGACGAAATTTTTGCAATGACGAAGTCAGAGTCATAGATGTTTGGTTAGTTTTTAAATGGTAAGAATTAAAATGGGAGATCAGCATTGCACTTAATTCAGTCTTTCCATTTGAGAAGATTTAGAGCACTAAGTAGTTACTTGCAGTAACAGTTAATAGATTGTGTTTTTGTACCTCTCTTATTAAAACATGTTGTCTGAAATCTGTCAGTGATGTCCACCACATGGAGAAGGAGCAGGAAGTGGAGAGAGAAAGGGACAGAGCGCGCTCCACAAAACTTTTCGACACCAAGTTCAGCTTCAACGAGCCTCCACCCAAGGTACGGGTCACTGTCAAACTCAGCCACTGACATATGTTAAGCCCCATTTCCATCAAAAACTTCAAGTATGGTGCCTTTGGAAAGTGAAAAAAATAAGCCTTCAGACATGGTACCTAGACTCTAGTGTTTCCACCACAAACAGTACTCTTATTATGTGGTTGGGGTTGTTGTCACCCACTGCTCCGTCCAGCACTCACCGTATTTCCTCCCTTATTGCATTTCATTTAGTCCTGCTAAGGCAAGCTCGGGGGTTTAGTGTTGCCGGAGCCCACAAGAACAACGCTCCACGGCGCTTTTTTTTTTTTCCAGAGTGAGGATTAGAATATATGCTGTTCACATAAGCAATTCAATGTTCTAATGGATCCTCTGAATATTTACTGTAGCCTTCAAGAACAAAACCAGGGCGGTTCGGGAACACGCTCAGTATTGGTCTACACATTCAGGTACAGTAGCTCTAGTCTGTTTCCTCCAAGATGACAAGCTTAACTTAAAAGATATATTTATGTAAATGATGTGTGTGTCTGCAGCTTAATGAAGCTCTGTGTGCCAGCTCACCTGACCTGGCCAGCCCATGTGACTACCAGTCCCCGGTCGACTCTACCAACAATCTCACGTTGCCAGCCTGGTCCCCCCGGCGTCGAAGCATGGTGGTAAGAAGGGCTCAGCAATTTGTCTTAAAGTCTAACCTTTCTGTGTGTATGTGGGTCATTTTTCCCGCCTTTTAAGTCAAGTGTTACAATGTTAATGAAGTTGGAGCTTAACGTGAATGCGTCAAAGGAACAGTGCACCCCTCAAATGACCATTTATGTATCAATTACTCACCCTGTGTTACGTTGAATTTGTAAGTTAAACTTTATTTTTATCATGTGCCTCCATGGAGAAATGAGAAAATTCTTGATTAATTGAAATCAAAGGTGACCATGTTCAACCACCGCAAAACTGTATTAAAACATCCAATTACAAAGTCCACACAACTCTTGCACTCATGCAGTAAAATCCAAGTCTCATTTATCCAGTCGTATGCTCAGTTCTTCCCAGACAGACAGCCCTTTCAAATGGGGAACTGAACTAAAAGCAAAACTTTACTATACTCTCTTCCCAGCCAGACTCCATCAACAAAAACAGTAATTTTACCTCGCTGAACACAGGAGCTGCCAGTCTGCCTCTGCCTTGATCAGATAGTTACTTTGTGTTATTGTGTGACTTTGGTGTTTTAAAGGGTTAGTTAAGACTCACCAAAGTCACACAAAAACGCAAACAAACTCACCGATCAAGGCAGCGGTAGACCAGCAGCTCCTGTGTTCAGTGAGGTAAAATTACTGTTTTTGTCAGTGGGGTCTGGCTTAGGAGAGAGCGTAGATGGAGTTTAACTTTTTGTTTAATTCCCTGTCAGGAAGAGCTGTCTGGGAAGTACTTAGCATACGGCTGGATAAATTAGACTTGGATTATACTGCACGAGTTGTCTAAGATTTTGTGAATGGATGTTTTGATATAGTTTTGCTGTTCTTTAACATGGACCCCTGTGACTTTGGTTCATCAAGAAGTATTCACTCTGTTTTTTGGATTCTTCGTTCGTGAGGAAAAACAAAGTTTTCTTCACAAATTCAGCACAACACAGGGATAGTAATTGATATACAAATGGTCCTTTGGGAGGTAAAGTATTCCTTTAGAGACAAAAAAGGCATTATGTGATGTTAATCCATCACTCTCCTGACCCTAGGAGGGTGAGATCTTCCGTGTGGACCCAAACAGCAGGGAGGACGCCACGCGCCTCTGGCAGACGGAGAGACGGCAGATGCAGGACACTCTCCGCCGGCAGAAAGAGCAGATGATGGAGGATGAAAAGTGGCTGGAGAAGGAGGAGCAACGCTTGGTGGGAAACAGAGCTTCATTAAGTTTTGTCAACCCCCTCTCTGTGTCTCTGTTTCACCCCACTCAGTTCAATGTGGCCCTGAAGGCTACGCTGAACGAGGCATCGTTAAACAATATCAACCCACTTGTTCACTCTCGACGCCCCGCAAGTCTTAAATTAAATGTTCCCCTGGTAACAGTTCCAAAGAGAGGGTCCATGTCCATATTGTATAAAATGAACCTGCCTGTTCTTTTGCAGGACCCCATAGGACCAGAGGACCCTGCCAACCCAGCGGTACGTCTCTGCCTCTACAGACTGTGACATCAGAGTCAGATTAGAGAAAAAATCTACTTTAAAACAAATTGTAGCCAAATAGATCTTAGTGATGCATCTCACATCTCTGAGCTCAGTTTGATGTTCTTCTTATTCCCACTGGACATGTGGCATAATGCAATCAGCATGCCACGTAACATTTGATAATTCATGTACTCTGCATCATTCATGTTTTTGCATCTAAGTGACTCATGGGAAAGACAGTTTTGGAAACTGGTCCAGTATTAAGAGAGAGCGCTACGTCCGGCATCCACAACTAAGGCTACAGTGTCAACACTCTGGGCATGTGCACATCGTTAATTTACAGCCACTGAAAGTGCTTGTTTTTGTCACTGGCAGGATCGGATTGTTATTATAAGTGTCTGACAACATTATGGAAAGGATCCCTACAGAGATAGGCCTTTTTGTTAAAGAGTAAGATCCTTTTTGTTAAAGCAGAAACAGCCTTGAAAATGCTATCGACACACCCACCAAAGTGTCTTCAAATAAACAGTACTTTTATCATGTAAGACACACTTTATTCAAAGTCAACAGAGGAAACAGAGGACTCACAAAAAATGTCTTAGTTTGTCTTTTCGGTTTAGACAACAGCATTGTTTCGTTTTCTATTTCTCATCAATTCATCTTTTTCTTTCTCTTTAGTCCCCTGAAGCTGACGCAGAGAACGGTAAGTGCTCAAAAGATATTCACAAATTCACATTTTATTCCGAGTCAGTCTCAGTCCTATAGTCTCTGTCTAAACTCTCCTGTCTTTCTTGTCTCTCTCTTTCTCTGTCTCTCATGTTGTTCATTTTTCTGACCTGCAGCACCCCCAGAGAAGCCCCCACGGCTCACAGCACAGGTAATTTTATCGGTTCATTTCCTGGATTTTAATATCTTCTTATCGCACCAAGAAGACCATTTAATTTTATTAGCTTTGATTTTTAGATAAAGAGAATTTATAATGAACTCAGTCATCTCAAGAAAGTAAAACTACCATTCAATTGAAAGGGAATTAATGCCACCGTGCATGTAAAATAGAGCCCAGTTATCCTCTGTGTGAAGTAATGAGGATGAGTATATTAATTATTAAAACACATTGTTCCCTCTCACTCAGCCTGCACCCACAGCTGAGCTGGACCGCTCTGATGACAAAGTGTACCAGTACGTCATGGACCTGGTCAAAGTTGTTGTCCAACTCAAGAATGACATCACAGAGCTGCCACCGGAAAATTATATCACCCTTGTGAAGGTACAGCGAGACAAATGTCACTTTTTCACTTCAGTTTTACAGCATGTTGCTGCTTTAACTGCAAATTGAAGGCGTGTGAATTGTAATAGAAAACAACCCTCCTGAGTCTTACGACTGATTAATCCTCTGCATTAATCTCTGCCCACAGTCTGTTGGGATGGCTTTACGAGACCTGATTCGCAGTGTGGATGACATACTGCCCACCTTACACGAGTCTGTCAGGACTGAGGTGCAGTATATTGTCTGAAGCTTGTTTGCTGTCTTTTCTCATCACGTTACTCTTTCTCTGTATTGATTTTTCTTCCCCGCAGCTTGTTTGTCCCTGAAACAAAAAGTGACAGAACTCAGACACAAAGAAGCAAAGAGGAAGTGACCATATCATGCTTACTATTCTGGTGAATCCAAAATCCATAGCTTGCACATTAGAGCAGTTTCTGCAAAGCTGCATTTATCAATTTATCAAATAGAGAACAAGGATGTTTTTTTTTAAAAATTTGATGCAACACCAGCTGATATACACAATGAAAGTCAACAAAATGTATGTTGAGGACCATATATGTGGTGTATGTGTAAAATTAACGTGTGACAATATAACGCAGACTGGTTAAATCAACACATCCCTGTAGCAGTTTCAAACAAAACATGTATGAGCTTCACTAAGACAGTGTCCATGTCTGTTTATTAGGGGTGCAACGGTTCTTTATACCTGTGCTTTTCCAACTTCCGTGAAAGCAGCCACCTAAACCAACTCATTATGTTTGTTTCCTGTCCCCACAGATCGAGGGCACCCAGAAGCTGCTGAACAACGACATGGCGGAGCTCATCAGCAAAATGCGGCTGGCACAGCAGAACGCCATCACCTCTCTGAAGGAGGAGTGCAAGAAACAGTTGCTGGCTGCCGCACACACTCTGGCTATGGACAGTAAGAACATGTTGGACGCTGTGGATCAAGCCAGAGTCAGGGCCAACTTAGCCAAGCCAGTGGAGCCCTAGTGGACTGTAAGTTCTCATGTGCAGTGTCAGGTTTTTTTATGCAGTGTGGAAAAGTATGCAGATTATTCAGTAGTTTCCTGGACTACTAGAGTACATGTAAAAACACATGTGTTTCCAGATGAATGCCCTGTTCTGTTTTCTAAAATATAAAACTCAGAAATTCTATAAATAAATTGATCGTAAAGTGTCTTTTATGGCGTTTGGATCAGGCAGCCAGCACAGCCAAAATGTTCACTGTATGAGAGAGCGCAGGCCAGAGTGAGCTTGATGTCATCGAAAGCGAGTCAAGAAGTGTGGCGTGCAACTGAACACACTCTCCTATGCAGAGCTGCCTGTACGTCACAGCCTGCATATTATTTCTGCCTGAAGTGCCTTATAACTGAATCAAATCTCAGCATCTGCAAACAAATTTGTTAGAGATAAACTGCGTCAGAGTCTTTGAACTGCAAAAACATAGCATCACAAAATGCCAAATGTGAAGCTTTTCTGAGCATGAGTTATGCAGTGATCGGAAAAGTAAACCGACTTTCTTTGTCTTTCTTTTATTTTCATAAGGAAACCTGTATAACTGCGGTCACGTCATTTCCATGGACACAGTGAATAAATAAGGCTGTATAGACGCTGTGAAAATTAAATTATTCACCTTTTTTTCAACTCATCCTAGCTATTTATGCTCAGATGTCAAATAGGGTCTGAAAAATCTACAGATGACTGGAAATTTGAGTCTGGAAACATGAATTTCTGAAATGGAACATGTCTATGAACCTTACAGTTTACACATTAAGCAAATGATTCACATCTGTCAGTCAGAAATAACATTTGCGCACAGGTGAGCATTTTCGTTGTGTCAAACTGTTTAAATTAAGGCTGTGACCGTTCTTCATCATACCTGTAAATGTGTCTTGTTAAGTTTAAATAAGATGCTACAACTCAGTGGATACAGACAACTTGGAATTAAGTGGTTGTGTGCTCATTAAAGATGTATGTATACTGAAATCGATGATGATCTATTGGCAACACATTTACGGTGTCAGACACTTTTCATTCAGTGGAAACTGTTCTCATTTGTGATTGGAGAGTTATTGACTTACTTCAGTATTTGTCAACGTAGACCCTACTTTCCTTTGTTTTTGTGTGTCTAAGTGAGTAATGGAGACAACAATTTTCTAATCTGGTCCCATATTGACAGAGAGTGATGCAGCTGGCAGCTGCCAAACAGGCTGCAAGCAACCTTTTGGGACATGTTTGCACCGTCAGTTTATGCCTCCTAAAATGCTTGTATTTGCCACTGACAGGCTCAGATTATTTTTCCGAGTGTCTGACGACATTATGGAAAGGATCCCGAGAGTGAAAGCCATTTTTGTTAATGACTAAGATCCTTTTTGTTTTAGAAAGAGTCGCTACTGCCAAATCCACCAGACTCCATTCAGATAAACAGTAATTTTATCACTGTAAAACACTTCATTCAAAGTCAAGGAAACAAAATAAAACTAAAAAGAAACAGTCTTGGATTGTCTCTTCATGGCTAAAACAATCACCAACACTGGTTTAGTTGAAATACACCTTTAATTTCCACAGTAGGATGTGAAAAAATGCTGGCTTCACACACGCTAAAATTCCCATTTATTTAAATGGAGTCTTGTTGCCTTGGTTTTAGCTGTATTTGGATAAACAAAAAGGAGCTTACTCTTTAACAAAAAGGTCTGTCTCTGTACAATAATAATCTGAGCCTTTTATGGGACAAAACAAGCACTTCTAGTGGATTTAAATTGTTGGTGCACAATTGCCCTGACTGGTTACATTGCAGCCTGTTTCGCAGCTGCCAGCTGCAGCGGTCTCTTTCAGTACTCGCCCAGTTACAAAAATTGTTGTTCCCATTAGTCACTTAGACACAAAACATAGGAAAACAGGTGGCAGATTTTAACATATTGAACTCACCCTTTAATTATCTGTTCAGAAACTGAATCCTTGTAAATATAAAATGTGTCGGTTTTTACCACAGAAAAATAGTTAAAAAGTCTAAAATACAAGTAAATGGTTAACTCTGTCAAACCTGTCAGCAGTAACCTGAGTGAAATGTAAAGATGTCCAAACTGCCATTCAACTGTTTGAAAGTGTTTTATAGTAAATATATATACAGTTCTTATCTCAAGTTTGACTGCGATGCATTATGTTAAAAAAAATTATGAGATGAAGACGACAGTGGTTCGGCTAATGGATTGTCAGATATGTGTCAGGTACTCTTTCAAGAAAAAAGGTTTTTGTATTATGTCCATTATCATTATTATAAAACATGAAATTCTAGTATGTAAATCAAGTGACATAAAAATAAATACCATGATGTATATGCTACTGTACACGCCTCTTCATTTAAACATGTCATGCTGTTGAATATTTAACCCATTTAATCCCACCGGTTACAATAGCTTCTGCAAAAAAAAAAAGTTTACAGTTTTAAGGCTCTGTAAATGTTACTGAATGATATATCAATGCATTTCCAACAAATGCTGAAATAACAAAGGGTCTCAATCACATGTGTGCAGTGTCACATGTTTAAATTGTCACATGACCAGAGCTGTTTACTTCCTGGTTGCACCATGAGATGGGGATGGCTGCATCAAAGCTCCCAAACAAAAGGTTAGTGAAGTTTGTTAACATAAAGATAGGTCAAAGATTTGTGGCACACATCATCTTTAAGGTGTTTAGTCGTGATATGTGCATTTGCAATTACTCAACTTTGTTCAGTGGGGTCACAGAATTAGTGAACATGTTGATGGGAACAAAAGTGACCAGTGGGATAACACAGTGCATCCAAATGTACATGTACTTATACACATACATAGTTCTTGTTCTACCAAACCTTCTACTCTTCTTTTATTAGGTTTACTTTGAGTAACATTTTGGATATGTGGGATCTAGGTGACAGCCGAGACACAGCATTCAACCGTACAGTTGTCCCTGAAAATACAAAAAAAGATGCTGTCTTCAGTGGGTGTGACAGCGATGGGTTAGATATAGGCCATTTCCCAGCCAGGCTGTTGAGTTCATATGTTGAACTTATGCAAACAGATCATGACAGGAACAACTTTATCAGTGGTTATGACCTCCCCTCCAGCCCGTTGTCATTCTGCAGTTGTCAAATACCACCGCTTTGTCAATGATTTCTGTGTCAGTCAAGACACCTGACGCCAAAAGAGAAAGATGTGCTACTAGTCGGCGGGATGGTACCTATCAGGGCAGTATACTACGCTGCTGGACGTGGTCATATTGAAACACTGCTGGTAACAAGCGGAAAAGTTCGTATACGGTGGGCAGGAGGGGAGGCGGATGGGTACAACAAACTCCGGACTTTCACCCAGAAGCCTAGTGTTCCCTTCCCGAATGCCAAACCAAGATGTTTTTTCTGATCATAAGAGCGTCCCAGTGTTGGTAGTGCGTCCTGGAGCGCCAACAACAGACGCAGAAGGATACCTAGCACATCAGTAAAAATGCTGCTGGTAACCACATATTATAAGGAGCAGGAAAGTCTGTATAGGGTGGGTAGGAGGAGTCTTGGATCTGTCCAAAAAACCCTGGACTTTCACCTAGGAGCCGAGTGTTCCCCTCCCGAATGCCAAACCATGTTTTTTTTCCTAAACCTAACCACATGCTTTTGTTGCCTAAACCCAACTATGTGCTTTTGTTGATGTCCCAGTGTTGGCAGCGCATCCTGGAATGTCAACAGCAGAAGCAGAAAGATACCTTGTGCTTCATATGTGAATGTAAAAGGCCACTGACAAAGTGAAGATATATGTATGTATGAGGGTTTTTGATATGATTAATGACTAATGACAGAGTTTTAAATGTGTTAATCAGTGAGCTGGGATATAAATGAATTCAGTGACTGCGTAGGAAATCGTTATGATTTGGATGGTTTTCGACTGCAGGAGTAACACAGCCTTATGTTGCGCTTAGGTAATTTTCACACCACTCAATAACTGGTATACAGACGGAGTTTTTGAAGGTTTAATTAGGGGATTTATTTCATAGTATGATCATTCAAAAATAATTCTAATCATGGCAGCACAGCCAGAAAGAAAAACCTGTCAAAAAAAAGGAAATTCTTCCCAAACCAGCACAAATGATCCCAGATAACGTGTCCAGCAGATTATAGACTCCCAGTACAGCATGCCACTGTTGGTCCAAACCAAAAGAAGTTGTAAAACATATAAAGTAGAAGCCATCCCATATGAGGCGGAAGGAAGTTTTTCAGTTGGACACAAACTCAGCATCTCATTGCTATATTTATTTTATCCATGCTGAAAAAGTGTGGCTGAATCAGTCTGTCACTGTGTCAGCCCGACACTTGGATGACTCCGGCAATATTCCCCAGAAGATGAATCCCGATGACTTTGGTTATTCCTGAATATCTACTTGACATTTCAGGTTATGACTGACTCCTCTAAATAACTTAGAGCAAAGCCAATGCTGCTGACCAGTGTAGGACAAGTCACTTGGAAAACATAACCCAAGTGATTTCTTATTGGTAATTCAAAATATAATCACTTTACCAGTAACTAAACACTAACAGTAATTAGTTACATTTCTTTCCGTTACTCAGCCCAGCATGTGCCGACACTCCAGAACCACCACACTCACACAGCTGACGCCGCCCCGGCTGAGGTGCTGGAGGTATTTAGCTACTGTCCATTAACAGCTCGCCTCAGTGCTGTTACTGACCCCAGTGTTACTAGTAAATGTAATGTAATCAGGCTGCTAAATTGAAAACTGTAATTCCTCAAACAGCAGAGAAAAGTAATCACATTGGTGTAATGCCTTTCCCACAGTGATGCCATGCTGTTTAACAAGCAGTTCTATGGAGTCAGATCTGTGTCAGTGTTAATTAGATCAGGCATAGGCATACATTAAATTGCATCAAAATCCGTACCTGTACTTTTTCCCAGAATCCTGCTGACAGACAGACAGACAGACAAACATATAACCTCCTTGATGGAGGTAATAAACGCACACAGAGAGATTCACAAATGTTTTTTTTAATTATTTATATATAAATGATAGCCTGGTAAGACCATACTAATGGCGTAAGCTCCACATTCTCTTTCACTTTCCGTATCAGTCTGGCTCCGCTGCCATCCTAAACCCTTTCTAGAAATTAAAATCCAATCACGCCAATCAAGGATCTGCACCAAAGTTGACAATGTAAACAGCCAATCAGGAACTGTGTTGTGGTTGATGATGTTAAATGCAGGCTACAGTTTGTAGAACAATAATGGCAGCCACTGAAGCCAATCCAGACTCCAGACTGATGCAGAGAGCAAAACAGCATGTTGAGCTCACGTCCTCAGGATGGTCTTACCAAGAACTCCAAAAACGATTTTTTAGCGCACACAGAAAGTTAATGTACATAAATGGGAAAAAAAATCCACCTATAGTACATGGAAAGGTTCAGAAATGTATTCCTGATGCACACACAAAAATTTCTTGTAATAAATAAATGAAATTTTGAAATACATGTACATTACATATATCTTAAACAAGAAATATTTGTTCGTCAAAAATACATTTGTGAACCTTTTTTGGCATCCCTATACAACAATAATTATTTCTGTGCACTGAAGATTATTTTTGTGGGGAGTCAATAATCACAAAATACAATTGTGAATCGTCTGCGTACATTCATTGATACTGAGACTGATCTGACTGCATACGTGTGACACGAACATGCTTAAGAGACAATTTACCAAACATTGGCATGTTAGCATACTAACATTAGTATGCTAACATCTCAAATCTTACATGTTGCCAAGCATTAGCATGTAGTTGCCAACTCTGTGTATGTTAACATGCTAATTTTAGCAACATTACAGGCAAGGCTGAGGAAGTACACCTGAGGCTGACAAAGTGCAGCTTAGACAGATGAAAGTGACGAGCTGAGTCTGAGATTCTTCCAAAAATGGCCACTGGACAAAAAATAAACCCTTTTGATTTTTGCCCGGCTCGTAATAAGGCCCTAAAATAAGCAAACTTTTGGTTTGGTGGTGTGTAAAGAGCGTTGTGGCCTCATGAGGCCGCGAACACAGTCTTGAAGTAGAGTTCAGCTACATTTTGAATGTCAAACCTCACTAACTAGCAGTGGTTATGGATTTTTTTCACACCTTCTCACGAGAGCTAGATCATGCCGGCTAGCCAGGGGGGGAGGAAGAGGCCGATGGTCCCGAGCAGGCACACGATAATGAACATCCACAGGAAGATGCGGTCAATCACCATGGCGACATACTTCCAATCCTCTTTTACCTGTGTAGAGTCAAGCGCAACATAAAGGGACAGAGAGAAGACAAGAAATGAAGAAAACATTACACGTTCAGTTTGTGTGTTAGCAATCATTTGGTCATGTACATTCTGTTGGTCCACTTTAAGAGGACTGAGTGCGGTTCATTTAAATAGGACGAAATGTGAAAACACCCTTAGTTACCAGCCCTAATCTAAGGACCATTAGTAAGGGTAGACTTGAGGATCTCAGATCACGACTTGGAGCATACATAGTCAGAAGATCAGCTCTATAACTGGGGGCTAAACCATGTTGAGCTTTAAAAGTTCCTGAAAGAATCTTAAAATCAGTTCTGAAGTTAACTGGCAACCAATGTGAGGAGGTGGGAATTCAAGGTAACACAGCAAAGAAGCCAGTTGTCATTTTCTTGCCAGTGTGTTTTCTGCTGCCCTCTACAGGCCTGGAGTGTGCTGATGGGGGATATAGGCCTGGCCTTCCGCTGATTGGAGGCAAATCACTTTTAATGTTTGGCCTTTGTCGCTGCTGCCTTTTGTGTTGATGTAATGCTTATGCTAAGCTTTATTTAAAGATCCTGGAGTTTGGGATTCATCAACTTCAGCTTCAGTTTTGGACTTTCTTTGTTTTGCTGCTCAAAGCCAGTCAGTGTTAATCTACAGAAGTACTTCCAATCAGCCGCCACAAGACGGGACAGGAAGTTGCAACACACGTGGTGAGTAACTGATATATAAGTGATCATTTTGTGGGTGAGGTATACCTGTAAGTGCCGCTCTTTTGCTAATAGTGGTTGTGGTGTTTCATTGATACTCACGCTGAAGTCAGCGTCTTCAGCCCTCAGATGGTCTGCGATGTAGTGCACCCCTTCCAGAGCGCGTATAACACTTGGTGAAAGCAGGAATGTCGAGTCTGACACTGTATTATCAACTTTAGTTGGCCTCTGAGTAAGATTGACTCTACTCCCTGTTAAAAGTCTGTTCGTCCCTGCAGCCGCCTCCTGTCGGTTCAAGCTGTTCTGTGGGTTTTTCTGTTGAGGCGGGGGAGTCGACCCTGGCGGTCTGGGCGAAGGAGGGCGGAAGGAGAAATATGACGTCAGCGTCCCCAGCTCTAAATCCTCATAAGAGCTTCTCTCAGGGTCTTCTGATGTGGTCCCGTCTCTTAACCAGTTCGCCGAGGTGCTGAGGCAGTTGCCAGATTTGTACGAGGCCATGCGGCACTGCCGCCGCTCCAGCGCCGCTTCCTGCTGCAGCAGCAACAGCCTGCGACGCCGTCCGTCTGGCGCGGGCCGTCGCATGAACAGCCAGCGTGGGATGAGGTCCAGGAAGACGGAGTGGACCCAGCGGGGCATCTTGTGAGTGCTGGGAGAGCGGTGGTGCACGTTGAGCACGAAGACAGTGATGACGATGGAGAGGGTGACGAAAATCATAGTGAAGAGGAGGTACTCGCCGATGAGCGGGATGACGAGGGATGTGGAGGGTATGATCTCAGTGATGAGGAGGAGGAAGACAGTGAGGGACAGCAGCACGGAGATGCACAGGGTGATCTTCTCGCCGCAGTCTGAGGGGAGATAGAAAACCAGGACAGTGAGGCAGGAGATCAGCAAACAGGGGATGATGAGGTTGATGGTGTAGAACAGGGGAAGCCTCCGAATGATGAAGAAGTAGGTGATATCAGGGTAGATCTCGTGGCAGCAGTCGTATTTCTTTGTGTTGTACGTCCCCACAGCGTTGATGATGGCCCATTCGCCGCTCTCCCAGTAGTTGTTCAGGTCCACAGTGTTTTCGATTCGCTCCAGGTCGATCTTGGCCTTGTCGTACGTCCAGGAGCCAAATTTCATTTTACAGTTCTGTTGATCGAAGGGGAAGAAGGTGACGTCAATGCTGCAGGAGCTCTTGTAGATGGCAGGAGGGACCCAGCGGATTTTACCGGTGTGGAATAGGTGAGCTTTTGTCATGTGGGTCACAGCAAACTCACCGTCAGCACTGGAAAGGGAGAAGTTGTCAAATAAGCGATGGTGAATTACAGTATGAGACCTCAGTTTTAAAGGGACAGTTCACCCAAAAATCTTCTTCTTCTTCTTCATTTATTTTGCACAGCACTTTGGTCAGCTGCGGTTGTTTTTAGATTTGATAAATAAACTTGATTTGATTTGATTGTCAGTGTGTTTTCTTGACAGATTTGCTGGCGGCTCACGGAAAAAAGTAGAACAGACGCTGAAACTATTGCTGCAGATTGCAAGCTGACTAGGGGGCTTGGCGTCACACCACATCTAGTGTAAACAGCCCAACCGCTTAGCATAGGTGCCGAAAGCAAGCAGGGAGCGCTCCATGGAAAATCATCCCACTTTGCAGTGTTTTTTCATCCATTGTGAACTTGCCGTTCCAGATGTCTGCCTTTTCTCTAATAAAATGGAGATGGATGGTACTTGTGGCGCTTGAAGTTCCAAAAAAAATCTTAAAAATTCAACAGCAATGTCTCTCTCAAGAAACCATGATCCAGTTACTCAAGATAATCCACAGACCTTGTTGTGAGCAGTTTCATGTAGGAAACTTTTTTCTTTCTTCTGAACTACACCCACCAACTGTATTACTGTGCAGAAGGAAGTGTGCATCTACTTAGGGTCGATAGCCTCGTGCTTGTGACAGCCTGACATGTAAACATTCACGGTGTCCTTCTCAGCTGAGCTGTAACATTAGCTAGCTCAGTGGTGCTAAGTGAGCTAGCAGTAGATGTACGCTTCCTTTTGTGCAGTGATACGGTTGGCGGGCAGTGGTACTGTACTGTAGTTAAGTACAGTTTTGTGGTACTTGTACTGTACCATTTCATGCCACTTTATACTTCTACTTCACATCATCTCAGAGGTTAATATTGTACTTTATATTTCCCTACATTTATGTGACTTTAATAACTTTGTAGATTCATATTTATAATACAAAATATAATTAATTCATTAATAAATTATGATATATTATTATAGATTGGACTACCTAGCAGTCTTTTTGAAATGAGCTCCAACTTTACCAGCTGCAACATTAAAGTGATGAACACGGCAACAATCAGTTATTATTCATTATTCTGCATGAGTACTTTTACCTTTGGTACTTTTAAGTATTTGTTGATGCTAATACTTCTGTACTTTTACTTAAATCACATTCTGAATGCTGGACTTTTACTTGTAACAGAGTATTTCTACACTGTAGTATTAGTACTTTTATTAAGTAAGATCTGAGTACATCTTGTGCCAGTTTTGGTGGGTGTAGTTCGGTAGAAAGAAAATAGTTCCTACATGAAACTGCTCACAACAAGGTCTGTGGATTATCTTGAGTAACCAGGTCATGATTTCTGGAAAGAGACATTGATGTTTAGTTTTTCAGATGTATTTTTTTGGTGCTTCGAGTACCACAAGCTGAGTGCCATCTAGTTTCATAATGTTGGAGAGAAAGCAGACATCTCTATGGTCAATATCTCCAACACTCAGCAACTCACATCAAAACAATCTAGACCGATAAACAGCACTAAAATATGTATTTTTTATTTTGGGTTGAACTGTCCCTTAAAATAATATTTTTTCAGCAATAGGGTTAGAAGAAGCAGGAAAAACATATCCTGCTTCTTCTAACCCTTTTGCTGAAAAAATGATATTTTCCCTCTTACTGCGTGAGACTACAGAGTGTCTTCTCATGCAGTGTAAAAGTATTACGATTCTTCAATAATGATCTTCTCCAGAAATCTCCCCTCCATTCATCGCTTTAATGGTGATGATAGCGTCTGCTGAAAACGTAATGATGTCGTTATCATTTCATCAGTTTCACACCTTTTTTTTTTTTTTTTCAAAGATTCCTCTCAGATTGTGATTACACTGGCTCGATGGAGCAGAACTCCATCATCACCTCTCTGGGTTTAACCTTCATGAGGTGGATTTGGGAGAATGGAGAGGGCACTGACAATCTATTTCACAATAGATTCACACTGAAGCAGTGCATGTATGAAGGTTGTCTTCATCTTAAAATAAATAACCTGCATTAACAGAGATGCACAATACAAATCCAGCAAGGCAGGAAGAACTGTGTCAGTTATATCATATTTGCCTGTTTTCCAGTGTGACGGTGCAGACAATTTAACAGAGGAGCAGAATGTTTTGTTATCACTAGATGGCGCCATTTTCATACCATACACCATCTGGCAAAGAGGCCAATTTATCATTGTTTGAGTGTTGTAGTAACTTTTCTCTGAAGTTTTCTGCAAATATGTTACAAGTATCCACTGTGGCACTTTATGAAAAGAAAAGTCATATATTGACAGTATTCTTGTCAATTCTGCATCAATATAATCTATAAAGATAAACTACTTGAAGTTTGTCGCCTGAACCGTTTCAAATATTAAGATGTTTCAGTAAAATCAGTTCCAGGTGGTGGATCAGATACACGCTGAATTAAACATCAACTCTTGTTTACGCCACATCTCCCCCATGTCCTCCTCCCGATCCACAGTACAAGAGAACTGAGACTTATTCATGTTATTGCATTTCCCCGTTGTCCCCTCCATGTTTAATAATAATAACAATAACGCATTTTATTTATAGGCGCCTTTTAAAGATAATGGATAATGTACACCGTCCCTAAAACCAGGACCACAGGAGTGCGCCACAGCTCTTGTAAAACTCACAAGATTTTGTTCTGACATTGGAAATTTGTCTGTCACGGTGAAATCACTTGAAAAGTCACCTGGTGTAAGGTCGTCATTAGTCTTATAGCACACTTACTTGTTGTAGAGGACAATATCTGGTACCCATATGAGCTCTGATGGGACTCTTATGGACGTCACATTGTCGTAGTCTGATGGTCTCCAGCGGAGTTTGTAGTCATTCCACTCCTGAGACATACAAACATGTTGGTCAGGGTTATGATCCTTAATGATCATAAAAGTCATATAATTCCTCATAAACTTGGTCAAATGAGCCCTGCAGCATCAGGTCTTCATATATTTACATTTCATGTCACCAAAACTCCTGAGGAAATAAAATCTTAATAATAAATCGACACTGACACACATCTCTCTGACCTGTTTAAGCCACACGTTGGTTGTCATCATTTGGTTCTTCTCGTCCTTGCAGACAGACAGACGGAGAGAGAGTGAGACAGAGAGACACAGAGACGAGTTAAGGCTGTCAACTCAGGCCAGAGGAATCTGTGAGAGAGGTTCTTGGAGGTTTGTCAAAGCAGACCCAAATATAGCTCGCAGCAACTTGACTTCAATAACTTGATGGATGTGAAGCGTTCTGTAACAGTTTTTTTCTGTGACAGGGCAGAAGGTGCATAATCTAGTTTTCCTAAGTTTGTTTTTGCTACTGTATATGAAAATAGCAAAACATACTGTTAAAAAAACACACAGTGTAAAACTGTAAAGAGGCTTAAAGTTTCAGTGTCAGTTTTGGTTCGTATGGAGGTGGCCTGGCACCCAGGATGTAGACTGTGGGAGGAAGCCTGTCATTGGCTGCTTATCTCAGACGTCAAAATCCAAGGCGCTACACGAAACTGGTCACGCGAAGCCCAACCTATCACCACACGGGGAGTTTTCTTTTAGGATTTAGCCATTATAATGCCAGAGCTCGCCTGCCCACATGCAAAAGTGCCACCAAAACAAGATCCCTCCAAACACAACCTGTGCCTTCCAATACCTATGCTACCGTACTACATAGTATGCCGCAAAAAAGATTTAGTATGCCCCATAATATAAACATAACTGACAGAGAACTGTTGATGTAACTTCACTGTTGCAAATGTGATGCTAGAATCTACAGTCTGTGCAGTTATAACTTTAAAGTTTAACTACACACATTGCAAAGTAACAACAGCCGAGCTCTCCGAGTTGATCTTCGTCTCTGGAGAACTCAGTAAGTCGCGTTTGCTTTTACTTCCAAGGTAACGGACATAAAAGCAAGAGGGTCAGGGGCGTAATGTAATGAGACAGTAGTATGTCGCGATTGTGTGCATGCTGCACGCAACAGTACGTACTTGTTAGGGGCAGCTGCAGTACCTACTGAAAGTAAAAAGAAAAAGTTTGCGATTTGGAACGCACCCTATTTTGCTGGAGCACCGTTGCTGCATCCCCAAGAATGCTTGCCCCGTGGCACCCTGCTGTGCTGTGATTGTATGGTACTAACTCTAACTATGATCTCTGCCCTCACTACCTCCGACCTTGACAAATGTACGTGACGAGTACTAGCCAATTACAGCAAAGGGTGGGACTAGGTCAAACCAGGAGACTAGGGGGGAAAAAAATAACGCTGCATTGTGGGCTCAGCGGCGCCCAAGACAACTGTGATTGGATTAAAGAAAAACAAACAACACAGTGTTGGTTTATGATAGATTCAGCCAGATGTTCAGGCCATGCAGGTCAGGCTAAGACTAGTATAGGGAGTATTAATCATGCTAATGAATGCTCTAGGAACACATGATTGCACTTAAAAATAAACTGAAACGCCCTCTACTCAATTTGACCTTGAAATTTGTAGCATTTTGTTCATAGGTAACCAAAGTCGTACATAAAAATCTGAATCTTCAGTAACTGCTAATTATTTAATCACATTAAAGGCAGCCATGTCGCCAAAACTAGCTTGTGTTTAGAGGGACAGTTCGCATCAAAATCAAAAACACACATTTTCCCTCTTACCTGTGGTACTGTTTATTGTCGGTGTGAGTTGCTGAGTGTAGAGATGTCTGCCTTCTCTCAAGTATAATGGAACTATATGGGACTTGGGTTGTGGTGCTCAAAGCGCCGAAAAAATACACCTGAAAAACTCAACAGCAATATCTTGCTCCAGAAATCATGACCCAGTTACTCCGTTTCATGTTTCTATTTTCTACCAAACTACACCCGCCAACCGTATCACTACGCAGAAGGAAGCGCGCATTACTGCTAGCTCACCTAGCATCACTGAGCTAACTAATGTTACAACTCAGCTGAGGAGGACGCCATTCATCTTCACATCCTGCGCTGTAACAAGCATGAGCCTCTTGTCCATGAGTAGATGCACGCTTCCTTCTGCGCGGTGATACGGTTGGCAGGTGTAGTTCGGTAGGAAAAATAGTTCCTACATGAAACTGCTCACACACTGCTCATCCACAGACCTTGTTGTGAGCAGTTTAATGTAAGACCTATTTTCTGCTTAACTACACCCGCTAACCATACCACTGCGCAGAAGGAAGCGTGCATCTACTCACAGACAAGAGGCTCATGCTCATTACGGTGCGAGATGTAAGCATTAATGGCGTCCTCCTTAGCTGAACTGTAACATGAGCTAGCTCAGTGGTGCTAGGTGAGCTAGTTGTAGATGCACACGTCCTTCTGTGTGGTGACACAGTTGGCAGGTTTGGTTTGGTAGAAAGAAAATAGTTCCTACTGTTAAGACTCTGACTTGGAATCAATCTGCAGCCTGCGGGACTTTATTGAAGACACAGCATGCAGCTTCAAATACTGCAACAATGAGACAGCCCTCAGATAAACACCGTACATAACTTTCCATGTGTGTGTGTGTGATTTCCTGCAGTTTCCCAGAACTTGCACTGACTTTCATCTTAATATTTGGTATTTTACCACAGCTTATTCCTGCCACAGAAATGATACCTGTTTTCCATCACTCTTTTTGTAGAATTCTCCTCAGAGTGAGACCATTCAAGGTTACTCAGTTTTAGTAAGCATGTTTTGCTTCTAACTTGACCTAAAGGGTCAAATATTTCTCGGCATTTCTGCCACTACACTACATGAAACTGCTCACAACAAGGTCTGTGGAATATCTTGTGTAACTGGGTCATGATTTTTGGAAAGAGACATTGCTGTGAGTTTTTAAAAGAAAAAAATAAAAAAAAAATTTATTTGTGCTTTGGGCACCACAGGCCGAGTCCCATCTAGTTCCATTATATTTGAGAGAAGGCAGACATCTCTAGAGCAGATATCTCCAGCACTCCAGAGGAAAAACATGTATTTTTGATTGTTAATTTTGACTGTCCCTTTAAATATCCCCTCTGTTAATGTCTATGTACCACACGAATGGACAAACGTGTGATAACTCACCACATCAATGAGCTGTGCTATGGACAGTCCGAACTTGACGATGACCACATCAGTGATGTTTGGCACGGGTCTCGACCACTTGTTGTAACCGGCGAACAGCGTCTTGAAGAGCTCATCCTCAGCGTGCGAGTGGGTCTTCTCATGGCAGAGAGCTGCAGATACATTGGTTCTTTTAATGAAGAAAACTATCTTCTGTCTTTTAGCATTAAACATTTATAGAGCACAGATTCAGTATGAGAGTAATGGAATTTATAAATTGGTTACATTTATTCAATGCTGTGCAAATGAAATTCTATTAAATTTCACTACCATCTTTTTTAAAGATTTAAATATGCATTTAATAGATCCATTAAATATTTCTTGGAGCTTCTTTTGGAATTGCAATATGAGGTATTTTAACATTTTAATGAGCTAATATGAAGCTGTTAAAACTTAAGTAAGCGATGTTGGTGCAAACTTCCTTTTGACAAATCATCAAGGTCATCTGGACAGTTTTAACTTGTGACTTTTGTTGGCATTCAGCAGTTCATATTTAATGGTATGACAACGACTGCATGTAAAGTGAGTGGTGTGGAAGAGGACAGCGGCACAGTACAGAGGGATCACATCCATGTCCTCTCATCCGTGTCTCCTCTAATCCTCACTTAACAAACAGTAGTAAATCAGGCTGCCATGATATTGTAGCTGTTGGGAGTGAAGGTGAACATCTCATGTTTCAGCACAGACTCCAAACATCTAAGACCTTTCTTGGTAAAGTCTTGTCGACTTTTCCACGTCGTAGCAAATCTTTTGATCTCTTGATCTGAGCCCCCCCGTGTGGGTCGTCTGCTAAAACCTCTGGAGGTGAGCCTGTGGAGGCCGGGGAAGCAACAACACCACCTCGGCTCTTTATCTCTCAAATGTTATTATTATGTATGTGCGGCTTCACAATGAGAGGTGGCTTAATCCAATTGATTTTGAATATGCAGTCTAGACAGATTTGCGTACAAGCTCAGACTGAGTCACTGTAGTTTTTTTTTTTCTCTGCAGTGCAGGATGAATAGCATGGAAATGGACAGAAATCCCGCCCCTCGGGGATTACCGCTCCCACCTTCATCAATGTAGTCAGAGTCAATTACACACATCATTGCTTGCTTGTGTTAAGTGGAGGTGAGCTAATATCTCACCGGTGAAGGGTGTTTGTTGTCGAGCTGTCTGTCACTCTGCGTTACAGCTGATGCATGGAACAATTAACTAGGTTTTAACTTGTAGCAGAGGGTGACACAAAGGTGTTTACAGTTGTGTATGCTATATTATGACTGGGGCTGGGCAATATATTGACATTATGTCAATATTGTGGTGTGAGAGTACATATTATAGATTTTGGGTATCATGATATCATCAGTGTTGTCTTTTCCTGGTTTTAAATCATTGTCTGAACTGTTCTAACTGTTCTGTAGTTGTCTTTACCCGCTGAGTCATTATATACACATTACTTCTGATTATTTATCAAAACTCATTGTGTAAATACTTTCAGAAAGCACCAATAGTTACACCTACATTATCGATGTTGAAATAATTGGCCAAAAGTATTGTGATATTTGATTCTCACCATGTCGCCCAACCCTAAACTGGAGTTTTGAAACCCATATAGGAAGCATCCCATTAGTTCATGCAGAACATTGAAGTCAAACGCGCCATCTGTAGTCAGCTCGCTGACCGAATCATCATTTCTAATCAGTCACAAACCAATCACAGCTCATTCTCACAACAAGGCGGTCCGTTTATATGTGACTTCCTCCTACACCAATGCTGCCACACAGTGCTGCTACAACAGCTAGCAAAGCTTTGCCTCCATCACGCCGGCCTCCACTTTTCTAATTCAGAGTCCCAACATGGCTCAAAGGTGAAAATGGTGTTAAATGTCTTGCTTTGGGCCCACTCTTCTAATCGTCTAATCCAGGGAGTATTTTAAGACCAGAGCCATCACCACCATACGTAACTGTATTTCCATTTGTTGCAATTAATAGTTAAATCTGACTGAATTGATATTTAAGTCTTTTTTAAAAATTGCTGATCATATAGCGCCAATTTTTGTCTTAAACTTAAACACAAAACGAGAGCAAAAATGTTTTATTAGTGTCCCTTAAATTTGTTTTGCTAAAGTACACCTTACATTTAATTTAACAATGTAACAGCACTACTATTGATAAACTACACCAAGTAAACCATTGGCTTTACTAAATTCAAACTTCTTGTTGCATATACTCCCAATATTGGGCTGGGCGATACGGAGAAAATCACGTCACGATTATTTCCGACCAAATACGTCAATATGAACGTTGTGATGATAATACAGGGGTAGACTATTGGTGCTTTTACAAAACATTTATACAGTGAGATTTTTGATTAAAAAAATCATCAGTAATGTGGATATAATGACTTATTGGGTGAGGACAACAAACAGAGCTGCAGTCTGGTCAGTTCAGAAAATGATAAAACAACACTGTTTAATATTACAATATCCAAAATATGAGACATACGTATCATATCAACAATTCTAAAGTAACACAACATATAAGCAGACTTTTGTCATTGGGAATTGGAACTGATGGTGGGTGGCCTGTCAGCTAGGTGAGTCAGTTGCCAAGTTGCAGACCCCTGTTGGAAATTGAAAACAATGGTTGTTTTTTGGCAACGCCTCATGGCAATTCAATCAATGTTTTTGGCACTGAACCTGGGTGTTTTTCACCGACACATTGCGGTGTTTGAGCCACCCAACCTGGTGCTTTTCACTGACACCACACACCGTCTGAGCCACTGAGCCTGGGTGCTTTTCACTGAGATATTATGGCGTTTAAGCCACCCAACCTGGTTGTTTCTAACCGACCCGTCTCTTCTGTTTAATTGGCTTTTGTGCCATCAAACTTGAGTGTTTTAAGCCAAAACATGATCTTTTTCTAACCATAACCAAGTGATTTTTGCGCCAAGTTAACCACAGGGTGTTGAGAAATGTAAAGTTTCAATGTATCCCCAACAAAATAATGTACAAATGCAAGGTAAGTGTGGTCTGCAAAACTGTACAACATTAACATTTTTTCTGGCGATTGGGTTGCTCCAGTTAGCTAATGGCTGCCAATGCATTGGTCCTGCTCTAGTGTATAGAGTATTTGTGAAACCGCATTAGTCATTCATTCTCCTGTTAGTAATCATATATTTATTTTATTTTATGGTTTTACAAAGGCATGAAATATATTCATTGTTTAATGTACAGAAAGAGAACCTCTCTTATAAACAATTATCTCGTCTCTATAGAGACATATGTAAGGTTGTGTTGAAGTAACGCATCACACCAAAGCCAAACCTCCAGAGTCATTATTTTTTTACATACCATTAACACCCACTCCCTCTGGACCTCTGTTTGACAGGGTGTAATGCAGCCCAATGATCCAACAAAGACCCTGAAACCAGACCTTGGACCACCTGCATCTGGCACCACACATGGATGCTTTGCCAAGGCCACATCATTACATGACCACCGGTGAGTTAAAGCTCTGACGACCACACTGACAAGTATTTACAACCAATAAGTGCTGGATTGTCCAGTGGAGAATAAACAGGTGAGGAGCTTTAATGTGCATGGAGTGAACCTGAGGGACACATGCAAAACAGTTTTAATGATTTATTACCTATATGGTAATTCCTTGGCTTGAGGGTCTTTAAACAAAGAAAGCCTGGATGAATATGCAGATGAAGTCTCTGTGTAAAACAGCTGCCTTATGGATATCATGTTAAGTGACAATTTAGGCAAGACATAATTGTTTTAACAATAGTTTGTAAAAAAAAAAAAAAAAAAAAAAGGGAGGCGGTAGACGTGGTGAATAGTAAAATTAGTGCCCACGGTGCACATGAGCTCATCTCCTGCCATCATGAACTAATTTCATTCTGGCAACAAACAAGCAGGCACCAGAGACTTCTTATCTGTTCTCTTGACAGTCAGGGCGGCGCGCATTCATCTCTCTGCATCTGGGTAGGACCAGATGTGGGGCTTAAAAAAAAGAAGGGACTCCTGGGTGCCATAGATCAAAGGCTCCTGCCAGCGGAGACTTGAAATGAGATGACACCTCCAACATCCGGCACACTGAGGCCGTGCATGTTGGACCGTGGCCAAGCCCCCTTGGCGAGGTGTATAAAACACTGACCAGTTCAGATGATGGAGTCAGCAGCTTCTCAAGCCAGGGGCGCTCTCGTGAAATTAGGCTGTCAAATATTTAAGAGCCGAAAGTTCACAAAAAAAAACAACATGCAACAAATTTCCCCGTAGGTTGGCTAAAACTGCAGCGAGGAAGCTGAACTCTGTCGGTGACGTAATGAGATGGCACGAGATCAAGCACCTGCACATCTGATGGCTGTAGCATGTCAAGATGGAGGGAGGGGACAGAGACGCTCTGTGGTAATTTTAAAGCCTCTCACGTATGTCACAAGAGCACATTATCTTAGACCTCTTAGAGAGCAGTTGTTTGCGCATAAAACTCTTCCTTGCATTTGAGTTGGGGACACCTCATAAAGCCCACATGGACGTGATATAGCTGCCCTGAATTCCACTGTCAAGCTTGATGGATTTAAAGTCATATTGAAATGAACTATTATCATCCTAGACACTGTTTCCACAAAAATATCCACTAAAAGGTTGTATCTTCTTAAAAAATGTGCACAATGGATGCAGTATAACAGCAGTGAGGAGAATTTAAGTTTCAGATTGACTTGATTTTTAAGACCTTTCAACCTTAACATAATTTAAGACTGATTTTTGGACTGCAGTGGTGTAATGTAACTAAGTACATTTACTCAAGTACTGTACTTAAGTACGCATTTTAAGTACCTGTACTTTACTTGAGTATTTACACTTTATGCTACTTTACACTTCTGAAAAATGAGAAAAATATCTGAGTACTGGAACATGGTACATTACAAGTATGAAGTAAAAACAGTACTAGGTTCAGTGGTAGGTTTAAAAATTTGTAACATAAGAAGTATAGACTTCCATCAGGGTTCCCACACATTGTCATGGAAAAAAAATCTAAACTTTTCCATGACTTTTAAAGGACCAACAATAAAATTCCCATGACCATTTATAACCGGTACACGGACATAACTGTACAGTAAAGACTACTGTATTCCAAATGTTAATTTTTGTATATGGTAAACAAAACATCACCTGTCAGTGCGTCTTATGTTACGTCAATAGCTAGCCTAGAGAAAGTAAATTTGCCGCCATGTTTAATTACATGGACGATTACTGTAAGAGTTAGTCCCACTCCATCCTGTGTCAGTATCAAAATGCTCCGTCCACAGAAAAATGCACATCTTATTTAGAAACTGTGCCTTCAAATGAGCCGTTGGGATTTCTTTCAAATTGTGATGTCACAAGTATACTATACAGACTGTTTGACACATAAACACTGCAAATGGGTCCCTTTGTTTTTGCTGTGTATGTGAAAGACATCAGCTGACAGGAAGCAAACATGGACCCAACAATGTAATTCCAGTGAAACTTTACATAAAGATAAAAAAACCCCCAAAAAACCCAGAACATTTCAGACAGAAGGTGAGTACAGGTATATTCAGGCAGACAGTATGAAAAAAATAACGTGTTTTTTGAACACTAAAGCATGTAAATATGTTGAAGTAGAAACCCAGAATATATTGATAAACCTGAATATCAGCATAATACTTAAAAAACCTTTAAACACACACAAATACTAATACCATGACTATTCCAGGCCTGGATAATGAGATTAAGAAATTACATGACTTTTTCAGGCTTTCCATGACTGTAGGAACCCTGTGTCATACAGAGATGCTAAATTAACTTTGACAAGAGGTAATTAAATGATTGATAAATCAATTTAGGGAATATTTGGGGCAACTTTGACCACACAAATTTAAGGCTATTTAATGACTTTTAAAATTGAATATAAACCATTTTAAGACTTTATATAAGGACCTGCAGGCACACTGCTAACACTAGCTTTGCATTATTTTTCACTAAAAACTAAAAACAGCTTATGGAAGTAAAAGATTGAGGGCTCAGGTCTCTACCAGAGGTTACTTCCGGCTCTCAAATTTAAAAACCAATCGTTATCCTCATACAAACCGTACTGACGCACGAGCTAAGATGACTTCAACCACTGGCCGACTGCGCGCGTGGGTGAAATAAATACGGAGAAAAGCATTGTGGGAGTTTTGAGTGGAAGTGCGCAAGTGTGAAAATTACAGGTAAGTTATATTTCGCTACTTTTAAAACCAGTATTTTTTATTAATTCGACGTTTATCACTTTATACCGTGTAAAAATGTTTTGTGTAGCTCTGCCTGTCTAAAGTTAGCATTTTGCTGCTGTAAAATATGAGTTTAAATATGACATTTAACTTTTCCGTTGGCCTAAGGCTCGATAAAATATCTGAAAAGTGCTTACCTGAGTAACATAGGAGCAGCGAGCAGAGGATGGCCGCCCTCACAGAGAACAGGTGGTTGTGTCCCATTTTGTACTCTGCTGGTAAGAAGTTCACCGGAGATCACGGAGGTGTTACCGTCCGCTGTCAAACCGTTAACGTTACCTTGAAACCGTGATTTGTGGGCAAAATCTGTCATCTTCGCAGCTGGGAGGCATATCAGGACAACTTCAGCACTACTGTTGGTATAGCTGCGTTTACATCTGTGGGCGGGGAGTGTGTGTGACGATACTCTGGCTGAGTAACTTTAAAGCTCTGCATCGATGTACGTGTCACTCATCCCACTTTAGCCGAGTTTAGCCGGGATGAGAGCGGGTGATGAACCTCTTGTGTCCGCGCTCCAGACGCCTGTCCGCGCACTCAGTCTGTGAGCCATCCGGTGCTGAATCAGGGAGCGGCTCGGGAGCTTACCTCTGGTGTGTTTGCAGATTTAAGCCCCAGTTCATGATAAAGCAGAGCAGGTGTCAAGAAATTATTTGCAGATTATAGTCCGGTTTGTTGCTGCGTATTAATTGTCCAAACAAATCCACATTTTTACGCACGGTGCCAAGAAATTACGCGTCCTTGGTGACCTAATCTAACACTTCCCATTTAAAAATTCAATTTTTTTACATCTTCTCCATGACGAGAAGCATTTTAAGTCTTCACTTTGGTCTGTTCGGTCCGCAAACCCGCATCATCCACTGTGGGAAGACAGGACTCATCTGAGGTCTCCGCGTCTTTCATCTGGTACCTACAACAGTCCCTCCTCCTTTCTCTCCTCCTCACTCTTTCACACACGCACACAGGGTTCCCCGTAAAGTGGTAGCTTGCATGTGTGGGAACTGATCCACTAATAACTCCAATTAGATCCCATATAATCCAAAAGACAATACTGATGGTTTGTTTATTTTGTAAATCATTAAAGGGTGTGTAAATGAGTGACACATGCAGCTGGAGCGTCCATGGGGTATTTCTGTGGCAGACAGCTAGAGGGCAGACTAGGTGAATGAATATGCCCTGTGAAGTTTTAGTCCCCCTAAAATATTGATATGGGTAGAAGATGTGAAAGCAGGGTAGCAAATTCAAACAAAAAAAGGCTGATTTCTTATTTGTTGCTGTTTACTGGATAAACATACTTCATATTCATAGTACAAATTCATATTATTACACTTAAAAAAAATCAAACATGAAAGCATTCTCTCTCATGAGTCCTGGCAGGGTTAAAGAGGGGATAGCACAGTGGAGCTGGATACACAGCATAAGTGTGTTTATCACATTGGAACGGGTTAATCCGACTGAAACCAACAAAAGTTTTTCCTTTCTGATCCTATAAAGTTTACATGCTGTGATTCTTTAAAGTTTACGTTCGGTGTAAAATCCTGCAAGTATTCCTCTTAACAATGTGCAGATTTGGAGGTGCTTAATCAAGTTTTCTTGATAAAGAAAAACCTATTTATTCCTAATCAAGGGAATTGTCTTATTCAGTGGCTCCCAACCAGTCCGGCCACAGGGTGCAGATTTCTCCTCAGTCGTAAGTATATACTTGCCATACTTGTGTTTGGCCATGTCGTCAAGTTAGTTTGCTGTCTCTGTCAGGTAGCTGTCTGTTAGTCACTCACTCTATAGCAGTAAATGGCACTTCAGATTAAAAACTATCTTCCGGAAATTGACTGCACTTCAAAATAAAGTGTGCTCTTTACAAACTTGTCACCTTTGCAAGTCTCTTGTGGTCCATGCAGAATGGACTCAGGACCCACTTTTGGACCCCAACCCACCAGTTGGGAACCACTGGTCTAATTGTTTGTACAATATCTTGTCCCTCATTCACAGGTTATTCAGCCCAATCGCAGAATGAATGTTAGCATTGTACGTTTCTGCAAACCACGGATATGTTACATTTGTACATTGTTATGCAGCTGTTACGGTGAAACTTTAATCCATTGTGAATGGACCACAAGTGACTCCTGAATGTGTCAAATTTGTTTAAAAAAACCTTTATATTTTGAAGTACAGTGAATTTACAGCACAGAGCTTTTATTTTGAAGTGCTGTTTCCTGCTGCAGAGTAAGTGACTAACGGGTAGCAACTCATTAATTACATGTGTGTGGTGTTTAAAAGGAGGGATATGAGGAAGCTACATTTCAACTGCCAGTTTGCCTGTGGATTGCTTAAGTTGACAAATAAAGAAAAAAATTAAAAATTAGTATCAGTTCACCGTCCCCTGCACCTCACGTTGATAAAGTCAGCTCATATACTACACCACTTTAGAAACACTGATATGATACATATGAAAAGTACCAATTAAACATTTCTGTGGTTTGCAAAAATATACAATGCCAACAATTTCTTCTGGCGACTGGGTATGGTTACTGCATAGTTTCCCCCAAACGACAGATAACAATGCCTTATAAATATGCATTGCAGTCTTGCAAAAACAAAATGTCCACTGGAACGCGCTAGTCATCCTAACTGTATCCTGGCCTCCATCCTCACCCTGGAACCAGATGGCCAATCCATAGCTTCCTCTAGAGAAGACTAACCGAGCCATTATGTTCGGTCTCGAAAGGCCAATCTAGTTTGATCCATAAACACTCAACTTGGCTTAAACCTGCACCACATACTTTTACCACATTTGACCTCACCCAGTTCCACAAATAATAATGCCTGGGTGGAAAATAATATTTAATGGCTTACAGGATTATAATGGTGAAAGGGACTGTCTTTTTCTTCTAATTGTTCTCTCATCCTTTGTTGATTCATACAGTTGCTTTACTGGCTGACCTTGACACATTGTTGTATCTCAGTGCTCTGTGTATGGTTAACTTAATTAAAAGCATTTCCCTTGTTTTGGGTCTCACACAGGATACCAAACATCCTCCTCAATTTGGAGGATGACATGAGAGCAGCAAGTCTTGTCAACACTTCCTTAGCGATGGATTTTGGTGATGTCTTTCAGCTGCTTGGTAAATGATGCGTGCAGGGCCTGCGATGAGATCTCCAGCCTGTTGGCGATGTCCACTGCAGCGTGGAGCATGTCTTCAAAGGCCAAGGACTCCTCTCTGATTCTGCTCCGGAATGACAAACAATCCAGGTCACCAGGTGGAGTGACGGGATGGAAGAAACGGGGGCAGATGTGGAGAGAGACAGAGTAAGTGAAAGAGGGGCTGACGACATTAAATACATTAAGAGGGAGAGGAATACACATGGTTGTTGTTAAAGCGTGCTGCTTGTTGTTGCTGCTTATGGGATTGGAAAGACTGAGTAAAGGGAAGGACACATACATAATGCAAAGAATGACAGAGACAGCGAGAGGGTTGTTTTGCATACACATTTAAAAATATAGCCTCAAGCTGTTATTCAAGGGTTCAAGCCAACAGGGACCATTTAATAATTAACAGATTTTATGACAATCAGACATTTGCTTGTTCATGGATGACCAAAACTGGCCTCACCTTTCTTCAGCAATGCCATCACCCCCTATTGGTCAGTCGCAGAGCCATTTTGGGGGCATGCTTCAATAGCTTAGTTAAAATATCTGCTGAGCTTGGTGATGTCTAGACTAACTGTCACTGATTTATTGCCAAATTTTGTGCCAGACTAAAACGGAACTGATGGTGCCCCCTATTGAGTGATTTTAAAATAAGTTACACCTGATTCAACATTGTTATGATTCATATCATGCAGGTTTTGTATTGATTTGACAAACAAGTTTTGATTTTTAATCTGACTTGTGTTATGTCACGCCCCCTTTTTTTTTTGCATTTGTAGCACCCACTAGTGGTCAATTTTAATGAAATTTTCAGGGTATGTTTTAGGTACTCATGTAGACATTTCCTGCAAGTGCTGAGCCCGGCCCTTTTAAAGTTCATTGGCCAGTATCTTCAAAACACAATGAGATATCAACAAGCTTTTGATGACTTTTGATAAGCTTTGTCCAGTAATGATCCACAGAAATTTGGCCCAAATTGGACATTTGGTTCAGGGGGAGATGTAAAAAAGTGCTTTTCAAAACATAAAAAGAAAAGGCAAGAAAAATAGTGAGGTGGACTCAGTGGTTCTTGAGGCAGAATTGACCCTAAGTCCTGCCCCCAGACGCAGACTGGCCAAATTATAATGTAGCATTTGGCCGGCTCAGACCAGGGTCTGACAACAACGCAGCTGTGCTCCATTGACTCTAATGCAGTCGTTTCAGGTTTCCTTCATTTTCAGGCTGGTTTTGTGGATTTGGAGCTAAATGATGTGCCCGGGGCACGTTGTTTATTAATGATACTCGTTACCTGGAGAAGTTGGAAAAAGATATACATTTCCTCCCTGTTCCAAAACCAAAATCAAACCCTGAAAAGTGTAGGGTTAGCTAGCTAGCTACTGAAGATATAGCCTACTGAATGTATACACATGCTGCTTTTGCTTTTAAATGATTATAACAGTGAAAAAAAGGCCGACCCTGCTGTACAGGAACCAGTGAAGGGAAGCAGGATAACTTTGTTGATATTCAACCAGCTGTGTGTCATCCGTGGAAATCTCTGCTGTTCTCTGCTCTGTTGGCAGTGGCACGGGGGTGAAGCCAAATGCTGTTCATCTGCACACACTGCGATGCCACACTGCTGGTTTAATATTAACAAAGTTTCTCTTTATATTCATTGTCTTGTGTGGCAATCAGCAGTGATGTGGTGGTTCACTTTCACACTGTGATCTGTAGCCTATAGTTCGGTTTTAGCTTCTAAGTATCTTTGTCTTTTTAACCTGTTGTTGCTGCTGAGTCAGTTTGACATCCTGGATATATCCTTCAAACACAGACTGTAGACCCCTCTGTCTGCTTCTCTCTGGAATCACTGTTTCATTTTTCCCAAAATATAATATTTCTTCAGGGATACAGTTAGTTACAATTTGGGCTCCATGCTTACTGCGACAGCTTGTCGAACCATCACAAAGGGGCGGGGCTTAGCGAAAGGTCAATTGCAAAGTGAGAATAGATGGATATCTGTACTAAGCTTCGTGTCAGTCAGATGTACGGTGTAGGAATTATGTGTTTGATAGCAGCATCCAAATCAGTTTGATTGGGTTCACATTTGTTGAGCAGCTTTTGCAAACAACTTCCAATCACCGGTGAAAATTTTATGTGTCTGAGATGAACCATCTCAAAGAAATTTGCAAAAACATTTTTGAGAATAGCAACAAACCAGCACAAAAACAACAGGGTTTCAGCCCTGTGGGCTTGGACCCCTAAAGAGTCATGTTAGAGGTGCAACATAGGTTTATATCTGTAGATATAAATGTTGTTTAGTGGGATACTTGGTAGCATTTTAAAAAGATTTTTGCTTTAGTTAACCTGGTGCTGCATCAGGTGATATACATCACAATTTTCCAGAGCCCAAGGGGAATTCTTCAATTTGCTTGTTTTGTCTAACCACTCTGAAACCCATAGATACACAATTTGCAATAACATCAAAATGGAGAGAAGCTACAAATCCTCATGAAGTGGTGAATGTGTGGCATTTTTGCTTGATAAATATCTTAAACAATTAAAATTTGCGTTTTTGTTCTGATTACTTTGAATTGTGACCACACTACAGCACCACAGCAGCTGTAAGAAGAGTAGTAAACAGAAACCTTGATACCCATCTAGACTGCAAGCTGCAAAGACACAACGCAGGAGTCCTGCATGATGATATTAATACTTGTGCTCATTTCTTTTGATTGACATGTGCATTATGAAAGACAGGATGAAACGACAGTCATCAACACAGTCGCCTATGCTCTGATAAGAGGCAAAAGACTGGTAATCTTTGCCATCTTTTGAACAGAGATGTTCACTGTTGCCAACAATAATTTGTTTACGTCTTCTGTATGCCAACAAAGAAGAACTGATCTTTTTTTCTCAGCCGCTCTCCTTACATTTCAACCTTGACCTTTACAAAGCTCAGTAACAGAAAAACAGATTATTGCACTCACTTCTGCATCCCAGCATGCAGCACTTCGCCCTCCAGCTGCTGTTCCATATCTTCCTCAGCCTTCTCTACCACCTCATGGCAACTTTTGTGGTCCTCCTGGATCCCAATGACATTTTCCTTAATCACATCTTCATATCTCTGATCTCCCAGCTCTGCCCCCACAAACTGCAACAGGTTCTCCATCACCGCTTTGTTTCCATGCTGGATGGCCTGCAGATAGGCCAGCTCCTCTTTCTCGGCCTTCAGCCTTCGAGCCCAAGCAGTGTTCGTGTTGAAGAAAACCGAGCACTTGTCAGGTTGAGGCTCGTACTGCAGCGCAGGTGATGGTGATGGCGATGGTGAGAAAGCTGCTGATGTGATCCAGTCCTGATTGTTTCTTATCCTCGCAGGCTCATCACCAGCTGCCTGAGATGTGTCATTGGTGGCCATTATCTCAGAGTAAATGTCAAAGCCTGAACCCCAGTCTCCACTCTGGCACATGGCTGGGGTTGCCATGGATACCCAGGCCAAGATGAAGGGCATCCAACAACGCCACATGGTAACCTGGAAAGAGGAGGAGGTGAGTATCTGTGGATAACTTCTGTGAACTGATCAGCAGGTGAAGAGGCACCTCAAAGGGTAAGTTTGTTTTTTAAACCTGGACCCTATTTTCACCATGTTTTTGTGTCTAAGTTACTAATGGGAGCAACAATTTTTGAAACTGGTCCAGGACTGAGCCAGAGCGCTGCAGCCAGCAGCAGCAGAACAGCGCTAATCAAATATATCAAGATTATGTTACTGCACTGCCTATTTCTTGCCTACAGTGTTTTTAGAAACATATCTTAGTGTTGTGTTTAGCTGTAATAATGAGCATTTGTGAACAGGAAGTGGGCGCAATACTGTTTCCTGCACAGTGAAAACAGAGGCTGGAAAAACTGAGATCAAACCGTAAAACTAAGCAGCACTGATCAAATATAAACCAAGATTCTGTTACTTAGTTGCATATTTCTCACCTCAGATGTTTTCAAAAACATGTTTTATCTTACTGTTTACCTGCAATATGACATTGTTTGTTGCCAGCCGGCCGCCATTTTGTCAAATGGATGTGTTCGCGCAAACGACCCACCAGCGGAAGCCTTTATTGATCTGGTGCAGGGCAGTGCAATCTGGTAGTTGTTGGTTTTCTCTGTCTTGAGCAAAAGAGTCATTTTTCTCTGTTTTCTCTGGTTCTGTGGTACAGATTTCAAAATTATTTCCATCTTTCCACTGCATAGACATCCTAGTTTTATTTAAAGGTCTTCTTACCAGCAGTGAAATACTCCTTTTAGGGTTTAATTCAACAAAACCAGAGCTGGTGGTTGTTGGAACAGTGAAAAGAGGAAACAGGAATGTTTTTGTGAGTTTTATTTTCTTTGTGTTGGCTGTGAATGAAGTGTGTTTTACGATGATAAAATTGCTGTTTATTTAAATGGAGTCTGGTGGGTTTGGTTTTAGCATTTTTAGTGGCTTCTGTTTTAACAAAAATGATCTAACACTTTAACAAAAACATATGTTTATGTAGGGTTGCTTTCCATAATGTTCTCAGCCACTCAGAATGAAAATCTGAATATGTCAGTGGCAAAACACTTTTAGTGGATGTAAATTCACAGTGTGAACATGCCCTGAATGATCTCATTGCAACCTGTTATTCTGATGCCAGATGCAGCGCTGTCTTTCAGTACTGGGCCAGTTTCAAATATTGCTGTCTTCATTAGTCACTAAGATACAAAAACACGTGGAAATAGGGTCCAGGTTGAAAAACACAGAACTCACCCTTTGATGAGTTGTCCAACATTTTGGGATATGCACTTATTCACTGTCCTGTCAAGAATGTGCAGGAAAGATCGACACCACTTTCATGTCTTTCCAGTGAACTTAGCTTAGCATGAAGCAGACAGAAACAGCAAGCCTTGCTGTGTCCAAAGATACAAATGAACATGATCTGCCTACCAGTACCCTTTTATAGCTCAGTGATTTTTACTGCTCCCAGACAACAAACAGTCTAACACAAAATCCGTCATTAAACCATAGTTGTTTTTGTACGGATTAAACACAACACAAAACATGTTTACTAGTGTACGTTAAAGGTGTGTGTTTGCTATCTTTGGACAAGTCTACCTTAGCTGTTTGACACTGTGTCCTAACCAGCTGCTGGTTGTTGCTTGATATTTAAAGGACAAATATGAGAGTGGTATTAATTTCCTTATTTAACTCAAGTGACGACAGCATACACGCAACACTTTTAGAATGGTTTCAATTCAAACAGCATGCTAGCCTGTAGCCTTCTTATTAAATACGTGTAAAAAGTGAACTCATTCACTCCATGTCACCAGCAGTAATTAGCAAATAAGTCACGACGCTCAGTTAAATAAATGTAAATTCATGTTTAAAGACAACTTTAAAAAAGTCAATATCTGCAGAACTTTGGAGCATTGAGTGAATAATAAGTTTGGACCCTCATTTGTCCACTATCACCTTTTTTTAAACGGCACCTTCACCACTCTGCTCTCTGAGTAAGCAGGTATAAACACTTACATTTTTACACGGAGCATGGAGCTGGGAATCCAAAGAGCCACAGGCTGTTTATTAGATACATTAGTGGAGCTAAAGCGTTTCTATTGCACTCTCTACATCTCCATGTTTTAAACCATTTCATTTAAATCATACAAACTTTGTGGATAGTTATAATGCCACAAGGAAGATGCTCTGATGGTCCCAAAGGCTGAACCTCATAAAGGGGACTTAATTCTGTCTCATGACCTTTAGACATTTATTGTATGCCTTTCCCAGTCGGCATTCCCTCTGTCACTCTGTACCTTCCAGTAATGTAGAAATGGCTTCTATTTAATCTTTAATATTGTACCAGCACTCTGAATGTCACAATGCATATTTTAGCAGTAATCATTTAATACCAATGTACACAGTATCAGCTAACATTTCCTTCTTGGCAAACTTTTACAACATGTCACCGACACCTGTTTATATAATGCAATAGTGTTTAGTCATAGGAGTTTGGTCAAGGGATATCAGGGCGTCTTGCTTTTATCAAGATCCACATTACCAGAGAAGAAATGTACACAGTGTAACAATTTTTTTTAAGCAACTGAACACCTATTTGAGAAATGTAATCACTCAATGGTAAAATTAACTTTAAATCCCACAAATCATAACATTGATAGACTTTCCTTGTAAGTCATTTATTATTATTATCTTTATTTGACTTAATGTTTTCCACTGTTAGGTTTTGCTTACCATCTCATTTCAATAAACATATATAATATGTGGATGTATAAGATAGAATACAATATACTATCCTAGGATGGTGTTAGGCTAAAATGAAAACATCAATACCTTCACATACACCAGACATAAGACACAAGACACATGTAAATTCATACCACATTCAGTGGAATTACACATCACACAAATACCTCTTACACCAACACACACACATACACACATTATATTAGTTTTATGTACTGTACTCACCACCTACCTTCCAGGCAATGCCATGTATTTTTATTTATACACTTTGAGTATATTAAGCTAAGAACGTCGTACTTTTACTTAAAGCTATAGTTGGTAATCCTGTTCAGAAACACTTCTTGTTATACTGGGTGAAATGGTCCTTCCATCCTGAGAGTAGTCAATACATAATGTGTTCAGAAAAAGGAACGGAAATAATCCGACCTCTGTGGCAGCTGCAGGCCTGTAAAAACTCTGACCAATCCCTGCCATTCGGTGCAAATGGAAAGAACCAATCAGATGCCTTAATGTCTTGTCCTGCCCGAGCCCCCCCATCTGTCCCTCCCTCCCTCCTTCCTCCCTGCGTGCACTCATCCCGTCAACGTTGCCGGAAATATTCAGCACACTCCTCAGCAGAAATACCGAGTTAGCAGGAGTTTGCTGAACAATGGCAGAGAAAATGCAGCCATAAGTACCACTTCCAGCGTTACCTGTAACGGCTCGCCCCGCTAAACAGGCTGAGAAAAGAAAGTTGGAGTCCGAAAAGGCTGCGTCGAAAAAGGCTTTGGATAAAGCGAGAGGACAAAGCAGACATCAACATCGGTGCAGCTTTTGAACGGTGGAGACAACTGAGGGAGCTGAAGGGCCTGAAAAGTGATGTAGAGGTTGCTGTCTTTCTGTTGGACAGGTAATTATTTGTTTGCTTCGGGGGGATTTGTTATTTTACTCGGCTCTCCTCTGCCCTGCTGACTCCTGCTGCAGGATGCGCGTTCAAGTTCGTGTGGGGCCGTGGCTTTGGACGGAGCACTGACGGGAGGGGGAGGAGGGGGTGGAGCTTAGAGGAGGTGCTGCTTTCAAATCTTGCTAGCTCTCCAACATTACCAACTGTGGCTTTAAGTATCATTTTTATAAATGCAGGACTTTGACTCATATTGTTACTTTCACTGAGGTAGATTATCTGAATGCTTCCTCCACCACTGCCAACTTGTCACATTGAAACTTGAAACCTGTGCTTTGGTCTACCTGGATAGATCTAACAAGTTTTAGTCTTAGTCTGAAAACACATTGTCTGAAGACATCTGAAATTATGTGATTTGAATTCCTCCCTGTTAAATTTCTGTAATGTCATTTCAGGTGTTTTTTCAAGGTGAACACGCTTGATTTAAATATCTTTATATCTTGTATATATTGGCAGAAATGTAGTATAATATTCATAACTATTTTTTAATGAGTTTTTAATGACCTGAAACTAAGAATTTTGTTTTTACCTCAGAATGAGCCATTTATATTTCCATACAGAGCAGGTCCTCTTTTACAGAGCCCACCATGCTGTTTCTACAGTAGCCCAGAGCAGACAAATGAATCATTGGCTCTAAGGCCATTCACATTTTTTTTTTTCATCAGTCACTGTCGTTCTACACATTTGGCACACAGGAGAAGTTTAAGTTGGTTGCAATCTGCAGTGTCGCCACTAGATGGCACTACACAGCAGACCTTTAATTATTTATTTTATTTTATTATTTTTTTAATTGGTTTAAAGCTAAACTACACAGTAATTGTTGGTTACTGTTTTTAAACATTTTCGGCAGTGAAAGAGAAAGCCAACTCCAGATTCACTCATGTGGAGCGAGATGTATCCACTTGGTGTTTCCCCGTAGCTTCCTCTTGTATGCGCGCTGCCTACAGTCTGGCAACTGGCCGCTACCTTTTTATACAGTCCCGACTTCACCTGCGCATTGTACCTGGGAACATCCTGAACACACCAAAATAAGGAAATACAGGCAGAGGGCAGAGTCTCTGTACACTGCTACACATTTCTAGTGGATCGTAAGTGATGACTGAGATTAAATTCTTGTGTATGAGTCTGCACATTGTTTTTTTTTTTACCTTTTAAAATTATGTGAACAAAGTGGGGAGCTCAGATCACATAGAATCAAATGGATGGTTTGGGAAGTATTATAAAATTCAGTGGTATTTACATTTCGACATTGAGTACTGTTTAAATGTCACAAATAATTCAGTTTCTCATAAGATTCTAGTTTTTACAGCAATAACTTGATTTCACAGAAATCCACATGACAACATCTCATACTGTGCTTTTCAAGAGAAAATTCAGGTCATTCATGGAGAAATTCCAGAGAAATTTCTGCTGTTTTCCGACAGGAGTCTTGTAAAAATGTTGTATAAGTTGTTCCATTTGTGTTATGGTCATATACAGGGCACTCTGTTGTTGGGCCATGTCTTAGCAGATGCATGAGTTGTGTCATGCTCTGGCTGTAAAAGCTGACATCCCATTGCAGCAGTGTTAGTTGTTTTTGGTAACGAGCGGCTGTCTGGGGATCTTTTATAACATCATTTCATAACACCTCGTAAATCCTTACAACTCATGAGAGTACGGTGAGAGAACTGTTTTTGCAAAATATCTAACATCATATGTGGCTTTGTCAGAAATGAGGTTTGTTTTGCCTCAAAGTGTTTGCCCCTCCTCTCTGCATGTGTTACAGTCAAACAGCGACAGTGTCACTTTATCATTTTGCAGACTGCCATTCATTATTCTCTCCTGTGCATCTGGAAATATATTTAAAAACCCGAACCAGGCCTGTGAGGCAGAGGCATTACAGAGTACTTTCTGCTGTCGGAGCACATTTGGTTTCAGCTGCAGTTTACTTTTACAGCATCCTTGAAACTATTTTGACTTCTCATTGCTGGAGTGAAAATTTGAGTTGGGAGACTCACACCTATTGCCACGTTATATCGAGAAATGCAGAATAAATGCTCAGTCGTGCTTGCTAGAGCAGACACTGTAAAATTGTCTATTTATGTTAAGATGACTTGTGGTATGGCCCAAACCCATAAAACAACCAACTGTTGGCTGCTCTCTCCCTCCCTCCCTCTGTTTCTGATTAATGGTGACCTCACATATGTTGCAGCAGCTGTAGGAAGAGTAGTAAACAAACCTTCAAACTGATCCAGGCTGTGAGCAGAGACACAATCCAGGAGCTTTGTATCATGATGTGAGTAACACAGGCTGATATCACCAACTGGATTTAGAGTAATTTCCTTAAGTGTTACGTCATGATGAATGAATGGGGTTTGTTATTTGGACAGTTTGAATATTTCATCTATTATTTATGTCATAAGCATTTACAAACCATCATATCTGCTGCTTTACTGTCACTAGACAACCTTTGTTCTTAAACCCAAGTTGCTTTTCTTCCAGGGGGCCGCCATGGGACTTTTTTTGGGAAAAAAATATGAACAATAGTCAATAAAGTTAAGTTGATTTCTGCTTTTGGGGGCTGGAGCTGGTATACGAGTTTAAACCCCTTTGATTTTTTGCAAACCAGCTGAACTGTCATTTGTCAATGTAACACATTCTGGCAAATTAAGCATACATCAACAACCTGTGCCGACAACATCACAGCGCTAAATCCAATTCATATTGCATTAGTGATGGGAAATATGACAACCTGATAAACAAAATGTGTGTCTGTTTATTAACAAACTAACAAAGCCACTAGTGTCCAGGCTAGGCCATTGCAATATACTTCAGAGCAGGGCAACATGAAGGAGATCAGATTTCAGTCGAGGTGAGGGGGGAAGAACGGCGCATGTTGTTTGTTTACTAGAAACGTGCATGGTGCGCCAAAGTTTTGTCCATGGTCCAGTTCTTAATTATTCTTGTTGCTAACTTTGAAAGCGCCACAATGGATGAAGCATGGCTGATTCGTGAGGTTGAGTTGATGAATCATCTATAAAATACCTCCTTATTTCACTGTTAAAAAACAACATAAGGTGGCTTAGGGAGATCTCAGAGGGGTTTAAAGTTTCTGGGAGATAGCCGTTGCTAATAACAACCCACGTGCTTTTGGGCTATTTTATATGTCATTTCCATTAAGTATTACAATATAACGTATGACTTGTTTGAAGAGTACAAACACAGGAAAATAGTGAGTACTCACAAGTGGTTACACCTTCAGTCTGAGCACGAGTGCACAACTGATATTTACATAGTTTGGTGACATGATGTAACAGAAGTGCATATTTAATGGATTCAGGGTGACAGAGAGCTCTGATGTAAGGCAATAGTCAGATGCTTGTTTGCTGATATTATGTGGGGTCATTATGTTACACGTGGGAGTGAATGCTAAGTCAAATGCAACACCTGGTTAAATAAGGTATACCGGTCTGGTGTTTGACTTAATATCAAAGGGGGTTTTGTCATTTTTATACTGGCCCATCCCTAGTAGTCAAAGCGGCATACAAAGAATTTTTTGATCCTGTTGAATTATGTCATGAATTACACGTAGTATGCCTGTCAATTTTAAAAGGTAATGTTGCAAGTCAGGACAGTTGCAACAGCTGAAGTATAAGACTGCTAAATTATGTAATTAGAAAGACTACGTAAGTTGCGTAGGTGACGGAATTTCTCGACTTTCTCTCTCGCTGAAGCTAAGATGCATGTGTGTTTTGTCGACCAGAATATACTCATATGCTTCCCTACTGATTACAAAGACCAGGAGTCACTGACTAAGACACATCAGGTAACATAGTGTTACATTTGTGTGTGGATTGTAGCTAATTTATCGAGCTGGCTAGCTGGTATTGTATATTCTGTAGTTCAGAGAGCGTTTTCACACAAAACCAAATATTACTATAACAAACTTTCTTGTCTGTAAAATATGTCTTTGAAATAGACGTACATGAAATGTGTAATTTGTGGCACAAATTCAAACAGGATCAAAGAATTATTTATCCTTCACCGTTGACTACCATGCATATTTTTTCCAAATAATGTCCCATGGGGTAAGGACTTTGCCTCTCTATAGTGTGCACCCATTCTTCAGAAAAGCATTTTAGAAAGTCCACATTTTGTGTTGAATTAACTTTGACGTTGATTACCAGGACTCAGAAAACACACTTGTAGGTGAGTTTACTGTGAACCTTGTCCTGAGCTCAGAGCAGAAAACACTTGGAGGCTGACTGGCGTCTCCATCTACTAATTGGAAAGCTGCAGAACAGCATGTCCAAAACTTTTTTTATTACTCTGAACTTTTACTGCACTTGTTTGGATGTATATAAATCAGAACCTTATGGCATAGAGTGACAACACTCTCAGCCTAATGACAGGAGGCAGCCAAATGGAAATATAATTCATCTTAAAATATAACTTTATTGTCTCTGTGTTCAATTACCATTGCAGCAGTAAAAGGCACGAGTCAAAGGACAGTTAGTGACATTAATTCCGTCTCTTAAAGGCCTGCTAACTAGAAGCACACATGCTCCTCGTTGTATCACAGATTGGCAGGAGCAGTCGCCTTTGTCTTTGGAAAATGTCTGCACAATTTCCACGCTGGCGTCTTATGGTTTAGCTGAAACACTGTTTGTGTTAGACTCTCTGCGGCCTGTAGTGACCTTTTTTGGCTTCGTTGTGAAGGATCTGTCATTGTGAAGTGGCTTTTATAGGCTGACTTTTCTTTTGGCTTAAAATAGTCGACGCTCGCCTGCAGTGGGAAAAAAGTTCACCGCCAAATGCTCAGAACACCATTAGGATATTTGAGTTCTTATTTGTAATCCTTACAGAAGAGCAGCTTGCATTTAGTGGTTCTGGTTCTGTAGTTGTTCAGTGAGTGATTTAAACAACTTAATTATAGTTCAGTCGGATTTATCCATTCCTGCTGTTAATTGGACATCCTTTAACCGATAGCTCAGTCCAGTTTGCGCACTAATGCCACTGAGGTGGAGGCTGCACAGTCACATTAAAATATGCAATGTTTGAAATGATCAGGAGTAATTTTACCACCTTGACTGAATAAACAAGTCAAGACTACAGCTAACAAAAAAGCTTATCGAAAATTGCTCTGGATCACAAAGTGTTTCTTTTTACTTTCAAGACATACTGCAGCTGCCCTTTCAAAGTATGTACAGTTGCATTTAGTATGCATACATCTGGGACATATCACAGACTGTATAATAAAGATGGAAGACATGACAGCTCTCCAAAAGTGAAGCCAGAATATCTTAATTGCTTCCTGGTGGCTGGCGACTGTATAGCCTATAAACTCTGCCCCCTCAGTGTTAGTGAATGGGACATGGGCCAAACTTAAAAGTCAGTACATGTCAGTACATACAAATACATGTCAAATGAAGTTATTCCCAAAGATGGTTTCCGTCATTTTAGGTAATTCTTATCATGCAGATGTTAATTCATTGGTTCATTTTTCTGACATGTTTGTTTTTAATTAGTTATTTGATGCTTTAAAAAGGGGGTTTGACGTTTTGATTGACAGCTGTGTGTTCCATGTGGTGTGCTCGCGATCATTGGCACTGCTTGCAGTTGATTGGACGTGTATATGGATGAGATCTCGATCTCTTACTGTGCAGACTCTGGATCCATGTGACATCACCAGAGCAAGATGGCAGCAGTTGTATCCAGGACACATTGTCCATCTTTATATACAGTCATTGGGACATAACACTTTGTCATAACATTGCATCTTAAACTTTGACTGTCTTGCTCATATATCCATCACAGTCCATAGTGCAAAATTTGAAGTAAAAAGAAAAAGTTGTCCCTTGACGTTTCCTTGGAGATGCAACAAAATGCCATTTGCCGAGCTCGCCAGAGATGGTGGTCAACCATGAGAGCTTTGTTGTTGTTACTTTGCAATTTGTTCTCTGTTGTAGATTGTTTATGATTGATTGATTACAGTCATCATGGCTTCTGTCAGCTGTCAGTGAGTCATGTTTCTGTAGCTCAGTTGGTGTGATGAATCTTCCACTGCGCAGAAAATTGTGGGTTAAAATAGCCAGAAAAGCATGCTGGCTTGTATACTGCGAAATGCAACTGCGTGTAGTAGGACATTGTGGTATTTTTGGCATACTGCATTTGACATATTATGTATTAGGGCTGTTAAATATGAATATTCAACCATTCATTCCTGTTTTTTCCATATAGAGTTTCAGTGCAATGTTCAGTGTAATAGTGACATTCTTCCAAACAAACCAACATTTTTTGCCGACACTAGACACAAACAAAAAGAGGCTGTATCGTATTAAGTTGCTGTGAGCTGCAAATTCACCACTTCTAAGCAGAAGGCAAACGATAATGTCACGCAGAGGCAGCTGCTTGTACCGAAGAGTAGCGTTAAAGTGAGAAGTGCTCACTCTGCAGCTGAATGTTAGGACCAAATTGTCAGAAGGACACTGTACACTGACTGACAAAAAAACAACAATAAAAACTGAAGGAACTTGACTTGATTTGAAGGAATCTCAGCCAACTGAGGGGTCACTGACTGATGATTTGAACCTCTGACTTTCGGGGGCAGCCCTGCTATGAAGTGGGACATACTTTAGCTTTTCTGGTATGCAAAATAGTATGGGCATTAGAAAGCACCAACAGTTTCCTAAAGCCCAAGATGACGTCTTGAAATCACTTGTTTTGTATGACGAACAGTCTTAAACTTAAAGATATTTGATAATGTTCAGAAAAGCAGCAAATCCACACAGTTCTGGCACTGGCACAAAAATGTTTGGCATATTTACCTGAAAAATCAATCATCAAAATAGCTGCCTAAACAACTAATCGATTGACTAATTGTCTAAGCTTTACAACGACTAGGGGAAATTTAAAACTGGCTTGTTGTGACACATTTACCAATGAACTCTCTGTTTCCTCTTCCTGTTAGTTGTGAAAGTGCACCTTCAATTTAATATTCACCCATCGCAACATCTTTAGCTGCGGGTCAGAGCTAATCTGAGTGTTTGTGGTGAAGCTGCAGCTCAGCCCCACAGCCCCTCTTGTCAAAGCCGTAACAGGTGTGTTTCACAGGTGTCACAACACTCAGTCGCTCCGATGTTGTTATGACAACAAGGTCTCTGGCAGTAAGCCAGTGCAGCATAAAGAGGCCTCAAAGGTTCAGTGTTGATATACAGTTCAGTGATAGGTAATCATGTAAGTTGGAGACATACTTGGCAGCTAAATAATCAGAGAGATTTGTGAAGATTTTTTTGCACACACACATACCTATACTTATACAAACATACATGTCAATACTGTATGTAATACCATCTGACATAGAAAAACAGTCATTAATTCTCTTACATAAATTTCTGTCCAACTCTAATGCAACCATCCGCATCAATAAACATAATCTACCACTGAACAAAAATTTCATTGTCTGTATATAAATGGTATAAATGCCTTCAAGCTTTAAAAGGCTTTTTCTAAGTTAACATTATATTTCTTTCCTTTTACAAGGTGAGAAAATCCCAGCTTGCCATTTTTACTCGACAAGTAAAGTTTTATAAGTCCCAAAAAACAAACTTACCAAACTCCAGGAATTTTTCACAGCTAAATTCTGCCACCTCCACTTCCCCAGTTAAGCAAAATGTTTCGAGAGGGCTCAGCACTACCATTCACACAGGCACAGAGAACAAATACTCACTTGGTTTCCTTCTTCATGTCAGGGAAAAAAATGCAGACACACGCACACACAATTAGGGTTTGGCTGGAGAGTGTGGTCGTCTGTGTGCCCCTGTCTGCTGTTGGGAGGGGAGAAGGTAGGGGAGGGGGATGTTTGTAGAAGAGGCTGAAACTCAATGATTTCTTTCTTTGCAGTGGAAAGAGGGGCTGGCAAAAGGAGGGGTATAGAGGGGGAGAGTAATGTACTTCACATCTGTGGGCTCTGGTGGGGGGACAGAGGAAGCATGAGGGTTCCTCAGTATGGGGGGATATAACCATGCTGGATATACATTTACTATTTATTCTAGGAAGGAGCCCATTTGAAATAAGTCTCAAGTATGCACTTAGGTCATTAAAAATTGGGAAAAAACAACACCTCTTCTTCCCAGCAGTAGTGACAGATTAATAATGCACTGTAAAGTTGAGTTGCAGGGTTGATAAATCTCTGATGATGTGGTTTGATTCTGTTTGCATTAATGAAGTGAATTCTTAAAATCGCAGAGTACTTGAAAGTCCCGAGGTGTAGCTCTCACCTCCGACTAATGAAACTTCTTTTAAAACATTCTTTTTTTTTTACTTGCAGCAAAATTAAAAATAAATATTGATACTGGAAACTCCTCAATTTTTCTTACTTTTGAATTCCTAAACCAATTTGTCCACTGAATGACCATATTCCAGTGTATCCAGGTGGCTTATTTAGAGTGACACAACATGTAATCCCTGTTTTAGTGTTGAAGTAGGGCTGAGGAACTTGTATCACAATTACAGCTGGCATTGGAAAACTGCCCTTACATCTGTAATTTACATTACAGCAATTTAGGTGTATTCATCTAAAACTGCAGAGAACTTTAGCTTGAGGTCAGGGATAAGTGGAAAAATGATTACAGCAGGTCTCCTTACAGTATGAATCTTATTTTGTTAAAAGGCACACTGTACTTTGGGTACTTTTAGGATGAATTTGCTGTGATAGACTGCTCCCGTCGAGCTTTACGCCAGGGCCACACTGCCACACTGCCAGTGCTGCGAAGCGCAGCGCACTGAAATTCTCGCGCGAGCCCGTTCACATCAGACGTGCATTTCTCCACGCCGGTCGCCAAGTGCCTCTGCTCCCAACTGTTGTCTCCGTCACATTTGTGGCTGTTTTTCCATCATGGCTATCTCTTTCTGTTTGCGTGTGTGTGCTGTGTGTGTTGAGATGGTCCTTTGCAAACTTCTGACGCTGGATTTTGTGGTGAGGACACAGGGACAGTTTTCTAATGATTTCTTTCCCATTGAAGTTCATATTTGTACAGGTGTCACTGCACACGTTAACAGTACATCACTACTTTAGAGTCTGCTAAATCTTCCTGCGGGTCTTTTGCAGTCAAACTTGGATTTTGATTTGTTTTTCTAACAATCTTATGAGCAGCTCTGTTGGAATGTTTTCTTGATCTTCCAGACCTAAACTTGACCTCCACACTTCCTGTTAACTGCCATTTCTTTATTACATTACCAACTGAGGAAATAGCTACCAGAAAATGCTATGTTATCTTCTTACAGCCTTCTCCTGCTTTGTGGGCATCAGTTATTTTAGTTGCTAGGCAGCTGTTTGGAGTAGTCCATGGCTGCTGATTGATGGGACAAGGTTTCAGAAGTCAGAGTATTTATAAAGCTTTGAAATTTTTATCACCCGGCCTTTCCTAACAGCCAGAGCCCTAACAAGCTAATTAAGGTCTGAGATCCTGTAAAAGGTGTCAAATGTCTGATGGTGCCCAATTTTTTGCATGGTGCTCCTTTCCTTTTTTTCCACTATAAAATTATACAAAACAAAAATACACTAATCTTGCTTAAAATGTTGAAAGGCATGTTTCATCTTTTTTCTACTTTTTGCCTTTTGGGGATCAGTTCATCTTCTACTTACTAAACTATTCACAGTAAACAAAATTTTGACCAGGGAAGCCCAAACGTTTGCATGCCGGTGTAGATATCTATCATATAGATAATTCCTCATTTCAGCTCAATCAGCAGTTCCTGGTCCATTGTGCCACTTTCATAATGCGCAACAGGAATAAACAGAAACAGGGTGTCCAACAAAAGTTCAGCTCAAAACAGCAGCACTGCATCGCCTGCAGCCAGTGAGGACACCTCTTTAATTAGCTTTATATCCAAAATGTTTTTTGTTTTTTTTGAGAGGCTAACTCGGCCATGGCTTGTCTCGTCTCCTCAAAAACAACAAGCTGGTTTAGCCAATTTGCATATAATCAACTGTTAGTTAAGCCCATACGGACGACGGTAGGAAAATAGCAACATGGTGGCTCTGTAGTCTGGACGATGGCCGCAGACGCCTCATTGCCTCCAACAGCGTCAAAGGCAGGGCGTTACAGTTTCACTCCTTTCGTTCTTACCTTTCGCATTAGAAAGAAAAGGTAACACCTGCACACTTACTCCACACCACCAAAGTTTGATAATGACAACATTTTGATCCTGCTTGGGTCTTTGTCAGGTCAGAATGCCACACCCATATTTCTATATGATGCACACCAATAGGCTGACAAACTCTATGATGCAAGGTGCCAAAACATCCAAGGCGTTAGGACATCTGAAAGCACTGACAGTTAACAATACACTTGAATTGAATCAAACATTCTGACATGATAAAGATCCAAGTAGGATCAAAATTTTGTTATCATTAAACTTAAGTGGAAAGTGTGCAGGCGTTACCTTTTCCTCATTGGCGCCGTTCTCTGATAGCCTTCCACCTACGTGATGTGTGTTTGATTACTCTCCGTCAACTCATTATTTCACAAGAGCCATAAAAGACGATGCTTACCATTTAGAATAAAAAAGAGATGGAACAGATTCTCATCTAATGACCAAGCCGTGTTTGTGTTGTTGACAATGTTACATCCACAGAGTGCATTTTAACACCAGGTATAAATGGGTTCTTTTTCATTTCCTCTCCCCATCTCTGCACAGATGTTCTCGTCTCTTCAGTGCAGAATAATAGACAGCAAAAAATGCTTGAAAAGATAATGCACATGTTTCCAGAATAGTGCCACAGGGGGCCAGCTTCACCAACAAAAAAAAAAAATAGAGAGAGATATTTATTTCTTCATCTTGGAGGTACAAATCCATGACAGCTGCTGATGGCAAACAGTAATCCAGATCAGCAATGATTTGAATGATTCATGATACCTACTGCAGAGCAATGTTTCACCAGAGGCTGAATTTAAAAGGGCATGGAAGAGATCTATGATTTTTATCGACCTCTTATCGGCAACTAAGATATAACATTGACAAGTCTCTGACACATTTAACTTATCTACGAAAAGGATTAAACACATTTTAAGTCACGGATATTCAGATATCTGATAATAGGAATGTGTCATCACAGGGACTGGCTGTTGTGTTGAAAGAACATATTTACTTTCTGGGTTGCACTTTTAGGAAAATTTAATAACATTTTTACAGGTTTAAATACCCTACTTTACAGCAGAAATAAACAGTCTACATCGCTTTAGCTAATTTCAACATTAACGACAACTGTATGGGCAGTGAATTTTTTTATAACTCACCTGTTCACATTTAATACATTTATAGTATCCTGGGCTTCCAGTTAGATCCACCCCTCGCTCATCCTAAAACCAAGATGGTGATGGCCGAAATGCCAAACTTGAGGCTTCAAAACCAGAGTCCACAAACCAATGGGTGCCGTCATAGTCTCATTTATTTCATTTATGCTTTAAAACACCAAAGCCAAACAATTGGGGATGTCCCAATCAAGTTGTTTTACCCCCAATCTGAATCCACGTCATTCAATATGAAGTATGTGCCGATACAAAGTCCTGATCCGATGCTTCTGTTTTCCAAGATATGTTTTCCATATTTATCACAGACTGATATTTACGGAAGAGGGTAAGATATCTGTCGGCTGTGATTGGTTGTTCCTTGTAGCATGATATGTGGTGTGCCCTGCTGCGTTCCAAAAGTTGAACTCTGTTTATCTCGGGGCGTAGCCTTCGTGCCCTGGAAAATAGGTGTCTGGGAAATGCGTGTGCCCCGCTCTGGCATTGCTCTGGCATTTGAGCACGCCTGCTGCACATCTACATTGAAAACAATGAATTTGAGGGAGGCAAAAAACACGGCATGTATACGGCCCATAATACATCTGCAAAGCACACCTTAAATCTTATAGTAACCACGCACTCTTTAAGTAACTTGATTAGACAGGATATTCAAAGTGATACACATTTTAACTGGAAATACAATTGAATGAAATGAATGGTTTCATGCTTATCCTCAACACTAAGCAGCGCATCTCCACAGTCAACATGCCTGTTAGTAACACACCTGAGTGAAGCAGCTCTCATATTCCAGCCGGCACAGAAGACAGTGCCGACACAAAGTCAGCTGTCAAAGGATTAAAATTTTAAAACATTGAATTAAATTATTATTCGCATGATTTGATTTTAATATATTCATCATCCATCACCTGTGATCCCACCAGTATGTTCTTGTTTTCACCCAGAGCTGAACCCAGAATCACCTCTTGTAGGTCGCTCATGGGTATCCGACCCATTGCAGTGCTCTGCTGGGCAGTGATTGTTTTTTTATCCTGGATGTAATAGCTTTGCTCCTAAATTCATGCAGAAATCATGTATCCATTTTGCTTTCACACCCTAAACTAGGGGTCGGCAACCGTTACTATTAAAAGGGCCATTGTTGGCCAAAAAAGGAGGAAAAAAATCTGTCTGGACCTGCAAAACATATTTGAATAAAGGTAACAGCCTGTAAAGTCTAAATTAGCCCATCAACATTATGAATAGGTCTAAATGAGCATTCATTAATATGACTTGCTGCGAGGTGGCTACTCTGCAGTCGGCCATTTATAATTATTTAGTACTTTAACTTTGCAAAAGTAATGTACCAGGCACATTCACCAGATTTTGGTTGACACACACACACGTTGTGTGTTAAAGCCTTCTCAGTGATTTAAATCAACATAATGATTTACATACTGTTGTGATGGTTTAAATTTAGTTCACAAAACCACAACTCGTGTTTTTAAGCTTTCTTATAATTTAAACAGAGTACCCCATTTCATTGATAAGCACTCATATTTTACAGTATCGAGTCCTTTTTTAATATAGTTTCCTACTTTTACCATGTTATTTGCATATTTCTTACTCCTACATTTCAAACACTCTTGACTCTTGACAACAACACTGCAGTCACACATGTGATCCTCGTATTGAAGCAGACCAGATGGTGTTGTCAGACATCACAGCGTTAAAAGCCCTTGGCCATGTTTAGACATGCACGTAGCATGTCAGAGATGTTCCCTTTTACCCAGCAAGGAAGGAAGGCACCATATGGAAGCAGTTTGTCATTCTCAATGTAAACCATGTCACATAACCGACCACAAATCCTTGACTCCTGCAAAGAATGTTGCATTAAATGTAGCACCTTCTATTTTGTGGGAAGGAAAATGTGTTTCGGAGATAGCTGTTTGAATTCTGCAACAGGTAGAAAATCCAGTGATTCATAATGGTGTGTGTGCATGGACTTTTAAAAACACAAGGTGATTTGTGGGGAGGATACATACCACAACAGTGATTTGCTTCTTATGGACATGGAGGATTTTACATATATGACACATTCTGATGATTAAAGCTTATTTTTCTAATATTTCAATATGCAAGACTTAATAAATAATCTGATGCATTTTTTTAAAAATATTTCTCAATGTATTGCAATAGAATTCATCCTTATTTATAAAAAACACCGTCTTTAATTCCAAATGAAAGCCACATGTGAATTCGCACAGCATTGGTCTGGAGTGTTTACAAAACACATAGTAGATTAGACTGTGACCGTGAATATATTGACCAAGAAACTGTTTCAGCGTTTTCTAATTGACCAGCACCTTGTGTGCCCCGAGGGCTGTTATTGACCACAGCCAAGGACTCGCTGCTCTCTGCAGCCACTTATCCACAGCAGTGCACCAGCAATGAGTGCCACAGTGTGCGGGTGCTGATAAACTCTGCTAATCCACTCTGGGAGCCCAGCACAGTTCAGGCTGCTCTTAGTGCTCACAAACAGTGGACTCTGCCACTTTATCCATGTTCCCTTTTACTGCCCAGATTTGGGAGCTTTGGGAAATACAAGCAGGGATTTGTGATAACGTTCACTTTTTGAATCCATAACATGTGAAATTGTGTGCGACAATTTGTAAATCTGTCATTGGAAATGTTGTGTGAAATTTAGGGCTGTTGCCAGGGGATATTCTGTAACAGTGACATATTAACTCTCTCAGGGCACTGACACACCAGACTGACCTCAAATAACAAGCACCAACAAAGGCCCACTAATGAAGTTGCACTTGAACGCACCGCAAAGTAGCCGACGGCCAGTTGACATACATGTACATTCTGACATGCCATGCACGCTCTCTTGAGAGGAAATACCATAGAAATCGAATGAGAATAGCAGGGATATTCACATTCAAGTCAATGTAGCATGATGGTCAGAATGGTGGCGCCACTTTGATGTGTACTTTTTCCATTGCAACCACTTCTGTAAAAACTTCTGAACAAACAGACAGCAAGTGGCAAACTAAATGAGGTGAGGTATTTTGCAGGAACCATCAAATGAGCAGTGGAGCAGTACGAAGCATAGAGAGGCGTTTTTTTGTGCACTATCTCCGTTGCCTTGCTGCTTGAGAGGAATTGATTGCTTGATATACATTACAGCGTTACCCACTGAGAAAAGTAATTACTTAGACTACTTTTGCGTCACACCTCCCCACCCCCTTGCAAACTTGCAAAAGGAAAGGAAATATTCTTACACCAATTTTACGCATTAAACAGGAAGGTACAACTGCAGATTGATCCAAGTTTCTCTTTTTCACCAAACTAGGACTAACATCAGCTTAACTGCCTTGTTAACTGATCGTAAAACACACTTTATTCAAACCTGTAAGTTAGTTAGTCTACCGTTCCATGAATCACCAACTCTGGTTATGTGAAAATGAACCCCTAATTCTTCGAGTTAATTGATGAAAATATGCAGCTTTTCCCTTCTGTCTCTTTTGCTGAACAGCTCTTTACTGGTTCTGTAACATTTGCTGCTTCCACATGGAACTTGTGAGCTTGTGGTTACGACATGGGAAGTGGTGCACAAGAAAATATGCGGATCTGCACACTGCTTATTCCTGCTGTCTGTCTAATCCTCTCAGCTGTCTGCTGAGCATTGGCTCTAATTTGTTCTTCTTAGGTGGCTAACACATGTTTCAACAAACATGCAAATACTGGCAACAAAAAGAGGAAAATACAGTAATGTGTTAAAAGTAACGGACTGCTTATTTGAAAACTTAAATAAGTAACTCATTACTGTAATTGAAGAACTAAGATGATATGTTGGTTGATTAAAAAAATACGTAATCTGAGTTAATTTGTAGCCCCTTAACCCCAACACAGCTAATTATAGATGGATCTACTCACTGTGCAAAGATGTCAATACATGTGATCACTTAAACGGCAGCAGGAGGCCAAAACAAAGTTTTCAAAGTAGTGAATGTGACACACTTAACAGCCCCATTGACTAATCTTGTCACTATAACAACCAACAGCAACTAACTCACACAGCATGATGCCACAGATGTCGCAAGTTTCAAGGGAGCGTGCCATTGGCATGCTGACTGCAGGAATGTCCACCGAAGCTGTTGCCCGTAAACTGAATATTCATCTCATTACCTCAAGCTGTCTCCAATGTCGTTTCCCTGGATTTGGCAGTACATCCATCTGGCCTCTGAGCACATGTAACCACACCAGCTCAAGACCTCCACATTCAGCATCTTCATCTGCAAGATCATCTGAGACCAACCACCTGGACAGCTGATGCAACATTTGGTTGGCACACCCAAAGAATTTCTGCACAGTCCGTCAGAAACCCTCTCAGGGAAACTCATCTGCGTGTTCGTCATCATCACCAGGGTCTTGACTTGTCAGCAGGTCATTGTCATAACTGACTTAAGTGAACAACTGCTCACTGTCAATGGTGTCTGGCACCGTGGAGAAGTGTTTTCTTCACAGATGAATCCTCATTTACACTGTTCCAGGCAGATGGCAGATGGTGTTTATGGCGTTGTGTGGGCAAGTGGTCTACTAATGCCAAATATATGAACAGAGTGGCCCATGGTGGCGGTGGGGTTATATAGTACGGGCTGGCATAAGCTACAGACAGCAAACACAGGTGCAATTAATTGATGGCAGTTTGAATGCACAGATTTTCTGTGATGAGATCCTGGGACCCACTGTCATGCCATTCATCTGCCGCCATGACCTCGTGTTGCAGCATGTTACTGCACAGCCCCATGTTGCAAGGATCTGTACGAAATTTGTCTATCAACACACAAACCCTATGTGAGGAAGATGTGTCGCACTGCAAGCAAATGGTGTTTACACCAGATACTGAAAGATTCTTTGGGGTATCTGTGACCAAGAATGCATTTCTGTAGTGTCAGTCATGTGAAACCCTGAGATAAAACTGCACATTTAAGAATGGCCTTCTGCTGGGACCATCCCAAGACACACCTGTGTAGTAATGGTGTTGTTTTACAGCATCTTGATATGCCACACCTGTCAGATGGATTATATGGAAAATGAGAAGTGCTCACTAACACAGATTTTAACAAATTTGCGACCTGATTTTGAGAGAAATGTATCTATTGAGTGCATAAAAAGTCTTAAACCTTTAACTCAAACCTTTAAAAAGTTGGAGGAAAAAACAAATGATGAAAATGAGGAAAATACAGAATGCAACTCAGCAAAAGTTGAAACATAAAAAAAACAAACAAACTGTACAACAATAAACTGTCTTCTTGTTTGCATACAATATGAAGTGAGAATGTATCTGATAAAAAAGTTGCAGCTGGTACGGCCAGCTTAACAGCTGACTTTTTTTTTTCTTACCGACATCTGTCTACAACAGCTTGTAGGCTTTATGAAGGCCTTCAGTAGATTGACTCCCTGAAGCCACACAGTTCCACTGCCGTGCTTTGATTAAATTTTGTGCAGCCAGTATCAGGATGTTGTCAGACAACCAAACAAACATTTGTATTTCACACAGCTTCTCACTTTCTGCAGTGCAGCTGTTGGAGGTGGTTACATCCTCGAGATGCACCACAACAGGCTGTATTATGGATTACTGTGATCTGAAATAAAAGCGGGCATCATTACCCAAAATGCACATTTCTGAGTGGGGTTAGAAAAAAAAAATTACAGGGTCCCTGGTGATATTTTTTGTACATTTTGTGCGCAAGTTCGTTTGGGAGCAAGTTGTGTTCACTAGAAAATAACTTGTTCCCACAAGATAATAAACTTGTGTGCGTAAGATAATAACTTGTTCCCACAAAATGAGCTTGTTCCCACAATATAATGAACTTATGTACACAACATAAAAACTTGTTCCCAAAAGTTAATTAGCCTATCAATCAGACTTAATTTGTATAGCACTTTTCATACAAACAAAACTGTAACAATTATAACAATACCCCCCAATACTCAAATACACCCACACCCACACACACACACACACACACACACACACACACACACACACACACACACACACAAGCACTAAAATAAGAGTACTCATTAAAAACAGGAACTGAGGAAACACTATCAAGAGTGACAAAACACCAGAGACAGGATAAAATCTATCAGAAAGGTAAAAATGTAAAAATCAATCAATAAATAAAAACTCTAAATAGTAGATAAGAAGTAAATAAAAGGATAAGAACACAAAGTAGAATAATAAATAAATATGTTAATAATGATAAAATTATATATCAACTATTAAAACTCCAAAACAGACCAAAATGTTTAAGTAAATAAATAATAAATGAATAGATAAAGTTCCAGGCTAAAGAGGTGAGTCTTGAGTTTGTTGTTAAAAATATCAACACTGCCTAATTTGTGTGCACAAGATATAACTGTGTCCCCACAAGATAACTTGTTCCCACACAAAATAACTTGTGCACATGAGATAGAAAAAATATTACCTTTTGGGACTTCATGGGCTCTTCATGGGCTTTTTTCCTCTTACATATTTATATTTGAGCTGCTGTATGATTACATTGCACATTCTGGACAAAAATACGAGTTTGCTCTTTAGAAGAGTTGGCCAGGACTCTGCTGATGCTGCATTACCAAATTGTCAGTACGTTATGGTAGCAGGAGCTGTGCTTTCAAAGGAGCAAGATGAGATGTGATTGGCTATGATTGATGTAAGCCCCCAACACACCCACTGCCACTGTGGGATATTTCTAATCCCAGCCCATTACCAAGAGGGCCACAGGTCACAAAGACACCAAAAGTGCCATCACGCCCTCTGCAAACTGCACACTTGACCGCTCTTAATGCTGCACATCTTGTTTCATAGAAACTGGACCCTAAACCCTCAATGGCGTTTAAGTGGAAACTGAAAGGCTATAAGTTGCATCCCCTGTGCAGCCAAAGGGCACTTGGTTCTGCACAAGCTGTCTGGGCTTTGTTAAGTGTTTCGCAGCAGATGCCACCCTCGAAAAAAGAAAACGCAGACCTTCATCCAGACCTCATTATATAAGTCAAGCAGCAGGAAATGAGACAGCCTGAGGGTATCGTGAACACTGATCAATCAGACTGACACTGATTTGGACCAATGGAAATACAAGTGTCTGCACGTATCAAAGGCAGTCCTCTTTTACATCCCAGTTCTTCTCTTAGCTTAGCTTTAATGTAATTAAATATCCCTGGATAAATGTAAGATAAATGGTTAGAAGGCAGGCCCGAATTCAATCAGGCAAACATAATTAGCCAGTTTGTATGCTTCCTGGAGACCATGAGGCCAGAATAGATGACGACATAATGGAAGTCACTGCTCGACTCCGTCATCCCATAGTTATGTCGCCGCTTACCCGAAAGGCTCCACAACAATAGCACATGTAAATTAAATAATGGATATGAATATTGTATCATAAAGTAACACAGCCCAGCCTCACTGTCTACAAGCTGATGTAAAGCTTGAAGGATGTTGGCATAAACAAGGTTGTTTCCACGTACTTTATGGAACATGCGCATATATTTGGAACTGATGTCACACTTCAAACTGTGACATTGTGCTCTTAATCCAGACGGCTTTGCACATTTCTGAGGTGCTGTTGACTATTTAATGGCAATATCATTAAAAGCTTGGACATCTTCCACGGTGTCGCTCACTGATCATTAAATTCAAGGGAGATAACGCACTGTTGACTCCTTGCTCACAGTTTTCCTGTGGTTCTTTTATTGATTTATGTGGCTTAGGAGAGATGTGTTGTTCCAGCAGGCAGGGGAAACACTGCTGGAGAGAAGGCAGAAGAAGCTTTGATCACCTCCACAAGACTGAGAGGTGTAAAGTAAATGGGGTGTCGGATGTTACAGATAACTAATTTCAAAAGAACTCATTTCTCATGTCAGTAAATCTTAAGTAGGTCGATAACTGAGTATATGGTGTGGTTTAGTGTTTAGTTTCTCTAGTCCACATTATTGTGGTCTCAGTTATGGTAATGCCTGCGATTTTACTCACCTGTTCTCAGGCTACGGTGGCACAGTCTTAGACCAGAAGGATTCAGTAAAATAGAAATGGTTAAAACCTCTCACCCATATTTTAGAAATAATGAAAAAAAAGAGATTATTTAATCAGATTTAAGCCTCATTAAGGGGACCTATTATGCTTTCCTTATTTTCTGTCATATATATCTATAATGCTAAAATGTCTGATGTTCAAATTAAAAGTGGCTAAAGTTTCAAATAATAAGGTATAAATATATAAAATTAAAACCACATGTTTTTATGCCCCCGCACTGGTGATAACAGTGACCAGAGGCATTATGTTTTCAGGTTGTCTGTACGTCTGTACATCTGCGGGTGGGTCCTCAAATAAGGCACAAATGTCCACTTGGACTCAATGATAAACCGAATTTGGTGGTTGAAGGTTTAAGGTCAAGGTCACTGTGATCTTGTCCATTTCATTCTTGTGAATGTGATATCTAAGAATGCCTTGAGTGAATTTCTTGAATTTGGCACAAAGGTCCGCTCAGCAATGTACTGATAGGAATTTGGTGGTCGAAGGTCAAATGTCAAGGTCACTGTGGCCTTACAAATCATGTTTTTGGCAAAAACTCAACAATTCATGCATGCCAATTAACCTCAGTTTGTGTCAGATTTATTTTTTATGGTAATCTGCCCCAGGCATGCTACTGCAAGTGTTAGCATAACGAAGCCTACAGTGCTACATGTAGCTACATGCGAACATAAAGGAAACATGTAATCTTGATCGCTGAAGTTCTTAATATCTCCATGACTGCGGATTATATTCCTTCTGGAACATGTCCGGTTGTGAAGATTTTGATTTAGAAACTTTAATTAGTAATATTTTACATCACAGCCCCTGCAAAATGACGCACTTCACTAACTGGATATGATCCATTTGGTCTGACAATATTTGGAAAGTCTACAAATGCCTATTCAATTTAGTGCAACACTAAACCAGAAGAAGCTGGCTGGGCCAGTGGAAGTCCATAGTGTTCTTCCACAATGGGCCCAATGATGCAGAAGCAGTGCCGATCATCAGAGGAATTTAATACCACAGAAATATTTTGGCTTCATGCGCTACTGAGCAATAGGAATGAATGGGGTCCCGCCTCCAACGCTGTACCCAGATCCCTTAATACATCCAAAGTCTGTGATCACTGACTTGGATTTAGAGCCAGCCTCAAGTGGCCATTCAAGGAACTGCAGTTTTCTGTGTTTTTTAGTCCCTGAGGTCACTGCTTGGTTCCAGTACAAACAGTATGAAGAAATAAAGTGTTTTTTGAACATTAAAGCTGGTAAACATGTTGTAGTAGAAATCCATAATAAGTGTTTACCTGCACATGAGCATTTTAAATTGAAACAAACTTGCAGTACAGTATATTCCATCTTGGGTTTCTTCATTAATTACCATCATTGTTAAAAAAAAAAATAAAATCACTTTATTTGTTACACAGAAATATTATATGAATGTAAACACTGATCAGTTATCCTTTCAAGACTGAAAAAATACATCACCTAAGAGAAAGGGAGAAGGCTTGTAGGATTTTTTTCAGCTTGAATTTTGATTATACTAATGAGCATAAGGTGCTGCTCGAGATAAGTGCACACAAAGCTGGTCCAGTTAACCAATATTAATGTTTGATGTTCAGTAACAGCGTTAGCACCACTATGGCCTGAAGCAATATGAGTTAACCAAGGGAATAACATTACCACAGGAGTTGGACACCATTACAATAAACATGTAATACAGTATGGAAGCACAGTATTTCCTGACAGATGAAAAGCACTCAACAAACGTTTGAGCAAAATGGATCATTGCATTGTACTGGCTCGCCTCTGATTAAACAGATGTTCATGCTGTGTCCACCTTAGGCACAGTATGTGATGGCTCTGTGTGCTCATTGCAGGTGGTTTTAGTTGGATTTCCTGTCGTGGAATTAGCCAGTAGTCGTGCATGTAAATGCATACCTTGCATGTTTTGCCAATTGAAAGTAGCTGTGACAGCAATGATCAGAGGAGTGGTGATAAAAGGGATTTCTCTGATGGAATATTTTATTTGTTTGGAAATTAAAGTAGTGAAAGCTGGCACCAGATGGTTTTGGTACCCAACAGTATAGATGTGATTCATTCACATGCCCATAAGTTTGTTTGTATTGCAGCCATCCATGTCATTTTTTCACTATGAATTGATGCCTCTTACAGCATTTCATTTCTTTATTCATCAGGACAATAAACGTTAATCAACATGTTGTAAATGTGCCAGTGTTAGCCAGCCTGCAGATCTTCAGCTGCAGTTCTTTGGCAAAATGTTGAAAAACCAATACAGTGACAGGTTTTGAAATACAAAGCACAAGACAGTAAGATGCCAAAAATGCTAAAGCAACAACATCAGCATGCACAAGACACATACAGAAATCATGCAGAGCAGCAGAAGAAATAAAACATTGATACAACAATACAATGAAAGCATCCACTATTCAGTGAATCCAGTCATGCAAGTTAAGAGCAACATAACACAAACAAGCAATACGTTTATTATTACAGAGGCATTGGCCCTCATTTATTAATCTAACGAACAAACCAGTGCAGATCAGAGTGCAGAAATCATTTGATGACAGGGTTTTCATGTGATTCATGAAACTTTCTCATTCTTATCTCGCCAGTCACATGCAGGAATGATCGGGTGTTGCTAAATGTGGCAGCCGAAAACATTTGTCATTTAAATAACCCACGCCAAGATTTTCTCAGTTTAGAGGGAGTTTACGATATGGAGAGGTGTAATGTGGCCAGAAAGAGTAACTTCTCTTAGCTGAAGATGGAAACGCTGACTTCTCAGGTCCAGTTTAACCAACTGGTTTTATTTGATGGCCTGAAAAGTGGCATCAAAGGAAGTCAGGAAAACGAAGTATTAAAAAGAAACCACTGCCACTGTCGACAGTCTTGCAGTAGACATTCAAACTTGTGGTTGAAATATTTAATTTCCACATCCATGATATGTACCAACCCATAGCCTTGTCTACTCATATTTAAATGGTGAATGGACTGCACTTGAATAGCACTTTTATAGTCTTATGACCACTCAAAGTGCTTTAACACTACATGTCACAATAACCCATTCACACACACATTGATACACTGGTGGCCAAGGCTACCATGCAAGGTGCCACTTGCTACTCAATAGCAATTCACTCGCACTCACACACTGATGGAACAGCCAATGGGAGCAATTTAAGGTTTAGTATCTTGCCCAAGGATACTTCAACATGCAGATTGGAGGAGCTGGGGATCGAACCGCGGATTATTTTAGATTAGTGGACGAACCTCTACCTCTGTGCCACAGCCACCTGTAAATAATTACACTGTTGCAGGGTTTAAATATTTATTTTTTATAATGTCTTGATGAAAGATGATAGAGCATGTGTTGGCCTGTCAGTGTTTAAAAAGAGTTTCAGACATCATGGCACCAGTGGTGTTCAGCCTTCGGTCAGCCTGTAGCCAGTCTCACAGAGCCAGGCAACTGTAAGCTGTGATACAGGGCATGCAGCAAAGCAGGCCTTTACAAAATCTAATATGTTCTCAAAGGCTACATTTTTAAGTGACTTTTAAGAGATATAGGCGTTCTTATGTAGCTACAAATACTCAGATGCCAGTTAAATAATAACAACTCCTCAACTCAGTTTTACTTTGCTGCACCACAAGTCCACGCTGAGTCAAACTTGCGAACATGACTTGAAACCTGATGTGAGATATGATGCTAGCCTCTGCTCATGTCCACATGATAAATGCCGAGATATGCGTGGAAATGACTGTAGGCCCAGTTTTTTGTCACACATTTGTTTTGTAAATAAGGGCCATTATGTTCTGTCCCATTCTAGTGAACACAATATGTCAAGAATGCCTCGAGGAAATTTGTTTGAATTTGGCACAAATGTCCACTTGGACTCAAGGATGAACTGATTAGAGTTTGTTGGTCAAAGGTCACTGTGACCTCACAAAACATGTATTTTTTAACATATAATTGTAACACAATTTCACACAAATATCTAATAGGATAAAATGATGAAAAGACATTTCGTATTCGCAAGGTAAAAGGTCACCTTTACTCTGACATTGTAATGTTCTGCAAAAACACTTCTTGTCACAACACTATAACTCAGTAACGGAAGGAGAGATTGTGGCCATATTTCACGTTTGCTCAGATCCTGAAGTGGTGACTCTAATCTTTGGTGTTCACCTTGAGACTGTGCTGATGTACAGATTTCCTGTGCTGACAGACTGAAGATGTGTGTGAAGCATCCTCGTTTTGCCAAAAAATACATTTAGATTCCTTAAAACAGTGGTTCCCAACTGGTGCAGCCACGGGGTCCAGATTTTTCCTTAGTCATTAGTTTGAGGTCCCACACTTTATACATTTAGCCTCATACTTGCGTTAGGCCATGTTGTTGAGCCAGTGTGCTGCCTCTGTCAAGTAGCTGATCAGTAGTCACTCACTCTATAGCAGAAGAAGGCACTTCAATTAGAAGATTGTGTGGTTTTTTTTTACAAATTTGAGGCGTTGGCAAGTCCCTTGCAGTCCATTCAGAATGGATCTGCGACCCACCACTTGGAAACCACTGCCTTAAAGTTTTCACTAATTGTAAGTCTAGACAGAGATGGATGTAAACTGCAATTTCACTGGTTGGCGGAGGCATACAACCGCAAGGCGGTAATTATAGTTAACCACATTCTGCACACAGTAGCCAATAAGACATGGTTATCAAACTATTAGCAAGCTACAATTCAGCTGAACTTAATTTGTTGTGCTCTGCCACTGTTAAAAGTTTTGGTGTGGTTTTATTAGCCTCCACTGGTTTAGCAGTGAAAGATGAGCCTTCTTACTGAAAACCTTGTTTGCCTTTATTGTGCACACCCTCAGTCCCACCCACCGGCAGAGGTTTAGTGCACAGTCTTAATGTCTGACCTGTTGACGGGGTCATTTGGTTGTTTGATGTGATAGTGTCAGTAATACAGGCCTCTGGCCACTTAGCTTAAAGTAAATAGGAGAAATCAAAGCAGGATAGGAAATAACTCTAAAGAAAACAACATTTAAGAACTCTTGGTGTTCATTCGCCACGGTCAAGCCTGACAAATCTCAAATAGCAAAGTAAAACTCTTCAGTGTGCAGCAGGCCTTTAAGTTTTTTTCCACTTCTTCTCTGTTTTTTTTCTTTCTTGCTTTTTAAAGTCTCCTGCAGTCTCCTACACGCTAATCCCTATTTTTGGTCCTATTTTTTATCATCCTTTTTCCCCATCTCCCCCTTTCCTCGCAAATATCCATGAAGTTAAGAATATTGTTAGAAAAGAGATAAGGGACCTTTAGGCAACAATTTACTCGATATAGCAAGTAAAGAACTAAGTCTGTTATACCATGTAAATCACAGTTGGAGATTCACTTGCTGAGGTTGTTTGATTAAGGTTGGGCACATTGATCTCTTTTTACGATTATTATACGTTTGATCTTTTCCATACATCTACTGTACATGAATTGAATTTTTAGAAGCTGTACTGCATCAGAGAGGAGGACATGTTTGATTACATCTAGGAAAAAAGTCAAGTAATGAAGCATGTTTCTTCACTGTGCTTGAAAGACCTTTTTTTAATTACAGAAGTAAAGGTCAGCGCATCTTCAAATTTTTGTTGAGCAGTTTTCCTTCAGATGATTTTATTTGAAGTATTTTAGAGTGCTGTGGAGGGTGGAAGTGTCAAGTATTTAACAAGAAAAAGACAGACTCAAGTGTTTTTTCTTCTCAAGGTGCCGGCCTGGCCTTCAAATTCTCCCGATTCCAATCTGATCAAGCATCAGTGGGACATGCCGGTACTCCAATGCCAAGCCCAGTCCAAGGTGGGGCCTCCTTGCATCAGACTTTGATCTGACCTGTCGAGGCATGGACATAAGACCTCTGATGGGTCATAGTGTCTTAAACCAGGGCGTTAGTGGCGGATTCTTTGAGTTCTGTGGCTTGTGTCTTAGAGTACTGGCACATACCATGGATGCTCAGTCACATTGGGAACTGGGAATTTCATTTCTGGCCCACTGTGGGAAATGGAAGGTGGGAGAAAGCCAAACTCCCCATCTCGACAACTCAGTATTTGTTTTTGGCACTTCATTTCTTTTACTCATGTTTTTGCCCCAATGCCTGATTTGGTGTAAATGCAGCAGTAGTGTATTGGAATAAGAAAGACCAGGATAATTTGCTACCATGTAGAAGAAAAAATAAAACTTTATTTAAATTTGTTACTTTATTAAACATTTGAAATAAAAATATTCACACTGAAAGAAAAGGCATGGACATAAGTCTTCTGTAAGAACTTTATAATCTTCAAGAGGTGGAAATTTTTCAAACCACAACAAGAAGGATGACAGGAAATGGTGTTAGCAAGTCAGCTTGATGTGATTCTCACTTGTATCCGCTGCATCCTCTATCGCTCTGTGCCTCTCTGGTTGGTAATGGAGGGAGGTCAGCAGGAGGAGAGTGAAAATCAAGACCCCAGCTGTGTCCTCATCCAAGCAGGGATGCCTAATCAATACCAGGCAGCCAAAAGAGGCACGTTGAGAAGGATTGAGGGTCAGGGTCACAAATATCAAGCCAGTCTTGTGTGCCAAATTGAACACTGGGATTCCCGAGGTGCAGAGGGTCTTTGGGGTGTTGATCCATCTCAATAAAGACGAAGAATAGAAAGAATCTTTTTTTATTTCACCCCTATGGCTCAATAAGATTTGGCTTCAAGTTTCATCAGCAGAGAGAAGTTTTAGATTTTTACCTTGAATCTCTTTCACAGTGAAAAAGTGAAATTGATTGGAAAGAGCAGACGTAATAATCACACTCAGTTAAACTCTACATTTATAATTTTTTGATGCTGGTGTTCAAACAGGCACACTGCTCTGTCTGCTGCCTGCCATTGGCATTCAGATCACACCGGTGCCAAATGCACTCAAGATGGCTCTGAGGGAATCAGGCTGTCCTTCAGGCTCTCGTCAGTCTGCCTTAATAATGGGATTTCCACACATTACATACAAACTCACTGGGTGCTAATGTGGGAGAATAATATTTCCAGGAAAAGGCTGCACTCGAGTCCCAAATTGAATTTACAACGTAACATTGACTTTAAAAAGAGGCTGTGGCACGTGTAATGCCCAGGAAATAATAGTCTGCTTCGCTGAGCAGCCAAGCACCGAGCAGAGGATTAAACGGTGGTGCTGCTCTGGATTTGCCTCACACTGGGACACTCTTACTCCAGTTCAAACATTAACGCTGATTTTTAGAAGATCTGCTTACTGTGATGTTGTAGTTGAACACATTTAGTGCTTTATCCAGAAGCACGCTGGGTCTGGAATTTCTCGTGTTTTGGCTTCTGGCTCCTCATTTCCTTTGTGTTTCCTGCTCTCTCACCTTACTCACACACACACAAATACACCCACACAATCATTACTGACACAATATTTCATGAAATTTGACAACAGCTGAATTTGGCCAGCGATTGCATTAACACATGGACATTACCTGTCTACAAAGCTCCGTCTAAAGCATCACACAAATGTGTTGCATCAAATTCATCTGTTGCATTTTAATGAAACGTTTGATCTCTCAAGGTGGGAGAAGCTATTCCCAGGACTGCTGAATGTGAAAAGAATCAACATAGATATTGCTTGATTCAAGTCGCTGATAAAGCAATGTCTAAACAAATATCTGTGAGCGATTTCTTGATGTAGTCTTTTATGTGTATTGTATTGTTTTATGATTATAGACAGTGTCTCTCATGCATCTTTCATGTCTTACTTGTGGATTCCAGTGCAGCTTTCCGACTAGAATCCTAAATGTTGCTGTATACATGAGCAGATGGGCCGGTGGTTGTGTCCAGACACCTCCACCTGCTCTTTGTTTGGGGAAGAAAACCCCACTGAGGTGATTTAGTTGTTTATTAGATGGTTGCCTTTCAAACTCAGTAGGCGAAGGAGACAAGAGGAGGAAAAGGGAGACAAACAGACCCCTAGTTTGTCAACTAAAATATGTTTGACGGGCTACAGCAAGAGAGACTTTATATTGATGATATCAGTACTTTTCTGTGTGTGTATGTGTATCCCGAACTGCTGAGTGATCACTCTGCAGCCCATTACCGGATGATGAGACACCATCACTGCCGGTAATAGTTTTGACTCTGCTGAAAGTAACTGTACACGCTCTTCTGCATTAGTACATTTTATTTAGTCACTTTGTAAATAGACATTTTAACATTAGCACAACAATGAAATGTCATTTTGTCACCCATCATCGAGGCTGTTTACTGAAATAAAGTTTGTAGCAGGATAGTTAATTATAACTCATGGTTGACACATAATAGCTTGATGCATATGTGGTGTCAGTCGGACTGTTTTCAAGAAATATTAGTGTCATTCTCATCTTGGAAAATTGCCCTAAATGGCTTTGTTGTCAGTGTTATAGTTCTTTTGCTTAAGGAAGTATAAAACACTGAATATGTTGGGTTTTTTTTTTTTGTTACAACCAACAATGTGCACATTGGCTCTGAGAGCTGGCATTACATTTTGGCTTTGTTCACAGTGTTGGGGCTAAGGCATTACAGTAATATGACTTTTTAGCAGTAATGAAGTGTGTATTATCAACGGGTTATATTATTACATTCACAATGTCACGTAACACACAACCATCCGAAATTAACTGTTGATTGTTTTCATTTTTTGTTTGTCCATACTGATCCACACCGCTCCACTTCCAGTGTGCCACCAGAAAAAGCATCCCCAGGAAGTCATTGTGTGTTGTCATGTCTTTAAATGCTATATGAAGGGTGCCACCAGTGATCAACACATCAGGGACATGCCATAGCCAACTGTGCATTATCATGTTCCATTAATACACCTGCAACATCCACAACATATCTCGTTTTGATTCTGCTGCTAAAAAGTAGTGGCGATAAGGAGCTGACCTCCGGTTTGTTTTCAGCTCAATGTCTGGGTGATGTTAGTAGCCTGTACGTTGGATGTGTTTCCATTCACATCCCTTAACTGCAGAGCAACGCTTGCACACAGTCCCGTTCTTTTGCATAACTCTGTCTCCGCTGCTGCTGTAGCCAACCGGCACACCGGGAAATGGCAGGTGGCTCTTCCAGATCTGGTGTATTAATTTGCGCTCGTCATAGAAGAGATAGATAGATTTTAATACAAAGTGGTAAGCACTGTATGTGAATGCATGAATGGGTCAGATCTGTGCAACACTGGATTTGAAATGAACTATAATAAACTGGAGCTTCTGTGCTTTTACTAGCTGCTGTGAAACAACACGAATTTATTCATTCCTCCGATATAATTGTGGTGAAAGTGACTCAAGTGTATTGTAATTGTAATTTAATACTCTGCACAGAGAGTAATATTTTAATGTAACGTTACTTTTAAATGAAGGTAACTAGCAATGTGTAATATATATCATTTTGAGAGTAATCTGTCCAACACTGTCAAATGGGTTAAGTATGGTTCACATTTGAACCTACGGGTACCTGAAACAGGAACCCAATGATACCTTTTTTTTTTTTACTTTACTCTCTCTTTAATAACAAAAATGTAATTTTTGAACAAGCTGCAAACCAAGACCTGGCAACTCTGCAGAGCTATGTTGCTAGCCTCAGAGCTCTTTGGCTGACTTCAGGCTTTGGGTCACACCTGATTGACGTATTTTCCTCAGTACCATTAGAAATTCACAGTTTACTGAATGAGTACTGTTCACAAGATGACATAGCAGTGCAGGCTTAATTACCTGCGAGATTGCCATAGTGAGAAGGTCAGATGTTGTCATTCTGGGTAATAATCAGTCATGTGTTTCTATTTGGGAGAGTGTGTAATGTATTTTTTGGTTGAATGGGCCTTCGGAGCAATAGGCATTTGTTTTCAGGATAACAGGCTGTCGTACAAATAGACTTTTGGTTCACGAACTGTATTAGCAGCTATTGCTGATAATTCTGTGTAGAGAGAGGTGTGGGTGTAGCTGGGAGAGGAGTCAGGAGTAGTGGGGCCATGATGTGAAGGGTTTCACAGAGAAGCAGTTCTTTCAAACTTTGGGATGTCAAGGGCTACATTCCAACATCTCTGTCAGCGCCTCACAATATCACTTTCACGACTTGTATGTAAGCTGTACCTGTCAGAAAGCGACTGGCAGTCAGGCTCTTTTGGCTGACAACTGGGACAGATTTCTGTAGACTGCTTCAACGCTGTATGGTGAATGATGAATGAATGAAGTATGACGCAGAAACGCATGGAGATATGGAAAAAGCACATGAGTTTGCTTCCACAAGAGAGCAAAAAAATCTGATTTTGGCCACATTTGGGTGGGTTCATAATGCAAAAGCAGGATTTTAAACATTCATTCACCCCAGGGAATTTTAGCTGTACAGCCTTGTAGCCTGTAGCTCCACCCTCAGAGCAAATTTTAGTTGCAATGCAAAAGCAAAATCATGTTTGACAAACACGTCTTAACACAACTAAGTTTGGCCTTTTTGTTGAGAGTTATTGTTATTTTTCCAAGGTCAGAAATAAACCTTCACGCTCAACATGACTGCTGTTTGTTTCCTCCAAGACTACTGTGTTGGCTGAAAATTGCAGCCTCTGTGCTGCCAGTGCGGCTTTAGACCTTTAATCTTGTTCTTGTGTCATGTTATGGTGTGTCTCACTTCAGCAGCAGTGTAGCTTGTTCATCTGTCAGATATATTATGTGTTTAATTGTCAATGCTGCAGTGAAGCTAGCTACAGAGGCCGCAACTCTCAGGGCCATCAGACCCCACTGCAAGGTTCACTGTTGTCATGTGCAAAATGTGAATAGGAAGTTTTCCATTGCATCCACTTGAAGTGCATCTACGAATAACTGTTTATCATATAAATGAATTCATGTTTTGCTCTTACTATATATGAATCCTCAGCTGATCCTCAACACCACACAGAAACAGTGTTTGCTATGAAAACACGCTCAGTCAAACACTGTCAGTCTTCCTCCAAAGGTTAACAGCCTCCCTTCGGCCTGCTGTAAAACCATCTTCAAAGATTGGGCACGTTTTATGGTTTAATGTGATTATCAAGTTTAAGCACCGCAGCCATACGCTTAATTAAACACATGATGTACTGTATCAGGGTTGGGCTGTATCTATTATCCCATGCCTTCCTGACATTTCACCAGGGTGTACAGTATATGACAGTATTTGTGTGTGGTGCTGCTGCCAGAAAAGAAAATATATTGGTGCTATATGACCAAAGAAAACAGAAGCAAAAGGCCGTGGCATTTGCTTTTGCTCAAGAAACTACTACCAGAATGCACTGCACCGTACTGGAACAATAAATGCTGTCGCTGGTGGGTGACAGTCTCACATTACAGTGACACGCAGTAACGCTGTAACATAATCTTGGTTCATATTTTATCATCAGTGTTTTACTTTTTGATCTCAGTTTTTTCAGCCTCCATTTTTAATCCAAGAAACAGTATGGTGCCCACTTTCTGTCCACAAATTCTTGTATTACAGCCAAACAGTGCACTAAAATGTTTTCCAAAGGCATACATTAACAGAATCTTGGTTTATGTTTGATCTGCACTGTCTGGTTTTACCGTTTGATTGCAATTTGGTCTTGGGCAAGTCTTTCTCTTGATCTATGCTCTTTGTGTCTGTGGTGGCGAGCATACGATAATGAGGAAGTATGATCTGTAGTTTAAGCAACAGCCCTAAAGCTGGCTCAAATCCGCTGGATGACAGAGGAGTGGTGAGATCTGGCCGTTGGTAAGATGGAGGGAACTTTACCAGAGTTCATTTAAGGGCTGCCCCCGACTAAGAATTTTCCTGGTTGACCAATAGTCATCATTTAGGACCATTAGTCGACTAGTCGCTCGCTTGTTAATGATATTAATTTAATTGTTAAATGATATATTTTGGGCAGGGCAACACAATTGTTTGAGCTGAAGGTGTGAGAAAGAATAGTATCAGTAACATTGTTAACACTGTGCTACATTACAAAGAAATACAAAACCGTACTAATGAACCTTCATTAATATAGGCCTATATTTTATCTACAAGTGCACGTCACACACTGAGCGAGCCGCCTGTTAATGACGCTGTGGGCTAATGGGCATGTAGCTACTTCCATGTTTCAGATGATACATCATGTTTGTAGTCGACCTTCTCAAAATGATCCGACACTTTGGATTTCCTGCCTGACATGTTATTAACTAGCCTATAACTGCAGGTACCAGCCCTTAGGGGCCATACGAATACTGCGTCTTTAACTACCTGGAAAACATGAGGTTAGGAGCTGGTAGCTACTCTTGTGCATCTTGTGTATCTGTCGGCTGTGATTGGTTTGTAAGCTGCCTCCTGTCTGACTGCAGAGCGTGGCCACTTGCTGTGTCTGTCCTTTCAAATGAAATTCCCACATGGTCCAGTCATAGAGGTTTTGATTTTGACAAGGCGCAGCTCTGAATAGAGTTTCACTTTTTTTTCTTCTTTTGTTTGTTTGTTTGTTTTCTCTGACTAAGCGATCAATGAAATCTTGCTGACTAATGACTTTTCTGGTCGACTAATGTTTGGTCGACGATTGGGGGCAGCCCTAGTTCATTTACACGTACTACCCACATTGCTCTGATATAAGCTGGTTGAAAATCAGAGTATCAAAGTATTCATTTTAGCCATCTGGTCTGCTGCGAGAAATGAACAAAAATATCAGAAACTTTGCAGGTCAACCTTGTCATGGTTGATCTATTTCCTGTTAGTCTCATGAAGTCTCTATCGTCACATGCAAGATAACCAAAGATTTGATCAAAATGCGCAAAGAGGTTTGATTCAGAGTGTCAGAACTCTTTAACTTTGAAGGATTTCACTCTGACTGCTAGATATTTTTCTTTGTAGCTGTCATTCTGCACAGAAATGTGTCAAAAGAATCGTTTTGCAAAATGTATTTCTCATATCCAAGGACTCCCTTCCTCTGCGTTAGCTTTTGCACTTAGGAACCACAGCTCTCCTTTATACCCTTCTGTCCATTGATGGCAGTTATACAATGCATTTCCTAAGCAGTGTGGTCAACAGCCCATCTGTCTGTGTGTACTGTTCTGGGTCAAGGGCTCAGTTCAGGACAATGCTGTCTTGCTCCTCTCACATTACTGTGCCTAGTTACAAAACAAGCTGATGGCATGGCTTTAGTCAGGGTCAAACACTGTCGTCCATCTCTATATATCAAATTCCGTGTTGATGCAGAGAACTATGATTTAGCTCTCATTATGACTCAGTGCTGGTGGACCAAACATGTGCAGTACAAGGCACAGGTCCAAAACTGCATAACAGTCAGTGATCATCTTTTGATAGATATTTTTGTGCTTCTACCAGAAAGGCGGATGTTGTGAGACTACTGGACTCACATTTCACTGATAATGGAAGATAAGAGATAAGTCAGTGTGTCAGTGTCAGGCCTCAGTGTTTCTTTGTGTGTAATGTAGATGTGCTCCTTGGTATGGTGAGTTAATTCGTTTTGTTTGGTTGTTGTCAGGACTTCCCTCTTACATTTCCCACACTGGCAGATTATAGCCACTAATGGAGCCTCCTGGACGCTCTGTGCCTGGGACCCACTTCCTATTAAAGTGATTATTGGGATGGAGGGTACTGGCAGGCTTTGGTGTGGTAAAATGGCACATCAAATTTCATTAGCTAACAAATTATCCCCTTTTTTCTTGAACTCGGAATAATTCTTTCAGTAGTGTTTTTATGCTGAGCTGTGGGCCCAATATTGTTACCTCCAGTTTCCATAAAGGAAGTAGTCTGTAATCACCAAATAATCTTACAGCATTCTAGCCCTACTAGTTGAGTGGCTCTAGAGATATTGTTCTGTCAGTGGGTCAGTCAATGAATTCAAAATCAAACCCTGAAATGGCTAGCTAGCTACCAAAGAAATAGCCTACTGAATATATGCACATGCTGCTTTTGCTTTTTTTAATGATTATAACACTGAATAAAGTCCTACCCTGCTGTACAGGACCAAGTAAAGGAAAGCAGGGGAATTTCGGCAATATTCCACCAGCTGTGTGTCATTGCAGTGTGTGTGTAGGTGAACAGTGTCTAGGTTCCCTCAGCGCTTCCTGCCCATTCTGACAGCTGGCGGCACGGGAGGAAGCCAAACACTGTTAATCTGCATGAACACTGTGATGCCACAAAGCTGGTTCTATATCGGCGAAGTTTTCCTTTTATATTCATCGTCTTCTATGGCGATCAGCAGTGATGTGGTGGTTCACTTTTACACTGTGAACTGTAGCCCATAGTTCTCACTCAACACTGGACCAGTTTCAAAGATGGTTGTTCCGATTAGTCACTTAGACACACAAACATGGAAAAATAGGGTCCAGGTTGAAGAACACTTATGTTACCCTTAAATGAATATACATTGTTATAGTACATACTTTATGTACTATAAGTTAGCACAGGCTGATTTTTCTGACTTTAACTCATCATTAATTCTGCTGTGCATCTTTCTGAATACTGGAGTGCAAGGATCAGCTCTCCAGTTTTAGATGTGTATGTTTGAGGATAAGTCATCAAACTGCATTTTTTTACCAACACTGACCCAGCCCATAAATTATTTAACATTTGACATAAGTGACTGTGTCCCACAACACCACAGCTTCTACAACAGAAATCAAAAGGCAGGCACAAACACACTGTATTAGAGAGGACAGTGGCGAGTAAATGAGTCCTAACAAGGGTATATCATTTGGCAGGAGTTGTTTAAATTCACAGCTGATTGGTGCTAAACCTGGCAAGGTTACCGCACTTTGTTCCAGTGTCATTTCTGTTTACAAATATTTTTTCATTGCTTTGAGTTGAAGTCACAAAAATGTTCCAATTATGCAAATGGCATACACGCTTATTAGTTTTGAAGGGTATGAACTGGGTTTGTTTATGGAACGTCAAATACACAAACCATGTACCGGTGGGAGGACCATGAGCTTGTTGGCAATTATCTTTAAAAACAAAAGTGAACCAGTACTTCGGTTTGAAATCTATTAACCTGATCAGTGTCTGAAAAAGGAGTGTGTCCTTTCCTTGAAAGCCTACAGTTTCATTCACTCTCTGCATATTTCACTATAGTTTACAAACGTATGAGTGAATGTCATAGCAGCCTGCTACAGAGAAGATGGATGAGTTTCTCCCCATATTGTCAAGAGGTTTGTTGTCAATTAATTGATTTAGTGGTTTGACAGAAAGTTTAATTGTAATAATTTTGATAATCAGTTTAGAGACATTTAGAGACAAACAATTAGGGTTTAGAAAATTGTGATTGTCAGTTTGGTTACAAATTATGAAATGATTATTTGTTCAATCAAGACAGTAATTAGTAGATTAGTCAACAATGAAACAGTATTGCAACTTGATATTAGCATCTTCAAGTCCAACGAAACCAACGAAAAAAGGTGTCCTTTAACATTAGCATGATACATGGCCGGTTGCTGTTATAGTTTAACTGCGCCCGGCAGCGTCAGGGGGAAACACTGTGGGACAAGTATGAACGCTAAGTAGGCGAAAGTCCAACTTGGGCAGGCAGGAGGGGGGTGGATGGGTCCGACTGTCACTCAAGAGAGCGGTGTTCGCATCCCGTAAGATTGTTTTTTGTTGCCCAAACCCAACCATGTGTGTTTGTTGTTAAAGGGAAAAAAAATGTTAATTTGTGGTGTGCCGATGTTCATTATTATTATGCATTTATTTTGAAAGAGACTGTATGCCAACGGTAAATTTCCTGAGAAAACAGAAGTGTATTTTGAAAGAAGACAATGCATGTAACAGGCAGAACTTGAGGGCACTATTCACATCCTATCCAGACGTGAAAGGACCATGACCAAATGTTGATAATGTGACGAGGTCGGAGGGAGAATGTGTTGGTCTTTTGAGTAGTCTCGCTCACCAGACCTTTCTCAAGAAAAGAAAGGTCTGGCTGGGCCGACTCTCACTTTAAGATTGGAGAAAAAAACGCCCCGGCTGCTTGTATTTTTTTCAACCAATCACAATCGTTCTGGGCGGTGCCACAGCAACGGTGCGCTTGCAAAAATATTGCCGGGGGGAAACAGGTTTTGTTGTAACACGCCCACAAAAATAGCGCCTACAGGACGCGATCCATGGCAGAAAAATGGATTCCGCCTTTTACATTACGCGTCACTGTTACCCATTCACACACACATTCATACACTGATGGCTGAGACTATCATACAAGGTGCCAACTGCTACTCAGTTTTTGGTGCACTCACACATGGAACAGCCATTGGGAGCAATTTGGGGTTCAGTATTTTGCCCAAGGATACTTTCGATATCTGGACCGGGGAAGCCGTGGATTGAGCTGCTGATCTTCCGATTACTGGATGACCCGCTCTACCTCCTGAGACACAGCCACTCACGGATAGAGCGGGTTTCTCAGCAGTTTCCTCATCAGAAGTGCTCACTATCCAGCAGCCAAAATAAGCAGTTCTTACAGAAATCTCCAAATGTCAAAAGTTTTGGATTTTTCTATGGTGTTCCTCAAGGAACAATTTTGGAGAGACTTTTGACAGTTTTTTTTAATCACAGCTTGAGTGGTACAGAATGCTTAAATTGAGGACCAAAATCTTTAACAAACTGTATCAACCTAAACATGGCATAAACAACTTAGGAGACATAATTGAGCATTAGGGAACGGCCATCAAATACTTCCAGCATAAAGCTTTAAGCCACTCTAACACTCTAAACTTTAAAGTCTGAATAGGTGCCTAACTGGAACATAATGCTTTTTAAATATTGATGACTAGAAGAAACTTGACTCACAGTGATGAGCTGCAAATTAATCTTCAGGTTCCCAGATTTCAGATGACGTGTACCATATGTATACCATAGTGAATGTTTGGATATTATATTTTAATTTGTAATTTTCATACTATGCTGCTGCCGTGTGCAACCAGTGACTGTGATTTAGGGTAAGAACATAATCCAATGATGGTTTTGAAATAGGTGGCAATAATTTAACATGATTCATATGAAATGAGCTCAAATACACAAACATGTTGGTATATTTCTTTAATACACTTCTACTGGCTTTGTAGATTTATACAGGGGCTTCTTTGAGGACCCTTTACTTCTCATAGGCAGTTCCTAGTCATATACTTTATAGAGGACTTCCAGGGAGCACTCTGCAGCTCTGTGCAATTCCCTAATTCATTCTCATCACAGTAAGTGAAAGTGAGAGGGCAGTTGAGTCCCTTAAAGGGAAAGTCAATTAAGGAATCCCGGATGATTTATTGTTTGCTACAAATACATTTCCTACTTTCCACCTGACACCAATTTTACAACTTATTTTAATTAAGTCTATAGGTTTTATCATAAGTGCTCCTGCAGCACTGTACTGTTGTCAGCCTCACAGTCCTCACTTAAAAGAGCTTATGACACCGTAAAATGCAGATTGATGACACCTGTTAAGTATTTGACTGAAATATAAACCATCAATCTCATTTACCTTTGGCAAATAAACATCACTGTCTTATCAAAACATGTCTAAATCAGTTTGACAAATGAGTGATAAGTAAACAAAGTATGGGGCTATTCTTATGCGTCGAGAAATTGTACTAAGACAGCTCATTATTTTTACAAGTTGTCTCTGGTCAGGGGTTTTGCATAATGAGTAAAAATGATTAAAAAAACTCCAGGTAACAATGCCAAAGCACTGTGATGCTGTAGCAGTGGAGAAAAATATTTAATTCATATGGTGACAGAGTTAAAAAATCATGGATACTTCTCGTTACATGAATGTGCAGAGCCTGAAGCCTGAAGCTGTTGAGGCTTGGTTGACTTCTGCCGGATTGCCTACAGTATGAGTATCTTGATTTTTAGTCCCTAGAGTTCCAGAAACACTGGATGCTTTTATCAGAGGCAATTTGTTCACACTGAATGTGCGACCATCTCCTCTGTTTTGTTTTAGCAGTCTGTTATTCACCCCAAAAGCCAAAATATCAGCTGAAGTGCGAAGTGTGTCTTGCGTGTTGTCAGTTCAGCCTCAGACTTGATCTCAAAACAAACCAGGAACTACAGTTTGTTCTGGTATTTTCCTGCAGCCCCCTTTCCTTTATTCATGTCTCCATTAGGGCTGCACAGTATGACCAGAAATGTTATCAGTATAAAGTTCTTCATGTGAGTTGATATTGATAAATGTGATGATAAATGTGAAAATACCTCTTTCAAGGCTGATTTTTGCTCCTGAGTAGAAGTTGAAGAAACGTTACAGTTAATTATGGTTTAATTATGGTCGACAACCCGTTAGGGCCCTTAGAGGTACTGCAGGGTGGTCCACCAAATTATTGTTTGGTAATTTATTTGTGTTTTAATTTGAGTTTTAAGCCACTTGCCATATTGGTCGTTTTGCTGTATTATTATTATTTCAAGTGTACCAGTGTTCTTGTGAGGCCCAAGGGCTTGTTTGTAACTTTTTAAGCAAAAGGCTCTGAGATACTGTCCACAAACAAACAGGGTTTATAAATATATGAATCTGCCAATAATTAATATTTTAAGAGCTTAGTATTGTATTCACTATAAAAGGCTATGTTTATACACTTTAGGCTGCTCTGCACATTACTGTAGGACCAGTTAAATATGCAGTTTTGTACAGATATTTGCCAAATAGTGTATTATTTCACCAATCTGAGTTAGATTTTAAGAATTATAATCAAGATATTGTCAGTAAATGAAAGAATAAACAGACAAAGAAATATTAATTCTGGTCAGGAGCATGTCAAACTCTTTGTACAGACAGTTTGTTGACAATGTAGACAAAAGAAACTGAGAAAAATGTCAACTTTGGTCATTACTTTCTTTACAGAGTTTACACCCATAGTATTTAATTTCAATACTGATGTTTTTATTGCTTTTGTCATTTATTTTGTATTTTCTGTTATTAATTCCCCCTTTTGTGTCAGGGAAACAAAGAAATCTACACTATAAAAGTAATCGAAATATTTTAAAGTAATTAAGCCCTTAATTAAGCCCTTCATTAAACTACCTGTAAATGAGCACAAAATCAATCATACAAAGTTGTGAAACGGCCTTTGATGTCACCTTTTTACATAAAAAATATCTTAAAAAATAACTGCTCAAAAGCCTTTTTACTATTTATATAATATATCACAATGTCCCCTCTTATATCGATTTTATGCTGTTGTGAGAACATCAACAAATTTGTCCTTCAAACAACTGTGTTTATTCAATTTTCTCCCCAAATCTACATTTTATTGGATTACGTTGAACATGAGAATGAGAATGCCACTGGCTGTTTAGAGCTAACATTAACTAGCTCTCCTTTTAACATGGACTCGTTCACAGTGTAGCATAATCAAGTGTGCGTCCTCCATTGATAGTGACTTTACTGTGTTCTTTTGTCCTGAAGATGTCCTGGGGTAGATCTTTGTTTGTGCCTAACACGTTTTTTACTATTGTCCCCGGGAGGACCAGACGCTAACTGCTATTAGCTATCTCGTCACACGGCAGTGAGATCACAGAGCCCATTTACCAAACAGTCATTGTATTCTTCTTGTACCTACTTATTCATTTGAGTGGCCATTAGTCTTGAGCCTTGCTTTTTATTTGGCGCAAAATTGGTGTGACATGACAGAAAATCATCAGCTACTGCCATTAGTGAATGTCATCTCTTTGCCGATAAGCTGACTGCAGTCAAGAAGGTGATTGGCGGCTGATACCGATGTTTAGCCGACAAATCAGTGCATCCCTAAGAAAAAATTTATAGTGATGTGATGCAACGACCGTTATCGATTTATCCCCCAGCTTTAGTCTCAATACATTCATTTAGTGGAAACTTAAAGCCTTGGAGTTAACAGTTCATAGTAACAGTACAAACTGTAAAATTGTCATCCAGTGACAAATGACCAACAAATGAAGAAATGACACAGACTGTGTTATTTTAAAATATGCTAGTTTGAGTTTGAATAATTGATCATTCTATCAAATCTCAGAGTAAATGTGGACCACAAAGAACCAACAAGTGCTGTTTGAAGCACATTAATCACAGTCTATCAAAGGTCTCCATGCTCCTGTAGTGTGACAAATGGACCTATTAGGTGCTAATTAGGCCTAGATTAAGGTGATGGAAAGCAGTGACAGAGTGAAGGATGTACTTCCACTGTGAGGAGGCACAGGGGGCATGACTAATAATGTTTTTAGCCCTTAAGTCTCGCTTGTGACTGACAGTTTTGATAGCCCCCGGTGTTCATCATCAATAGAGATGTTCCACAACACCCCAGAGAGGTAATTTCTCCCAAGACTGAGAAATGAATTAAACTTAGAAAGGGACCCATAACAGTGTGGAAAAAAAACAACCCTGAAAACATTTTTCTGTCTCTTGGTTGTGTTTATGGTTCGCAAATTGAATAACTAAGCAGGCTCAGTCTAATCTGTACTGGGAGTCCCAAGTAAACTCTCAGACTGACAAACTGAGGCCCCAGGGCATACTTTATTGTAGATGTCTGTGGCCTCAGTGTGTACTGGCAATGATGTAAGGCATTTGCAAGTACATGCTCAGCTATACTCTACATAACTTCATCACATCCTCGTTTCCGTTTTCTACAGAAGTGTGACAAAAGGTCACTGCTAGCTGCTGTGATATTATGTACGGACATGGTGCCCAAAGGATGAATCCTAAACTTAAATGACTTTTCATCTAGCTCTATCATGATGTTGCTATTTTGGGGTTTTAGTGATATTTTCAGACCAATTTCAAAGACATTGTCATGGTAAATGGACTGCACTCGTATGGCGGCTTTCTAGTCTTCCAACCACTCAAAGCGCTTTTACACTACATGTCACATTCACCCATTCACACACATTCACACATTGGTGGCCAAGGCTACCATTCATGGTGCTAGAACACCTGTAGATGTACATGCTGCCCTGTCAGGTCTGGAAAAATTGTATCCTCCGTACCTACAGTACTGTAGAAAAATTAGTAACATCATATTTTCAGAATTTTGGCATCAACTTGGTACCGATGTATTGGTTCTTGTGACACTCCTACTGTACTCTGATTGGGATAGGGAGTCACAGATGGTATTTTTTTTCCTGGTTTGGTTCTGGGTGAGAAAAGAACATGTGCGTCAGATCGCAGATGTTCAGAAATATTCATTGAAATTGTATTTCTTGAATTACCTTCAATTTAAAATACAGTATCTTCATTTCACACATTTGAAAATGATCACTTTAAATGTGCTGGCTAACCAAATTATTTGAACCCTGCATGGTTATTAAAGGATCCGCAGTCCTCGGTTGGGCCGCGGCTCTTATGTCCACGGTCACGTTGCAGAACTAATTGGTCACATGTGCACGGAGCGGTGCAGGTGCGGTATTGCCCATTGTGGGTCTTGAAAATCATAACTCTGCCACATTCTGTTACCACCAACTGTGATTGAAAAGAGACAAGTGTAGAGGAAAATACGTTTGACCTTTTTACTTTTAATTTAATTTTGCTCTGACAAGATGACTCTGAACTCTCTTGCAGTGTGACGAAATGAGCTGGCCTGCCGTACGTATGCCAAATGAGCCTATTTAGAAATATTTCTGCTGCCGAAGTGCTGCAGCTGTGCAGTGTGGTGAAGTGGCGCTCCCTTCAATGAGTCTGCCTGCAGAAATTCATTATCTTGAAAGCAAGCGTGGCAAAGACCATGGGCAGGTGGTATGGGTAATTTCACATTTCTCCTGTGCCCTGTGAGTGAAGATGCCACTTTGTATTACCTCTCTGTAGTGGAAGAGCACACTGGTGCGGTCTGTCCAACTGTCAGTACATCTGAAACGAGCCACTGTTGATAGCCAGCTGATTAAAAGAGGTGCTCTAAAGTCCACTGCAGTAATCTATCTTCACTTTACAACTGCAACTCAAATTGGAACTTGGTAGCAAATAATTTTCTGATTGGAATTCCTAGTATAACTGTCATACATTGTAAAGGTTGCAACAATGGACACAATCTCAGTAAGTTGTTTTGCTGGACTTTGAAGTGAATTGTCATCAGAGTTCTCAGTTTGTAATCTCACACTGAAATCCCAACAGAGAAAACCCATTTGGGGTCATGTGGAGTAATGTGAGTCATATTGATCTTATCGCCCATCACATTCAGAGCCATATAACTTGGGGTCATTGCACATTAGCCTTGCCAGGGTCCAGACCTTTGAATCCGCCCACTTCATTAAGTTAGAGTTGACTGCTGTCAAGCGTTGTCAAGCTGTCATAAAGCATTTAAAGCAGTGTGCCAGAGCCAGTTAGAAGTATAACAACAGTGGCAAGCACCATAGATAAAACATATCCTGCTATCAAGCCTGTTCTAAATTGACATGTCTTGTTAATATTGCCCGACTTTGTAGTTTGTTTTTACTTTGCTCTGCTCCACTCTTAAAGCCCTGAAAAAACAAGTATGTTGGCATGACGATGCATCGGTGTGGACTTACAATGACATTAAGGTCTGCTCCATTTTAGTGTGCTGGTGCTGCACTTAACATGTAACGGCAAGGGGTCATAAAAACAGTTAAAATGGAGTGCAATCTGTCAGCCAGTGGCAGCAACCATGTAACTGTCAGCTGACAAACAAGAATGTCGGCCTACAGGGCAAAAGCCATTGTAGTTTTCCTAGTTAATAATTGAATAATTGCCTGCTTAGACAGTGATGTTCACAGTGTGATTTTGTTCAAGCCTGAATGACATTCATCAGTTCCCAGTCATATCCCCCTTGACTTGAGATTGTATGGGTCATGTGGTTGTGGTGACGTATACACTGCTCTCGCCACTAAAATTTAGCGGCAGATTGGATGTATCTACTAAGTGGTGTGCAGACTCAGCCTTTCCTGCACACCACAGGCGTAGCTGGCGTGCTAATGGTGTGGACCCATTCAGGCGGATATGTTGGTCTCTAGTGATTAATGAGAGAAAATCGATTCCTCCCCCACAGGAATCAATCAGAATGGATGCAATCTCAAACTGAAGATGAAAACGTAATGTCTTATATCAGGCAACCATGAGCCAGAAATGAAGCGAAATTGTCTTTTGATTCTTCAGTCAGCCCACTGCAAGCTGAAATGTTGCCACTTCTGGTGTAAATGGCCATTTGAATATTGAAAATGTCAGAAATGGATATAGGATCATCAGTAACCCCCAGAACCATTCCAGTGTAGTCAAAATAGGTCTTGCAGTTGCTGAAATATTGTACATATAGGTAATTATACTTATAGGCTAAATTTTCGAACATGTACAAGTTAGCATCTGACTGTTTCTAAATGCTGGGGACCCAAACTGTACATTTCTAATACAAAACTTCGGGGTACTCAACATTTGCAGGTTCACATATCCACCAAGAAGAGTATGCAATTCAATTCAGTTTTATTCATAAAGCCCAATATCACAAATCACAGTTTGCCTTTTGGGCTTTAAAGCACACGACATTACTCTGCCCTTGGACTCACACAACAGATAAGCAAAAACCCTTTAACTGGGAAAAAATGGAAGAAACTTCAGGAAGAGCAACTGAGGAGGGATCCCTCTTCCAGGATGAACAGATGTGCAATATATGTCATGTGTACAGAACAGATCAATATAGTAAATGTACAGTGATCCATATAACAAAATGATACATTGAAACAGAGAGAAAATGATAATTATTCAGAAATATGTGCAATATTTCATGATGGCGCAATAATCTATTGTTACTCTGCTTCAATACCCCGTTTTTAAATTTATGTAGAGTCTTTAATGTGTCCGCTTGTCTGTGAATTTCTGTATGTACCACTGGAGACGCCTAATGTCGTTGTACAGCTGTGCAATGACTATAAAGGCTTTGAGTGATTGATTGATTGATCTGGAAGGCTAGTTACTGAAAATTCTGTTTTCTCTGATTTGAGGTATAGTGAAGAGTGTAGGCCACAGCAAGTGTAATTTTCCAGACAACAAGATCATCTTGGGCTCAAATTGAAGCTTATGACCTTGGGGAGTTTTCTATACACAAGTGAGGCAGTGACATTCACTATAAAGTTCTGGAAAATAATAGAAGTTCATGTGAATTTGTGTATTTTATTTTCTGTTGGCTTTGCTGACCAACAGCTGGCTGGGTCGACGTTACAAGCAGTAATCGCCAAATGAGCAGCACTGCAAGCTAATGTTAGCTCCGATTAGACCCAGGTGGAGCAAACTGCAAGAAACTAAAGAGTAGCAAAATAAAGCAATAGACCGACATGCACAACCGGTCAAAAATATTCCTGGTGGCTTACTGATGTCATCCCTTAAGCAGACTAATATTTTTGAAACAGAACAGGCCCAGGGTAATATTTTAAGCAAAATGACAGCAAAGCCCAGAATCTTGTTTTTCCGTTTCCCCATTTGTTTCAGGACACTCTGCCTGATTTCATATGACTATTTATGCAAATGTACCTTAATGTTTGCATTTTTTTTTTTAATTTTGCCAGAAACTTGTCCCAGAAAAATAGGTCCCCTGAGACCAAACAGCCCCAAGTTGGGGTGCTCCTTATCAACTTGTAATGGCCCAAGGTAGAGGCTAACAGGAACTAATAATGAAGAAAAGTAGCAGGAAAGCATCCCAAGGGGTGGACCTGTCTTCCTGTTTAGGAGGACAGGGCAGTGCACAGTGACACAGATGTAGAGGTGTTTAAAAGATTCATCTCTAACATCTGCCTCTGGGTGTCATCTTTATCTGAAGTATATCGCAGTAGACAAAGCCCCTTTTCTAACAGATATCATCAGAGTTCCTAGGTTGTAGCTCACTCACTCATTGGTCGAAGCTCAAAGGTAGAAGCAGTGCAAGCATTCTGTTTCACGTGTTTTCAGACAGCTCGCAGATCATTTCTAACACAAGAAATTTCACCTCCTGTTTTGATGTTGCTATATTTGGCTCTGCACACAATGGATCTCACGACACAGATGTTATCATAGACTTTCACAGTTATCTTGCAAGCTGTTTCCTAAACAGCATGATAAAACATTTGAGTGAACCACAGGTGCACATAGGAGAGACATGTGTGCACACAGTTCATCACAGGTGGGAATTTATATGCTGTCTTTCACCATCACTCAGTGTACACACACATACACCAACACACACACTGTGCCCTATCTCCTGCTGATGCAGAGTTGGCACCATTAAAACCCACTTTGCTGTCCTGGACACTTCTCCTTTCCATTGTTTATACTGGAGCAGCAGAGTGATTGTGCTAATCAGGTGTGGTATACACCCTCAACACCAACTGTCTCTACTGCTGAGGAGTCAACGAAGAGATTAGAGGACAATACGTCCCAGCTCCCTTTGCGCGCTATCAATGGGAATCCAATTTAGTTTCAGATAAAATGCATTATTTATATTGTTTCTTTTACACAAACATCAGTACAAAGGCTCTGTGTAGCAGCCTGTAGCAGTGATTTTAGCAATGTTTATTTCTGACGGTGAGATAAATGTAAATATCCTGTGGAGTGCATTTTTATATGTTTATGTCTGATGTATCTTGTACATGCAAAACAAGGATGATGATTAGCACTTTCCCCGCCAGAGTATTATTTTTAAGTTGCCAGCCACCACCAGCATTTCTGATCGTATTCACTAATCTTTCAAGACCCACAGAAGAATTTGTTTTATGACATGAAACTAAAGAAGATTTCTTCAGTTTTTAAACACACAAAAAAATGTATATCTTATTCCATTACTTTTTTATTGGCACTTGAATTTGTGAATTTTCATTTTTAAAAAAACAACAACAAAAAACCTTTTTTGGACAAAAAGTTGAAAAATGCATTTTGTGCAAAGACTGTCATTTTAAAGTACAACATCAATTTCACGTATACATTTTTTTTTTCTCATTTCCTTATGTCAATTTGAATTGTATAAATGAAAATAATAATGGAAATAATATTCTCTTTGAGGTATACCGGAATCGTTCAGTGTTCTGTCTCCTTCTCCTCTGTGGTCATCTTGTCTGTGTGTCACTGTCATGAAGATCCCGTTTCGTCCCACCAAACTAGTTTGCTTCTTTGTCCTAATCGGATACAGAAGTCTGTGACCATCAACATCTCCACGGCTTGTGCAACCATAAACTTTTCCGTCTGCACTGGCATTTTCGTGCAGTTTACCAGCTGCAACATCTTGGCGGGGACAGAGTTAATGATTATGAGACAATTAAATGACCAGCAGGAATCCAGAGTACGATCATTTTCTGTCCATATCCTTGCCTGATATTTATTACATTGATGTTCATAATGCAAAATCAAAATTCACAAACCCAAGTTCTGCCTGCAAACTCTCAGTAACCGTAGGCCTACGCCGTTAGCAACATGTGCTTAGGATTGCACAACCAGCTGATTGGTATCCCAGTCGTTGATTCTATGGTGAGTGCAAATCATGACTATCAAATTGAGGCTTGGACATGATATCATATTGCTATCATATCAATGGGGTACAACATATTCAGTAAAATCTGGTTAGCACTGGCCAAATAGCTCAATAGCTGACACACTACAATAGATGTTTGACTGATTTGTTTCATTGACACCTGAGTGACACCATCTCTTTATTTCTACCACCGTCGACTGTAACCCTCCAACATCGCAGCTCCAGGTGCATTGTGCATGTGTCCAAGCCTTCATTTAATAGTCTTGGCGCAACATGAAACGCCAGAGCTGGAAGACCCACTTGCAGCTCCACGGTCAACCAATAGGTGACATCACAGTGGCTATATCCATTCTTTTTACAGTCTGTGGTGTCACCTTTACTACGTGAATGGAAACACATCAAAATTGCTTACGCACATCCGGCGGCATAATATGTGTCAATCACCAGGACTATGAAAAAGAAACGCGGAGCTGAAATCCTTATCCCCGCTGCTTTCAAGCAGCTTTTAGACGCAAAAGCAAACTGATATAAAACAATTACTGAAACAGCTGGCATTTACATTGGCATATAGCCAAAGTTGAACTAACTGAAACACTCCTCCTAATGCAAACATTTTATTTTTTATTACTATATTTATTTAGTATTTTCAATTGCGTATCATCAGAGATGTCTGAAATGCTCCTTATTTTTATAATGAAAGTAGTTTACCAAGATAGCCAAAGGGCAAAATATTACCCCAAGGTAGGATTTTGCCTGCCTTTGACACTTCTGTCTACTGTCTGTTCATAATGAAAACAAATGTATCCCTATGCATTTGTTTTGTCCCCACAAACGCTCACTGAGTCATGACTCCTAAACTGGCTGTTTGGTATGAATCAAAACGTAAATTCTGTGTAGCCTTACACCCCTAGCTAAGAAATTACCAGAATGCTCCAAATGAGTTTTGGGTACACCTAAATTATGTGCTGGTACACCTAAATGAAAAAATTAGACGCACCAGTGCAACCAATTTAATAAGTAAGTCTGGAGCCCCAGCCCAGACTGCTGTATGCACGAGGCAGCAAACTTAACTCAGACCAGCCAATAGACTGAAGTTAATTTATGGGTAGGTGTTGTGCGTCATAACAATTTAATGGAACAATATTAATATATTTTCCAATATTATAGTAAATTAAAAATCCCAGAAAACGGTATGACATATAAGTCAGTGATAAGGAAGTAATGATGTGGTGAAAAATAAATAGAATTGGATAGACAAGGAAAGCCACAGTATGTATGTTATGTGTGGCAATACTCAGCCAATCTAAACCTGGCCTCAAGCAACGGAGATGGAGAATGGCAAGCACGTTTTCTCATTAGCTAGGTGTCTTTTCCTCGGTCAGTGGGTATGTAAATAAGGAACACTGTGGGGGGAAAAATAAATAAAATAATAATCAGAAGCTGAAATTAAAATTTGTTTTCTCAGCATCATATCTCTGTTTGCCAGTATGCCGTGGTGTAATATTGCACACCATAAATTAAATACATTTGAGGCTGGCCAAGGGTCGCAATCTCATCAGCTGTATAGGATTTCATTATTCTGCATCAAAAAAAGAGGAATGAATTACAATTTGAATGAATGACAGTTTGTTCAAGGACAAACATCAAAGTATTTATTTTCTAAGCAAGCTCACCTTGATACAGTAACTTTAATACTTGAGTCGAATGTTTCTTCACAGTATATATGGCACTGCAAGAGTCTGGTAAACAGACTTCACAAAGTGATTTTCAAAGACAGTATTACTTTGAAATGCGCTGGTATCTTGAAATCCAATATGACATAACATTAATTATGTAATTTGTAACATTTGTAGCCTTTTTAGACCTGAGTCCATGTTTTACTTTGATTATTGGACCTAATCTGTGCAGCCTATGTCTCCTTTCATGACACAAGGTCGTTGGCTCTCGGGCTGATCAATGAGAACCATTATTGAAAAGGAACAGTAGCAGTTATAACTAACCCCAGAAGACAAGCGATGATGTGTTGAATAAAATTTATAGTAATTGGATTTTGAGGTTCTGCAAAGGATGATTCAAGCAAGAAGGTCTGACATGATTGCTAGTAATTATAGTGTCGGGATAAGGGAAAAAAGAGCTCTTACTGGCTGACTAATACATGAATATAAATTACAGTATGTTAAACATGGAGCAAAAATGGATCTCCTCTGTGGAGGGCTCAGTGACTCCATGCTGAAATAGCAGGTAATGAAAACCATGACTGTGTCTGAAATCACTCTCAGGTTAATATAAAGTGCATTATACAGTCTGCACTGTCCACCTTTTTATATAAATGTGTGAGAAATGTGTGCACTATAGGGCTCTCAAATATTTCAACCATGCAAAAATAAATTAAAAAAATTTGTGTCCATGGCGTGTACACTATTTTCCGCTAAGTAAGATTTTGTAGAGGTGGTAATTACAGTCATGCTAACTTCACATGATCAACTTTACCTGTAGATCTCCACCGATACAGGATTTTTTTTTTGGCCAATAACTCAGATAACAAATAATTCAAAACACACAGTTATCCCTCTCAAATATGGTTATCAAACACCTATAGCAAATATATGTAATTTAGGCAGGAAATTTTACAGTTTAATAATGAATATTACTGACAAAAAATGACATCATTGCACTGAAACAGTTGGAATTTCATTATTAGAAATTACCACAAGCATCTTTTTCTGCATTTTGTTTTGTATTAAAAAGTTTTCATATCAATGCATTTTGGACAGCATATATGCCAATACCAGTTTCTCTGTTATAGGCCGAGAATGAAAAAATGTTGAAGCTCTTTGGCAATTAGACCCCATCGAGGTGGTATGAGTCGAATACGGAACTCGACACTGACTTGTTGTTATACATGGGACCTAAACCCTAGTCAGAGCACTGTGTTTGTTTGACCACGCTGACCTTCCTCCCTATGCGGACTTTAAATGACGTGACCTGACGTCCTCCATTGTTACAGTCATATGATGCAGGACAGCCTTCAGCTCATAGGTCACATGATCATACCCTCTTGGCTCACAATTACGTGGGTTATATAAGAATTATAATCTGGCACTGTTTTGTTGTTGAACTACAGATCAGATTTGTACCATACTATACTGTATGTTACATAATGTGAGTGTCCTGTGTTACACCTGGTGCAGCATGGCTCACAGCTCAGCACAACTGTCATTGCTAGTTTTAGACCAACACATTTGTCATTATCATGACCAGCACCCACAATATGTGGATAGCAAATGTACTTGCACCCATCTGTGCACACATGTAGGTCTTAAAATAAAGTGTGGTCAGGCCCATTGTTGGCATGTTGCTATTTTAAGGCAGCAGAAACTGATTGTGCAATCAATCAACAAAAACTTTGTCTGAAGTCAGAATGCCGCAGTATTTGCCCGCTTTTTAAAGGACACATTATGCAGATAATGAGATGCATCTACATAGGTGGGCTCGCAGCGGGCATACGCTCTGCTTGTTACACACACAGGGATGCACAGATGGGTTGCAGATGGGTAATGATACATCATTAATGAGGAAAATATTAATTAGATTCTGTAAAATGTGAACGTAGCAGAGAGCAGAGCAGAGCTGCAGGCCGACTCCCCATTAAGAGCGACAGTGTAACTTAACTGATTATCCCAGAAGCTAAGAAGGCTTCTGTTTCCTATGACAAGTTTAAGTTTGTATCTTGTTTATAGTTTTGCTGCTTAAATGTATCCATAATAATAATAATAAATTGGTTTTATATAGCGCTTTTCTAAATACTCAAAGACGCTTTACAAGAGAATAAGCACAGAAACAGGCACTCAAAACAAAACACTCAAACAAAGGACACTCTTGTTTGAGTATAATATTTGCTGCAGTGAGTTTACAATGCTGACTACTCTCTATTACTCTCAGCAGAAAAAGTGGAGTTTGACATTACAGGTGTGCCATATCATCTCATTCATGATATCACTGGTATATTTTTTAATGTGATATAAAAATTTCAAATCATGATACTTGCGATATTTCGAATTCTTGACGTATTGAGGTCAAAGCAACAACAAGCATGGCTGAAAGCGAAATTATTACAGACTCTGTGGTGGTTCCAAAAAGAGGAGCAGCTTCAGTAGTGTGGAATAAACTGTGGCGTCCTGAATGTTTTATGAACAGCCCTGGACTTCTCAGACAATTTTAGCGAGTCACTGCTCAGAGGGAACTCATTCAGCGGCTCCTCTGGCAGCAGCACAGCATCTCTCCCTCTCCCCTCTCACTGTGTGCACATGGGAGTTGGTGTCGTCAAGTGATTTTGTCATAAACCTTTGGTAATGTAAACCTATGTGTCGCTCGCGGGGCGACAAAAACTCCACATACGTTAATGTGTGATAGTTATGGTATCGTAACAGCCTGTCACAGGTTACAGCGTGATGATTAGAGGAGAAATATCAGAGCATAAAGGTCCAGGTGGAAAAACACCCAACTCAATCATTTAGGATTTTGCTAAAAGAAGGAAATCACCTGTTGATTTAGATCCCAGGGGACATTTTTTATCGCCCACTCCTATTGGACGTGCCCTAATTGCACTTGTGCCATGCACTTAAGATTGTTTAAATACGGGCCTGAGTCTTGTTCCTTTGTATCTCATCTCTATCACTGAACTTGTTGATGATATTTTTGCAGTTTCACAGTCGCTTCCAGCAAAGACTTTAAAGCCAACTGCTGTCATCAACCATAATTGGAAGTGTGTTGAGCTTCCATAGAGAAGGCAGAAGATGAGCTGTACTACTAATTGATTAAAAGAAATCAAGCACTAATACACAGTCTTCTTTTGACACCAGTAATCACTGACTAAGATTAGGATGGCAGTAAATATTGTCAACCTGTATTTGATAAGTAAAAATGACCTTCAGCTAATTAGACTTTATCCTGATTGAGGTCTTCATGCAGATCTATTCTTAATTATCAAAGTCATTTATCTGAAATAGATCCAGTTTAAATTGTGGAGTCTGTTCTCTCTTCCTTGTAATATTGATCAATTAAAAAGGTCATATTTTCCACTCATATGGCCATATGACATTTACCAATTGACTTTCATGGCTGCAGTCAACACTGACGAGTGTTGCCATTATTCTGAATGACATATTTGCCGGACTTGAAAGTTATAATAGCTTTTATTAAATGGACTTTGCGCTTTTAAACGCAGCACAGGACGCTAGCTGGCACACATACATCTTGTTCTGCTAATCAATAACTGATTTACTTTGCATCTCAAACAAGGACAGAGTGTCAGAGGGTGTTTACTTGCCAAAAACTGCTCATCAAATTTAAATCACCGTAGGGTTGTGATTGCAGCGGACACTTTCTGTGCTCATGTAATGAAACACATCTGTGAGTGCTGTTAATGACTGAGAGCAGGAGGTCAAAGGACAGGGGAGTTGTTGCTTGGATTCTTGACGCTTATGAACCCAAAGAACTTAAAGTTTGTTTAATTGCCGTGACTGAGGCGACCTGAAATGGCACCATTAAAAACTTATAAAGAAAATGATCTCCTTCTGAAGCACCTGGCATATTCTGTGGGTGTATGGCATCCTCTCAGGGACGACCGAGCATGTTCTCTGCTGTCACATGTCCGCAGCCATGCCAAATATTTTTTTATTCTCTCTGTACTGTGAAGCCTTGAGAGAGAGACTCCTGAAATATAAGTGCATGATGGCAGCCCTGTAAATGTCTGTGAATCACTGGTTCATAAATCTCTTAACTTCAGAGGGGAGAAGGAGGATGAGGTACTATCTCATGAGTGACATGCCAATTATCCTTCCCTCCCACTTCCACTCATTTTATAGGTGGCTACTCGCCGTAAACACCACAGCTATCTCAGACATCTTGAATCTAGGCCCGGACACGTTTTTCAGACACATGATTGATGTACAGTCCTCCTTCCTCATCACCTGGGGCCAGGATTACTCTTGGTCTGAATAATTCATCCCACCTGTTTGTAATCTTTATCACTTTAACTTTGAGGCTCAGGCTGCCATTAAATTAGAAAATCTCGAGTCGCTATCCATTCGTTTCTTCCCTCTGACATGCAAACATCTGTGATTACAATTACAGGTAATTGCGTCTTTTTAAAAAGGACATGGGAGGCTGTCAATATTGACCAGCAAGGCGACATCACAGCCAGTCAGTGAGGTGACTGGTGTCATAGCAAAACACCACATCCAAACTGCCCCCCCCCGTCTGAAGGCTGCTTTAAAAACTGCTGCTGTTTGCGGTTTGCTGTAGGTGTGTGAGATGCTTAGCTGTCATTTTGTTTGTAATGCTGACAAGGGGAATGAAATTCACCAAGGGGAAATTTAGTGACTTAATACTTCACCCGCTCAACCTTGCCAAACAAAGCTTATGACGTTTATTCCCCGGTGATGTCATTACGACATAAATTTAAACAGTTCTGTCAGAGGTATTTAGGAGCGGCTGATTTTGGACACTTTATATAACGTGTCACTTCCAATAAAGAGTTGTTGTTAGGTGGAAAATGTGTATTAGAGAAATTCTACAACAAGAATTTCTTCACAAATGTTGCAATGTTCTTCTAGTCACACTCATTTGGCTCGATATTAATCACCCCTGAAGCAGCTGCTTGCTGTTATCGATCACCGGTGTGACATTGTATAATATCCTGTGGCTGTGATATGACTTACTGCTTGAATAGGAGGAGGGCCATTTGTGATGAAGTATAATTAATATGTTGATGATTGCATATTTTATCCCCTGACCCACGTTTCTGCTGAGACAGTAATCAATGGCTTAACCAGAGGAGTCATATATTACAGGACAATCAATGAGTTTGTGCCCTGATTCAGTATCAGTATCATAGATAAATAATGTAGAGAAATAGCTACACAAACATGCAAACCTCTGACGTCTGTAGCGGAACAAGAGTCCTAATATCTCTTATTTTTAATCACATGATTTTCTTTCCTTCTCGTCCCGTTAGAAACAGGTTTTTAGTGTGTTTAACTAACATCCATGTGCTCCCAAGGTCCCTGAGAGACAACAGCTAACACGAGCTAGCCCCTGATCTGTCATTCACTTAATAGATGAAACAGCATCCAGCCCAATATCCCCAATAGCCAGGCACAGCTACAATCAGTATTAATCACAGGCCCGGGCTGACAGAGAGAGAGAAGTCATCTGTATTCCCAACTGCCTTTTCAGGAGCATCATCCAATATGTAATTTAATACACAGACACTGGAGCACCTATAACCTTGCCAAACAGATAGGAATATGTCATCAACGCTGACAGGAAGTTTCCTGAAGTCTGTCAAATACAATCACAGAATGTGGGAGAATTCTTAGGCCAAGTATAAACAGATAAACAATCCTGTTTACTAGGGCTGGGACGATATGCTTATCTTTAAATTCAATACTGCCATGATACATGGGTGCTGATTCGATATGTATTTAGATTTTTTAAAGCAGTGCAATTCTACAAGTATTGATATTAAATTAATTGTGATTATTGCTTTCTGTGTCATTGGATCTTCTGCCGTTGGCTGCTTTCTTGCTGCAAATTTAATTTCCTAACGAAGATGAGGTCACGTTACTCGTAGATTGCCAAAAGCAGGCAAATTATTTCCACTTCCACCTTTGAATTATTAAATGATTGATTAAAAAATTGTGTAAAGGAAAATTCTGAAACTTAAGTGTATAAAATTTCTTTCCCATTCCTACTTGGACACCACCAAGTAGCTTAAGACCCACTTTTTCGGATCATCCTAATGTGCTATATACATAAAGGATGTCTATGAGAGATTTTAATGCTGCTATATTTTGTATAATGTAAAGTTGTAGCACATCTTTCTGTTTCATGTGGATAGACGAGTCTTGACAACAAAGAGCTGGCACCACAAAATACTTTCTTTTTCTACACTGTATATGGCTCGTACAGGTCAAAGCATTCCACGTTAAGAAATAGGTGTCACAACCTGTCTTCACACATCACACACAACATACAAATAACACATGACATCAGTAACGCCTCAGTGACATGTTGAGAAGAGTGCTACTTAGCCCCGAGGTCAGGCTTCAGCCTTGAGTCACCTCTGCAGACCCCCCAGCTAACACTTTTAATTCTTCTGCCAGGGGCTATGATTTAAGACCAAACTGTCACTGCAATCCAGAAAAGTGCCAGGAATACTTATGGCCACGGTAGATGCTGACCCAATGTCTGTAGTCTTGGGTGCCTTTTAAAAAAGAAAAAGGTGCAGAATTTCAAGAACAAAAGCATGTAACAACTAAACAGTGATAGTAATCTGTAAATGTCAGGATATTCATGCCTGTCTTAGTGCTAAGTTAATGATGGTGAAGATGGCTTGTGTGTGGGTGTGCACATGATTGTAAGGTCTTGCCTGTGACGTGCATGTCTGAGGATGTCTACAAAGATAAATTAGCAACCTTGTAACCCTGACAGCAGCCAGTCATCATCTGTTAGTGTCAGGAGCGGAGTGAATGGGGGGTTCTGGGGCTGCAACCCTGAATCTTTTCTTAAAAGCCTAAAATCTATGCTATTCCTTCAATAAATCTAATTTATTTAGCTAATTTAATTCAGGAGGTAGAAAAACACATTTACTTGACATGGCTGGGGACCCTTACTTGAACTTAGAGTAGCCTAGGTTACTATGGAATTGACTCTACTCTACTCCAGCATATTATAACAAAAATAGGTTGCAAGATTAGAAGGGCTGGGTATCGGTACTCAACACCTTTATTGTATTGACCAAAATAACCCATCACCAAGCAGTATTGAAACTTCTCCAGTCCAGTTTTAACTGCATCCTTTTTGTACCCAGATCTAGAAATATATGACTATTTGTATGGCTTTGCCTGCAGCCAATCATCACAAGTGTTCTTCCATTAAATGCAATGTGTGATTGGCTCACTACTGCTGCAGCTACAACCTATAGAGTCTGTGATGTGGTCAAGTCGGACGCAGTGTATTTAACAGAGTTGGCAGTTCAGCAAGCTGAGATGCGAAACTAAACAAGCAAAGAACCTATGAAACAAAACAAACGCACAACATAAAACTATGGTCATTTCCACACAAACCTTGGCATTTATCAATGTGGACGTGAGCAGAGGCTACCATCAAATCTCATGTCAGGTCTCAGCTTGTGTACGTAAGTTCAAGTTAGCGTGGATTTGTGGGGCAACACAGTAAATCTGGCTGTGTTGGAGAATTGAAATTAGACAATATTCTGACTGGCATCTATCTATCTGCAGCCTCACATTAATCACCTTAAAAATGTGTAGTCATCATATGGTCATGAGCTCTCTATCACAACTGCTGGAAGGATAAACATCACTCGTGCCCTGAATTTATTTTTTTGTTATTAAAACACTGACAAACCAAGATATGTTTATGTCATTTATAATTGAGAAGAAAAAAAAAAAGACCCTGCAACAGTGTTATTTTTTTTAAATTTTCAATAGCAGTAGCCTAGATGATTACATTTTTACCCGTGTCCAGCTCTGACACACGTCTGTGTCTCCTCCGCCATCTTTTAAGCCAGAAATGGAAGCAGACTCGATGCTCGCAGCCATGCTATGGCTTGGCAGTATTACTTCTCTCCATGTTGTAAACTCTCAGGGCAAGGCCTGTAAACCAAGAATATTAGTGTTTTTGTTTGTTGCATTATGGTCTCACAATGATGAAGGTGGTTTGAGAACAAATAGATACAAAGTAGGATGTAGTTAACTATGATGTTTTTTCCCAAATGATGTACAGATTTTAGGCATTTTATCCCAAATGACCCAATATTTAGTGCATATAGCTTTTGTAAATGGGGGCGAAAATCTCGGAGGGGAGCATGTCCCCTTGGTTTGGGCTGAACCCTGAATGTTTACAACTTCTGGCACTGCCCCTGGTCAGTGTGAAGCTTCACACATCTGTGGATCACATGAAATATTCTGTCCCTCTGAGCATCAGTCAGTTGTGGTCATGAAAATTATGAGTCCGCCAAAAATAATGGCTGCATAAGTGACTCCTCCCTCAAAAAAACAAACCTGTAATCTGGCGATCAACAAATACTGGAAATATAGCAGTATTTAGCCCAAATGTCTGCAATCAAAACACAAAAAAGCTTATATTACAGCTCAGTGCGAGAAGAAATGAGGGGACATGCTTTCATGTTGTGTTTACAGATAATGTGAGGTCACAGTGTTGGAAATGACTGCAATTTAAACTGTATTTGACAAACTGAAATACAGGACAGATGCGCATGGACATCCATGCAAGGCAGACAATGTATAAAGCTGCAGCATTTTTATGTTGTCATCTGCATCTGTAATGTAAATAATTGGACTGAATCACTCACATTTCAGGGACATAATACAGCTGGTGGCGCAAGGTCATGTCCTGTTTCCAATGGCAGTTTTAATCATTATTTTATTCATGATGACATTTTATCACCCTTAAACCTATTTACACATCTGCCAGATCGCATTTGTTTTTAGTTGTGTTTATGTCCACCTGATGAATAGAAGACCAATATTTAGTCTCCTTTTTGCTCTGTTTTGGTCTCCTCCGAGTCCATAGTAAAATATCTGTCTCCGTAGCCCAGCCAGGAACACCTCCAGGCTTTGAAGCCAATGTGACATAGTGGCCAAACCATAAATTACTACATCCGGGTCTGTCACATGATGCCATTTGACCTAAAAGACTTTTTCCAATAGACTTACATTGTGAAAGAGATGTCTGTAAATCAGGTTCTTGAAATTAAATAGTCCCTATTTGAATCATTATGTTCTAAAAGTTGTAAAAGTGTCTCATAGCCGAGTACAGTTATTTTCCGACTGTCATTTATTGTAGCAAAACTGAGCAATTAAGAGTTGGGGTTGAAGGAAATGCTCGTGTGCTTACTCTCTCTTAGTCCCATGGATGCAGAGGATCCCAAAACATTTTATACCCAGAAATCACACTTTTTTGGCTTCATGTGCCACTGAGCAACTATGATGGGAATGAACGGGGCTTTGCCTCCAACACTGTATCCAGTTCTCCTTATACATCCATGCTCTCACCAGTAAATGCTTCATATGTTCTCTTGCGAGGCGCTTACTTTGCAATTAGGTACTGGTCAGGTGGCATACAGTGGATTTATCAGATCCATACTTTGGTAGACCTTCGGGAAACTGTAGAGTTAGTGATGATTTCTGTACATTGGTCAATATTATGCCATCTTTTTTCCCCCAAGACTTGCACATGTGCTACTAATGGAAAAATGTAGGAGCATACAAAGAAATTTAGGAACACAGTGAAAAATGTTTGTAAACAACAATGTATTACACACATATACTGCAGTTGTGTAGTGTTATTTATGATAGACCAAGGCAAATTGTCTTGTACAGTCTGAAGCCAGATATAGTCTTGGTAGCAGGGTCAGTCGCTTAATGCTGTCATCTCTCTCACACCTCTCTGACGTAGTTATTTCTAGACACTGAAACAATGAATCCATATGTTCTCCCTCCGCTGGCACCAGTGGACAATGAAGTGACAGCGAGGGGTCATGGTAGCTTTGCTAACATTGTTGTCAGCCCACCCGGTCATTACCCGCCACCATGCTAACATTATGTAGCCGCCAAAGTTCATGCAAAGTGCAAAGCCTTGTTAGTTAGTTAAACCTTACAAACACCCCGAGCCCAATCCTTTTCCTACTTGTCTTTTTTTCTGTTCTTTGTTGGGATGTCTGCATATGTGGCGTTAAGCCTATCAAACCGGTACTTTTTCCCATGTTTCTGACTTTTCTCTTACTTGACACCAGTTGCGTCATCAGAAAACTCTACTGTGATTAGCTCATTGTGGCATTCTGGGACTTGTCGTGTTTTTTTAAATTTAAGCAGCACAAGGGAAAAAAGATGACAAGGTCATTTACCCACACACTGTGCTCCTAAAATATTTTTCGGGTTCACAGATATGTAGGCTTTTTTAGGGGCAAGTGCAAGTCTCTGTCGAGCCCTGATAGAAGCCCCCCCCCCCCCCCCCTTTCACGCACATGTAGTGATTTGATCCAAGTCTAATCTAAAAAATATTGATAATAGACACTTTAATTATGTTTTGGTTGGGACTTGTAGATACTGGGGGAGCATCCAACTTCAAAATATTGGCAGTACATATTCTGCCTATATGCTCCTAATTAACATTTTGCCAGATAAAAGAACAATAATCTGGGCAGCACAATGTTTCTTATAAAACATATTTTACAGATGGAAAAGTTGCTTTTGAACTTGATTAAAGATATAAACCTCATTTGTCTCTCAAACAATATCACATTTGAGGTCTTTCTCTGTGTCAATCTGATTTTATTGACAACCTCTCATTTGTCATTTCCAGTCACTGATTACTGAGTGTGATCAATGATTGCCTTCAGCTACAGTAGCTCCTCAACAGACTGAGTGCACCTGAATAAAAATGGAAGGCTATTGTCAAGGCTCTACATCAATAGCTGCTATTGATTTATTATTTTTCCTCTCTCTTTATGGGTGCATATTCTCTCCACTCTAATAACCTCCCCCTCACACACACACACACACACACACACACACACACACACACACACACACACACACACACACACACACACACACACACACACACTTACTTTACTTAAGCAGGAGCCACCATGCTGAGTCATTTGACATGGCAATCGTTCCTGAAGTCTATTAGGACTGCCAAGTCGACAATGTCAAATAGGGGAAGAAGAACTTCCCAGAGTGTTGCACTCATTTAATCATATTATAAACAGTTTTACATTTAGCAATTTTTACTTGTTGCCGTTGAGTCTATTTGTTTTCACTTAATTGTAGAAAGCAAAGTTGAAACAATCAACAAGCTTGTGGGCTGCTAGTTTACAAGGCATTAATACAAAAGTACAAAAAGCACACTGTGATATTTTATACATTTGAACTAAGAAATGCAACAGGACTTTATTCCTAGTTACTTAAGAGTCTGTTAATAACGTATTCTTTATGTATCTTATGACTTTTGTCAGTCACTTATGTAGAAATTGATGTTATATAGTGTGGCACAGTACACCAAAATCCAGGTACCTTTTCAATACTTTTTTTGTTAAAAACAGTTCGGTTTTAGAATTTCCCAACATTCAATACTGCACGGTGTAAGTGATCGAGAAGAGTTGGCAGAACTAGCAAGGTGACAGACATCAAGACTTCTCTAAGGAGGACAAAACATGACGGATTAGCGAAAAAGCTAACTGGCTTGCTAGCTGTTAGGGAGGCAATGAGTTGCTAAATTAACATTAGATACATAGTATATCAATGTTAGGTCCACCCTGTATTGTAAATAGCAAGTTGATGACAAACATAATAGAAATTTCGGTTGAGTCTAGGGAGGCACCGAATATTCGGTAACCGAATATATTCGGCCGAATATTGCAAAAAAACACACATTCAGTATTGGGTGGAATAAGTTAAAAGCAAGACCGAATAATAGCGCCGTGTTTTGATAACGCAATCAAACAGCCTGCCCTGACGGGCGGAGTGAAATGTCGGCAGTGTGACGATCCGTCCGTCACCGCACTCGCATTTGCGACTAAAAATAGTTTTGAGCGAGCAAGATAGGCTTAAATCATTCAGCACGCTGTGTGAGTACAGATTTCAACCACCAGCAGAAAAAATAGGCGAATCCCACCAGATGTGGGTTAAATGGACAGTAATGTATTCCTGTCAAATACGGCGGCCATTGGCTTTCCGGCGGCGAGAAGTCAGCTCCAATAATATCCTCTTCTTGGCGTCATGACAGCCCAGTAGTACCTGAACAGCCGAGCCAGCCGAACACAGGTATGTGGCGTGTCAGAGAAGAAACGAGCGGTTCACATTTCTGTCATTGTGGCAGGTAATGGCCCACAAACCTCACCGCACTTTAGGGACTGTTCTTTACTTATGAAGGGACTGTTCTTTACTTGTCAGGGGAGGAGGGTGGCTGGTTGATTTTTATTTTATTTATTTATTTTATTTTGATCCCCCCTATGTTAATCACTTATTGATGCTGTTTTTCAAATATGAATAAGTCAACACGTAATTTATTCCATTGAAATATCATTGATGTATTATAGAAAAGCTTTTTATAAATGACAAAAGGCACATCTGCCTCACTTTTGCTGTGGTATCCTGATACTACTCAGAACCGTGATATTTTCATTGGTATCGTACCGTGGGTCCCAATTTTGGTACCCCAACAACACTAATCTGGAGGGGGTTCGTTTGCAAAAACTAATGAAAAACTAAACAATGATATTCGGTATTTGGTACTCGGTATTCGGCCAAGCGTTTAATATTATTCGGCTTTGGCTTTGGCCCCAAATTTTCATTTCGGTGCATCCCTAGTTGAGTCATTTTGATCTACAGTTATACTGGGACTCTCTCTTTAGTGTTTTTTTAAATAGTTAAATAGCAAAATAGCATGGGGTGCTCCAGGGACGACATTTTTCTGTAGGCCGATGCAGAATTTTGCATATCCCTTGTAACCTTGTCAAAAAGCCTATGGGATTTTTCCATTGGATTTTGCATTATTAAAAGACATAAGTGCTGTGGAAAACGTTTATGACACTTACATGTTTTGCTGAGCAAGAAAATCTTCACAAATAAACATCACTTTTGAGTTTTGAAGCCTAAATGTAATCGCCTGATAAAAAGCTAATGTTAGGCAATAAATTAACTACACTAGGGTTGTATGACCTTACGTCACCGCCGTAACAGGACTGTAAAGCCATGTTTCGCATGATTATGTTCTCTAGTCTAATTCAACCACTCGTTAGTAACTACCTTTTTAAAGCTTCAAAATTCACGAGGGGGTATTTACAGACGTATTTCATGTCATAGATCAAAACGTGAAAGTCTCTTAAGCTTGGGTTAACCACAGACCTTATTTCAGGCATCTAACCAAAAACCCATTAAAAACCCCATTGATTTCAAGACAAAGGAACCAGGAGTACAGAAATGCTAATCCATTTCCTAGTTGTAGGGCTCATTCCTTGGGCACTCTATCAATCTAATGTCACCACTAGTTACATGTCTAAACCATGGTGTCAGACAAAACAGCCTGTAAAAAAGGCACATTCCCATCGTAAATTTAGCGAATATAATTTGCCCATTGTGAACATACGCCCCTGGCCAAAAAAATGTGATTGGGTTGCTGCAGTAACATTTAAGTGAAAATGACCTGTTGGTAGGATCATGGTTATTTTGGATCTATTAATAGAATAATACAATAATGATACATAACATAATAACAACTGATCCAATAAATATAACCATAAGTTAGCAATTTGCCTTGATGTGTATGAAATTAAAGTGAAATAATTCAGATTTTATTGTATATGTATTTTATACACTCTGTGGATCTCATGGTTTTGAAACAAAAGTATTGTTTTGGAAATCAGTATTATGATAGTACTCATACTTGGTATTGGTATCAAAGTCAACATGTTAGTATGGTGTGAACACTAATGTTATATGAATTAACTTAGGCATCATTCACTGCTATGGTTATCCTGTGTTTTAGACAGAATGAATTCAGTCATAATTTATAAGTTACACATTTTGAAAATTTTATTGAACAACTTTCTTTTCTTGTTAAAAGTCAAAAGATGTTTGAATAGAAATAATTGGAAACCAAAGGACAATAATCAATGTGTATGCAGCGTAGTACTGCATGAATGAGCATTGTTTATGCTATTTATCAAGGAATGTACTTTATTTATTCCAGTGAGTACTCCAATCATTGGAATGCGTAATGATCTACTGTACGTCAAATGAGAAACAACCTATAATATGTCTGCGCTGACAGCTGTTCGATACCAACATCCACAGCACTGACAACATGATAAAGCATCAGTGTTATTAATGGACAGTGCCACCGTGCTTGTGGTCTTGAAAGGCCTGGATTTCGGTTGTCAGTCCACAGTGAGCTGCCATATTGAGAAGCTTATTTCACAAATGTAATGCACTCAAGGGGATCCTTCAGCAGTACAACCTCAGGCTCTCAGAAATCACCCCTGTGTGTTGTTACATGACCAAGCAGCATGCAGTGTAGCAGGCAGGCGAGAGTTGTGTGTCTGATAACATGATGAATCAATTCATCAAACATCACATTGAGGTTGCAGATGCATATACTGTGTGTATGAACACATTTAGATATCAGTCAGTGCACCATGCACTCAAAATGACTTTCTCTGTTTTTGAGTGAACTGCTCGCTTCAGTGATTTCACCATCCTGTGTGGTGAAATGCATTTGCAGAATGTTTCAAAGTATGTGGTCATCCATTTTCCAAATCGTCAAGTGCACTTGATATGAGTGGGAACATTTACACTATTTTTTACACAAAATAGATAAATAAGTTTAAAAAAAAAATAAAAAATTGCTCTTGCTTGGTACGTTTCATAGAAGACATTCCTGCGGGTGTCTTAATAAAAACAGGGAGTGACAGTAGTAACAGTAGTAAATTGCTCATGCTTTTTGTAAGTTGTATTAACCGCAGGACCCGCTTACAGGATATCATATACACATAATCATATAACACTGTTGGTACCATAGGATGACAGTACTGTCATTGGATCAGGTGTTTAATTGTGTCTCCATCACATGGTTTGTCCACCAGAGAGAACTGATTCATTTATTTTGCAACAGTAAAATGTCTGGTTCAGAACATATCTGTGTCATAATTCTTAAGAATTAAATTTAAACATATACTATGTATAGGTTTTCTTAAAAAAGCAAACCCAACGTATTGACTGGGGATGTCAACGGTTAACCATTAATCAGTTATCAGGAGAATACTTTTGACACATGTCGGTCGATAAGTTTATTTTGCAGGGACTCTGCCCTTTGTCTGTATTTTCCTCTAAAGTTGCTGTGTACGGGAGGTTTATGTGCGTGCACCCACCCCACGTGCAAGTGAGGTTGAAATTTTTTTAAAAGGTAGCGCCCACATGCCAGACTATAAGCAGCACGCATGTGAGAGGAAGCTACGAAAATCATTGAAACATAAATATAGCTAGGCAAAACACAAGGAGGACGAAGCTCGTTCCAAAACGAGCAAATCTGGGGTTGCCTTAGCCCTAAAGGAGAGGATGGGAATGAAAAGCAATGCAGATTTAGCCTGTTTTCTGTTGGACAGATATGTCCGGGCAGTTAGCTTAGCGTGCTTGCTAAAGTACCGGCTTTTCCATTATAACAAATATAATGTTCCCTCAACAGAGGCTCATGGTGTAAGTACAAGCAGTGTCGGGAGGAGGGGCCAAGTTTGAATATGGGTTTACTAACAGTATACCTTTGAGACACCCCTATAAAAAAAATGCTAGTTTATATTATGGAATTATGTAAAATAGATCTACATAGTGGGCCATTATTTAATTAAATTCTTTAAAGTCAAATATTAATCCATGGCCATTAAAAAACAATATTGATTGGGCTTTACTACTTCTTGTCTTTTTGTACAAAATATACATACATATTTCTTTTTAGATAAAATGTAGGAACAAAAAGTTTCACAGAGTTCCATTATTTTACATACCCGGGTGCATTTTGTAAGGAGCAGCAGTGAAAGCACAGTGCATGCAGCCACCACACTTATTCTTGACGGTTCATTCCCATCCTGTCCCCCAACTTATTTGTACAGGAGAATCAATTTGAACCAGCTGTCTTCATGTTCCAGCAGACCTCCTGAAATGAGAATAAATAAACATATTCAAAGTGACAACCTGCTGGCCTGTCTCTGAATGCAGCGGCTATGCTTGGATTGAATTGGCGACTGGCAAATGAGACTTGTGCTCGAATAGCAGAGGCCGCTGATTGGATGACAGATTGGAACTAAACCTTATTTTTTTCCCTCGTCTTGCTCTGAAGCTTCCCAACCCGATGCCACACTGTCTTCCACTGTTTCTATTTGAATAGAATGAGAACTTCAGCAGTGATTATAGCCTTCATTAGAGAAACATTTCATGTGTGTAGTTTTTACATCAACATGTAGATGATTTTATGTGTCTTTTAAATCCATTTTACATTGTCCTGTGTGTCCTCTACAATATATAGTAAAAATAGCCTGACCTTGGCATGTGTCATTCAGTTTAGTGTTTCTGAAGGTAATCTATGTATCGATCTCTGTGCTACTTGATGAATGTTGTAAGCCTATACATGGGTGTTGAAGGTCAATAACGACATTCAACTGAATGACTCCTTAATGGTGCAGACTTTACAGTGTTTCATTTATCTACTGATTCATTTGTTAAAACTGGAACAAGACTGATCATGTCATTATTGCCATTTCTGTGCTGCATGACGACAGCTGTGAACTGAGCTACAGGCTGAGTCACAGGATGAGTTCCAGGCCTGTCATGGTTATTACATTATTGATTTATTGTACGATATATGGAAATAACCATGATCGTTTACCTGATCTGGATATTGCCTATTGTGTTTACATGCTTGTTTGTTTACATAGAAGTGTCACCAGCATTTTAGCCAGCTTGATGCCAGAATAAACAGCACCTGCTCCCTATATAAACGGCTCATACTAAGGTTACGAAAACACAATGATTTCTATTTTTAGGTGATTATACACTGATTATACACATGTTTGTTTTAACAAGGTAAATAAATGTATTTAGAAGCTGTAATATCAGACGACCTCTCTGAGACTGTACGATCATTTATATCCTTGATCTAATTTCTACAACCAAATTTTTTTTAAAACTTACATTAGACTCAATATAGAAAATGTTTTGTCGGAAAGTGTGCATGCAATATGGAACAACAGATTGGTGAAAATGACTCATGACAGGTTCTCTGAACATAAAAATTAAACTAAATCCCAGGAGGCTGCTGGGACAAAGAAATCATTCCCTGGAGTGCTGGCACACAGTTTTGTCTTTATTATTTGTTGACAACCTCAAAAGAAAATATTACTGTTCACACTTCAAAGCCACTGAGTTGTTAAGCGGATGCCAATTTCCCAAACAAATTATGTGATATCATACTTCCCCTGAATTAGGTAATAACACCATTTGAATTAAATTACCTGAATTGAATTAGATTGCTACCCAGAGGATGATATAGCTTTTACTGTTGTTGAATGAAAATTGTTCTGCGGAGCAAAAGCAAAGCCTACTGAGCTGTAAATAATCACGGAGTGCACACTCATAAAATACGCTGCTGCTGCAGTATTACAGAAATTAATTTGACCAGGCTGCCCAGTACAGTTTGAAGCAATATCTCACTGAGACACAACATGTGAAATATACAGTTTACTGTAGTACATGTACCAATTAGTACATTAGAGCTGATGAGAAATTATGATATTTTCAGACTCGGTATCACAATTCTACTCCAACAGTTTTGGTATTGTATTGGACTTAAATGTTAAACATTTAACATCAGGTAATTAAATTCACAGTGAGGTTATACTATTAAAGTTTGTTTTATTAAATCAACTGTCTTTCCTTTTCAGCTGTTCCCAGAAACCTCCCTCCTCCTCGCCAAGTCTGGGAAGCTAATTTCATGAAAAGGTGAGTAATATTATTCTGCCCTCAAAAGCTTACTGCAGTGCCAACACTAAAAGTGAGAAAAAAGGCTTTAAGGTTTTTTGACTGTACAGCCAAATGTGTTATTCATAGAAGAGTGGCATTGCACTTATAAATAGGTAAAATAATTTTTCTGCCTCCGTGCTAGCGGTAGCCATGGCCGGAGGCTTTATGTTTTCAGATTGTCCAACCTTCCTGTTACTCCCACTCTTTTGAGCACAGTATCTTTAGGGAATTTCCTCAGATTTGGCACAAACGTCCACTTGGACTCAAAAATGAACTGATGAGATTTTGGTCATCAAAAGTTTCTGTGGCCTTGCAGCCATCTCATTCTAGTAAACACAATATATCAAGACTACCTTGAGGAATTTCTTCAAATTTAGCACAAACATCTAATTTAATGCAAGGATTAACTGGTTTGAATTTGATGGTCAGAGGTCAAGGTCAATGTGACCTCACAAAACATGTTTTTGGCTATGAATTGACGACTACGAGGCGGTAATTCTAGTTATGCCTAAAAACATGACATCAGGGATTTGACCTAAGACCCCAAAAATGCACTACCATTGTAGTCACTGCATTCTGCCTTTGTATTACCATCAACAGCTGTATAGGTCAGTAGTTCCCAATTGTTGGGTCACTGTCCAAAGTGGGTCCTGGGTCCATTCTGAATGGAACACAAGTGACTCCTGAATGTGTTAAGTTTGTAAAAAAAACAACAAAAAAACCCACTTTATTTTAAAAGCACAGTGAATTTCTGGCACAGAGCTTTTGTGTTGAAGTGACATTTCCTGAGGTAGAGTGAGTGAATAACGGACAGCTACTTGACAGGGACGCCACACTAGCTTGATGATATGGCCAAATGCAAGGATGTCGCTGAATATATTAAATTGTGTGGACCTTAAATTGATGACTAAGGAGAAATCTGGACGTCATGGCTGGACCAGATGGGAACCACTGGTATAGCTAATGCAAAGACAAAGTGCAGTAACTATAATTTCATTCATTCTCACGTTCAAAATTCGGCGTATTGCGTTTACTGTGGTTTTCCTTGGCTTGATAAAATCCCAAATGCCAAAAGGTTTAATTTCAGTCATAACTCGATGTTGACCAATACCTTAGTTACTCTGGGTAGCCTTTGTAGGGCAGCATTGATTAGAGGATTATAATTGGTTGAAGTAGCTGCCTGCTGTAGGAGACATCTGACATAGAAAGTTAATTACCAGTTAAATCAGTTTGATCCTGATCTCTGTGCCTTTAACATGTTCAGGCTCTGCCCTACATTAATACTTTTGAACTGGTATTACATCAGCGACACAACATTTTTATTAGCTGCAAAGGTAATACGATGACTTGAGAGACTTTGCATGGTTCAAAATGATTTATCCTTTCACCTCTTGTGTGTTCATGAGAGCTGATTGCTTTAGACAGCGCTTGATACAAGTACAATGAAGAGGAGTCTAACTAAATTCAGCGCTTTTATTGCACAGCTGAGCCACCCATCCTCCATGGTTATCAGAGTGTGGCAAAAGGATTGGCTATAGTCGGAATTCACTCTTATTCCCATTTTGCAGCTATTTTTAGGGAATAGGGCCACTGGAGCTGTTGCTTAAATGTATTGTTCCCTTGGTGGCTGCAATGTTCTTATCAGTGTCTTTTCTTGTCTTGAAAGTTGCATTTAATGAACTTTATTATAGAATAAGAGGGCTGGTCACACTTGAACATATATTTAGCTTAATTCAAGTTAGAGACATGGTTATAATTAAAACACTATATGTTAAGATTCTTCTGATTGGAAATTATACAGCAACAATGACCAAAGCAATAACACCAACAGTTCATGTACACAAAAACATACAAAGGCTGAAGCCATTTCATACTAAATTTTGACAAAACAAGTTATCTCAAGGTCAATTTAGGGTGATTTCACACCTAGCCCATTTGGTTGGGTTAAAACAAACACGGGTCCGTTTGCACGTTAAGCACGGTTCATTATGGCTGATGTGAAAGCCGTCAATTGAACCCTAGTGAGGACCAAACAACCAAACCAAGACTGTATGAAAAGCTGGATCCCAGTCCACTTCTGGTGCAGTTTGTTTGTGGTGTCAAAGGACACAAACCAACCACAGGATTTTTTGACAGCAAATATGTGATTCTAACAGCTAAATCAATAATAAATCCATCTGCTGATCGTGAAGTCTGTCCGTGATCTCAGAATTGATCCTAATAAAGGTCATGCATATCCCATATCCTATATATGCTAATACATACATTTAGCCATGGAAACATATATGCACATCAGTGACTGTATTTTCCCTGATTATGAAGCTGTTCAAACTGCCATCATTGTATCCAACATCGTGTACTTTGTCTGTCTCTGTTAAGTCCATTAAAAACAGTATGGCAGTGATCCTTCCTGAATCATTACTGTACAAGACGCCTTCTTTTCACCCTGTCTCTGTAAGTCATTATTCATAACATGTAATTGATTTGCATTCTTTTAATAGCCTCCTAATAATGCTTACAATCAGTTATTTCTCTATGAGCTCCTTATGAAACCAAAGAACATAAATATTAACACTTTAGGGGCATTAAAGTGCTGCTGCATAAACCTCTTGGTCCTGATGATGCACTGATGATGAACACCAAAACTGTCCAATCAGTTAGTTACCTGTCAGTTGGTTTTACTCCTCTTGGTTTGTTTGCAAAAAGTCAGTGTGAACAGGAACCGAACCAAAACTAAAATGCAATAATGTATAATTTCTTCCCTCTGGTACAGACCAAATGAATTGCACTACAGGTGTGAAAGCAGACAACTAGAGCTTTAAAATCGTATCTGAGACCAAAGACTGTCTTTGAACAGTTAGGATCTAAAGCCATATATGACCACCCGTTATCTCACAATCACAATTACACATTTAGGTCTCACGCTGGCAACTGAGCTAGTTCTACAAAGTACACCTTGATATTTTTTTTTTCTTGACAATCTGTGTTACCAAGGTCAAGAGACTTGTTTGAAGACATAGAAATAATCTGGTTTTAATAATAATTTGTGTCTGATTGTAGTTGTGTTTTGGGGGCTCACCTCGTTGTAACATGTTGCCACTTCACATGGTACTGAACCAACTTGTGTATTGTTAATATTATTTTAAGCATATATGATGGTACAAATAGGCATGTAACGTCTAAAGTGGGACCTATTTGCAACAACACTCTTCCTGAATTTAGAACTTATTTTGGTCTGCAAATAGAAATAAGAATATGATGTATTAATCTACAAACTCATGTAAATTAAGTCACAGCCTCTCACAGAAAATGGCAGATGCTCAAATAATACAGTTTAAACCATATAATAATGTGGTTTGATATTACTTAGACACTTTTGCAGTCTGAAAAAGGAGTCGGATAAAGCCACAGCTTATGACATGTACCCTTTGAACAGCACATCATATTTAACAATCAATGACAAAACAAACCGAGACAGGCAAATATTGTGGTCTCTTTGAATAGACCACACTAAAAACAGTATTATTATTATTTTTTTTACCACAGAATCCTAGGAGTCCTGCATCAGGTCAGGTATCTGGAAGGACCCACAAAATAGATGATTCATGGGTAATATTTCGTCTTAATTTTAGGGGGGTTCGGTTCTGGGTGAAAAGAATAACGTGGGTTGGATCACTGTTGTATAGTTTGCCTATTTTAAAATAAATTCAGAATAATATATTTTAATTTTTGATGGAATATTTTATTCCTCTGTAGGATTTGTGGTTTCAGGTTGGGCTGCAGATGTTGTGTCGGCAGGTTGGGTTGCAGAATTTGTAAGGGTGGATGAGCGGGTGTGGTAATGCAAGTGGTGGTTCCGGTTCAGTTTTTGTTTCGCAAGTTCAGTAGTAATCTGTTATTGTCCTTTATTTGTCAAAAAAATACTCTAGCGTCCCCCAGAGACCAGGGGGCCAAAAGCAACTGCTTATATCTCTTAATGGATAGGGCCAGCTCTAAATTTCAAAGCGGAGGTGGACTTGGCTGTTATACCTCCAAAATCTTTGATCTTTCCATTAGGCTGTTGTTCCTTACTCTCGTAATTTAAGTATTTATTTTTAATTGTATTAAGGCCAACATAAAAAGCAAAAATGAACCATACAGGGCCACTGAAAGAACTGCTGTGTGTCTGTATGTCTTTGTACCAAGCAGCTTCTTCTAGACAATCAGACACAATTAAGCTTCTTTTATATTTCAGTACCTGTAATGATAAGAAGACAGTGGACTCACTGAAGGTACGTTTATACTTGTAGGTGTATCTTCTCCTCTTAGGTTTGGAGGTGGACAAAACGTAACAAGCAGTTGTTTTCCCCTGATGATAATTATCCTCCTTGCATGATCAGTCACAGTGAGTTGAGGGCCGAATCGCCACATAGCCCTCACAGTAATGGGGGTTGATTGAAGGACCCATTTCCTCGGGGACCCAATTATTAATTATCATCTGTCTGGGAAACTTGGAAGGGTTCAGATTTCATGGGTTCCAGTGACCTCGCAGACTGATTGGCGGCTGCCTGACAGCGTCTGCTGGCGGTGCGTTAAGTGTGGCCAGGGTGTTTCATGCCAGTTGATGTGCTCACGGAAGGGACTTGTGACAGCTACTGACAGAGCTTCTCACCTGTGCCAACACATTGAAGAACCATTATTCATAGCTGTCTGGCTCTCATGGTCACACTCACACAGGCAGTATTCAGAGACACTGTGAGTTTAGGTTGTATTGCAGTCACTTAGCGATTATCTCACTCATGTTTGATAAACACCGACACATTGAAACAGCGTGTTATGAGAGTGTAGGCCACAGGTTAATATACAGTACACATCCTCAACAATCATGTATATTGTACCTCAGAGCTGGAACAAATACAGATAATATATAGTCCAGCAGCGTATTTGTGGTAATATAGACCCAGTTAATTAGCACTTTATTTGAAAGAGAACTTATCTCTCTCTTGTCTGGCTCGCTAATAAATGAACATCTTCTCTACAGAGAGTCTAATTATACCTCACTGTATCACAGCAGCTCATAATATCAGATAAACTGATCTAGACACTTTCATGGTAATAGAATTTTTCTCACTTGTATTAATTTGATTCTGGCCAGTAAAAATAGACATGATCTACAGATGATGAGTTCTGTAACAATTTAAATTAAAGGTTCAGGTTTTGATCATTAGTAGTGCTGTGGACCAAATAATGATCAGGTCACCATAATGATTTGTCTCATGTTCCACCAGCACACACAGGGCTGCATATGCACACCATGAGCATGGTGGTGGCATGATACTTGCTCTTTTTATCAAACGGTCAAAACAAACTATGTTTGACTGTTGTCTCTCAGAAGCAAAGGCGGAAAGAGAGTAATTAGAGTTGGGCAGTGTCTACTGAATTGGCATATGGCAACATCCACAGTGAAACATTGCAATGGACGATGATATATTGAACTGGAATGCTGCCAACTTTATGCATGATAGTAGCACACTTGTCAGGAATGGGAACCAAGACCAGGCAAGGCAAGTTTATTTATAAAGCATCACTCAGACACAAGGCAGTTCAAAGTGCTTTACAGGGACATACTGTAGGAAAACTTTAAACGCAAGGCAAACATTAAAGTTGCATTGAAAAGATGATAAAAACAAAGCAAATAAATAGTTAGATTTAGACAAAAATACATTTAAAATGCATTAAAAAAACGAGAACGAGAGAGAGGGAGGAAGAGAAGGTGGAAGGTGGACTAGTGCACAGTGTTTCTGTAAGTTATTAATAACTTTAGCAGAATGCTGCTTTTTTGGCTGGTCGTCGCCATGTTTCTTTTCCTAAACCTAACCTTAGTCACATTACTTCCCTAAACCTAACCTCCACAACTTTATATTAAGGCAAACAAAAGTCCATGGCATGGTTTCAATTCAATAGTCCTTGTTTCAAATCAAAAGCCCTCAAGCGATTCATTCACAGTCCAGCCATCTACTTGATTTTGACCTTGTCTTGATGAAGTTGAAGTTGTTCTTAATCTTTTCATGTCAAGGACCCATAAATTGATACACATTAGGTCAGGGACCCCCATTTGATAAGATATCACTTCAGCGACCTCCATCTAAAAATGTGGGCTGTTATGATGTGACTAAGACCAGAATTGTAGAGTTTTTAACTATAGTTGAGGAGATAACCAGGGAGGACGTTAAAACCTGTGACCAGAATAGTCACTTCTGTGGCTCTTACTCACATTAGGCTTGCTTCTTTAGTGAATTAAATAGTGACAATGAACTATTTCCTTATATTCAGGGGACCCCCTGGTACTGTACTCCCTGAAGGACCCTGGAATCCCTGGACCCTTAGTTGACAACCACTGATCTTGTAAGCTTACCTGAACCTGCCCAGGGGACCCACAGGGGGGCTTTTAAACCATAATGTTAGGCTTCAAGGCTCTGTGATCGATGGTGATGGACCAATCCAAGTAACTTCGTTATAGGGCTGTATGGGGTATTACTTTGTCACTATACACTAGTGTTCGCACCACGTCTTCTAATAACAGTGGTGGTTTCTTTTAGCCATAAGGAAAATCTCTTCATAACCTGAACAAAGTAATTTAATGACCTAAAGATAACCAAACACTAACCCTAGAGTTGGCAGTCATCTGGAGGCAGTAATGAGCTATTAAGGTAGCAATGAATGCACAGATAAAAGAGAAAAAGGAGACAGCAACCTCTTATTAATGATGCAAGTTTCAAATGAATGCATTAATTATGCTTGTAAGACTTTAAGGATACACACAATGCATTCTTGTTCAGTTGAAACACAATTAAAGCCCCACAGAGAGCCTTTAATTGGGCCTGAATACAGATGTAAAGTGTTTTGCTCTGATTTACTGACCTGTATGTCTTCTGCATTTCTGTTGTCCAGCAACAACCAACTACACTGTCTAACACAGAGGACACGATGGATGAGTATTTTAGAGGTGAGTCATCGTCGTACTGTTGTGCTGCTCATGTGTTTAATTAGGAAGGTACGTTTGACATGGTCAACATGGACCTTTGAAGTACAGCATGACATTTTTGCTGAATAATTTAGGTCCTCTCTGTCACTAACAACTTAATGATGGAGCCAGGTGTTTATTTGAAAGTGCCACTGAGTTGCATCACAGAGCAGCAGCTATAGTGATAATTACCATCTGTTGAGGATCGTACCAGTATGTCGATTTTTAGAAAATCCATATGCCGTTGCCAGAGCAAACCAGATTGGTCAATATCAAAACTTGCCATCCACTTTGACCAAATGGTTGTGGGGAAAATGGAATATGGATGTTTTATTTAACAAGTCTAGCACTTCTGCAAATTTATGCCCAATAGAACCTATTAATATTAATGGAGGAAAAGGAACAAACTGATTTGATGGTGATGGTGTGACACTGAGTTTGTGTCAACACTTTTAAGTCATTTTGTTTTTGTTTTATAAATTTGCATTTGTGTGACCTTGCTGAAATCTCGCCTGCACACCTGGTTCTGAGGAAACAAGACAATGTGGCATCAAACTGAGTGTCACATTAATGGTTTTTGTGGAACAAGGGCACACAACAGCCTTTAATCCACTTTCACTTATTCTTTGTTCTCTTGGGTCTTACATCATGCTCATGCACAACATTGCAGACTTTTTACCAAATTTGCTTCATCCATCAAATGTGTGTCTGCATTAGATGGGACAGGCGGTGTCACTGCAACAGCAAAAAGCTGTTCTGCAGTATCTGCTGTGACTCCCAGCATTCATAATGTGCATCTCAGCTCCAACTCAATAATAATGATAATACAAACTTTAAAAGTATTGTTAGAAAAGGAAAAATAAAAACCTGCCGCTACCTGCTTCACTGATCCGAGGGATTGGTCACGACACCTCAACAGACACCAGCACCATCCTTGCAATAATAATGGAACACTTTATGCAAAGCCCCATTAGTGGATGTGCTCACACTAATAATGGGATCCAGTTACTTTCTATCCCAGTGGCTGTCATGTAATGCAGCCCTGTCTTTGATCTCTGCTCAGTGTTTGCACTGGACACTCTAATTGGCCTGTGATAGGCTTCGGCTTTGATCATGTCCTGCAGGCACACCAGCTCCACATTTCTTAAAGAAATAAAATAACAAACCTCATCAGTGCCACATCTTTTATCGTGGGTGTATGTGTACCTTTCGGGTGCTCAAAATCATTGTCCAAAACAAACAAAGTATAACAGTACAGGTAGGCACCACTCAAAGTCACAGTGATTTATAGTTTGCCCCTCCCTCAATCAAACACACAGTTGGAGTTGGAGTTCTGGGTGAAGAGAGGTCAAACCTCTTCTCCTCCAGCCGATGATGGTTGATTGTGGAGGTACTTAAGAGGTTGGTGTGGCTTAAGCATCGCCTCACAATGCCTTGCTCTCAGCTGGGTACGTTTGGCCATGGGAAGAAACCTTATTCATGCTTTATTGGAACTCTTAAAACAATGCATTGTCTCGGAGTGGCTCATAAACTATAAAAAGTTTACAGTCTGACGGACTTTGGGGCGCTTGTAAGTCATCCTACATCCTTTGCTTGTTGCAGTGGATTTGAAGTGGTGAGCATTAGCCATTATCCTAATTAAGCACGAACTGCTGAAAATCAGCTCTTTCTTCCATGTTCTTATCTCTGGGAAGTGCACTAGAGCAGCAGGAAGCCAGTGATAAAGCACAGTGTAAATGTTGGCATTGTACGTTTTTGCAAACCACTGATATGTTATTATGTAGCAGATTTTACATCTCGCTGTTTTGGATGTGGTTAGGTTTAGGCACAAAAAACACTTGGTTATTGGCAGGAAAGGTCATGATTTGGCTTAAAATATCCATTTTTCATGGCACTATTGAAACTGGTAAAGCAGCCATGTCTTGGCAAAAAACAACCATTCCTCATAGCACTATTTCGTCAGAAACACAGCAATGTTTTAGTAAAATACAACCACTTTTCGTGACACCGAACTGAACTGAACCATCCTGTACTGCTCGGTGGAAACAGGGCTTAAAACAAATCTGGTTTTGTTGTTTGTTAGTCTTGAACAGTTGTCTGTAGTGGTGTGCAGCTTGGCAGGCGTCTCACCCCTCCATCTCCACATGACAAACTCAGCTTATATACAACATCGTTTTAAAAGTGTTGATATGATGCGTATGAAATGTACAAATGGAACACATTCATGGTTTGCAGAAACATGTAATGCCAAGATTTTTTTTTTATTTTTGGCGACTGGGTCTGAGGAAGAACTTCTAGTCTGTCTCATAGAATATGTGGAATATGGACAAAATGCCCAACTGCCAATCTGTTTAAACATTTAAAGAGAGGTAGAGCAAAATTAATTCTCAGTTCAGTCATATATTTACAACGTCAGGTCGTCACTGCTTAAGAAGCACTAAGGTAGGTACAAGACCTAACTCCTTTTTAACAAATCTTGAAAGTGTCGTATTGCTTGTGTGAGGAATCAGTCTCGTCGTAAAGTCCACACTTTACAGCGGAGGAGTAAAAACAGTCCAGCATTTTGATGCAATAATTAGTGGTTTTAAAATGTAGTGGAGGAGTGCAGTACACAAGAGCTGTCAGTGCAGCTGTAAAGACAAATATAATGCAATTCATCTCCTCTGTCGCTGCTGAAAATCAGCCAACTTTTTGATATAAATCAAATGGTGAGTGTGAAATTTATCCTTTGTAATAAAAAGCAAGGCCTGGTGATAAAATGCATCTGTTGGCTTCAAAGCACAGAGAGCAGCTCGTGAATAAAAATGCCTGATATTTATTTTTTTGTTTGTTCAATCATTTATCAAAGAGAGGCATGTTTTGTGTCTGTAGGTAAGGTGTTGGACATTAATGATAACATTATCTAGCTGTACTCCTAGACGTCAGTATTGCTGTGTAAAAAACAAGATCAAGATCAAACTGAAATTTGTCTTGGGCTCTGTACCCATGTGGCAGCCATAAAAAACAACATACAACACAGTACATAAATAAATCATCATTATACACCAAACTTAGCAATAACAGAAGTGAATAAATGAATAAAATAACATCAAACGCTAAAACTACCTCCACAAAAATACAATTCAGTAAATCACCATAACCCAATGTGAGTTTTCACTTCATCTGCCATTATTTAAAAGCTTTATAGACATAAGTATGAATGATTTTTTAAATCTTTAAAACTTTTTAAAACAATTTTGTTTTAACATTACATATATTAGTGGTGACCAGCATCAACAAAGAGAGAATCTCCAATGCAAATCTGGATATAAAATAAATGTTGTAGGCAAATTATTAGCTCCAAATCATTTTACAATAATAATAATAATACTGTACTACAAGTACACAGTAATACTGTCGTTATGTCAATTAAATGCCTTACTTAAAAATGGCACATTGCAGAGAATTAAGCAGAAACAGTAAAGTTTTACAGCTTGATGAAAGGTGTTTACATTATTTTCATCTGCTATGAATATCAAATGACTGTCTTACACACTGCAGAAATCTCAGCAGATCTACAGTACATATAAATAAAAAATGTGAGGGTTTGAATTTGCCGATCACCCAAAGAGCAGGTCTGAAAAAATCATCCAGTATCTCACTGTCGCACTCTGACTGGCTGTCACATAACCTTGCCAGAAATGTCTAAAGTATTAGTGACTAAAGCCTTTCTTGTACAGCAGCCAACAGATAAAACTGTCTTTGTCCTATTATCAGATTCCCAGATTGAGATTGTCAGACTCAGTGCCCACTTTTCTTTGGAAAAAGATATACGGATGAGCTTGTTTTGTGTGTTTGCAGGCACACTGGCTCAGGTAACAGTGGAGAGCAGAATCTAAGCACAGACACTGACTGATGAACAAAATATATTTCCAATAACAAGTATTTTTATGGACCCATCCCTACTGCATCTTCTTAAAACGAGTCTAATATATATATATATATGTATATAAATATATATATATATATATATTTATATGTTTTCCCTAAAGGCTCATTTATTTCTTTGATCAAAATTAAATATGTGTTAAAAAAAGAGTATATTTTGGATAGACATTTAGCTTGAAATCAGAAGACATGTCTGGGACATATACACACTCTTGCATCATTTGTATGTACTACCAATTTGCTTTGCTGTGGAAATAGAGCTGCAACTATTGATTATTTTAATTTTCCAGTTGCCTGGCCTAAAAAAGGTCAAATAATGGTAAAAAAAAATGTCAATCCGTTTTTCCCAAGGCCCAAGATGACGTCCGCAAATGTGTTGTTCTGTCCACAGCCCAAAGACAATCAGTTTCCTGTCATAGAGGAACAAAGAAACCAGAAAATATCCACATTCAAGAAGCTAGATTAAAATAATTTTGACATTTTCTTTAAAAATTACTCAAACCAGATAGTTGATTATCAAATTTGCAATTAATTTAATAGTTGACACCTAATCAGTGAATCGCTGTAGCTCTGGACCCATTACCAATAGATGACGGTTCTTGTATTCTGTGGCCTGCATATCTGCGTTATGCCCTTCGTCATCTGCAAGCTTTTAGAAATACATTTAGGACACACAGAGCTCCATGTGTAGCCAAACAAATGGCAAGCTGTTACACAGGCACTGTAACACTGCAGGCAAATTTTGGAAAGAGACAAAAAACTGGGTGTAAATGGCAATTATCATTGACAAAACAACATGTTTGGTGAAGATTCTCAGTCATCCAAGTCATGGTAATCTTCAGTGCTATTATCATAGACAACTGGACTTGCTTGAGTTTCTTGAAGACGTCTCGGAGAAACTCAAGCAAGTGCAGTTGCCAATGATATAGCACTTAAAATTGACAAAGGAAGCAACTTATAACCATCAAATTTATCCTTAAAATGTGTTTGATCTAAACAGCATGGTAATAAGACACAACTGAAACGTTTAAAACTGATTGGACAATGCCACGATCGAAAGATTTTAGGTGGAAGGGACACACTCATGTCTTGTGCAATTTTCTCCCCAAGTTTTTGTAATAATGACTCTTAAGTAGTTTTGGTTTTACTACAACTTGAATGTTTCCAGAAATATATAACTGCTTTGATGTTTGGCTGTTCCTGCCCACAACTTCAGATCCAAGTCAAGGAGTCGAAGTGAGAACTGACTGCAGCAAACTTGCCATTGAAGTTAGACGAGTCTCTTAGGATAGTGCACTTTGAAATTGTGGAATGGGTTGGGCATTAATCGCTTAGTCCTGTACTTATCATTAATTTAATAGTTTGGTTAATAATAAGGAAGGAAATCTATCGGCTCTAGGAGGAGTGATGTTGCAGTTTTACAGCTTCTACTGTATCTACTGCCAATGCAGTAGTGTTGATATGATTTAATATCAGTAGGGATTTTTAGTCCAAACAGTCCAAACTGGAGACTCCCTGAGCAGAAGTGCCAACTGGGGAGCACCCCTGAGAGCCACATTTAAGGGCTTTTTTTCTGCTTACATTAGCGCTACGAATAGGACACTGAAGTGACGTTCTGTAAGCCGGCCAGCAGTTGGTATAGTAACCTCACTTTTGCTTTAATGGGTCAAAGTAGTGTTGCATATCCACTGTCACATATGCTCAGTAAAGCCTGGACTTCACTGTCAGTCCATTTGTCAGTGTTTTCTTCCTCTTTTTTTTTCATTCAAGCTGTTGTTTTGTGTCGTCTGATGTTCACACAGCCAACAGGTTTTTAAGAATGGTGGTTGCATTAGGTGTGTTCGACGAATCAACCTATACTTGCAATGTGTGGACCAATCACCGTACACTAATGTCACTCACAGATCCTCTTGTCCTGGGAGAGTACCTACTCTTAAATAGGAGCTAAAACAGTCCCTTAATTAGGCAGTGCTAATCATTCCTAGTGCTTGCAGTGCGGACACAAAAAAAAAAGGAGACAAATAATTACACATAAGTGTGTGTTTCTATAGCTCTAACTCAAAACGTCAAGGAGAAAATGGCTGTTTTTCTATCTCCTCCACAGCATGCTACAGTACAATACCCTGAGGGCAGTGTTTGGTAAGTCAACCCAAACAATGTACAGAATCCCTCACAGAGACCCACTGTGACCAATAGATAGATCAGAACCAGAAAATAAGCCGGAGCATGTTTATCAGAGAGGCTCTTTAGATCAGTGCCTTTTCAAAGCAGCTTTAGTTTGCCCCCACTGGGCTATCGAGGGGAATTAGATGTCATTCTTTTTCTCAGAAATAAAACCCGCCTGTTTCTGAGAGTTAGGGCTTTGTGGGCAAACAGTAAAATCAGCAGCAACACTGAATGGACTTCCCCTTTCCACAATGGGGATTATGGTGCGATAAAGCCGCAATAACACACATTGTTGTTGATGCTGTGGGGGTGGATGCAATATATGACAGACTTTATAATGTATCAGTATGAAGCTGAATGATGCAGAGTATCTTCCACTTGAAACGTGGGGTGATTTCTGACTTAATTGACTGACATTTACCACACTGTATTTGTTTTTAGTACATTACATTTACATGATATAATGCAGTGGGTAAGCTGAAACTTTGGCTTTCAGCATTGCCATGGTTATTGTGTGGTTATGCTAGTTAGCTCCCATCTGACTCGGGTGCCGCACAGTGCATTGCGACTAGCTAACCGCTGTCGGCGAAGACTACAAAAAAGTAAAATTAAAGTCAAAACATTTACAACGCGGAACATTATATTTCACAACCTCTAAATAGAAATTCAAAAAGCTGTGCTAAAGCTCACTGAGTCAATGGAGCACCATACAAAAAGGAAAGTGCCTCTTGAATGCAGATTTCATATTATAGTGCTTTTTTTTTCTTAAAAATTCACCACTTTGTTAACATTTAATGGGTGTTGGACTTTCAAAAGCAAATTAAACAAAACTGACATCACTAATTGTCACAGGTTAAAGATTTGTGGAACATTAGAATGAGCTTTGTTTTGTTGTCAGTCCCAATTTGCTGCAACTAAAAAGTAGTGTAAATGGATAATGTAGATAATACATGTAATGCAGATTTTTTTTTACTGCTTTATCTAAAAATCAAATTCATGAGACAACCCTTTAAATGTTCTTAAATTTTACACTATAATTAAAAAGTAATTGCACATGATGGTAGTAAATGGGTTGACTGTTTACTTTAGCAATATGGCAGACATGTTGTGCAGCTGATAAATGCTTCACACCGAGTTCCACTCAAGCAACTTTCCATTTAAATCTTGCCAGACGCTCTCTCCTTGAAGTGTACACACATTCATTCCCATGGTTAAGTGGCATTGTCTGCCACATTGTAACCGTCATTCAAATTGTTTGACAACAAATACAAGGAGCAGATTGAATGGATGGCCATTCACTGACAGCAGCCAATTTCCGCAACACTTAACTTGTCTCGGTGACCCTGCTTGACCTTTGTTATTCCATTTTTCACTTTTCTCTCTATTCATGTCTGAAGATTTGTATTTTGGAAAGAAAGAATGTCAGCTGGAGATGGGCCTACTGCTGTTAAATGTATACACATTGCTGATGTTTTGTGTTTGACTCTTAAAAAGATTTGAGTGTCAGGCATCTTAAATAATTTTGTCACATCATTGGAACCAAGTTAGCTCTTCGAGATTTAGTCTTTGAGTTTGAAATTTAGCTTGGTGTGCATGTTTTCTGGCAAGATACATAAGAAGCACTAATTTATAACATTGTGGTTAATATTTTGATATTTTAGTTGGCTTATGGAAAATTTATTATGCATTTGACACATTGTTGAGAACCAAAACCCATGATGGCTGTGATTATTGTCAGTATTCAGTATAATGGTCAGCCATAAAGTTAACCAGTTCAGATGATGGAAGTTAATTTTCCAACCTTGGGTTGTAATTGGTTAACCACAGAGAATATATTTGGCCGGTTACACATATTGTTCTATAGGTTATTTTGGGGGGGGCGACACACTTTACATGTCAGCTGTTGAACTTAGGAATAATTTTAGCATTGCAAAGATCAGAAAAACACATTCAGTAGTGCAGCTCATATATTAATGCCAGAGTTAAATGTTTGACTTGATTCGAGAAGCAGTGTGCAGGATTTGAGTGTACTCATAATTATCTCTACCTCAGTTTGAGGTGTGAAACCCCCATTGGGAGACCCATTTTAAATTATTCAGCTTTAAATTAGGTTTTTGATTATCTTTTGATATAAATGCTATGAATTATTTATCATAAGTAGTTAGAACTCTGGTCTCTCCTGCAAAGGTATTACTTTGTTTCATTATGAAAAGCTAAAGCTGCAAGGCACACAATGCTTCAAGATTGTGGATTGATTATGTAGGTTATCACAAATATTTACAGAACCAGAAATGACTCTCATCAACCCACCATGGATGATATTGTACAAATATTCATTTTCCATTGGCACACTTTACAGAAGTTGTGATGGTATGCATCGCCACTCACCGTCTTAGTTGGGGTTAAGCAATGACTGTCCTCTCGGAAGAAATGAAAATGAAATGCTGCTACAACTAAACTGGACAGACAGGTTACAGGTGGCCGATGCATTTTGAACTAACCTCACTAACCCCATAGGTGTGACTGTGACCGTGAATGGTTGTCTGTCTCTATCTGTCAGCCCTGTGATAGTCTGGTGACCTGTTCAGGGTGTACACTCCCTTGCCCAGTGTCAGCTCTATGCAGTATCTTAGCTATTCCTAGGACTGCACTCCTGAGTCTGGACAGAGACCTCAGATGTTGCACCTGGAATCTGCTGGAGCCACTCAGTTTTGGGGTCACAGCATGAGTGCTCCGATTACCACTGGCACCACTGTTGCCTTCACTCACTGCATATTTTCTAGCTCCTCTTTCAGCCCTTGGTATTTTTCAAGGTTCCTGTGTTCCCTCTTCCTGATGTTGCTGTCGCTTGGCATGGCCACATCTATCACCAATGCCTTCATCTGGTGTTTGCTGATCAGCACGATGTCTGGTTGGTTAGCCATCACCAGTTTGTCAGTCTGGATCTGGAGGTCCCACAGGATCTAAGCTCAGTCATTTTCAACCACATTAGGAGGTGTATTCCATTTGGACCTTGGGACTTCCAGCTCATACTCAGTGCAGATGTTCCTGTGCACTATGCCAGCCACTTGGTTATGGCGTTCCATGTACGCTGCTCCTGCCTGCATCTTACACCCTGCTAATATGTGCTGAACTGTCTCAGGAGGATCCCTGCACTGCCTGCACTTGGGGTCCTGTCTGGTGTGGAGAAAGCCTGCTTCTATTGATCTTGCACTAAGTGCTTGTTCCTGTGCTGCCATGATTAGTGCTTCTGTGCTGTCTTTCAGTCCAGCCTTTTCCAGCCACTGGTAGGATTTCCTGATGTCGGCCACTTCTTCTATCATTCAGAGGTACATGCCATGCAGGGGCTTGTCCTTCATAGATAGTCCGACCCTCTCTTCTGCATTCTAGGGTATCTTCTGCCTGAGGTATTCACTTAGCAGCTCATCTTTGGGGGCCATCTTCCTGATGTATTCCTGGGTCTTGGTTGTTTTGTCTTGGACAGTGGCATTGACGTACACCTCGTTCCGCTTAGTGTACAGTCTCAGGGTGTTGGACTTGGGATGAAACCCTTAATGCATTGTGAGATATACATACATATATAATGTAACATGATGTTCAAAGAGTAAATTCCTTTATCCGGTCAAAACACAAGATCAAGACATCTAATAAGTAAAGTCCTTCAACCAGTTAAAACATCCAGTTTTATGGAAATCTCCAGAGTAGATGTCCCACCTGTGTTGGAATTCATCGCATGCCCAAAAAGGTGTTATTATGAGCTATCATGGGAAAAGACTGATCCTGATCTTCAGACACAGACCTGTGATTTCAGTTTTAGGGCGAGACATGATGAGCTTCAATACCATTGATTTTCCTTCTGATTGCATCACACTGATTGCTTAATAGGGCACAGACACGCTGTTATTAGTGCAGTTAGACCAAAAGTAATTCTATCATCAACCAAAGAGACACTGTGGCTTGTTACTTGTATTGCTGTGATGCAAGTGGCGGTGTCTGCTGGGTAGCCTACAAAATGTGAAACAGCATCCATAGTTTAACCTCTTGCACTCACAGCATATTTTCAGGAAAAAACGCCTAAAAAGACATACCCATAGTAAATGTGTAATTACTACACTTTACTAAAGGTTATATGCATGTTCTTGGTGTCCTTGGACATCTAGGGACTTCAGAGAATGTGTTCCAAGTGTCAGAAGTGTTGTATCTGTCATTAAGCCTGAGTAAATTGGAATAAACCACAGGAAAAATTACGTTTTTTTACTCTCGCCAAAATATTTTATTTTTTTGACAGAGGAAAACACTATGCCAGCAATGATTTCATGCACCCAGACACCACTGATTAGCTTCATCCACTCCTTGACCACAAATTTACCAAAGTTGATAGAATTTGGGCTAACAGTGAAGCCCACATCAAGGTTTTTGTAAGGATACACCCAGGCGAGAACTCAGTTTGGCACACTTTTGTGCCAAATTGTGCCAAAGGGATTATTTTCTCCCTCTGATGAAAACTGGCTCCAAATTACAATAAATTTTCATTTTATTAGTCTACTACTAACTATTGGAGCTTTTGGATATGAAATTTACCTTGTGCCTCATCATTTTTTTTTTACATTCTGCAATTATATGTCTATATGCAATACAGAATAATGAAAAATAACAGGAACTTCTACTTTTTTGGCTCCACAGGGAGTATATTTATTTTCAGAAAAGTGCAAACATAGAAACAAACAACCATTCTGTGCAAACAATGTAAAATAAAGTAAGAGTGCAACAAATATAAAATAAATAAAACAATATATATATTTATATATTATATTTACAACACAGACTGATGATTCACATCAATTTCTACATAGAATAAGACATATAAATACATAATTGAAGCAGTAAAGAGTGTATTATTCATTTTAGAGACCAAAACTACACAATTGATCTGTACACATACCTTGGTATAAGCGGTGACACCTCTCTTGCAGGAAAGGGTGGGGGTGGGGTGACTGGTGCAGGGAGTGCTGGAGGTGTGAAAACCCCTGATGGACCTGGACACTCCTCACTCCCTTCTTCTTGGAGGCTAAGAAAATGGTGAAAAATTACTATGTAGAACAAAAATAAATAATAACATTTGTACATTTCAACAAAGGACGGAAAAGGTGTGTAAATATGTAGCCATGACCTCTACTATAATTTGTTTACATTTGTATTTACAGATACAATGCAATATCTGAAAACAAAGTTAGCCAAAAATAAACAAATATAGTAAAACGGTAATACTCAATAGGCCTACTATTGAATTGCCAAGCTTACTACTGTGTTTACTGCTACTACTACTGTGTTTACTACTACTACTACTACTGTTTACTACTGTGTTTACTGCTACTACTACTGTGTTTACTACTACTACTACTACTATTGTTTACTACTGTGTTTACAGGTTTATGACAAACCTGGGGGTTTGGTGTTCCATGAAAATAAAAATTTACACAATTTACACAACACTGAGCCTTATAGATAAATGCAAATACCGGTACTCACTCGTAAACTGAGTCCACGCGACTCGTAAACAGAGCCTCCTCCGCGGAGCCGGCGTCTTTACTGCTGTCGGAGTCCGACGAATCCTCTATGTCAACGTCGGACCCCCGCTGTATCTCAAAGAGGATGTCCGCCATATCCCTCTTGGTGTTAAAAGTTTTCTTTTCCATCGTTGAAATGTTTTTTTTCATAAGCACTTGACCCGAGTGTGCAGGGTGCAGTTCAGCGGTCTGTCTTCGTCTGTGAGGCGCTGTGCGTAAAAGCCGGCAAGAGCGCATAGTTTACGCAGGTTTTACGCTCGAATTTTTACGTAGCTGGGATTTGTAGTTCTTAGAATGGTAGGTGTCGATCGATTCAGTAGCTTCTCCACTTTCCAAAGACTACAAACATGGCCGTACAGAGGAAGTCTATGTTACACTATACAACTTTGATTCCGCAGTGGTCGCAAAATTTAAATGTCCTGATTTCGTACCAAAACAGATTAAAATCACCATAAAAAGGTAACGTTTGCACTAAGACAGACACCCGACCCTGTTTTGTGATCATTAGAGTCTAAACTTTGATCGAGAATTGAAAGTAAACACCGCCGTCAAATTTCGGTACGTTTTTTACAGTGCTCAATGACGTGCAGCGTTTTCTCAGCCCGTCGGCGGGCTGATCGGGCCAAGGAGGTTAAAGGTCATGACTGCAAATGGTGCAAATCAACACAGTCTTTTATATGTTGTTAATTTTTTGGTTTGACCCCAAAGGTTTTTTTTTTTAAAAACTGATGTTGCATTTCCATCAAATGTTGGTTTTCAATAACATTGCACCTACAGTAAGGATGTCAGTAGTTCATCTGAAGCTCATAAAGAAGGCAAAACATGGACTGCAAACATTCACTGTTCTAAATACACAGCCAGAGAGAAGCCTACAGACCCATGAGATGAACACTAACACAAAATGAAAAAGAAAAATAACTGCATCATTTTTTTAATGCCCCCTTCCAGTCATTTTAACTTTCTGTTTAATGGTTAACGTTATTTCTTAAATAGAGAATGGGGATGTGTTTAATATTCAGATGTAATGTTAATCCATAACAATAGCGAACAGATTGCAGCTACAGTAATTTGGAAAACAGCAGTATGACACTTATTTTGATGAATTTACTGTTTATCAGACCACAAATGAGACAACATTTAGCACAAAATGGCAAATCTCTATTAATTTTACTTGCTCTCCTTCTCAGCATCTCCTCCTGATGCAGCTGTTGGTTGTGTAGTGACGAGGAGCTGTATGGCTGCTGCTGCACTGAGGAGCCACATAGCCACACACGGCCACAGTCCACTGAAGGAAGGCTAGACATGTCGCAGAGGTCCACAGTCTGAAACTGTGTCACGGGATGTTTAGGAGGGGCACTGTCTAACAACAGGGACTGTTCAACTTTTTGACTGAGAGTTGTGCACTTCCCAGTATCCAGACCTGTTAGAGGCCGATGCTGGTGGACGATGCAAACGTTCAACCAACTCAAATCAGCATTTCAAACAGTGGACCTCAGTAATATGTCTATCCATCCTGTGCACCACAGGACCTTGGCCAAGAGACGGCAGGGCAAGTAAGAGAGACAGTCAGCGTGCTGGGCCATTTCTGCCAGTGTGATTTGTTGTGATTCACTGTGTTGATTTCAGCCATTCATAGGCTTCAGTAAACATGAATGTCGTGTTCATTTGTGAAGTTGAAAAAAATGTGTAAGTAACAGTAATGTTTAGAGCTTATTTTCTTCAAATAATCCAAAATCCAATGGAAAGATCCCATAGGCTTTTTGACAAGGGAACCAGGGAAATCCTAACTTCTGTGTTTGGCCTACAAAATAACATCATTTCAGGGACATTATATTGCATATCCACTTGCAACATAATATACATGAGCACAGGTGACTGCCACAGCCAGGAAGAGAGATAAATCTTAATACATTACATTTCAAAATAACTAAATAGGACTCCTAGGTGACAAAATTGCCTCTCGGATGAGAAACCTACTTATTCAGACCAAATTGCAGATTAAACCAGATATAAAATGTCCTTTTTTGAAGAAAAACCTATTTATTTATTTATTTATGTTAACATTTACATATTTATTGCCCATTTTATTTTTTCAGGATATATTTCATAGCCATATTTCTTAATGTATGTATTTAGTATGGATCAAAATGACATATGTTTTAAAATACACTATTTCAAATCAGGAAATAATTTGAGTCTGAGTCCAACTGACCAGTTACACCAGCACGGTCATGTTGGTCTGCCATCAACTGACAAGTTAGACCAGCTTTAACGACCTGGTTGTGCACCTCTCAATGAGCTACACAAAACTGGTGTACCAGCTAATCATCGGTTAAACCAGACTGAGCAAGCTGGCCCACCAGGTGAATCCAGCAAGACCAGCTAATGACCAGCTGAGGTATAAAGCTGGATCTAGATGGAGTTTACAGTCGGAAAGAAATTCAAATGAGTTAATTGTTACAATCGTACTAGTTAGCATACGATAATACCCAAAATGCTTTTTTGAGTGATTACAGTGCTCCTTGAACATGAGCTCCTTTCTCCCTTTCATCTGTCACCTTAAAATGAGTAAAGGTAAGGAATATATCAGAAGGAGAAGCCCTGTGAGTGATGTATGATTTCCCGCTACAAGTCATGGCTCATCCTCATCAGTGACTTGAATCTAGACGTGTCTGTCACATTTTGTCACTCCAGGTAACACCTAGGGGTGACATTATACAGTACTGTCAGATGTGGAGTGCCTGCAACTCTCCACAAGCATCTCTGACAGGGAGACGTTTTGGGATTAGAGTGTGAGTGTCACATCACGTGGCTGTATCTCGTCTAATCTTACCTGCTGATCTGAAAGAAATGAAGAGCAGTACGTCTGAATATTAATTTCCAAACCACTCTTTATGTATGTTACGCATCCATAAAACGGTAGTGAGCATTTTTATGAGTGTGAGCTTCAGGAGCGGGCTGGGGTTGAAATTCAGCCTGGGAGCTTGGTTTAGAGAGGCCTTTTTCCGATCACACGATGGACGCAAGTGGAACCATAATTTTAACATGAATACTTTATTTGCAGTATAAAATCAATCTAATGATATTAACCCTATGGGCCCCAGGCCTTTTTGGGGTATTTTTACTGCCTGTACTTTTAAGCTCATATCACAGACATTATAAAGGCTACATACACCAGCTATATCTTGTTTTTTTAGGACAATCTGGGCTATCCAGATTTGCCATCATTCCATGTCCTTCTATGTGCCTGTATTTTATATTATTTTTTATGTCAATGAAAAAAACAAAATCTGTGTTACTAAGGTCTTACATTTTTACATGTATCTCACCATAGCAAGTTGGAAGTTGACATATTCTGCCATATATGAAGAGGCGAGAAGATGATGTTGGGACATTCTGTCACTTCACAGTTGTCCAACTCGTGGTTTGTGCCAGGCGGACATGATTGCCAGTATTTTTTCATTATTGCAAGAAATTCCATTGACTCATTCACAAGTCAAAAATGCCACTTCCTTACTTACTTTCAAGGCTGCAGACTTCCAGAATATGTAGGTTAGGCACAAATTACTGGCTCATGATTACAATAGATATGTACAAATTTTGGTGAGTCACTTTGCATAGGAAAACATATGAACAGTGCATGAGAACATTCTGTGTGTGATTATTGTAGAAAATTAGTTCTGTGGCAAATAAGTGTTTATGATACTTTCATGTTTCGTTCAGCAAGATAAACTTCACTTGAACACCTCTTTTGATTTTTGAAGCCTAAATTCAATCGCCAGAAGTAAAAAGCTAACATAAACAAACTAAGCCACAGTTGCATGACTTCACATCACCACCACAACGAGGCTGTAGAGCTTTGGTGTGATCTTGTCCTGTAGTCTCATTTAACCAATTATGAGAAACTGCCTTTTTTGAAGACACACAAAACCTTCAAAATTCACAAGTTGGGTATTTACTGACATACTTTGTGTCTTACAACAAAACATGAAAGTCTCTTAAGCTCATGATCCAGGCATCTAACCAAAAACACACTGGAAAAAAAACATTGACTTTGAGACGAGGGAACCAGGGGTGCAAAAATCCTAACTCGTTTCTGGGTTTTAGGACTCATTCTTGGGGCACTATTTATTGAGGACTTGGTGTATAATTCCTGCATCACACTGACATTGAAATGCTTCAACCTCACACATCTAAAAATGACGTGTTGTATTCAGCCTCACATGAGCTACTGTAAGTTTTTAGTGTGTTTCTGTCCTTTCAATAGCGGCCACTGCTCTGTTACTGTACTCTGCATATGAAGTAATAAATACATAGCTGCTATGCACAGTGTTCATTATTTAATGCTGTTTGTGTGAAAAATGATAAGCGTGCCCCTGTGAGAAATGTTTCTATTTAAATGTGGAATAGTGAAAAGAAAGACGGATTACATTTTGGAACACTGGAAACACTGGAACAACACTGGAAGCCAAATGTTCACTTTTGCACAATAACTAATTATCCTTTTGAAGATAAAAATAGACCACTGTTGACGAAATGGATTAAATGGCTACCAAGGCAACTGCATTTCTCCTATGCAGACATGTCTGGTTAATTGAACTCCATCTTGTTGTGCCCTTTGCACACCTCCCCTGGTCCATTCCCCACATCGCGAAGGTTAATTGAATCGCACAGAGCGATGGCTCTTTTCAGATCGGCACGTAAATGGGTCGTATTTCACGGTCACATGGCAACTTTATAAGAGCAATCATGTCACAGGTAGATGAACCCTGTTTTTTTTATAGGGCCTTGTAATTGTGGGATGGTTAACCAATGAAGTGACAATCTTCAGCCTCTCACTCATTCAGTCATTTGCATTTATGAAGCATTCCCACAGGGTTTTAGAGCGCAGCTTTAATTAATATGCAGACATATTTTTCTGTAAAACACTTGAGTGATCACAGGCAGCTATTTCAAGTGTCTGAAGTGGAGGCAAAGACCAATTCAATGAAAACTAAACATTTGCAGCTCTCACATTTTGAATTATCTACATTTGTGGTGTCACATATAAAACACAACATTTAAAGTAAATGTTCAGCAAGGGTGTCCAGATTGTTTTTTATTTTAAATGTATAATACAGCTCTGTTTGTATGAGTGTGAGCTGCTGTTTCACTACCTATTTTGTCGTAGAATCAATCAAACCACTTATTTGGCCATAATAGGGATCAGATGAGGACATAATTTAAATTCCACAAGCCATTTAAACATGTCTACATCAGAGACAAAATAAAATACATACAACTGTTTGTTGAAAGGGAATATCTCAGTGAGGACTTGTGGGACTGTTTGACACGTGGCATTTCAAACTAAAGGAAATTACTTGCGAAAATATAACGAAAATAGGTTTTTATCACCTTAAGAACATAGCCAGAGTCCGCCCATTTCTCTCTCAGGCCAGTACGGAGGTGCTAATGCATGCTTTTATTTCCTGTCGCTGAGATTACTGTAATGCTCTGCTCTCTGGTCTTCCCAAAAAGAGTATTTTAAATCTCCAATTATTACAAAACTCAGCCGCACGCGTGCTGACGAGGACCAGAGGGCGGGAGCACATTACACCGGTTTGAGAGTCGCTGCATTGGCTCCCCGTCCGCTTCAGGATCGATTTTAAGATTCTCTTACTGGTTTTTAAATGTCTTAACGGCCTTGCGCCCTCTTATTTATCTGATCTGCTTTTACCATATCAACCCTCGCGGACCCTGAGGTCCTCCGGCACTGGCCTTTTAACCATACCAAAACCCAGAACAAAAACCCATGGTGAGGCAGCATTTAGCCACTATGGCCCCCACCTGTGGAACAGCCTGCCGGAGAGCCTCAGGACTGCAGAGACTGTTGATATTTTTAAAAGAAGATTAAAGACACACCTTTTTAATCAGGCTTTTAACTAATATTTTAAACTCTTCTTATGTTCTTATCTGGTTCTGTCGTATTTTATGTTGCTGCTTTTATATTGCTTTTTAAGATGATATTAATCTTAATAATTTTCTGTTTTTATTTATCACTGGTACTGTATCTATTCTATTTTATTTATAATCTTACGTATTTTATTTTTGGTACAGTATTTATTTATTTATTTTATGCTTTTAGTCTTTAGCTTTTAACTCCAGTGTTTCCTCAGGGGGGTCCTCCACACTGGGAGCTGTGTCAGGTCTGCTAGTGGGGGTGCTGTCCTTGGGTCCCTTCGGCCCGGCTAGCTGGTGGTTCCTCCCTTTGATGTGGGGTCCACCTGTCTGTCGGGTGTGTGTGTGTGTGTGTGTAGTATGGAGGGTGGGAGGGAGGGGCTTTCTTTGTAATTGTTTTTCTTTCTTTAATTGTGTTAATTGCTTTTAATTCTGTAAAGCACTTTTTGTTGCATGTCCTTGCAGCTCTACAAATAAAGTTGATTGATTGATTGATTGACTTGCATTGTATTGATTTTGCTGTTGTGGGAAAACTATTTGTAACAGAGAGGGTGACTAAACAGCTACAGTATGTCTTTACAATAGAGCCCTGATTTGTGCAAAGTCTATAAAATGGCACACCGCAGGGACCACTGGAGTCATTTGTTTGGCAATAATTTGCTAGACAATCATGATTGGGACAAAAATACAGTAGAAAAAGTAAATTGAAAATAATGGAAACACTTTGTTCTTAGTGAAAGTGCTAATGATTGTCATTAATTTAGACAGGAAACATTTTCACCAGCCACAGTAATGTTGCAACAGCTGGTATTGTTTTCATCTTGTGAGTCTGTTTATTTTTCATCATGGCAAAATGTGGTCCTGGAGACACCAATTGTAGCAGGAACTACCACAGTAGTGGGTTTGAGCACTTCGCTAGGTGCTTATATGTCTGTCTTTCTGTCTGTGGACAGATTTTGTCACCACAATAGTGTCACAGTCATGCAAGATGCATTCACAACACTTAACGCACATGTAGTTCAGATCACAATAGAGGCAGAGTTCGAAGATGGGTGTTCAAACAAGAGGGTCGGATGAAGGGGCTGAGGGGCAGGGTAATTGGAGGCATCTTCATTCCTGCCAGGTAGCTCTATCCACTTTATTGGGAGCAGGTGTGGGAAGCCACACATCTGGAGCTGATCTCCTGGAGGGGAGAGCAAAGAACAATGGGAGAGTGCGTTTTGTGTAGCTCATGCTGGGAATGGGTGGGAGTAAGAAGCTCTCAGTTTCTTCTCCCGAGATATTTAGAAAAACCTTTTGTTTGGGCACCAGCAAGTCTGGTAGCGACCTGGCTAAGGTAGTTTTTGGTTTTGTAGTTATAGTGATGAGGCTCCTGAAGGAGCTAGATTTTCTGGTTTTTTTTGTTTTTTTTTGTGGAGGACTTTTGCTTTAGGTAAATAAAAACCCTGTTGATCGTTGAGCTTACGCTGTCTTTGTTTGCTTTACTACTCTTCTTTTGCTTTTACACCTCCCCACTTATGTCTGTGACTGTTTATTTGCCACCGCTTCCCATTTCAAAATAAAAGTCCTCATTTCAAATTAAAAGCCCTCAAGCATCTCATACATGGTCCAGCTATAAAATAGGTTTTGACCTAGTCTTGTTTAATCTAGTTTAAAGTTACGAATCGCTGTATCACAGATTGAGTGGCCTCAGTTACACTTTGGTATTTACTTTTATAGTAAAACAGAATAACAGAACAAGCTTAAATGACCTCACAAATAAGCATCCAACAATAACAAGTCCAAAGGTTAAACCCGTGTCACTACAGAATGAGCAAAGAGAAGGACTGTGATGGAAAGTAAAATATTAGAACTGAAGGAAGAAAATGGATTTAAGACAAATTAAAGAGAGCAGGAGGGCATAGTTAGAGGTTGAATATTGGCCTTCTTGACACATCAAAGCCTAAACCTAAAACATAAAGGACCCGCTGTAGTGTTCACTGTCTGTTCATCAAAATCCAGACTGCATTCTGTTTGATGCTTTATGAGGTCTGAGACTCCTTTCTTTCCACTATTTTTGCCTCTCTAAGTAGAAAAGTTTGTTTTTTAATCTGTGATATGTGTCACTCATTAAGTTTGTAATGCACTGGCACGAGTGCCCATCTTCTATCTTTACTGCTGCTTAACGGTCATTTTCATTTCTGTCTTTAACAGCAGGCACGTTAGGCTCTCAGTAATAAGAACCCCTATTAATAATATTGGCACCTCATATGAATCAAATCTGGACCATTGAATGAGGTGCATTATGAATTTTGTTGTCATGTCCTCAGATTTATTACATTGCCACCAGAAGCAGCAAAGTTAAGCATTTTCTCTTTCACAAGCCTCCATGAGCTATTATTAGAGTCATCTGTCTGAAATGACTCTGCATTTAGTTAAAGCGGTGCCATTAGAACGGCAACAAATGTGCCGACACAACTTGGCACAGCGAAGGAGGGAGCTTGTTTCTGCCGCACCTTTGTTCATTACTGAAAACGGCCACTCTTGGCTTTTGTACGAAGCCAAGCCGCCAGCCAGACGAGCTGGATTTATTTATGCACACTCAAGTGCTTTCATTCCAGGTTTAAAGACCAAGTGTGGCCTTTTCTTCCTGCCCAGTGCTTTAGGTATCCATTACAAAGAGTCTACAGTATAAAGATGGTGGGGCTACAGTAAGCCATTTCTGTTTGCTGTATGTTGTGACGGTCGAGCTGTAAAGGTCAGTAAGGGCTCTATTGGATAAATTAATTTCTAAAAAAAGATTTGGGTATGGAACTGTCCTAAGAATGGCAATAGTATCAGTTGTTTTAACAAATAGACCTCTAGTGGTCATTGGATTTGAAACTTATGTTGTTGTGGGCAAAGGAGGAACTAGTTTGATGTTGTTGTAGAGATGGAAAGTCTGCAGAGGTAGGAGGCTGGGTGTTTCGGATTGGTCAGCAAAATGCCACACTCTGACACAAGAGATCACTGTTAACTTCCTGTCTCCTACTGACAGTCAGCGTCAGCAGGGTTTTTTTTTTTACTGTTCGGTTGTTTGTTTTTAAGAAATAGTTTGACATTTTGGGATGTATGCTCATTCGCATTCTGGTGGAGAGATGATTACCACTCTCACATGCATCCATAGAGTGGTGTAGGAATGAATCCTAAAACCTAGAAATAAATTAGCATGTTAGCACTCCCTGTTCCCTCATCTCAAAGTCAATGGGTTATTTGAATGGGTTTTTGGTTAGATGCCTGAAATAAGATTTGTTGTAAACACAAGCTTAAGAGATGTTTTAGTTTTGTTCTATGACATAAAATATGTTAGCAAACTCCCAACTCATAAACTTTTAGGCTTTTACATGTCTTGAAAAAAGACAGTTGCTAACAAGTGAGCAGAACAGAACAGAACATTATCACGCCCACCTGGAAATGCAGTCCCGTCAGCTGCTTCAACTTGTGTATTGCAATTTAAATCGTGTATTGATGTTTGAATAAAATGCATCACAAATAAAGGAACTGTCAGAAGAGTAATGCAGATTCCATATACAGTTAGCTAGCTATAGACTGGGAGAAAATAGTTTAATATTTAGTGGCTCAAAGTCTGATGGCAACTTTTAAGGTGGAACGTCTTTTTGCATATTTCTCAATGCATGAGTTGACATTGTGAATCAGTCAACACACCTCAAATATCAATATGACAACTTTGACTATACCCATTGTTTTTATTGTCTCTCTTGCATGACATATGCTTCAGTATAGGATCTCCAAGCTCTTAGAATATACATACATTTCAACCAGATTATGCAAATTGCACATATTTTCTCACATGGAGAAACTGGAATTATTGCCTCACGGTTGTACACCTCCATGCACCAGTCAAGTTTCTCTTTCAATTTACATCCATTTCTGTGAAAACATTGATGCTTCACACACATCTTCCCCCTGGCAGCACAGAGAATCTATACAATCAGCACAGCACTGTTCACCCTTCTGTTCCTGAGATATGACATTGAGTAGTGGCTGGAAAAGTGTTTTATGTAGAATATAATGATGTCACAGTGAAGTTGACCTTTGACATTTAGGATATAAAATGTCAACATTTTATCCCATTAGACATTTGTGTGAAGTTTCATCAAAATTAGCGTTGTAATTCTTGACTTATTGCCAAAAACATGTTTTGTGAGGTCACACTGACCTTGACATTTGACCTTCGACCAACAAATTATAGTAAGTTCATTCTTAACTACAAGGGGACGTTCGAATTTGAAAAAATTCCCTTAAGGTGTTCTTGAGATATCACATTCACGAGAATGAGAGGGATACAAGGTCACATTGACCTTGACCTTTGACCAACAAAATGTAATAATTTCATTGTTGAGTCAAGTGAACATTTGTGCCTAATTTAAAGAAATGTCACCAAGGTGTTTTTGAGATATCACATTCATAATAATGAGACAGGTAGGGTCACAGTGACCTTGACCTTTGATCTATGACCACCGAAACCTAATCAGTTCAGTTAGATGTTTGTGCCAAATTTTAAGAAATTGCTCTAAGGTGTTTTTGAGATATTGTGTTCAGCAGAATGAGATGGATGGTCATGGTGAGCTTGCCCTTTGACCGTTGTCCCTTGACACACACTTAAGATTTCGCCTTCACAAGAATGAGACAGAAGGACGGACAGCAGGAAAACATAATGCCTTCGGCCACAGCTTTCACATTAAACGTGGCAGAGCACTGTTGCAGTATGCTCCAGCAACATTAAACCTCTGCCTCTGAGACATTGCAACAAGTTGGAGGAGATGGGCATCCAACATACCTTTGTGCAGTGCAAAGAGGAAATTATAAAAAATGTAAACAACAGTATAAGAAAGTTCTTGTATGGGAAAGCCCTGCACTACATCTACAGCTCACTGATTAGCGTTTTAAATTTTGTGTGTGTAGTCTTAAAAAAAAACAAAGTATACAGACCACATTTCGATTATGTGTCACCCTGCTTCTTGGCTCCAAGCAGTTATCAGGCAACCAGCAGAGACTCTGACTTCCCTATCTTTCCCCTGCTCCTGCCCACATGTTAAAGAATCCTTGGGCAAGACACTGAATCCAAGTTTCTCCCGATGGGCAGGCCGACGCCTTGTATGGCAGCTCCGACCCCAATCACTGTGTGAGTGTGTGTGAATGCGAGGCCAGCTGTAAAGCGCTTTGTCGTTAAAGGTAGAAAAGCGCTATGTAAGAGCACTCCATTTACCATTTGCTACAAGGCAGCTGCAAGACCAAATTTAACCCTCCACCACGGTGTCCTGTCTCTACAGTACTCCTGCTAAGGGCCAGTGAACTGGCCACTGTTACGCTCAGACATGACTTTTCTTCCTCGCGACTCACTGGAGATGGAATGACCTCCCAGCTGCTGTCACTTATAATTCCCTGTTAAAGCGTGAAAACCCATCTCCTCTCAACCTCTCCTGTCCTTCTCACTCATGTACGAACTCACACCTGAAATGAAAAACATTTTTCTTGAGTCCACTTCTTGCACTATGGACAGATTAATTAAACATTTCACAATATTACATGGAAAGTCACTTCAAATTACTACATAGAATGGTCATTACTATAGCCATACTATAGTCGTACAACCAATTCAAGCATCATTTTAGGACTAATTTGTCTGGTTTGACTTCTCCGAGGTTCATTTTAGGTCACTTTCCGAGTACAGAGTGTGACTGCAGTGGTAGTCTTCTGGTCTAAAAGCTGCTCTTTCCAGAAGAGATTTGTTTGTTTAGCCAAGCAAGCATACAAGTCCACAGCACAGACTCCCCATGAGAGCCACTGTAGCACGAACACAATATGTCCTCTGGCCTGTTGTGTTTAGGAGACGATAACCACAAGATGTTTGAATGGGAAGCGAAAACAAATGTTTCTGCTGCCACAGCGAGCAGGCTTTTGTTTTTTTTTCCTTTAGAAATATCTGGCAGCGCTTTTTCATGGAAGTAGCAGAAGAACTTGTCCTGTGCAATGAAGTTGCCGTTTTGGGCCTGCACTATATACACATAATTCATGCTGAGTGATAATCAAAAAAATGTTTTTCTTTATTTGAAGTGCTCTGTCCTAAAGTGAAATATCCCAGTAACCTTTCTACAATCTGGATTTTTCACCAAAGGGAAATTGGACTGCAGTAAAGCCTGTTATCCTCGGAAAAGGGCAATGACATACAGTATCTATGAGCAGAGTATACTTCCCCCAACATTTACTTTATCTTTCTTAAGGAGAATTACAAGTTGGCTGTAACATTTTTCTCACTAGAGTACAGAGAAGTGGGGATAAAGACATGATTGTGAGCAGATACTGCACTGCTTCAGTAGATGAAGTGTGATTTCAGTTGGAGGTTTTAACTATTACACCATTTGACAGCTAATTGGCCACAGACCTCCTCTATCCCACATAATGCTCCCCCACAAATTGAAGTATTATTAACGCACTTTTTTAAATCATGATCCTGAGATCAGACTGATTGAGAAAGATGAAGGGCTTATTTTCATCGATCAAGCAGTGGAACATTTTTTCCAGGGCAATGAGGAGCTCAAGACAGAAATTGAGGGATGTACTTAAAATGAATGGTCTACTTGCAGCTAAGCATTATGGGTATTGTTTGACTGTATCCTGTGTGCTCTGTTTAAAGGTATAATAAATCACATTTCAGCAGTAAAATGTCCAACAATGACTGGACCTATGTTATATATGTTTTCATCAACATTCAAACCTAAAGAAACGTGTAATTTCAGTCAAGGTAATGGTGCATTTTATCTGGTCACCTGTCGGTGGCATTATAGTCTGGCTCACAGGATGTAGACTGTGGCCCTGGCCACACAGAAAGCGTTTTAGCAGCTGGAGGTGCCTGCGAGTGTTTTGCTTGCAGTTTTTGCCTCGCGTTTCTGCGCTCTGGGTGCCCGGCATTTTTGTCGGAGCACTCCTCAACTCCTTGAGCTGAAAAAACTTAACTCAAAGCGGAAAAACACCCCACATCATCTATTTTTTCACCAATTTTTTTCCCATTTTCCAATTGGATGATTTGAGAGGCGGGCCCTCTGTGGTGGTCACAACAAGAAGTTTACAGTTGGTAAACAACGGAGGAGAAACTGGTGGTAGTGGTTGCTTGATACCCAGAGGTATACAGCACGACGATAGACAGCAGGCTGTCAAACTGCCCGCGAGTCATCCTAAAATATACCTGGAAACGGCCATCATGGAGGCGAAGCTCCTGGAACAACTGGCGGTACTCCCCATGATCCACCCTTGGCCGCCTGTTTCAGACATTATTGTTTTCAAAATCCACGTTGCTATGTGAAACTTCTCTCTCTAGGGATCCATGATAATAACATGTCATCAGTATCGGCCAATATTGGCTCACCATCTGCATTGCCAATTATCCGTCCGTTCTCTGTTTTTATCTGTTTTTATAGATCACAACTTTTGCATGGAAAGTGGCGTATGCCTCTTTCAGGCCTTGTTTCTGCGTACAAAATGTAAGACCCCAGAAGACATGTCAGAGAGTCAGGAAAGAAGTTCGTGTTAGCAAACAATCCTTGAGGCTATTTCATTAGAATGCAATGCTATAACGTGAATTAACATGACTAAATAAAACGTGAATGAAACTTTACCACATTACCTTGTCTATGAACATGATCTCTGCCTGAGTCGTGTCAGATAGATTTTCATCAGCAGTGGTAAAGACAGCAACTCCCATGATTCCATGCTACTTCATAATGTCATTTAAGTGTGTTGTTTTATTGAGAGACCTCCAGCAGCAGCGATAACATACTGTGCATTTAAGAAAATATCACTGACTCAGTAAAAATGTTAATATATGATGTGTATTTTCTGCACAGTCATTTACTTTCCTTTAACGAAAGAGTTCAGAATTAAAACTATTGTGTGAAGATGTCTTAAAACTACATCCAGAGTTAGGTGTGATATTAGTAATTTATCAAATTTCCTGTTAAAAATGTGGCCAGAGTATCAGTTTTGGACTCAGTTGGATCTACCTTGAGATTTATATATCTTGTACATCTCAAGGACGTATGAAATATTAATTTCCTTCCCTTACCTTTGCAGGTACTTAAATTTGTATCTTTCTTTCTGCATCAAAGTTGAATCCTTTCAACAACAGTTTTTGTATCTTAGTTTTACACAGTGAACCTGCAGCTGATATGTAACTGGAAAGCAAGAAAATTGATTCAGCTATCTGCACAACCTCATTCACTTATGGGTACATGCATACACACATATGGTAACAAAGAATATTATGTAACTCTCTACATTGAATTATGGTTACTGCTGTGGTCATTTTTCTCTTTATTAGAAGTCAATCACAGTATGACTCTGTGAAAGGTGTTTGTTTTACACTACACAGTCCAGGAGCAGGAGAGCACAGGTGGGCAAAAAATCATCCGCTAATTAGTTTATTAATAGACAGTCGGACAGTGATAGCAGAAGAAAAAAGCAACCATGCAGTTTAACCTGAATAAGATGGATTTTTGTAAATTCATGTATCAGATTCACAGAAGTTGCATTGTTAATGTGTAGAAGGGTAAATTTCATATGACCCTTGGTGCAAACTCTCCTCTGTGCTGAAATGTGATGCTTTGCCTTTTGATTTAGATCCTTCACACGTGAGGGATTTCATGAGACATGTATTTCATGGTGAGCTCACAGTAGTTAGAAACAGATTGAGGACAAATGATGAACATGGAGTGGCCGCCAGTAGCCAGTGACTGTTTATTGCAGTCTGTTGGCATAGATCTTGTAGCTTTACCCATCTCTTCTGCTTGGGTGTGTGATTTTTCTGATTCTTTGCAAAACCATAGACCAGTGGTTTTCAAACTTTTTGTGCCCAAGGCATGCCAAAGGGCAAGCCAGAATCTCAAGGCACACCTGTATATCTGTGCACAAAAGCTTATATAACATGTGTTTTTTCTCTTATCGTGACTTAAGACAACAAAATTAAGAGAAATTTTTTTTGAATTAAATTCAATTAAATTACATGTTTTTAGCTAGACTTTGCCTCTTTATTATTGTATAGGCCCAGTTGAATCTTGCAACAATAATTTGTGGTTATCACAAAATCCCATGGCACACCTTGAGAAACCTTGCCAACAACTGTTTAAAAATAATGGCCACAGCCACCATGGGGTCACCCATTGATTTGCAGACTCCTGTTTTTAAGTCTCTCTGCCATTTTGGCTGTTGCCACCTTCGATTTTAGGAGCCAAAAGTGACCATATTTGGACAAAATGGTGGAGCTGTGGTGGAGTGAGGGGTGGATCTGACTAAGAGCCCGAGGACACTATCCGCAGACCAACCCAGTCTGACTCCCGGAGTGTCAAAATACACCACTTCTACAGTGGTGGGCCTTTAGCGTCTGTGTGAGATGCATTTGACTTTCCACAAACTCAACTGTGTCATTAATAGATGCTCAAAGCAATGGATGTAGTTTAAAAAGCTCAAAAGTATGCCTACAGTGGGTGGGAGTGGAGATGGATGGGTCCAAGAAGCAAAAGACTTTGACCCAGGAGACTGGTGTTCGAGACCAACAAAAAACAAAATTCGTTGCACCATTGGTGCCACACAAAGCCAGGTGTTTTTAATAACACACTGCTGCCTTTTCAGCCGCATTTGTGCAACCAAAGCAGGGTGTTTTTAGTGACATCTGCAATCTTTTCCTCATTATAACCAAGTAGTGTTGTTGCTTAAACGTTACTCTCAAGCCCTTACTTGAGTCACTTCATCTGACTTCTATCATCCAGGATCTTTTCCTAACCATAACGAAACACTTTTGTTGTCTAAACCCAACCGCCAACCCCTTCTATGTCAAGATACAATGCAAACTGCTGCACCTGGCATCACTATAGTAACACTATAGTAACTTCAATTTTTGGCCCTTCAGCATTGGCTTTATTTTTCAGCCCCTGAAGTTTTGCTTGGCAAGCACACATACATAAAAGATAAAATACCTCAGCCTCACTGTATGAATCACATCTCTCTATATGGCAGCTGTAGTAAGATAGTGAATATTCAGCTGTCAGGATCATGTGATTCTGATATTCTGGTATGATTCACAGCTGAAGGCAGGCGGGCACTTGGCTTCAGATATATAAGATAATACATTATAAATCTGACACAGAAAAATGTGCCATGACACAAGCTGTAGTCAGTAGTAGTAACGTACGACCAGGGAGAGCTAGATATATTCATAAATCATTATTACAAGTCCATGACATGTACATTTATTTATTTATTCCCTCACACTGTTTTACACTAAGTACATATGGCCAACATTCATTCAAACACAAAACTCAAGCAAGTTCACCTATTTGACCCCCTTGGTCTCCTTTTTTGCACTGAGCACTGAACATTACAAAAGACCAGTTAGTGGAGGAAAATAACACAGGGATCATATCAACGTATACGTTTCTACTGTCCTAGATGTTTATGATTTAAACTATATTGGTAAAATGGAAAATGCCATTCAATATGTAAAAAAAAGATCATATATCAGTTTCACATAACATTGGCTGGATGTTTGTGGCAGTTTGTTAACACTAATGGCTTTAAAGGAATAAAAAAAAAAACAGGCACAGTGCAATACATCACTTCCCTAATTTTAATTTTATTTCTCTTGTTTAAGTCCAAAAATTCAATAAAGCAAATGTCTTTTTTATTTCCTTTGCTTTTGTCCTGAATCTGCTGCACTAACCTGCCTTAAAGTCAAAGCCATTTGGACTATGAAAGCTATAACACGGTTAGGATGAACATCCTCTGTCCGCCGTATGACTAATTTGTTTTTTTCATGGCTATTTAAAGATAATACATTCAGCTGGGCGAGCTGTGCAGTTTGAAAAGGGCTGAGAAAAGTAAAATGTGGCAGAGTGAGGTCCAGTTGATGAAGGTATTTCTATGCTTTAATTATTCTTTTCCTAAAAGAAAAGCAGCGCTATTGAATAACTGGAAGTGCAATTAAGTTGCCTAAATTGAAATACTTTGTTACATTTAAGGGTCTTTGTCCTTAAAAGGACAAAAAGCTGTGACTGTGTAGGATGTTAGAGTTTGAGATTTAATAGACATTGGGGGATGGACCTCCCAGAGTTCACAGTGCTCACAGTTCAATGCTGACTGTCAAAAATAACTCTGGTTAAAGAATAATAGGATAGAAAAACAGTAAAAGTCCTTGAAACCCGCATAATTTTTGATCGAGCTTGGGAGCGTGTGTGATTTGCAGGAAAGGCTCATCAAGCTGCAAGCAAGAAAGTAAACGTATAAAAATGTATTTGTTCCTCTTTTCTGCATACAAAATTCTTTAGTGTGACAACCACATTTATAGCACACTCATTTTAACAAATCATAAGGAACATTATCATGTGTAGGATGCATATGCATTACCTGTAATGCTGTTTACCAGTCTAGCTTGTTTTGGTCTGAATGGCCAAATGTTGGAGATATCAGTGGTAGAGATGTGTGCTTTCTCTCTATTAATATGGAACTAGATGGCAATCGGTTTGTGCTGCTAAGGGCACCAAAAAAGACCCGACTAAGAATTTTCCTAGTCGACCAATAGTCGTCATTTAGGGCCATTAGTCGACTAGTTTATGATATTAATTTAATTATTGAATGATATATTTTGGGCGGGGCAACACAATTGTTTGAGTTGAAGGTGTGAGTAAGAATAGTATCAGTAACATTGTTAACACTGTGCTACATTACAGTGAAATACAAAACAGTACTAATGAACCTTCATTAATATAGGCCTTTATTTTATCTACAAGTGCACATCACACACTGAGCCTGTTAATGATTTCCTGCCCGACGTGTTATTAACCAGCCTGTGTAATGACCGCAGGTACAAGCCCTGGAAATTAGGGGCCGTGCAAATGCTGCATCTTTAACCGCCTGGAAAACAGGAGGTCGGGTGGTGGGTGCTACTCTCATGCCTTTTCTGTGCCAGCTTTCAAGAGCAAGTTGCGTCTGAGGTTGCGTGGCCACTTCCTGTGTCTGTTCTATTGCAAGCTGAACTAGCACCACTGAGATAGCTAACCTTACATCTCATCAAAGGAGGATGCCTTTAATGTTTACATCCCACACTGTGGAGCATGAGCCTTTTTTCCATGAGTAGATGCATGTTTCCTTCTGTGGTGATGGTTGGTGGGTGTGTTCAGTAGAAAGAAAATAGTTCCTACATGAAACTGCTCACAACAAGGTCTGTGGATTATTTTGAGTAACCAGGTCATGATTTCTGGAAAGAGACACTGCTGTTGAGTTTTTTTAACAGGTCAACAGTTTTTCTATTTTTTTTTTTTGGCGCTTTGAGCACCACAAGCCGAGTGCCATCTACTTCCATTTTATTGTAAAGCGGCCGATATCTCCAACACTAAAACAATTTAGACTGAGAAATAGCACTACAGGCAAGAGGGGTAATATGCATTTTTTTTATAGGTTGAACTGTCCCTTTAAATCAGTTTGTAAGATGAAATACATTGTGACATTTTCCCCTCTATTTTGCCTTTGATGTGAGTAATAAGGCCGTTTTTAGACAGAGTATGACTTGAAGGATTTTAGTCACAGTATTTGGGGTGAGCTGTTCCACTGTGTGTTACTGTGCATATGAGCTGGAAAGGCTACTTAGTTGTTTTGCTCTGCTGACATTCATGACAAAGCAACAGTGCGATTAGTCTGGGAAATAATTCATCCTTATTAGAATCAATAGTAGTGAGGTGTTGAAGTGAATTATCTTCACAGTCATCTAAAGCAGCCTCATTAAACCATAACAGGAACGTGTCTTTGACATCAGACGGTATCTGCCGATCTTAAAGGAGGAAATGAAACATTTATTACACTCTGGAGAAATTAGCATGCTTTAAACCTTCATCTAAAGTGTCCCAAATCTGCCTGTTCTCTCAGTTAGCAATATTTCCGCCTTGATTTGGAATTGTGTAATTAGCAGTGAGTTATTCTTCGCCGATATGATGAGATGATGTTTGTCGATTGCAGCTTCTGTCTCAAGTCGATGCAAATTAGGTGGGTTGTGTACGCAAAACTCAAGGTGATTAAATGCAATTCCCAAAAGCCCACGGGTGCACTTTGAATCAGCAGTGGTTGTCAAGTGTGTTTAGTAGTGTCTGTGTATTGCTGAGTCCATACAGGAATGATAAACTCTTCTATTATAAAAATGGTTAAAAATAAATAAATAAATGCTTCCTTAGAGTAACTTATAATAAAAAACTCTCCAGATGAAGGAACAAATATGACACACATAACTGATGATAATAAAATGAGCTTGTGTTGTTAGAATTTAAATAACAGACTGTAGACAGTGATGGATTGGACATATTTTGCTGTCTCACTTGTTGTCTATCATAACCTGATGATGTGGCATGCATCAGCTTCCAGTGGTGGAAAGTTTCTATACTTGAGTGTACAAGTGTACATTGCTTGAATAATCTCTGTTTAATACTGCTTCATAAATACACTCAGTATTTACGGGAACGTCCACAAATCGTCACAACCTTTTATGCCGAAGGGGAAAACAAAGCATTGCTGCCATGCTGATGAGTTGCTTTGTGGCTTTCTGCATGTCAAATTAACTTTAAAATCCAGAGTTAAAAGGTATTTTTCAACCCGGACTCTATTTTCTAATGTTTTTTGTGTCTAAGTGACTAATGAGAACAACATTTTTTTAAATTGGTCCCGTACTGAGTGAGAGCAGCAGCCAGGCTGCTCAGTAAACACTCAGGGCATGTGCCAATTTACATCCACTAAAACGTTATGCTTATTTTGCCACTGACAGGCTCAGATTGTTATAATAAGTATATGTAAGATTACTGAAATGATCCCAACAAATATAGAACTTTTTGTTAAAGAGTAAGATGTGTTTTTGTTTAACTAGAAACAGCCCTAAAAATCTATCTTCAAACCCACCAGACTCCATTTGAATAAAAGGTAATTTTGGCATTGTAAAGCACACTTCATTCAAAGTCAACAAAAACAAAATAAAACTCACAAAAACCATCTTGGTTCATCTTTCCACTGTTTTAACAATCACCAACTCTGGTATTGTTGAAATAAACCCTTAATTCAGAAAGTAAGATGTGAAAATATGCTGACTCTATACAAGCTAAAATTACTGTTTATTTAAATGGAGTCTGGTGGGTTTGGCGATGGTGATCCTCTGGTTAAACAAAAAGGATCAAACAAATGTCCAAACAATGTTAGATTGTGTAGACACTGATAAAAAAAGAAGTTGTGAGCCTCCAAGGACCATAGTTCTTGAGGTTGCACATCCTTTCGTGATAATGTTATAGTGTTTCCCAACTGTTGGGTCATGGTCCAAAAGTAGGTCGTGGGTCCATTCTGAATGGACCCCAAGTGACTTGCTAAAATACCAACTTTGTAAAAGAAAACACACTGTATTTTTCAGTACAGTGAATTTCCGGCACAGAACTTTTATTTTGAAGTGCGGTTTCCTGCTGTCGTTTCAGTGACTCATGGACAGCTACTTGATAGCAAACTAGCTCAATGACATCGGCATGGCTGTAATTGTCGTCGGCACTCGGCCTGCGGCCTGGTGCCTATGACCGAATCATAGCCTTGCCGATAGACAGTACAACATCACTCCCTCTCGTGTGATATTGCTTAATTGTAAAAATGTTATCTAATGGCAATGGGTTGTATAACTGCTGCTATACTGTCTCAAGGATGTAAATGAAATTCACTAAAACATGCTAGTGTGTTACATCATAGCGTTAATGGATATGGGCTACTGATATTATTGTAAGTTTAATTAATTGTATCTATACTAAATGTAATTGTGTCTCTTATGTGAGTTTAAAAACTGCACTTTCCCAGCTGTTTCTATTTTCCCCCTTGCCGACTCCACCCTCACTACGCTTCCTGTCTGTGACTAGGCACCGTCTGTATTTATACTTCTACTCCAAAATATTACAGAGGGAAATATTGTGCTTTTTATTCCACATCATCTGTCCAACAGCTGTAGTTACTTTTCAGATTAAGCTTTTACATAAAAAGACATGAAATACAATTAGTCATTACAGATGAAACAAGTGGTTCCCAGCCTTTTTGACTTGTAACCTCTTATAAAAAAAACTGTGTAGTTGGGGCTGTTTGTCACCTTTTAGATGTCTGAGTTGTTAGCAGTTCACCAAAGAAACATTTCCCTTCTAAACTTCTCTCATGCTTTTGTATAAAATAACTGTTTGAGACTCAAAAGTGTCAAATTATCCAATCTTTCAATAAAAGGCAAGAATTAGAGAAAGGTCCAAAAAGTTAATGTAAGTTTGTGTAGCAGAACTTTGTTTTTTTTCTTTCCTCATGCATTAATTATCTCACGACCTCTCAGATTTATCTGGCGACCCTATGGATGGGGCCAACACAAAGTAGTTTAACAAGCTCCAGCAAGACGAGCTGCAACAGTAAAATGCTGCTTACAGATTGTTGCATCAGTATTAACAATCTAACGATGTCATATGTAATAATATATCAGCCATAAGGGCTGTTGTTCTGTGGCATGAGTAGCTCTACTTTTAATATTTTAAAGGGATATTTTGGATTTTTTTTTGAAGTGGGGTTATAATAATAATATACAAATAATGCAATTTATCTATAGACGCCTTTCAAAGCATTCAAGGACACCTTACAAGACACAGTTAATAAAGCAAGCAGCAAATCATTAAATCACTAATGCACTGACTAAGAATTTGTACCTCATACAACCCCACTTTAAAAAAAATCTGAACTGTTCCTTTAAGTACATTTAGTTGCTAATACTGAAGTACTATATGTTAAGTAGGATTTTGAATGCAGGACGTGTACAGTAGTACATTTACATTAATATATTGCTGCTGTTACTTAGGTTAAGGATGGAGTACTTCTTCCATTGCTGCCAGCTTCCAGCCAACAGCTTCAGTATCGTGACTCTGCATCACCATCTTCCTTTGAGTCTCTGCCCCACCTTTGCCACCACAGTCAAAATAATCTGGACGTGGCCGCTGCCTGATTCAAGTTTAATCAATAAAGCTGACTGAGAATCTCCAGCAACAGGGTTTGAATAAACAAGAGGCATTTCCCCCTCGCAAGTTCAGATTCACACGTACAACTTTTAGAACTTTTAAAATCTCTAGTGAGTCAAGTGAACTTTAACAAGCATCAAGGGTTTTTGTAATCAGCCGCTCTTGTTTTCAAGCTTCTTCTGCTTCACACAGGTCATGCCGATTAGCCGGATCTGTTGAAGGAAAGGTTCAGAAAGCCACTGCAGAACAGCTGCTCCATCTCAAGACAAGTACAGGAGTCTGCATATCCCACAATTTGTGTTGATAAATGCCAAGAAGCTATCTCCAACGGATAGTTTATAGATATGAGGTGGCTGAGACTGAGGCCAAGTTAGCTGATTGCAATAGATCGGGATGTTGTTTAATAAGTTTGCTGAATTACCTCATGTCACCCTCTCCTTTATCATATTCACTCTCCCACATCCTCTCCCTCTTCTCACTCTAATATGCTCTTGTGCTGAAATCAAAACACAATTGAAAAGTAGCTCTGCGTTCTAGTTATTAGATTGCTGCATGGGAGTGTTATTATGAGTTTGTTTCAAGCAAAGGGAAAGTTTAATTTCAAGAAAAAATTAGTGCGCCAGAAATATTAAATGAGAGCTGTAATCTAGGTTGGAGGTAAAGATAGATCAGCAATACATGAATAGTCTGAAATAACAGCAGGACGCTTCAGTTCTGTCTGCAACTTGAAGGGCACTCGGAGAGCAGACCTCCACCAAGGCCAATAGACCAGTCTTTTATGTAATGCAAATCTATATTTACGTATTTACGTTTCTGTAGCCGCACCTTAGATTGAGAACAGGGTTGTTACAACTGTACCAGTTCTTCCATGAAGCCACTGTCCCTAAGTGCTCCATAAGGACTGCTTTCTGTATAAAATTTGAGCAACTACATGTGTAGGCTTCCCTAGAGGATTACTAGTCCCTGACAAAGTGGATTGTAGTATAGAGTCATCGTGTTTGTACAGATTGCTATGTTTTGTCACAGAGCTTTGCTAATGGATGTTAAATGAAAGGCATTTATTCTGCCAAGGCCAAATCTCCTATCTTACAATGTTAACCAATGTGAGAAATAACTTTTGTTTCCGCCCCTTGATTCGGATCCGCTCCAGAATTTAATGAGTTCTTCCTTAGCCGATGCTGCACCCTTCAAATTTGGTGAAAATTGGACCAGTAGTTTTTCTGTAATCCTGCTGACAAACAAACAAACCTACCCAAATTAAAAAAGCTCCTTGGCTGAGAAAATTATGTCTGTCAAATCAGAATACAATACAAATATTTGACTATTCCGTCCTCTTTTTCCATATGGAGTATGAGAGTTTGAACAGGGTTCAAATGTTTGTCGTTACAGTGACACTCAAGTAATATAGTAAACAAATCAAGTTAGTCCTCCGAGCTAATGCATGCTAACTACGCTAACGATGGATTGTAAATGTGCAACATTTTTTTCTGACACTAGTTATCAAACAAAAGCCAGAGCTGTCAGTTCACCACTTCAAAGCAGAAGGCAGAATATAACATTTGCCTGGAGCCTGACCGAGCTAAGCTTCTCATCCCCTGGGCAGCTGCCTCTGTTTCACTCACACTCACCCTAGGTCTGTGTCTGCAGCTGCCTGTTATGAAGAACAGCTTGTAAGCAAGAAGCAGTGAAGAGTGCTCACTCTTAAGCTCTGTCTGAAAGTGACTAAATCAAACAAAAGACCAGCACCTGTAAAACTCGCTCGTCAACACTGTTTATTTACTCCATACAAAAACCAGATCCTCAGTTGGTTGCTTGGCAACCTCATAGTCAGGACAAGACTTCAATTAGGTGTTTTTTGACATTTTGGTTTGTGTACCCTAAGATAAGCAAAAATAACTGGCTGCTGGCTGTAGCTTCAAACTGAACAGACAGTTATCAAAGATCTTTTTTTTTTTGTCAACTCTTAGCAAGAAAGCAAATTGGCTTATTTTCCAAAATGTCAAACAATTGCTTTACGCACATGTCACCATTAGGGCTGTCAAACAATTAATTTTTTTAATTGCACTTTTTAAACGCAGGTTTAGAATTCCATAATTTTGCATTTCTAAGCAATTATGAAGTCCATATCAACAAGATAAAGCAATTATTACCACAGTGTTTTGATTGGGAATCAAATGAATGCAAAGAAATTTACTTTATGATCTTGACTTAAAGATTTATTTCTTTCAGATCAGTGCTGCACTGTTTAAACAGTGTGGTCGACGTGATAAAATAGCAGCACACAATTAACCCTCTTAGACAGCCCTAGTTTCCACATAACATTTGCCCTCTGTTTAGCCAACCATTGTTGACCATTGTTACTTTTTAGTTAATTTTTTAGACTGCTGTAACAAGTTTTTCCTGAAATCAGGTGGATCTACAGAACTGAAGACCTAAGGGAAGTAATGGTACGCCTGGGATCCCTTTAATCTCTGTGATGTGTATTTTTATATACAGTAAGTATCGTCACTTAATTAGCTTCAGATTAGAGCTATAGGGTGAATACTGAATACTGAATACTAGAGATCATGACATAGAATTGAGACAGGGCAAAGAACGTGATTGGTGTTTAATAGACCATGAGTGTAAATAAATGTCATGAACTGACATTTGATTTGGCAAAATGAAATGACAGTGATGTTCCTGGAAACCGAATCAGAGAGGTTAAAGCAGGTAAAGCATGCATTAATTGAAACAGGAAATAATTGAATTGTTTATATCCACAGGCTGCTAATTACTCACTTCTTGGGAGTCTGTTGCTCTGATGAGCTCTATTATTAGCTTGATGTTGTCCTCATTGTTAACTGCAGTGGTTCAGTACAGGGTGAAAAGAAGACTATGAAAAAGCTCTTTTTTAGGAGATGATTTGTTTAGAAATTTTAGAGACTGTGTTGTATTGTAGTTTTGTGTCCTTTTCATCAGCCTTTTGCCCCAGTTTAAAAAAGTTACCATGAACAAAAAACCCTTTAATACCCACTAATATTTGTTTTTTGTCTTTCAAGGGAAAGGTTACATTCATTCGTCATTCGTTCATCATTCAACATTCATTCCCGGGATGAATGACTCTGCAGTAGTCGCAGGAATTTATCGGCAGTGATGTAAACATGACACCCGTATAGACAAACTAATTTTTTTACCCTTTCTAGCGCCACCGTCTGTAACTTCTGCGACTCTCTTAGCCACAAAGTCCGTCCATCTCCATCCAAGCAGCGCTCGAACATCGATCCAAATCAGTCAACACTAAGTTTAGAGACTGAATAAGTAACAGATATAAGAAAAGAAGTACATGTTACTATCGTAACAGAAAACATGCATATTCATGCAAGAGTTTACAGGGTTCCCGTGGATCCTTAAAAAGTCACAAAAAGCATTGAATTCATTATTCTAAAAATAAGGCCCCAATTTCTGTTAAAATGGCTTAAATCAATCTTTAAAAAAGTCTTTACAAGAAGGACTTTGTTTTCTGGTGTTGCATTGTAAAATCTCAAAACAATTGCAAACATCTGTTTTGTTTTAATAATTCACAGGATGTCTCTTGTATAATGAAACACTCAGATTTTGATTCTCCGAGCAGAGGATCCACTGTCTGCTCTGTCTCTGTAGCCCAGAGTCTAGACAACACTGGGAAGTGCAAATTCAACTAAAACTGGTTATCTGGCCACGATTTCATGGCATGGCTCAGACCGCTACAAGGCAATGCATACGAAGCTCAGTGTCTTTGATGCAAAAAGTTTTCAAACTCAATACAACAGGAATAAAGGCACGAATCCCACATGCAGAGTTCAAAACACAAAATTGCCAAGCAAATACACCAACAAATGCATTTATTAAGGTATTTCCCATTTCTCTACTACAGTGGTCCCCAACTGGTGGGTCACGGTCAGAAAATGTGGGTTGTGGGTCGCGAATCTATTCTGAATGGACCGTAAGTGACTTGCTAACATATCAACTTTGTAAAAAACATACTTTATTTTTAAGTACAGTGAATTTCCAGAACAGAGCTGAGAGCTAAAGTGAGTGAATAATGAACAGCTACATAACAGAGACAGCAAACTAGCTTGAGGCATGGTCAAATGCAAGTATGACATTGAATATATTAAACTTCATGGATCCTAAACTAATGACTAAGGAGAAATCTGGACCCCGTTTTGGTGTTGATTCATGTTTTGTTGTTGTTTGTTTGTTTGTTTGTTTGTTTTCACTATTGACTGGTTTTTGTAAAATTGGTCTTACATTTAATTCCAGGTAGCATTTAAAAAAAAATCTGAAGAAGTCTTAAATCTAACTTGCCATAAGCTGAAGGAACCCTGTTTCAGTATTTTAGCCTTTGACTGTGTTCAGTGTACAACTCCAATGTCCTGTGTGCTGAATCGGCTACTTTCAATCACAACACAACATAGTTTTCAAGACCCAAATCCCATTTTTTATTATAGGCATTCAGAAATCCATATACAAACTTAGTAAACAAACATTGTAGGTTCAGTGCCTTCGCAAAATAATTTATTTGTGAGGGCTAATTCATTCCAAAACCACTTTAAAACCAATACAAGAGACTGCAATGGGAAAATGTTCCAAAATGTGACCAAACAGCACACACACAAAAAAGTGTCCCTCCAGTTCAGAACTTAGAGCACATTTCAATTTCAGTACAGACCTCAACCATTTCTAAGCTTGCCAGAGTAGTGGAAAACTTAAAACCCCCTCCAACCTAACCTTATATTACACTTATATTTTTGTGGTACCACTCTCCCACAGTGCCCCTGATCACTGCTGTCCACAGTGTGAATCATGCATACATGTAGTGTTCTGTAGGACACTTTAATTCAACCATCTGTAACTTGGGCTGCTGATATGAAAATGTTTCCAGCACTGTAGCTCAACAATTTTGGCCACCTTAAGTAATAACACCAGAAGTGATGCGTGTTTTTGGCAGGAAGTACAGCTGGCTGATGTGCCTTGTCTCATTGGTTACTCCTATTCAATTCAGTTTGTGTCAGTCAGCCATAACAACATGAGACACTGTTGCCACCAAGTGGTGTGAAAAAATAGTGTCCAAGATTTGTGAGAGCTGTTAGTAAAAAAAAATGTGAAGGAGATGGAATAGCCTGCCAGCTGAAATATCTTTTGGAGACCATATTTCATGTTGGTCATGTAAAATGACATTTTGAAGAACAGAATGATCATACACAAGGACGTGTTGTCCTGCCGTGTCAGGTCCGATGATGTAAAACAAATTCAGAAAGCACAAGGTCAGACTTTCCTCTGTGTGAATCCATACTTCTACTGCATATTGTTTGGGCTGAGTAACACTATGGCTCAAACAGAACAGAAAACAAAGCCCATTCATCAGAAGTCAGCAGCTCTCAGCACACTGTACAGTCAAATTTATTGCTCTCACTTTATGCACTTCTACCGTCTGCTTGTAAAGCTTCACCGCACAGTATAGCTGGTAAATAAAAAGGGCTCAAGATGAAATTCAACTGAACATTTTATCAATCAGCTGCTTACTATGAGTGACAACCTCAAGATGCCTTTTATACTCTGATATTACTTAAGAGTCATGTATTGCTAAAGGAAACCTTAAAGGGGCAGTTCACCCCCAAATCAGAAATAGATATTTTTCCCCTTACCGGTAGTGCTGTTTATCAGTCTAGATTGTTTTGGTGTGAGATGTCGAGTGTTGGAGATATCACCTGTAGAGATGTCTGCCTTTTCTCCAATATAATGGAACTATATGGCACTCAACATTTGAAAACACAAAGATATTCAGTTTAACATCACATAAGACAAAAAACAGTAAATTTTTATATTTGAGGAGCTTGAACCATTATTTTATTTACTATTTTTGCTTGATTATTTAAAATGAATTACTTGATTATCAAAATAACTGCCGGTGATTTTTTACTGTCGATCACTGAATTGTTTCCGCTCTGTGATTCATTGATATTCAAGAAGCCTGAATGTGGCACAGAGGTTTCCTCTCAGGAGAGCAGGGAGCCCTGAGCCACCCGATGACCCCTCACTGAAGCATTTCCATGGTTTTAGAAGTGTGATGGACAGCTGAGTTCGGGGTGAGGTCTGAAGGTCGCCCTCACTGTTCCTCCCACATGTGTTCCACGCTCACACTAATTACATCCTCAGCCTTGACAGATCGTCCATCCCCCCATACTGTTTTTGTTCTCTCTCCCTCGTCTCCATCGCCCCTCAGAGAAGAGGTCGTGACGTCACCAGACAAACGAAAACAGCGCCATGCATCTCTGGTAATTAGCCTCAGGGATTATTTTCTGCATTTGGAGCAGACTCAACCTGTCTTATCAGCCAAACAATAAAAAGCAAGCCCTGTGTTCCCTCAGCTCTGTCTTCCCTCAATGTCAGAGCCAGCCGTTTCATAACTGTGTTAGTGTTGCCCATGTTAAAACCTTTTAAGAACTTTTTGAGATATCACGCAAGTGATAAAAGACTGACAGACAGGGGCGAAAACACTGCCATCATTGGCAACGGCACTGATCTCAGGGAACATAGACATGCTTCTCAGCAACAGGTTTATGTAGTGTCTGTGCTTTCACGTTATTCTTCCATGCGTGGCATGCTCTATCAGTCAGTTGGATGTAATGACAGCTCATTTCTAGATGTCAACATCCCCATTTTTGGTCATTTTGGGGCTTTCAGAATATGAATATTTTATCGCCAAAGTCAGATGATAAATAGGCTACAATGATGAAGCTTGTAATGGCATGATGATGTTTTCATACTTTCCCCTAGTTTGTTTTGCTATCGAAGCTAACATTAGCTAATGCGCTAAGAAGTTAGCGTTACAGAGAAATCCAATATTCCTCTTAATACCTCCCGAGTTTCTGATGAGGTGGACATCCCTACAACAGGAGTCCTTTCGTCTTATCGCATTTAACAAAAGTTGTCTTCGTTTTTGTCGATAGGCAGTGGCGGCTGGTATGAGATATATAAATTCAAGTTTTGAGCCATGACTCCTTCTATTCTGGCTCCTAAAAACACAACAAGAGACATTTAAGACTCCTGTGTAGTCTACAGCCCTCTGGTGGCGAGTCGCGTTTTGCCTTCAGCTAATAAAACAAGGTCATTGGGACGTCGGCCCTACAAGGGTCTGTGGACATGCTACACATCATTAGCTCAGTTACATCCTCCACAATTCAATCGTTTAGTTCAATCTAGGGAAACCAAGAGCACCAAAGTATAATGCATTCATATATATCAGCATGGTAAAAGAGAGACGAGGAAGACTTTGTACCTCTGAAGCAGCTCTGAATACAGAATATGTGTCCAATCCCCAATTATTGAAATTCCTTTGGTCCAAATGGGTCCACCTATCAAAACAATTAAAAGGGTTTTCCACCAATAAATTAATATAATTTGTAAATATTGTTGTGTGAAGTCCATTGCTAAATGTATGCTAACTTTGTTTGCCACAAAGGCCACAGTTCTTCCAAAATAAACAGTATTTTCTCATCTTCCTGCAGCGTGTTATTGGGAACACTTGTTTTTGTTACAGTAAATGTGGCCCTGAGTTTTTCAGCCCCTGGGGTACAGCATGTCCTCCCTGTTTAGGGGCCGAACAGTTTTTTTTTTTTATCAGCTGAACCTACTTAGAAAATAATCTTGTCCTCATTCAAAGACGGTTAAGGCTCCGAGTCCTAACTATTTGTGACTGAGTATATTGAAAGCTGCAGATTGCAGTGCAAGACTCCTCTCTAATCAGTGCTAACAGACTGCTGGGTCAAATTCAACATCTGCTTTACTGACTCGCCTAATATCTCACCCAGACTGCAAGGTCCCTGTTCTACGTGACATCCTCAAATTATCATTCTCATTGCTCCCAACATGTCCTCGCAGTGTTCCCTCATTTGTGCCAGGCCCACATTATAATGTCTGATGTGTTGTTAGAGATATTACATCACCGGCTGAAGGATAGTGGTCCATGGAGTCACATTCAGGACAAGAACGTTGCGTACAGGTGTGTCATTGACTCACTTTGTCTTTGTCGGTTTTATTATTATCATAAGTAATCCTTTTGTGTCTGCTGTTCCCAAGATACATCTCACAGCTCTTAAAGGAGGCACGTTCTGTATTTGTCCATTGTTAGTTTGCCAAAAAAGAAAATTGTTAGACACTGCTGACTACAGACACACAAGATATTAGAGATACAGATTTTAATCATATCAAATAGTAAGAGTGTGTTATTTTTACATTAAAGAGATGGCTGTCAACACGTCCCCAGTTTGGAGAAGCAGGAAGTAGTTCTGCAAAGTGAAATTACCATTTTTGTCAAAGGAGTCTGGTGGCTTTGAAGACAGCATAGATAAGGGCCTCCCTGTCAGAGAGGGCTGTGTGACGACAAGGTAATGCAGTGAAAATATTTTAAATGTATCTTACACTTAAACTGATAATGATTTTTTCAGGTCGCTAAAATATGTTTTGCTGCTGCAGCTGTCCACAGCAGTACATTGCTTAGCTTCAGTGGCAGTACTCTTGCCAACATCATCTACTGTAGGTAATAGTAAAAATGATAATCTTTATTTATAGAGCACTTTTCAAAAACAACATTATAAGAGCCTTACAAAGCAGCAAAATAAAACCGATGATTCATGAAATCAACAGCTTAAAAGAAAACAGATAAAAACAATTTGATGTTTAAAAACTGATGATATAAAAGAAAGTTAGAAGGAAATTAAAACTGAAGTACAATCAGGAAAGGCTCTCCAATAAAAGTATGTTGAAGGGATTTAAAAGAGATCACTGACTCAGCCGACATGATTTTCTCGGGCATCACTCCAGAGCCTTGGGGCCCTGACGGCAAAGCTCTGTCCCTTTAGTTTCCAGCTGGGCTTCTGGAACAGACAAAAGATCTCTGCTGGAGGATCTCAGAACGTATCAGCATGTATAGATTAGAGAGCAGGGAAAGGAAAATTCACTAAGAGGCTAGAACTGGAGTGATGTGATCAAGTCTCATGGTTCTGGTTTAAAGCCTAGCAGCTGAGTTCTGTACTGTCTGGAGTCGATCAATAGCTTTTCAGTTCAGGCACCTGAAGAGGCTGTTGCAGTGATCCACACGATAAGATTAAAACGTGTAAAAAAGACAGATCATATTTTTGAAATATTTCTCAGATGATAAAAACATGATTGCACAAGCTTTGTACAGTGCTGATCAAAACTTACATTACTGTCAAACCAGATGCCAAAATTCTTTGCAACAGGCTTGATGTGATCCAAGGAGCTCAGCTTATTTATTTTAATTTTTTTAGTTCAGCTCGGGAAGATTTTTTGACAACCAGCTTTTGACAGCAGAAAGTCAGTAATTGAGTGAATTACGCATTCAAGGGTTCATGGATCAAACAGGCAGGTACATCTGCATATCATCAACATAAAAATGACATGGCATGGTTTTTAAGAAGGAAGCAGAGGGAGACATGATTCATTTAAAATAAGGAAAGATCCCTTTCGTAATTAACTGACGATGGAGAAGTACCTCATATAACTCTATTTCAAAATATGCAAGCTGTTTCTTAAAGTAAGATCAAACACTGATCTGGAATGGGCATTTTAATCTCAAATTCACAAATTTAGTTTGCTTTTTTCAAAGAAGGAAAAGTTAAGAAATTAAGAGAATGAGGATAGGAAGTTGACTCGAAGGATGGCAGTGTTGATTTGTCGATTCATCTACTTTGGTTCAGAATGAAATAACTAGTGGTTTCATCATGATACATTATTATATCAATTCTTTGGACAACAATACCATATGCGCTAATATTGTAAAGACTGCCATGATATGATTTCGATATGAAATGATATTATTTTCCCATTCAACACAGTCTATCACAGAAGGAGCTGCCACCCCTTTCTTTTTTTGCGTTTGGCCATAAAAAAAGTAATGTAACCGCTTAAATGCAGTAAAGTTTACCCCGACCAGGCAGGTAACGTTATATCTTGTTTTATCTCGTAACAGCATTGTGTACATATGCTCTATGTGTTGACCAGTATTTTCTCCGAAATCCAAAATATTTCCACATTTACTTTCATGATTTGCTCACATTCATGGTTTTCGGACGAGATATCTCTGTAACTTTGGTCCCCTGACATCTCCTGAAGAGCCACCATGAGGTTGTTTCAAGTAAAATGTTTTAACAACTACTGGATGGAGGATTATTTCCTATTACTTTGGAGAACCCTTACGTTTTTGTCTAGCACCGTCATCAGGTCAGCATTGTCGATGTGGTAACTGTTATACTGTAATATGTAAAACAGCATCAGCATGTTAACATCAGCTCAAAGCACTGCTGGTCAGTCTCACAGAGCTGCACAGCTGTAGACTCTAAGTCATGTTTTATGTTCATGTGTCTAAAGATGGTCGGGTTATTCTAACTGTAGCTTAATGCTCTCCCAGTTTAATGTCTTAAAATTGATGGTGAGGTTGTAAATATGTGAGCTATTATCCTCTCAGCACGAGTGGTACGAACACTGACATACACAGTTTATGTTCTCTCTTGAATTATTAATTAAAATCACATCGAAAATGATAATTTGCCAGCAAAATAAAATGTCATCATTATTCACTTGTAGTGCAGTTCATAACAGCTGACTAACAAGGTGTCAGCATTAGGACAGTTATCGTCATCACCTGCAGTTCGTCAAAATTAAGACTCAGTGCAGTGGTAGTTGACATTGAACTGAAGTGTGAAACTTGATTTTGTCAGCAGGTGCAAACTGCTCTATAGAGAGAGACATGAATCAGCAGGAGTGGCTGCCAAAGTGACTGACAAAGTCACTCAATAACACGACGATAGCAGCTGAAGGTTGACACTTATGTCACATCGGATAAATGTTGAGTGTGAACAGCCGTGGAGAAAGTCGGCTCGATCAGAGGGCTGACGTCACACTTTGCATTAGGAACAGCTCTCTTTTTTCATTCATTGTGACTGAAGTTGTGCCCAGAATAGACAGGAATATTCCTTTGTTGTCAGTGTTCCCATGCTCCCATGTGAGAACATGATGGCGTTTACACAGAAGGAGACTTTAATACTAAATAATAAGGTGGAAAGCCTTATAAATCAGACATAGGTGCTTTTAGGAGTTTGAATATGTCACATGTAATTCTTAATGTGTAGCCCTTTGAGGCAGTAATTAATAGTCTTTTAAGTTAGATACACATTAAGGCCATTTTCATATTGATTAGGAAAGATTCGTATCTTACCCAAGTACAATCGTCCCCCCTCCTTCTCCTCTGCTGCTCAGCTTTCACAGTAATGATGAGTGCCTGAGTACACTTACATCATCTTATACGGGACATTTGGTTATGTTGTCGCTACAGTGTAGAAAAGAGCAGCAATTGCAAGATCCTAAGCCCCTACCAAGGAGTTGACCTTCCCATTATGGTTACTATTGTTTATATTTTGAAAACAGGACCAACTCTTTTGCCCCACCATTCTACTTTATCACCCATATCTGATTATTTATGTCATTAAATAACTCAAACTCTTGCAGATACCGTCTGTGCTCAGCAGATAGTTAAGGGAACAGTTCACCCTTGAATCAAAAATACATTTTCCTCTAGAGCTGTAGAGCTATTTATCAGTCTCAATTGTTGCAGTGACTCTTTCCAAATGTTATGACCCAGTTACTGAAGATAATCCACAGACCTTGTTGTGAGCACTTTCATGTGGGAACTATTTTGTTTCTACTGAACTGCACCTGCCAACCGTATCACAGCACAGGAGGCAGCATGTATCATGGATGAGGGGCTCGTGCATATAACAGTGGGAGATGTAAAGCTGCTTTCCCACCACTGCATGGTAACCACACTGACAACCACCTACCTGCAAGAGCATTCCCAAAAACCAAAGCCAGTGCCGCTACAGTCCACAGCTGCAATGACAGACTAGTGCTTCAGTGAATCAGCTTGTACTACTTCTACTTGTACCTGTGTTCTTAAGCAAAACAACAGGAATCATTGAAATCACTGAAGCTTTTTTACATACTTGGACAATTTACTGATCATCTGGAGTTTTGGGAAAAGGTTTTCTCGGGCCCAGCTTTTCATCTGATTGTGCTAATAAGTTGCTAGCACCATAACTCTGGGTATACAGACACCAACATTATCAGTCCAACTTGTCCTATTTCTGCTTCTGTGATTGCTGTGATTTGACCGGGCAAAGCCAGGCGGCGACTGCCAGAAGTTTAGCAAGGTACACTCAGAGCAGCAGAGCAAAATCTGTGCACATGGCCCACATGAAAATCACTTCCTCTCTGCTGCTTTCCCCTCATTCAGTTGACTGGAGTTGGCTACTTACCATGTGGTACTGTGAAAGCAACTTAAACATTAATAGCGTCCTCATCAGCTAAGCTGTAATGTTGGCTAGCTCAGTGGTACACAGGGAGCTAGCGATAGATGCACAGTTCCTTTAGCGAGGTGTTGTGGTTCATGGATGTAGTTTAGTAGAGAGAAAATAGTTCCTACATGAAACTGCTCACAACAACCTCTGTATATTATCTTGAGTCAGCGGGTCAGGATTTCTGGGAAGAGACATTGCTGAGTTTTTCAAATGTACCACAATAGCCAGAATATTAGGCTTTAAAAGTCATTAAATGGTCTTAAATTTAAATTTGTGAGGTCTAAATTGCCTCAGACATTTTATCTATTTTCAATATCCAATTTTAATATCCATTATTTAATTTATTTTTATGAACAGGAGTCCAGCTCTTCTGCTTGAAAAGTCCACATTTCTGATTTTACAAATCTTTAAACCTACCACTGAACTTTTTACTTTATGGTTGTACTTAACTGTTGGCAAAATGTAGATTAACTTAACTCACTTTAACAACCAAATTCCTATATAAAATCAGCCTCTCCACAGGACAACATACAAACAACTTAGCTTTACACTTACCTGCAGTGCTTGAAAGAGAAAAAAGATGATTATTCCAAAAGTCAGTCTTACATTTGGTTAAAGAATATCTTGCAAAGGTCTTAATGTCTGATACCTGTAATACACCCTTCATCCAACATTCTGCAACTCACACCAAACAATCTAGATTGATAAATAGCCCTTCAGGTAAAAATGCCACTCTCCCTCAACACATAACACAGCAGCAATGTCCCCTGTCACCAAAAATACATGCTTCCTGCACTCAGCAACACATAGTGACGTGCCACTTTTCAATACTTTGACAGGTCACCTCAGCAGCGGTGATATACCGTACAGTCGGAGACATAAGAGCAGTGAAACCGTTTGTCTGCCTGCACTTTAAATCATTCCTGACAGTTTCGTGATGAAAGGGAACATCAGCTCGGGCACACGCTTTCCTGACAAACGTGTCTCCAGCCTCTCCTTCCTTATCACCTTATTTCAGTCAGATCATTTTGTGCATCAAAATGTAGAGTTTAGTTCCATTGTAAATGGGTTCAACAAAGCAAGACAATAACAAACACTTTTTGTAGCGCAATAAATGGGAACACCTTCACCATCAGAGATCGTCCTCGTGATTTGCTATTATTTTGAGAGTTGGGTTCAGTTGTAGGCCTTACCTGTCCTGTCGCTTTGAGTTGTGAGACACATACATCAGGCTATAAGCTGTGGATGCTCCCTGTTCCCATTACAGTGAATCAGCAGTGTATGAAACAACCCCATCTGCTGCACCGCCTGCACTTTTTTATTGTTACACACTCTTCTGCCCCTGTAATGTGGATTCATTTTGGTACGTATTGATTCTGTATCAGAGACGGGGGTGTTGTTTGGCATCTCAGGAGAGAAAGCAGAAAGTGTGTAAATAGATCTCTCGCTCAAAAATCACTGTAATGAAAAATATTATCAGGGAATCAGCAAGTGTTGCCGGCACAGGGATTTAAATAAACAATATCCTAAAATGACTTGACACACACAAAAGTGTTGCTGGATGGTCCCCTGGCTCAGTGACAAATCATCACTGTAACCTAGCGACACCACTCATAGTTTAATTAGAGGGACGAGATAGAACAGCCTGGAGTTAGATGGTAATCTCCTTTAGTGCTCTTGTGGTTGTGTTGTTGTGTCTCTATAATTTCATGAATACATGTATTATGTATCCCCAGACAAAGACAAAGAAATATGGAGGGTTTAATTCAGCTGCTACTGAGATGCTTTTCAGGTTTTTGAGTTTTATTCAGTTGTTTTTCCACATTCTCTTTCTTCGTAATGTACATCACTTAACAAATGACCTTTTAAAAATTCCGAAAATACTGTTGCAGGACCAGTGTCATATGTTTTCAAATGACCATATCTTTAACAAGCATCTTATGACATCAGATGTGCAGCTCATTTTATGCCTTTCTGATAAATATAGCAAAAATGAATCTAAATTAGCCCTCTGATTGATCCTATTGACTTTAGAAATGTCTCACTGCTCCCCTGACAGAACATTATCATTCCTCAAAGGGTACAGAGCGACTAATTACCCACATTATCTCTTTGGCTCATTAGGGTCTGATGGCAGTTGACACTGCTCTAAGGCCCCCTCCACAAATGGTAAAAATTAGACTGTCAAAATGTCAGTCCTGCTGTGAAACAACTGTGCAGCTAATCACACTCTGACAATTAAATCAAAACTCATTCAGCATATACAGTATGTGTGTGTGTGTGTATGTTAATTAGCATGTGTTCAACGGTCTTTCTACATTATATATCCACTAAAAGAAGCCACAGTCACACCTTTATAAGGCTGTACTTACACTTACACTCTGCAGGGACTCTGGCACTTTAGCGGGATGAGTGTGTGGAGAAGGCTCCAGGGGTCCTGTGACCTCTTACCTTAACATTTCTGAATAAAAATGGGTTCTGTAGCCCCGTTACCAACAAACACTTTCGGTATGGTACCTTGGTATGGTACAAAAGTAACCATTCAGACATGGTACCTAGACCCTAGGTCCATTTAGTGTTTCACTTTGTGCATTTAGTCCTTCTCAGGCAGGCTCAGGGGTTAAGTATTGCCTGAGCCCACAGGAACAACACTCTGCAACACTTTTTTTCCAAGTGAGGATTAGAATGTATGCAGTTCACATAATCAGGTCAAAATTAATAGATATTTTTAAACGCTTAAAGATCCACTCTTTACTAAAAGTGTATGTCATCCAAGAGAGACAATAAAATTAGAGTTCCACCTTAAAAGTTGCCAGTAGTCAGCCCAGTGAATTAAATTCTCAGAGTACAGCTGCTGCGAGAGGCAGCAAAACATCCTTTCATTTCATAGTTATAGTTTACTTATGTAGGTAAAGCTCTCCATGGTATGAGCAGTGGTTACATGAGCCTCAAAACCAGCCACAACTCAGCCCTGAGCAGAGTGACCGTCCTCTATTGACCAATCAACAGACTGCAGTGTTCACAGCTCCACCTTATAGTACCAGATCTGTGTGCTAGGTACCCCAACAGAGGGGAAACCGAAAAAAGTGTACCGAACTGAACTGTACCATTATGTAATGCTCGGTGGAAATGATTCTTATAAGTACCCACTAGCCTCCCCTTCACAGACATGCCCACTTTATGTTAATCCCATGTAGTTTGGGGCAAAAACCATGCAGCTTTTTGCATGCAGTGTATTTGAATATTTCCTCATACTAGGGTCCCGAAACTGTCTTGGAATTGCATAAATTTGGTGTGACTGCAAAGCTGAGACTCTTCTGGATTCAATGAACTCAGTTTTGTTTATATATGACAATGTTAACCACAAATAAAAGCTGCCATTTCAGTGTAGTGCCACCATTTTTTGAAACAGACCTTACCGTATAAAATGACCTATTGTGACCTGTAGAATAATCAGAGCCTCATGGCATTCACAAGATGTATGGCTTCTATATGTATATTGACAGTGAGGGAGTTTCTCAGCAGTTTCCAGAACAGTGTTTGCCACCAAATCGCTGAAAAACACAATTTTTTACAGTAATCTCCAAATGTCAAAAGTTTCTGAGACCAAATGACAACATGGATTTTTCTGTGGTGTTTCTCAAGATCACAGTGTCCTAATATCATATTTCGATGGGGTTCTTGACCATTTTTATCAATTATCAATTGGTCAAAAATGCTTAAATGTAGCACCCAATCTGTGTAACAAATGGTATCACCCCAAAACTTGCTGCAACAACTTATGAAACGTAATCTAGCGTGAGGGAATGGCCATCATATACTTCCATCAAAATGTTCTCAGCCCCTATACACACTAAACTTCAAAGTTTGCGTAGGCGCCTAATCAAAACACAGCATTCATTAAATATTGATGACTAAAAAATATGAGCTGAGCTGCAAATTAAAGCTCCCAGCTTTCAGATGATGTTTACAACTTCTATGTGGAATATATCGTTGACCTAATATCTCCCCTAAAGATCCCCTGTCCTCCCTTAAAAAGACAAAAGTCGGTCTATGGTAGGGATTGGGGAGTGAAAGAGGTTCATGCTAACATCAGCATGCCAAACATACTCCCTTGCATGCTGAGGTTTACTTGGTAATGTTTACCATGTTAACCATCTTAGCATGTTAGCATGCTAACATTTGCTAAGTATTAATGAATACAGTCATTGATAGTCATAACAGCAAATTTAGGCCCACTGAGGGAGCCAGAGAAAAAGTTTACCAAAGTTCATTCTAAGAGGGGCATGACTGGGGTGGCACAAGAGGAGAAGTGAGGGGAAGTCATAAGGAAACCTCAATTTGTCTAGACACCAAGTGGTGTAGGCTAAAAACGCCCACCTGTAGAGAATTTGCTATTCGTGTTTTGTTTTGGATACTTCATCATCTCCGCTGTAGCTCCACTATAGGCCAAACTGTGTACATTAGTTGATACTGTATCTTGTAAAAGTATATGGCAGATATTGGTCGTCCTCAAACAAAGATCCCTTCTGATTGTGGTGACTTTTTTTCTGCTGCCATTCCCAGGCTCAAATTTCCACTTTTCGGTATCTGAAATGTGAAATGAGCATGACATTTAATGAACATTTTTATGTTCCCCAGAGCACTTACTAAGCCATTACATGAATTTTAGTGCCACTCTTAGACCAATCATCTACTTGAGGCACATATAACTAAAGGCATGATTATATCTATCGATTTCGGTGTTGCTGTGGCCTTTAGCACAGATATTGCGTTATATTACAGGGTTATTGCCGTGACATTTGTGAGCATGTTATTGGGCCCTGCAGGAAGAGCCCCTGTGATGTAGGGGATTTTTTTTCACTTGCTCTGTGTCATTCTGAGACCAGAGGCTGTCTTTATGTTTTAACTCCCAAATTCTCAGTGATATGTAGCCTTCAACACTACACCAATTCAGCCCCTCGGCCTTCTGATAGACAGTTCTCGGAAGCTGAATCTTGTCGATCTAAACTTGTCTTCCTGAATTAGAATTACAGAAAAGCTGACCTTGCCCTTTCTCAACATATTCAGTCAAATATTCCTGTAAAACATACAGTATTAAACACCAAAATGCTAAATGTGTGTGTCCCTCAGCAGGAACTCACTCAAGAATTTTTACTCAACTCGGTGTATTAGATTTTTCAGATCATGTTTTACCAGGCTAAAATCCCATTTTCTTCAGCAGCAAAATGAAATCCAATATGTTATTTTTTTCATCACAATGATGGCTCAAATGGCCGCAAACCAACAAATGGCTCATTATGCCCTAATGGCAAAGCACGTCTTGAATATCAGGGGAACGGCAGAGCACTTATGTCACTTTATGGTTGTTGTTATTCAGCTAAGTGAAATGTTATCAACCCACTAGGTAATTTGAACATGACTTTAATATTTACTTAATTGGCGTTTCAACTGGGGAACGTGCAACCCAACAACCCGATTAAGTTTCATCTTCACTGTCACCTGGCTCATTTGTTGCAGTTTCGCATGGTTACATCTTTCATATAACCAGAACATTGATATACAAAGCACTGCAGTGTATTTGACTGTTTCTATGTGAGGCAGGTAGGAATCTGTTAAAGGCAAAAAAAACCAAAAGAATGTGAAAATACTCCCTCCGCCTGCAGCTCCCCCCTTTCTGTCCCTCCTACCAGATGACCATAGGCTGTGCATGCACTTGATGCAGGAACCGTGTTTCCCATACATTGATTTATCTAATCATATTTCATTGTACAGTTGCACACAACTCATTTGATCAGTCCTCTTTGCCTCTCTGTTTATCATACTGCAAATGAGACAAGAATGAGCTAGCTAGTCATCTCACAGTCCCACTGCCTCTTTCACAACCGCTGTGAACTACTTTCTCAGGAGACTGACCTTCAGTGGCACCAAATTCGGCCAGTGGAAGCCCCCCAGTGACAGGTGTCACAGTGGGCTGGTGGCCAGCGGAAGCATCAGGTCTAACTGTGTAGTGGCAGCAACAGAAAGTTTGCTGATATAGCTGGGGCTGCCTGATCCATGTCTGCATTTGTGGAGCGGCCCATAGGAACTGAGATGACCTGTGATTGGCCAAAGTCTCCTGTCAAATTTGAAAACAGAGCCAAGAGTAGGCACAGAAGCCTAGTGTTCTGTCAGACCACTTGAATTACAATATGCTTAAATTTATTGTGGGATTTTCACCCACTGACACCAAAATTGAACAGCCTACCCCACCTACCAATTATGTACTCAGTTCGGTAGTCCTGGCTTTCCTCCAATTATCCTCTTGACATCTGTAGTAAGGTGCTGCAGATGTTTTATCAGTCTGTGGTGGCAAGTGTGTTGTTTTATGCTGCAGTCTGCTGGGGAGGAAGCATCAGACACAAAGATGCAAGGTGGCTGGCCAAACTAGTCAAAAGAGCTGGCTCTGTGATTGGAGTCAGGTTGGACACACTGGAGGAGGTGGTGGAGAGATGCGCACTGAAGATGTTCGAGGCCATCATGAACAACACAGATCATCCACTCCACAACACCTTGATGGACCAAAAAAACTGTGGTGGACGGCTCCTCTCTCTTAGATGCAAGACAGAGAGATACAGAAGATCCTATATACCAACAGCCATCAGGCTTTATAATTCTTTGACATATAATAGATGAGCTGACAGATAATTGAATTTCCCCTTGGGGATGAATAAAGTTATTCTTAATCTTATACATTTTTAAAAAACGTGAACAGATTTCTCAGACATAGTGAAGTTAAAGGTCTAGAGAGGGAGTTCATATCTGGTCCTTAGTTGCTCTAATGTCATCTAGATGCAAATCTTCTTATCATTTTTAGTGATTATTTAATCTAGTTATGATGGAACCCGAAGTCATCCAGCTCCACATCCACATAGCTTTTCAGGATTTTAACCTTGAAACAGGCGCTGGACAGACGTTTTCTGTCTCCCTTTCATTTAATGGATTAGTGCATCAGCTATGAGGCAATACTACAAATGATGCCTCTCTTTAGTAGACGATCCTGCATACAAAATAAGTTTTACAGAAGACAGGCAGCTGAGAGGATGGGTACTAGAAAGTTACAAAACCTCTTTTTGTAGAACATTTAAAAACTAAATAATAATTCAGCTTGTTGACCCCCAAATTTCCTCACACTTTTAAGTCTATATTTTGGCTTCAGCACCAACATCCAGTGTGACTCTTTGTAGCAGCTCGTAGCTTAATGTTTATATGAGCTCCATCAGAGTTTCCCAAGATAATTTCCCTAAAACTAAGAGTCTGTCCCAAGAAATTCCATGAATACTAATGCTCCACTCTCTCGCTTCAGAAGCCCCCACTAATGCCCTTTCTGGAATATTCCTTCCCTTTGATAGGATTAGAGTTGTGTGTTTAGCAGGATAAAACGAATGAAGCACATAAAGTGCAAAGGCTGCATTTATGGGCCAGCCTTCACCAGAATTTAAATGGCGGAAATATCAATTGAGGCTCAAGATCGATTTTAGCACTCCCCCTGATAATGTAAATGACAGTAAGGGGAATTACATAAATCAGTCATGGAGAGCGACTTCGTCGTGGTGGCACTATAAATCATTTTTAGGTCAAACACGACTTTTAGTGCTGCACAAGTTTTGACACAGACTTGGCGTTCAAAGTGTGAATTTTTGCAGCGTCCTTATGTAATTTAAAGAGATAAAAGGCTGTTTCATCAAACTCTGATGAAATGAATTAATTCATATGTTCTAAAATTAAGGCTCTTTAACAGGAAGGGAGATATATATACTTAATGATGCTGTGCTGTGCAGTTTCTTATTCCAGCTTCCATTAGCGCAGAGTCCAAAAGACCCATCCAATTTTTAAAGAAAATAGCTCCATAGGTGTAGCTTTTGGGGGGGACGCAGGGGACACATCCCCCTCGTTAGGCTTTGGTGGAGTAGCCCCTTTTTACTTAGGAAGGTTCCTACCTTAGTGCAATGACCTGGACGTACCTACGTGGCAGCCACGATAGGAGCTGTTAAAACTCTCCAGATGCTAAGGAAAGGAATTTTTATGCTTCCTTTACTGTCTCCTTCATCAGAGGATACACTGGACCATCCTACACCAAAAGGAAAGGAGACAACATAATATAAGTTGACTGGAGGGTGAGTGTGAGCAACCATTCTCAGTGTGACTATTGACTGACTGATTGTTTTCATTTAACTTGACTCGACGTGACTGGTAGCTTTTATTTCTTTTTTATTTTGATTCTAACCTTGTGATGTAGTCATTTTTCACCAGATGCCCACATTTATATGACGTGTACAAAACAATACAGTAATGCATGGGGCGAAGTATCTAAGGTATATTAATGATAGAAATAGTAATCTTTATTTTGGGGCGGCATGGTGCTGTAGTGGTTAGCACTGTTGGCTCACAGCATGAGGGTTTCAGGTTTCAATCTGCCTGCCTGTAGGGGCCCGTCCGTATGGAGTTTGCATGTTCTTCTTGTGTCAGCGTGGGTTCTCTCCTGGTACTCCAGCTTCCTCCAGGTGTAAATGTGAGTGTGAATGGTTGTCTTTCTCTGTGTGTCAGCCCTGTGATAGTCTGGTGACCTGTCCAGGGTGTTCACCACCTCTCGCCCAATGACGGCTAGGATAAGCTCCAGCCCCCTGGTGACCCTTTACAGGACAAGTGGTTACAGATAATTAATGGATCTTTATTTATTGATCGCTTTTAAAATCCGTGTTACAAAGTGCTTCAAGAAAGCAGCACAAATCATTAAAAGAAACAGATGTTTTAAAAAAAAAATGGTTAATGGAAAGCACTACAGTGAAGATGCGCTTTTTGTTGTCCATCACAGCAAACCCACATCAATATCATCTGCCATCACATAATTAAGGAGCCTAGTGCACATGCAGTCACATTCTCTTCACACTGCAGTTGTCTTTTCCTAAGTCCTCATGAATTCTCCTTCACATATTGCCCTGACCTTGTGACATTTTTCATCGACGTTAACGAAAAGTGGTTGAGAAAGTATATTTTTTGACCATTTGACCGCAGCCCGTGTGCATTTGTCCCCCTCAACAAATGCATAAAAATAGCAAATGACTTATTTAAAAAAAAAATTAACAGCATTTTCATTGTAAATTGATGCAGAAAATACACAAATTGGTGCATAAAAATTCACCAAAATGCAGGAAATTAAGCGTTGATGCTCAGAATTTTCGGGCAGACAACCCCTAAATCCCCCGTTCCATATGTCCCCCCAGTGTTGACACCAAACCAATGCCCTTGTATAGCTGCGAGCAGATTTGTTAATAATTTCTATGAATTGAACCATCAAAGATCTTTGCGTCCTTAAATTTGCAAGAAACAAGGAACATACAAAGTAAAAATCTTCATGTTTGCTGAACAGCTACATGTGTCTAAACCGCTCTTTTTGTTCCCCAAAAGCTCAATAAACTTAGAAGCAAGAAACCCATCCTCTTGTCATTACCACTTTTGCCCATAAATACTGTTGTGTTCTCCCCACTTGCTTATTTTGGGCAGTATTGGTGTTTCTCCTCTGGAGCACTTTGCACTAATGAAAAGGCATCATGTTAGGCCAGACCATGATGGATTGAAAGAACACAACCTCTTGAGAGATCTCTGGCACTGTTCTGTATGGGGGGGGGGGTTGCCGCTGCCAGTCCGTGGAGAAGAGCCGTGTCTGCCAGAAAAGAAAAAAAAAAGGTTTAGAGATGTGATTGATGCTGCTGAACCACAACCTCCAGGCAAAGCTCAATCTGGATAAGCTGCGTTTTCCCGCTGGACGCTCCAATATCAACAATTTGCTGATGAAATCTGAACAAGTGAACATGATAATATCTGAGTATCATTTACAAAGTGTTTTGTTGTTTCCAAGGCCCTGTCTGGAAAATTACATTTTTGGTAGGAAATATATCTTTTTGTCATTTTTGTTATTTAAATAAAAAATATGTATTTATTTATTTATTTTTTATAATTGGGACAAATTTCAGGACAAATTTGGTGACTTCACATCACATTCAGAGGCATTATAGTTTAGTGTAACTGCATTATTCTATCCAACAGTTATGAAAATGACACCAAAATGAGCAGTCCTTTGTGATTGGAGTCAACTGTTCTCCTCTCCAAGCCCAATGCACCCTAATTAGTTTTCCAGAGCTGTAACTCAGTGGCTGTCTCACTGAAATCCCAGTGAAAGTTTGGATTTGGCTGCTTCGCTGCTGCACATTGGCTCATTCACCCTCCCCCCTCGACATAACTTGCCAGAAAAGAGTTCGTTTCCCTCCCGCAAAACTTTGCAAATCAATGGAGAGTGCATATTATCCACTATCAACCTTGACCAGCTGTGAAAAATGAAGCAGTGGGGAATGAATGCTGAGGCCAACTGGAAAGCAAGAGCTTGGTGTAAACACACACACACACACACACACACACAATGTATAAAAACATACTTCTTATCAGGAACATCAATGAGTTTCTGTTTAAGATTTAGGAAGGCCAAATCTGTAATATTAAACTGCTCTACATTTTGAAAGAGGCAGACTGCGAACACAATTACCATGTGAATATGGGCACATGTAACTTTGATGGAAAACTGACTAAATTAGCCTCTGATCAGTGGAGACATCCAGGTTTCAGCGCTGGACACTTGGACTAAAGGTGCGGACACACCAAACCGATATCAAAGAACTAGCGGTGACGAAAGCCAACAGTTGCGTTATCTACGTTGCCTCACGTGTTACCTAGCACCGAGCACCGCAGCACCTCCACAGACTGTTACATTCAGACGGTCCCAGTGTTTCCTCCGCAGGCTCCACTTCACTTAGCTTCACTCAGCTGCCCGATAAACCCGCTGCTCAGTGCTCCGGTTGGATCCAAACGGAGAGCCAGGGCTAGCTCAGAGACTAGCGGAGACTAACTGGCTGTGCGTCCCTCTGTCATGCTGCGGCTAATGCTAACCATTCCCAGCTAGCTCCGGTTTGTTATTCAGGTTAAAGTGAGAAGAAGCAGCTGGTCTGTGACCAGCTGAGTGAAGTGGAGCCTGAGGAGGAAGCACCGGTTAGCCCCGGTTTCACTACCGGCAGATTCACTCGCTACAGGGGCGAGGGAATAAAACCTGAACAGCCAATCAGAGTGATCTCTTTCACCGACTAGCTCAGTCGCCGATTCAACATGCTCAACTGGCCGAAAAGCCGCCGACACCGAAGGGCCGATGGTGCGGGACACACTGCAAAAACTAGGCCGACAGACGCTCACCGACGGCCCGACTTCGGTCAACAGCCAGCCGTCGGCTTGGTGTGTCAGGGCCTTAACATAAGTGAGAGCCTTCACCTGGCTCTAACATGCGTTTTGGTGATCCAAACACAAGTGGACAGCCAAGACACATCGCCGTTCACACCTGTGCCTTTCATGCATCTCCAGCTGACCACTTGTGTTCAGATTTAATTACTGCCCTGCGCACAGTTATCACCACCACCACACTTTTTCTAGCTGCTCTGTAGCATGGTTATTCATCGCGTTAGTGGTTGTGTCAGTATGTCTGGTGATATTGCAGTCAGCAGAATTCAACACATCCCCTTCCATAGGGCAAAACAATGGACGGTCACGCACCAAGTCGTCCAACTCGACATAAAAGCAGTAAGCTATAGAGCATTTGCACACTGTCACCAAAACAATCCCCATGCCCTGCATTGATGATGTAGTCCTTGTTGGGGATGGATCAGGATGCATTAGTGTTTATACCACAAGATGTGGTCAAATGGGTCCCAGCACACCCCAGCAGGTGAGTAATCGGATCACAATGCATCTGGTGGTTGCTTACACTTATTTAGCACTGTGAATTTGTGATCAGATCACCCAAAGCGCATGCTAATACAGGTCTAAACAGGCTCTTGGATATACATTTAAAGGCCCTGACACACCAAGCCAACGGTCGGCCATCGTCAATGCTGGGTCATCAGTGAGTGTCTGTGTCAGTCGTTGCTGCGATGTGTCCCACACTGTTGGCCCTCGTCAGCGCTAGGCAGCTTTTTTGCGCCAAATCAGCACGTCGAATTGGTGTTGGCAACTGCAGAGCCCATTGATATATGAAATCCCTGTGAATGGCAGTTCAGCTCAGTGCACAAGAAGAGAAACTGAATTGAGGAAAGTAAACCAAGAGCTAAAGTCAAAAGCGAGTGACATCAAAATGAACTCGTAACATAAAGTAAGATTATTTTTCTTTAGCCATTGGGCTCTTTAGTAGAAATGTTTTGTGATGGTTTGTGTAATTCTTCAGTGGCACATGGTAAATATCCTTAGGTCTTTCAACATTGGATCATGTTGATGTGCTAACTGGCTAAGTAGCGTCCAGACGATTTTCCGTTTTCCTATTTTGAATGACAATAAAAGACAACTGTCGTCTACAGGTGTGTATTTTTATTTGCTCTCATGCAAATGCTGAATGTACATGCCGGTTGGCCATCGGTTGAATTCTTTGTAGTGTGTTTATATGCATTTTTTTGGTCGAGACACAGGAGATGTGAGACAACGTAGCCGCTAGTTCTCTGAAGTTGGTTTGGTGTGGCTGGGCCTTAAGACACAAAAATGATGACTTGGGACCTGACTTGCGCTTGTTTGTTGTGAGGCAAGACTTGTCTTGCATTGAGACTTGACCTTGGTAAAAACCTTAACATTAAAAATTGTGGAGTTTCACAGACACACACCTTGAATATTTAATTCTTAGGACTCAATACACAAACACAGTTTTGACAGTGGGATGTTCAGATCCTGTGCCATTTAATTTTCCATTTAATTCAGTATTCAGAGACATTGGCTATTTGCCTAGAAAGATTTGGACTGGCCCTCACAGACTTAAAGGAATAGTTTGCCATTTTGGGAAATACGCTTCTTGACAAGAGTTAGCCGTGTTAGCAGTAACTTCATAGTCTTGTCACAGTAATGAGGACTTTTGGTCTCACACAGGAAACATACAGCGAATTCCTGAGTGAAAGTCCAGACTTTGTTTGACATACTCACCTCCTCTCCCTGCCGCCCTATGCTGACTTTCTCAGCAGCTGCTCAAAGCTCAAATCAGTATTTGACGAGTTGAGAGTGAGACCAGGTTATTTCAGCCATGTTCGTGCCACCAAAACCTGGTATTTAAAGCCAAAGCGTGATCTTTTCATACATAACCAAATGGTTTTTGTGTCTAAACATAATCACACGTTAATTACAGTGTTGCAGAAACGTACAATGCCAATATTTTTTCTGGTGATTTGGTCGACCATCAACCACAAATTGTCGTTTTTACTGGATTAAACAAACAAGAAATATTGCGTTTTTTGTTTCTTGAATTTAGAGGTGCTGTTAGGCAGATTTGTTACTGTTGGATGGCTGTTTGCCCTATTTCAGTTTCAGTGTTCTTGTTGAACTCTTGCAAAAAATCCTATTAGTGTACAGTATATTCCAAAATGTTGAATTACTCCTATTAGACCCATTGATTTAAATGCCTTGTTCTTATCTATGTGAAACACTTGGACAGCAAATGTTTTGTGTCATTTAATGGGCATCGTTCAGAGACACACAGAAGACTTGTATCTTGGACCTGCACCAGCTATAACGTCTCTGCTAAGTGTATCACACACAGAAAAGACAGCTGTTGCATGCATTAAATCTGATGTAAAGTAAATGTTCAATACAGTTCAGTGGCATGCGTCCTTGTTTGCAGCTGAAACCGCTGAGAGCTCACCCATGATTCACTCCAGTGTAGCATTTGGCAGCACGCCACATTAATCGCCAGGGTAATGGGAAGACAGGCCTATTGACCAGTACTCCAATAAGGACAGAGGGGCAGGACATACAAATCAAAGCTGTCCGGCCTCATATTGACCAGACTGTCCACAGGAAGCAAGATTCATTTGCTTGGTGACAGGGGAAGGAGACGGGGGCTGAGCGCAGGAAGTCACAGGGATTTGATTCAGCTCAGATGCTGCCAGACCTGCACGAAATAATGCTTGAATGTGTATTAAAAGGGCAAGACTCCAATTGGTAGTTTAATCCTTTAAAATAATCCCCCACTCTGAACCAGAAGTCAGTGTCTACATAAATGAGGCGTCTGTGTTTCTACTTTTCAAGTGAGTGCTTTTCAGCTCATGCATGTTATATTGAGGGTGAAGGTTCAGACGTGCAGCAGGCAGAAGTGCATGACAAGTGTTGAAGGTGTCTGGAGTGTTGACCTGTGGATGGTTTGGGAATCAGCGGGTTCCTCGTCTTTCTTCTCACTCTTCATTACAGACTGTCCAGTAGTGAAGAAAAATGTAATGAAGAGAGCAGAGTTTGCATACTGATAATGCTCGAAGCATCGTAAGACCTTCCCACGAGGGAGAAATTAGGTTTGCAGCCATGATAAGCCAAGCAGTCCGCAACCACATAACAATAACAAAATATAATAATACAAATCAGACAATACAAGATCTTGTTACAAAGAACTTCCAGCCAGTTGTAATGTAAAGCGCAGAAGCAATAGCTGATAGCTACAGTAATGATGAGTGAATCTCCAGTACAGAGATCATTCAGCAGACCAATACCAGAACAAAGGATGCCTTACATCTCCTTCTTCCTGCAGGCACCTGGGCGCAAACTGTGTACTGTTTGTCATTAAATCTTTCTGCTGTGTGACAGGAGCAATTGGTGAGCTTCCTCATTAGTGAATTGATCTTACAGTTAAAGCTCTGTTCTTCTCCTGTTTTTTGTAATTTGCTCTATTGGCATCTGATACATCAGTTATAAATGACCGTCATTGACACAAACAGATCTCCTTCATAGCAGATGTATTTTTCAAATGTTATCACCGTAATAAAACAGGATGAGATTGTTTTGCCTCTGCAGTTCATGGTGGATATCAGAGATCCAAAGCAGAGAGCAGTAGGGCTGCCCCCAACGAGTCGAGCAATAGTCATCATTTACGGCCATCAGTCGACTACTACGATATTAATTTAATAATCAAATTATATATTTTGGGTGGGGCGACCCAATGGTTTGCGTTCAAGGTGTGAGAAAGAATAGTATCAGTAACATTGTTAACACTGTGCTACATTACAGAGAAATACAAAACCGTACTAATGAACCTTCATTAATATAGGCCTATATTTTATCTACAAGTGCACGTCACACACTGAACGAGCCGCCTGTTAATGACACTGTGGGCTAATGGGCATGTAGCTACTTCCATGTTTCAGATGATACATCATGTTTGTAGTCGACCAATGAAGATGAGTTTACATATCACCTTGGGTTCGTCCTTCACCTTCTCAAAATGATCCCACACTTTGGATTTCCTGCCCAACATGTTATTAACTAGCCTGTGGAATAACCACAGGTACCAGCCCTGTATATTAGGGGCCATGCAAATGGTGGTCAAAGGTAAAAGGTTGAGGTCACCATGGCCTCAAAAAAACTGGCTATAATTTAGGAATTCTTATGCTAATTATGATGAAGCTTCACACAAATGTCTCATAGGATAAAATGATGTAATGACATTTTATATCCTAGAGGTCAAAGGTCAACTTCACTGTGACATCATTATATTCTGCATAAAACACTTTTCTGGCCATTGTTCAACATTGTAACTCAGGAACAGAAGGGGAGACATTTGATCAGACACTGAATTGAGGACACTTATCTTGGGTGCCCACCTTAAAACTGTGTTGATTTTATAGATCCTCTGTGCTGACAGGGGGGAGATGTGTTTGAAGCATCAATGTCTCACAGACATGGATGCAAACTGTAACTGCAAGTTGCAAGGCAGTAACTCTAGTTTTAGTCAGTGTGCAGGCACTTTTTTTGTATGATATGAGACTGTTTATCACCTTAAACTACTCCACGGAAAGCCTGGATTTAAGGAGCACACTGTAACACATCTGATCTTTTCGACATACCAGCAGCTATGATGAAGATCTGTATGACAAAAAGCTCAAACAGTGTGTGTAGATGTTCATACTCTCTTTTGAATCAAGCACCTTTTTGGGACAGTGTAGTAAGTCTGGGCATTTTTACTCAGATTTATAGTTATACCAATCAAACAACCACAAATAACACAGCATAGTTCCTATCTTATCAATACACCCACTCCTGTAAGTGCAGGAGTGGGCTGTGACTGTCCCCTTGTGGGCAGAGGAGTGAACATCTTGGTGGTGTGTTCGGGGCAGAAAGCTATGAGGTCACAGGTTCCCAGTGCTGTGCCACAATACGCTGCTCAGAAAGAAAAATTAAGGGAACACTTAAATGACATATCAGATCTTGATGAACAAATTATTCATGTTGAGAATCTTTACTGGTGTATACTTACTGATGTACATTTTTTTGAGAACAAAATGACGTAACAACGGTCAATGGAAATCAAAATCATCAACCCACTGAGTGCTGGATTCAAAATCACATCGAAAATCAAAGTAAACAATTGAAATCACAGGCTGATCCAACTTTTTCCAATTTATCACGGCAACTAATGTGACTCAGTAGTGTGTACGTCCCCTGCCTGCCTGTATGCACTCCTAACAACGTCTCCTTGCTGACTCCTGATGAGACCTGGATCAGTGAGCTTTCTGACAGTCTGTGGCATTACTTGGTAGCATCAGATGCACCAATATAAAACGTTCCTTAGGTGCTCAATTGGTTTAGGCCAGGGGAACAAGAGGGTCGGTCAATGGCATCAATGCCTTCGTCATCCAGGAACTGCCTACACACTCTGGCCACATGAGGCTGGGTATTGTCCTGCACCAGGATGAACCCAGGGCCCACTGCACCAGGATGAACCCAGGGCCCACTGCACCAGGATGAACCCAGGGCCCACTGCACCAGGAGGAACCCAGGGCCCACTGCACCAGCTTAAGGTCTGACAGTCGCTCTGAAGATTTCATCCTGGTACCTAACAGCAGTCAGGGTACTGTTGGCTATGATATGGAGGTCTGTGCAACCCTCCAAGGATATGCCTCCCGAGACCATCACTGACCCACTGCCTAACTGGTCATGCTGAATGATGTCACAGGCAACATAACATTCACCACGGCGTCTCCAGACTCTTTCATGCCTTTCACATGTGCTCAGTGTGAACCTGCTCTCATCTGTGAAGAGAACGGGGCGCCAATGGTGGACCTGCCAATTCTGGTATTCTCTGGCGATGCTGGACTGTGAGCACAGGTCCCACTAGAGGATGTTGGGCCACCATGCCACCCTCATGGAGTCTGTTTCTGATAGTTTGGTCAGAAACATGCACACCAGTAGCCTGCTGGAGGTCATTTTGTACGGCTCTGGCAGTGCTCCTCCTGTTCCTCCTTGCACAAAGGAGGGGGATTTGCCTATGGCTTTAAATGTGCTAGTGTCGGTACTGACTATAAATTTAACACAGATTAAAAGTCATTTTACATTCACATCCTTGTGTTTATGAGGTTCTTCTGCGTAGGCGTCAATTAGGTATGGCGAGGTATGGCAGCTGCCATATCATGGAAACAGGAGGAAAAAAAAGAGAGAGGTTCTGTAGTCATCTTACTCGAGGCGCACTGGCTGGTTGTTTTCATTGTATTGCACTTAAATAGGTCAATAATATGCTCATCAGTGAATACGAGTGTTAGTGAATATGAGTGTTATTGACTCAAATTGTTCGCCACTTCGCTCCTCCGCGAGTTATGAGTTATGTGAGTTATCTGTGTGTTGTAAAAGCATTTGCTCAGCCTGTCTAAATGATGTCTTGAAGCCTGTCTGATTGTATGTGGGGGGTTTTTTTCTTCATGTCGGCATGTTAAGCTTGTATTTTTGGTCTCTGGAGACATCCAATAAATTCACCTATACAGCATTGTACCAAATTGGCCTTTGTTTTACTGTGTCTCATACACCGGACCCCTTGGTTATCTTCTAGAAATGAGCTTGTAATTAATTTATTTTCTTTATTTTCTGTGAAGTTAAACACATGACTCATGATAATTAAACGTCCGCTCGCTGACCGTGGTGCTGAAATATGCGCCGAAATAGGTCTGATGTTTTCACTGCTCTCACCAAGTCGTGCATTACATGCATGAATGGGAGAAACAGCTTCATGTCCTTTGAAACAGTTTTTAATAGCATAGTATGTACTTCTGACAGGTCAGAGACCAAAGTGAAGTTTTATATAAGTTGAAGTTCTTCTGTAGTGTAGGGTTACACGGGGGCAGGGGCATTGAGGGTAGGCCATTTGACAGTACCCCGGAAAATCTTCCTCTTTTTCACAGCCCAATGTCGGCAGGTATGAAGAGTCAGGACTGTAGTTTGTTTTTGTTGTGTTGGCAATAGTGATGTCACTTTGATTTGGTAAGGTCAGGACTATTAAATCAGCCATATTTTCTCATTACATCCTTTCTTACCCTCTGGTGTAGATAAACTACAGGTTATACAGTTCTTTAAAATACAAAAATGTGAAATTATCGAATTATCAGTTGTTGAATTTCAGTGTTAAATTTCTATGAGATTAAACTTTTGCCATTACAGGACACAAGACATATTTGCAGAAACAGTCCATATCTTTGGAATAATCTTAAGGAGACTGACAGCTAAAATCAAAAGTGTGACGACCGACCCCGGTCTCCCCTATATTATTTTAAAGTTTACCTGGCAACAGCTGTAACCCCCTCATGATGTGAGGCTACCTGACGTACAGACCGTCTCTTAATTAATGAATCCACTTTTCCTGCCGTGGAGAGGATGGATGCAGCGGGTGTTGCGGACAGACGCGCAGCCTGTTGAGGACTTTCATCACTGACAGCATGTTAACGCGTCTGTGTGGGAGACGACACGGAGGAGCAGCCGAGCAGAGACAGAAACAGGCAGCCTCCATCATCAGTAAGCCTTCATCACATTTTACTACGCGGTGTTTGTTTGCTCTGTGTTTTAAACGGCGTCGTTCGCGTTTCTGTCAGCGTTTTTACTCTCATTAATTTTACACTATCGTTGCTGTTTTCATTCGGCCTGTATCGGTGACAGCTTTACTGCCTGACACACTCATTTCATTTACAGCGCTTTTACCATCGCCTTTACCCTACAGGCGACATAATGACTCAGGATTTGAGCCTATTTGTCGAGGGACAGATAATTTAATAAGCAGATTAATGATCTGCATTAGGCCTGACTGTGAACAGCTTATTGAGTGTCAGTGCATCAATAAAAATCTGACTTAATCAGCGTCTGATTTAAGGGAAAACCCGCTGCATGTAGGTTCAATAACCCTGAATAATCCTGATCAGTGATGAAACCGTGGAGAGGCTATAGATCTGCGTGGTAATTGTTTTACAGGATGTATTGATTTGCAGTGCTGATCCATTTCAGTCCAGTTATAATAGGTCTCCAGACAGATAGACTGAGATCTATATTTATACAGCTTCAGTAGTGCACATGCAGTACAAGAAAGTAGGACACCACAGAGGAAACAGCAGTACCAAACACTGCAGAACAATACTGTAAACATCAAGGACATACACTACAGAAAGGTTGGTTACTCATCTCTGGGGAGAATAATTTATTCGTTCATTAAATAGATGCATTTTCATCACTTCCTGTCTTTGTTCCTGTAATGGCAGGCAGTGTGCACTTTGAGTCTGTGTATGTGCTAGAGCTGCAGCAATTAATCAATTAGTTGTCAGCTATTAAATTAATCACCAACTGATTTAAAAAATGATTAATCAGGTAATTTTTTAAGAACAAAAAGTCAAATTTCTCTGATTCCAGCTACTTTAATATGAATACTTTCTGTTTTCTTTACTCATTTATGACAGTAAACTGAATAGGTTTGGGTTGTTGACAAAACAAGACATTTGAGGATTTCATCTTGGGCTTTGAATAACATATCCACGTATCCTCCCTGTCATACTCAATAATCAGCCTGTAGAGAAAGTGGACCAATTTAAGCACATGGGCACAATTATTGCTCAGACAATAACTTTTAATGGAAACTCAGAGAGCATTTTCAAGAGAGCCAATCAGCGCCTGTTTTTAATCAGGAAGCTGAAGAGCTTCGGTGTTAGTCAGCACATACTTGAAATAGCATACAGAAGCCTTCTTGAAAGCATTTTATCATTTAACATTACAACATCAGACGGCAACCTGGGTGCAAAGAGCAAAAACAAGCTCTTCAAGATTGTCAGCATTGCAGGGAAGGTGATTGGTAAGTCACAGAAACAACTCAGCAATTTATCTGACAGTGCTGTATGCAGAGAGGCGAAACAAATATTATCACTGCCTCAGATCCATTACACTCAGAGTTTGAGCTGCTTCCATCTAAGCATCGATTTAGGGTCCCTAGAGCTAGTCGGAATATTATAAGAAGTCCTTTATTCCCATATCTATCTATTTAATTAATCTGCCTTAACTTATCTTGTCTTACCTTACCTCATCTTAGGTGACTAGCTGGTTTTGATGATCGATCAGTTCCTGTGTAATATGGTTGCCTTGACCTGATTGACCGTCAGTGGATGGTGCCTTCAGATGATAATGGAGAGCTGTAAACAAGGCTGAGTTAACATAGAAGAACTCAACTGACTCTTAAAAGGATAGAAGTCTTTGGAGCCTGATCTTATGAGGACACTCGGTTTTTCCCACAGCTCTGTGCTGTGCTGTAAGTATTATATGTGTTGGTGCCATATCAGAAATCAAATATTTATTTCAGTCCTACAACTAGTGGCTGTTTTCATCATTAATTTATCTGCCAATTGTTTTCCAGCTGAAGTGTATATCTTCCATAAAATGTAAAAATGTAAATTACTAAGGCCAATGCATGGTCTTCGAAACGCTTGTTTCTTTCTAGCCAGTATGGTTCTCAGAGACCCCAGCTGTAAAATGTGATTAAATACAACTGATTTTGAAGAAGAGTCCAGCTGGAAGTGAGGACGCCCTGAGGCAGAGCTATGGGCTGTGGGGGGAGCAGGACTGACGCTCTGGAGCCTCGGTACCTGGAGAGCTGGACCAAGGAGACTGAGTCGACATGGCTGACCGGCACGGACACTGATATCCCCCTGTCGTCCATCCAGAGCATCCCCTCTGAGAACTCTGAGGCCGGTTTCGCGTCAGAGAAAACAATCAGCCCTGGTAAGAATAATGAGCTATGGTTGAGTGGATGGATGAATGAACACTTAATTGGTCTCCCAACAGGGGTAGGCAGTAATTTAAGTGCTGAAAAAAATTAATAATACATTTATGGTTGTTTGAATTAGTACTTAATTAGGTTCCTGGTGCAGATCTCATTGATATCCTATATTTGCAATGACAGTTCACCCCAAAATTAAAAATACATATTTTTCTTCTTACCTGAATTATCAGTTTGGATTGTTTTGGTGTGAGTTGCTGAGTGTTGGAGATATCGGCCAGAGGGATGTCTGCCTTCTCTCCAGTATAATGAAACTAGATGTCACTCAGCTTGTGGTGCTCAAAGCGCCAAAAATACATTTGAAAAACTCAACAGCAATGTCTCTTTCCAGAAATCATGACCTGGTTACTCAAGATAATCCACAGACCTTGTTGTGATTAGTTTCATGTCGGAACTACACCCACCAACTCCATCACTGTGCAGAAGGAAACGTGCATCTACTACTAAGTCACCTAGCACCACTGAGCTAGCTAAGGTTACAGCTCATCCAAGGAGGATACCATAGATGTTTACATCTCAGGCTGTCACAAGCACGAAGCCTTTTGTCCATGAGTAGATGCACACTTCCTTCTGTGCGGTGATTCCGGTGATATGGTTGGTGGCAACACATTCTCACTCCAACCTTGTCACATATTGCCGCTTGGTTGTGGACTTGTCACTTCAGCATATGACATGCAAGGTAGCCTGGGTTCATCTGTTGTTGACGCTCTGGGACACCGTGTCAACTTCAGCCTGCATGCATTATGTCTTTTCAAAATACACTGCCATTTTCACTGGAAATGTACAGTTTGCATATAGTCTCTTTCAAAATAAAAGTACTACATCGGTACAAAGTTTTTTTTAAGTCAATAACGAACGCGCGTGGTTTTGTTTAACCAGCAACTTTCTTTCTGCTGAACTACACCCACCAACCATATCTCTGTGCAGAAGGAGGCGTGCATCTACTCATGGATGAGAGGCTTGTGCTTGTGACAGCACAAGATGTAAAAATTAATGGTGTTCTCCTGGGCTTGTTGTAACGTTAGCTAGCTGAGTTGTGCTACATTAGCTACCAGTAGATGCACGCTTCCCTCTGCATGATAGCATTAATGGGTCTAGTCTGGTAGAAAGAAAATAGTTCCTTCATAAAACTGCTCACAACAAGGTCTGTGGACTATCTTGAGTAGCCAGGTCATGACTTCTGGAAACATTGCTCTTGGGTTTTTCAAATTTATTTTGTTTTTTTTGTTTTTTTGGCTCCGTGAGCACCACAAGCCAAGTGCCATCTAGTTCCATTATAATGGAGAGAAGACATTTCTACATCTCCAACATTCTGCAACCCACACCAAAACAATCTAGATAGATAAATAGCACTACTTCGGAGAGAAACAATATGTATTTTTGATTCCGGGGTGAACTGTCTCTTTAAACCAATTAAATATTTGCTTTTATTCACAGCAGGCTGGGAGAGCTCAGGCTGTAATTCTGTAGGTAATTTGACTGGACTATCAATGACTGAGCCTTTCTTTACACTCCTAACATCAAAGTGAAGTCTGACACCTATGTGTTAGTCTATCTGCTTTTCTCTGTGGAGAAAAACCTGAAGGTGTAAATGGTTTCCCTTTTGACGTCAAACACCTCCAGAGGTTTCGCACGGCAAATTCAAACAAGAAGACGCTGTCATGCACACAAATTGAAATGACAATGAAAAACGGCTGTGGTGACCATCATGCTGTAGCGAAGGATTATGAACCAAGGATGTGCAGCAGACTAAGCATTTGGAAACCTTTGTTCCTTTTGGGTTCAGTCAGTCACCACATACAGCTCAGAAACAGATGGATCTGACTATAATTCTACTGTTCTTCTTCTTTTTCACTGAACTGTGGGTGCGTGTTTCTTTGAAGCCCGGAGGAAATTAATCCGTAAATGGACATAATAGGCTACATCAAAAGCAATCGTGCTGCTGAGATGGGTCTTGGCTCTCATGGCAACAGATACAGCTGTTAGTGAATGGAGGCAGAGGAGCCTTGATGTAATTGTGAAGACAAATTCAGTTAAGCTCCACCCTGCAGAGATAAAACAGATCTAGAATTTGGCCAAATGAATCACCAGCTGACAACCAAGATTCAAACAGTGGTGCTACAATAATGTAAGCTAAATGTATCTGCAACATATGGTACTGTTTTTTACCACAGAGTACACCCCTAGTGTTCAAGTGTTCAACGCAAGGAAATACATCTTTTTACAGATGGATAGAAACACCACCACAGAAATGGCAGAAAAGTTCATTTTGAGTTTTTCTTTTGCCGTCCAGTCCTATGCAATATGCATGTGGAGCAGTAAAGAGACGAAACAGGACTTATAATACCTGGAGATAAATAAGTGGGGAGGTCAGCCTGTCAGGTGTGTAGCCAGTTTTGTTTCACAGCTAGCGTGCTACCAGTGTTAGCTAGCTAAACATGCCGTCAAACTTTTCCGGTAGAAAAAAATGAGCCAGTCAAGTCGGCTGCTTCTGGCTGCTTTAGCCCTTTGGTAACTTTAATGGGGATAAAATAATTAAATTGTGCGGCTATACACGACTTTCCAATTTTCGGGCCAAATGAATTAAATCTCAATAGTGAAATGAGTCATTTCACACAGGTTGTGACACTCAAAGAAAATGTATCCACTGATTTACAGACAGGAGTGGCTCGGTGGTGCAGTGGTTAGTATTGTCGCCTCACAGCAAGAGAGTTCCTGGTTCAGACCCTCCATCCGTGTGGTTTGCATGTTCTCCTCATGTCAGCGTCAGTAAACCCTGTGTCACATGACCTCAGCGCTGACCCCGTGGCGTGTCAGCGTGGGTTCACTCCAGGGGCTCCCACAAGCCAAAGACATTACCTGGCAACAAAGATGCCTGCTACAAAATGTTTCGCAGTGAGTTTGCCTGTGGTTCATATTTTCAAACAGCCGAAATAACATTACTCCTACAGACGTGTTGAAAAGAGGTTTATCATGCTTGCAGATGCCAGTTGAGCTGATTTTGTCACAGGGTACCATGATTACTCATCTTCAGCCAGCAAGGCGGCTCTGAAGAAGTTGCACTGTAATTAAAGCTCAGTGTGTTTGAAAAGATACTACTGTTTACAAACACAAATGTCAGTTGAGCTATAATACACACATTGGGTACGTAGTGTGCAGTATTTCGGATGCAGCGATGGTCCTGAATATTGAAGTTCACGTTCACACATCCCTGAGGAGACATACATCACTGAGCACACTTGACCCACACTTGATGTGCACAGCAGACACCTCTTCAGAGTGATTTTCAGTGTTTTCCATAATTCATGACACTTCACTGCTGCACACTGTAGTCAGATTAGTTCAGCGGTGGCACTAATGCACCTGTAAGCTATCAGCAAGCTCCGACCTGTGACTAATGCGGTTTGATTTACAAATTACCCACTTCTACACCACACAAATCATAAACAGTGTGATAATAGTTTTATTATCAGGGCTGGAATACGTCAGTTAGCCTGTAACTGAATATGCACTTATTTGCATAGAATTTCAGAACAAAAATCTGAACAATGGATAAAATCAGGTTCAATATTCTTGTTTCATTTTGTTTACATGTTGGAGTCAAAAGTTTTTACAGAGGGAATTTTAGTTTTTTTTACTCCATAAATCATAACATACTCTCAACTACCACAAAAACTCGGATTTTAGACATGTTTTTAGGAATAACTTGTTTTAAAAATCAAGCTGTGAATGATATGTGAACATATCCCTCTGTAAAAACATTCAGAATATAGACAGGAGTAAAACTGTAAAGTTTTGTTTAGACTAAGAAAAAACTAATTTTAAGAAAATGGCCTTTCAAGGTTGTTTGATGCTATATTAGTACTCTGAATGCCATAAAGAGCTCCTTTTAAAACCATCTTAGTTCAATCACTGATGAGCCTCACTCATCCATGAGTGACGGGGCCTTTATAATCAAGAATGTTCACTTGTGCTCTTACCCTGCTGATATTTTGTTGGTTTCAGTTAGTGTTGTTAAGTAATCAAAATCCAACTTTCAGACAAGGCTGATGTTTTGTGTCGTTCCAGCTCCAGATTTCTTTGAGGACGGCCTCCCTCTTCCCGCTCAGGCGTACCTAAAGGTCTGTTCAGCCGTGTCTGAAGCCAGTCTGAATGATGTGAAACCCAGCACTCCCCCTGCAATACTGGGGTCTCCACCCAAGGAAGCGGTGTTACCGTCATCTGGCACCACAGTGCAGCGCAGAAGCGTTCTACACACTGAAGAGATTGTAAGACTCTCCTAGTGTGAAATATCACAGCATCTTTCCTTTTATGGAGTAGAAGTAATGAGCTGTGGGAGACCTACATGTTGGAGAGAGGTCCAACTATCGTTTTAATTTTTATGAAAGAGCGCTAACAATAGGACAGTTGTTGAAATCATTTATGTAAAGGTTTTTCTTCGTACATGATCGTGAACTGACTATTTTTACAATGTCACATCTTTTATTTTTCACCACTCTCAGACAAAATGGCAGGACAATCGGATGTCGACCAAGCAGGTGACCATCACAGTGACACAGAGCATCCACCAGGTGGACAAGAACGGGAAGGTGAAGAAGTCCCTCACCACCTACGAGGTCATGAAGCCTGTGGAGAGCCTCAAACAGGTGGCCACACAAAACACTTGAGTGCGGGGGAGGTGGGAAGAAGCCAAAGAAAAATGAGGATAAATTTGTGGTAAAATATTTTATGGTTTGATGCCTGATGGAAGCACAACAAGGATGAGACTCTGAACTATAAAATTTAGATTGTCATATCAAAAAAAAAAAGGTTGAACTATTGTGTTTAATACTGTAACATGTACTTCTATGGTGCCTGTTCGGAGAATGTCTTACTGTACTTCGTAAACGTTGCTGACATGCAAAACTGTAGGTTGGTTAGAAAATACAAAACATGACATTTTACAGTATCAAACCAAAAACAAAAGAAGCATTCACAGTATATATCAGCAGGCAGGAAACAAGCATGGCACATTTCAGATCTCTCAAGTGACCTAGAATCTTAAAAGCCTTCTCACCCCTATTTTAAGATGAGGATAAATATATGTGTAGAGCTACAGTATTATTTAACATCATCGAATATTCTCAAGCTACATATAGATTTGTTATCTGACATTGAAACAACATGTAGTTGCTGCTGTGCTACAATCAGTAGGGCTCAGGAAACTGACATTGATTGTGATGATTGCACTACTTAGAGTGAAGCCCGGGGCAGGTTTGTAATGACAATGGAAGACGTTGTCTGTCTATGTTTTGTGTCGTTTTGTAAGATATCGTGTTACATTTTCTTATCGAGTCGTTCGTGTTTTCTAATGACAATAAATTAAACAAAAACATTTATGGTCCTTCTTTAAATGACGTCATAAGCTGCATTATTTTTCCATCTTCAGGTTCTGTTTTACTCACAAAAAAGAAAAACATGGGACAATAAACATATTAGCACTTTGAAGAACTGTGGTAACAAACAAAAACATGCACATTATATATATATATATATATATATATATATATATATAGTAGGGAGGATTACACCATCTTCTTTGGCAGCTTGCATTTTTGTATTTTTTTTAAGCAGTAACTATAACAGCAGTACGGGGGTCAGCTTTGCGTTGAAAGGGTGTGGATCTGTTTTTTATGGTCGTAATGTACTTGTCCTGATCTGAACGACGGCTCCTCCTTCTCCATCCACTCCTCCGCGCAGAAGTCTGGGAAGAAGAAAGGGATTTCTCTTTGTGCCGACTCAACAGAATCTGGGGAAAAACAGAGATTAAAAATATTATTTTTTTTTAAACCTGATAATCAGTATGTGATATGACTAATAGATCCCACTGCAGAGCTCCAAGCGGAGGCCAACATATTGTGCAGTGTACTGTTATATCATGCTTATCATTAACATAAATTTGCCTACTGGATGTATGTTTGACACACTATATCACATCCATACCGCTGTACAAATAACATGCATCACAAGTTAATGTATGTTTCAAGGTCTATAAGGCGACTGATAACATTTGGTTTTGTTTCGTTTAGGCTCCGCGTGTATTGTTTGTTGTGCTTATCATTATTATATAAGTGTATTAAATGTTTAGATGCCACTGTGTATTATGGTTTTAGAGGACGATCAACAGGATACGATAGCATGCATTCATTAGTTTGAATAAGCTTAACACCCTCCACCAATAACACCAGGGTAAAAAATACCACCTTAATATTTTCACATAAATAACTTATTAGGTTTAGTAACGTAACAAAGCAGCAAATAACTTGTACTAATCTTATGAGTTTGCTGACGTTAGATAGCTATGCTGATGCTAAGTCATTTGGGCTATTGCTGACGTTTGTTTGCTAACATTAGCATCACCAGCTAATGTTAGCAGACTTGCAAGGTTAGTACAAGTTATTTGCTGCTTACTTTATAAGAAATGCTGTGTTCACATTACAACCAACAACTAAACAGCATAACCAGCTACATTATTGCTGTGTCGCCCTAAGAGTGTTGCTCAAGCGCTTGTGGACATGGCTACGTCATCATAGGCTTGTGTTTGTCTGCTACTTATGAGCGCAGTATGATACCCTGAAAATGCTGGATTTAGCGTACCATGCTACGCTACGATTTGTCACTGATCCAGATTTTAGCACAAATTGCAGTTTGTATGGGAACTTTGGTTTGGATTTTCTATACCAGTGGTTCCCAACTGGTGCAGCCACGGAGTCCAGATTAGTCATTAGCTCAAGGTCCACACACTTTATCATATTCAGCGTTGTTGGGAACCACTGCTCTATACAGCCGTAGAATGAAACACTTGTTACACTTTTATTTTTATTCCATATTACATGAACTGCCTCATTCTTTATGTTCTCTACTGACTCCTGAAACTGTGAGTAGCAGCAACCTTCAGTCACGTCTTTGGTGAGAGTGACGATGCTTACTAATTGCTGCTAATTCAATTGTTTGTTTTTGTGCATAGATTTTTATGCTGTTTGTTTTAACTTTTTGCTGTTGTGTTTTTAGTCTGTTCTTTGATGTGAAATTCTTTATGCTGCTGTCTTGGCAAGGACTCTGCTGAGAAAGAGATTGTGAATCTAAACAGCACCATTTGTGGTTAAATAAATTTAAAAATTTATATAATGAGCTACAAACAAAAACAATTTGCTGAAGAGAAGTTGAGGCCAGCTCAGCTTTTATTTGTAGAGCGCCATGCCTGTCTGTAGCCACAAGTGTCAGGCACTGGTTTGTAGCTTCATGTCACTGGCCTCCATTGAAAATGACTGGTAGTGTTGCTGTGTTGAAATATTAAGGTTTTATTGTTTACTTTGGTGTTACTGGTGAAGGGCATGTGGCTTATTCAAACTAATAAACGCATGCTATTGTATCCTGGTGATCGTCTCTGGCATACACAATTTCAGACTTCCTTCTCCAAGCTTGGGACTGGAAAGGGTTCGGCAGAGGAGCTTAGAGCTGTGGAGCTACATCCCTCTGGATGTCACAGCCCATGTGACACTCAACATACTTCCCACCTGAGCCATGAGTTGTGTTTCGTGTGTCTGTGAGTCCAAACTGGCCCCTGATAGAAGCAGGTGAGGTGTATTTGGCTCTGAACACTTTGGTTGGTCCCATTAGCTCTCTCCAGTGACGTATGCCGTCCTCTCTGGCTAAAATGTACGCTCGCATGGGACCACTGTGGAGAAACAATTTAACAGCAGTGTGAGTGGTCATGGATCACGCTCAAATATTGAGACATATCAGCTTATAGTTAATGCAAAGCCAGACACTGCTCTGTGTGGCTGTTACAGACATTTCATTGTAAACACTGGATGGTTTCTGTGCTTCAGCGATGAGCCAAAGACGGCCTCTTCATAAATCACACCAATGTATTCACTGCAGAACCTCCGGGGAGTAGAGCTCAGCCATGAATACATATCAGTTCATCAGTTATAGCAAAACAATGCAGACCGGAGCCGCTTCAAACTTGACTGGCTGACGTGCCGAGGATGCTTCCTATGTCTCCAATAACACTGACAGCATCCAGAGGAAGGTTGCTGTAGCAACCACCAATTCACTGCTGTGATGAGACAAAAAATGACAATGTGATGATAAGCACCTTTTGCAGTCCAGAGGGGGCCATGTGGAGCTATTGTGAGCAGGCTACATGGTGATTTTCAGACAATTGCTCCAGGGCTGTTGTCCTGGCTGATAATTGAAACTCCTGTTGTGAAGTTTCAGAAAATGATGCACCAGCTTGCTGAGCAGGAAATTGCAGCACCGTCAACTGACGTGTGCTTTTCCTGTGTCAGCCCCAGTGGGTTATACATCACACAGACAACAGCATTTATCAAAGTAACTCAGTCAAAGCTGTCATGATTTGGGAAATGTGCACTTGTAATGTCAATGTGGAGTCTTACCTTGACATGAACTCAACAAGTCTTTGGTAGAAGAATCGTCCTGAGAAGCAAACAGAAGCAAGTCAAACAGAGCTTTCACTATTTTCATTATCCATTACTCTCACTGCCCAGTAAGCTGTTTATTATTTTCTTGATTAATCAGTTAGTTATTTGCTATATTAGAAGTCAGAAAAAAGGTGAAAAATGTCGACCAGTGTTCCCAAAAGCCTAAAATGACATCCTCAAATATTTTATATTGTCTGCAACCCAAAGATATTCAGTTTACTGACATGGAGGAGCAAAGAAACTGCAAAATATTCTTATTTAAGAAGCTAGAATAAGATAATTTTTAACTGATTAATCCATCATCAGATTAGTTGCTGATTAATTTAACAGTTGACAACTCATGGATTTATTGCTGCAGGTCGACAGCCTGAGTTGTGTCCACACACCTGAATGTTCAGCGTAAAACCTCTCAGAGTCCTGTCTCCTCCACACAAGATCTTTGCATCTGACAATCACAAAGCTGTTGTCCAGGATTCTCTGGTGAAGAGCCTGAAGGAAAATAAAAATTTGTTTTCTCATAATGTGCCATAATGTAGCTGATGATAATCGATATACTGTGGCGAGAAGGAAAAGGGTTGCCAGAGGGATGATACTTAAAACAGCTCAATATTCAGATACAAAAGGTCATTCTCCTCTTTAACATGAAGATAACAGTAAACTGGTCGACTATCTGGGCTTTAAAATGGCTCCTTTCACTAATGGAATATTTTATGATTGACACAGCTTTCATGACTTTGAGGCTTTGGGGCTTGTGAATCTATTAAGACGGCAAATTATTCTTTACTCTGTGGAGTAAAGGTGAGAGCAGAGCTGGCGTAGGACATGTAAATGAACATGCCGCTTCTTGGAATAATTTTATTATAGAGTGAGACAAAATAATAAACGAACAGACAGATGAAGACACTTGGCTTAACCATAACAAGTTTAATTTATTCTAGATCTACATCTTATAGAGTAATTAAATACGATGATTAGAACCTCAGCTTGTTATTATTCATGCTTTATTTATGTTTGTGAAGTCAAATTGTGGAATTCTGTGGGAAATGACTTCGTATGAATTGTGTGTCTCTACAAGTATCGGACACTTAAATTTAATGCCTTCTAAGACCTTTTCAATGTCATTTTTTCAAGCATTGCAGGTAAGTATATATGTGGTCCTGTGCAGAGGTAGGTTTTATGTCAGAATATGGTTATTATACTAAGTTAGGTTAATCTGCATTTTGCCAACAGGTGAGTGCAAGTATAAAGTAAAAAGTAAAGATAAAGTATTAGGTTCAGTGGTAGGTTTAGAGATTTGTGATATCAGAAATTAAAGATGGATTAATTAAATTGAATACATTTTTTGTGATAATTAAGACCTCACAAATTCAAATTTAAGACTATTTAATGACTTAATATTTATAAATGAATTAAATAACTAACCTGAATACTGATAAAATAACTGGACAATATGGGTAATATTTATTTGTGTCATACTGTGTTACAGAGTTAAGGCATGAACATCTACATCTTCCTGTGTATTTTGAGGTGGGAGGAACAAATATAAGGTTGGTGTTTCAATTTTCTGAAATGCTATGTGCTATAAAACAAGGTCAAACTGTTTACTCTTTCTCTGTCACCACTGCTCACTCTGTAAGACTTGAGATACAACAGTAGCAGTAGAAGATATGTTAGAAACTGCTAAAGTAATGCATCTGAATAGAGACAGTCTGAAGGAAGTGAAAGGATTAATGTAACAGTGACAGGCTGAGTTCACCTGCAACATGACAGGATGAGCCACAGCATCTGGTTTGATGACCGCCAGGGTGAGCTGCAGCACTTTGGACAGGCAGCGAGCTGTCAGCAACATTATCTACACAGAAGACAGAAATCATACAGCTAGTGTTTTATATACAGTGTGTCAACAGTTAGCTTAGCTTAATGTAGCTAACGCTTGATACGCAGCTTTAATTGTTTACCGTGAAGCTTTATAACAGCAATAAATTAAGTGTAAACAATAGCAGGGAAGTGTGATTTTTAGAAGCTACTGACGAGACACCTCAAGAAAACTAAACTGCTTTAGCTCAAAAACATTTCCTTCCCCGTTAGTTACAGACAACTTTACCAACCTCTGCTCCAAAACACTGGTCAGTTTGAAGAGGAGGAAACGGCAGCAACGGCCGCCGCCATGTTGTGTCAAATATAAGCTCGTTACTGTAATTCAGTCTGTATTTAGTCTCCACTTCGTGTCTTCGACTACAAGTTATTTGTATTTTGTTTATGTCAGTATTTATTGTAAAGTCAACGTAATTTTAGCGTTAATATTAGTTGAATGAATCCTGCTCGCGCCCGTCAGTCCGGTCGATAATACCGTCCCCAGAAACTTGAGCAGCACATAACGTTCCTACTGCAGGTGACACCAAATAGAAACTCTCAACAAACCATTATGAGTTAATATTCAGTTTTTCCACCTATGTAAAGTAAAAAATTGAATTAAACTCTTAAACAACAGCTAGCACACTTGATCATGTGACAACCAGGAGTGTTTTTAATGAGCTTCTGTGATTTAAACAACCTTTAACTTCTGTGATCAGATATTCTTGTGGCTCCAGGTTGTCACACATGAGATGTTTTTAATTATTGTGTTATACTTTAGAGGTTTGGTCCCTCTCCACTGGTTGGGGAGTAACCAGTTAGATGTAATTAAATACAAATTAAATTTAATTGTAATGAGTTACAGTTACTGGGAAAAAAATATGTAATTAATATACAGTTACTAATCAAAATGATGGTGATTACAAAGAGGTTATATCTGAATATATTCTTTCAGTAAAAAGCATATCTAACATTCATTCTGTTTCTTTGCATCTTGTCATCATGGAGAAATACCTTCTTTTGGCAGAGCCTATTTCTGGATGGCTTTGTTGCCCAGTTTAAAACATTTTTTAGAAAAGTGATCAAATGCAAAATTTGCATTACTTTGATGAGGTAATTAGAATAGTTACATTATTTACATTTTTAACAGGGTAACAAGTAATCTGTTACCCATTACCTTTAAAAAGTAACCTTCCCAACGCTGGATTATTATTCAACATATACATTTTTAAAAATTTGTCTCTATTTAGGTCGACCACAAGCATTATCTCTGAACGACCTAATCTGTTGCCTTTCATTTTGTCACCATCATGCAGCCTTTGGAGAATATCTGCTCCTAAAAGTTTTTCGTCTTACAGCAGCTATTGTAAATATATTTTATCTTTACCAGGACTTAGTCTTAACTTTAAATGGGAAATTCTCAGAAAACTTACTCTAAGAATCTTTCTATAATTTTGTCTCTTGGAGAAACTCTTTGTAGTAAGAAGCTTTGTGAATACGGCCCCTGAACACAAGCTTCACAGAACCTTCACTCTCTGCTAAACAGCCTTGTCCTGGATCAGTGGTGTACGGTAGTTAGGATGGGCCCCAGTGCCAGATTTTGCATCAAAACAGCTACCTAATTATTTTAAGTATCGTCACAAGATCAAATACAGTCTTGGCGTTGGACAACATCAACATACATATTACAAATCATCACTGCAAATCTCTATATGACAAAAATACAAGAAGAAACTATTCAATAAACTGATTTTTTAAATAGTTTATACATAGTTTATATTGGTTATGTAAAATTAATATATAATTTTGTCATAGATTTCTACTTACTATTTTACAAAAGAAAAAAATAAATATTAACGAAGAAAGGTTTGTCTTCTCGTTGACATATATAGCAGATGACAGCATTTGTATTTAATATGAGCTCTTCTTTGAACACAGGCGTATTTCTGAGGTGGCAGATTGAATCACTCACAAAGGTTTGTTTTCTGCTCTAGAGAGAGCGGACCATCCAACCACTCTTTCTATGAGACCCCCGCCCCATGGGCCCCAGTGCAACCACACTCAGAATATGTGTCCATTCCTTGATTACTCTGTAAGTTATTCATATTCCTTTAGTTTGTAAGGGTCCAGTGATGACAATAATTAAAATGGTTTTTCATAAAAATTAATCCAAGTTGTGAGTATTGCTTTAACAGGTGAAGTGGTGTTGAGTTGGTATGTCGGGTGCTGTAATCCTCGAGTGATGTAAAAAGAAAGTCATAACGCTCTTTCTCTCTGTGATGCCCTGGCTGTCGGAGCAAGAACAAATGAATGACACATAATGAATATGTTATTTGAAGCCTAATGTTTAAACAAGTAATATTCATACTGCTTTGAATATACAATTTAATCCTTTTTTTTGCGATCTTTGCTGAGTAACAGTTTCGGGTAAAATGCATTAAAGGCCTGTCCCATGTAGATGCCCGTCCCAAATATCAGCCTGTTGACTTCAGTGATTTAAGCAAATAATAGCCCAGGCTACTAATTGAAGTTTTACGGTACTTCTAAACTGTGTCTCTTAGTCAGGGGTCATCCATTCACCCAGCGATAGAAAAGTTTCCTCTCAAGAAAAAGGTTTGAAACCACTGCTTTAGGACATGTTATTTTTATAGTGGAAATAAAAAAATGAGAAATTCCGTTACTGGTTTCAGTACTTTGCAAAATGTCATTGCAGCAGAATAGATTCCTTCCATACGACTGCTTGAATTCAATTCCCAAGTTAAATGACAGCGTCCCTCTTCACTGCACTGACCTGCCACCCACCAGTGCCATGTCACTGTTCATGAATACCAAGTGAGAAAGAGCAGAAATGCTTTCATCATCTGTCAGAAAGACTGATGATAGTGGTTCTTAGTGAAGTGTAAGTGTAGATTAAGGTTGGACCGTTGATGAATAGATGCTTTCTAGGAGCTGACAGTCTCTGGGGAGAGACAGCGACACGGCAGCTACAAGCAGGGACTGGAAAGAGGGAGATATCTGCCCGTGGAATTTCATCAATGTGGGAGATCAGACATACAGTATGAGTTACAAACACGGAGCACATTCCAGCAATGCAAAATGGCCACACCCTTGAAAAGAGGAGGTTGTGTGTATGTGTGTGTGTGTGTGGTTTGACATTCAGAGAGAGAGAATAGGAGGGAAGAAAGGGGGGATGGATGTCCCACATAGGTTTCTCCCACCTGCCCGTGTCATGTGACTTGGGGTGACACCACAGCTGTTACCGCCCATGAGGGGGATGGAGAGGACGAGAGGGGGTGATGGGTGGGTGAGGGGCTGAATGCAGCAAATTTCTGAGGATGTAGCATAAAAACCTATGTCGGCTACCTATAGATAAACTTCATACTAAGTCTTGTGTTCATTGTCCAATTATCACATCCTTCACTGAAGTAAAAGTAACACAATGTGAAAATACTCCATTACAAGCTAAAGTGCGGCAGTCAAAATCCTACTTATGTATAAGTACATAAGTATTAAAGGCTTAATTTACCATTTAGAGAGTATATAGAATATATTTAGCATGATAAGGAAAAATACGACGTTTGTTGTGATTTGTCTAAAGTCTTGAATCTGGTACGGCAATTATCTAACTATAGATCACTTGAAAAATCACACTTTTATTAAAAGTTAAAGTCAGGATTTTTGGAAAATGAAGAGAAACACTAACATTTTGTTTATTAAATGTTGTCCATGTGAATATTTTTAGACACTGCATATGTGTCTTTTATATTGAACTTGTTATGAGTTCATAGATACTAATACTTTATTGAGCCCCTTTTAGTCTCTAAGATAGAGGCACATCTTATATTTCATACTATATTTAGACTCTGGGCACATGGCACTACTGTTTTTCCTCCAGATATAATGAAATAAATTGAAAAAACAGTAGTCCCATGTGCCCAGAACTATAGTATGATAAGAAAAACTCACATTTCAACCAAACAGTTTGACCAATTTCAAAGATTTCTTTAGATTTGTGTTTAGGCAAGCCCACAGAAAATGTCCACCAAAGGAAATTAAATAGAAGTCAGTTGTGGGCACAAATGGGTTGAAATATTAAAAGTAAAATTACTGGTTTGAAAATAGGGTCTTATGATTTGCATTTTATCATAAATTAGATATCAGTAGTATGGATCCTTGTGTAAGTAGCCTTCCACTTTTGTAGCTGGGCGAGAGTTAGTTTTATTGACTTATGTAGAGTTCAACTGTTTGGATCAGGTGTTCCCAAACTAGAGGTCGGCTCCTCCAAAGGTAGGTAGGTAGGTAGGTAGGTAGGTAGGTAGGTAGATAGATAGATAGATAGATAGATAGATAGATAGATAGATAGATAGATAGATAGATAGATAGATACTTAATTAATCCCAAGGGAAATAACGGATTAATGCAAGAGGAGTGAGTGTTTGTGTGTGTGTTGGTCTGACCTGTATATGATATATGACCTGTATATGATTTCACAGGTATTCACACCGGCCTTATGAGGACATCAGTGACTTGTGAGGACAGTGCCCATGTCCTCACAAATCACACATTGTATAAACACTTCTCATGTCATAACTAACTCCCTCCTGCTTTTTACCAAGGCGACATGGCTGCCAAGCTTCAGACCACTGTTGAAAACCAACAAACAACAAAACTGGTTGTTGTTTTTAACAAGAAATCATCTTTTCTTAACCATAACTAAGTGGTTTTTGTGGCTAAACATAACCACACATTAGCCACAACTGTGCTTAATGTAAAGAAACGTACATTTTCAACATATCTGCTACATGATAAGATACAAATGTTACATATCTCTGGTTTGCAGAAACGACTAGGTTGATAGAACAACTCGTAGACATCTGAAACATGACAAAGAGCTCCAACTGGACATGTTTTTTGTAACTGGTCACAAACTCAGAAGATTTGGGTCCACTGCTTTAATTACAGTACTTTGTATAAATCTTTTAATGTGAATTTTTAATATTAAAGATTAACATGATGTAGAAAAGCAGTGACCCACATAATAACGTTCCCAATAGTTATATTTTACAATACTTAACAAATGCACCAGGATAAAATCAAATTCCATGACTGTCATTGTTCTCAGTGTTATTTGGACATTTTGGAGCACAGAGTGAAAAAGTATCTCCACGTCTTTCATCCCTGAAGAACTGAAGGAGTTTTTTCTGTCCAGGACTCAATATGACACAAATATTCAACTTGAAATTAACTATCTTCTGTCTCTTCCAGTCTCTGTAGATTAAGGACAGGGGAGAAATTCATCACAGAGACTGACACCGTGTTTTGTTTTCACAGGATGAACAGGTTTCAGGATGGAACAGAGGCCACCGTTGATCACCGCTGACTCCTGCTTCAAACATCCTCAGCTGGGTGGCTGATTCAGCCGATCCCCCGAACTCTCTGCCCTCCATAAACCACATCTCTGTCTGTGCTGACTGCTGCTGCTGCTGTTGCTGCTGCCGCTGCCTCTCATGCAGTTGTCGTTCCCTTTTGGTGGGAGTCGGGCAGCTGACTGACTGACTGACGACCCCCACAGGAGCTTGGGTGTCCATAGGCTGCTGCTCCACATATATTCTTCCATGGTAAAGGATAGTTTAAAAATATGTAGTACAAGGGAGAACAGTTTTAAAGTTATGAGGATTGGAGAAAGTTGGGGTTATGTGATATAAAACTGTACCAGAGATATCTTTCTCTCACAAAGTAAGTGACACAAAAAGCAAGTCATAATTCTTCATAATTCTTTATTTAGGTGGTACTAAAAGGTGTTGTAGTCAATGCACTGCAGGTCAGATAAACATGCAGTAAATCCATAGGCTGTAAAAATGATGGATATAGCTACTGTGACATCACCCGTTGGTTCGTTGACTTCCATTGTGAAGCCTCAAGCTCTGCCGATCGGCTGCCGCCATCTTGGTTTTTTGGAGCCAGAAGTGACCATATTTGTGCGAGAGGCTGGAGCCGCGGAGGAGCGAGGGATGGATCTGCATGAGATGCCGCAGACACTATCGGCAGACAGCCTGTCACTCAAAGCGACCTATCCTTAAATATACGCAACTTTAAGCTTTAATAAAATGTAAACAGGTGATTGGGGATTGACTCGCTCTTGAAGTCAGCCTCAAATGGTCATAAAGAGGAACTGCAATTTTTGGTGCTCCTGCATTGGCTTCATTTTTCAGCCTCGGAGGTTGCTGCTTGATTAGATCTATCTACAGGAAAACAAAAAATAGAGTTCAAAAATCAGAACTTCAGCAACCAATTCATGCAGTGCTAGCCAATCAGCATTGAGATCCTCTAGGGACGTATGATGCCAAGGTATGACTCGAGTTATTTGCACATATGAAGCAAGTGAACACAAAATATAATAATCTTGCATTGCGTCTGGTATGAACACAACATGAGAAACGATCAGGAAATTACAGACCTGTAAGTAAAGCATTTTTTTTACACATGATTTTTACTGTTTGTAAACATCTTTATATGGAGATGTTCATATTATGCTCCAATATGAAAGGTCTAGTGAGTAGGATTTAGGGGCATCTATTGGCAGAAATGATGTTCTATATTTAGGTCTGTGTGTGCTGTAAGTTACATTCAGTCCTTTCTGCCTTTGTTTGCACTGAAACTAGTCAGTCATTATGTCTTGTTACTGTTTATTCCAAATGATAATGTCAAATGTCTTCATGCATATCATTATTATCAAGAGAGTTCAGTTCTCAGGATGAAAGACATTTATGAACAAATTACCAGGGCTTAAATAAAAACGTCAATCCCAGTGCATTAACATGATGTTATAATTGTAAAGCTGTTAGTGGGTCTGAGCAGCTCTTTGGGAATGTCATTGCAAATAAGGCCTTTGTGAATAAACTTGACTCATTATGACATTTGAAACATCCTCTTTTTCTCAGGTTTACGTCATTTGTGAGAAACTCACACATACCCTGGTGTGACCTGTATACTCTGGTGTACACTGACCACCACATTGCCGCTCACGTGTCACCCGGTCACACAGAGGCCGCCTGGACATTACAACAGGGCCATTTAAAGGGGGACACAGGCCCCACTGTGACACCCAGGACCCTTTTATGTCCTAATTGTTTGGTTGGTGAGAAAAGTCAGGGATGTGTTTCCTGTCATAACACCTTTTGGGGCTTTAGTAACAGATCAGAGCCTAGTTAGGGTGCCACGTTTCAAGAAATCTGACGATCTGCTAGTCATCAGTAGAATAAGTAGTTACAGCTTCATTTTCAGATCTAATGACCTCAAAGCATCCGTCTAAATCCCCTCTGTGGATCACGGGAGTGAGTTGCCTTCACCTCTCCATCACCTGTTCTCTCTTTTAGCCTAAATGCCGGTGACCTTTGACCTTCTCTGCTCCATTGCTTCACCACACGGGACCAGGCTCCCTGCAACAGCTGTGTCAACCTCAGCCCTGGCAACTGGTGTGCCCAGGGAAGGACAGAGAGTGGCATTAATGTCAGACCACGTAATGAGTCAGCAACATGGTACCGTCTTTGTTCAGATCAAGCAGTTCACTTCTACATGCTGGTTTCTTGTCGAAAAAGAATTAGCCTTTACCAGTTTTATATATGGACTTTTACTTTACTAGATAGATAGATAGATAGATAGATGTCTAAATAAATAGATACATGATAGATAGATAGATAGATAGATAGATAGATAGATAGATAGATAGATAGATAGATAGACAGACAGATAGAGGTCTAGACAAATAGATAGATGGATAGATGTCTAGATAGATAGATAGATGTCTAAATATATAGATACGTGATAGATAGATAGATAGATGTCTAGATAGATAGACAGATAGACAGACAGATAGAGGTCTAGACAGATGATAGATAGATAGATAGATAGATAGATAGATAGATAGATAGATAGATAGATGTCTAAATATATAGATACATGATAGATAGATAGATGTTTAAATATATAGATAGATGTCTAACTAGATAGATAGATAGATAGATGGCCAGATAGATAGATAGATGGCCAGATAGATGGATGTCTAGATAGATAGATGGATGGATGTCTAGATAGATAGATAGATATGTTTTTCGCCATCGCCAAACACACCGGATTCCATAAAATAAACAGTACTTTCAGCATGTAAAGAACCAGCATATTTTCACTTGTAACTGGGTGAACTGATGCTTTATTTCAACTAAACCAGAATTGGTGATTGTTGTAACATTGAACAGATGAATAAAGACATTTTTTATGAGTTTTGCTTTGTGTTTGTTGACTTTAAATGAAGTGTGTTTTATGATGATAATATTACTGTTTATTTAAATGGACTCTGGTGGATTGGCAATTGTGATTTCAGGGCTGTCTCTGGTTAAAGAAAATGCATCTTACTGTTCAACTAAAAGGTCTATCTCTGTCGGGATCATTTCAATGATGTTGTCTGACACTTATAACAACAATCTGAGCCTGTCAGTGGCAAAAACAACAACTTTAAGTGGATTTGAGGTGCTCATTTCTCCGCAGGGATTGTATTGCAACCTGTTTTGCCGCTGTCTCACTCAATACTGGATGAATTTCAAAAGCTGTTGCTCCCAGTAGTCACTTAGACACAAAAATATAGGAAAATAAGGTCCAGGTTGAAAACTACTGTAGATACCCTTTAACTCTCCACCTCCCACAGGGAGTTTCCTCCAAAGAACAGGGGTTAATCTGCGAGGTTGTCCCATCCTGTGCATGTGCAGGACCTGGTCTGGTGTCAGCTGCCAGTTTATTTATACCGATAGAAGCCCGTGCTATCCACTGTTGAAGAAACTGCTCTGGGGTTAGTCGGTCTAACTCCTACCTGCTGTCCCGAGGGAAATTATTTCCTCCTGCCAAGAAAAGTGTGTTGTGACCTCCCCAGAAGCGGTGGGACATTGGCAATGGGTTAGATGGGTATGACAGAGGGGAACAAAGTGATTAGCAAACGGGGGCCCCGCTATGTGAACACGGGTTAAAAATAACCTCACTGACCCAATTTGTAGAAACCATGCAACACAACTGCTGAGCCTCTGCGCTGTCTTCTTCCCATTTGGGCTTAATTGTTCTTAATAATTAACTTTTAAAGCAGTGGAATCTCAACACATATTCATACATTAGATGAAGAAGTTTTCTGAGAGTTTTTATTGGATTGATCAGAGCTAGAAATGATCACCAGACTGATTATTAGAACTCAAATAAATTAAACAGAAGAGGAGTTGACAGATGAAAAAAATCACAGAGTAAGATGAGATCTTTTGCATGATGTGTGACACATGATGAGCGAGCGGCAGATGATTGGATGGGCTGATCTGTGTGCTGGCCCGCGAGCCAGTATGCGACAGTGATCAGCTGTCCCGTTAAGAGGAACAGCAGGATTATGATTTGTGTCTTAACCATTGTGTCCGGTGTGAGCGACCAGGAATCCACTCAACAACAAAAGTCATCTGATATTCCCAGCGCCCCAGATATATCTGGCAAGGCCTTGGCACATAGCTGACATTAGTGGAAATGTTGCATTTGTGATACACCCTGGCTTTGGGCCATGGGAAATATTGAACAACTGTCGAATTTAGACAACATCCTGTGGCGGAGAAAAAAAGAGAAAAAAAGAAAACGGGAGCTACAAAGATGCGATGGGGTGGCTATTTGTGGACGGCGAGTGCCTCGAAAATAGCGAGAGTTTTAGGTTTCAATATAAGCCCCCCTCTCTGAGCTCGAGCTTTCTGTGAATGAGGCCCGGGTTCCTATCACACCCAACCCCTGCGCTGATTTTAGAACACAGGTGTTGACCTTAGTGGAGCGGCTTGTGCTTGCAGCAGAGGAAAATGAACCCCTGAGCTCGGCCTGTTTGCCTCTACAGTATTGGTAATCACTGTACGGACACACAGATGCTTCAAAACAGTCATATAAGGACCTACAGATTCTATAGAAACACACAGAAGATAATTACAGACCCAGTGTTTGGGATTTAGGAGGATATATGAGCAGAAATGGAATATAATATACTGAGTATGTTTTCTGTGGGATGAGGGTTTTCAATGTTTTTCAGGCCACTGCATATAATGTCTAATACCAAGTTGCATATTAAACTGGGCCCACAATAATGTGAGTGCCGTGTATAAACATACCCTTTTATGGTGCATACAATATTAAGCTATTAACTTAAAAAAAATTAAATACATTTAATTAAATTACCAAACAGCCCCCCTGCAGTAACTGTAAGGGGCCATGGACCCCCTATTGAAGACCCAAGCTTTAGTGCATAATGATTATAATAATAATAATAATGATAATAAACTTTATTTATATGGCACCTTTCAAAACAGATTTACAAAGTCCTGGCCAGTAAGACTAAACACAAATAAAACACAAAGAGAATAAAACAAATAACATTTCATACAATTTAATCTTGTACAAGATAAAATAAAGAAGGCCAAAACTAAAATCAAGATAATAAATGGGAAATTACACCAATAAAATTGCAATGAAATAGACAGACAGCTCATAAAGTCAGGATATGCTTTCAGACAGAAGTATGGTTTTAGGGGAGACTTAAGCGAAGCCAGTGACTCAGACACATGTTCATATCTACATAGGAAGCAGATTCTCGTCCATTGAGTGCACCATGTTGCACCACCATGTTTCTACAGTAGCCCAGAAAAGACAAACCGAACACTGGCCCTGGATAACATAATTTTAAGCTTCCTCTGTGTAAACCGTCTTTTGTACACACAGCTTTTTCTGTTCGTGAAATAAACATGTGGAATTCACCTACAGAACTCAAACTGAAACAGTTTTTGAAGAGGAATCAGTTATGAAGTCACAAATAATTTGGTGCTTCCTAGTTACTATTGCTATTTATGTGTATGTACAGGTGGTGTCTAACCTTAGTTGGCAGTCTCTCTGGGACAAAAGCGTCAGAAAGACACAGATTTTTTAAGATGAAACTGCTTTATTCAGTGTTTTTACAGGTTTACGGGTCTGTACAGGTCATGTGATGGCCTCCCATTGGTTCCTGCCACTGTGTAGTTGGGGCCATACCTTTGTTGTATGTTTTGAAAGCGAAGACCTGCAGCGGTCGAAACATCATCTAGTGATTCAGCCACTACAATAAAGGCTTTTTTGTATTTCCTTCCTTGTTTTTCTATATGTTTTCAGAGTGCCTGGGTTGCCTTCCTGTCGATCCAACACATTCTCACTCCGACCTCTTCACATATTGATGTTTGGTCATGGACTTTCCATGTCCACATACGACATGCGAGGTACCCTGGGTGCGTTGGTTGTTGACGTTCTGGGACGCCGTGTCAAGTTCCACCTGTTACATGCATCTCCTTCTTTCAAGATACACTTCTGTTTTCACAGGAAATAAACAAAGTACGTCTGTACAACATCTCAAATTGACTTCAACAACACACATGCAGTTAGGTTTAGGAAAAAAAGAATTTGGCTTTAGAGTTTTAGCACACGTGAACGCCACTCGTTCGGGTGAAAGCCTGTGTTTGTTGGAATGGGAGAATTTTCAGCTGGTTGCAATCTGCAATCTGCAATCTTCACCACTAGATGCCACTAAATCTTACACACTGCTCCTTTAAGGTAAGAGAGATGAAAAAAAAAACGGCTCATGAGTAATTGTTGCACCTTAATTGATAACTTTCTCATTCAGTTGATGTTTTTTTTTCATATTTTTGACAATTTCTTTGATATTTTTTTAGCTTCCCACAAACGCAGCTGATGTAACATTCTGTGTTTTGTAAGTGTCATGGCGGCAGGGTGGTCACCTTGTGGCCACTGGAGAATTTATTGCTTGTTTTTATGATGCCCTGAGAGCACCCATATAACTTATTCACACTCCTCACGTATCATTGGCTGTGCTTCATTAACGCAGGTTTGCATTACGGTTTATCAAAGGGCTGAACACACTGATTGGTCATGTGGCAACCTCACAAAGGTCATCACCGTCAGCCGTTGTGTCATCGCATAAAAATTGCCAGAGGCCACTAAACGCTTTGACAACAGTCGCTTTTTCCTGCACTGTAAACGATACAATGAAACCAGAGCGAAGCACAGAAACCAAACTGGGGGTGAAACTCAACCTTGGCTTCAGCTGTGACTCGTGGTCTGCTGGAACTGCTGTTCTGACCGTATACCCCCCAAACCCAATAAAACACGCCCATCGCGCAGTTGCTTCCTTGTTTCTCCCTCTCTCTTTCTCCCCTTCTTTTTCCTCCAAAAAGGAGCCATTGACATTCGGTGTAAAATAGAGGCAGGGTGGGGTGGGGGCTGAACAGAGGAACGGCAGGGGTGTAGGGTGTCTCGAGCCCAGTGCGAACAGCTGAGAGGTGTGATTTCACAGGCTGGCTCCCCCCTGTCAGGGCCCTGATTGGGCCGGACAGGAGGCGCAGGAGAGGCCCGGGCTTCTAAAGGACACCAACAGGTGGGAGGCCGCTTTGGAGGGGGGCGCTCCTGGCGGGATAGAAAAGGCCGATCTGCAAGGCCTGTTGTGGGCACAATCCACCGGGCCAGATACGGAGGAGGATGGTTGATCACAGGAGAGCTGAGGTGAAGGCAGGAGGAAGTTAAGGCAGGGAGCAGGGGGTGAGTTTGGGGTTTGAAGGTTGGAAAGGGCAGCTTCAGGGACGAGGTTGGTCTGAGAGTCAGGTCTTTTCTGTGTGTTTGTGGTTGTAATGCTCACTTTTTTACATTTTCTAGGAAGCTTTATTTTTTAGTCATGTCAAAGTATGACATCAACAAATGGCCGACAGTCTTCCAGATTCAGACGCTGCTCACTTCCTACTCCTACTCTCCTTGATCTGCAGCACCATGTGAATAAAAATCAGGCTTCAGAGCAGCTGTTAGATGTTTTCTGTGAGTTTTACGACACACGCAGACCCTGACGCCTCTGTCAGGTGAGGGGGGAAGCTGAGGTGTGACACAGGAAAGAATCAGGGAGCTCTCATCACTGTCTAATCAAAGTCTCTCTAACGGCCATCTGGCTCAGAGCTAGTTGACACAGCAGTGGTGGTTAGACTTATCAAGGAAGTCACCGGTAGACAGCGTAGGAGAAGGCTTGTGGCCTCACGCTCAACTTCAGCTGCTCACCAAGAGAAAACCACAAGACGAAGCGCAACAGAATTCCATAAAGGTGAGTAAGAAAGATATTTTTATCGCATTTAAGCTCAGTTTTGTTTCAAATATTTTAACACTGATTTCTGTTCTTTAAAAAGGGATATTCTCAGACAGTTGTTGGGATCAAAATGTCTTGGCACAGATTGTGACCTTTGTCTGCTGGAAGTCAGAATTTGCCTCGCCCTCCAGAGTTATTTAAACACAGGGGAGTTCAGCATCATTACGCTGGCATTACCCATCAAAGAGCTGCGTGGGGCTGGTATTAAGCAGCATTAATCTGAAGTTACAGCCATGTTATTTAGGGTTCTCAGGGTCCTTTTTTTGATGCTTGTATAAGGAGATAACAGCAGGAAAATGAAGCTCAAAAAAGTCACGCTACGACCCACAATTCAACTTAAACTCTGTGGTGCAGATGATCGAAGCCGGCGTCACATGTTCCTGTAGCTCCATCCATCTCCGCGCTCTCTGTCACAGTTAACCATTGTTAAGCCGGGTGTTCCTGCTGCTCTGCGACTATGAAAGGGTGCTTTGTGTCCGAGGAGCGGTGAATCCAGTTGTTGCCCCTTGTGAGGACATGCTTCCTTATATCCCCATATTAATACACCACTTATGGAATGTAAGGAAGTGTGTGGTTTCAAGGGGCCTTGAGCGCCAACCGCACCATCAAGAAGCTGATTTTATTTCCTTTAAAAAGTGGAGTGACAGTTATAAAAGATGGAGCTCTGTTCAGCACGACTGTCTGTTTTATGAGACGGGGAGGGGGGGATGTCAGAGTTCATGTGTGTGTGTGTGTGCGTGTGTGTGTGGCAGGACAACAGGTGAAAGGCCTGTTCCCTCTCCCTCAGTTAGTGTTACTCTCAGCGCTGATGATCGGGTCTCAGGGAACTTCTTGAAAAATTCCTGCCCTGCCCCAACGGCTGACAGTCAAGGAGGATTGACAGACCACAGCTGTCACCCATTATAGCAACCGCAGGACTCTCAAAAAAGGGAAGGAGGGGAGGGAGAGATGTGGAGCTGTCACTGAGAGTGAAGGGTTCGCTCCTGTAGGCTGGATTTGGAAGGAAATGGGGCGATGTCACCGGCTGTCAGGCTTCCCAAACCTCTAAATAGGAACTATCTGCTCGGAGACTCTTGTTTCTGTGTTGTAACTATGCAGGATATGTCAGGAGTGACTCAGCCATCATGTTCTCTTTCTCTCTCTGTGTCTCATCAGGTAAGGCTGAAGAGGACGTGACGGCCTCGCCGATGATCTCCACCTTCTATTTCTCCTCTCTCGTTTCCTTCTTTCCCTATGTCCTCTACCCCTGTAACCTTCCTCCCCTCTACCCCCCCTCCTCCCCTTCACTCCTCGCTGCATGCCTCCCCCCCTCCTGCCCTCCCGCTCCCTCCCCCCCTCGCTCTGCCTCTTGCAGCTGAAGCAACACGCCTTGCTGTGGCTGGTCAAACGGAACCAAGTCAGGTGTTTCTGTGAGGTTTGGTCCCCTTCAACCAGCTACTGCGTCGTGAATTCAGTCAGCGTGGACTCAGAGACACAGTGGCGTTGTGGTGTACGCTGGAGGTGGTAGTTAACTGTGATAGGTTGTTTCTCTTCTTCAGTAGTTTGGTGTTTTCCTGTGTGGCAGTGGATGTTTGAGAAAGAAAATAAAAGATTGCTGAACACATAAAATGGTGAATTAAAATTTATTCTAAATGTCTGAAGTTTCTTTTTTTTACTGACTGAATTGCAGATTCATTATTTCCTTTTACAAACCCATTTAAAACTGTGTGGATTTTCTCTCTCTTGTTTCTGATTAGTTACAGACAGACTCATGATAGTTTTTGTATTTTGATTAGTTTTTATTTTAATTTCATTTTTTATTTTTGTTTGAGATAGGCTTAGTTTGAGTTAGTTTTCAGAGTAAGCTTGATCCTGTTTATTTATTTTTTTAAAAAGGTTAAGTTTTTTTTTTTTTTCAGTTTCAGTATTAGTTTTAGCTTTTTATAGGCATTAATGAAAATATACAGATATGCTCTTCGTCTAAAGTTTACATTTTTAACAGTTGTAAAACATTCGTAGAGTCAAACTTCCATTTAAAAGTGTTGTTGTTATTATTATTATTATTATTATTAGTTATAGACAGATTTATTATAGTTTTTTTCATTCGTTTTTGTTTTAATTTCATTTTAAATTTTTGTTTGAAATTGAGTTTAGTTTATGCGATTTCTCAGAGTGGGTTTGCTTGTTTCTTTTTTTTAAAATTATTTTTATTTAACAATGTTAAGTCTAGTTTAGCTCATATTAGTTTCAGTACTAGTTTTATCATTTATAGGCACAATGGTGAATTAGAATTTCATCTAACTCTGAAGTTTGCTCTTTTTTACATTTGTAAAAGATTCATAAAGTCGAACTTCCATTTAAAATTGTGTTTTTTAATTTTATTTTTTCATTAAATACAGAGTTATTATAGTTTTGTATTCATCATTAGTACACACATTTTTTATTCTTTTTTTTTATTTTTGTGTGTGTTTTTTTTTTTTTTAGTTTATCTAAATTTGTTGTGTTGTTAATGGCCCACTCCAACTTACTGATAAAAAAAAAAAAAACATAAAGAAAAATCATTTTCTAGGACAGGCAGCCACACATCACCATCCACAATAACCATTAGCAAATGTATTTATAATCATAAATAAAATTAATAAATAGCCATTATTATTGTAACTACTGGCTCTCATATTACAGTTCACTAGAGTTTTTGTATGTGATTAGTCCATGTGGTGTTGCCGTATACGAGCAGAAGCAGTTGCTTGATTCCTGTGAGTACAATCACTGCCAAACACGGTACAGCTTCTCTAATTCAAACCGGCCTGTCATGAAAATGTCTTTAAAAGGGTCATAAAGAAAGTCATGCTTTTTCTGTGCGGTCCTCAATCACATGTGGGCTCCCTAACATGTGACTCAGTCATCAAACTTTGAGAAACCCTGATTAAGATTTTTGTTTTGATATGCTATAAGCATCTCCCTCAGCAATTTTTAACCAGACCTTCCTGGAGGGTTGGATTGTGATGTTTGTGATGTTGACAAATTTGCCCAAACTGACAAAGACTAAAGACACTTCCTGTATCTATTTTCTACATTTAGTTAGTTATGCATGTACACAATATAGTTTCAGTTAGTTTTTATTTGTATTTCAGTGAACCAGGTAATGTTTCTAACACATTTGCTCCCTTTCTTTTTTGTCTAATTTTAGTTTTAGTAACCTATAATAACCTTTGCTATACAGTGATATAATATTTGCAACTTTCATCCAAGTATTGCTCTGATAACACTACAATTATGTACAGACTGATGGTACCATTTTGTGTTGCACTACAGAAAGCTCATCTAAGTGGTGTTTTGTACAATATGCACAATACCACAATCAGCAGGACCAACAAGTCTAACTTGACCCATTTAAAGGGAAACGATAACTTTGTATCTGTAATAATAATAATAATAAGGTAAAGATGACTTTTGTCGACCCTTTCAGAGGTTTTTCCACTCAGTACTTTGTGAGAAGCTGCAGTCTTTGTCATTTGGCCCTCAACATGTTCAAAAGGGCAGCAGAGAATAAAAAAAAAGTATGAATTGAGTGTGCTGAAAATGAAATGGCCTAAAATGAAAAAAAGCATATGTTTTTCGTGAAAAACTAATTTACTATTAAAAAAAAATGTATAAAAATATATATTAAAAATAAAATATATACTGAAAACTGCAGTTTAATCCAGGGACATCACAAAAAAAAGTTTGAAATAGACATTTTTAACCTATAAATATGGATAAAAGTATAAAGTTTGCTTGTGGTCTGATCATGAGGAGCAGGAAGCTGTTCCAGGTGAAAGCAGCGCTCCGTCTCTCCACCAGGGGGCGATATAAGTTTTCCGGGCCGGTAGTTTGAGCAGCAGCAGCGGAAGTGGAGCAGCATCGTAAACATGGCTGACAGTGGAGTGACAGGTGAGTAAGAGAGTGTGTAACAGCTGGACTTTACAGCTGTTTCCAGGTATTTTTCGTAACTTCACTTTATGCGCGGCGACGAAATGTCTCGCGCTTTTAATTCGTGTCTCGCGGTCTTTGTGTTCGGCTCGTAGCGAAGTAAAATCCTCCCATGCTAATGATGCTAACGTTAGCATTGTGAGCAAGTCAACGGTACACCGCGCTGTACAGAGGAGTTAAACGGCAGATATCGTCATGTTGTTGCATCATCTTTTTCAAGTAGTATTTTAAGACAATAAAACAGTTTAAACGCCTGTTTTAACTTGTTAATGTGTTGTGCAGATGGTGGTTAACAAGTTGTGTGACTGGTGCCGTTAGCATGATGCAAACCGAGCGTGTTCAGTGACAAATAAACAGCTAACAGCATCACCTGAACTGAGAGACTGGAAGCTGAATGAAGGCTGGTCCAGACATTACAGCATGCTGTAGTCCCAATAACATGAGCTGATGTAATCATGTCATCATCTACTGCCTGTTTCACAGATGGACCTGGCAGTACAGATGACATTGAACGATCAAAGGTGAGTGCGTGGATTTATTTTCCCACATCTGTCTCGTGTAAGGCTGCACATCTGGCTTGACTGTCATGCTTTCGTTGACATGTTTGCATCACAGTCTGAAGGCAGAGAGCTGAGCAAAGAGGAGAAGCAGCGGCTGAGGAAAGAGAAGAAACAGCAGAAGAAAAACAAAGAGAAAAAAGATGACAAGGCTTCACAGGAAAGTGAAAAGAAGAAGAAGAAAGAGGAGAAGCTTGTCAGTCCAGCTCCCCAGCCTCCAACACAACCAGCTCAGAAAGGTGCATGTTATAAAGACAGCAGCACTGGTTGTTGTTGTTGACTGTGTGCCATGTGAGGCACATTTGTGTCAAAGAAACAGTGTGTAAGATTAGTTAGTTTAATTAAGTCATTGTGTCGGAGGTTTTTACAGTGAGCTGAATTATCCACAGAGGTCTCCACTTCCCCAAAACAATCCAACCAGGTGATTAAAACCGGTACAAACACTGAATAAAGCAGTTTCACGTTACAAATCAGTGTTTCTCCGACGCTGTTTGGCACATAGCAGAGGGGTCGCTAGCCCTGCACCTGCTTGTGTGTGCTCTCTTATTTCTGATCCAGACATTCAGGAGGCTTTTCACCAGGAAACAAATTGTTCATAGAGCTTTCCTCCTCTCCAAAACAAACGAACCTGGCGTCTCATTTGTAAACATTGCGTACACACATAATTAGCCCGGAAAAGGCGTACGCAACATCCCACGGAGAAGTGGGAGAAACTTTGACCCATGCTTACAAACATTTCGGAGACAGGAAATTGGCGATGAAGATGGTGAGGTGAAAGCCTGATTGTAGAAATTGCCAAATATCTTTTGGTGCACAATCCTACACACTGTTTTAAAAATGTGACCCCAGGTGATTTCAACTGGTAAAACACTGAATAAAGCAGTTTTATCTTTAAAACGTCAGTGTTTTTCCGACACTCCCGACGTGGTGGGGCTGCAAACTATGGTAGATGATGTAAAAGCATGAAAATGAGGATGGTCCTTTCCTAGAGTTTGGTCTGTCCGTTTTGGTGCTATTGTGGAAACATGATCGTGCAACATGGCAATTTCCAAAGATGAGGACCTGCTTCATGTAAATATAAATGGTTTATTCCAAGGAAACAAAAACACAATTATTCTTATTTTCATGTCATTAAACTCCAAAGAAAACATACTTATTATATTACATTAATCCTACACGTTGGACCTTTAATGTGTCACTTGATTGCTGGCATTTGACAGTGAGGTACATCTTTGTCAAGAAAACTTTTCATTCTCTCTTACTGAGGTCCATTACAATCTGCTGTGTCTCCCACAGCTCCTTCAGCAGTGCCTGCTCCTGCACCGGTTCCTGTGCCTGCCTCAGAAACTCCTGCCCCTGCAGACAAGCCAGCTAAGAGTAAAGCAGAGCTGAAAGCTGAGAGGAGAGCTCGGCAAGAAGCTGAGAGGGCGTCCAAACAGGGCAAGAAGGGAGACGTGGGAGGACAGCCGGCCACAACGGGGAAACCTAAAGCACCGCCTAGTGAGCTGCAGCCAGGTACTGTAGTAACCAGGAGGTCAGCATGAGTAAAAATTCTACATTATATACACTGTAAAAAGAGTCACACTCTTTGTGTGTTTCCAGTTGTGAAGAGGCTCCCAGAACATGTTCAAGTGGACAACCCGGACGTTTTAAAGAAACTGGCAAAGAAATTGGAAAGACAACAGGTTAGTTACTTTGTGTCATTTCTTGAAATCTTGATTGATGAAAGCAGGCTTTGTCTGCTTCAGGACAGCTTGCCTTGGCATAATGAGCACACGCTGCCACTCACAAATTTTGTCAGAACCTATGTGTGAGCATTTTCAGTTCAGTCTTGAGAAATCTTAGAAATAACTCTAATTAGGATTGCCTGGATCTCACCTATTGACACCTGTTGCAAATAAGATACTATATAATGTGTGTTGATCTGTCGTATAAAGGTTAATCTGGTCCACCTTTTCAGTCCACCTGCTTGCAATAAATCACACAGGATATAAGTCACAATCGTCACTGGGAACTGACAGTTGTTCCATCAATAGATCTTTAAATATAAAAGCCTTTGAGACAGTGAGAACTCTGCTTTTGTTGTAGGGGATGTTTTGGAGTAGATAGCAGGTCAGCAGTGTTGGCCACATAAAAGTGGTATACATCATCTGAAAGCTGTGGACCTGAAGATTAATTTGAGATGCAGCTCAGTAACTGCCAAGTTTTTCTTGTGTGCTGGGTGTATAGGGGCTTAGAACATTATGATCAAAGTTGTTCCCATGCTCATTTATGTCTCATAAGTTGTAGCGGCAATTTTTGGGTTGATACCGTTTGTTGCACAGTTTGGGTTCTAAATTGAAGCATGTTGTACTACTGGAGACTTTGTAAAAATGGTCAAAAATCCTTCCAGAATACCAGATGAGGACACCAAGACCTTTAGGAACACCACAGGAAATTCTATGCTGTATCTATGTAGTATCAGAAACTTTTGACAATTGGAGATTTCTGCAAGAATTGCATTTTTTGGCTATGGTGACGACTTCTGATCTGGAAAGTGCTGAGAAAACCCCTTATTGTTAATATACCCATGAAAGCCAACCATTCTCTGAATACCTGAGGACCATAGTTGGTGGCTATAAAGTTTCTAGCTTAACATGGTTGGTACCACTGAATTCTTTATGTCTCCTAGTTTCATATGATACCAGTATCGTCACTCTCGGTTTAAAACTCAGCCATTTATAGCCTCTGAAAGACAGGAATGTCCTGGCAGGTCTGAGAATCATGTTTTTGTCACTCATTTGCAACCCCACAATAACCATGAGTCCTAACTGCATGTGATCATACCTAACATTTCTTTCAGACACCAGGGTGCAATGCTGCTACAAATGTCAAGGTCTGGCTTTTTAAAATGTAAATGTAAACGTGTGCCATTGACATTTGTCTAGTTTTGTTTGCTAACCTGTCGTCGTTCCTGTACTGCACCACTCGGGAATTCAAAAGTTAAGGACGTCAACTTATTGTTTGGTCCTCTGAAACAGAGGAGGTGTGTCGGTGGGATGTGTTTGTTTGAGTAGATATAATGTGTTAATTGTTTCTTTTTGGTTTTTGTTTACTGCTCTGTTTGTGTTTGGAGAGAATTTCCCACTAAATCATACATAATTAGGTTTTGTTGCCAAAGTTATACAGGAACAAGTCTCAATAAATTTTATTTGAGAGTTGTGTTTCATTTGTTATTTATAAATTTGGCTCTATAGTAGTTGTTTGTGTCTCAACATGTTCCATTGATTTCTACTTTTGACTTTTGCCTATGCTGTGCTGTGACTGTGTGTTAACCTCATGATCTCAGTTTTAACCTCTCAGTTACTGTGGACTGATGGCAGTGCGTTCTAATCTGCTTTATTTCAGATCCCACTTCGGTCGGACTACGGCTACAAAGTCAGCTTGTTTTCACATCTCCACCAGTACAGTCGCAAAGCCCCTCTAACACAGCAACTCAGGTACACTGGCAACATGCCACATGGTGCAGAGGACAATAATTTGTCCTCAAGGAATACTTAACTCACAAAATGATCATTTCAATATCAATTACTGACCCTGTGTTGTTGAATTTGTGAAAAAAGTCTTTCTTTCATGCCTTCATTGTGAACAAAGAATCCAAAACCAGTAAAAGTTCTTGATGAATTAAAGTAAAGGAGGCCACGTTTATATCAGAACATCCATTTAAAATCTCACACAACTCATGCATTATAATCCAACTTTTATTTGTCCACAGTACGTTCCAAACACATGCATTTTCAGCTTTGAAATAAACAGTCTAACACTCTCTCGTTCTCTTCAGATTACCTCAAATCTGACTTATCATTTTGACTGTTTTTATCCGTTGCAGCATTCCCTCCTCAGTGATTCATCCTGCTATTGTTCGCCTGGGTCTCCAGTATTCACAGGGCATTGTGGCGGGTTCCAACGCTCGCTCTGTTGCCCTGCTGCATGCCTTCAAACAGGTACACAGCACAGACTGTTTAGTCTAAGTGCTTTGCCATCACCTTGTCCTTCCTCTCCAGTATTTAGACCAACACAGCAACAGAAATGCAGGGTATCATTTGTTTGGTTCTGTTTGTAGTCAAGTACAAAGTAAGTCCAAGATGGAGACCTCATAGCTTTAAATGTTGCAGTGTTACTGGTTCATACAACATCAAGCCAACAATATAGTCCAGTTTCCAGCTTTTCAAGCAGTGCAGCTTAGTGTTATATTTTCAGCAGCCAGCTATCATTCCGCAGTTTCATCTGAATTATTGTGGCCAGATTTAAAATAAACAAACTAAAAACAATGTTTTTTTTCCTGCTCCAGGTAATAAGGGATTATACTACGCCTCCCAATGAGGAGCTATCTAGAGACTTGGTCAACAAGCTGAAACCTTATATCAGGTAAAAAAAAAAAAAGTGCTCTAATTTTAGTCACATATCATCAATCTCAATCAGTTTGTCACTCCATTAATTGAATTTCACAGTTCATCAAATGAAATTGTTCCTTTTTGTCTTATTTTTCTTGCAGTTTTTTGAATCAATGTCGCCCTCTGTCAGCCAGCATGGGTAATGCAATCAAATACATCAAGAAGGAGATCTCCAATATTCCCAGTCAGTGCAAAGAAGAAGAGGTGATTGTCACACTTGCTTTTCTCACTCGTCAGAGATGATAAACTGAACACGTTGTAGCAAACATACTCCATGATACAGCAGAGTTATTGTTAGTGATCTCGTCCCTCCTCGTGCATGTTCTTTTTCTCTGTGTAGGCAAAGAGCAAACTGCTGATGTGCATCGAGTGCTACATTGATGAGAAGATCATCCTTGCTGCTAAAGCTATTGCCAAGTACTCTATAGAAAAGATCAGTGATGGAGATGTCATCCTAGTTTATGGATGGTAAGACTGCATGGGAAAAAAATCATGTTTAAATGTCATACCTATGTGTTTGTTTTAGTTACACAAGCATCGCCTAATTGTTTTTTTTAGCAAAGGAAATGCATCACTTGTGCGTCCCAACATAAATTCCTACTTCAAAACCACTCTTAACACTTTCACTTCCCTTTTCTTGTCTCGCCCATTCAACTCCTTCCTTCCACATTCTCCTTTCACATTATCACCGTCTCTTTTTCCATCTCTCTCTGCTCAGCTCGTCACTGGTCAATCACATCCTTTGCGAGGCCTTTGAGAAGGACAGGAAGTTCCGTGTGATCGTGGTGGACAGCAGGCCTCGACTGGAGGGCCGGGAGGCCCTGAGGCGCCTTGTCCAGAGAGGCATCAGCTGCACCTACGTCCTTATCTCAGCTGTCTCCTACATTCTTCCAGAGGTGCGTTCACACATTCGAGCCTCAGTGGAATGAGCAAGGCATTGATGTTTACCCATGGAGTAGCCAAGGGTTCCTGTTGAAGCTGGGATAGGCAGAAAAAAAAGGCAGAATTTGAAATTCCTCCTTCCCTCCTGCAGCTCTCCTGTTTGTTGTAAGCCCTTCCCAAGAGACGACCATAGGCATAGTCGTGTGCTCTGTACTAACCCATTGTTTCCGATATATTGATTTTTAAAGTCCTATTTCTCATCTCAGTTAGCTCAGCATATTTGTTTAGTCCCTCCTTGGCCTGATCTTTCTCTGTTAATCAGAGCACAAATGAAACAGGAATTAGCTAGCTAGCCATCCCACAGTCTCTAAGCCTCGCTTCCTGCCGCTGTGGACTGCTTCCCTGTGAGGAGAGCAAACAGCAGCGTGGGAGATGGACTTTCAGTCACCGGTAGTCCCCTGGAGCTGGGGTTGCCCTGGATGGCTTGGGGTTGCAGCAGCTGCTGACTGGGGGTCTGTCTCAGGAGCTGCTGCCCGCCCTCCTTCCGGCAAGGTGGTCTGTAGCGGTGGAGAGTGAGGCGGAGGACACACTGTGAGGCTTTTGCTAACATAAGCTACATAGATGTGAGCTTAAAGCAGCAGCTATGAGCCTTTGGGTCCAGTTAGCAGAAGGCTTAACTATTAGCAACATTTTCCCTCTCTCTCTGAAACGTTTAGCTGATATTAGGTTTTTCATTTTCCTTACTGTTCTTGGTGTGTTTATGTCATAATAATGTCTTGAACTTGCATCACAGGTATCGAAGGTGTTCCTTGGTGCTCACGCTCTGCTGGCCAATGGTTACGTCATGTCTCGCGTGGGGACATCACAGATAGCTCTTGTGGCCAAAGCCTTTAATGTGCCTGTGCTGGTGTGTTGTGAGACCTACAAGTTTTGTGAGAGGGTGCAGACAGATTCCTTCGTGTCCAATGAACTAGGTATGGAACAAATACTCAGCAGCTTGTGTCTGTTTCTTTTGTTGCTTTTGCTCACTTTTACATCTGTATTGATTTAAACTCCTTCCAAACATTAGAGAATTTATCTTCATCTGTGTTTTCCAGATGACCCTGATGACCTCATCGTGACCCGTAAAGGGAAGACCCAGCTAGAGCACTGGCAGGACGTGCCCTCACTCGGCCTGCTCAACCTGGTGTATGACGTGACGCCGCCTGATTTCGTGGACTTAGTCATCACAGATCTGGGAATGATCCCGTGCACCTCGGTCCCTGTGGTGCTGCGAGTCAAAAACGTGGACCAGTGAACGACCTCCTGCTCACACCAGTCTGAGCTCAGAGGTGGTTTCTCTGTGTTTTTGAGGGGGGGGAGTATGTGAGCCTGAATGCTTGCACACAACACAAAATATCGTGCTTTTAGCATGCAATAAATATATATCTGAAATGGCATACGCTTTTTAAACAGAGTCCGTGTGTGTTTTTATGGTCGGATTGGATAATTACAGAGATTTGTCCCCCTGTCTGTTTTTTAATATCGGGCATAGGCAAGATGTTTTGATAGATCCATGTTGTGAACTGTTTCTTTACAACAGAACATTTAATTGCCAGTATTTAGAGCAGAACAATTCCACTGTGGTGCACAACATGCACTCGTTGTCAACCACAGCATGCAATTTTAAACTAACCAGAAATGGTTCCCTAATTACAGCTGGAGCTGCTTTATCTCTGAAGGTTTTATGTGAGCCATAAGATTCCTCAGACTAGTTTTTAATGACCTGATCAGTCAAACAGGACGAAGAAGGGTGAATCATAAACCAGGTGGTGAAGCAGTTTTTGGCAAAGGATCTCAGATTGTTTATTATGTCCACAAAGTTGGCACACGATGCTCACATGCTTCAAATTTCATATTGGCACGAATTTTAGTCCTCAGCAAAAGGGAAAAACAAAAGTTGGAAAGAGCAACATTTTGTTCACAGTTACTGTATTTTTCCTCTCCAGTACCCATTTTTTTACTTAATCCATGCATGAAGGAGATCTATGATTGCTGACACTAAAACAAGAGTGGGCCCCATCTAGAGCCAGTTGGTGCTTCTCAAAGTCAAGGAAGGATCCTTGGACGGCTCAATTTCAAGGAGGCTACGTCATCGAATCCCGATGAAAGACTATTTTACTCTCAAGGATCCTTTGAATTCTACTGAGGACTGAGTCCTTTTCAAGTGTACATGTGTGTAGCCTCAGTCGTTATGAAGTACCCACAATTCTTCTGGCATGGTTTGCCTGAATTGAAGGTGGGGCCTCTTCAGTGATGCACGCCTGGGCACTCGCTAGCCTGTTCTAATTTGTGTTCACCGAATGTGAGGAAGGAGTCTTGCCAATCTTCTGTAGGACCCGTCCTACCCAGGAAACATCCATTTTGAAAAGCACTGAGTGTTTGATTTGTTCGGTTTAGTCTACTGTAGAACAACATGGCGGACTCCGTAGGTTAGGAGGAGACCCCTCTCAAGCTTCCAGGAAGTGTGCAGGACCTTGAAGCAAATTTGACATAGTGGTCAAACTGTCATCCAGGTATGTCATGTGATACCAATGGGCCCAAAACACTTTTCATGTCCCACTGGTAGGAGGCCCCGGGGCAGACCCAGAACACGCGGGAGGGATAACATATCTCATCTAGCCTGGGAACACCTTGGGGTCCCCCAGGAGGAGCTGGAAAGCATTGCTAGGAAAAGACGTCTGGGATGCTTTGCTTGGCCTGCTGCCCCTGCGACCCAGCCCCAGATAAGCGGATGAAAATGGATGGATGTCTTTCTTTGCTAATTGAGTAACATTTCCAGACACAAGTCCATGAAGGGTGTTCAAATGAACAAATGCTTGTATTTGTATGACATTATGGCGGCATCTCAAGCAAAGCAACATAAGTACTTTTAAAATATTTTATTAGAACCATGAATCCCACCAGGAAGAAACATAAAACAACTCACCCATCAAGACAAAACTTTTTCCACATGTGACTAATCATCATTTTAGCAGACGAGTTCAGTGTAACCCAACAGCAGGCACACAACATTTTGAGTCTGTTTTCATTTCGGAGTCAAAAACATACAAGATGTGGTAACAGCATAAAGGCAAGTGACAACTAAATAACATACTGTGCCAGTTAAAATCATTGTCTTGCATTTTTAAATATAACTTAATGTAGAAAAACCTACAATTGTGATGGTTCACGTCACAAATCATAGAGTGGACCTGACTTGTTTTTGCTCTGAGTGAAGTACATGTTCAACATGCAGTAAACAATTAGCCAAATTCTACAAGTTAACTAAAATGTGCATCAGGACATGAACAGTAGTTTCACCGTGTAAACTCATGTACAGATTCAGTGCATGTTTGGCACCATTAACAGCGAGTGAATCCTCAGAATTTACACAACACAGATTCTTCATTGGTGTCTTGTGTCAGACAACTGCATTTAAAATGCAATTAAAGTGATAGCAGTGATATTATCGCTAAAAATTTAAAACAATTTAAAATACGGAGCAACATGTTTCAAATGAATTTACTCTCTAAAAATTGTACTGATGATGTAGGAAAAAAAAGTCAATGCCAGTTTTTAAAATTCCCCAAGATAAAATAAAGCTTCAACACAAAAGTAAAATAAAATATAATGTTTAAAAGAAGCCTGAAGTCACCTCAGACTTTGCGCCAGCATTTTCCCTTTCAGTTTCAGCTCAGTAGATCATTGCAGATAAAGCAGTCGAGTGCAGTTCAGCCTCAGAGCGATTTGGCCTTACGTCTCTGGGTGACCCACAGCAGGACAGAGATCACAACTGTTGATGCTCCAAGAGGCCCAAACACCTGGAGAGCCGGGAACTCCCCCTGTTTACGATGAAAATAAATACATAACTTTAAATAATCAGAAGTTTCAAATGCGACAATGTAAGAGAAAAAACTTCACCTCCATAATGACCATTTGTATATATCACTTAACTGGGAAAACTAAATTGATCTACGCTGCCTTCAAAGCCAGACTCCATTGACAAAAACAGTAATTTTACCTCACTGCACACAGGAGCTGCTGGTCTACGTGACTGGTGTCCGTAGATCTGTAAATGTACAGATGATGCCTCTTGTGTCCAACGTAAGGAAGTGCATTACTTTATAGATGGATAGAAACCTGATAGAAACTACCTATGGCTGTGGGGGAGATGCTAATTTATTCCTTTTTTCGTCATCCAGTAGTTTGGGATATGTGCTTGGAACATTACCAGGACAGAAACAGAACCTGTCAGGTATGTGGCATGTACCTTTTTAATGGTACAAACTCACTTGACGATCAACAGACACTGAATTGATGAAAATCGCCTGTTAGCAAGTTAGCAGCCTGCTAGCTAAGCTAGTACACTGTCATACGATCTCTCCAAAATCCACCACAAAAGTTACATTTTTTACATACTTGAGGCTGGACAGAAGCACAGAGAGGAGGAGTTTCACAGGCACATTGGATATCATGGAGATTCCCATAGGAATGAATGGACTTCCGATTGCCTCATCTCCATACACACACTTAAGTGTAAACAAAGTGCAACTCAAACTACCAATCAAGGCAGTGGTAGACCAGCAGCTCCTGTGTTCAGCAAGGTAAAATTACCAGTTTTCTCTTTGGAGTCTGGCTTTGAAGAGAACATAATTAAGTTTCATTTTTGCGAGCGTTTGAGAAATACTGAGCATACGACTGGATAAATGAGACCTGGATTATACTGCACGAGTTTTGTGAGAGTTTGTAAACAGATGTTTTGATATAGCTTTGCTGCTGTTAATCGTGGACCCCTATGACTTCAATTCATCCATCTCATAATTGATATTCAAATGGTTATTTTGGGGGGTTGAGGTATTTCTTTAAGTACATAATGCGAATAATTCAAATCAAGCTTCTTGCAGAACTGACCTCTCGAAGACACTTGTATCCATGGTAGCTGTCAACACAGCTGCACTCAAAGAAGCCGGGGCCGTAGGGGCCGCAGAGGGAGTTCTCCGGGCAGGTAAGGGCTGAAGATTGTTAATAATCATGAGATATACAGTTGTCATGTATTCCCAGAGGGCTACTCCAGTTTTATATTTTATGTGTCACGGTATAAGACTATCAGATGGGAACTTACACAGCTGTCCAGTCTGGTTGCACATATTTCTCTGGCCTTCACAAAGACGGTTTCCATCTTTGACCTCCACCTTTTCCCAAGATGTGTTGCCCCCTGGACAAAGTATGTCTTGTGGCAAAATCCTATAGGCGCACAAAAATAGAGTTACAAAAATATAAAACTCATAATTAGCTGTTAAAGTTCAATTTTTAACAGAGTACTTACGTGTAATTTAACTCAATGAATCCTTGAAAAGCTGTGTCACTGATGTTCACTATGGGATTGTGTGAGAGGTCTCTGCAAAGTAAAAGTTATAAAGTAAAAACACTTTAAAATGCAAAGGCAAATGTTCGGTATTGATACTCATGAAACATAATGAATAAGACGTTTTCATACAGTCCTTATATTTTAAGTTCTCTAATTATGTACTTATGTGGGATTAATCTGATTAAACTCTTATTATTTCTGTTTCTGAGTCGAGGTTGAGAGATGAGAGTCTTTATTTGCTGCTAATCTTATAAACACAAACAACATTCTGAGGAATCGCCCACGTAGGTCTCCTTGGTGCTGCAGTGCAGATGTTTATGACACTTGTACATGTACTGTATGTTTTCTTCTTTGCCTTAAAAAATAACCACACAGTCACTAAGGAGGTGTCCACACAGGATCTTGTGTAATATTGTCTGTATACTGTACTGTATGTTGTGTAAAAAGGTACGAAACTGTAGTAACTGTACGTACATTATTAGTGCTGTTGATGCTCCCTGAAGATCCTCCACGTGTGTCCGTGAACAATTAGACAGATCCAACCTGACGCACACAAAAAACTTTGTTGAAACATTAACAAAAAAACTTATCATTATGCAGCGCTTACTTTTAAAAGTTGCAGAAGTGTACATGTTGTCAGTGTAGTTTCTTTCACCCATGTGTCTTTCAATTCTCCCTCTAAGCTTCTATCAAAAGGAGCACAGGTCATAAAAAGATTGTCCAGACCACAGGTGCACTCTGAAATAGTAATGTTAATATGTAGTTTTGCAAAATAAGAACACTGAAAATGTTCTAATGACCTTCCTTTGGTTGCCATATATGGTTAAACTTCTGTGTCTCTGCTCTTATTAGTGCTGGAATGTTACTAAGAACATTTATTCAAATACTTTCCATTTTTTGTGACTTTATAATTCAACTCTACCACATCTCCGAGGCACTTATTATTTATTCCCCCATTTATCTGACAGCTAATTTTCAACTGCAGTCCTTTGGCAAGAGGTTTTGAAACCAATAAAAGGATAACATCAGAATTAGAATTACTTTTACTTAATTAAAAAAAAAAAATCTGAATACTTTTTCCATCACTGACTCCGACATTGATCAGTTTGCCCCCCAAAAATTGAAGATTACCCTCCTAATTGTCATATAAACAAAAATAAACGAGTACAAACAAGTAGTGCAAGGAATATGTAAAATAAAAACACAGAAAAAAGTAGAATAAAACACTTTAATTTCATTTTTTAAACATATATGTTTAGGCGTATTTACTTTTTTGATTAGTAACTTTTTTATTTTATTTCATTTCTTTTATTTTGGTTTAGTTTACTGGTGTTCTGCCATTATAGTAATTTTTTACCACATAATGTTATCCACAGACCATTTATCTCGTGGCGTAATTAAATTAAATTTAACTGTATTTCCGGTAGACCCTGAAGGCGGCATTGAAGTCCTACCCGATGATGTGTTCAGGGTCGCCTGTGTTGTTATTTCTCAAGCAGCATCGTCCGTGTATCCGACCAGCAGATGAGGAGCAAAACATGCCCACTGCGGACCCATTCAGGACCGTACCACTGCACAGCTCACATACCTGTTATTGCAAAATATCACAAAGGAAAAAACAGGATGTAAACAACAATAATCCCAATCAGCCTCGCTGGCACCTACAGCTGCTACACATCCACCAAAACACTCTGTTTTTCCGACAATATGTGGATATAAGCTGCGATTTACACATCCTGGTTCAGACTACAGCTGTTACACTATCAAACCCAAGTCTTACCTGCAGCCCAGTCAGTTGATAACTTGCGTAAAAACACGAATTAAAGATCAAAATAAGCACCACAGGTTTCAGCTGGCTGCACCCAGCTTTCATTTTCATCGACTGAGGTCATATGATCCTACTGTAGCGCCCATGTGACAGGAAACTGGTCCAACTAGATCCACAAGTCTTTATTTTTGCGCTACAATTGCGCATACACTCAATTTGGAGCATTTATTGTGACATTATCTTCTTACGTAGTCAATAGAACAAACAGCAGCACGTGAATGCATCCAGTAAGCATCTAGCGTTTTTTTGTTTTTTAAATTTGTGCAGAAAAATGAATAATATGTCCGAATATTTGATTTTGCAGCTAATTAGAAAGTGTTTGGATTAATTTAATGTTTTATTGCAACGCATACATTCTTCGTACATTCAAAAAATTAGCATTTTTTCCTTATTTATTTATTTTTTTTAAATATGTGCAACAATTGATCTAAGTAGGTTGTAAGATTAACACTTCTGTCTTATTAAATTTCTAAAATTGTTGACAAAATGTAATCGCTTTTTTCTGACTGTAGTGAATTTTGACTGCGCTTTCACTGTCAGTTTGGGTCGCACCAAATGAAGTGGGGACTTCAACTTCGACGATTTCGTAAAGCTTTAAATATGAAGCGAAACATGTTTGTGTTGTGTTTATAAAATAATCTAACAGTGTAATGTGTTAACGTTTAAAATGTGTTGCGGAAATCATGCCGGTGTATTCTTATTTCGTACCCGCGCAAAGTGGACCACCCCCCGGCTACACACGAGTTGGTTCAGGCCGGCTGGATTGTTGCAATGCCTCTTGATGGGCCACTAGATACACAGAACACAGAATGGCTTGACGGCCCTGGTACATCTGCCTTTCTCTGCGGTTTCTACCACATTTTATCTATGAGTTACCTCCGTCGCTGTGTCGATTTTTCTTCAGCGAGTGTAGGAGACAGGAAAAATACAAACCAAACCACCAAAAGTGCAACTGTCTCCCCTCATATTTCGTAACGTTTGCCAACGGCTCTGCGACGCTGTGGGGTTCGCAGGAAGCAACTGCACCTTTTATCCCGAAACTTCATCTTGGTTTCGCTAATGAACACAGTCACCTGTACACGTTGAAACTCAAACATCACAGTAGGTGGTTTTAAGTTATCACGACTTGGTTAAAAGTGGCTGGAAAGGATATTTTAACGCCAATAGTGAAGGTGTAATTACTTAACACTTGCAACATGGCTGCTGCGGGAACGGCAGTGAGAAAAGTTTGACACTGACGTGGGAGAAGTTTTATGCGAATGCTAGTGGGTACATGAGTTGTTGGCCAGATAATAAAGTCGTCAGCAGTCTCCTCCAGCCTGGCACCGCTTTCCCCGGACTTACAAACCAGTGGATAAACCGTGTGAGAGCCTCCTCCTCCTCTGTAGTCACCGCCGACAGTCACTGCAGTGGACTTTGTGGGCAAACTGTGGTGTCTTCTTCTCCATCGTAGGCTGTGCTGGCGTTGAAGGACTTGTCGACAGACAGCAGGCTGTGTGTTTCGAGCCAAAATGCATTTTTCCATACCCGAAACGGAGGTTCGTTCGGGAGAAAATGGATCAACCTATGTGGTGAGCATGATCAATTTGTGTTTTTGTTTCACACGCTTTCAGTTAGCCTGTGTTAAAGGCTGGCCTCAGCTGGCCACAGGTCGGGCTAATGTCAATGCAGCACGAGTTCCTGTGTTTACTCTTAGAAATTATCCGATAGCATCAACAGTGATGCATCAAAAAAGGCCTAATGAAATATAAAAAAAACAGCTATACCTTCAGTTAGACTACAAAATCCCAATTGGTCTCACATATGCAGTCACTGTCTTTCATATGGACGCAGTGTAGCAAGCGGATGAACTTGATTTAAGGAAGTAAAGCATGAGGAAGTTGAGTAAAAGTCAATTTGATCATGAAAACATGCCTAGAGAGGCTGTGATTCTGTCAAGCAACGTTATATCTGGCACGAAACATTTAATACATGCTGCAATGTGGCACCAAAATGTGGCATTATTGTGTGCCTTAAAGGGTAGCTTAATTTTTAAAATAAATCTGGACCCTATTTTCCCATGGTTTTGTGTCTAAGTGACTGATGTGTACAACTATTTCTTAAATTGGTCCAATACTGAGTGAGAATGTTGCAGAAACAAGCTGCAGTTTTACCACTTGGCGCAATCATGCACCATTGATTTACGTCCACTAAAAGTGTTTGTTTTTGCCACTGACAGGCTCAGATTGTTGTTGTAAGTGTTTAACAACATTATGGAGAGGATCCCTACAGAGATAGACCGTTTTGTAAAAGAGTACAACCCTTTTTGTTTTTGTTTAACTAGAAACAGCCCCGAAATCGCTATTGTCAAACCCACCAGACTCCATTTAAAAAAAACAAACAAAAAAAACACAGCAATTTTATCATCATAAAATACACAAAATTTAAAGTTGACAGGAGCAAAATAAAACTCACAAAAGCCATCTCGCTTTGTCTCTCCACTGTTACAACCATTTGCATATCTGGTTTAGTTTAAATAAATCCACCCAGTTAAAGGTGAAAATATGCTGGCTCTATACAGGCTTAAATTACTGTTTATTTAAATGGAGTCTGTAGGGTTTGGCTGCAGCGATTTTGGGGCTGTTTCTGGTTAAACAAAAATGATCTTACTGTTTAAAAGGTCTATCTCTGTTTGGATCCTTTCTGTAATGTTGTTAGACAATCTAGCCTATCAGTGGCAAAACCAAGCACTTATAGTGGACGTGAATTGAAAGTGCACAAATGCCCCAAGTGATTACACAGCAGCCTGTTTTCACGACTGCAGCGGTCTCACTCAGTACTGGACCAGTTTCAAAAACTGCCTTTCCCATTAGTCACTTAGACACAAAACATGTTAAGGTAGCATTCAGGCTAAAACACACCAAAGTTACCCTTTAAGTTGGCTCCAGTTGATTTGTTGTCATCTACCGTTAGAGCCACCTGAAGAAATCTGAGTGTGGCTGAGGTGATGAATCTCTGATTCATCACCTCAGCCACAACAGAGTTCCTTTTATTCTACTGGTTTTTGAGTCAGCACTTAAATTCTCCCTGAGATTGGCCAACATGATATTACAAGCCTCCTTGTTATTTAGAGGAAAAACACAGCCAAGATTAAAGTCGTCCAGCTAGCGGCTAAATATATCAGTCTGAAGTATAGCAGTCTTGAAAGCACGTCAAGAGCAGCGATAATTTGTGGCTCCATCATCTCGCTTTGGTTGTTGTACCGCCGGTTCCCATTGATTAACTGTGTTTTATTTCCTTTTGATCCTTGTCTTGTTGTCTTTAATGTTGTTTTATACTCGAGCTAGGCGTTATATCGATATTGTATTGATACTGTGATGTGAGACTTGATGTTCGTGCTGCTCTTATATTTTGGTTATTGTAATATTGTAAGTGTTGTCTCTTTTTGGTTTTAAAGGCTGCATTACAGTAAAGTGATGTATTTTCTGAACTCAACAGACCGTACTAGCTGTTCTCTAGTTGTCTCTAGTTACCTGCTTAGTCATGTCCACACTGCTGCTGATAATGAGTCATCAAAAATCGCATTGTGTAAATTTTGTGAAAGCCCTAATAGTAACCCAACAATACTGTCACAACATCGCTATGGCGGTATCTGATCAAAAATATTGTGATATTTCCTCCATGATGTTGCCCAGCCCTACTTTATACCTTGTCTAAAGCACTTTGAATTGCCGCTGTGTTTGACAGGTGCTTCGCCTTGTGTTGCCTTGACACATTGGCAGACATGCTCTGTAGTGTTCAGAGGATAATTCATGGGGGCTGGTCAAGGACTGCAGAAGTGAAGCACCACATTCCCAGCTTTTGTGCTTGCTCTACACCGTTTTCCTCATAAACCAGTAACACCAGTCGCAGACACAGTCAGGATACAGTGTGCTAATGTGGGGCAGAGGCTGTATTGTTTAAAAGAACTGCTGACAACTCAAAATATTTCCTCCTTTTCCCTCGTGTTGCCTACTGCTTCAGATAACAGCACTGGTGTGAATGTGCGTCTATTAACAATCCTTTAAACCAGACCTATCCATGAACACAAGTCACTACGTTGCTAGGGAACAGCTTGGGTTCAAGTGTATTTCCTGTCAGTTATGGAAATGATGTGAACAAACACCACAGCAACAAATAATCTTTTAGAATATTAGGGCTATAGTTTCCATTGAAAAGCTGTTTTTGTGTCATGTTTTATAAAAGAATGCAGCCACTCTGATATTCACCAGATGCTTTGAAATAACATCTGCAACATCTGATTTCCATGTGACATCACACTGGCTGCTCTTAATGTCACACACCTGCGAATGACTATTTTCCATCTTGACTCCATGTGCTCCAAAGAGCGGAAAAAAATCCTGGAATAAGGTCATTAGTATTGAACATGTCAGTGTGTTTAGTGTCCCTGTTGCCTCAAGACGATATGAGCATACTTTCTCTGTGGAAGCAGTGGTATCTTACTGTAAATGCAGTAATATGATTTAGATCGCTTATTTTTCATCCACTTTGATCTGCAAACACCTACTCTTGCTGTTGAAAGTCGATAGGTTTCTAAATTGAGCATTTCAGGTGCCATCTCTGGCTCGTTTCTACCTGTCTGAGCACATTTTTTTTACTCTGTACTGCAGTGGCAACTTTAAAGAGACCGTTTTTCACCTCTCAGCTGGCTGTCCTGTGACTGTCATTGTGACCTTCCTGTAACCAGCCCACAGGAAGGGACTTTGCTTGATTATAATGCTGAGAGATGGGATGTGTGTACCTTGGAACCAGTAAGCCACAGAATCTGCAGAGTTTGCACACGGCCTTTTCAGAATAACAAGGGCTGCAGTTTTTTTTTTTAAATACGGTGCAAGCACAGACATATCTTTTATTTCTGAGTCCTCACACTTCCTGTTGTCTGTTAGACTTGTATCTTCCTCTCTGGTTCTCATGGTGTGTCTTTACAGTATGTTTTCGAGTGTTTGTGGGTGTGTAGAAGAGAAAGACTGGTGCTACTGTAAGTGATGGTGACTCATTTGCTTTGGAAGAGGAACAGGTCAGGACTGAGATGATAGAGTTCATCTGTCTCTGTTTATAGTATTGCAAACTATGGAAGTCATATTCCACAGCATGCCCTCATCATCCTGCATCTGCCAGAAAGCAGTATGTTTAAACTTAGAGACGCAGAGATGATTCATAAAATGTGTTCAAATAAGCACCTACCTCAAAATTTCACAGACTGAAATCTATTCATCCTACTCATACTATGTGAAAGGGAGTAGCGTGCACAGATCACATGTAGGTGCAGGGTTAAGACTAATGCCTACACACTGACTCCGAGCTACAAATGTATCTAAAGGGATAATTTGCAGATTTTCAACCAGCTTTATGTCATAATAAAGTAGCGTATGTGTAAATTAACTATGTTAATCTTCCCTCCATCTTGCCAGCACCCATAATCTCTCTGCTCATTTACCAGAAAAAAACCCACACCATCCAGCTGATTTTTGCTGACTGTTTGGCTGTTTCTTGAAATACTTCCTAATTTTTGTACGTCCACCACCATGGACACAGAGTATAGCATCAGATTGTGAGAGAGCAGACCAAATATAGATAAAAATTGCAAAATTAAGCAGTGTTGCTCAAATACAAACCAAGATTTTGTCACCGTTTTTTTTTTATTTCTCGCCCAAAATGTTTTGAGGAACATATTTCAATGTACTGTTTAGCTGTGACATGAAAGTTTGTGAACAGGAAGTGGGTGCCGCAGTGTATTGTGAAAAGTGGAGTTTGAAAAAACTGAAATCAAACAGCAAAATTAGACACTGCTGATCAAATATGAACCAAGATCTTGTTACTATGTTGCCTATTTCTCGCCTAAAATCGGGGTTGGAAATTAGCACCAGCCACGAGATAAATGCTGGTAAAATTTGCAAGTAGCTGCGATATTAGCATTGCCGCGTCACAGCAAGCACAGGGTGGGTTTATTGGTCTAGTGCGGCGCAGTGTATTCTCATTGTTGTGGGTTTTCTACCTATTGAGCAAAAGCAACTGCCTCAGTCCTCTTCCTCTGTGTTCTCCAATCATGTAGCACCAATTTCAAAAGTATTTACGCCCTTCTACAGCATAGACAGTCCAGTTTTGTGGAAACAGGGTTCTCATGGTTATGGAAAACCTAAAACAGTCATGGAATTTCATAATCATATTTTCCAGGCCTGGAAAAGTCATGGTATTCGTAGGGCTTGGCAATGATCATTCAAATCTTTTAAAATCACAAAGATAAGATAAACACTTTCATTAAAAAAATACACCAGCTTGAAAAGTTAATTAATCCTAATCACGGTAAAATGTTCAATTTATTGTGATATTGATTCAAGGTCATATTACCTAGCCCTAGGAATATGTCAAAATAATTGAAAGTTTTGGAAAAGTCATGGAATTGTGTTGTATATAAGAAATTATGACAGTAACCTTCTGTCGATAACCTCCCACGTAACGGAACATAGTGACAAATTCATTTTCTGTAACTGTTTTTTTTACTGTCACATAAGTTTTGTCATTTTCTCCCTGACTACGTCTTGCCCTTCCTGTAACCAGCCAGCTGAAATCATGTTTAAGTAGGGTCTGAATCTGATATGTTTTAAAACAGTGGACAGATTCTTTATTATGGGTCCTTGGAAAGTCATGGAAAAGTTTGGAATTTTATCCAGGAAAATGTGTTTGAACCCCTGTGAAAAGACCATCTTTCCAGCCAGCAGTGAACTGCTTCTTTAAATAGACGGTGTTTGGTTCTCAGATGGATCCTCATCAAGTCAAAATGTTTTTGGCCTCAAGATGATCCGACCGGGATCAAAATCTACAGTTTTCAAATAAATTTTTGGTTTGGAGCTGGCGTGAAGAAATGTGTGCATAACAGAGTAATAGATCACAGTGTTTACATTGTTGCCCCTGTCCCTGAGTTGAACTGCTGACAATCCCCAAAAAATGTAGGGTTATTTTTTGTGTTATCAAACAGCGCCAAGATATTCTGCATACTCATTCTTCCTTCCTGCCTGGATACTGCCGACATACACATCTTTCAGTTCATTCATTGGCCTTCCTCCAAATTCTTCAGCCTTCCTTTTCCCCCTCCAGAAGTTTTGGTTCGTACTTTGTTTTACTATTGATTGGTTTTGTCAGTAAAGGCATGTGCAACTGTATGCAACACTGTGGTCAGGAGTCTTTAAGACTTCTTTTGTGTTTGTTTGGACAGATGACCCACCATGTTGACTATAAATATTCATTGAAACAGAAGGGGAAGATTAAAGCACTGACAGTTTGTGCCTTGACACCCGAGCATACAGAGCATACTTCCTGTCATCCCACACAGGCTGTTGGAAGCTGATATTTCTTAGTAAATGCAGGAGCAAGTATGATTGTCAGCAACTAAATAACAGTCCTTCGAGCTGGTACAACTAGTACAGGACATTTTATTTTTTCTCCCCATAAAAAATAATAGAGAACATCTGCAGATTTTGTGACAAACTGAAGAAAGGAAAGATGATCCATCGTCTCAATGTCATATAATGGTTTATTTAGGAAGTGGTAGCAGCTGCTGATTGTTTTTAATCACAATATTTCACCAACCTTTAGCAGTCTGTGTCCATGAGTTATCGTCAATATATTCTGTGGTGGAAAAGTTTCTGTGTCATGCTTTTTTGGGTCATTATCTCTCTCAAAAAAAGAATAAAGATAAATAGACTTGCGGTACACAGTGAAAGAACAAGATTCTTTTACAGTTTAAAAGCCCCGTTCTGAAAGCGAGCCTATATTTGGGCAAACTTAAAAGATATCTATCTCTTCCTGAGGGCATAACTTAAGTAATGCTTTGTTATTTATGTGGTTTGGTATCGTTCCCAACACTTAATGAGGCATCTGACATGAAAAATAGATTTACGCTGTGAGATTGGCTCCAAACATGATGGCAAGAAGATATTTGCTGATTCCAAATGTTGGTTTTGCGGAGGAGTATCCAGTGATATCTCCTTGTCTGTCTGTCAAAACAAACAAGCAGCGTCTCAGAGAAAAATTAAAGATTCACCATGTGGTCTTTGTTTTCTGTATTTTTTGGCGTCTGCATTAGCAAGGAGAAGCTGTTTTGACTGGAAATTGAAATTTGCAAATGAAGAGTTTGATTGAATCCAGTTCACAGTTCAAACATTTGTTGGTGAGATAAGACGAGATGAGATGGAGATCAAGGTTGTCTTGATGTGTTGTGAGAGAAGTCAGCAGTGAAAGTCACTGTTTGTTCAAGGCACAGAATGTCAACGGTTGTGGCTTTGCTGTTTTTCACCAACTGTGGTTTCAGTCTGCACTGAGTTTATAGCCTAGCACCTGGGGGCCCTGACACACCAAGCTGATGGTCGGCCGTCTGTGAGCATCTGTCACCCTAGTTTTAGTAATGTGTCCCACACCGTTGGCACTAGTCAGCCCTTGGCGGCTATTTTTCGGCTGATTCAGCATGTTGAATTGGTGTCGGAGACGGCAGAGCCCGTCGGTGAATGAAATCACTCTGACTGGCACAGCTCGGTGCATGAGGAGAGAAACAAAAGTGAGAGAAACAAACAAATGATTAAAGTCAAGAGAGAGTGAGATTGAAACAAAGTTGTTATATTAGGTAAAATTTTCTTTCAAGCCTTTGAACAGTTCTCAATTATTGTGTTATTGTTCACCAGTGTATGATAGACACGCTTTGTCGCAAAATGGTGCAAAATGGCTTACCTTTTTTGATTTATGAATACAGAGTACCACTGCCTGCTGGTGTGGAGACTTATTTCCTCTCATGCATGGGCAGAGCGTACATGCTGGTTGGCTGTTGGTTGTAGTCTTTGTGGTGTGTTCAAGTGAAACTTTTTTGGTGAGACTAGGGCTGCCCCTGACTAAGAATTTTCCTAGTCGAGCAATAGTTGTCATTTAGGGCCATTAGTTGACTAGTCGCTGGCATGTTTATGATAACAATGTAATTATTAAATGATATATATTGGGCAGGGCAACACAATGGTTTGAGTTATATATTTAATTCTCTTATTTTCATGTGCACCCACAAGCTTTTTAGATGGATCGATACAAGCTTCTGATGATACGTCTCTCTGCACTATGTCAGACCAGTCTTTCTCCTCACATTGTAATTTGTTCCCACAGGCCTACAACATCCACGTCAATGGGGTGCTGCACTGTCGGGTACGCTACAGCCAACTTCTCGGCCTCCACGAACAGGTAAGGCTTCAGCCATCGCTACATACCCTTTGCTGTCAGTGTGCTTTGTCCCAGCAGTGACTGGTCTGCCTGTGTGGCACGCCGAACACTGTTTAAATGCCACCACATCCACCCAGAGTGACCTTTCACTCTTCTTTGTGTCGCACGGTCGATACGCCAGCCTCCCATCACTTTGAATCACGACCACGGTGGCTTGAAGTCTTGTGCTGTCATTCCTCCCAGAGTCCAAACTGTTGCATGTAAATGGGGAGTATTGTGGAGGAGGCTGGAGGGGGTGGGTGACATGGAAGGAATGTTCTTGGCCTTTCTTTGCCTTCACCTGCTTGGAAAAGCATCTTAATCTGAAAAAGAAATGTTGTTGGAAAGTGTAGAGTTGCCTGGTCTTAAGCATTTTTTAGTCTCAGTGAAGCTTTACACTGAGCTGCAGCTATTTGTTACCGCTCTCATTAGGCAATTAGTGTATTCAGCATCCACTTGTTCTTCTATAGCGCTGTGGTTGAATATTGACGTGCTTGTGTAAGTGCTAAACAAACATTTTCTTTGCAATCAAATGATCTTGCAGATGTAGATGCATTGTCTGCAAGAGATGGATTTATTTGCAGGTTCCTAGCCGACTGCCTGTGAGCTTTGTGCTGTAAAATATACGCTCTGGCATATACTCCAACAGAGCCGTATAGAAGTGCCCAGTCTCCTGTTTTCACACATTAATAAATAAGCAAGCAAGGGCCAAACTTTGCTATCTCTGTCCTCAAGTCTGTGTTATCTAGTCTGACAGTTCCCGTTGCCTGGCAACAGGGTGTGGGGAAGACACACTCTAGTCTTTAAGAACCAACCCCACAGGGCTTCCCGTGGCGCACACATGACCCCAAAACACTCCGGTGATTGCGGGGCACACACTCCACCCAAATATTACAGAGACCATTTTAATGTTAATTATTCTTCTTGTTTTCTCTTCTGCAAAGATTTGTAACAAGGTCACACTTCTGCCAGAACCAACAGTGAAAACAGGGAGAGTTTTGCTAATAAGAAGCTGTATGAGCCTTTCAGATTTTGGAGACTCTTATGCTCACTGTCTGTGGCTACGAGAGCTGATTTGTATGTGCAAGCAGTCCTGCCTCTGACGTACTGAAAATACCAAAGGGCAGTATTTTAAGGTGAAAATCACCTCTCCTCCCTCAGCACCCACTGTGGCCAACATTCATCATGCCATATGTGCCGGACCTGAGGGTTTTATAGCGAGAAAAAATGTGTCAGTGAATTCCTAATGATGAGTGTGATGTACAGCTTTTGCCTGCAGCAGCACACAGGTTTAAATTAAACCACATTTGATGTGTGAATTTCAGGTCTGCGAAGGCTTAGTTTAAGACTTCCACGGTTCAAAGAAAAAACAGCCCTCCAATGATAAAAAATGGGAAGAAATGAGTCAAGAAGCTGGAAGACAAAGTAAACTTGGAATGACTAGACATGCAGGGTTCCAGATGTGCGTGTGTGTGTGTGTGTTATGCACGGAAACTTCACCAGCTAGTCGTTGAAACAGGGCTTAAAATAAACCTGTGATTCATCTCAAACAGCATGAATGTACCTCTTAGAAAAATGAATCCACAACTCTTTAATTTAAGAGGCTGCTACTCTATACTGAAGTTAATTGTCTTAGTCATATAAACTTATATATCCGTTTTCACAGATGTTTTAAATTCGAATAAAATTAAATTAGCCGTCAGAGTCCTTTCAGTTTCCGTTAATGGTTTAAAAGAAGATGAACAGAGGTTGTGCAGCCTGTCATCCTGCAACGTCACCTTCACAACTTGTGCTTTGTACCAACAGATAAAGAAAGAATATGGCAGCAATGTGGTGCCTGCGTTCCCTCCAAAGAAGATCTTCACCCTGACTCCTGCTGAGGTCGAACAGAGACGTGAGCAGCTGGAGAAATACATGCAGGCTGGTGAGTTATTCATGCTGAATGGACTTTTTACAGATGGCTTGTATTGCATTTCACTTCACCTCTGGCTGAATGCAAATTCCACCACCAATGTGGTTGTTTTTGTCGGTTTTTAATTTAGCTACTACTCTTCTCTGACTCACAGTACACAATGCAGCTTTTTTCTTATGTTGTGAAAGAAGAAAAAAAAATCTGAACAAACTAAGACTTTGTTTTTCTAACAGTGAAGCATTGCAGCACAGACACATTTTCCTTGAGATGTTTGCTTCTCCACAACAATCACTGGAATGAGTTGGCTCTGTCTCTGCGGGGAGTCCAGCCATACACTGGTGTCTTCATGCCACATGAAAGCATAAAGTGTTTCACTAAAGAATTGATGATCTGAGCACAGACTGAGCTGGGACACTGAGCCAAAGCCTCACCAGACACAGTTATGCTGACACACCTGATGAAAAAAAAGTCCCAACTCAGGATTTCAGACGTGGTCGGGTTTTGTGGGTTTGGATACTCTAGTGATGATGTGCCACCTCTGGGACTCATACTTAGCTTTTCTTTGACTTGAGAATAGACGGCTATAAAGAGTAATTCATATTTTTGTGATGTTCAAACAGGGGATATGGGCAATTAGTCGTCCCCATTGCTACTCGGCGCCAGAAATACTAGTCAATTAAGCATCCCTTAGCTACTGATGTTAACAACACTGGATTTCAAATTAAACAATGGAAAAGCAAAAAAAAACTGTTCGCCCTGCCCTACAAGTACCGAGGTGGAAAGTGGGACAAAGATGACATCTCGTAAAACCAGTGCAGTTTGGCAGTAATTTCATTTTATTTAGTGAGTTGTTGTCGTGTTTATAATATGCAGTGTTTATAGTGCAAAGTGCCACACATTTTAGTAGCATTTAAAATACGATTTGGTTACTGAAAAATGTGATTTAAATGGACGAATTGTGAATTTTTCTAAAGTTTTGTGTCATATATTTAGTTTTACAGTGTCCGATATTCATATTAAAGGTGGTCAGAGTCTCAAATAATGAGGCAAACGTGTAGACGTAATCCTTGTGAGCAAAGCCCTCTGATTTTCAACTGTTTTGAACACTTCATTTCCAACATTTTTTTGGCTTTCTCTGGCTTTCAGTGTGCAGAATTACTTTATATGGTCATCTGCTTCATCAGTTTTTACATTACATACACTGCTACTTGTAGCTACATGCTAATGTCAGGAAAACATGTAAACTTGGTTGCCAATGTTGTTAAATTCTCCCTGATTTCGACTCATATTCCTTCCAGAACATGTCCAGTTGTATTTAGAAGCTTTTAGCAGTGATTCAGACACCGCTAACATATGTGTAGCTACATGGGGGGTGCTAAATGGAGTGTTTCAGACAGAGAGTAAATACAGACATTTCAGCAAAGACAGTATGACCATTAAAGCATGTAAAACTGTTGTAGTGGAAACCTTAAATACAAGTAGATACCTTTAAATAAACATAATAGGTACTCTTTAACAATTTCAAATGGCTCTCCTCTTATACAGTAATGTAGTTATTTTAGACAGTGTTTTGCCTTATAGATTAAATTGTGCTTAATTTTGACAGTTTTCTGAATGTTGTCTTACTTTAAGACTTGTAGACTGGTCTAAGTTTAAACCTGTTTATACGTCAGGGAAATAAGTTGTTAGGAAAATCCTGAGTGTACAGCAGGAGAGAGACGAGTTATTTTTTTGCCTGTTGACAGTTTTTAAGCCTCCATCTGCAAGTCTTAATGTTCAGGACCCAAAGTTTTCCTTCTCCCAGTTTGGGAGGTTTTCAGCATATTGCCCAAATTCTGTAAACAGGTCGAGGGTGAACTTTCTGCACACACACACACACACACACACACACACACATGCACACAAATAAGTGAAACTGGCAGCACCGTGCAGGGTTTGTTTTAATCCTCTCAAGCACTGGCAGTTACAGCAGAACAAGGAAGCGTTGTTCAAGTGTGTATTTGCTCATAGTCTGGGAGCATACGCACACAGGGTGTTCTTGGCTACAAGTTTACTTGGTTACATCATGGCTTTTTACATAGTTATGGAAAATGAACTGCCACAAACACAATCTGCTCTGACGCAGATGGCTCAGAACTTTGACATTTTTTCAAAGGTTTAGACTAATTTGTAAAAGGACAATGGTGTACACGCCAACATACACACACACGTAGTCATATTACTCATACAGGGTTATCATGCAGATAATTTAATGCACCACACTCTGACTGAAAACTGCCTCAGCTGAAATCCAAAGATATGAAAATGAGAGTTGTTCATCTTTGTCTTTTGTTTACCAGATCTGGTGACTACATTATTATGAAACTGGCTTGTAATTATTTACAGTTAACTGAAACTTTGCCAGGTAACAGTTTAGGTTTTTGTGCATGTTTAGCTAAATGGCCTTGAGAAATGTTTTAAAAGGTCAAACCCATTCTACAGGAACAAAATTAAATTGCATCATAAGAGGAAAATCAAGGACAATTGGGAAATGGCGTCCCCCAAGGAGGTTTATGTTTATATAACATCCACTACAACACTGTGTTTTAGCAGCTGGAGGCACCTTTTGGAATTGTTTTTAATGAGAATAAAGCTTTTTGCTCACGGTTTTTGCGTTGTGATACGCCTCACGTTTCTACGCTCTAAGTAGCTGGCGTTTTTGCCGGAGCGCTCTAAACCAAGTGGAAAAAACTTCAACTCAATGCGGAAAAATGCCCCTCGGATGATTTGAGAGACAGGCCTTCTGTGGTGGTCATGACAACAATTTTACAGTTGGTAAACAATGGAGGAGAAACTGGTGGTAGTGGTTGATGGGTACCCAGACAGCAGGTTGTCAAACTGCCTCCGAGTCATCCTAAAATATGCCTAGAAATGGTCCATCATGAAGGCGAAGCTCCTGGACCAACTGGTGGTACTCCTCATGATCCACCCTCCTTTTTTAGGGTCTCATGTACCCACACAGATCTCCGTTTCCCTGTGCACAACAAACTATTTGCTTACAGCCTCTCCCCCTCAACCAGAACTACAGCAAGTACCCTCTGCCTCTGTAGATATCAAAGTATTTCACTTCTGACCATTCAGTGGCATCATTTATCCAAGATAAGCAAGACAAGGAGATGGGACGCTGTGACAGACTGACAGTATTGTCAGTGTAACTCTTCCTCTCTGGTCGACACAAGGGGTTAAAATAATTCTTTGACTTGCTGAAATCTAATGTTTAAGCTAGCTGCAGGCATTTTGTCAGCTTGTGGTGCCAATGCTTTCCCCTTTAGTGGGCGTGGCTCTCAGAGTGTGACGTGTTGCGCTCAGTCTCGCGCTTTCAGGCAACAGAGTAGGCAGAGGAATAGGTTGCCAGACCATCACAGGGCTGACACATAGAGACAGACAGCCATTCACACTCACAGTCACACCTACAGCCAATTTAGAGTCACCAATTATCCTCCACCTAAGGATTCAAACCCCCCTCTCAGGTTTGAGCCAGAAACCGTCTTGCTGTGAGGTGACACTGCTAACCACTGGACCGCCGTGCTGCCTGTTTCATTTAGTGCTGTTTGAAAATAGTGACAGCTTCAGCAAATAAGAAGAAAGATATTTAATGTAGCTTTAACAAACCTGACAAATCTCTTATTGATTTGAGCTGCTCATTCTGTTACACTCACTCATTTTGTACTCATGTTGCAAAATCCTCTCCTGTGTTTTTTTTTACAGTGCGTCAGGACCCCTTGCTCGGAGCCAGTGAGATGTTCAACAGCTTCTTAAGGAAAGCACAGCAGGTTAGTCGTGTTGTTTTTAATCTGCTGTACCTGCATCAGGCTGTTTGTTGTGTCAACATGGTCAGCAGGCCTGTGAGGAGGCAGGGCGTGCTCCCTGAACCAAAAGGCTGATGCAGTGATTTCTGCCTGACCAGTAATTTCTTTTGGTAATGTGGTAAAATGAGGTCTTAGTGTTTGTCGCAGTTTGTGGCTGCATGTACTCTTGTCCTCGGTTGCGTCATCTCTACTTGTGAAGTAGTTGGTTAGATGTGTCAGATTAAGTTTGGCTTGCATGCAAAAACGTGTGAAATGATTACGTCAGACGCGAAACTGAGGGGAAAGCAACCCATTGCCAAATAAAGCGACATAGTTGCATTGTGTGTGAGAGCTGGGTCATTTTGAACCGTTATATTAAAAAAAACAAAAAAAGTGAGCCACTTAATGAGTCATCTCACCAGATTTGCCTAAAAGCTGTAGTGGATGATGCTGTAAGATCTTAAACTCAAAAGGCTATTTCACACCAGTGGTGTGTTGATGTATTCAGACCAGGTATTGGGCTGATTTGTCATCATTCAAGCTGTGACCTGCGTTGCCAGGGGGGTTGTAAATCCAGTAACCTTCATGGAGAGATTCATCTGTCTGCAGCCACGTCACACCCATTCTGCTTCTCCTCCTCTGTCTTCCTCTTATTAGAGTCTGTGTTTGTCTCTCTCCCCTCCCCCCCAGCGCCTTATGTACTGCGAGGACAGCAGGTGCAGAATAGTAGATGAGTTACCGCCCGGTGTTGTCGTGTCATCTGCACCTTTAGTGGTATGTACTTGGAAGACCCCCTGCCGAGGGAACAGGGAAGATAAGAGATGATTTAGCAGAGGTGGTGCGACGCAGCCTGGGGACAGCAGGAGCTGGGCTCATCCAGTTTAAGATTTAAGATTTCTTAATAGCAGCTCAGAGGCTGTTGTTTAGAGTCTTGAAATATTCATAGGTTTCGGCAGTTTATTTTCCTCACTTGTTATTCATTGATGTTGTGGGTTTTTGTTCCACCGGCTGCCTCGTTCAGTTAAGGAACGAACAGTCTCACAAACACAGCAGTAACTAATGAAGACCGTTCCTTCTGTGTCTCTGTGAGCTGAGAGGAGAGAAAATCAGTTATTGGATTAGTTGATTGACAGAAAATTAATCTGCAACAATTTCGAAACTTGGTTAATCCTTATTACTATTTTTTTGAAGACATAATGGCAAAACTGTCTGGTTCTAGATTATCAGATTTGCTGGTTTCATTATTTTTTTATTATTGTAGACTGAATATCTTTGAATTAAACTGTTGGTCTGAAAAATCAAGACATCTCTTTGGGCTCTGGGAAATTGGGATTGACATTTTCACTTCTTTTTGACACTATGGATAATAATCAAGCAGAAAAAGGCTGCAACTAACCATTTTATTATCATTTTGGATTAATCTGACGATTGTTTTCACAGTTAACTGATCTATCTCGTCTTTTAAATGAAACAAAATGTGAAAAATGCTCATCGCAATTTCCCAGAGCTCACAGTGATGTCTTCTCTTTGCTTTTTTATTTCAACCAACAATCCAAAACCCAAAGACTCTTCATTTACTACCATAAATGATGAAGAAAAGCACCAACGTCTCACATTTAGAGGCTGAAACCAGCAAATGTTTGTCATTTTTGCCTGAAAAATGACTCAAAATTATACAAATATTTGGTGATTATTTGGTAATTATCTTTTGATTGACTAATCATTGCAGCTCTACAGCAGAACAATCAATTCACAAGTTAGTTTCAGTTCCAGTGACTACACCAGTGGTTCTCAGTCAGGGGTCCTTGAATGTGTTCCAGGGGGTCCCCAGAAAAATGTAGAATAGTTGGAACCATCACAGAGTCGGTAATAATTCTTTCAGCCATGCTTGTTGTTGCCATGGGTAACAGTATGACGTCAATATGTTAACAAGTCAAAATATCACAAGGACCTTAAGACAAAAAGGTTGAAAACCTCTGGACGACACTGTGAGTTAGTGAATATAAGAGTTGTAATTGCAAATGGCTTAACATTAAAATAGCTGCTACCTTTGTTTTGGATATTAAAGGTTAATTCACATCCACTTTCATACAAAGTGATTTTAATTTAGCTCTGCCTTGAATTAAATCTCTATGTGCTTATTCTGTTTGCACTAATAAACAGTGAGACTTCATTTTGTTTGTTGCATAAAATAATTCTCATCAAGTATCCAATTTGTTTTTGTGTCTTCTCCCTCTGACTTAAATCAATATACTTTTATTGGATTTTATGGATATATTAGTTTGTATTCTTGTTTTGGACTTGAATGAATTTCCGCTGATTTCTGTCTTGACCCTTGAATCAATGCAGCTGCACTCTATATGAAAAGTCTAACTATGGAATGGTAGCGCTTGTATGTTTTGTTTTTATCTCTGCTGGAAATTTGCCCTCTCTCCGACCAGCCCGTGTTTTTTCTGCCCTGTGTCTCGGTGTGATTTTGTTGTTTGCTGATAGGAATGAAAACACACAGCTGACCCATGAAGCTGAAGGAGAGCCTGTTATGTTTTGTGTCGTTCCCACAGGAGACGCAGCAGATTCCCACAGAAGAAGTCTCTCTAGACATCTGCCTCTCCAACGGTCAGAAGGTCACAGTCAACATTCTGACTTCAGATCAGACGGAGGACGTCCTTGATGTAAGTGCCGGAGTGTGCTCTGCTGAAGAGTGCATAAACACATGGTGTCAGCTGGTACTTCACTAACGAATAATTTATATAAGGGCTGTCTCGAATACCACTTTTTGGTTTCTAGAGCTTTGGTACACATAGACAGTGAATATTTGAAGCTTCATCCGGGGGTGGCTGAATGTAAACGCTCATAATAACAGGCTCAGAGCTCCAGACAGCACCTGTTAAAGCATTGTCAAACAGAGATGCAGAAACAGCATTTATATTTTATATTTATGAAATTAAGTGGTTCTGAAACCCAAAATTAAAAAGCAAACACCTACCCAATGAACGAATATCCAAATAGTTAAATATTTGGGTCCAGTCCGAATTTATACAGATATTTCTGATTCAGTTGGAGAATAAATATAAAGAAATTGAATAAAAATTTAAAGAAAAATGAATGTGTTAAAGGTGCTGCCCAAAACTAGTGCATTAAATAAGGAAAATAATTTTATTTTACATGCACAGGGTCCAAAATTTACACCCACTAAGTGCCAAATGCAGTAGATTTTCCATTCCAGTGAGTAAATCTCAAAAGGCCATCAGCCACTCTATAGTGGGTAAATATTTGTACACAACACTCTTGTAATAAAAAACTATGCTGAGAGTCTCTACAACATTTTGGTGCTACTCACAGTTACACTGAATTTGTCCTGTGCTGTCTCTCTGTGTCCTGAGTTTGAGACCCACACAGGAACAGGGACTTCATGGTGCATTCAGGTGCATTTTGTACACTCTGAAATCTACATTGCATTGAAGAAGAAAAAGATACTTGATTAATCCCTTGGAATAAAATTAGTTTTTTCACTCTGTTGTCATGAACACACAGGCCCGATTTTTTTTTTAATAAGTAAATACAAAAGTCATACCCAATATGCAACTTTTGGCCTCATTAAGAAAATATTCATGTTCAAAATAATTTATTACTTAAATCAATCAATCAAACTTTATTTATATAGCACTTTTCATGCAAACATAATGCAACACAAAGTGCTTCACACACACATAAAGCGAAGACTAAAATTATAACCGCACTCATAAAAACAGGAACTGAGGAAACACTATCTAAGTGGGGAAACACCCAAGGCAGGATAAAAACTCAAAATAGAAAACAATTTCAAATCAGTCAATAAATAAGTAAATAAATAAGTGACAAAATAGAAAAATATGCCTGCTAGAAAAACAGATTATTCAAAACAGATAAATACTCAATGATAAATACAAAATAAAAAAAGCATTAAGTTCAATTAAAAGCCAGGCTAAAAAGGTAAGTCTTGACTTGACTGTTCCACAGACATGGACTCTAGTTATGAAATGATGCCTCACTGTGGGTTTTTGTTCTAACTTTGGGGATGATTGACAGACCACTACCAGAGGACCTGAGGTGTCTAGAGGGTTCATGCGATAAAAGCAAATCTGATATCTTAAAACCTCTTTTCTTTATACAGTGGATAAAGGATATGAAGTGTTTGGGGTCTGTGTAAGCAGTGCACCTCTTGAAGCCAACAACATAGGAACTGTATAGCTCTGCACAATTCAATATGTTATTTATTGCAAGCCATAGCTTCTAATGTTATTGCACATCACAGATTCTCCTTGTATTGTACAGGCCTACTCAACGTGCAACGTGACTGAATGTTTTGATCCAGTGATCTGTTTTATAAACAGATGCACTGCTTAATTTGAAAGATTAGTATTAAAGATTAAACCTTAGTAGATACAGTAAATAGTCCTCTCTTTTACACTGCAGTTATATTTACAGCTGGAAGTTTTATGATTTAGTGCTGATTAACTCTGAGCTGCCAGAAGTCTTGATAAGGTAAAACCCATCTGAGGTTTTAAACCCTGTGTATCATCAACCTTTGCAGTGTTTGTGTCTGTTTAACTAGAGGCTTTTAATCTCCGCTGTTCATAACAGCGCTGACAGACACCTGGGAATTCCTTCAGGCAAGCAGTATTGCCTCTGACTCCTCTGTACGCTGTGATGTTTAACAGACGCTACATACAGTATCAGATTAAGTCACATCCATTTAAAGAGACCCTCTTCACCAGAGCAGCCATCAAATGTCTTCATTAAGTCAGGGCGACAAAATCACACACCTTGACCAATTAATTTCAACATGTTTGTTTTTTCTAGGTCAGGTAGTGACTGTGACCGAACCTTTTAAGTACTTCCACTCCACCTTTGCTCTTGATTGACCGTGAAAACACACAAACTCACACTCTGATACAACTCATCACAGTAAACATGCTATTGTTTCATCATGGTGTCCTTTTGTTGCTCTTGGCTGTAAATCTAGTGTGTTGGAGTGTTTTCAAAGGGCTCTTGTGAAAGTTTAACCACGGTTAACCTCTGTTCACCACAGCAGGTCTCAGAGCACAGTACCATTACTGTGTGTGTGTTTCAGTGAACAGAAGTGCCAGATTTCCTTAATTTCAACAATAGTTACATATGTGTTTACAACGGTTGTGTGTTTGTTGTTGAACGACAGAAGTTGAAAAACAGGTCAAAGGAGGAATGGTACGGTAAGCACATGTCAGAGAGTGCTCTGTGTCAGAATGTAACAGTAGTGCTTTGTTTAGGTGCTGGAAATAGATACATTCAAATTGATAAGACTTCATTTGGTTGTAGCGACCTTTTTACTGTCAAGGTTTCTCATCCAGGTAGCTGCTTGAATAAATTTGATTCTTCATGAGGTAAAATAAAACGTATTGTCAGTCAAGTTTGTGTTTCATGGTTGTAACCTGTTGTTTGTTTTGTATTGATTGCGAAATCTGGCAAACCAAAGGCTTTTGATTAATGGAATCATAATAACACGGGCTAAAGTCCTGTTTTACACCACAACACAGGAGGTGTGTTTACATGGACCCTGATATCCCACTCATAATCAGAGTAATAGTCCAATCAAATTAAAAGGCCTTGTGTAACCACCTCAGTTGGAAGAGACTGGTTTCTCTCTGGTTGGAATAAATATATTATTTTTGCACGTTTGCTCCACGTGGGTGTAGCATTAGGTGATGTATCTGGTGCATGCATCAACATGCTGCAACAGCTGTTTCCATGCACCTCCCTCTACTGACTTGTTCATGAATTCAAAAAGTATTTAGCACTCTGCTTTTGCTTTGTTCTTCTGTGAGTGCTCTGCTTAATAAATGCATTCTAGCCTTATGTAATGTAACAGGCTGCACTATGGAGGTAGTGGGCTTCTGTCGCCTCCAGTAGCAGCAGCCTGCATATGAGATGTTTCGAACACATCAGTGGAATGTTAGGTCTACAAATAGTCTGCTTGTTTAGTGTTATGGGGACATCTGTAAGTTGTAGCTACAGAAAATAACCTTGGTCATAGTTATGTTACTTACTATTAAATTATATTAACAGGCAGAACCACTTCTTATCCCTCTGTACTTTATGTATTTATTTAATGTAGTGTAGCATTAGTTCAGGCAGGGCATGATGTCAAGCTCAGCTCACATTACAATCAACTGACAGAGCAGCTGATTGATGGAAGGGAGTCAGCTGATTGATCATACGATTCCTTTCTCTGCAACCAATTGGTAAATCTCATTCAGGTCGCCCTATTTAAACTGCTCTGGCCTGCCTACTGTTGCTGCTTCCTTTGCAAACCGCTTTGCAACCTGCCTCCACCCCAGCTCCTCCTTTTCATGCTGTGTCTGACTTATCAATGTCATTTCTGTTTGTCACTGATGCTGCTCTGTTCTGTTCCCAGTGGGGGTCTTTGCTGCTGCTCTCCCTGCCTTAGGCTTTCCATGTAGGCGCATGGAAGAGGCTTTCTGCATAGGCCCAAGGAAAGGCAGAGGGGCCCCAGAACAGAGCCATGCCGCCAAATATAATAAAAAAATAAATGAATAAATAATATAAAAAATACAAAGGCACATCTTATCATATCACTTTATTTGCTGTTCATGTAAATAGTTTAGTTGAAATCTCTAACAAGAATGATTTCAATCAGACTGGAGGTATATCGTCTATATAACTGCACCTAGTGTTCACTAAATCCTACTTTATTTCAAATATGTCACTATAGAGTTGGTTTTAATAGAAGGACATAAGGTTCATTGACCAATGGTTTGATTTGACTACTTTGTGAGAATGAATGGGATTGGCCAAAATAGATTTGTGGGGACTGAGGAAAATGTAATATCATATTATCATGACTTTAAATTTGATAACTTAATGGGATTGAAACATGAGGGTGTAGAGGAGCTTCAGGGAAATGTTTTAATATTCTATTAATTTTTTAAGATGGTACAGTATGATTGCTTTATCCCAGTATTATATCTACAGGATAATCCAGTCTTCAGTGGAAAAATCCCTTTTCTCCATTTCAAACTGAGCTGTTGTCTGCGGACACTTTTATCTTCATTCCTCTTAACTTGCTGCAAAACAAAAATCAGATGAAGGAATGAATTAATTGAATTTGATCATCAAATAAACTCTCTCTCATCTCTCTGCAGGCTGTTGCAACAAAGCTTGACCTTCCAGACGACCTTGTTGGTTACTTCAATCTCTTCCTCGTACGTGAAGGTGTGGACGGAGGCTTAACGTGTAAGTCTCAACAATATTCTAAAGAATCAGAGGAATTCAAGGAATGAAAACATCTTATCTTTTTCCGCCATATTTACGATTCAGAATGTATTCTGTATCATGTCTCATTTTATATGATTAATTACTGGCTGATAAAAATGTCAAAGAGAGAGCAAATTAAGATATCAGGAAAAGAAATCCATAAATCATCACTGCTGATTATTTAGAGTCGACTTGGAATGCATTTTCAGAGATTTCTGAAAACATGCATCTCAAGGGCTTCTTATTTTCGGCCTCACTACAGCTGGAAACCATCAGATAACCAGTGTTGTTTATCGAAGCAAAGTAAATGTGCTGTAGACAAAGCTCTTTGATAAAATAACGTATATGTAAACTACTGTTTCAGGCCAGCCAGGGACCATTCTCGAAAGACACAGAACTTAGAGGATGAATTATTTTTACAAACCGAGAAACAAAAGGAACCGGGAGTTGTGATTAATCGCTATAACATTTGTCACGTTGCACCAAAGAATAACTTTCTGTAATGTCACGCTTTTGATTTTAGTTTTCTTTCACTCTAATTTCTCGGCAACAAAGCATAAAGAGTTTCCTCTGGCAACCGTCCAGCAGCTCAGTTTATCCGTCTCACAGTTTGGAGATGTACTGTTAGTTTAATTAAAAAAGGAGAGCTGCATCGCCCCATGAGAGTTGTCTCTTGTATTAGAGTTTCTACTGTATCTCTGGCTCGGATGCATTATTCATTTATTAGCTGCACAGAAGCTCCGTGAGAGCCAGGCTCTGTGTGTTTGTTGGCTGCTTCGTGCAAAACAGTTGTGCAGTGTTTCAAGTGACTTGAGCTTGTGCACCAGGCTGTGTGCAGTGTTTTCAGATTGAGAATGAATTCATTGTGGTCTGAGGTCTAAAATCTGACACTTGTGTCGACTTAATGTAAAATGGCATGGCATTCACAGGCTGACTGCTGATGAGTCAAGTGATTTTCCCAGAAAGACGTAAGATGAGTCCAGTGTTTCCGCAGGCTGTCCAAATTTATTTGTGCTTCAGACACTCAAATGGAAGATATGTATAAAAACACATGGCTGTGTGTTTTTTTGGCCGTCCTAATAATTTGTATATATGGAAAACAGATTGTTCTGTTCATTAAATTGGAGATTTTGTTTCCTGCATATGTACTATATGTACATTGGGCATGTTTTTGTGGGAAAGACGAGATAATGTGATCTAACCCGCTAGTAGCTCAAGTGGGTAGTCAGTAAGCTGAAAGAACTTCTGTTAAAATGAACTGTTTAGCAACCAGACCAGGCCTCTAATTGAGACGGGCCTTTATTTGTCCAAATGTGTAGCCACACCAGGCTAGGAAAAGGACTGGACCTTTAATGGAGACTATGCTTTTACGGTGTAAACATGACTAAAATACTCACTAGAAACTAATTAATTCTAGTGTCTGTTATTCTGTTTATGGCAAGTGCAAGTCTACTGTATGTGGTATATCAAAGAGGTCCAGTTGGAGAAAAGCTTTTCAAACAGTACATCATAATGTGCAAATTGCATCATGATTCAGTTCCATATACAGTCTATTGTAGCAGCCTTGTAGTTGTCTCGTTGTCTGTATGTAGTCAACACCCGACTGTCAAATCAGTCAAAGAAAGTACAGTTCAATTTTATTTCAACACAATTTCTTTTGTCAGTTTTCACATTGAACTGGAAGGATTATAATTAAGTACTTTCCCCTTTTCTCCTTTTTTGTAAACTCCATCTCACATCTTAACTGTCGCCACCCATTTTATAATCAATAATTTCAACACATCCTAACAATAGGGCAGCTTTAACAGCTCCTTTTCTTTCTTTCCCTCTTAAATTCCGCCTCCCACTTTCTCTTCTTCAGTGAGAGAAGGAATCTTTAGATTGTCTTGCCAGGATTTTAAATCTGGGCTGTGTGGTCTCAGAGCTATTCTCATACACAGGTGTAGATGCTCGTTACTGAACCTGGAACGATATTTGGTCCATTCTTGATTAAAAGCTCTGTTTTCTCTGTCTACTTTTCTCTTTTCAGAGCACACCATGTGAAATTACCTTGCTGTTGTTTCTCATCTCTCCTGCGTGCTCAATCACTCACTTGAGTCACAATGCTTATTGGAAAGCACAGATTTGACTGGCTATGTAGCATCACGCGAGATGATATGTATGCAGTTGGGCTGTGAGGTTAAGTTTAGATTGCAGGAGCATCAGATTTGTTTTTCAAATCAGATTCGTTTTTCAAATCAAATCTTGGGCACAGACTGTCCGCATTTTTTGCAAGTAATCAAATCGGAATTGCATATCCAGGTCACAAGGTAGGTGTCAGTAACTATGTAGCAGCGCTGGCGACACGGCATTCCATACTGAAAACCCATCGTTTTACCCTCCAAACAATTTATTTTAGCATCTAACCTCAGGCTGTTGTGTCTCATGTTGTTCTCTTCAGCACTCTGTTAGTAGCAGCGTGAATCTGCTCAGCACTTTTCCACTCTGGATTTGACATCGCCATTTTGTGTTGCGTTCAAAAACACTTTTAAAATCGAGTTGAGCGGCCAGAATGTGTGGAGATGCATCTGTAGAAATCTGGTTGGAAGCGCATTTTTAACTACCTCCAAATGTGGTGTGGATCAGTTCGTATTTCATTTGGTTTATTGCTGTCCAGACTTCCTGAAATCAACGTTAATAAAATCTGGATATGCCAAAAAACAATTTGGGGTGACAATCTAAACAAAGCTTGAGTTTCCTGGTCGCTGAACCAGTTCTGTAAAGGCTAGAAAAGCTGTGCTGGCTAAATTAGAAAGTCTTTGTCAGAATTTAATGCTTCATTGTGATTTCTCGCAGATAATGCACATAATTTACTCAGACTTGAGTTTGGTTTATTTGATCTATAAGAGGACAGTGTGCAATGACATTACTCATTTACAAGAATTGAAAACATGGTTGCACCAGATTTAGCCAAACACTAATTTCCATCTGTAGTACATGTAACAAGAGGAAGCAATAAAAAATACAATAAAATTGAAGGTGCAATGCAGTCTACAGTGAATCAATGCGTCTGACGTAACAGAAGCAGTGTGTACACACTGCACAGTACATAACACAATATAAAAGCACAGTAGCTGCCTCGTAAAGTGACCAGGTTACCAATGCAGGTGCCTTACATAATAAAAACAGTAAGTTCACACTGCATGGTCGAAGTACAATGTGAATTACAAGAACTATATTTTTCAGTGACCAAGTTAATAATTTTCTGCCCAACACAATAAACATGGCAGACACAGGCTGCACAATACAATTTACACTACAAAATATACAATAAATACATTGCACGTGACAAAGTTAGCAGCACATGTGCCCATGAGGGTAACCGCTAACATCTATCTGAGATCAGTGCTGACAAGACTGACTGCTTAAAATCCAGTTTTTCACATCACGGGAGAAACTATGATTACTTGTGGTATTTTTTTTTTAAAGCTGCTGGAAGCCTGTTCAAGTCTGGAGACAGTTGTGGTGCAGGTTGCTGTGTGTTAGCCATGATTTTGAGCTTGTTCCTCACTTTCCTGATTAAATAATCTTCTAATAGTTCCTATTCTTAATAGACTTCTATTATGTTCTTACATTATCCTCTGTGCCCCATTACTTCATCATATTATACCCCCTTAATGCTTCGCTCCAGCACTCAAAAGGTCCTGTCATATTTGTTTACACTCATTTGTTTACTTAGGAGTAACTGTGTGAATGCAAATCACAGTCGGTTATTTGCATCTGCATTTGATGTCAAAGGGACACCACAGCGGCACACAGGCACAAAGCTTTCCACATCAAGATATTTCAGTTTTCCAATCCCTCTTTTTCCATTTCATCACAGCCCTGTCGGGTCAAATCCCCCCCTCGGTCCCAAAGGTTCTCTTCTCTCGTCTTCCACCTGCCAAACGCTCCCCCACTCCTCACGCCAAATCCATTCCAGGCTGAAAATGGTGCCAGGTGAACTTGGAGGAATCTGTAAATATCGCAGGCATGTTGTATATCCTTGGCACAGTTTAAATCTGAAACTCTGAGCGGTATGAAAGGAGGAGGGCCATGTGTTGAATACGACTCGACTACCAGAATAAATCCGGCGCAGCAGGCCGTGGATCAAACAAAACTGCTGGTGGGAGTATTGACATAACAGGATAGCGAGAAGAATTCAATTCCTCTCTGACAGGCAGTAAGTTTCCAGACATCTGTGTGTAAATCAATGCGTGCTGTAAAATATGCAAAGACATGTCAAGAAGAATCAGTATGTGGTTTCAAATGGCAGCGTCGGCCTTTTCATCTGCATTTTAAGGCTGTTCCGCAGTTTCCTTCTGACGATTTAGTTCGCCTAAGAATGTTCCAAAACATTTTAAGCATTCAGTTTGTATTTATTCCTGCAGAGATTTCCAACATCAAACCGACTAGCATGTGTGTTTCTGCTTCCTGTACGCACCATCTCTGTAAACATACTTTTAGGAACCTAATGGCAAACTAAAGTGCTGTTTAGTCATCAGTTTTGTAGGGATGTGCACATTTATTGATGCCTGGAAACACAGCAGCAGCCTCAGCAAGCACCTGAGATCTCCTTCTCTCTCCTGAGGGAACGGGCCGCAATGAAACAGCTGCAGATTAGGGACAAACACATACACACACACACACACACATGTAGAGCCCATTATCTTTTCTCACATTTGAATGCACACACACACACACACACACACACACACACACACACACACACACACACAAAGTTTTACCCTGCTGGGACCTGTCCAGATGGAGTTCTCCCATCCCTCATTGTTTGTTGTTACCGTCATTATCCAAATGTCCTTGGGACTTTACTGTAGCTGCACTTGTTCTGTACTCTCCCTCACTCTGTCTTTGTTTTTCTGTGTCTCTCTCTTAGTTGTGCGGAAGCTGCAGGAGTTTGAGCTGCCTTATGTATCCATTACCAGCTTGCGGAGCTCTGAATTTCACATACTCCTACGGAAAAGGTACCCACCACCTGCTCACATCATGACTTTGAATTTCATCATGTGCTCTCCTCCACGTGTAATTATAGCTGTGATTCATTGTCCAGAGTATTCATGAGTTCTTTATCCAATCCTGTAAAGAAGCAGGTCAGATGTTTCTCTTTTGGTAAGCAGCACATTAACTACATCTGCTGTTCTTGGTGTAATTTCAATGCTTGTTTTTCATTCTGGGTGTTCCTCATTTTATTTCTTATCTGCAGTGAGACACTTGTTCTTAATGTCTCACAACAGCAGTTAGCCCGACCATGAGCTGCTTATCTGACCTCACCATCTTCTACAAAGTGGCAGCTAATTTGGAAAAGAGACCGGAGTCATTTGTTATATAATTTATTTTGCGGAGGACAACGGTTATCACGATAAGACAGGCGGTGCATTTGACTAGCATGCCAGGGATTAGACTGGGACATGAATCTGATGTTGCCGCAGCAAAGCACCAGACAATAAACATAATTAATCAATCTCATCACAACCTGAATTCACTTATATTGCAAATAACAGTTACTGTCGATAAACTAGAGCTGCCGGCTAATAGTCCACCAAACGTACAGCAGCACACAGGCTAGTTAATAACATGTCGGGCAGGAAATCCAAAGTGTGGGATCATTTTGAGAAGGTGAAGGACAAACCCAAGGTGATATGTAAACTCATCTTCATTGGTCGAGTACAAACATGACTTATCATCTGAAACATGGAAGTAGCTACATGCCCATTAGCCCACAGCGTCATTAACAGGCGGCTCGCTCAGTGTGTGACGTGCACTTGTAGATCAAATAAAGGCCTATATTAATGAAGGTTCATTAGTACGGTTTTGTATTTCTCTGTAATGTAGCACAGTGTTAACAATGTTACTGATACTATTCTTTCTCACACCTTCAACTCAAACCATTGTGTTGCCCCGCCCAAAATATATCATTTAATATTTAAATTAATATCGTAAACATGCAGGCGACTAGACGACTAATGGCCCCAAATGATGACTGTTGGTCGACTAGGAAAATTCTCAGTCGGGGGCAGCCCTACTATAAACTGAGAATATCCCAAATCATCCAGAAGTTCAACGAACCAGAAAGCCTACAGTCCAGTATCTTTAACTGCACGTACTGTAATTAAATAGGATAAACAGGAACCAGCACTGAATGAACATAGGAAGGAAGGAACATGCACTAATGTATAACAGAACAGCTATATTTAATCTGACTCACCAGATGTAGACTGTGGCTATAGACCTGCCATTGGCTGGCTTCTTAAGCTTGCATTCCCCAGCTATCTGTGTGTTACTATTTTCAAAATCTCATTCAATATGGGAAACAACAGCAATAACGTCCAAGCTAGCAACTGAGACGCTGAGAATAGCAACTTATGATGAAGATTATGATCGTGCAATAAGCCATGCCTGCTTTGTTTCCTCTGTGAATTGCTATAAAGATCTACAATGAATAATGTGACTTCTGAAAGCACCTCAGAAAAGCCTCAACTCTGTCTCACAGGACTCTCATGTCTGATCTGTTTTGTGACACGGCCAGTCGGAGTTGATTTGCCTTGTCTTTTTACTCTGGCAGAGGCATGTGCCAGTGACATTGACTGCCCCGTTCCACTTCACATGAGCTCCTGTGATATCTTGTAATAATGTTCTGGAAGAGCTGTGCTTTAAATAGGTCCTGTGAGCTCCCCTAGAGCAAAAGTATTGTCATGCTTCACTTCAAGATCATCGATTATTAGAATAGGTTTGTATTTATCAGTAGAGGTTGAATCATACACTCGACATCTGTTACTGTTTTTTGTGGAGTTCTGCCATTCTAATGACAGCATTCACCCCCCCCCCCACATTGAAACGTTCCACCAAAACTATTCCCATCTGATGCTATTTTGCAAGGGCACAATCGTTGCCTTCTGGGCTTAGCGCCGCCCAAGATGACTGTGATTAGCTTAAAGAAATACAAACAACCTGGGGTGTTTTTTCCCCCCCTAAAGCAGAATGATAATGTGTGCTCCTAGACCTTTCTCTAGTGCTGACACAGTGCTGTGTAGATAGATCTGACTGCATGAGACTTGCTTCATTTATTTTCAGAGAAGATGTTATATTAAGCCTATGGGCCCTAGGCATTTTTGGGGTATTTTTACTGCCTTTACTTTTAAGCTCATATCACAGTCATTATACAGGCTACATACACATGCTATATCTTGTTTTTGTTCAGGACAGTCTGGGCTATCCAGATTTGCCATCATTCCATGTCCTTCTATGTGCCTGTATTTTATATTAATTTTTATATCAATGAAAAAAACAAATCCATGTCACTAAATTCTTACATTTTTACATGTATGTCACCATAGCGAGTTGGAAAATGACATATTCTGCCATATATGAAGAGGGGAGACTCTCTGGAATCTGGCACATGTCCCCCTCAATGTATATGGTGACTACGGCCCTGTCATGCATGCATACTTAAGCTGCAGTTGTCTGGGTGCGCAAAGGTGAAGTGTGCTGGTTTTGTCATAAAAAGTTTGATGGAGTGTCAACTGGACAATATGGAGATATTTGCATCTTGAAAGCTGGACTACAAATGTGGATAGACAGGGAGAAACACACGCAAGCCTAAGACGTGGTAAGATACGATATTCCTCACTATATGAAGTGACTGATAACAAGATCTGTATAATGGGTTGTAAAGAAATTCGTCAGTTTTTTATTTTGTAGACAATTAATCTGGATTTTATAGTTAGTTAGTTAGTTAGTTAGTTAGTTATACATAATGTTAGTGTAAATTTATCATTTTTTTTCACTGTGAAAACATTGGACTACCGACAAGTGCTTGGTCTTGTTGGAAAGCTACAATTCCGCTATTTCACATGATATGCGTGGCTTCTCACTATGACAGACGGTCGCGGAGAAAATCAATACAGAAGAACAGGAGTGAATTTGGACGCACTATGCGTCGTTTGGGTCCATAGGGTTAAAAGACAATATAGAGTTAGCTTGACAGCTTGAAGCTTGAGGATAGGAGCCTCAGACCAAGACATCAGGACTGTTTTACACACAGAATATCTCCAGCTACATGAACAAAACTCTGTCTTTAAACTGGAGTATAAAACTAACCAGGTGTCCAAGTTCTGACCCTCAAACAGCAGAGCTCACATGTTGTAATTGAACAATATTTCCTTTGGTTTTACAGCATCTTTGCCTGTTATGAGAGGGAAAGAATCAGGGCTGCTTGTGCAGGGGAAGTGAGCATCTGTCATCGAGAGCTCCATGTCACAAAAAATACGGAAATACAGAAAGACTTCCAGGGTGGGAGCAAATCTGTCTGGGTGGCTCGCCCCAAAAAAAACTCCATGCATGAAAAACACTAATGTTGCTTCCCAACTGAGCCTGAAGTTAGTGACTGTTCCCCTTTTTCACCATAACATTTTTCTACTTCCTCATGTGTCTGTTCTGTCGTCACCCTGCCTCCCGCTGACTGAGGTACACAGGATGTTTACTTTCTTTCCGCCTCAAGGAAAGTCTTAGTACTCCTGACCTAGTTTTCTGTGTGCAGTGTAGAGCAGCGAGGAAAGAATGAATGTAGAACTAACAAGTGGAGGTGGAGGAAAAACAGACCCCCAGTGTATGAGATCCAGGGGAGGATCAGGTCAAAATGAACTGAAAAGCTCTTTCTGGCTCAAACTGCAGGCTAAAAATGGAGGATTTTTTCCCCTCTGTCCAGTGAAAACATTAAATTTACATAATTCAAACCTTTTTGTGTCGACGTGAGTTACAGAGTTCTGCATGAAATAAAAACAGGAATATTAATAATGAAGGTCAGCAGCAATATGCACTTATATGCTTCTAATGTAAAAGTGTGGCTAATGGACATTTGTAACCCGTATATGCGTTAACAGAACTCAAAACTCAGACTGTATATTTTATTGGGGGCCTTCAGTGCACTTTTCATTAAAAATAAAGCAGCAAAATAAAAGCACTTATCCACCATATACACCTTCCCCTCCTTGTGTTCCCTTCATCCCCTCCTTCCCTGATCTGTTCACTGTCTCACCATCTTCCCTTTCTCTTGTTACCTGCTTTGAATTGCTGATGTGCCCAAGCAGCATGCTTCACATCTACTTAAACAACTTCTCCATCCACTGACACCTCTTGTGTCACGCAATTACAGCATGTTAAATTTCACGCCTGCAGTAAAGCATTGAGAGACGTGAATGCAATACGATTCTTGCCAAAGAGCATCCATGAATAAAAAAACTCAGTGCTCAGCTAACTCAGACAATAATTATCCTACACTGAAGTATGACACTCGTGCCAGTTAATATTTCACATCCACGGGCTAAAATGATAAAACACTTGGAAATGAAGCATCTTAAATAGCACACAGAGAGCAAATTATGGCCTAAGTATTGAGCTTAAGTCTGGTTGGAAAGCCCTTATCTTTCTGAGCATTTCTTTAGTTTTGTTATCAGACTTGGGTCATTTTCATCTGTGGCTCCAGCTCTGATCCCTCAAAATAAACTGAATTCATTCATTTTTTTGTAACACCACGCTCTACTCCTCAGGCTGACCTTCGGCACCCACACATCTCCATGCACAAAAGTACCAGCAATAGCCTTTAATACAAACACAGCAGCCAACCTCTACAGTAATAGTCTTTGATGAAAGCTCCTCTCCCACTGGAAAAACCTGCTAACACCCACTGCTGTCTGGCTTTTGCATTTAAAAGGAAAGGATGCAATCAGCATTCACTCCCAGGACTAATGAGTCTGCAATAGTCATTGGCATCTATCGGCTCTAGCTTTGATTGGCTTTGATTGGCATTCATAGAAATACCCAGGTGGACATGCTGATTTTAGCCCCTTACCTGCATGATGCAATAATATGCCACCACAAAATAGCATCTGTCTCTGTCCAAGCTGCACCCAAAAATTACTTCAGATTAATCGACACAGAGTTTAAACAGATATTAAAAAAAAAGAAATAACCACTGTAAAACTTTCACTGGCTTCCATGCTATTTTCTACTGTTTACTAACCTGTTTTCTGGCCTGTCCCTTATACCAATCGTGACGCATCAGGAAAAGAAAGTAACACAGAAATGCATCTACTGGAAGTTGTAAAGGAAGTCACACCTGGTCCTCACTGCCTGTGTGTGCAGCACATAACAGCTACCTCACTTGTTTATGTATGATCAGTAATGTTTGTTATTTGATATGGCAACAAATTTGACCAAGTGTAGCGACTGTAACAAGCGAAGATGCCGTTGATTAGTAGGTACTCGTTTGAAGACATTGGGACTAGTATTTTTATACTTATCAGATCCTACTGATCCCAAATAGCTAGGAGAAATTAAAGATGCATACCAAACAAAAGTTCTGGTCTCAGGAGGATATGTGAAGGCAGTGTCCTTGTTGCCACGGTCACAGGTTCAAATCGACCCTGCGGCCCTTTGCTGCATGTCATCTCCCCCTTTCACGCTTCGACTGTTCCATCTAACAAAGGCAAAAAGCCAAAAAAATAATAATAAAAAAAAGAATGTAAATGAATGTTGTCAGAGGGCATTTAGTTTGCAACAGAAGCAGGAAATGTTGACTAAAAAATAAATGAATGAAAGGTGAAATGATGCCAGTATAATTATCAAAAGACCACTATCCCTGTTTGTTTTTGCTGAAAACTGTGCACGCCACACAGAAAAAAAAGGTGCGACTCTAAATCTCTAGATGTTCTGCAGCTGAGCAGCAGCCTTCTCCTGTGTTAACCTATTAACACAAGCACGGAAAAAAATACAAGAGGCTCAGTGTAGCGTGGGTGTCTCTCTCATTTCACAGATTTGGCGGAGTGTTAATTCAGACGTCTATATGATGTAATTGTGTCAAAGTTGATGATACATATAGTGTTTTTATGAGTATTAAACTAATTACAAAATCCAATTATGTGGGGAAAAATGCATTATATTAACTTGTCAACGGTTGATTGCTTCTGGAGACACACTGTTTTCTCTGCACAGTGTGGGGCTTAGTATGCAGACAGAGTCACAGGAGATGATATTCTTTGTGGCAAATGGCCAAATATGATTGTATTTTCATGGACAGGCTTTCTAAGTCTCTTCAAGTCATTCAAATCGACAATTGTAACCGTGCCACTTTGTTAATTCAACTTTATGTTTAGATATCGATTTGTGACTGTACCTTTTTGTCTCTGCAGCTACTGGGACATGGCGTACGATGGTGATGTCATGGACAACAGAGTCGGCCTGAATTTGCTGTACGCCCAGGTAAGAGGTTTCATGTTGCTTATTCTCAGCTTCAATGGTTAAACTTGAGATGTGGAACGAAAACCGAAATCCAAATAATACGTGATTGGGTTTGTTTACATCTTGCATCTGTTGTGTTCTGTCGGGCTGTGCCAGAAAACAAAATCAAGCACCACTTCTTCCATTCCTGAGCTGCCACATGCTCTTGTCCATCCCCAGGGCCCCTCCATTATCTGATTGCGATGTCAGCTTGTTTTGACTTTGCAACACCTTGAATCCTGTTCCTCTCTGTGCTCCCCTCTGATCCTATTAATAGCGGATTCCCTTTGCTGCGACAACTGTGATCTGTTGTATTAAGCATTTTTGGGGGCTGCAAGTTTGATTAAAATCTGGAACTGCTGAGTGTTGCCTCTGTGTAGAGAGAAGGTTTAAAGAAATAGGAAATCGAAAAAAATAAAAGCTGTTTGCAAGCATGTTTCTGTGTAATTGTTTGCTGACCTGCACTGTTTACATGAAAGGCTCAGGGTGTGATTTATTCCACATGTACCAAAGGAAACACAAAACCCTGCTTTGTTTTGCGCACCTGTGCAGAAAGATTAACCTCAATTGTTGTTTTTGCTTCACCAGACAGTGTCTGACATTGAGCGAGGCTGGATACTCGTCAACAAAGACCAGCACAGGCAGCTCAAATCACTGCAGGAGAAAGGCTCCAAGAAAGAAGTAAGCAAAGGGCACCTCTTCTGGATGCTTCTGCCTCCGCAGTGACTCACTTGAGTCCAGCTGAGACTCTGAAATGTCTTTGTCCAAGGATAAATCTGTAGACCGTAGAGAATGCTGCCTCTGGTGCATTCTGTGATGCAATTAGCCTAGTTTTTCCCCTGATATGAATTTTTAATTACACCAATACAGTGGAGAATTCAAACTCATTTTCTCCAGGGATTAGACAGACAGAATTTATGGAAAAGTTAGTCATCTAAAACTGTTTTTGCATATTTTCCCCTCAGTTCATCCATCTAGGTCAGACTCTCAAATATTACGGCTATATCAAGTTTGACCCTTGCATCACCGACTTCCCCGAGAAGGGCTGCCAAGTCATCGTCAGCGCCGGCAACAACGAACTCAACTTCCACGTCAAGCTGCCTAACGAACAGATAAAGGAGGGGAGCTTCAAGGTCACGCGCATGAGGTGTTGGCGAGTCACGTCTTCTGTAAGTGGAGCTGTGTGTGTCAGTGTGTGACAGAGTGAGGATGAGTGTATTCACCTTCAAGCACGCCTGTATCTCTGAAACCCGTGAAATAATAAAATTGGAATCGCTCCATATTATCAAGAGGCCACGGGCTGGCAGAGTAGAGACGCAGCAGCTTTGGCAAGAGTTCGTCACAATCCCAAAGTCGCCTGTTTACAAACCCCCTCTCACCACTGCACCAGAAACAAATGTCTCTAGTCTTGCCAAGCATTTGTTTTTACTCCTACTGCTCTGTGAAAGTGCTGATCTCCGCACCATTCATCTTCATCAGTCCAATTACCCAAACACGCAGCCCACACAAGGATACTGCGTTATCGATCCCGCAGCCTCACACATAGAGCAGCATCCTTTATTCGGACTGATAATAGCCTATCGGCGAGAAGGGAAGCTGATGGCATGCCGTGCGAGGAAGCACCCACACAGCTCACTCTCTATACATCCGCACAGCGCCACTAACATCATCAGGAAACTTTCAAGGAGAGCAGAGAAAGAGCAAAGGTGCTGTTTTCACACAACAAAGGCGTTAAGCGACTGTTAACGCAGTCACCTAATGATTAGTAAACATGACGTACTGTCAGGATCTGTCAGACTCGGCTCAGCAGATGACAGTGATTGATGAACTGGGTCAACGCGTCGCAGGTTTGATTCACAGTAATTAATCAATATAGTGTGTTGCACTGTTATTGGGATTTTTTTTTTCCTCAAGGAAATGTTGGAGGCAGGACACAGTCAGCTGGCCATTTCTCACCACACAGAAGGGCAAAAACAGCGCTCCTGCCAAATGATGAGATTTTACATGAATGGAAAACAATAGAATGTTGAGCAAGAAATGGATTAACAAAATTACTGTCAAAGGGACGCCACAGGGAGGTCTGTTTGGCTTCATTCTGTTAATTTTCAATAGGCCGACACTCATTAATCAGTAACTAACTGGTTCATTATTAAGGAAAAAAAAGATGTAAAATACAAGAGGCCTTTCCTTCTAGTCCGGCGCTCCACTGCCTCAGTGAGCTTCAGCGCTGCAGTTCAAAGCCCCATCCATTTAAAAGTGGTGAAATTTTAATGTTTTGTGATTGGTTTTGCTTACAGACAGCCAGACAGCTGTGTTAATTTGTGGAAATATAGTGCACACTGCCCAGCCTTCAGTCTCCACTAGTCCCTCGGCCGCTCTGCATTGCCCACCACCCAGGTCAGGAGGGAGCTAACGTTAGCTAGCTAGAGCTGCCACTTATTTATGGAACACAGACAGGCTATTAATATCAGTTCTACACTCATATTAATAAGTCAAATTTGTTTGTTGTAACAGGTAAAAATAAGAGGTCTTAACCAATGGCATGGAAGCTTTAATGCTCTGGACCTCTTAAGACATAAATGTACTTGTTAACAGGACATCTATTGTCTTAATGCGCATTTGACATGTTAAGACGTCATATTTTTACCTGTTAAGACAAACAATTTTGACATTTAGAGCCCTTATGTTCCATAGTTATTCCGCAGTCAGCTGGTAACACCGTCCTGGTGGTGAAACGTGTTGCTGCAGAAGTATTATGTGTAGAGACTCCAGCCCCCCTGCGACCCCTTAGAGGATAAGTGGTTACGAAAAATGAATGAATGAAGGACCACCGAAGTCCTAGATAGCAAAGCAGTGTTAAATTAGCTGATGTTGCTTGTTTCACATCCGTTTTTTCCCCAAAGTTCAAGTTTGGCAATGCTGTCGGAGCAGCTGAGAACTGCACAGGTTCCTCCCAAACTCCTAGACATCTGTGTCAAAAGAACTGTACACAGAAAGTAAAAACTAAAAGTTGAAAATACTACACTTTTTAGGACAGCTTGCATTCAAACACAAAGGAGACGTCATAGCAGTAATAGCAGTTTATTTACTTCAGGCACCTCCCTGGAAACTAGCAAATAAAGTCATGATTTTTCTGCCTGTGCTGCACAGATTCAAACCATTATGTTTTTAAATGTCTAAAAGTTTCCCAACTTTGTGGGAGTGCACAACTGAATCACTGGAGTTTCACTTTTTCAGATTGACAGTCTAACTTTAACTCCCCATTACAGCTTTATTTTTGTTTACTTGAAACTGGAGCTGGCAAGAAATCCAGAGCAAAATTTTTGTCTAAAGAACAGAAAAATCTCCATAATTGTCACCCAGAATCAGCATAAATTCAAACAATCATCCACCACACAGTTGATCTGTCTTGAATCAGCATTTTTTTTCCTGCTTCCAGTCAGTCGTCTTGAAGAGAGACAGTTTCCTCTGAAAGCCTGAACAATCTATTTTCACTTCTGTGAATAGCTGAGAAAAGCATAACATGCAGTTCTGCCCACATCGTCTCAGCTAGGATTTGAAAGACAAACATTTTCAGACGCAAGACCTCATTTAAATGGAGATGGGGAAAACAGTTCACTTTTGTATCGCATTAGTGTTCGAGCAGCACGGTCATTATTTGTATCACCAAGGCTTTTATGATTCTCCAAAAGTTAATTTGCACAGAGATGTAGACACATAGCAACACATCTAAAATTAAAATGCATGTTGGCTCGTCTGATTACAGGCTGAGCCCCCGCGCTGTCCAGCGGGGTGGCTAATTCCTGAGCTCATTCTCAGAGGTCAAAGTCATTTTAATGAGCTCTTTCCTTTCCAGCAAACTATTCAAAACATCTCATTTGGTGCAGCGCTGCAACCCCCTTCACAGTCGCATCTCAAATTGCATCCGGAAGAACACGAATAAACAGTTGGCATGTGTGTGTATATGTGTGTCAGACCTTTGTTTTTGCATTTCGTCTTTATGTCATCTTTTGTGTGTGTGGTTAGCATGGGAGGTACAGCTAGTTTTTGGCCCCAGAGGAAATCGTCTCGGTGAAGAGCACAGGCTCCATAAATGAGGAATGAGGGCTCGTCTCCAGGGAAGCTGTGTGTGTCTCTGAGTGTCGCATATTCTTGAAGGCTTTTGAAATTCTGCATTTGTACATATTTCTCCCTTTCTTTGCGCCCGTGTTAATCTTTTAGCATGTGTCATCTTAAGATTTGGCTGCCTGTCAGTGGTGATGCAGCAGCTTAAGAGTGGCAGCTTAACAAGAGGAGATGTAGGATAGAAAATGTGATTTAGCTGCTTACATGACCCTCCAGTCATGGAGGAGAATAGCAGACTTATCCTCTACTTAAGAATGCAAGTTGGATGTTGGTTATGAAATATGGAAATTGGTTTCTTTTATGCTCTTTAAACACAAGAGGAGATATTCAGCTTCAGTGCTGAGGGAGGAAAATAGAATAAATATTAATCGAAAGTAAATAATAAAAACAATTCATACAGTTTTGGTGACACCTGCCAAACGCTTAATTGTAACTCTCAATCTTCTTGTCTCTGCAGCAAGTCCCGATAGCGAACGGCACCACCAATCCCTGCAGCTCGTCCAAATGCGAGGTCAAACTGGAGCTGGCCTTTGAGTATCTGATGAGCAAGGACCGCCTCCAGTGGGTCACCATCACCAGTCAACAGGTAAGGAGTCACTGACGGGGTCGACGTGTGGGCAACAAGCATTCAGTTAAGTGGAGCATTAAATTCCTGTGATTAGTCGGGTCAGAGCATTTTGTTCCCACAATTTGTCTTCACTCAAACTACATTATGTGTTTTCAAAAAGAAGGATGTTCAGTAAAAGTGTACTTGTGTTTTCAGGCCATCATGATGAGCATCTGCCTTCAGTCTATGGTGGACGAATTAATGGTGAAGAAGTCGGGCGGCAGCATTAAAAAGGTTCGTGTAAAGAGATGTTTAATACTTCACAACTGCACCAGCAACCCAACGCCTCGTTTCAGCATCGCTCTGTGTGCATGTTCAAGTCAGCGCGAACTCCATTTATTCCTATGACGATCTCAGTGATCCTAGATGTGTTTGTGAAACTCCTCCTTCAGTTTTTTTCCTCAGTCCAGAATTTGCCTCAAGTACATTGAAAAAATTGAATTTTGTGGCAGATTTTGGACACAAAATAAAACTGTATGGAAACAAGGCTTAAGGCAGAGTGTCCATGTAGAGTTTTTTGCTGATGGTGAGCGTCTTTTTTTTTTAATCGTTCGAGGACAGAGCGTAAGCAGCCGCATGTATTTTCATTGTAATCTTTAGAGTGTTCATACCTGGCGACGTGTGTTTCTGTCATCGGCAGTCTTGCCAACTGTGTTACAACCTGTGTGTGCACACCACAAGATTTAGCCGACAGAGCCCCAGAAAACGCGGTGACATCACCAAACTATGTTTTTTAACTTGGAGACGACACACCGTAAAGGCATGGATATTCTTCCCAGTGTTGAATCAGATCTGCCTCCAGGGCCTGGGTCCAAACACAACGCGCTCCCCGTGATGCTGTGGACGCCACCATTATTGTTGTTGCTTGCAGGCTTGTCCTCCTCACATTTCTTCTGTCCGTCCTCCTGCATGCTGACGTGGGATGTATCCCGCCTGTCATTGGCTGAAGCTCTTTGTCAGTCGTGTCACACTTCTCCAGTTTTCCAGCATGCCAGATATCCAGTCCCAGTCACAGACGAGGGGGCGACTTGCTTGTAGGCTTGTTCACACATGGGGACTCGTGCACCATGACACAGCTAAACCTGCTCAGTAAAGGCCCGAGGAACATGACAAGGATGTTAAGGTGTCAACCTGGCCTCAAGATTACCCACATCCCAATCTGATCAAACATCTGGGAGACGTGCCGTTCCTCCAGAGGTTCTCTGTCCATGCCTCTAAAGGTCAGAGCCAGGTTCAATCCACATTGGGGCATCAGGGCGATGGCAGCAGATCCCTTGAGTCCTGTGGGTTGTGAGGTTAGGCCTCAATGAATGGGACTTGTTGCGGCACATTCCCTAGATTCTTTATCTGATTTGGATCTGGGGAATTCGTGTGCCAGGTCATCGTCTTGAGCTCTTTGTCACGTTGCTCAGGCCATTCTCTTCTGCAGTGTGGCATGGTGCATTGTCCTGCTGGGGGGCACTCCCATGAGGGGGTGATTTGGTCTACAACCCAGGACCCAAAGGTTCCACAGCAGAACTTTGCACTGTAACAAGATGATCAATGTTTTTCACTTCACCTGTCAGTGGTTTAATGTTATGGCTGATTGATGTACGACTATGAGTCAGTCATCAGGATAGTGAAATCAACTCACCACTCTCCCTCTGTCGGCTCTGCTACCTCACTGGTCGAGGTCGAGGTGCTGGGATGAAGTGCTCCCCAGCGTCCTGTCGCCACTTCCCTGCCAGGGAAAATGGCACACACACTTCTTAATCAACAAAATGACCACATCCTTTTGAGTTATTACAACAAACTTACCTTCAGGTTACAGAGCCAGCAAATGTTACAGCATCTGCTCTGAGCTTTGTTTCCTTCCAACGTCTACAACAAGAGAACAAGTTAATATGTTCACAGTTAATACACAGTTTTCAGAGGATATTCAATCTAAAATTTGATATGACGTTTTACAGTATAAATACACACAATGTACATCTTTCTGAACATTAATTGGTTCCTTAGTGATTGTGGAGATAATAGGTCATCGGATTGCAGAGCTGAAATCACAACCCACATAAATGCAAAACAGACCTCATAAATTACAGTCGTCTTCACTTCTGCTTCACTCCTGTCACCTTCCAGATGCTGAGGAAACGACACAACGGCTCCATCCACCGGTCAGACAGTCAGCAAGCTGTGAAATCTCCCCCTCTACTGGTGAGAAACGGGACATCGGCAGTAACTTGTAATTTGGACTGTGTGCAGATCTCAGGATTGTTTGTTGTTGTTTTCTGCAGGACTCCCCTGACCCGAACCGTGAACAGATCGTCAAACTCTCAGTGAGTATATTTCTGACACAGAGCCTCTAAAATAAAACGTTAATAAATCAGTCTCAGTCTAATAATAAGTATGATATTGATTATCCCGTTCAGACCAAGCTGAGCTCGGTGTCTCTCCGAGGGATCAGCGCCTCCAACTCAGCAAACGACATCAGCGGCAACGATTTCCACGGCAACTACGCCTTCGAAGGAATCGGCGACGACGACCTGTAACCTCTGACTCGCCCTCCTCCCCTCTCTTCATTCCACTGTCAGCGACTGGGACGACAAAGATTACGAGCTGAGCTGAGCCGAGCCGAGCCAAGCCGAGCCGAGCGGGCCACACACGCCTCCAATTCTGCAAGATTGTAGCTTCTTCCTGGAGAAATCGCTGCCTTAAGCTCTCATTTAATCTTTGACCGTGTCCTTTTTCTGTTAGACTCTTACACGCTCATCTTGATTTGTATTTTAGTCACAATCATCATCATAGTCGATTTAAAGTTCGTCCCTATGTTATTAAACTTGTGGCGACATACAGTAAATAGCATGTAAAGCTGCAGGTACGCAAATAGGGGATGCTTTTTATATCTTACCGAGAAATTCCTTCTTCTGTTTCATTCTGTTACTGTTTAATGACAGTATATGTGAAGTTCTATAATGCAGTTAAATTCATGAGGTACAAAGTAAATTAATATATTATAAACTACATGAAGAAAACCTGCTCGATCCTGGATTCTTCCCCCGCGGTGGCTGCATGTTTCTTTCCGACCTGAGAGCCAAATGTTTAGTTCGACCTGGCACTAGTGATACTACAGCAGGACTGGACACAGATAGTTCTCAAAGTGAGTCCAGTGAATGTGTTGGAATTGATCTCTAAACTGTAGACTATTCACAGCAACTGCTTACTTATATGGATAATAGATGTTTGGCTTGGCTATATACCAAAATGTCTTGTTTTTATACTGTTAGTGATCCTCTGTGTGTCATGCTACTCATGTGCCAAGTCAGTAAATGTCTCAGCAGGATACCAGTGGTGTTTTCAGCTTACGTGTGAGGCACAGTCACTCATGCTGCCTTCAGAAATAGTCTGATGCCTTAAAGGGGAGCTCCGGTATTTTTAAACTTGGAACCTATTTTAACATTTTTAGTGTCTAACAGCAGTTTTTGAAACTGATCAGTATTGAGAGAGCGCTGCAGCCGGCAGCCATGAAACAGGCTGCAGTGTAACCACTTGAGCAGGTTTGCGTCGTCAGATTACGTCTATTTAAAGTGCTTTTTTGCCACTGACAGGCTCAGGTTATCATTGTAATTGATACAGTATTGCAGAAAAGACCCTACAGAGGAATGTTCTTATGTACCTTTCGCTTTTCGTGTCCAAGTCTTGCTGAAGGAGAGGTCTCGTTGTGAAATCTCATGAAGTGACTTGTTGCAGAAAGAAAATGGTGGAAAGGAGTGCTGCCAATACTTTGCTGTGACGGAGCGCTGAAAGCATGCCTTACTCTCAACTATGTCATGGCTAAATAATTAGCTGATTTCGACAGTGTGATAAAGTCCGAGATTCTAGAACAAGACTTCCCTTCAGAGAAATGAAACATTTTCCGTACCTTTTGTTATATCTCGCTAAAAAGACGTCTCGTTGTGAAATTTCAAAGATCTTTTCAGGTTGTTGAAGTCTGCTAAATATTCAGCCATGACACTGAAAAGCTTTTAGAAAAAAGTAAGATTCACTTTCTGTACTTCCATTTTCTGTAACCGCTTATCCTGTTGAGGGTCGTGGGGGGCTGGAGTCTATCCCATAGAGACAGACAACCATTCACACCTACGGGCAATTTAGAGTCACCAGTTAACCTGCATGTCTTCGGACTGTGGGAGGAAGCTGGAGTACCTGGAGAAAACCCACGCTGACACGGGGAGACCAGTGGTTTACAGGAGGGCTCCCCCACTCTGGGTTCAAACCAGGGGGCGGGAACCCTCTTGCTGCGAGGCGACAATGCTAACCATCATGTCGCCCTACTTTCTGCACTCGAACAATTATTACCAGCACTCCTGTCTCTAGCTCTCACTCACACTTCCATGGTTTTCTTCTTGCAACAAGTCACCTCTTGTGAGATTTCAAAACGAGACCTCTCGTTCGCGAGACTTGGACACAAACCAGAGCAGAGCAGAGCAAGAGAAAGATACAGAAAGACCTTCATTTCTTTGTAGGGTCCTTCATGTATTGTTGTTAGACACTCATAAAAACAATCTGAGCATGTTAGTGCCAAAAAACAAGCACTTTTTAAAACTTTAATTTATTCAAATGTTCTCTAGAGGCAAGCATACAAACTGTAACATTACAGCAATGGTTGATAAAGGGCTAAAAACAGGCACTGCATTTACATAATAAGAGACGATATGGTGAGGTTATATGATAATTATTGTGCACATTGACATCAACTTTATACCCAGTGTCCCCAGTTCAGACATTTGTCCACAGTTTTTAGATCCAGATTATATTTAGGTACTACAGATTCCAACCGTTTCTTCCAATTCTGTAGATAACGAGTCCTTACATTAATTTAACGTCTAACTTATTCCAGAGTCACAACCTTAAGGGATCAGAGATTTCCACATAGAAATAGGAGGGTCCTCCCTGACCCATTTAACCATGATCACTAGCATTATAAAAGATGGAACCACTTCCTCTTGTCATAGAGTCAGAGACAATAACATGCAGACATAAAGAAGATTTGCTGACAAATGTCTCACAGAATAACTTAATTTTGTGCAGCCTACATGAGTTTTAATGGACGTAGGTTGACGAGTGGTTACATCGCAGCATCTTTCGTCGCTGCAGGCCTCAGCGCTCTCACTCAGCACTGCACCCCTGTAAAAAATTGTTCTTGTGACTCAGTCCGACACAAAAACCTGTGAAAATAGGATCCAGGTTGAAAAACACCAGAGTCCGCTTTAACTCTTCCTTTTTGGCCTCGTGGGTTAACTCGTCATTGAACACAACATTGGTTGAAGCTTCAGATAAACGTTGGCGTCAGCTGGTGTTCCCTAGAATCTTGCAGAACTTGATCGATGGTCGATTTGGCCGAGCTGCTTGCACTTGCTGAACCCATCATATTTGCACAGTATTAACAGGTGGAGATGAATGTTTGAGTGCAAGCTTGAGCATGACTTTAAAACATTGTGTGGAGATTTTGTTTTTCTTCCCATGGGGGCTCTGTAAATCCATCTATGATTTTTATTTTTTATTTTTAAACCAATTTTTTTAAAGGTTTCTCATAAATGCCAAATTATAGTTTACTAAAGCATTTTGCACAAAATAAACATAAAAATTATGAAAATGTCACTTTTTATATTATGTACATGCAATTAAGTATTCTGAACATTTACTAATATCTTTATCATCCATAGCTTATTGTAATCAAATAGATCAAATGTAATCTAAGCTGTATAGAACAAAGTTTAAATGGACTAACATTTATCATTGTTTACATCATGTTTAGGGGACTTTTAGTTAAATGTAAAGTGTTTACAAATTCTACATCTGATTTTCTTTGTCTTGTGCTTTTATTATTTTGGGCGAGTGACGGTGTTGTGGGGCGCATTGTGTTAGAGGGCTTCAGTTCATTGTCATTTGTACGTACATTGTGCCAATCATCTCAGAGGATTTAGCCGAGAAGGTGCTTTGGTGAAGTGGCTGATGTGATCACGACTGCTGGAGTGAACAAAGTTTTTAGAGCGCAGGCAACAAAATGAACATATCCCACTGTTTTTATAAGAACTGTCATTCCAATTTTTATTGCTGTCGGCGTCTGTTGAGCTGCATCTCGAAGCCTCTAAATGTAAATCGATGCCAACCTATCAACAGCTTTACTCTCACTGGTAGCCAGAACTGTAAACGAAATGTTCTCAATATAAATGTCTCGTTCTTTCACTGCTGTGCTTTCTTCTGTCTTTGGTTGCATTTACAGTGCGGTGGGGGGGGATTCAGACGCCACTATTCCTTTTTATTTTCTGGATTCCTGTCGATACACAGAAGCTGCAAAGATCCTGGATGTTAATAAATGTGTAGGTGCCAAATTGAAGTGCATTTATCATCAGCATCACTTTTACAGAAAATGTCAGATTTCATGATAATTGTATTGATTTGATTCATTCCACTACTTTTATTTTGAGTTTAGTGGTGAGGTCAGTGACAACTGTCATGATGCTAAAATAAACTCTGAAATTAGGTGATCCGGTGAGTCTCTGTTGTCTCATTGTGCTCTCATCATTACTGTGCATTCATCAGCAGCAGCAGCAGCAGGTTTGGTTCTCAGACACATAACAAGCCAAGAATCTTAATTATTATAGAGCAACAACGTGATATGAATCTGCACATCACAACAATTAATAAATAAATAAAAATAAATTTAAGCTCCTGTAGAAGTCTGACCTCATGAAGGTATCGCACTGAGAATAAAGTGCTTTGATTCTTTATTTATAGCCTAATGGATAGTTATTATTAAGTTATTACATAAGCACAACACACAGTCAGTGCCCTCTGATGGATGAACTGTGTAACTGCATCACAGGTTGGAAATGACCAAAAATACAACTTGAGTATTTCTTTACTGAAATCTTATTTTTGACAGACGCATCTGCCGATATTTATCTCTTCCGAGACAATACCAGCTGATTTATCGGCCTGAACAATATATCTGTTGAGCTCTACATACCTCATTTGTTCTACAATATTATGTTCACAGTCACTACTGTGTGAATCTACAGCTGGATATTTTTTTTGATAAACAATATCGGCAGATGCATCTGTCGAAAAATTAACCTGACCGATATATGTGTCAGGCCGATAAATCACCTGGTATTGTCTCGGAAGAGATAATTAAATATCGGCAGATGCATCTGTCAAAAAACAAATCTGACCGATATATGGGTCAGGCCGATGAATCAGCTATTTTCTAAGCACAAATAAATCTGTATCAGTAGATGCGTCTGTCAAAAATCCAAGAACCTGACTGACATATGGGTCAAGCCGATATAGCAATGTGTCAGTGCCCTCTGATGGACAAACTATGTAACTGCATCACAGTCATGTCAGATACTATTTTGTTTTTTCTTTACTGAAATCTCTTTTTGACAGACACATCGGCCGATATTGATTTATCCCTGCTGAGACAACAGCGGCTGATTTATCAGCCTGAACAATATATCAGTCGAGCTCTACGTGCCTCATTTGATCTGCAATATTATAGTCATGGTGACTACTGTATGACTCTACAGCTGGATGATATTTTCTTAACACATAAATCAGTATTAGCAGATGCGGCTGATATTTGGGTCAAGCCAATAAATCTGCTGTTTCCTTGGCACAGATAAATCAATATCGGCAGATATGTTTGTCAAAAACAAGAACCTGACTGATATATCGGTCAGGCTGATACATCGGCTATCTTCTTGGCACTGGTAACTCAGTATCTGCAGATGCATCTGTCAATAAAAGGAAGAATGCGACTGATACTGCTGAGGCCGATAAATCGACTTATATTTTCTTGGCATTGATAAATCAATGTCAGCAGATACGTCAATACAACAAAAAAATGTCCGTGGGGATAAACCAAAGTTACATTTGAAGTAATTTAATAAACCGATGCTGCTTCGTGAGGCTTTTGGCACAGTTTAACCTAAATGCTAACATTAGCATGCTAACATGCTCACTGTGACCACATAAATATGCTGATGCAAAGCAGATGTAATGTTTTACTATCATAGAGTAGCATGTTAGCATGCTAACATTTGCAGATATTTGGTCAGAAACTGAAGAACTGATGAACTTCAGATATTGACCTGTAAATAAAAAGTAATAAAGTATTAATTGATCCTGAGGGGGACTTAAATATCTGTACCAAACTTTATGGCAAGTCATCTGAGTTAATTCACTCACAACCACAAAAGTCAGCTTCATGGTGGCGTCATTACAATTCATCCTCTGGGGTACATTGCTTTCCATAGAGTGTCTGACAATGAGATACACATCATGTATTAGAGGAAAAAAAGCGACCCAGTCTGTTGTGTGACATTCAATGAAATGACTTCCATGTGTTTATTTCCAAATCCTCACTTAAGGCATTTATGAGACACTGCATAAAGACAAAAACGGACACTTGGGGGATGTCAGTACTAATCAATGCTCCATCGTGTCATGGCAAGTTGGCAACCTGAAAAAATATCTCACTTGCATATAATAGTAATTCATAAAGAGCATCAAATCAAATCACAGTCCCTATTATTTTCCCTTGGGAGCTAAATGACACATCACACACATTCAGAATTAAAAAAAACAAAACAATCTATATATTAAAGTATGCACTTCTAGCAGTGTATTACAGCCACGTTAAAAAAATAAAACAACCATTACACACTCACATGCTTACTAATAGTGTCATCTTTTTCAAGTAAAAAACACGAGAATGGGCTAATTTCACAGTCAAGAGTAAACAGTGATCAAAAGGAACGTGATCGAAAAGACCCGAAATGAACAAATTTAAGTTTATAAATTGAGACATTAATGATATGTAGCAAGTACAAGTTCGAGGGGGAAATATCCTTTTGAACAACATGCTCGTTTACAATTTGTTTCTCCTGTATCACATGTAAGACACGTCAACCAATGTTTCCCTTTGACAACGTAAACCATCCGAATGCAGCTGTGTGTGTATGATTGTGCTTTTTCTTTAACCATACAACCAAGTGAAGACTGACGAGGGCCTCTTAAAACTCTTGTGCATGCAAGTTTAGTGTTAAAATAACCGGAAATTATTGTTTAAAATCACATTTTATAATCCTGAGGGGGTTTGGCAAAACTGCAGTTCAAGACACAGGAAATTATTTCGTTAGGTTTGCACAACCTAGTTTCTCAGTATAGTTTATGGAGGGTAGAACAAGTCCAGTATTGTTAAATAGCACTTTGCTAGTAGTACATACATTTGTGAATTAATCTGAAGGCATGCCGTTACCAGAGCCTGTGCCCCAATGCAAACAAAGCACAATATTGGCCCTTACAAGGACCCATCTTTACTTAAAGCTGCACTGTGTGGTTAAAATAACCTCATAAAGGAAACAAAATGTAAGTCAGGATCATGTTTCAGTAACATTCAAGTTATTTCATTTGAGTTTTGGTACAAAATAAAATCGTCTGATGCTAAAATCATGATCAGAGTCCTGCATCAGGTCGGGTGTCTGGCAGGTGACCTGTAAGAAAGCTGATTCACAGGTGGTATTTTGCCTTCATTCTATTTACGGGTTTGGTTCATGGTGAAAACAAGAACGTGGGTTGGGTCACGACTGTTGGATGATAAATATGTTAAAATATATCAAAATAAAATCAGACGGATACTGGTTTAAATCACTAGGGTCGTTAATTTTGTTGAGGAACGTCCTGAATGTCTGGGCGTTAAGCTGTGAGCCAAAAAAAAGGGAGTGCACATTAGGCGTATGTCATATCATCTTGTTCATGATAATACTGGCACATTTTTAATATCATATGAAAAATTCATAGCGTGATGCTTGCGATATTTTGACTTGTTGACATATTGTCGTCTTACTGTTACCCACGGCAACAACAATTTGGCTCCTGATAAAAACTCATGGACAAAGAAAATTCCAACCAGGTTAAGTGTTGCAATCTGCAATCCTCAGCGCTAGACAACACTAAATTTCCCTAAATCTTAAACACGGTTTTGCATGTATAAAATCCCCCAAAATGATCACTTGAAACGTGCTGCCTAACGACTCATTTGAACAGCGTATGGTTATCATAGGATTTATGGTTTCGGGTTGGACCATGGATCTGTGAGGGTGACAGGGTGGGTGCAGCTCTGCAAGTCGAGGTTCCACTTCGGGAGCTGTTCTTGAGAATCAGACCTGTGCAGGACTCTGCTTGTGATGCTAACAACTTGGATAAAAATAGCATTGCCCTTATTTAAATAAAAAAAATTAAAAAAATAAAAAGTTATATAAACGACACAGTGCAGCTCAACAGTTCAGGCAAAAATGTGCACGTTGAGAAGTTTTTTAAAGTCCTGTCCTCAAATAAAGAACCAGATATGTATTGTAATAGCAGAGGGAAGTGTTAGCCTAGTGTGATATAACATACAGATTAAGACAGTCAAAAGACATTTGTCTTGACACAAAGTAGAAGACAAACTCTGAACAGACACCTTATTAATCCAAAAAAGGGATCAAAATATACAGAACTGTGTTTTATAATTGTGCGAGATTCTACAAATAAACGATTAGCAGCCTCTGAAGACATCTGACAAAACACTAACAGACCGACACACACTAAAACAATATAAAGGCTCTGTGAAAAACAAAAAACAAGTTGCTGGTAGCTTAGTTTTGCTGAGATATATTTTATACAATCTCAAGTTTGTAGCACGAGTGTATTGTCTGACCTCCCTCCCTGGACATGTACTGCATATCAACACCTGGTTCTTTCCTGTGAGCTGGAACGCCAGCTCCCATCCCTTTCCTTCCTCCCTCTTGTTCATCGCTGCCAGTCATAGGAACTTTGACCCAGCCGTCTGTGGCCAGGCCGTGTTTCTTCTGGTGTCTCTTGTAATTGTCCCAGTGGCCGGTGGTGTAGCCGCACTCCTGGCATTTGTACGGCTTCTCTCCCGTGTGCCGGAGCATGTGCCGCTTCAGGTTCATGCTCTGGTTGCAGCTGTAACTGCACACGGCACACTGGAAGGGCTTTGCGCCCGAGTGCACCCGCTGGTGGCGCTTCAGGTTGGCCAGGTTCCCGCAGGCATAATCGCACAAATGGCACTTGTAAGGTTTCTCGCCCGTGTGCACTCTGTGGTGGCGCTTGAGGTTGTCGAAGTGCGCTGAGGCATAGTCGCACTGTGGGCACTTGTAGGGTTTCTCGCCGCTGTGGGTTTTCATGTGGCGTGCCAAGTGGTTTGGGTAGTGTGTGAGGAAAGGGCAGGCGGCACAGGTGTACACCTTGTCACTGCGCTCGCCGGGGCTGTTGGGAGATGATGACGAGTCTTTAGTCAGCATTTCAAGGGTACACTTGGCACAAATCTGGGCGGAGGAGCCGTCCTCGTCCTCCAGGACGATGCCACACAACCGACAGGTGAAAGGGAAAAGTGAAGGTGGGAGGGCTGCACCATCTGCTACGCCTCCTCTGCTCGCCCTGCTGCCACCGCTGCCTGTGGTGTCCATCAGGGGTGGAGGCTGGTGGCCAGGAGCTGGGTTAGAGGCTGGTATAGGTGGTGGTGACGCCCCCTTTAAGCCATCGAAGGCTGATAGGTAGTCATTATTCTGGGCTCCCAAACTCAGGTTTGATGCCGGCCTTGCAACTTCTGAAACTTCAGAAACAGATGAGAGTGAGTTATTAAATGACTGATCAGAGCTATCGAAAGATGCATCGTGTTTCAAGACTGTGTATCATGAGTAGGGACGTAAAGAGAGCTGATACTTCACTATCAAGTCAGGGTGTCCTACACATTCATTTATTTGTGGCGGCCTGCCACGACGTGAACATCTACCGCCATGTTTTGATTTTTCTATTTCTGGAGCTGGACCACTCTTTAGTAGCACTGTTTCAATATATATCCCACTCTTATCAGCTCTGATCAGATTGACTGATCAAGTATCCACCTTGCAACTTAAAACTCACAAACTGCTGCTGAGGGAAAAAGAAGTCAAAGAGTTCCTCTTGTGCTGCATTCACGGACCCTATACCTCACAGACAGATAGACAATGACACACAGGTACGAAAACAAATAAAAACTGAAAGTTAACGAGCAACAGCCCTGACTTTACTAAGATTCTGAAAACGTGACATTACTCATGTTTCTCCAGTATTGTAGCTACCATGGATGCAATTATTTATTTAATGTATAGCTTTGGAAGCGCTGTGTATTTACACTCAGCTGTGCTGTATACAAGTTTTTCTGTAGATTGGTTAAAACGCTGCAATCATTATTATTGTATGGAATGGGTATTTTTACTTGATTATTTGATTAAATTATTATAGAGTTCTCACAAAAAAAAAAGTAAAGTAAAAGTTAACACAAAAAAAATATAAGCAAACTTTCTGTCGCTGCCTTTAACGTTACACAGGTTAGATGCAGCACTGAAGGACCATCTCCAAGTTGCTATCCTCCTGCTCAGTTCAATATCTGCCTGGTTAGCACAAGCTAACATAGGAGCCACGGCTACCATCCGACACTGAGCCATTTAAAAGTTCCAACAAACTCACATCCACACCCACACGGCTTGACACGTCCCGTTAACAACCGTTAGGTAACATTAGTCGCGTGTTAGCCCTGTCACTGTGTGCGTGTGCAAGCGGACTCTCATCAACTGTTCCCCGGTGCGAAGCTCACACTCCTGCAGCACTAGTGTCATGATAAACAATGAAAGAGAGCGACAGCGGGACGAGAGGGCGCTGAACGAAGATATACATTGAACACAGCTCTACCACGAGATTTTACCCATTTAAAAAATATATAAATTCACGTTCACATGTGGAAGGTCGGATGGCGATTGCTCTGTGTGTTGAACGAATACCGACATCCCAACAGGTACTCAAATACCTATGCTATGCCTATCACTACTTTTTACCCAGCCATCCAATCACAGTGGAGGAGGGCAAATAGCCTACCTTACCTTGCTTTGCATTTCAGGCGGATCATCAGGGATTAACAGTAAAACCTAAATTCAATTTAATTTAAATGTTCTTAACATAAAAGTGTTCATTTAGGCACACAGTATTAAATAATTTGTTTTTGTTTTTTTTACTGAGCATTCAAATTGGGTGTCGAGAGTCATGGAATTTTACTGATGTTGGTACGACTGCTTAAGTTCTGGTTTCGTGACATGACTAACACGATGAGCCGTGATATAAACAAGTTTTAAAAAGGTAGCTGAGGAGATGATGAAGTACTTAATAAAGGAAATGACACATACCCTTGGCTGAAGTACCAGACACTTCTTCATCGGGTCGTTGCCCGGGCACATGTCTCTTCAGGCTGTTTTGGCCAATGGCAGGTCGTGGCAGGGCGTCCTGACCCACCCCTGCAGAGGGCACATGCATGCGCTGATGCCTCTTGAGGTTGCCAAGGGAACTGCAGGCAAAAGTGCAGATGTCACATTTGTAAGGTTTTTCCCCGGTGTGAATGCGCAGGTGTCTCTGCAGGTTCACCAGCTGGGCTGAGGCGTAAGTGCACAAGGGGCAGTTAAAGGGCTTCTCCCCGTTGTGAGTCTTCATGTGACGCTTCACATGGTTGGCGTAACGGGAGGAGAAGCCACAGAGGTGGCACGAGTGCAGTTTGGCCAACTTGTCCTCGGCTGTCAGTGCTTTGTCACCCATCCCGTTTCCCACCCCTTCGCCGTCAAGCGGCAGGTGGGAACCCGAGCGCATCCCGCTGATGCTTCCAAAAGGTGAACAGAAGTCCGTACTTTTGGCTTCCCTGGAGGCTTTGCAGCACCTAAGGCAGTATGGACCAACCAGGTCTATGCCAGGTCCCAGAGGTTCATCACGGAGCTGTCCGCAGCCCCTGCAGGACAGGTAGGGAGGAAAACTGGGTTCAGACTGGGCAGCTCTGCCCTCGTCTTCCCGTCCGTTGTCAGTTGTGCTGTGTGAGTTGTCTGTTTCACTTTCCATGCTGAGCTGGCTGTAGGCAGGGCTCTCCTCATCACCCAGAGGATACACAGAGAAACCAATCTCAGCAGCTACTTCTGGACAGGGGAGACAAACAGAAAAACAATCTTTAAACGCTGCATGTTTTGAGAGCAAAGTCCTTCACGATCCACTCTAAAAATGTTAACAGACCATGAAAACCTGGAAGCCCATTTTTTTATTGCCATTTATAAAATCTACCACACTTAATTCCAAGGTTTACATGTTCAACTGTCCTGTCTCTGTGCCTTCATCTGGAATGGCTTATTCTGCGTATACAGCCTTCATTTGATCAGGTAATGTCACAGAGATAAAGACAGACCTTGGGTGGTATCACAGTGTTCCAGGGTATTTAGAAATCCTGGTGGCATGATTTTCTGTATGGTCAAAAAGACAGACATTTATCTATTAAACCCATACGGAGATGCTGTATTGAGGATAACTGTATGTAGTGCATATTATACGCCACCAGAGGTCAGTCTCTGCAGGTGAACCAGGCAGCTGAGCTGGCAGACTGAGGGCAAGTCGTGAGATAACGTTAAAGGTTTAAGTTGGCAGAAATACCACAATTATAACAGATGCTGACACAGGCTGGAGACATGCGATTGGCTGAGGTGTAAGTGGGCGTAGTTTAATGACAACACCAGTGAAAAAATTAAAAAATAAAATAAATGAATAAAATAATGAAATAGTAATAGTTAAAATGATAGTTATAATGACATAAAAACAAACTCCAATACTGTTTTATTGAGACATTCTGAACTTCCATACAAATAAACTTCTGTCTGACTGACTGACACCTGACGGCACATGTCCAATTAAACAGTATCTTGTAACCAGGGGGGTTTTTGGGGTTGGCTGCAGTCGGCAAGACGTTACACTACCCACTTATGGGTGGGTGGCCCGGCTTTTGGACCTATTCCTGAGAAGGTCCATCTCCAGTGCGGCTTGGCGTGGCTTGGTGCATCTAAACTGACAATGGAAACACAAATCGGCGTAGCACGGCTTTACTCGGTGTGGCCAAGAATGACGACAGAAAAAGGGTATCAGTCTCACTCTCAGAAGTGTTTTGCAGTGTATTGGTCTGCAGAGACTCTGCCTTCTGTCTGCATTTTCTTATTTTCTTCTTAGTTTTTGTGTTCGGCATGTTTATGTGCATGTACCCTCACACCGCTAAGGTGAGGTCGGCTTTATAAAAAGATAGCGATCAGGTGCCAAACTGTAAGCAGCAGGCATCCAAGAGACACAGCACTGAAAAAATCCAAATACAATGAGGCTCAACACCAAACGAGTGAATCTGGGGTTGGCTTTCACTTTCACTTTCGCTAGCAAGCGTGTTTACAAACAGTGACCAACAATCCTGCATAGTGTACCTTTAAGGCACATCACTACTATCTGTTGACCGGACATCTGTGGCAATTGCTCCTCCCTCATTATATATACACAAGAAACAATTACACTTATTTCTGCAAAGACGTAATAAACAAGTAACTGTTCTCTTTTCACTCTTTTCATATATTTTCATGGCACGTCGTAGTTCAGTATCAGTATCGGTATTGGTGTTCGTAAAATCCTAACAATACTCATCAATGCTCAAAACTGTCTCACAATTGAAGAAAACAACCAGCGAAACTTAGTTGTTGCAGATAATTTCCCTCAACTTCCATCACGCTGAGTATAACAACTGCAGCACAGACAGATCTCTCATCTCTGCAAAAAAGTAAGACAACTGATTTTCAGAGAAACAGTTTATACTCACGGCGCTACCTGCAAGGTCAACTGCGTTTGAGCTGTTGCTATGCCATCTGCGGTTTTCAGACAACAAAAAGACAAAAGAAAAAGAGATACTATTCCCAGAGGGTCGGAGGAAAAAGCTTCAAGACGTGAAGACGGAGAACTCCTCTGCTTCAGATCTGAGAGCGAACACGGCAGAACAAAACCACCTTCCTTCACAGATGCCGAGGCAGGAAGTGAGGAAGGCGAGAGTGGAGACTGCCCTTTTATCCTGCCCCGTGGAAACCCCTCGTGGATGATTACTGAGCCTAATGATAATGATGATGACTATAATGGTAAGGCTGCTGCTGCTGATGATGATGATAATGATGATGATGATGAGGGTAGATGATGATGATGATGATGATGATGAGGGGGAAACGATAATGGCAGTGGGGGTAGTGGGAGCAGAGGCAGCAGCAGATGATGATGATGATGATGATGATGATGATGAATAAATGCCCTCTTATAATGGTGTCCTTGATGGTAATGGTCCTATTTTTATGACCCTTATATAATAATGGTGTCTCAGCCCCTTTCTCTACTTTTCCATTTTTCAGATCATTCTCTCTGACAAAGAGTCATGCTGGGAAATGTGAGCTGGTCGTTCCATTTCTCTTACTGTCGCACACAGAGGCTACGCTTCATCACTGGCAAACAAACTGTTCGAGTCCTCTTTGTGCTGCGGCCACTTCGCAAATGAAGCCACCGCCTCCATTAGCAGTAAAGCCATTCGAAGAATTTACATACCAGATTCATTACATGTTTTCATAGTAATGAGGGCTTATACACAAGACATAATGATGCTGCCGTCCTTTCACCGCAGCAAGTGTAGCTCAAACTGCGGAGTCAATTCAAATGTACTATAATGATCAGGCTGTGTGATCCTCCCATTCCCTTTACTGTTTAATCAATATAGACATTTGCCATTCGTGATATAAGATGTAAGGACGTATACTGATACAGAACACTTACACACACAAGTGGGAAGGTGAATGTGCAACAACTGAAAACATTGATGTAGTTAGATGGTCTTAAATGTGAATGGACAGATTCAGCACAAAGACAGAGAAGCTGACAAGTGGATATCAGCAGCACACGCCATCTTTAAAAGATATAATCCTTAAAATTTCAATAAAATCAACCCCTATTTCTGATGCTATTCACGGTCAGCATTTTTTTCTGCATTGATTCAAAGTATTTATAATCTATAGTTACATCTCTACGTAGCAGTTTTCATTGTCAGCGGAGTACACGGTTTCCACATTGGATTCAAATTGCCTACGTACACACATGGGATTACCAGGAAATAAACCAGCAGGTAATCCAGTGTTAATGTTCGTAATTTCATCCACCTGATATCTGCCTCACTGCTCACTGCACTATTGCTGTGCTAATGCTAATGCTTTTCCTAAGGTAGTAAGTGTTAATGTAAACAGAACATTTCCTGCTGTGGCTGTTTCACATTAAAAGCCTGCAGACATGATTGCAGTGAGCCAGCATCCCCTCAAAAAACATAGTCAAACTAGCCTGTATGTTGTTTTGCTGTGCGTATATATACCAAGCATTACGGTAATACAGCGTGAGAATGTTTATCAAAATAAAAGCAACATTCTGGTGAGCAGCATTAATTTTGAAACTCCACATCAGACTGTCCCGATACACTCTGAGGTGGTCTGCAGACATTGTAATATAAAATATAGTTATTTCCTTTAAATATCAATCTGAATTTGGAGGGACCATAGCTCGTGAAATTTTAGAGGGCTATTATTTTGAAATTCCACATCAGTATATCCTGATACTGTCTGAGTGATACTTTAAGTTGGTCTGCTGAAATTGTAAGTGAAATTGTTCTGTGGAAACAGGATATTTCCTTTAAATATCAATCTGAATTTAGAGGAACCATAGCTCATATATGAAATTTTAGAGGGCTTTAATTTTGAAATTCCACATCAGAATGTTCTGTTACTGTCTGACTGATACTTAAAGGTGGTCTGCTGCCATTCTGAAGTAAAATTGGTCAGTAGAAACAAGGAAAATATCAAAGAAGGAACAGTCACGACGACAGGTTGTCTTTTGTCCTATCTACTATCGCTTATCTTAACAAGCATTGGCCCTTAATGTCCATGATTTACCCCTGACAGCGTGTGATACTGGATAGTGTGTGTTATGCATTTGTCCTGTCTGTTTTGTTGTACTCATCACCACTGTCTGCATCTCAAATTGCCCCTCAGGAACATTTAAGTTGACCTGCCCTTACCTTACCTTGCAGTGACAGCATTCAAGGAGCCAGACTATGGTGTCAGTTCTACTGGAGTCAATGGGGCAGACATTGCAAATCACACTATAACCCATATCATATGTTAGTTGCCTCCCACCAGATTTAAAAACACACATTAATCCGTCACATCTGAGAATCTCTTTTAAAGAAGAATAGGATTTGCTTGAGACTGTCAGAGTTAGAAGATATATTGTTGCAGCCAGGTCTCCCAAGGGTGTAATTATGAAGTTTTATACTCATTTGACTCATTCTGACTCGTCTATGTGTGATTTCCTGAAGCTCAAACCATTGTCTTAAATGTAAAACACAGCAAAAGTACATTTTTCATGTGTTCTGCTCATTGACTCCTTTGTTCTCCTTGTTGCAACATACAGTTTCTTTGACAAGAATGTCAAATCTTTGTTAACAATTCTTTTATACTTGGCTAAAATCTGCATCTAACCACAGGTCCACATGGTTGATATGTGGTTATCACAGATATCAGCTGTGCTTCCTCTGGAGAAACTGACTTCTGATCTCCATAATAAATCGGATGGTTAGTGACATTTTTAATCTAAATAATCAAATTTGTTTTCCTTGTTATTGATCTCCAAACACATAATCCAAACAGCAACTGCATCTCAGCCTCTGCTGGACGGAGACGTGATCTGTTTAGAGACCAATAACAATCCAGTGGAAGGATTTTTCAGTCAAAGTTGTAACAGCAAAGATATGATGGGTTAAAGTGTGATTTTACATGTCCGCCCCATTGACTCCAATAGAACGGACACCAAAGTCTGGCCCCTCGAACGCTGTCACCATTGTCACGGCCGTTCCTTCTTTTATATTTTCCTTGTGCAGAACAGGATGTTTCATCTTCCTATCAATCTGAATTTAGAGAGAACATAGCTCGTATATATAAAATTTTAAAAGGGCTTTAATTTTTGATTCCAGTTCAGAACGTCCTGATACTGTCTGAGTGACACTCTGAGGTGGTCTGCTGTCATTTTGAATTGAAAGAAATCTGTGGAAACAGGACGTTTTCTTTTGATTCTTATCTGAATTCAGAGGGAATAAGCTCATATATTACATTTTAGAGAGCTTTAATTTCAAAAATCCCACATCAGAATGTCCTGATACTGTCTGAATTACATGCTGAGGTGGTCTGCTATCATTTTGAAGTGAAATTGGTCTGTGGAAACAGACTATTTCTCAGTGACATCGTGAGGTGGTGTGCTGTCAATCTGAAGTCAGACTGGTCTTTGGAAATGTATTCTTTATTCTTAAGTTTGAGTAAATATTCACACAATTAAAATGACAAAACCTTGCTTTTTAAAAGCCTCAATGTTTCTGTGAAATATTATTATATTATTATTGTTCATTTTATTTACTATTTATCTTAATTTGTTTTGTGCATTCATGTATTAAATTATTATTGACAGACTGACTAATCGATTGAATGAATGTGAAACTGCCTTTCTCATTCAAAGTAATGTTGCTTCACTTCTTACACACTCTTACCGTAACGCTTAGTATATGCACGTACCACATGAAAGTGTGGGGGCTCGTTTGACCATGTTTTTCAAAGTGGAGGCTGGCTTGACCACAGTGGGAAACGTGTGCTGGCTTTTATTGTGAAGCAATCACAGGAAACGCACACTGTCATAAGGTTAGCAGTAGGTCTGCTCCATTTCAGTGCACCACTTAATATGTCATGGCGAGGGCTGGGAAAGGTGTTTTAATGGAGTGTAAGAGTCAGCCAGCGGCAGCAACCACATAACTGTCAGCTGACAAAGCAACAATGTCAGCCTACAGGGCAAAAGCCATGATAGCTTTCCTGGTTGATAAATACTTGCCTACATAGACAGTAATGTTCACAACATGACTTTCTGTAAGCATGAATGGCATTCCTCGGTTCTCTGGCTTATCAATCTCTCTTGGTTTGTTTGTGTTTGTATGAACCATGTGGTTGTGGTGATGTATACGCTGCTGTCGCTGCAATCCAGCATATCTACCGGCAACTATACCTGTCAAGTGGTGTGCAGACTCCACCTACTGGGCGCACCACAGGCAAACACCAGCGTGATAATAATGTGGACCAACTGACGATCATCCAAAATGAGCGTGCAAAACAAGATGGTAATTTTTTTTGTCTAAATCAGACATGAGTTTGTTTGGCTGTGCTGTCAACAGATGTCAGTTTCTCTCCTGTTGTCTTTCTGACACAGCAGTGCCTCAAGCACTTGCTGTTACCATGGTGACCATGGTTGTTGCCAAATCAACTAAAACTAAAATCTTATTGACCAAAACTGAAATCCCTTAATTATAAAAAAAGAGGTTTACAAACCTGAGAACTTTTCCAGGCCTAGAATCTTGTTGTCATGGTCTGGATCACCAAACTCAAGGTCTTGTCCGAGAAGGAAGTCTGTGTCTAAGGTGAGGTTTCCTGGAGCTTCAATGGCTACACCATCTTCAGAATCCACTGCAGTCACAGAAAAGAATCAAATCAACATTACATGGCTACTGTCTTTTCACTGAGGTGCCTGTTTTAATACATTTGCATAAATATTACCATGTTTTTGGCAAACCCTCAAGGTACCAACACATAAAGCAGAAATCAACAATTCTGAAAAAGAAAATACACACTCCTGAAGCTGCTCGAGTTTCACTCTGTCAACTAGACTCATTGTCAGCCTGATGGAGAAATCATATCTGCAAATAAATGTATAACTGTCTCAAAGGAAAATTAATAGTGACAATCACTGTCAAGTTAGCAAAAACGCATGTTTTTATGTCAATATGGTGAACACAGAATTAGAAAGGTCTCTCAATGTCTTCGTCTCAGACACATTATCACAGATGGTCTCATTATGAACATTAAAGAAACTTCATCCTCCAAATGATCATTTCTATATCAATTATTCACCTTGTGTTGCACTGAAATTGTGAAGAAAACCTTTTTTACTCACATGCCTCCCGTGAACGTAGAATCCAAAAACAGACAAAATTCTTGATGAATTGAAGTCTTAGAGGGCTGGGCTGTGTTTATCAACAGCAAAACTACGTCAAAACATCCGTTAACAAACTCTCACACAACTCGTGCAGTATAATCTAAGTCTCATTTATCCAGTCGTATGCTCAGTACTTCCCAAACAGACAGTCTTTTCCTTCAGAGAACCAAACTGACAGTTAAACTCATCTATGCTCCCTTCAAAGCCAGACTCCATTGACAAAAACAGTAATTTAACCTCACTGAACACAGGAGCTGCTGGTCTAACACTGCCTCGATCTGTAGTTTGTTTGTGTTATTGTGCAACTTTGGTGAACACCAAAGTCGCACAATAACGCATGCCGTCACCTATGACTTTAATTCATCAAGAATTTTCTCCATTTTTGGATTCTTCGTTCACCGTGGAGGCATGAAAGAAGAACAAAGTTTCCATTACATATTCAGCATAACACAGGGCGAGTATTCTGATGTACAAATGATCATTTGGAGGGTAAAATATTTCTTTAAGTTTGGCTAAGTGATGCTGATGGTATTGAGAATGCTGCCTTACCTCCAGCCTTCAAGTGAATTTTAGTTTTTAAGCATGGATGTTGGTTTTAAGGATATAAGACAACATTATGCAGTAATAAAAATAAATCACGTGATCATTTTCCTGATATGCCTAAAATAAACAGCAAATAACTTTTCTCTTTTTGCAACAAAAGCTTTTGTCATCTCTTGTAAAGCCAGATCATCTATTGTGTGCAATTGTTTGATCCACCCCACTAACCTGAAACTGCACAGATGTATAGATGAGCTAATCTACATGAGTCAAGCACACAAATATATGTTGCTAGGAAATGCAATTAGCCAGGTCATCAGTAATTGCTCTATATTTCTCCTTTCTGTTCCACCACAATGTCATTTGTTCAACACATTAAAGTAAAAAGTGGAACATAATCTTGGAAGAAAATCTCATTTACTTCCCAACAGTGTACAAACAGCATTTTATGATCAAAAAATGAACTGCTCTCAGTTGACAGATGGAGCTCTGTTACTGCAGTTACAGCTAATGATGCCTGAAATACTAACTTGGTCTCTCAAGCTTGATGGAATCCAAACAGCTATCACACAGCTGTCACTGTTCAGTAAACCACCATCAGGCCAATTCAAGGGCATCGCGCTCATCAAGCCTTTCTTGGCAAATCCTTGAGGAGAAGAATTACGCTGCCACCTACTGGTCGTCTAAGTGTTTGACATGATCACAATAATATATGAAGATTGTGTGGGATGTATTGGATGTATTATTACTGCACGACAGTAAAATTATTCTGGTGTTTTAAGTACATTCTTATCAATAATGAGTTTTAAGTAACTGAGCATTTTCCAGGTTGTGAGTTTGTGGTGTTGACATTACTTATTAACCACCACTGAAATCTCTGCAGCCAAAATTCTTGTCTTTTTTATACAAATACAGGTGGTAACATCCATTAGAGTAACAACATAAAGACATAGCTGCAGTCTCTCTTTAGTTTTGTATGCTGTTGTAATGATTACATCTAGAGTGTGAGTGTCAGGAGATGGAGAAGTTGGTAAACCAAATACCGTAACTTTGCTTATAAGCAACACTAACATCTAGCTTTACCGTGAGGTGCATGGTTTGAGAACTTAGTTTACCTGTGGGTCACATTTTGTTGGCATGCATGGCATCAGCAGTGTATGTACTACGCATGAAACAGCTTACACTCTTAATGATGCAGCTTGTTTCCAACATATTATCAGTGATCTCGTTCTAAATCTGATACTTAACAGAACACAAGACATTGAAATTATCGCAAAGTGTCTGTTTTTACACTGATTAAATGACTCCGAACGTCATTGTTGAAGCAACTTGCAGTGTGCACATTCCTCAATCAGTCTAATGACTGCAGAACGTAACATAAGTTTTAACTGCACTACTAGATACAGTTCTGTGGGTCAGTGTGATTGATGTGAAACATTTCAAGCACTCACACAGCAACGCCTGGTGTCCAGATGTGAGCAGAGGAAATGGAAACACGTTGTAAATGGCCAGGCCGATATTAACAGGGATTTGAAACGTAACTGTGAAGCCAGAGTTACTGTACACTGTTGAAATAAAGACGTGAGACATACCTTGCATTCCATATTGCAAGCTTTTTCATTTTACTCTCAGTACGTACTGTGCTGTGTACTGTTGCATGAAGTATGCACACATTTTGCACATACTACTTTGTCACAACACTCCACTTTACAGTTTGAATTTCTTTCTAAACATTACCCCTAACATTACCTTGGAAAAAGCTTGCCAGAGACAGAGGTCAACCTAGAGAACTCTACTGTTGTTACTCTGCAATGTATGTTGTTTTAACTCCTAAAGAAATTGCGGATTCTAACATATTGAAATGACATGTGCATTTATGTTCTTCTTTTGTTGGCTATCTTTAGGACCATTTTTTCACTAAATGACTTCCTATTATTACTTTCTATTTAACTGGTCATCAGTCACTTGAATGCGCTGTCATCGGTCATGCAGCTTCTGTCAGCTGTCAATGAACTGTCAAGCTGCTATGTGTGTGTGACTCAGTCGATGTGACATATCCTCCACTGCGCAGAGGCTTGTTGGTCAGAATAGCCACAACAGTATGCTGGCCTGCAAACTGCAAAATGTGACCGGATGCAGTAAAACACTCTGGTATTTTTGGCACAGTGCATTTGACATACTATGTACAGGGACATACTTGGCACACTAAATAGCATGGTGTTATGGGAACTGGAGCACACAGTGTATATCCGTAGCTCAGCTGCATACCAACTTCTCGACGTTAAAAAGATCTGTGGATACCTACACTTGACTGGCTGTGGATTCTGTTGTTTTTTTCTTGGCATCTTCCAGACAGCCTCTCTCTTTTTTGTAGCGTCTTCTTGCAGACTTCCACAACCATCAGCTCATTCTCATCGGCTTGGAAGATATTCTGCAGTAATTCTACAGATACAAGACAAAAATAAATCAATTAAAAACAACTAGTATGTGATGATATTCACAACATAGTGTAATTGTTTGGTCTATAAACTGTAAAATAAAAAGGACTACTACAGTTTCCTAAAGGTGACATCATCAAACTGCATGCTTTGTCTGATCAGTGACTCAACACCAACAGATACTATGTGTAATCACAGAAGAATGAGAACACCAGCAAACACTCCCATTTGAGAAGCTAGTGAAGCTAACTATAAATGCTATGAACACATGCCAGTCACTAATTCAGCGTCAACTGTCTTACTGCAATGTTATTCATAATTTTCAGAAATTATATTATGTCCTAAGGAAGCCAGTTGAAGGATACTACACGGTGTAGTTAATAAACCAACACCACAGGACTCAGGTGTAATTTGGGTGTGTTATCTGGGCTCGAGCTGGTGTATTTTCACTCCACACACACACAAAATCCACCAGTAATTAGCTAGCTATCAAGCTACTTTAGCAACATGGCTAACTAATTAGCTGTGGTGCTGCAGTCCGACAGGGAGCAATCAAGCGAGTCAGCTCAAGTTAGCAATTTAAACGGAGACATGTCTTTATCCAGCAAACAGCTAGCTGGTGTTGTCCCCGTACATCAAGAAATGTCCGCAACATTTGGGGGAACATTGACGCTACGCCAGCGAATGAGTGGCTACACAGCAACGCGTCCTCCTCAGCACGTAGTACTGATTGACAAGTGCCATCTTCAGTCAAGAGTAGCCGTGGTGTTAACAGGATAACCTACAGCTAAATTAGCCGAGCAGCTAATGTCAACTTCACTAGTTAGCTATCAAGCTAACTTACCTAGAAAACGTAAATATCCCTGTCGATTGAGATGGTCTTTATCGTCGGAGAACACCCCATTAGGTGCGACGTGTTTTGCCTCAGATGTACAACGTCTGGAGATCCGCCATTTCTTCATGAGCTGCGGTGACAAAGAAAGGCAATTAATGGTATTTTTCATAACTTAATTGATTTTCTGATTCGCCTGTGATACAGCAGCAGCAACAACAATGACACTTCCGGTCTGAGTCCTTCAGAATAAAAGCGGCATCTAAACTGATGGCAACTTAGAAGTTAAATAAATCCACAAATGGAGAAAAAAAATTAATATAAAAAAGTTACATTTTTAATAATATATATATCTATTATTATCATTACTATTATATCAACTATATATATATATATATGTATAATTACAAACAATTATTATCTTTTTTATTTCTAGTGCCATTAATGAGTTGGATGGGCTTGTTGCCATTGTGCAGTGTTTGGAGGGTTACTCTTAAAATGTGACAGGTTACAGATTACTAATTACCCTGTTGAAAATGTAATTAATAATGTAACTATTTTAATTATTTCATCAAGGCCTAAGTAATGTAGCTTATTACTTTTTGATTAATTTTATAAGAAATGTTTTAAACTCAACAATACACTAAGTTATCGAAGGTTCTTATCCTCGAAACGTTCTTGAGAAGTTCCCCAAGTGTGTAAATGTTGCACTCACATTTGTTCCATCAGCTTTGCTGTAGGCATTCCTGCACAACAAAAACATGCAAAGCAATGACTGTTCTCAATATAAGTGTTTTACAAAAATATATTTATATATTTCCATGTAAGTCTTTGTAACCACCAACAATTTGATTAGTAAGTGTAAACCATATTGCATCATTAATTATAATTTATTGTATTTATTTTATTTCATTTATTTTGTGATTTAATCACATGTAACCAGTTACTCCCGAACACTGACTCTGTGATATTCTAAATGAGAGCACCTGTTTTGTTTGATTTTGTTGTTGTATTGGTCTTTTTATTAATTTACTTAGAGATTTCCACTTATCCAGATGAAACAACGTGAAATAACAGTGTATTAACTTTGTCATGCCTTTGCATTTAATGTAGTTGGCATGACTTTTTTTTTAATTACAGTATTTTGAATCCCTTTTTCAATTGTTTAAATTTTTACTTTATTTTGAAGGCCAGTGGCGCATACCGGACGTCTTATTGTTGCTGGCGGGATTTATCTTGATTCTATTGTATACATCTCTCTTCCGTTCAGTCGGGTGTTTCCGTTTCCGAAAACAATTTCCGGTTGCTGCCCCTCACAGAACCATTGTAGTTGTAGTTCTCACATGTAGCAGCTGAAATATCCATAGCATCATCATCCTGACTGAATTTGTTTACAGCTGTGGTCCTGTGTGTCTGTTATTTAAAATAATTTAATTCAATTTTGTAACTCCTAAAAAAAAAAAAAAAAAGACACTCATCTAATGCAAGGATTGCCTACCCCAGAAAATCCCTTAAAAAAACAGCTGACTGTGAGACTGTAGCCAGATAGGCACAGCACAGAGTATTTTCATTGCCAAATACAAATCCCATCCACACACACTAATGCTATTTAAAGCCTAAACAATGAGCTCAGAGCACAATAGAGAATCCAAGCTGATGAAGGTTCAGTAGTATTAGGCCGATATAGGCTTCTTCATATTTTAAAATTGCATAGCAGTCCAGTCAATCTAGCTCAGAAAGGTATAGTACATAGTCATTATTGGTCCTTAAAAAGTACTTTCATGGATTTGGTGTGACTTTTTTTTCCAAAAGCAAGTTTTAATGTTTTAGTGCGACATGGTCTGGGTATAATGGGATCAATACTGGAGGATCTATGTTCACCTATCCAACATATGTGATGTTTTTTTTTAGTTTGGAGGACAGTCTTTCCAATAAAACATATTTTGAGACAGTATTTTAATGTCTTATACCTGTATTGTTGGATGTTACTACCCCAAGACCCAATTTTTGGGCCACACTCTGTGCCAAAGGGCTCTTTTCTAAACTCGGTCTTCAACAGGGGGTCTGGGACTGCAGGGGGGTCCTCAAAATGACTGCACGGGGGCTGCCAAATTCTTGTTTGTTAACTTTTGGTAATCTTTTTGATATGTTTTCCTTTTCATTTCAACAATAACATTATGTCTGAAAATAGACATGAATCAAACATATTTAGCCCTTTGCATACAACTTATGTTTGAGAAAGCGGAGATTGATATGGCTTTCTGTCTGACAACCTCCATCTGCCCACTTTAATAAGCAATGCAGTTTCATACAGTATATATGCTGCAGGGTGCTGTGTCTCTAGCCTGAAAAACATTGAAGACCTCTGGGGACAACACTGAACATTATGAGCTCCCTTTGCCCTTGCTGTTTAGTAAAGACCTCTTCTGGGAGCCTGCATCCATAGGCCTATATTTTACTGGGATTTAAATCTAGACTAACCTAAAAAATCCTCTTAAAAAGTTCCCCAGGGTCTTTATATAGACTTTTATATGTGTGACCTATGTGTTATTGAACATAAACAATGCAGTTTTTTCACAACTGAAGCCCCAGAGCCTCTGAAGTTTGTGTTTATAATCTTCATTGTATTAAATGATGTTATTAGACAGCTACAGAATAGAGAGAAGCACTCATCTTTTAGTCTTGTGAGCACTGAACCTATAAGGTGTATTTTTAAATATTAAATGATTATCATCATCCTGGTTGACTGGGACAAACCATAAAAAGAGCTGGCATATGTGTGTGTATACCTGGCACTGAAAACATGTGAGAACCACTGAGTTTTTTTATGGGACTGGGCATTTATGAATAGGAGATCCTGGGATTCTGCGTCATCCCATTGGTTCATGTCACTGCAGTGTGCCTCCCCTCAGGCCGCCGCACAGCCAAGCCATCAGTCTGCTGCTGTACCGAGGTGAAGCCTCTCCTCACCGCCTCATCTCCTCTCCTCGGATCCCTCCTGCACCGGACCCGACCTCACCATCGCACCCGGCCTCCTCTGTGCAGCTTTTGAGGGTCAGATGTGTTTCGTGTGCGGCAGTAAATAGGAGGAGACTAGGGGGGGGGGTTTCTGTGCTACTGTTTGGTCCTGGAGGGGAGGAGCCAGTTGTTGATTCTACGCTGCAAAGAGAAGGCGCCGCACACAGAGGTAAGATACCGTTTACGTAATACAAATTATTGTGTGTTTTATCCGCAGACTTTGAAACGCGCATTTCGGCTCTTTTATATTCGCTGTTTCTCGTGTTTACGCATTGATATCTGGAGCTGGAGGTGAATGCGAATACGTAGCCTATTAAAACATGCCACTCCCTGCAATAGCATACTGATGCCCTGAAGAGACCCCTGTTTAAATGATTAAAATGGAAGTATTAAACTGTGTGATGATTTATTAAATAAACGTGGAGGTTATGCAAGGCTGCCTTTCATCATTCTGCTTAGTAACACCTTTAGTGTACAATTGCATCCATCCTATATGACCTACCTTCATGCTTTATTGTGTTGCTGGTTAAATAACATTTCTCTTATTTAATCTGTGAAGTTATAACATATTTATCAGTGAGTTATAGCATGCTACATAACTGTTATGACATTCTACTCCAATACAGGCTTTTTAAATAATCATATTTAAAAAGTAATCCCTTATATTGTGGTTATTTAATAACAAAGTAGCCTGCAGTCTGCCAGAGGTCACTAAGGCTCAGTGTTGAGCGCCACATGGTGCAGAAACAGAATATTTTGGTCAGGGATGCCACGGAGTGCAGGAGTGTGTGTGTGTGTGTGAGTGAGTGTGTACGTGTGTGTGTGGGTAGGCTGAGGTCACTCTCATGCCTCTGAAACCCGCATTGCTGATGTGGGCTTGTGTCCAGTGAAGAGATATTTAATAGGGTGTATCATCAGGTTTCCCTCTGCTAAGGCAGAACATCAGACATCCTCTACGTTCAATGATTGCATAGCAACAGCTTGTTAACAAGTGTCCTCAAGAAAAAAAAAAAAAAAAAAAAGGCCCCATAACTGAGGAGATAACATGGCTGTGATGATAATATGGTTCATTCAAAGGGCATAAAACGGGAAAAAAAAGGTGTCCTGTTTCTCGCCTGTTTGGCATATCAAAGCGGGAGAAATGCTTCAGGGCAGATGCTTGTGGTTGTGTAATAATCCCATCTGTCATTGTCATTTTATCTGTCATCATCAATAGAGAGACACTACAGACTCTAATCCATAGACAGTCAGCGAAACCACAAAGGATTAAAGAATAGCTTTCATATACAAACCATCACTTACATTTCGTCCAGATTTATCAGGCTTCATTTGAGAACATTAAAGTCATGGCTTCCCATTTGTTTTGACTATAAAGTGGTTGGATTAAATATATGATATGATATTCTCTTGACACAAAGCCGACCATTTGTACAGGTCAAATGTCACAGTAATAGGGCACCGCTCCTTTTAAAGTGTTTCTTTACTTTTACTCTTTGTACTACTTATAAGTTAGTGATAGTACACCTTAGGGAGAAAAATCTACCAGCTGCTTTATTATGAAAACTGCCCTCAGTATCCTGGATGGGTGTCTTAAAGGGCTGCTCCAGTGATTTAATAATGTGCTTCCATAAAGTTTGGGGACTCACAAGAGACAGATTAAGAAAAAGAATGGTCAAAGTTAGAGCAGTAGAGCCTGAGATTTCCTTACTTTTGGACTGTAGTTAGCTGCAAAAACACTGGCTCTGGACGCTGGATATAAGTAGTCTTTATGAGCTTACAACTCGGGAGGTGGAGGGTGTGGATGGTGTGACACTGGGGTTTCTGTGAAGAACTGCAAAGTTTAGTTGAAAAAAGCACTTGTCTTTATGTAGACACATTTTCCCCACAAATACAACATGCTAATGTTATTAGCACAAGCCTATGGCAGTTTAAATTGTATATTAGCTTAGCAGCTAGTGTACTTTTCCCTGACTCATATGAACACAGGAACAGCAACATTTAACAAAGGTAACTTGACAAAATTTGGCTCCATTACAACTCACAAAATTCACTGACAAAACAACTGTCTTATACTTAACACTTTTTCCAAACAAATATAACATGCTAAAGTTATTAGCACAAGCCTATTTCATTTTACATTGTATAAATTAGCCTAGCTGCTAGTGGACTTTTCCTCTACTCATATGAAGCCAGGATAACAGCAACATTTAACAAAGATAACATCACAATATTCAGCTCCATGCTAAAATGTTATCTTCTGGGGGCTTTATTATCTTCACAGTTTATTGTTTCCTATCTGTGAAATAAAAGTAAATAAAAGCTTCATTTCCACTGAGGTAAATGGTTTCAGGTTACAGAAACAGACAGGAGGTCTGTGTCGCCGTAATGTGTAGTTACATTTCTGGGGAGGTGCACATCAGCAAAGAGTACAGTGTAGGCTCTTCGACGATATAAAGCCTATGCCGTAGGTATGGCGTCGATTGGACACAAAAGTATAAACCTGCTTTAGGCAAGATGGCCACCATGCTGCAGACCACTGTTCAAGACCAACAAACAGCAAAACCAGTTTTCTTTTAGGGAGGCATCAGTGGCATTTCCAGTGACAATTGTGCCATTAAAAGCGGGTGTTTTAAGCCCAAGCATGATCTTTTTTTGTAATGACAATCCAGTGGATTTTGTGCCGCACGTTAACCACTGCAATGTTGGAACCTAAAGAAACATAAAATTTCAGTTTGTCCCGAATACCACTTTTGCAGCATTGAAGCTTCAGTGACAAATATTCATGATTAATCAGAGCTTGATATGTCAGATTTCTTTGACATATCTGGCACTTGACTTTTTTGGGGTCATCTCTGCAAATTGAGAAACTTTTACAGACACTTGACTTTTTTGATAACTTGCCAGCGTTTCTGTCTGTAACCCTGTGTGTGGTCAGACTGTCCTAGTTTCAGTAGTGCTGGACTGCTGGTGACTGACAGTAGATGAGATCAAGTTTTAATGTCCTTGTCTGAGTGTAACTACAAATGGTTAATGTTGATGTGTAATGAATAACGTTGGAAAAAACATTTCTTAGTTTATGGACTTGTTGGGATTTTTGGGGTAATGTATATATACCCTCGACCTTGTTCCTGTCATGAGGAGGCTTTGATGATCAGAGCAGATGTAGAGGGAACGACCTCAAACGCTGCCTGCCTGTTCTTAATGGTCAGCTTCACGGTGATCCTCAGGCCCTTCCAGTCACTGGTGGCCTTGGCAATGCCATCACCAGCTTTCTTGGGTGGCAGACCCAGAGGTCCGATTTTGGGGGCCAGGGCTGAGGTGGCTCCTACTTCTCCTCCCTGTGCACCTCATGTACACATTTTTTTTTATCTCATTGGGGTTGAATTCAAAAGCAGAGCATTCAAATACTGGAGTACTGATACTGGCATCAGTTATGGGAACGATCAAAGCTTCAAAGCATTGTGGTTAGCTTCAGTAAAGTTTCAACATATTGGCCTCATGTATAATGTCAACATTTATTCTGGTGACTGTGTTGTAAATGCCCATGTCTTTTGAACTCCATTCCTCCAATTCAAAACACATGTTGAGACTTATCTACTTTCTGTTTAAAGTCTCCAAGCCTTGACCCTGGTGACATCATCAGGGTTAAACCGTTATTGATATGCAAGATTGGTGGAATGCCCCTTTGAAATGTTTTACCTGCGTGGTATTCTCTGTAGAAACGTGTTTGAGTGTGTGCCGTTTTGTCACCAGATTGAAATCGGTGTGAATCAGCATGCTGAATCATGTCAGTAAGTAAGAAAACAAGACTCCGGCCAAAGCCTTTGTACATTATGTAATGATGTCCGCTGATGCTTTTGGCACGAGGGATCAGTTTTCTTTTGCCTGTTGGAAATAAATTAAAAATGAGGGTTCGCTGCTGCGAATTAAGACTGAGACATGTGGCTGGAGCTTTTGTTTTTGTGCGCTGGCGTAGCGAGGAGTAGGTGTCGGTCAGTTGTAAAGTGCTTCAGCAGGTCACAAGGTCAAACTGACATCTTGTTGAAGTCATCTTGAGGCTAGACATCCACCAATGCTGGGACTTTATCGTGATAACTAGTCCAGAACAGTGTATGTAATACAGATTATATGAGTAAGTAAGTCTGCACAAAGAGACACTCTGTGGATTTCTTTTCCAGGATGAGAGTGGGTTACCTTTTGTGGGACTAAATTAACAAGATTGATTTTTACCTTCTCCAGTGGTGTGGCTATGTAACTCTCCGAGGTAGGTGTCTCCCAAACCTTTAGCAGCAGGTTATGATTCACAGTTTTACTCATAAGTATGACACATAACTTGAATGAATACCCACACTGTTATCACAGTTATTCAACGTCATTGAAACCTGATATTTAGGTTGGAATTTCCACATGGATGGAGGGTGAAAACATGAGTGATTAAAGCTCCCTGTGCTCTGGCACAGAAAGAAAATTCTAGGACAGATTTTGAATTTGTCCTCTAATTCTCTATAATCCCCCGAGACGCCTTAAGAATTTGAATTCTTGCAAAGGCCGTGTTTCCAGATTGTTCATTCTCCGTGGCCCAGAGTTCTCTAGAAAGTAAAACATCAAAGGAGTCCTATAGTGTAAAGGGGGGAGGTCAGATCTTTAAGTGTGTCTTTGGCCTCGGGAGAATTTTACGGTATACTGTACACACACCCATTCAAGGGAAAAGAAAATCATTAAGCTGTAAACTGAAGATGTACTCTCTCTCTTTCCAAGCAGCAGCTGTGTCCATCCCTCGTCTTGTTAACTCTTTTCCCTGGAGCCTTCTGAAGGATGGCATTAAAGAAAGCAGGGCTCTTTCTCCCCCCTGTATCTCACCCCCCACTGTCTCGTCATTGAAAATATTTAAAGAGAGGTCATTAAGTTTGTTAAACATGAATAATCTTAAGGAAGTATTATCATGCTTTAATGAGAGAATGTTTCATTGTTAGCTCAACAATGGGTGCTTTTTTGACACATCGCTAACATTGTATCTCACTGTAGTTGCACTGTGTTCAGTGATTAAAATACCCCTTTTCTCTAATCTGTTTGTTCCTTTTGAAATATAAAATGCAATACTGAATTCCCTGTAAGTGAGTGGAAAACCACAGACTATTCATAAATAATGGACGTAGCTATTGTTACGTCACCTAATGATTTGTAGACTCCTTTTTTGAAGCCTGGAGTTCGGCTCTCCGGCTGTCGCCATCTTGGATTAGAGGTTAGAGCTGCAGATGACATGTCTCACAGACAACCTGTCAAGAAAAGCAACCACGCCCTAAATGAACCTTAACTTTAAGCCTTAATAAAATGTATAGAGAAAAATATAGAGAGACCAAAACTGTTTTTTTTTGTACCAGGCTGGAAACAAGTTTATTTCTGCTGAGAAGTTGGGCATTTTAACAATTTTTAGCACATCCTCATTTGCTTAATTTACTCTCCAAAGGCCCAACACGACTTTAGAGAACTAGCAGCAAAAAAGGCCCTCTACTGCGTTGCCTGACGTTGCTTTGCGTTCGCTAAAAAAGTGGCACATGATCACACCCCAAAGACTTCATGACGGTCAACCACCACGTAGTTCTACACTTGCGTGAAAACCAACAGACGGTGGTAGTCTGTAATTCTAATTAAAAAAGGGAAATCGGAAGACTGTCTTGATGCTAGTTAGCCAGTTAGCCACATTAACAACACAATCCAATGTTGAAAGAACAGAGCATATTTACTGTGCACCAGTAAACCATTACCCAAATGATCACAAGACATTTTTGCTAAAGAGCTCAATGGCTAGAGAAAATAATCTTATCTATGTAAGAAGTTTTTTTTTTGGTCTCTACCCGTTTGACTTTAGCTGATTGTTTACTTTCCTCACTTCCATTTCTTTTCTCATGCGCTGAGATGAACTACAAATATCCTGTGTATCATTTTATCCATATTTTTTCAATGTTTGCTAACTACAGTGACCAACTAAACAAGGAACTGTTTGTCCACAAACATGAATTTGTGATGACTGACCGTTTGGTGAGTCAGTGAAGTAAAAATAAACTCAGCTTTTGATGTCCCATGAGTGCCTGTTGTTTAAGTTGTGACTGTTTTCACTGACCTCAAGTCCGCCTGAACTAAAACATTCATTATGTTTATAGCGTAGCCACTGGTCATAGAAGACAAACAGCATCTCATCAGCAAGGAGCTTCTGCTTTGGTCGTTTCTGTGTCTTCATCTCTGTATCCACATAAGTCAAATGTGCATGTGTGCACAATGACGTGTGTTTGTGTGTGTATGGAAGTGTGTGTGGAGTGTGCATGTTAGTGGGTTTTTATTTCTGCGGTTTCTGATGGATGGATGATCTGATTCAAGATGACGATGATGATGATGATGATGATCTATAAAAATAGAAAGGATGCTCTGCACAGACTGTGAACAGGACAATTGGAGTGAAAGAACATTGTCTAATAAATGGTTTCAGATGTTTAAGAAAAAAAAGGAAGATATAATCTTAGGTCTACTCAGGTAGCTCGAGGTACTCGGCTCAGCATCGGCCTTACCTTAGTGACCTTAGTGTTGAAACCGGTCGGTGTTTTAATGTAAGCAGCCATGTTTTTCAAGTGAATTTGTTCCTGTTCCACACCTGAGTGCGTGAAGTTAATTTTTTTCCCAACTTGCCACAATACTTGGGCTGATTGTGCCATAACTGGTCCCAAACTAGTCTGTGTAGTATTGCTAACTGGAGCTGATTCTCAGCCCAAAATTGGTCTAAGTCTGAGCCCCTAAATCCTAGTTGAATCTGGCAGTCATGTGTGGACCAGAGCCAACTCATATTTGGTCCTTTGGTGCCAAAACACAGCAAAGTTTGCCAACATGCAACAATGAAATACAGTGTTTGTATATAATCATATATAAATGCGTTTTGTCTTTAAATTAATTGATGGTGCATCCTTTGAACCTAAATAACTCCAAGTCCCTCATTGTTTATATTTATATGTGTGCATGACAACTTTATAATCAAGGTTTGAAGATGGTTTATTTCCTGCTGATATAATGTTCTGTCCGATCTAATTCTATATAAACAGTCTGTACAAAGTCTCTGCCCATCTGTTTGTCTTTGCTCAGCTGTGTGAGTTTTGTGCAAAACAAGCGTTTCTAAACATACTGATGGGAAACTTTCCCTCACAGTGACAACTTATCTAAGTTGTTAGGCAGTGACTTGTGTTGCCTATTTGGATACCTGTCATATAGTGTGGAGCTATAAACCCTGGCTGAAGTCCACTGAGCTTCAGGCTGAGAAACAGCTCCAGTTAGCAATACTACTCAGACCAGTTTTGGACCAGTTATGGCACAAACAATCAGCCCAAGTACTGTGGCAAGTCAATTTGAGACTGCAAACTAAGTGTGCCAAAGGAAGGCCAAAGCTGGGCCAAGCACTTCTAGCTACCTGGGTAGATTTGAGATTTTAATTTCCTTTTTATGTTCAACATCTTACTAAACCTTGTATTTATCACAGATAATGTTCAAAAACACTAAATTCTGTGTAAGTGTGTCTACTCGTACGTGTATCAGTGTGACTGTGTGTGTTCGAGTGAGTACATGTGCTTGTGAAGGCGTAGATACACCTCAGAGACAGTATGTTCAGTGCATGCAAATTGAGCTCTTTTGAATGTGTTATGTGTGTGCTTTTGATGTCTTCATATGTGGGAATTATGTCTATAAATAAACAGCAGCACAGTGAGTGTTCATCACAGAGGTCGGTGCTTTGGATCCTGTGCTTTGGCTAAGAAAGTCAGTCCCATGTGAAATGTGGATGTTGTGGAAATTCAAGCAGATGCACAACACAGTCGCTGGAAGTCGGATGCAGAGAAGCTACATTTGGTGAAAAACCAAACGAGAAATTTGTACAAGGAGGACTTCATTCTTTCAAATTGTTGCTGGAAGTGCAAAGTTTCTTTTTATCAGGGACGACTTAACACAGTATGCCTCCACTGCTTTGTTTTTAAAGTCTGCAAACAGATCGTCATGAAAGATTTGAGTCTGAATTTACAACACGATAACAATTTCCCCAAACTAAATGTTGGAGAAAGTAAAAAGTGAACAGTGGACCTCAGAACAAACACCACTGAACTCCAAATGCTTGTAGCTGATAGTCAGGTTTGGTAACCTTATATGGAAAAATCCTCATTATCAAATGCACTTCTTCCGAACGAAGATTTTGTTGAAATAAATTTGCTGAAATTGCAGTTGTTACCACATTTACCATCACTGTCAGGGCAGGAAATGGTTTGTAAAGAGTTGTACGGATAGTGTAGCTGCGACATTGTCATTGTATCTTCCGTGTTGTCGGCCTGTGTGAAACAGAATGCTTTGAGTGTGTTCACAAGCAGCTCTCCTCTCATCTGGCCTGTTTGTGTCCCTCTGGTTTTCTGGAAGAAGGCCAGGACTAATTGATCACAAAAGACGTTGATTTTAATTTGTGTTTATTTGCAACGTATGGAAGCCCTGAGAGGAAAGCGAGGAAAAAAATTCTGATGATCCATTTTCTAAGTTTTATCAAAATTGTTTTCTGTTTATGAGATAAGAACAGGTGAAAAACAGTTTTGTCGGGATAATTTTTGAACTTGTTTTTTATGTCTCCGTGCTGGTGGTAGCTGTTGCCAGAGGCATTATGTTTTCAGCTTGTCTGTCCATCTGTACATTTGTCCACCTGTTCATATGTACGTACATCCATATCTATCCATCTCATTCTTGTGAAAGCGGTATCTCAAAAACACTTTGAGAATATCTTCAAATTTGGCACAAACGTCCACTCAGACTCAAGAATGAACTGATTAGAATTTGGTGGTCAAAGGTCAAAGTCACTGTGACCTCAAAACATTTTTTACAGGAGAACAGAATAGAGTATCTTTATTGTCGACCAGGAGTGACAAATCAATCAATCAATCAATCAGCTCATTGTCTTTTCTGTCTGAAGGACTTCTTTTTTCTTTAAGATTTTTTTTGGGGGGCATTTTTGCCTCTAATTGATAGGACAGCTAAGCGTAAAGAGGGGGAGAGATAGAGGGAGTGACATGCAGCCAAAGGCCGGAGTTGAACGCGGGCAACGGAATTGTACGTGGGGCGTCTCCTCTATCCACTAAGCCACCAATGCCCCGGGATGGAGGACTTTTTAAAAACATTTTTAGTTACCAAAGGGACTCTATAGCACCTCCCGCAGCTCAAGAGCTTGAACTGGCTAAAGAGAGGATGGGAGTTATCTGCCAAGATACTCCTTGCTTTCTCTTGTCCTTTTTGTAGAGAGTTGGGTCAAGGGCGTTAGTGGCTTGGCAACTATTTTACTTGTCCTAGAGAGTTTTGGCCATATCTCAGGAAGTCATATGCTAATTATGACAAAATTTAATATCACATTTACTAATTGGATATAATGATGAAGCGGTGCCATTTTATATTCAAAAGGTCAAAGGTCAACATCAATGTGACATCATAATGCTCTGGACATTATTCAGTGTCGTATCTTAGGAACAGAAGGGGAGACATTTGCTCAGATACTGAATTGGTGACACTAATCTTGGGTTAAGATGTGTGTGAAGCATCCATGTTTTCATTGACATTAACGTAAACTGTAACTGTAACTTGATTGGTTTGTGGAGGCATAAGGCCGCGAGGTGGTAATTCTAGTTCCACCTGTTTCACTGATGAAAAACATTAAGGAACTTCGAAAGATGTTCCTGGCGAAACATTTTTCACCTGTTCTTAAGTCATAAACACAGGAGAGAAAAAAAATTAGTTCAGCCTTAGAAATGAATGTTGTTAAATTAAAAAAAACGAAAAAATTTTTTAGGGAGAATTTCCTCTGAACCCCCCTGGAGAGTTGGTTCAGGATTAAAAGTGCCCCCCACGACCATGGGGGTCATACAGTCATCTGTAATGTTTACAATTTAAGGTGATCTCTAAACTTTTCTTACAGCAAACCCTGTTTTTCATGTTATCTGTGACTAGATTTTTCAGCAATAGCCACTGAATGGATTTGCATTCTGTTGTTGCCTCTCTAGTAGTTTCAAACTGTATCTTAAACTCAGGATTTTTTTTCTAACTTGCCTCTCAAAGTATAAAAATAGAATTTTTGTTTCACCTCTAAAGATGTAGATATGTTATCTGGCTCAAGACACACTTGCACATTCAGTTTCCCTCTTGATAAATTTGTTCTGTTAAAACATATTTTAATATTTGGTTTATACATTTTTAAAGAGATTTCCTAGAAATTCCTTTCCAAGAAAATCTTTAAGTTTTGCTTGCACAAATGTTTTAAAGGATATTCCAACATAAAATACACGGACTAAACAAAAACAGCTGTTTGCAAGCTTCTGTGCATGTCCGTACACGTTTCGTTTTTTTTGCGGCACTGAGTTGTATCTCAGCAAAACGCAGATCTGAAGTGGAATGTCTCTAAAATATCAACGCTAATAGTCAGTTTAAGGAGCCAACTTTTCAAAGGGCAGACATGTTTTTCCTTTACTCTTAAATTACCATATTGTATATAATGATGTGCTGCTGCAAGGGGAGCCTGCTGTTCATGTCAATTTAAACATATCCACAGGAGTAGAATATAAATACGACTCTTAACGCTCAGTCTCTATGCAAGACGGCAGGTTAGGTACTGCAGTGTTACATAAATCCAGACTCTTTGTGCATCCTTGTTAAAAGAATGATGAAGCATATAGCTCCTGTAGCCATAACCTGCCTCCGGCCAGCGCAGTTAATCTGATATTAAAAAAATGAATCACTTTTTAAGATCATAGATTTAACTTTAGAGAAAGTGAAACTGTTTAAGATCTTTAAATAGAAGCTGATCTATCATCATCCCATACTTCATGTCGCATTCTATGGTCCGATTTGATGTAGTGTCAATATGGAGACAGCTATTTTAATTGGTCTGGGGATGCATGAATCACCTCATGCTCTCTGTGCTCTCTGGGCCTGATTATGAAAGCTCGCTGCTGCCTAATGGAGACAGAATGAGTTGTCTGTGCTGTCTATCATTGCCTCTACCCTGCCTCACCCCCCCCTCCTGTCTCGCCTGATCCTTTCTGTCAAACCAGTCGCAACTCTCTCGTCCATCTGCTCTTTGTGTCTCATGGCTGTGACCTTATTGCTCATGTCTGGGGCTGCATGACAGGTCGCGGACACCCAAACCCCTCAGTGTCTTTTAAATTTGAATTTTATTCCATATAAACGGCTCTCGGGGGATTTTAAGTAGAGATTCGGGAGTAAAATGGCATAGTTCGGAAGGTCAGATTTCAAAATAAGTTCCTGGTATTGTGTCTTTGTCATGTTTCGAGTAAATGAGAGAGACAGAGCACACTATTTAATACATAATATATCTTGTATTTATGGAGTAGTTTAGCTGTAATTAAATATTAAAATGTCGCTAACGATGATAAAGATATAAGAAATGAAACACACACTGAGCCATCTGTGTTATTGTGTAGACGTCCTGTTTGCTGTTGATGCTCTGTATAATATGATTCTGAGTTTACAGCCAGAGGGAAAAAGTTCATAGATTACATTTATATTCATGCGAACAGGGTTCACAGAGAGGTGTTATCTACATCAATAATGTTCAAAAGAGAATAAAAGTTCAATTACAGTGTGAATCGAAGCAAGCCGTGGCTGAGTACATCGAAAAAATCATTGATTTTAAATATTTTATCAGATTTATTATTACATTTTTTTTTTACTTGGTTGTAAATGGCAGTGATGTTGGTTTAGATTAGCAGCTCCCAAACTTTTGGGTTTTGCTGCAAGCATGCAGGCACACTTGCTTTTTGTCACCACATCTGATATATAATAATCAGGACACATGTACTCTGCAGAGTGATGTACTATATTCTATAGCCTAGTTAATCGACACAAATAGAACACACATAGGTCAAATCGAAAACAGCCCATGTACACACAGATGTATGAGCATTAAATCAAAGACAGAGCACGGCAGGCTGCCTATAAGGGGTAGTCAGAGTCCTCAACAGTTACCCATCACATACAGATGAACACAATCATTTCTCTGCGAGGGTCACGAATTAACAAACCAACACACATCAATAGCAAAAGAGCATAAAATAAAAATATCCTTTTGTAAATTTTCAGAAGTCATATTTACAGGGGAGCTCATGTCTTATTAAGAGGAGGCGAGCTCCCTCTGCCTCCCCTCATCACCCCATCATCAGAGTGAATTTCCTTGCTAGTGCAAGGTTTGATTTTTTTGAGTTCCGAAGAAGTAAAATCACCCTTGAATTCACAAGAAAAAAAGCAGAGATCAGGAAAATAAATGTCGTTTCGCACAGCAGAAATATAATTTGCTTGCCCTCCTTTCCTATTAATCAGTCTGTGACCTTTAGATCTATCTTGTGACGTCTTTAAGGCGCTCTGACCCAAAGGTCAAGAACTAGCGGCTTAGATCAATATCAGTAGATTAAATAATCCAATTCCAGATGTCTCTCAATATTCATATTCATAATCTTTTTGGATATAGATTAACGTACCCTCATAAAAAGGTTTGCATGATATCTAACAATTTAGCACTCCACAAATGGCATGACGTTATGTATTCTTAAGTGCTATATCGTAAGCAACTGGACGTGCTTGAGTTTCTTAAGGATGTTTCACCTTTCATCCAAGAAGCTTCTTCAGTTCTGACGGAGAGTCGCAGGCTTACAGCTCAGCCCTTACAGCTCACATGTGACCCCAGCCACTCTGTAAGGTTTCACGTCCACACAGGGTTTAAAGCCTGCGACTCAGTCTGTTAAAACTGAAGAAGCCTCTTGGATGAGAGGTAAAAGGTCTTCAAGACACTCGAGCATGTCCAGTTGCCTGCGATATAGCACTTAAGATTACCGTGACCTGGATGACTGAGAGTCTTCACCAACACGTCACATTATATACTTAATGTAAAGTTACTTTAGCATAAAGTTACACCGGTTAGGTGGTTTCACACGGGATATGAATGCCGGTCTCCTGGGGGAAGGTTCTGTGTTTGTTTGACCCATCCAATACCCCAAGCCACATCCTTACCAAGTGGCAACCTCAGGGACTGAAAATTGAAGCTGAATTCAAAGTGTCAAAACTGCAGTTCATCTAACGGCCACTTGAGGCTGGCTCTAAAACATTGTAAATCCCCATAGACCAACATGTTAAAATGCCCAACTTTCCAACAGAAATACGCGTTTAGAGCCTGGTACAAATAACTGTTTTGGTCTCTATAGCTACTTTCAACATACATGACAACTTTTTTTTTTACAACTTACCTTTTTACATTTTATTAAGGCCCAAAGTTACGCATATTTAAGGGCGGGGACGCTCTGTGAGTCACATCCACACACACTCCTCCACAGCTCCACCCTCTCTTGCTAATACGGCCACTTCGGGCTCCAAAAAGCCAAGATGGCGACGGCCAAATACCAAACTTGAGGCTTTCAAACGGGAATCCACAAACCAAAGGGTGACATCACAGTAGCTGCGTCCATTATTTACACAGTTTATGGTACTTACGCAAACTTTCACTTTTTCTACTACCATCTTTACACCTGTCAGCCGACTGGTCACGTGGTCGCAGCCTTCCAAATTACGTGGGTTATATACAAATTTTGGTGCATTACTTTTCATCGGTACACGTACAATCAGTACATGAGAACAGCCTGTATAGATATACTGTATGTCATAATAAAGAAAATGTGTAATTACACATAAAATGTGGTGATTCAATTGATGTTGATTACAGTCATTTGTGTTCTACTGTAATAAATTCCATTAAACAAAACATCAAGATGATAATGCACTGAAAGTTAATAATTATATTCAACTATCTTCTTGCCTTTGATGCATTTAGCAGAGAGCGCATCCTATTATTTCCGACTCACTGTAACTTAGTGATGATTGTGATGTTTGTTTCCAGGTGAAGGGACCGTTTGCAGTGAAGAAGAGGGTCTAAAATGATGAAGGACACTCAGCCAGTCCAGGGCTAACTCAGGCCAAGGGAACTGCAGTGGAGGTGGAGGAGGAAGAGGAAGGGGGAGAGAAGACTGAAGAGAGACAAAATAAATCACATGACCTGGCCTCGGAAAGGCTCCAAATTAGTGATGTTCCCCTCGGGCAGGGATTACCTCCTCCCCGTCGTCTACCTCTCCATCTCTCCCGCTCTTCCTCCCTCGCACAGCAGAGCAGCCGCCCAGCTCCAAGACTCTGAGCCGTGAGCGCTCGCTGTGCTCACCCGCCCACACACACAAACGCACACAAACACACACATACACACACACACACACACACACACACACACACACACAGATATACGCTCTCTCTCTCTCTCTGGCACACACACACGCACGCTTTCGCATCCTGCCCATGGTCGTTGGCCTGTCCTCCTCAGCTGCTGCTCCTGCTCTAGTCCCTGACCATGAAGAGGCCCAAGCAGCAGACGGGGCCGCTGAGCTTCCTGAACTTCTTCAGCAGGAAGCCCAAATCGGAGCCAAAGCCCGAGAGGCCTGTGGAAGCGTGGCCCAGAGAGGAGGTGGCCATCACGCTGACCCCGAGCGAGCATCCAGAGCAGGTGAGACTGACGAACTAATCCCATTTCTGTCATAATATAGTATTTCTCCTAGTTTTGGCTTGGCTTCTGGTAACCTCTGTGAGTTTTAATTTTTGATAAAAAGTTTGATCTTGGTTTTATATGTTACAGTTTGAATCTCTAATTTTATAAAGTCTGTTTAGAAGCCATTTTGGAGTTGGAATCGGTGGTGCTGTCTTTTTAAACACACTGACAGAAATTTGCATTTGGATAAAAAAATGTAGGGATTTGTCAGGGATTAATATTTGTTTTTAATTATAGATGATTTTAAGCCCTATTATCATTATAAATTGCTCATTATTAGTTCATCATCCCTCCGTATTTATAGTTAAATGTCTGGTTTTGTTGCTTCATTTAAATTGTCTAACGAAAGAAAGAGGGAACGTGAAGACAGGCTGTAGATGATTAACTTTGGACGTTTTAGCTTCTGCTTGCTTCCTCCCTCTGCCCTACTGTTACAGCCCAAATCCATTAGAGTGTTTATTTAATTAATTGGTAATTTGGAGAAATTATGTTGCCAAGAAACCAACTACACCAAGCATCCACCCACATACACACTCAGCAATACTGATTCTTACTAGAAACGTGGGGACGTTACTTTTGCTTGAATTTATTTCTTAAAATAAACCATTTTTTGTGAACCTCAGCAGAATATCTCACACGTTGTCACCCTGCGTGTCCCCGTGTTTGAGAACATTTATAGTCTGCATGATTGTATATAGTAAATCAGCAGCTCTGTGACTGTTCGCAGGACCTCAGCATCACAGCAGAAGAGGCTGGAGAATCAAGAGTTTCTGGAGGAGAAAGAGGAGAAGGAGGAGGTCCGCCAGCAGCGGCTGAGGCAGGCGAGGAAGGCGCCGCCACGGCCGAGTGCGTGGGAGGGGCCAGCAGCGGCTCCACTGGCGTCCTGTCCCTCTCCTCCTCCAGCCAGGAGCAGCTATTGGATGAACACCTGGAGGAGTGCCCACTGTGCCTGCTCAGTCAACCGCGTTGCCACTTCCCACGACTCACCTCCTGTTCCCACCGAACGTGCTCTGACTGCCTCCGCCAGTACCTGCGCATCGAGATATCAGAGAGCCGGGTGGGCATCGCGTGCCCACAGTGCCCTGAGACACTGGCACCGCTGGATGTTCGTGCCATCCTGGATGACCGGGCGCTTCTGGAGCGGTTTGAGGAGTACCAGTTGAGGCGTTTCCTGGCTGCTGATCCAGATACACGCTGGTGCCCTGCGCCTGACTGCAGGTGAGAAGGAGACCACCATGACATTTTTACAAAGCAGTTTCATACCTGCACCACAAGATATTTGCCTTCAAAATCAAACTTAAGTTAAGCTAAAGGAAAATATTGGTATTTTTCAACCTGGGCCCTATTAGTCTCTCTCCATGGGATATTTAAAAATAGTGGGTTTGTGCATTTATTCCTTCTAAGCAAAGTTCAGGGTTTTAGTGTCGCCATAGTTCACATAATCTGGTCAAAATTAATATATTTAAACACTTGAAGATGAGACCACTGTGCGCTCTTTTTTTCTCTGTCTTTTGACTTCTCTATTGTTGTCTTCTCATCCTCTCTTTCCAACCTGTAGAATATGACACGCCTTCTGATGTCATCGTGAGTCACACTTCAAGAAAACCTGCTATTTTTTTTGTTGAGTAACAAATTAACCAACTTCTTTTTGGTTGAAATGCTCTGAACATTTCAACCAGTTCTATGTTGATGGAAAGGGGTATGACAGGCTCAGATTGTTATTATAAAATGATGAAAATAATGGCATCTTTAGATTGCCTAAACTAAAATGTACTTTTTATTGACATCTTGAGTCACACAGTAGAAATTCACTGTACTGTAATTACCTTATGAAAAAAAAAAGAAGCTCTAATTCAGTATTACAATATGGCAGCTCTTGTCAAAGCCCCGTCATCCCACCACCGGCTTTATGTTGTAAAACACAAGACTTGAAGCAGATTTCCAGTGTCAGAATGATTGATTGAGCTTTGAAAGGATGAGCTGACAGCAAAGTGAAAGCTCAGTTTTAGCTTTATATGCATCCCAAGGCTGTTTTAAGTTTGATGCAACCAAAATATTTTGCAGATACTGAAACGGTGAATCATGAAGTAGGCCTCTTTCCACTTTGTAACAGCAACCCTTACAGACTCTATGTGCATGTGGGACTATATACAGTGACAATAAGCACATATTGCATTGGGAGTTAAGGGACGACTCACCTTTAATCAGTTTACTACAACAGCACTTTGAGTGATATGTGCCTGGCATTTCTGGGACCATTTGACATTTCCTTGCTCATATCATTGCAGAACAGATTGAAGACATCGTCATATTTCACACAGGGAAATATCCACTGTAGGAAAGTCTTTTTTTTTTTCCTCAGCCCAGTCACCAGAATAAAATGTTGGCATTGTCCATTTCTGCAAACCACAGATACATTACATTTGCACATAAAGTGATGTAGACATTAGTTTTAAAAACTGGGATTTTTAGTTATTTTAGGCAAAAATATTATCTTTTCTTAAACTTGTTAACCACAGTATTTTTGAGACGTAAAGAAATATACATTTTCAGCATATTTGCTACATCCTGGGTCTTCAACAGAGGGTCAGAGAACCCCGTAGGCGGTTCTGCTGACCCCTTTTTTTGCAAAGATAAGAAAAAGGATGTCCTATAGTAATGACCAGGGCCTCTGCCAAGTGGCAAATTATGACAAGTACGTATGAGATCACGTCGGTTTTCACATTCATCTGCTGAAGGAGGAAAGTAATAATTACGCTGTAGGCAAAGCAGTAATGATTGTGCTAAGTGGCTAATGGGCATGTAGCTACTTCCATGTTTCAGATGATACGTCATGTTTGTAGTCGACCAATGAAGATGAGTTTACATATCACCTTGGGTTCGTCCTTCACCTTCTCAAAATGATCCCATACTTTGGATTTCCTGCCCGACATGTTATTAACTAGCCTGTGGAATAACCGCAGGCACCAGCCCTGGAAATTAACCTGACTCCTGTCTGACTGCTGAGCGAGGACACTTCCTGTGTCTGTCCTTTCAAATTAAATTCCCACATGGTTCATATAGGTTTTGATTTATTCAGACGTGGTGCAGCTCCTAACAATGTTTCACGCTTTTCTTTTCTTTTTGCGACTAAGGGACCGATGAAATCTTACCGACTAATGACCTTCCTAGTCGACAAATGTTTAATGAGCATGAAAGTCTGCCACTCAAAGCCTGGTGTTTTGTAGCAACATCCGCATTCTTTTCTAGGTTTTAGGTATCTGCTGATACCGAGTACCGATCCGATACCAGCGCGTAAAATAAAAATGGATGGGATATGAATTGTTGTATGTCACAACTCCTAAAACTCTATGTAAAATATTAAGAAATAAATACATAATAGTAGAATGAATGCCATAAAACTTTTTTTTATTATTATTATCCAGTGTTGACACAGATCAAGACACAGGTTAAAGTGCAGCCACACAATTTGGTAAAAGAGACATTTAAAGGCTACAGTAGAATGCTTTTTAAACTCCGCTCCGTTTGCCTTTCGTTTGCCTGTAGCGTGCGTATACATAATGACATGAGGCATTACGTGATATCGGATTGGTCATAGGCTGTACTTGCCGATGCCGCATTTTCGGCAGTATCGGAGGCATTTCTGATACTAGTATTGGTATCGGTACAACTCTACTCTTTTCCAAACCATAACCAAGTATTTCGGTGCCTAAACCTAACTGCCAACCCCTTCTTACTGCTGACCCATTCTTTGCCAAGATAAAATGCAAAAGGATGTCCTGTAGTCATGACCAGGGCCTCTGCCAAGTGGCAAATTATGACGGGTAGGTATGAGATCACGTTGTATTTCACCTTCATCCGCTGAAGGAGGAAAGTCCTCTGTGCACACTGTAAATCTGAGTTTAACACATGCACGTACAAGTTACTGCAGAGGGGCTGCCACCTTTTTTCCCTTTTCAGAAACATGTAGAAAATATACAATGGGACCAATCCCACATATGTTGCCTTTTGCAACAACTTATCTTTGTGAAAATGGATTTTTACTCCCTCACCTACCTGAAAAGCAAAAACAGCCTGAGGCTCACAACCTCCATCCTTTCAGTTTAATATGCAATTCAGTATGTTGCCAGGGGTTGCTGCTCCGTCTCTCTTTCAGCTAAGGGATCCTTGGCCTAAAAAATGTTGAAGACCCCAGCGCTACATAATAAAGTACAAATGTTACATATCCGTGGTTTGCAGAAACATATAATGCCAACATTTATTCTGGCGATTGGGTTGTTTTTTCCCCCCTTTGACAGCAGCCTCAGTAGACCACAATGCAATGCAACCGCAAGACATGTTCTGAGTTAACTCATCCTTTCTGCTGTCGTTTACAACATATACAGACACTGATCTATTGATGTATCACCTTATTGTTCACAGAGGGGTAACAGGATAGGGCTGCTGACGGGAAATCATAATGTGTGTGCATGTGTGTGTGCGTGTGTGTGCGTTCAGTGAATATTTGTGGTGAAAAGCACGTTTGCACAAGGGTTCAGGACTCAGTGGTAGACTGTCTGTCTCCCCAACTGTCAGTGCTTACAGCCCAGTCGTGATGAATGAGTGGAGCAAAAATCAATACGCCAATCCGTCTGATGCTGTGGTGAATTAAATATAACTCAGAGAAACAAGATTGGGTTTCTATCTACAACAAATCCGCCGACGTTTGAGTTCTATGCATTTGAAAATGTTTACGAGTGGTGGTCAGCAAAGATTTACATTTTAAATCACTAATAGTTCCCACATAGAGGAGCCTTTGAAGCGGTGACCCATTATGTAAACTGGTCACAGTTATGGTTTGTGTATTCCCATGCTCCCAACATACACACATTCCTCGAGGTCTTAGTGACAGAAGCTTAGTTGGAGATTATGTCGGCTCTGAGAAAGTGTGGCAAAGCGTTGTGCTCTGTGTGTGTGTGTGTGTGTGTGTCCACGCGCTTGTGTCTACGTGTGCACATTTTGTCATGTTTTTGCTGCATATGCGATGCTGCTGTAGGTGGTTTCAAATGAGAAGCTGCCAGGGATTTTTCAGCGCACACGGACAGAATCTGAATCACAAGTATTTCAAGTGGAAATCTTTCTGCGCCTGTGCTGATGTCAAATAACAGCAGTATTATCTGACATGAGAGGAAGGATTTTCGTGTTTGCCCCTAAAGAAGGCTGTGTGGTTTGTTTCTCTGAGCATGAAGAGTACATTAAGTTCTCAACTAAGATGAATCATGTTGATTGAATTAGAGATATATAGTATTTTTGTTTGAGCTACTGTCAAACATATGACAATTATACAACATATCCTGTATTTTCTTTTTTAGTTTTCTTGTAAACAACAGTTTTTCCCACCAAAATGTGTTACATCTTCTCGGTCTAGAAAATATGTTTAATGCATTTCCTTTCTCATAGAACATTTGGATAACTGATTTTCTAAACATTTTCAGACTTTACTTACATCCACTAAACCTCTTCTTCATCCCTGCTGTTTGCTGTCACACTGCTATGCTTCTGTGTGACTGCAAGCTCCTGTGTGTGCATCTTTAGGCACAAGATAGAAACAAAACGGGGACCTGCTCATGGAAACTCACTACCAGGGCATCAGAATACACTAATACAGTTGTAGTATGTTGCAGAGAAAAGTTGCAGCAGTGTGAACTGGACGGTCTCAGCTCGACTCAAGCCAGCTGTCACCTGAAACTCTGCTGGTCAAAGTGCCGGCGGCTGGTTTTAGGAAGTGAAGCACGTCACCTGTTTCAACAGCCAGTCGGCTTGTAGTGAAGTCAGCTGGTCAAGTCAAAATGACAGTAGACGGTGTGTTCACTTGCTGAGCCTTGTGTTTTCGTCCTCATGGTGTGGTCACTGCTGCAGCTCGCTGTTTGTGCTTATGCCCCTCCACACACCTTTTAATTGGTGCTGGTTATTTATATAATTGTGGCGCATTTGTTATGAATACAGTCCATCTGATGCTCGTTTTGTTTCTGTTTTTCGCCGTTTCATCACTACTACAAATGCAGCTGTAGCCAGTATCTCACTATCATGATCCTCATTCATATTTTAAGGAGCTACAAATTATAATATAAACCTGACAAGCTGGGAATCAGAGTGCAGAGGGTTGTTGCACAGACATGATTCACCGTCTCATCTAGTTGCACTGGTGTGAACCAGCAGGTTTTTTTCAACGCTGCAGAACGGTGCACTGCAATTAGTTACCTGTTGCAACTTGTCTTGTTGCGAATCTTTGGTCTGAACTGGGCTTTAGCGTCTGTGTGAGATGCACCTGGCTTTTCACCAACTCCAGTGTAAACCCATCCGCATCATTATCTAACGCACAGCGCAGTGGGTTAACCCTAACCCTAACCCTGTTTAGCTGAAAGCTGCACAATATATTTAAGGTTTTTGTATATTAAGTCCAGGTTTTATTAGGCCAGGAAATCAGAAGCCACTTGGATCGATTACTGAGTAAACCAAACTGTACACCAGCTCAATCACTATGACACAACACTTCTTTGTGAAACTTACCAGCTAGTGCTTACTGTTAGTAACTAGCATCATTCTTATATTATTTAATGACACTTTTGTATTGGTATAATGAACAAGTATTTATCCATTAGCATTAGCAACTAGCGCTTTCCCGCTGTTAGCGCTTTCCCGCTGTTCGCGCTAGCGATTAGCATTTATCCGTTGGCGCCAATAACTGGCACTCCAACAGTCAAAATTTATCTCACCAATGTGGGTATTCTCCGACAGCTAATGACGATAGGATCACCTGGCTGTATTCACACATGGTGGGTATGTTCAGAAGCATTATCACGTGATAATGCTTATTAATGCACGTGATAAATGCTGATTTATCTCTATTACACGTTCAAGAAATAAAAGTGTAGCAATTCATCTAAATGATATCAGCTGTTGTTTCTTTATGTTTTGTTTGAACCTCCTTGAAAATCTTCGCAGGCTAAGGTGTGTAAAGGTCTCTAGTATCTAATCCAATTATTGCTGCTTTCTTTGATAACTATATTCACTGATACCTGGAAATGTTTTTATGCATGAGCAGGCCCACGCCGGCTTTGTTGTTCAGCCAAAAGGGGTTGACTTGACAATCAGACCCAAGCTGTTTAAATCTAGCCTGACACCGACGTGGGATCCAGGCAGCAGTCTAATTATCCTCTTGTGTGTGTGTGTGGCCCTCAGCCTGTGTGATTCATCTACCTCTCTTACAAACCTGAGAACCACATAAACCTGGAGATGCCAAAGGGGAAAAAAAGCCTGGAGGAGCTTTTCTGATACTTCACAGCAGAGCAGTGCTGCCTTGGTCCTTAAGGCGTTGTAAATCACTCACGGTTACTTTCACTTGTATTTGATCACTAATCACATGATCTTTTGAATGTTAAAATTTATGTTAATGTCCCCTCTGAGGAGTGAGACTAGGTGCATGGGCGTCAAGCTCCTTGTTAGCATCATAATGACTGCTGGAGATCTAAGGGTGGAATTATTTCTGGTTCAGGTGTTGAACTGTGGAAACCAGTCCCACAGAAAGTTGTATCTCTCTTTGAGCTGTGATTCACTGAGGCACACTGTCAACAAACGTACTGTTTGTGAGCAGAGACAACAATGAATGAATTCAGTGTGCCTCGCCAGGCTGATCGGGTGAACAGCACAAGGAGATCAAGCATTAGATTGGAGACTTACTGCAGCTTTTCATAAGATATTCCAGTCAGCCAACCAAAGCTGTGAAGTTTAAATGAAACTGCAGTCGAGTCTCAGCTGAGGGCAACAGGGTGCAATAGAGAGAGCACCTGGATTTAAACCCACCATTATGCCTGACGCTGAGGTGTCCTGTAATAAGAATCCCAGCAACGAATTCCCCTTCAGGGATCAATAAACATATTAATGATGTCCACTCTATCATTTTTATCTGCAGTATCTGTCTCTCCTCAGCTATGCAGTGATAGCTTACGGCTGTGCAGAGTGTCCCAAGCTGAGCTGCGGCCGCGAGGGATGTGACACAGAATTCTGCTACCACTGTCGGCAGCTGTGGCACCCCAACCAGACGTGTGACCAGGCCCGGCGTCAGCGAGCCCGCCACACCTCAGGCGGCACCGATGCCTCCACGCTGTACGTCTTCAATGAAGAACCTGGAGGAGGTGAGACTGGCAGCCGCTCTTACGTTCCCTTTTTGTGTTTAAACCTCCTGTACCACAATATACTGTATGTAAAATAAATGTAGTGTAGCCACCCCTCACACATTAACTCTGTTGCTGAAGATGCAGAGGAGATCAAAGCGTGCCCTCGCTGCGGTGCCTACATCATGAAGACCAATGATGGCAGCTGTAACCGTATGAACTGCACTGTGTGTGCCTGTCAGTTCTGCTGGCTGTGTATGCAGGAGATCACCGACGTGCACTACCTCAGGTACTCAGCTCACACTCATGAACACATTAACAATCTACACCAAATTTCACTTTCAGTACTGAGCATACGACTGGATAAATGAGACGTAGATTGTCTGCACGAGTTGTGTGAGAGTTTGTAAATGGATGTTTTGATATAGTTTTGCTGTTGTTAAACGTGGACCCCTATGCCTTCAGTTCATCAAGAATTTTGTTTGTGTTTTTGGATTCTTCATTCACCAGAGGAATGTGAGAAAAACAAAGTTTTCTTAATGAACTGGACAAATAAATGATATACAAAGCATTATTTTGGGGATGAAGTATTCCTTTAAGTGAGCTAACATGCTCAACATTTGCTGGGTTCAGCTCCTTAAATGTGAGGATTTTCTGTTTCTGTCTGATTCTAAATTAAATGTATTTCAGTTGGTGGGTCAAAACAAGCTGTTTGAAGATGATGCCTTGGGCATTTTCCACTATTTTCTGAGATTTTATAGACCAAACTAAAATCTAAAAAGCAATCAGCAACATCACTGATAATAAAAATAACCATTAGCTCCACCCCACAATGACTGATCTTGGTGTTTGGGACCTACAAAGTGAGCGTACTGCACAATAACACAAGAGAAACAGCAGCAGAATTTGATCCCTGTCTCACAGCAGCGTGAGGTGAGACAATGCTCTGTGGCGCCAGTCCAACTTTGGTAAGATACTTTGGTAGATTCTTCAATTCTTCCTAAAAGACAAAAACAACTAGCTTCACTAAAGTGAGTGCACCTGTGTTCATATCACTATTCCATCTGTATCGTTTAAAACAGCCCTGCAGTCAGAGATTACAAAAGGAAAAAACTGTGCCAGTCAGCAAGGCATGACCATTATGTCATTGTTTAGAGGCTGCGCTACTTTAAACTGTTCGTCTGGGCCTCCATTGATTTTTCCAGGTCTGGAAAGGAGTCACTGCTGACTTGTCATCAATTAATCAGTTCTATCTGCCTCCATATTTCCATGCGGCAGAAAATGTAACTCGAGCTACAAGACGCTCGAGTAGAAGCTGATTTGCTGAATTTGAAGAAGCAGTCTAAAGGGGACCTATTACGAACATATGGGTCTGGAACACATGTTTCACCCTCTGTCTGAGAAGACTCCATTTTAGTGCCCGTCTCTCTTTAAGCACCCTTCCGAACGCAGCTCAGCCTTTCTTCCAATTTTTCCCAGTGGCCACTCGCAGTATTGCAGCTAAAAGACCACCGTAATAAAAGTATAAAAGAGACTTTTGTAAAACAGTTGACAGGACACCTCAAACTGCAAACGAGGTCAACTATGACTCTCTCTATTATGATACCATCTCCCCACTGGTGCAGCTGAAACTTTCCACATGTCCAGACTTGTAGTGGTTTTCGCCACGCTTAAGGCTTTTGTCCTCTCCTTGGAAGAAGGCGATGAAGTGTACCAGAGACACAGCCATGATCCGAGTGCGAGTGGTGACGTATATCATACGCGTCGAGAGCAGCAAAGAGCTGTAGTCCACAAAGCGCTCTCACACAAAACCCAACAGTATCAAACTTCTTCCCGCTAAATTGTGGCCTTTGCATGAAAAATACAATTACACAAACAACATACCGTATGTGAAATTCATGGCACAATTCAAACGGGACTAGAAAACAATTTTAATCTAGCCACTGAAATACATTATGAGAAATTGATATTTAAGGTCCCATGTACCGGAAACGGAAACACGCAATTTACGAGCTCTATAAGCCAAGTAGAAACTTGGGGGCGGGGCCAGTGGGAGAAACATTACCACGCATATTCAGTTGGCCACATATAAGTAAACCCGGAAGCTAGCAACTTTCTTTGGCGTACGTGCCAGACGAGCAGTTCCAATCAAATGAAAGGTGCCATCTTGGCATCCAGTATCTAGGTATTATTATACATCTGTGGCGTTGCTGCACTGTCTTTGTGTTTAACAGAAAATAGCGGCGCTTTCTACCATTAAAAAAAAAAGTCACTAATAAAAGCTTCTAATCACAACCAGAGATGTTCCAGCAGAAATATGAGCCAAAATCAGGGAGAAATTAACTACAGCAGCAACCAAGACTACATATTTCCCTAATGTTAGCATATGTAGGTTAGCGGTGTACTTGCAGCCAGACAATGACTATAAGGGAGTATAGTAGCATTTTCTTCCATTAAAAATCACTAATAAAAGTGTCTTAACACAACCGGACATGTTGATTTTTCCCTGATGTTAGCTTGTAGCTACATGTAGCAGTGTATGTAATGTTAAAACTTGCAGTAGGGATCCTTGAGCAGATGACCATATAAAGTAATTCATCATGATCTGACATAATTTTGTAGCCCAAAACGATATTGAAAATGGAGTACAGGTTTTCGCTCAGATTACTTTTAGATATATCTACCTCATTATTTGAAACTGTGGCCACCTTAAATACGAACACCTGACATTTTAATGTTATATAAATGACAGAAAATAAGGAAAAGCCTAGTTGGTGCCCTTTTATCTTTCTGCTGGCCATGGCCAATAAACTATGGCGTATAGATATGTATGCTTTTCATGTATTTATCATTTTCATGTCATGTGCATATGTATTAATGAATGCAACAGATGAGAAAGGGGGTTTTTGTGTTCGCCTGAGCCTCATTGTCTTTCTTAACCATCCCTTCTCCTTTTCTCTCCCCTCATCTCTCTCTGTCTGTCACACTACAAATTACAGTAAACGTCCTGCAGAAGGGCAAAGCTTTTAGCATCTCGCAGCAAATCTGCCAGTTCAGAGCAACAGAGCACAACTTCTGTATCTCCCCATAATTCCCCCACTCAGGCTTTTAGAACCCCAAAGTGACATTTGCTGCTGCAATACAAACGCACACTTTGAGAGATAGCATAGCCCTAAGGTGCTATTTGTGTTGCTCATATTGTCACTGCTGCACCGACAAGTTAATTGCTGCCTGATTAGGACCAAAAAGCGTCTACCGCTTTCCTTGGCAGTTAGAATTACACCGCAACACCAAGGACTGAAGCTAATTTAAAGAAGCACTACATTTATTGTGCCTAACGTCATATCAAGCGACAAAGAAGTGACTTTAAAAGACTTAAATAAACCGGCTTTTCCATCTATCTAACAGCGGTATGTAAGATAAATGAGCGTGTGAATGGTAGCTGCAAATGACTGTAATTGAGGGAGAAAGGACGAGGCTGAAATGAGAATTGCAGATGAGGTCATTCAGTTTGGGTAATGATGTTATGACAGCAATGAGGCACACATTTAAAGTTGTCATGTTGTTGTCAGTACTCATTTATTTCAAGGTTCAAGGTTTATTTATTGTCATTGTACAATACAGGGTTGCACAACAAAATGCAGTTGTAGCCTATGAAGTCAGTTCAACTTTCTGAACTCTGTGCATGATGATAGTTTGAGCTCACATCTGATCTCCCCTGTCATGTCTCCTGTGTGTCTCAGTCCCTCAGGATGTACATTCTGGGGGAAGAAGCCATGGTCTCAAACCCGCAAGGTTCTGTGGCAGGTGGGCATGTTGCTCGGAGCACCGGTGGTCATCTCCCTAATAGCGGGCATCGCCATCCCAGTCATCATTGTGGGCATACCAATCTACATGGGCCGCAAGGTACAAAGCAGTCAGTACGTTTACACGCACAGCTATGGTTATAACTCAACTAGGCCATTTTATACATATATAAAACAAGCACGGGAGGGTAATTGATTTATTGACCAAAGTATGTCCGAGTCTGCCACAATAAGTGGCGAAACGCCGCCTTTCAACTTGTTAGTTTTGGACCTTTTTTCCGGTTGACCTATTACGTCACAGACTAACCAATCAACAAGCAAATTAGTTAGCAGCAAACTGGTACCATGGTGAACATCTTTACAGCTCTGTACATTTTGTCTGTCCACTGATGCACAGCTCTGAATGTAGATTTCGCCATATTGTGAGTGGCTTCTTTTCCTGATGTGCATTTAATGCTATTCAACTTCTGGGTCAAAGCCCGGGGCGGAAACTGGAGCATGCACAGAGCGCCTCGGCCAGTTTGGGTCCGACTGACTGTATAGATGAAGGAGTAATTCAACTCCCAATCGCATTATCTGGGTGTGTTTGTCCGCCTTTGACAAATTCGATTAAGTACGATTTCCGTTGGACTGACATGTTTACATGTATTTTAAAAGTCTGGTTTTAGTCTGACTTACACAATAAATCCATTTTGTCTAATGTCATGTAAACACACTTCAAGTAAGTGGTTTGAATGGACATGTTTGCTTTTTGAGTAACTGTTTAAGTTTGTGCATGCATCAGCAGACAGTCCAGTATGTGAGTATGAGTGTTATGAGTCGCATGTTAATTCTGCTTATAATCAACAGATGTAAAGTCAACTTGTAAATACACACAAAACTCTGGAAACGAAAGATAAAAAGTGTCATATGTCGATAGTATTGTCATCAATTTGGCATCAATATAAGATAAACTATAGTTCTGTACAAACAACTTCTTGGATTTTGTCACCTCAACTCGCTACTAGGGTTGCAGCGATTGGTGGGTCGGATACATGCCAAATTAAACACAGGCTTTTGTTCATTTCACAACTATACCAGTTTCTCCCCTATTCAGCTCAGACTGAGTTAATGACCGCCGTACGCCAAACAATTGAGATCACGGGGGCGTGTCACAACTCTAGCAAAACTCTCATGATTTTATTCCGACATTAGAAATGTGTATGTGACAGTAATATCACTTGAAAAGTCGTTTGGACTAAGATCAGTGAAAGCGTCCACTTATGTGTCTGTCTTTGTGTCAGAGCTCTGTAATATCTCGTACAGGTCTCACAGGCTGTTTCCTTTCCCCTCACGCATGTATGAGTGGACATGAATAAGTGACAGGAATAAGTGGTTGCACAAAGAGCAAATTAAATTTCCATTATCTAATTCATGTTTTATTTATTGCCTTGCAGGTCCATGGTCGCTGTAAGAAAAACAATATCTCAGGAAGTAAGCACTACTTGACTGTGGCAAGTGGGGTGATGATGTCAGTGTTTGTGTCGCCGGTCATAGCAGCTGTCACTGTGGGTAAGGAACAAACAACAGCACGGCAACAGCACCTTCTGTCCTAGCTTGTTTCTGCAAATGCAGTAAGGAGATAATTATAGAAAGAAAAGAAAATAGATGCAACATCCTGAAACACAACAGTTCAGGTCAGACACCAGGCCTGAATATTATTTTCTATTAAAATTACAAAGCTGTAGTTCTATTAAAATTTCTAATATTTGAGGGCTGCATTCGGATCAAAAAGTCATTAAAGATAAAGACGATCCATTTTGTCCGAGCAGCACACTGGCTCCCAGCTGTTGAGTGTCTGGATAATCCCCTCCATAATAATGAGACGAGGATCAACAAGAAACCTCACATCTTTTCACACTCTACACACACAATTTTAAAGCTAAAATTAATGACTTCCTTCAACACTTTAGGAAATAACCTTATTTTCTTCTTTGCCAGTAGTTAGATAAGAAAATTCTCATCTGTATGCTGAATATGATGCTACTGCCAACAGCCAGCTAATGTAGCTTAGCGCAAAGACTGGCTGTACAGTGGCTGATTAACGTGTTAGTATGCTTACACTACTACACCATTGTGTCCGTCCTGAGCAGAAACTATCACATCAAAGACAGAAAAGCCCTTTTCTGGGAGCAGGTCAACAGAGGGACATTCGATGTTGCCGGTGTTGTGCTTTTATCTCTGTACGTGTTAGCTTGCTGTTAAAGTCCGGGTAAAGCAAAAATAAATATGTGTTATGAGTTTGTCACACCACAGAAAAATGTGTCACTAACCACCCAGCCAAATTTGAATGATTTTAAAAATTATTCTATTATTCTTTCTTCTTTCTTTTTGTGTGGTGGGAGGAAGCCGGAGTACCCAGAAGACCCACACTTCTTTAGCTAAAGAAATTCTTACATTCTCCAATTGTAAAAATTATGAAGCCTATATACCGAAAATGTTGTAATATTTCAACAACGAAAACATGCGTTGCATACATTTACTGCCTGACACCCTTTCCTTAAAATTTTGCCAAACCTCTATAGCAGTGGTCTCGTCTTGAGTCTCCCTAGCAGGTTAGCTATGGATGCCGAATCCCGAACAGTCTCGGAATAAAATAGAGAATTCAATAGTGTGCGGACAAGTTTGTTTGCTAAGTACCAAACAATCATAAACAGTGCCCTGCACAGTAGCCACCTTGTGGTAAAACATATTAATGAATGCTCATTTAGACTATTAGTATAGTTTTACCTTCATTACAAGGCTTGAATATGTTTTGTGCCTCCACACAGACTTTTTTTAAAAATTATTTTTGGTCAAAAAAAAGGCTCTTTTGACAGTAAAGTTTACCCAGACTTTAACTGTGTAGTCAGCCCTCTGTTTAAGTAGTGCTACGTTAGCTACCAAAATAATGTTAATGTCAAGATATTATCGTCATAGAAATAAAACCCACACAGAGCACCATTAAAAACTAGCGCAGGGAGCACTTTTTTATGACGTGCTAGGATGAAGCACTCCCAGCACCCTGCCATTACTTTTCTGCTGAAGAGAGTGCTATGTGGATACATGCCCGTATATCAAGTTTGAGGTTTAAAACTGACACGTTTTAACCTCCGTACAAAACCCAAGGTGACGTCTTTACACTTCTTTTTGTACAGATGAAACATACGCGATAGAACGTGTTGATCAGTGAGCAGTGAGGTACAAGTAGGTGGATTGTTACCTTTCAACAGAGCCGTGGTTACTTGTTTCCTGTGGTGGAGTCTTTGACCTAAGCTAAGCTGACCAGCTTGATTTCTGTCTCATTAGTATTAGATGTCCAGCCAATAATGTTACAAAAGCTACAAGATGGACCTGCGCTTGCACTTGTACAGCACCTTTCAAGTCATCTTTTACACTCCCAAGTCAAATTCACCAATTCATACACACATTCACACACTGGTGGCCGAAGCCATACAAGGTGCCTCCTGCTACTCAGTTTTTAACACACTCACACACTGATAGAACAGCCATTTGGACAATTTGGGGTTCAGTATCTTGCTCAAGGACACTTTGACATGCAGACTAGAGGAGCTGGGGATCAAACCGCTGATCTTCCAATTTGTGGACGACCCACTTTCCCTCTGGGCCACAGCCATCAAGCTTAAGTAAAGGCAACTGAGAGATGCCAAACAGGGCTCGATAGGTGTCCCTGTTACCTCTGACAAAGTGTTGAAAATCACAGTCCAGTAGTCGTGCAGCGATGTACATGACCAAAACGTGTGCATGTGTTGCAAGAAACCCTCTAATAAATCACCAGCTATACACGTCTGAACATGCATCTGTCATCAATCTTTAGCTGTGTAAATACTCACAAACTAGGTTTCTGTATGCAAACGCGCCACCTGATTTCATCACCACACACACACACACACACACTCAGTGTGAGGCAGAATTTCGATGACTCATGCCACTTCCTACTGTAGGTAACATTCCCCGGCTGTGACAGGAATCCTTAAGGCTTTAGCAGCTTCTCAGCTTCCCTCTGCAGTGTCACGACCATCACTGAACCGCTCACTGACGGGCCCTCCCCTGGCACACACACACCCAAACACATTTAGCCGCACTGTACTTTTCACCCTCATCTCCTGCCCCATCCCTGTCCGCGCGCCGCGCCACCCTCATTTTTCTCCCTGCCATATGTTTTATCAGCTCTCTGTCTCACTACGATTGTTATTTTGTTTCTCATATTTCACTCACAGCTCCTCGTCTTGTTGTTTCTCTCTTTGTGACCGACACACACAGACATCCTCTCACGTTCGCTCCTCTCTCTTTCTCGCTGTGGGCTGTTTGGCTGGCAGGCTCATCCTCTTGCCCTGATTTCACCCTGTTGCTGAGTCAATAGCGTCCCAGTGTTCCCGCTGTGTTAATGATGTCCCTTTGTTTGGTCGGCACTCTGCTTTGTGTTCCCAAATTCCTATCTCAATTATAGGTTGCGTAATCGCACAGCGTAGGGAGGCTGCTGCTCATCGAGTTTGGGGGCTTGTTAAAAGGCACTTTTGTGAAGGTTATAGGAGGAGAGTGGGGAGATATCTTACTTGTGAAACAAAATGGGCTTTGCTAGAGTCGTTATGCGCTGCTCTGCTCTTATTGTGACTTAATATGAAGCCAGATGATCTATTATTAAATTGTCAAAATTGTACATTGAAGACTTATTTTTATTGTCAGGAAATAAAACTGAGAGGACAAACAATAACCAAACATAAAAAGGGCTGTGCAGATTCAGTCATTAACTTTAATTGACCAGGAAATGGCCTCGCTGAGATTCAAAATCTCTTCCACAGAAGTGTCCTGGACAACACGGCAGCACCACATAGGACATAAAGAGGTTTCAAAACATATAACACGGACTTACAATGAATTTAATAAAATACAAGTAACGTAAAATAGATATGGAGTTGATTAAAATAAAAACATAAAATGGATGATTAATGCTAGATCTGTTTGCCTCAAATTAAAAGAGAAGGGATTTTAAAAGCTTGCAAGGAAAGAAGATATAAGTCAATATCTCACAGTATTATTTGGAAGATTATAGTTGCGTAGATGGTTTAGATGCCAAGAACAACATTATAGATCAGTGTGTTCCAGCAACTTTATTATATACAGTGCATAGTGAAGCAGGAGGGGCTCCCTCTTGTGTTTATTTCGGGTACTGCAATATTATTATGATGACAAAACTCTTTAAAGGGGCAGTCCAACAACTTAACATGTCTTTAAACTTAAAGTCTGTTAACACGAAACACATTTACTGGTTCATGGGATTACTGCTCAGCTTGTCATATCATATGTGTCATGTCTAAAATTATTCAAGTGACATGACTTGGTCAGGCTACAAATTGGGGATGTTGAGGTTGAAAGATGGGAGGATTTATCAGGCATGGAGGGTCTCTGAGAGGAGGAATCTCTGCAGGAAGTAACAGTGCATGCTTTGCCAAGGCAAGCTCCCTGACTGTCTCAGGGCACATTTATGCGTTATATGATAAAGTGCGCACCTTTGTAAGAAAGCAGAACAAAAATCCTGAATTGTGTTGGTTTGATGAAAATGAGAAGTCAGACTGAGTTGCAAAGTATGAACTAGTTTAATTTAATTTCATTAATCTTGGATATTAAGCAAACCAGACTGTAATACATGCCACAAGTATGGAGACATACAGAATAAACTATTCATGTCTTTCTATAACTCGTATATTTGGTCTGACACCTACTGTATGTACATGAAAACTGACAGTCTGCCTTGTAAGCCTGTGTGGATATCTATTGATGCCAGATACTACAGTACAGGTTATGGTTTTGCTAGCTCATCCAAAAAATGACAAGATGACCCAATGCGAGCTGATGAGAATGTGTATCAGGCACACAACACTATGTGTAAGGCAATACGTAAGGGAAACACTCCAATACCAAGTGTTTGGGAAGTCCACTACCAAAAGGTTGCATTCTGTTGCATGATGGGAAGTCTAGAGTCCAACTCTCATGCCCCAGCTTTACTGAAGAGCAATACTAAATTCCAAGAGTACTCTTTAAATAACCATTTGTATGTTATTAAAATTATTTTGGCACAAACTCCCGACATACACTGCATTATGACTTGTTAAATACTTTTCTGTTTTCCTGCAGGTGTGGGTGTGCCGTTAATGCTGACTTATGTGTATGGGGTCGTCCCCATGTCGCTCTGTAGGAACGGCTGGTGTCGACCGCAGAGTGAGCCGCCTGAAACACACAAAATACAACTGGAGGACTTAGCCAGCTGTGAGTACAGTACAGCAGTTAAAGGAATAGTTTGACTTCTTGGGAAATATGCTCATTCGCTTGCCGAGAGTTAGATGAAACAAAATGGCTACTGCTCTGATTTTTCAACATTAATCATGGACCTGGAGCGAGGAGGTAATTAGCTTAGCAAGATAAAATGTGTTTATCAGTAAGCTTTAGAAGTGTTAGTAGGCATGTTTCTGAACCCTAGCAAGAGCCAGGTCCCCTGTTATGCTAAATTAAGCAATTCATCTGCCTCACAGCTTCATATAATGAACAAAACATAAAAGCGAATAAGCATATGCCCTAGATTGTAGAGCTTTCTCTTTAATAATTGTGTAGTTAACTCTTGACATAAGTACTAGCTGCATTTCATTTTTACCCCAACCGCAACCTGATCTCATGAAGTTTCAACTTCTCTTATAGATCTTCTATTCTCTCATGTAGTCAGTGACCACTGGACGGGTCAGAGCAACCCAACGCCCAGCGACACCAGCGTCCAGGAAGTCAGAGTCAGTGTACAGGAAGTGGGCGTCCTCCCCAGTACGAGCACCACGCCCCCAGAGCTAGATAGCTATGAGGAATTGGATGAAGCCACTAAACACCATGGATACACCCAGCAGGACAGCCAATCAGACTGCGAGGTGGTTATTGTGCCTGACAGCAAGCCTGATGACATGCAAATGCTTCCTTCGAGGTAAATGCTGCCTCTGACTCCTTTTTTCTGTTTCTACCCATATCTCATTTTGACATTTCCAGGCAGGATTTTTAACAGTTTAGCTCTAGGGAAGCCAATGTTAGTCTATTGTTTGGCCCAACACTGTGGTCCAGACTGAAATGTTTTGACCATGAGGTTTGGTACAGATATACATGTTCCCCTCAGAATTATTTGTATAACTTTGGTGATCCGTTAAAGGTTCTATATATACACACGACATTCAGAGAGAGCACAAATATAGCAGCAAACCACTATTTGCTATGTAAAGACACAGGTGAGTAATGGCGTCTCAAGCAGAGAATGAATGCTCCTTTGTGTGTGTTGGATGTAAAATAAAAAAAATGATTTAATCATGCGGCTCTTGTAGACTTCTGAAATGTTATTAGAGTGAACAGATGAAGTCCTGATAGTAAAATAAGGCATTTTCCAGGGATTGTGACACTCAAAAATCTATCCACTGATTTACAGATGTCTCTTTCACAATATAAGTCTATGGAAAAAAATATTTTTTGGGCCCCATGGCATCATGTGACAGACCCAGAAGTTGTGTTCCATAGTTTGGTCACTACAAAAACTGCTATCCCACTGCTAACTCATTGCCACAGCTTTGCACTGCACTCATAAGGCACCTACCGCTGATATCAGGACACTGTTGTTATGGAAGCATAACACCTACCCTCCAGTTCCCCCGTGGTTAACACTGTTAGCTCTGTCAGCACTGTTGCCGTTGTTCAGTACCAAGTTAGCACCTGTAGCTGCTAGCAGCCAGAACTGTGTCCAGACAACTTGTAAGCTTTAAATTTTGCATAAAGCTCCTTTAACAAGCACCACCATCAGGTCAAAAACAATTAGCTCATTAGTTTGGTTTATGACCAAACACCTGAAAAAGTAATGACTTTCCCATCAGCCTCAGCTCTACTTTGTGTTAAGTGCTAATTAGCAAATGTTAGCGCACTAAATCCTTGAATTAAGATGGTCAACTTGGTAAAAAGTACACCTGCAAAGCATCAGTGTTGCTTTGAGCATGTTAGCATTTAGCACAGAGTGCTAAGTGTCTTCTTCTTCAAGTGTTTTGGCAACTTTTATTACATGCAATACTGATGTGAAAGCATGTATTCCAGCAGATTTCAATTCATCAAGTCAGAAACATTTTGATTGCCTGGCAGCTTTATATTGATTATTTTATGTCTTACTGTCACCGCAGGGAAGGAACCAATATTGAGGTCCGCGTGGAAATTGAGACCCATCCCAGAGGCGCCCGCCAGTCCAGCCTAAGTAGCATCCTGTCTAGCCGAAGCTTGTCGGTGGAGTCCCTGGGACACTCCCAGTCCCAGTCCCAAGACTACCTGTGTGCCTCAGAAGAAAGACGAGAGCGGGGAGGAGGAGAAGGAGAGGAGCAGGAGGGAAGAGAGAAACCAGGAGGGGCAGCAGGAACATACGATGGGACAGCTTACCCAGTCTTTGAAATAGACGGTATATGAGGTCCTCCAATGCAGGCTTTGTACTTGGTTGAAGATTAGTCAGGTTTTGTGGAAATAAACAAATCCATGAGCTGACGCGTCACTGCATTGACCCGAAAATCGTTGGCCAAGGCCGCCTCCTGCTTCCAAGACAGGCCCTCCCACCAGTTGCCTTCTAGCTCCAGCCTCTAAGGAAGATGCGGGTTTAGAGAGAGCAAATGAAAAAGTGTGTGAGTGTGTGTATGAGACAAATAGCATGAGACTGTGACATATACATCGGAGGGGGATAAACTGTTAAAGCAGACAGGATAGCATCCGTCAAGGAATCTAAAACAGAAGTGACTGAGAGCATGTTAGCGGACTTGTTCAGTCTGTTTTTTTTTCTATGTTGTCCTTTCTGAAAGAGACTACCTTACACCCCCTCTCTCATAAATCTATTTCATGAAGCCCTCTCCTGTCTGGCTGTACTCTTACACTTCTTTTAGTGACCTCACCTCCCTCTTTCCGCTCCCTTAACAAATAAAAACTCCCCCACAAGCATGATTTGTTTTATGGGGTTTAAAAATCTAACAACTGTCGTGTCAGCAAGTAAATATCACATGCTCCCCAGGCAAAGATGCAAGACAGTAGGGGTGATTTATTTTCTACCTGAAAGCATATCTCCAGTATTTTAAGATGCAGTGGTCACACCTGAATTGGACAACTTAAATTAAACGACGCATGCTGCACTTTTCGATTACACTTTTTTGAACCAGTTGAAAGTGACATCTGGAAACTGTTGAAGCCTGTAACTGTTGTTCTCTATTGGAGTAAAAGGTGCTCTGTGACATTACAGCAGTGACTGAATTGATTGGATGGCTCATAAACACCACTAATTATTACTATTAATCTGAAATCCACAGTCTTCCATAGAAGCAGACAGGAGGCAATGTCACTTATGCATTGTTTTAGTCCAGCCTGCAAGAAGGAATTTCGTTTCACCAGAGAGGGAGACATCGCTTTAGTTTGTAAAAATGCTCATTCTAATGCAGATACCTGCACGCATCGGTGACAACATGGCAGCAACACTGCAGTCTTTTACTGAAGAGTCTTACATTTAAAAGTAGCTGCATGATTCTGCTCTTTGCCGTGTATCCAGGATAAACACTCACACGCAGATTCACACACTCACTCATACACACACACACACACACACACATATATGCCCACATGCACAGCAGTCGGTGTAGTTGCAGTAGTGTGCGCTGCTGAGAGCATTAAATATAAACTAAAGACCCTCTCAAATGATCACAGAGCACCAAAATTACAACAGCAGCATGCCACCTCAGGCTAAACTCTAATAACCCCTACTAGATGATTTATGAGAAATACATGATTATACATGCTCTGCTTAGCTTCCTGAGTGTGAAATACTTGTGAGAGTTGAACTCGGACATGACATGATAACCTGTGCTGGGTTGTGGAGAGAAATTGAATAAAGATTTCACCATGAAGGACAAAAACACAATGCATGTTCTGTGTCTATCGCTTTCAGCTTCAAGTGGAGTCAGAGAGTAGAGTGATACGTGCTAATACGGTATTATTTTTACCCTCATTGTATAGCTTCACAGTAAGTACAGACAGGACACTTTGGGATAATGCAAAATCAGACAAAGGTCGCCTTTCTGAAATTGGGAATGCTACAGGTTATAGTAATCATCTTAAGCCCCGAATCGTATTTTTGTTGCCTTGAGCTGTTTATATCGACATAGGGAGTGGGTCCTAGTCCACGCAGTCCGCCATGTTTCTACAGTAGCCCAGAACGGACAAACCAACACTGACTATAGGCAGAGCCGTTCATAGCAGCCCCTTTACGACAAGAGCATTAGAACAACACAGATTTTTAACATGAAACTGCTTTTTTCAGTTATTTACCGGTTTAAATTATCATTCAGCTCCTGGTAAAACCCTCCTGAACGTCTAGATCTTAAACTATCAGAGAAAACAGGTAAGCATACATTAGCAGGCGCTGTACTAGTAGCCTGTCTCCGAAGAGCTGAGCAGCTTCGGAGAAAGACTGATTTGTAACGTGAAACTGCTTCATCAAGTGTTTTTAATTATATAAATCACTTGGTCCGTTTGTTTTGGTGAGGAAGAGACCTCTGCGGATAATTGGGCTCCCGATAAAGACCTCCCGAACACTGAAGGAATCCTCACCTGAGAAGTTTCTGCTGGTTGCAATCTGCTATCCTCACCACTAGATGCCACTATGTCCCGCTACTATCTTACACACTGCTCCTTTAAAAAATGTCCTGTGTATAGGATTTAGGGGCATCTATTGGCAGAAAGGGTGCAATATTAATTAGTATATGTTAATTTATAATCAGCCATAAGTAAGAATTGCTGTGTTTTTGTCAGTGTAAACATAGTGGAATCCTTGTTCTTCAGAAGCCCAGAACAGGCAAACCAAGGTCAGCCACCATTGTTCTCCTACATGCTTGGCACTGTGACAATGCTCAAAGAGTGTGGAAGAAGATAATAAAAACTCACAGCGGTGCTTACCAAGCCTGGTTGTACAGCTACTACCTTATCATACATGAACAAAACCGAGGTGACACCCAACCAAACATCACACTTAAGGTGAGAGGTAAAATGAAACAGGAGCTCAGCAACAGACATCCGTTTCCAGCGACATAGCTGCCCAACTAACTCAACAACATGAGGCACTGTCTGATGATGCTTTGTCTCGTAGCTACTGTCATAAAGGTATATTTCACAATTTCAGCTGTTACAGCACACGGGAGAGGTTTCAGTTCTGCAACCTCACTGCTACAGTAGATGCCACTAAGTACTACGAACTAGACTTTTAGATGTCTTCTTGTGACCCTTGTAACTGTTTCCATGTCCAGTTCAACACATTTTCCCCCTTATGTTATTTAAATTTTTTGCTGAAGTAAAACAATCTAGTAATTCACAAATGAAAAAAGCAAATATTAGAGTCAATCATCTTTGACCCCTCAGCTTAATAAAAAAAAAAAACCACACAGATAAGTTTGAATCTGAAATAAACACATAAAAATGAACTTCAGTCAAATTAATCAGATGTCCATCTTAATAAGGATGAATAATGGTAATAAGTTAAACTAATAATGTAGAGGATAAACTAAAGAGAAAGAAACTGCTCACCAGCACTGCCGCCCCATGTGACGATGACGAAAGAATGAGTTCAGGGTTTGAATGGGGTGAACAGGTGACCTCAATCAGGTCAATGTGTGAAAGGAACCAATCAGTGCTGAGGAAAGGGGAGGAAAGGAAGTGAGGTAAGTGAGGAAAAGAGGTGTCAAATTAAAGAAAAAAATAGAAATCTTCACCCTTTTTTTGTTTTTGTGTTGCTTCTCTTTATAGTCGTTGCGCATCTTTTGGTTTTTTTGTGTGTCTCTCGGCTCATTTTTGTCTTTATTGCAGTCATTTTGTATCTTTACGGTTGTTTTGCCCCTTTTTGTAGTTACTTTGTGTCTCTTCACAGCTCCTTTGCTTCTCTTTGTGGTCTTTTTGTGTCTCTTCTTGTTCCTTACATGGTAATCTAAGTGACATTTTGCAGATGGAGGCCAAAGGGGCCCCTGTAGGCATTTCCAGTCATCCAACCATACTGATATCCCCAAATAATATCATGCTTATTCAGTGCAGTGCAGTGAGAGGAGAAGGGAGCAACAACGCTGTAATGGCAGGTTGCAATCAGTAGAGGGCGCCAACATACAAAACTTAAACCTTAAAAATATGTGTTTGGAATGAAGCCTGGTTTTGTTTCTTTTAGTTTATTATAAGTGGCAAAATCTATTGACACAGATGTGTTTTTAAGCACATGACGTACTTGTGATCAAGTCTGGGGAAAATGGGAATGATGGGAGACAGAGACATTAACCTAGTCCATCACTAGATAAGGCTATGATTTGATTTCTGATATTAAAAAAGCAGAAATATTGAACATGTTGGCGAGATAATATAGCCTCCTGTAATAACACAACACCCACCATAGGTCAACAAACCACAGACAATCATATGAGACAAAAAGCGCAGTTATAAGCTCATTATCCATGAAGTCATTAGTGATCATAAGTCCTAATACTGTAATGTAATACTGTAATGATTTGTCATGTAGGGTCGCTCCTGCAGACTGGAGCACTTTGGGCTGTGAGCGCATCAAGGTTAGAGGGACACGCCCTTAACTTTGGAGACGGTGCAGTAGGTGCATGTGCGCGCCCTCAGCTGCTCATCAGTCTCTGTGAGAGGAGAGGAATACTCAGAGCGATATTCAGGGTGGGAACTTATATCAGTGGGCTCCCTCTTCGTCTTCTTCCTGTTTGGCGCATCCTCCGTCCGTCGAGCCCAGCCTGCTGTATTTACCTCCCTGTGGTCCTGAGCCTGGGGAATCCACCTGCCGGAGAGCAGAGCAGACACACCTCGGGATGGATGCGCTGAAATCCGCCGGCAGAGCGATTATCAAGAGCCCCGGAGTTCCGCGGCACACATGGGGAACTTCAAAGCACGAAAGTGAGTGAGACAATGTGTGTTGTGATGTTTGGATGTGGTACTATGTTGGGAAGGTTTTGGCGACGCAGCAAAGGCAGTGAATGTATCCAGAGAGGAGGAGAGAAGGACAATATGTGCCTCTGGGTGTTCGCACTAAGCTAATGGACTGTTGTGTTTCTGTGCTGGAGAGCTTTTGTTTGTCTTGTTGCCAAATGGAGCTGAGCTGCATGTTCTGTAGGCTGCTGTAAGGAGCTGTTATTACTAGCTGTGCACACTGGTGTGTAGTTGAGCCTCAGTTGTAATTGCTTTACTTTACTTCCCTGTGAGTGAGCTGGCTGGTCCCACTGCCAGCTGTCCTTTACCTCAACAGCTACAGCATGGATGAAAAGTAGCTGATTGGAACTGATGCCGCAAACTAGTCGAATAATCGAGTATTTGATCGACAAGAAAATGAAATTGCAGAAGTTTATATAGACAAAATATCAACATTCACTGGTTCCAGCTTCTCAAATGTGAGTATTTTTGTTAGGGGTGGGAATCACGATACGATATTATCACGATACTTAAGTCACGATGCAATGTAATTGTGATTTTAGACACGTTGCGATGTTGTGAGTATTGCGATATATATAAATGGAGCCTATCCCAGCTGACACTGGGCGAGACGCGGGGTGCACCCTGGACAGGTCACCAGACTATCACAGGGCTGACACATAGAGACAGACAACCATCCACACTCACATTCACACATATGGACAGTTTAGAGTCACCAGTTAACCTGCATGTGTTTGGACTGTGGGAGGAAGCTGGAGCACCTGAAAAAAACCCACGCTGACACGGTGAGAACATGCAAACTTGACAGGCGACAATGCTTACCACTTCACCACTGTGCCGCCAGTTTGCAGAAGTTTATATAAACCAAATATTAATATTTGCCGGCTCTCAAATGTGAGGATTTTTGCTTTGGTTGGAAATCACCTGAAGATCCTCTACATGATTTTATCACAATACTTAAGTCAAGATACAATGTGACTGCTATTTTAAATTTCAACTGTAAATAAAGTCCACAAAGGAACATCCATTTTATCTGATAAGAGAAAGCTTTCAGTCTGTTCATCTCAGTTAAGCCATTATTTTTGCAGCAGCAAAATGTATCCATTGGACTGAAAAATCAATTGATTATATTATTCTAGTAGGCTACCTAAAGATAGATATTCGATACTGCCACCCCTAATTTTTGCTAATGTGTTTTATATTATTTTAAACTGATTATTTTGGAGGTTTTGGACTGCTTGTGTGACAAAACAAAACATTTGAAGAAATCATCGGGAAACTGATTAATCAAGTAAGTTTGTTTCTGAAAATAAGCATTTTTTTCAGCCTTAAAATTAAATAGGGGAGACCAGGGTTGGTTGGCAGACTGAACTCTGTCTTAGTTCTCTGGCATAGTTTGATAGAATATTCTAACCAGCAGCAAATGAAAGGTGTCAGCTATAAATAAAAAATGCTTTAACGTGCACAAATGTTTTCTGAAAAAAAGGTGATTGGCACAAAAACACAACAACAGTCTAAGGGCTGGTTAATATGAAGAAAAATCAAATATCACATTTTTTTTTTTTTACTGAATACCTCAAAGTTGATGCTGCGATGATACTGTAGGATTATCTATTGGTGCTTTCACAAACTATTTACACAGTGAGATTTTTGATAAATAATTATCAGTTATGTGGACATAATGATGTTGGTAAAGGCAAATAGAGCAGCTAGAAGTCTGATAAGTTTAGACAAATCAGACTTTACTGTAATGAGATTTTATAAGTTACAAATTCTCTGATATTATGATTTCAATATAATATCATTTTTTTGCCCAGCCCTTACACAGCCCAGTCACAGGGTTGGTTCGCACCTTGTTAAAATGGCATAGTTACAAAAAAAATAAATGAAACAAACAAGAAACAATGTCAACATTTTAGTCAAGTAAGAACCAGAAAACACAAACATTTATAAAAAAAACAGCATTTTTGAGTAATTCATCAGTGTGTGTTTACATGGACACGAATAACCCATTTTATAATTGAGTTCCTGGAGTTTCTCGTTGATGTGTTTGAGCATGTAAACACCATATTCTGCTTATGAAAAACAACAACAAAAACAAACAGAATATGTTAGCTGGAGTACTCTGAAAGAAACCGGGTTGTTTCTGGAGAATACGAATAACCCGAGTTCACGTAAACACCATATCCTGAATATGATCATAACCAGGATACGCAGCATAAACGGGACATTCAAAACAATAACAATTAACTAACTTTATAAACATTGTTGGGACTGTTTTTAATCTTTAAGAAAAATTATCCTATGACCCAACGTTGGGATTAAATTATGTTAGCCATTTACCATCACACGTTCCATACTTTCAAATCTTTGATCAAAATGTGGTTTCTATATTCATTAGCCTAATTAGAAGTGACACATTTACAATATTGCCATCTAACACAGATTTGTAATATGTTTAGTCCACATGTAACAGGGTCAATTATGCAGCAGCGATATGTGTGAAGGAAAATGTACATTGGTTGTTGTGTTATAATTACACAAAATCTGTGTAACCTTAAGTTTATTTTATTTATATTTATTTCAGTTAATACCTGACACGTTAGGCCTCCGAGTCAGTTATGTGGAACTTTAATTTGAGACTGTAACCCTACGTTTACTATACAGTGTGACACTGCCCTCTGTAACTAGTGTCTCCGCGCCTTTTCCTCTTCCCTTTTGTTGTTGATCTCCGTGGGAGAGGGGCACGTTTTATGAAAGACAACGTTACTGACGGAGGATTTTGTATTTATGCTGCTTTCGTCAGGCTGCTTCCATCAGATTAAATGGAGACTGCCTCCAAAGATATCCACGTCTGAGTCTCTTCCTCAAACACGACGCACACAACGCAGAGTCAGACACCACCGGTCACACACAGACTCCACTTTTTACTTTCAGTGCTATAAAACTGAAATGTTACCCTCACCAAAAAAGACTTTCAAATGTTACAAAATTGAAGTTGAGCGCAGGTGAAGAAAGCAAACAGTGTTCAGTGTTGTGCTTTGTTTCTGTGACCTTCAAAGGACCAGATAATAGCAGTGTACCAACAAACCCTGGTCTCTCCTACTGTACTAATATTCATCCATCCATCTATTTTCATAGCTGCTTATCCTCATGGGTGTCGCTGGCATTGGGCGAGAAGCGGGGTAGACAGCCATTCAAACCTGCGGACAATTTAGAGTCACCAATTAACTGATCCCCAACCAACATGTCTTTGGACTGTGGGAGGAAGCCGGAGTACCCAGAGAAAAACCCACGCTGACACGGGGAGAACATACAAGCTCCACACAGAGGGGCTCCCTCCTGGGATTGAACCAGGAACCCTCTTGCTGTGAGGCAACAGTGCTAACCACTACATCACCGTGACTCCTCCACTAATATTCAGCCAGTTTGTAAAATCAAATCCTACAATTGCAGCTCTATAGGAATTCGATTCGATTTTTCGTTAGGTCCGTCACTGTTCTATCCTGCTAACACTCAATCATGAGGTTGTTCATAGTGCACTAATGTGCCACTTGAAAAAAGGAAATCCGATAGATAGATAAATAGATAGATAGATGCTCCCTGGTTACTACAGTGTGAAATACAGGAGGCTGTGAGTGCTGAGCGAAGGGTCAGAGCAACAGAGCTCGTCACACCCTCGTTGATGGGCAGAGTGAGGGGCTGTTGTGCTGCCTGCAGCTCTGCTGTCTCCCTGATGTGTGAAGTGTTGTCTTGAATGCTCCCACCCCGCAGCTACATCGCCTGTGAGCCTCACGCTGCCATAAATGCTCGCATGATGTTTTTTTATCGTGCCTCATCCTGGATTCCTGCTCAGCGGTGAATAATTGGCGGCCCATGCCAGCTTTAATTAAACATGACTGATTAATTTTACATCCAGGAAGCTGTGCTTAGTATCTTAACTCTCTCAAGGAAATGTTCTACATAAAGTTTTGAACATTGAGTATTTAGTGTGGGATTTAAAAGTTTTCTCATTGGATTAGAGCTTTAATGAGTCTCTGGATGCATTAAGAGACAGGTTGTCTTAAAAAGTTAAAAAAGTTGGCTGTTGACGGCTGAAAACTTTCCGCTCTTGGTTTTTTGTGCAAACATTGACGGATGGGAGTTGTTATTATTTTCCTCAACACAGCATCACTGTATTCTCCAACATTACCATGGTGACTTTACGATAACAAAAGCCGACAAACAAACCGTCAACATGTTATATTGAAAGATATTGTCTGTGTCACATTGTTGGCAGGAGCCTCTGCATTGTGCTTTTCTTCTCTTATTGTTGTTTGCGTAGACAGAGAGGGAAGAAAAAGCAGAGTGATGCTGTCGGAGCACAGCCCAGCTGCGTTTCAGCGCCTGATGACAGAAGCAGTTTGTGTCTCAGAGCCACCAGAGGAATCAGGCTGGAAAAATGTGAACATAGCAGTCACAAACAGTGCAGACAGACAAGACAGGGTGACTGCTGATGTCCAGGAGCTACTTAGCAGGCAATTTGGAGGGAGGACAGCGCCTGTATGCCAGCATGTGGCGATGCGTCAAAGCTGGCTGTCGGCATGCAAATAAGGCAACATTGCAGCTGCTCGGCACATTCACACAAATTAGGTGTGATTAAAGTTGGAATAAAAGGGATGAATTATTTGTGTCCTGTCTGCAGATGGGACGGACAGTCACCTTAATTAAATAATCACAGTTGATGACAATATACAGGTAATCTGTGGACAAATTCTGTTCAGTAACTGAGCCTTGCCAAAAGTGAAATTATGTAGCGACATCATGAAACTCCTTGTTGTGATGGAAAATCAATATCACAATGAAGTTTAACTACCATCAGGGCGGGAGATCGTGTGTTAAAGCAATAAAGCTTTGTTTAAATGAGAGTGTGAAAGTGAGACGACACAGAAGCATTTCCTTAGATGATGACTTCGCTGTTGCATTTTTAGGAGGAAGCACATGGGAAAAGCTTCTGCTAAACATAGCGGCGTGATTAATGTGGTCACTGCTTGACCTTTCCGCCGACACCACTGTAGGTCAAACTGTCCCCTCGACCAACACTTGGGTCAGTGACTAATGTGTCTCAATCCCCTCTTTCAGGCGTGCACCTCGTTAGGTTAATGTCGGTGTAATGTCTGAATGATATCTCGCTGAGCACCTGGGTCACTTTTATGTTAATTTAATGACAGCAGCATTACTAGGTCAGAGCAAGTAACACATCCTACATAGCTCAAGTCTGAATTGATTGCTGTTAGGGTAACGCAAAGCCTGCAGCAGCAAGGTAAAACAGCATGTCTTGTTTGCCTCATTAAGAGCCGTGTAATGAATTTATCCCCTAACAATCAACACTTATGCACAAAGGAAGTTAAAGTGGGTTAATATGCTTGAAAACACTGCGAATGAGCCAATTTAAAGTTGTTGAGGAAGTTCTTCTAGAGTCCAATCAGTCTAAAAAAAGACTGTTTTCCTTCACTGGGTGAAAGACGATACAACCGCACTCCCTTCCCTGCATTTTTTATTTTCATTCTGGCATTAAAGAAATCATGAATATCCAGCAAAATGCTTTTGATACACCTAGGGCTGGGCGATATGGACAGAATCAGATATCACAATATTTTTGTTCAAACACCTGAGTATCGTAATCGTCAGTAATGTGGATATAACGACTTTGGCTCTGATCACACAGAAAGCGTTTGAGCAGCTGGAGGCGGCTTTTTGTTATGATTTTTATTGAGAATGAAGCTTTTTGCTTGCGATTTTGCGTTGCGATGCGCCTGGCGTTTCTGTGCTCTAGGCGCCTGGCGTTTTTGCTGGAGCACTTTGAACTCATCGATTTGAAAAAACATCAACTCAAATCAGAAAAGCACCCCATGTCATATTTGTTGTCGTTATTTTTTCTCCATTGTCCAATCAGATGATTTGAGAGGCGGGCCTTCTGTGGTGGTCATGACAACAAGTTTACAGGTGGTAAACAACCGAGGAGAAACTGGTGGTAGCGGTTGTTGGATACCCAGAGCTATACGGCCCAACGATAGACGGCAGGTTGTCAAACTGCCCCTGAGTCATCCCAAAATATGCCTGGAAACAGCCATCATGGAGGAGAAGCTCCTGGACCAACTGGTGGTACTCCCCATGATCCTCTCTTTCATAGGGTCTCATGTACCCACACTGATCTCTGTTTCCCTGTGCCCAACAAACTATTTGCTGACAGCCTCTCACCCTCAACCAGAGCTACAGCAAGTGCCCTCTGCCTAGGTTTTTATGGTTTTATGGTGGGCAGGTTAGTGTAAGTACCAGATAAGGCGGTTGCCTGGCAAGGCAATAAAACCAACAACACATTCTCACTCTGACCACGTCACATATTGACATTTAGTCATGGACTTTCCACGTCCACATACGTTGTGAAAGGTACCCTGGGTGCGTTGATGTTGACGTTCAGGGACGCCATGTCAAGTTCTGCCTGTTACATACAGTGTCTACTTTCAAAATACACTTCTGTTTTCATAGAAATTTTCTTATATTTTTTATTCTTTCAAAATAATCGCACTAAGTTGGCACAACGGGATTTGACGAATTTACCTTCAACAACTAACACACATGGCTGACTTTGGGAACAAAAATACATGGTTAGGTTTAGAAAAAAAGAACAAGGTTTGGCTTTATAATCACATGGGACACAAACACCACTCTCCGGCGTGGAAGTTGGTGTTTGTTAAAATATAACAGCAACCGGCCAGTCGGTGTTTGACGCTGCAAGTCACTGCCAAAGTGACAGATTCCAACAAAGTTAAAAACCAGGAAAAGAAAACACTTTATGGTATTCAAAATCTAAGAATATACTAATATCAATATACTGCCAAGCCCTAAGTACACTATGTGACCAAACTGTTTTGTCATACTATGCTTGGATACATCATGAAATAGGTAGCAGGATGTTCTTTCTTTTTATGTTGTACAATTTTGTAACTGATGAGAAAATGTATTTAGGGACTCAGATGAGGGGGTGGGAGACAGAAAACACTCTCCTTCCTTGATACTGCTCCTTTCTTGCAGTGTCACTGCTTTCTCTCGTGCACCAGTGGCCAAATATTGCACAAGCATCATGGCTCCTTTTGAAAGGGACCTGTCAACTCTGAATAAAGCCCTAAGGAACATTTATGTTATGGCAACCTAAGTCATAACACCTATGTCTTTGAGGCCAGCAATGTTATGGATTCCATGTCTCAAAAGAGCTAAAATTTCAATAATATTGAAATGTCGTGTTGGGTTCTGAAGTACTTGACTGTCACGGCAGCTGTGGCATTCCTAATGCACATTTTAAATGCTGTGTTGTGCTGACAGTGTGCACGTCTGACTAATCCATTAGTGCCTGAGACAACTATTACAACTGAGTATCTTCTTCTGTGTTGTACAACCTTGGGATTATGAGACATGAGAACTAAGTAAAATCCATAATGATCACTTACTGTATTGAGTTACACTAGCCATGTAAAGAGGCACCGTTTTCCTGAGTAAAAAACACAGAGAGTAATTTCATTTCCACTCTACCTCACGAACATAAAAAGATCTATTTCTGGACACACATGAAGTCAGTCGTCAGTTCTTCCGCCAGCAGAAAACTGACATGTACCACACTTCCCCACCGCCCCTTGTGGCCGTCCGTTGTCATCTGTTGAGGTCAAAGCCGCTGGCAGGACGCAAGAGGACACAGCATGTGCCTGGAGAACAAGCCTTCCCTTTGGATCACGTCACACAGAAGCAGTACGGACCTTTCTGTGTCTCGGAAGTCACACACACTTGCCCTTGGCACTCAAGGACGTCTGCACTGTACAGTCTGCATCAATTTAAAATCATGTGGCAATGGGACAGACTCAGTTGAATCCAGTAAGACTGTGCCCTTGGGTCTGGGATTGTTTCTTGTAATTCTTTTGGTGGTGTAAATGTCAGAGCTTCTGCTGCACAGCTGTGTGATCAGCATCAAAGAAGAAAATGAGAAGCTTCTTTTAGTTCTTGAGTAAACAACTCGAGTGCGCTGAGAGGAAAATGTGAGAACATGTGGTTTGCACTGCAGCCCAGAGACGAGCTTGATCTGAAATTAGTGGACTCAACAGTCGTTAGGTCCGACTGGTTGGGAACTCTGGCAGTGAATACAGCCTGCAGTTCTATTAAAGCTGACACTGGCTTCACTGACTGACATGCAGGAGGCAGTGGTGTCAGTTAGCACTGACCCTGGAGGAGCAATTATCTCTCAATGGCTTGTTAAGAATCAGGAAGCTGTGAGTCAGGGACACACCAGCAAAGAAGAGGAAGAGCAGAAGCAATGGGAGAGGATAGTGGGAATATAGAGGATAATGACAGCGGGAATGCCGGCAGTACATTAGAAACGAGAGGGATGAATGCTGGGATTAGTGTGTGTGGTACATTTCTGGGGATTCCTCTGCTTTCAATGTGATAAAGAGATGAGAAGCTGATAATTGGGAGCTGATGATTTGTGTTGTGAGGCAGAATTAAAGTATCATCAGTGCTGCTTTGGACACCAAATACGGTATAATCTGTGTGTGTGGACTGGGAAGCCCATTTAAAGAGAGATTTTGCACAAATTACAGAAAACATATTTCCCCACCAGCCGTACTGACGTTCAGCCAAGCACATAGTTTTGATTCTTTCTGCCCAGTTTTCAGTTTTCCGAGATGCAGTTTTCTGCTGCCACTACGGCACAATAGCAGTGAATGTAACTGTGTTTGTCGATCACAGACCTGCAGCTAACAATTGTTTTCATTATTGATTTTCAATTAAAGCGACACTTACCTTTCTGGAAATTTTGCACTTTACTTTGTTTAGGTCAAAATGCTATTAATAAGCTGATGGCACACTAAAATGTAAGTGAATTCCACCAGAGATAAAAACTCATAATTGTAACATTCTCATATGGTTCTAAGAAAACTCCAACTAATCACTGCATTTGGACCGAATGCAATGATTGGCCGGGTGTCCTGTCTGTCTTCCCCATGTGGAGGCCTCCGACTGATGTAACCGCAAGCGTATCATCCCCCCAACACAGCATCCAGTTACTAATGGCTAACGTTAGCCTATTGTAGCATCGCCTCTGAAACATTAATGTTATCTTCCTTGTACGTTTCCACAAGGTTTGACTGTCTTGGTTGTAACGTTAAACCCGCTCTCCTGCCTACGTCTATCATAGACGTAATGAGGACGTAATGGAGGAGGGGGTGAGTAGGCCTCTGGAGGGAGGTGGAGTTGCAGGAGGAGGGGGATGGGACTTTGGAGAGAGGTGGAGTTATGGATGTTCAATTTTTTTTAAGTGCTGTGTCAAATGCAAGAAAGGTAAGAGTTGCTTTAATTGATTGTTTAATCTATAAAATGCCAGAAGATAATGACAAAATGCCCAAGGTGATGTCGTAGGTGATGTGTTGTGTTGTTTTGTTCGACCCAGGCAAAATCACTACACATACCACTCTGTAAAATTGTACATTTCCTGTGAATATAATCCATTTAATCATATTTCGACATGTATTTTGTGTCTACTCTGTGTTAAGACCTTTTATTTTGAAAAGCAGAGGAAGTCGCATGTGCATCCTAGGCTGAAAAAATGCCCTCCAATGAACGATTAGAGAAAAGTCAAGTCATTATTGATTGAAGAAATTATTGCAAGGTATTAAATCATAGCACCAAATCATGAGTGAACAAATAAGCCTTAGTTTTTTCTCAGGTTATTCAGTCAATCTTGAGGCTACATTAATCACATATTGGTTAAAGTGTGTGCAGAACTGAAACAGTGTAAAGAGTGTATGGCTGTGAACTCGCAGTTTTCCAGTCATACCCAATTTATGTAATTCCAAGACTGTTCAGGGACCACTGTGTGCAGAAATGTTTAAATAAAACATTTTGGGAAAAGGAAATGTTATTTTTTCCCTGCAAAAATAAATTTAGCGTAAATATGTGCCCCCCTTTCTGCCAACACAGCATAACATGGTTGGTACCAGTGGATGCCTTAGATTCTCTACTTTATAGTGATACCAGCGTCTTCACTGTAGCTTTAAAATCCGATACTAAAAATAAGTCTGCCTCACTTCTCACCTTCACCTCTGTCATACCTGCTGCGTCTTAGCTTCTTTTTTTGGCCAGACATTTGGCCGTTGCGTCTCTGCTCCCTTCATTGTCTTGCTCTCTCTGTACCTTGGCTAATCTTTAAGCACTTGTGATTTCTGTGCATTGCACACCTGACCCCTATTGTCAGATGGACTGAGCCATTTCACAGTACCTGTAGGGGGGTTAAAGCATCAAATGGCACATTGAAATAAATACATATAACTTGTCTTATCAGTGATTTAAGTCAGTAGGTTAATTATTGTACTTGATCCAATTTAATGATTGACCATAGACCTTTTATTGGCCCCCTCTTGGTCTTGGGCCAGGGTCACCTGTACCCTTTGACCCCCCCGCTGGCGGCAGGCCTGGTCCGACCAACAGTCCAAAACCCAATGTAGTTTAAAATTATATTATGACAAAAATAGACAACCAACCCGGGATAACTTTTGGCAGTTTTCACTATTTTTGCTTGGTATGAGTTGCTTTATGTGTCAGGGACAATACAAATCACTAACAGGTAACAGTCACATGAAACAGATGCACTGCACATAGGATTTCTCCTGTAGCAAATGCTAATTTGCAACCCCTGTTCTGACAAATGACAACGTGTAGCCTAATTTTCTGCCGTAAGGGGTGAGTCTGTCAAAACAATAAGAAAGCACGGATCAATGCCGTCATTGCAGTCAGTTTCTACTGGTTAGGATTTCTTCAGTGTTCATTGTTCAGGAGGTTTTTACCCTGAGCTGAATTATCTGCAGAGGTCTCCACTTATTCAAAACAAACAGTGCAGATGATTAAGACTGGTAACACTGAATACACCAGTTTCACATTAAAAATCAGTGTTTCTCAGATAATGTTTGGCACGGCAGGGGCTGAGCTGCCACTGAGGTTTGCTCAGCTTATTTCTCTGAAAACTTAAGATCCAGGCGTCTGATGGCTGAAATCCTTCATCTACTTAAAACATATTTAAAACTACCAAGATCTAAAAATTGTATTATAAAAATGTGGCTTAAAACTTACCACAACCCTGACACGTGTGAACTGGGGATATGACACCAATGACAGGCAACAGTGACCAAATGACACGGACTGCATTCTTCATTATAATTGCAGTTTTCTCTGGGTTTAAGAAAAATTACATTTTATCTTTGATCATTTCACATGGTTGCAGATTATTTTATTGTTGGTCGACTAATCGCTCCTGTTTCAGCTCCAGTTGCCTGAATCAATGAAAAGTTCCTGCTAAAAACATTGTCCTAGTTTACTCGGTATAATCCTCAAACTATGCTTTGAAAAAGTTACAGTGGAACTAATTTGCATTATCTTTGCATCGCCTGAACGCCATGCTTTCAGTGGCCAGGCCCTGGATTTATTTAACATGATGTCTACAGGAAAGGTTGAATTTGCATACAGTACATGACCTTTTACAGCAATGTGCTGTTTTACAGTGACACACACACACACGGAAATGATGTACCAAGGCAGAAACAGAAGAAGCTTAAAGCAGGCTTGTCACAGAGAGCAACTGTCCAACATTTCCAGTTATATGAGTGTTCAGAAACACTCAGTTATCACATCTCACACTCACTGTCATCTACATAGAACACACACAGTCATTTATGAGAGCAGTTAGACTCAATATGTGCTCTTAGCCGAGCTTCGGTGTATCTGACGATGATTTAACTGAGCAGATTTCCCACCTATACGCTGCATAATTCATGCTCGCACACTCATCAGCCTTACCAGTCGCAGACTGGGGATAGATTAGATGATAAAGTGCTGCTAATGAGTTTTTCATGGAACGTGCTTTGAAATAAGAAATCAATTAGACAGGTTACTTTCCTCCAAGATCTGCAGCTGCTGAAGTTGTGAGTCACTGCTGGCGTTGCGTTGATGATTGAAGTTATTTAAGACCATTGTGTATCCCTCAGGGTCAGTTTGATTTCATACCTCAAAAAGCTCAAGTACCTTTAAATAATTAGGATTTGGTCTTAAATAAATCAAACAAACATTTCCCCTCTTCAAATCTATTTATTTACTTTTTTACTGCTTGTGAATTTTAGCAAAACGACTCAGTGAACATGGTGTTCGGATGCAGTTTTGTTTAGTTGTATGAATAATAGTGGATAAAGGATTTTGTGTGAGTGCATGACCTTTGTGACTCTTTCCACTTTGGTTGGAAGAGAACTACACGAGCTAAATCCCCCCAACAGTGTGATTAGTTGGATTATTGTCAAAAGCACAGCTACCTCAGTGACAGCTCTGTGCAGACTTTGTGTTTGTCTGCTTCCTGCTCAACTCTGTTTTCCCCATTGTTTTAATTTCTGTGGAACATTATGCACAGTTTCAGTAACATTCTTTTTCTCATTATTTCCTATTTTGTGTCTCTGACATTAGATTGGATATTATTATGCTCTTCTATTACCAAACTGCACTTTTTAGCCACAATGGTGAGGCTGTAGAGATGGCAGTGTGCCTGTCTACCTGCCTCTGTGGTCCAGACTGAAATATCTCAACAGCCATTGGAAGGACTGACATGAAATTTTGTTTAGACATTTCTGTCTCTCTCATGACGAATTGTTATAACTTTGCTGATACATCTAACCTCATCATCATGTCAACATTTCACTTCATCCAACAGCTGCACTTTGTTGTAAAAGTTCTGTATAAAACAATCAGAACATTAATATAGTACCAGTTGACGGCTTCAAATGGCAGGTACATACACAGACACGCTGCAATACTGTGAGTGGGCACTGAGAAATAGGGATGCACAATATTGGATTATTAACAACTTATTTGACTGATTTGACAGACATTGATATATTCACTTTTTCCCACCTAATTTGACTGATCATCAGGTCTCCTCTGCAGTGCAATTAACATCATATTATGCATACATACGTACTCTTATCACGATGGCCCACCAGCAGATGGAGACATGAAATATACAATACTTTTCAGTGTATGTAATATTCATCCATTGTGCAAAATAAGAAAAAGCATGTTGGCCGATTCTTTTGAAGCTGATATTGGCTAATACCGCTGATGTGCCGATATTATTGTGCATCCCTAATGGGAAAAACTGGAAGCAAGGCAAAGCTGCATTCCTGGGGACCTGGTGTGTATCCCACTGGCTAGCTAATTGCCGCCACTCTGAATTCACTCACATGGTGAATAAAGACGCTTACTGCTGATAATGTTGTTAGCTTTGTCAGCACTGTTGCCATCGTTAGCAACGTTTGCGCTGTTAGCACCATTAGCTGCTACCAGCTGGTTCAGCGACCTCCATGTTGAGAACAGTGTGCAGACAATCCTGGCTCAGACTCTGAACCATAGCAATGCTCTGAATGTCATAAACAGCTCCTCTCACTAGTGATTAGCAAATATTATCATGCTAACATGCTAAAATAAGATGGTAAAGGTAGTAGACATTGTATCTGAGTAACATCATTTTTGTCCATTCCAACAGTCAGTATGTCACATTACGCGATTGTGGAGTCATAAAATCGTGTCGTGACTTGGCCGACAGACATGACACACTACACGATGGTCCACACCAATTATCCCTGGTTGTCTTTCGTACCGTGTGTGACGTCATCGGGTTTAATCCTATTCTTATTATCATTACTATTATTTCAGTCACTGTGGCCGTTCATGTGCCAGCCGAAATGTTGTTGTGGTAATATAAAAAGCACCAAAAGCACCACATGCAAACATGCAAGTCACTGAATCCTCCACAGCAAGTTCCTGCAAATGTTTCACAATAAAAGCCTGATTTGAAAATGAAGGGATTCTCTCAACCAAACTCATAAGGGGCAGGAAGTGTTGAGTTTGAACTGACGGCACAATGCATTAACTTTATCAAGACAAACGGGAGAGGGGTAAAGGTAAGTGATGGCAGAAGTCTTGAACGACAAAAAGAAAACCAAACATGTGAGACTCTCTGTCGGGAAATTGTGAGGCGTCCCAGATGCAGCATCAGTTGTCTCACACTACACAAGATGAAATGATGGATTATCACATACAACACGCATTGACGTTCACAATCCGAGCCGACACTGTACGACGCTGTGTCGGGCTATAATTGGGTTGATATCGTATAATGTGTACCTGGCATTAGCCTGTATTTTTTAATGTCGTCCCTGGTCAGTGGCCTGCTGTAAATCTTTTATACTATAGCATATATACTGTGTGGTTTTATTATCAGTTTATTACATGTGTGTTTTCTATGATCCTCTCATGACTCCAGTTCAGGTGACAAAGGTGCTGTTTGGTGTGACAAGAGGCGAAACAGCATTATTTGGATTTAGGATACTGTCACAGCAAACATGCTCGGAGCAGGTTAAATGAAACTCTGGGGCCTTTTTTTTTATGGTTTGTTTGGGCAGGTGAGAACAATGCTATTCAACCTCACGCTGAGTTGACAAGTGCCTCACCGCACTAAACGCTCCTCTTGTCACACTTGTCTCCTTGTTATTTAATCCTGCGGTTGCTATGGGTATTTTGAAATTTAATAATACCTCATTCTTTCTCTGTCATAGGTCTGGCTTTAATCAAAGCTTAGCGGGATCCCTTCTGTCCTTTCTTCCACAACTATCATTTCTGTATTAATGCCTTAAAATCCCCAACGTGCCTAAGAGATTCACTCTAATACTTCCTTGTGGTTTAAGGATAACAGGACGTTTTGGAATAAGGATGTTTGAAGGATCTAACAGGATGTGTGTGTGCGGTTGTGACTGCACAGTATCAGGGGGGCTTGGTTGAAGCTTTTAAAACCTATTTTTCATTTTGTTTTAAAGGTTACCTCAAATGCTACTTCAGATTTCTCTTTGAGAACAACAACAGCTGTATTGATTTTGTTGTATCTGAGGCTGAAAATTATCCCCCAATAACTCAATTTCAACTGAGCACTCACGTTCTGAATCCAATTTTTCATTATGGTGATTTTTCTCACTCCTTCACCTGCTTGTCTTGTGCCTGTTATGTTTGAAGCTGCGAGTATATTTTCTCCACCGGTGCACTCAACAAATATTGATTTTAAAGCCTTGGCTTCATGTTATTAAAAACTGCTCCACATCATACTCTGTATTGATTTTCTTTGTGAGGCCCTTGAGAGTTGCGATATGGCAAGTGTATAACATTTTCTCTCACGTGTAGTAAGTGTTTATGTTTGGGAACTCATATGTTCTTCTATAAACACTCTCTGGGTTTGTTAATGTTAAATTTTATTACTGTTAGCCAGTTTAACTTTGGCACCGATTGTGAAATTCTGGACTGATACCGATGTTTAAAATAACAATCTGGCCGTTAGCCGATACCAGTGGTTTTTGTTTGTTTTGCTTGTCATTTATCCCCCCTTTTGTACCAGGGAAACAAAGAAATCTTCATTATAAGATATAACTGAACTGCTTTTAAGTACATAAAATCACATTTAAAAAAAAAAAAAAAACTTCTTCAAAATAGTCATTAACTTTAAAAAAAAAAATGGAATGGTTCATGCGACAATGGTTTTGTCTTATTTTAAAAAAAAACAAGGGCCATTGTTTTCCCTCGTTTTACTGGCACCTGAAAATCACGCGATAACACCAGATATCATGTTACTACACGCATCAGTATCCTCTCGTTGTTAGGCTCCAGTAGGGTTCTCTATTCTACAATGGGTTCATCAGCCACTTTAAATATATACCATCTCGATGGGCTTTAATTGCCAAAGACATTTCACATTTTTCATACTCACGTGCACAACTAAATAAACATTCTGTACACTTAAAATTTAGTCACTCCTGATTGAAGTGAGTTTACTGTGTCGTTTCATCCTGAAGGCGTCCCGGGGAGGATCTCTATTTGTCCCAGGCACGGTTATATATTGCCCCCAGGACATGGTTAATCTCGAGTGCTACTTTCTAGCCTGAGCAAAATAGATGTGACACAACAGAAAAACATTTGCCACTGACATTGGTATATGTCATCTCATTTGGCAACAGGCCAGTGGAAGCCAACAAGGCAATTATCAGCCAGTACCAATGTACAGCCGATAAATTGTGCATCCTTCTTCACTCCCTCAGACTAATACATGCCTGGTTATCGGTTTCACCTCCATAAACACTTACACGTGTAATCAAACCAAACCTTCAGTGTGGCATATACAGCTCATTATTATGCAGCTCTGTGCAGTCTCTCTGGAGTGTTTTTAGCACCAACAAGGTTCCCCGGCCCTGAAGTGAAGTGAATTATGCAACACAAGGAAACTGAGAGACCCTATCTTGGGAGAGATGCTGCAACAACACACACACACACACACACACACACACACACACACACACACACACACACACACACACACACACACACACACCATCCAGCTTCCTGCTCAGTGTGTACAATGAAGTCCTAACACTAGCGTTCTCTTTGTGTTTGATGTCTGTGGCAGCTGTCTGTGAAATGGGATATGCTGCCACTCCAGTGTAAGAACCTTTCTGAGCGTATTTTCTATTGTTATTCTGTTGGTGTGTGTGTGTGAGGGATTAAATACTGCAGATGCCAATGTGTGTGAGCACATCCGCTGAACCTGCTCCACCACAAGAGAGCTAAATCCCATCTCTGTGTTCTGTTCCTCTGAAAAATTCAAACTATCCGCACCATAACTGACACATCATGTCCCCACCTGAGCTCGGCACCAGGAGCCGAGGAGCCCACACCTAAAAATAACTTCATACTGACAAAGTGAAAATGGAAAACTTCTGTAGTGCTGCACAGAAACACAGCGTGCATGCTATTATGGTTCAAACAAAGCACAAAAAGCCCATTAGAAGTTATCTTGATGCTGCAGTTGTCAAAGGAATTGCAGTGAGCTGTTGATGCTCCAAACAGCTGAGATAAGTGAATACGTTTTTAATTGTTTCAGCTGATCATCTTTATATTAATTATGAAGCCAGATGATGATATGGACTTTAAAAGCTGCTGAGAAATGTAACATGGCTGCTGCTTTTTACCTGCCTTGATAATTCTTTATTTATCATTTTTTGTCTTAAATTATTCACATCTATTTTACATAAAAATGATTTTTAGGTACCCTTGGCTAAGTTGGCTAAGGTCAGAGCATGAATACAAGGGCCTAATTTCCACTGGGAATGTTAGAGTGATTTGCAGGCCCTGGGTATCACCTGTCAGGCAACATTTGACAAGGTGAAAAAGATGAGAAAAAGCACTTGTTCTTATGCATGTTTTATTTTTATATTCTCCTAAAAGATCCCAGAAATAACACACTGCGCATATTGAGCAAGATGGAATATCAAGGGTCTGTTAAAGAAATTGTGATTTTATGTATACTTTACATTTACATGGCTCTGTGCATGGCAATATCAGTTCGTTGGTCCAGACTGAAAATCCCAACAACTTTCGGATGGATTGCTGTGAAATCCTCCACAGACGTTCATGTTCCCCACAGGATGAAGTCTACTGACGGTCATCCTTTGATTTTTCCTCCAGCGCCACCATGAGGTTTTGTGTGAAATAAGCAGACAAGCATTGGTTGGAGTGCCTGAATACAACCTCACTGAAGAGGTGGTCTCGGTCCGGTACCAAAGAACTCTGGTGCGGTTTGTTTGTGGTGAGAACGTGTTCCGACCTGGATCTGAACCAAGTGCAGTCACATGACACATTGTTTGGGTTAAACATGAGCATGTTACAGTCCTGGAGGATTATTAATGTGCACCTCCTCCTGTACTGCCTTAATATGCACATTCAGCACATCCAATGCATCAAAACATTGTTTTCTAGTTGGAGCCACGCCTCATTTTCAAACTGTATGCTTTGACTAAAATGAACAATGACAGCAATATAGTCCACGATGAGCAGCGCTGAAATCAACCTGCGTAGTTGTCCCTCCATTGTGACATTAGAAAGCGTCACATTTATCTTGCAAGCAACTCTAGGTCTGAGAGCACCCTTAAAGTCCGGCCTTTGTGCTTCTAGGTTAGGTCCTCAAGAGTGTCCGTCATTTCGCAGCAGCTCAATCTTCTTTTCAGGTCCCTCAGCAGACACGGCCCCAGCGTCTCAGATCAGAGTATACTGCTCATTTTTTCACGATTCTGAAGCCTAATTATGTATACTTGATTTTTTCAATCGTTCAATTTTGGCTGGGTGGTTCATAACACATTTTTCTGTGGTGTGACAAACTCATTACACATATTTATTCATGCTTTACCCAGACTTTAATGCTGATATTAAGTAAAGGCAGAAATAAACCAGGCAAATATGTTCCATTTAGTTTGAATGAGTCATTTCCAAACTGTTCAGCACAGCTCAAGCACTCACATTGATTGCCCCTTTAACACCTCCTGATTCTCCAGAGACGTGAGACCTGAGTGGCCGAGGTATCCGGCTGTGTCAGACTTGCATCTATCACTCAGCTGGAAGGGTGTAAAGTGTTCTACCGCATTAGAGGGGAGTCCTGTGGGAAGCCCTCATCTGTTAAAGGGGCACAGATACACTGTCTCTAATGACATCAGCAGCTCCCGAAGGTGACTTGTTTTGCTTTGGTGCGGTAATGGATGGGAAAGCTAATGATTGCTCAAGCAAAGTGCTGTTTCCCTAGCACTCAGCGTTAAGCTCAGCATTGGGGAAACCTTGGGATTCTCATTTTTCCTTTACGAGTCACGGCTTTACTCTCGAAAAGGAAACAAAATCTTAAATATAAACCTGTTGTTACATGAATGGATTTGTGTCGAGGGAGCTATTTATAGTTGATGAAGATGTTGAAACGGGAGCCAGCAGACTCCAGGGGGAAAAGATCCGTATCAGCAAAGAGAGAATCATGCCCTGTTTGAATTGCTAATGAAAACAATCCTTCCACGGTGCTGAGCAATTATGCTTTATGAATAAATAGCCGCGAGGAAAGATTTCAGTATCTGCATTGTTAATGTGGTTATGTTATTTTGGCATGATTTTACTCTTTCTAGTGAACTTTATTGTACCTCATAACATAGGCGTTGATAGAGCGCTTCCTCTCTTCATACTTGATTTATTTTGTCCTCAGTGGTTCAGTGACTAAAATAGAAGGAGCTTTGAAAATGTAATGTAATAACTTTAGGATGAAATATGCGAACAGGTTATTGGGTAGAAAAATCGAGGTTGGCGCCTCAGACCCATATGGAAATCTCACAAGTATTAATTTAACAGACGGCAGCAGTCGACATGTCGGACATAGACAAACAGTGGTTGCTGAGTCACTCAATAAAAATGATCGGAGGCACTCTGAGCGGACGTTTACTGTGCAAGTCACCTCCATATTTAATGCCCTTTGGTCAATGATAAACTATAACTGTCGGGAGATTGCAAACAGTCTGTATAACGAGCAATCTCCCCTCTGGCAGTGTTGTGTTTGATTAATTGGTGCATAGTGAAGCAGATGAATGAGTGTTAAAATGACTTTACACAAGATTTTTGAATAAAGCTCTTATCTGACGGAGGATAGGCCGACAAGTCTTTTGGTTGTTTGTGAGCGCCCTCAAATGTCCAATATGACTGATCCAAAAATGATAATGAGCTTTCTCTCATATGCCATGTCATTGTTGACACTGTGTTAAATTTATGCAGCTGAAACTACCTTAGGAGAGAGTGTAGTCATGTTAAGCTGACACATTGTATGCTCACCCACCTACACCAGCCCCAGTAAAACAATATCATGTAGCTTTAGCTTATAAATAATAACAGTCAGTATTTGCATAAAAAGAGGTACTATACTTGCTCATAAAACATAAACAGGTCATTTTAAACATGTATTAGCCTCCTGAGACTCTGTGTCCTCATATGAGGACATCACATTGTGGGTTTACTTGACCTTATACTTCAGTCTACTTAACTTAGACCTATTGTCCTCATTTGTGGACACTTTTTTGTGCCATCTAGTGGTGGCAAAAGCACAATACACCAATCCATGTAAAAACAAGATGGCAGCCATCTCTGCCAAATCAGTCTGCAGCAGATCCTGATACAAAAGTGGACAAGGTCCAAAACCTGATCGACTGGAAGTACTAATCAGGAAGTACTTGTTTGAAGAAATTAGGACTTTCGTACTGTCTCGTTTGAGGACGCTAGGACTTTGTAATCATCTCGTTTGAGGACGCTTGGACTTTGTTATCATCTCGTTTGAGGACGCTAGGACTTTGTAATCATCTAGTTTGAGGACACTGGGACTCAATTATTGTTGACAATAGTTTTTTTTATACTTATCAGGTCCTACTGATCCCATATAGCTCAGAAAAATTAAAAATGCATACCAAACAAAAGTTTGGGTGTCAGGGGGTTAATTGCTTTTTGGCCACTTGGGAGTGATTACAATAAAAATGTTGGCATTGTACGTTTCTGCAACCGCGGATCCATTACATTTTCATGTTTCAAATGTGTCATATCAAGTTTTTTTAATTCATTTTTTTAATTTTATATTATTCCCGTGAGGTCAATGTTTCTAAAGGGATGTAGTATATTAGTTGATTTTGTCATCTGGAGGTGAAGGGGATGGCAAGATGCAGATCACTAGATGGTTGTGTGATTTAGCGAGACATTGCTTTTTTCAGCAGCATTTTAGTTAACAAACGTGGGTGTTCTTTAGCGACCCATAGGTGTGTTTACACGACTTTTTAGGCATGAAAAGCAGTTGTTTAACGAGGCATTGCTGCTTTTCCTGCCAAAACTGAGCTCCCAAAATAGGTATTTTTAGCTAAAATATGATTTTTTTTTATCTCACTATACCTAACTGGGTTTTGTGCCTAAACTTAACCAGAGTGTTGCTGAAATATTAAGTGTCTACTTATCCCCTACATACTTGTGGTTCGCAGAAATGCACAATACCAGCATTTATTCATGGTGATTGGGTTGCATAAGCCCAACACTGACATATTATTAACTAATGGAGTTGTAAATGTTGTAAATTTTAAAGCTAAATGCTCAGTAAAGCTGATGTGAAGTGCAGAGTCTCATGATAATTCTCTGTGGGTTTGTCACTTCAGATGACCCCTTTCACATGTGCATAGTCTTTTGATCCATTGCTCAAGGAAAAATATTGAATATAGCTGCTTTGAGAATTTGAACAAATGACCAATGTTGTGATTGCCGACAAGTTCAATACATGAATACAAGTTAAAACAGAAATGAAATCATACAAAAGAACAAACAATAACAGCAGTGTATAATAGCTAGTAGTATAGTTAAAAGCATTTACACTCAATTCAGACAAGATCTGAAATAAGGTGTAAGAGCTGTAATGGTGGCAGAGTGTCCAACTTTAGGGTCTTTTGCAGATTATTCCATGTATAAGGTTCACTATAAGAGAATGACATTTTTCTAGCTCTGATAAAGGGAATGTGGAGCAACAACCAAGGTTATGTGAGTTCAGAGTTAAAAGGGATGAAGGATAGGGTGGAAGAATCTGTATCAAAGCTTTTTAGATGAATAAATGCTGGTCCTGCCTCACAGCAAACTGTGGCCAGCTGACATTTCGGTGAAGATGGCAGCGGTGGGTGCTGTAAGGATCACCAGTTATAAACTTAGGGCTGAGCGGCAGCAAAGGCAGCAGCTTTTCCATGTATGACATCCCCACAATCCAAATCAGGTGCCTGAATACGTTATACAAAGGTCACAACAGCGTTTTGACCTTAAAAACCCCACCAAAAGCGTAATGTGAGTCTTTAGTGAGCAGAAAGAGATATGCAGTGTAAAACTTTTGGAGACCTCATCTTATCTCCACTATCATGGAAAAGTGCTGCTGCAGTGACATCCGAGTCTACTTCCTCATCTGATGTCAACCAGATATACAGAGAACACATCAGCACTGTTTTACCTCAGTCTGCTGCTGTGACACATTGTAACTGAATTATTGTGACTGTTTTCTTGATGCGGTGCCACTGTACACTATGAATCCTGCGTCCTGGAAATGCACTGGTGCTTCTCTAGATACTGTGTGCTTATCTGGCTCAGTCCTGCCGCACAACCTCACACCAACCAACTGTCACCGTCTGCAGAGCAAATATTAGCACAATTTTCACTGTGGGGTGCCAGCTATAAATAGAGTACAGGAAGTCATTCAGGAACAAAACTCAAACGTCTGTGTAATGCTGTCTGCCCGTAAAATAACCCCAGTGTGCTAATCCCATTTCACTCTCTGGACACTTTCCTTAGAGTGGAGAAGATAAGGCTGTTTTACTGCTGCGTGTGAGAACGCTGGTTGGATCCTGTCTAATTAATGATACACAGAGTCTTTGGAGGATGGTTCATATGTTTTTCATAATAACTGCAGTCGAAGGCACATTTGCATTCAGGACGACATCATAGGAAAGTCTTTCATCAAGTTGAGATTGTGTTTTCTGTTATCATTTTTAATAACTTACTTATCGCACATTGTGTCTTTCATGCTCTCAGGCACACTGAACAGTTGAATGCTGATTTTCTTTTATGTAAAAATGACATAGCTCAGTTTTTTATTGGTACTATAAAGTCCTACATATACTGTATTTTACCTCCACTATGATTAGCTTGTCATTTTGGGGAATAGGCTTCTGTATAGGGCTGGGCCATATTGAAATTGAAGTTTCCACATTAGCATTCTTTTGCTAACATGATAATAATGATGATGATGTTCATGCAGTAAAAGACAAAATACATAGTTTAAGCACACAATTAGGACTGGGCACAGCACACTATCCTCAATTTAGTTTGCGTCCTTTATCTAAGAGTTACATTTTCAAGGCATATTCAACCATTTTTTTACAAATTCCAAAACCATTTCCCAAATATCAATAAACTTGGAGATCAATATATAGGTGAGTTTTTTCAACCAACGACCAAGAGAGGTGCAACATACATTCTTCCAGCAGAGCACAATTGAACCTCTTGCCTGTAACAAACATAATTCAAACATTGTCCATTGTCTTTCCTAGGCAGGATTAAACTGTCTGGACACATGCCGAACAAGCAGAGCCTAGGAACTGGGTACTTGGGAAGGGTAATGGGGATGAGGGCAACCGAGGCACAAACTGCAGCACTGACCTCCATAATGTTTTCTCAACACACTTTCATAAGCAGTGATACAAGGTCTGTCGATGTTTGTGGCACTTACAGAACTGATCAGGAGTATTCAGATCACATTTGTACAATTATATTGTAGTAATTTCAGTCGAATGTTGATGGGTTAAGTTGCATGTTATTACTTTTTTTTAATACACTACAACAATGCATAGAGAAAGCTAGAGAACGGAAGATTCATAACAGACGTTGTGTGATTGAGTATTTTTCTGTTATCATGGCCAACCAGTATTATATTAAATGATAATCTTGTCATATCACCCAAGTGAACTACTGTATGCTTTTTGCCAAGAGTTGAATGAAAAGATCAATACCACTCTAACGTCTGTGAACTAAGTGACAAGCTACAGCAGCCTGTTAACTTCGTAATCGAAGACTAGATCATAAGCCTCGTCCCCTCCATGTCAGTGGATGGGATATTTCAAAGAGTTCTAATCCCAAGTCGTCACATGTTGCTGCTTTGTCAGTGACCTTTCACATCTACATCTAAATCTGCTGTTGATGTTCTGGGCATGCCACTGCCAGCACCAGGATGTCAACAAAAGCACATGGTTAGGTTTAGAAAAAAACATTATGTTTTGGCTCTACATTCACACAGAACCGAACAACACAAGTCCAGGGTTGTTGTATCCATACACTAAACCTCCAACCCCCCCAATGCAGACTTTCCTGGTCCTTGTATTGCGTTGTTACCAGCAGCATTTCAGATACTGAACCCCAAATTGCTCCCCATCAGAGTGTAGCTGAGTAGCAAGTGACACCATGTCTGATAGCCTCAGCCACCAGTGTGTGAATGTGACATGTAGTGTAAAAGTGCATTGAGTGGTCAGAAGACTAGAAAGGTACTCGCTGACTGGCGGCATATCATATCACTGCCAAAGGTGTTCAGATAGCGGGAACTCGGCACTGTAGAGATTGCTACCATGCAAACTCACCAGGGCAAGATGCCAGCGGCTGCATCTGGGATATTTTGGCTACCTTTTGTTCAGTGAGAGGAAGTGGAGGGGTGTTGTTCATCTTTATACAGTCATTGGTCCAGACCCTAAAGTAAAGTGGTATCGATCTTCTCACCGAACTTTCTCCCTGAAAGTAAATTACTTTCTTTCCCCAAAACCTTTCAGAAGCTTATCAGTAATCAAGATAATGTTTATTTCGCTTTTTAATTACAGCTTTTTATGTCTCTGTTAAAAACATCAATTTATTTCTTCCATAAGTAAAAAAGCAGCATGATCCCAGTTCTCGACAAATTCACATTTCTTGAGCCATATTCTCAATTCAAACAGCTCCCACTTTGCAGTAGCTCTATTTGCCCAACCATGCGTAAACTAGATAACTCACATCATCATTATGATTAACAGCAGATAGGGTATTTGAAGTGAAAGCAATTAATGAGAGGTTTTGGTGAAAAAGGGATTATGTTCAAAGATCTACACCAGCACTGATTCATTCAAGGACCTCGGGGGCAAATAGTTGATTCATGAACTTGAATTATTTTACCCCAGTGATTTTTCCTGTCAGTGAAAATGAAATAAAAGCTTGACGACAGGAGCTTGATGACTCCACTGCACGAGGGTATTTCTTTAGACACAAACCAAATAAAATCTCTTTATAGTCTTCAGGGATTTGAATCATCCGTTTTATTGGTTTTGCTTACATTTGTCTTCGTCTGACAGTTTTTGTCAGCAGAATATGAAAAGCATTACAATGAAATGAGAGTTCAAAGAAATCTCTTGATTAAAAAAAACAGAAAATCTTTTCAACACAGACAAGAATGTTGTAATTAAACTGTGATATAGAGGGAAATAAAAAAAGGTGGCTGTGCTGGAGTTAGTGCTCATAATAAAGGAACAAGAGCCCTGAGTCATATTACCAGAGGACTTTTGGTTTGTTTCCGTCTCCTGATACTAGAGCTATAGAAGAATACACCATGGAGTAAAGTAGTAAAATTCTACATTATATTTGCCATGGTGCACTGTATCTGAGATGCTGTTCAATAATGAGGTAAAGGGAGTTTCCAAGAAAACCAGCTCATCTGTTACTTACATATTAAGTGTAAATACCACTAAACATACTAGAGCTGAAATGATGAGTAGATTAATCAATTGGCTGATCGAGAGAAAAGTTGGCAACTGTTTTTATAAGTGATTAATAGTTGTTAATACTTACTTTTCAAACAGAAAGCACCAAGCCTTCCCCAGCTCCAGCTTGTTAGTTGCTGCTTTTCTTACTTATGTGATAGTAAATGGAATATCTTTGGAAACAAACAATATGAGGATGTCGTTTTTGGCTTTAGGAAATTTTAATGGGCATTTTTTACTACTGTATGACATTTAACAGAGGTGCTGCAGTTTCTGTCTGTGGTAAAACTTGCTACTTCCAACACTATCTTAAAGCAGCAGCTGCTGTAACATTCCCGTTATGTCAGGTTCAGGGCTGAGCGATTAATCACATTCAAATTGACACTGGGATGTGATAGAATGCAATTTTAAAATTGCAAAGCCTGCGATTAAGAAAAGTTGGTCTTTTTTAATGATATACGATCTAACCAACCAGAGGGTCGGAAACACTTGGCCCACGGGCTTCATGTACACATGCTGTCCCTGCCCCGATAATGGTAGTGTTGGCAGCCGGAAGAAGGAAGTGGGACTGCATCCGGTTGAGAGACTCATGCCGGAATTCTACTGGATGCGTGTCCGTTGCGGAAGGGCTGTGCTGGTTATCCACTGTGTGCTCCGCCGTCCGTCAACCTTTGCTGTGCGGAGCGGTGCAACTCCGCCAGACAGCGGGAGTCACGAGGACCCATGAGATCTCGCAAATTCATGCATAATCGCGCGATATAACAAGATGTAGTTTCTATAAACAGAACCACAAAACCAGAGGAGTAGTAGGAAGACATCTCGGTGCACCTCCATGATTAACATCTCCTTGTCCATGGTGTCAACGGGGTGAAATGATGTCTGAAAACCTTCAGGTTTCAGGCCTGCCTCCGCCCATTATGACGTTTTCAAGGTGTAATGCAGGGAAATATGATCCGCCGTGAACACTGTGTATTTTATTATGAAAATTAACCTGATGTTTTGTTTTGTTTCTGTACACGACTTCCTGCCCCGCACGATCTGCTCTGTGCTGAATTGCTGCGTTGTGCTCCGGCGTACGGGAAAAATAGAAGTCTGGAGCGCCGCAGCTGTCCTTCATCGAGGTGAAGCTCCTGGACAAACTGACTGTACTCCCTGTGATCCAGGGTTTTTTAGGGCCTCATGTACCCACACAGATCTCTGTTTGCCTGTGCCTCGCAATCTATTTGTTGACAGCCTCTCACCCTCAATTAGAGCTACAGCAAGTACCCTCTGCCTGAACATTTAAGTAACTAGATACCAATTACTGTGAAAATAAGTAGGTATAGCTTTAGCTAGCCAAAACAAATGGTAGATTGATTACACAGGAAAGTGAGGGTAAGGAGGTGATGAACACATTCTCACTCTGACCTTGTCACATGTGGACGTTTGGTCATGGACCTTTCACATCCAGATATGACATGAAAGATACCCTGGGTGCGTTGGTTGTCGATGCTCTGGGATGCTTCATCCCAGAGCATCAACTTCAATTCTTGCATCGTCTTCTTTCAAAATACACTTCTCTTTCCACAGGAAATTCACAGTTTACATACAGTCTCTTTCAAAATAAAGGCACTAAATCAGTACGACACTGCAAATAGATTTTTTTTTTACTGCAACAGCTAATGCATGTGGTTAGGTTTAAGCAGAAAGAACAGGGTTTGGCTTTATAATCTTACAGGACCTGAGCACCACTCAGTGGGGGACCCATCCACCACCCCTTTCCGAACTTTGGCCACCTTAACTTTCGTTCCTGTCCCGTCGCGTTTCCACCTGAGGCTGTCACTTCCGCTAAACTACAACGGTGACCGGCCAAGTATAATGCCGATGTTAACGGACGGCTTTCCTCATCAGCGTCTGACACCGGAAGTCACTGTCTAAGCGCCGGATTCCAACAACTTCGGTGTGAGACCAGGTTGGATGGGGTGGTTGCCTGGCAACAATAAAAGGGTGCTGCAAGAGGTTTTTTTTTACTAGTGGCATGAATTTGAAGAAAAAATGCAGTGCCTTGTGCCTCACATTTTGCAACCTGCAAAATGCTTTCTGTGCGATCAGGGCCTTTAAGAGCACAACATGAGGTTTTGTATTCGGTCCCATTGGATGTGTATTAATCACTTCCAGAGGTGGGAGCTTGTTGTGCTGCTCCAGTTCAGAGCACAGGGGAGTTCCACTGTTATCTGAACACTTTATGTGGTTTGTACACCTCCTCTGATGCCTCGCCAAGGTGTTCAGTAATGTAATTTGCAGGTTCAACCTCCGTGCTGCTGCTGGGCTGTAACTGATATAATGTGTGGTTGCCTAGCAACATGGTCTGTTTGATCCCATGACTCCATCTTTGTTGCTGTTGATGTTGTCAACATGATGATGTTTGAGGAGTGGCTTGTACTGTAGCTCTGATTAATAATCTGAAATATTAATACACATCCCCCGAGCCCCTCCGATGAGCTAGTCTCTCAGATGTATGTGAGGAGGGGGATCTTTTTTAAAAACGTGCGGGATCAATCGGAGCCAGAGGATGTGAAGGTACAGTAGGTGAGAGAGGTGAGTAGAGGGATAGAATTAAGAAAACAGTGAGAAGAGTGAGAGCTTGAAAGGAAGGACTTAGCTTTACTTGGTTCCCCCTCCAGGCAGAATCAGGAAACCAGTTACACACCCCCTCCCACACACACACACACCATCCCAGCCCACCATCTTCCCTGAATGTGCGGCCTATTTTCCCTGTCAAGGTGGTGTCCTAGATTCAAAGTTCCATCGAATGAGTAAAACAGTAAGGCAGAGAGATTATATTAGAAGGATGTGGAGGATGGGGGTGTCACTTGGGTCTGAAAAGCGAGCTGAATGTTTCATTTCTCATATATTGATGTTGTATTTATTCCACTGGAATTAAACCACGATGCTGCTCCTTGGAAAAATGGCCTACTTACTGACCTCTAGAGGAATTGAAAACAGGGGATGCTTTTGTTACTCTGACCCTGGGGCACACACTTACTTCGATAGTTTTTGCAATTAACTCTGATGATGGCATCTTGAAGAAATCGTGTGTGTGTGTGTGTGTGCCCCCTGCATGCCAGTGCATATGCCCTTTCTTGCTATGTTGTGCCTGTGTGCATATCTGTGCTTGTTTGTGTTATTAATTAACCGTCAGTGTAGGTGTTCAGTCAGAGCAGAATTCACCCGGGTGCGATTTTGACTTCTCTGTGCAAATTAAATTACGGAGCGTGGAGCTCAAGGAGACAGCTGGTGATCACTGCATGTAGCTGAAGGCGTGCAGAGCACATGGTACCTATTATACTACAGCAGTCGGATCAGCTACTGTGAAATGGCTACGCTTGTCAGTTGTTCATTCAATGCTCAACATCTCTGGGCAATAGTATTTTAACTTGTATTATAACTTTTATGTGAATATACTTGAGGCCCAGTGCAAATCGCTCTGTGCCTTTTTTGTAATGCATTTCTTCCTTGAGCGTGTCCCGACTGTGAGGCTTTTGTGCGAACATAATGAAATCAGTGCACTCGCTGCAACAGCTTGGGTGTGAAAGTGTTGCCAGGCATCAGTTTAATAAAGATGCAAACGTCATCAGAGCACCACCACGGCCTCGCCCTACCTAATCTTGTTTTGCGCTCTTTTAAATTAGATCACCCTGACACACACTCTTATACTAATGCACTCTCACACGAACACAGATGTACAGAATATATAGAAAAATTAAAGTTCAAATTGCAAATGCTCAGCCTTCCTCAGTATTTTCTTCAACATGTTAAAATCCAATTAGCCTCCCTCCGCTTGTGGCTGTCACTCTTATCAGTCCCGGTCCCTCAGTAGACTCACACAGGATTTATTAAAAATTTAAGCGCTCCTCTTTTAGGGGGATAATATATTGGAAACCCTGCAGCATCAACATGAAGCCTTTTAATAATTCATGTGTATAGCCTGGGGAAACACAACATGGACTCTAGCACTTTAGCTTTGTAGTGCTGTGACATTTTAAGAAACGCAACCATGCGATAAATCTTCTGACCAGGAGTTGTTTTATCGCAGCTTGGGAGGACCCAAACTGCAGCGAGGGATTGACACTGGAGTTAATCAAGTTGTAGCGTATTTTAATTGTTTGGAACTGACCCATCGCTAAGCCTCACCACCCTGAAGCTGCTGCTGCTGCTGCAGTGTGGCACATCATGTGCACGTGTCATGTGCCATCCTGGACGTGTCGTGCTGCAGCTCGTCAGACGACCATGCAAAGTTATTGCTACTTATACTGAAAGATTTGCATTTCCTCCACTTGATTTCTCACCTGTAGAGCCGGTCACCAGAGCTATGACTTGCCAGCCAATATCAGCTATTATCTCTGTAATGACGGGATTGTGGGATATTTCTCGACCTCAACAACGAGTCTCTCCTCATCCATTCTTTGTCACACACGAGACAGCAGAGGAGAGGAGTTGAGCTGCCATAGGAGCAGAGAAAAAGAGCTGCCACGGGAGCTAATATTTACAAGCAGAGAGCAAGTGGGGAGGAAAATGCATTTAATTAAGTGCCACGGTGCAGCATGTCCAGGAGCGCCATTTTCCTCAATCAAATAAAGATCAGGAGAAAAACACTATTGTTACTTCAAATAACTTCCACACTAGGAGTTACTGGTCCTAGAAGAACACAGTAAGCTTGTTAGCTGTGGGTACTGTACCATGAGGGTTTGATGTGTGGTGGTTGGATCACTCTCGTTGAGAGTTCACAGCAGGATGGAGACGGATATTCTCTTAAGCAGCACACTTCAGCAGCTTCCCAACAACAACATTTCCTGGTTACACTTCCCTGTTATGGGTCACATGTCTCATAGCTGACCAATGAGAAGCTAGAACGACTTAGTCTGAGATAGTCTGGGGCCGTTTAGTGGCCGTTTTGGTAAGGAACCGGAACCAGGGTGAGAGAGACAGGATCCAGAATTCGATGGATGCGCCTTTCCGTCAAAATAAAAGAACCAAGCTAATAAAAATGCGGTAAAACTTTTTAATTTAAAGAATATAATTTACCAAAAAAGCCCCAAGCCATTAAGTTAACTTTTTCTTTTATTGTAAATCAATGGTGCGCCAGAATTTAAAGTTTTACTTTGGTGAATTTGGTGAATTCCGGATCCGCTCTCTAGACCAGAACCAGAATCCATACAAAATTTAGAGTGTATGAAAACCAGGCTCTTCACGTATGGGAAGAGTTGTCGCCTTAACCTAACAATGGGCCTTTGTTGCCGATACCTAACCACGTGTTTTTGTTGTCTAAACCCAACCATGTGTTTGAGTCGAAGGAAAAAAACTGTCACTTCACAATGTCTTGCCGACAGTGTGTTTATTTTGAGAGACTGTATGAATCAGTTTTACTTCTGGACCCTCCTGTCAATAGCTCAGATTAATCTGATCCCATTTGATTCGGCGGTGGGAACCTCTTGTCTTGACCGCATGCCTTTGCTGACGTCGACCCCAGCAGAATTCGAACCCTGGACCTTTCGCATGGAAGACAAGTGCTCTAATCATTTTACACTTGAAAGAGACTGTATGTAAATGTTAAATTTCCTGTGAAAAGTGTATCTTGAAAGAAGACAATGATATGTAACAGGCAAAAAGACACGGCGTCCTAGAGGGTCAACATCCATGGTGTTGTCATGCAAACTCCATGACCCACATGTCAATAAGTGACGAGGTCGGAGTGAGAATGTGTTGGTTCGGGAGACGGGTTGCGGTCACTTGCTGTTACAGTCTTTTTATCAATTGATTTATTTTACTCTATTGTTCTCATTTGTCATTAGCTGTCATATTTAACTGTCAAAAACTGAAACATTTAGTAGCATAGAATCAGTTAAAACACCTTTCCAGGATTAGTAACATAAAATCTTATAAGTGGTGTAGACCCATGTGGATTTACTTTTATTTACAAAATTGTCAACACAACAACAATCCAATGAAAGTGAATGGAATTGTGTTTGTTTATGATGTTTAAAGCACTAAAAATCCTTTAAAAACCTCAACAGTAAAATGCCTTTCCTGAAGTCATGCTCCTTATTGTATTATGACTTTATGTTGTTACTGTTCTTGAGCAAAACACTGCAACCCCCCATGTTCAGCAGCTGAACCTGACCTCTGACCTCATGTGGTGAGGGGAAAAGAGAAAGGATGAATTTCTCCCTTAGGGATCAATAATGCATTAAAGAACCACTCTTAAATGGTGGTGAACCCGCTGGCTCAGAACAATGAATTGCTTTAAGTGTTACAGGCGCAACTTCTATCAACAAATCGACAAAATCTCCACACACGTCTCATCCAGAATAAGTCAAAAGCATCCAGCCGTGCTCCCCACCATGGACCTAAGCAATCACATACAATAACATCAAATGTGCTCTCTCTGGTTTTGAAGCAGCCCCCACAGTATGATTGAAGATGAGTTAATAATTCAGAGTTGTTGGAAGCGTGCTAAGGGGATGGTGTTCTCTGCTGTTCGCCTTCACAGCTGCATGGGGCCTGCCAGTGACAGATGGCTCAGCCCATGTGGAGATTTTGGTGCCAGTATAGCCCAGCAGAGTGTTAGACACTTATTGTGTGTGTCTCTTTCTCTCTCTAGACGCTCCTCTTGTTCCTGCTCATTGTCAATCTCACTCTTATTTAAGTGTGAGCTGTAAGAAAAAGGGAAACTGAGCACAAAGCATGGGTATTTTCACTTCGACTATATGTCTGTGTCTCAGCTCGTTATGGATGTGTTCTGTAGTTGGCTTTATCACAGCCACTTTGTTGTTAAAAGGCTGCTTTGAAAAGCCGTGGATTATTGGATCATGTTTCACTTATCGCCCTATTAAGTTTATCACAGGATGTGGTCTGTTGCATAGTTTTGTAAGTAATCCTTCTCCTGATGCTCCACTACGGGGTGTCCAGGTGTCATTGGGAGATATTTTAAGCTCTCTGCATGGGCGCAGTTGCCCTCCCTGCCTACGATAGTCTGTTCGAGGACAGCTTGGTGCTACCTGTTGGAAATCACAGCAACAGCAGGACATTGCAGCTATTCTGTACAGTCTATCACAGCCCAGCTGATATTTGGTTTGTGGGACCTATGCAGCAATTTTTTATTTCCTCAGATCCTGTTTTTCACTTGGAACCAAAGCATATTACCCAGAAAGAGATGGTAACATCTCAGTTTAATGGGATGTTTTCAGATTCAGAGAACGTAAGCATTATGTGCAGCGTGAAGATCACTTATGGATGGTTTCATACACAAAATAAATGTGTTTATTCCCTCAGTGGAGTCGGTCTTATGGTCTAATTCTTATCTTCCAATGCACAAACACGATTTCAACTTTTCTCATTACACAAGTTTAATAAAAAGTGTATTGTAGAGCTCTGACAGAGAGACACTTTAAGCACCGCGACAAAAAAAAGAGTTTCATTTTAAAATGATCATATCACATGTAATTTGTGCAAAGTCTGACTGCATATCCACACCGCTGTCTGCTCAGCTGTGACGCTACTCTGCCAGCCCTCCTGCTGCCTGTGCTGAGTATTGTAAACAGTCTGCTCCACAAACACTGCAGCGAAGACTTGAAAACTAAATTGGACACACTTTTTGAGTTTTAAATGTAGTTTCGGTGAACTTAATCTTCCCTAACATGTGAATCCCCTTTCAAAAACAACTTCTAATCTGAACCCATACACAGAGCGATGTGATTAACTGGATTATCCAACATGTTCATCATCATTTGCAAGAATCCATCCACAAGTATTTGAACGCATGATGATCCGGACAAAGAATTTTCCTAGTCGACCAATAGTCATCATTTAAGGCCATTAGTTGACTAGTCGCCCGCATGTTAACGATATTAATTTAATTATTGAATGATATATTTTGGGCGGGGCAACACAATGGTTTGAGTTGAAGGTGTGAGAAAGAATAGTATCAGTAACATTGTTAACACTGTGCTACATTACAGAGAAATACAAAATGAAGTTTTGTAACTAAATTCAGGGACAAGACCACGCCTTGAACACATCCCATTTCCGTTCACTAAGTATTTAAGCACACCTCATCCGTTTCCTTCTCCTTTGATTCAGTTTCCACATCCCTCCCTGCCCCAAACCCCCTTTCTTTTTGTTTCCTTTTCTCTCTTTAGTGCTATTACAGGAACCGTGGCTCTGATCGTACCCTAGAGATCAAAGATACAGCTCCCCCACCCAGAGTCTCGACTTCCTGGTTCCGAACACCAAGCATCCATCCATCCACCCATTACCCTCTTTCCTCCTCTCATATCCCCCCCCCCCCAACTGGTTTGAATTGATATTTTTCTTTAAGCGACAGGGTTGCGTTTATTCTCCTGTCTTGTAGTTGTACTCTGTTCAATTGGAGATAAGCTTACACTACACTGTGTTTTTATCCAACCAGAGCTGCCAGAGAACTGGACGGACACCAAGGAGACTCTGCTGGAGGGGATGGTGTTCAATGTGAAGTACCTGGGAATGACTCTGGTGGGCCAGCCCAAAGGAGAGGACATGGCCTCAGCTGCCATCCGCAGAATTGTTGCCACGGTGAGTCACTGGTCCCTCTCTGACTCATGCAACCTTGTAATGGAAGTTAACATCGTCTCTAGGCATGGGATGATAGGAAATTATATTATCCAGATAATCATCAAATATGCTGAAGAGTCTTACAGTTGCTCAAAACATACTGGAATCACTTTACCTTACATTTCATTAAAGCTACAGGAGGTAACTTTGTTTAAGCAAAATAGTGTCTGTGAAAAAAAACATGCTTGTCTCCTTCCTCATAGTGCTCAGAATAGCATTTGCAAGAATCATAGAAACAACCAATCAGGAGTCTCTAACGCAGCTGTCAATCCCTGCTCGTGAACTGTCAAACTCTGCAGCTCTGATCAAATATGCAGCAACAGAATCTTGATTCATTTTTGATCAGTGCTGCCTAGTCTGACAGTTTGACTGCAGCTCACCAACAGTGACTGACATGAATGACAGGTGCTCTCTCTGAAAATGGCCTGCGATTGGCCAAAGTCCTCTGCCAGGGGCTAGATTTTATAAAACCTGAAAACAGAGCAAAGAGGAGGTGCAGCAGTCTACTGTTCTTTCCGACCACTTGAATTATGCTCAAAGCTTATCATTGTCTACTTGCCCAGTGATACCAAAATTAAACTGCATACCACAGCTTTAAGAAACAAATATGTTTATTGCATCACAGGTAGGACACACACCCTTTTTTTGTGTAAAACAAACGATCTAAAAAAAGCCAGGTTTTTCAGCTACTTGAAATGACATCATATCATGCCAGTGCTTTATCATGATCTTTTAGGTTTTGAGGTTGCTATGTATGCAGCCTATTTCTGCAGACTCTCTTTTACTGTTGGTTGCCCAGCAGTGTCTTTGCTCCCCTGTGAGAAGTCATTTTCACTTTGTAAGCGAGGTTTTCAGCTGCAGCTTGTTCTCTGGTGGAATCTGTGCTTTCAGCGGGTGGTGTGAAAGTTTTTGTTGGACTTTAATACTTGTATCCTACACACGACAGTCTACAAATGTGCACCATGATCCACAAAATGTGTGACTTCCCTCCTGAGTATTTGCATAATTTGTTCAATTCCTACCGTGGCAGATCTGTAAAAAACGTATCTGAGGTGCAGTTACTCATCACGTCAGCAAGTGGTGACATTCTCTCCCATCAGATGATGGACCTTCACTCTGTACCAAGAGGCTAAAACAAGAGCGTAACATTCAACAACAGCCGGAAACAACAAGGATGAAGTCAGCCGCTATTAGTTTGTTTTCAGAGAGCAAAGGGAATTTATGCCTCAAATTATGAGCACATATTGTATTATCGTGATTGTGTTACGATAGATCGAAGATCTGCGGTATTTCTTCCACCTCTGCAACCCTGTGTCAAATTAGTCCATTAGCTTGATGCTAAAACATCATGAGAATCACCATTAATGCGCGACTGAAAATTAGCATCGCAATAATCCTTACGGACGATCCATTTTTATTTCACATGCTTAAAATGAAATATTTACTCATACTTACAGGCACAGATTTTTCTACAGATCTTTTTTATTTATTCATTTATTTCAATTTATGTTTTTTAACCTAATTAATTAACTTATTTATTTTCGTACAGATCTGCTGCGGTAAGAATTGGACAAAATTATGCAACCAATAGGAGGGAAGTCACAAATGTCACATGACCCACAACCTGACAGAAAGTGATCCACAAATGTCCAAATCTGATTTACGTGTAAAAATGGATCCATGGATAGTGAAATATTTGTGGATCATAGTGCACATTTATCGATTGTCTTGTGGGTTACAAACAATTAAGTCCAATAAAAATTTTATTACAGTATGCCGACGCACATTTTGCAAATCGATTTATTTTCGGAATCAGTGGCGTTGATGAATCACCACCCTTTGTGCACAAAATTTCTAATTTGTAAGGTAACTAGTTTGTAAAGTTATCACATAATTGTTGTGAAGTCAAAGTAAATATATCCGTCTTACAGTTTTTCTCAATCGCTTTGGTGCATTTCTCACATCACTGTTAACATTTGCACAAGAGTTAGTGCATTTCTCAAAGCAATTAGTGCAAACTGCAAAACCTAGTTGATAACCTGCAAAACTGTGTCACTTGCTCAAAATGGATAGTTCATTCCTCAAAAGCAAGTATTCATGTCAATGAAAGTGTCAGTGTCACCAAAATGAAAAGTCCTGACACCACTGTTTATGAACAAGAGAGCCAAATGGCTTTGTCATGTTTTCATTATGACAGTTTACTCTGTGTTTTCCAATGCAAAAACGTCAGATCTTGGTGACACTAACTGAAAATACTCAGGACAGCACTATACACTATTTGCACAGCCATTTGAAAACTACAGTAAAGTTACACATTACTGTATAGTGAGGTAACAGAGTACAAGACACTGAATATGTATGTTTCACATTTTTTACTGCAATTCTAATTTTTTCACAGCATTGTGCAAAAGAAAAATACACACTTACTTATTACTTACGTATGACACAATGACAGTAGTGCAGATTGTTTAGTGCTGAATTACTGTCCAATATACACACCTGTTCTCCCGACAAAATGTTTGAATAATTGAATTTACAATCTAATTTAAATTTAATTTACTCTCTCGTACCTGAGAGAAGAGCAAAATAAGAATCCCAGAAATCAATGGGTTCTAACATAATGACAACAAATCGCAGATACGAACAAAAACAAAAAGAAATTTGTTTGTGGATCGTTTCTTGCATGAAGCATAATGTTGCATATAGTTCTGCAAGCAAGGTCAGGACCTTCAGCAGCAATGTGAAATTTGAAGAGTGACATTGTGACGATTTCAATTACAGTGAAGCTTTTTATAGAAGTTCTCTTGGGGATTTGTGAAATTACAGCCTCAAACTGAAGTGCACATCATCTGAAAGGGGAATACTTGTCAAATGTTGATTTTACACGTTATTTTGATGACCTGGGATAACACTTTGTCAGGGTGGTCATTTTATGGGAAATTGTTGAACGACATCTACACTATAATACAACTTGGGGTACCATTAAGGACAGAATTTCAGTAGAAGATGTCCTTTACATCAGTATTTCAGTCAGTCACAGCTCAGCGTTATGTATTGTCATGGCCAAAAAACAGTTGTTGACACTGCCATAATCATCCAGTTCAGTGTTCATATATCAGTGTCGTCTTTGAAGTTAGCACGCAGAACAAACGGTCCCTTCATGAGAAACAGTTTAGGTTACTTTTAAACTGAGCAAGCTGTGTAATTCACTTTCTCTTGGCTTGTAGTTATAGTTGGGTTATGTTTATGTCAAGGTCAATTGTCTGCATGGAAACATAGCTGCTAATCCAGGATTATCAAGGGTGCACATGTGGAGCAGCTAGTGATATGATGTTTATTTAACAGCACTAAACCACATGGGGGATTTCTGAGCACGGTTTTCTACATCAATTCAGAATCCTGTCAGTTTTCGCAAGACTGTTCTGAAAACTGCAAACAAACTGTTGTAAATAAAGATTGTATGTCGACAAACTCTGGTTTGTGTGAACACAAACTTACACATTATGTTCCCTCTTCCCATTCTTCTTCCATGCTCGCACACATGCGCACCTTTTCACTAAACGCTGCCAACAATAGGAATGTCTAATCTCCCAGAAGGCTTTCTCTGCAGGAAGAAAAGCCCGGCACAGACAGCCTGGTTATAAACCCCCCACTTCTCCATTAGAGACTGAACCGAACCTAATGGCAGGATTAAGATTCAATTGATTTACACCAAGACAGGAAAAGGGAAGTCAGTTGTCTCTGTCTGTTCCCTTGGAAACCAATCAACCTGAATGGGATTACTGAATACATTTGTGAGTTTTCCATTTGCTACATGCTTCAGTCAGGCATGATAAGACAGGGTGGAGGGCCCCAACGTATAGAGGAAGGCTGAACTTGCGTATCTCAAGCTGACAGATTGGTTCTTGCCTCATGGCATCACATGAGTAACATGACAGAAAACGTGGTCGTTAGCACTTCCTACATGAATGAGCTGCTACAGTCAGCCACAGCGCTCCTTCCCTCCCTATTATAATATCCCATATTGTAAGTGCTGTGCAGAATGTGCTGTTCCTTGTTGCCATCTCAGGGGCATTTAGGCGCCTACAGAAAGCCATGGCACCGTTCCTGTTGTCCTTCAGAAGTCCTAGTTTCTGTTTAAGCAAAGATCCCACTCCTTTTCATCGTCAGCTTCTTTTCATTGCTGTCCTTAATTTCACCTTCTGCAAAAATAAAAGTGTTTACATGCAGGGTGAATGTAGAACTGCAGTACACGATGAAATCATTTCTTTCTTCTTTGCTCTCCGTATTCGTCCACAGCCGCTCTACTGATTCTTAACCTGATATCATTTGGGTGTGAAACTAAACTGCTCTCATTTGCTAGCTAATTGCATGGTAAGGAGGTCATTGTCATTGTCAACAGGCGCTCTCACAGACAGCGTGCTCAGCACTATGGCCGTATTTTCTGAAACTCCAGATGGAGCGGAGCGGCAGGGGAAGTGAGTGGCTGCCAGCTCGACCTCGAGTTGCAATGTGTAGCTCTCGTTCGGGGCTACACATTGCAGCTGTCCTCCCCCTGGTTCTGTCACCTTTTATAAATTTCCCCACATTTCTGGGACAACTCACGCAGGCTGCCTAATTTTTCTCAGCAGCCAGTGTCGCTTTTGAGGGTTTCTGGTGTTTAATCAGATGTAAAATCACCTTATATTTATGTCAGAGTGACAGGGTAGCGCTCTGGCAAGATAGTTTCTGTGTGATTTTAATGTGTGTGTAAATGTGTTTCATATATTTTAAACCCACAGGCCAGAGCCAGTGCTAAGAAGTTTCGGAAAGTAACGCTGACAGTTTCACCGAAAGGCATCATCATGACAGACACAGAGACTACAGACCTCATAGAGAATGTCTCCATATACAGGTAAATGCAACCTTCCATGCTAGTGTTGGGATATGGGCCAAACTAAAGACTCTTTTTCCTCAGCGATGGTTTCTGTCATTTAATGCAATTTTTATCATGTTCATGTATGTTTATGTCCTCATTTTGATGTCATCAAGTTTGGTTTTAATAGCGCTGTGATTAAGGTCCAAGCATAATACATTGATTCTGCCATTTTGTCCCTTCCCTTGTAATCTCACATACTGTCCAGTTGTCCCAGGAGCTTCCTGCTGCTGCAGTGATGATAATAAAAGTAATGCCCCTGAACTTACAGGTGGCTAAGCTAACTTCCAGGACACCTAAGTAGCTCATCTAGTGAGTCGTGCCCATGGAAATATTTTTTAATCTGTCATCACTGTTTATATATGTGAGGCACAAGAAATGTTGCATCTTAAAAGCCGAGTATAGCTGGACATCTGGGGCCGTACGCAGAAACATTCTGAGAACACTCTCGGAAAGCTCCTGACTTCTACTACATTTTTAGTAAGGAGTCCTAGATTAGTGATTTAGGAAAGTTCTCAGAGCAAGTCGGAGCAAGGAAGGTGACAGACACTTTTACCTTAGTGAGGAGGTGTGGTTGATGCATGATGGTATGATGCATTCTTTTAACTGGTGTGATTGGTTGTCAGACACGTCCTTTCGTAAGCCTGCAAGGAAATGAAAATGAAATGAACTGCTGACTGTGAAAGTGTTGTCATTGTCAGTGTGATTACTCTGCTGATGGAAGGCTGAGGCAAACTCAAGTCATCACTGCTGCACTGTTGCATTTTCACAGCTCGAGGTGGTTAGAGTGCCACGTCATTGTGTCACTATATACGTTACTTAGGTTGTTGCTTTCCCACTGGCGCAAAGCTTTAGGGAACAACAACAACAATGATGGCGGACCATGTACTTGTGCAGCTGTTACTACAGGCTCTACGAGGCTTTATCAGCACCCAAACATGGGAGATATATCGTATTTGTGCTGCTCAACAAGATTTGTACGGTCAGCAATTACGTTCCAGGAGACAGCTTAACCTAACACGGTTTGTCTCTTACTAACACTGAATATGAGATTGTTATGTTAGCCTTTGTTGTAAGCTAACATTAGCTGGCAGAGCACAGCTAATTCACAACGCAAATGTGTATGTGTACTTATTTAGACAACTAAGGGCTAGTTTATTGTAGTTTCAGCTGGAAAAAGGATGCTTAGCTATGTGAAATGAACTCTACTATTTGAAATGCATGTAAACAAACTGTATGAAAATGAGTGTCTCAAATCACATACTTTCGTTAGTACACTTCTATGTAGTACACTATGTGCACTATGTACTCACTGGCGTAGTGCACAAATTTCGACAGGGTAGTGTTGTCTCAAACCAAACATGGTCGCTGTGCACTCACCAGAAATGACGACCACAAATTAGTTAGTTAGCAAATTAGTATTAGCATTTGTGTTAGCATTCGTGGTACCAAATCATTACAGACTGCGAAATCATCCCAATAAACATACCGCTGGCTTATACCTGTTACGGCTGTGTGTGTTCTGTGCTGCTGTCCCTTCTCCCTCCTTTGCAGATCTGCCCAGGTGTGCTGCATTACTTAACGAGGTGCAGCACACCTGGCATGGAGGAGGTGCTTAAGAGCTCCTTTGCCAGCAGCAGAGGAGAGAGGCTCTGGTGTGGGGACTGCTGCTCCTGTTGCTCCTGCTGCCTCGCACCATGGGGTTTTTGTTGTCTTGTTTGCCTGTTTTACTTCTAATAAATCCCATGGATTTGAATGTTTTAAAGGTGTTCATGTGATTATTTTGCGTCAGTGTTTGGAGTTTTTTTTGCCCCATAGGGTCGCCTAAGGGTGGGGCATAACATACCCGACAAAAGTATAGTGGTGCTTAGTGCAAAAAATGCATGTATTTGTATAGTGCAGCGACGTTCACAGTCGCACAGTCCTCCACCACCATTTCCAGTTTGAAAAGTGGTCCCTCCCCTTCAGCTACGTAGCCTAGATGGCATGCTCAGAACCCATCGGCTGTATTTGGCGTCTGACTTCCAGCAGACGGCGATACAGCCTGTGGAACTGGGGCTCCTCTGCTCTTCTTCCAGGTTTTTTTTGGGGAGTTTTTCCTTGTCCACTGTGAGGGTCCTAAGGACAGGGGGATGTCGTATGCTGTAAAGCCCTGTGAGGCAAATTATGATTTGTGATATTGGGCTTTATAAATGAAATTGATTGATTGACAACAGTTTCATACATACATGACCCATTTCTCAATGTGGAACAATGTAATTTTAAAAAGTCATCAATCAACAACAAAAATTTGATTTAAGGAACTGCCTCACTTTGTAAATATGGACTTCCAAACTGTTTTTAAATGCAAATTAATGGAATTGTTAATATGATTTATAATGTGATGAACTGCGATCCACTACTGAAATTCGGCGATTAATCACGATTAAGAAATTAATGGTTTCACAGCCCTAGCTTTAATTAGTTACTTGATGCTATAAGAGGGGGTGCAACATCATGATTGACAGCAGTTATTTACACAGGACTGAGTCAGGCAGGAGTATGGGCGGGACCTCAATACACTAGCTCCACGCACCAATCGGTAATGTGCAGACTTTGGCAGCACCTATGTCGAAAAAAAAATTAGTTTTAGTTTTGTACAGCTGGAGGTATCGGAGACGTGTTGTACATCAATATACACAGTCTCCATTAATGCTGTGTGCTTTAAAATGTTACACGCAATATGACATCATATATTATCACTAAACATGTTCTTATTGATGGATGATTCATGACCTAAATCACTGATATTTCATATTTAATTGTGGTTCATCTTCTGTGCTTAACAATGCCGATAATCCTTCAAGTTGAGCCCTCAGAACAAAGAAGTGTCTTTATCTGATACAAGAAAAAGCTGATATCCTCTATCTAGGTCACTTTTGCCTCTGTCCATTTCTTTGGCTCCTTTTGCAGGATTAAACCAAGCAGGTTTCTGCTCAGAGCTGCTGTGAGTCTCATGTTTGATCAATTCACTGGGAAACCAATAATGGGAGGGCAGGAGGGGGGTCGCTGGAGGGCGTCTGATACAGTTTCTCTCTGTCAATGGATGCTAACCTCTTTCAGCACCATGCTAGGTTTCAGTCTACCAAATCATTGAAGTGTGTGTGTGTGTGTGTGTGTGTGTATGTATTGTGATATGTTTAGCTGGCTTCCTCTCTCTGGATAGCATCCTGTATTATAGACTGGTGTCATCAAGGATTACAGTATAAATATCATATGGCTGGACTGTGATTACAGAACAGGCTGTGATAAAGAAAGACAGGAGCTGTGTGCTGAGTGTGTGTGTGTGTGTGTGTGTGTGTGTGTGTGTGTGTGTGTGTGTGTGTGTGTGTGTGTGTGTGAATACATGTGGTTGGTGTGTGTTCTTGTGTGGGTCTGCATCCCTTCCTGATCCACCTTATCAGCGGTAACAGACCACAGGCCAAGGGAATCAGCCTCGTCTTTGATCTCCCTCTCCTCTCTCCTTATCTTCTCCTCTCCGTTTCGTTTTTACTGTCTAGGAAGAAATCTTTCTTTTCCGCTCTTATTAACATAAACACAGCTCTGAATACAGGAATACCCACGACTAATTGCCCACTTTGAAACTCACTCTGCCGGTCTGTGCCAATACTCCAGAGTAATGATACAGGAGAGAACGGCCACATGCCGAGCTTGGGTTGACTGAAGATTGATTTATCCCCTTTATGAGACCCCACCCCCACCTCTACCTCCCTACAGCCAATTTCCCCTTTTCCCCCTCCTTTCTTATGTCTTATTTTAGTGGCGTATAATCCACTTATTGACTAGGACAGCAAGTGAAGGGTGAAAGAAAGTGGAGTGTAGAAAGGGGGGGGTCAAATCAGACCGTTTATTGTGCATAACAAATAAGGGAGAAAAGAGTTAAATACACAAGGTGTGTGTGTGTATTAGTGTCCATGCATGGGTGGACATATGAGCATTTAAGTATGCACCTCACACAGTGAGTGTATATGTAAATGTGTGTGTGTGTTTGTTGAGTTAATTGTGTATTCACACTAACTAGAAGCCGGGCTGTTTCCCTCAGGCGAAGCTTAGTGGGGAATAGAAAACAGACAGGAAGGCATCGTGCCATCGCACTGGAAATAAGATCCTTGCAGCCATGACCCTCCTACACCCACCCACACTCATACCCAAACCCACCCACACACAATGAAATATCATCCTGTATCATAGGTGATATTTAAGTTTTTACAAATTGATACTGAATTCAACAGCCTTGAAAGCCACTCAGTCCCTGACAGCGCATTTTGCAGTGCATTTACTTGTGCATCTGAAATTCTAATTTTATTATCATCAGCTTGATCTTTGAACACGAGTGAACTTAAGTGTTTCCACATTTTGATCTGGCCCTGTTGCCCCCGAGCTGGTCGCGAGCAACTGAGCGGGTGTGCATCTCTTCATTGAATGCATGTATAAGTCCTATTCAAACGTGTGCGAATTTGGGGCCCGGGTGTATATGACAACAGAATGAAAACAATTGCAAGAGGGGCCTTCTGTTGTCACATTCTTTACAGGCTGTTAGAGACGGGCGACGGCAAAAGGTGGACATGTCCCGAGTGCTCAAGGTAACAGATTTGGCACAGAGAACTTTACACGGTGAGGCTGATTCCAGAAAGACATGCACAGAGTTTGCCGGAGAGGCTCACAGTTGTCCGGAGGAGTGTCATAGGAGGGGACTGCTTGGGGCCCAAGTTCAGCCTCCGGCCTGAAAGGCCAACTGGGCACCGCCCACCTTTCAGTGTCAGGCAGTTGTGGCCTTAAACTTTTTGTGAATAAAACCTGCATGAGCATGCAGACAGCATTAGCCGGCAGTATATAGAAATCGCAACAACGTTGATATCTAGCGGAGAGCGACCTCACCCCTCACTCTTGTGACATTTCAGAGTACTGCAGAGTTTTGCAGACCTCCAGCCAGCCCCGCCGCAAAGGTGTCATTCCCCCAGTGAGGGGGTCAAAAGGGAGGCAGCGGCAGGTGGTCAGAGTGCTTGCTCAGGCAGCACATATAATAAATTGGAATCGATACAGAGAAGGTTAGCATGGCCCCTGCGAAAGGATGACACGCAAATTTGTGAAGCTTTTCCACATTTTGATCTGGTTTAGGGTTCGGGCTGTGGTCACGAGCAACTGAGCGGGTGTGCTCTGTGTCAGCGGCTGCGATTCCCGGCGCTCCCTTGTCCACAGTGGCAGCAGTCCACAGGGACTTGGCTTGGGAAGCGGAGGGTTGCTGGTTCAACTGCCAAATCTCCTCCTGGGCACTGCGGAGGTGCCCTTGAGCAAGGCGCTGAACCCCAAACTGCTCGGGGCGATTGTCAAAGGCAGCCCCACTCGCTCTGACATCTCTGCATTGAATGCATGTATAGGTTCCGATAGTGCATGTGTGCGTATTTGGGGAAAGAGTGTATATGACAACAGAATGAAAACAACTGCAAGAGGAGCCTTCTGTTTTGGCACTCTCTACGGGCTGTTAGAGACGGGCGACGGCAAAAGGTGGACATGTCCCGAGTGCTCAAGGTAACAGATTTGGCACAGAGAACTTTACACGGTGAGGCTGATTCCAGAAAGGCATGCACAGAGTTTGCCGGAGAGGCTCACAGTTGTCCGGAGGAGTGTCATAGGAGGGGACTGCTTGGGGCCCAAGTTCAGCCTCCGGCCTGAAAGGCCAACTGGGCACCGCCCACCTTTCAGTGTCAGGCAGTTGTGGCCTTAAACTTTTTGTGAATAAAACCTGCATGAGCATGCAGACAGCATTAGCCGGCAGTATATAGAAATCGCAACAACGTTGATATCTAGCGGAGAGCGACCTCACCCCTCACTCTTGTGACATTTCAGAGTACTGCAGAGTTTTGCAGACCTCCAGCCAGCCCCGCCGCAAAGGTGTCATTCCCCCAGTGAGGGGGTCAAAAGGGAGGCAGCGGCAGGTGGTCAGGGTGCTTGCTCAGGCAGCACATATAATAAATTGGAATCGATACAGAGAAGATTAGCATGGCCCCTGCGAAAGGATGACACACAAATGCATGAAGCATTTCCACATTTTGATCTGGTTTAGGGTTCGGGCTGTGGTCACGAGCAACTGAGCGGGTGTGCTCTGTGTCAGCGGCTGCGATTCCCGGCGCACCCTTGTCCACAGTGGCAGCAGTCCACAGGGACTTGGCTTGGGAAGCGGAGGGTCGCTGGTTCAACTGCCAAATCGCCTCCTGGGCACTGCCGAGGTGCCCTTGAGCAAGGCGCTGAACCCCAAACTGCTCGGGGCGATTGTCCAAGGCAGCCCACCTCGCTCTGACATCTCTGCATTGAATGCATGTATAGGTTCCGATAGTGCATGTGTGCGTATTTGGGGAAAGAGTGTATATGACAACAGAATGAAAACAACTGCAAGAGGCGCCTTCTGTTTTGGCACTCTCTACGGGCTGTTAGAGACGGGCGACGGCAAAAGGTGGACATGTCCCGAGTGCTCAAGGTAACAGATTTGGCACAGAGAACTTTACACGGTGAGGCTGATTCCAGAAAGGCATGCACAGAGTTTGCCGGAGAGGCTCACAGTTGTCCGGAGGAGTGTCATAGGAGGGGACTGCTTGGGGCCCAAGTTCAGCCTCCGGCCTGAAAGGCCAACTGGGCACCGCCCACCTTTCAGTGTCAGGCAGTTGTGGCCTTAAACTTTTTGTGAATAAAACCTGCATGAGCATGCAGACAGCATTAGCCAGCAGTATATAGAAATCGCAACAACGTTGATATCCAGCGGAGAGCGACCTCACCCCTCACTCTTGTGACATTTCAGAGTACTGCAGAGTTTTGCAGACCTCCAGCCAGCCCCGCCGCAAAGGTGTCATTCCCCCAGTGAGGGGGTCAAAAGGGAGGCAGCGGCAGGTGGTCAGTGTGCTTGCTCAGGCAGCACATATAATAAATTGGAATCGATACAGAGAAGATTAGCATGGCCCCTGCGAAAGGATGACACGCAAATTCGTGAAGCGTTTCCACATTTTGATCTGGTTTAGGGTTCGGGCTGTGGTCACGAGCAACTGAGCGGGTGTGCTCTGTGTCAGCGGCTGCGATTCCCGGCGCTCCCTTGTCCACAGTGGCAGCAGTCCACAGGGACTTGGCTTGGGAAGCGGAGGGTCGCTGGTTCAACTGCCAAATCTCCTCCTGGGCACTGCCGAGGTGCCCTTGAGCAAGGCGCTGAACCCCAAACTGCTCGGGACGATTGTCCAAGGCAGCCCCCCTCGCTCTGACATCTCTGCATTGAATGCATGTATAGGTTGCGATAGTGCATGTGTGCGTATTTGGGGAAAGAGTGTATATGACAACAGAATGAAAACAACTGCAAGAGGGGCCTTCTGTTTTGGCACTCTCTACGGGCTGTTAGAGACGGGCGACGGCAAAAGGTGGACATGTCCCGAGTGCTCAAGGTAACAGATTTGGCACAGAGAACTTTACACGGTGAGGCTGATTCCAGAAAGGCATGCACAGAGTTTGCCGGAGAGGCTCACAGTTGTCCGGAGGAGTGTCATAGGAGGGGACTGCTTGGGGCCCAAGTTCAGCCTCCGGCCTGAAAGGCCAACTGGGCACCGCCCACCTTTCAGTGTCAGGCAGTTGTGGCCTTAAACTTTTTGTGAATAAAACCTGCATGAGCATGCAGACAGCATTAGCCGGCAGTATATAGAAATCGCAACAACGTTGATATCTAGCGGAGAGCGACCTCACCCCTCACTCTTGTGACATTTCAGAGTACTGCAGAGTTTTGCAGACCTCCAGCCAGCCCCGCCGCAAAGGTGTCATTCCCCCAGTGAGGGGGTCAAAACGGAGGCAGCGGCAGGTGGTCAGTGTGCTTGCTCAGGCAGCACATATAATAAATTGGAATCGATACAGAGAAGATTAGCATGGCCCCTGCGAAAGGATGACTCGCAAATTCGTGAAGCGTTTCCACATTTTGATCTGGTTTAGGGTTCGGGCTGTGGTCACGAGCAACTGAGCGGGTGTGCTCTGTGTCAGCGGCTGCGATTCCCGGCGCTCCCTTGTCCACAGTGGCAGCAGTCCACAGGGACTTGGCTTGGGAAGCGGAGGGTCGCTGGTTCAACTGCCAAATCGCCTCCTGGGCACTGCCGAGGTGCCCTTGAGCAAGGCGCTGAACCCCAAACTGCTCGGGGCGATTGTCCAAGGCAGCCCACCTCGCTCTGACATCTCTGCATTGAATGCATGTATAGGTTCCGATAGTGCATGTGTGCATATTTGGGGAAAGAGTGTATATGACAACAGAATGAAAACAACTGCAAGAGGCGCCTTCTGTTTTGGCACTCTCTACGGGCTGTTAGAGACGGGCGACGGCAAAAGGTGGACATGTCCCGAGTGCTCAAGGTAACAGATTTGGCACAGAGAACTTTACACGGTGAAGCTGATTCCAGACAGACATGCACAGAGTTTGCCGGAGAGGCTCACAGTTGTCCGGAGGAGTGTCATAGGAGGGGACTGATTGGGGCCCAAGTTCAGCCTCCGGCCTGAAAGGCCAACTGGGCACCGCCCACCTTTCAGTGTCAGGCAGTTGTGGCCTTAAACTTTTTGTGAATAAAACCTGCATGAGCATGCAGACAGCATTAGCCGGCAGTATATAGAAATCGCAACAACGTTGATATCTAGCGGAGAGCGACCTCACCACTCACTCTTGTGACATTTCAGAGTACTGCAGAGTTTTGCAGACCTCCAGCCAGCCCCGCCGCAAAGGTGTCATTCCCCCAGTGAGGGGGTCAAAAGGGAGGCAGCGGCAGGTGGTCAGTGTGCTTGCTCAGGCAGCACATATAATAAATTGGAATCGATACAGAGAAGATTAGCATGGCCCCTGCGAAAGGATGACACGCAAATTCGTGAAGCGTTTCCACATTTTGATCTGGTTTAGGGTTCGGGCTGTGGTCACGAGCAACTGAGCGGGTGTGCTCTGTGTCAGCGGCTGCGATTCCCGGCGCTCCCTTGTCCACAGTGGCAGCAGTCTCTCAGCCCATAGGGACTTGGCTTGGGAAGCGCTGGGTCGCTGGTTCAACTGCCAAATCGCCTCCTGGGCACTGCCGAGGTGCCCTTGAGCAAGGCGCTGAACCCCAAACTGCTCGGGGCGCCTGTCCAAGGCAGCCCCCCTCGCTCTGACATCTCTGCATTGAATGCATGTATAGGTTCCGATAGTGCATGTGTGCGTATTTGGGGAAAGAGTGTATATGACAACAGAATGAAAACAACTGCAAGAGGGGCCTTCTGTTTTGGCACTCTCTACGGGCTGTTAGAGACGGGCGACGGCAAAAGGTGGACATGTCCCGAGTGCTCAAGGTAACAGATTTGGCACAGAGAACTTTACACGGTGAGGCTGATTCCAGAAAGGCATGCACAGAGTTTGCCGGAGAGGCTCACAGTTGTCCGGAGGAGTGTCATAGGAGGGGACTGCTTGGGGCCCAAGTTCAGCCTCCGGCCTGAAAGGCCAACTGGGCACCGCCCACCTTTCAGTGTCAGGCAGTTGTGGCCTTAAACTTTTTGTGAATAAAACCTGCATGAGCATGCAGACAGCATTAGCCGGCAGTATATAGAAATCGCAACAACGTTGATATCTAGCGGAGAGCGACCTCACCCCTCACTCTTGTGACATTTCAGAGTACTGCAGAGTTTTGCAGACCTCCAGCCAGCCCCGCCGCAAAGGTGTCATTCCCCCAGTGAGGGGGTCAAAACGGAGGCAGCGGCAGGTGGTCAGTGTGCTTGCTCAGGCAGCACATATAATAAATTGGAATCGATACAGAGAAGATTAGCATGGCCCCTGCGAAAGGATGACTCGCAAATTCGTGAAGCGTTTCCACATTTTGATCTGGTTTAGGGTTCGGGCTGTGGTCACGAGCAACTGAGCGGGTGTGCTCTGTGTCAGCGGCTGCGATTCCCGGCGCTCCCTTGTCCACAGTGGCAGCAGTCCACAGGGACTTGGCTTGGGAAGCGGAGGGTCGCTGGTTCAACTGCCAAATCGCCTCCTGGGCACTGCCGAGGTGCCCTTGAGCAAGGCGCTGAACCCCAAACTGCTCGGGGCGATTGTCCAAGGCAGCCCACCTCGCTCTGACATCTCTGCATTGAATGCATGTATAGGTTCCGATAGTGCATGTGTGCATATTTGGGGAAAGAGTGTATATGACAACAGAATGAAAACAACTGCAAGAGGCGCCTTCTGTTTTGGCACTCTCTACGGGCTGTTAGAGACGGGCGACGGCAAAAGGTGGACATGTCCCGAGTGCTCAAGGTAACAGATTTGGCACAGAGAACTTTACACGGTGAAGCTGATTCCAGACAGACATGCACAGAGTTTGCCGGAGAGGCTCACAGTTGTCCGGAGGAGTGTCATAGGAGGGGACTGATTGGGGCCCAAGTTCAGCCTCCGGCCTGAAAGGCCAACTGGGCACCGCCCACCTTTCAGTGTCAGGCAGTTGTGGCCTTAAACTTTTTGTGAATAAAACCTGCATGAGCATGCAGACAGCATTAGCCGGCAGTATATAGAAATCGCAACAACGTTGATATCTAGCGGAGAGCGACCTCACCACTCACTCTTGTGACATTTCAGAGTACTGCAGAGTTTTGCAGACCTCCAGCCAGCCCCGCCGCAAAGGTGTCATTCCCCCAGTGAGGGGGTCAAAAGGGAGGCAGCGGCAGGTGGTCAGTGTGCTTGCTCAGGCAGCACATATAATAAATTGGAATCGATACAGAGAAGATTAGCATGGCCCCTGCGAAAGGATGACACGCAAATTCGTGAAGCGTTTCCACATTTTGATCTGGTTTAGGGTTCGGGCTGTGGTCACGAGCAACTGAGCGGGTGTGCTCTGTGTCAGCGGCTGCGATTCCCGGCGCTCCCTTGTCCACAGTGGCAGCAGTCTCTCAGCCCATAGGGACTTGGCTTGGGAAGCGCTGGGTCGCTGGTTCAACTGCCAAATCGCCTCCTGGGCACTGCCGAGGTGCCCTTGAGCAAGGCGCTGAACCCCAAACTGCTCGGGGCGCCTGTCCAAGGCAGCCCCCCTCGCTCTGACATCTCTGCATTGAATGCATGTATAGGTTCCGATAGTGCATGTGTGCGTATTTGGGGAAAGAGTGTATATGACAACAGAATGAAAACAACTGCAAGAGGGGCCTTCTGTTTTGGCACTCTCTACGGGCTGTTAGAGACGGGCGACGGCAAAAGGTGGACATGTCCCGAGTGCTCAAGGTAACAGATTTGGCACAGAGAACTTTACACGGTGAGGCTGATTCCAGAAAGGCATGCACAGAGTTTGCCGGAGAGGCTCACAGTTGTCCGGAGGAGTGTCATAGGAGGGGACTGCTTGGGGCCCAAGTTCAGCCTCCGGCCTGAAAGGCCAACTGGGCACCGCCCACCTTTCAGTGTCAGGCAGTTGTGGCCTTAAACTTTTTGTGAATAAAACCTGCATGAGCATGCAGACAGCATTAGCCAGCAGTATATAGAAATCGCAACAACGTTGATATCCAGCGGAGAGCGACCTCACCCCCTCACTCTTGTGACATTTCAGAGTACTGCAGTTATGCAGACCTCCAGCCAGCCCCGCCGCAAAGGTGTCATTCCCCCAGTGAGGGGGTCAAAAGGGAGGCAGCGGCAGGTGGTCAGTGTGCTTGCTCAGGCAGCACATATAATAAATTGGAATCGATACAGAGAAGATTAGCATGGCCCCTGCGAAAGGATGACACGCAAATTCGTGAAGCGTTTCCACATTTTGATCTGGTTTAGGGTTCGGGCTGTGGTCACGAGCAACTGAGCGGGTGTGCTCTGTGTCAGCGGCTGCGATTCCCGGCGCTCCCTTGTCCACAGTGGCAGCAGTCCACAGGGACTTGGCTTGGGAAGCGGAGGGTCGCTGGTTCAACTGCCAAATCTCCTCCTGGGCACTGCCGAGGTGCCCTTGAGCAAGGCGCTGAACCCCAAACTGCTCGGGGCGATTGTCCAAGGCAGCCCCCCTCGCTCTGACATCTCTGCATTGAATGCATGTATAGGTTGCGATAGTGCATGTGTGCGTATTTGGGGAAAGAGTTTATATGACAACAGAATGAAAACAACTGCAAGAGGCGCCTTCTGTTTTGGCACTCTCTAAGGGCTGTTAGAGACGGGCGACGGCAAAAGGTGGACATGTCCCGAGTGCTCAAGGTAACAGATTTGGCACAGAGAACTTTACACGGTGAAGCTGATTCCAGAAAGACATGCACAGAGTTTGCCGGAGAGGCTCACAGTTGTCCGGAGGAGTGTCATAGGAGGGGACTGATTGGGGCCCAAGTTCAGCCTCCGGCCTGAAAGGCCAACTGGGCACCGCCCACCTTTCAGTGTCAGGCAGTTGTGGCCTTAAACTTTTTGTGAATAAAACCTGCATGAGCATGCAGACAGCATTAGCCAGCAGTATATAGATATCGCAACAACGTTGATATCTAGCGGAGAGCGACCTCACCCCTCACTCTTGTGACATTTCAGAGTACTGCAGAGTTTTGCAGACCTCCAGCCAGCCCCGCCGCAAAGGTGTCATTCCCCCAGTGAGGGGGTCAAAAGGGAGGCAGCGGCAGGTGGTCAGTGTGCTTGCTCAGGCAGCACATATAATAAATTGGAATCGATACAGAGAAGATTAGCATGGCCCCTGCGAAAGGATGACACGCAAATTCGTGAAGCGTTTCCACATTTTGATCTGGTTTAGGGTTCGGGCTGTGGTCACGAGCAACTGAGCGGGTGTGCTCTGTGTCAGCGGCTGCGATTCCCGGCGCTCCCTTGTCCACAGTGGCAGCAGTCTCTCAGCCCATAGGGACTTGGCTTGGGAAGCGCAGGGTCGCTGGTTCAACTGCCAAATCGCCTCCTGGTCACTGCAGAGGTGCCCTTGAGCAAGGCGCTGAACCCCAAACTGCTCGGGGCGCCTGTCCAAGGCAGCCCCCCTCGCTCTGACATCTCTGCATTGAATGCATGTATAGGTTCCGATAGTGCATGTGTGCGTATTTGGGGAAAGAGTGTATATGACAACAGAATGAAAACAACTGCAAGAGGGGCCTTCTGTTTTGGCACTCTCTACGGGCTGTTAGAGACGGGCGACGGCAAAAGGTGGACATGTCCCGAGTGCTCAAGGTAACAGATTTGGCACAGAGAACTTTACACGGTGAGGCTGATTCCAGAAAGGCATGCACAGAGTTTGCCGGGGAGGCTCACAGTTGTCCGGAGGAGTGTCATAGGAGGGGACTGCTTGGGGCCCAAGTTCAGCCTCCGGCCTGAAAGGCCAACTGGGCACCGCCCACCTTTCAGTGTCAGGCAGTTGTGGCCTTAATCTTTTTGTGAATAAAACCTGCATGAGCATGCAGACAGCATTAGCCAGCAGTATATAGAAATCGCAACAACGTTGATATCCAGCGGAGAGCGACCTCACCCCTCACTCTTGTGACATTTCAGAGTACTGCAGTTATGCAGACCTCCAGCCAGCCCCGCCGCAAAGGTGTCATTCCCCCAGTGAGGGGGTCAAAAGGGAGGCAGCGGCAGGTGGTCAGTGTGCTTGCTCAGGCAGCACATATAATAAATTGGAATCGATACAGAGAAGATTAGCATGGCCCCTGCGAAAGGATGACACGCAAATTCATGAAGCGTTTCCACATTTTGATCTGGTTTAGGGTTCGGGCTGTGGTCACGAGCAACTGAGCGGGTGTGCTCTGTGTCAGCGGCTGCGATTCCCGGCGCTCCCTTGTCCACAGTGGCAGCAGTCCACAGGGACTTGGCTTGGGAAGCGGAGGGTCGCTGGTTCAACTGCCAAATCTCCTCCTGGGCACTGCCGAGGTGCCCTTGAGCAAGGCGCTGAACCCCAAACTGCTCGGGGCGATTGTCCAAGGCAGCCCCCCTCGCTCTGACATCTCTGCATTGAATGCATGTATAGGTTGCGATAGTGCATGTGTGCGTATTTGGGGAAAGAGTGTATATGACAACAGAATGAAAACAACTGCAAGAGGGGCCTTCTGTTTTGGCACTCTCTACGGGCTGTTAGAGACGGGCGACGGCAAAAGGTGGACATGTCCCGAGTGCTCAAGGTAACAGATTTGGCACAGAGAACTTTACACGGTGAGGCTGATTCCAGAAAGGCATGCACAGAGTTTGCCGGAGAGGCTCACAGTTGTCCGGAGGAGTGTCATAGGAGGGGACTGCTTGGGGCCCAAGTTCAGCCTCCGGCCTGAAAGGCCAACTGGGCACCGCCCACCTTTCAGTGTCAGGCAGTTGTGGCCTTAAACTTTTTGTGAATAAAACCTGCATGAGCATGCAGACAGCATTAGCCGGCAGTATATAGAAATCGCAACAACGTTGATATCTAGCGGAGAGCGACCTCACCCCTCACTCTTGTGACATTTCAGAGTACTGCAGAGTTTTGCAGACCTCCAGCCAGCCCCGCCGCAAAGGTGTCATTCCCCCAGTGAGGGGGTCAAAAGGGAGGCAGCGGCAGGTGGTCAGTGTGCTTGCTCAGGCAACGCATATAATAAATTGGAATCGATACAGAGAAGATTAGCATGGCCCCTGCGAAAGGATGACACGCAAATTCGTGAAGCGTTTCCACATTTTGATCTGGTTTAGGGTTCGGGCTGTGGTCACGAGCAACTGAGCGGGTGTGCTCTGTGTCAGCGGCTGCGATTCCCGGCGCTCCCTTGTCCACAGTGGCAGCAGTCCACAGGGACTTGGCTTGGGAAGCGGAGGGTCGCTGGTTCAACTGCCAAATCTCCTCCTGGGCACTGCCGAGGTGCCCTTGAGCAAGGCGCTGAACCCCAAACTGCTCGGGGCGATTGTCCAAGGCAGCCCACCTCGCTCTGACATCTCTGCATTGAATGCATGTATAGGTTCCGATAGTGCATGTGTGCATATTTGGGGAAAGAGTGTATATGACAACAGAATGAAAACAACTGCAAGAGGCGCCTTCTGTTTTGGCACTCTCTACGGGCTGTTAGAGACGGGCGACGGCAAAAGGTGGACATGTCCCGAGTGCTCAAGGTAACAGATTTGGCACAGAGAACTTTACACGGTGAAGCTGATTCCAGAAAGACATGCACAGAGTTTGCCGGAGAGGCTCACAGTTGTCCGGAGGAGTGTCATAGGAGGGGACTGATTGGGGCCCAAGTTCAGCCTCCGGCCTGAAAGGCCAACTGGGCACCGCCCACCTTTCAGTGTCAGGCAGTTGTGGCCTTAAACTTTTTGTGAATAAAACCTGCATGAGCATGCAGACAGCATTAGCCAGCAGTATATAGATATCGCAACAACGTTGATATCTAGCGGAGAGCGACCTCACCCCTCACTCTTGTGACATTTCAGAGTACTGCAGAGTTTTGCAGACCTCCAGCCAGCCCCGCCGCAAAGGTGTCATTCCCCCAGTGAGGGGGTCAAAAGGGAGGCAGCGGCAGGTAGTCAGTGTGCTTGCTCAGGCAGCACATATAATAAATTGGAATCGATACAGAGAAAATTAGCATGGCCCCTGCGAAAGGATGACACGCAAATTCGTGAAGCGTTTTCACATTTTGATCTGGTTTAGGGTTCGGGCTGTGGTCACGAGCAACTGAGCGGGTGTGCTCTGTGTCAGCGGCTGCGATTCCCGGCGCTCCCTTGTCCACAGTGGCAGCAGTCTCTCAGCCCATAGGGACTTGGCTTGGGAAGCGCAGGGTCGCTGGTTCAACTGCCAAATCGCCTCCTGGGCACTGCCGAGGTGCCCTTGAGCAAGGCGCTGAACCCCAAACTGCTCGGGGCGCCTGTCCAAGGCAGCCCCCCTCGCTCTGACATCTCTGCATTGAATGCATGTATAGGTTCCGATAGTGCATGTGTGCGTATTTGGGGAAAGAGTGTATATGACAACAGAATGAAAACAACTGCAAGAGGGGCCTTCTGTTTTGGCACTCTCTACGGGCTGTTAGAGACGGGCGACGGCAAAAGGTGGACATGTCCCGAGTGCTCAAGGTAACAGATTTGGCACAGAGAACTTTACACGGTGAGGCTGATTCCAGAAAGGCATGCACAGAGTTTGCCGGAGAGGCTCACAGTTGTCCGGAGGAGTGTCATAGGAGGGGACTGCTTGGGGCCCAAGTTCAGCCTCCGGCCTGAAAGGCCAACTGGGCACCGCCCACCTTTCAGTGTCAGGCAGTTGTGGCCTTAAACTTTTTGTGAATAAAACCTGCATGAGCATGCAGACAGCATTAGCCAGCAGTATATAGAAATCGCAACAACGTTAATATCCAGCGGAGAGCGACCTCACCCCTCACCCTTGTGACATTTCAGAGTACTGCAGTTATGCAGACCTCCAGCCAGCCCCGCCGCAAAGGTGTCATTCCCCCAGTGAGGGGGTCAAAAGGGAGGCAGCGGCAGGTGGTCAGTGTGCTTGCTCAGGCAGCACATATAATAAATTGGAATCGATACAGAGAAGATTAGCATGGCCCCTGCGAAAGGATGACACGCAAATTCGTGAAGCGTTTCCACATTTTGATCTGGTTTAGGGTTCGGGCTGTGTTCACGAGCAACTGAGCGGGTGTGCTCTGTGTCAGCGGCTGCGATTCCCGGCGCTCCCTTGTCCACAGTGGCAGCAGTCCACAGGGACTTGGCTTGGGAAGCGTAGGGTCGCTGGTTCAACTGCCAAATCTCCTCCTGGGCACTGCCGAGGTGCCCTTGAGCAAGGCGCTGAACCCCAAACTGCTCGGGGCGATTGTCCAAGGCAGCCCCCCTCGCTCTGACATCTCTGCATTGAATGCATGTATAGGTTGCGATAGTGCATGTGTGCGTATTTGGGGAAAGAGTGTATATGACAACAGAATGAAAACAACTGCAAGAGGCGCCTTCTGTTTTGGCACTCTCTACGGGCTGTTAGAGACGGGCGACGGCAAAAGGTGGACATGTCCCGAGTGCTCAAGGTAACAGATTTGGCACAGAGAACTTTACACGGTGAGGCTGATTCCAGAAAGGCATGCACAGAGTTTGCCGGAGAGGCTCACAGTTGTCCGGAGGAGTGTCATAGGAGGGGACTGCTTGGGGCCCAAGTTCAGCCTCCGGCCTGAAAGGCCAACTGGGCACCGCCCACCTTTCAGTGTCAGGCAGTTGTGGCCTTAAACTTTTTGTGAATAAAACCTGCATGAGCATGCAGACAGCATTAGCCGGCAGTATATAGAAATCGCAACAACGTTGATATCTAGCGGAGAGCGACCTCACCCCTCACTCTTGTGACATTTCAGAGTACTGCAGAGTTTTGCAGACCTCCAGCCAGCCCCGCCGCAAAGGTGTCATTCCCCCAGTGAGGGGGTCAAAAGGGAGGCAGCGGCAGGTGGTCAATGTGCTTGCTCAGGCAGCACATATAATAAATTGGAATCGATACAGAGAAGATTAGCATGGCCCCTGCGAAAGGATGACACGCAAATTCGTGAAGCGTTTCCACATTTTGATCTGGTTTAGGGTTCGGGCTGTGGTCACGAGCAACTGAGCGGGTGTGCTCTGTGTCAGCGGCTGCGATTCCCGGCGCTCCCTTGTCCACAGTGGCAGCAGTCCACAGGGACTTGGCTTGGGAAGCGGAGGGTCGCTGGTTCAACTGCCAAATCGCCTCCTGGGCACTGCCGAGGTGCCCTTGAGCAAGGCGCTGAACCCCAAACTGCTCGGGGCGATTGTCCAAGGCAGCCCACCTCGCTCTGACATCTCTGCATTGAATGCATGTATAGGTTCCGATAGTGCATGTGTGCATATTTGGGGAAAGAGTGTATATGACAACAGAATGAAAACAACTGCAAGAGGCGCCTTCTGTTTTGGCACTCTCTACGGGCTGTTAGAGACGGGCGACGGCAAAAGGTGGACATGTCCCGAGTGCTCAAGGTAACAGATTTGGCACAGAGAACTTTACACGGTGAAGCTGATTCCAGACAGACATGCACAGAGTTTGCCGGAGAGGCTCACAGTTGTCCGGAGGAGTGTCATAGGAGGGGACTGATTGGGGCCCAAGTTCAGCCTCCGGCCTGAAAGGCCAACTGGGCACCGCCCACCTTTCAGTGTCAGGCAGTTGTGGCCTTAAACTTTTTGTGAATAAAACCTGCATGAGCATGCAGACAGCATTAGCCGGCAGTATATAGAAATCGCAACAACGTTGATATCTAGCGGAGAGCGACCTCACCACTCACTCTTGTGACATTTCAGAGTACTGCAGAGTTTTGCAGACCTCCAGCCAGCCCCGCCGCAAAGGTGTCATTCCCCCAGTGAGGGGGTCAAAAGGGAGGCAGCGGCAGGTGGTCAGTGTGCTTGCTCAGGCAGCACATATAATAAATTGGAATCGATACAGAGAAGATTAGCATGGCCCCTGCGAAAGGATGACACGCAAATTCGTGAAGCGTTTCCACATTTTGATCTGGTTTAGGGTTCGGGCTGTGGTCACGAGCAACTGAGCGGGTGTGCTCTGTGTCAGCGGCTGCGATTCCCGGCGCTCCCTTGTCCACAGTGGCAGCAGTCTCTCAGCCCATAGGGACTTGGCTTGGGAAGCGCAGGGTCGCTGGTTCAACTGCCAAATCGCCTCCTGGGCACTGCCGAGGTGCCCTTGAGCAAGGCGCTGAACCCCAAACTGCTCGGGGCGCCTGTCCAAGGCAGCCCCCCTCGCTCTGACATCTCTGCATTGAATGCATGTATAGGTTCCGATAGTGCATGTGTGCGTATTTGGGGAAAGAGTGTATATGACAACAGAATGAAAACAACTGCAAGAGGGGCCTTCTGTTTTGGCACTCTCTACGGGCTGTTAGAGACGGGCGACGGCAAAAGGTGGACATGTCCCGAGTGCTCAAGGTAACAGATTTGGCACAGAGAACTTTACACGGTGAGGCTGATTCCAGAAAGGCATGCACAGAGTTTGCCGGAGAGGCTCACAGTTGTCCGGAGGAGTGTCATAGGAGGGGACTGCTTGGGGCCCAAGTTCAGCCTCCGGCCTGAAAGGCCAACTGGGCACCGCCCACCTTTCAGTGTCAGGCAGTTGTGGCCTTAAACTTTTTGTGAATAAAACCTGCATGAGCATGCAGACAGCATTAGCCAGCAGTATATAGAAATCGCAACAACGTTGATATCCAGCGGAGAGCGACCTCACCCCCTCACTCTTGTGACATTTCAGAGTACTGCAGTTATGCAGACCTCCAGCCAGCCCCGCCGCAAAGGTGTCATTCCCCCAGTGAGGGGGTCAAAAGGGAGGCAGCGGCAGGTGGTCAGTGTGCTTGCTCAGGCAGCACATATAATAAATTGGAATCGATACAGAGAAGATTAGCATGGCCCCTGCGAAAGGATGACACGCAAATTCGTGAAGCGTTTCCACATTTTGATCTGGTTTAGGGTTCGGGCTGTGGTCACGAGCAACTGAGCGGGTGTGCTCTGTGTCAGCGGCTGCGATTCCCGGCGCTCCCTTGTCCACAGTGGCAGCAGTCCACAGGGACTTGGCTTGGGAAGCGGAGGGTCGCTGGTTCAACTGCCAAATCTCCTCCTGGGCACTGCCGAGGTGCCCTTGAGCAAGGCGCTGAACCCCAAACTGCTCGGGGCGATTGTCCAAGGCAGCCCCCCTCGCTCTGACATCTCTGCATTGAATGCATGTATAGGTTGCGATAGTGCATGTGTGCGTATTTGGGGAAAGAGTTTATATGACAACAGAATGAAAACAACTGCAAGAGGCGCCTTCTGTTTTGGCACTCTCTAAGGGCTGTTAGAGACGGGCGACGGCAAAAGGTGGACATGTCCCGAGTGCTCAAGGTAACAGATTTGGCACAGAGAACTTTACACGGTGAAGCTGATTCCAGAAAGACATGCACAGAGTTTGCCGGAGAGGCTCACAGTTGTCCGGAGGAGTGTCATAGGAGGGGACTGATTGGGGCCCAAGTTCAGCCTCCGGCCTGAAAGGCCAACTGGGCACCGCCCACCTTTCAGTGTCAGGCAGTTGTGGCCTTAAACTTTTTGTGAATAAAACCTGCATGAGCATGCAGACAGCATTAGCCAGCAGTATATAGATATCGCAACAACGTTGATATCTAGCGGAGAGCGACCTCACCCCTCACTCTTGTGACATTTCAGAGTACTGCAGAGTTTTGCAGACCTCCAGCCAGCCCCGCCGCAAAGGTGTCATTCCCCCAGTGAGGGGGTCAAAAGGGAGGCAGCGGCAGGTGGTCAGTGTGCTTGCTCAGGCAGCACATATAATAAATTGGAATCGATACAGAGAAGATTAGCATGGCCCCTGCGAAAGGATGACACGCAAATTCGTGAAGCGTTTCCACATTTTGATCTGGTTTAGGGTTCGGGCTGTGGTCACGAGCAACTGAGCGGGTGTGCTCTGTGTCAGCGGCTGCGATTCCCGGCGCTCCCTTGTCCACAGTGGCAGCAGTCCACAGGGACTTGGCTTGGGAAGCGGAGGGTCGCTGGTTCAACTGCCAAATCTCCTCCTGGGCACTGCCGAGGTGCCCTTGAGCAAGGCGCTGAACCCCAAACTGCTCGGGGCGATTGTCCAAGGCAGCCCCCCTCGCTCTGACATCTCTGCATTGAATGCATGTATAGGTTGCGATAGTGCATGTGTGCGTATTTGGGGAAAGAGTGTATATGACAACAGAATGAAAACAACTGCAAGAGGGGCCTTCTGTTTTGGCACTCTCTACGGGCTGTTAGAGACGGGCGACGGCAAAAGGGGGACATGTCCCGAGTGCTCAAGGTAACATATTTGGCACAGAGAACTTTACACGGTGAGGCTGATTCCAGAAAGGCATGCACAGAGTTTGCCGGAGAGGCTCACAGTTGTCCGGAGGAGTGTCATAGGAGGGGACTGCTTGGGGCCCAAGTTCAGCCTCCGGCCTGAAAGGCCAACTGGGCACCGCCCACCTTTCAGTGTCAGGCAGTTGTGGCCTTAAACTTTTTGTGAATAAAACCTGCATGAGCATGCAGACAGCATTAGCCGGCAGTATATAGAAATCGCAACAACGTTGATATCTAGCGGAGAGCGACCTCACCCCTCACTCTTGTGACATTTCAGAGTACTGCAGAGTTTTGCAGACCTCCAGCCAGCCCCGCCGCAAAGGTGTCATTCCCCCAGTGAGGGGGTCAAAAGGGAGGCAGCGGCAGGTGGTCAGTGTGCTTGCTCAGGCAGCACATATAATAAATTGGAATCGATACAGAGAAGATTAGCATGGCCCCTGCGAAAGGATGACACGCAAATTCGTGAAGCGTTTCCACATTTTGATCTGGTTTAGGGTTCGGGCTGTGGTCACGAGCAACTGAGCGGGTGTGCTCTGTGTCAGCGGCTGCGATTCCCGGCGCTCCCTTGTCCACAGTGGCAGCAGTCTCTCAGCCCATAGGGACTTGGCTTGGGAAGCGCAGGGTCGCTGGTTCAACTGCCAAATCGCCTCCTGGGCACTGCCGAGGTGCCCTTGAGCAAGGCGCTGAACCCCAAACTGCTCGGGGCGCCTGTCCAAGGCAGCCCCCCTCGCTCTGACATCTCTGCATTGAATGCATGTATAGGTTCCGATAGTGCATGTGTGCGTATTTGGGGAAAGAGTGTATATGACAACAGAATGAAAACAACTGCAAGAGGGGCCTTCTGTTTTGGCACTCTCTACGGGCTGTTAGAGACGGGCGACGGCAAAAGGTGGACATGTCCCGAGTGCTCAAGGTAACAGATTTGGCACAGAGAACTTTACACGGTGAGGCTGATTCCAGAAAGGCATGCACAGAGTTTGCCGGAGAGGCTCACAGTTGTCCGGAGGAGTGTCATAGGAGGGGACTGCTTGGGGCCCAAGTTCAGCCTCCGGCCTGAAAGGCCAACTGGGCACCGCCCACCTTTCAGTGTCAGGCAGTTGTGGCCTTAAACTTTTTGTGAATAAAACCTGCATGAGCATGCAGACAGCATTAGCCAGCAGTATATAGAAATCGCAACAACGTTGATATCCAGCGGAGAGCGACCTCACCCCCTCACTCTTGTGACATTTCAGAGTACTGCAGTTATGCAGACCTCCAGCCAGCCCCGCCGCAAAGGTGTCATTCCCCCAGTGAGGGGGTCAAAAGGGAGGCAGCGGCAGGTGGTCAGTGTGCTTGCTCAGGCAGCACATATAATAAATTGGAATCGATACAGAGAAGATTAGCATGGCCCCTGCGAAAGGATGACACGCAAATTCGTGAAGCGTTTCCACATTTTGATCTGGTTTAGGGTTCGGGCTGTGGTCACGAGCAACTGAGCGGGTGTGCTCTGTGTCAGCGGCTGCGATTCCCGGCGCTCCCTTGTCCACAGTGGCAGCAGTCTCTCAGCCCATAGGGACTTGGCTTGGGAAGCGCAGGGTCGCTGGTTCAACTGCCAAATCGCCTCCTGGGCACTGCCGAGGTGCCCTTGAGCAAGGCGCTGAACCCCAAACTGCTCGGGGCGCCTGTCCAAGGCAGCCCCCCTCGCTCTGACATCTCTGCATTGAATGCATGTATAGGTTCCGATAGTGCATGTGTGCGTATTTGGGGAAAGAGTCTATATGACAACAGAATGAAAACAACTGCAAGAGGGGCCTTCTGTTTTGGCACTCTCTACGGGCTGTTAGAGACGGGCGACGGCAAAAGGTGGACATGTCCCGAGTGCTCAAGGTAACAGATTTGGCACAGAGAACTTTACACGGTGAGGCTGATTCCAGAAAGGCATGCACAGAGTTTGCCGGAGAGGCTCACAGTTGTCCGGAGGAGTGTCATAGGAGGGGACTGCTTGGGGCCCAAGTTCAGCCTCCGGCCTGAAAGGCCAACTGGGCACCGCCCACCTTTCAGTGTCAGGCAGTTGTGGCCTTAAACTTTTTGTGAATAAAACCTGCATGAGCATGCAGACAGCATTAGCCAGCAGTATATAGAAATCGCAACAACGTTGATATCCAGCGGAGAGCGACCTCACCCCCTCACTCTTGTGACATTTCAGAGTACTGCAGTTATGCAGACCTCCAGCCAGCCCCGCCGCAAAGGTGTCATTCCCCCAGTGAGGGGGTCAAAAGGGAGGCAGCGGCAGGTGGTCAGTGTGCTTGCTCAGGCAGCACATATAATAAATTGGAATCAATACAGAGAAGATTAGCATGGCCCCTGCGAAAGGATGACACGCAAATTCGTGAAGCGTTTCCACATTTTGATCTGGTTTAGGGTTCGGGCTGTGGTCACGAGCAACTGAGCGGGTGTGCTCTGTGTCAGCGGCTGCGATTCCCGGCGCTCCCTTGTCCACAGTGGCAGCAGTCCACAGGGACTTGGCTTGGGAAGCGGAGGGTCGCTGGTTCAACTGCCAAATCTCCTCCTGGGCACTGCCGAGGTGCCCTTGAGCAAGGCGCTGAACCCCAAACTGCTCGGGGCGATTGTCCAAGGCAGCCCCCCTCGCTCTGACATCTCTGCATTGAATGCATGTATAGGTTCCGATAGTGCATGTGTGCGTATTTTGGGAAAGAGTGTATATGACAACAGAATGAAAACAACTGCAAGAGGGGCCTTCTGTTTTGGCACTCTCTACGGGCTGTTAGAGACGGGCGACGGCAAAAGGTGGACATGTCCCGAGTGCTCAAGGTAACAGATTTGGCACAGAGAACTTTACACGGTGAGGCTGATTCCAGAAAGGCATGCACAGAGTTTGCCGGAGAGGCTCACAGTTGTCCGGAGGAGTGTCATAGGAGGGGACTGCTTGGGGCCCAAGTTCAGCCTCCGGCCTGAAAGGCCAACTGGGCACCGCCCACCTTTCAGTGTCAGGCAGTTGTGGCCTTAAACTTTTTGTGAATAAAACCTGCATGAGCATGCAGACAGCATTAGCCAGCAGTATATAGAAATCGCAACAACGTTGATATCCAGCGGAGAGCGACCTCACCCCCTCACTCTTGTGACATTTCAGAGTACTGCAGTTATGCAGACCTCCAGCCAGCCCCGCCGCAAAGGTGTCATTCCCCCAGTGAGGGGGTCAAAAGGGAGGCAGCGGCAGGTGGTCAGTGTGCTTGCTCAGGCAGCACATATAATAAATTGGAATCGATACAGAGAAGATTAGCATGGCCCCTGCGAAAGGATGACACGCAAATTCGTGAAGCGTTTCCACATTTTGATCTGGTTTAGGGTTCGGGCTGTGGTCACGAGCAACTGAGCGGGTGTGCTCTGTGTCAGCGGCTGCGATTCCCGGCGCTCCCTTGTCCACAGTGGCAGCAGTCCACAGGGACTTGGCTTGGGAAGCGGAGGGTCGCTGGTTCAACTGCCAAATCTCCTCCTGGGCACTGCCGAGGTGCCCTTGAGCAAGGCGCTGAACCCCAAACTGCTCGGGGCGATTGTCCAAGGCAGCCCCCCTCGCTCTGACATCTCTGCATTGAATGCATGTATAGGTTGCGATAGTGCATGTGTGCGTATTTGGGGAAAGAGTGTATATGACAACAGAATGAAAACAACTGCAAGAGGCGCCTTCTGTTTTGGCACTCTCTACGGGCTGTTAGAGACGGGCGACGGCAAAAGGTGGACATGTCCCGAGTGCTCAAGGTAACAGATTTGGCACAGAGAACTTTACACGGTGAGGCTGATTCCAGAAAGGCATGCACAGAGTTTGCCGGAGAGGCTCACAGTTGTCCGGAGGAGTGTCATAGGAGGGGACTGCTTGGGGCCCAAGTTCAGCCTCCGGCCTGAAAGGCCAACTGGGCACCGCCCACCTTTCAGTGTCAGGCAGTTGTGGCCTTAAACTTTTTGTGAATAAAACCTGCATGAGCATGCAGACAGCATTAGCCAGCAGTATATAGAAATCGCAACAACGTTGATATCCAGCGGAGAGCGACCTCACCCCCTCACTCTTGTGACATTTCAGAGTACTGCAGTTATGCAGACCTCCAGCCAGCCCCGCCGCAAAGGTGTCATTCCCCCAGTGAGGGGGTCAAAAGGGAGGCAGCGGCAGGTGGTCAGTGTGCTTGCTCAGGCAGCACATATAATAAATTGGAATCGATACAGAGAAGATTAGCATGGCCCCTGCGAAAGGATGACACGCAAATTCGTGAAGCGTTTCCACATTTTGATCTGGTTTAGGGTTCGGGCTGTGGTCACGAGCAACTGAGCGGGTGTGCTCTGTGTCAGCGGCTGCGATTCCCGGCGCTCCCTTGTCCACAGTGGCAGCAGTCTCTCAGCCCATAGGGACTTGGCTTGGGAAGCGCAGGGTCGCTGGTTCAACTGCCAAATCGCCTCCTGGGCACTGCCGAGGTGCCCTTGAGCAAGGCGCTGAACCCCAAACTGCTCGGGGCGCCTGTCCAAGGCAGCCCCCCTCGCTCTGACATCTCTGCATTGAATGCATGTATAGGTTCCGATAGTGCATGTGTGCGTATTTGGGGAAAGAGTCTATATGACAACAGAATGAAAACAACTGCAAGAGGGGCCTTCTGTTTTGGCACTCTCTACGGGCTGTTAGAGACGGGCGACGGCAAAAGGTGGACATGTCCCGAGTGCTCAAGGTAACAGATTTGGCACAGAGAACTTTACACGGTGAGGCTGATTCCAGAAAGGCATGCACAGAGTTTGCCGGAGAGGCTCACAGTTGTCCGGAGGAGTGTCATAGGAGGGGACTGCTTGGGGCCCAAGTTCAGCCTCCGGCCTGAAAGGCCAACTGGGCACCGCCCACCTTTCAGTGTCAGGCAGTTGTGGCCTTAAACTTTTTGTGAATAAAACCTGCATGAGCATGCAGACAGCATTAGCCAGCAGTATATAGAAATCGCAACAACGTTAATATCCAGCGGAGAGCGACCTCACCCCTCACCCTTGTGACATTTCAGAGTACTGCAGTTATGCAGACCTCCAGCCAGCCCCGCCGCAAAGGTGTCATTCCCCCAGTGAGGGGGTCAAAAGGGAGGCAGCGGCAGGTGGTCAGTGTGCTTGCTCAGGCAGCACATATAATAAATTGGAATCGATACAGAGAAGATTAGCATGGCCCCTGCGAAAGGATGACACGCAAATTCGTGAAGCGTTTCCACATTTTGATCTGGTTTAGGGTTCGGGCTGTGTTCACGAGCAACTGAGCGGGTGTGCTCTGTGTCAGCGGCTGCGATTCCCGGCGCTCCCTTGTCCACAGTGGCAGCAGTCCACAGGGACTTGGCTTGGGAAGCGTAGGGTCGCTGGTTCAACTGCCAAATCTCCTCCTGGGCACTGCCGAGGTGCCCTTGAGCAAGGCGCTGAACCCCAAACTGCTCGGGGCGATTGTCCAAGGCAGCCCCCCTCGCTCTGACATCTCTGCATTGAATGCATGTATAGGTTGCGATAGTGCATGTGTGCGTATTTGGGGAAAGAGTGTATATGACAACAGAATGAAAACAACTGCAAGAGGCGCCTTCTGTTTTGGCACTCTCTACGGGCTGTTAGAGACGGGCGACGGCAAAAGGTGGACATGTCCCGAGTGCTCAAGGTAACAGATTTGGCACAGAGAACTTTACACGGTGAGGCTGATTCCAGAAAGGCATGCACAGAGTTTGCCGGAGAGGCTCACAGTTGTCCGGAGGAGTGTCATAGGAGGGGACTGCTTGGGGCCCAAGTTCAGCCTCCGGCCTGAAAGGCCAACTGGGCACCGCCCACCTTTCAGTGTCAGGCAGTTGTGGCCTTAAACTTTTTGTGAATAAAACCTGCATGAGCATGCAGACAGCATTAGCCGGCAGTATATAGAAATCGCAACAACGTTGATATCTAGCGGAGAGCGACCTCACCCCTCACTCTTGTGACATTTCAGAGTACTGCAGAGTTTTGCAGACCTCCAGCCAGCCCCGCCGCAAAGGTGTCATTCCCCCAGTGAGGGGGTCAAAAGGGAGGCAGCGGCAGGTGGTCAATGTGCTTGCTCAGGCAGCACATATAATAAATTGGAATCGATACAGAGAAGATTAGCATGGCCCCTGCGAAAGGATGACACGCAAATTCGTGAAGCGTTTCCACATTTTGATCTGGTTTAGGGTTCGGGCTGTGGTCACGAGCAACTGAGCGGGTGTGCTCTGTGTCAGCGGCTGCGATTCCCGGCGCTCCCTTGTCCACAGTGGCAGCAGTCCACAGGGACTTGGCTTGGGAAGCGGAGGGTCGCTGGTTCAACTGCCAAATCGCCTCCTGGGCACTGCCGAGGTGCCCTTGAGCAAGGCGCTGAACCCCAAACTGCTCGGGGCGATTGTCCAAGGCAGCCCACCTCGCTCTGACATCTCTGCATTGAATGCATGTATAGGTTCCGATAGTGCATGTGTGCATATTTGGGGAAAGAGTGTATATGACAACAGAATGAAAACAACTGCAAGAGGCGCCTTCTGTTTTGGCACTCTCTACGGGCTGTTAGAGACGGGCGACGGCAAAAGGTGGACATGTCCCGAGTGCTCAAGGTAACAGATTTGGCACAGAGAACTTTACACGGTGAAGCTGATTCCAGACAGACATGCACAGAGTTTGCCGGAGAGGCTCACAGTTGTCCGGAGGAGTGTCATAGGAGGGGACTGATTGGGGCCCAAGTTCAGCCTCCGGCCTGAAAGGCCAACTGGGCACCGCCCACCTTTCAGTGTCAGGCAGTTGTGGCCTTAAACTTTTTGTGAATAAAACCTGCATGAGCATGCAGACAGCATTAGCCGGCAGTATATAGAAATCGCAACAACGTTGATATCTAGCGGAGAGCGACCTCACCACTCACTCTTGTGACATTTCAGAGTACTGCAGAGTTTTGCAGACCTCCAGCCAGCCCCGCCGCAAAGGTGTCATTCCCCCAGTGAGGGGGTCAAAAGGGAGGCAGCGGCAGGTGGTCAGTGTGCTTGCTCAGGCAGCACATATAATAAATTGGAATCGATACAGAGAAGATTAGCATGGCCCCTGCGAAAGGATGACACGCAAATTCGTGAAGCGTTTCCACATTTTGATCTGGTTTAGGGTTCGGGCTGTGGTCACGAGCAACTGAGCGGGTGTGCTCTGTGTCAGCGGCTGCGATTCCCGGCGCTCCCTTGTCCACAGTGGCAGCAGTCTCTCAGCCCATAGGGACTTGGCTTGGGAAGCGCAGGGTCGCTGGTTCAACTGCCAAATCGCCTCCTGGGCACTGCCGAGGTGCCCTTGAGCAAGGCGCTGAACCCCAAACTGCTCGGGGCGCCTGTCCAAGGCAGCCCCCCTCGCTCTGACATCTCTGCATTGAATGCATGTATAGGTTCCGATAGTGCATGTGTGCGTATTTGGGGAAAGAGTGTATATGACAACAGAATGAAAACAACTGCAAGAGGGGCCTTCTGTTTTGGCACTCTCTACGGGCTGTTAGAGACGGGCGACGGCAAAAGGTGGACATGTCCCGAGTGCTCAAGGTAACAGATTTGGCACAGAGAACTTTACACGGTGAGGCTGATTCCAGAAAGGCATGCACAGAGTTTGCCGGAGAGGCTCACAGTTGTCCGGAGGAGTGTCATAGGAGGGGACTGCTTGGGGCCCAAGTTCAGCCTCCGGCCTGAAAGGCCAACTGGGCACCGCCCACCTTTCAGTGTCAGGCAGTTGTGGCCTTAAACTTTTTGTGAATAAAACCTGCATGAGCATGTAGACAGCATTAGCCAGCAGTATATAGAAATCGCAACAACGTTGATATCCAGCGGAGAGCGACCTCACCCCCTCACTCTTGTGACATTTCAGAGTACTGCAGTTATGCAGACCTCCAGCCAGCCCCGCCGCAAAGGTGTCATTCCCCCAGTGAGGGGGTCAAAAGGGAGGCAGCGGCAGGTGGTCAGTGTGCTTGCTCAGGCAGCACATATAATAAATTGGAATCGATACAGAGAAGATTAGCATGGCCCCTGCGAAAGGATGACACGCAAATTCGTGAAGCGTTTCCACATTTTGATCTGGTTTAGGGTTCGGGCTGTGGTCACGAGCAACTGAGCGGGTGTGCTCTGTGTCAGCGGCTGCGATTCCCGGCGCTCCCTTGTCCACAGTGGCAGCAGTCCACAGGGACTTGGCTTGGGAAGCGGAGGGTCGCTGGTTCAACTGCCAAATCTCCTCCTGGGCACTGCCGAGGTGCCCTTGAGCAAGGCGCTGAACCCCAAACTGCTCGGGGCGATTGTCCAAGGCAGCCCCCCTCGCTCTGACATCTCTGCATTGAATGCATGTATAGGTTGCGATAGTGCATGTGTGCGTATTTGGGGAAAGAGTTTATATGACAACAGAATGAAAACAACTGCAAGAGGCGCCTTCTGTTTTGGCACTCTCTAAGGGCTGTTAGAGACGGGCGACGGCAAAAGGTGGACATGTCCCGAGTGCTCAAGGTAACAGATTTGGCACAGAGAACTTTACACGGTGAAGCTGATTCCAGAAAGACATGCACAGAGTTTGCCGGAGAGGCTCACAGTTGTCCGGAGGAGTGTCATAGGAGGGGACTGATTGGGGCCCAAGTTCAGCCTCCGGCCTGAAAGGCCAACTGGGCACCGCCCACCTTTCAGTGTCAGGCAGTTGTGGCCTTAAACTTTTTGTGAATAAAACCTGCATGAGCATGCAGACAGCATTAGCCAGCAGTATATAGATATCGCAACAACGTTGATATCTAGCGGAGAGCGACCTCACCCCTCACTCTTGTGACATTTCAGAGTACTGCAGAGTTTTGCAGACCTCCAGCCAGCCCCGCCGCAAAGGTGTCATTCCCCCAGTGAGGGGGTCAAAAGGGAGGCAGCGGCAGGTGGTCAGTGTGCTTGCTCAGGCAGCACATATAATAAATTGGAATCGATACAGAGAAGATTAGCATGGCCCCTGCGAAAGGATGACACGCAAATTCGTGAAGCGTTTCCACATTTTGATCTGGTTTAGGGTTCGGGCTGTGGTCACGAGCAACTGAGCGGGTGTGCTCTGTGTCAGCGGCTGCGATTCCCGGCGCTCCCTTGTCCACAGTGGCAGCAGTCTCTCAGCCCATAGGGACTTGGCTTGGGAAGCGCAGGGTCGCTGGTTCAACTGCCAAATCGCCTCCTGGTCACTGCCGAGGTGCCCTTGAGCAAGGCGCTGAACCCCAAACTGCTCGGGGCGCCTGTCCAAGGCAGCCCCCCTCGCTCTGACATCTCTGCATTGAATGCATGTATAGGTTCCGATAGTGCATGTGTGCGTATTTGGGGAAAGAGTCTATATGACAACAGAATGAAAACAACTGCAAGAGGGGCCTTCTGTTTTGGCACTCTCTACGGGCTGTTAGAGACGGGCGACGGCAAAAGGTGGACATGTCCCGAGTGCTCAAGGTAACAGATTTGGCACAGAGAACTTTACACGGTGAGGCTGATTCCAGAAAGGCATGCACAGAGTTTGCCGGAGAGGCTCACAGTTGTCCGGAGGAGTGTCATAGGAGGGGACTGCTTGGGGCCCAAGTTCAGCCTCCGGCCTGAAAGGCCAACTGGGCACCGCCCACCTTTCAGTGTCAGGCAGTTGTGGCCTTAATCTTTTTGTGAATAAAACCTGCATGAGCATGCAGACAGCATTAGCCAGCAGTATATAGAAATCGCAACAACGTTGATATCCAGCGGAGAGCGACCTCACCCCTCACTCTTGTGACATTTCAGAGTACTGCAGTTATGCAGACCTCCAGCCAGCCCCGCCGCAAAGGTGTCATTCCCCCAGTGAGGGGGTCAAAAGGGAGGCAGCGGCAGGTGGTCAGTGTGCTTGCTCAGGCAGCACATATAATAAATTGGAATCGATACAGAGAAGATTAGCATGGCCCCTGCGAAAGGATGACACGCAAATTCGTGAAGCGTTTCCACATTTTGATCTGGTTTAGGGTTCGGGCTGTGGTCACGAGCAACTGAGCGGGTGTGCTCTGTGTCAGCGGCTGCGATTCCCGGCGCTCCCTTGTCCACAGTGGCAGCAGTCCACAGGGACTTGGCTTGGGAAGCGGAGGGTCGCTGGTTCAACTGCCAAATCTCCTCCTGGGCACTGCCGAGGTGCCCTTGAGCAAGGCGCTGAACCCCAAACTGCTCGGGGCGATTGTCCAAGGCAGCCCCCCTCGCTCTGACATCTCTGCATTGAATGCATGTATAGGTTGCGATAGTGCATGTGTGCGTATTTGGGGAAAGAGTGTATATGACAACAGAATGAAAACAACTGCAAGAGGGGCCTTCTGTTTTGGCACTCTCTACGGGCTGTTAGAGACGGGCAACGGCAAAAGGGGGACATGTCCCGAGTGCTCAAGGTAACAGATTTGGCACAGAGAACTTTACACGGTGAGGCTGATTCCAGAAAGGCATGCACAGAGTTTGCCGGAGAGGCTCACAGTTGTCCGGAGGAGTGTCATAGGAGGGGACTGCTTGGGGCCCAAGTTCAGCCTCCGGCCTGAAAGGCCAACTGGGCACCGCCCACCTTTCAGTGTCAGGCAGTTGTGGCCTTAAACTTTTTGTGAATAAAACCTGCATGAGCATGCAGACAGCATTAGCCGGCAGTATATAGAAATCGCAACAACGTTGATATCTAGCGGAGAGCGACCTCACCCCTCACTCTTGTGACATTTCAGAGTACTGCAGAGTTTTGCAGACCTCCAGCCAGCCCCGCCGCAAAGGTGTCATTCCCCCAGTGAGGGGGTCAAAAGGGAGGCAGCGGCAGGTGGTCAGTGTGCTTGCTCAGGCAGCACATATAATAAATTGGAATCGATACAGAGAAGATTAGCATGGCCCCTGCGAAAGGATGACACGCAAATTCGTGAAGCGTTTCCACATTTTGATCTGGTTTAGGGTTCGGGCTGTGGTCACGAGCAACTGAGCGGGTGTGCTCTGTGTCAGCGGCTGCGATTCCCGGCGCTCCCTTGTCCACAGTGGCAGCAGTCCACAGGGACTTGGCTTGGGAAGCGGAGGGTCGCTGGTTCAACTGCCAAATCTCCTCCTGGGCACTGCCGAGGTGCCCTTGAGCAAGGCGCTGAACCCCAAACTGCTCGGGGCGATTGTCCAAGGCAGCCCCCCTCGCTCTGACATCTCTGCATTGAATGCATGTATAGGTTGCGATAGTGCATGTGTGCGTATTTGGGGAAAGAGTGTATATGACAACAGAATGAAAACAACTGCAAGAGGGGCCTTCTGTTTTGGCACTCTCTACGGGCTGTTAGAGACGGGCGACGGCAAAAGGGGGACATGTCCCGAGTGCTCAAGGTAACATATTTGGCACAGAGAACTTTACACGGTGAGGCTGATTCCAGAAAGGCATGCACAGAGTTTGCCGGAGAGGCTCACAGTTGTCCGGAGGAGTGTCATAGGAGGGGACTGCTTGGGGCCCAAGTTCAGCCTCCGGCCTGAAAGGCCAACTGGGCACCGCCCACCTTTCAGTGTCAGGCAGTTGTGGCCTTAAACTTTTTGTGAATAAAACCTGCATGAGCATGCAGACAGCATTAGCCGGCAGTATATAGAAATCGCAACAACGTTGATATCTAGCGGAGAGCGACCTCACCCCTCACTCTTGTGACATTTCAGAGTACTGCAGAGTTTTGCAGACCTCCAGCCAGCCCCGCCGCAAAGGTGTCATTCCCCCAGTGAGGGGGTCAAAAGGGAGGCAGCGGCAGGTGGTCAGTGTGCTTGCTCAGGCAGCACATATAATAAATTGGAATCGATACAGAGAAGATTAGCATGGCCCCTGCGAAAGGATGACACGCAAATTCGTGAAGCGTTTCCACATTTTGATCTGGTTTAGGGTTCGGGCTGTGGTCACGAGCAACTGAGCGGGTGTGCTCTGTGTCAGCGGCTGCGATTCCCGGCGCTCCCTTGTCCACAGTGGCAGCAGTCTCTCAGCCCATAGGGACTTGGCTTGGGAAGCGCAGGGTCGCTGGTTCAACTGCCAAATCGCCTCCTGGGCACTGCCGAGGTGCCCTTGAGCAAGGCGCTGAACCCCAAACTGCTCGGGGCGCCTGTCCAAGGCAGCCCCCCTCGCTCTGACATCTCTGCATTGAATGCATGTATAGGTTCCGATAGTGCATGTGTGCGTATTTGGGGAAAGAGTGTATATGACAACAGAATGAAAACAACTGCAAGAGGGGCCTTCTGTTTTGGCACTCTCTACGGGCTGTTAGAGACGGGCGACGGCAAAAGGTGGACATGTCCCGAGTGCTCAAGGTAACAGATTTGGCACAGAGAACTTTACACGGTGAGGCTGATTCCAGAAAGGCATGCACAGAGTTTGCCGGAGAGGCTCACAGTTGTCCGGAGGAGTGTCATAGGAGGGGACTGCTTGGGGCCCAAGTTCAGCCTCCGGCCTGAAAGGCCAACTGGGCACCGCCCACCTTTCAGTGTCAGGCAGTTGTGGCCTTAAACTTTTTGTGAATAAAACCTGCATGAGCATGCAGACAGCATTAGCCAGCAGTATATAGAAATCGCAACAACGTTGATATCCAGCGGAGAGCGACCTCACCCCCTCACTCTTGTGACATTTCAGAGTACTGCAGTTATGCAGACCTCCAGCCAGCCCCGCCGCAAAGGTGTCATTCCCCCAGTGAGGGGGTCAAAAGGGAGGCAGCGGCAGGTGGTCAGTGTGCTTGCTCAGGCAGCACATATAATAAATTGGAATCGATACAGAGAAGATTAGCATGGCCCCTGCGAAAGGATGACACGCAAATTCGTGAAGCGTTTCCACATTTTGATCTGGTTTAGGGTTCGGGCTGTGGTCACGAGCAACTGAGCGGGTGTGCTCTGTGTCAGCGGCTGCGATTCCCGGCGCTCCCTTGTCCACAGTGGCAGCAGTCTCTCAGCCCATAGGGACTTGGCTTGGGAAGCGCAGGGTCGCTGGTTCAACTGCCAAATCGCCTCCTGGGCACTGCCGAGGTGCCCTTGAGCAAGGCGCTGAACCCCAAACTGCTCGGGGCGCCTGTCCAAGGCAGCCCCCCTCGCTCTGACATCTCTGCATTGAATGCATGTATAGGTTCCGATAGTGCATGTGTGCGTATTTGGGGAAAGAGTCTATATGACAACAGAATGAAAACAACTGCAAGAGGGGCCTTCTGTTTTGGCACTCTCTACGGGCTGTTAGAGACGGGCGACGGCAAAAGGTGGACATGTCCCGAGTGCTCAAGGTAACAGATTTGGCACAGAGAACTTTACACGGTGAGGCTGATTCCAGAAAGGCATGCACAGAGTTTGCCGGAGAGGCTCACAGTTGTCCGGAGGAGTGTCATAGGAGGGGACTGCTTGGGGCCCAAGTTCAGCCTCCGGCCTGAAAGGCCAACTGGGCACCGCCCACCTTTCAGTGTCAGGCAGTTGTGGCCTTAAACTTTTTGTGAATAAAACCTGCATGAGCATGCAGACAGCATTAGCCAGCAGTATATAGAAATCGCAACAACGTTGATATCCAGCGGAGAGCGACCTCACCCCCTCACTCTTGTGACATTTCAGAGTACTGCAGTTATGCAGACCTCCAGCCAGCCCCGCCGCAAAGGTGTCATTCCCCCAGTGAGGGGGTCAAAAGGGAGGCAGCGGCAGGTGGTCAGTGTGCTTGCTCAGGCAGCACATATAATAAATTGGAATCAATACAGAGAAGATTAGCATGGCCCCTGCGAAAGGATGACACGCAAATTCGTGAAGCGTTTCCACATTTTGATCTGGTTTAGGGTTCGGGCTGTGGTCACGAGCAACTGAGCGGGTGTGCTCTGTGTCAGCGGCTGCGATTCCCGGCGCTCCCTTGTCCACAGTGGCAGCAGTCCACAGGGACTTGGCTTGGGAAGCGGAGGGTCGCTGGTTCAACTGCCAAATCTCCTCCTGGGCACTGCCGAGGTGCCCTTGAGCAAGGCGCTGAACCCCAAACTGCTCGGGGCGATTGTCCAAGGCAGCCCCCCTCGCTCTGACATCTCTGCATTGAATGCATGTATAGGTTCCGATAGTGCATGTGTGCGTATTTTGGGAAAGAGTGTATATGACAACAGAATGAAAACAACTGCAAGAGGGGCCTTCTGTTTTGGCACTCTCTACGGGCTGTTAGAGACGGGCGACGGCAAAAGGTGGACATGTCCCGAGTGCTCAAGGTAACAGATTTGGCACAGAGAACTTTACACGGTGAGGCTGATTCCAGAAAGGCATGCACAGAGTTTGCCGGAGAGGCTCACAGTTGTCCGGAGGAGTGTCATAGGAGGGGACTGCTTGGGGCCCAAGTTCAGCCTCCGGCCTGAAAGGCCAACTGGGCACCGCCCACCTTTCAGTGTCAGGCAGTTGTGGCCTTAAACTTTTTGTGAATAAAACCTGCATGAGCATGCAGACAGCATTAGCCAGCAGTATATAGAAATCGCAACAACGTTGATATCCAGCGGAGAGCGACCTCACCCCCTCACTCTTGTGACATTTCAGAGTACTGCAGTTATGCAGACCTCCAGCCAGCCCCGCCGCAAAGGTGTCATTCCCCCAGTGAGGGGGTCAAAAGGGAGGCAGCGGCAGGTGGTCAGTGTGCTTGCTCAGGCAGCACATATAATAAATTGGAATCGATACAGAGAAGATTAGCATGGCCCCTGCGAAAGGATGACACGCAAATTCGTGAAGCGTTTCCACATTTTGATCTGGTTTAGGGTTCGGGCTGTGGTCACGAGCAACTGAGCGGGTGTGCTCTGTGTCAGCGGCTGCGATTCCCGGCGCTCCCTTGTCCACAGTGGCAGCAGTCCACAGGGACTTGGCTTGGGAAGCGGAGGGTCGCTGGTTCAACTGCCAAATCTCCTCCTGGGCACTGCCGAGGTGCCCTTGAGCAAGGCGCTGAACCCCAAACTGCTCGGGGCGATTGTCCAAGGCAGCCCCCCTCGCTCTGACATCTCTGCATTGAATGCATGTATAGGTTGCGATAGTGCATGTGTGCGTATTTGGGGAAAGAGTGTATATGACAACAGAATGAAAACAACTGCAAGAGGCGCCTTCTGTTTTGGCACTCTCTACGGGCTGTTAGAGACGGGCGACGGCAAAAGGTGGACATGTCCCGAGTGCTCAAGGTAACAGATTTGGCACAGAGAACTTTACACGGTGAGGCTGATTCCAGAAAGGCATGCACAGAGTTTGCCGGAGAGGCTCACAGTTGTCCGGAGGAGTGTCATAGGAGGGGACTGCTTGGGGCCCAAGTTCAGCCTCCGGCCTGAAAGGCCAACTGGGCACCGCCCACCTTTCAGTGTCAGGCAGTTGTGGCCTTAAACTTTTTGTGAATAAAACCTGCATGAGCATGCAGACAGCATTAGCCAGCAGTATATAGAAATCGCAACAACGTTGATATCCAGCGGAGAGCGACCTCACCCCCTCACTCTTGTGACATTTCAGAGTACTGCAGTTATGCAGACCTCCAGCCAGCCCCGCCGCAAAGGTGTCATTCCCCCAGTGAGGGGGTCAAAAGGGAGGCAGCGGCAGGTGGTCAGTGTGCTTGCTCAGGCAGCACATATAATAAATTGGAATCGATACAGAGAAGATTAGCATGGCCCCTGCGAAAGGATGACACGCAAATTCGTGAAGCGTTTCCACATTTTGATCTGGTTTAGGGTTCGGGCTGTGGTCACGAGCAACTGAGCGGGTGTGCTCTGTGTCAGCGGCTGCGATTCCCGGCGCTCCCTTGTCCACAGTGGCAGCAGTCTCTCAGCCCATAGGGACTTGGCTTGGGAAGCGCAGGGTCGCTGGTTCAACTGCCAAATCGCCTCCTGGGCACTGCCGAGGTGCCCTTGAGCAAGGCGCTGAACCCCAAACTGCTCGGGGCGCCTGTCCAAGGCAGCCCCCCTCGCTCTGACATCTCTGCATTGAATGCATGTATAGGTTCCGATAGTGCATGTGTGCGTATTTGGGGAAAGAGTCTATATGACAACAGAATGAAAACAACTGCAAGAGGGGCCTTCTGTTTTGGCACTCTCTACGGGCTGTTAGAGACGGGCGACGGCAAAAGGTGGACATGTCCCGAGTGCTCAAGGTAACAGATTTGGCACAGAGAACTTTACACGGTGAGGCTGATTCCAGAAAGGCATGCACAGAGTTTGCCGGAGAGGCTCACAGTTGTCCGGAGGAGTGTCATAGGAGGGGACTGCTTGGGGCCCAAGTTCAGCCTCCGGCCTGAAAGGCCAACTGGGCACCGCCCACCTTTCAGTGTCAGGCAGTTGTGGCCTTAAACTTTTTGTGAATAAAACCTGCATGAGCATGCAGACAGCATTAGCCAGCAGTATATAGAAATCGCAACAACGTTGATATCCAGCGGAGAGCGACCTCACCCCCTCACTCTTGTGACATTTCAGAGTACTGCAGTTATGCAGACCTCCAGCCAGCCCCGCCGCAAAGGTGTCATTCCCCCAGTGAGGGGGTCAAAAGGGAGGCAGCGGCAGGTGGTCAGTGTGCTTGCTCAGGCAGCACATATAATAAATTGGAATCGATACAGAGAAGATTAGCATGGCCCCTGCGAAAGGATGACATGCAAATTCGTGAAGCGTTTCCACATTTTGATCTGGTTTAGGGTTCGGGCTGTGGTCACGAGCAACTGAGCGGGTGTGCTCTGTGTCAGCGGCTGCGATTCCCGGCGCTCCCTTGTCCACAGTGGCAGCAGTCCACAGGGACTTGGCTTGGGAAGCGGAGGGTCGCTGGTTCAACTGCCAAATCTCCTCCTGGGCACTGCCGAGGTGCCCTTGAGCAAGGCGCTGAACCCCAAACTGCTCGGGGCGATTGTCCAAGGCAGCCCCCCTCGCTCTGACATCTCTGCATTGAATGCATGTATAGGTTCCGATAGTGCATGTGTGCGTATTTGGGGAAAGAGTGTATATGACAACAGAATGAAAACAACTGCAAGAGGGGCCTTCTGTTTTGGCACTCTCTACGGGCTGTTAGAGACGGGCGACGGCAAAAGGTGGACATGTCCCGAGTGCTCAAGGTAACAGATTTGGCACAGAGAACTTTACACGGTGAGGCTGATTCCAGAAAGGCATGCACAGAGTTTGCCGGAGAGGCTCACAGTTGTCCGGAGGAGTGTCATAGGAGGGGACTGCTTGGGGCCCAAGTTCAGCCTCCGGCCTGAAAGGCCAACTGGGCACCGCCCACCTTTCAGTGTCAGGCAGTTGTGGCCTTAAACTTTTTGTGAATAAAACCTGCATGAGCATGCAGACAGCATTAGCCAGCAGTATATAGAAATCGCAACAACGTTGATATCCAGCGGAGAGCGACCTCACCCCCTCACTCTTGTGACATTTCAGAGTACTGCAGTTATGCAGACCTCCAGCCAGCCCCGCCGCAAAGGTGTCATTCCCCCAGTGAGGGGGTCAAAAGGGAGGCAGCGGCAGGTGGTCAGTGTGCTTGCTCAGGCAGCACATATAATAAATTGGAATCGATACAGAGAAGATTAGCATGGCCCCTGCGAAAGGATGACACGCAAATTCGTGAAGCGTTTCCACATTTTGATCTGGTTTAGGGTTCGGGCTGTGGTCACGAGCAACTGAGTGGGTGTGCTCTGTGTCAGCGGCTGCGATTCCCGGCGCTCCCTTGTCCACAGTGGCAGCAGTCCACAGGGACTTGGCTTGGGAAGCGGAGGGTCGCTGGTTCAACTGCCAAATCTCCTCCTGGGCACTGCCGAGGTGCCCTTGAGCAAGGCGCTGAACCCCAAACTGCTCGGGGCGATTGTCCAAGGCAGCCCCCCTCGCTCTGACATCTCTGCATTGAATGCATGTATAGGTTGCGATAGTGCATGTGTGCGTATTTGGGGAAAGAGTGTATATGACAACAGAATGAAAACAACTGCAAGAGGCGCCTTCTGTTTTGGCACTCTCTACGGGCTGTTAGAGACGGGCGACGGCAAAAGGTGGACATGTCCCGAGTGCTCAAGGTAACAGATTTGGCACAGAGAACTTTACACGGTGAAGCTGATTCCAGAAAGATATGCACAGAGTTTGCCGGAGAGGCTCACAGTTGTCCGGAGGAGTGTCATAGGAGGGGACTGATTGGGGCCCAAGTTCAGCCTCCGGCCTGAAAGGCCAACTGGGCACCGCCCACCTTTCAGTGTCAGGCAGTTGTGGCCTTAAACTTTTTGTGAATAAAACCTGCATGAGCATGCAGACAGCATTAGCCAGCAGTATATAGAAATCGCAACTACGTTGATATCTAGCGGAGAGCGACCTCACCCCTCACTCTTGTGACATTTCAGAGTACTGCAGAGTTTTGCAGACCTCCAGCCAGCCCCGCCGCAAAGGTGTCATTCCCCCAGTGAGGGGGTCAAAAGGGAGGCAGCGGCAGGTGGTCAGTGTGCTTGCTCAGGCAGCACATATAATAAATTGGAATCGATACAGAGAAGATTAGCATGGCCCCTGCGAAAGGATGACACGCAAATTCGTGAAGCGTTTCCACATTTTGATCTGGTTTAGGGTTCGGGCTGTGGTCACGAGCAACTGAGCGGGTGTGCTCTGTGTCAGCGGCTGCGATTCCCGGCGCTCCCTTGTCCACAGTGGCAGCAGTCTCTCAGCCCATAGGGACTTGGCTTGGGAAGCGCAGGGTCGCTGGTTCAACTGCCAAATCGCCTCCTGGGCACTGCCGAGGTGCCCTTGAGCAAGGCGCTGAACCCCAAACTGCTCGGGGCGCCTGTCCAAGGCAGCCCCCCTCGCTCTGACATCTCTGCATTGAATGCATGTATAGGTTCCGATAGTGCATGTGTACGTATTTGGGGAAAGAGTGTATATGACAACAGAATGAAAACAACTGCAAGAGGGGCCTTCTGTTTTGGCACTCTCTACGGGCTGTTAGAGACGGGCGACGGCAAAAGGTGGACATGTCCCGAGTGCTCAAGGTAACAGATTTGGCACAGAGAACTTTACACGGTGAGGCTGATTCCAGAAAGGCATGCACAGAGTTTGCCGGAGAGGCTCACAGTTGTCCGGAGGAGTGTCATAGGAGGGGACTGCTTGGGGCCCAAGTCCAGCCTCCGGCCTGAAAGGCCAACTGGGCACCGCCCACCTTTCAGTGTCAGGCAGTTGTGGCCTTAAACTTTTTGTGAATAAAACCTGCATGAGCATGCAGACAGCATTAGCCAGCAGTATATAGAAATCGCAACAACGTTAATATCCAGCGGAGAGCGACCTCACCCCCTCACTCTTGTGACATTTCAGAGTACTGCAGTTATGCAGACCTCCAGCCAGCCCCGCCGCAAAGGTGTCATTCCCCTAGTGAGGGGGTCAAAAGGGAGGCAGCGGCAGGTGGTCAGTGTGCTTGCTCAGGCAGCACATATAATAAATTGGAATCGATACAGAGAAGATTAGCATGGCCCCTGCGAAAGGATGACACGCAAATTCGTGAAGCGTTTCCACATTTTGATCTGGTTTAGGGTTCGGGCTGTGGTCACAAGCAACTGAGCGGGTGTGCTCTGTGTCAGCGGCTGCGATTCCCGGCGCTCCCTTGTCCACAGTGGCAGCAGTCCACAGGGACTTGGCTTGGGAAACGGAGGGTCGCTGGTTCAACTGCCAAATCTCCTCCTGGGCACTGCCGAGGTGCCCTTGAGCAAGGCGCTGAACCCCAAACTGTTCGGGGCGATTGTCCAAGGCAGCCCCCCTCGCTCTGACATCTCTGCATTGAATGCATGTATAGGTTGCGATAGTGCATGTGTGCGTATTTGGGGAAAGAGTGTATATGACAACAGAATGAAAACAACTGCAAGAGGCGCCTTCTGTTTTGGCACTCTCTACGGGCTGTTAGAGACGGGCGACGGCAAAAGGTGGACATGTCCCGAGTGCTCAAGGTAACAGATTTGGCACAGAGAACTTTACACGGTGAAGCTGATTCCAGAAAGATATGCACAGAGTTTGCCGGAGAGGCTCACAGTTGTCCGGAGGAGTGTCATAGGAGGGGACTGATTGGGGCCCAAGTTCAGCCTCCGGCCTGAAAGGCCAACTGGGCACCGCCCACCTTTCAGTGTCAGGCAGTTGTGGCCTTAAACTTTTTGTGAATAAAACCTGCATGAGCATGCAGACAGCATTAGCCAGCAGTATATAGAAATCGCAACTACGTTGATATCTAGCGGAGAGCGACCTCACCCCTCACTCTTGTGACATTTCAGAGTACTGCAGAGTTTTGCAGACCTCCAGCCAGCCCCGCCGCAAAGGTGTCATTCCCCCAGTGAGGGGGTCAAAAGGGAGGCAGCGGCAGGTGGTCAGTGTGCTTGCTCAGGCAGCACATATAATAAATTGGAATCGATACAGAGAAGATTAGCATGGCCCCTGCGAAAGGATGACACGCAAATTCGTGAAGCGTTTCCACATTTTGATCTGGTTTAGGGTTCGGGCTGTGGTCACGAGCAACTGAGCGGGTGTGCTCTGTGTCAGCGGCTGCGATTCCCGGCGCTCCCTTGTCCACAGTGGCAGCAGTCTCTCAGCCCATAGGGACTTGGCTTGGGAAGCGCAGGGTCGCTGGTTCAACTGCCAAATCGCCTCCTGGGCACTGCCGAGGTGCCCTTGAGCAAGGCGCTGAACCCCAAACTGCTCGGGGCGCCTGTCCAAGGCAGCCCCCCTCGCTCTGACATCTCTGCATTGAATGCATGTATAGGTTCCGATAGTGCATGTGTGCGTATTTGGGGAAAGAGTGTATATGACAACAGAATGAAAACAACTGCAAGAGGGGCCTTCTGTTTTGGCACTCTCTACGGGCTGTTAGAGACGGGCGACGGCAAAAGGTGGACATGTCCCGAGTGCTCAAGGTAACAGATTTGGCACAGAGAACTTTACACGGTGAGGCTGATTCCAGAAAGGCATGCACAGAGTTTGCCGGAGAGGCTCACAGTTGTCCGGAGGAGTGTCATAGGAGGGGACTGCTTGGGGCCCAAGTTCAGCCTCCGGCCTGAAAGGCCAACTGGGCACCGCCCACCTTTCAGTGTCAGGCAGTTGTGGCCTTAAACTTTTTGTGAATAAAACCTGCATGAGCATGCAGACAGCATTAGCCAGCAGTATATAGAAATCGCAACTACGTTGATATCTAGCGGAGAGCGACCTCACCCCTCACTCTTGTGACATTTCAGAGTACTGCAGAGTTTTGCAGACCTCCAGCCAGCCCCGCCGCAAAGGTGTCATTCCCCCAGTGAGGGGGTCAAAAGGGAGGCAGCGGCAGGTGGTCAGTGTGCTTGCTCAGGCAGCACATATAATAAATTGGAATCAATACAGAGAAGATTAGCATGGCCCCTGCGAAAGGATGACACGCAAATTCGTGAAGCGTTTCCACATTTTGATCTGGTTTAGGGTTCGGGCTGTGGTCACGAGCAACTGAGCGGGTGTGCTCTGTGTCAGCGGCTGCGATTCCCGGCGCTCCCTTGTCCACAGTGGCAGCAGTCTCTCAGCCCATAGGGACTTGGCTTGGGAAGCGCAGGGTCGCTGGTTCAACTGCCAAATCGCCTCCTGGGCACTGCCGAGGTGCCCTTGAGCAAGGCGCTGAACCCCAAACTGCTCGGGGCGCCTGTCCAAGGCAGCCCCCCTCGCTCTGACATCTCTGCATTGAATGCATGTATAGGTTCCGATAGTGCATGTGTGCGTATTTGGGGAAAGAGTGTATATGACAACAGAATGAAAACAACTGCAAGAGGGGCCTTCTGTTTTGGCACTCTCTACGGGCTGTTAGAGACGGGCGACGGCAAAAGGTGGACATGTCCCGAGTGCTCAAGGTAACAGATTTGGCACAGAGAACTTTACACGGTGAGGCTGATTCCAGAAAGGCATGCACAGAGTTTGCCGGAGAGGCTCACAGTTGTCCGGAGGAGTGTCATAGGAGGGGACTGCTTGGGGCCCAAGTTCAGCCTCCGGCCTGAAAGGCCAACTGGGCACCGCCCACCTTTCAGTGTCAGGCAGTTGTGGCCTTAAACTTTTTGTGAATAAAACCTGCATGAGCATGCAGACAGCATTAGCCAGCAGTATATAGAAATCGCAACAACGTTGATATCCAGCGGAGAGCGACCTCACCCCCTCACTCTTGTGACATTTCAGAGTACTGCAGTTATGCAGACCTCCAGCCAGCCCCGCCGCAAAGGTGTCATTCCCCCAGTGAGGGGGTCAAAAGGGAGGCAGCGGCAGGTGGTCAGTGTGCTTGCTCAGGCAGCACATATAATAAATTGGAATCAATACAGAGAAGATTAGCATGGCCCCTGCGAAAGGATGACACGCAAATTCGTGAAGCGTTTCCACATTTTGATCTGGTTTAGGGTTCGGGCTGTGGTCACGAGCAACTGAGCGGGTGTGCTCTGTGTCAGCGGCTGCGATTCCCGGCGCTCCCTTGTCCACAGTGGCAGCAGTCCACAGGGACTTGGCTTGGGAAGCGGAGGGTCGCTGGTTCAACTGCCAAATCTCCTCCTGGGCACTGCCGAGGTGCCCTTGAGCAAGGCGCTGAACCCCAAACTGCTCGGGGCGATTGTCCAAGGCAGCCCCCCTCGCTCTGACATCTCTGCATTGAATGCATGTATAGGTTCCGATAGTGCATGTGTGCGTATTTGGGGAAAGAGTGTATATGACAACAGAATGAAAACAACTGCAAGAGGGGCCTTCTGTTTTGGCACTCTCTACGGGCTGTTAGAGACGGGCGACGGCAAAAGGTGGACATGTCCCGAGTGCTCAAGGTAACAGATTTGGCACAGAGAACTTTACACGGTGAGGCTGATTCCAGAAAGGCATGCACAGAGTTTGCCGGAGAGGCTCACAGTTGTCCGGAGGAGTGTCATAGGAGGGGACTGCTTGGGGCCCAAGTTCAGCCTCCGGCCTGAAAGGCCAACTGGGCACCGCCCACCTTTCAGTGTCAGGCAGTTGTGGCCTTAAACTTTTTGTGAATAAAACCTGCATGAGCATGCAGACAGCATTAGCCAGCAGTATATAGAAATCGCAACAACGTTGATATCCAGCGGAGAGCGACCTCACCCCCTCACTCTTGTGACATTTCAGAGTACTGCAGTTATGCAGACCTCCAGCCAGCCCCGCCGCAAAGGTGTCATTCCCCCAGTGAGGGGGTCAAAAGGGAGGCAGCGGCAGGTGGTCAGTGTGCTTGCTCAGGCAGCACATATAATAAATTGGAATCGATACAGAGAAGATTAGCATGGCCCCTGCGAAAGGATGACACGCAAATTCGTGAAGCGTTTCCACATTTTGATCTGGTTTAGGGTTCGGGCTGTGGTCACGAGCAACTGAGCGGGTGTGCTCTGTGTCAGCGGCTGCGATTCCCGGCGCTCCCTTGTCCACAGTGGCAGCAGTCCACAGGGACTTGGCTTGGGAAGCGGAGGGTCGCTGGTTCAACTGCCAAATCTCCTCCTGGGCACTGCCGAGGTGCCCTTGAGCAAGGCGCTGAACCCCAAACTGCTCGGGGCGATTGTCCAAGGCAGCCCCCCTCGCTCTGACATCTCTGCATTGAATGCATGTATAGGTTGCGATAGTGCATGTGTGCGTATTTGGGGAAAGAGTGTATATGACAACAGAATGAAAACAACTGCAAGAGGCGCCTTCTGTTTTGGCACTCTCTACGGGCTGTTAGAGACGGGCGACGGCAAAAGGTGGACATGTCCCGAGTGCTCAAGGTAACAGATTTGGCACAGAGAACTTTACACGGTGAGGCTGATTCCAGAAAGGCATGCACAGAGTTTGCCGGAGAGGCTCACAGTTGTCCGGAGGAGTGTCATAGGAGGGGACTGCTTGGGGCCCAAGTTCAGCCTCCGGCCTGAAAGGCCAACTGGGCACCGCCCACCTTTCAGTGTCAGGCAGTTGTGGCCTTAAACTTTTTGTGAATAAAACCTGCATGAGCATGCAGACAGCATTAGCCAGCAGTATATAGAAATCGCAACAACGTTGATATCCAGCGGAGAGCGACCTCACCCCCTCACTCTTGTGACATTTCAGAGTACTGCAGTTATGCAGACCTCCAGCCAGCCCCGCCGCAAAGGTGTCATTCCCCCAGTGAGGGGGTCAAAAGGGAGGCAGCGGCAGGTGGTCAGTGTGCTTGCTCAGGCAGCACATATAATAAATTGGAATCGATACAGAGAAGATTAGCATGGCCCCTGCGAAAGGATGACACGCAAATTCGTGAAGCGTTTCCACATTTTGATCTGGTTTAGGGTTCGGGCTGTGGTCACGAGCAACTGAGCGGGTGTGCTCTGTGTCAGCGGCTGCGATTCCCGGCGCTCCCTTGTCCACAGTGGCAGCAGTCTCTCAGCCCATAGGGACTTGGCTTGGGAAGCGCAGGGTCGCTGGTTCAACTGCCAAATCGCCTCCTGGGCACTGCCGAGGTGCCCTTGAGCAAGGCGCTGAACCCCAAACTGCTCGGGGCGCCTGTCCAAGGCAGCCCCCCTCGCTCTGACATCTCTGCATTGAATGCATGTATAGGTTCCGATAGTGCATGTGTGCGTATTTGGGGAAAGAGTCTATATGACAACAGAATGAAAACAACTGCAAGAGGGGCCTTCTGTTTTGGCACTCTCTACGGGCTGTTAGAGACGGGCGACGGCAAAAGGTGGACATGTCCCGAGTGCTCAAGGTAACAGATTTGGCACAGAGAACTTTACACGGTGAGGCTGATTCCAGAAAGGCATGCACAGAGTTTGCCGGAGAGGCTCACAGTTGTCCGGAGGAGTGTCATAGGAGGGGACTGCTTGGGGCCCAAGTTCAGCCTCCGGCCTGAAAGGCCAACTGGGCACCGCCCACCTTTCAGTGTCAGGCAGTTGTGGCCTTAAACTTTTTGTGAATAAAACCTGCATGAGCATGCAGACAGCATTAGCCAGCAGTATATAGAAATCGCAACAACGTTGATATCCAGCGGAGAGCGACCTCACCCCCTCACTCTTGTGACATTTCAGAGTACTGCAGTTATGCAGACCTCCAGCCAGCCCCGCCGCAAAGGTGTCATTCCCCCAGTGAGGGGGTCAAAAGGGAGGCAGCGGCAGGTGGTCAGTGTGCTTGCTCAGGCAGCACATATAATAAATTGGAATCGATACAGAGAAGATTAGCATGGCCCCTGCGAAAGGATGACATGCAAATTCGTGAAGCGTTTCCACATTTTGATCTGGTTTAGGGTTCGGGCTGTGGTCACGAGCAACTGAGCGGGTGTGCTCTGTGTCAGCGGCTGCGATTCCCGGCGCTCCCTTGTCCACAGTGGCAGCAGTCCACAGGGACTTGGCTTGGGAAGCGGAGGGTCGCTGGTTCAACTGCCAAATCTCCTCCTGGGCACTGCCGAGGTGCCCTTGAGCAAGGCGCTGAACCCCAAACTGCTCGGGGCGATTGTCCAAGGCAGCCCCCCTCGCTCTGACATCTCTGCATTGAATGCATGTATAGGTTCCGATAGTGCATGTGTGCGTATTTGGGGAAAGAGTGTATATGACAACAGAATGAAAACAACTGCAAGAGGGGCCTTCTGTTTTGGCACTCTCTACGGGCTGTTAGAGACGGGCGACGGCAAAAGGTGGACATGTCCCGAGTGCTCAAGGTAACAGATTTGGCACAGAGAACTTTACACGGTGAGGCTGATTCCAGAAAGGCATGCACAGAGTTTGCCGGAGAGGCTCACAGTTGTCCGGAGGAGTGTCATAGGAGGGGACTGCTTGGGGCCCAAGTTCAGCCTCCGGCCTGAAAGGCCAACTGGGCACCGCCCACCTTTCAGTGTCAGGCAGTTGTGGCCTTAAACTTTTTGTGAATAAAACCTGCATGAGCATGCAGACAGCATTAGCCAGCAGTATATAGAAATCGCAACAACGTTGATATCCAGCGGAGAGCGACCTCACCCCCTCACTCTTGTGACATTTCAGAGTACTGCAGTTATGCAGACCTCCAGCCAGCCCCGCCGCAAAGGTGTCATTCCCCCAGTGAGGGGGTCAAAAGGGAGGCAGCGGCAGGTGGTCAGTGTGCTTGCTCAGGCAGCACATATAATAAATTGGAATCGATACAGAGAAGATTAGCATGGCCCCTGCGAAAGGATGACACGCAAATTCGTGAAGCGTTTCCACATTTTGATCTGGTTTAGGGTTCGGGCTGTGGTCACGAGCAACTGAGTGGGTGTGCTCTGTGTCAGCGGCTGCGATTCCCGGCGCTCCCTTGTCCACAGTGGCAGCAGTCCACAGGGACTTGGCTTGGGAAGCGGAGGGTCGCTGGTTCAACTGCCAAATCTCCTCCTGGGCACTGCCGAGGTGCCCTTGAGCAAGGCGCTGAACCCCAAACTGCTCGGGGCGATTGTCCAAGGCAGCCCCCCTCGCTCTGACATCTCTGCATTGAATGCATGTATAGGTTGCGATAGTGCATGTGTGCGTATTTGGGGAAAGAGTGTATATGACAACAGAATGAAAACAACTGCAAGAGGCGCCTTCTGTTTTGGCACTCTCTACGGGCTGTTAGAGACGGGCGACGGCAAAAGGTGGACATGTCCCGAGTGCTCAAGGTAACAGATTTGGCACAGAGAACTTTACACGGTGAAGCTGATTCCAGAAAGATATGCACAGAGTTTGCCGGAGAGGCTCACAGTTGTCCGGAGGAGTGTCATAGGAGGGGACTGATTGGGGCCCAAGTTCAGCCTCCGGCCTGAAAGGCCAACTGGGCACCGCCCACCTTTCAGTGTCAGGCAGTTGTGGCCTTAAACTTTTTGTGAATAAAACCTGCATGAGCATGCAGACAGCATTAGCCAGCAGTATATAGAAATCGCAACTACGTTGATATCTAGCGGAGAGCGACCTCACCCCTCACTCTTGTGACATTTCAGAGTACTGCAGAGTTTTGCAGACCTCCAGCCAGCCCCGCCGCAAAGGTGTCATTCCCCCAGTGAGGGGGTCAAAAGGGAGGCAGCGGCAGGTGGTCAGTGTGCTTGCTCAGGCAGCACATATAATAAATTGGAATCGATACAGAGAAGATTAGCATGGCCCCTGCGAAAGGATGACACGCAAATTCGTGAAGCGTTTCCACATTTTGATCTGGTTTAGGGTTCGGGCTGTGGTCACGAGCAACTGAGCGGGTGTGCTCTGTGTCAGCGGCTGCGATTCCCGGCGCTCCCTTGTCCACAGTGGCAGCAGTCTCTCAGCCCATAGGGACTTGGCTTGGGAAGCGCAGGGTCGCTGGTTCAACTGCCAAATCGCCTCCTGGGCACTGCCGAGGTGCCCTTGAGCAAGGCGCTGAACCCCAAACTGCTCGGGGCGCCTGTCCAAGGCAGCCCCCCTCGCTCTGACATCTCTGCATTGAATGCATGTATAGGTTCCGATAGTGCATGTGTACGTATTTGGGGAAAGAGTGTATATGACAACAGAATGAAAACAACTGCAAGAGGGGCCTTCTGTTTTGGCACTCTCTACGGGCTGTTAGAGACGGGCGACGGCAAAAGGTGGACATGTCCCGAGTGCTCAAGGTAACAGATTTGGCACAGAGAACTTTACACGGTGAGGCTGATTCCAGAAAGGCATGCACAGAGTTTGCCGGAGAGGCTCACAGTTGTCCGGAGGAGTGTCATAGGAGGGGACTGCTTGGGGCCCAAGTCCAGCCTCCGGCCTGAAAGGCCAACTGGGCACCGCCCACCTTTCAGTGTCAGGCAGTTGTGGCCTTAAACTTTTTGTGAATAAAACCTGCATGAGCATGCAGACAGCATTAGCCAGCAGTATATAGAAATCGCAACAACGTTAATATCCAGCGGAGAGCGACCTCACCCCCTCACTCTTGTGACATTTCAGAGTACTGCAGTTATGCAGACCTCCAGCCAGCCCCGCCGCAAAGGTGTCATTCCCCTAGTGAGGGGGTCAAAAGGGAGGCAGCGGCAGGTGGTCAGTGTGCTTGCTCAGGCAGCACATATAATAAATTGGAATCGATACAGAGAAGATTAGCATGGCCCCTGCGAAAGGATGACACGCAAATTCGTGAAGCGTTTCCACATTTTGATCTGGTTTAGGGTTCGGGCTGTGGTCACAAGCAACTGAGCGGGTGTGCTCTGTGTCAGCGGCTGCGATTCCCGGCGCTCCCTTGTCCACAGTGGCAGCAGTCCACAGGGACTTGGCTTGGGAAACGGAGGGTCGCTGGTTCAACTGCCAAATCTCCTCCTGGGCACTGCCGAGGTGCCCTTGAGCAAGGCGCTGAACCCCAAACTGTTCGGGGCGATTGTCCAAGGCAGCCCCCCTCGCTCTGACATCTCTGCATTGAATGCATGTATAGGTTGCGATAGTGCATGTGTGCGTATTTGGGGAAAGAGTGTATATGACAACAGAATGAAAACAACTGCAAGAGGCGCCTTCTGTTTTGGCACTCTCTACGGGCTGTTAGAGACGGGCGACGGCAAAAGGTGGACATGTCCCGAGTGCTCAAGGTAACAGATTTGGCACAGAGAACTTTACACGGTGAAGCTGATTCCAGAAAGATATGCACAGAGTTTGCCGGAGAGGCTCACAGTTGTCCGGAGGAGTGTCATAGGAGGGGACTGATTGGGGCCCAAGTTCAGCCTCCGGCCTGAAAGGCCAACTGGGCACCGCCCACCTTTCAGTGTCAGGCAGTTGTGGCCTTAAACTTTTTGTGAATAAAACCTGCATGAGCATGCAGACAGCATTAGCCAGCAGTATATAGAAATCGCAACTACGTTGATATCTAGCGGAGAGCGACCTCACCCCTCACTCTTGTGACATTTCAGAGTACTGCAGAGTTTTGCAGACCTCCAGCCAGCCCCGCCGCAAAGGTGTCATTCCCCCAGTGAGGGGGTCAAAAGGGAGGCAGCGGCAGGTGGTCAGTGTGCTTGCTCAGGCAGCACATATAATAAATTGGAATCGATACAGAGAAGATTAGCATGGCCCCTGCGAAAGGATGACACGCAAATTCGTGAAGCGTTTCCACATTTTGATCTGGTTTAGGGTTCGGGCTGTGGTCACGAGCAACTGAGCGGGTGTGCTCTGTGTCAGCGGCTGCGATTCCCGGCGCTCCCTTGTCCACAGTGGCAGCAGTCTCTCAGCCCATAGGGACTTGGCTTGGGAAGCGCAGGGTCGCTGGTTCAACTGCCAAATCGCCTCCTGGGCACTGCCGAGGTGCCCTTGAGCAAGGCGCTGAACCCCAAACTGCTCGGGGCGCCTGTCCAAGGCAGCCCCCCTCGCTCTGACATCTCTGCATTGAATGCATGTATAGGTTCCGATAGTGCATGTGTACGTATTTGGGGAAAGAGTGTATATGACAACAGAATGAAAACAACTGCAAGAGGGGCCTTCTGTTTTGGCACTCTCTACGGGCTGTTAGAGACGGGCGACGGCAAAAGGTGGACATGTCCCGAGTGCTCAAGGTAACAGATTTGGCACAGAGAACTTTACACGGTGAGGCTGATTCCAGAAAGGCATGCACAGAGTTTGCCGGAGAGGCTCACAGTTGTCCGGAGGAGTGTCATAGGAGGGGACTGCTTGGGGCCCAAGTCCAGCCTCCGGCCTGAAAGGCCAACTGGGCACCGCCCACCTTTCAGTGTCAGGCAGTTGTGGCCTTAAACTTTTTGTGAATAAAACCTGCATGAGCATGCAGACAGCATTAGCCAGCAGTATATAGAAATCGCAACAACGTTAATATCCAGCGGAGAGCGACCTCACCCCCTCACTCTTGTGACATTTCAGAGTACTGCAGTTATGCAGACCTCCAGCCAGCCCCGCCGCAAAGGTGTCATTCCCCCAGTGAGGGGGTCAAAAGGGAGGCAGCGGCAGGTGGTCAGTGTGCTTGCTCAGGCAGCACATATAATAAATTGGAATCAATACAGAGAAGATTAGCATGGCCCCTGCGAAAGGATGACACGCAAATTCGTGAAGCGTTTCCACATTTTGATCTGGTTTAGGGTTCGGGCTGTGGTCACAAGCAACTGAGCGGGTGTGCTCTGTGTCAGCGGCTGCGATTCCCGGCGCTCCCTTGTCCACAGTGGCAGCAGTCCACAGGGACTTGGTTTGGGAAGCGGAGGGTCGCTGGTTCAACTGCCAAATCTCCTCCTGGGCACTGCCGAGGTGCCCTTGAGCAAGGCGCTGAACCCCAAACTGCTCGGGGCGATTGTCCAAGGCAGCCCCCCTCGCTCTGACATCTCTGCATTGAATGCATGTATAGGTTGCGATAGTGCATGTGTGCGTATTTGGGGAAAGAGTGTATATGACAACAGAATGAAAACAACTGCAAGAGGCGCCTTCTGTTTTGGCACTCTCTATGGGCTGTTAGAGACGGGCGACGGCAAAAGGTGGACATGTCCCGAGTGCTCAAGGTAACAGATTTGGCACAGAGAACTTTACACGGTGAAGCTGATTCCAGAAAGATATGCACAGAGTTTGCCGGAGAGGCTCACAGTTGTCCGGAGGAGTGTCATAGGAGGGGACTGATTGGGGCCCAAGTTCAGCCTCCGGCCTGAAAGGCCAACTGGGCACCGCCCACCTTTCAGTGTCAGGCAGTTGTGGCCTTAAACTTTTTGTGAATAAAACCTGCATGAGCATGCAGACAGCATTAGCCAGCAGTATATAGATATCGCAACAACGTTGATATCTAGCGGAGAGCGACCTCACCCCTCACTCTTGTGACATTTCAGAGTACTGCAGAGTTTTGCAGACCTCCAGCCAGCCCCGCCGCAAAGGTGTCATTCCCCCAGTGAGGGGGTCAAAAGGGAGGCAGCGGCAGGTGGTCAGTGTGCTTGCTCAGGCAGCACATATAATAAATTGGAATCGATACAAAGAAGATTAGCATGGCCCCTGCGAAAGGATGACACGCAAATTCGTGAAGCGTTTCCACATTTTGATCTGGTTTCGGGTTCGGGCTGTGGTCACGAGCAACTGAGCGGGTGTGCTCTGTGTCAGCGGCTGCGATTCCCGGCGCTCCCTTGTCCACAGTGGCAGCAGTCTCTCAGCCCATAGGGACTTGGCTTGGGAAGCGCACGGTCGCTGGTTCAACTGCCAAATCACCTCCTGGGCACTGCCGAGGTGCCCTTGAGCAAGGCGCTGAACCCCAAACTGCTCTGACATCTCTGCATTGAATGCATGTATAGGTTCCGATAGCGCATGTGTGCGTATTTGGGGAAAGAGTGTATATGAGAAAAGAATGAAAACAACTGCAACAGTGGCCTTCTGTTTTGGCACTCTCTACGGGCTGTTAGAGACAGGCGACGGCAAAAGGTGGACATGTCCCGAGTGCTCAAGGTAACAGATTTGGCACAGAGAAGTTTGCACGGTGAGGCTGACTCCAGAAAGACATGCACAGAGTTTGCCGGAGAGGCTCACAGTTGTCTGGAGGAGTGTCATAGGAGGGGACTGCATGGGGCCCAAGTTCAGCCTCCGGCCTGAAAGGCCAACTGGGCACCGCCCACCTTTTAGTGTCAGGCAGTTGTGGCCTTAAACTTTTTGTGAATAAAACCTGCATGAGCATGCAGACAGCATTAGCCGGCAGTATATAGAAATCGCAACAACGTTGATATCTAGCGGAGAGCGACCTCACCCCTCACTCTTGTGACATTTCAGAGTACTGCAGAGTTTTGCAGACCTCCAGCCAGCCCCGCCGCAAAGGTGTAATTCCCCCAGTGAGGGGGTCAAAAGGGAGGCAGCGGCAGGTGGTCAGTGTGCTTGCTCAGGCAGCACATATAATAAATTGGAATCGATACAGAGAAGATTAGCATGGCCCCTGCGAAAGGATGACACGCAAATTCGTGAAGCGTTTCCACATTTTTATCTGGTTTAGGGTTCGGGCTGTGGTCACGAGCAACTGAGCGGGTGTGCTCTGTGTCAGCGGCTGCGATTCCCGGCGCTCCCTTGTCCACAGTGGCAGCAGTCCACAGGGACTTGGCTTGGGAAGCGGAGGGTCGCTGGTTCAACTGTCAAATCTCCTCCTGGGCACTGCCGAGGTGCCCTTGAGCAAGGCGCTGAACCCCAAACTGCTCGGGGCGATTGTCCAAGGCAGCCCACCTCGCTCTGACATCTCTGCATTGAATGCATGTATAGGTTCCGATAGTGCATGTGTGCGTATTTGGGGAAAGAGTGTATATGACAACAGAATGAAAACAACTGCAAGAGGGGCCTTCTGTTTTGGCACTCTCTACGGGCTGTTAGAGACGGGCGACGGCAAAAGGTGGACATGTCCCGAGTGCTCAAGGTAACAGATTTGGCACAGAGAACTTTACACGGTGAAGCTGATTCCAGAAAGACATGCACAGAGTTTGCCGGAGAGGCTCACAGTTGTCTGGAGGAGTGTCATAGGAGGGGACTGATTGGGGCCCAAGTTCAGCCTCCGGCCTGAAAGGCCAACTGGGCACCGCCCACCTTTCAGTGTCAGGCAGTTGTGGCCTTAAACTTTTTGTGAATAAAACCTGCATGAGCATGCAGACAGCATTAGCCAGCAGTATATAGAAATCGCAACAACGTTGATATCTAGCGGAGAGCGACCTCACCCCTCACTCTTGTGACATTTCAGAGTACTGCAGAGTTTTGCAGACCTCCAGCCAGCCCCGCCGCAAAGGTGTCATTCCCCCAGTGAGGGGGTCAAAAGGGAGGCAGCGGCAGGTGGTCAGTGTGCTTGCTCAGGCAGCACATATAATAAATTGGAATCGATACAGAGAAGATTAGCATGGCCCCTGCGAAAGGATGACACGCAAATTCGTGAAGCGTTTCCACATTTTGATCTGGTTTAGGGTTCGGGCTGTGGTCACGAGCAACTGAGCGGGTGTGCTCTGTGTCAGCGGCTGCGATTCCCGGCGCTCCCTTGTCCACAGTGGCAGCAGTCTCTCAGCCCATAGGGACTTGGCTTGGGAAGCGCAGGGTCGCTGGTTCAACTGCCAAATCGCCTCCTGGGCACTGCCGAGGTGCCCTTGAGCAAGGCGCTGAACCCCAAACTGCTCGGGGCGATTGTCCAAGGCAGCCCCCCTCGCTCTGACATCTCTGCATTGAATGCATGTATAGGTTCCGATAGTGCATGTGTGCGTATTTGGGGAAAGAGTGTATATGACAACAGAATGAAAACAACTGCAAGAGGGGCCTTCTGTTTTGGCACTCTCTACGGGCTGTTAGAGACGGGCGACGGCAAAAGGTGGACATGTCCCGAGTGCTCAAGGTAACAGATTTGGCACAGAGAACTTTACACGGTGAGGCTGATTCCAGAAAGGCATGCACAGAGTTTGCCGGAGAGGCTCACAGTTGTCCGGAGGAGTGTCATAGGAGGGGACTGCTTGGGGCCCAAGTCCAGCCTCCGGCCTGAAAGGCCAACTGGGCACCGCCCACCTTTCAGTGTCAGGCAGTTGTGGCCTTAAACTTTTTGTGAATAAAACCTGCATGAGCATGCAGACAGCATTAGCCAGCAGTATATAGAAATCGCAACAACGTTAATATCCAGCGGAGAGCGACCTCACCCCTCACTCTTGTGACATTTCAGAGTACTGCAGAGTTTTGCAGACCTCCAGCCAGCCCCGCCGCAAAGGTGTCATTCCCCCAGTGAGGGGGTCAAAAGGGAGGCAGCGGCAGGTGGTCAGTGTGCTTGCTCAGGCAGCACATATAATAAATTGGAATCGATACAGAGAAGATTAGCATGGCCCCTGCGAAAGGATGACACGCAAATTCGTGAAGCGTTTCCACATTTTGATCTGGTTTAGGGTTCGGGCTGTGGTCACGAGCAACTGAGCGGGTGTGCTCTGTGTCAGCGGCTGCGATTCCCGGCGCTCCCTTGTCCACAGTGGCAGCAGTCTCTCAGCCCATAGGGACTTGGCTTGGGAAGCGCAGGGTCGCTGGTTCAACTGCCAAATCTCCTCCTGGGCACTGCCGAGGTGCCCTTGAGCAAGGCGCTGAACCCCAAACTGCTCGGGGCGATTGTCCAAGGCAGCCCCCCTCGCTCTGACATCTCTGCATTGAATGCATGTATAGGTTCCGATAGTGCATGTGTGCGTATTTGGGGAAAGAGTGTATATGACAACAGAATGAAAACAACTGCAAGAGGGGCCTTCTGTTTTGGCACTCTCTACGGGCTGTTAGAGACAGGCGACGGCAAAAGGTGGACATGTCCCGAGTGCTCAAGGTAACAGATTTGGCACAGAGAACTTTACACGGTGAGGCTGATTCCAGAAAGGCATGCACAGAGTTTGCCGGAGAGGCTCACAGTTGTCCGGAGGAGTGTCATAGGAGGGGACTGCTTGGGGCCCAAGTTCAGCCTCCGGCCTGAAAGGCCAACTGGGCACCGCCCACCTTTCAGTGTCAGGCAGTTGTGGCCTTAAACTTTTTGTGAATAAAACCTGCATGAGCATGCAGACAGCATTAGCCGGCAGTATATAGAAATCGCAACAACGTTGATATCTAGCGGAGAGTGACCTCACCCCTCACTCTTGTGACATTTCAGAGTACTGCAGAGTTTTGCAGACCTCCAGCCAGCCCCGCCGCAAAGGTGTCATTCCCCCAGTGAGGGGGTCAAAAGGGAGGCAGCGGCAGGTGGTCAGTGTGCTTGCTCAGGCAGCACATATAATAAATTGGAATCGATACAGAGAAGATCAGCATGGCCCCTGCGAAAGGATGACACGCAAATTCGTGAAGCGTTTCCACATTTTGATCTGGTTTGGGGTTCGGGCTGTGGTCACGAGCAACTGAGCGGGTGTGCTCTGTGTCAGCGGCTGCGATTCCCGGCGCTCCCTTGTCCACAGTGGCAGCAGTCTCTCAGCCCATAGGGACTTGGCTTGGGAAGCGCAGGGTCGCTGGTTCAACTGCCAAATCTCCTCCTGGGCACTGCTGAGGTGCCCTTGAGCAAGGCGCTGAACCCCAAACTGCTCGGGGCGATTGTCCAAGGCAGCCCCCCTCGCTCTGACATCTCTACATTGAATGCATGTATAGGTTGCGATAGTGCATGTGTGCGTATTTGGGGAAAGAGTGTATATGACAACAGAATGAAAACAACTGCAAGAGGCGCCTTCTGTTTTGGCACTCTCTACGGGCTGTTAGAGACGGGCGACGGCAAAAGGTGGACATGTCCCGAGTGCTCAAGGTAACAGATTTGGCACAGAGAACTTTACACGGTGAAGCTGATTCCAGAAAGACATGCACAGAGTTTGCCGGAGAGGCTCACAGTTGTCCGGAGGAGTGTCATAGGAGGGGACTGATTGGGGCCCAAGTTCAGCCTCCGGCCTGAAAGGCCAACTGGGCACCGCCCACCTTTCAGTGTCAGGCAGTTGTGGCCTTAAACTTTTTGTGAATAAAACCTGCATGAGCATGCAGACAGCATTAGCCAGCAGTATATAGAAATCGCAACAACGTTGATATCTAGCGGAGAGCGACCTCACTCTTGTGACATTTCAGAGTAGTGCAGAGTTTTGCAGACCTCCAGCCAGCCCCGCCGCAAAGGTGTCATTCCCCCAGTGAGGGGGTCAAAAGGGAGGCAGCGGCAGGTGGTCAGTGTGCTTGCTCAGGCAGCACATATAATAAATTGGAATCGATACAGAGAAGATTAGCATGGCCCCTGCGAAAGGATGACACGCAAATTCGTGAAGCGTTTCCACATTTTGATCTGGTTTAGGGTTCGGGCTGTGGTCACGAGCAACTGAGCGGGTGTGCTCTGTGTCAGCGGCTGCGATTCCGGGCGCTCCCTCGTCCACAGTGGCAGCAGTCGCTCAGTCCATAGGGACTTGGCTTGGGAAGCAGAGGGTCGCTGGTTCAACTGCCAAATCGCCTCCTGGGCACTGCTGAGGTGCCCTTGAGCAAGGCGCTGAACCCCAAACTGCTCGGGGCGATTGTCCAAGGCAGCCCCCCTCGCTCTGACATCTCTGCATTGAATGCATGTATAGGTTCCGATAGTGCATGTGTGCGTATTTGGGGAAAGAGTGTATATGACAACAGAATGAAAACAACTGCAAGAGGGGCCTTCTGTTTTGGCACTCTCTACGGGCTGTTAGAGACGGGCGACGGCAAAAGGTGGACATGTCCCGAGTGCTCAAGGTAACAGATTTGGCACAGAGAACTTTACACGGTGAGGCTGATTCCAGAAAGGCATGCACAGAGTTTGCCGGAGAGGCTCACAGTTGTCCGGAGGAGTGTCATAGGAGGGGACTGCTTGGGGCCCAAGTTCAGCCTCCGGCCTGAAAGGCCAACTGGGCACCGCCCACCTTTCAGTGTCAGGCAATTGTGGCCTTAAACTTTTTGTGAATAAGCACTTGACATCGCACATGAGTGAGTGCCAGGGGCAAGGTGATTCCCCCTCTTCCACAGTGGCAACGCTGGACTTGTGTATCTTCCATTGAAGCATCAGGTTTGCCATCTTTTGGATCAGTAGAGCAGTGGCTTCTTTGATTTAATGCTCTGACAGGCTTTTATGTACAATACTGTACAAACCTGGTCTAATTTGCCCCTGGTATTGTTTTTCTTTATAAAACATACAGATAGTGATACTTGCAACTTCTACTGAGGTGTTCAGCTTACATCTGGACTGGTGTTATTGATTCATATTCTGACAAGCGCTCTCAGAGAGCTCCAGCATATCAATCAGCAAAACATACCGGTCAGAAAAGGCGGCCTGAAACTGTAACTGACACTCCACCTGTTAATGATGCACATTGTTCTGACATACCATTAGATTTGTGAGATCTGTCGGATGTCTGACGAGTGACAGGACCTGCCAGTGTTTTATCTTTGCGCCAACATTGAAAATATGTTGCCATTTTCTGTTTGTTTGAGAATTTGATTTTTTCACCCTTTTGCAAAACTGTTTCTTTGCCATCTTCCCTGCAGCAAATGCAAAGTGCTGTTTTTCATTAATGCACTTTTGTTGGGTAAAAAGTTGAACAAAAGTAGTTCATTGTTGTGTTAAAGAGCATACCTGCTTTATTCAGTGTATACAGAGAATTTGAGGCTTTGATGTATGACGTTCTATTCATGCTTTGTACTGTAAATATTTAAATATATTTCCATTGATATTCCCTCTCTGCCTCACAAACAACGGTGCTCTACACAGTAAGGAGATCAAAGGCTTGCCGTCCACGGAGCCCCTTTGGAGATATGATGCAGACTGACAGCTCAGCTTCTGTTGTTCGAGCTTAGTGAAAACTGTGATGCTGTCAATTATTTTTTTTCCTGTTGTTGTTTCAAGCTGAAGGCTTATTCCATGAATATGATCCATTGTGTGGGACATTGGTGATAGTAATTAAAAGGTTTTTAAATTGTCTTATAATGAGTGAAATCTGCACACAATGATAAAGAGACCCTTTGTTTCATAACAATCCATAGGAGTGACTGTAAGTGGAAGAAGCAGCTTGTGTGTCTTTTTCAAAAAGATGAAATCTTAAATGTGTATTCACTCCAATGAGATGTCTATGTTTAGAGATGCATATTATTCTCACATGGATGCTGTATTATAATGAATTCTTTTCTGTCAACCATATTGCATGATAAATTCATAGTTGTGAAACTCTTGATGTTGATACTATGAGATAGGATACAAATTTCATAATATCCTCATTATTCACCATCATTGTGGAAGTCTGTACCCAAATGACCTTTCGCCACAGAAGACAATGAATATAAAGGGAAACTTTGCTGATATTGAACCAGATGTGCAGCAACACAGTGTGTGCAGATCAACGGTGTTTGGCTTCACCCCCATGCCGCTGCCAGCACCCGGACAGGCAGGGATCTCCGGGGGGAAGTCAAACAGCGTTCATCTGCGCACAGTGCGATAACACAGAGCTGGTTGAATTTCAGCAGTTTCCCTGCTCCCCTTCACTGTGTATACATTCAATAGGCTATATCTTCAGTAGCTAGCTTGCTAACCCTACACTTTCCAGGGTTTTGGTTTTGGTTTAGGAACAGGGAAGAAATGTATATCTTTTTCCAACCTCTCCAGGTAACGAGTATCATTAATACACAACGTCCCCCAGGGCACAAAATTTCGCTCTAAACCCACAAAACCAGCCTGAAAAATGAAGAAATCTGAAACGATTGCATTAGAGTCAATGCAGCACAGCTGTGTTGTTGTAAAATGATTGCTATGTTATGATTCTCCAGTCTGCGTCTGGGAGCGGGACTAAGCAAGGGTCGATTCAGTCTTAAAACTACGGTCTCAGATTCTTGTTGATACTGTTATTTGGGTACATAGGCTAGTCGTGTATGTGCACTGACCTATTCGCTCATTTTGCTTATGTTTACCCCTGAAATCTTAACAACATACTGTGGACAGTGAACAGCAGTTCTTGTTTAACATTGTAAAAGTCTCTCTCAGAACTTGTGGGTATCTCTCCACTGCAGTGTAAGATAAGAGAGAGGAGTGATGAGTTCCAGGCACTGGCTGTGTTTGCAGACTTTGTATCTTCAGGATACAGCCCTCACTAACTCTCCATGATTATTTACAACCTTTATGGAACAGTTCTTTAAACTTTGTAGAGCATGCTCTGGGTGGGAACCTCGAGTAGAACTTTTAGTTATACAAAGAAAATCAAGTCGATGGCAGCTTTTAGTAAATCACATTTTAAATAGAATGTTCTTCTGTTTTCATATTGTCTTTTAAAACCCTAAATCACTGATTCCCTAAATTACAAGGACACTGCTTTAACATCAGCTTCTGTTTTAATTACTATTGATAGAACTGTGATACTGCTGCCAAAGCAACAGTACACATCATTGTGTAGTATAAAATGCATTACTTTATTGTCAATAATTTATACAGTTATTAATGTTATTGGAAAAAAAACATCCAAAGCATGCATGCACACACAGCACAGAATTCAAATCTGCAGAGACTTAAACAGTAAAAGCCCACAGAAAAAGTGAAATTCAGGTCGCAGAAAACATTCTTGGGAGAAAGTAGATAATATCTCAATAAGATGATAATTACTTTTAGATTGAGCAGTTTGATTACATCACGCTTGTTTTTCATTCTTAAATAGGTCAACCCTTTCAACTTTTTCTCTGCTCATTTTTCCGCAATTAAGGCCCAAATATAAGTTCGAGCATGGGGGAGAGTGGGGGAATACGGAGCTGGGCGTCCTGGGCATTGCAATGTGGGTCATGCATCAGTGGTGCAAGCCAGCAAACAATCTGAGAGGGAGATCCGAGCACTGGTGATTTCATGCTTGTTGTTTGATCGAATAAATTACTTTATTTTTAGTGCCGCTCTTGAAGTGGTGCGGCAAATAAGAGGCTGCCAGCTGCAGATCCCTTTTGTTTACAGTTTACCATTTACTGTAATGATGGCAGATGAGGTGATGCTGATGATGATGACATGCATTAAGCAACCCTGAGTATCTAAGTTTTATCGAGGTAGGTTGATTTGATGTGCTCCATTCAATAAAGAAATAACAACCTTGGCCTGTAGAGTTCTAATGAGAATGAAATCATCCAATGTGGTCATTGTGCTGCCTATAACAAAGGCTGTATGTTTAATTACGGTGACAAAGGTCAAGTGCATCACTCACTGTGGCTCATTTACACATCTATTTAAAGCAACAAACATGACGCACACTGCTGGTTCAGGTAACAACCCCAGAAAGACATACAGGGTGACTCAAGATCAATACCGCTTCTAATAGCCTGCGTAAAATCCGACAAAACAAATCCATCTGGTTTGTGTCCGTCGCTTCAGTAAACCCATACAAGCTGCTGTGAAGGAGCCAAATGGCTCGGTGGACTTTGTCTAGATTGGTTTTAGATAACCATTGCAAATAACTGGCCTTGACTGTCACTGGATTTGCAGACAATTGGATTTCTTGAAAACCACATATTAGATCCAGGAGAGATTCAGTGTGACTGTTGGGAATGAGGTCCCAGGTGCAATATAGTCACAGCAGAGATCAATTCCTCAGCCAAGACTTTCCATTTATTACAGACAGTTGAAATTCAGATATTTCGACACAAGTTGCAATAGGCCTATAATATGTAACCGCCAGGGAGGTTATTTCAGAAGTGAACAGTTTTCTATATCTGATTTCCTGCAGCTTCACATGCCTTTGTGTAGTACATGATGTGCTCAAGAGACAATAAGATGAAACTCAGAGAAACAGAGTGAAGGTTACCTGAATACAGTGAACTCACTTTATCTCCATTATCATAACTCTTAAGTGAGCATTTCAGTTTCAATCAACCATTTGAGCCTTGCATAGAAAAACTTGAATTCACAAAGCATTATTATATCAGCATTTGAGTTGATTTTTTTGCTTAAAACACACACTCTGTCTGAAAATATGAAGTACTGAGGAGCTCAGTCGCAGCTTCGAGTATCTCTCATGGACGTCACCGGTGCTTATTTGTCTCCTGCACCACCGTTCCCAGCTGTGGGACTTAATCAGCATAATATTCATAACCACCGCTCTCATCCTGCTATGATTGGTGTGCTTATGCATATGGAAAAGGGTGAGAGCAAAAGCAACGTTATGGGTTAAATTGACATGTATGCAGTGCAGCTTACCTTGATGTGTGAGGTCTGATTAAGAGTTCAGTCTAGCAGCTAATGCACTGTACATGGTGTCCTTTTGTTCTGCATGTGTGTCCTGTGATTTAAAAAGGGATGTTCATTTACTCACGGCATAAATTGGTTCCTGTCTGCTGCGGTTTCTCATTCATCATCATGAATGCACTTATATCAGGTGGATTGATAGTGTTAGTATAATGGAATAATGATGTTGTTTTTTCTGTCTCCTTCTTCTCTTCCAGAATTTCGTACTGCACAGCAGATAAAACTCAGGATAAGGTATTTGCATATGTCTCCCAGAGTCAGTTCAATGAGACCTTGGAGTGCCATGCATTTCTCTGCCAAAAGAAGAAGATTGTAAGTGTGCAAAACTTGGGATGTTGTTGTATATACCTGTGTGTACATTTGTTTGTATTAAGCGTGATGGAATATATGCCCTTGAACTCTAGCAGGTCTTGAGGTCCGTTTGTTTGTGGACTGAGAGCATTTAATGAACTGCACTAAGGACAGCCAGTAGCATAAAGGTAGATGGTGTGTGGCGCCATCTTGTGGCAGGACACCCTTACATCTCACCAGTCTCCACTGTATACAGTTGATCCAACATTATGAGAAATTGATAAGATTTGAAATGGACAGAGTTTACTTTCTTGGGGGAAAAAGTGATTACATTTTTAAAATTATGCAATTTTATAGTAGATGTAGATGGTTAAATAATCAAACTAAATATCAAACTAAAGATATTAAAGGGACAGTTAACCCCAGAGTCAAAAATACATATTTTTCAGTTTACCTGTAGTGCTATTTATCAATCTAAACTGTTTTAGTGTGATTTGCATAGTTTTGGAGATGATGGCTGTAGAGATGTCTGCTTTCTCTCCAACATAATGGAATTAAATGGCACTTGGCTTGTGGTGCACAAAGTGCCAACGAGTGCATTTAAAAAAACTCAACAGCAGTGTCTCTTTCCAGAAATCATACCCTGCAGCCAACTTACCCAAGATATATTCTCACTATCTGGTTTGACTAAACCCAACACTGGCCATCTGGATAACCGATACTACAAAGCTGGTTATCAACTAGTTCAGTCAACTCTGGGTTTTCCTATCCAGCCACAAGCACATTCATGTGAAAGAGGCGGGGGTGAACCATGAATGAAGTAGGCTGCTTCATATGATGTGAAAGGGTACTAATAGTTTCTTTGACTGTGGTATTGCAATATTGAGCACTCAAAGATCTTCCATTGCCTGTGACAACATGTGTAGATTGTATTGGTCTAAATGTGACTTTAGTATGAATGGGTTTTTTTTGCTTTTCAGTGGAATGTTGATGAAACAACTCGGAATATGTCACATAAACCACTTTAAAGAAACATCAGACTGTTTACTGTGAAGTAAAGAGTGGAAAAGAAGCCCAGATAATCACTAATGAGGTCTATCTGACCCAAATTTATAATAATGGAAGCCAAACAGCAGTTTTACCAATAAAGTAATATATGTTTCCTAGTTCTCATCACACAGGTGTCTCATTATTTTGAGCTGCAGTGATGGAATCAGACTGTAAAAGAGCAAAAGCTACTGCGGACTAAAATAAACTTTGCGTAAGTTAAAATACTGTTAAAATCATGTGCTAAGTGAGATAAATGATCTCTGTGTTTGTTATAAGCTCTGATTTATAACCTGTGGAAATAGAGCCCTGAAACAACGGAACAACCTACTATTGCTACTGACCTCTAACAATACATAGGTTACTTTTTTTTTTACCTGAGAATCTGGACTTTCATCCACTTTTCTCCAGTGATCTGATTGGTCAGAGGTTGGGGTGTTGGCAGGGCTGTGATCTGATAGAATGAACATAACCTGAGGCCTGTACTACGAAGCAGGATTTGTTATTGGTTAGTAGATTCATTTAATATTTCTGGGGGCTCTTTTTCTACTGGTTTTAAAACAGAGGTTCTTCTCTTGGCAAAAGTTGGAAAACTTACTAAAACTGAGCTTCTATAAGGCAAAGAATATTATTTTTGGGTAGCGTTCTCAATGTGTCTACATCTTATGTTTTGTGATTACAGTTTCTGATTTTGATTTGATTTTGATTTTTTAGATGTTTATTTAGTTCAAGCAAAGAGGTACATTTTACCACTTAAATCCCACAATAAGGTTTTTTAAGAAAACAAATCCATCATACTTGACATAGGGCAATAAATATCCACACTCAGATTCATGTATACACACTCATGTTTGCAGAATAGAACAATGATAATTGTTAATAATACAGACCCACACCTTTAGAGGTGTTAAAAATAGGCTAACTCTAACAGCTTTTTGGATATATTACAATTTCCTATTTTCCACAGACCTTTGCATTCCCAATTTTTATATTTTTTCTTATCTCTTGACAGATAGTCCCTTGTCAATGTTAGACTTAGATTTGTTATGGATTCTGTTGACAGCAAAAAATGTTTAAAAACCAACACATTTCTTTTACAGTTTTACAGTTTCTTATGTACATCCAACACCACTGTCATTTTACTGCTGGCCATCACTTACGCTACCGTTTCATCTCATATGATATGAAGCAGCCTCCTTCTTTCATGGTTCTGATGATGGAGCACGCAACTCCGCCCCTTTTACATGTACACGCTTGTGGCAGGATACGAAAACTGACCTAGTTGATAACCAGCTTCGTAGTACCAATTATCCAGACGGCCAGTGTTAGGGTTGGTCAAACCAGACAGCAAGAGGACATCCTGGGTAACATCTCAGTCAGATAGACCTCATCAGTCATTAACTAGGCTACTTTTCCACCCCTCACTTAAGTTACAGAAATAGTCTGGCATCACTTTAAATTGCTTTATGTGACATATTCAGAGTAATATTATCATCATCCAACTAAACAGCAAAAAATACTCTATACTAATGTCATAAGTGCTATATCGTAGGCAACTGGACTTGCTTGTGTTTCACCTCTCAAGAAGCCTCTTCAGTTTTAAATGACCGGGACGGAGTTGCAGGCTTCAAACTCAGTGTCGGTGTGAACCCTTGCAGAGTCGTAGGGGGCACGCAAGCGCTTAGTTTCAGAGTCGTTAAGGTCACAATGTGAGTCGTTGACCCACCCGGCCATCATGTGAGTCGTTAGGGTCAGGTGGGACCAGGGGTGGATGGATGTGAAGTCGTCTGGGGAGGGATCCCAAGACTGCATTGTAGAGGGGTGATAAGTGGTGTTGTAGGCCACCCCCTCTGTTTAACGATGGTCGTTCCAGCTTGACGTAGATGCCTTCTTTTACTCCTCTTTCAAACCATGACCAAGATGCGCACGTTGCTATCCTCAAAGGAGTGTCCCTTCTCCTGTACATGTAAGTGGACAGCTGAGTTTTGTCCTGAGGGGCTGTGGTTGGACTTGTGGTTGTCTATACTGATGTCACTTATACTTTAATGATACCTTCACCTGCACAGCTACACCTTAAGTCTCAGCCAACGGTGACCTTTTGGATAGTATTGTCAACATTTCCCATGATAAGATTACGCAGTATCGTTTACATCCCACGCCACTAACATTTACTGCTTCTTGGTTGCACACACTTTCAGTATTGTTTCATCTCATACGATATGAAGTGGTCCACCACGTTTATGGTTCTGATGGTGTCGCTTGTAATTAACAAGTTCAAGCCAGATAACGAAAAGGTATCCTGGGTAAGCTGAACTGGCTTAGTAGTACAGGCCTCTAGTTGTGAGCAGTTTTATGTAGGAACTATTTACTTTCTACTAAACTACACCCACGGACTGTATCACCAGGCAGAAGGAAACCTGCATCTACTGCTAGCGCAACTTGATTTTGGGGTGGACTGTCCTTTAAAGCAACACATTACTTTAACGCCAAAATAAATCCCAACTATGTATTATGTTTTATATCTCACTCCTTATGTTCCATTACTGCATTATCCTTCACATTCTGTTTTCTCTTTAGGCTCAGGCTGTGACATTAACGGTAGCCCAGGCCTTTAAAGTAGCCCTGGATCTTTGGGAGATTGCTCAGGAAGGTGAGTTCACTGATCTGGAAGAAGGTGACATTGAAGCAGTTCAGCGAAAGCTTTTTCTCTTGAGCTGTTTATAAAAAATAGGAGTGAGAAGACGCTGTAATCCATCCAATTGGAGACGTATCTTTCTGGGAATCCTTTTGGTTTTCAAGTCTAATATGTTTCCTTCAGCTCCACAAAGGAGCTGAGGGAAAATGCTTCACATGGTCAGCCACCATCCTGACCTCCACAGTCCACTGCACTACGTGAATGACACACTGATGATACTTCCTGCATGTAAAAATGCCACTAAACTTGAACAACTGACAACCAATCATATCAACACATTTCAAACACCTGGTAGTTTAGCAGAAGCTACCAAGTTACCATTACATCTTCAAATTATCAGTAGCATATTGTGTTTCGATTAAAATGACGTGCAAAGGAATACTTTACCTTTGAGAAAATACTGGGATTATACTGAGGGTGATAGAGGCTTTGGATGGAATATACTGTCAGTTAAACAGTAGAAAAGATGAGTATGAAAGAGTTAACTATAGTCCATCTGTTTCGTTAAGTAATGTTCCTTCATGGGTTCTCTCAGAGCCATATGCTAACTTACAGCATGTAGAAGACAAGAAGAATAGGTCAGTAACACATGACATTCAGAATATTGTTCAAGACCATGTTCAAAGTCAATTTTATGTATTTTTAACAATATATACAGAGGTTCAAACAACCCTGATGATGTGCATATATATATATATATATACCAAAGTTTATTTCTAATTTATATCATAGACTGACCAATAAACTGTCAATATTCTCAGCAGAAATCATTTTTGGCCTTCAGTAGGTAGTGTAAATACAGCCTTTGTAAACAGTCATTTGTTCAGGCTCAGTCGCCTGAACAAATTACTTTTATTTTTCAGTGTTGCTAAAGAACAGGCAGATAAACTGGCAAAGATGCTCTTTAAGGTCCAGTGTGCAGGATTTGTAGGATTTAGAGGGATATAGTATTGATAGAAATTGAGTAAAATTGAGTATATTTTCTTTAATCTGTAATCATTTAAAATATAAGAATGGTTTTTGTTACTGTAGAATGAGCCATGAGGTTAATCAAAGCTGTGTCGGTGGTGTAACACTCTGGAAGTTGTAGAACACGTATCACGCATTGCAATAAATATGATTCAAAGAGTTAGACTTTAAGGTATATAGTACATGAGGCAGGGCAAGAATGGAGTTTAAAATCACTACTGAGCACTTGACGGTACCTGAGGGAAATCAGAAGGCTTTTATATTACAGGCAGGATTCAGAAAAGGGGTATGAATTTTTACTTCCTTTCTTTTAGACCAGTTAGTAGTCAGATAATTTAATGCCCCAATTCTACACACTCCGACACAATAGGTGGCGGTACGGACCTTTACAGTGGGGTTAGAATCTGCCAATAAACTCACAGAAAAAGAAAAACAAGCACCAGATGGTTTTCTTCAGGTTCAGTTTGAGAACCACATATATATGGGTTTTTTTCTGTCTCCAGACAAAAGCAAGAAGGCCAGGACCTGCTGTTCTTGTGCAGCAAGCAAAGGGCAGACAGAGACAACAGACACTCAGTGTGTTCCAGCAGGTGAGTTCATTTGATTCAGTCCTCACCCACATTGTCTCTCTGTACATCACGCTGGATTCAACAGCAATGATAAGAGGCGTGATTTTGTTACTAAAAGGTGACACACTTGGACTGAATGCAGCAGAATGTCCTGCTGATAATTACTACAAGGCAAGGTTAATCTTTATCCTCAGCCTAAAGGGAATGGTGCCTTGTTTAAAGCATGGTTTCCAATTTAAGAAATAGCAACACACAATTAAATGAGCCTTATCAGCCTTTAGGTGAGTTGGAGGAAAGTTTTTTGGGAGATATTACTTTTTTTGCATAGACAGAAATGTGCCAGAATGTGATTAGCTTAGCTTAGCATAAAGACTGGAAACAGGGCAAACAGCTATTCTGTCTGAAGTTTAAAAAAAATCCATCTACCTGCAGCTCTTTGTGGTTTTACAGCCAGTTTTGTGCCAGGAAATAGTCTGGCACATTGCCCCCTGTAAACCTTCAGTGTGTTGTGTTTACACCTTGGTTTATATTTACCACACAGACATGAGACACTATCAATCTTCTCCTCTTTTTCTCAGCAAAAAAGCTATGTAGTAGTATACTTCCCAGAATGCCATTAAACTGTGAATAAATGGATGGGTTTCCGAAAAGCAAACAATCAAGAATGCACAACATTCGGAAACCCATCGATAAGAATGTTTTTTAATAAACTGAAACACTGATTGTTCCTCATTTAGTTATGAAGACTTAATGCTATGGGGTGTCAAACTCATTTAAGTTCATGGGCCACATACAGCCAAATTTGATCTTAGATGGGCCGGACCAATAAAACCATTGCACAATAACCTGTAAGTACCATCAGTTCCAATATTTTCCCTTTTTATGTGTAAAGAATTACAAGTACATTTTGTTGTTGTTCATTAACAGAACAGATAAACAGATAAAATAAGTGCAATTTCACACATTCAGTCAGTCTACTTCTCACTGTCATTACATGTGCATTTATCCACACATTTCATGATACAGATTCTTTTGAACTGAAGCTGCTGATTGACAATATTTGGCACAATTTTCAGTATCTTAAAACATAATCACAATAAGAATGTCATATACAGCTCCCTTTAATATTTGATAAATTTACTGAAGAGGTGAATGTGACAACTGGCCATTGTGATTCTAGGAGGATGAGGATAAAGACTATGTCATCTAAACATACTGCAAAGGTTGTGGAGAAAAAGAAACTGTCTGTCACTGATTACAGTGATCTCCCAAGTTCTATAAAATGACAGCTGCAATACGTTGCAGTCACTGACATGAGACAGTAAGTAGACGCAGATTTAGAGTAATTAAAGACCAAATTCCTGCAGACTTGAAGCCCTGGTTTCATAATCCTCCAAAACCCAACAGTTTCCAGTAAACATGATTAAGTAAATGCTTCCGCAGTTAGTTGCATTATGACTTTAAAATGACCTTTCTAGTGTTAGCGTGTACACGACAATGAGCAATCTTGTAGTTTGACGTTGCACCCTCTCACACACAAATTTTACTGCCGTCAGTCACTTCTCACATACACTTAGGGACAAATCACCTAATTATACGCCACTCATTAGTCATTCAGGGGAGCGGCAGATTTTAAGTACTTTCCAATAGCCGTGACATTTATAGGTCAAAATGTTTTCCGCTCCTCAGGGGGTCAAAGGGTCCGCAGAATGAGACTTAATCATCCATTCAGTTTGTTGTTAGTGAACGGCCGGCTTTTCCAGCTTCTTTCAATTAAAATTGGCTCCGCTTACAGCCATAGTGGCCCGAGGACAGAGAGAAAATTTGATGTGAAAGCCTCAAGGACCTCTGGAGTCACTCGCCGTACAGAGACGTATGAAGGTTTTACAGAGATGATTTAAATTCAGCCTGTTGCAGAGGAAGCTGTGAGTGCCACAGGCCGGAGTTGATGTTTCAAAAAAAAAAAAAAAGGTGACAACTGTCCTTCTTTCTCCATTGTTGTGTGTCTGGATGTGCCCCGTCCTTTTCCTCTTTTCCGTCCCCTGCTTTCTCACCTCCTGTGTCCCTGTCAACCTCTCGTCCACACCTGCCACCTCCCTCAGATCCAGAGGCACACAAGCCTGGTGGGATGGAGGAGAAGCTCCGGAGGCCCTTCTTCTCTGCTTCACTCAGCTCGCCCTCACCTCGCAGTAACCCTACTCGGAGGCGACCGATCAAACACGACTCTTGGGTAGGTCACACCATCTTCCTCAAAACTGCTGCTTGGTTTGATTCAGGCAGAAATAATGGTTAAATCAGCCTTTTGGTTTGATGATTTATAGGAATCCAACTTATTCTCTCCTGTTACCGAATCCTTAAATGGCAAATCTGTACACCTCACTGCACAGACCTCATTAGGATAATTTTTATATGAGCGAAAATGAGGCCATCAACATTTTCACATCAGCTTCATTAGGTCAGTATTTGTATTGAAACCAGTCCAGTGTGTCAGATTGCTGTCCCTAATATTTTTAATGTTTTGTAAATCACATCATTTTTGCTTTTCTTTTAAAACCTGCTTGTCTGTATTTTTCATTTTTATTTACGTTGCTTACTATCAAGAATACACTACAACAAAACTGTATAAAAACTGTATATGAGGTTTTAAATTTCAGATATTTAAAAAAGTCTGTGTGGTAGGTTTATAGTATAGATACCAAACTTGTACTGGGTCCCAACCTCCACTAGGGGTCGCCAAAGCTTCACAGGGTGTTGCAAGGCCGTCTTGATTTTATGAGATGTTAGAAAACTTTTGAAAAGTATTCATATGTATGCAATAGACCAAGTTGTCATCATTTCATTCATTTGATGAAAACTAAATAAAAATCGTTTAGAATTAATTAATTAATTAAATTAATTATAGTTTGGTTTATTATTTAAGATGTAAACTTAAATTAATCTCATAGGATAAGGGCATGGCGACAACCTAAACACACGTTACATTCACAGAGCCTTTAAGAAAACACTGAATTTGTCAAAAAAAAGGAAACCTATTGAATATGTATGATTGTTTAAAAAAAACAGAGAAATGTACAAAAAGTTCCTAAAAATATCAGGAAAACCTTTCTGTGACACAGTATTCACAGGAAATCTGCTCAAATTCCTCCGATTTGCACAAACTTCTTGCAGTTATTGCGCTCACTATTTGGACTATTGGTATAATTTATAAGTTGCTCTGTACTTGTATTGTTATGCATTGAATTTGATATGAAATGTCCATATAATATATCAGTTAGTCAGGGGTCATCAGTCGATAGAAAAGGGGTGGGAACCACTGACCTGGAGTATGTGGAGAGCGGCGTGTCCATGGACATACGATGAATACGGGACGTTTTCCTTGTCTTCTGAACTCCATTTTCTGAGACACAAGCAAATATTCAACATTATTATCATGACAGATGGTTCACACAGACAAAAGACTGAGAGTTGATATGCATCCAGTTGGCCAGGCTGACAGAGCACAGTAATATATGCTACACCACAGCATAACACTGTATAATTGCCATTTAAAAATATTAATATTTCATTTCTTCATTTTCTTGTCACTGGATGCTTAGTTTGTGACTGTGAGCTCCTTTCCCCTCGGCAGTTTTCTTATTAGTTAAAATGTGCTTCTTTTGTAAGCACTCCAATTATTACACAGCTCTAATTTGAGTGGTTACATGTAGTTGTTGTAAATAAATTGAAATGTTCAAGCTGCAGAGACTCAACAGTCGCCATCCTTGTGTTTACTTACAGATTTTAAACACTAGGTGGCATCACATCCATGAGAATGTCTTTACAGGCTGATTTCAAACAACACACTCTCTGTGTTCATGATTATGTATTTACCCTGATAGGATTTTTCTCTCGTCGGGAGAATTATGCTCTAATTAAATCACATTAGTCCAACTAAATCTATAATAATCTCCTCTCTTACTGTTGTGTTTCAAATAATCCTTTTTCGTTTGCCTTACTTCGGGTTTAATTTAATATTGTTTTTAGTGGTAAATTGGACAGAATGATATTTATTTTGTCATATCTATTAGTATGTGATAAATCAGAACTGTGCAAAGTGGTTTACACTGGTTGAGTTCCCAAAATTAGAGCAGGGAAAGTAGAGCAAATATGTATCCTCATCCATGTGACTTCCCCCTTATAGAAGTCATGCGGTATTGCCAAACAGTCACAGAGATCGGAACAAAAAATACACATAAAAAATGCAATGTTGCAGTGTGCAGTGATTCCTTAGCTCGTAAATTTGTGTGTCGCTTGATGAAATAAGTTATGACAAACAGCTGACTCAGTGAAGAGGCACGGGAGCTTGAAAGCACAGAAGCAGCAGGATTGTAATTTGAAGTAATTTATGTGTATATTGATTCATATTGTTCATGTCCCAACAGGACGTGGAGGATGGACTCGATGATGCGTTCTCAAGGTAACCTCTGCACACCACTACAAGTCTGCTGAACACTGGGGATATGTGCTTTAATTTGGGAGACGAGATGGGATTTTTTTTCTCAGGCACAAACTACTTAAATGTTCCCCCCTGAAAACCAAATTTATGAAACTATTTCGGTGCTGTTGGCAGTCCTGAGCAGAAATAGGCCGCCCTCTGAATGCTGTCGAGCAATTTTAGATGATGACAGTTGCACTGAGGGTGATAGTCAGCTGTCAGTAACCTTTCAGACTCTTTTAAATAAGCAAACCTTCGCTGACACGTTGACTGACATCAATTGTTATTGAGATTCACACACACACGGGCTGACACAGAAAGGGACACGCAGTAGTCTCCCTCTGCGGTGACTCTGTGCACACATTACATCCATGGCAATGAGGTGACGTAGAAAGGTCGCATGAAAACACCTGTCTGGGGACATATTGATTGTGTGGTAACTTTATTTGGGGTCTCAAAACTTATTTATACAAGTCATCATTGACTGGAGAGGTGTAGTAAGATTTTATTAGGTAGATTTATATAAATGCTTTGCTGTTAGCAGCAGAAATAGGATGTAAAAACATAAAAGACTTTAATTACTGTAGGTGTTTTAAAGCTCTGGTGTCTTATCAAACCAGGGCTGAATAAAACAACACAGTCCTTGAGTCGAGCAATTGTCAGCTCTAATTAAAGCAAAATAAATAGCCATTTGAAGTAGTTGGAGATGACTTAATCGCTACCTTATACAACACTAGTGTTAGTGTTGAAGTTCCTTAATAAAATACTCAGTTTTGACACCTACAAACTAGAGATTGGCAGTATTTTGACAATGTATCAATATTTGATATGAGGCTAGATATTGTTACAATACAATGTTCTGCTGGGGAACTTTTGGTCCTGCCACTCATGTGGATGCCACTTGACACACTCCACCCACCCGAACACCATTACAGACCAAGTTCCTCACCTCATGGCTAGGGCACCCCACGACAGCAGTAGCCCCCCAACAGCCCAGTGTGCAAAAACTGCTCAGGAATGGTGCGAGGAACATGACAAAGAGCTTAAGGTGTCAACCTGGCCTCTAAATTCCCCTGCCTCCAATCTGATCAAACATTTGTGGGACATGTCATTACCCCAAGGGTACCCTGATCCACGGTGTGGTGCTCTTGGGTCAGACTTGGCTATGACATGTCAAGGCATGGACACAGGACCTCTGGGGGTGTCCTATGGTGTCTGGCACCAGGGTGTTGGTAGCAGATCTTTTGAAACCAGTCGGATGTGCGGTGGGGTACCAGCACCTCCCTAAGATGCTCAATCAGATCACTGCCTTTGGTTAACAACTTTTTGATACATGTCTTCAAACCAGCTGACTAAATAACACCTCGTTTCTCTTATAGTCTGTCCATTTATCCCAGCGCTGCACATGTCCTTGCTTTAGTCCTCAAGTGAAAGGTCAGTTTTTCCATGGAGTATAGCTCCTTTACAATGTCCATCCACTGTCCTGGACTTGGAAGGTCACGTTTCAGCCAGTTCCTAGTAATGGCCCTTTTTGCATGCCAGTATAAGGATTTTGAACAGATACAGGAAGTGTCCTTCTTATGAATGATGTCCTCAGGTATTAATCCCAAGTACACAATCCTTAGGTCCCTTGGGATCTTTCAACCTAAAACTATAACAAGCATTTTTAAAGCAGTTAATTTGTTTGATTTACTTAGTTACTTACTTACTATACCATTTTAAATATCACTGTATAACAGTGGATGTGAATAGGCTGTAAGCTTTTATTAAAGGTCAAGTGTGTAAGACTTTAGAATTTAGTGCACCAGCCGAAACTTCTCCCGGTTAGACTTCCTTCTGTGTTCTTTGCTCAGGAGGTCTCATCCTCTCCAAAACAAACACAGCCAGTGATTTAAACTGATAAAAACATTTTCACGTTCCAAATGGGTGTTTATCTGACACTGTTTGGCATGTCAAAGATGGGCCATTAGCCCAGCGCCTGCTAATCTGTGCTCATGTTTTTTCTCCGATAACTTAAGATCAAGATGTTCTGGAGGCTTTTAGTGCTAGCCAAATTGTCCGCAGAGGTCTCTTTTTCTCCAATACAAACAAACTTGGTGATTTAAAGCAGTAAAAACACTGATGATAAATTAGTTTCAGGTTTTCCGATGCTGATGTCGCAGAGGGGCTGCTAACTACCGCAGCCAATGCAAAAGTGCGGAAACGGCAATATTTAGAGCCAGTGTTTGGTTTGTCTGTTCTGGGCTACTGTAGAAACATGGCGGTGCAAATAGGCAATCTCACTAGGGAGGACCTGCTCCCTGTGTAAATATAAGCAGCTCATTCTACAGTTACGAAAACACAATGATTCTTATTTTCATGTGATTAGACACTAAAGAAAGCATACTTATTATATCCCATTTCTGCCACCTTTTCCCTTCAATCCTTCACACTGGACTTTTAAACATTAAACTGACTGACTGAAGAAATCATGTGGAAGTAGAGAGCGGTCTGAAGGCTTGTGAGATCACCGTGCCTCTTCCCAGACAATAGAAATGACGATCGCTTCCTTTACTGCCAGCATGATCGTCACCTCCCGACAGAGCTGTCAGGAGCACAGTGACTGAAGCCAGGAACGGCTCTCCACAGCGCATCAGCGTTTTATCTCTGAACTCCAATTACAATGCAACACTTTTTATTTTCTTTGGGAGTGTGACGGTCTGTGAAATTGTCACTTCATGCCTTGCAGAGAGACGAAAATGTGAAATGCGCGTCTCACGGGTAGAACCTGTTCCGTGTTGTAGCCTGCCTCTGAGACATACAAACACGATTAATGCTTACAACATCGACCACTCGGTCCCTCTGACATCTTCTTTCATAATGTCCCTCCATGCACAACAGAGTGTTAGGAATGTAGGCCAAACAGTCCAGTGAGTGTCTGAGCCCTCTCTGTGGCGTCTCATTTCCTCATATAACCAGCTGATATGTGTGTATGTGTCCTGCTGTATTATCCCTCTATAAAAAGAGAGGAGCAACAGAGGGATGGTGCCTCACACATTAAAGGGAAAGCAGCTCATTAAGATGTGTTGCCTGCGGCTAATAGATCTGTTTGTTGTGTTAGGAGCATGCACCGCTTTGGTTAAAGCAAATGGGTAAATGAGAGGCAGAGATTATACAGAAGTGTATGTGGAAGCTGGCAGAGTGTGGAGAGAGATCAGAAGAGGAAGGTAGGTCATCCCAGAGGCTGTTCTCAGCAGGGATGAGGAAATACTGACCTCGAATGTGGATGTCAAATGGAGGGAGGTGGAGCACTCAGATCTAAATCTGACATCCAAGAGGAAATGCTAAAGGATTTTTGGGAGTGTTAGAGCAGACCTACTCTGCAGAGGTCAGCAAGGATGTGAAGCTCTGCTGTGGCAGCCCAAGAATGGTGGAAAGGATCCGTCCTGAGACGTGGGAGACTCTGGATCACATTGAGTTGTCATGGCTGTCACACCTCTTCAGTGTCACATGTGACTTGGGAAGTGCTTTTGAGATCAGCAGAGGAGGGTTGTGCACCTCTCTCACACCAGCCAATAGTCAAGCAAGATATTCTGCTATGACTAACGAAGCAGTGTGCAGACATTTTAAGGACAAAAAGATTCAAAAGATACCACTGGAGCTTGCTTATCTCATCTATATTTTGTCCCCTGGCTGTGTCCATGACCCATTTGGCCCTCAACTGCTCTGTCCTTTATGAGCATTGAGTAGCTTATAACAAGATGTTTGAATAACAACTGACTAGTCAACAGCGTAGACTGTATAAAATAATGAACGCTGACACCATGACGTCACCCATTGGTTTATGGACTCCTGTTTTGAGTCCAGTTTGGTGTTTCGCCTGTTGCCATCTTGTATTTCGGAGCCAGAAGTGATGAGAAGTGACCATATTTGGACAAGAGGGTGGCGCTAACTTAAACACGAGCTTCTTACTTGGTGAGCACGCTACATTTACAGTCTATGGGTAGCTGAGACAATGCTGATGCTAATTTTCACGAGTAATTAACAAGCTTAAAACCATTAAAACAAAATATAGATGGTAAAATGGACCTGCATCCATTCCTACACTAGTGGCCAAGGCTACCGTACAAGATGCCACTTGCTACTCACTTTTTAACACATGGATGTGGAACCAGGGTCTTGCTCAAGGATGCTTCGACACGCAGACTGGAGGAACCACGGATTGGACCTGTGATCTTCTGATTAGTGGACAACCTGCTCTACCTTCTGAACCGCAGCTGCCCTTACTGTACTTACTGGAAAAACTGAGCGTCGGATTCCTTGGGGCTCATTTACTCGCTTATAATTTCAAACCTAACTGTCACTGCCCATCAAAGTGTTTTGACGCATCTTTTATGTTGGCATAGATAGATCCACAAGGTGGCACTAGAGGGTAGAGTCAAAAGATTCTGACAACAACAAACATGGCGGAGGTGGAAGAGTTCATAAAAGATATACCTTTCAACAGAGGCGGCGTTGTAGATGGCGGTCTGTCAGTGTAACTGGTGTCATGGATAGACAACTCGTGGACAGTTTTCTGGCATTTATTGGCTCCTGCAGAAGACAAAACATTTTTATAGTCTTTTGGACTCACCCATCTGCACTTGTGCCCCCTCAGCCATGCGAAAGGGCACTGTGTGATTTACATTTTTTACTCAAAATGCACATGAATATGTTATCTTAAGATTACATTACATTTTCAAATCATTTTACGCATTACTCTGTCAAGAGCTGTGACCTAAAAAATAATGACAAACTACAGTCAAAAAGAAAACAATGCCACCTTGCGGCCAAAATACATCACTGCATGGGGCAGAGTGGCTTAACAGAACCAACTAAATTTATAACTTAAGAAGACATAAAACATTTTAAAAGCCTTCTGGACTCTCCCATCTGCACTTCTGCCCCTAAACATGAAAAATAATTATGTTTACATGAGGGATTACAAGCTGCTGCTTTGGTCACGTGACATGGAGCAACTGTAATGCAAATAGCGCCAAAATAAGTGATTTAAAAACGTATATAAAACTTGAATACGCAGTAAAAACCACACGAAAATGATTTATAATGTAAGAATATTCAAGAGTAAACAATATATATCAAAGGTTACAACCTTAATGGCTCATTTTCCAAAGAAAACAAGATAATATAGCCGCTGTCTTCTCCATACAACTTACCCTTGGCAGTGCAAACGGCACGTGAGGGGTAGAAGTGAGGGGCTACGGAAGCTCAGGAGGTACAGAAGAGGCAGAGTGCAGGGAGGTGGTTTCCCAAAGAAAAAACATAATAATAAAATGACAGTAAATAAAAATGACCGTCGAGATAAATTTCACAAACACTCAAAATGATTAAATTAGATGACATAGAAGTTTCAGGAAATCAATTTGGAAATAATAAATAAAGTGTGTTTTTTTTCTAACTCTGTTATGTAAGGCCATAAAAAACTTCTGACATAAGGATGCAGAAGTCATTGCATTACCAAGTCGTTTTGCTCCACCATTTTTTAAACGTCGTCTTCATGATAATAGTCGTGTCTTGTTTGAACTACCCTACACTGCCCCCATGATATCCGGTGATACTGCTCCGTTTGGTCCGTTTCCGTAACCTTTCAGAAAATGTTTCTTGGAGCTTGCTTATCTCATTTATTTTTTGTTCCCTAGCCACAACCATTTGGTGCTCAACTGCTCTGTCCCTCGAGAGCTTTGAGTAGCCTATAACAAAATGTTGAGATGACATCATAGACTGTGTAAAATAATGGAGGAGCCACCATGATGTCACCTGTTGGTTTGTGGACTCCTGTTTTCAAGTCCAGTTTGGCGTTTTTAACCATATTTCTGGAGCCAGAGGTGACGACAAGTGATCATATTTGGACAAGAGGGTAGCGCTAACCCTAACACTAGCTCCTAGTGAACGCAGAGTATGGACAGAAGGCTCCGTCCAATTCTGTACATGTCAAATGTTGATCATGAATGAGACTTTTGAGGGTCTTTTAGTACAACCAAATGCTGAACATGAGTTTCTAAGGTGACCAATATGTTCCAGTAAACTTTCATGAACTGAAAACACACTGAATTTTCCGCAAATGTCGGGCCGTTTTGCCGGCAAGCTGCAAGCGTTTAGACACACAGAGCCGGATTGGCGAGTTGATCCGAGGTGCCCAATTTTCCGCCTCGTAGGGTAGACATATTGGTGGAACCTTTTTGGTTTAAAAAGAAGAAGGCGGCCTTTTGCTACGGGAGGGGCTGCTGATGACTTGTGGGAGGAGCTGTTGATGATGCTGCACGTGCGACCCACTAGTGGTGGATAAACAGGAAACAGCTGATAGCAGGAATGTGCAGCTAGTAGCAAGAGGGAAACACAAACCTGACAGACACTGTAAAGATGAGCAACTGGGGAGACAAGGAATTGCACGCCCTCCTTGTCCTCGCAATCGAAGAGGCCATTAACCGTCAGATGACGGGGACGATGAAGGACGGGCCAACTTACGAAAGAATCGCAGAAGGACTGACCAGCCGCGGCTTCCCTCCCACGTCACTGTTTACGTCACACGCTGAGCTACACGTTTTGTTACTTGCTCACGCCCCCCATTGCCCCGAAAAAGGCGCAGTCTGTATAAACAAAAGTAGACAGGCAGCATTTTGCTGCGCTCCCCGATTTTGCTTTTATACTGCTAATGCTGAAAAAAGACTGATTGGGCTTTCCTGCAAATTTGCACAATGCCTGTTTAAAATGGGCTCATGACAGCAGCGGCTATGGCTATACTCTGTGAATTTAGGGTTATATCATGTTACCTAACTAGCAACTTGTCAGTGGAAAGCACCGACCTGTCACTTAAGGCAGCCACACTCTTAATTATGCATAACTTTAAGCCTTAATGAAATTTAATGGGTGAGTTATGAAAAAATTCATCCCCTGCACAGTTGTCATGAACAGGGAATTAGCTGCCGAGGCCAAAACTGTTTTTTATACCAGGCAGAAAACCTTTATCACCATGGCCTCTTGATCTAATGTCCTACTTAGCTTCTTTGAGAAAGTGGGTGAATTCAAAGATGGCGTCGGGGGTCAGTTTGACAGTCTCTTTGTTGGCGGTTCACTCTGAACCACTTTATTCCACTTGTGTGTCAGTAGCAGCCTCCAGGGGTCGGCTACAGCGCTTTATAGTCTGCGACTGATGCAGCCATACCATCTTCAGCAGAATAGTTTTTAATTAACTGCATCAGCACAGGTCAGGGTTTAGACGTCTGAGAATAATCTAGTCGTTACAATGGAAGCTGGTCATTTAAATAGAGGCTCAGTGCTTTTACCCAAGGCAATAAGTGCTCACAACTGTTGACATCAGCTGCAGTTCAAATGTTTAAATTAAGTGGTCTGATTTGTGTTTAAGATTTCTTAACTGAAGGGTGACCATGGAGTTGAAATGACTGTTATGTAACTGTTGGCTGTGTGCTGAGACACTTAAATAATTTAACCCCATCTAAATGTGCCAAGTTCTTTTTTTGTTTTTGTAATTACACGCTACTTTGAGTGTTTCTTCATGCATAGTGAGCATGTGTAGGAGTCTTGGTTTGTGTGAACAGTCTGTAGTAAGAGTTGGAAAACATTCTTGGTGTTTTGACATGTCTTACCACTGAGTGACAAAGTCATTTTCTTCTTCAATCTGGCATGCAGCAACATGGAAGTAGAGGACATGGACACCGGTAAGAGAAGCGACTGGCATCTTATTTAAATGCTTGGTGCTGCATGTTGCATGAGGCCTTACATTTAGAATACCACTCATTTCTGTCCCATTTTTACTCAGTCCAGACCGTCCAGAAATAGGCAAATCATCTAAGTCAGTGGTTCTCATCCATGGAGACCCCAGCCCAAGTAAACGTACACAGCAACATTCAAGTTATTGAATGCCTGTTAAATACGTCTGGATATAACAAAGCAGGCCAGTGGTTGAGGAAAGAAGATGTTTTCCCAACAAACCTTAAAGGGACAGTTCACCACAAAATCAAAACCACATATTTTTATCAGTAGATTGTTTTGGTGTGAGTGTTGGAGATATCAGCTGTAGCATTGTCTGTCGTCTCCTGAATATAATGGAACTAGATGGCCTCCGGCTTGTAGTGCTCAATTTGAAAAACTCAGCATCTCCACAGACTTTGTTGTGAGCAGTTTCATGTAGGAACTATTTTCTGTCCACTGAACAGCACCTACCATCTGTATCACTGCACAGAAGGAAGAGTGCATCTACTCATGGACAAGAGCCTCGTCGCAGGGTGAGATATGAATCCAAATGGCGTCCTCCTCGGCTGAGCTGTAACGTTAGCTCGCTCAGTGGTGCTAGGTGAGCTAGCAGTAGATGCACGCTTCCTTCCGCACAGTGATACTTTCGATGGGTGTAGTCCGGTTGAAAGAAAATAGTTCCCTACATGAAAGTGCTCACAACAAGGTCTACGGATTATCTTGAGTAACGGATTCTTGATTTCTAGAAAGAGACATTGATGTTGAGTAGGTCAAATCTACAAAATAAATCAGGAAACAGATTAAACATGAGTTAAAAACATGAAACAAGGAAGAACACAAACACAAAACCCCAAAAACAAGTCCACAAGATAACATAATATCAGCAAAAACCCAGGATCATGGCACAGATATCTCTACGGCTGGTATCTCCAACACTCGACAACTCACACCAAAACAGTTTCGACTGATGAATAGCAGTACAGGTAAGAGGAAAAATATGTTTTTTTGATTTTGGGTGAACTGTCCCTTTAACTGTTAATAAGCTATTTGTAGGGGTGTGAGTTGTTTCTTTTGATATCTTAAGCCGATACTTTTGACGGTGGAATGGAAAATAATTATGAAGAGATATTTTGAATCTATTACATATTTGTTTTTTATCCTTTCTTCATTCAAAGTTTCATTTCAGTCCCAAGGTTATTGATTTCACCAGCTATTATCAACTGGCCATCATAGACATGATTGTGTCTCCATTTTTCATCAGAAATGGAAAAACGAATCAGTTTATGTTGTCGTGTCATGGCAGTTGTATTCACTTGACTGTGAGTGACCTTGTAGATGTTATAATTCTCCGTTGTGTAAGTCAGCCCTCCCGCTCGTTCACCGTCATCCTCTTTCTTCTTCTCTCAATTTTAAAACTTTGCATATTCTGACCTCTGTAACAATATGACTTTGCTCTCTTTCTGTCTCCGTCAGACTGGCCGAGTCCTGCCCCGAACCCTTCTCTGACAATGCAGCTCTGAGTCTGTGGGACACGTCCACCGAGAATCTATTGTGTCTGCAACAATGAGTCTGAATAACAGACGCCGGCAATAGCTGCCCAACTTATAACACTGCAGAAATTAGACAGAAATCACACCAGAGGCCCCAAGACCAACAACAAACACAAAGCAGCATACATCACACAACAGACAGCATAACATATCACGCTTCCTGGTGCACAATGTGAATCGGAGAGGCTCTGTTTGATTTTCTGTGGCTGCTGCGGAGAAACCAGAATGGATACCCTGATATTATAAACTGCAATTTCTGTGAATGCCTGCCAGTCAACACACACTCCACTCAGTGTAAACAGCCATCATCAGCCAACTCTCACAAACTGCCAGATGAAAGACGGTGTACACAGTGTGCAACACGGCACCGCAAGACAAGCAAGGCTTACATATTTCTACTTGAAGAAATTCCCAGAGGAAATCATAGGATGAATACCAAGTGGAGTCTAACTTTTTGGATCTAAATTTGTAAAAAAAAATACTTTCACACGTGGATTCCCATTGAAAATTGTGATGAGGATTTTCTCAGCACCGAGAAGCCCAGAGATGTGTGTACATAAGGCTGTCATCTCTCTCTGAAAATGGGAAAGCTCTCTGATGTTGTCGTTCGTTTGACGGAGTAGCAGCTGCCGGTGTCAGCAGTCGCTGGAGGAAGTCCAGCGTTGGAGGTCATTGGCAAAGCTGGTACAAGTCTTCAGACATAAAATATGGTTCAATTTGTGGTGCTGAGTTCAGTTCTTTGAAGAATGAAACAGCATGTGAATTAAGTAATTAGGCAGACATAAGCCCCGTTTCCACCGAGCAGTACAGTTCGGTGAGCATTTTTTCTGTTCCCACTGTGAAAAGTTGTGGATGGTACCAATGGAACCGTTCCGTCCCCATGTTTGGTCCCCCCTCTGTTGGGGTACCTAGCACACAGATCTGGTACTAAAAGGTGGAGCTGTGAACACTGCAGCCTGTTTATTGGTCAGTAGTGGACGTTCACTCTGCTCAGGGCTGAGAATTTCAATATGACAACTTTGACCATTACTTTAGTTGTTTTTTGTCTCTCTTGGATGACTTTTAGTAATGAGTAGATCTTCAAATGTTTAAAAAATATATAAATGTCGACCGGATTATGCAAACTGCATATTCTAATCCTCACTTGGAGAAAAAAAGCATTGCTGAGCGTTGTTTCTGTGGGCTCCAGCCAAATATCCCATGGAGAGAGACTCTCGCTGCAGCTTGTTCAGTTTTATGCTGAAAATGTTGGCGTGCAGCCTCGTTCTGTGGACGATAAACAAAGTGCAGACTTCTCTCCGCGTTAGGAAATACAGTGAGTGCTGGACGGAGCAGTGAGTTACAACAACCCCGCCCACATTTAAGAGAACTGTTTGTAGTGGAAACGCTAGGGTCTGGGTACCATGTCTGAAGGGTTACTTTTGGATCCAAAGGCACCATACTGAAAGTGTTTGGTGGAAACGGGGCTATACTGTACCCATGTGTCATGTTTTTATTGACTGCAACATACATGTGTTGTGAAAAAGGCCATTGTGTTAATCAAGGAAATGTTTCTGAGAGAAGAAAGCACACAACATTCACAGAGTGGTATGGTGTATACATTTTATTACCAACTTAATGCCCAACATAAGGACTGCTTACTATGTGTATCCAAGATTTAAAAGAACATCTCTTGGCCTTCTTCAGCAAATGGATTTGCTCAGTTATCACTGATATGGTTTAGTTTGTTATATAACATGTGGGGGTGGCATCAAATTATAAAAATGTTGTCTTATCAAGTCAAGGCAATTTTATGTGTATAGCTCAATATCACAAGTCACAAATTTGCCTCAAGAGGCTTCACAATCTGTATGACATACAACACCCTCTCTCCTTACACACTTGACTCAGAATAAATAAAACTCTGCCAAAGAAAATGGAAAAAAAACCCTATTTGAATAAAGTATCAGAAGACTGAATTTAATTTTCGTTTCTCCATTTTCTAACCACTGTCACCATGTGAAAGAAATTCCAAAGTAAACGATCGCCATGACAACTGAGCGATCTGTTGAGAAAGGCCTTGAGATGTTGTGAACAGGTTTGGAAGGTCGAGAATTAATTTTTTCAAATTTAGTTTTGTTCAACAATGTCAGACATTTACAGTCTTATTAGTGGGGTGAAGGAATGCATTCAGAAAACTAGTGCTTAGGTGCCACCAGCAGTGCACCTCACACACACTTTGACATTTAAAGGGGTGCTCCAGTGTTGTAGTATTGCACTTTTATATCGCTGGGAAGTTATCAAAATTGAAGTAGCAGAGGCCAAAATATCCTCACTTGTACTTCCTAGTGTTTGCACACTGAGTCCGTTCTTTTCAGATGCATTGTTTAATCCATCATCCTTCCTCGGCATTCTGTGTGCAGTCCACATCCTCCTCCTCTTCTTCACCATCCACCTGAATATTATTATCTGACCTGTTGAAAGTGAGCTATGTGAGTTCTGAAATGACTCTGTGCACCCCGTTCCTCTGTGTCTTGTCGCGGCACATTTTCTTCACTGATTGTCAGTCAAATGTGAAAAGGCTTCTGACGGATGCAAAAAACACAGAAAATCGAACATGTTATAAAACTTTTTAATGATGGACGAAAGTTTCGGACTCAGTGTGCAAATAGGATTGACACAACGTGAGGTCCTATTTAATTTTAGACGTGTCGGACCAGAGCAACAGACTGAGTGTGCAAAATAAGGGAACCAGACGATTCTAAATCCACGAGCTCATGTTGTCCACTCAAATCGGCCTGCTTTTGGCCAAACAAAGCAGGGTGCTTGAACACCCTGGTATTGGGGACATGACAGCGTAACGAGGAGCTCCTTTGAGGCAATTTTAAAAACTATCAAGATGGGCTGCAGCTTTCTGTTGCAGTGCTGTTTTCAAATTCTGATGGCACAAACAGCAAAGCTTGTTCACAGACATATTGATCCCATCACAGCTCATCTCTGCACGCTGTAGTGTGTTTACATGTATCTCTCCCTCAGCGCTATCCCTCAAGTTTCAGTGCTCTGACTGGTTGTAGGTCTGTCAGATTGCATCCAGAGACATGTTGCACTGTGTCTCAAATCGCGTACTTCTGTACTTACACTTAATATGTTGAATGCATAAGTGTTCACACTGAGAAGTATGGAAAAATGCAGTGCACACTTGGCTACATAGCGGCTACAAACTAGAAATGGTGGCCGAGGACCGTGCGACCGTGAACATCGCTGCATTGTTCAAATACATGTGTTTTTTGCACTAAGCACCACTATATTGTTGTCGGGTATAAGCCAGCAATATGTTTATTGGGTTAATTTAGCAGTCTTTAATGATGTGGTACCGCAAACGAAAACACGAATGCTAATGCTAGTTTGCTAACTAGCTACTTTGTGGTCGTCATTTCCGCTGAGGGCACAACATCCCATACTGCAGTTAGATAGTGTCTTTAATTATAACCTAGCTGCCCGGTAGACACCCTTATACTCCAAACTCTGCTCCCAGTGTGTAAGACAGGCTTTGCGCTAAAAAGAAAGAGAGAGGATAACCCTGATGACATCACTATGACATAATCAGATTTATTTTTGCAGGTTTTGGAGCCTCCCTTCAGAGCCAAAGAAGACATTGCACAGCTGTAATCACAGGCTGAGAAGTACTAATCATGACGAGCAAACTAAACTTCGTGTGTAAAACCGATGGTGTGCCCCTTTAAGGAAAACAATTCTTTATCTGGTTTTTAAAATCAAACACACACGCACACCCACACACACACACACATACACAAGATGACTTTATTGCAAGAAAAGTGGATGATTCACTTATCAGAATGAATATTCCATTGATAACCTTGTGTTTGCTTCCTTTATATTAACAGTGTCACATTGTGTTTGCAGTGTAAAGAAATCACAGTCTTCATCATTTCCTTTCACAGAGTCAGACTCACATTCCTCTAACAATCAGTTTCAATGCTGTCTCATATGAATATGGCTTATATAACCAAAATACAATGACTATTTTACATTCTGTTGTCTCCTCAATCAGTCCCTGTGGAAGCCCTGCGAGGCAAGTGAGGGAAAAATATCTGGTTATACATTTACTGAGTCTGATCTGAATTATGTTCTCTCCTGTGATCGCGCTGTGTGAAACCCTCGCTTCATGTTTGGTGTGCATGCACCTTTTTTCATCACCTATCAAAACTTTTTCTGGCAAGACCCGTTTTTCACCTGTTCTTAAAACTGAAAACACAGGAGAGGAAAGAATTTAGATCAGACTTAGAGAATGGATCACCGGAAGTTTTTTTCTCACTTGCCTCCTGGGCTTCCGTAGTCAGCTGCAACTGTACATAAAGATGATGTTACTGTTAAAGACTAGTGATGACGTAAGGATACGAGGACACTTGTATTGGCGAGGCCAAACTATTAGAGTAAAGAAACCTATTTCCATATGCTGTATTTTTTCAATGTCAAAGCTGCATAGTTTATGTATGCATATTGTATCATTATAAGTGAGGTAGGATGGTATGGATAGAATCAGGGCTTCACACAGGTTGTTTGTAAAAATAATTACCCCTCTTGTTGAGATGTGAATGTGTAGCTGCTTGTATGTTTTGCATTAGGTTAGAGAGTTTGTACAAATGTAATCGTATGTGGTTTTTATTACTGCAGGAGTTGCTTTATTTTTTAAAAACAGCCAGTAGTAACCCACGTTATAGTGTACACTTATAAAGTCAAAGCCCTGTTTCACCGATCGACACAGTTCACATTTTCCTCTCTTAACTGCAATCTGTGTCACAAAACACATCCTTTGTTCCAAATCTTATTATGGAGGAATTATTGTTCTGCTTAGACTCAGCAAATTATTTTTATCCACCGCTAAGCTGACGTTCAGCATCAAGAGGATATTACATTGTGCCCCAGTCTGGCTGAAGTGGTCCTTCTCTCTGTATTCATGGCATCATGACTGAGGCGAGAGGTAGCGGGGGCTCACTGGCGTTGTCATGACACCCGCTGCAGAATAATTGGATGGCTTATCAGGTTACGCCACAAAGCTTAATTGCATTGTTTCGTTCCTGACAGGCTAAAATACAGACTCCGTTGCATCTTTGGGGAAAAAAGAAATACTGATTTGGGTATCATAAATAGCCTCCAGCGTGTCTACGGAGGATCTGTGGAGCCATGTTTGCATTTCTGTTCTGCAGAGTCAAAATGCAACATTGTCATTTTGCCTTACCTTCCTCTCAAACATCTTTCCTCACAAGTAGACCACACATTCTCACCTTTTCAGCTCCGTCATTGACTTGACTGATTGATTTGTGGGTGGATGCGTCAGTATCCGCTGATTCAGTGTTATTGAGCGATATTAGGAGATAGGCTGCTGTCCAGGAGCTGTCGGACTCAATACTGGTTTTCAATAATTGCAACTAACAAACAGTAGAGTTTTGAAGCACATGTACTTGTAACACTGGAGTTGTCTCTGCACAGCTGTCAGATATTATACTTGGACAGCGTCTCCACGCAGCCTCTGGATCATTATTTAGAGCTGATCAATCTCTGTATGAATTGTATTATGGCTCAAATTGATCTGCTGGACTGTACAGCGTCCTGAGAGTCTTGCTCCACGTAGCCTGTATTCTGTATACAACACACTGATCCCCAGCAAATCTTTGGCGCAGCTGAGAATTTTCCATGCAGGAGGGGGTGAGTGGGGGACAGACCTTCACTTGGAGGTATAACATGCCAATTTGAGTCTGGAGTGCAGTGAATACAAATCAAGCTGCGAAGGTTTGAGGCCAGGAAACATTTGAGGCTTTCAGAATTTTACAGATAAGCTATTGTTACTCAAATTAACCACTGATGTTTACACAGTATCGGTTTACTTTTCAAAGACGGTGCTTATTTTCTATCTATGCAATTAGTGGGTTTCCAGCAGTGTTGTGATATTATGATAATAGCAATTTGTGTATGAACCACAAGCAGTTGTCGCAAACTGTGTAAAGAAGTGTACAGCATTTGGAAACTGTTATGGTTTGTTACATATTTATGCATAATAAAATATTTGTACAAATATTTCTTTGCACCCAACTGTCATTTTTATTATAGAGTACACAAGGCCATTTGCAGAAGCCTGTGCTTTGTTCAACCCAGAGCTTCTTCTGTCATACACAGGGGTGTAGCACCAATGTCTGTGCTCTATACAGAAGCTGTTTCTGTGTCTCTGTCGTGCACCTTTTAAAATGTTTATGCGTCCACGCCAGAGACAGCCGCACTATGTTTACGGGATGACCGTCCATCCCATTCTCGTGATATCTCAAGAACAGCTTGTGGGAATTTCTTAAAAATTGGCATGTCCGCTTGGTATCAAAAATGAACTCATTAGATTTTGGTGGTCAAAGATCAAGGTCACTACAACCTCACAAAACATGATTTTTTAAAAAGACATTTTTAGGGCTTTTTTGCCTTTAATGATAGGGCAGTTGTTAGAGTGAAAGGGGAAAGAGAGGGGGGATGATATGCAGCAAAGGGGCTGCTTGGACGCCAGAGGGAGATATTTTGTGACTGAGGGACATCCGAGCCACAGCAGGATAAATCCCCCCCCATGGAGTCCAGACCCTAGTGGTGGAGGTGGCTGATGACTCGGAGGCTGATGGCTGCTGAGGCTGATGAATCCGTAAAGACTAGATGGGGAGGTGGAGGGCACGCACAACGGCAGCAAGAAAGAACTACAGCAGAGAAACTTTTGCTAGAACTTCATTCCTCCACTATTTTTATTTATTTTCCAAAGTACAGTGTCTCAACTGATTTATACAGCCAATATCAACTTAGGTACAGGACTAATAACTTAATAAAAATGGCAAACACCATCACATTTTTCATTCCTGGCTTTTCAAGTCCCCCCACCCCCCAGTTTGGGCCCCTGGGTTCCACTTTTCCCCACAACAACAACCCTGGTCATAGACAACTGCAAAGACACAGTCTGCCTTCAGCATGATTGCACTGTGTCTTTTTGAAGCAAATCAATTCAATTCCTAGTTTGCTCTATAATTTGATCAATAATGAGTTTCGACGAAATCATCATCAAAAAGAACCTATTAAACCACCACAGCTCACTGTGGTCGAGCCAAAGCAAGGACATTCTCGTTTGGCCCTCTGACTGACACAGTCACATCCCTGCGTTGATTCATCCAGCCCACTGATCATGATTGAAAACTTTAATAATGCATTCCAGGTGCCAGCAACAATACCATGTCTGTGTTCTTAATAAGGAATATAAATGACCTCATGCACCTTCATCCCTAACCCAGGCAATTCAATCTCAGGTACAATTAATATTTGTATAGCTGCGCCTGTAACCTTTTAGAGAGATTTATTACACTGCCAACCTGATTAATATTTAAAAATATTATAAAGACAAAGAGCCAAAGGAGGGTTTTTGTTCACCGACACCAAGTTGGACTAGGAAACTGAAAAGCATTTTAACAAACAGAAATTCCAAATGGCATTTTTACAGACTAAAGGGACAGTTCACCCCATAATCAAAATTACAAACAGTTTAGATTGTTTTGGCATGAGTTGCGAGCGCTGGAGATGTCTGCCTTCTCTCCTATGTCATATGTAGCGTTTATTGGAAGGCAACAGTTCAGTGATAAATGTAAATATTAATGGCGTCCTTCTCAGCTAAGCGTTAATGTTAGTTAGCTCAGTGGTGCTAGGTGCTAGCAGTAGATGCACTTTCGCTCTGCGTGGTGATTCGGTTGGTGGGTGTAGTTTGGTTAATAAAATAGCTCTACAGGTAAGATGAAAGGTATGTATTTTTGATTTTTGGGGGAAGTATCCCTTTAAAACCAAACCTTAAATTAGAATGAACCAAAAAAAATCACACATCACGTTTATTAAAAAAATAATTGTTGCTAGAAATGAATATTTATGTGCACCTGGAACACTTCAGAAAAGTTGTCCAGGGTTAAGATAAGGGCTTTTCTCCCACTCTCATATTTTGCAGGTGTAAAACCTAGTCTAATCAAATTTGTGTGTGTGTTCTGTGAGACCGCGGTGCCCTCTGTGAGTGTTTGTTTAGTCTGATGACTGTTTGCAAAAGTATGCAAATATCGTTTTAATTTCCAAAGACGTGCAGGCTGCATCATGGCAGGGTGCCTCCAATCTTGTTATCAGACTGTGCAGCACCAACAGAGAGGGATAAAAAAAAGAGGAAACATAATAGTTTAAACAACTTTACGCAAGATCATTCATGGTAAATACAAATGACTAATGAAATAACTGGTCAGATAATATTTCTAAGAATACATTATTTATGTCACATTCATCAACCGATTCATTTTTATCAGCCTGCGAGGAGGCAGATGGCGAGCTGGAGCGTCGGCAGCACTCTGCCCTTGAAGTTTGATTTCTAATCCTGGACTGTACAGAAAACTCTGTGTGATCTCCCTGTCTTGTGGGTGAACAAAGACTCTGTGGAGAAGCACGCCTGTCTACGGGAGGGAGATCAGCCTGCAGTGAGCACCAAAGAAAAGAGCTGTAGAAAAAGGGCACTTTGATATTTTCCGAGATCTCACTGGAGACTGAGAAGCTGCTTGGTGTTGTTTCATGTGCTGCATTGACAATCACAACACTTCTGCTGCCCGTTTGCTGCGTCTGTGCGGCGTGGCGATGCATTCACAGTTTTAGGGTTTTTAAAATGCTTTTGTCATTGGCTTTGTTCATCACAAGAATGACTGGAGATGCTGAGTCAATTACGAGCCCGCCTGCTTCACTTCAGCTGCTTCGTGCTCACCTTACTGATCTCTGACAGATCTGAGCTCACTGCAAACAGACTACCTGCATGTCATGTCGGCAGAGTCTACAACAACCAGTCAGATCATAGTTTTATGGAGAAATTTTAGGGTTATTTACAAAACATGTTGTGAGGTGCTGTAATGATGAAACCATTAGGCGATACAAGCACCCTGGGGACCCCCTAGAAAACATATTTTTTAATGAACACATGTCAATAACAAAATAAATATTGAACTTGAACAAGGACTTTTAGTGCCATTTTTGCTAATAAATACTCACAAAACAATAAACTCCGAGATGGTGAAAAGGACAATTTAGGTATGCAAAGTGAGTAATTTCATGTCCCCTACTAATCAAGCACTCCCAGGATTCTAGGATAAGTATCTTCACAAGCTCTTCTTTAACAGCTTGACAGCACTGCATTCCGGGATTTAAGTTAAATAAATTACAGGTGGATGCCAGTTTAAGAAAGTCAGCCATATGTTACTATGTCCTTATGTGCCTGCGTGGTGGATGTTTTAACCCAACACATTCTCACTCCGACTTCGTCACATATCGACGTTTGGTCACGGACTTTCGACGTCTACATATGACCTGCAAGGTACCCTGGGTGCGTTGGTTGTTGACATTCTGGGATGCCGTGTCAAGTTCTGCCTGTTACATGCATTCATTAGTGCTATATCGTAGGCAACTGGACTTGCTTGAGTGTTTTGAAGATGTTTCACCTCTCATCCAAGAGGCTTCTTCAGTTGTAACGGCCTGGTGCAGAGTCGCAGACTTTAAACTGTGTGGGTGTGAACCCTTACAGAGTCGTTGAGGCCACATGTGAGCTCTGAGTTTCAGAGTCGTTAAGATCACATGTGAGTCGTTGACCCACCTGGCCATCTTGTCTATCGTTAGGGTTAGATGGGTCCAGGTGAGACTGGGTGTCACCTGGACCCATCTCAACGGCTTTTTTCATCTGAGGCTGACGCCGCAAGTCACCGCCCAAGTGCCGGATTTCAATGACTTCGGAGTGAGAGCACGTTGTTAAACCAGATTAGAATTTACTGTGTCACTACAAATGATTATGTTTAGTTTTGAGCCCTCTTCTCATTGTTGTGACTCTGGACTATACTGACGTTGAATCATAGAGCTCTGGGTACCTGCAGACAGCCACAATTACTTGTCCTCCATTTCTGATTCTGGGCAATGCCAGGAGAATCTTGTGAGTCACTTAAGTGAATGGACCTGCAACCCACTTTTGGACCACGACCCGCCAGTTTGGAACCACTGCTTCTAGCTGCTCCTTAAAACTAATTTCTAAAAGTTGTCCGTTTTATAAATTCTTTCGTATGTCATGAATACTTTTTCTTTTGGTCATGTATACGTATGTTAGTATGTACGTATATATGTGTGCTTAAGTTTTTATGTGTGTCTAAAGCAAAAAACAATTCCTGTTTAAAAAGGAATAAAATGTAAAGGGCTTTGTAAATGTAGATTTTAAAAAGTACTATTGACTTCTAACTTCTAACACATCTGCAGCTATTCTCATAATAAAAAATACCTTTATAAGGTTTATAATCCACTACATTCTAATTCAGGAATTCTTGCTTAACTTTGGGGCAACGTGGCTGATTCGTCCGTTGTGTCCTGGGATCTGCAAAACGAACAGCTCACTTAGGATTAATAACTATATAATTAATTGCTAATTGGCTATTTAATACGATTTTGAAATAGCTAATTCACTGCTGATAAGGCGTTCCACACTGCTTTAATGGCTTAATGTAGAGTTGGGAATGGTCGCACTGTTTGATATTGAGAATCTGTTGAGACTGGCTCGTGGAGGTCAGACATGCAAAAGTTTAATTACTGAGGTAGTGGAATATGGTGGGCATTAACCTGCGGGCGCTGTGAATATTTCCCATTGCAATTAGAGGTGTGACAGTGCAGGTTATTTAGTGCACTGCGATGAAACATCATTCAAGTTTCTGCTGTACATATGATGTATTTGCAGCGTAAAGTGCTGTGAAACATTTTTCATGTACAACAGGAGCAGGATGAATGGCTGCATTTGTAAAAAGTAGGATTTAAGGACATGCAGTTGCAGCAGATTTTAACTTCAGGAAAACTTTTACCGCTGAAAAAGTAATTAAACAAAACCGGTACTACGATTTAAAAAAAAAAAAAAAAGTGCATTTTTACTTCTACTTGAATGTAAGGTCATCTTGTTTACCTGTTCATGCTCAAGGTAGAAATAAAGTCCATGCAGAGAACGGAGGAGGCTGCTGATATTGCTGCACATGGAAACATGGGGCTACAGTAATGAAAGTGGACTCCAGTGTAAACCCTATATATATAAATCTATGTATTTATAGGTGCAGTATATACTTGGATCTCTGAATCACATCCAACCAAAGCTTATCTCGGCCGTAACAACAGCCCATAAATCACCTCAACAGCTAATGGAGGAAGTCTGCAGCGCTGCACTGAGACAGACTTAAGGATAAAAAAGAGAGGGTGTACAATATTACCTATTAATCCCTGGGAGGCTGTAATCACTTTCTATTTTAGGATGAGCTGTATTCTTAGATACTTCTGTGTAATTACATTTTTTGATGAGGAACATTCCAGTTTAAAGGCCAGGTGAAATGGCTTATTGAATTTGTGCCGCAGCTGACAGCCTTGTGTTGTAACCTCTGCTTCTTTGTGGATAAATGCAGCACTTGTTGGCGAGATAATAGCTTGATGTCTACCTTTTTACTCATTAATAGAGGTTTTAATATTGAGTAAGGTGAGCAAATAGACACAGCAGCTTCATATTTGCTTGTAATCAACGATTCATATTGTAATTTTTCGACTGGTGTCAGTCTGGCTCTTGTGGATTTCCTCTAAGCTGTCTCCAGGTCACAGAGCAGCATCACCGAGAGCATCAAAGCAGCCTTTCAGTTCGACTCGAGAGCCGTCTCTTGAATGGTGGAGCTTTAACAAGGCATGAGTTGATCTCTTTAAAATCCCTGCCTGTTATCCTTCACATCACATCACGATCCCAGCTGTATTATGTAGCTGTCTCTCCTGTGTCAAACCTACAGTATGAGTTAGAAAACAGCACATAAGGTGTGACAAGAGCAGGTTAATGCTTTAGTTTCAAAAAGAAGTACAGAAAAAATAAAGATGATTTTGAAGTCAGCTTTAAGCAGTTTTAAAATGATCAAATATTAAAAGCCTAGTTGTTGCTACACTGAAAAAGACACACAGATAGAAGGGGCAGAAACATCAAAGGATCAGAGAGACAGAGATAGGGAGAATTCTTAAGAGTATGTTGTGGTTTTTGTTTGGGGGTTTTATTTATGCTTATCTGTGCACCAAATTTACAATTGTTTTCTCATCAAGGTCTTTAAAGCTGGGGGAGGCAGGTTTATTTTGGTTTATTTTGGCATCATTGGGCATGAATCCCATAATAGACTTTGAGCATATTGTAATTCATGTTATCTGAGAGGCAACCAGACTTCTGCACCTCCTCTTGGCTCTGTTTTCAGGATTTAGAAAATCTAATCCGTGACGGGACACTTTGGCCATTCGCACATAATTTCAGAAAGAGACCATTCCTATTGGCTATTCTATAAACGCAGATGTGTCCCTTCAGATGGTGAAAACTTGATTTAATGGCAGAGAATCCTGCAGAGAATGTTGCTATTCCAGCCTTGGCAACAGCTGCCGACACTGCAAAGCAACCCAAAACAGGAAGATGGAAAAAGAGTCTCAGGGTGCTTTCACACCTGCCCCGTTTGGTTCGGTTCAATCAAACTCAGGTTTGTTTGCCCCCCAAGTGCGGTCTGACCTTCTTGAAGAGGTGGTCTCGGTCCGGTTACAAACAAACTCTGGTGCGGTTCGTTTGTGGTGAGAACCTGTTCCGACCTGGATGTGAACCAACTGCAGTCACATGACACATTGTTTGGGTTAAACATGAGCATGTTACAGTCCTGGAGGATTATTAATGTGCACCTCCTCCTGTACTGCCTTAATATGCACATTCAGCACATCCAATGCATCAAAACATTGTTTTCTAGTTGGAGCCGCGCCTCGTTTTCAAACTGTATGGTTTGACTAAAATGAACAATGACAGCAATATAGTCCACGATGAGCAGCGCTAAAATCAACCTGCGTAGTTGTCCCTCCATTGTGACATTAGAAAGTGTCACATTTATCTTGCAAGTGTACTCTTCTTCAACGTTTGCTTTACTTCCTGGATTTTTCCCGCATGGAAATTCTGACCAATCAAGAGCGGCTTTCTCACACAAGGCATTTGATCTGGTCCGCTTGTAAATGCTGCCGTGAGGGCAAAGCTGCCTACCTCTGCTTTAGGTAACATCAATTCAACCAACCATTTTTGTGTATGACGCTCCAGGTGTCGCATATACAAAATACAGTTTTAACTACAAAATGCTGGCGTTGCGCACAAAATATTGTACACATCAGCATTTTACGTGTCACTTTTCATGCACTATCTGCATTTTTTTACTTTTAAAATAAAAGGAGTGACAATAATTTTAACTACCATATCTTTACCTAATTAATTTGGAGCACTTTGAAGGTATTACCTGCGTTAAAACACTTTTTGTGACACAACTTGGCAAGCATTTTGTGCATGAGGTGCATTTTTTTTTACTGTACTGTAAGTCTCCGCCAGCATTTAATGCACGAAATGCACCTTTGTGACAGCTGATGAGCGGTTTCTGTGTGAAAGTGCATTTTGTGCGCAGTGGGAAGTGATTTATGCACTGCGGTGAGAGAAACTTCATTACATTAGCTGCAACTTCGTGATGGGACATTCAAAAGAAGGTTTATTTTACACTTCAGGAAATACAGTTGTCAAGAAATGCACAAGATCTGAAATGAAACGCCGGATGATAAAAGATAATGTCCTGGTCTGAAAGCAGGAGGAATAGAAGAAAACATGAACAGCTTCTCGGGACTGCAATCATGTTTATTTCTCTATTTTTGGCGTCTAGGTTAGAATGCACATCAAATGCTATTCTACAGGCAAATGACCTGCATGCAACTGTAGTAAATGAATGAAATATGTACAGATTTAATGCTTGTTATTTATGAAGTATGAAAAAATACAATGTTATCCAGAAAATGGTATTTAAATATCATTAGAAAAAATTAAGACATGTCATTGGGGCTGTTCTTACAAATGAATACATGTGTTTCCCTTCTTATTAACGCTCCGCCCACAGCAGTCAGATAATATACATTTGTGATGAGACAATATATTAACACTGTTTGCAATGGAAAAATGCTGATTTATGTAAAGCGGAGTTGCCTATAACAGGTGAACAGGTGAGGGTGGTGTCTAATTGCACATGCCAATATCAAAAATACACTGCGTATTTAAAGTCATGAAGACCAGCCTCCCAGAGATGGTTGTGTGTTTTGTATTGCAATAACATACCAAGCACCTGGCAAAGACATCAATGTTAACTGCACCATGGGTTAACATTATAGTTTATGTACTATCAACCTGCAGGAGTAGGTTTAGCTACTGTACTGTGTGGTGTGTGTGTGTGTAGGTGTGTAGGTGTGTGTAGGGTCGTGTGAATGGGTGTGTACCTGTAGTTTTGTGTTTTCCTACAAATACTGTGTGCATGCATGTGTGTCCTTTGCAAAGACAGCCTCAGCCGACCTTATTCACTGATGATGACCCACGGAAACTATACATTTTATCAGCTTTTTTCCTCATCAGTGAGAAAGGTGGAAAATGCATTGATGGTAGAAGAGCCAGAGGAGTTTATCTTCAGCTTGCTTCTTCTCAGACTTCTATGATGTTGATGGACGGCACAGAAGGATGAAACTGCAACAGAAAAGATAAATAAAATCATGATTACACTATTTTACTTTCTCCTCTGAAGACATACTTTGATCACAGAAGACAAATACATTGTCAGTATTACAGTAACCAGTACTGGACCTGGACCTCCATCTCATTCTTGTGTATGTAATACCTTGGGGAATTTCTTCAAATTTGGCACAAACATTGGACTCAATGAGGAACTAATTAGATTTCGGTAGTCGAAGGTCAGAGGTCAATGTCACTGTGACCTCAAAAAACATGTGTTTGGCCGTAACTCAGCAATTCTCACACTAATTATGACAACATTTCAGGCAAATGTCTCATAGGAAATCATGATGAAGTGATGACGTTTTATATCCAAAAGGTCAAAGGTCAACTCTTCACTGAGACATCATAATGTTCTGCAAAACCACTTTTGTGGCCATTATTCAGTGTCATATCTCAGGAACAGAAGGGGAGACACTTGGTCAGATACTGAATGCCTGAAGGTAAACAGTTCATAGAGCAAAAGACGTGGAACGCATTGGCAGAAATACAATTGGGGAACGCGTTGGTTGTCTTTTGACAGTGATTTAGCTTTTTAGAAGTGTTTCCTACTTTATCTGCATTCATATGCAGATAGCTGATATGTAGTCTGGACCTGTCTGAAGTTGCAAGATCAAGATCAATAGTTCAACCTTTAATTCTATGTTTTCATGAAGATGTTTTTATGCAGAAATTGGCCCTCATCAGTCTCAACACATCCCCTCTCTTGCGTAAGCCATCGGTGAGACAAAACACCATTAGGACTTTTGCTAAACCATTTACACTATTGACTGACACTAGAGAGAGTTTTTGAAGTCCTCATACAAACTTCTCTGACAGAAACCTTACATCAACATCCGACCACCTAATGAGAACTGGAAGGAGAGATAAGCCAGCACAATGAGGAATCCTACAACGATTGCCCCTCGGCTAATTTAAACAAGAGAACTCAATATGTTTCTACGTTACATCCCAGCCAGAGGTCGACACTCACAATGCAAATTACCTCGATTATCGATTGGTCATGGCCTCGTTACTGAGCTGTGACTGAATATATCTGTTCACACACCCAAAGCTTCACCTGTGACTTGACTTTATATTTTTTAAGATATGGACTTGTCTGTTCTTTAATTTACATCTGACCGTCCCAGGGTTTCAACCCTAAACTTACTGTGTTTTATTACAACACACTCAACATATGTTTTACCTAACAGTCGTGCTGCTTGTATATTATTTGGATGTAGAGACTGCGGAGGAGGAATGCGTCCTTGGAGATTCCTGTCATTATATCTGTAGCAAAGATCTAATTTCTATCAGGTGCTTCTTTGAATGAAAGATTTTTTTTCCCCAGAGGAATATTATTTGGTGGTCAAGGTTACATTTTAGACATCAGATTTGCCACAGTATTTTCAAGAATTCGTCTATGAAAAAGAAGAAAATGAACTGGCATACAGTAGATTCATGTTAATACTTAATGTAAAGTTATGTAGGTTAGGTTTAGGAAAGTAAAGTTACGTAGGTTTCATTCAGAATTGTTAAATAATGTAGGTTAGGTTTGGGCACTGCCATTTTATGAATTTAACCTAAAGATATGTAGGTTAGGTTTAGGAAAATAAAGTTACGTGCGTTAGGTTTAGGAAAACAATCATGGTTTGCTTTTGTCACATCACTTAAAAGCTGCGCAGCATAGGTTTAGAAAAGTAAAGTTACTAAGGTTAGGTTTAGGATTTTAAGTTACGTAGGTAAGGGTTAGGAAAAGAATCATGGTTAGTTGTTGTCATGTTACTGATTAATTAAAGTTACGTAGGTTAAGTTAAGGAAAGGAAAGTTACGTAGGTTTGATTCAGAAATGCTAAGTTACGAAGGATTGTTTTAGGAAAAGAATTATAGTTGGACACTGCTATGTCATGTACTTAACGTAAAGTTACATAGGTTAGGTTTAGGAAAACAATCATTAGTGGGCGTTGTCACGTTATGTACTTAAGGTAGGTTTAGGAAGGTAAACTTACATTAAGTTTAGGGGTTTAAGTTATGGAGGTAAGGTTTAGGAAAAGAATGATAGTTAGATATCATCACATTACATAATTAATGTAAAATTACATAGGTTCTGTTTAGCATAGAAAAACGTGGTGATGATGTACCTTAAAATAACTCAAAGCTCGCATGGTTTCATACAGGACACAAACACCTGTCTCCTGGGGGAAAGTCCTGTTTGTTTTACCTAATCACCACCCCAACCTGCCCCTTTACACTGACTTTTGCTCATTCTGCTACTTCTGTTTTCACTCCCGTCAGCGCATTTGTCTTGTGAATTCAGGTGCAATACTTTTTGTAGGTATACGCACAGTGCATGAGAATAGCCTGGACCATTTATTGTCCTTGGATTGAATTAAGAGTTTTATAACTTCACACTAAACTTTTTTTTTAATGGAACATACATAAGCATTCTCCACATGTCCCCACATGCAAATTGCACTCGCTAATCAAATAAATGTCAGTCTGTGCCTCGCATTTTAATCATGGGAACAGCTGCCTGCTGTTATATGAGAATGTGTGGGAGAGTAAAGCACAGGAGAGACAGTTTTAGTTGGCCAACAGTATATGTGGACCTGCTACCCACACCATCACCAGGCAGATGATTAAGCATCACCTCCCAATAAGTCCATCATAATCACTGGCATTTTGGGGCTTTTTGGTTTCCAGCCTGTGCAGCAGAGCCAGATGCACCTGTATCCTACAAAACTATAGTAATCATGTTAATATCCATCATAACCATGTCTGCCAAAGTGCCAAGTGCCGAAGAGGTGTGCACTTCATGGCAGTGTGAGCTGGCTGAGCACACGGCAGATTACATTACATTAATGTTATTATTCACTGGACGAAATCGTTTCTGCAGGTTGTTTCTTCACAACACTGAACAAAAAGAAGTCATTTTGACATGTCTCAGCAGGAGAAGCACAGGTTTGAATAATAACATTAATATTGGCTGAATTCCATTTAGCTGCTTCAGATTCAGGGTCGTGGGGAGAGATGCTGTTAGTGTGCACACACAGCTGCTTGAAAAAGCCTTCATGTGCACTTGTGTTCAGAGGTGTCACGCTCACCTTGCTCCTCAGCAGCCCTCCACTGTGGTGCTCCGGTGTGCTCCTCTCCGACGACGGCTTGGCCTTCTCCTTATTGTTGCTGGAGTCGTTGTCCTTGATGATGTCATACTGCCGGCAGAACAGGGCAATAACAGCTGCCGGGAGGTGAGAGATGGGCACATGTGCAACACACACACACACACACACACAAATGAGGACAGGAATTTAGTTGCAAGGCGGCAACTGTCACTCACAGACATGTCACCACTTCCTCTAGCCGAGCACGTTGAAAGGCCATGTGGATAATGGAATTCTGCTCCCATGGGAGTGTGATGGCTGTGCCTTTATCTGAAGGCTTGGAAGACAGTAATTCTCCATGGAGTTGGCTTTGCTACAATATGCAGTCTGCCAGATGCAGTTCTGCCTCCAGTTTGGATAAGTACTGAATGCTCACAATTAACTTCCTTGCTTCACTGAGGTTATGAATTTCTATGAGAATGCTATCATTAAAAATTCAGAAACTGATATGGAGCGCTGGTAATGACAGCTAGGGAGCCATGAGAAATAGAAGCGTGATTCATTTAATTAAAAAATTATTATTCATGCATCACGTAAGCGCTCTGTAATATTGCAGCTACATATCACTGTCTGTTTGTAGCCGAGAGACATTCATGGTCGGCGTTTCTACATTTACACTGGTTTGCTTCGTAGTTGAATTACAGCAACGTTTATGTGTTTGAGAAGTGATTTGTCTGCATTTAAATGGTTTACATTACAATTTATTATAATGTTGTTTTAATGGGGCATTTTCCTCGGCAAAAATCTTTAAAGCCTTCACTCATCTTATGCGCTTTTTCAACTAACAGGCCCTCGTTAAGCAGCAACATTATTCAGTATAACTTTTCAGACTTATAATAAGCAGTAGAAGATATAAAGATAAAAGATAAAAGAAAATCAAATAAATATATAAATACAGAAGTATACAACTATCTTTTGCAGACTGAATGTTTGAAGGTGTTATACGCCTCATAAAATTCAGAGAATAATGTGACTTTAAACAGGGACTGGGCACAAATGAGCAGTCAATTACGAATGCGCCACATGTGGTGTTTTTATTCTTTCACTCCCACTCGTCACAGCCTCCGTCTTACTTTGGTTTCTCTCATTAGTAGTATTTAACATCTCACTCTGGTGCTCGGGGGTGGGAAAACCCTGCTCCTGGCAGCCTGTCAGATATGCCACTTCTCATTGTGCCTCAACACTTCATTAATCAGCACACTTCCTCAAAGGAGTAGAAACTCATACATGGATGGAGAGGCTTGGATACAGAGAGCGCTCAGAGAAGCCTGATGTTGGTTTGACATTGTTGAAGCCAAAAAAACCTAAAAAGAGACGGGACATTCAGACGTGGCAGATTAATTTTTTTCAGTCAGGTTTTGGGACTTTAACGTGAAGCCTATTGATTAGTGTGTCAATGTATTGATGTATTCTACAGTGTGAATCCTCTGTCAGCTATGTGTCATTAGTCTATATCACTGAGGCTGACAATAAATAACAAGTTTCAATTCCACTGGAAAAATCAAATTATCTTTTAGCTTATTCGGCAGAATTTTAATGTCATTTCACCACTGACAACAGCTGATCAATAACATCTTGTGCTTTGCATCGGATTTATAGTTATTAGACCATATTGAATCTTCATTCAGGCTTTTACAGTAATTACTCTCAACAATAGGAGACACACTGCGATGTGTGTTACTCAGACAGCACAAACAACTAAAAGCTTATTATAGAGACTATATTATGTCACTTATAATAAATGAAAGTAGTGATTTACTAAATCAAGTGGTGCCATTAATACTTAAAGGGATACTTCGCTATCCAAATGACCATTTACATATCAGTTACTCACCCTGTGTTACATTGAATTTGTGAATAAACCTTTGGTTTTCTCGCATGCCTCCACGATTAACAAAGAATCCAAAAACTGAGAAAATTCTTTATGAATGAAAGTACAGCAATGACAACAACGGCAACAACGACTACAGGAAAAACCTTAGCAATGTGTAAAACGGTTGCAAGGAAATATCTAGTAGCGCTGCCCAGTCAAACACTAATAAGCTGTTACTTCCTAAATTGACATTTTAGGGGGCAAATGATATATTTACAGTAACTTAACCACCGAACATCAATTGTATATGCATCCATACGAAATACCACATCACACATTGCCTCAAATACTCTTCAATCTTAACATGTCATAAATGTTAGCAAGGTAACGTAAGTCCAGTCAGGTTGTTTGGGAAACATGTTCATATAGATAAAGGCCCAAAACATTCATTTAATGTTCTTTATCATACTTAAAGTGTTTTTCCTCTTCATTCACTGTGATTCACTTGTCTCATTGTTATATTATATACAATATAATGTTGATTAAAAGGGGCACCCTGCATATATCCACCATTTTACACCCACTCTTGTATATATCTTACTCCTATTGCTTTTGCTCCTTAAACACTTTCTTGTGTATTTTTTAAATATTTTTGACTGATATTCAGTACTCTATTGTTTTAAAAATCTGGGCCCAGTGTGTGACCCTGAACCAAGGAACCCTCTGGTTGTTCTGGTTGTTACTGGTTTGTGAATGGTTAAGCATTCTCTGGCACAAGAATTTCCTTCGGGATAAACAAAATTCCTCTGAATTGAATTGAATTGAATTTCTATCAAAACTGAATCATTATTAATCACATGAAGTCTACAAACCTACCTGCCCACATGACCAAGACCACCACAATTATGATCATCTCTCCTGTTTGTAGATGCCGGGACTTGTCCAGGCCCTGCACAGTGGGGTCATCTGGGAGAGGGCACAGACAGGACAGGTACAGTCAATACACACTCCGTAACATTGAGTACTCATTATTCAGTCCTTCCTTTTATTTATATAGAAGGGACAACAGAAACACATCAGGCATTAAAATGCAGTAGGATAAAGTCACAAACAATGGCTTCAAACACTTCTTTAGAATTCAGATATCAGCTTCACTCAATGTAAGTAAAAACTGAACATTAACCTTCACAAAGGTAGCATTAGTAGCAGAGCCACTTCACTGATTTTCCTAATAATGTAAGACCTTAAAATCACATTCTGCCAATAAGGACTGGACAATAAGGACACTCCCTTCATCTCTCATGACTGTTACGCCATTTAACAAAAACCGTAGTAGTCAGAAAATGTGGTGGGCATTACCACGAATCAATCCAGCAGCATTAATCCTCCTTTAAGTGGATTGACTATGGGCCTATTTCCACTCTCCAAACTATCTCTTAAACCCGCATGGATGGAACCCTTCCAGGGCACCACTCTTCCCAATTGCCTCTTTTAGTGAATCAAGTTGTCAAGAAACTGGCCCAGAATGCCAGATTGTCAGCTCTCCTCACATGATGGCTATTATGGAGGGGGGTCAATTATAGTGCAACGCTCATTTAAGTCTTGGTACTAGTGTGCATGAGAATGTGACTGGAGAGAGGGAAGGAGCATGTCACAGTGGAAATTGAAAAACAACCTCAAATCACAGAAAAGTGCCCGATATTTATATGTACTGGTGCAGTGCGTGTTCAAAACATGCCTGTTTGCAACAGACAGTTGCCTAGCCTCTGGTATTGTTGCTTGCAGCTCTCTCGAGAACTGGTCTTCCAAATAACTTTACACTAGACACTGGGGATCTGAGCTATACATCTTCCAGGCCAGAGGCGGTCCCCGGCAGTGCTAGAGTATGTGCGTCATTTGGGTGCAAAAGCTCACACAAACATTTTACGGCGTCAATGAAGTCAAAGCCAGGCTATTTCCAATGTGTTTTCATCTCTACTCGTCATATTTTGATGCTGGAAGCAGCCTTTTGTGTTGTTTCTTGACGTAGAGGGGTGGGCTGTAAGTTTAGGCAGCAATACTACTTGGTTAGGGTTAGGTAAAGATTATGATTAATGTTAGTCATGGCAGTTGATTCAGGAGACTAACCAGTTATGACTTGACGCTGACTTCCAGTTTCACATGGGACACAAACACCGGTCTAGTGGGATCAAGTCCTATGCTTGTTGGACCCATCCACTTCCCCTCCCACCCATCCAAGCAGACCCTTGCGCTCTTCATATACTACACTTGACCGTCTAATAATGACATGGTTGGGTTTACATTCGACTTGCTTAAAAACCCAATGCGTCATCGTTTTTATTGGACCCCCTACAGACTGTTTTTGCTTAGGATCAGGAACAACGCTGACTGTTTGAAGCGCTGCAGTTCTGAAGGGACGCTTCTTTACCTACTCTGGGGACGTCCCATGATTCAGAACAATTGGATAAAGTTTTATGGATGAATAAAATCATTATCCAGACTAACTTGGAGTTCTGCCCAAGGCTGTATGTTCTCAGTGACCCACAAATCTCACATCTCACTGTGGAGCCAGGGACTTTATTCAGACCAGTATAATGATGAGTAAGCAAATTATAATAAGACAGGGGAGTCCTCTCTTAAGGAATGGTTCACAGAGTTGAGCAAATCTCTTTGAATCGTACGCAGTGTGCACAGTGCTCTGTTGCACGCTTTTTGAGTGTCTGAGAGCTAATCAGCTGCTCAAAGATCAGAGTGGATAGTGGTGCATATCTATGTGTGTATCTATTTTTACATTTTTATTTTATTATTTTATTTAGTTATTGTGTTTTTCTGACACTTCTTTATGTCTCTCTCACTCTTTATGTTAGAAAAAAAGGAAAAAGTTCAATAAAATCCTAATGAAAAAACAAAAAACCCCAGTGCATCTTTTAGAGACACTAAAGGGCACCCCTGACGTCATTATAGTGATCCAGGTGAAACTGCCCAAGCAGCTTATTTTTCCGCCCTGGAAGTGAGACCAGGCTGCTATTTCCAAGAACAAATGTTTTTATTCCAAAATGTTGTACAGTGTAACATCTCTGGTCTCCTTCTCCTTCTTCATCTGTTCTTGAATGTTCTGTAGTGAGTGATGGAAGATTGCAAATAGGGGTCCCCTCTCAATACACTACACAATGTGTACTTTTGGCAGTAGTAACGCACTCCTAAAAGGTATGTCCTGTAGATTTTAAGAGCTCACACTCAACACTGCACTTCCTTGGTTCCTCAGCAACACACCCACCAAGTGTGAAGGTGATCAGATGAACAAGTGTTGCGAAAATCGAGGAGCAGACAGACGGACAGATTTAAACTACATGAATCATTTTGCTCGTCAAAGGTTCGTCTTTGATTTCAGGTATCTGGGTTCGGTGTCAGCAGTGATGAAGGCATCAAGGGAACTGAGCCAGAGGGCAGAGAAGATTGATTTTCCCAGTCCATCTACCCTCCAACCCTATGACCCATGGTCATGAGCTTTGGGTAGTGACCGAAAGAATGAGATTACAGATACAAGGAGCTGAAATGAGTTTCCTCCATAGGGCGGCTGGGCTCAGCCTTAGAGATAGGGTGACGAGCTCAGACATTTGGAGGGAGCTCGGAGTGGAGCTGCTGAAAGTCCAAGTTTATGGTGGATGGGTCCAACAAACACTGAATTTTCAGAGACTGTATGTAAACAGTAAATTTCCTGTGGAAACAGAAGTGTATTTTGAAAAAAGACAATGCATGTAACCGGCAGAACTTGACACGGCGTCCCAGAACGTCAACAACCAAGGGTCCCTCGCACGTCGTATCTGGATGTGGAAAGTCCATGACCGAACGTCAATATGTGACGAGGTCAGAGTGAGAATCTGTCACCAACTGACATCTACTGTATGCGATACGTCAACTGGGAATAAGTACCTCATACAACCCCACTTCAAAAATCCAAACTATCCTTTAATATTTTAATACATCACTTTATTGCTATTTAACTCATTTTTAACCTCATTCATTACAGCATTGATAGAGGCATTGTAAACTGTATTTCCTTGTATTTGTACAATGACAATAAAGATATTCTATCACTTCTCACCCAATGCAAAGAGGAGAAACGATTACAGCGACCAGCTCTTTAATTCAACACTCATGTAGGTTTAAGAAAGGCTTAAAAATCCCATCCAGTTCTTTGTTATGTCTTCTCACACTGAGCTCTGGAGTTGATGTCAGGCTGCTGCACATTACACCTAAATGTCAGGTCAGGACTCAGGTCAGCGCTAAGTGCGGCTGGTGCTCCTGTGAGTTGCTCTCCAGTTTATTAATCCCACATCTCCTCCATCTGTCTGAAGACAACCTACTGAATAATAAACCAGCTCTTCTGTATACATGAAAACAGAGTTGTGTTTATGCATTGAGAAACTACTGGTAGAAATCTGTTTCGGTAATGAATTTAATTGGCTTCTGTATTCTGCGAGACTTTCCAACTGAACTGCTTGCTCCAGTTTGCTGTTTTGATCTAATGACTCTACTTAATTTCAAAAAGTGCTTTGGTACATGCGGACCGTAGCATGCTGATACAGAGTACGTGCATATTTGATGCAATAGGTTTCATACCACGGAGTGAGTGAACAGTTTCCAGATGACCTGAATAACATGTCCTGCTACTGTATCATGCATATTTCATGTTGTGGCACCGCACTCAGATATGCTGTGTGATTCTCAGCTACAGTGGAGAATGAGCGGATTGTGGTGCAGCCAAAGAGTAGTAGAGTGTTGAGATAATTAGGCGACCTCCCTTCTGCTCATCCCAAATCCCAGGATGTCATTTGTGGCTGTGAACTGTGTCGGCAAACTGTGTAACAACACACCAGGGGGGCTGTACTGTTGTCACAAAGATGCATCATGTGATTTATTCTTGCATAATGTCTCCTGGAGAAGGAGCGATTGTGTTTTTTAGGTGTCATGAACTGCAAAACAAAAGTTGAATACAGTGCAGTATCAACCTATATGCACGTGCATATGAAATATTCAGGTACCAGTTCAGGTCAAAAGAATATTTTGCAGGGAGCACACAATGTGTAGTGCACCGTTGTCTCAGTGCTGTTATTAGGAGAGCCTAGGTGTAGCTTCTTACTCAGCAAAGACAGCTTGACATCTCTTTGAAGTATTACACAGTAATTGTGTCTAAGGGGACCACCTACCTAGTTAGATTTGACTGCTCAAGGCGTCCATGCTTTGAAAATGCTGTTCTTTTTTTTTTTCTCTCTCCTGTGCGAAACAGTTTGACAGTGCAGTGGCAGCAGGTAACATTTTACACAGCGTCATGTCTTTTGTTTGGGAATATGGATGTTTTTGTATTGACTGTAGCATCGCTGCTCATGCTCATGAATACAGCATGTTAATTTCCCCACTTTAATTGCAGCTCTCTGTCTGTAAGCAAAAAAGGATCACCTACAGTACGATGCATCTCACATCATAAATCCCTTATATTTCAAAAAGTGCCTCAACTATGGTGGAATAAGATCTCAGCTCTTCAAAAATTTGTATATATATAGTCACTGCTTAAATTAACCCTCTATGTTGCACAGTATGATGCCAGTTGTAAGGTGTTACAAGAGGTACTACACACACTTTCAAAATTCATATATGTTATTCCTATGGTCTGTAACAGCTCAGAGCAAAGATTCGTGCCGAGATGAGTTGAAACAGGCGGCTACTTGCAATGTGCCGTTCTGCAACGTTCTAAAAACCTGCCACTTCACACCAGTGCAGCTAGATGAGATGGTGTATCATCTCTATGCAACAACTCTCTGTACTTGTGTTCCGATTTGCAGCTTTCCAGGCTTATTTTGTGGCTGAATATAATTTGTAGCTTCTTAAAATATGAATGAGGATAGTGATAGTGAGATACTGGCTACAGCTGCATTTATAGCAATGATGAAACGGCGAGAAACAGAAATTAAAAAAAGCATCAGATGGACTGTGTTCATAATAAATACAGCACAATAGCGACACCAGCACACCAAGAGGATGGAAACAGAGGGCTCGGCGGGGACGGAGCGACTGCCACAGCAAGCGAACACACCGTACTTCACTACAAGCCGACTGGCTGTTGAAACAGGTCACATGTTTTAAGTATTAAAAGCAGCCGCTGGCGATTTGACCAGCTGAGTTGCAGGTGACACCATTAGCCAGCTTGAGTCAAGCTCAGACGGCCAGTTCACACAGCTGCAACTTTTCTCTGCAACGTTCTAACATGGTTTTGTCTCGTCACGAATCTTTGGTCTGAACATGAATAACGCTCTGCCAAATCCAAAAGCTAGAGTGCTAAACGTCAAATTTGTATAAAATCTGGAGCTGCTCCGTAGACAGTGAATGGTGAAAGATGTTGTAGACCTGGGGGAATGTTCAGAATTTCTGTTTCACAACTGAGACTACAACAGAAGCAAGCTCATTTGGGTAAAAATATAAAACAAATAAAATCAGGCTCCAATTCATTGTCTATGGAGCTCTGACATTATAAGTTTAAGACTTCTCTTGTTTCTGGCGGCTCGTGTTCATAAATACTGACTGAACCATTGGAATAAATGCATTAAAGTGTCAGCATATTTCTGCAAACTCTATGTAAACAATTCATCAAACCAAACTATCAAAACTTAGTATTGGATTTTATTCCAGTGTTTGATTATTTGCTGTACATTTAAATGCCTGCTTTCAGTTTTTTAGTGCGTGTCTTTCCTGACAGGCTGTATGCTGACACAATTAGTTATGCTGCTGCTGGGTTGTTAGCAGCTTGTTGTCTTCCTCACAGCTAAGTTCTAATTTATGCTATTTCTAACCTCCTGATCTTTGGAGAGTCATGTAATAATACTGCATACACTCTCCGTCTACTCTCGATAATACAGTGTCATAGCCTGAACTTTATTGCAACTAACAAGATTAAATTTATCCATATTTAATTGTAGAGATAAAAAGACAATTATAATGACCTACAAACTTTATTATTTAAATTTATAAATGCATGGTATAACTCGAGGCATCATTTGCATTTTAACAATTTTCCATTACTTAACTGGAAAATAAAGTACATTAACAATTAAAAAATTAAACTTTTCTCATCCATTATTGTGAGTTGATTTTTTCCCAGACTATAAATGACAGAAAAAGATGTTCTGAGGCCATTTTTGTGGCAGAGATGATGGAAGTAAACCATGTGAGGAAAGCCCCTTGAATGGGACACGGCATGGCCTCCGGAGAGTCATGTGACAATACAAACAGGGCCACTGGTGTGCTTAAAACCCCTGGCTCTGTTTTTTAAGCGCTGCATCATATCGGGATGCACTGTGTGAGTGGAAACAGCCAAAAAAGGTTATGTTACCTGACCTGTGTTACCTGGCAACACAACGGTACCATAGAGGGTAAATTAATAGAATACACCTGAACTGCTGACATACAACAAAAATCGATCTTAAAATAAATCCCTGCTCCTCTGACCACAACATGCCTCACTCTTAAAGGGCAGACAACACAGCGCACAAACATAAAGTCTGATTAAAAGCTGTCCATGGAGCTAATGAAATTCAAATAGACTTTGGAACGACGTATTGATCCTGTGGAGAAAAGAAATCCACATCTAAATTCAAATTCTCTAACAACATGTGGCGTGTACCCTGCCAGGAAATGCTTTATATGAAATAAATTGATTCTGAATCTGGCTCCGGGCAGGTGTACATTCAGCAGCATATGCACTAATATGTAATCACATTATCAAAGAGAAATGCATTGCTGGAAAAAATAAAGAATGAAAGCATTATTGATTCATGGGTATCATAGCTCTGGCTCTTGGGAATGCCGGGGATATACCGCAAATCAATTTAGTTTCAATAGGAGGCACTTGGCTGTGACAAAGGATCTCTGAAATGGCTTTGTGATGCTGGAGCCAAGTGGATTAAAAAAGGCTTTTTAAAGGAACAATGGTCAGTGGCAAGATCCTGAACAAAAAACGTCACATTAAATTAGGGTGCATTAAGGTTTATGGCGGGTGTAGTATGTTGCTATTTTTAGGAGACATTGTACACATCCTTTCAGAGAGGACAAAAGCTTATAAGAGACAAGTTTCCAACCAGGATTCAAGCGTCCAGGGGTAACATTGCCGGTATCTTTGTAGCAGTTTGTACAGGATTGAAAACACAGATAAAACGTCAAACATTTAGCGTTCGTACATGGTTTTATTCTACTCCGTGCATAGATAAACTCACCTGATGTGTGTGCATCTAAGTATTAGTTTAACTAATGTAGACATAGAGAATATTTTTAGTATCCCCGAGGTACCGTTCATTATGTGTTGCTGATGTTTTTGTAGTTTATTTACGTTACTTTGAGGCTGCATGTTTGTTCTGTATGTTTTTTTCTTATTTATTGTACCAGTGGTGTTATTTTCAGTTGTGGAAAGTAACTAAATACATTTACCCAAGTATTGTACTGTGAGTGGAAACCAAGCAGCAGCCTTTGGGGCTGAAAAATGAAGCCAATTTGGAGGTGCCAGAAATTGCAGCCACTTCAGGCTGGCTCCAAAAGCGAGTCAGTTGAGTTCCCATAGACCTCCATGTTAAAATGCCCAACATTTACATTTTTATTAAGGCTTCAAGTTACGCATATATAAGGGAGGGGCAGCTTGAGTGACAGGCTGTCTGTGAGGCATCACCACAGCCAGATCCCTCCCTCTCTCCTTCATAACTTCTCATCCAAATATAGACAGTTCTGGCCCTACAAAACAAGATGGCGAATGCCAGACTTGATGCCTCAACATGGCAGTCCACAAACCAATGGGTGGCGTCACATTAGCTACACCCATTAGCTTGTACCATGATATAAAAGTTGACGGTTATCATACCGTGTACATTTGCTTATCTACAACATTGAAAAACAATGCAACTGGACAGAGAATCTACCCTTTATTTTAGTTATTTTCTAAGAGGAGAACTTTTACACACACTTCCATTAACAAAATGGTTTCAAATTTCAATTACAGTAACAAAACGTTTGTTCGACTTACAATAACCCTTCCATTTTCATTCCTTTAAGGCTTATTCTGACTGAAAATAATATAAAGTCACGATATCGTGATATCACAATGTTTTCTGAGACGGTTATCGAACTGTGAAAATCTCAAACTGTTGCAACCACTGTATTGCTTTCCACTTTCCTCAGAGCTTAGCAACTTCAAACAATGCCGAACTCTACCATCTGCTATTTCCGCTACTAGTTTCTACAGAGAACATGCACTGATATTTGGTACCTGGGGATAGCTAGTGTTAAGTAAAACAAAAGTGCTGTCCTAGATCGTATCCAGTGTCAGACAGAATTGTGTAGTGAAAGCGAGGCTGCAGATGGTTTCATTATTCTATAGCCATTACATTGTCGATTCAACATATGTATGTATTTCCACTGTCCGTGCAATTTTCAGGAACTTGAGCATTACGTGAGTATTTCCATTTTCTGCTACTTTATATTTTACACTACATCTCAGTGGGAAATATTGTAATTTTTATTTCTCCATTATATTTGTCTGTCGGCTTTAGTTACTGGTAATTTAACATCATTAATCAGGGTACTGTGTTTGTCTTTGTAGCCATTCAGCGGGGTCTTTATCTGACACTGGGGATAAAAATAAAATAAGTGCAATAGGTTATCTGTTAAAGGAGTATGAGTCACAGCGGCTTGTTTCCCAGGTGATGGGTGCATACTGAGTGCCTCTTTGGCCCACAATAAATTTGCTGACAATATCAGAGTCAAAATCACAACCACACAGAGCCAAACATGAACAAAGAGCAGAGTAATAAACTTAACCAGAGTTACAAGAAGAAACTTGATGTGATTGGACTTTGGAACTGGGGCTTGAGAAGTCAGCAGTGTTGCTGGCGTTAGATTTATGGAAAGCTGACACTGATTGCTTTTACAGTTACAAAAAACAAACTCCCACAAATGATCATCTCATCCACTGAATGGGCTGTTTTTCTGACCCACTTGGATCACAAATCCTGATTAATGGTACACACTGAATCTTTTCCAAGACTCTTGAAAAAGTAGTGACCATAAGTCTTCTCATGCTCAGCACTTTATTCAGATATTGATGGTTTGTTACTAAAATCCATTGCTTTAAACATCAAATATAAGCGCAGAAAATAATTTCCTGAGTATTTAATTTAAAGCAACAAGAGAGCAGTGTGATGCCAGTGCCTGTATTAGCTTAATATACTGTGTTGAACTTGAGCCTGAATTAGTTTCTTTCTCTTTCGCCAATCTTGCCAGCTTAACTAATGGTACCAAACCTGAGTCAGCTGAAGAGAGACATCTATGATCCGCTTGCATCAGCACTTCTTATATTTACAACCTCTACCACACCGTAAGATAACAAGGGAAGCAAACGTTTCAAGTATCAGGCCTGTTTCTAGACCAATGTCAAGTACATGCTGCCATATTTTTTAGATGTACTATGCAGGATTTTGCTGAAAAAACAATGTATAGACACATCAATCATCACTTTTGACCTACTAGAAGCTAACAGTGGTGTCTTTATCTGGAGAGAATGCCTGTGCCTTTTAAAATTTTCTTCTTATTTTGCTGTGGTCAGGTTAATCCTGGGCGTGTAGCCCAGAGACAACAACAGCCTCGGGACTTGAAAGTAGCAATCAGGTAGAAGTATGCCGACAAAACTTGTGCGAGAGTGAATCTGGTGTTGGCTTTCACTTTCACATTCGCTGGTAAGCACCACTATAGATATGATTTATTAAAATTACCATAATATCAGTATCGTACAACCATTAATGCTATGACACTTTCTAATGTCCCAATGGAGGGACAACTACGCAGGTTGATTTTAGCGCTGCTCATCGTGGACTATATTGCTGTCATTGTTCATTTTAGTCAAACCATACAGTTTGAAAACGAGGCGCGGCTCCAACTAGAAAACAATGTTTTGATGCATTGGATGTGCTGAATGTGCATATTAAGGCAGTACAGGAGGAGGTGCACATTAATAATCCTCCAGGACTGTAACATGCTCATGTTTAACCCAAACAATGTGTCATGTGACTGCACTTGGTTCACATCCAGGTCGGAACACGTTCTCACCACAAAGGAACCGCACCAGAGTTTGTATCTGGATCACCTCTTCAAGAAGGTCTCAGTCCAGTTGTTTTGGTGCACACCTGAGTGGACTGCTGTGTTCACACCTGCCCAGACGAACAGCACTTGAGTTTGACCTGAATCAAACGGGGCAGGTGTGAAAGCACCCTGAGACACTATGGCAGAGCTAATGTTACTCAACGAGCTGGTGATTGTTGGAACAGTGGAAAGACAAATCAAGATGGTTGCTGTGAGTTTTATTCTTATATCTCTTGACTTTGAATGGAGTGTGTTTTATGATGACAAAATGACTGTTTATTCAAATGGAGTCTGGTAGGGTTGACAGTAGCGTTTTTGTGGCTGTTTCTGATTAAACAAATAGGATTCTACTCCCTAACAAAAAAATCTATCTTTGTAAGGATCTTCTCAGTAATGCTGTCAGACACTTCTTATACAGTCTGAGCCCATCAGTGGCAAAAACAAGCACTTTTATCGGACATAGGTTGACTGTGTGACCATGCCCTGATTGACAGCGTTGCTGGACCAATTTCAAAAACTGTTGTTCCCATTTGTTACTTAGACACAAAAACATGTGACAATAGGGTTCACATTTTAAAATACCCTTTAACTCTGAATTTTTAAGTTTATCTAACATGCAGAAAGCCACACAGCAACTCCTCAGCATAGTAGCCAATGCTTTCTTACTCCCTTCTGCATAAAAGGATGTGACGTTTGGTGCGTGTTCCCATTTTCCTGCACTAAGAGTGAATGTATTTTGCTCCACTCATAATCACAGCTGAACAAATGCAGAGAGGATTTGCAAAGGAGCTTCCTGTGAAATCTACACTCTTACCAACTTCTTAGCAAATAGCTTTTCCTCACTCTTTCCTCATCTGTGCCGTAAGAAATTGAGAGCTACTGAACCTATTCTCTATTGGTCATGGTCTTCATATTTCTCCAGTCCACAAGCCCAGACACTGAATCCAAAGTGCTTCGGCGTGTGTGTCAGAATCCTGATTAGGTACCCGGAGTGATACAGAGTTGCAGAAATGCAGAGGAGCCTGCCTGCAGCCATGCTTGAAGAGTCTGTCAATAATGAATTGGTCTGTAAGAGAAAATAAACCTGCATGGAGCCCCCTCAGAGACGCTCTGAGAGGAGGCTTCAGGTTACTTGCACTTATGTCGGCACTAGCCTTTACTGTACCTCATTTTCAGTGTCAGTGTGCCTAAAAGCATTCAACAGCCAGAACAGGCTTTAGAGCAACAGCAGGGAAAGTGTCTGTAATGGGTTGCTCCTGTCTGCGCCTCGGGAAAAAGGCCTGTGGCTCTACCACGTGCTGTAAAATTAAAAGCATTAGGTTACGTAACACAGCGAGATGAAACACTGGGAAAAGATTGCTGCTGTGACCTTAAAAATCATACTGCTTATTGACTGACTTTATAGCATCTTATTGACTCTGACTTCACAAAATGCCTGGCAACTAAATGATCATTTTGTTGATATTATCAATTCCCATGAAGACACCTAAACACATAATGAATTTATCTGTGTGTTTATCTTGTCTGTGTATTCAAAGCTTAAACCTCTGCACCTTGAAACTGCATTACCATTCAAAAACTATTAAAAACACACAACAGAGCTACATCACTGCACTGGGCCAAATATATGCTTCTTCATTACAGTTAACATTTAATTAGGAACAAATCCACAAGTGCATTTTTAAATTCTAATAACAAATGCCACTCACTGCACTTTTACTTTTTGATATTTCTCAGCCATGCTAGCAGCATACTGTTCATTCAGTTCCATAATTGCTTATCCTGTTTGGGGTTGCGCAGGACAGGTCACCAGACTATCACAGGGCTGACACATAGAGACAGACAACCATTCACACTCACATTCACACCTACGGACAATTTAGAGTCACCAGCTAACCTGCATGTCTTTGGACTGTGGGAGGAAGCCGGAGCACCCACACTGATATAGGGAGAAAATGCAAACTCTGCACAGACAGGCTCCCTGAACCCTTGATCCCCCTACACTCTTGCTGTGAGATGACAATGCTGACCACTGCACCACCATGCCCCCACAGCATACTGCATCTCACAATATCTAAACAATTACTGCATGGCTTGCCATGAAATTTGGCACTGACTACATAAAAGCAGTCCCTCCAGAAAATCGCGATCTTACGAGCGCAATAATTAACGCAAATTCAACGAACTTCTGCGATATTTGCGGGGGCTTGCAATTTTTCAATTGTCATTTGCTACAATTTCCTGCAAGAAATCACATAAAAATGCTGCAATTTTCCAATCTTTGACAAAATTGATGGTACATCTCGTCCTTGAGACCGACCATTAGTACACTACAGTTCCAAATGCTCAGCCATGATGTTGACTGCTTATTTTGCTTGTGATATGTCTTGTAGCAGTTTAAAACCACCACATGGACACATTGACAAGGGTATAAACTTGATATGCGCTGGAGGGGGTCTCTGAAGGATTTGATGACAATAATACAAAAGATAATGCCAGTCTAATCCTTTGTTTTAAAAAAACGTTTATGAGGATTTTCAGGAAACACAAGCTCCTATATTTGAATCATGCTCTATTATTGTCCTTGAACACAGGCTTTTTCTTCTCAAAAAACTTTGCCGTAGATATTTATCAGTACCTCAGAGCAGCTTACCTTGATTGGAGCTGTTGGAGGGGAAGCGATCTGTCTTCTTGAGGGTGCGAAAATGAACCTTCTTGCTTGCTTGGCTTTCGCCGTAGAGGCCGATTGACTGGACTTGGATGATGTAGTCTGTTTCCTCTTCCAAGTCCCAGAGGACACAAGAGCGGCTGGTGGTGTTGACTTCCCGAATGAATCGCTGCATGTGTCCTTCCTGCCTCTGGGGATTGGAAGAAGGACAGAGAACAGAACTGATTGATCTATTGAGTCGATGCAATAATCGAGACAGTGGTCAATGAGGTGATTGAGGCGACCACAGAGATTACCGGCCCTGCAAATGTGCCCCTGAGGAAGACGGTCCGTTCTGTAAGAATCTAAAAACAATCATGTAGCTCCATGTGGGCCGTGACAATATAAGACGGAGGTGACCAACCAGAAAATATTCAAGGTGCTGGAGAACAACATGCTGAGCACTTTATTATATTAACAGTTGGCACTTTAGTTTCGCCATATGGAGTCCTGACTGGGAATTGAAAAGTTGCGGAGTCAATATTCTGATTAATTTAGACTGCCAGCGCCTTGAGTCACAAGCTCTCAGTCTCAGAGTTTGTCTTTGACCTTTCAGAACATTATTGGAGCAATCAAGACCCAGAGCTGTGAGAATTATTCCTCCTGCTCGCATGCAAACTCTCTTCTTAGTGTGCTCTCCAGCCCATCTGCACTTTAAGAGACTCTGGGCCAGATGTCTGTGTTTTATGGCCCTGCTTGCTTTCTCTCCGTAAACAATGAATAATGTAATCATTAACCGCCATATACGCTCAGGGCAATTATGAAACTTGTTCAAATTCAGCTGCGTAACTTGATGAAGAGCCGTTTGGGTGTCATACAGCTCATCGGTCGCACTGAGTGAATAGCAAAGTTAAACGGCTCTATGATGTCGTGAGTTTCATAATGCATAAATGCGATTACTGCAGCATATGGCATCCAGTGTTAGCATTCATTGGCTTTCCTATTTAAAGCTCTGAAATCCCGCTGCGTCCCTTGTTTTCTCTTGACAAATCCACCATGGAAAGTTTTATTCAGACTCCAGGCTTGAAGGCAAGATTTAGTCTGCCTTTCTGCATGCTAAGCAACGCTTTGAGGGGTTCCTGAGAAAATATATCCATATAAAAACAAATCTTTAGTCCCACGGGATCTTGTGCATGTGTGTTTCGACTAACTCAGTATGCTGGGCTAACTTGTGATATGTGGTGAGGTGTTTGCTGAGCACACAACATCCCCTCTATGGACTTCAGTCAGTGAATATATTATCATTTAATTGTCTGAGAAAATATGTTTTCAGTCGTCCGTATCCATTTTATCCCGATGTGTCCCACAGGCTGTCACAAAGTGTGACACGGTTAAAAGTGGATTCCAGATGCACTTCTTCATATTGGCTGCGTGCGTGGTGTGCCAACAAAATTTCAACAGGACGTGATGAAGGCTCAGTGCCAAACCACAAATGGCTATAGCCAAAAATAAAACTAATACAATTCATCTTTCTGGGGGGTTTTCCGCTAACCTGTCTGTGGTCCTGATTTACATTTTAAGTTTGTGACTTACCTGTTGCGAGATCGAGAAGCCAATGATTATATCCCCCTCTGGAACCTCCCAGGACACAGTCGCTGAGTCGGCCCGCAGGTGCGTGACAGACACATTTACGGGAGCTGGTGGCCGGTCTGAAGGAAACAGAAATAGATGGGTCTGTTAATCCACCCACTTCTCTAGATATTGAATCATCAAAGCCATATGTGTCCACACTGCAGTTGGAAAGTCTCAAGGATTGTGTTGGCACTCTGAGCTCACCACAGGTGTTTGAATTAAAAGTGAAGTCGTACTCTGGAAACTCATGTAGTCAGGTTTGTGGATGAATTAGAAATCAGGATATACAGCTATATGTGGGACAGCAGGCTGCATGTGTGATCATGGTACAGTAGTAGCATTTTTTTAAAGGCTACATGAGATACATTTGTCCTTTCATCTCCAAACACCAGCTTCAAAATCCGGTCTGGCCCTACATGAACCTACATGTTGTCTGTCCAAGCCCCAACCACAGGAACAGTTTTGGGCATGAACCCAATTAAAAACCTGAATTTCCCCTGTAAAAAAAAGCCACTGTATCCACAGGCTAAAGTCACCTAAAGTTCAAAAGTCAGAGATTCACATAATCAGTCAGAGACCCCTCAGTCAAGGCAGACTGCTTCAAGTCAAGCAGTCATTTTTTGCTTTTTGTTTTCTGATAGTCAGTATGCAGTGCAGCGTACTTCAGGGGACGTTTTGGTCCCCAGGTTTTGCTGCAGAGTGAGCGCTCTTGACCTTCACGCTGCTCTTTGGTACAGTCAGCTGCGGGGGTGCTGCATCGGCACAGAGGAGGAGAAACTTTCAACTGTAAGGCTCTGAGATAACATAGTCTTCTCTCTTCTGCTTAGAAGTTGTGAATTTACAGCTCACATAGCCCCTTTAAAACTTTATATGGAAAAAAACCAAATCATCGAATATTCATATTAAACGTCCAAATCTGATTCAGCTGACATTAATTCTTCGTCGGGTAATAGACGTTTGTGACACAGGGTGCACTGCATACTCCGGCACAAACTGGAAAAGAGGGAACTTTTCAAGTACCAATACAAGCCCATGGTTAATGTTGTTCCAGTGTCAAGGATTCCTCAAATTCTACCGAGGACTGAGTCCTTCATTGAGGGAAATTTCAAGGATGCATGTGTGTATCCTCAGCAGGTATAAGGTAACCACAATCCTTTGCGCACAGGCAGAGCTCGGCAGGATTTTGATAAATGTCATTTTTTTGGACTAATATCTCCAGGAGTTTTTATCACACAAGCATGAACAAAAACCTCATAATTTACGCTTTCCATCGTGTCCACTGAGATAAAACAAGATACGTTTTTAAGTTAATCATTTACAGCAGTGATGGAGCGCTAAGTGTTTCATTTAGCCTACCTGTTTGTTTTTTAAGTATAATCCAGAAATACGTTCCCCCTAAAAGTCAAGTGACTTTGAAAGTACTGCTAACATTTGTTCAAATTGTACAACAACATTACAGAGTGCCAAAATTCTCACAGTATCCTGAAAGCCTCTCAGTTCGCTGAGGGTTAATGACGCACACCTGGGCACTCGTTAGCCCGTTCCAATGTGTGTTCACCTAATGCTAGGAGGGACTCTTGCCTGTGACTCTGTAGGATCCTTCCTTGGAAGGACCTGCCTAATAAGGAAGGATCCTTGACTTTGAGAAACACCAACTGTCATGAATACAACTGTTTTCAAAGGCAGGATACACACACACACACACTAACACACACACACACACACACACACACACACACACACACACACACACACACACACACACACACAGAGTTACAAGGCCAAACATAAACACACGCCTGGACTGTATAGCACAGCAGCTAACAGAGAAGAGACAGCGTGACATCATTCCCTGTTTAGGATGCCAATGCTTCACCATATCTTTACATATCAGATAGTTGCTTGCTGCTGTATTAAAGCTCCTTTAATCTTTCCTCCTTCCCTCTAAACAACCTCATGTGAACCTGACCAAAGTAACCACGGTGTCTATTTTGTGTCCACCACCCTCGGACAGCGTTTCGTCTCCTCACACTGTCACTTTGCAGCCATCTATCATGATTTGGTTGCCAGTGGAAGCGTTGATTGCAAAGCGGGACAAAAGCCTGAGAAGCAAAAGGCAGCGGAGACAGAGGGCGACAGATCTAATAGAGGACCCTGCACAGTTTCAAAGTCTCCAAGCAATCGCTCGGGTCAGATAGATTGGTAAGATGGGATTGGTCGGGCAGATGGAGGACCAGGAGGCCATCCTTAGGGCTTTTGTCGTTAACGTGGGACTAATTGACTTTGTGTCTTGTGGCAGACAGTATCTGAGGTAATGTTGAGAGGGTCAGGTGAGTGGGAATGTCTCAAGCTGTCAGATTTGTGAAAAATAATGACAGAAAGAATAATTTCTTTTGGGGAAGACGACTCCTATATGATTAAACACTTTTCCTAATGAGATGTAACTACAGTATCCCAGCTGCTCTTTAAGTACCAGTTGTACAATTTTAGTTACAGCTCTCCGTGGCAGTTCATTACAAAGGCAGTATTAATTGACAGTCAATTTGTATTTCAAACGCTTTTATTAACTCGTGGAGCACGGACGTAATAACCCATAACACAGTTATCTTGAGATGACAGCCAAAGGCATGCGCCGCTGTACGAGGACAATATTTCATCCAAAAAGTGCACTTGAGAGAGAAAGATGAAACAGAAAACGATGGAATCGGGAGCTATTTCAAATGATTTGCCGTTTGCTAACTCGGTCCCTCTCACATCCCTGTCCTCTTATCTCCCAGTGCCTCCTCTTTTATCTCCCCCTCTTTTGCTTCTTGCACTTCTGTCTGTTTTTATCTCGGAGACAATCAATGATGGCCTCTGTGTTCGGTGCAAGAGGTGACATTGAGGCAGATCTCGAGACCCTCGGGTCAGACGGGGCTATCAGTCTCCCTGCCTTCAACCCTTGTGGCATTATGAACCGCGGAGGGAGGGGGGGTCAAGGTCAAACACAGTCATGACGCTCAGCTCCCCGGGCGCCTGACACACTCAGAGATTGGTTTGTGGAGGGGAGCGAATGAGATGAACAAGACGCCGGGCTAATGCTTAGAGAGCACAAGAGGAAATGAATGTTCCAGCTGCACAGAGAGCTGCTGGTAACACTGGTATCAGGAGGTTAAGAGGTTACGTATGTCCCATTTTGTCCATTTAATAGGAAGATTATTTATGGAGGTGTTAAGAGAGACGTACAGTAGGGTAAGTCACACATAGTATACACTGTCCTTGACCTTTGCAGAGCTGTGTGGAATGAGTCATACATATATTTACGATAATGGCTCCTGAGTCCTTGTGTCCAAATGACTGCTAATTCCGTGTCATGAATATTTGGCGATCATGCTAATGATCTTGTAATTGAATCTATTATCAGTAAACTAACATCACTGTTGCTGCGACACTAATTAGCTGAAATCCAACAAAGCTAATCACCAAACCCTCCTCACATGTTGGATATGGCTTTCTTTTAAATCCTAAAATGCCCACAAAGAACAAAAGCCACACAAACACTTATTCTCACAGCTGCATCATCCCTAACACACACTTTCCTAGAAACACCAAGGACAGTCATTTGCTTCAAAGCGACTAGTTACACACTATCAAGCCTATATTGGCGTCAGCACGTATCATACAGTGCACAGAGTCTTCAGAATCAGGCGCAACATTTATCCAAGACAGGACACATCCATTTCTCCTCAAGCTCATTGTCCTTTAGGTAATGGGGGTTACAGACAGCCACGCGGTAACCATGATGCATCGTCCGCGGCTCATTTACTGGTGATGGAGCAAGTGACGGTTCAGTTGACGCAGCCCATGAATCATCACTAATGTATAAGTGCCCTCTGCCTATATGATGTTGTCACCATTGCAGGCGATTGAGCGGGACAAATATATTTTCGACTTAAAGTACCTGTAAGGTGACTTTTTGTACTGTTTAAGGTAAAGATTTACACCAGATGAGGCCAACGTTCATGCAGAGACAGTCGCTTGATTTCACTATTATTTTCTGTTACGACGCCTTTCCTTTCATCTGACCACTCAAAGTGCTTTTTACACTACGAGTCACATTCACCCATTCACACACCCATTCAAACACTGGTGGCTGAGGCTACCATACAAGGTGCCACCTGCTACTCAGTTTATTTTTAGCTCACTCACACACCGATGGAAGCATCATCGGGAGCAATTTGGGGTTCAGTATCTTGCTCAAGGATGCTTCGACATGCAGACGGGAGGAGTCGGGGATCGAACCGCTGATCCTCCGATTGGTGGACGCTCTACATCTGAGCCACAGCCGCCCTTAGCTTACTGTTTAACTGCAATACAAGATCCTTTGTTGCCATCCAGCTGCCATATTGTATCCCATGGAAAAACGGCGTAGCTCGCATTAGAGAACCCAGCAGCAGGAGTAGTTATTGGCGCAATGTGACGCAGTGCATTTTGGTAGTTGTAGGTTTTCTCCCTGTTGTGCAAAAGCAGATGCCTCAGCCGTTTGCCTCTGTTTTCTGTGCTCATGTAGCACTGATTTCAAATGTTGCCCAAGTTTGTGAAAAGACAGGAAAACTTAAGTATTAAATGTTATTAATGCAGAATAATTTTAATCAATTTAATAAATCAAAACGACTAAAAGAATTAAAAGGAAAAGCAGCAGGTCCCCAGCTGAAACCATTAAACGTTGTGCATGAAAAACGACTTAAACACTGATTAACTGTCTAATCAACTGACTAACTATTTCAGTTGCACTTGTGTATTTCCATATGGTTTGTGAGCAAAAATCTTAATTTGTAATAAAACTCAAGTGATCAGATAATTAGAGTGGAGTTAAAAAACTACAGTTTTTCCCTCTGAAGTGTAGTGGAGTAGAAATCGAAAGTGGCATGAGGTTAAACTACTCTAGTAAAAGTACCTTAAATTTGGACTAAAGTACAGTACTTGAGTAAATGTAGCAGAAGATCAGTTTGATCTCTGAAAACACGTTTTCTGCATAAGACCTGGATGGCCAAATCATCTAAGAGCAGTCATCCAAGGGTTTATAGTCTTAATTGGGATCAATGGACCAGTAGTGTTTCTTTAGCTCACAAATGTAATAATCCAATCATTATAATAACTCTACAACATATAAAAATCTAATTTAATTATATGATATTAATGCATTTTTATGTTTCTCATATTTAAAACTGGTGTTACCTTGCAGACAAACCTTGCTCTCGACTGCCCTTAAAATTTTCTCTTACCTAAAAAATAAGAAAACATTGGTGAATCCCAGCAATCAATGGGTACAAATGAGAACAGATCATTCTTACTAACTAAATAAAAGGAAATGTATTGCTGGATCGCTTCCTGCATGAGGCCCATTCATTGTTGCATTCATTCATTTCATGTTCCAGGAGCTCGTGATGAATAAGAAAAAAAGTGTCTCCCAAATGTAATCACTGCTGGCTCATGAGCAGACAACAGACGATAACGATTTTCTAATGCAAATATTTTTATTGATGTGAAGTCCAATAGTCCAACCCTCCTTCTCATGTCCCCCCTCTAGTTTGTTTGATGTTCCCTTCTGCAGTAATAAGTGTCATTGTGGATACTTCAATATTTGTTATCGGCCACGTGTCCCGAGTAAGTCCCACTCCACACAATGCCTTACGTAAGATCTGAGATCAAACAGCAATAGGTCACAGCGGCCGAGGCGTGTGTCAGCGCAAACAAATGGTAAGACCCTCTTGGGATGTGGGCGCACTGCCAGGATGAATCATAGCGTATAGCCAAAGCCCAGCACATTAGCTACTCCCCATCTAACCGGAGTGCACAGAGAGATAGTGAGAGTGCTGGTGGGATCTCTGAATGGCTGACGAGCCACGTGGAAAGGAGCCCAGTTTGATTTGTTAGAGCCAGGTATCTATAGTTTGCCCTCTATATTTGCTTGCGAAGCAGTATACCCTGCTTTACGCTTAGTTAGTTTATTGGTTGCTTATACTGTGTAGTTAATATTTACAGCACAAGAAAAGAGATTGATTCTTTCTTTTATGGTCAAATAATATCATTTTTTGATTTATCACGATAAGACAGGCTGCGCAGCTTGTGATCACAGACCACCTTGGATAACCATGACACATTGATTAAACAGGAAAAGATTGATGTGAGTGGAAAATTGTAGATTACATCACCTGTCTGATTTACCAGGGACATAATGTGACAGATGACATGTCATCTCACCATTCTGTGCACCGCCTGAAGAAAAGCATGAAGGTTGGTAAGCAATGCAGAGAGAAATATATCTGCCTGTTTGTGTTTGCTTTTTGCAGCTGATTCGGATTATTGAACGATAGCAGTTATGAGCGATTTAAGTAACTGTTTAAAGGCTCTTAAAGGGACAGTTCAACCCAAATTCAAAAACGCATATTTTTTCCTTTTACCTGTACTGATTTTATCAGTGTAGAATGTTTGGGTGTGAGTTGCAGTGTGTGAGAGAAGTCTGTCTTCTCTCCAGTATAGTCAGTATTGGGCAAGTTACTCTCAGAATGTCTCTGTGTAGAGTATTAAGTTACTTATTATGCTACTTTCACCAAAATGACGTCAGAAGAACTAATAGGCATTTTAAATGGATGTTGAGATCAGTTTATTACAGTTCATTTCAAATCCAGTGCTGCAGGTCTGACCCATTCATGCATTCACATACAGTGGTTAGCACTTTGTATTAAAATCCCCTGCTCATATTAATAAAAGCCTGATGATGTAGAACGATTAAATAGCCTAGACCGTTTAAAATAAATGAACAGCCTTGGACACAGGGATCGAAGTCTGATGGTTATAAAATATGGATAAATATTTGTGGACCTTTGATATGAAACAAGCAAATGTTGAGATTAGCACAACAAATGGAACAGCGTGCAATTAAGTTGCTATGATGAGAGCAAATTAACATGCCGGCGCTGGAGGGCCCACCTGATGGTTGCTGGTATCCCGGTCAGCTACAACCACACTGGAAAGAGTATAAGAATGGGACTGTGTGCTCAAGATATTCCACAGACCTTGTTGTGAGCAGTTAACTGAATCACCATGCAGAAGGAAGAGTGCATCTACTCATGGATAAAAGGCTCATGCTTGTGTTGGCCCAAGATGCAAATATGATCGCCGTCCTCCTCGGCTGAGCTGTAACATTAGCTAGCTCAGTGGTGCTAGGTGAGATGCACACTTCCTTCTGCACGGTGTTATGGTTGGCGGGGGTAGTTCGGTAGTTAGTTTTAGAATGAAAGTAGTTCCCATATGAAACTGCTCACAACAAGGTCTGTGGATTATCTTGAGTAACCAGGTCATGGTTTCTGGAAAGAGACATTGCTGTTGAGTTTTTCAAATGTAGTTTTGATATCTCCAACACTTGGCAACTCACACCAAAACAATCTAGACTGATAAATAGCAGATAAGAGGAATAAATGTGTATTTTTGATTTTGAACTGTCCCTTTAAATCTTATCATTATTTATGAATAGATGCTGTATCTGGATGCCGAGCAGACATTGTAATTCTATGCATTTCATTTAGAAAGTGTGATTGCTGGGTCAGCAACCTATCCTGGCTCCAGTTACTCTCACAAATCCTCTGCTGATTGATTTCTTTTTAACTTCTTTGGACAGTTTTGAACCAAGTTCTTCCTTTTGAATGATTTTCCAAACAGCTCCTGCGCTCATTTACAGTTAAAAGAGTGACAATATGCTCAGTTACTCAGTAAATGTCCCAGATAAAGACAGAAGCTGCTCCTTCTTCATTTCGCAAACAACGTCTAGTCTGACATGAATGAGTGCTCGTCTCATTATTCTGCTGTTAATGTTTAAAAATTTTCCTAATGATGATCAATTCACCAGCAAAACAATAAACCCCCCCAAGGTGCATAATTCATATTGATTCAAACACTTTTAAAATGGAAAACACTGGTTTACCAAGGTTGTGGACTGTATTATCGATCATATTTCAGTCTCAATTACCTCTAAGCTAGCGACAGCTTGAAGGGTTGCTCGTAATGTAATCCTCACCTAATACTTCTAATGCCTCCGTCCCTTGAGAGATAATATATTCACTGACATCTTATAAATAAAGGCAATAACTCATAACAGGTGCCGTGAATGTTGATGTGTTGCCCAGTCAATCTTCAAACAGCTTCATCTGGATGTGTTTCAAACCCAGTCGTGGGATGTCTAAATGTTCTCCTCACACAGCGGGAGGTTGTCGCGCAGCTGCTCGCTGGCCTCAGTGCTGCAAATTGCCTGGTAGCGGAGCTCTTAAGCAACGCCGTGCTGGTTTTATCAAAGCCGCAGCACTGTCTGCCCACGTATTACCTTTGAAGGCCTTGTTTCATCCCCGAACTCCAATCCCTTCTGAGATTCTGACTTTCTTTCACAGTTAATGCCACACAGGAGCAGTGACTTTATGCAATCTTTGATTATATCTCTTACACTACTTCACTAGTGTCTACCCACTGCAGCGACTACAGTATGTAGCAGCTATGTAGATGGATACAGATGGTAGGACTTGTCCAGCCAGGCGTAACTAAGTCCTGTGCTGCTTCTCTGTTTTTTTAGAGCCTCCCTACAGTAGAGGCACTTACTGTCCCTCCCTTTAGGTACACTCTGTCTTCTTTCTCACTGACTCAGAGGCTGCGAAACGGCAGTGGGACCAGATGGGACCAGGTGCCAGTCTAAGGTTAATGTAATCACTGGCCAAACCCAGAGGCTTTCCAGCCCACAAGCTAACATTACTGCATCATCCCCAAACTGTAAGGGCTGGCATGCAGGAGCAGATTTATGAACAAGTCGTTAACAGTTTGTGCCATTAATTTTATTGGCTACAGCTGTTTGTTTACCACTCGACAGATGTCTAAACAAGACACCAACAAGTGTGAGCTACTGTATGACAATATAGCATTTAGGATTTGTTTTTTCCACACACCCTAGTCTGTATTTTCCCCATGTATGTTTAAATGTCTGCGCTGTGACAGCAGATAAAATTATGACAACATGAGCAAACACTGGCCTTAACTCTGATAGATTCAGAATGTCTATTTGTCAAGAATGTGTCACCAGGTTTTATGAACAGCAGATTGCCAATTTGAAGAATGATATGAGCCTGGCCATCCAAATAAATCCAATAAATTCTAATTCACGTTTGCTGAACGCCCACAGCTGTGGTTAGTGGGATTGATTTTACAGCATGCTTGTTTTCAGACTGGGCTGAATGTAAATGTTGTTACCCACACTCAAAGATCTCTTGTCAGGTAGGAGCGAGAAAAAAACAAACACCTTGTGTGGGTTTTGACTTAAGAATATTATATCATACAGCCCAGTCGCCAGAAGAACATGTTGGCATTGTGGCCTACGTTTCTGCAAACCACAAATATGTTTCATACCATATCAACATTTATAATGTGACGTAGTAAAGAAGCTGACATTATTATCTGGGGGTGAAGGGGGTGGTGAATGGTGTAAAAACTAGGTGTGACACTTCTCAAGCTGCAGACCAATGTCCGAGACCAACAAACAACCAAACCAGCTGTTTTTTTTCCAGCAGCTTTTCAGGCACCTAACATGGGTATTTTTGACCAATCCCTGTTTCACAAACTTTTTTTTGGCACCAAATATGGTGCCTTTTTAGGCACAAATGTGGGTTGGTTCTAGTGAACCATTTCATTTCCAGTGGCTTTTTAGGCACTCAACGCATTTTTTTTTTGTGGACCATCACTGGGTTTCCAGCAGCTTTTTAAGCACCAAACATGGGTGTTTTTTAGTGACCCATCTCTTTATTACAAGCTGCTTTTTAGGCACCAAATGTGGTTGTATTTTGGAGACCTGTCACTGTCTCACAAGCTGCTTTTCGGTCACCAAATGTGGTTGTTTTTTAGAGACCTGTTGTGTTTCCAGCAGTTTTTTAGGCAGCAAACATGGGCGGGTTTTTGTGAGACATCTCTTTATTACAAGCTGCTTTTAAGGCAACAACTCCAGCGGCTTTTTAGGCATCAGATATGGATGTTTTTGTGGACCCGTCACTGTATTTCCAGCCACTTTTCTAGCACCAAACATGGGTGTTTTTAGTAACCCATCTCTTTTTTACGAGCTACTCCTTAGCCACCAAATGTGAGTGTATTCTGGAGACTGTCACTGTCTTGTTAGTGGCTTTTGGGCACCAAATATTGGTGTTTTTTGTGGACCTGTCACTGCTTTCCATTGGCTTTTTAGGCACTAAACTTGGGTACTTTTCTATCAACCTATCACTGTTTAACCAGCAGCTTTTTAGACATCAAACGCCTGTGATTTTTAGGGACCTGTCACAGACTTTCAACAGGGAAAGTACTACAAAAAGCAATTGTATTTTTACAGAGACATCGCTGTGTTTCCAGTCAGGACAGTACCAAGAAAACCAGGTATTTTAAGCCAAAACATGATCTTTTCCAAACCATAACCAAGTGGTTTTGTGCCTAAACCTAACCACACATAAACCACTGCATTGTTAAATTATAAAGATTCAACATATCTGCTACATGTTAATGTATAAATGTAACATCCGTGGTCTGTGGAAGTGTACAATGCAAATGTTCTCAATGACATTTAGATATTTAGAGCTCTGTGTTGCCTGAAAACATGATCATCTGGGCCAAATGCCATCTTAAAAAGCATGCAACAAATCACCCACCATTACATAATGCTACTATCACTTTCAGCATTTTCAAGCAACTTCCATTCATTGCATTACCTCAGAGAAACTCCACTGAAACACTCCCTGTCCCTGCCTTGCTGAAACTTTTATGGATAACCTCGTATGAACCAAAGAAGCCTAAAATTAATTTAAAGCTTTCTCTGAATGTCACAGTAAATCCCATAGTCTCATAGGAGGCACGGGGCTGGCAGTAATGAATTCAACATTTATTTTCACTCTTCCTTGAAGCTCATTGCCACGTCCACATTTATATTTATGAACGTCGTGTTTATTATTTCAATAGTGGCTTTTCCTGCTCTCGATAGCCCCCGTGCACAACTCCACCGAGATCAGAGATGCTCCTGCGTTTCACATGTCAGCATAGCTACATGACAAAAGCTCTGAATATATCTATCAGGCAGACAGCGCGCGCACACCCACAGAAAACAGTGAAGTGCCAATCTGATTTTCTCAAGGCGCTATCACATGTAAGACTCGGCTCCCTCGAGAGGCGAGGGGGGAAGTGATAGAGGTAGACAGGTAGATAAAGAGGCAGAGATACTGTAGATGCACGCATGCAGAGGCTGATAGGGAAGATTTCTGTCACGGAAATAGAAAAGATTCATAAACAGCAAACTTGAAGTTGGGCTTGTAATGGAAAGCATGCAAACATAACACTGCTGGGTGTTTATACATGCTGTAAATGAGACCTCCTGTAACAGTTTAAACAATCATGGTTGATGTCACTGAAGACAGCTCTGCAACTGGTGTTCCTATGGCACATTATTATACAAAAATGAGAGCTGTGAGAGCTTTTGCACATTTGCACATTTTAATTAGTGCCGTAATTTAAGGAAATAAATGGTCTTTCTTTAGTTGAACAAGAAAGTGCTTCACAAGTGTGCAAACACAGTGAGAAAAAGCTGGATGTGGCTGACCTGTATAATTTTTGGGGGGGAAATTACTGGCAGATTTCTTGCATAATTGCATTGAAATTTGATTGGATGCACAAGTAGGGCGTGCTGCCAAGGTTATTCTAAAGGTTATTATATGGTCAGGAATTTAGATATGGAACACAAAGGGTATTTTAAGAAAGACAATGTGCAGCTTTTTAAGAAATAATGCAAAGAAAGTGAAGGAAGCTTGTCGTTAGGGAGGTGAAATGTACCTAAGCATGCTTGTAATTTCTATATCTGGTTAAACAGGTGTCAGTGGATGAACTACAGTAGAAAACAAACACATTTAAGGTGATATATGCATGCAGGGTGACATTAACTGCATAATGAGGTGCAGATTAAACACAGCAAAAGCTTCATTAGACTCCAACAAACACTGCTTTATAACCCTACCAGCCTAATGGCGCATTTTACAAGGCTTCAAAGTGCACAACAATTGCTGTGACTCCTGTGCTACTTACTTGCTCCTACCAAGAACATGTCGCTGCCAAAAAGCAACAGGACCACGGAGTTGACCAACACAAGCAGACGAGCCATGTCTCGGCGGGTATCGTTGCTGTCCCTTTAGATTTAAAACGCAGGTCTATTGTTGAAGGGCAACAAAATCACAGCAGTTCATTTCTACAACATGATGAATGAATGGGGAGGTTGGTGGCTGAATCGGGCTCGCGCTGGTCAGTAAATAGATAACCAGTGAAAGTACGTGATGAAGGATGTCTTCAGAAACATTTTGTCGAGCCCAGGCGGATTCTTCATTTGGTGGCTTTTTTTTTTTTTTTTTTAAATCCACAAGTCCTTCATGGTGTTGGTGTCCGAGTTAAATGTGGAGGCTCAAACTGTAGACTTCCATCATGCCTCGATAGAGAGATAGAGGAAGAGGAGGAGAGCTCAGGTATGAGCAGAAACGATGACGCTCACAGGCTCGCGTGAGGGGACGCCGCGGGGCGATTCAGCACCACGGACAGCGCCTTAAGTTTTCCACACTGCCCCTCGCGCTCCGCAGCTCGCTGTTCACGGCTGTTTACTCACGCACGCGGGGGGGGGGGGGGGGCTGGGTTATTCCTGCAGTGCTACAGCCCCTAAAGTGGCCCCTGTGAGACGCGCACTCAAGTGCACGCGCGCAGCATAGCATGATTAATGCTCCACGTGTGCGCAGCGGCTGCACGCCTACCTGAGCTGCTGCAGCCACTCACACTGTAGCTCCAGCTGCTTTCATATGTCATCAGGTGTGAAGTGGTGTGTTTTCACGTTGTGGTGAACGCCAGTGACATTTGAGAGATAAATGTTGTCTACGGGTAGCAGGAAAGACCATTAAACATTGCATAGACAGTGCCATTGCCCCACTTCATTCACTTAACTTGTGTATAAAACATCAAGTGTAGCTATATTCAGCCACCCCGCTCCTTGTGTTGTGTATACACATCCAGCAGCAGGTCCCTGTGCCTCTCACCCATCATACACCGCGCAGCCCCCCCTAAGACACACCGTGTTATCACGGAGATGAATCATGTTGATAAGCTGAGTGCATTGCCTCATGGGACCAGCGTTCCACATCAAATTGCTTGTCTGTGGGGAACCTGCCAGCACATGCAGCCTGCTGCAGTCTTTATTCATGGCACAGCGAAACAAGTCATCAAATGTTAAGGGAGGAATCACAGGATGAGGGATGTATATTAAAAACACACACACACATCATGCACATGGGGTTTTATAACTGCAATAAAAGGAGACGCATAATTCATAACACAGAAGTGTGTGTTGCCCCCTCTGGAAACTTTATTCCCACATCTTTGTCTGCTAAATGAACCACTCCAAACCTTTTAGTGGTCAAGAGAAGATTGTTTCCCCCCTCTCTGAGGCGTTGCCATGGTTTCCATGTGCTCACCAGTCCTCTGTGAGCCCGAGCAGACAAAGGCTTTTGTAAAAAGCGTTTAAAGCCAGATATTAGATATTGGAGTTACCATGACAGCTGTCTATTTGTATAGCTGACTTTTCCTTGGCATTTATCTCAGTATGAGACACTGAGAGGCTCGCTGTGTTGACCGTGATCTTTGTGCTGCGTTTTATATGTAGAGTCAGTTTATCATGAAGGGTTAGTTATGAGAGAGAGACACATATTTTGTCTTTTCATCTTGTGTATTAAAGGAGCAGTGTGTGTGGTTCATAGGCTTAGTGACATCTGGTGGTGAGGATGCAGATTGCAACCAGCTGAAACTTCTCCCAAGTGCCGAGTGTGAACTCCCGCTTAGGTTTCGGTCAGTGTTCGTTGTTGAGGAAGTTTTTAACGGGAGCTGAATTATCCACAGAGGTCTCCTCCTCTCCAGAACAGCCAGACCAGGTGATTTAAACTGGGAAAAACACTGAATACAGCAGTTTGTGTCACAAACCAGGGTTTCTCCGATGCTGTTCAGCTTAGCACATGCTAATGTGTGCTCTACTTTTTTCCCTGATAATTTAAGATTCAGACATTCAGGAGGTTTTTACCAAGAGCTGAATTTCCACAGAGGTGTCTTCCTCTCCAGAACAAACAGACCAGGTGATTTAAACTGGTAAAAACACTGAAAATCAGTTTCATGTTGCAAATCAGTGTTTCTCCAAAGCTGTTTGGCTCGTTCCAGATGGGCTGCCAGCAAAGCACCTGCTAATGTTTACTCACTTTTTTTATGATCCAGATGTTGAGGGTTTTTTTTTTTACCAGCAGCCAAATTATCCGCAGAGATCTCTTTCTCTCTAAAGCAAATAAACCTGGAGTTTTAAACCGGTGAAAACACTAAATTCACACATTACATTAAAACATGCTGCTCAACGTGTCACAGATGCGCCACTAGCCCAGCGCCCGCTAACGTGTGCTCACCTTATTTCTCTGATAACTTCAGATCCAGATGTTCAGGAGGTTTTTAACAGGAGCCGAATTATCCACAAAGGCCTCTCTCTCTCCAAAACAAACAGATCTGGTGATTTAAATTGGTAAAAGCACTGAATAAAGTAGTTTCATGTTACAAATCAGGGTTTCTCCAGTGCTATTCGGCGTGTTGCAGACAGGTTGCTAGCCCAGCACCTGCTAATGTGTGCTCTGCTTTTTTCCTCTGAGAACTTCAGATCCAGACGTTCAGGGGGTTTTCACAGGGAGCTGAATTATCCGCAGAGGTCTCCTCCTCTACGAAACATATGGACCTGGTGATTCCAACAGGTAAAAACACTGGATAAAGCAGTTTCACATTAAAAAGTGGCTGACACAAAAACACAGATGGCCCTGTCTAGAGACAGTGTTTGGTTTCTCTTTTCTGGGCTACTGTTGAAACATGGTGGTGCAACATAGTGGACTCCAGACCTGCTCCGTATGTAGATACAAGCAGCTCATTCTAAGGTAACAAAGGTGATTATACACGAAAGAAAACATTGTTATATAATATTCCACCTCTCCCAATACATCCCCCTAAATCCTTCACACTGGACTTCCCTCCAGTTCTTTATTGAGCTCATAATATAAAACGATTTTCCTGGAGTAAATGTCATCTCACAGTTTCAAGGTTTTTTAGTCAGAGTTACACATCAATTGCAAAATAACCAGCTGTTCAAATGAAGATTTATCATGATATTGCCTCAGTGTGAGACTCAGAATCAGGACGAAGTAATCTGGGTGTGTGATTTGTGCTTAATTCTATTTGTATTTATATTACTTAATCTTTATTTAACCAGAAAAAAGGCAGCAACATGAGACCACAGAAATACAGAATGAAAGTGTACAGCTCTAAAACAAGCAATATAAAACCCAAAATGAGATTACCACAAAGAAAAGCCCTAAAGTATGTTAATATATACTAGAAGTTAAAAAAGGACACATGAGTACAAAGACCAGCTAAGACACACCGTGACACTGGTACAAAAATCCTGCAACGGTGCTTTGAAATGGCTGAAAGGAACCAAAGAGTGCAACTTTAATTCCACATATAAGGAGCTGCATACATAAATGCTTGCTTGCCATTAATTCCACCTACATTCCTGCAAATAAATTGTAATGATTTTCACAGAGAGGAAGCTCTTTGGCTCTCAAACTGTTATACTTATGACTGTACCATGCTGGGGATTTATGTTCTTTGCCACTGAGAAATCCTCTTGCAGTCTCTTTTTAGTCCTGTGAGATGCTCCCCATCCTTGGATCCCACATTAAGCAGAAATCCCAAAGTGATGCAGCACTAGCCCTGCAGTCTTTAAAAGTAGCATGAGCCAAATTTAATGCAAAGTCTTGATTCGCACATGTGTCCAGCAGAAAGCACAAGAGGACATAAATCTGCTAAGTTGCTGACTTGTTGGAAGTTTGTATCAAAGCTCTCAGGCTCAAGTCAAAAACAGCTCCATCACTGTAGATCAGCTACTGATTCATTGTGGAAAACAGGAAACAGACTCAAACCTTTTCACACTAATCAACACATTGAGGAACAGCAAGAAAGAAAATAGAGGAAACTTCATCCTTTAGCCATGAGATATCATTCTTTGCAGTTAAATCAGAGGCTGTCTTCATTTAAAGGCAGTCAGTAAAGGCAGCAGGCAGATAGAATAGCTGCTAATGTCTGTAGAATTATGTGTGAATTAGAGCTTGAGTTCGTAATACCTCATAATGTTTTACGTTTTCAAAAAAAAAGGCCTATCAAAGTAATTCATGCAAGTGGAAATACTATAACTGATCAGAGTGGTAGATACATTGGGAGTGATTTATCGCAGCATTAAAAAGAAATGAGAGAATGTTGGAGAGATAACCAAAGCTTCAATCACACAGGAGAGTGTGCCATAAGGAATCCAATGAACGGCGCACAGTGGAGCCGAAACGACACGAGCAGCACTCAGGCTTATGGCTTTTTAGTTTTGCACAGCAACACTCAACACGTCCTGCACTTCAATTCCGCTTCATTCTAATTTCAGATCGAGCTGTTTGTTTTCAACGTAATTGCTCGACTGCACCAGTTGCCCCTGTTGCTCGGCTGTTTACTACACGAGGGAGAGTATTCCTTGGTTTTGTGTGTAATTTGGGTGAAACAACAACAGAGTCCTGCTAAATGAATTCAAGCTCTGTGTAGACGAATACGCATAATGGAATAATTTTCCCTCGCAGTGTGGGAGCACTATGTGTGACTGATGATTTGTGTGATACTGTATCAGAGTGACACTCCTGGAAACACATACAGCCCTGCGGGTTTTGGAATATTAAAGGTGTCTTTATAACAGACTTGCGAGTACCAGGTTGGACTTCTTTTGCTCTTTCCTCTCCATTCTGATAGTCAGTTTGAACTCAGGAGGTCGTCTTCACCCTGTCTATATGCCTAAATGCATTGAGTTGCTGCCATGTGATTGGCTGATTATCTTTTTGCATTAACGAGCAGTTGAACAGATGTACCCAGTTAAGTGGCAGGCGAGTGTAGTGTGGTGCTATGTTATTAAAAAACCTGTGGATTATGCACAGTGTCCAAAGGCAAAGGGATGGAACAGCTGCAGAGCTGATGCCTCAGATGTGCCAAAGGTTATGTTTGTTCTGTTTTTCTCTGAATTGATGCAACATCTTTCCGTTTGGAGTCAGATGTCGACTTCCAGTGTTTGCAGTACATTTTGTATTTCACAGATTGCATACAGAAATACCAGCAGTTTGTGAATGTATATCTTGTTTGTTGCTGTCAAGTACAGGGCAAATAGACATGGTGAAGTTTGCTCTTAGTGTCATTTGCCGTCACCTCAGCATCAAGAGACATGTATTGTACACAAGTAGAAGTAGCTGCAAAAGTAATTAATTAGTCATTTAGTTTATGAGTTTATTAATTATTAATCTTTTAATTACAAAAGTCAAAATCCTCTGATTTCAGCTTCTTAAATGTGATTTTTTTCTAGTTGTCTGGGGAGGGATCTCAATGACTGCACTGTGGTGCGTGATAAGTGGTGTCGTAGTGCCCACGGCACCTGCACCTGCACCTGCAATTGTAGGTGGGTAAATCACCCAATCTTCACCGACATATCCCAGCTGACATTGGGCGAGAGGCAGGGTACACCCTGGACAAGTCACCAGACTATCACAGGGCTGACACATAGACACAGACAATCATTCACACTCACATTCACACCTACGGGCAATTTAGAGTCACCAGTTAACCTGCATGTCTTTGGACTGAGGGAGGAAGCTGGAGTACCCGGAGTAAACCCACACTGACACAGGGAGAACATGCAAACTCCACACGGAAGGGCTCCCCCACCCCGGGGTTTGAACCCACATCAGGAACCCCCTTGCTGTGAGGCAACAGCACTTACCACTGCACCACCATGCTGCCTTATATATGCACCAAATCATCACAAAAGTTATCTCAGGACACTTCTCATGTAGAGCAGGTTTAAACCATCCTCTTTAATCTATAGAGACCCAATAATTCAAACGAATTTTCACAAGCAAGCACTTACTTTTTTTCATGTTCCAAATGTGCTCGAATTAATTGATTCTGATGTTATGTATGCTGTTGATTATATAAATGGAGTTTGGAATTTAGGCCACTGTATACATTAGAAATGCATCACCCTCCTATTACTGGGCTAATTCATTCACAAACACTATAACATGGAAATCACTCTAGGCAGGTTGTGTCTCAAACAGCTTGTTTTTAATGAATAAATTAAGCAAGTAAAAATGCAGAAGACCTTTTTAAAAGACAGAGGGTCACCTTGAATCCTCCTCCAGGTTCTGAACCATATTCAGCTCTTTTCCCTGACTTTATGTCACTCTTTATTCCTTAGTCATCATTTCATTTGAAAACTTTCTAACCCGTTCTCATGAGGACAGGGTTAAAAATACCCAAAATAACTTCACCTGGCAGGAGGGAAGACTCAGAATGTTAATTGCTTGGTGGTCAGTGCCCAGTAAAAGAACTTTATAAGTAATGAGAAGGCAGAGAGATGGCAGGGATTTAATAAGTGACTGCAGACTTTGACTGTTTATAGTTCATTTCGACATCCTCCTGATGACTCTCAGGTACTAACAGTGTGAGATTGGAAACATTATGCTGGATGACACCCTCTTAAGTCCAAAGAGTTTTCTGGCTCAGAAGTAAAGCAAGTACGTATTAGTCCCCGTTAAAGGAGCTGTATACGCAGTTCAGAGCATTAATATAGCAACAAATCACATATATAGAGGAGTAATGGCGTCCAGAGGGAGAATAAAATCATGCTTCCTCTGTGTGTGTTGTAATCCAAACTTTTCTGTCAGTTTTTGTTGTGGCAGACGGCCCAGTGGTGCCCCTGCTTTGAACTGCGCTCATATAGTGCCAATAACACTGTCCCGACCTACAATGTTGTTGCAGACACGTATTGCCCACCATTCAGTTTCCCCAAAGTTAATACTATTAGTCCTTTCAGCACCTGTTAGCACTGTTCACACTGGTAGCAACATTAGCTACTAGACACCTCAGCCACCTCCATGTTGGGAACCCTTCATGACCGCAGCTCTGCTCTGCACTGTGCTCATATGGTGGTTACCACTGATAACACCTTTCTGACCCACAGCATCATCACTGCAGCGTGGTGCCCATTCTTCAGTTCCCCCCAGGTTAACACCTTTAGGTCTGTCAGCACTGTTGCTGCTGTTAGCACTGTTTGCACTGGTAGCACTAATAGATGCTAGCACCATTAACTGCCAGCCACCACCTCGAGTCCCACGGGGATCAGTTGTGAAGTCAGGTGGCCAGTGGCTGCTTGCTCCACTGCCATTCAGCAGCTAGCAATACATCCTACCGCCAACTGTTTACTGAGGTTTACCAGCCTGTTGCTCATACTGCATTTGAAGATAATTGGAAGCATGGCTGTTCTTGGCTTTTAATGTCTGATAGTCCACCACTAACATTTTCGTCACGTCTCCTCTCGTCAATGAAAATGATACATAGATTTTGTCTTATTTTTTATTATCAAGATCTATTTTCAACTCGTCATTGTCTTGTTTCCGTCATGGAAAAAAGGGTCATCGGTCATTGGTTTTTGTCAACAAAATTAATACTGTCCCAGAAATCCTCAGAATAATATATACAGCTCCTTTAAAGGTATACTATGCAGGAATTGTGAGCTACTTTTCTACACAGTATCACCAGAAAGTGAAACCGAAAGCCAACCCCAGCTTTGTCCGCTTAGTATTTGTCGGTGCTGCCTCCACAATTTTTGTAGCTTCCTCTTGGATGCATGCTGCTTATGGTCTAGCATCTGGTCACTACCTTACTGCAAAGCCCTGACCTCACCTTCATGCTGTGCCAGGTAACATCCTGACCACAGCAAAATATGACGAAAATAAGAAAATACAGGCAAAGGGTCTCTGCAGATAAACACACTACCACATGCTTCTAATGGGTCATAAGTAATAATAAGAGGGCTTACTTTTGTATGAGTCTATACGTTTTTCATTAGGAGAATCCTGCAAAGGATACCTTTGAATAAAATGGCATGACAATATAAAAGCATTGCGTATAGCTTCCACACTGTCCTGTGCATGAGTTATATTTTATATAAACACATTTCAATGCAAAAGACAAAAAGAAGTTCACAAAATGCAAATCAGTCTGACAGTTTCCATATCACATGTTGACAGAACATCTCACCTCCACCTTTACATTATATACTGCTTGATTTTCCTCTTTCTGACACTGAATATAAAAACAGGCAGAGAAAGCATATAGCGCAGAGAGACGGCCTCCAAGGTCAAAGCCACATATATGAATATTTACATTGACATTTGCTACACAAACCTTCAACAGAAAGGAGATGGTGACAGCAGGGATCTTAAAAATGGGCAGGAGCACCGCGCTGCATACTGATCAGGGATGATGAGCTGTCTAGTTGGTGAGCTAACAAAAGACTCGTAAGACCATGACACACCGTCCGAGGTGTTACGTAAGTTCACAGCTGTGTGAAATGTAGCCGTGTGTTTTACTGTCCAGTGACAGGTTTATGTGATTGAATGGAGTATATTTATCTGAGAGATATATGCTTGCATTAATACCAGAATTTATCAATTATATTGATTGTTCATATTCTCTTAAAATTAATGGGATCATTTCATCCTTAAACGCTTAACAGTGGAGACAGAGGGTCCAAGAGAACATTGTATGGTCACATTTCAGCCCACACTGCGTAGGCCAGCAGTATCCTTGAATAGTTTTTACTGCTCCAGCGCACATATAATTAAATTTCCCTCTAGTTACCGGTGCCCTTGACTCATCATTGAGCACAACCGCGGTGGTCAATTACCAGATACATTTGAGGGAGTGGTGGGGCTCCTGCTACCTCGTGGCTTTAAGGCTTCCCTACAGTAAATGGAGTGATAAAAACTCATATATCAAGAGGAAATACCAATCTAGCAGATGGCTTCCTAAATCCCTCCCAATCAGTCTAACAAAAGAAAGCAGCTCTTAATAAATTGTGCCCCTGTTTGCAGATTTAAAAAAAAAAAAAAAAAAAAAACTCCATTAGCACAAATGGCCATCATATAAGACTTCATTTTTGTTAGAAAAGTGAGAGTATAATCAGTCTGTTGTGTAGACTAACTAGATCTTACCTTTTGCAGGTGTGTTTGTGTTAAAGCTTGAAGCATTTGGCTACCCTAACCCAGACCAATTTTAATCGATCCAATCAAAAAAGTTTGGACACCCCTGCTATAGAGTATTTTATCCAGTAAAAATATCCAGTATTTCCAGTATCCACTTTCCCAGCTCTGTATATGCTCACCACCAACTCCTGTGGGAGTCTCTTTAGCTTCTAAATGCTTCACTGTGTTCACCAGCTAGTCACTCACCATGTTTGTTTGCCGTTTGGTGATTGACAGGTGGCGTACAGTGGATTTATCAGAGATTTTTTTTAGCTGAAAAGAAGCTGAAAGATGCTGTAATGCTGTGTAGAGCTGGGCTGTAATTCTCCATGGGTTTGTCACTATGTCACTATAATCTGTCACTTGATGTATTTTTAGTTTAAGAAAAGATGGGTGAATGTACACACCCATGAAAGAGCATCCTTGACCCTGGATGCATGCACAGTACTGTACTGTGGGTTGTAAATGGCTTCACAGACATGTATTACTAATTCAGTAACTCTTACCCAGACACACCAAACCGACATCAAAGAACTAACACCGACAAAAGCCGACCGTTGCATCACCTCCCATTGCCTGTCTCAACCAAAAATTGGACATGAACACAACCAAAAGACATCTATACAGTCATTTGCATCATCATTTGTCATTCAAAAAGGGAAACTGGATGACCTTCTTGACACTAGTTCGCCACTTTAACAACACAATCCAGTGTTGACAGAATAAAGCATATTTACCCTGTGCTAGTGAACAATTGCACAAACCATATGGAAACGTTTCTACCAAAGAGCTCAGAGGCTAAAGAAAAAATAATCTTACTTTATGTAACAAGTTTGTTTTGATCTCACTCCCTCTTGGCTGTAGCTGTTTGTTTACTTTCCTCACTTCTGTTTCTCTTCTCATGCACAGAGCTAACCTGCCACTCAGAGCGTTTTCATTAATCGATGCGCTCCACCATCTTTGCTGAATCAGCAAAAGAATAAAAATGTAGACAAAGGCTGACTAGTGCCAATGGTGCGGGACACAATGCAAAGACTAGTGCAACAGATGCTTACCAACATTGACCGGTGGCCGACCATTCGCATGGTGTGTCAGGACCTAAAGAGTATTATCATCTCACATGAGCTGGGCCACTGGCTCAATACTAATATCGAACAATAGGGGTGACAGTAGGTATCCGTGTCTACAGTCCAGCTTCAATGCAGAAGTATCCGATCAATAATCATTAACTTTGACCGAAGCCAATGAATTTGAATATCACATTCGAACTTTGCATGAGAGCAGTCTGAACTATTTTGGGAAATTAAAACAGAATTTAGGGGTTTGAATTAAGTACTGCCAGGATACTGAATAAAATGCTTTATATACATCTAATGATAGAGACAAATCCTCGCTTCTGTTGGAGTTTGAATAGCTCATTATATTTAATAATCTCAGAAGATTTCTATTTTCATGTTTGAAACTCGTCTGAAACTCGGAAACAGATTGAGGTGTACAAACATTGTTATTAATTGTAAAGTTAAACCTTTATATTAAGGCCGAAAGAGCCCATTAAATGAGATCATGTGGCATCAGATTAGTGAGGTAATTAAAAGTCTAAGAGAACAGATTAATTAATTGTGCATACATAAGAATTTAATGAGATCTGTGAATTATGTCAAACTAGTCATTTTTGTCCAATTTACAAGACCTAGTTTCCTCTCAAAAACATCCATCATCATCCATCTCTTTGTATTATGTTCATTTTGCAAAATGTTTTTTAGACGTCTTCTGTCATCGTTTCAAGAGCCCTCACATCTATCGGCCCAAACGCTCTTGATTGATGGACTCCATTAATCTAATGACATCAAAGCCTGGGAGAGAAAACATGTTTATGAGGAGCATAATCCCAATTGAACACCATTGAAATCAGCAACATTATTGCAAGATGAAAGCACATCTCTTTTCATCCGTCGTCGACGTGCCCGTCTTCACCCCAGAGGACGGCGCGGGGTTACTGTCAGAAGATGCTAATGATGTGTTGCCTTCTGCAGGGATCACTCATCAATCTGCGTGTGAGCCACCCTTTTCCCGTCATTATTCCTCTAAGGCAGCAGTGATGAACAGAAGGAGGGAAGAGGGTGATTAGGCCTCCCAACCTTTACCCCACATGTCTTGTCATCTTGTGTTAACATCATGGCTCATTTCAAGGTGAGGCTGCTTATCAATCATGGTGCACAGCGTGAGACGTGATTAATGGTGGTTCCCTCAGTTCATCAGCAGACAGACTGGTGTTATTATGAGCTGCGCCTGTGGGGTAGCTTTTGGTAACAGTGAACAAATATTAGCTGGGTCCTATAACATCTGCAGTATCTTGCACTGAATGAAAATATTTCAGCTTATGCTCAACAGATGGATTCGTCTGTGTTTGATAAAGAACTCCCCACTGTTTTCTTTGCTCTGCTGCCTTAGGTAAACAGCAGAGCAAATTATAAAGCATACATTAATAAAGGCATGACAAAGCAAAGCAGTTTTTCTACAGTGAGAAAGACAACTTTATAATAATCCTTCCCTTAAAGCCCTCCAGGTTAACTGAATATTAAATTAAAATTATGCTCGTCTTAAAAGTCTTCCAGACCCAAAAAACACTTGTGCAAAGAAAGCCAGACAATCAGACTGATAAAGACCAAATGAACACAGATAGGATCAGTGCGTGACAGAGTGGCCCAATGGTTACAGACCACAGCTGTGATGACTCAGACCACCATGCAGGACAGGCAATGTGAGGCTGTGCACAGTTGGACACTCTAGTACACAGCAGATAGACTGAAATATGATGTATGAGGAATTTAGTGTCCAAGAAATATGTACATAATGCCAGTTGGAGGCTATGCAGTACGTTCTGAGGATGCATTTCCCTGCTGTCAAGGTTAATGTTGCGTTCAGGCTCAGTGGTCAGTGAAACAATCTGTTCATTAAAGGGAGACTTAAATGGTTTGCATCTGGCTGGGAAGGTTGCTTGCATGTTATTCTCTCTGTCCCCTCATTTCCTGTGAATGTCCAAAACGCCCAAAACGTGATTTTAAAAAGACACAATGGGCCTCATGCAGGAAGCGAAAACAATTTCTCTCTTTTGCTCTTCTCTTAGGTAAGAGGACATTTTACAAATTGTCAAGAGCACTATTACCAAGGTAAGAGAGGGACATCCCAACACAAGGAAACTTTCTCCAACTCTCGAGTATTTTTTGCCTGCCCTTATATAGTGTTGGGGTGCGTTACCTATGATCTACAGCAGGGGTGTCAAACTCGTTTTAGTTCCTGGACCACATACTATAAAGCCCAATTTGATCTCAGATGGGCCGGACAAATAAAACCATCACACAATAACCTATAAGTGTCATCAGCTCCAATATTTCCCCCTTTTATGTGTAAAGAATTACAAGTACATTCTGTAGACGTTCATCCTTTTACAAAACAGATAAACAGCCTGAGATGTCTCAAGAAAAATATTTGCAATTTTACCAATATGTCTCAGTTTTTCCACATTCAGTCAGTCGACTTCTCACTGTCATTACATGAGCATTTATCCACACATTTCCTGATACTGATTGTTTTGAGCTGAAGCTGCTGGTTGACGATATTTTGCACAATGTTCAGTATCTATAAGCATGGTCGCAGTCAGTATTCATTGTTATGTCAGAGAACTGTGTCCGGGTCAGGGTGGAAAAGCCTTCGTCTAGTCATCCAGTGGGCCGGATTGGACCCTTTAACGGGCCACTTCTGGCCCACTGGCTGTATGTTTGACACCCTTGATCTAGTAGGATTCATCAGTGAACACAGCAAATTTGGATGATTAAGAACATTTGGTTCACCTGGAGTTTTTTTTTTTTCTTGTACTTTTTTTATAAGAGAAATTTAAAAGAATGTTGCTGCACAAGCCCCAACATTGGCATTATGCCAATATATAACATGAATTATAATTTTACAGATTGTTTGAATGAAGGAAATATAATACAGTATTCTTCTGTCCTCATAAATCATTGGTGTTACGTTTTCTTTGCAGTTTACAGCGGAGTACATCATGTGAAACTGTGTGACACTGACCTCTGCAGGATGACACAAGTATAACAACTGCAATTCTACATTTTAGACATCAGACTTTCCTTTACCCACATGTATGCATTTATGTGTTTGATTTCCATCATCAGAAAATGTAAGCACGTAACTGTGGGGAAGTGGTAATTCCCAAAGTTGATGAAAGTTGACCTCCAAGACACCACTGATGTTACAGAGTCCAAAATGCCATCAAACTGTCTCAGCTTGCATTCATAACAAAGATTTATATCACACAGACTGCCAGTGTTGCAGCGATCTGATGCTGGCATGCATTTAATGGAATTAATGCAAGATGCTGTCGATACATAGCTCTCCCATTGTTGTCAGCTGGAAACTCCCCAAAGTTTATTTGTTAAAAAAGCCCTGAGCTAATTCAGATAAAAACCCTTTTCAATCGCAGGCTGTTTTGATGATACGACAGGAAAGCCGGCCAGTGGTGCAAAAATATGAAGTCACTCAGTTACAATAATCAGAATGAGTAATAATACCCTTAGACCTATGACGGATAACACTTACTGTGATGATGGTGCATCAGCATTTGTGTTTACTGGTGATTAATGAGAGTCAGTAAATATTTGAAATGCTTTTTTTCCTCATCTCACTTACAGCAGATAGCATATTAGACACAGTAAAAAATAAAAAGTGTCTCCTCCTCACACAAGGTCTCTTTTAACCGCCAAATACCAAGCAGATGTTTTTAAACGTAACAAAAATGTGAAGATCTCAACCTATTTGGCATGTGAGAGTGTTCTAGCTGTGTGGCATTTGCGGAATGCTGACTCACACTTCCTGTTTCCTGTCCATTCAGGAAGTGGCAGGGTTTAACCCCTGGCTGCCGCGGCCATTCCTCTCCCTTATCTCCAAGATACTGTCTGGGTCCCCAGGGGATGGTTTAGGATCAAAACCACTGTAATTTAGGAGAGTCCGTTGCTTTTAGAGGCTTCCTGTCGGCAATTCCTGTCTCTTACACATAATGATGAGGTAAACGTTTAGGTCATGGAGTTAGTAGGTTGTTGTCAGTGTTTTAATGCGATTCAAACTAAAATTAAAATCCTAAACTTTCATTCGGTCTGCAAAAGTTCATCCAATTTCCATAACCGCTTATCCTGTTGAGGGTTGCGGGGGTTGCTGGAGCCTGTCCACGCTGACACTGGGCGAGAGGTGTGGTACACCCTGGACAGGTCTCCAGACTATCACAGGGCTGACACAACATTCACACTCACAATCACACCTACGGACAATTTAGAGTCACCAATTAACCTGCATGTTTTTGGATTGTGGGAGGAAGCTGGAGTACCCTGAGAACATGCAAACTCCACACAGAAGGGCTCCCTCGCCCTGGGTTTGCATGTAAAGGATGTTTTCATGACGCTGTAATTAAACCAACTGGATTGAAATACAAGAACAAACCAAAGTTTTAAATAATGTAAATATTTTTATTTACAAAAACATGTATGAAAGTATAAATTCTCTCTAAAAAGCCCCCTTTTTTAATTACATATCGCTGAATGACTGAAGGAATTTTTCAAAAGTGCAAAGTATCGTGCATGTAATCTCAGGCTGCTTGTTTTTGTACCATGCAAAAGTTTCATCTGTAACTTCACCTGTGCCAACTTACTTTCTCAGGTCCAAAGGCTTCTCAACACTGCATGTACTGTATTTGTATTTCCATATTCCTTCTTTTAAGCGTCGTCTATCAGTCCTAATCATGTCTCCTGGTTCATGGCCGTTATCAAGAAAGAGAGCCATCAATAGCAGGACAGTCAGTGTAAGAAAACTTTGCGCTGAAGGTGTGAATGTTTCATTTATGAACATGTAGTTGCTAGAGACAGGAAGCTGTGAATAGCTTTCACATTCGCTTATAAAGCAGACTTAAAAAAGTGTCCATTTGAAATTCTTAAAAACAATAAATCGTGTCCGTTGGGCCTCATCTTCCGTCCTTGAGGAGTCTCACATTTCTCTTTGGGACGTTTTGCTGTCTTCAGGTTATCAGCAGGAAACCTTTTGTTTAATCACGGCTGCATCTCATATTGTCCCTCTGTGGCGATAAAGAAGTCATTGAGAGTGTTCTGCAGAAATTCAAAAGTCGGCCGGTCCTCAGGCTTCTGCCGCCAGCATATTTTCATAATGTCATAGAGTTCCTCAGGGCAGCCGTCCGGACGTGGCATCCTGTACGACTTGTCCAGGCTCCTGATCACCTCTGGGTTGGTCATCCCTGATTAGGAAAAAGAAAATGCAGCCAGTGTTAGATTTTGATGTATTTTTAGTTATCATATAGTGTAATTTACTAAGTCTTTGGTTTCTAAACAATGTATTAAAGGAATACTTCATCCCCGGATAACCATTTATGTATCGATTACTTACCCTGTGTTACATTAAATTCATGAAGAAAACACTTTTCTCACATGCCTCTGATGAATGAAGAATCAAAACATCTAAAAACAAACACTGATGAATTGAAGTCATAGGGGTCCACGTTTGACACTAGGGGAAATATATGAAAACACCCGTTTACAAACTCTCTCACAACTCGTGCAGTGTAATCCAAGTCTCATTTATCTAGTCGTATGCTCTGGACTTTCCAAACAGACAGCCCCTTCTGACAGGTAACTGAACTGAAAGTGAAACTTATCTATGCTCTCTTCAAAACCAGATTCTATTGACAAAAATAGTAATTTTACCTCTCTAAACAAAGGAGCCACTGTCTACTACTGCCTTGATCAGTTCGTTTGTTTTTTGGTATTGTGTGACTTTGGAGTTTTAAAGGGTTAGTTTGGATTCACCACATTCACACAAAAGCACAAACAAACTAACTGATCGAGGCAGCAGTAGACCAGCAGCTCCTGTGTTCAGAGATGTAAAATTACGGTTTCTGTCAATGAAGTCTGGCTTTCGAAAAGTGTGACTCTTCGTTCAATTCCATGTTGGAAATGGCTGTTTGTTTGGGAAGTACTGAGCATACAACTGGTTAAATGAGACTTGGATTACACTAAACAAGTTGTGTGAGAGTTTGTAAACAGATGTTTTGATGTAGTTTTGCCCCTGTGACTTCAACTGATCAAGTATTTACTCCAATTTTTGGATTCTTCATTTGCCAGAGGCATGCAAGACAAATTCTATCTTTAAGCATTCAACATGACATCAGCCAGTCATTGATATACAAATAATTATTTTGTGGATCATGTATTCCTTTACAACATGATTTGTGCTTAAGTGCATTTCTCTCTTACTTTATTTGTTTCTTATTTATTTATCGTACCTGGGTAGGGTATTCTTCCATAGGTGACTATCTCTGTGAGGAGGATCCCAAAGGACCAGACATCCGATTTGATGCTGAACGTGCCAAAATTGATGGCCTCCGGCGCCGTCCATTTGATGGGAAATTTAGCGCCTAGTTGTCGGAAAGAAAGTGGAAACAAAGCAAAGGAAATTGTGTTAGTGCATTATGACTGTAGAGAATATGTAGGAGTGTGTATGTGTATGTGTGTGTGAATGTGCCTTTGTTCCTTTTAATGTGGGGTGCTATGACGACGTATCTGGAGGTGACAGAGATTTCATTACGGGTAGAGAGATTACTGTGCCATTTATACTGAGGTGGCAATCTCTTTAATATCTAATTGTATTTGTCCTTTTTTGGCATTGATGGAAAAATATTCCATTTGCATATTTTTCTGTGTGATAAATTTGTCAGGTTTTTACTTCACTTGAATAAGCCCAAGACAGACTTTCCTATCATCATTATGTGTGAAATGATTTCTCAGTTGAATTTCTGAATAATTGACTATATAACAGTATAGACTGTCATCACAATACAAAATAACCTGGTAGAAGATTTTACCCACATCGCCGACCTCCACACGATAGTATAGGACGGATGTTACGTGAAAACCACAGCAAGTTGTCGCAATAATAGTTGAGAAAGTGCATCTACTTTAAAGATTTGAGTGATGCATTCAGGGTCATAGCTACCATTGATGAGGTCTCTAGTATTTTGGGGGTTGTATTGAACTGGGGAGAGTTGATACGTTACAATTAAAATGAAATGGCGCTGAGTGCAGTATTTTTAGACATAAGGCAGAAAACAAAGTACTTCATGTTCATGAACGCAGGTGTAGCTCGACGTGGCGATCTGAATTCAAGTATAAGAGACTCTTGGTGTACGACATAAAGTACAACAGGAAATACCCCATTTGTCAATTTAGAAGCTTTTATCCGTCTGAAAAAGACATTTGCGAACAGAAACTGAGACTAAAGAAAATCACCATGCCCAGCACGGCTTTACAGCCTTGTTGAGGTGGCAACGTTATGTCTTGCGACTGTGGTGTCGTTTGTTTATAGCCTAGTGTTAGCTTTTAACTTCTGCATTTACCCTTCAAACTTCATAAAAGTGGAGTTAATTTGTAAAGAGTATCTTGCTAAAAAAAAAAGAAACCGTGTAGGGATTAGATTGAGATTATTTTCTGCAGTAATCCAAAATCCAGTGATTGAACCAGGATGACGTTAACTATCGAATCAGCCCACAAAAAGTCTCAAACAGGCCTGTTGGTTTAACTGTTGTCAAGGAAACCTAACATGGGTAGTTGTTCCATCTTGTCTGTTTCCAAAAAAACAGGCACTTGCGATAAAAACTATATTTTAACTTTGCAGTTTATTGGTAAGAGTTGCCCCTCTAACACACATCTCTTGTTCCTTTGAGTTTATTATAAGTTCCACTTGGACAAAAACATCTGCCACATCAATGTGATGTGATTTAGACCATCATGCTCCTGATGCAAATCTGTGTTTCCTCAAATAACAGAGGCATGACATGACCGTCTCTGCCTTACTTTGCCTCTGATTTGCTTATGCTGATGTTCTTACCCTAACCCTAACCAGTCTCACTCCTCATGCCGAAACCTAACAAATCCAACCAACAAGGCAACAAGTATGCGCGAATCAGAGAGAGAATAGAGCAGGTCATGCCTTCGTTATCCTAGGACATGCAAATGCTTGACATGACATGACACGCTTCCTGGATCGGGCAAACTTTACAGAAAAGTACAATTTAACAGACAAACAAAACGTGATTTAGAATCCCTTTTTGGTTATTTTAGTGGGGATGGGGATTGGGGTGGGGTGTTGTATTGGGGGACTTGAGCTCCTGAAACCTTTGGCTACGGCCCTGGGTGCATATATTGTCCACTGCGGGGAGACACTGCACATACTGCACCTTCTTGAGCTGTGTACTCGGACTCGATGATCCTGGCCAGGCCGAAGTCTGCTATCTTGCAGTGCAGGGTTTCGCTGACCAGAATGTTGGCCGCACGCACGTCTCGGTGGATGTAGTTCTTCCTCTCGATGTACGCCATGCCTTCAGCTATCTGTCGTATAGAGAGGAGGACAAGAGTATAAGAAGGGAATTACCAGATCAAATGCATTTATTCTTCCCAAGAAATATGACAACTACATTTTAAAGACATGTTTTACGGCACACTGAATCCATGGACTAGATGGTGGTCTGCATGTGTCTGTTTTCTTTTGGTCAGTGTCTACAGCACAATCGTGCAGCTACAGCGTGTGTGAGCACTTGTGTATGATAATGGCAGCAAAGTGGGTTTTACAGGATGTGCCAGCTCTCAGGAAGTCAAATGGCTTTTTTCTGGAGGGGCAAAAGAGTTCTGAGGGAGCTCACTGTAAATGGAAAAAACAGCGTGATTTCCTGTCCGGATGTTAATAATTGACGTAGGGCGAGGCTTTCAAGCCAGACGAGCAAAAGCCCCGCCACAGAAACCACACAGCTACTGCTGACAGTTTGCACGTGTATTCACATCATAGCTGGCGTCAAAGCACACTCTATAACAGCCAGGGTACACAGCAGCTTGTGTGGGTATAAATAGAGTTTGAGGTCAGTGAGAAGGCTAGTGTTTTTGTCACAGAATGCAAAAATCAGTGGATTAAGTTAAATGTCACGCTGTGGTAAACAACAGAAGCAGCAGTGAGATAAATGTCTACAAATAAAAACTGACACACTCACAGGCAAGGTTCAAGAAAGTTCCTGTGTTTGTCTAATTTTCTGAGGAAAAGCTTGCATGATACCATGGAGAGGAGTGAGTTAGATGAGTTAGCAGTGTGATGAAACGGTCACGTACAAGATACGATCCTGCACATTCACGGAGATCATGTTGTTGAAATGGTGCCGTTACCGTGAAAAAGCATCTCACCTGCGCTGACATGTCTATCAGCTTGTTCAGCTTTATCTTTTTTCCGTCGTCTGATTTCAGAAAGTCCAGGAGACATCCTGCAAATGAGAAATGAAGAAGCACAACTCATAAATGACACATGATGTCTTTTCACAGAAATGTTGTCTCACAGAAACGTCTGACAGTTTTAGACAGTACACAGGGAAACATATGTGAGACTGTCTTAAGCAACGAAATTCATGTGATGCTGCTGCAATTGTGGTGTTGCAGGATACTTAATGATAAGGGTACAGTTGCTGCTTTTAAAGGGGCAGTTCACCCCATAATCAAAAACACAATTTTTTCCTCTGACCTATATTGCTATATATCAGTCTAGATTGTTTTGGTGTGAGTTGCTAAGTGTTGGAGATATCAGCCGTAGAGATGTCTGCCTTCTCTATTATATAATGGAACAAGATGGCACTCGGCTTGTGGTGCTCAAAGTGCCAAAAATATATTTTTTAAAAATCAACAGCAATGTGTGTTTCCAGAGGTCATGACTACTACTGTTACTTAGGATTATCCACAGAGCTTGTTGTGAGCAGTCTCACAACTGTATCACCGCACAGAGGGAAGAGTGCATCTACTCATGGACGAAAGGCTCATGACAGTGTGAGATATAAACCTAAATGGCATCCTCCTCGGCTGAGCTGTAACATTAGCCAGCTCCGTGGGGCTAGGTGAGCTAGTAAGCGATGCACACTACAGCCGATGTCTCCAACACTCTGCAACTCACACCAAAACAATCTTGATAAACAACACTACAGGTAAAAGGAAGAATGTATATTTTTTGATTGTCTGTCCCTTTAAGGCTCCAATAATGCAAACACTTCAATTCAGTACAATCCCCCTTTGTTGCTCAATTTTCAGTTGATGGAGTTCTCCAGTAATCTCTGAGTTTATGGTGTTTCAGGTTGTTTGCCCTCTCCCCAACTTAGTGCACAACATCATAATAAAATGACCAAATTGAATTAAAATTAACTGTCTCATAAAATGAGTTTTTAGACCACAGTGATGTTAAATTACTGTTTATCTCAATGGAGTTTAGTATAACAGCTTTCGCTCCCCATCAGAAATTGTGACGGCAAGGTAGATCAGTGTATGCGTGTATGTAGCATGCACTTGAACTGATACTGATCCCCACTCTCTCTCTTCTTGTACATACCAGCTCCCGTAGCAGCTCTTTTTCTCTGCTCCTATGGCAGCTCGACTCCTCTCCTCACCACTTATGTATAAAGAGAACTCTGTAGCTGTTGCTGTGTCTCATGTGTGACAAAGACCGGATGAGGAGAGACTCATTGTTGAGGTCGAGAAATATCCCGAGCTAAACAACCCACAATAAAAAAGACAATAGCCGAAAAGAGTCATAGCTCTGGAGATCGGCTCTTCAGGGGAGAAATGTTTAATTAGGGGCTCTGTACATATTGTCTGTTAATGACTTGCAGCGTGATGCGTCCAGTGATTGCTTGGGGTGGCACTTGATGCGTTGCGCTGCAGTGGTGCCAGTGGGTATGGATAAGTGTTATACAATCCCACTTCAAAAGATCCGAACTATCCCTTTAATCATTCCAAAAATCTCCCCGCCTCCTCTTTACTTTTTGTCTTACCATTGACCATGAACTCGGTGACAATAAGAATGGGTTCCTTAGTGACCACAGCATGGAGGCGCACCAGTCGTTCGTGCTGCAGCTGCTTCATCAGGTTGGCCTCCTGCAGGAACGCCTCAGGCTCCATCGTTCCCTCCTTTAACGTCTTGATAGCGACTTTCTGGGTGTTCTTATAGTAACCTGCAGTTAGAATTAACACAGGGTGTTTAACTCACTGTTCTCGTCTGTCTTGGCTTATGAAATGATGTTAACGAGAGGATGAACTGTGAACTTTCTCTCACCCATCCACACTTCTCCAAACTGCCCAGCCCCCAGTTTCTTCACCATTTTCAGCGTCTCTCTGGGAATCTCCCACTCGTCCTGAGCCCACGGCTGCTCGGGTGGTTTGGCCTTACAAGGGGCATACAGCCGCTGACACAAACCATCTGCTGTACCTGCACCCAAACACGAGACACACAGCTGTAATAAACAATACCTTTTCATATTTTCCTTGCCTGTGTGCTAAATTTAGTGTCTGAAGAAGTCTGATGAGCTTTTGTTTCCTCAAATAATCTTAAAAGCTTGTTTGCGTGCACTTGTTTCTCATGAGCTGATGTGCATTGGCAGCCATTCTAGAGATTTGGCCTTCTTATCTTGTGGTTTAGTCGCACAGGAGTGGAAAGCCTATCACTCCTCTCACACAGGAAATGCACAACGCATCACAAGGGTCTAACTTCCCCCTTCGATTCAAAGTCAGTGCAGATGTCTTAGAATTCACAGCAGTGAACCAAATCTGAATCCAAATCAACACATGGTGTAAGGAAACATTTAGAAACCTGTGTGCAGACATACTTATTTTTAAATAGTTAAGTTCTAAAAGAAAAGTTTTGTGGATTAATAAAATGTGTTTATTACTTACGGGTGTAGTATTTAACCAGCTCCTGTAGCGATGGAAATGTGGTGGAGGGTGAGATGTAGTAGCCACCTTTGTCCATACAGCGGATCTTGTAGTGTTTTACCACATCTCCTTGGTCTGATGTGTGATCTCTGACTGACAGCGAGAAAGACCCTAAGGGGCAAACGAATAGATCTTAGTTACATGTTGACATTAATACTTGTTTTGAAATTGTAACTGTAAAGTATGGTTTGTGGCGTGATCACACAAAGAAACTGCGGCAATCACCTTTACAGGTCTCGCTCTCTCGCACTAGAAAGGCACCCGGTTTATTTCCTGGAGCTAAAAGTAGTCGTTCAGTCTCTCTCCTACTCATGTCTTTGAAAAACCATCTGCAGGAGACAGAACCACAAAATACACTCTATGTAACTGGTTAAAGCACATACATTTGTATTTACCAGTCTATAAAATTTAGATTTTGTTAACATTCATGACTTTATTTCTTACCTTTCCACCTCCAGCGTATCTGCTCTGGCTACATAATTGCATGGTATGAGGCCCTCCTGTCCTGTCATCAACGATCTAGCAACCCACCAATCTCCGTTTCTACAAACACAGCAGATCGTTTACATTTTATCAGATCAGAGGTACTTCTGTTGCTGAGAACATACTATAGTGACGAAAGGACGAGGCGACTTACTCTTGTAAAACCTTAAGTTTGTCTCCCTTTTTGAAAGGTAGATCGTTCTCGTTGGTGGCTTTGAAGTCATGTTGAGCCACAAACACGATGTCTTCTAAAGAAAAGCAGAGCAAACTGTTGATTCAACCAAAGTGATCCGCCAATAACAACAGTAATTTCAATTATTATTATTATTGTTGTTGCTTGGCTGCTATTCTGGACGTAAAAGTTAAAGGGCAAGTTCTATATTTTTTAACCTGGACCCTATTTCCTCATGTTTTTGAGTCTTAGTGACTAAAGGGAACGACAGTTTTTGAAAGTGGTCACAAGGCTGCAGCCAAAAACGGTTAAACAGGCTCCAGTGTAACCACTTGAGGCATGTTCACACCATCAGATTGTGCCCACTAAGGCTCTGGTCACACAGAAAGCGTTTGAGCAGCTGGAGGCACCTCACATTTTTCCACGTGCCTCATGTTTCTGGGCTCTGAACTCCTTTAGCTGAAAAGACTCCAGCTCAGAGCGGAAAATGCCCCACATCATCTCTTCACGCAGAATAATAATCTGAGCCTGTCAGAGACAAAAACGAACACTTTTGATGGACGTAACTTTAAAGTGACGGCGCAAACATGCCCTAAATGTTACATTGCAGCCTGTTTCACCTCTTGCTCTCACGCAATATTGGACCAATTTCAAAAATGAGGGGTAGGGTTAGGGTTTCCATTTGTCACTTAGAGACAAAACCCCAGAAATTAGAGTCCAGGTTGAAAATGACTGAACTCACCCTTCAAATAGTAAAAGAATATACAGCACAGGCATAGTTTTTACACTGTCTGTGTCAGTGACATGAAAACGACTGCCTTTTGTTAACGATCTCATCTTTTCCCCAGAAGAGAACAGAGGAAACACAACCAAGATTTTGATCGCTGAGCATAGCCTCTTCTCACTGCCACTAATGTCTCCGACTGCATGACACACAGTTAATAGTCAGTAGAACGTTTGTTGTGTGTGTTGTGTTCAGTGATTACCATTATCCACATATGTGTTTCCACCTCGTCCCTAAAGACGGAAAAAAATATGTTCTTAAATATTCCATATTTCAAATACACCAAAGAAAAACACAATTTAAAGTGATTAAACTTTGTTCATGTCACATCACAGTAAAGTACAATACCCAAGTGGTGTACTTACTATGTGATTGAAGTTGGAGGCCCGAGAGTTGTGTTTTCCTTTGTAGAATTTGTCATCTCTTACTTGTTTCTGGCCACTGCAAGCGCAGCCCATCCTGCATGTATAATGGCAATCCTCTTCAGTTATACGAACAGGGTTTACTCAATGTAACAGTACAACACAGCGCTGCATGATGTCGTGCAATTCGTTCCACACTATCAAATTCAACCAGTTCCTGCTAAGAGCCTCAGATAGTCACGGTATATTCATTTCTGTGCTCTTACCTGATAAAGCAGATGAGCTTTACAGAAGCTGTTTTCAGTCTCCACTCCTCCCACTGCAGGGCCCAGACTGTGAGTTCATGCCCAGGGCTGAAAAAAATAATAATTTAAAATCACTCAAAATTTGCTAAATCATCGGTGGAGAGTCCGTTTTTTGGTTTAATGTCTTGATGACAAGTGCGCTGAAAGCCAAACGCTTCTCAGAAGAGGAAGTGGAAAACGTGTTTTCATTTTTATTTGGTATCATTTGCATTTACAGTTTATGACACAGCCACATTGTCCTGTCTGTTAAAAATAGAGAAAAAATGAAGTGCTAAAAATAACCAATGAGAAGGAGAAGCAGAAGATTACAGGGAACTCTTATGTCAATGTGAAGCAACATGGTTTTTTTTACGCATGGTGCACTTGTTACTGCTGTTTCTGAATCTTTTTTTTTTAATAAGATTCTCACATAGAAACATTTAAACAGATGATGAATATTAAAAAAGAAGTCCAAAAAAAGTCATGACAATAGTTATAAGAGCCAATTTAAGCACCATTACTTATAGCTCAATAACCTCAATGTTTATCACGGATGTTTAACTTCATGGTCGTACATGTAAATGTCAAAATGGCAGCACTTGTCTTGTTACGATGTCCCATAGACAGTGTGCAACTAAACCTTTAGAGAGTAGGACACTTGGACTTCACACATGGTTTGACTGCTGGTTATTAAATGGCTTTAGCTGTCACCGTCTTTGTGTTGCAACTGTAACAGGAATTTTTTTTTTTTTTAAATAAATGAATAAATAAAACTTTATCTATGCCATAAAATTACGTGCAAAACTTGCTCTCAGAAAACCAACTGTCATGGTGACAATCTTCAAGATTTTATCACCCAACAAATATCCAGTGACGTGTGAATAAAACTGTGACGGTTATATTACAAGTAGAAGTCACAACTCTTTTTTTTTTAACCTTTATTTATATCTTAGGGCAGCTTTTATTAAAGAATACACCCCATACATGTTTTCATGTCATAATTTTAAGAAGAATTACCTTTACTATCACTGACCTTTGCATCCTTTCTTTACCTCATGAAAAATTTCAGCGCGCTTTTAACTCAACACACACCGCACACACACTAGGAATTGTATTTTGCTTAGTCTAATTTTATTTCCATGACTATGTCAAGATATTTTTTGTAACCGTTTGTGCGATTAACACCACATTAACATGTTTTTGTCCTCTAATGGTTGCTGCTTTACGGCACACTGGTAAGATTAATCTTTTCCATTTAAACATTATAAAAGTTTTTTTAATTCACTCTTTTTAATTCTAAATTTCACACCTTTTGTAATGGTTGTTCATTTTACCAGCTTAATATAACCTGCTCTTCTGTTAGCAGTCTCTAGTGTGAAATGAATAAATGATAAATACCTTGAAACTTGCCCCCCAGCTTGTGTCTTCAAAAGTACTCCAGATGCAGAACGTCTTCAATTTCCTTATTGAAAACCAGCAGCACGTTAGTGTGTCACTCTCACTTGCTCATGAGTCTCTCTCTTGCTCTCCGTTTCCTTTTTTTCTTATCTCTCTATCTCTCTCGCAGTAAAGACCAGGGCGTCCCATGGGGGACTTCATTGAGTTTACTGTAAATAGATAGCGGTGTGTCTATTTCTTTTTCTCCAGTAATTCCCTTTTCCGTCGCCTCTGCTGCAGATCATCTAACATAACAGCACAAAAATCGCCCCCACCACCGTCCGGTGATTAAACCATAATTATCTCACTTTGAGCAAACCTTTAACTGGTTAATTTGTGAAGTGGATAAAAGCAGACTTCTTCAGAGGTAGCACAGCCAAAGAGAAAGACGTTTACCAGCTGATACAGACAGTTGTATTTCAAAATGTGCTGTTGGACAGTCAATGATTTCTATAAATAAGTAAGTGTGATTTTTCTGTTGCTGTTCTTGCATACCAAATGAGATCTGCAGTGGAAAAAGGGTTGTACTGTAAATGTATCTGTATGGGTGGTAAGTGTTGATAACAGATGTGGCTGAGTGCTGGGTACTATATTTATATATAAGAGAGAGCATTGTTTCCATAAACACGTTTCTCAGTTCCTCTAGTGGTTTACGCAACTGCACTGTCTATCCCTACAATTCTTAGTGAACTGTTCATAGCTATAAGGTTATTGTTGTTGTGTGATTTTTACTTCTGCTTTTTGTTGTGTTACACGTGAAGGGAGGTGCATGTATTCGCCATTTTTAGACGTGTCAATGGGTGACATCTGGGAAGAAGAGGAACATCATAAGACCACCCGAAGAACATCTTCTCTCATCTCTTCTATCATCAGCTGCTGTGTTTCATGTTGTGTATTGAAAATTAAAACATAAAATATGAAAACATACAAATATTTTTAAATGAGGGATTCCTCCTGCCAAAGTCACAATGTTTCCAAACAAGATTCTTCACAGTATGGATTGGAATAATCTTCTGTGCCCTTCTATCGATGTATTTGTCACATGTTATTATATAAGGCGCAATTTCGGTGAAATTTAATGTTAATTCAGTTCCTCTAGTTTGTGCTTTATAAAAAGGGTGCAATGATTATAATATATGTGTGTGATTAGGGCGCCTGTTTCCGTACCAAGGATCCCCGCCAGGATGCTGTAAAACTAGAAATTCCTCAGTATCGGAGGGGATATCTGGATATCGCTGGAGTTTTTTCAAGCATCTGAGGTGGAACAACATCCAACACCCAAGTCAGGCTGCCAGTGACGTGGACACCATGGGACTTGAAGCTATCCACTCTCTACACTGAGGACCTGTTGACATTAAGGTCCCTGCTTCTTCCCAAAGTCAACCATCAGCTCCTGACTTGGCAATAAAACATCTTTTTTATGTGTCTTTTTATTGTTTACGTCCAAATTACTGGTGAAGGTATAACTTTTCTCTGGATGAGATTGATCACAGGATGTGTAGCAGAAAGGTAGCTCAGTGTGATGAACAGATCTTTGTAATTCCTTAAGTTGCACATTCATGTCCAAAAACTGAACTCACAAAGACTCCATTTGTACTTGTTCGTAAGAAAGTTGTTGAAGGACTTGTGTTTGGGCAGACGTAGCTAGAAAGAAAATAACAAACTGCCTTGTAGAGTGTTCAGCCTAACAGTCTAATGTGGTTTAAGCTACAACACTCGGAGGAAAGAAAGAAATGCTGTCTACTTCAATAGCTCACAGTGTTAGAGGACTGATTAGAGATTCTGATGTTGTGGGTTCAATGCTAGTTGATGCTCAGTGAATTTGTGTCAAGTGTGTGATTTTTCTCTGTATATTTCCGTGGACTGCCATGAAATGTAATACTGGTACAAGTCAAGATTGAAAGCATCCCTATAATGATGATGTTGATAGGTTTAAGCCTATGTCTTGAAAGCAGAAAGCCAGCCTTCTGAACAGCTGTTTCCAATTAATTCCTTCTACTAGGACACCTTGACAGTTGACTTTTGAATGCCTTTGTCCAAAAGAGAGACTGAAAATCTTCAACAAAGAGTGCTCATATGTCTCTAATTCATTAGCTCAGTGGGATAGAAGACTGGTTTAAAGATCAGAGGATCAGGATTCAATTCTCAGGTGAGCAGTTAGTCTATTTTGCAAGCTGATGTCTGAAGGAGAAAGTTAAAATGTCTAAGAAACACAGACCAAGTGGCTCTGGAAGCCTGGAAGCTCAGGCTGTTAGATAGCCAGTTGGAAGTCCATAGGACGAATGTTCAAGCCTAGTCCAGGGCAGGTGAATTTTAAATGCCGCTGTCCAGAGGACACAGTGAAAGGCTATGTGAAACACAGCAAAAGCATGAAGTGGAATAGCTCAGGCTGTTAAAGAGCTGCTTGGGAATTCTGAGGTCAGAGGTTAAAATATAAATACTATGACTTTTTTTTAATGATGATTTTGGACGACAAACTATCCTATGAGCTTTTTCATCATTTTGGACGACATGCTATACTATGAAGTTCTTTCATGGTTTACACAACATACTATACTACATTATTTTTCATGACCTTGTGACGAAAAATTATTTTCATGAAAAAAAAGTCATAGTATAGCATGTCATCCAAAATCATTAAAAAAACATCATAGTATAGTATGTCGTCCAAAATCATTAAAAAAAAGGTCATAGTATAGCATGTCGTCCAAAATCATCAAAAAACAATATGGCTGTTCACCTGAGAATTAAACCCGGATCCTCTGACCTTCATACCAGTCCTCCATTTTTCTGAGCTAACAAACTAAAGACACTAATGTGCTTCCTCAATGATTTTTTCTTGGTCCTGTAGACAAAGCATTAAAAAAAACAAAACAAAGTAAGTCCAAGTATAACTAATTAAAAACAAATCATACAATATGTCTAAAACCTCAAAACACCTCAAGTTCTAATTTCACAAGACAAAAAAATGCAGATTCAGACCAAAGTCAGGTGACTGCAGACGTGGTGGATGGTTAATGATGGGACTTTCACAGTGTACAGTAGGTTTGACTGCTAACCTGAGTATTGTATGTACAAAAAAAATAAAAATTATAAATAAAACTGTCATTTTCTTGTTCAAAAATCTGTCCCAGTTAAATTTGTAATTGATTAGCCCTGCTGTTGTACATGTTTACACATCTTCATTAACACTGTACACATTCTTGCCACAAGATGGACTGGTGGACTGGTCTTGAATTTTAGAGTATCTGCACACATGAAAGTACTATGCTTCCAATACCCATACTACCCTACTATATAGTATGCCAGAATAAGATTCAGTATGTCCCAATGCATAGTATGTCAGATGTAGCGTGCCAAAAATACCAGGATGTTCTGCTACATCTGATTTTGCAGTTTGCAAACCAGCATGATTTTCTCATTTTTAAGCACGTAATATTCATCCTGGTTTAAATAAGCAGTTTGACTGTATTTCCTATATTTGCTGAGCAACAGCTTTGTGTGAAAGCAACTGAAGGCTTCTCCCATATAGGTCCCTGTCCCAAATATAGGCCTGTTGATATCAGTGAGCAAATAATATACTTTCAATATGAGTAATGCCAATATTTAATTTGCATTATTAGTTAAGTTAGATACTTTTGGTATTGATCTACCCACCCTTACTTCTGATACTCTTTGAGGGGGACTCTTATAGTGTTATGTTTAAGTACTGTATAGGACCCACAATGCAACAATTCAGACTCGGAGACAAAAAGTCAAAAGATATCAAGAATTTAATGAAATGATCCAAGTAAAAATATCACCAAACAAAAACTCTACAAACACACAATCCTCAGAGTCTCAGGGACAGACACAACGCAGGGCAAGGCTGGCGTTCCACTGGAAATGAGACCTGAAGCACAGGAGACAGCAGTCAGGGAAAAAGAGCCAACAAAAAGGCAAAGAGTCAGAGTTGTTACCACCATGGGAAACGGACGATTTGACGAATACTGGAGGTTGAACTGGAGTCTTTGTAGTGAACAGGCAGGTGAGTTCTTGATGGGCTGATTGACGGCAGGTGTGCAGTGGAGGCAGAGGGGACGGGGAGAGAGACAGACAGGAAACACTAGGGAGACGGGAAAACCTATCGGCTATCCTATAGACAATTGTCTTGACTTTAGTTTTAATGTTTCTTTTCTGTTCAAGTAAACAAGCAGGAAATAATCATTAAACACTATCCTGCTTCTATTGGAATTGTATAATATCTTCTAAGTCTATGTTGCTGCTCCCCAGTGCTGACACTAGAGGGCGTAGAAAGTCATGTTTTAAACCCTTACTCTCCTAAAGTAGGTCCATTACAAGACACTTCTCCTGCTTTCCCCTAAATTCATGCCATTTCTATTTATAGACAACCCTTACATTGACCTCCTGTGTAGGAGTGAGTCAGTAGAGTGTTGAAATTTGGGGATTTTTATTGTGTAGTGCTTGTGTGTATCTGTATCTGGTGCAGAGGGCCGAGTGCGGATGTGAGTACTGATGCAAAGGTCTGTCACATTAGGGGGGAAAAACTGCAAGCCTATCTGCGGTCAGTGTATCAAATCGTAACAATGCTTTGGGTTTTCACACCATTTCACAGCACAGTTAACCAGGTCTTTCCTATTCTCACCCACACAATGCACTGTAGAGGGAATTCACCCCTCTTCTTCTGCGATGGAAACAATAAACACAAAACAATATGTCCTTGAGTTATCTAGCCGTAATTATGACCCTTTTGTTCCTGGTTTGCATGCTAAATGACGATTAAATGTTATTAAGGTCGTATCAAAGAATCTCGTGAGGAAGATATCAGTCAGAGTATGTTGTAACCTATAAGTGCGGGGAACAATAAATCTTGCAGCACCGGAAGTGTTTGTTTCCTATGGGGGGCTTTATACAACACGCAACGTGGGGATATTACTCTCTGGGCAACACTTCACAGGTTTTTGTTTGGACCACCTGTGCTGTGTGTGGGGACTGTGCTGTGCTGTAGTTCTCTGAATGAACAACCTCACTTCAGTGCACAAACACACACACACACACACACACACACACACACACACACACACACACACAGGCTGCAGGTGCATGGTGAGTGTTATTGAGTGCGTCCTGGTTACTAACTGCTGTTTCTCTTTATGCTCTCCTTCTTCTGGTTTTCCATCAGCCCTTGTTTTCTTCCCAGGGCTTGGCGGATGCTTGTGTACAGCCCTGCTGGGGTCCCCAGACATTGCATCCTGCCTGCAGAAGGGTCATAAGTGGCCCCACAGGATAACCTGAACAACGGTGGGAAAGAAAGGGAGCGTGGGTCTCCTTTGCTAACGCGGTCCTGGCCAAAAGCATACACGCTGCCAATGAGCGCTTTCATCAGTGTGAGTGTGCGCTGCATGTGACTGAAAATATGCATTATATGCATGTTTTAGATTTATGTGTGTGAGTGTGTGTGGTCAAACTGGACATTCATTATGTAAAAATTATAAGTTATACTGACATTACTGATGCAATAGTTGCTAAAAGTTGCATTGTAAGTGCTCAGTCATTGTTTATTAAAGCTTTGATTTATTCACACACACACAAATCCACACACAGGGACACACTTTCCTCAATTTTGATCCCCCTCTACATCACAAGAGGCCCCTCTTTGACTTCCTGTCTGTGTGGGAACCATTTCTATCCTCTGTCACACATGGAGCGAGAGAAGGTCTCGCTCCTACATTTGCTCTAAAAAAGACAAAGTGATTGTCAATAAACAAGGAACAATTGAACTCCCCCTTGCATTCAACAGGCACTTCTGCTTTTCCTCTGGGATGCTCATGAGCTTTGGGAGAGCTTCACTTTTCCTATTGCTTTTCCTTCTTTAGTCGCCGGACATCAAGCACACTGATGAAACTGTATTGTGGCTTTATTTGTGGGGTTTACTGCAGTGGCAGGACTTCCTGCTTGATACATATTATATATATATAGGGCTGGATATCGATACTCAACTTAAAGTTTCAAAATGTCTCCAGTCAAATGATACCCGCATACAATCCCTTTTTACGCCAGGGGTTTGATTCGAGACCGTCACAGCTTTCCGCTGGATCAGGAAATTTTCTGCTCAGGTATCCTATTTTTCGTTTTGTTATACAAATGGCCAATCAAACTGCAATATCGCATGTGTTTTGTCTGTCCTGCTGTTGCTGTGGGGAGTCATCAAACTGGGCTACCATTGCAAAGGTAACATCACAACCAAATCATTTCATCTTTCATCAAAGTGTAATCAGATTCATCAGAGCACCATATCAAGTAAAGTTAAAGGGTCAGTTTAAACTACACAGCCCTCATCATGCACCTATATTTAAAGCTGGAGCGCGGGACATTCATAAAGGTCTGTTCAATTCAAGCCCTTGCCAAATGAGTTAGCACAACGCTAATTAAGCCTATCACGGACGGGGAAAGCCCTCTGAATTTCTCAGTATATCAAAGTCGTGGCGTTGGATGTCTGTGGCAAATGGAGTCGCATAAGGTAGTCTCATAATACAGCTAATACAGCCTATTAAATCTCAATTAGCCTATCAATTTTTGTTTGTTTGGCCAAAAAAAAAAAAAAGTTGAGGAAAAGGTGCTAAGCCATAAGGTTTGACGTATGAAGTACATTTTAGTTGACCAAATGTAAAAATTAGCTTCACATATTTACAATTGGCGAGTGTAAAAATCACTGTATGAGTATAAAATGGCATAAAAGCATCCAAAAAAAAGTTCCTGGAGGGGATGCTCCAGATGAAAAAGAAACTTGACTCTGAGAGGAAGGGTTAAGTGCCGTAAAAGACTAGAAGAGAGCGCTCCTGGGGGCGAGGCAGATGCAGCAAGCTCACCTGCAGGCATGCATCATAAGCACACATTGGCAGTGTTTATGTAATCACTCTCACTGCTGCAGAGGGGAGAGACTAACGTTCTGCACTCCACCTTTAAGTTGCTACATTTATTTACTCTTCTATAAGTTGTTATTTGTGTTTCTTAATACCATACCATCTTAATTAGTACCAAAAAACTTAATTTCCCCCAGTACCTGTCCCCCTCTCTGTTTAAAAGGCACATCTGCAGTTGGGACCTGCAGCACTGCAGTTTGGGAGCAGCTGTTCCAGAGGCGAGTTACTCTGAGGTAAACATGGCTGCGGGAAAGCCCCTTATTATTGTGCTCCGGATAACGTTCCTCACTCTTCCAGTGTTTACCGTGGAAATAACTCTGTGCCAGCAAGCAGGTGCTTCCTCAGAAAGAAAGAAAAAAACTCTCTGCTTTTCCAGAAGATTTGAGGATTAAAGTCATCTCACTAACTCAAACATTAGTGCAGCATTATTACATGAAAGAGGTAAAGATAAATATTGATTAGAGGAATAGGATTACTGTTTTTTATTTAGGAATTTTCCATCATGTACTGGTATGACGGATATTAGTAAGTCCTGTTAATCACATTTCCTCCTTGAGGAACAATGTCACATTACACTCACAGCAGACTTACTTTCATATGCATGGTCAGACTAACCCTAATGCCAAAAGAACAAACAAGCTAACTTCTGTAAAGCCTGCACACTCAGGTGTTTCCACTGAAGTGCCCTGATTAGACTTCTTGTATGTTTGATTGACACCTCCCGCACTCTCCAGCTAGTTTTGAGTAGTGTGCAAGTCGAGAGCGCTCACTCTGGGGACCAAAACATCTCCAGAAGACTGCACAGCACACTGACTACCAAAAAAACATAACGACTGCTTGACTTATGGCACTCTGTCGACTGAGGGGTCTCCAACTGATGATCTGAATCTCCGACTTTCAAGGGACTGCCCTTGAAAAGAGCTGGCTAGAAATTCTCTTTCCTTACTAAACTCCCTCCTGTTTCATGAAGCTTCATTTCTACGGACAGTGTTTCCCCTTCAGTGTTTGTGCAAAGCTAAGCTAAATACAACCTTGTAACCTCCCTTGTAAACATTGGTGTGACATGAATCAAGCATACATCCCAAAAGTGCTGCTGACTTCTGTGCTTGCAGACAGCGCCTGCAGTGAAAAGGACTTGAGAGGCTGCATGATGTCTCCTTGTCTCAGTAAGGTTTAAGAAGAGTGACCTGCGGTGTTATGCAGTCAATCAGAGTGACACCAATTATGTAAGTCACATGACCACAGGAGACTGCGAATGGAAACTCTGAGCGAGGCACATCCATCAGCTCGGTGTAATGGCGCTCACAGCAGGAGAGCGAATGAAGTCTCAACAGACAGACTCACGCACGCATTCACCATACCTCTCCACAGCAGCTGAGTATATGTGTTTGTGATATGTATTATTTATGGAACTGTATACATACTTTAAAGAAAGCAAACCAACTCTTGGCAATTATGCAACAAAACTAGTGCCTGATTCAGACCTGAAAAAGTGAACTATCGGTCTGAAAGCGCCCTTAGTGACTCCATATAAGCGCAATACATATTTTTTCCATGAATGTTACATGCATAGTGACTCGAAGTATAATTAGAGGAGATATGAAGCCCTAGTTTAGGGTGTAAAACACCATTATCAGTTTTAATTTCTATTCAAAATTTGAATAGTCTCACAAAAGAATAACAAAAATGACTTCAAAGTACTTTTTATTTCAGAGACAATAAATACAGTACATTCAGCAAAGGTCGTGACCTCTGTCCCACAGAGAATAGTGTATTTTCTTACTGATAAACACTGCTGAAATGCTAAAATACAGAACATACTGTCATGATACATAAAACCCTGACATGACCCAGACATGTTCTGGTTCAGCTTCTATAGAAGTCAGATAAAGCTATAACACAGTTACCTGATGGAACTGTGAAGATGCTGGTGTTAATCATCATCATGCAGTTTTGTTCTTTAGATCCAGTACTAAAATACTGTCATGAACAGTATTGCATCTGCACATTAGTACATTAAACATTCAAAATGAATATTATCAACAGTTTCTGGCTGTCCAGAAATATTAACTAGAAAAATATATACTTTTAATTTTAACTTTGGAGCCAGAAATCTTCAAAGAATACTTTGGTTTGATTAAATACAGTCAGACTTACTTAATCCTGCAAGAAAAATGGTGTAAGTACACTGCAGTAATTTGAAGAAACACTACAGTACATGTGCATGTATGACATTCTTTAAATCATAAATGTAACAGTCCATAAAGCTTATTTTGCCACTGGTGCCGAGTGTCTGTCTGAGGCTCAGAGTTCCAGTAGTTAGCATGTAACAAACACTACAATGAAAATAAATCCCATTTAGTTTTGCATTAAAACTGTGCAAACCTCCTACATACAGTATGTATTTATAAATATATATATATACATTCAAGTTTTATGATTCCTTTTACATGCAAGTGCATGATCAGTAGCTGTGCATGAGTTCAGTCCCAGCAGCAGAGATGCCGCTTCAAAGTGCTTGTGTTTCTTTAGCGAATATATGATAAGATCTAATCATCAAGATCAATCATTCTGCTTTTCTTTGCTTTAAAGTTCATGTTTGGTCTTTTCTGGAAGACTCGAGGGTGTGACTAAAACAAGAGTGACTTCAGACTGCTCATTACTTGTAGCTGCTGTCTTCTCCTCGTTTTACTCTTTGCAGAGTCGCAGTCATCTTACGACGAAATCGTCTTCGAAGTCTTCGATTCGAGGCTTGAAAGTTCTTCTTGGCTGTTCACGTCAGTCTCAGAATCTTCAACATCCGCGTAAGTGCCGTCCTCAGATTCTGCCTTCACTTTGCTCAGAGCATCAAGTGTGATTGGTGTCGTTTTCTCTGCTGCTTTTATCGCCACCTCTCGATTCTCCGTCTTGCTCGGAGTAAACTCTTGCTCTGCGTCATCCGCTTCGTCTGAATCTTCCTCTGCTTCGTCTTCTCCATCGGCCGAATCTCCGTGGTGTTCTCTCCAGTCTTCATTGGTTGTCTTTGAAGTTTCCTCCTCTCCTTCTTCTTCTTCTTTTTCGGAGGCTTCGACATCTTCGTCGTTCTCGTGGCTTCCGTTTGTGATGTTGATGCGTTCACATTGTGTCACACTTGTCTGCTGTTCATCAATATCTTCATCTTCCACTGCTTTGTTTTCCGATATGTCCTCCACTTCGTCTTCCTTATCTGGCTTCAGCTCCACCACGTCATCTGCCCCTTCTGTTTCATCATTTGTTTCGGTGATTGCATCTTCTCGATCATCTGTCATTTCATTTTCTTCTTCTACAGCTGACAGTTTGTTATCTGCGGATTCATCTTCTGAGTTACCGATGGATTCTTCCCTTCCTGTTTGGGCTTCTCCTGTAGATGCACCTTCTGTTCCAGACTCTTCTCCACAGTCAGTTTCAGGCTTTTCAGATTCATCATTCGTTTCACGTTCTTCACTTTCATTTCCTGTTGTTGCAGCCTCTGTGCAATCTTCACCTGTTGCTCCACACTCCTTAGTACTTTCATTTTCAGCAGATTCGTCTACATCATTTTCAGCCTCTTCCGATTCCTCATCAGTTTCAACTTTTTCTTGTTCATCTCCTTCATCTTTTTCTTTCTCTTTTACATCTTCAGTGACACTGCTTTCTGCAATCTTCTCAGATGATTCTGTGCCGTGAAGCTCTTCGACAGATGCTACATCAACATCCTCTGCCTCACTTGAAGTCTTATTTTCATCCACTTTATCCTCATCTGCATTTTCACCTTCCCCTGCACTTTCATTTTCAGTCTCAGGCTTTGTTTCTACACACTCTTCTCCTGATTCATTATCATTTGCAACTTTTGAAGAATCCTCCTCTGCTGCAGTCTCATTTGCATCTGTTGTCGCGTTGGTTACTGTTTCACTTCCATCTGCGGCGGATTCATCGCCCTCTTCCTCTGATTCATTTTCAGTCGCAGCTTTGGAGCTTTCATCGCCTGCTGATTCGGGATCAGCTTCCTCATTAACATCCTTTTCCACAAGTTCGTCATTTGCGGTTTCCTCCACCTCCTGCTTTGATTCATCATCAGCTTTACTGATTTCCTCTTCATCTGAATTTTCTTTTTCTGTGGCTGTAGCTCCCTCGACAGTCTCCTCCCTGGCGTCATCCTCGTCTGTGGTCGCAGCCTCTTTTTCCGCAGCAACCTCATCATCAGTTGCTGCTGCTTCGGAGGGTTCTTTTGACAGTTCGTCAGCTTTGGTTGTGTTGTCGTTTTCCCCTGTCGTTTCTTCATCATTTGTGGTGGCATCCATGTCTTCTGCAGAATCGTCTTCAGTGCTAGCGGCAGTTTCCTCCACAGCTTCCTCTTTGTCAGATTCATGTTCCTTTTCACCAGCTTCTTCCTTCATTTCATCTTCACTTGTGGCAGCAATCTCTTTTTCCTCATCTTCACTTGTTGCTTTGTCAGTTGTTTCCTTCTCATCTGGCTCGGACTCATCTGCACTGGTGGCTTCCACAGCCGCATCTTTGTCGGATTCATGGTCACTTGTAGCCGCCACATCTTCTGCAGTGTTTTCCTCTTCAGCCATCACAGCTTCACCAGCTTCTTCCTTCATTTCATCGTCGCTTGTGGCAGCAATCTCTTTTTCTTCAGCGGCTTCATCTTCACTTGTTGCTTTGTCAGTTGTCTCCTTCTCATCTGACTCGGACTCATCTGCACTGGCGGCTTCCACAGCCACATCTTTGTCCGATTCATGTTCAGATGTAGCTTCAACATCTGCCTGTTCTTCAACACTGTTATCTTTAGCTTCATGTTCTTTTTCCACTGCGCTCTCATCCTCGGCCGTTGTTGCATTATCATTGTCTGCAGTTTCATCTTCATCGTTCGTGGCAGCCTCATCCTCTCCAGATTCACCCTCAGCTGTGGCTGCCTCATCAGACTCTTCTGCAGTATTTTCTTCAACTTTGGTGGCTTCTGCAGGCTCGTCCTCTGCTTCGGTTTCATCGTCAGCAGTCTGTTCCTTTGATTCGTCTTCACTTGCGACACTCGCCTCTTTTTCTGTCGCATCCTCTTCGGCTGTTGCTGCTTCAGCTGGTCTCACTGACAGCTCATCACCTGTGACATGACTCTCCTCTGCGGTCTCATCTTCATTTGTGGTGGCATCTTCTGCTGAATCGTCATCACTGGTGGCAGCAGTCTCTTCTCCATCTTTGTCGGATTCATTTTCAGTTGTGGCTGCCACAGCAGTGTCTTCTGCTGCAGTTTCATCTTCATTTGATTCGTCTTCGCCTGTGACATCAGCCTTTTTTTCAACAGCCATCTCATCTTCAGTTGCTGCCTGTTCAGCTGGTTCTTTTGACGATTCATCAGCTGTTGCTGTGTCATCGTTCTCATCTGCAGACTCGTCCGCACTCGTGGCAGCAATCTCCTCGTCATCGTCGGCTGTCCCTTCCTCTACAGCCTCTTCGTGCTCAGATTCATGTTCAGTTGTGTCTGCCACATTTTCATCTTCAGCAGCCTCTTCCTTAAGTTCGTCCATACTTGTATCGGCAATCTCCTTTTCCACAACAAGCTCATCTTCAGTCGTTGCCTCCACAGCTGGTTCATTCTCCTCTGCGGCCTCATCTTCATTTGTGGTGCCATCACGACTCTCTGCAGAATCATCATCGCTGGTGGCAGCCGTCTCTTCGTCTTCAGCTGCCAATGCTACCGCAGCCTCTTCCTGTTCAGATTCATGTTCGGTTGTGTCTGCCACGTTTTCATCTTCAGCTGTGGTGGCTTCAGCAGCATCTTCATTCGATTCATCTTCACTTGTGACAGCAGTCTCCTTTTCTACAGCAACCTCATCGTCACTTTCTGCTTTTTCAGCTGCGGCTGTGTCATCGTTCTCATCTGCAGACTCGTCAGCAGTGGTGGCTGGAATGTCTTCTTCCACGGCTTCTTCATCATCAGATTCATTTTCAGTTGTTGCTGCCACAGCGGTCTCTTCTGCTTCACCGTCATCTTCATCATTCTCTTCCTTTGATTCATCTGCAGTTGTGATCTCCTTTTCTACAGCCAGCTCATCTTCAGTTGCCTCTTCGGCTGGTTCTTTTGACGATTCATCAGCTGTCGCCGTGTCATCATTCTCATCTGCAGACTCATCTGCACTTGTGGCAGCAATCTCGTCTTCGTCATCAACCGTCTCCTCTTCCACAGCCACGTCTTTGTCGGATTCATGTTCACCTGTGGAAGTCGCACCAGCCTCTTCTTCAGCTGCGGTGGCTTTAGCAGCTTCCTCCTTCAGTTCATCTTCACTGGTGGCTGCAATTTCTTCATCATCAGCTGTCCCTTCTTCCACTGCCTCATCTTTGTCTGATTCATGGTCGGTTAACTCTGCTACGGCAGTCTCTTCTGCTGGAGTTTCTTCTTCAGCGGTCACGTCCTTTGATTCATCGTCATCTGTGACTGCAGACTCCTTGTCTACAGCCATATCGTCTTCGGTTTCTGCTTCTTCGGCTGGTTCTTTTGACGACTCATCAGCCGTAGCTATGTCATCGTTCTCATCTGCACTCGTGGCAGCAATCTCCTCTTCTTCATCAACTGTCTCCTCCTCCACAGCCTCGTCTTTGTCAGATTCATGTTCACCTGCGGATGTCACGTCAGCATCTTCTGCTGCATTTTCATCTTCGGCTGCAGTGACGTCAGCGGCCTCTTCCTTCAGGTCATCATCACTGGTGGCGGCGATCCCTTCTTCATCATCAGCTGTCCCTTCTTCCACTGCCTCATCTTTGTCTGATTCCTGCTCAGTTGCTGCAGCCACAGCGGCCTCGTCTGCTGTAATTTCATCTTCGGCAGTCTCATCCTTTGACTCGTCTTCGCCTGTCTCTTTTTTTACAGCGATCTCATCTTCAGGTGCTTCTTCAGCAGCTTCTTTTGCTAATTCATCAGCTGTGGCTGTGTCATCGTTCTCATCTGCACTTGTGGCAGCAATCTCCTCTTCATCATCGACTGTCCCTTCTTCCACGGCCTCATCTTTGTCAGATTCATGTTCACTTGTAGCTGCCACAGTGGATTCTAGTGCTGCATTTTCATCTTCGGCTGTGGGAGCTTCAGAGGCCTCCTCCTCGAGTTCATCTTCACTTGTGACGGCAACCTCTTTGTCTGCAGCAATCTCATCTTCAGCCGTGACTGTGCCATCACTCTCATCTGCAGACTCGTCTGCACTCACGGCAGGAATCTCTTCATCATTATCAACCATCTCTGCTTCCACAGCCTCATCTCTGTCCTTTTCATCTTTAGCCGCGACTGCCTCGTCATCCTCTTCTTGTGCGTTTTCATCTTCAGCAGTGGTGGCTTCAGCAGTCTCTTCTTTGGACTCATCCGCAGCAGTCTGACTTTCTACATCAACCTCTGCTCCTTCTGCAGGTTCCTCTGACAATTCCTCATCGTTGTCATCTGCGTTCTTCAGTTCAGCCGCGCCTACGTCCTCTATCATGGATTCATCCTCTACCGTGCCTATGTCTCCACTCTCATTTTCTGCCATTTCATCTTCTGTTTTGCTTATTGCCTCAGTATTATCTATAGACAAGGCCTGCACTGTTTCCTCAGCTACAGTCTGTTCAGTCAATTCTTGGATGGCATCCTCTGTATCTTTGTTTTCAGGCTCATCTTCTTGACTTGCATCTTGACACACTTCCTCAGTCTGATGGTATACTTCATCCCTTTTCACTTCAGTTACAGATTTGACAATAACTGCTTCTACAAGTGCTTCTGCTGCTTTTGTTTCAGTATCATTTTCAGCGTGAGCACAGTCGATTGCCTGTGTATTGCCAGGACCACCATTCTTCATCATCAGAATCCTCTTCAGGTCAAATTCTACAGCAATAGGTGCAATATTCGTAACTTCTGCAGGAAGTGGCAGCCTTGACGTCATTTTTTTCTTAATGCACGTTTCACATGGACAGTGTTCATCATCGTTTTCACTGCGCTGGTCACTGTAAGACGTGCCTGTTGCTGAATCGTCACTTTTTTCTGCTTGGGGATCAACTGATTGTTTGAGCATGATCTTCAGCCTCCGTCTTCTCTCATCCGTTTGTGTGGTTGACGCTCGGGACATTGCGTCTTTAGGAGGTCTTGGCAGGCCTGCTTGAGCCTGAATTTTCCTCAGTTCCCGGTTTATACTTCTTTGGATTCGTTTTTGGACCTCACTTTTAAGTTCATTTATCATCATGTCAAGCTGCTCGTTATTATCCAGGTTCCACCGGACTTTGAACTCACTCATTGCGTTGATGTAATGTGTCATGAACTGCTTTTCTATTTTAGTTAATAGGGATAAGACCCAAACAGGATCAGGATCCTGAGATGTAATTTTATTGCCATTTCCTGAACTCACGTTTGAGGAGGGTGGTGTTTCAGGTAGTTCTGTTGGACTATCGTTGCCTTCAGTTGTTTCATCTGTTGCTGGATCATCTTCCTTTTGTTTTTCCTCATACATTCCTTCTACTTCTCTCTCAGATGTCCATTGAGCTTCTGCTTCAACCTCACAGACTTCTTGTACTCTCCTTAACGCATCTGCACTTGTATGTGGTTTAGAGACATTACCCTTTACGCCATCACTACTGTTTCCAGAGCCCGTAGAGCCACTGCTGACATCCACACCAGAGGACGATGTATGATTGAATTCATCGTCCACAGAACGGCGATCGCCCTTCTTTAACGCGCGTTCGTTTTTTGGAGGATCACAAAGCCAAAGAGACTGAAGAATGTTCATTAGCTCTTGGTATCTTTCATCCTTTTCGTTTGCATTTTTAGGATTATGGTCTATTAACTGCAATTTCACAAGGCAATCCAGAAGACCCCGAGCTGAAGTGCTTAGTTTACGTCCATACACTGGAGAGATTTCTGGTAAACTGTTGCATCTGTCCAGCTTTGGATTCAAAAGAACTTTCATCACCTGTACGGACGAGTTGAATATCTTTGAGGCGTTGTCTCTCTGAATACAGGCATTATCTGCATTCGGTGCCTCTGTGCTCGCTTGGCAGTCATTGTTAGGGACACTGTTCATTACAACTCCTTCATTTGTGTCTTTTGTACCCTCAGCTGCAGAGTCGTGTGTTTCATTATTCTCCATTCTTTTAATTTCCTCCATTGAAGTTTTCTGTCCCTCACAGTTTTCATGAAATTCCTCCATGTTGTACATATCACTCTCTGCTGGTATTGAGTTCAGCCATTCACTCACAACCTCAGTAGGGGATGCGTTTGGAAGGCTGGATGGGACCAGCTCAACGTTGTCAGCGTTTGGGTTCTTGTGTCTGTGCTTGCTGCTTTTGTCACTTTTGTTATCCTTGACACTCCGACCAGTGTCTGCAGCTTCCAGTGGACCATTTGTCATCCTCTTAGACTCATTAGATTTTGATTCTTCAGTGGCGTGAGTCTCGCACGTCTCTTTGGGAACATCTGAACTGGACAGAGTTTGTGACATATCACTTTCATTTGAATCCGCGTGACACATGCCATGTTTATCTCCTTTTGGATGTTGCGCACTCCGACAGGTTTCTGACGCAACAGATTTTGCAACGGACCTAAATTTAGTATTAGCATCTGAAGTTGCATGTTTTGTATCTTGATCGTCTGCATCTTGTGTCTCTTTCTCATGCAAACTAGTCGTGGGTTTACTCTCATCTTCAGGACTCACATCTTCCCCTACAGTTACAGAAGACACACTGGTGTTCTCATCAGGAGGAACATGAACAGACTCCTCGTTATTTTCCACAATTTCTCCTACTGAAATATCAGTTGCTCTGGATTTTCGAGATTTCACAGACAGATTTGACTTGACAGATAAAGAACTTTTTGGCCGCCTTTCGCTTTTCTTGTCTTTAACCTCAGATGCCTTTGACTTATTTGAACGTGCTGAAACCTTAGACTTTGATGACATGGCTGAAGGTACTCTGTCCTCACTTTCCTCAACTGTCAGGGCAGGGATTTCAGACATGCCTGATATTTTGGATCGACTGGATTTTACTGACACAGGGCTAAGTGTTCTCTCTTCGTTTCCATCAGCAGGAACATCAGATACTTTGGATTTCTTTGATCTCTCTGATGTTTTTGACCTTGCTGACTTGGCACTTGGAGCTCTCTCCGATTTCTCTTCAGCATTTTCTTCATTAGGAGTTTCCGAACTTTCTATAGTAGGGATTTCAGGAGCTATTAATTTGTTTGATTTTGTTGATTGATTTGATTTAGCTGATTTTGTTGACAGTGCACTTCTTGTTCTTACATCAGTCCTTTCGCTAATTTCAGATACGTTTGACTTCATGGTTCTTGACGAAACATTTGTTTTTACCGACAAAACACTTGGAGTCCCCTCAGTTTGATCTGCCTCTTCACCGTGTGTTTCAGCTGTCCTTTCTGACACTTTTGATTTCCTTGACTTCTGAGACAGATCTGACTTCAATGATTGGATTGACATGGTACTTGGTGCCCTCTCTTCGGTTTCCTCGCAATCAGACACATTTCCTTCAGCTTCATTTCCACCATCTTCTTCACTGTTTACATTTCGAGGACCGTGAGAAGCTTTTGATTTTGCAGATACTGATGTTACATTTGACCTCACTGATTTGGCAGACACTGAGCTCATTGCTCTCTCCTCTGTGTCTTCTTCAGTGTTTTCATCAGCGATGTCAGCGCCATCTTCAGCAGCTTTTGATTTCTTTGATATGGTTGAAGCATTTGACATTCTAGATTTTGCTGATTTGACAGAGGCACTGCTTGGTGCTCGCTCTGTATCCTCTTGAGTCTCTTCCCTTTGAGTATTAGAGGCTTTTGATGTACTAGACTTTGCAGAAATATGTGACTGTGTTGATTTGGCAGATCTGGCTGATGTAGCTGACATGGTGCTTGGTGGTCTTTGTGCAGTTTCCTCATCATTTGATGCATTTTCTTCTGAAGGAACTTCATAGACTTTTGACTTACTTGATTTTACAGACATGGCTGACTGTGTGGATTTGGCGGATGTTGCACTCTGTGGTCTCTTCTGAGCTTCCTCCTTTTCACTCCCTTCATCAGAGATGCCAGTAGTTTCAAAAGAACAAACTTCAGAAGCATTTGATTTTTTAGATTTTGCCGATGCATGTGATTTTGCTGATTTAGCTGACAGGGCACTAGAGGCTCTCTTTGTAGTTTCCTCAAGTTCAGCTTCATCATCAGTTGTAACAACGGAGGCCTGTGACTTAACAGATCTTTCAGAAACATGAGAATGAACTGATCTGAGTGAAATGCAGCTTGCTGCTCTTTCCTCAGTTTGCTCTTTATCATTTTCTTCACATGGGCTCTCACACCTTTCATCAGCTGGAACATCAGAACATTCTGACTTTTTGGATCTGGCAGAAATATATGACTTGACGGACTTTACAGACATTGCACTCTCTGGTCTGTCTTCCTCATCCTTGCTCTCATCAGGAGAATTAGAATCAGGAGGAACTTTAGATGTATTTAATTTTATAGATACTGTGGAAGCATGTGACTTAGGTCTGGAGATGTTTTCTTCAACTGCAACATCAGCTGAGCATTTTGACTTAGTTGATCTTTCAGAAACCTTTGACTTGACTGAATGGACTGACACTGAACTTGCTGGTCTGCTTTCACTGACTTCTTCATTTGCCTTTTCAGGTGAATCAGCAACATGGTCAGCAGAAATGCCAGAGGCTTTTGATTTCTTGGACACGGCTGAAATATTTGACTTTGTTGATTTTGCTGATCTTACTGATAAATTGCTTGGAGCTCTCTCTGCATGCTTTTCATGATCAGATATATTTTCCTCAGCTGGACCATCGAGTCCTTTTGACTTAGTAGATTTGGCAGAAATGGTTGACTTTGCAGTTTTGGCTGACATTGCACTCTGCGCTCTCTCTTGGGTTTCCTCTTCATCATCTCCTTCATCAGGAGGGCCAGTACTTTTGACAGAACAAACTTCAGAAGCTTTTGATTTGACAGATTTTGCAGAAGCATGTGACTTTGCTGATTTAGCTGACAAAGCACTTGGTGCTCTCTCTGCAGACTTTACAGATATTTCAGAAACATGTGACTGGACTGATTTGGCTGACATGCTGCTCGGTGCTCGCTCTTCATTTGGTTCATTGTCGTTTTCTTCCTCAGGGCTCTCAAAGCTTTCTTCAGCTGGAACATGAGCAGAACATTTAGACTTATCTGACCCTGCAGATTTATCAGACTTAACTGACTGTACAGACCTTGAGCTCATTGCTCTCCCTTCACTCTCCCCTTCAACAACTCTTTCCTCAGGATTGTCAAGTGCATCTTCCAAGCAAACTTCTGAAGCTTTCGATCTTCTAGATGTTGCAGAAACATTTGACTTTGCTGATTTTGCTGACCTCACTGACAAATTGCTTGGAGCTCTCTCTGCATGTTCCTCATGATCAGATATATTTTCCTCAGCTGGATCATCGAGTCCTTTTGACTTAGTAGATTTGGCAGAAATAGTTGACTTTGCAGTTTTGGCTGACATTGCACTCTGTGCTCTCTCCTGGGTTTCCTCCTCATCATCTCCTTCATCAGGAGGGCCAGTACTTTTGACAGAACAAACTTCAGAAGCTTTTGATTTGACAGATTTTGCAGAAGTGCGTGACTTCGCTGATTTAGCTGACAAAGCACTTGGTGCTCTCTCTGCAGACTTTATAGATATTTCAGAAACATGTGACTGGACTGATTTGGCTGACATGCTGCTCGGTGCTCGCTCTTCATTTAGTTCATTGTCGTTTTCTTCCTCTGGGCTCTCAAAGCTTTCTTCAGCTGGAACATGAGCAGAACATTTAGACTTATCTGACCCTGCAGATTTATTAGACTTAACTGACTGTACAGACCTTGAGCTCATTGCTCTCCCTTCACTCTCCCCTTCAACAACTCTTTCCTCAGGATTGTCAAGTGCATCTTCTAAGCAAACTTCCGAAACTTTCGATCTTCTTGATGTTGCAGAAACATTTGACTTTGCTGATTTTGCTGACCTCACTGACAAATTGCTTGGAGCTCTCTCTGCATGCTCCTCATGATCAGATATATTTTCCTCAGCTGGACCATCGAGTCCTTTTGACTTTGTAGATTTGGCAGAAATAGTTGACTTTGCAGTTTTGGCTGACATTGCACTCTGTGCTCTCTCCTGGGTTTCCTCTTCATCATCTCCTTCATCAGGAGGGCCAGTACTTTTGACAGAACAAACTTCAGAAGCTTTTGATTTGATAGATTTTGCAGAAGCATGTGACTTTGATGATTTAGCTGACAAAGCACTTGGTGCTCTCTCTGCAGACTTTACAGATATTTCAGAAACATGTGACTGGACTGATTTGGCTGACATGCTGCTCGGTGCTCGCTCTTCATTTGGTTCTTGGTCATTTCCTTCCTCAGGGCTCTCAAAGCTTTCTTCTGGTGGAACACGAGTAGAACATTTAGACTTATTTGACCTTGTAGAAATATTTGATTTAACTGACTGGACAGACATTGAGCTCATTGCCCTCTCTTCACTCTCCCCTTCAACAACGCTTTCCTCAGGATTCTCAGCTGTGTCTTCCAAGCAAACTTCAGACACTTTCGATCTTCTAGATGTTGCAGAAAGACTTGACTTTGCTGATTTTTCTGATCTTACAGATAAATTGCTTGGAGCTCTCTCTGCATGTTCCTCATGATCAGATATATTTTCCTCAGCTGGATCATCGAGTCCTTTTGACTTAGTAGATTTGGCAGAAATAGTTGACTTTGCCGTTTTGGCTGACATTGCACTCTGTGCTCTCTCTTGGGTTTCCTCTTCATCATCTCCTTCATCAGGAGGGCCAGTACTTTTGACAGAACAAACTTCAGAAGCTTTTGATTTGATAGATTTTGTAGAAGTATGTGACTTTGCTGACTTCGTTGATTTAGCTGACAAAGCACTTGGTGCTCTCTCTGCAGACTTTATAGATATTTCAGAAACATGTGACTGGACTGATTTGGCTGACATGCTGCTCGGTGCTCGCTCTTCAGGTGGTTCATTGTCGTTTTCTTCATCAGGGCTCTCAAAGCTTTCTTTAGGTGGAACACGAGCAGAACATTTAGACTTATCTGACCCTGCAGATTTATTAGACTTAACTGACTGTACAGACCTTGAGCTCATTGCTCTCCCTTCACTCTCCCCTTCAACAACTCTTTCCTCAGGATTCTCAGCTGTATCTTCCAAGGGAACTTCCGAAACTTTTGATCTTCTTGATGTTGCAGAAACATTTGACTTTGCTGATTTTGCTGATCTTACTGATAAATTGCTTGGAGCTCTCTCTGCATGCTCCTCATGATCAGATATATTTTCCTCAGCTGGACCATCGAGTCCTTTTGACTTAGTAGATTTGGCAGAAATAGTTGACTTTGCAGTTTTGGCTGACATTGCACTCTGTGCTCTCTCCTGGGTTTCCTCTTCATCATCTCCTTCATCAGGAGGGCCAGTACTTTTGACAGAACAAACTTCAGAAGCTTTTGATTTGACAGATTTTGCAGAAGCATGTGACTTTGATGATTTAGCCGACAAAGCACTTGGTGCTCTCTCTGCAGACTTTTCACAAACATGTGACTGGACTGATTTGGCTGACATGCTGCTCGGTGCTCGCTCTTCAGTTTGTTCTTCGACATTTCCTTCATCAGCTCTTTCAAAGCTTTCTTCAGCTGGAACATGTGCAGAACATTTAGACTTATTTGACCTTGCAGATTTATCAGACTTAACTGACTGTACAGACCTTGAGCTCATTGCTCTTCCTTCACTCTCCCCTTCAACAACTCTTTCCTCGGGATTCTCAGCTGTGTCTTCCAAGCAAACCTCCGAAACTTTCGATCTTCTTGATGTTGCAGAAACATTTGTCTTCGCTGATTTTGCTGAACTGACTGACAAATTGCTTGGAGCTCTCTCTGCAGGTTCCTCATGATCAGATATATTTTCCTCAGCTGGAAAATCGAGTCCTTTTGACTTTGTAGATTTGGCAGAAATAGTTGACTTTGCAGTTTTGGCTGACATTGCACTCTGTGCTCTCTCCTGGGTTTCCTCCTCATCATCTCCTTCGTCAGGAGGGCCAGTACTTTTGACAGAACAAACTTCAGAAGCTTTTGATTTGACAGATTTTGCAGAAGCATGTGACTTTGCTGATTTAGCTGACAAAGCACTTGGTGCTCTCTCTGCAGACTTTACAGATATTTCAGAAACATGTGACTGGACTGATTTGGCTGACATGCTGCTCGGTGCTCGCTCTTCAGTTTGTTCTTCGACATTTCCTTCATCAGCTCTTTCAAAGCTTTCTTCAGCTGGAACATGTGCAGAACATTTAGACTTATTTGACCTTGCAGATTTATCAGACTTAACTGACTGTACAGACCTTGAGCTCATTGCTCTCCCTTCACTCTCCCCTTCAACAACTCTTTCCTCAGGATTGTCAAGTGCATCTTCCAAGCAAACTTCAGAAACTTTCAATCTTCTAGATGTTGCAGAAACATTTGACTTTGCTGATTTTGCTGACCTTACTGACAAATTGCTTGGAGCTCTTTCTGCATGTTCCTCATGATCAGATATATTTTCCTCAGCTGGATCATCGAGTCCTTTTGACTTAGTAGATTTGGCAGAAATGGTTGACTTTGCAGTTTTGGCTGACATTGCACTCTGCGCTCTCTCTTGGGTTTCCTCTTCATCATCTCCTTCATCAGGAGGGCCAGTACTTTTGACAGAACAAACTTCAGAAGCTTTTGATTTGACAGATTTTGCAGAAGCATGTGACTTTGCTGATTTAGCTGACAAAGCACTTGGTGCTCTCTCTGCAGACTTTACAGATATTTCAGAAACATGTGACTGGACTGATTTGGCTGACATGCTGCTCGGTGCTCGCTCTTCATTTGGTTCTTGGTCATTTCCTTCCTCAGGGCTCTCAAAGCTTTCTTTAGGTGGAACACGAGTAGAACATTTAGACTTATTTGACCTTGTAGAAATATTTGATTTAACTGACTGTACAGACCTTGAGCTCATTGCTCGTCCTTCACTCTCCCCATCAACAACGCTTTCCTCAGGATTCTCAGCTGTGTCTTCCAAGGGAACTTCCGAAACTTTTGATTTTCTAGATGTTGCAGAAACATTTGACTTTGCTGATTTTGCTGATCTTACTGATAAATTGCTTGGAGCTCTCTCTGCATGCTCCTCATGATCAGATATATTTTCCTCAGCTGGACCATCGAGTCCTTTTGACTTAGTAGATTTGGCAGAAATAGTTGACTTTGCAGTTTTGGCTGACATTGCACTCTGTGCTCTCTCCTGGGTTTCCTCTTCATCATCTCCTTCATCAGGAGGGCCAGTAGCATCAACTCCATCTTCTAAGGGAACTTCATAAACTTTTGATCTATTAGATGTAGCAGAAACATTAGACTTTGTGGATTTCTCTGATTTGACTGACAGCGCACTTGGTGCTCTCTCTGCAGACTTAACAGATATTTCAGAAACATGTGACTTGACTGATTTGGCTGACATGCTGCTCGGTGCTCTTTCATCAGTTTGTTCTTTGTCATGTTCTTCATCAGAGGGCTCGGGACCTGCTTCAGCTGGAACATGAGCAGAACATTTCGACTTACTTGATCTTAGAGAAATGCTTGACTCAACTGAGTGAACTGACATTGGGCTCCCTGATCTTCCTTCAGTCTCCTCTTCAATACCTACATCTTCAGAAGCGTCACCACAGTTTTCAGAAGGAATTGCAGAACCTCTTGATTTCTTTGATATTCCTGACGCATTTGACTTTGCAGATTTAGCCGATGTAGTTGACATATTGCTTGGAGCTCTCTCCCCCTGTTCTGACATATTAGATCTGGCAGAAATGTTTGAGTGTTTTGATTTAGCTGATACATTTGATCGTGCCGATTTCACTGACATTGCACTAGGTCCCCTCTCTTCCTCATATTCAGTAATAGTTTCTCTATCTGAACCATCACAGCAATTTGACTTATTTGACCTTGCTGAAATGTTAGACTTGCTGGATTTTTCTGAAATGCAGCTTGGCGATCTCTCGCTGGCTTCCTCTTCAGCATCTCCCTCATCACAAATATCATCATTATTATCGGGAAGAACTTCAGAAGCTTTTGATTTTGTCGATACTGCAGAGGCATTTGATTTTGCTGACACTGCACTCGATGCTCTTTCTGCGATATCCTCACCATTTTCTCCAGACCTATCTTTAGAGGCCTTTGACTTACTGGATATAGCAGATGATTTCGACTTGACTGATATTTCTGACATTGCACTGGACGTTCTCCCTTCCGCTTCATCATCTTGAGTTTGCTCTCCGTCGTTTTCACCCGCACAATTGTCATCACTTTCTTTATTAGGAACTTCAGATGATTTTGATTTGCTAGATTCTGCAGAGATATTTGACTTCACTGACTTTGCTGATTTGACTGAAATTGTGCTTTGTGGTCTCCCTTCAGTTTCATCTTCAGCATTCCCAACGTCTGAAATGTCAGTTTGACGATCAGACCTCACTGATTCTCTAGATCTTGCAGATGCATTAGACCTAGCTGACATCGCACTAGCTCCTCTCTCCGTTGGTACGTCTTCATCTTCAGCATTTACTTCTGAATTTCTAGATGTTACCGATACATTTGACTTGACGGACCTAGCTGACATTGCACTTGATGCTCTTTCTTTATGTTCAGCGTCGGGTGAAAGGTCAGACACCATCGATTGTTCAGATGCATTTGATTTTTCTGATTTCCTGGATCTCGCAGATGCATTTGACTTTATGGATTTCACTGACATGGTGCTTGGAGCTCGCCCCACAGTTTCCACGACCTCCTCCTCACTCTCAGCTTTATTTGAGGACACTCCCGACAAAGCACTAGGTGTTCTCACCTCTGCATCTTGCACTTCTTCATCATTCTCAATTTCAGAGGTTTTAGACTTTGCTGATTTTGTTGACATGGCACTAGATGCTCTCTCTTGAGTATCTTCCTCGGCATTATCTTGAAGCTTAGATGCCTTAGAATGGGTAGATATTGCAGAGGTATTTGATTTGGTTGACGTGACACTTGGCACTCTCTCCTGCTCTTCCCCAGCCTCTTCGGCTTCTCCTTCTTCCATCGAATTTTCAGGTGTTGCTTGCTCAGTTTCCTCCTCAGTTTGTTCCTTATTTGGGAGAGAAGAGTCTCTTGATCCCTTTGATTTAATAGAAGCTTTGGATTTTGATGACATGGAACTTAATGCTCGTTCTTCATCGGCATCTTCCTCTGACTTGTGTTGTTCAGCTGCCACTTCTGACTTTATTGATTTTTCGGATTTAACAGACGTGCTACTTATTGGTCTTTCTTGTGTTTCGTTGTCATCATGCGTTTGCATATCTTCAGTTGTAATGTCTAAAACTTCAGATTTGGATTTTGTAGAGGCATTTGAATGAACAGACATGGCACTTTTGGATCTTTTCTCCTCTATTTCTTCAGACTCTGTATTTTGTATTTCCTCAGATTTATTTGTTCTGCCAGATGTGTTTGATTTGACAGACATGGCACTTGATTGATCCCTTTGTATACCACCTTCTTCTTCTTCTTCTTCTTCAGACTGGGCCTTGACTTGATCTTTTGTACCATCCTCAGGATCTTTAGACACTACGCAATTACAAGTGTGCAATTTTCTTGATTTTCTTGACTTGCTTGAGTGCCCTGAATCATTGGATGCTCTTTCTGGAGGGCTAATTGAAGCTCCAGGGGTCTCTTCCCTTTCAGGTTTACTATTCTGAGACGATGCTCTGGAAGTACTCAATGTGGCATCATCCTTATCATTTTGATCCTCCTCATGCTGTGTTATATCAGAGGAAGCACTTGAAGGAGATCTTGTTTGTTCTTCTTGCTCTGGTATGTCAGCAGTTTCGACATTGTCCTGATCATTTGGAGAACTTTCAGCACACACCTCACAGTTGTCCGGTGTGTTGCGCTTTGGTGAGCAAGTGTCACTCCTGATGGTGCAGTACTCTACAATTTCAGATGCCACCACAGTCTGCTTCACACATGTTTCTCTCTCCACCACTTGGTCTAAATGCTCTTCGCTAGTTTGTCTTTCAACCACGGTCTTCCTGGAGACCATCGTATGTGAGGACGCACTTGAGCTGGAAGTTCGGACACAGCGAGTTGCTCCCTGTGCCTCTGGGACGTTTTTCCAGATGTCGTAATCCTGGCAATGACTGCAGCAGTGAGGACAATGAGGCTCCTCTGTATGTCTTTGATAGCACCTTCTGATGAGAGCCTCATCTTGCTCACCGGCAGATATGTTTTCAGATTCTGAATGACTTCTATCACTAATCTGAGCAAAACAGGGGTTATTGTGTCCTTGTAAGACCTCACAGGTCCCGCCTGTTGTCTTTTTTACTTCTGTTGTCCAATGTATTATTTCGTCATTTTGAAGCCTGAAGCGCACTTTCATCTCCATAGACAAACTGCCATCTTTATTAACACGAACCCGTTTCTCTATATCATCATCTCTCATTCCATCACCAGCGTGCGAGCAGCAATCCGCATTATCCGGAGAGTCGGTTCCATCTGGTAATGACTTGTCAGATGACACAGACTGCTTGGTAGATTTGTTGTCAGATTCCAGTTGTGGATTGGTGACACTTTTCCTCGTTGGTTGTCCTTGGTTTACCATGAAGACACAGAAAAGACAAAAGATGGTGACACAGCTTCTCCAGTAAAACAGTTCTTAGAATGTGATCAGTAATTAATATTTAAAATGTAATTCAGAAATGAAGTCTGTGACATCGAACTGCTCCTCCTACCTTCCTCCTGACCTTCATTGCAGCCACCGGAGCGAGACCTCACACTCAGCTTTGGAAGTTTGTCATCAGGTGTTTTCCGAAAATTCTCCACGATGGATGGGTGGGAAGGCTCACGTCCCACACAGACGAGGACAGTGGGGCATTGCATCAGACTCTGGACACTGTCAATCTGAAACAGAAGAACAGAAAGTATTTGTTAAGGCTGGTCGACACTAAAAATTTTAAAATCTTAACAGATATTTAAAATGTGACCCCACACAAAACGACATGTAATGATAAATTTAACAATTAGAGAGCGATGATCTGGATGAAACAGCTCACCACAACAGATTCTACTCACGAACAGCCAGAGTGCTGACTCTCCAAATTGTAATTTTACACAAATCTCTGGTGATTGAATGTGGATGTAAGGGAAACACACATGGCAAACGACGGACAGGAAGAACTAACTATTAGTTTTTGCAAGCCTTTCTTTTCTTACAGATCTGGATAAAGTCATGGAGATGGCTTAAACATGAAGGGTACATGTTATATCACAAGCTGGAGTTGAGTAAATTCTGAGTTGAATCCCATTTCATATTGCATAAAAAAACTCTGAGACCTGCAGAACCGCTGGCGATCCACTGAGCTCGCCCCATACAACAAGATAGTATACTTGTGGTTTGTGATTGATTGCAAGGATATCTGATTTGAAAAGGGGATTAAATACCATAGACAAGTCATAATTTGAAGTAGAGGGGGGATTTTATAAGGTAGATTTCTGGGCCCTGTAAGTATGAACAAACTGATTGCAGAACATCAAAAGGTGAGCTACGGCCATTTTCAAAATTTATATGTGTAATTCCAAAGGTCTAAGACAGTCTAAAAATAACAGTTAACATAAACAACTCTCTCCCAAATCCAAAAACCAGAAAGCTTAAACTCAAATTTGTGATGTCATAGTGCAGGGGTCGGAATTATAAAAGAGCCATTATTGGCAAAAAAAGAAACAGCCTGTAAAGTCTAAATTAGCCCATCAAAATTATGAATAGGTCTAAATGAGTATTCATTAATGTGATTTACTACAACGTGGCTCATCTGCAGTTGCAGTTATAATTATTTAGTACTTTAACTTTGCAGTGTTGGTGGTGGAAGCAAATGAATCTTTCCACACAGTATTAAATCCTCTTTTTTCCCCTGCCATGGATTTGGAATCCATAGCAATAATAACTTTAGGCCTCCAACAATGACAAATGAAAATCTGAATGTTAAAAAAAAAAACTTGATTCATTTCAGGAAGCCAATGGAGAGTGTCTGAAGAGCTGTGTGCAGCTCTGGAGCCTACCCCTGTCATGGGATATAAAGTCAAGAACTGCTCCCTTGACAATGAATTGCAAAAGGGGTTATAGACTTTTCTAGTTCATGGAAATAACACTGAAATTCTTCATTTATGAGTCGTTCTCTTTCAGGAAGAAGCAAGATGCACAGCCTATCTCATGAAGAGCAACTATAGCACCTACTACTGTTCTTCTAAAGAGGCTTCCTGCATTAACAGGAAGAACATATTTACTGTTGCCTTGTGTTTCTTATGTAGTGTAACATATGCCATTGAGTGGATATCCTTAACACTGGAACTCAATGCATATTTATAGAACTGGTCAAAGTGGGGATTAACTGCTGCAGTGTTAGTGCTGTATTTTACCCACTGAGCTGCACAATCTGTCCTTTAATGTAACCCTTTTTTGACTAAGACTGAAGTGTCCATGGCCACTTTCCATATTACCTTAATGTTTGTTATCAAAAGTGTCCATTAACAAAGTTTTAAAAATGTGTTTGTCTGATGTTAATTGGAGCCTTGATTTTCGTAAATATCCACTGTTTTACTAAACACGTAGCATGACTACGGCAAATACTACATATCTGTAGACAAACATTTAAGAAACAAGTGCAACATTAGTAATATTATAACTGGGTTTATGCATTGTTCTCAGTTTTGTGCATCTGTATGCTCTAAATCAGTGATTCTCAACCCACTCACTTTAGGGAACTTCATCTGAAAAGTTTTTCACTATTAAGACCAGAATTCTACAGTTGTCGACTAAAGTTGAAGAGATAATCATGGAGTTAGTGTAACCTATGATTAGAATAGTCACACGATTTGCTTATACTCACACAGGGCTCATTTTTGTAGTGAATTAAATACTGAAAACAAACAGTTCCCCATTTTTTGTGACCCCCTAACACTCCCGCAAGGCCTGTTTCTGATCCCCGGACACCTTGTTGAGAAGCACTCCTCTAAATCCCTGCAAGGGAAGGCTGTGAGTCAAGCAGTGAGTCAAAGACAAGATAAATATCCTAATCCAGGATGATCTCAGGGCAACTTCATGAGATGACTGTGCATCATTGCAACAGTAAGCTGCCATTGTCATGTAAGAGCTGTGGGTAATTCTCAGCAGTGATAAAAGCCTGCTGAGTGTGAGAAAGAAGTGGACCAATTATATAGACAAGCAGAAGAGTGGTGTGGGCATTATAATCTATTAACACAGTGTAATTACTTTGATTTATTTTGCTTTCGGAAACCTTCTACTCTTTAAATTCATATTGCAACAGGAACAATAAGTCTTGCTTTATGTCTGTTGGTACTGCGATGTTATTAACAAATGTGACTAACTTAATATTATGCAGGTTAATCATCTTTTTCATCACAGTGATGTGAATTAAAATCTAAGTCTTCTGTCTCACAGATGATTAGCCTGAATGACTGGATGCTAATCTACGGGGTGAGTGTGCACTGACCTGTATTCCCCACTATCTCCATGCAAAGGTCTGATAAAAGTAGCTTGCTTCCATTCCAGTAAACATTTTGCCATCCGATAAAACCATGCATCTTCAAGTTTGGCGTTTTTTACATTTTCAGAGCATGTCATTTAAGTTAAGTAGCAAAAAGATTGTATAAATACTGCTATTCCTATTTGTGTCATTTATTTAAGTGTGCTTTTGCATTTTTTTCCTGACACACACTATTGAACACTGCTGCCTCTGTTCACTTCTGACAGCCGTGCAAGTCAGAGAAACACGCAGACTAAAATACTGAAAGTTCTGTTGATTTTTGTTTTGCTTACGAGCAGTCAGTTTTGATGAAAGTGCAGTTCTGAATTTGAAAATCCGATGTTGGTGATGGCAGATGAATGGCTTCACCCGTGGTCACAGAAAGCCCAGGTGAAGATAATTAATTGCTGCTGTAGAAGACACGTTTCTGAGACACCTCTGGTATCAAAGTAGGGGAGAGGAGTTTCAACGTTGACCTGTTTTCGCTCTCTCAAAAATAGCTCTGATTTGACCAAGATTAATGGGGTTTGGAGAGATACTCACAGTCTGAATGTGTGTGTGTGTGTGTGTGTGTGTGTGTGTGTGTGTGTGTGTGTGTGTGTGTGTGTGTGTGTGTGTGTGTGTGAGGGAATATCCCCGTTTCATTCCCTGATGCACGCACTCAAAATATTTATCCCACTAGACTTTGATTATAACAAACTACTCAGTGTAAACCAAATTAAACTGATATTGTAGGAGTGTATAAGTCAACAAATTACACACATCTAGTTACAGCAGTGTTTGGTCCTAGATGAAATGATCATACTGGTAAAAGATACTGAACAGCCAAACAAAAGTAAAGCAGAAGATAATGTGGATTTGGATGCTAATAACATCAGTTTTTGGATGTGCCCGCAGATTCAGTGGGACTTTAGAGCACAAGGTAGACTGCCTTATTCATGCCTCTGCAGAAAACAGGGAACATATTGATTTATTGATTGATTAGGGACCACGTTTAGCAAACTATATAAAACATCCATTGACAAACTCTCACACAACTCATGCAGTATAAGTCAAGTCTCGTTTATCCAGTTTTGTGCTGATAAAAACTCAGTGAAACTTATCTATGCTCCCTTCAAATCCACACTCCTACACGAAGGTTTTATGGCAATAACTCATGTGTTTGGAGAGTACTGTGCATACGACTGCACAACATAGTCTTACCAGTTGTCTTGCCGTAGTTTTGCCATTGTTACACGCAATCCCAAATCAATCAAAGTCTTAATGCTGCTGTGAAATTGCGTCAACTTAGGGCAACAAAAAAGAGCAGCAAACAGTTCAGTCCTTGACTATTATCAGCGGTAGCAAGGGCTGAAATGTTTGCTGCTCTTTTTATTATTTTTTGCATTTTGGGCACCTGTTTTATTAAAATAAATTTACTTTTTTCTCTGATACATCAATATGTTTTGCCATTTCACGTGGAAGCATGCAAGAAAAAACACATTTTCGCCACAAATTCAAGGTAACGTGGCATGACAAACAGATTTACTAATGGTTATTTGGTGGTTGAAGTTTTCCTTTCCCTAACCAATATCATTTTTTATTTCCACTGCAAAAGAATAAGAACACTGACTAAACACTGGTTTTGTATTTGGTGTACAGAGGGAGAGCACTTTCCAATATAGAACCAATAAAGCAGTACATCTAATACTTGTTATATGATATGGTATGTTCAGTATGAAACTCTACCCAGGACATTAAAATGCACTGAAGAGATATGTTTCAAAACCGAATGTTGTCATAAAATGACTTCATGAAATTGCATGTTTGCAGTGGGGCTGGTAGTTGACAAAGCTCAGGGAAATGGGATTCAGTAGGGAGTCAGTCCTGTCACTAGAGGCCTCTCTTTCACTCTGGTTTTCAGTCTCTGGCATGAATAACAGCAATGTGTAACAACACTTAAACCTACATACTTTCAGAACACCTTTTAAAGCCAAATACAACTCATAGCACTAGTGTTCATTTCAGATTCGGCCTTTCTTTTCAATTCAGTACAACACAAGTGTTGGTATCCACTTGGGGTCAAGCACAGAAACTTCCTCTTGGAAAAAGGAAGTTTCCTGAACACATGTTAGAAGAAAACCTCATACAACCTCTGTATCCCCAGGCTCTGTGGATTATGTAATAAGAGAATAAAAAAGCTAAAATATAATTTCACAACTGTTTGTGTTCTCACCTTGCGCCCCTCCAGGGTGTACAACTTCCTGATGTGGTACTGCATGAGCTCAGACACTTCCTCTAAAAAAAGCCCCAAGCTGCGTAGACTCCTGCGGTGCAAGACGATGGTCTTCCTGAACGAAGGGTCGCTGTTCTTCACCAGCACCACCCTCTTATTGTACCTGTGATGATGAATGTGGCCTGAATGCGCCACAGGGTGCTCCTCAGGCCTGGTCGGTCCCGTGAGAACATAGCGGTGTGGATGATGGTGGTGATATGGCATATGAGCGTGATACACAGGTGTCTCTACCGCGTGGGCATGTCTATACTCAGAGCAAAGGTAGCATTCCTCCACAGGTTCATGATGAGCCACCATGCCATGGTGGTGGATCCTGGGGAGCCGGCCGCTGTGATGCTTGAAGGGGAGGGAAGACTTGTGGGAGCCTTCGCCGCCTACGGCATTGAAGCACTGGAAGTTGCGTTTGTGGGAGGACATTTTAGGGTGGTGGTCTCTCCGCTCTGGCTGAAGGATGGTCTCACATGAGCTGAAGAAGAAGGCAGGTCATGCTTCTCCTGTGCTGCCTAGGGGAGGGTGGTGCACCCCACATCTGCATGGCTCCTACTTCTCCCAGGCTGAAAGAGACATTGACACAACAGGTGAGAAAAAACAGAACTGGTCGAACAACAGGAATTAAATGTTAAAGGAAAAGCAAAAGAAATAAAAACACGTTCCTGTTTACATGCAACTTCTTCTCCACGCCTAACCTGCGTGCAGACAGTGCACTTGCACTTGAACCTTTATGCCCATTTTAGCTTTTCCAGGTAACCCAGTATGACAACGCCGCCTCTTCTCTAAAGTACTTAGGTCTAAATTAGTGCCTAAACATGTTTGATGAGGGCTGACATGAGGCTCGTCTGAAAAAGAAAATCCCCACAAAGGAACACCTTAAAGGCTGTTCTACATTTATCTTGTGTCTAGGTGAACTCAGTCAAAGGTAACTGGATTTATTCTCAAAGACATTTCAACACTGATCTCAGATACTTCTTCAATTCAAGATTTAGTGCCTCTAGATATTTAAATGATGAGGGGCTCAAATTAACTGATACAAATGGAAGTGATGCAAATTCATGTAAATTCAAAGATTGAGCAGTTAAAAAGGATGTGATAGGAAAAATAGAGGGATAAAATATCAAGTGGTTTTACTAGCTTAAAGCTGATTTGATTAAAATTTGACATCTTTTATTCATCATTCACAACACAGAATTGTCATTTATCCTTTAAGGGAAGTGGCCTCAAGAGTGTGAGTAACAAAAAATAACTGGACAGAATGGGAGGTGATGAAATGTAATGCAAACTGAAAAACAGAGGGGTGGAAACGAATGTGAAATGAAAAATAGAATGATAAATTACAAAGTGATTTGATTAATTTCTCTACCATTTGTCATTTAGAACATTAAACGTCTCCATTTATCGTTTAAAGCTAGCAATTTTTGTCACAGAATCACAGAACCACACCCACTTTGGGCAAAAGTGACAATAATTGTTACTGTGAATAATATAGGCCAGTTGGGTGTAAGGAATTATGAATAGTAGACAAATGAATCAAGTCACTTGATCATTTTTCACTCTATTTTTCATTTCACATCCATTTTTACCCCTCTGTTTTTCAATTCACACACATTTCATCACTTCTCTTAACAATATGTGAGCATTTTCATCACTTCTATTTTGGTCATTAATTTTTTCTCACTTAGTCTAACGGCCACTTAAATGATAAATGGCAATTTGAGTTGTAAGTGATGAATATAATTCAATTCAATTTTATTAATAAAGCCCAATATCACAAATCACGATTTGCCTCAGAGGGCTTTACAGCATATGGCATCCCTCTATCCTATATATAAAAGTTATAAAATGGTGACACATGGCTCTGTCTTCATCGTATCATGACTGTTTTAATCAAGTCAGCTTTAAATCAATCAAATTATTTGATAATCTATCACGCTATTTTTCACTTCACACCAGTTTTCACTGCTCTGTTTTTCAATTAACATGCAACATGCACTGCCATTTTTAATCAATGAATTTTTGCTATTTCTACCACTCATTAAAAAAATTGAATTTCCCCTCGCGGAATAATAAAGTATATAAAATTTTAAAACATAACTTCAATTGAATTAAATTAAAGGTCCTGCATGAAGGATTTAGACACATATAGTGGCAGAAATTCAGTGTCATAAGCTTGTTTTTTTATTGTGTAATAACCTGATACTTTGTGTTTTCATTACCAGAATGAGACGTTTATATCTACATACGCAGCAGGTCCTCGTACACGGAGTACGGCATGTTGTTTCTACAGTAGCCAAGAACGGACAAAACAAACACAGACCATTTGCATTATTTGCATCAGCCACCATAGTTCTACACACTTGGCACATGTATGAAGTTTCAGTTGGCTGCAATGTGAAATCTTGGTGCTAGACGCCACTAAGTCCTACACACTACAACAATAAAACCTGGCAAACATGTAGACATTACCTTGTGGATGGTTATTTTGCTGGCTTTAGGTGAGGGACTAACATGCTCTCATTATACACTTATTATATACACGATGCTATTGTATTGATAACAGACTAAAATAGCCAGACTCAGAATAGATTTATTCACAGTGTAGAAGCTGTTTAAGTCACTCAGCATTGCAAATATCTACTACATCTTAAAGTGGCATACACATGACAGGGTTGTTACATACTGACAACATGCTGATCTCTGCTGAGGAGCTCAAAGAGTAAATGAAGACAGGGATAATGAGGATACAGCCACAAATAAATCCTCCAAGTGACTTTAAATAACAAGCTTAAGTCTCTGCTAGCAGTGAAAGTGGACATTACCTCGGTGATCATCACTGTCACTGAGGAAAATGCATCCATTGCCACCGTTTCAAGCAGCCAATACTGCAAGGATTACCTATAAAAAGCAGCAATATCTGCAGTAAGCACAATGCATGCTTACTGTGACAATACTAGGAGGTAAGGATAATTCATTGTTGCCTGATGGAAAGGGATGCAAGCCCACTATGAAATGCAAATAAAAATGAAATTCTTTGGCTATAAAATAGGCTAAGCTTGACTGGCACATATAAAGAACAGGTTTGGCTGTTGTCCTTATTCTTATATTAGCAATGCTGTGGCTGAACATTTTGGCAGAGGAAAGTAATTGATTGCTGTAAATACTCTTATGTGTCATGTTGCCAGCCTCGGCCTTTAAGTCTTGAGGTTGAAACTGCAGTATATTCATTTATAGCCTACAGAGGCATTTTGATTTTCTTAGAATATAATTTGAGTAAAAAGCATTATTCTGTCCTCCATAATGCAAGATTATCAAAGTGAATTGTAGGCCGGGTTGCACCAACAAGAACACATTTGTAAACCTGATTAAATCGTAGTTTAACTTTAAGTAATGTTGCACCAATCTTTGAAACTATCTTGAAATTAAGAATGAGATTTTCCCATTGGATTTTGGATTATTGCAGAAGATAAACTCTGTGTCAAACAAACCTTTATGATACTTACACGCTTTGTACAGCAAGATCATCTTCACAAATGAACACCACTTTCATGATTACTGCAGCCTTAATGCAATCACCAAAAGTACAAAGCTTATGTGTATGACAATAAACAAACGACACTTTAGTTGCACGACATACCATCAACACCACAACTGTAAAGCCATGTTCGGCGCAGCCTGGCGTGATGACATACCGTAGTCTCACTGAGCCAGCTGTTAGCAACCATCATTTTCAAGACACATAGAAGCTTCAAAGTTCACAAGTGGGGTATTTTCTGATGTATTTTATGTTGCAGGACAAAATGTAAAAGTCCCTTAAGACTGTGTTAACGACAGTCCCTTATTTCGGTCATCTTACCAAAAACCCATTAACTTTGAAACAAGGTAAAATGCTAACTCAGGGGACTCAATGCTGGACTACTTTATTCTATTTCACCAAAACTTAAATCTAAAACTTGATCCAGTATTCACTTTCAACTTCCCTTGTGGAGGTGTAACTTTTAAAATGGCCGCATCTTATAGATTTTTTTGAGCAAAATAATCAAGGTTATGGTGCTGAGCGGGAAAACCGGACCAACTGTCAAACATGGCAGTGAGAGAAAAGTAGTTAAAACTGTCGGCCACATGCTGCCAGACAGTCTCCTTTTCCTCACTGTGCTGTTGTCCATTTCCTCCATCTTCTATTATTTGACCATATTGCTTCAATAATTCAGCCAACAAATTTTTCCTCAAAGAGGGAAGAATTTGCGCTTTTCTACCAAGCCATCATGAGTAGGCTATTGTTAGGCTAACTAACTTTTGAGTTAGCAAGCAAACAATGTACTATTTGTTCAGGAATGACAACCGGAAGTTGACAATTCACGTTAGTAAGTCTTTTACATGCTAAATCCTAACAACATGCAAATTTATGTATTTATTTATTGCTCCATTAATTTAGCCAACAAGTTTTTCTCAAAGGAGAAGCCATAATGAGTAACGTCTGACTTTTAAGCGAGCTAGCAAACAGTTGAAGGTTTTGTTAAGGAATACAGGGCCGCCGAAAGTTAAAGGTTCCTAAGTAAGTATGTTTTACTTAATACATAACAACAGCACGCAAACTTGTTTTTTATTTATTACTTCATAAATTCGTCCGACAAGTTTTTCTCAAATGAGGGAAAATCAAACCTTTTCCGACGAGCCATCATGTGCAGCATTTGGCTAGCTAACTGGCTATTTAGCTAGCTAGCAAACAATGTAATGTTTCGTTAGGTGAATACAGAGCAGCCGAAAGTTCCCAATAGTAAGACTTTTATTGACTGGATCCTGACAGCACACAAGTTTATTTATTTACTGCTCCATTTATTTGGCCATAAAGGTTTTATCAAAGGTGGAACAATTTGAGCTTCTCTGCTGAGCCATCATGGGTAACATTAGACTAGCTAACTGACTTTTTTGCTAGCTGAACAATGTTATGTTTTGTTAAGGAATACAGAACAGCCGAAAGTTAATGATTCATGTTTGTCGATTGGTCTTTTTTTTATTAGATCAAGACAAGCAAATTTATACATTAATTTATTGCTCCATTAAATTTGCTTAAAAAAGTTCTGTTAGTATGTCTTTTACGTTCTAGATCCCGACAGCACACAAATTTATTTATTCATTAATTTGTTTATTCTAATTTGGGTAAACAAATCTACTCGTTTTAAAACTCTGATCAGAACTGATGTTAGATTAAATGAATCCTTGTTGGTGCAACCTGGCCATATTTCAGCTAATTGAATTCTGAGTTTTGAATATTTTTATAATGTCAATCATATCACCTGTGGCCTACAGTAAAGCAGCCCTGCATAACCAGCTATACTTGAACCTCTGACACTGGATGACGACACTGTCCATCATAAGTTTTATGACCTTGGGAATGAGCCAAAGCATAACGTCAAATGTTAAATTACAAAATCGTATGGCTGCTGATACAAATGGCAACACATTTGTCTGTAAAAACATAATTTTAGAGATGCTTTTTTGCAGGAATGCAACATTACAAGTGCCACAGGAGCATTTGTGAGGATGAAAAGGAAAAGCGAAGGTATATACTTGCAGGTAGAGATAGCTCACTATACTGTAAGGCAGCATGGGCTTCTCCAGTTTGCAGAGCTGCAGAGTGTTGTTATTTCAAAAAACATGGCATGGAGACAATTATTCTGCAAACTAGCTGCTACTCAGTGGATAACAAATGCAAGAAGTATTTTTCTTTATTCCCCACGACCAGGAAACATATGTGGCCTTGGATCCCTAGAATAATGCTATTATCCCTAAGGTGTCATGTTTGCCAACTAAGGCTCCTAAAAAAGTTCAAATAAGGAAAATAAAAATCACATCCTGCACACAGGCCAGCCTGAGTTCATCTAGTTTAACATGGATTATTGCATCCTTTCTTTGTATGAATCACACAAACACACTACTGCCCAACATGACTTTAACCCTAACTTAAACTGATCTTTTGTAGGAGCAGTTTTGAGTGTCGTTCTTTTAGTTGTTAGTGCATATTTCTGTTGCTTTACAAATAGCATTCAGTGTACAGAAGATACAGCAGTCCAGCCAAAATGTACAGTAAGTGTGTATACTCACATGATCCACAATCGAAAACTGAAAATAAATAGTCCCAAAATCACAGCATGCAAGATATAAACTCCCAAAGACAACACACCAGAGCTATTGCAAGCAGGAAAACAAGAAACCGGTTCAAAAGCCTCCCTCCAGAAGCGGGCCTACCTGCTAATCACGTACATGGGACGCTAAGGATAGAATGAAAAGCCCTGCTAATCACTCTGAGATTGGACTGAAATCTGCTGAGGCTTTGGACACATGACTTGGACTTCACCATTGCATAAAGGGAGTTAAACACGCTTTTAGAAAGCAGTTGAAGGCTCAGTGACAATCTATGACTAGGCATAATGCTCCTGCTTTTATCTGCCACCTTTTGTCCCTTCACTCATCCTTATGTGGCCACAGTCTCTGCTGCTAACTCCTGGTTAGGCTGTGTGTTACAGCTGGGCAAGAAAGGACACATGCAAAATATGAAAATTCTTATTATACATCAATTTGTCCTGCTATAATGTGAAAGTAGTCTTGTTAAAATTACTTGGTGATATTGAGCGCTGCAGGGATGACGCTTATTTGTAAGCCAACAGGAAGCATAAATGCAACCACCAGAAGTAAAAAGCTACCATTAGGCTATAAATGAGCTGCAACACAGTAACATAACGTCGCCACCACAACCAGGCTGATTCTCATTTAGCCACTTGTTAGCGACCGTCTTTTTTAAGACACATAAAGGCTTCAGAAATTTATGGATGGGGTACTTACTGACGCATTAAATGACGTGGAACAAAACGTGAGGTATCTTAACCTTGTGTTAGCCACAGACCTTATGTCAGGCACTGAACTAAAACTGGACTTTGAGGCGAGGGAGCTGGGAGTGCTAAAATGCTAATTTCGGGTTTTAGGACTCTGCACCACTGTAAAATTGGGAATAAATTGGTGTGTCAATAATGTGGAAAAAAAATGCTGTAAGATCACTCAGACGAAAGTTTCGTCTCACGGTAAAGCCTCTGTAAGCAAATTTGTGATTATGGGCTGTACAAATGAAATCGACTATTTGCTGCTATTATCTTGCAAAATATCACGATACCATACTGTCATTGTTTTTCCTCCATCCCAACCACAAACCTCACCTGCAGTTGTCACATTTTAGGTTTTCTGCAGCTCAAGAGAGACAAAAATCATTTGTCACAGTGACAGAAATGACAAGACAGCAACAGTTTCAAGTCATGAAGAAGCAAATTAAAGTCATCACTGTCACAACACATGTTCCTAACTGAGCGATGGGTTTGTTACCTCTTGTCAAAAATGTCACTTAGGGAGCTAAACTGAAAGCTCTGCCTCTTGTGACAGATTCCTCTCAGAAGAAAACAAAACCTGACATCTTCTGTTGATGTTTCAGTCGCTCACATATTAAAATCAATTGTACATGTGCTTCACTGTCAAAAACTACTACACAAAACTACAGCACAAAGCTTTAAATTAGATTTTAATGTGTGATTTTATATCCTGCGTTACTTTACACACTTTAGTATTCTAGATCGTTTTATTTATGTGTCATGTAAAGCATCTTCGAATATCTCGAAAAACTCTTGATAAATTCAATTTCAGATCATTATTTTTAAACAGAACTTAACTTTTTTGCGTGTTTTGTTTATTTTCTCCAATGGCGTGCACTGATTTTTCTTTCCCTTACTTCCTGTCTCAAAAGTTCATGTTACGTTTCAGTTCCACCCTAAAAAACCTGCCTTCGCACTTAGCAACCTGAACAACAAGAAGTTCCCAGTGATACTCAGCCAATATGACACTTGCCCATTTCACACCAGCTCTCCTAATGGATGCGTCATGCTGTGTAATCACCATCACAAAAAGCAGATACAAATTTACATATAACAAGCAGAAGACAAAGAAATGTCTCCAGGGTCGTGTCAAGATAAATGGGGAAGGGTGGCGGTGTTTAAATCACGTCTTTATTTTGCATGGCACTGTGACACTATTAAGGGAGGCACTGCCCTTGGCTAATTGGCCTACATCGACCCAGCTGCCTGGTTGGCAAAGTCTCCCCGGACAGTTTGATGTGAAACACTCACAAAGCCAAAAACAACGTATTTGCTACATGTGAAAGGTGCCGTGTGTGAAGCTGTTTTACAGACTGTATGTTCCATGTCTAAGTATCACTCAGGGTCAGCTCACTCTTTTCAAGGACAAAGGAACTGCCACAGAACACACGAGGGGTTACCCTTATCAGAGGCTCACAGGCCGCGTGCCGATCCCTCCCTGTGATACCGGGAGTTTCAAGAAGTGCTTCATCATGGGAGCACCCACTCCCACTAAGCCTTTGTAAGCACACGAACAGCAGGGCAAGCCCCCATGCTGCCATCTGTCTTTGGTCTTAAGGAGCTTGACGTGTCAGGGTGAGGTGGAGTTGACTCGAGGAGGGCAGATTTATTGTGTCCTGAGTCATGGGAAGAAAACAGCAGAGAGACCCCCCCTGCTGAGTCACAACGATATGTGCTGAGAGTGCCGCTTTGACCTCTGTGGGCTTTCCTGTGCGAGGAAGACACCGCCCCTCGCTCCTTAGATTCGACTGAAGGAGGTTACTATCAGTTTGAGTCAGCTGAATGGAGTCATCACCTTATTAAATGCCCGAATCTCCCCATATAAGGGCCTTTCACCTTTCTGTGATCTATCAGACTACTCCATCCACTGTCAGCCTCTCAGAGCTTAAAGTGCCACACAGAAAATGATTTCCCAGAATCTGTAGTCTGTATTAAATTGAATTAAATATGATTAGCGGGCACTTCAGTCTCCGCTCAGCTGTCTGGCCTCCGCCACTGCCAATGCAGTTTGGATCACAATCACAGCGGGGCGCCCTGAAGCTCATCATCTGTCAAGCTCACACGTGAGCGCTGATGCTCAGGCTTAGCACTCCCCCCTCCTGGCTGCAGCTAAAATATCAGGGCTACTTAGTGTGCAACCTGCTGTGAAGCAGGACTCCTGCTATGTTAGTCACAGTCCTACTGAAGCTGCAGACCCAGGAAGTTGCAGGCTTGACAAATGACCTCAGTTAGGAGCCAAGACTTGGAGGTTTAACCCCAAGTTCAAGGTTAAATAAATACTGGTACTTAAATGATGCACATGATGGTCACAAACACTAATATTGTTATGTAACTGCATCGATTTAGGTGAAACATTTATTCTCATTTGGCGTTTCACATTGCTAAATTTGCGTCTTTTTTCCTGCGCCGTGTCTCTTGGATTCCTGCTGCTCAGTCTGCCACCTGGTCGCTACTTTTTTTATAATGCCCCGACCTCACCTGAGCACTGTGGAGGTACACGCCAAGAACGTCCCGAGCAGTGAAAATACAGGCAGTGGGCAGAGTCTCTGCAGAAAAACACACTGTCTCACACTTCTAGTGGGTTGCAAGAGATGATTGAGAGTCTCTTCATTGTCTTTTAAGGGAAAATCCTGCCTTAAGTAATCATTAAAATCATGTCATACAAGTACATAAGACATACCAGTAATCTGGGGCACCCACTAGCTCACCTATCAGAGCGGGTGCCCAATGTGTGAAGGCCATGTCCTTGCCGCAGCTGCCACGGGCTTGACTCCAACTCCGGCCTTTCGCTGCACGTCATCCCCTCTCTTCCCATTTCACGCTACAGTTTCCTATCAAATGAAGGCAAAAATGACCAAAAAAAAATCTTAAAAACTATACAATAAAGGTGCCTTTTAAGTGTGATTTGAGTAGATCAACAGCTCCTGCATGTTGAAAAGATAATACATTTAAGCAAACCAAGAAAATAGATAAAGAACAAATTCATTGCTGCTAGAGTTTAATCTATACGATTAAGCACCTGTGCCAATCTCATGGTAATTGCCCAGACAGGCTTGACCTCTGTACACTCTGTAACCTTTACCTTTGGCGATGAGGTCGCGGTGAGGATCACGGGAAGGGAGTATAAATATAACTGAGAAAAGGAGCCTTGACTGCATATTTACACACAAAGCACATTTGCACAATCCGACAGCAGCAGGCCCACACTCTGGACAAATCCTATTACACTTAGAGAAAACCTCTGGAGAATGCTAATGTACATGTCCTCTTATATTTATCCATTTGTAGTTTGGTTTGGTTTATTTACAGGCTGTACAGATCTGTAAGTCTGGGGTTCAGCAACACAGATATAACTGATTTTATATATGTAATAAGGTTGATGCCACATCAAAAGTTAGCAGACAATATCGCTCTATGAGTTTAACACCATGACGATAAATTAAAATGCATCAGTGTGTTAGTACATACTGTTGTCACTGCATGCGTGCATGTGCACCTGTGCCTGTACGTGTGTGTACTTAATGTCATGGAGATACTGTGTGTCTCTGCATGTGCACTAAATGTACAGCCATCACCACTTATATTTTCAGAACATAAGTCACTATTTTTACACCCTGCTATCATAAGCCATGAGGGCTGGGAATCCCATTAGTGACGTCTAAAAATACTTCTTCTGTGTAATCAAACCAGGCAGTCGCCTTATCGGACTTCTTTAAACAGAAGATTTAACTATACTATCATACCTACATCTACACACCTCCATGACAGGAATCTAATATCAATCAACTCAGTCTCCAAACAATTTTTTCTGAATTTTAGAGTGATAAAATTGAAAAAAATATATATATATATGGCTACATAATCTTTATTAATGTGTCCAATTAGCCACTCTTAATGTAATCAGTGTTTGTAAACCTGCATGTCACATTATTCAAATGAGACCACACTTGTCCTGTTTAAACACAACACAGCTGCTGTGCTGTCAAACTGACACATGGGTCACACATTGCAGGCAAACATGACATAATAGAGAAACAGCAACAATATTTGGTAATGTAATGTAATAACATAACTCGTCCTTGTGTGATATCATTTTATCTTATCAGTGGTGAGCGTGTGATCCAAGTCCGTGGTGAGCATAATGACACGCAGGGGACAAAAAAGGTTGTCTGTCAGAAGTGGGATTCGAACCCACGCCTCCAGGGGAGACTGCGACCTGAACGCAGCGCCTTAGACCGCTCGGCCATCCTGACAGCTGTACATATATAAACCTCCTAATCGTATAAGAAAATACGAACACACGGATAATATGTACGAACTACAATTTTTGTTTTTGTTGTTTTTAAGAAAGTCGGCCATACATTTTGCGTGCACCCGTATTCTGACCGTTATGATAAATGCTTTGTTTGAAACGGCCAAGCGCGAGCTAGAGACACACTTTAATCTCTATTTTTTTTACATTCTGTTATTTCCTCACCTTACAAAGAAAAGTTTTCCATTGTAACAATCTTACCTAAATCTAGTCTACGGACTATATTTGTTGTCAGCGACGTGAGGAGTCCATGTGATACAATTTAAACTTTCAAACCACGTCAGATTTAGCGAAGCTAGCGCGACGGCACAAGTTGCTAGTTCCGGTTTTCAAAATAAGAGATTAAATATTTACCAAATAGGAAAAAAAACCTTTTAATTTGATTGTATTCATAGATTTTAAAACATAATAGGTGTGTTTCTTTGAAAAATTAATAGTCAAACTTACTGATGAAACTGTTTTTCCCCATAGTACTCATGGAAGAAATGCGGTTTACTCCACAAAGGCTTATTCTTGACGTTAGATTACTCAAAGTCTACAGAGATAAAGAAGTTTATAGCAGCAGTGTAGTCATGGGTATACGTGGGCATACCCACCTCTTTGTCTGTCCCTTCACAGTATTCAATTCAAATTAATTTCAGTCATGTTACTGCGGAAATGTCTCCAGATTCTCTCCGAATTCCTAAATCCTTCTATTCCTGGAAGGAATCCTGCTCATTTTGATCTGACATCAGTGTGTTTACTTGGTCTTAAATTTAATTTAAGGTGGTATCAAAAAGGTCTTAAATTTAGCTTGGTTATATCTGTAGACAGATACACCACTGCACCACTAGTTTATTGAACATGTAGTCCAAGTCCAGAAATATTAAGTTCATGAACTACTTGTGGACGAAATGGGTCAATGAGTCAACAGAGCCAAACAAAACAGCCCATACATTTGTCAATACCTCAAGTCTCAAAAAGGAAGACACTTTGAGGTACAAATGTGGTACATTTACTTTAAAAAATCTCTAATTTGATACAGTGAAAATGTACAAATTAGATTTGAACTGAAATGTTTGAGCTCATGTCAGGAGTATGTTTTGTTTTTTTACAGAGGGTCATAAATACCATGTTTTATACCTTCTTTGAATACAATCCAATTAATCATATTTCCACAGACTGTATACATTTGGTATTTAATTTGTTAACATCTTATTTTGAAAACCGGAAACAGCCACGCATATCCTCCGTAGACTTTACGCCAACTTCGACGCTAAATTGTATAAAGAAATAAATTGTATGTGGAGTACAATTAAGAATTCATACTTTCTCCTTAGGTGAGTCTTTCATATTGCAATACTTGTCTGTAAAGTTGAGATGATACGAAAATAGAGTTTCTAAAGCTGGGCCATTTAAACACATTTACCGTAAAGGTCAGAATACGGGCGCACTCCAAAGTTCTGCCTCGGACACAGTACCCACCTCTGCAGAAGAGCTGTTGACTGCAGCTTTTCTCGTTGCCACCAGCTGCTAACTCCCCAAAACGACTTTAAATCAATAGAAGAACCCTCCAACGTCTTCAGGCCCAAAGCCAGGTCCTCAGTTTTCAACGGTAATCCCTTTTGTTTTGTCTCCATCCCTGCAGGACACGTGTCACTGTTGTGAAAGGCAGCAGTCAAACCAAACTAACTTCCTGATTAAAAAATATTGCAAGCTTGTGATTGGTTTAAATGTCAAGCAGATCAATTTGCAGCTGCAGCTGAGCCAATAGCAACGTGTGCTAGCAGCCAGTCAACTAAAGCATTTGTTGAGCCCCTAAAAAGTTGCTTGACGTTTTTTATGTACTTTTATTATCATTTATTTATTTATTTGCAAAGCTAGAGCAATATTTCGTGACATATTCTGCATAAAAACAAGACAAATAGACCTTGAATTTAATTTATTAGAGTTTAATAATACTGTCATGTCACTCCTAACTTAATCTTCAGCTCTCTTTAGTTAGACTGCTCACAGCTGGAGCCGATTCAGAAGGTGACTGCATCAAAATCTCTCAAATTTACACATGCCATTGCTCATGGTTGAAGAACAATATAATACTGTAGCCCACATATCTTAATGTTTGAGAGGCAGTCTTGCCTGTAGGATTAATAAACCACTACTAAGCAGAAATTGTTCAGTTTATAGATGGCTTAAGTTAGCCTATAAGGTCATGGGCTACTGTAATTAATGGGGTTTTATAGATTCTTAGTTTCTTACGCCTTGGGAAAACTGCTCTGTGAAAGTGCACACTGTGTAATATTTTGCAGAAGCACAATTAACTAAACTACAGGGTCAAGTCTTGCAGTTAGTGCAGCGCGCTTTAAAGGAGCTGTGATCCTGGAGAATGTCTCAGTGTAAGTTTATTTGTGCTGCATTGCTGTGTAGCAGCTATTTTTGGGAGTGGAGACACAGTTGAAGCGTGCAGTGAGCCTAAACATGAAATGACTGTAGCCTGTATATGTTTGAATGTCTTATGTAATGTGGCTTATGACTAATGGTTATTGAGTTCAGTCTTTGTGTGCCCACCAGTAGGTCACAGTGGATACGTGACTGAAGCTGCTGTATTTGCTTATCAGAGCCCTCAGCTATCACTGCTCTTAAGTATTCCGCCATCTGTAATAAACATAGACCTTTCCAGCTCATATCCTGTTTTGAACCTGTCAACATGGTACTTTAGTTGAAGTGTCTGAGCTCTGGGGACGAGTGTGTGAGTCATTTCCATGCGTCTCATTTTTGATGTTGAGTCTTTAAGGAAATGGGGCTGAGCATCCAGCAGGAAGGGATTCCTCTGAGCTCAGACATCAACAACATCCCGAATATTACACCCGTAACGTAAAGGTCGGAGGAATGGGGAGTGAGCGTGGAAATGATGCCAGAGTGACCCGCTGCCAAGGTCAGAAAGGAGCGTTCTTACCCAGAAACTCTGAGTGTAAACAGGCAACATCAAGGCAGCGGAAATGCTGTGTGTCGTGACTGACGTACTTTTTTCTCTGAATAAGCAGCTGGGATGGGGTTTGTTGTTCCTGTATGTAGGAACTTGCATCACTGATCAGTCATCTTACATGACTCTTACACTTGCAGGCTCTTCAGGCTCCTGGTTGATAGAGACTTAAAGTGTAATTCCAGAGGTGTGGGCAGGATGTCTTTGTGCGTACAGCACTTGATTTTTTCCCATACTGATAGGCAATGGCGCCCCCAGAAATTTGTCATAGGGGTAGCCAAAACCAAAAGCCATAACTGAATTTAAGGAATTTGATTATGCTGCTGCAGGCTACATGACTCATTAACTAGTTTGACAAGATACCACTATCTAGCTTAAAAATGAGCACACCACAGCCTCTTAAACCCATCTCACCCCTCAAAATCAAGGGGACCATACTCTTAACATGTCGATAATAAATAAATAAATAAATATGCAGTATTTCAATCAAAATGCAATATGAGATTAATAGACTAACACAGATAAAAGTGATTACAATGCTGCAATGTCTCTGCTTTTTTTGGCACTGCCAGGCAGGAAACACAGCAATGTCTTGGTAAAACACAGCTGCATATTTTGGCACTCTCCTGGCAGGAATGTGGTGACGTCTCTGTCAAAAACAATCACTTTTCATGGCACTATCTGCTGGAAAAAATGGGTCGCTACAAAACAAGAATGGATGGCAGAGGAGATGCCCGCACACTAAGAAAGCCACAAAAAGGTCCACAGGCTGAGATCAATGCAAAAATAGTACATTTATTTAAGACATCTGTGCACAAAAGAAAGGGTGCTCAAAGTGCAAAAAAAGATAAAGAGTTAATTTCCATACTATAGTTGTGTTATTTTGTACATTTGTGTATTTTTATGTTATAGGACAGGTTATTGTAGTCTGGTAGTCAGGCTCCTCAGAGTTGCTCTCGTCTTATTAATGGCACCAGCTGATTGATTGATCATCACACCTGATAGGAATCTTTCTGTGTCTATATCTGTTCTGTGAATCAAGGAAAAATGGTGGTGGGTTGCTACAAACCAACCATGTTTGGTGCTTAAAGAGCTGCTGGCAAACGACCAATTTGTGACTATAAAATAACCATCTTTGGTGACTAAAAAGCCACTGGAAAAACAGCAACAAGTGACTACAAAACACCTATGTTTTGTTCCTAAAAATGTCACTGGAAAACCAGTAATGGGCTGCTACAAACACCCACGTTTGGTCCCTAAAAAGCAGCTGAAAAAACAGCCCTGGATCGCTACAAAACACACATTTGATGCCGGAAAATCTGCTGAAAAACCATCAACAAGTGACTTCATAACACCCATGCTTCATTCCTAAAAAGTTGCTGGAAAAACCGCAATGGGTTGCTACAAAACACCCACATTTGATGACTAAGAATCCATTGGAAAACCAGCAACAAATGACTACAAAACACCCGTGTTAGTTCCTAAAAAGTCACTGGAAAAATAGTGGCAGGCCACTACAAAACACCCATGTTTGGTCCCTAAAAAGTTGCTGGACAAATAGTGACAGGTTGCTACAAAACACCCACGTTTGGTGACTAAAAATCTGCTAGAAAACCAGCAACAAGTGACTTCAAAACACTTGTGTTAGTTCTTAATATTGTCACTGGAAAAATAGTGGCTTGTCACAACAAAACACCCACTTTTGGTCCCTAGAAATATCGCTGGAAAACCAGCAACAGGCTGCTTTGCCGAAACATACAACTCCAACATATCTCTCCGGCGATTGGGCTATTTAAGATGTAAATCATTGTTAGTTGTAAAAAATAAATGTATTAAGTCAGTTCTTACGCAGACTGATCACAATCTAACTGTAAATGGTCTCCACACAAATTTTATGAATGACTTTTGCTGAAATATTCAAAACTTAATGACTCTCAGAGTTTCTCACAAGCTGTCATCAGGCAGCCGGGTGCTTTGCTTTGTCTATCCTCCACAGTAGCTGTTAAAAGGGACTCTCTCACACCGCTGATCTTATAACATCACTCATCCAAATCATTAGTGCGTCTGCTTCTCAGGATGCACGCTGAGTAAACGCTGTTGGTGCAGGACAACGAGGCCAGAGCCACATTGGCAGTGCGAGGGCCCGCTAAAATGGAAAAGATCGGGAGTGACTCAAGATCAAAGACATGTCGCTCCTGCCCTTTTTAAAGAGTAGTGTCCAAATTCACGTAATGTTCGGGCATGGTATTAGCTCATGTTTTTCCAGAGCTGTGAATTTACAAAGAGAAAACCAGTCTCAAAAGATGACCAATTTTGCCTTGCAAACATTGCAGGAATTAGCCATATCCTTTCCAGTTTAGCAGCCTGTTTCACCCCAGTCTTGTTTAAACAAAGATACCAGACAATGAAACTACGTAATATTCTAATTATCTCGATTAAAACATGAATCAAAAACACTGATTCCTCCTCCAGTTATTCCCACAATACGGGATCACACGCGGAACAGATAAGGATGTTCTATCTCTTAAATGGAACAACCACATTGCAATTAGGAAGCACAATAGGAACATCCACCTCCACATTGAGGTGAAGAGTTACACCACCCCTGGGAGAATCTGCAGCAGTCAAAAACAAGGCAGATAGCGCTGCAGCGTACACAGGCCAGTGCATGCCATGCTATTAGAGAGAGGGAGAGGGACCAGTGCGGGCCAGGCGGTAAAAATAGGACATGCACTGCAATTTTGCATCATGTCTTTAAGAAATAAGAGTATTTTTATACGTCTTGACTTTTCAGTGTTTCTGCTTTGATGAGTAATACACAACTACAGAACTCTTATTAAAGTGGGGAGTTTACTGAAATGCACAGTTTTGGAAGACATTTCTCAATCCTTCTTTTTTTCTCCGCACATCCTGCAGTGGAGCACAAGCTTTGCCGCCTGTGCCGATTTGGTAATCAGGCCGCGCTTATGGGTAAATGGAAATCTAGCCTTCTCCTTCCCTGGGTTGGCAGCCATGTGCTGGCCTCCCTCTGTGCTTTTGCCGCTCGCCTGTATCTGCTTAGAACAGGTGCCGGATCCCGTTCAGCTGCAGCATTCACAGCACAGGTACGGGTGGGAGGCCCTTGGCTGCTCGCACAGTCCCCCAAGTTTTCCAGGGGTCCCCATCTGTGTCCCCGCGCATCCTCTGCCACATGGCACCTGTCCCTCGACGAGTCTGGTCCATTCTTCGTCCGGCGACGTACACGCCTGCCTGCCACCCCACACTCTGCCTGTTGTTGAGCCACAATGAGATGAAGAATAGCTGCACCCATAATCCCTTGCTGTGAGATGTGTGTGTGTGTTTTTTTTCCCCTCCTTCTTCTCCCCTCCTTTGGCCAGATTTAGGGCCAAGTACAAATTGTAAACAGGTTATTATGCTGCTGTAACACACTCCAACTGGAAATGCACTCCGACAACATTTAGTGTTTACTGATGTAAGTGTGTCTTTATCCGTCTCGCGGAGTAGTTTAATTTGGTGTAAAGTTCACTGCATTTATTGTGATGAGGATGTTGTAATGGGTTTGTTGTTTTCTATTTGCAAGGCTTAACAGGAAGGACACTTGGAATGATAACTTTGCTGCGTCTAATTGGAAATGTGATGTATGCATGTTTATGTAAGTGGAATAAGCCATCTGTCTTCATGCAGCAACAATACAACGCTAATTTAAACACCATGACACGAGTGTCTATATGTAGGTTTAAAGTGCATGTCAGTCTCAGCCTTGATATGCCTTAGTCACGTACTTCAAATCAGCCACTTCCTCTTGACCTACAGTTAATACGCATATAACGTCATATAGCACAAATGTTCGACCTCCAAATGTGACGCGATTGGACGCTCCCTCCGCAGCTACACAATGGACGCTGGACCAACCAGACAGTCAGCCTCCTCCGTGCCTCCGGAGGACACGATATTTAAAGTGATCACTGCTCACCTCAGTCCCGGCAGATGGATAATACTTTACACAGCTGTGCAAGCCTCAGCGCCCCGAGTCCACACACACACCAAGAGCCCGTTACCTTGATAGTTGGTGTTGAGTTTAGACCGCCAAGTTGTTTGTTTGCCCAGGGAAGTGACATGACGGCAGAAGAGGAAATAGGAAACATAACAGACTACCTGACGGACTCATTCCACGGGCTTGACCTGAGACTGGAACGGAGCCAGTCAGCAATCAGAGAGAAATAACAAGAGGAGGCTCTTTTGTTTGTTCAGCCTATATCCTTATAATTGCAAATATTGTAAATCTTGTTATCTTGCTGAAGATTCAATTAGTCAAATTAAGAGATCATGCACTTCCTTTGCACAAACTGCAGGGCTTTACAGGTAATCCCTGCAAAAGTAAAGTTTGTGTTTGCAACAACGCCACGCCAGTGTTTGTTGACACATAATTTTCCTCTTTCCTTTCTGGTTGATTTATTGTCGCTTAAACAGCAGCGATGGCTGTCTCAGGTTCTCGGCAGAAGCCTCTGAGTAAAGGTTACGTTGACAATGAGTCACCTTCCAGGGAGGAAAGGATTGAGGCCGACAAGCTGAGTGTTTTGCCCTCACTTCCCGAGAACTAAAAAGTCACAGGATCTGCAAATCTTGATAAAAAACTTGTGGGTATTTCGCAGAAATATGAAGTGCCATTGAAAGATAAGCGTTATCACTGACAGAAAATGTGACGTGGTAGTTTTCTTATTGGAAACTACTGTGTACTCATTGGTTTAGACCAGGGGTGTTTCAGGCCAAGGACCCCTTAGCTGGAACGGAGACAAAGCAGGGCCCCCTTACTGCATATATTGTATAAAAGTGAGTGTATATTGGCAGGCAGGGGGCCACTTTCACATAGATAAGTTGTTGGAAAAAGGACAAGGATGTTGGATTCATGTTAATTTATATTTTCAGACATATTTGAATTTTTAAAAACCTTCAAAAACCAATAATAATGTGGCGCCTCCCCTGAAGCAACACCGAGGACGCCCTGTTAAAGACCCAGGGTTTAGACACCAACTCATCACTCTACATATGAAAAAACATACATACATTTATATAATTTTAGCAGGGAATGCACATATATGTATACATAAAGGTATATTAGTTTATTTTAGTAGCCATTGTGTAAATATGTAGCATGTATTTGAATTTGATGGGTTCGCTGTCCACTGAAAATTGAAACAACAAATTTTATTCTGCAGTTCTCATGTGTGCACCGGTCTGACCCTAATGTGACGATGCTTTGTTGACGCTTGAGTCTTTGTCCTTGTCCGTGTTCCATCGTCCTACCCCGAGGTGCTGGATGTGATTGTCGAGACATTCCAGGGCGTCTTTACCGAGGGAGTCTGCAGCAGCACCCTGAGCTGACCCTGACCAACGGTGCACCAAAGACTACTTTCTCACCCTGTAATGCCTGGGGCACCACCCGACTGGCTCCCTGCATCCAAAATATGATCGCACTCAAATGGACCCTCCGCAGAGTTTTGCACCCCTGCAGGCGTAAAGGGTAATGATGTAACCCCGGAGAAATGAGCACAGCTGCAAACACCGGTGCTTGATAAATGTTGTCATTCTGGTCAGTTACTGTGTCAAAAGCGAGCGATCATGGTTGAGTACGGGTACAGAGAAAGGTCATTTTGGGTACATGTGTTCGGTTTCAGAGTAAGAAACATGCTCACTGCTGTTTGTGGTGCATCTGCGGTCAAGGTACAACAGGCCAGGTTGACAAAGCCTCTCCTGAAAAATGGTGGGTGAGTAAAGACGGGTAAGTGAGATGCTAATCAGCGCGGCAGTGTTTCCTCCCGCTCACTGAACAGCGGGTTCCCTTCCCTCTCTCTGGCTCTTTAATGCAGGGCCCAGCCAGGCCCAAACATCCTGACGGAGAGAGGCTTTTCCCTTATCAGTCAGGAAACACCGCTCCTCCGCCACATCCTCTTTACAAGAAGCACGACTCAACCGTTCCCAAAAAAATGCAGGAAGACCAGCCAGACTCCAGGATTTGTCAAAAGCCCCCTGAATTCCTTTTATCGAAAAAGAAAAATTCAAGAGAACAGAGAGGGTGAGAGGGGAGGAGTGGAGAGGGGGAGGAAAGGGGAGGTGGAGAGGAGAGGAGGGGGGGGGGGTTAAAAAAAAAAAAGGAGAAAAATGAGGAGGGTGTAAAACAGTCAACGAAGCCCTGGGATTTATTTTTTTATTTATTCTGCACAGATTACGAAAGGTCTGCATCAGCAAGATAGAACACGGGGGTGAGGGGGTGGGGGTTGGAAGTGGGGTCCGGAGTGCCTAAGAATGGCACCCAGAATAAGACTCCGGGAAAACAAAGGACGGTTGAGATGGAGGCGGGCGGCGACGGCTGTGCCTGTTTTACACTAATCCTCTGAACCGGGATGAAATGAAAGCGAGAGGAGACGGATGGAGAAGGATGATGTGATGGAGGGTGGAAAAAGGCACGCAGGGGAGTGGGTGTCAGAATGGGCCACTCGCAGCACACGAGCTCAGGATAGAAGAATATAAAGTGTGACAAGTCAAAGATGGACAAATAGCATGAAAACCTGTAGTGTGACATAAGCAGTCCTACTTTATTTTAATGCATGCGAGTGTTATTGTGTTAATTAGGTGCAATATGTATGAGTAGAAATGTGTGTGTGTGTGTGTGTGTGTGTGTGTGTGTGTGTGTGCTCATTACCCAAGCAGCAACTGCATTAATATAAAAATTGAACTTTATTTTAAATTATTGTCTTTCACAAACCTAAATCAGCATACAGTTATAGTTACCATTATTATTTTCCATCGTAGAGGTTATGATTATATATTATTAAGTACTTGAGAAGAAGTATAAACGCCTTTTTTCTTCATTATACACCGCTTTTTGTTAAATTGCATAAGAAATGTCCAACTAAAACCTCATTCAATTACAACTACTGAGGTAAAGACTCCCAGACTAACGAGAGCCAGAACATATGGTACAAACATTCGAAATGGGAAAAGCGTTCGATAATAGCATTACAGTTTATGCGAAACATCAAAAGGACTTAAATTAGCTTCTAAGGAGCGTCTGTACATGCCACGGCGGCAACAGTAACTGCTGACATTTACAAGTGGACAAGTCTTTTTACGATTGTTCTTCTGGTTTAGAAATTGCGTGACAGCTGGAGGTGGCATACTATAGTATTTTGTGTCTGCATCCCTGAGGTGTCCATCTCCCTTTTGTTTTTTTTAATGTTCCTCCGTTTGCTCTCTGTTCTTTCCTCGGCTCCAGACAATCATATTGCTCAGTAGTCAGTTCAGGTTTTAACGGTGGGATGATGTTGCTCATGGATGCTGATACGGGACTGGCACCCGAGTGCAACATCATCCCGAATATCTTCACCCATTTCAAACCCTGCAGTGTCTCTGATCAGCTGTAGCCGAGCTTACGAGATGCCGTAGTTGTTGTAGTAGGCCGCCGTGGCGTCCGCGAGCACCGAAATGAGGCTGGTTTCTGTGGTGCTACTGGGACACGCAGTGGCAGAGGCGGTGGCGGCGGACGCCACCTGGATGTGTCCTGTAACTGTCATGCTGCTGCCCTGCTCGGGGTGGAACCCGGTCCCATTGGAGTTCAGGTACTGGTCAAACTCATTGCGGTCCACCTCACCCAGAAGCTCTGCCTGGCTCAGCTGGTCTAGAGTCTCCAGGTGACCCTGTGTCTCTGGTGGCGGGGACAGCTGACCCAGGTGGCCCTGGTGGAGCCCGTGGTGAATCTGGGGGAAAGATGAGGTACTGTAGTAAGACAGCGGAGGGCCAGGTATCAGTCCACCACCAGTTTGGGACATGTGAGAGATGTGACCTATGTGGGAGCCCCCACAGTGGATTTGGGTCTGAGCGTAGTCAGTGTGGTAAGGGGGCGGGCTGCCCATGTGTGTCTGATTCTGGTGGTGCTCATCTGGGCAGGAGGAAGAGCAGGACACGGAGGAGCTGTTACCAGACGTGGAATAATAAGAAGGGGGTACGTGCTCGTGGTCCATGGCATCTAAGGGGGACATCTCGGGGGGAGTGGGCAGGCCGTAGGGGTAGGTGTCGAAGCTGCTGTTGGAGCCGGCTGGGTCTCTGAAGCTTCGGACGCTGGGCAGAGCGGGGCTGGGGCTGGAGAAGCCGCTCCTGATTCCACTGGGGCTGCCCTCGTCTTTGTCGTGGGGGTGGCACAGGGCTCGCTGCTCGGGCAGGGCGTTCTGATCAGGCGCCAGCCCGCTCAGGAGGAAGCCGGGGTCCACCCGCTTGCAGATGCGCTTCAGCTGTTTCTTCCGGCGAGGCCGATACTTATAGTTGGGGTAGTCCTGCATGTGCTGCACCCGGAGCCTCTCTGCTTCCTCTACATAGGGCCTCTTATCAGGGGGAGTCAGGGCCTTCCAGGACTTGCCTGTGAGAAGAAAATACACATATATATATTTATATTTTTATTTATTGTAGCTAAAAATCCTGAATAGGCTTTAACAGATTGGTTTGCAATAATTATTTTTTTAATTTTATGTTAAGTAAAATGACAGGATATATTCTCTCACACAAACAATTTCTATAACTTGTAAAATTTACATTAATTTGTTCTTATTTTAAAGTTTTAGACTCACACTCCTTTACTGGATCATTAAGATATTAAATTCCTGTTAATAATGGTGAGCTTACACCATGTTTCTAAAATTAAACAAGGGTTAAATATCACCATAAAACAGACTCAACAAAAATGATAAAATAAATCTTCCTTTATACACTAAACACACAACTGTCATTTAATTCTCAGGTGCTTCACATAAAAAAATCAAAGGGAAAACCTCCTAAAACTCCCACCACATATTCAGCTTCCTTTTAAGTTCCTAATTATTTTAAGGTACTTTCCCTTAAGTAGTGAATTCCCTTTTTTAAGATAAACCCAAGTGCCAATTTAAACTTTATTTGTGTGAGCATATTTTACATGTATGGCTGCTCTGGAATCGGCTTTAAGATGATTTCCGATGTGCGGCAGTGCCAGATTTTGAGCTTAACATAAAACACTAATCCAAGAAGCCGAAATCCAACGCAAAATTACACATTTATGTCCTTTTCTGTTTCCATAGTCTGAACGAATTTTAGGGTTTTACAGAGACAGAGACATTTAAATTTGGAGGATTTTGGCGACGCGCTTTTCACTGCGATGCCTCTGAAATTACGCATTTAATTAACTTGGTTTAATTTAAATCCAGCTGCAATTAAACACATTTATTTGTCTTCTTTAACATTACTAAAAGTGTTTTAAATATGTGTCTTCCTTTACGGGTGTTTGAAACAACTTAAAAACTTTTGTAAAACAGCCGAGGCCCGATGGGAATTATAAGTGTGGGGGGAAAAAAATAGCAGAAAAAATAATGACAATAATAATAATGATAAATGTAATTAAAAACAATTTAAAATAACAGAAGTTTAAATAACTTTATCTCACCCAACATCTTGCTGAGCTCGGCATTGTGCAGGTCTGGATTCTGGACCGCCAGCCGCTTGCGCTCGTCTTTGGCCCACACCATGAACGCGTTCATGGGCCGCCTGATCCGCGGCTCCGGCGCCTTGTCCACGGGGGTCCTGTGCGGGCCGTGTCCGTCGGGCACATCCCCGTCTCCTGGAGGACACTCGAAGGACTCCGGCCACGACGAGTACGCGCTGATGAGGGCTGCCATCTGCGCGCTCTCACCTCTCCAAACTTCAGACGCGCTTCTGACAAGTTGTGTTCTCTCTCTGTGTGTGTGGAGGTACACTTAATCAGAAAGCTATCTCTTTTTTAAAAAATCCAGCGGTGTTTGACACACTGACTAGATCACTGGTGCTAGAGCTGCAGTCAGATGTCAGTACAGGTTTGGGGAGAAACCACAGATGTGCTCAGGCAGCGGCTCCTCCTTGTGAGTTATGATTCAGTCTTTCCTGGTGGATGGGGGGAGCGCTTTATATTTGAGGAGCAGGTTCCAGGAGAAGCCCCGGAGGACTCTCGGCTCCTCCTTGATTGCAAGTTGAGCTCCGTGAAAGGGAAGAGAGAGGGAGAGAGAGCAGCATTTCAACACTACTAACTACTTAAACTGGCCTCACAAACAAAACAACACTTTGCACTGACAGATAACGACCAAAATAAACGCTCAATGCTCAGAATAAATCACCGTGAGTGACTTTGTGTTGAGCATAAGAGCAGATTTTTATGTTTAAATTCACATGGGAGCAAAGTGTGTCACACCGGGGACACAAAGACACAATTAGCAGCCATTAGAGAAAACCTGTTTCTAATTCTAAATGTGTAGTACTATTGGTGCTGTGATGACTAAGAGAGATTTGGCAACTTGAGGTTTTTTTTTCTTGGCAACCAGGAAACCTTTACCTGACAAACATATCTAACCAGTTCTGCAGTAACATTACACAGCAACGTTTCCAGATTTCCACTGAACTCCTCAGCATGACTGGGTGTCATGCAAAAAAATCTTAACCACTTTTTAAAAACATGATAATGCACTCTACGGAAATTCTCTACATAATTCTTGTTAAAAATCTAAATGCAGAAGGCTTTGATTACATCCGCTCAGAGGCGGGCAAAAGGTGCTCTTTTTTGGGTGCACATCAACGTGGAACCTCTGAACACATCTGTGGGTGACAGAGGAGATAACACCCACTGAACGCACACTACAAACAAATCAGTTTCCTTCTGTGGCCAGAGGCGGGTGCATATCAAATCCAGGAGTTCCTGTTGACAGGATACTCTTGGGCTGCGGCCATGGAGTAGCTCACACTCTCACACACAAGGGCACACACACACACACACACTGGTCGAACACAGCTACTGATCACAGGTCAGATAGTATCTCGGTTTGGGATATTTAAAGGGGTGGGAGAGATATTCTGGTTTACTCTTCTTCAGCTTCCTTCCTCTAGAGTGAACCCACATGCACCATGGATCTGAAGCTGTAATACACATCTTTAGGTTGGTCGTGTCTTCCCGACCATCAAACTGAAGTGTCAGCTAGCTGTGTGTGTGACACTTGCCCCCTTCAACACCCCACAGGAACAGGATACGGCACCTGAAGCCACAGATAGTGCGCGGAGCAGGCACAGCAGTGATATATAGAGCTGCGTTTGCTGCTCTGACATGTGAAGAGTGTGCCAATAAAAGTCACACCATTACAAGCTGACGGAGGCACAGGAGTGAGTGAGGGGGCTCGTACAGTACAGCGAGGCAGCAGAGTGACGACGTGTGAGACTTAAGTTTCACGTCGTATTTGCAAGTTGGACTGCAGCACATGAGAGCTCCGAGCTGGGGGTTTTCTGAAATGACTAATAGGTCTGTGTGTTAACCGCTGTGTGGGTGGGAGCCCTATCAGCCTGCTGTTGTTCACCCTGTCAGTGTGAAAGACATGTGGCTACTGGAGACTTGAGGAGGGGGCTCGTCTCTGTGCATGTGCTGCCTGAGGACATTTCACTATGGTAACATAATTCAAGCACTCAGATCAGTTTGTGAATGACTTCCAGTGTTGAGGAGTGTTAGGCTAAACTTTTACAGTATTATTTCTCTCATACATAACCTGCTGTTACGTATTCCGATGGGCATGACCAACGTGAAAGAAATGTTGCCATATCGTTGGTCGTGGCTCTAAAACCATGGTCCTACATTACACAGTGACACCTTGATCCACTTATGTGTGTGACACAGGCTGGATTCGAACCTGGGCCACTGCGGCCTTGTACATAGGGCGCCCCCAGTGTATAATTTCTAATGTAATTTTCAAAATAAAAGTGAGCAGCACTGTGTGCAAATGTCAGTAAATGGCGGTGGTTGAACAAATCACTGACTTATTAAAAGAAAAAGAAAATCGCTTTAAGTGACATTGAACACATCAGCTGGAGACGAATTGTTTGTTTGCAGCAAGGCATTTTTAAAGGTGCGGGATTTGCCTAACAAACAATGTATAGACATACAAAAATAATCCCCCTCAATCATCTCCTCTGGCCCACTAGAAGTGTGGGGTGGTGTATTCATCTGCAAAAACCCTGCACTCTGCCTGCATTTTCCTCTTACTTTGCTATGTACGGGACGTTCATAGGTACGTAGCTCCAAGGAGGACGGGCCTTTATAAAAAAAAAAAAGGTAGCGTTTGGGTCGTCGCATGCATCCAAGAGGAAGTTACAGAAATGGCGGACAAACACGAGAGTGAATCTGCAGTTGGCTTTCACTTTTGCAGGCAAGCACTGAAGGAGAGGATGGAGATGAAGAGTGATATGGCAACACATTCTCACTATGACACCCAAGGATGTCTCCGGTGTCATGGTGTCAATTTACTCTCTACATGAGTTGTCTTTTCAAACCAAACAAACCAAGTGGCCAAGTGTTGGTATTTGGAGAGTTGGGAATGAGACAGGGTTTGATGCAAAGTTGGCCTGCTTTCTGTTGGGACAGGTCGGTGCCAGCGATTAGCTTAGTTAGCTATCTTAAGTATCGTCTTTGTCACCACAAGAATGTCCAACAAAAGTAGCTTGCAGTGTACAAACAAGTAGTGTTTGAATGTTGTGTTCACAAACAGAAACCAACAATTCCTGCAGAATATACATTAAAAAACGTAATTGATGCAGCTTCCTCTTAACTTTAATTTAGAACAGATAAAGGTTCAGTTTCTGCAGGATTTACTTGTCTAATTTTATTTTAAACTTGTAATTAATCTATCGTCTGTATGGACTCATAGGTACTGAACTGAATGTCATGACTCAACATGACATGAGAACATGGAAAGAAGAAAAAAACCCCTCATACCTGAGATGCCTACAATAACAGACTATCTTTACATTTAAAGACGACAAATGAACCAGTTCTTTGTTGCAACAGAAAAACCTAAAATTGTAACGAGGAATGCTGCATTGTTTTGATGGGTAAACGTGAAAGCTGTTTCCTTTTTCCTCCTTTGACTCACCCCACCCATTCTCACTGCCGAACAAGACCGTCCTGTTGGGACTTCGTCTGTCAAGTCCAAGAAAAGATTTCATGACGTCTTCACACGTATTTTGAAGTGGAAAGGGTGAGTGTTGTTAAAGCCGTCTGTGCCTGGAGACACATATCTGTGTATGTTTGGAGATTACCTTTACAGCTTATGACTGATGTAAACCCACTCCTCCTCACTGCCCTCCCTCCTGTTCTTTCTTTATAAATTCACCTGCATTTCACTCCACCTAGGAAGAAAAAAAACACGCATGCATGGCTCTTCGGATTTATTAAAAAATGATTTCATCCTGTTAAAGCACCATTTGTTTTCTTCCAGCGCATGGATGTGTCAGACAGGTGTTTTACAGATTTCAAGCTAAACATCAAACTGCATCAGTTCATGTTTTTCAGTCACATAACATCAAAGTTGTTTGTACAAATTTAAATATAATTACTGAAGGAGATACTCATCATCTGAAGGATTTGACAAAGTAGTAACTGCTGACAGGAAAATGCAAACCACTGAATTATAGCTTAAATTGATAGTAATGCTGATGCATGTAAGATGATTGACACACAAATGATGGTATATGGGGGGAAAATTTTGTTTATAAAACACAACCAACCTTTTTTTCCTCAACTGTTTGGTAACATTGTGAATTTCTGGACTAATTTTATTCATTTTGAAATCTGATGGAAAACTCCTTTTTATAAAAATTATGTCAACTCACGAAGTCTGAATAGATATATTTTTATTAAATTGTAAGGACAGTCACATATAGAGAAATAGTTGTAGCTAATAGATTAAAAGGAACAGTTTGACATTTTGGGAAACAATATTATTTGCTTCTTCAAAATGGCGGGCCATTTATTACTGTAAGTGTCATTTTTACGGTTGCTTTTTGGACTGTTAAGTTGAGGCATACTTAGTCTGCAGTCGCCATGATACCCTAAGAATCGGCACTACATGCAGTTACCTTTTGTTTGACTGCTAATAACGAGCGGAGATTGTCAGACCACCAGGATCAGTTTGGGCCAGTAGTTCCCAACTGGTCGTGGGGCCAAGATTTCTCGTTAGTCATTAGTTCAACGTCATTTGGCCATGTTGTGGAGGTACTTTACTGTCTCTGTTAAGTACAGTACCAGTCAAAAGTTTGGACACACTTTCCCATTTACTTGAACGGAAAAGTGGTCACTCACTCTATAGCAAGAAACTGCACTTAAAGATAAATGCTCTGTGCCATAAATTGACTGTACTTAAAAATAAAGTGTGTTTTTTACAATCCTGACACATTTGCATGTCACTTGCTGTCCAGTCAGAATGGATCCACGACCCACTTCTAGATCAGGACCCACCAGTTGGGAACCACTAGCTTGGGCTATTATCCCAGGAAGACGTTAGTGGCTGCAGGGAGACTGTGAGCAGAAGTGGAATAATTAAGCAGGGCTACAAGCTAAGAAAAAGGCTAGACGGCACAAACTACTGCCCCCGACCATCTTTCTTGCAAACGTACAATCCTGTTCCAAAAAGATGGAAGAGCTAAGACTGGGACTAACATCACAGTTGCACATGGAAGAAGTTTTCCTTGTAGGCTTTCACCCAGAAAGCCTAAACCATTTTCTTGACCTTAGTCAAGAAATCTATTTCTGGTCAAAAGCCCTCTATGAAAACTTCTCCCAGCTGCATTTGAGGCACAAAGAACTGCTGCATCCTGCTTCTCAACGAGACATGACTGAACCGCAGCGTTCAGATGCTGCAGAGAAAATAGCAGGCTTCTAACTGCACTGATAACTGTACGGACGTTGTATTTTCGTTATCGTTATCCGTAAACGGAGCCGTCATTCTGGGGATAAGAAGTACCTGGTGGTAGACAGAATTTCATACTGAAATCGAGGCTTATAGGGACTCAATCTACACAGCGATGGTGTTATTAATGTCATTACATTGTGCAACAAATATTTAATTCATAGTGATAACTTAGAGCAAAAAACAAAGTCATCTGTTTCCACTTTAACTCCATGTTTAAATAAATCTAATGGGTACCTCCCAAAATGTCTGTCTCTTAACTTGAGGTATTTTACCAACTGCTGCATCAAAGTTTGACAGTACAAGTTAGTGGTTCGTGTTTGTCATTAACAGGTTAACAGACTGTATCTGTACAAGACATTAGACATGAAGGCAGTTACTCCGTACACATGTGCCCTCGCGATCGTGTTTATGATAACAGGACAACATGAGTCCCCCAGAAGACTACAAGACTGATCAAAATGGAGTCCAGTTCTTTTAATTCCACTCTATTCTTGATGTTTCTTTTTCTTTTTCTTGTCCTTTTTGGATTTCTTCTCCACCACCTCCTCTTCTTTCGCTGCCTCCACCACCTCCTCTCGGTGCTTCTTCTTCTTTTTCTGAACAACCTCAGATTCTACAGTCTGATCCTCAGTTGGCTCATGTCCATTTAGCAGCTCAGTTTCCTCATCGTGTTTTTTACTCTTCTTCTTCTTCTTCTTCTTGGACGGAGGCAGCTCTTCGCAGTTCTGCTCCACACCAGAGGTGGAGCTACAGTCCTCACTTGCAGCCCCTTCACTTTCTACCATTTTCCTCTTCTTCTTCTTCTTTTTCTCCGGACGCTCCTGCGGTTGGTCCTCGTCTTCCACTATTACAATAGGAGCGGGGGTGCTGTTCTCCTCGACCACTTCTAGATCATCCTCTGACTTTTTGCTCTTCTTCTTCTTCTTCTTCTTTTTCTTTTTCTTTTTGGGCTCTTCTGAGTCATCGTCGTCGTCGTTGTTGATGACGATGGGACTGGGCTGCTCAGACGGACTTGACGTCTCGCTGGTCTCCTCTGAGGGTGCTGCAGTCTGGGCCTGTCCGCGATCCTTCTTCAGCTGAGCCATCCGCTGTGCAAAGTACTCCTGCATGGTGAGAGTGCTCTTCACTGTTTTGGTGATGGACTCTGTGTCCAGCTCAAAGGCAGCAGGAGTAAAACTCTCCTCTTTCTCCCCCTGAGAATCGCTGCTGTTGCTCTCCTAAACCAAAAACACAAACAAGAGAAGACACAGTCAGCATTTAAAGCAGCATTTAGAGAATCTACACAGAAATAGACAAACGCACACAATGGTGGACAGAGGAGCTTAAGTGACCGTCAATCATCATGTGGAGATTAACCAGATTTTAGTGAGTGAAAGAGCCCAAAATAGGATGTTGAGGCAACAATAGGTGTTAAAGGATCATCTTAAAATAAGCATCGTGGACCTAATTGTCACACATGATATATATATCATCATCTTCTTACAACACAATGTAGAGCCACACATCCTGCTGGGTGTCCGTGCTACTTAACAGCCATCTCTCACTGTCCAACGACATTTCTTATTTAATAAATAACGTGTTGACAGTGTAGAGGTCTTTTTATTTCACATGGGGCCTCTGCACCAAATGACAACAATGACATTAAATATAAAGAACACCACTTTTTGGAAATCATTTGACATGGTTTAGAAATATTTGCATGCATTTTCTATTTGTTATACTGGTTTTATTCAAAATAATTTAATAAACTGTAAATTAAATATGTGAATAAACGTTGCAACTGTGGCTTAAAGCTGCCTTTTATATCTGACAGTCGCATCAAGTGCTCCGACAGTACTAAGCTCGGTAATCTCCTTTAAAATAAACTGTGAATTTTATTAGAAAATCAACACTGACAACAGTTTATACCTTGATCAGGGTTGGAAATTAGCACCAGCCAACAGCCAAATGCTGATAAAATACGCAACTAGCTGCCAGACAATCTATGGCAATCTATCAAGTGGCTGGAAGATTTTTTAATTCAGTAACCATGGTGGCAGGGGGGACAAAAAAGTTAATCTCCAATCCTGACTTTAATCCTTAAGTGATTTTAGGGATACTAATAAATGCTTAACAATAAACCCACTGTTTATACATACTATAATTGCACAACAATAATACAATAATTGTGCGGTGATAATTTTGAAGATTTCAGTTTTTGAAGACACTGTCAGAGGTGTTGATTTAATTCAAAGGTCAGGGTCTTTTTATTCTTAGAAATCCCTTTTTTTGGCATTCTGCCTGTATTAGACAGTGACACTGTACATACAGGCAGGAAATGAAGAGAGCAAGAGAGGCTATGACGTGTGAAAAACAGTGTGGGAAACCAGGATACTATTCAATTCTCAAAAGCTCTTTTGGCATTGTCAAGCAAGTATTTCAAATATATATCATTAAAATATCAAATAACACTTTTCATCTTGGTTAATGCAGGTTTCTGGTGTTTCATCTTGATTCTAAAACGTGTGTGTGTGTGTGTGTGTGTGTGTCTTTAAAGAAGTAAGGCAACATCAGATTCAGACATTTTTGTCAGAGTCCAACCTATTTTAGGATCAAAGCAGAAGCTGCTCGGAGCAAAAATAAGACATCCACTGATTCCAGTGACGCAGTGAGGAGATGATCCCTTTGATAAAAGACGCACTGAAAATAGTTGTTAGAAAGTAGGAAAGACCAGAACTTATTTATTGTTTCAGTTAAACTGTCTCCAAACTGGGGTAGTGTTGTCCCCACACACCACCAAAATTATGAATTTGACATGACACCTGCCTAATTATGTAGATGCCGATACTGAAACAACATCACAGCAAAAGTCTAAAGCATCAGGACTAGTAATGGAACTTAATATTCTTAACAAAAACCCAACAATAAAAATGTTATGCCCAAGTGTTTGCCAAACATCACTAAGACAGTCAAAAACACGGCATCCGATTGTTTGGACAAACTCAACCCCAAGGCGGCTAGTTGGTTGCTAATAACAACAGTTTTTGACACAAAAAGGGGGATAAATAACCATGGAAGATACTTAGTGTCGGAATTTATCATTATGGATTTATTTTACAAAGCCTCACAAAACTTCTGAAAAGGATCATATGATCGCACCAGAGCCCTCGCTGGAAGAGCACAAAAATGTAATGCTAGGTTCTGGGCAAAAAACTCCAAAAACCTAAGGGTGAATCCCAATTCTCATTCTTCCCCTTGCCCCTTCGTCTGCGTCTGCGTCTTCCCCTTGCCCCTCCATACAGAGTTGAGCAGGCTAGGGGTAGAAACGTCCCCCCTACGTCAGCAGAAGTGACAAGAGTTGACACAAAAATGCCATCGTCTCAGGTTGTGACACACGAAAGGAACGTCGGCAAAACCGCTCCAACATCGTATTAATTGTACCATGAAACATGAGTGTCGTAATTATAATATCAATTAAAATGCTGAATATACATTTCTGTGATTCTCTGGGAGATCGTTTAGCCATTGCTAGGTAAAAAAGCTTTTGCCGGCCGTCTATTTGATGTTACGCAGTGGATGATGCGAAATCGCTCATAACCCTCTCTTTCAAGTGTGGTCCTTCGGAATCTTCCTTTTAAGGGCTATGTAGCCCTCGGTCTTGGCCCTAGCCCTCCAAATGAGAACTGAGACACCCCTACCCTTCATGTGAGTGTGCAAAACCAAGGGGAAGGGGTGGAAAGGAGATGCACCTTAAGTCTCTTACATGTATGCAGCATTTCAGATATATTTCATAGCAGTAACATTATGTCACATACAAAATTACATTAGATATCACTTTTATTTTTCACTTGCCCAGTTGGATATCTGCATGAGGCATCTCACTTGCCCAAACAAAGTTTGCTTGTCCCGAGCAAAGCACACACACACACTGCACTGCTGTCGCTAATCTACACAACTCATTGTAATTCATAGCAAATACAGCTCTTATTAAAACCCTCTCATTCTTAAGTACCGGTACTAATAAAATTATGTATTCTACTGTTTTTAATGGCAAAGTACTATGACACCTTTCTAGTATCAGTATACGGTGCAACACTAATCTAGGGACATGACTCAGTTCAGTCACCGGCTCATCTCTCCAGCCTTTAGGCTACATTATTAAACAGGGACCAGTGTGAGGTACAACACAGTCTAGATTTTAACTCTACAGCATGAACAATTTGTCACCTCACCCCTGCGACCCATTTGTCTTCATTTTCCTAATGGCCTACTCAATGCATAATGATTTGTCCAGAAGAATACAGGAGCTCCTCCTGAGGATCGTACTAAACAATGCTGCTGCTCTGTGTATTGCCTCGGAGATGGTGAGGTGGACGGCATTTTTCACAATCCTGCAGATTAGAGATGAACTGAAAACACGGGTGTTGTGTCGAGTCAAGTCACGGTTTGGCCTTTGAGCTTTTACACTCAGATTACACCGCTTTGACCCTCAACGCTGATTGAGATAGACGAGCCAACGGATGGGCTGGTAAAACAATGTGGATGTGGATCTGAACAGGTCTTGTGGGACCTCAGACTGAAATGTAAAGTGACAATCCTACATATGCACTGGGTTTTCTATGCTGTATCTATGTCTGGATTTTAGGATTGTCGAAATATCAAACTAGCCACAGGGGACTTGAGTAAAACCCTACACGCTATCAGTCTCATCCGACTAAAAGCCTCTTCATAGTCAATATATATTCCATAAGGGACATAACCATTGTTTATGTGGCCTAATATATTGATTATCGTAACAAACGATTGTTCGGCAAATACACCCAATTCGTAAAAATCATGATTTTACCAACATCTTTGAGAATTACCTGAGTTACTGCATATTCTATTGACTGTATTCCATCTATAAAGGATGGATTCAGGAGCCTCACGCAGTCATGAAGCACCTGACTGAGGCTAAATGACGAGGCAGGACCACAAAGTTTTCCGCCACCTCAGACCCCGACGAGAAAGAGCCCCAACTTCTAACAAGGGAGAGGAGGCCCTTCAGGTGAGGCGCCATTAAGCAAAACTTTCCAACTTCCCGGAGAAAATCCATACTCCCTGTTACTGCACAATGGCATCCTCTCTGCTTGGGAGAGTGGAGATGGGGCTTAGAGCTGACAGCGCCAAACAACATGTAACTGGGATTTGGGAAGATGGCTGGGGGCCACTTTAGAACTGCCTGTGAAATTACTCTCAAGAGAGGGGAGAGGGTGAAAGGAGAGGAGAGTGACTGAGAGAGAAACATCTCCTTCATCAGGGGAAGTGGCTGGAGCTTGGTCCGTGGTTTCGTCCTCACTGCCTGGGGATCTCCATTAGACCCTGATCCGACACACACACACACACACACACACATGGATATAACCTACAGGTTCAGTCAGCATTACCTGCAGCCCTGGAGATTTTTGTTGAGGGCAACATGTTACCAAGAAACAACTCGGCAGTAAATGTTTGAGATCTTGTTTCCCTTTTTCCAGGTGTGTGTCATTTTCTCTGGCCTGTTATCAGTCACCGTTTCCGTGTAAGTGCTGGGCATGGGACTTTTTTAAGGAAACACACACACACATACACATTTCTTTGTTAACATCCTTTTTAGTGAAAAACAAACCAGTAGCACTAAGCGTTTGAAATGGCATCTTATCTTTCAATATGAAATATGCCTTTTTCTACGATTGGTGCGTATGCAGTCTTTTTTATTGTTGGTTGCCCAGCAGTCTCTCTGAGTGCTGCTGGACACAATATTCATGACTATCCCGGTAACAGAAACTCACAACAATCAATTTAGGCGGGATTTATACTTCTGCGTTTAATCGACGCCATAGCCTGACGTGCACCACCCTAGAAATGTAACTACACGTTGCTGCAACACAGACCTCCTTTCTGTTTCTGTAAGCTGAAACCATTTCCCTCAGTGGAAACAAAGCTTTTTTTATATACTTTAATTTCACAGGTAAGAAACAAAAAAATTGTGAAGACAATAAAGTCTCGCGAGTTGTAATGGAGCCGAATTTTGTAACATAACGAATTTTTGTAACGAATTTATACAATGTAAAATGCCATAGGCTTGTGCTAGTAACGTTAGCATGTTGTATTTGTGGGAAAGATGTGTCCAGATAAAGACAAGTGCTTGCCTGTGGAGGCTGCGAGTTATCATGAAGCTGATTTGTGTGCTTGTGTTTGAAATTGTCTCTATTAAGCCATGTTTAATGTGTGTTTAATGTGTGTTTAGAATCAACTTAACTTCACAGCACTTCACAGAAACCCTTTCGCCGATCAGTGTTTTGGAGGTGTAACTGCAGAGTGACACAAACACACCACCACACAAGTATAACAGCTCACAACAGCGTAGGCCACATGCGTAGACTGCAGCATAGGCTCTGCATAGAGCTGACGCACAAGTATAAATCCCACTTTATTGTGAGTGTTTTTAATTGCGATGTGTGATAGACGTGTATACTGTCTGATCCCTAGTGAGCCAACTCAGGGGGTGACATATTTCAGAAATGATTATTCTAAAAGAATAAATGAAAAGTGCATACATATTAAAAAAAAAAAAAAAACACATGCAAGTGGGCATTACATACAAATATCCTCTGTGCCACACAGGCATGGGATGATACTCTCAGTGGCAGTTGTGTTAACTGAATACTTTCCATCATTGACTGAATTTCTTTTAACAATAACAGAAAAATCTGAGGGCACTTTGTCATTATGACAGATTAGAGCGATGAGGTCAATCTATGGTAACTTTAAGTAATTCACACCCCCGTCCAGTTGGCTGCATGTGCACATTAATTGGCTATTGTCTAGTCTTGTGTTTGATTTCACCTGCATGACCTCATTGTCTATCTGGCTTTAGCAATCGCATTGGTTGGTTGGTTGGTTACATCACTACATACCACTGCAAAGTGTCACAGCAGCACCAGGGTTGTAGCTGTGCTGGAGGACACCGTAACAATGTTTCGCCGCTTGTTTTTCTCCAAGTAAGGAAATAGAATATTCACAGCTTGCGCGATCCGAATTAAATTCAAATACATCTTTTAAGATCCACTCATCACTAAAGCGCATATCATGCAAGAGTGCAGATAAAACAAAAGGGAATGGTCAAAGTTGTCAAACTGAAATCTTTTTAATTTTCATTCGAATTTAATTATTTTTTCTTAGATAGCTGCTGTTAACTAGTAAATATGAAAAGGCAGCAAATTATCCTTCCCTTTTTTATAGTTGTAGTTGTACTTTTAAAATGAGCATTACGCCATGTTCTGTGTATTAGTTATTAAAAACGAAAATGAATTAATGAAAATTAAGGCTATTAAATGTGTCTTTTTATCACTAAAAAAAAAAAAAAATAGAAAGAAAATGAAAATAATGGGTAATAATAAATGATGACAGAATTTTTCATGAAAGTCTACACAACCTGCCTCAGATCGACATGACACAATAGTTACGAAACACAGCAGTCATAAAAAGCCATTTAATGAATTTAGGATTTCAGAAAATGTAATCACGGCAGTATTAATATTCCTTTAAACTTAATTTCCTATCATTAAAGGGTATCAAATGGTATTTAAGTATTAAAGGTCCAGCATGTAGGATTTAGAGGGATCTATTGGCAGAAATATTACATTCAAAACAGTGTTTTCATTAGTTTATAATCACATGAAAATAAGAACCATGGTGATTTTCATATCTCAGAATGAAAAGTTTAGAACTACATACATCCGCCATGTTGTTCTACAGTAGCCCAGTACGGACAAACCAAACACTGGCTCTAGATGGGGACATCTGTCTTAACACACTGGCCACTGTACTTCTCCTACATGCTTGGCACTGTTTCAGTTCTGCAACCTCACATTTTTTTGCTTTTCTTCAAGATCAATGACATTTTTTTCTTTAAGAATTTGAGAATGTTTTAATGTATTTATGATGTAGTATTAAACAGAATGGCTACTAGTTTACATTCCTGAATTGTACTCACATTAAAACCGGATAGTCTTACAGTGTTGTCAGTGGTAGCTTTATGTAGATTATAAGGTCTACAGTCTAGATTTTTAAAGTTAGTCAGTCACTAGTTTTCCTCATGGTTGAGTGAAGCCCTGGCAAGACTAAATATTCAATATACAGTACATCAGTACATTGGGAAGTAACCAAAAATTCCACATCCTATAATACTGTAGTTGTTTTGCTTTTTCTTGTCAGGCTGATCCTCAAAGAGAAACATAAAATTTAACATATCATAACTCGTTCTAATATAAATGCAAAACCACAGTTCAAGGAGCAAAGTATTTCCTATAATAACAGATAGTTTCATGCTAATCCCTTTTGAAAGTAACACCTATAGCTAAGAGGGGACTTAACCAACTTATAGTTGGTTAAATCTGTTTATTTAGTTGCTGGAGCTGGAGAAGAATGATTGAAAAAGGCAGTCCCAGGCTACAACATAGTGGGGTTGGAGAACACACCTATATCCAGCCGTGTCTACTCCTCCTCCTCCTCCTCCTCCTCCTCCTCCTCCCGGACCCAGAACCCCAGGAAAAGGATGCGCTCAGTGCACTGTGTGCAGTTCTGAGATAAGGCTCCTTCGGCAGAGGAGCGGCCTGGCTGGCTATCGGGCCCTTCCTGCTCCCCTCTCTCCCCTGGCGGGGGCTGGGGCTGGGCAAGGAACACAGGGAGGGCCCGCTGAGGGTCCCACAGAAAAGGAGAGGGTGGGAAGACATTCAACAGGCCGCCTCCTTCAAGACACTCCAGTTCTATCTCTCCCTGCTAATGTGGCCGATGGAAAGCCAACGGTAAGACATGTGCCAAGGTGCCAAGATACCGAGGCCAACATATTCAGGAGGAGAGGCAATCAAGCCAGCAGAGGGATGGTGGAAAAGGCTCAGCATGTGGAACTTTGTTGACCCAACGAGATCAGCAGAGAAATTTAATTGACTACAGACTAGATCCAAAACCTTCATGGAGCAAGTAAAGCCTCTTAAACTGTAATTCTGTTCTCTTTAGAAATAAGTGGACATTCAGTACTTTTAAGGATGTCCTATAAAGTTTTTTTAACCCAATACAAGGTCTTTTAAATTGAGTCTTTGCTAATGGAGACATTGTTTAGCTTTAGAGTGCAGGAATAAGCACTAAAACATATGAAGATGGGTCTACTTAAGTAGTAAATTAGTAAAAAATTAATTTAATAAAAATAAAATAACAAAAACCAACACAGCTCTGCATTTAGAAAATATCACCCTTCTGTGGCTTCTAAGCCCCTTTCACATATGCACTACAAACTGCAATTATCTAGACATTACCCAATGGAACTGTATGTGAGAATGCAAATGTAAGGTAATTATCCGAAAGAGTCGCAGACAGCGATTGGACGTGTTGACGATGTTTCCATCATGCCACTTGCTGAAACCAGTGACAACAAAAATCCAAGGGTGAAGACAAAAGGTCATTTACAAAAATGTCTAACTGGAGAGATGACGAGATTCTGTAACTTGTGTCGGTAAGCACCGCCACCGAAAACGTCAGACAAATTCCAGACACGGCAAAGGATCATTTATGACCAAATTGCGAACTGGCTACGCAACCACGGTGTAATCTGCGTCATGTCCTGCCTCCTGCATGCTCTACCCAGGCGCCAGCCCTCGCCTAAACCAATATGTAAAAAGTATTTCTAGTCGGTGACAACGCTTCTGACACAGTGAATCTGCACAGGACATCTAATATTTTCATGTGCCCTAAAGGCTGACATATGGGCGCTAGGTACAGCTTCTAAAAAGATTCTTTTCTGTTTTAAAGCACATCATTTATCTTGTTGTTTCTGAACTGTTGGACAAAATAAGGAGTCTGAAGACATCTATCAAACACACAATGAGCATCTGTCACGACTTCTACACTTCATGGTACTTTACAGCCCTACTTCCAGGTGTTACCACTTTAGAAGTGTATAATCACCCTCACTCCAATTCTTATCATGAACACAGAGGTCCTGTAAAGTTGTGTAGCAAAGCATCTGTATTTCTGTTGGCGTTTCCCTGATGCAATGATAAAACCAGAGAATGAGGTTGCTTAAAAAAGTGTTTGGAAACTGGGGCATGTAACTCTGCCTGTGGTAGAATATTTGTGCATAACCCAACTGACACATTACACATCACTTTGTCGGTTAACCACTTCAGTAACAGAGTGCCAAATAACAGTTCACTCCTTGGCATTTCATATTAAAACCTGGCAACCACCCCCACCACATGAAAAGGTGTTGGATCTCATTGGCTGTATTTTTTTAATTGGGCATTCTGTGGTAGCTTCACAACAAACAATAACAAGTTCAGCCTTCCTACTACCAACCCTTCAGGTCCCTCCAGGTGTGGGTTAGAGGTTTAAAAATAATAGAGATGAATTATACTGTGGATCAGTCATGAAAAATCTCCACCTCAGGCAATTAGTGTAAAACTGGACTCAGATGCAAAAGTTCACTTGTATTAGATTTATTAGAAGTTATTAAAACAGATAAATATGTCTTACTAATCCGCTTTTCAGAAGGTATAAAGTCACCTTCTGGCTCACATGTTAATTAGCACTTGACAAACTTGCAGTTGCCCATTTATTTTCTTAAAAACTGCCTGTTTGCATTACTTGCTTTTTTTTTTCTTTCAATAATTTCTAGCCAATATTGGTTGGGTCTGTAATTGCATGAGTGTGCCCTCATTGTCCTGCCACAATAATAAATTTGGCGATACACAAGGTCTATGGATCAGGCCCTGATTAGCCAGCTGTCTCTCCCTGATGAGCACACGAGTCCAGCAACCCATCCTTCATGAGCCTGATGTGGGCGGACAGAAAAACAGGTGGATGCCTTATTCGCTGGTAAATAAGCGAACCCTTCCACTGACCATCAATTTATTTTTTTTTTATGTAATGTCACTTCCTCCTGATATCTAGATTCCGTTTCTGCTGAAATTATATGACAAAGTTAAAAACAATAACATGATGTACCATAAGCACATTAAACGCCACACATGGAAGCCTCCACAAAGCAACACTTTTGCTAAAGGTGTACTCTCTGTGTGTAGTTAAGACAAAACACAAAAAAATGGGGTTTGAAAAATTGCACTTTGTGCCCGGTGCGAGAACGTTTATCATAAGTAACAAATGAAGACAACATTATGCATGCAGCATGACTGCCCTGTGCTTGTTCAACATTGCAAACGCTTGCCCCCCTCAAGAGCATAGGGTCCCCCCACCCCAACCCCAGAGAGGGAAGATACAGTGATTATTTTCCCCCGCTGTGATTTATTAGATTAAAGAGTCAGTGATTAAACGGTAGTCGGCGGCTGTAAACAGCCGAGAGGGCTGGAAATCTTTGGGCGGTTAGCTTCACCAGGCGGTAATTACCCCGGCCCCATGTATTCTAGCTTAGGCCCGTAACTAAGAGACGGACGCCCTCTTTTTCTTTTTTGTCCTGCGCTAATCTGTAAGTGTCAGCGAGCTGGCATGGCCAGGAGGGAGCAGTCCGCAGAACTGCCAGGGAGGTAGGTGGTAAATGTGTGTGTGTGCGTCTTTGCAGCAGGGGGTGGAGTGAGGGGGGTCGCTTGGCGGGTCTTGATATTTTCGGCGGCAGAAGCAAAAGGGCCTGTCAACAAACATGCTCAAGAAAGGGGAGAGCTTTCGCTTGAGGCAATTAGATGTTATCTGAGAATGAATTAGAGCTCTTCAGCTTTACAATGAGCCCGGCACCCTGCATGAGTGCACCGGCCCATTCAGACTGCGCCAACCACACTGCCACAATGCACGTTTACACCGGCATCCCCTTTCAACAGATCACTGCTGGGGTTGATGGACAATTGAGCCAAAGAGAACATCTCTGCTTTGGTGCTGCATTTTTATTTACATTGCGACAACTCATGTTTACACTGCCATCCCCTTCCAACAGATCACTGCTGAGGTTGATGGTAAACTGAGCCTAAAAGAAAAATCTCTTCTTTGGCGCCGTATTTCTATTTATACTGTCAATTACACAATGCAGTGGAACTCAGCAGTAAGTAAAGAATAATCCTGTTAGTGGGGGCCATCATGACAGACACTTGACCCTGTGAGGAACAAAGCTAATGACAAAACTGCTTGAAACAGAAATAAAGAGCTTCTTAATGAGTTTACGCCCTTAATGATGACAATCAACACGGAAAAATTAAGCTTTAAAGAAACAGAAATGAGGATAAAAATAGTAAAAGCAAAACAAAACACTTGACAGTCTGCTTCCTTGCATGAAGTCAAGCTGAAATAAAAAAGAGGTCTTAGTCTTACATGATTGTAGCAACCAAAGATAGATTAATGGAACAATTTTATGCCTTTAAACCAAAAGTTAAAAAGTAAAATAATAATTTTGACTGTAACACTGCTTCACTTCTCTGTCTGAAGGCCTCAGCAGCAACCTGTGAAACCCACTCTAGAGTTGAAGACCATTTCTGTACCGAAAACACATTTTGTCTCTGCGCCGTCAGCAAAGTTTCACCGCTCGACTCCGCCCATCGGCTCCCTGGCGCTTTGCCGAGGCATCTGCCAAATGCTCGGGCCCCCAACCCGCACCGCCCCTGCCCCATATTCCTTAAGATGGTGGTATCGGGGGAGCACCCGCTGACGTGCGATCCTTCATGTGCACGACGCGTGGGCAGGAAATACTTGCAACAGGTGCCACCCGATGAGGCCTGATCCTCGAGCCCTTTGTGCCTGAGCAGGAGTGGGAGTGGGAGAGGCCGCGGGGGTCACGCTGACCCGGGAGCAGGGTGAGGCATACCGACTGTCTGACTGGAGGGATCAGACGTCAAAACAAGCCTTGTATCAAATTATACTTGACCATTTTTCTTCCCTGATGGTTTTAAGGAGTACAGAATTAATGAACGGGTCTGTGTTGTAACAATTTTGAGGTTTCTAGTGTCGACTGTAAAACTTGATTCATTAAAGATATGAATGTTATTTTTTAAGGCTGATTCAGCAAGCTGAAAATCTAAATCAGTGAATGCATTAAAGTGCAGTAAAACTATAATTTAAATTACACCCCGGAAAACTACAAGCAAAAACTAATTAATATTCATTAACAAAGTTTGAACAACAGTATTTAAGGCATGGCCATTTTACAATCATAATATAGTTTTCATTAGAAATAGACTTTTTTTTTTTTTTTTTTTAAAAAAAAAAGCTTTTTAGTTAATAAACAACAAAAGAAAAAACTGAATTTTGTCTTTTTCAAAACACACACCTCCCTTAAAGAAATGTAGAAGCAAATATAGGTGGAAAAATAAAACTATGGCTTGTTTCCACCTTTCATCTGAGCTGGCGGCTTTAAAAAATGACTAACTTTTGTTGATGTATGAATCGGCGGGGAGTCTATTTATCAGCAGGCCCTCTGCGGTCGCCCGCTTGGGTCCCTCAAGTCACAAGCCGCGTCGCTCCCCTTTGACTGATTAATTAGCCAATCAGAGGACATTTTTCACTGGGCGGCAGAATGGTTTATTTCAGCTAATGCCGGGCTTTCGAGCTGAGGCCCGTTGGAGCCTCGTCGGCTCTTTCGGCCTGCCTGAGTGGCCGGGCAGAGGGGCAAGGGAGATAAATCAAGCCGGGCTGGCCCTCCATGTGGCTCCCCTAACTAAACCCCCTGAGGAGGGCACGGTGGTGGAGAAGGAGGAGGAAGCAGAGGGGGACGCAGGACGGCCAGGGGCACTGCTCGCCCGCCGATAAGCACGGGGAGCACAGGGCTGCCAAAGTGCCTTCATTTAGAAGTGGCCGGGGCTTTTTGATATCTCGGCAGAGAGAGCCTGTCGTTTGTCATGCCGTGAGTAATTGTGTTGAGGGGCACAGGAGGAAGCAGGAGATGGAGGGGGCTTGCGAGCGTGGGATGGGTGATGGATAACAGAGAGCCGTGTAGATGGACAGGTGCTCCAACACAACTTGATAACCCGCACTGGTCAGGGAGTGTAAATAATGGTTTTAAGCATACATTTTCAGGTGGCTACACAGAAAGGTGAACAAGATTTTGGGTGAAATGGTGGTCATCTGTTTATCTTGTAGATCAGTTCTGTATCTCACAAATAATTTGTTGGAAGTGTTTAAATTATTTGTTTATTACAAAGGTCACAGTTTATTGTGACTTCATTACATTAAGAGGTGTTTCTAATTTTCTGTCCTCCTTATTTACATACATGAGGGGGGCAGAATATTAGGAACACCTCTCAATATGATGCAGTCCCGCATAACACCAACATTAACTATGACCTTAATGCTGAAATGGATAAATGAATTACTGGAGTTTGGTTTTGTTTTTTAATGTTGCACAGCTGGTGTAAATATTTTCCTCATGCATCTGTGGATGTTTAAATAATAACAAAAGCTCTTCTATCAAAAAAAAAGCATTTTTATGCCAAACACATCTTCCATCAGCACTCAACAATAAGGATTGCTAATTGCATGGGGCAAGTGAAATGCCGCATTGGGCAAGTAAATCTTGGAGCTCACAAAAAAAGAACTGACTACCTCGTTTCCAGAGCAGATGATTGAATTCCCTGAGGACCGAGCCAACTCATTTCCTTCTCATCTCTGTTGAGAGTTGCACATGTGAAGTATTGATCAAGCACTTGCGAGAAAAAGGCAGCGGGTTAAGAGAAAGTTTATGAGATGAAAAGCAAGTGAGCTTTTTGATTATCCTGGAAACAGGAGTGTAGTTGGTGGCATTAAAGGATGTGGATGTTTATTTTAAAATGACAATTAACCCTAGTCTTCATTGTTAACCGCTACCTGCTAATAAATAAAACCATCTGTATGAGGGCAAGTAAAATTGCCTTTGGGCAAGTAGATTTCTAACCCCCTTGTCTAACTGACAAGTGAAAAAAAAACAATGTTAAATCTTGTACATTAAAGGTCCAGTGTGTAGGATTTAGTGGCATCTAGTGGTGAGGATGCAAACTGCAACCAGCTGAAGTTTCTCCCGTGTGCCAAGCATGTGGTGGCCAACACAAACACAGGACTGGCCCTATGTAGAGCCAATGTTTTTTTTGTCCGTTCTGGGCTACTGTAGAACAACACGGTGGACTAGGTGGAAGAGGACCCACTCCGTATGTAGATATAAACCACTCATTCTTAAGTTATGAATCAAGTCTTAGTCCTCATGAAAATGACAGATGCCCCTGAATCGTACACACTGGACCTTTAAAATAGAAAATGTTACTAATTTTAAAAAGGTAAAAAAATAAATAAATTAACGACACAGCACTACTGTCGGGACAGGATGTTTAAACCACACAGAAGTTCAGTTGAAACACACAAACGGATGAAACTTAGCGGCTACATGTATACAAACAATTAATATGAAAGGGTTCATAATCTGTCCCATGTGCTCACTTGGTCTTTTCAACACGTCCAGTGCTGCCTGTGACGAACAGAGGCATGTGGGACAGTTGAGTGTGTGTGTCTGTGTGTGTGTCGACCTGTCTGCGTTTCAGGGAGCGTTGCGAGCAGCGATAAGAGGCAAGCAGGAAGCACATCACTGCGGAGGAAGGAAAACCCCAGCAGTGGGGGACTGGTGGAAAGGGAGGCTGGAGAGACAGCAGTGGGTGGTGGGTGAAGTGCTGGAAGATTCACGAGGCGGGAAGGAGGGCAGCTATGGAGGAGCCGATCCAGATTTGGTCGAGTCTCCTGGCCTCACCTCGTCAGAATGCAGATATGTGATAACTGCCAATCAACTCCAGCGCCGAACCAAAGCACCTAATGCTGCTAGAGTTACTACTTAGAAATACAGCTCTATAGGGTGCTGAGATTATTGTGCATGTATAGTGTAGAGTGTATGTATGGTGGGCTACTGTAAGCACAGATCAGGGTGCGCTGAGGGTCACTGGCAGTGTCACAGACACACTCACAGGAGATCCCACACAATGCCTAGAGCTTGATTGGTCCATCACCCTCTTTACCTCTTCCCAGCTACCTCAGATGTTGCTGGGCTTCAACACAAGGCCTCATGGGATGCCATTGTAATTGTGTTCAGTGTTTTCGATATGGTCAATGGTGTCCCTTCTGGCTGAAAAATAACAACCCATAACCAAACGATTAGGGAGAAAATGATGGTGTGTATTGCTTGCATTTCCAATGTTAATCAGCTGGGGAGCAGCAGCCATTGTGATGTCATGGCTCGGCACCTGTGGGGGGAATAGGAAAGGTTTTTTCTTGTGCAATTTATGGATTTTTAAGATGCCAATTTCTTCAAGCCAAATGCTTGAGATAAACAGAGGAAGCCAGCAAGAGGCTTCTCTGCGTCTCCGAGTCCAAAAGCTACATTTGTCATTGTTCTTCTGGCTCTGCATGGAGTCAGCAGAACTCATGACACCAACGATACCAGTTTATTAAATCAAGATTTATTCATTCATGACAAAATACAGAGAACTTCTGTATCCGCTTGAGTCACTTCTCATGTCTTTATAATGATAATCCCACATTTTATTTCAGCATCCACATCTTCTAGTATCTGAAAATGTTTTTACAAATCTCAGTTCTGGGATTATCGTGACTTTGTATATGGAATTTATTTAAGCACGATTTTATCCGGCAGAATTTTCAACTGAGTGAGTCAGGTAATAAGTGCTGTGACTCACTCAAAATCTATGTAATGTATGAATAAGTTCAACTGAACCATTGGTGCACAGAAAGTTTCATTAGCAGGTGAAATGTTTAACTTTCACGTTTAATTTCTGATAATAATAATAACTCAAGCACTTTTTTGTTATTCCAAGGCTGCCAGTTTCTACATTGGAAGTAAAAAAAAAGGTAGTAGAGGAGATTTAACAGATTCATTTAATAATGAGGTTTTGTTTTTTATAACTAGACCAAAGGAAACTTACTGGCCCTGAAATGCAACTTGTGCAAGTCTGAGCCTGTAAGCTACGTTCCAAAAGCACGAGAGCCAGCAGAACGCCAAATGGCAAAGTGACGTTTGAAGTGACCAGCCGCTGACGCCAAGAGCAAAAAGAGAACTTTTTTTGCAAGCGTCATCATTCAAGATTTCTGCACACCTCACCCCAATTTTGATTTGCCTTTAATAATGCCCACTGGCATTATAACTACCTGATGTGAGCGCTCCAAGACAGAAGTACAGAAGAGGGGAAGTGCGGAGAGAGGAATGGGGGGTAAGAGTGCAAATCCCTTAACTGGATTTAGGTGCTCTTGCCGCCATGAGTGGCCTGTTGGCGGTGTTAAAGCTGCACACTGTGACATGGCTAATCTGAGGCCACAGGCTGCTCAGGAGCTCGGTGCATGTAGAAGCACAAGGATCGCATGATGCTGCAGCCACTGATGGAGGCCATCAGCAGCAGTGGTCATCCTTAATTACCAAGACAGAGGCAGATAAGCTGGAGCCACCTGGCCAGAGGTATGCCATCTCCTCCCCGAGTGCACTCTTGACATTGAGGGGGTTAAGAAAGATCACAGGCCTGCCGTTTCCATTTAGAAAACTACTGTTTCACCGCAACGAGTCATTTACACCCTGAATCAGGAATATTCCCTACAGAGCTTTTGCAACTGGATATAGTGCACTCTGGCACAATAAGACTGACTGGATAATCATATGTTACAGGCATTGCTCGTGATCAGATTCCCTACTTTAGATATAATCACAACACAAGAAAGCAGGGATGCACTAACCATGAAATTCTGGTCTGATACTGATCTTTAAAATAAAAAGTTGTCCAATAGCCGATACTGTTCAGTTGTTGTGAGAAAGTCAATAAATATCTCCCTCTAGCGACTGGTTTTTTGGTTTGTTCTTTAAGATATTTTTTTGAGCAGTTTTGCCTTTAATTGGTAAGTCAGGTGTGAAAGAGGGAGAGAGAGAGGGAATGAAATGCAGCAAAGGGCCACAGTTGGACTCAGACCGCTGCGGCAACAGGCTTGTACATGCGGCACCTTGCTCTTTCCACTAAGCCACCGACGCCCCCTAGCAACTGTTTTTATTGAACTTTCTTGCACAAAATAAAATCTTGCAAGGTTATATGTGAACACGTTGAGATAACCCTATAATTTCTTTTGCTCAATTCTCATTTTTACTGAATGAAGGTTATAATTTTACTCAATGCAACCTCCAGGGATGAAAAATGAAGCCAATATGGGAATGCCAAAAACTGCAGTTCTTTAAACGGCCACAGTCACATAATTTATAATTAAGGACAGGCCTCTATGAGTGACAGACTGTATGCCGACAGTCGGATTCACCGTTTACTCCTCCACAGCTCCAATCTCTTGCTTCTGACGCCAAAAAAACAAAAAAAAAACAAGATGGCAACAGCCGAAATGCCAAACTTAAGGCTTCAAAATTGGAGTCCACAAACGAATGGGTGACAGCGGCTACGCCATCATTTTTACAGTCTATGACTTTGACCTCTGTCAGCTGTTACTACCAGCTACCAGCTGCTAACAGCAAACCGCTTACGATAACAGTAACTAGCTCCCCCATTATCATTAGGGGAAAAAGTGTACGTGCTTTGATGGGTCAACAAAGAGTATTCTGCATCCTTTCATCCCGTGGAAGATTAGTATCATCTTAAACGCGTTTTCCATTTTCCCCTGGACGACAGGACACCATTACTTTTTAGATCAGCTTTTCAGTCTGCCCAAAACTGATGTGACAACAGAAATGCATCGACCACAGCCAGCGGTGAATTTTGTCTTGTTTGCTGACCAATGGCAGTCAACAAGAGTGTACGGGTCGATAAATTGGTGCATCCCAAAAATAGTCCTAAAGACAAGTGTGTCTGATCATACACTGACTGCATAAGACAGGTGAAAACTTTTGGAACTGCAAAAAAAACAATACATTTTTTTTTCTTAATCTTTGTTTTTGTTTTTACACGTGTGATGATAAAATTGTATGCGTTAGACTTGTGTTTAATATGCTGTTTAGAGTTTGTTTCATAAATTCTGTTTTGTGTTTCTGTATGTTCATGTTTCAGGTTGGATTGAATCTGCCTTTTTGTTTGTGTTTTTTTGGTCAATATTTATATTATATTTTTTTTATATTTTTCATTAAAACAAACAATTAAAAATGTATTTAGATGGAACCTTTTGAGGAGGAAGATTTTTCTTCCTTATTGCGAATAATGTAAATTATCTTGATGCCTCTTACCTGCTCTTGGTCATTGGCAGATCTTCCCCTCTTCCCAAAGATACAGTTAAGGTCTGTTTCACTGCGAGAGGACAGGTCCTTTCCTAAAAAGAGAAAAAAAAACATTTTTAATATCATATAGCAATTAAAAATAGAAAGATAAAATGACAGAAACTGCAAAACAAAACAAAAAAAATCAATCCACTGGTGGGTTTTTACTTTTGCAGATACCAAAACAGACCAGAAACAAATCATAGTCACATTTTCACCAACACACACCCACACACAAAATAAATAAATATAAAATGTAGACATCTAAAGGGCAGCTGTTTTACCGAGGCAACCTGTAATGGTTGCAGTTGAAAGCATGAGTGTGTTTGTGTGTGTGTTTGTGTGTGTGTGTTGGGGGTAGAAGGTAGGGGGAGGTGGTCTTTAAAGCAAGGAAAGGGGAGGTTTGCGTGGTTTGCTTCTTGCTCCAGGGATAAAACGGCAAAGAAAAATAAACCGACGGCGAGGTCTGCCACGCCACGCCTCCGGATTCCCATTTTCAAGCAGGCCTCAAAGACTCCTGGAGCACACAGTCGCCTGTCTCAAGCCCGGGTCCTGTTCGTACAGCTGCATCCTCTTCCTTCAGCGGGGCTCTGATAACATTTGGTTATTTATTGCTTTTAAACCTCTATCTCCCCAACTCTTGGCTTTGAAAGTCACTGCACATGCAGGTCTAAGAAGTAAAACCAAGAAAGTATGTTGAAAACTAAAATAAATGAGGAGGGGAAGGAGGGGAGAGGCCTGCAGTGTTTGTCATCTAGTGAACTCAGGTCAAACGTAAAATTATGCCCAATCTGACCTTCGCGCTGTTTGGATGAGGAAGTACCCGTCAAAATTCTCAGGCTTTCAGGTGAAAGTGCAAATAACATTGTCTGATAAAATGGAGCGTAAATGTTCAAAAGGTGGCTGAGTGCCATGACGCAGGATGAAGCATGTGCGCTGCTGTCGTGCAGTGGAAAGTGGTAGTGAACACATGCTGGTTTCCAAGGACACAGTTGAAATAGCAACAACTCTCAGTACAGATAACCAGTCAAACCAGACCAACATCACCAAGGCTCTATGGAGAAACACACAAACCTGACTAGATAAAAAAATTAACAAATCTTTCTGTTAACAGATTTACACTGGCTAAAATATGAATATCTGTTTTGTTAAAAGCCCCAAGAGTGTGATAAAAACCAGCCACACAGAGCTACAGATGGAGAGCTGTAGTTAAATTCTGCATCAACCACCCTCGCTGCCCTGACAGGTGATAGATGGAGGTAGCAATTAAAACTGGGTTACTGGTTTATGCTGTGGGCCCGGACCTCAGCGGCAGAGATTTTGGTGCCTTTCCCCACAAACAAAGGCCATCAATCCTCAGTGCCGGCTGAGAGGGAACCAGCCTTAACAGGATATCAATAAAAAAAGCAAGAGAGAGTAAGGAGGAGGCCTGCGCTGAGAAGGAGAGGAAGGTTCTCTGATGCTTCTGTGGCCACGACATTTTTTCGCAGGAATGTTTTTACAGTTTTAAATTAATCAGTTGATTAATAAGAAATAATAAGACAAATGATTAATAAGAAATAACAAGACGAGACTAGTATTTATAGGGTTCCGACAGCTTAAGGCAAGTTCGATTTAAGACTTTTTAGGCCTTCAAGGAATGAAGTTTTAGACTATTTTTTCCAAATTTGAAGAAAAAACAAACAAACATGATCTGACAGTAATTTCTTAGGGACAGTTTTGCCCAAATGTTCACTGTAAAGACTTTTTTGGGAAGCACGTGCAGTCTGTTGGCAGGTTTTCTCGGCAAATTTGTGTTTCTCATTCTGCATGTGGGATTCCTCTACCTTGATTCCCATCGTGCCAAGTCAAGTATGTCTGTGATAACATGGATGCTTCACACACATCTTCCCACTCAGCAGCCAAGATTAGAGTCACCAATTCAGTATCTGACTAAATGTCTCCCCTTTAATTTCTGAGATATGATGTTGAATAATGCCCAGAACATTTTGCATAACATTAAGATGTCACAGTAAAGCTGACCTTTGACCTTATGGATATAAAATGTCATCACTTCTTCATTACATCCTATTTCCCATCCCATTTGTAGGAAATTTCATCACAATTTGCACAAGGATTCCTGTGTTTTGTCCAACATGTTTTGTGTGGTCACAGTGACCTTTGACCAACAAATTCTAATAAGTTCACTTTTAAATCCAAGTGGCTGTTCGTGCCAAATTTAGGAATTAGGGGTTTTATTGCAATATTGCGTTCACAAGAATGGGACGGACAAGGTCACAACAAGCTTGATCTTTGACCACTAAAGTCTAATCAGTGTGTCATTGAGTCCTACCGGACATTTGTGCCAAATCTGAAGAAATTCCCTAAAGGTGTTCTTGAGATATCACGTTTATGAGTGCAAGACAGACGAACGGACAATCCAAAAACATAATGCCCCCGGCAAAAACTATCGCCAAAAAAATCTGACTTCTATGTCTTAGCATTTTTAAGACGTTTGAAAGACTGACTTGAGACATTTTAATACCAACTGAAGCTTTATTTTTAGATTAATGAAGAGTAAGACTTTTTAGGGATCTGGGGAAACCCTGCTATAAGAAGGAATGCATTTATTTAGTAACCACTTATAAACACCGCTAATTATATCTCTGAAATTATTTAATGACCAGATACAAAAGCAGGCGTTTAAATGCTTTAATGGTTGACCTTTGTCTGCTCTCTGCACATCCAGAACTATGAGAGTAGTACCTGACTTTTCAGCCTCTCAAGTAACAAGCTTAGCAACACTAAATCTATTACCAAGCCTTAACTTGGCAACAGCTTCACAGGGAGGGGAGCCGGCATCAGAGCAGTCAGTGGAAGCATGCAAACAGGCGTGGCTGGTTGTATGTTGCCAGGTAACCCTTTGGTTGCCCATGCCAATCCAGACCACAAGCTTGCCACGGTCGGGCAATAACACAAAGACATGATTAAATAAATAAGATAAAAAATTCTGTGATTGACTTCTGGTGGATGTCTAATATCAAGGAGAGGATCGTAAATATGTCCTACGTGAAGCACGACCATGTCAAAAGTGACAGTTTCACAGTCAAAGTGCACTCAAACTTCATGCCTGTCAGACCACTTTAGGCAGGCGGAGCACTCGACTCTCAAGTTTCCAATTAAGTTATGAGTCGTTTATGGAAAAACAAGTAGCGCCAGCGTCCCTTCTGTTGCATGACAACAGTTGCCGCCTCTTTTGAGAAGAAACAAGTTAAAGTGGTGTTATGTTGCCAAAGACATCTCCACTGCCTACAGAGCTGCAGACTGGCGCGAGATTGAATTCCAGTTAAAACATTCCCACCTAAGCTCCCATTAAACTGCCTCCCCCTCTGCTTTCTGACAGTCTGAGAAAATAAAGATACTGAAAGAGAGTGGGTGTCAAACGTCTGAGTGTAACAAACAATAGCTGTGCCAGGTGCTACCTGCTCTTTAGCTTCCCCTTTATAAACAGCTGGTGGTAATAATGCGAGGAATCTCCTCAAATGGATTAGAACGAAAAGTCCTGCGGGATCAGACTTTATTAGTTGACGACAGGTTGGGGTACAAGTGTGTCCTAATGACGGTAAAGACGGCAACAGAGGGCCCAAGTTCAGAGTCAACACAAATGTCTTGTGATAAACAACAGACAAGCGTGGCTGTCAACATGACAAAAACACTTGAGCGAGGTATTGTTTTCGATGCTTTTTATGGGGTCAGTGGGGTTGTTTGGGGGGGAGTGGGAGGTGGATGTGGCTGTGAGGATACAGAGATCCAACCTGAAGTGGAGCAACTCAATAAGCTTACAGTTTACAGGGGTCCTACACATTTTCATGGACAAAATTTCAAAACTTTTTCATGACTTTGCAAGGAACCATAATATTATTTCTTGCCCCACCTGCCCGGCATTTTTCAAACACATCAGACTGACACTGCATGTGACAGTAAACAAAATAGGGCTACGTATTAGTGCTACATCACGTCAGCAACTACAGACAAAAAAAAATTGCCAGTAAACGTTACGTAGAAGAATTCTCACTTAAGGTTACTGTGACAATTTCATTACACACAACAATATTGCACAACTCTGTTTCAAAACGTTCAATGGTTTTACAAATTCCATGCCTTTTGCAGGCCTGGGAAATGTTTTTGAAAAATTCGATGCCTTCCAGGTTTCCACGATTTTTGGGAACACAGTTTAGAGCTGCAACAATTCATCAATTAGTTGTCAGCTGTTATTCATCAACTGATAAGTTTGAGTAATTTTTAAAGAATGAAAGTCAAAACTCTCAGATTACAGCTTCTTAAATGTGCAAATTTCTTGTTTCTATATGACTGCAAACTGAGTATCTTTGGGTTGTGGACAAAACAAGACATTTACAGATGTCATGTTGAACTTTGGGAAACACTGAGCAACATTTTTCCCAATTATCTGACATTTTATGGACCAAACAACTTAACGATCAAACATGAAAATAATCAACAGATTTATCGACAGTGAAACTTAATGGTAGCTGCAGCCCTATCACAGTTGGGTGCAGGGTAACATTTTAATAGGGCTGCAACTAACAATTTTTTATTTTCCTTGTTGACTGATCCGTCGATTATTTCTTCGATTAATCATTTTATTGAAAAATGTGTTAAAATGTTGAAAAATGTTGGCCTGTCTCTCCCAAACCCCAAAATGATGTCATCTAATGTCTTGTTTCATACTCACGCCAAAGGGTTTTAGTCATGGGAGAGTGTGTAAAACTGCCAATATCTGAACGTAAGAAGCTGCAATAAGAATATTTTGGGGTACTTTTATAGTACTTTTCTAGACTCAAACCGATTAGTCGACTACTAAAATAGTCACTGATTATTTTAATAGTAGTCTAATCATTGCAGCCCTGCATTTAAATGCCCCCAAAATATTTTTGAACACATTTTAACTGTGCCAGTGCAAAATTTAAATATCTTACATTCTCCATCATGTCTGGATGATATGTCCTCATTAAGATAAATAAATAAATAAAACTATGAACTTAATTAGAATAAAATTCTCCAAACATCTCAGTTGCTCACAAATCCAAATTTCCAAAGCAAATATAGTAAATTATGCTGTGCTGTAACATTAAAGAGTGTCTTATAGTTTAATTTATTTGTAGCGCACTTATCAAAATACACTGTAATGTTAAAAAAACAAAACAGATAAAGTTTCAAAAAATGGATGCTAAAAAGCCATAAACACCAAGGAAAGTGTAAACAAAATCTAAATTTAAAGAGAGACATTGTAAGAAAGCTTTCTGGTAAAGGTAAGTCTAAAAAAATTATTTAAAAGAAGATTCTGAAAAGCATCAGGGAGGTCGTTCTATGTCTGGATGCATTCACAGTCAATGCATCAAACAGATGCTGACTCCTAATATGGGACACCAACTGAGGCAAAGGTGCTGCTGAACGACTCAAAAAACTTCAATACAAACTTGCTGTTTACCAAGTTGTACGATTTCAGTAAAGTATGAATGGAACATGAGAGCAGAGAGCACCCAGAGGAAAATCATCGGCCCCTTATATCTGCACTTCATGTCTCAAGTGCACCTTGTACGGTGCATCTATTCCACCAGGGACAAGGTCTTTTTCTGGCTCCGGCCAAATTAAGATCACAAAAACACGGTGAGAGGGTCTGGGTGAGACACAGAGGCCACGTTTTATCTGGCGGGGTCATCTAATGGGTCACGCAGCCCGTGGGAGGTGTTGTTTTTGGGGGGCCCAGTAAATGGACATGCCAGATGCCCCAAACAGGAAACAGGAAGTTGCTACTGAATGACGTAAAATATAAAAAGCTCTGCCAGGTGAGGCAAAAGTTGAGATATTCCTTTTTCCCATGTATGCTGACCTCATCAGGTACACCTCAACCAGATAACAAGAACGATTATGGAGTAATACCTTAACCAGATGTTGGAATCTGATGAGCTTGCACTACTTTCTTGCAAAAGAACTTGCATAGCAACTACGATAAAAAAGATATTCTTTAATATCAGCTACATATTGCAAGTTTACAAGTCAAACACCATTACTATTGAAAACCTGACAATCTTATTAATAAGAAAGTGTGCTTGTAATCACTAAACTATGCTCCATGCCCAAGTGAAGCAGCTCAGCGGTGAAATATGGGCCAGTGGTTATTCATTTCGGTCTCCAGTGGTCCTGAACACCAAATACCTCCTCGTGCCTATCACTGTTCTGGCCTTGACCAGCAAATCTTGACTTCCTGACGTGTAAAGGAGTAATGAAAGTTGAAGGAAGAGTTATTAATAACCTCCCCTAGCAGTGACCGGGCCAAGTGACCCGGCACAGGCTGACAGAGCTCTGATCAGCATCTGCGGTCCGAGCCAAGTGCACGAGGCTCGACGAGGGGTTAAGGAGGCTTTCTGTCTGTCTGAGTGGATTGTCTGAAAGGTGGACAATTAAAAAAGTGGAGGCACACACAGGAAAAGTTGCTGGAAAAAAAGGTGCTGAGCTGAAATCATTGCACAGTAATAATGAAAGAACTTAATCTAAAACGCACACTTTACACTCATTCTTGTGTTTTCATGCTGTAAAGACGTGTCAGCTGCCAAAAGACAAACCCACCTTTAGTGAACTTCATGTAGTGCACCCTCTTTTTGGTGGTCTTGGATTTCTCCTCCAAGCTGAACCCTTTCCGCTCCTCCGGTGGTGGAGAATCTAGAGATAATACAGAAAATGTAAGAAGATAAATATGGTCATATGGAGTTCAAATTTAAGATGTTTAGTGTTACTGCACATCTTTACCAGCTTGGATTAAACACTGTTCTATATGTGCTTTGTTTCCCAGAACAGTGATAATGAAGATGTTTATTGTTTGACAGCAACCGTAAACAGTGTATCTCCTAAATGTTGCAGTGCAGCACCCTCTACTGGCTGACAGAAAAAGCTGTACTATTATTTGGTGATGTTTAATATGAAGCCACAGTGGCAGGGTCACCACTGAGATTAAGTATACATCATGTATCAACCCTAGATAATACATTGCCAACTTGAGTCACAGTATGTGCCACATATGTAGTGCATAACAGAGAAATCAAGATAGAAATAAATCAAAACTTAATCACAAATATATTTTAAAATGCAACATCCTTTGGTCAGATATGATCAAGTATTTTTCCACAACCACAAGACAACAAAAGGTTTTGGTTTCAAACTGAAAACAACTTAAACGTTTTATTTAATATACCACCAACACAATTCTCAACGTGCCTGTAAACAGGTCATTTTATACACATAACACATCTCAACACTGCTGACTGTACATACCAGTGCCGCTGTTTTGAGCATGGCAGCTGTTCAGTTGAGCAAGAAGCTCATTGAAATCATCTTGGTGGGCGATCCAGTTATCCTATCAACACAGCAGATGTTAACAGAACTGACAATAACTTTGAAATGGTACATAAATATGGATTTGTACACTCAGATGCCAGCGTACAAGTTACACCTGATTAAAGGAAATGGCCACTTTAGAATGAAAATACAGACAGTACTTACTGACCCTCATGCCGACAAGAAGTCCAGTGTAGTTTTTTAATACACAAAACTCGTTCGGGGTATCGGAGGATAACAGCTAGCCGGATTTTTCAATACACTTGAAGTGCACGGAACCCACATTTTGAAAATGTAATAAAACTCCGCTAATGCATTTCAGAAACGTCAGAAAGGCTCGTCTGTCGTAATCCAAGTGCCCTGAAGCCGTGGCATGCAAAATTGACTTCACGCGAGACTCAAGAACTAGCACCACCACTAGCCTCGTGCGAGCTGCCATGTAAACACAGTAAGTCTGCAGGGCAGGCTAACTGACCACGGTGAGAAATGATGCTATAAAAGTGGAGTAAATTACGTTCTTTCAAATCAATTTTGCATGCTGCGTCTTCAGGGCACTTGGATTATGACGGACGAGCCATTCTGACACTTTTATTCTGGCTAGCTGTTATCCTCCGATACCCCGAACAAGTTTTGTGGATTAAAAAACTACACTGGACTTCTTGTCGGCACGAGGGTCAGTAAATACTGTCTGTATTTTCATTCTAAAGTGACCATTTCCTTTAAAACTAATGTAGTCTAATACAGTCATGCCACAGATCCTCCCTTCCTGAAGGTCATAAAGTTCAGGTTTTATTTTAGATGTTTTAGAGAGGCGTTGTTTCAACTGTGAGATCATTTTTGGAGGATGCAGTTAGAGATGCTGTTAATCTGTATTGTGTAATACTATCAGGTCTTCTATCATTTTGTTTAGAACATTTACATGAATAAGGGTGGTCTAAATAGCAGAAAGATCTCTTAGTATAATACGTAGTATTAATATGGGGCTTTCAAATCATGTCATAATTGGCCTGTCTTATATTTGGGTAAAAAGAATGTCATTCAGATCCCTGCAGAAATAATACTAATGTTAAAGAGAGACTGCAATACGTCTCATGAGTAGTGTGAATACAGCCCATCACATCACATTCAAGGCAATGCTCCCAACAATCAACACATATATCTGCAAATAACCTCAAGAGTAACATACTCGCTATAATGATCTGCTTGTTACATATTCTCTTTAGGTTGTTGTGGAAATTTACTTAAAAATAGACATATATGCATACAAGATGTTTTACAGCTAACAATAACATTCAGGAATGAACAGAGCAACCACATGATTTCATTCTAGAAGCACCTGCAAAGTGTTAAATGTGTTCACCTCATAGCTGGCGGAGGTCCCAAGGCCATAGTTGTTGTTCTTCACTTTTACTTTGATATGGTCAGTGGAGCCTTGCTCACTTCTCCCCAGGCCCTTAACATGAGAAGAGAGGAAACATGCGTGCTCACCAACTCATTCAGTCACTGCCAAAATATTAAGAAATTATCACCACTGACCCAACTACAGAGATCCATCTCACCTTGCCCTTGGACCAGCCCATTCGCTCCAGCATCTTCTGGCCGAATTTGGAGTCATCGTTGCTCCAGGCGCTGTTTCTGGGGTCAACAGACCACTTCTGTTTCCTCCGGGCTGCACAGACAGCAGTGACATCATTACATAACAGTCACCAAAACATTACATAAACCTGCTGGACTCACATTGCAAGGTGACGAAACCTTATGTACACACACAAGACATGATACTGTGCAGGAAACGATATACAGCAGATGATGCGGTTGTAACAATCACTTTAAACTAGAACTATTGTTAACAGACAGATAGACGTTACTTCTAGTCACAGAGATACTGTGCAGCGACTCTTATCGTTTGAATACACACATTTCAAAACATTATACAGTCTTGCTTGGTCACTAATTCAGGTTTAGGCCCAGATAATAACCAGGACAATGAGTTATCATGTGCAGTTGACACGTTTGACAGCTGTCATCAGTAGTCCGACCATGCTTTAAGACAACAGTGTGCCATGCTTCCTATAAGTTTAATAAAAAATACGTCAAATTGATAAATAAATACATATATTTAACCATTAAGGACGTGACATACAGCCAAAGTGAGCTAGTGACAAGTTACTGCAGCTGGCATTCAGTTACAAGCTGAAACACGTGTTTACAGACCGCTGTCTTAACGCTAATGCTAATGCTAGCTAGCCGAATAGTTTCAAATATACAAAATACTGACTACTTTCGGTGGAAAACCTGTTGACATTTAGTAGCGGTGGGTTTTAGCGACAATTAAACATAGTAAAACACACTATTACATTTAAAGAAAATGGTAAATATCCGTCAAAACTGTAGAAAAATTTTACTTACGTTCGGCGAGCATGGACATCCTGGGGTCCTTAAACAGCTTGATGGGAGTCGTGTAGGAGTCCAAGAAAATGCCTGAACATAATACGTGGCCACGCTGGTTGTTTTTCGTAAATAAAATATTGTTGTAAAATATTTACTGTGCGTCGTAATCCATAAGGATGGAAGTATATTGTGAGTCTGTTATTTTAACAATGGATATTGTCGTTATTTTGTTAGTAGTATCAGTGCAGGTAAGTGTGTTCGCCAACAGAGGGCGACACAGGCAGGTTCAATGACCCCAAACCTACAGCCCAATACATACCCATAATACAGCCTGATAACATGCCTGTAATGAAATGAATAATGAAAAATGATTTTCAAATTCAATAAAAATGTAACAATTAATATGTATGCTGTAAAAAGCAAATATAAAAACACATATTATGCCTGACAGAAGGGTGAAAATGCAGACTAGAAGCATTTAATTATACGCAATCATATATATCAATAGGCTATAAATGCCAATATTAGTATATGTATTTGTGATCAGCCAATATCATCCGATATCAGCCCACAGATTTATTTATCAAGCTGCACCCAACACCACCCCATGATGTGCCCAACTCAAACAGAGCATTGCTCAACGTGTTCTTGCCACAATACCTGCAGCCAGTTTCATAATGTTTGCACTGATACATGTGATGCACTAACAAGATCTCATGTCGAGAGTTTCCAGATTAGCGCAGCTTCTTGTGCTGACAGAGATATCACAACCACAGCTCAGTATAAGAGCCAGGAGGCTGCTATCAATGATGGGAACACAGAAGCAGGCATCACTTTGTCCTGTCTGAACACAGCCCTGAATTAGTTACTCATCGAAATCAAATTCTGTTTTTGTTGTTTCAAGCTGTTGTGCTGCCAAGGAAAACACTTGAAAGAGGAGCAAGTAGCACTTGACGGCAGCACAGAGTAAACAGCTTTAGTTGATATGTGGACTGACTGAATCCTGCATGAATATCAAAGTCGTCTTATGCAACTTGCAATCAACAGACACACATTGACCTAAATTACCAACCGGTAACTGAGGCATTTGTGAAAGGCTAAAGCTACCAGATGAAAGACAGTGGTAGTTTCCACGATATTACCAAGTGGTTGCTTTGGTGTCACTTAAAGTACCTGTTAAGGTGTTGAAGCATGGAGTGTGTTGTAACACACTAAAAAAAATCTAAATGAGAGTGATTGTCCTTGAGCTATGTACGAGTTATGAAAGCTGTCTGGGAATATTTATCAGCCCTATCAAAAATAAAACTGAAGTCTTGATATGAGGTCAGTGTTTACATTTCCTGTGCGCCTAAGGACCCAAGAATTGGACATAATATTTATTTATGCTGAAAAGCCTCCGAAGATGCTTGTGGCGTGGTTCTTTGAAATCATGCCCAGGAAAAGAAAATGCAGACTCGGGTCACCTTCAGGAGTTGTTGTGTGAGAAAGGAGCCAATATTTAACTCCACCTTATTTATGTAACACCTGTCATACAAACACATAGCTCAAAGTGCTTCACATAGCAAAACTGAAATAAGACAGACACAATTTAAAGGACAAAGTAAGCAACTATAAGCAATACAACAAGAATTAAAAAAAAATAATTAAAAGTATCTGCACTTTTATACTTTTACACATGAGGAGCTTGGTAAAAAAAAAAAAAATCACACGAATTGCAAAAAAATAATATATTTAGAAAATGTATTTAAAAAAAGAAATAGGAAAAAAGCTAGGGAAAAACTATATTCATAATAATTATTATTTTTACATTTTTAAAATCATGTTACAGAATTATTTTAATTTTTAAGCACTCTTTTCAGGTCATTTCCTTTTTTGTTTTTATCTTTCTCTTTTTACCAATTTTCTTGTTTTTATTTCTTCTTTCAGATTAATGTAGTGATCCATTTTCCTTTTAAAAAGGAAATGTATTCTCCGAGGGGATTCTTAAAGAGAATCAATCGAATATTAAAACATGATTAAAGAGTGTGAAACAGTTTGATTGGGATAGTTTTATATATGAAACCACAGTAGGGACAAAATGCAATCAGACAGATACAAAACACTGCAGTGTTATTGGTTCAGATTCCCTCTTATAGACTGACACCAATGTCATCTAGGTGACACACATGTCCTCTCCTGAGATGCAATTATTTTTATCTCGGCATTGCTGTTCTGTACAGGAACATATGTACCATACTGCACCACTCTGAATGAGCACGTCTGCACATATCTACTTTTACTTTTGATTTATTTAAGTCTAATAAACAACAAATGGCTACATTTTCTTGAGCTCATTTGCTGAGATGTTCAAGCTAATCACTTGTGTCAGTAATCAGATGCTGTGGCTCCAAATATAGCTTGAATACACAGCTCCTTAGACACTTAAATCTGCTTGTTGCTGATGGCATGAAGTGAAAAATGCACTCATATACTGACAGCATCAGTTTGTTTCCATAATAGTCACGTCCGAGCAGCGTAAAGCTCTAATCTGACTCCATATCTGTGCTTAAAGTTACCACCTCCAGCACAGGATTAAGACGAGGTTGTGTAACAGCTCCAGGAGCCTGGCAGGGATCAGCGACTATTGTTGACCTGACTGTGAGCTACAGAGAAGCTGACAATAGGAATCATGATACTGTGCGGTGTCCATGCCATTCCTGTTTTTCCTCTTCTTCTTCCAAGCAACCTTGGCAGACCTCTCTGTTTTTTGCAGACATTTTGCTTAAGTAAGCACCTGCAATGCAAAGGTCACATCAGGTCACGGACGTCATTCAAAATTTATAGCGCAGGGATGACTGAATCGTAGAGCTCATAAATGTGGCCATAATCCCAAAGTTAAAATTGATTTTCTGACCATCATAGTGTCAATCCTGTTACGGACTACTGGAGCAGAGAAGAGGCCATTAAATGCTTTGCAAAAGCATTTCCTAAACAGAAAGAGAAGTTGAGGTCTTTACTGCCCATGAGAGGGTGTTCTTTCTGCAGTAGGGCAGCACAAAAACACAAAATCACGAAGCATGTTTCCCCTGATACAACTGTCTGGTCTACCACTGGCCACCCGGTGATGGCAACAAATGAAGGTCAGTGTTATTGTCTTCAAAGGCCCAGACACACCAAACCGACCTCAGGCAACAAAAGCCAACTGTAGCTTCACCTTACGTCACCTGTGTGTTGGCTCAATAGTTGCACATGAACACACCTCAGAGACTGCAGCAAACGACGAACCAGCAGGTACACGCTGCCTCTGTGTGAGAGCAAATAACTCTCCACAGCAGAAGATGGCTGTAGTCTGTTTTCGTCATTCAAAAAGGGAAACTGGAAGACCGTCTTGACACCAGTTAGCCAGTTAGCACATTAGCAACATAACCACATGTTGAAAGAACAAAGCATATTTTCTTAGCCCCTGTGAACAATAACACAAACCATCATGAAAGAGCTCAATGGCGAAAGAAAAATAATCTTATCTTATGTAACGAGTTTGTTTTGACCTCACTTGCTCTTGACCATAGCTGTTTACTTTCCTCACTTCTGTTTCTCCTCTTGTGCGCTGAGCTGAACAGCCAGTCAGAGAGATTTTATTCAACAGCAGGCTCTGCAGGCTCTGGCGCTGATTTAGAATGCTGAATCAGCAAAAAAAGCCAACATGGGCTGACAATGGGCAACAGTGCTGGACATACCTCACCCGCTCCGGCGACAGACATGGCCCATCGTTGACCGACAGCTGACCGTCAGCTTGGTGTGTCAAAGTCTTAAGAGGCTGTGGCACGCTTATTTTTTAAACTACCGCAAGGGTAGTGGTATCACGTGAAACTAGACAACCTAATGCATCATTTTGTACCAATCATGTCGCTACGGCGTATTGGGAAATGGGCTAAACAATGCTTCAAAGTAAGGCTAAATTTTCAGCCATTTGAAAGGGGTCCCTTGAACTCTCACCTCAAGAGATCTGAATGAAAATGCGCTCTATGGGTACCCACAAGTCTCCCCTAGACCCGAGAAGACTTGTTCTTAGAAAATGTTTTCTTCCTTACAATCAGTGTACTCTTTCAAATTCAAGCTGTAGCCTAAAGTGTTTCTTTCTAAGGAAAAGGACAACCCGAAAACAATGAATCACCAAACACATAATGAGTAATATTAACTCTAGAATGAGAAACCAAAGTATATCACTGTGCAGCTCCCTAACTCTTGACATAGTTTTCAACTAGTCTATATACGAGCATGAAATAAATTCCCCAAATTTAGTTATGGTTTTTGGTTTTGGTGTCCCATCTGGTCACCTCTATGAAAAACGTCTGTGGGCGCCACTGACAAGAGTGTACTGTTTTGACTCAGCTGACTAAAAGGCTGTAACTGCAAAAGACTGATACACAATATGCCTTTATTTTCACATTTCTCTTAAGGCTAGAGGGTGAGAGGAAGGTGGTGGTAGTAGGGTCCTGGGCTCTATCACCATGGCAACAGGTCTCCATGTGGAGTCACAGCTGTAGCACAGAGTGTAATGTCCCGCAGCCAAGCAGCTCCCTCCCCCCCGGCCTTCTTTATGTCTCGTCCTTCACTTTCTGCCCCGAACACAGCGCAGCCTCCAAAGCGGCTGCACGCTGTGTGAATCTTATTACACGATGACGAACAAAACACTGGGGGCCTGGGCGACCGAAGCAGCCTCCTGATTGGCCGGTGGGAGGTGGGCCTGCAAGCCCGTGTGTGCACACCCAAGGAGATGGATTACATAAGAGGCAAGGCTTCCCTTGCTAGAAAGAGAACATGAAGCAAAAGTTGAAGACCCTGTCACATGCCTCGTTGTTTCTCTTTCAAAACACCCTGCTCCACCGGCGTCCAATGGGAAGCTCTGTCTGTGAGGCACACATGTTCAGTCACATTCACATGCATGCAAAACAAAACTTGTATGTAGGAATGTGCTGCCTCTGAAACAGGTCTATGTGTTTGCATCGCAGCTGCTTGCAAATCTGCAGGAAATCCTTCAAAGATACAGGTTGATTTTTCAGTCATGCATTGGCCCAGTGTACACTCTGAGAAATAAGGGTTCTTCCTGAAGAACGGAGGTTCTACCCAGAAACATTTTCTTTGTATGAATCCAAAGAACCCTCTTTGGATGAAAGAGTTTGTCAAGGAAAGCATGGTTGTTAAAAATCCTCATCCTTAATATTTAGCCTTAATTTAAATGGCATTTTTAACGTAGATGTCTCTGGAATCCCTTTAATCAGTTCATTTTGCATGGGTTCTGATACCTTACCATTATTTCACCCCATTCATTACCACATGGTCTGCTAAAATATACATTTTTTTAATGGGTAGCATATACTTGGCCCTCTTTATTAGGTTCCAATCGGTAACCCAGGTCAATTCCCAACCCTACTGCACCACTAAAATAGTAAAGGCTGTAGTAGTCATAGTCTCAGCATTATTTGCGTAACAGAAGAAGAAGTCGGTCACAACATGGTGAAATCTACATCCAGACCTGTGCATTTTTGGACTGAAAATATACAGAGCTGTAAAGTTATCCACCATGGTACCAGTTTGCTGCTAGCTAACTGCTAACTGTTTGCCAATTGTTTGGTCTGTGCTGCAATGGTTCAACCAAAAAAAAGTCCAGTACTAACTCTGTCTCCATGATGAGTGGTAGAGAGATCTTCGGATAATGTGGTCAAGTAATTGTTTAGAGCACCCCTGTGCCGGTTCTAGATGAAACCTTTGTAATATAAAAGGGTTCTTGGTAAATTCAGATTTACCCTCTCTGGGATAGAACCACCAGAGAAGGTTCTGGGTGGAGCCAGCCTAACCCTTAATAAAAGGTCCAACCAAGAACCACAAGGGTTCTTCCTAGAGGACAAGCCAAAGAACCCTACATTTTTCTAGTTAGCACCTTTATTTCTCAGAGTCTAAGCTACTCTCAGGCCACCAGACCACCTCACACTCGCAGCCAAATGTAAGCAAAAGACTCCCTGTTCACGCTGGCAGGAAGACTGAATTAGAGCTGTACATTGGAAAATTGCAAATCCAGTGCAAATATTGATTTTCATTTGCAATTCCACATCGCTACCAAGCTCCTGAGGGTAGACGAACTGCAATCTTTTATATAAGGGAGAACAGAAATGACATACGGTCTTACTTAAGAAGGACTTCAGTAATTGAAATGGCTAAATATTTGGTTCACTGTTAGTTGTCTCATCTTTCTTTGTGAACTACTTCCCTGTTATAATCAAAAAACTAAAAATTGCATTCAAACTAACAGCACACACCACTGTAGTCATGCCAGAAAGTATGACTATGGTGCTTTGGAGTCCATTTCCATGAGGTGTTAACATTGTTTTGTCTTCCCCTGTTCTACAAGCTGCAAAATCTTAGGAAAACAAAGATAATATTATTTGCAGAACCTCTGCTGGGAGTGAGAACAGTGTGAGATAATTCCTACTTATCAAAAGGAAGTGTGAACAAGCCCTCGTACTGTACAACTTTCTAAAGGTTTGTTGAAATCTGTGATGAGGAAATGATCATATTTTTATTCCAAAACTGCGGAGCACACCTGCGGTTTTATTGACACACATTCACAGAGGAGAGGTGCTAATTAGCGATGAGGGCTTGTGTAGTGTTTGGCTGAAATGAAAGCCTGCGCGCTCTTCAGTCTGAGTGCTTCATGATTGGGACCAAATGGAGAATGCACATCACCTTAGTTAACATTCAATTCAGCTGAATGAAGCGAATCTCTGGGCTCGCTCAGGCAGCCGGTCTCCCTCCTCTGTGCTCTTTTCTATCTGCAGCACAACTGCAAAACAAAACCAAACAAGGTCACCCCGGAACAGCTCCAATTACTGACACAGAGAAATTGAAGAAAGGCTATCAAGCGTGTCGTGAAGGACACTGCTGTCCTCAGGGTTACAGTTTATGATCCTATACAGGGAGCAGCTTCAGTTTAGTGAATTTAATGATGTGCTGATAGAACGTCCATCATTTGGCTTTGTTTTTTGCACCCTCTGACTAAAACAGGACTCAAATATGTCAATAACTATGTATGTTACTTGCAATTTTAACCCTCAGCCATGGAGTCAACACTGGAAGGAGGGGACCGAATCTGTTGGGACGTCTAGATGGTTTGCCACTTGGAGAAGGCTTACGACTGCATTCCATGGGGAGTCCTCTTGAACGTACCGTGGGGATACGGGTACCAGGGTTGTTGCTACGAGGCATCTGGTCCTTGCAGAACCAGAGTGAGAACTGTGTCCATATACCTGTCATAAAGTCAAGCATGTTTGCAGTGGTTGTTGTCCCCCGCCAGCATTGTCCCTTGTCACTGATTCTGTTTGTGCTATTCATGGACAGGACCTCAAGCCACAGCTGTAGGGAGGAACGTGTCTGGTTTGGGGACCTTATAATTGCATCTCTGCTCTCTGCAGATTGCGTGACCTCCAGCACGTGCTGGGGCTGCTTGCAGCCGGAATTGAAGTGGTTAGGATGAGTCAGCAGCTCCAAGTCTGAGTTTACTGGTCCATCTACGTCTATGACCCTCACCTGTGGATGCTTACTGGGCGTCCTGTTAGAGGTTTTCACTTTCACATCCAGTACTAAAAAGGTATTACTGTACAATTTTACACTCCGTGATTCTCTTATTTGTCAGTCTACATATTTAATCTGGCTCAACAACACAGTCATTGAAAGCTTTTGTTGAAAGACTTAGAGACAGAATTGTTGGGGTGTTGGCGCTTCAACCGATTGTTTGATGCATGTCTTGTTCTGCACTTTGTTAATTGTGTCTCATTTGTCCATTCGCATGTACTTGATGGTATCTTGTGCTGCTGCCTGTCTTGGCCAGTACTCCCTTGAGAAAGAGATTTTTAATCTCAGTGGGAACGCTCCCAGTTATATAAACGTTAATTACAATTATGGCTGCACCTGCACAGTAATTATGATTCGTAAGACAGGATTTCAGTCTGAGAGCAGCTGTAAAATTGCATAAGAGAAAAAGTTTCACACTGTAACCTTTAAAGTAAAGGTGCATTTGCAACTGCAAGCCGGTTCACGTTACGTAAAATGGCATCTTGATGGCTGGATGTGTTTTCCCAAAGTTCCAGCCAAGCACATCTCAACTCTTGGATTCCTCTTTCAGTCAGTTTGGGTTTGGAAGGCCATTAAGTTATATATAGATCATAATTAAGGAGCTGTCACCGGCGATGAGCTCAAAGCTTCACACCTTGCACTGAAACAACAGCTCTCAGCATATTTTCGCATTTATGCAATCAGACAATACTGGTTTCAACCTGCTTATAAGTGCTGGAGGCAGTATGATCTTTTTTTATCTTCTTTTTTTTGTTGCTGACACTTCCACTAGTCGGATTAAGAAGCACAGTAAGCTTGTATAACTTGTAATCCAATAGGACGACTTGGCTTCTGCACACTGCTTTGAAACAGAAGGAAACTAATTCTTTCAAAATGACTTTGTCAATGTCAAATCTCTTTCAGTGTAGACAGACAGATCCCTGTTCTCAGGAGTGCAGCGGTCACTGCGAGCACATCTCGTACTCAAATGTTTGCCATGGCACGTACTCCAACACCCGGCGGGTAAGAACTGAGGCATCATTGCCTTTGGTATGTTTTTGCAAGACAGCCTAGACTAACTTGTTAGAGATTAACTCCTCTTAATGAAAAGGACAACAGAAACTGGCATGTGGAAAAAAGTTTTATTGTCAAAGCTCGTTGTGTGATTGAAAGAAAACAGAACCCGCTAAGACTTTCACTATGAACCCAATTTCAGCAAATCTCATACAAAATGTTAAAACACAGAAACCACTAAATGTGGCCGAACGTGAATGTGGCGTGCAGCGTCACATTTCCCTTTATGTGTCACAATAATTCCAGAGTTGATGAAAAAAAAAATAACAAAAGGGGACAGGAACACGAGGAACAAAAGTGTTGAGTAATGCTTTCACTCAGTGAAGCTCCCAGTTTAACACCAACAGACAGAATAAATAATGTTACGTGGAATAAACAGAAGAACAGCTCTTGAGAATCACCGCTCCGCACTGCTCAAGATACAGATGCACCGTATCAGGAATCACCCCTGCAGGTAATTAGACTCATTTATTTGTCAGAAATTTTAGGATCTGTCTAAAGTGCATCAAAGGACACAACTAAATTACTTGATTTTAGCCCCAGGAGCGTTAGGCCCCGAAATACCTGAATTTTGACAACCCTTTGAAACAAAACCCTGACTGAGTTGGATCTCCCAAGAGAAAACTCGCAAATACACAATGCGACAGTTTGTTAAAGTGATTTTTTGCAACATTTGCGCAACTCATCAACATGCAAGTCATCTTCTTTTTCATCCAAACACGTTTTCACAGGCCACGTTTTTATCCCTGATACCGCTGACAACCTTCCACCAACAGACTGCCCTTTGCCCAAATCTCCAAGCAGAAAAAGGAGACGCAAAGCAGGGGTAGATAGACACGAGCGGGAGGAGGATTGTCTAGCCCGCACTGACCTTTTACATTCTGGAGACACGGTAGCCTTTGTGCCAGGTAAGCAGAGCCCTTCTGATTTTAACAGAGAGAAGTGAGACAACGAGTATGTACAGGCCGTGTTTCTCTATTCTCTTTGGTCAGTCTTTACATTATGTACAAAGAACACTGGGCGCCCTCAGTTAGCGCGAGCCATGCGCGTGTCCGTGCTCAAGTAGTTGAGCATTGTCTGGACGAGCTCCGGGAGATCGTAATCGTGCTTCCAGCCCCAGTCCTTCCGTGCGTTGGAGTCGTCGAAGTCCATTGGCCAACTGTCAGCTGGAACGAGAGATAAGCGAGACATAAAATTTATTCATGCTGGTTTTGATTTACAGCTCGCATCAGTTTCTCATTAATGGACTTCAGATCTGTGCTTTCCAAAAGCCTCTTTAACCCTTAAGTTACTTTTGAAAGAAGAAACAGCACTGTGCTCCAATTCATGACAAAAAAAAATGGACCCTTTCTAAGTTTAACACACTCTGCGTTTGTCTGGGTTTGTGGACTTTGCTCTCTACATTTTAGCACGTCACTGATCACAAATGATGAAGCCGGTGACTCAAGAGAACCTTGAAACTCGACTCACCGATGGCCTGCCGTACGTGGTCAACGTCATACGTGACCTCCAGCTCGGGCATCTGCTTCTGGAGCTCCTGGGCCAGCTCCTCGGGGGTGAAGCTCATGGCGTTGATGTTGTAGGTCCTCATGCTCAACGTGTCGGCCGGCGCCTCCATCACCTCCAGCGTGGCACGCAGGCAGTCGTCGATGTACATCATGGGCAGCCGCGTGTCGGGTTTCAGGTTGCACTCAAATTTGCCGCTTTTGATTGCGTCGTGGAAAATCTGGACAGCGTAGTCTGGTCAGGGACAGAGATAAAGACATTAGGATTACTGTCATTCTCGACTAAACCTGTATGATGAGCCGACTAAAAGAAGTGTAACACTGCAGAAGTTACAAAAACTAAGGGGATGGTAGCTGTTCAGACACGTGGAAATATGGACATAGAGCATCGAGTTGTCTGCCAGCCTAAAAATACAGCAAGCCATGACAACTCTCTGGAACAAGTCGGTTACATAACAAACTTGTGACACGACATGAGTGGAACAGGAATAGACCTCCATTAAAATTGAAACCTTGTGTACATTCTGGGTTTCTCACCTGTTGTGCCACCCCCGGGCATGGAGTCAGCAGAGATGATTCCTGGGTAACGGAGACAGCGGAAGTCCAGGCCGTAACGGTGGTGGTAGTACTGTGGAAGAACAGGGAGGAAGCAATGATTGATGTGAGCATATTGAAAGTATTCAATGAGTTCTTATACATGCTACATTACATGTAACAAGAGGTTTTATGTTTTGGAATGACAAAAAGAAATGTGAGATCTCACCTCTCCCATCAGCTCAGCATGGACTTTGGAGACACCATAGATAGTGCGAGGTCTCTGCACACACAGATCTGGCGTAGGGTTGCGGGGTGAAGTGGGACCAAAGGCGCCGATGGTGCTGGGGACAAACAAACGCAAGCCGTGCTCTGCTGCGATGTCCAAGATGTTGTGAAGCCCTACGAAACAGACAAAAACCCACATGATTAGGACACCACACTTCACCTATAGTTACAGAAACATTGTTGCACTCATGACTGTAAGACTCAATTTTTAGAGGCAATAAGATGAAGTTAGCGAGGACTCACCAGTGATGTTTACAGAGCGTGCCAGCGCCACGTTAGCCTCTCCAACAGCACTGAGGAGGGCACTGTAGTGAACCAGCCAAGTGATGCGGTTGTTCACCACAATTTCCCGCAGGTTCTTGTAGTCCAAGATGTCTGAGTAGATGAAGGGACCTGAGGGTGATAGAGGTGATGGAAGATTTTAAAAATCAACTCTTAAATTCATCTTGTATAAAGTATTTATTTATCATTGTTAAAGGGCCAGCTTGTGATAGCTTCCTGTATGTTTCTTTCCTGTTACAACCTCAAAGCTGTCACATTCAAAACATAATCGCACAATTCGTCACTGAACTTGCGTCAAACACTGATGTGGCGTAATTTGTCAGTAGTTTTCAGGAAACAGTGGCTTCCTCTTGGAGATAGATGAAAGAAAATCAATAAGAAGTCGACAGCATTTATTTGCCAACAATACTGTTTAGTCATTTGGCAGTAAAGCTATGGTACATTTGTAACATATTAACAACCGGCATTGGCAAACACTTGAATTTTTGAAGGGGTGTGGCATTAGTCATAGCTTCACTCAGTCTGATGTGATGAAAAACTGTCTAGTCACTGAAGGAATATTCCATGAGGGGACAGCTAAACGCATTGAATTCAGTGAAATGTAGTCAGATACTTCCCTCTGCATTCTGATGTGTCTTGAAATTAAAAATTAAATGTTGTAAAAAAGCTTTCTTGTGTGAATCTGATCAACTGCTGCAGAATTCAGAGCTGACTCACCGCTGTGGAAAACGTTGCTAGGAGGTTTCCTGATGTCGGACAGAATGACGTTGTTCTTTCCAAACCTCTTTCTACAAAGCAAAAAAAAAAACCCCAGATGTTACACAACTTGAAAATTCACCAAAAACCGCTCTGAAATTGTTGCAGTGTGTCTGGCGACCGGCTGTTCGTCAGCTGCGAGCACATGATCTGCGACTTGTGCAAATCTTACCTCAACAACTTGGCGAGCCCCACCCCGAGCTGACCCAGGCCACCTGCGTTGGACGGAGAGAAACGTGGAGTGTCATCAGAGGAGAAGTGCACATATGAAATCAGCAGCAGCTAATGATTATCAGCTGGTTTCCATGGAGACTGGAGTAACTAAGACTGAGAGTGAGCCATAAGAAAAAAGGTCATAGCACTTGACGCCTACACTATTTTTGTCATCTCTTTCTGCTTTCTTTGCTAAACTTGTTAAAAAAATCTTGCTGGTGTTGAATCCGTGCAGATATATGCATGATAAAAAAAATACTTCAACAACCCAAAAAACAGATGTTGCCTACCTGTAATGAGCACCTTGGGGTGGTCTGTTTCTGAGAAGGACACGGAGTGGAAGCTGGCGTCAGAGGTCACCTGCCGGGGGGAGAAGCTGATGTTGCGCACAGCCACCGTTAGGGGCTGGCAGCCGCACCCTGGGGTGCTGAGCAGGGCCTGCTTGGCCACCTTGCTGAGGGTTCTGATGACAGGCATGCTGGTACCTGTAGGAGGAAAAAACAGAGTGCTCTCAGCATACTTTAGGGTGACACTGCAGCTGAGTGAAATTTAGTGATTTTTTCTCTCTTTAAAAAGCAGGAAAATTCTCCTAATTTTCCCCACCAATCTCCCCAGATCTAGAAATTTGAATATGTTTGACTGCCATCATCTGGTGGCCCCTTTCAGTACAGTTTTCAGCCAAGGCATTAAGTCCTGTGTCAATAAGTTTGGGCTCCTCTCCAGACCTCAGGCGCCAGGAGACAGACAGTGAGAGGACCAGACGACAAAAGTGGCACTCAGGGATTTCATTCACTCTCGTTAAAACTTATTTGCAGCAAAATGGTGAAACTGGCAACAGTGACAAATCCGCATAAAGACAATGAAAACGGTCTGAGATGCGAGCAAACGTGCCAGCAGGGAAGGCACGTAGGCTTCAGTTGAATGCAAATGACAGTCTATTGTCTCCAAAGAGGCGCAAAGGCGCACTCGAGCGCATAGCAACACCAAACTCCAAACATTTGATCGAGTGCTTTTCACTCACAGACTTACTTTTACAAGACTTTCAAAGAACACTACTCCAGATAAATATTTCATCATGCATTCATTTTTTAGAAACGCACACGGCTGCAGAAAAGATGGAAAACTGAGTCAGCATATTCACAACAGCTCTAAAAAAGTGTGCGTTACATCATTTAAATTCATTAACAGCGCAGTAGGGTTCAATCTAATGAAATTAGTCTTTCTTCATTTGGCTCATCACTGAGCAGCCCAGACTTTTTGCGTAACGCATCATTTCATAAGTGCACTTACCGTGAGAGCTGCGAGCGACCAAAAAAAGGGAAGTAAGAGAGTAACTTGAGAGTATTTATACTGCCCTGCCTTCAACGAGAGCCAATCAGGAAGAGAGGGCGTACAGGAGCAGACGAAAACAGTGCCAAGAACAGGTCGACAATCACTGTGAAAGGATTTGGAAATATTTTTGGAACGTTTCAGGGAGTCAGAGGGACCTTATGTCTTGGATATATAGATGGATTCTCATTTGGAGTAAAAAAAATCAATCATGTAATACATATATAAATATATTTTTTTATTATTATAAGGGAGATCACATTTAAGCATCAGTAATAAATGTAATGTTCCTGCGCAAAAATAAAAACGTGCGCTTTTGTTCCATCCTGCACTGACCCTTTGCCCTCCTCACAAGCGTCACTGTTGTGCCAACACGGTTTAACGCACATGTAAGCCTGTTGTGTAATAGGGGGCTCGGAGCTGCTCCCCCCTTGGGGCACCTGATGTGGCGCGTCATGGTGGATCTTTTAAGCAATGTGTAATTTAGTTCCGTAATGAGTGGGTTGCTGATCTTCTAGTGTGGCTGCCTTTCCACGTGGAATGTCGCAGTGGTGAGAGGAGCATGAATGAATGAGAGTACTCTTTTATATCTTTTAAAAAAAAATGGGGGTCGGTGAGACGCAGCCATCCAGACAGACAAATGAAACCAGGCCAGTGCGCCTCAGTGAAGCTCTTGGCACACAGGCTGAACTTAATACGTCACTATCACACTTGCAGCCTAATAGAATTAAGAAGAGGTCTTTGGCCAAAAGGCGCATTAAAATCACATAAAAGAGGCACATTAATGAAGGCAGCACGTGGGAAATTAAAAACAGGGTTGTGCGTAATGATAAATCAGGTTTAAATGATTAATTTCTAAATCTGAGCTGTCTGATACCGAAATATAGCGGAAGAAGTTCACTCACCGGGTTATGAGCAGCAGAAACTCCCGTGCGTCTCGTTTTCTGAAGAATGATTTGCGGCTTCCTCCTTTAAAGCTGTCGCCTGCTGCGCTCTGACGTGATGCCTGTGTTATCTCCGGCCAGTGTTGCATCAGCTTCGTCTTCGAGCTATATATCAGCGGCCATCTGGTTTGAGGGGAAGCCGGCTTTCTCTCGGATTGGTGGAGCCTCGGAGGTGCGGTCCTCCCTCGATGACCACTCCCATACAGAGTCACAGACCGACACTCAGCACGCAGCTACCCAGCTGCTTGGCTGCTCCGCTCCGTCCTCTGTCCGGCTGCCAGTCCATTCACTGGTTCATATCTGAGGCCATGAGTGCGCTTTTACGCGTTGACTCCGAAAAACTGATTCATGGAGACATGTGAGCACGGTGATTGATAGGCTGCTGGGTGGAGGCTAATCAGTGATGAAGCTTTATAGAGTAGGAGGAGATGTAAAAATGGTGGAGAGGTGGATTATATGATATTATATTAATATCATATGATGTTGAGTTGATTATTTTATCCAGTTTTATCCAGTATTTTAGTGTATAAAATGTCAGAAAATAGTACAAAAGTGCACATCACAATATCCCAGAGCCCAAATGTACCTGTTTAAATAGCTTGTTTTGTCAGTCTAAAACCCAAATATATTCATTTTACTATATTAAAACTATAGCAAATATGCACATTTGACAATGCAACTGCGTGGAATCTGTTGCTTTTCTGCTTTCAAAATTACTTTTACAATTCATTGATTAATGCAACTGCTGTAGATTATTTTCTGTCCATTGAAAAATCAGCAAATGGACTAAAAGTTTCACATTCACTATATCATACTTTTCACACATACACTCACCGGCCACCTTTCTAGTACCACCTTGGACCTTTTTTTGAATTTAAATAAAAGCTGTAAGGGTTTGAACATTTGGCCACTCAGTCCAAGCCTGAAATGGCTGACACCTCAATGGGTCAATAGGGTTTAAACAGACTTTAAAGTATTTACTTAGTGAGAGCTATGGCCTCTCCCTATTAAAATTGCTGCCCCCCACTTTGCCCAACAAAAATAATTCGAGGCTCATCAGGAAAGAGGCCAAATAATGCTCCAAAGTAATGCTATATTTTGGCGAGGGAACGGCTGACATGGCCATTTTCAATAGCTTCCCTAGAACGCTCACCTGAAGATATCAGAATGAAAATTGGCTATAAGGATACCCACGAGTCTCCCCTAAACTTGGAGTCTTGCTTCCAGTAAATGCTGCGTTCCGTACAGTCAATGCACTTCTCTCTTTCTGAGGAAAAGGACAACTAGCCTATCTGAAGAATGAATCGCCAAACAAGCGTAGATACATGACAAATTTCTTGAACTCTGTAATATCTTTTGGTTTTAAGATTTTCAGTGGCCCCAACTAAAAAATCTCTTAACCGTGTTAAAGAACTGCAGTAATTCTTCAAGTATTATTGTAAAGTAAAATGTCTCCATAGAGAAGCAAAAGTGACCTCAAAAGCAGCAGGACAACGTCAGCAAGTAGGACCAAATGACATCACGTGTCCATACTGCAGTTATAAAAGTCTTGAACAAACATTGGCACAAGTCAATGAGTAATTTAAACAAGGCTGAACTCCACATGAAGAACAACAAAGGGACGAATCTGATGCATCAAACACTTTCAGTGATAGGCGAATTATATTGTTTGCAAAGACACTCAACACCAAACCACCGTGGATGCACCGCAGGGTTTTGTAACCTTTCAGGGACAGGGAGTGGTGAAACTCCACAGCTTCTTTGGTTTGGATGTAACTAAATCCTTTTTATGATTATCAAGGGAAAGATATGATGTGTACACAGGGTCTGTTTGACTTTGAGGGTTTGTTTGCCGTAGACAGAGGAGGGCCAAAGAGGCTGACGACGTCTCTGAGTGAGAAATGGGCGGGCTCGAGATCTGAGCCAATGTGTGAGTGGTGGATAGTTGCACACCCCCGCGCCCGTCATCACCAGGGAGGAAAACAAGTTAATCTGTAAACTGACACACTTCTGATAAAAACAAAACCAGGTTATCATCAAGGAAAACCTAGATTGCATCCGTTCACAAAATCACACATTATGACATATTAATTACTTTACGTGTCATTTCCAGGGAACATGAGAGGAATGCTGACTGTGAGATGACACAATTCTAGTTTAGTTTAAGTGTTTTTAGTGTATGCTGAAGTAAGGTCTAACCCCAGCTGAGAACATCTGGGCAGCAAAGACAAAAACACTATTGACACTTTGCTCCAAGAGGCTGTCAAGGACTCGTGTGTGAGAAGTAAAGCAAGGCCATCAGCCATGAAATCAGAGTAGTGACAGACCCAAGGCCACGTTGATATGGAGAGAAGAGTGATGGCCGGACGATAGCACTGTAAACACTGACTGCCATCACATGCCTTCGTGAAGCAGCTGATCCCTGGCTATTTATTCCCCAGTCACCACATCAGATGATCCTTTCGTCACAGCGATGGCAACATATTCAGTGAGGTAGTTTGGTTGCTGTTTACTGAGTCTTGTACAGGCCGTAAGGGGACGGTATGGGAACGTGAACTCTATGACGGACATGACCCAGACAGAGATATTCTATGGAAAGCTGTCAATTGGGGTTTTGGAAAATGACAATCAATCCCAAACTTTTTAAATCAGGGGTGTTTTTTTGGGGGGAAAACATCGTGTTGTGGCTAAAAATATAGTTTTGTTGCAAGGAACACGACTGAAATGTCCCGAACTCCTGTTAAAAATACTTGCTTTTGTTGGTCTACTGCTCGGCGTTTAGACACACAGAGCCAGACTGGCAAGTTGATCCGAGGTGCCCAATTTTCCACCTCGTAGGGTAGACATATTGGTGGAACCCTTTTAGTTTAAAATAACAAGGCGGCCTTCCGCAACAGGAGGGGCTGCTGAAGACTTGTGGGAGGAGCTGTTGATGACGCCGCACGTGCGACTCAGCTAGTAGCAAGAGGGAAACGCAACCCTGACAGACACTGTAAAGATGAGCAACTGGGGAGACAAGGAATTGCGCGCCCTCCTTGCCCTCGCAAACGAAGAGGCCATTAACCGTCAGATGACGGGGACGGTGAAGAACGGGCCAACTTACGAGAGAATTACCGAAGGACTGACCAGCCGCTGCTTCACTCCCACGTCACTGTTTACGTCACACGCTGAGCTACACGTTTTGTTACTTACTCATGCCTCCCATTGCCCCGAAAAAGGCACATTCTGTATAAACAAAAGTAGGCATGCTGCATTTTGCAAGGATTTTGTTTTTATACTGCCAATGCTGAAAGAGGACTGATTGGGCTTTCCTGCAAATTTCCACAATTCCTGTTTAAAAAGGGCTACATAGAGACAGACAACCATTCACACTCACATTCACACCTACGGACAATTTAGAGTCACCAATTAACCTGCATGTCTCTGGACTGTGGGAGGAAGCTGGAGTACCCAGAGAAAACCCACGCTGACACGGGGAGAACATGCAAACTCAACATCAAACTGATGTTGGCATTAGAAATTTGACATTGAATTCTGGTCGCCAGACATCGCAACCAAAATTCAACCAAATATCAACATTTGAATAGCTGGTGTTCATTTTCATAAAATCGGAACTCTGTCACTTTAGAAATGTTGATGATACATTTCTAAAGTGAAATGGTTTGCAGAAATGTACAACAGCAAACATAGCAGCCAGTTGCTAACTTTGTCTGACTGAAAATTTGATCATGGCTACGTAGAGTGGGTTTTTAGAGACTGGCAATAGTGGAATATAACTAAGTACATTTACTTTAGTACTGTACTTACAAACAACTTTGAGGCACTTGTGCCAAAACTGAGTATTTCTACACTTGTGTCTAGCCTTCATAAACACATAGTAATTGAGATAAGCTTCACCTTTACCAGCTGCTACATTAAGTCATTAACACATAAATAATAAAATATATATTCTTCTAAATTGGGCCATTCTGCATGAGTATTTTTTTTGTTTTGGTACTTAAAGTATATCTTAAAAAAAAAAAAAAGATTTTAAATGCAGGACTTTTACCTGTAACTGAATATTTTTACTCTGTGGTGTTAGTACTTTTACTTTCACCGCTGGACCCTGGGTTGATGAGAGTTAGGACACTGAATTAAAACAGTACCGCAAGTCTAATAATGTATTTATAGTTGATGAAATGTTCAAACACAAATCTTGCAGTGAGAATAAAAACTCTATTACAGAATATTTTGTGCTATATTTTTTTTAATTGCTTGAAAACTTAAAAAAAACAAAAAAAAAAAACATGTAATATTTTCAACAATAATAGATTTTTACAGACATCTGATCAGCAGTGATAAATTTACTTAAACGTTTATTTTGAAATCAGACTTTTGCAGTAAGGCATTGCACAAACACAGTAGAGTTTTTTGACTTTGACAAAGCAACAATCATAATATAATGCATAATGCAAGCATAGGAAATTTGCACACGTGTATTTACACCATTACCTGATTGAACGCATTGTTCGATGCGTGCACACACAAAGCAACAGTAGGTAAGGTGACCTTTTTTTTGGCAAAAGGAAAACATGTATATAGTGCAGCTATGAACGACTGTCCCTTTATAAAGCAGTTTAATGTAGTGGCTGGAATCAGTTGAATTAGTGTGATTATTACATCATTCTTGAAGCAAATAGATTTAATGTATGACGACGACGTGGACACACGCAGAGAAAATGCTATTTCTTACTGGCCAAAACACAAAATTGGCCAAAGATGACCACCGTGGGTTTAATTTTACCCCACAACTGCCATGTTTTTGTATTTAAAGTGCAGCATAAAGCTTTCCTGATAAGCTAACGGAAGCTACCATCACCCACAGCACTGAAAGATGAGCTTTCATGTCACTTTGCCAACAAAATCCAGGTCATGTTGCTGTAAACAGGTTGAGCTGCTTCTGTAAGTGCAATTAAGGGTTTAGAAGAAACACCAGCAGTGTTTTTGTGGCTTTCATGGTCATGAATTCCAGGATGATGACTCCTTGCGTCCTGCAGCTGCAAGACGCTGACATGGTTTGTGTCATCTGCACACACTCAAGTCTAATAGTTGGAGTTTGGTTGCACATGTTGGCATGTTTTCACATTTAATGTTGAGACATTTATTGTCTAATATGGCGGCAGCTGGTGAGCACTGACAACTAAAGTGAAGCTAATTACAGGAATTATAATTATCTGTTTCTGGTACTGTATATGCCTTTCAAACAAAGTGCATTAGTTTTGGACCTTGAGCGACTTGAAAGCATCTTGTTTCATAATGTCCGTGAACACAACATTTATCATATAACTTTAATACCAAAATATAAATTGGTCTTTGAAGCAACATCTCACATTAATATATTTTCAAACCTGCATCAACTCTGTAAAGTCTCCTGATAATAATATGACCAACACACTGCTGCAACAAATCCTCATACGCTCACACATATTCGACTATTACGCATAATGAAATTGGAATAGAACAATAATTTTGCCCAAAAATAACCAGGCGAGCAAACATTTCATAAGGTTATGTTAAATAAGTCTATCTCAATCCCTCCAGCTGGCTGCATCCTGGAATGTCAAGTAATGATCAGATATTTATATATGAGATATTTCCATCAGATTCCCATTAAACAAGCCTCCGCTCTCTTCGTACGGTGTAGCAGGTGCTGACCCTACCTACGCTTATTACATCATCTCATCGTGCAGCAGAGTCACATGCTGCCTTATAGCACCCTATATGTTGCCATAGTTACTCTGCAGTGTTTCAGTGGCATTTACATTCAGCAGGATGTTTGGTGAAAGCGTGTACCTTGTGGTAAATGAGCATCCAGTATTCCGGCATGAAAAAGATCAATGCCCCCAAACATATATAGTTATCTAATAGAACACACTGAGAGAAAATGGAGTCATTCAGATTGTTAAGGTATCTTTGTGTGTGTGTGTGTGTGTGTGTGTGTGTGTGTGTGTGTGTGTGTGTGTGTATGTGTGTGTGTGTGTGTGTGTGTGAGATGTGAGGGTTTTACGAGAATTAGTGACTGTAAAATCAGCTGACAGTTTAGGAACTCAAGAGTTTTTTCTCATTATAGAGTAAGGATGCAATTAACTATTATTTTCCTTATTATTAAATCTAGTGATTAGTTATCTGATTAATTAATTAATCAATGAAATGTCAAAAAAAGAGAGAAAAAAATGCCAATCTGACATTTTCAAATTGGGCATATTGTCTGACCAACAGTCCAAAAACACAAAAATATTAAATTTACAGTGATTTATGACGAAGAAAAGCAGCACATCCTCACGTTTTATGAACTGGAGCCGGCAAATGAGTGCATGTATACTTATAATAATTACTGAAATGTTACATCAATTACCTAAAAAGCTGCCAATTATTTTTTGGACAATTGATTAATTGATAAATCAGCCCCTCCAGGATGCTGCAATGTCACGATCCCTGTGAATTCTGCGCAACCTTGCAATTTTGTCAGAACACTGCAACTTTTCCGCAAATTCGACCAATTATTGCAGTTTCCTGTGAGTTTCACCAATCACAGCAGCCCCGGCGTAACGTCGCCAAACTCACTTCCTTGTTTCTGTTAATGGAGATGCATGAACATCTCACATTCGCCAACAAAAATTACTGCTTAAGGGTGAGCAAGACAGTTCCCTGACGTACTGCACAAAAGCGGGGGTGAACTGTTATGCAGTGTGCAATGTTGTGATGGAACACACACACTTTTTTTTTTTAACCACAAAACACACTCAGAAAATGGCTGAAACTGGGTCGACGACAGACGAGAGATATTACCATGACGGAGGCTGTTAAATCCAGACCTATTCCACGTGCAGAGGGTATCAAAATGAGTTAGATTACATATTTATGGTTAGCGTAGTATCAATTACAAACTTTACTTTCACTGGTTAAAGTTGGATTAATAATGAATATACAAAAAAATCGCAACTATCTTTGCATTTTTTTACCTTAAAAAAAAGAAAAAGCCTAAAACACTGCAACATGCATTGCAGTTTATTAGAAACACTGCAATTAAATCAGGCATTTTAGGTCACAAGAGTCCCAAAAGCAGCCTGTGAAATCCTGGAGGGACTGATTGTTTCAGCTCCGTATTAGACGACTATGAGATGATGAGTGTTTGTTTTTAGCAGCACTCTTAGGAAATAACGGCATGTTTTTTTTCGCTCTCACTCCGGCTTAGTTTCAATAAAACAACCTGATAAATTAGCTTTAAATGTATGTTTTTTTCTTTATGCATGTAAAGTGTCAGGGCACAAATATAACTGTAGAGTCAGTTATAATATAATCTCAGTTTAGGGCCGTTCTATTTCTTTTTTTCATCTGTGCAGGAAACCTAAATGTAACTTCAATCATAGACACAATCCCAAATTATAATGTTTTGATTTTAAAGCCTAAAATTGGGCCGACACTGATCTGTTTCATTATTTTCACATTTTCTACCTCTCTCTTCCATCTCTGTCCCTCGCTCTACGGCGTCTGCAGCAGAGGATCTTCAGTCTCCAGCTGGGCCAGCTGCCTGCGCAGGCTGTTCACTTTGTTCTGTAGCTCCTTGTTGTACTCAATTATGTGTACCATTTCCTCGTAGGCCTCGTCCAAACACTTAGATGAGCGGTTCCAACGAAGGAACACTCCTGTAACAGAAGACAGGTGAGAGCGCTGTGAGTAATCTGTGAACAACAACAAAACCGCGCACAAGTAAGTGGTTTCTGTTATTCCTTTCATGCTCTAACGAACATCTACAGCTCTGCAATTTGTGCTGTGAGGTTTAAGCACTATCACACTGGCATGCCGATTCCAGCAGGTATAAATTAACCATTTCCAACATCATACTTCATCACAATAATACTGAGGGTAATAAACACATGTTAAGATTCTTGAATGATGATTAGGGGGACTTTGATAGAGGAACTTCTAACTGATACAATGGAAAAACACAAGTGTGATGACAGAGGTGTGACTGGAATTTAAGTCACAGTATGAAGGAGTCAAGTCTGTCATAATGAAAGTGGATGTGGCAATGACAGTAAAACATTTGCACATAACAGAGGTTCACTGTGCATTCATGCGGCTAAAAGGTTATTTATGTCACTCATCATGGAGATCTCAAATATTTTGTCATGTTATTTATTAACACATGGGTGGACTATTGTTTCCTTGCACTTGAAAGCAGCAAATTAAAAGTTCCTTGAAATTCATGTTAGAAGTAGTACATCTAGAAAGAAACCTGGTCTCTAAATTAGAAATTACAGTGGTTCTTTAGTTTCGATTCCAGGTTAGCAGGAGCAGAATACTAATGGGGGGCTGGGGGATAATGTGTGAGTTTATGACACAAACATTACTGAGAGGATTTCAGAAGAACACCACCTACATTAAAAATTCCAATATGCTATTTCTATGGCGAAAAGTTCAATCAATATTTGTGAACATGTGCTACTCTCCTTCAAAGCCAGAAACCACAGAAGTAAATGTCAAAGTCTGATTTTGTGGACCCACAGACTGTTTTATTTTTTATACCCGAATGAGCTGTATTCTATTGTAATGTTCTCACTTCTGGTGTCTCTCTGTGTCATCTAGCCCAGTGGTTCCCAAGTGGTCCAGCCACAGGGTCCAGATTTCTCCTTAGTCATTAGTTCAAGGTCCATGTGGTTTAAGACATTCAGTTCAATTACATACAGTCAGATACATTTACACTTGAATCTGACCATGTCTTTGAGCTAGTTTGCTGGTGTCACTCACTCTACAGCAGGAAGCAGCACTTCAGAATAAAAGCTCTGAGCCAGAAATTCACTGTACTTAAAAATAAAGTGTCTTTTACGAACTTGGTTGCCATTCACATTGGACCTGCGACCCACTTTTGGACCGCGGCCCACCAGATGGGAACCACTGATCTAGAACTTTCCCAATTCATTGTCTGTGGAGGAGCTCCAGACTTTATAACCCTTGACATCACAAATCTGAGTTTTAGCACTCAAGCTTTTAATTTCCGGAAAGAGTTGCTCATGTTTACTAGTATTTTTGGACCGTCTCAGACCATAGGACTAACATGTGTGAATTTTAGAGAATAGACAAAGTTCCCCTTTTAGCATATCTAAATACTAGGCAAAAGGAAACTGCAGCTACTTTACCCACAAAATGACCATTTGTATATCAATTAGTCATGCCGTTACTTTGAAATCTTTTTTTTTCTCGCATGCCTCCACGAAAACTCTCCACACAACTCCTGCAGTGTAATCAAAGTCTCACTCAACCAGCTGTGTTCTCAGTGCTCCCAAACACATGTATTTTTGTTAAACCTTACTATTAACAGCTGAAGTGACAGTGAAACATCCATGCGCTCTTAAAGCCAGACTCTAATACACTTTAAGACTTTGACGTTTTGGTTTTTTTTTTAGCAAAAATGATTCACACGTCCAAGCACAGCCTGACTACGTGTCACACAAGCAGTCATTTTGTGGGTTAAGTATTCCTTTAAGAACATGGACATGGAGCCCTGCTAACATTCTTTGTAAAACAACTCATCAAACGTCTTTCCAATCCTAAATTAACAACACAACTTCTTCTAAGCACAACAACTGTGCCTTCAGATATTGTGTGAAATCGTAAAAAAAATTATTTGGCCTTCTCCAAAGCCTCGATGCAAACCATTAGTCCCCATTACTGTTAACATGGAGAGCTATACATGGCTTGCCATGGGGTCTTTTAAGTTGGCCCGGGGGTGTGCGTCAGCCTATATGGTAGCTGTTGCGTAAGCGGGATGTCTGCTGCATTTCACGTGCCTCAGTAGTTCTCATAGTTCATATAGAATGAGGGAGTGGCTCTGAGGCTTTAAGGCAGGAAGAGGGGCCCCTTAAATAGGTTCGACTGAACCTCATGACCCTGTGTCTGTTTGGAACCCCTCCCCCTACGCCTCTTATGAATGGCTTTTGAGCTGAATGCAACATTCAGCAATTTCAAGTATAGTGTTCCCCGGGGCTTTTTTTGGAGTTTAGGTCAGTGAACCGACAACTATTGAAACTATCTTCTTATTTAAACTATTTAAGAATCTCCACCATCAAATCTGTGCTAGGAAATTGAACGAAGTCATTTCATACACCAGAAGCGAGGACATGTTTCAAATTGTTTTTCCAGCAGTGGATACTTGAGTCGGCATCTAATCTATTCTGTGCAAAACTTGATTCACAAGTAACAAGACAACAATGTGATGTCTTCAAATAGTGGCTCTGCTTAGAAAAAGACTGATACAATCTCAGTCTCACCCTGTTACACAGAGGTTAAGTTTCACGCTCAAGGGCGCTGAGAGAGAAAAGAGCAGTATGCATACACTTCACCCACGCAGGTTTTCTTAAGCATTATGGACCCATCGCTGTATCACCGCTTGTCCATTTTATTTACCACCATTTGTTGCTTTGAAACGCTGCATACTTTGTCAAGTTAACAAAGGTGGCAGAGGTAAATGAAAAAGCTGCTACTTGTATTTATAGAAAATGATCAAGTAGGGTTTTACGCAGCATCTGTGATGAGCACAAGTGGGAAAGTGTGCTACAGGGCTAAGATTAGCGCGCATATGACTGCTAACTAATAGTAAACCGTCACTGTCACTGTCCAGCGTCACCGGGCTCAGGTGTCAGTGAGGACACCGTCTGCGCGGCCTATAATAAGGCAAACGCGCGGGCCAAACACATCACCGAGATGCCTGCGAAGCAATTTGAGCAATGTTGAAAATGTGAAGGTGCTGAAAGCCAAGTGAGAGGAAAAAAGTCATATGAGCTCAGCAGCCACATGCAGAGATTGACCTCTTACTGCTCAGAGAGATCAGAATATACGTCATAGCTTCTTTATTTCACACTAAATACCTAAATCTTATCAATTATATGCACATTATTTTATATTAGCCTGTCATTGTACTTTATAACAACCCTTAAACTGCAGATTTTTTTAACAGTGAGAGCTGTTTCCTGCAGTTACAATGTCCTGTTGTGTCTAACGGTCATGTAATTGAACAGGAGGAAAATTATAGCCTGCCATTTTTGTGTCTCACATGGTTAACTGCGGCTGCAACAAATGCCCCTTTAAAATAAAACACATGCACGCCTGTATTCATGTATGTAACTCTGAACATAGGGGCAAAAGTAAATGGGGACCAAAATATCCATGTTGCGGAACTGATTTGTGGCTCACAGGGTCACCCAGTTTATCCACTGTGCAAATGAAGAGATCAATGGTGCCCCCTTCTGGTTGGTCTGAGCAAAAATGTACCGACAAATGAGACTGTGAACAATTAATGGCCATGTGTCTGTGGCTTCTCCACCCATTGTTAACAACTGTTCAAGGTGTTACTCATTGTTCTTAGCTATTCGCTTAGTCAGACTCGATTTAAGGCCCATCAGTCAAAGCTTAAACCAACAGCATGATTCAAACACATGTCATGACAAGTGTCACGCTGTGCAAACAGCATGCGGTTCTACTGGTTGATGTGCACAGAAACAGGCTTTCTGTGTAAAACAAGAATATCAGGAACGCTGATGGAGCCTGGGCGGCACGGTGGTGTGGTGGTTAGCAGGTATTAGGGATATCCCTATTGGTTAATAGGGATAGGCTCCAGCCCCCCCGCGACCCTCACGAGGATGAAGCGGTTAGAAGATGAATGAATTATGGAGCCTACTCCCTGTCTGCTTTAGCTCACATTTACAATGCAAGTGTTTTTGAAAGCTTATAATGATTCACTCAATCCTCTACAGCAGTGGTTCTCAACCTTAGGACCCCTACATTGATACACTTCTAGAGTGAATTAATAATGAATTTAACCTCATCCTCATTTTTCAGGGGAACCCCCTGGAACACCATCAAGAACTCTATAGGTCGAAGATTTTCCACATAAACGTGACAAAACCTTCAACTGTGTGACCAGGAATTTAAATTTAAACAACGTGTCTTAGTTTGACACTTAGCAACAGCTTTGTAATGAACATGGGAACTTGTGTGTTTCAGCTAATAAAACAAAAGCTTCATTTAGTTTATCTCAAACCGGTTTTTAATCCTGCTTGAACGTGATGCTGATGCTGATGCTATTTGGTGTAGCAAGGGCTGGAGCCAAACTGCCACATATATTTGCTCAGTTTTTTTCTCTGATAGCCTAAGATCCAGATGTCTGATGACTTAAAATCCTTCATCCAGTTAAAATACATAGTTGACAACTGAGATCTAAAAATGACATTATAAAAATGTGCTTAAAAACTGGGGGGCAAAAGTCCATAAATGATTCTTCTTCTTGCAGACAACCACACCCTGATGCATGTGCAAAGAGGACATGATGCCGCTGAAAGACAACAGCTGGTAAATAAAATTGACCTTGTCCTTGACTAAAATTATGGACTTCTCTGGGTTTAAAAATTGTTGGAAACATTTGAGATAATCTAAGTGCCCTACTCAATAAAACATATAACATTTGTATACTTGATTTTAGAGGGATAATTGTGATCATAACTCTTATTTTTTGGCTTTTGTATAGTCTTGTTTTCAATGTATTTTTAACAATGTTTTCTTTCCTTATCCAGTGTAATGCAAAACCAGTAATGCAGCTATATAAAATTATGTTTAGTATTGAGGGACAGTTATGAGCTGACATTACCTTCTTTCCAATAGGTCACCCACTGTACATAATATCAGCCACTGCATGTCCTTTGTGTTGGTTTCTTACCTTCCCACAGCAGCAGACTCTGAGGGGCCACAGAGGGCCAGATCACAAGACTGTTGGCCTCGTAGAGCGGGTTGGTCAGACGCTCTAGTTCTTGGGGCCGGTTCACCCACGACCACAGGGACACAGTCTTCTCAGGAAGAGACAGTTTGACCCTGTGAAAACAGTAAGAGGGTTTTAGGTTAGTCAATAAGAACACTGGCTGCCTACAGTCTGTTAACTGGGCGCGTAACCTAAACAATGACACATTCCTGGATGAATAGGGAACATCTTGTTCCTTTTCCTCAATAAAACTCTCAGTTAAGCTCACCTAACCCATAGCAGAGACAGTTAAGCTCTTTAGTGGCCACTAACATGAAGAAAAGGCAATTTTTGGATGATGTAACTCTTTACATCAATGTCATGAATGGGACATTACCACACTCATGACTTATACACAAGAACTGAACCTTTATCAACACTGTATTGTATTGTATTTGTTTGCATTAGATTATGCAGGTGCACTCTGGGTATTACAGACCGACCTCAACAGACTTCACACTCACCTCTCAGCTGTGCTGTTGCCCAGGAAGGTGCCAAATTGAGAAGCATAGGCGTGTTCAAAAACCAGCACCAGGAAGCTCTCGCTGAATTCAAAGGAGCACGGAAACTGGCGAAGGATCTGCCACACGCAGTCCAAGAAGAGAAGGAAGACAGGCGCCTCCTGTCGAGGCTTGTTGTTGGAGTAGGCTGACTGGGCGCAGCGCTGCTGGAATGGGTGACCCGCCTGGGACAGATGGTCAAAGAGGTTAGAGGGGTCATGAGGAGGAATACAAAGGCTTAGTGGTCCTGATTACTTTACTGGTATGGCAACATTTTTTAAGCTTGTGTGTAACTGCAAGCTTTTAAAATGAGATATTCTTCATTATTCCAAGTATCAAAAAGGTGAAAAAGATTTTGGCTGCGCTTCAAAGGTCAGATAAGCTCACCTGGAGCCACTCTCGCTCCACCAGACCCTGGAAGCCTCTGATGGTCCTGCAGGCCGGATCAAGGATGATCTGAGCCAAGGAGGTCACCTGCAGGGTGGAGTCTGTCCCCTCTGTACCGTGAACAAGCACCGACGCCCCCTCCCTGAGACAAACACACATTGTGAAACCTGAGATTTTCTAAACTCAGTATGTACAGCTTAGTTTTTTACTGGTCTATGATCATCATAACAATCAAATGTTGTTCCCTGACCTGTCGATACACTGCGCAGCCAGGCAGGCGGTGGTGAGGATCTCCTTGACATGAGTCTGCCAGTTGGAGGCCTCTAGCTTGCTTAGCCAGCGGTCCATGCTGTGCGACTGGTCGTTACACGCTTCTACCAGCTTTATCAGGCTCTCCTGGAGGATGTTAGACCTGGGAATGACAGATTTGTTACAACACTAAACAAATGTCTGAATAGTTCCTATATACTGAGTGTAAATGTCAGTATCAGGAATGTTTCTGACACATAGTATCAATATCACAACCTATCCAAAGACTCTTATCAATGTTTATGAAAAGTTTTCTTAATGAATTCATTGTAACAGGGGATGGGTAACTGATATACTAGTGATCATTTGAGGATGAAGAATTCCCTTTCTGAAAAGACAAAAAACTTAGCACAAAGATTAGTTATTACGTTTTGCTCCACTGCAGCCCTTACTGATCACTCACCTTTCGATTGCCTTGTGGATCCTCCTCCATTGGGGGTAGTTAGCCTCAGACTCAAATCCTCCACCCCGAGCTTTGGCCTGCTGGGCAACATTGATGGTGCGTGTGTCAATGACGTAGCCGCGTTTGCCTGGCCGCAGGGTGGCATTGATCAGCTTCTCGTCTTCCTTACACCGCCGCCCGTTGGTGCCTGTCAGTGGCTGCCCTGCTCGCATCATCACCTGAAAGTGGAAGTGATATGAGGCAATTTTCTAAGAGTAAACATTCAGTACAAACAAAACAGTAAATACACGAAGACTGTTTGCAGCAGAACTCATATAAGCTCCAATTCCCAGGCTCTCACCATGCCATTCTTCTTGTGGTAGTAGCTAAGCACTGGAAAACGACCACTGTGTCGGAAGGTGGCTACTTTCCTCAGTGTCTCATCATCAACATCTTTGGGCACTGCCACTAGAGGGGGGTATGATGGACACACACTGAAGTCCTTGTTGACATCACTCAGTCTCCACTCATCTGTCTGATAAAAGAGATGGTGACAGGTTAAAAGAGGGGTGTTTAGCATGTTATGAGGGGATGTGAAAAGTAAAAGTTTTTGTTTCAATCAAATCCATACCATGGACTCCAAGTCTTTAAAGGCATCCTCTGGAAGAAATGAATTCCAGCCGTCTTCTATGACTTCAAACATGGGCCGGTAGAAGAAAGGGTACATCAAGGAGGGTGAATCAAGAGTGGAGAGAGCCTGGAGAGGAAAATATATATGTTAATCGCATGTGGAATTTCATTTATTATTAAAAACAGGACTGGTTTTCTTTATACCTCAATAGAGCTGGCAATGTTGAGACACTCTTCCATGCCAGGGATGTCGAGCTGGATCACCCTCAGGTCTTTGCATTTGACTATGATGCTCCCCAGAGACCCCACAAACCTGAAAGGGAAGTTGAAGATTTTATTCAAAAGATGAGCTTAGAAAATTAAAGGAAATATGACAGAATGACCCCTGTGTGGAAGTTGCGTGTTCTTCTCTTGTTGGGAGCACTCCTGGCATATTGTTCTGTACTAAAAGATGTACATGTTAGCTATTAGGAATACTCCTGCCTGCATTTGATGAAGGCACAGACCTCAGAGCTCGAGCTGGTCCCCAGTCGCTGCTGTTAAATAGTTGTGGTTAATACGGACAACAACTTACCATAATGAATTAACAATGTGTATACTTATACGTCACATAAGGGTGTCAGGAGGACACTGCATTAATGTGCAATCATTAGTTCGTTCCGCAAAGCTGTTACATGTACAACTACCCCCAACCTTGTCAACCACACAAAGTGTCAGTCTGTCGGAAACACTGCAGTGTCAGCCCATAGTCAGACTCACACTTCCTGTCACAGTTTCAGATCCTCTTTCCACTGTATAGCTCAAGTGTAAGTGTACTACAGAAAAATTCGCAGTGACAGGCTCAGATCTGGTGCATGCAATTGCAGAGATGGACCGCAAAGACAGGTTTAACCACAGTCAAACACAACTCTACTTTCACTGTTTCCCCTTGGTCATGCAAAATGATTTCACCAAACACACATCCTGTTGATCTGCCTGTTTGCATAGTAAGTTTCATGACGGGTGAGACAAAAAGCTCAGCTAATGAAACTGCAATTTCACTGATGTTTTAAAGGCGTAAAACCCCCACACAAGGTAATAAGAAGCTCGTCACCTTTTCTCTATACAGTCAATGTCTGAGTGCAGCAGCCACAGCTCCTCTGTGTTGTCCTGTCTGGAGGACAGAATCAGGTGATGACCCGTCAAACACAGTGTCCCCTCCACTGTGGGCATAAAAGGCCGATGTAGGACAACCCCATCCACCCTGGGTGTCTTTATCAACTCTGCAAACTCCATGTCCCGACCTGAAAGAGGACAGCAGACAGCTCAGATACAGCAGAAACAAATGATGAGGGTGTGGGTTTTGAAAGCATATGGCTACCGATTAGCTAACGTTACCACTGCTAAGACAGACTTACACAAAGCCTGCTGTGCTGTTATTAAAGTCAGATATCATAAGAGTCGATGTCAGCTGACATTAAACCGATAAATGCTGCAATAATTAGTCAGATAGCTCAAATTAGCTTGACTCAGGAAACGAAGTGGCTAACGTTAGCTAGCTAGCTATCCGGATACATTGTCCGTCATTTAAATACTTACGTCAAATTGTTATTGTTATTCAAAATATAAACGCACATAATAAAAATTCACGCCTTTCATTTATGCTACAATTAGTTATCGTACAAGTACCTGGTTATCTTTTCGCTATATTTGCAGTTGGGCGAGACTGGTACGTTCACATAAACAAGTCGACTGGAAACAAGTGCCGAGTGATATTTGGGTCGGGACGATTTGCACTTCAAATTCCCAAATTCTTCTTTCTAAAAATAGAAATTAATTTAAATTAAGCTTTTCAGTTATTTTAAACATCAAGGTTATAATTAAATGTGAGTTTTTAACGTCAATTCAATGGGACAAAACATATGAAATTAAATAAAATTGTGTGTAAAAATGTTGGTTCCTATCAAGATTTTTTTTTTATCAGTCATCTGTCAGTTTAGTCATTTCAGGGCTTTATTTCAGTTTAAGGCATTTTATTTCTTTTTCTGTAGATTTTTTTTTATGAAATGAATGCACATTACTGTTTTTAAACTCATCCACGCATCATCTATTCATCTCCTGCTGCATGAAAATATTACAAAAGGGACACTAGGTGGTGACATTGAGAGATTTTTGAGAGACTCGTGGCATTAAAGGACTGTTCATGGCTTCATAGCTTCAATAACACCAAATTTCAAAATGCCTGAAAGGTACATTCTGCATGACCGTGAGAAATAGTTATCATATTAAGAAATGATAACACTTTAAGAGAAGTAAATAGGCCCCAAACTCAAAAGCAGACTCTGAAAGGCAGACTGGCTGATTTAATAGCTTTTGGTAGGTCAGTCAGGCTGCCTACGTCTTCACAGTGATCTGTAAACAGCTATTGACAAGCAGCAAACCAGGCAGACTAAACTCAATAGAAACAGCCAGCAGGCATGTCAGTTTACATGAACCAGCTGGAAACTAGACAGCAAGAAAGTCAAGGCCGCTCAGACAATCTAATAAAATGAGAAATAAATTGGCATCTATTGCGTGTTTACTGTAGAGCAACACAAGACGGGAAAAAAGGACGAAACCTTGGAGGAGGAGATTCAATGAGAGATCCATCCCTCCTTGGATGGCTGGGGATGGAATATGAGCCATATGGAAAAACGCCAGTTACAGTAAAATAAAAAGGGTTTGAAGAGATAATCTAATATTATGACATCCAAAACAAATCTGGGGAATGTTCCAGGGAAATGAGTCCAGTAAAACAAGTTGAACGTTGTTGCAAGCAGACAGTGTCAGGTTGGTGTAGCGGGGGTTAAGGGGAGGTCAGTGGATGGAATCCCTCGGAGGATGTGACAGTGTGGGCAGCATGGTGAAGGTTAATTTGGAAGATGGAAATGCAGCTCCTCCAAACAGCCTCAGAGAAAAGAGCAGCACAGAGTCCTTTAGATACAAGACTGGACACAGAAGGCAGTGGCAGACCAGACTTCAGTATACTGACACACACACAGGGACGTAAATATATACAGTGAGGTTGCACTGGGGCCTGTGGGGTGGGTGGGCACGCCCTCCAACACTGTGTTAGGCAGAGAACGGGCCCTTGCAATTGACTCAGATTGCCACCCCAGAAATACTCCTGTGTTCAAAAAACACGTCACATTTAACTAAATATAGTGCCATTTGATATATATGCCCTCGAAAAGGCAAACCTGGTTCTCTTTACAAAAGCCAGTAGGAATTTTTCCACTGGATTTTACAGAAAATAAGCTCTGCGGCAAACAAAAGTTTATAACACTTACTCATTTTGTTTAGCGAGATAACTAATAATTCCCAGATGAATACCGTTTTTGTGATTTTTGGTGTAAATGCAGTCTCTGCAAGTAAAAAGCTAGCATTAGGCTATAAACAAACTACGATAATGTCCATGTGACTTCAGTGTCACCACCACAACAAGGCTGTAAAGTGATGTTTGGCGATGATGCTCTGTAGTCCTATTTAGCCACTGTTAATGTAAGGCAGCTATCTGTTTACACCAGTAGGAGGTGCTGTTGCGCTGTGTATTTCACAGCAAAAGTATCCCACAATGCATCATCAAAAAACTCGCCAAACATTAAGCTAAGTGCACAAACTAATGCATTGACGGATTGACGCTGACCAGAAGTCATTCATTCCAATGGAGGTGAAAATGGCGGATAGTAACAGACTAGCGAGCAGCACGGCAACAGCTCCATTGACCATCCGAACTTGGAGGCGTTGGATTTTTCCTACTCGAGCTTTGACAACATGGGAGAAATGGAGTGTTACGGTGCCAGAAGTAGGAAAGTGGTAGCGGTAAAAAAACAATATCTCATTTATTAATGGAAAAGAAAAATATGCATAAGCTTTTTTTTCCACTATTAAAAGTGATTGTTGACCATAGGTTTGATTTCTATGCAGTTGGTATTTTCGAATTCTGCGCTCGTGGCGTTCTGGGATGACAAGCTGTTGTTCATGTTTAACTTATGATAACATGTTCAAGTTTGTTTTACCAGTTCATTTCAGCTCACATCTCCTCTGGTTTCAGATCGCTTCACCTCCTGCCCCTGTGTGTTTTCCCTCCCTGTTGATGACTTCACCTGTGTCTGATTGTCTGTCCCGCCCTGATTAGCCTCACCTGTGTCTCGTTATTCTTCACCTCACCAGAGTATTTGGAGTGTGTCTTGTAGTGCCAGTGTGTTAGAGTCCACTCTCACCTGTTGTTACAAAACTGGGCCTGGGAAACGTTTCCGCCAAACTTCAGATGACTGGTCAATTGTCCAAATACGTAAAAAAATCTTTGGTTATTCCAGTGATTTCTGTTGTCTTGCTACAGTATGCAGCTACAAACTAGCGTACACTTCTGCCAGTGCTCAGCAAAGCACCTGCACAGCACGGCAGCCATGCACCATAGTGGCAGCAGACACTTTTTTTAAAGCAGCTTTAGCCCGAGCTAAGCATAAACTGCAGTTTCCCGCATTACAGAAGTCATTTCTCAGTTAATCTCAAATTAAACAGGAAGCGACTGTATGCACAGCCATAGAAAAGAGATAACTACAGTTTGAGTCTGGAGTAAGAGATCATAAAGGAGCCGGCTTCCCTAATAGCAGCTGGGACTTTACTCGGTAAGAGAAAGCCGTTGCCTGAGGACTTTGTCTTTAGTTCTTAGGGTAGCGAGGAGGCCCGCCTGCTGAGATCTTAAAGCACACACCGACCTTGAATGGGAGACTCCCTAAAGAGGTGAACACTTTTGGAGGGGGAAGAAGAAGAGCAGATGGCTTGGCAAAGGCTTGAGTGGGCCTGTTTGTCTCAGTCACATCTTTGTCAGGGCAGTGTGTGTGTGTGTGTCTGCGTCTCTGTGTGTGTGTGTGATGTATTGCAAATCAGCGCAGTATTTGCTTCAGTTGCAGCCTGTCTGGGCTTCACAATAGATGGTTTGCTCTGAGCCTCTCCAGCCCACATCATAGAAAACGCATGTACGGACGCCAGGGCTCAATTGAATGTGAAACCCGGCGTTGCTTTACAAACCAAATAACTGCCCTTCCTCTGAGGAAAAGATGCTTCGCTGTTGCTTTTTTTTCTTTTTCGAAGAGGATGGGCTGATAAAAAATAGCTTTTAAAGCAAATATTCACTTCACAGCATACCGTATGCAGGATACAATAGAGTCACCTAACCTCTATGTTTTATTTAACAGGATCTTTAGACAAATGTGACGGTGCAGGAGGAGATTTACTTTAGCATCTGTATTATGTATGTGTTTCAAGAGAGAGCACACACTTTTCTCACTGAGGATTTCAGCGGAAAATATTCATAAACTTGTCAAACACAAAAGCACACGTTCCAATAAAAGTCCACTGATAGACCTGGATGAGTAACCAGAACCAACTGTGATCAAGTCATTATCAATGAGCTTCCAAATCTGAACGCTCGCCGACGTCACACAGATCAGCTTTTGACATTTCTTGACAAGCTCTGAGCGTTTTGGAACATCGTCTGGTGATTTTTTTAGGGATTGACAGTTTGCTCCCACACACTTACACCATTACTCAGCCGAGCCTTTCATTCAAATTCTTATTAAGACAATGTCTCATCAACCTTCTGTTCTGAGCGGTTTGTTTGGTGTGTGTGATGTTATTTTGGGCATGTCCAGTGAATCAGAGCGGTCTGTCACAGCGCATAATGGTGACTCCGACGTGGGTGCACAGTCTATGACCAAAATTAGTTGTGTAAGCTCTGTGAGAAACTTCTTTATTTATTCACTCGAGGCACCGACATTAGCTCTGCTTGGAAAGCTTGGATATGGTACTTTACATCTTGTCAAGCTCGTGAAATGAATAGTGATTTTGATTTGAATGTAGCTAAGTTAGTCCTTGGCCGGGTTTGTTCAGTCATGTGTGTCACATTAAAGAGTTCTAAATTGAGACATTTACATTTACAGCTCTCACCTCGCACCCTTAAGAGGAATAAAAACTGCAAAGGTGTAAAAGCTCCTTAAGGATTCACCGCTAATTACATTCCTTGCATTATTTAGCACATGTAGCACATGCGACATGTGTGCCGCAGCTGTAAAACAAGAAAGCCTCAGCATTATGCTTCCTTGTATGCTTTCATCAAAGTTTCGTAGGTCTACGTTTTTAGAAATGGTTTCTTCTCATTTCTGTCTTTTTTTCTTTAATTCTAATCCGCAGCTTTGTAGGGTGGTGTGAGAACAACTACCTGGGCCTTAAACCCTGGGCCACGTCAAGAACTTTAAATATCTTGGCACTACCATGTCCTCACACAAGTGTTCCACTCGAGGACGTCGAGCCCTCACCCTCGTGGAGCCTGTTTCTGACAGTCAGAAACATGCACACCAGTAGCCTACTGGAGGTCATGTTGTAAGGCCCTGGCAGCGCTCCTCCTGTTCCTCCTCTCACAAAGGAGCAGATGCCGGTCCTGCTGCTGGGCTGATGCCCATCTACGGCCCTGCCCAGCTCTCCTCGTGTCACCTGATATCTCCTCAATGCTTGAGACTGTGCTGGGAGACACAGCAAACTGTCTTGTGACTGTGCCATCCTGGAGGAGCTGGACTACCTGTGCAGCCTTCTTGCGACCGCAGGTACCGCCTCATGCTACCAGTAGTGACAAGGACACTAGCAGAACACAAAACTAGAGAAGAATCAGTCAGTAAGGATAAGGAGAGAGCGACTGTCTGTGGCCACCACATGTAAAACCATTCCCTTTTCGGGGGTTGTCTTGCTTTTGCCTCTTCATTGCACCTGTTGTCACTTTGATTTGCACCAAAGCAGCTGAAACTGATTCACAATCACTCATGCTTCCTAAATGGACAGTTTAACTGATTTGGTTTTATATTAACTGTTCCCTTAATTTCTCTGAGCAATGTATTACTGCAGATGCACAACTGTAAATTTGGGCACCTTGATGAGATGTGACATGAGTGCATACCTGATGAATATTAAGCACACCCTTTGGCTATGCTGAAAATCTCCTTTTTTTTTTACAAACCTCAAGTGAGCAGCAGCAGAAACACTCACAAACTGGAGAAGAAAAAAACCCTCTCATAGACTTGTCATCGGCTTCTGGTTGCTACTTGTATTGATTACACAGTCACACCTCTGAAGTGCAAAACATAAAATAGCCTTGCCCACAATGCATCATTGATTCGCTCCACCTGAGCACTTCGCTCACAGGATTTACATTTGAAGTACAGCTGGCTGGAAAGTATCGCTGCCCCTTCCTTCTGCAGGTTCCCCGTCCGTGTGTGGAAATCACACACACACACACACACACACACACACACACACACACACACACACACACACACACACACACACACACACACACACACACTGTCTGATTTATTTAGCCTCCGCCCCCCTAACCAGCCTTCATCCTGATCTCTTCCTCAAGAGGCCTCTGAGTTTTTCTCTCTACTCCTGCCTTGTCTTCTTTTAAAGTCTGCTTTTATATTCACCCACTCTCTCTGTCTCACACACACACATACACGCTCATGTTGGGCCTGTGATTTGTTTGTGTTTAAAATGACTAATGCCTGTTTGTTGCCCTGTAAGGCACTTTGTGACAAATTGGTTAAAAAGTGCTTTATAATTTGAATTGATGTTGTATGATTTGATTGTTTTTTATTGCTGCGAGGCATTTGTTGCATTAAACTGCCTGCCATCTCCTGTGGATATTAGAGCTGAATGTGCATCTGGTGCGCTGCTCAAAAAGCATTGTGGAGGCCTAACAGACCCGAGGAAGAGGAGGAAATGAAGGCTACTCAGATGAAACAGGTTTTATGATACCATACTCTCTTATAAGCATTTGATCACATTTTTTTCCCCCAGTTATCTGGCCTGGGGGAGCGACTGTACCCTGATTCTTTTCATGCAGTATCACTGTGACTTTCCCTGCATCTCTAAAACAAAGGACTTTCCACTCCCACTGCTTACCACCCTTGATGGATAAAGACGTAACAACTCACCATGACAAATTCTGGTCTAAGAGCAAAATGGGAAAGTATCTAACCTTATATGCTGTGTTTGTACCAGACATGCCGGGACATAACATGTTTTTGCAGATTATGATCTTTTCAACCCAATCGCCAGAATAAATGTCTAAAATGGCTGCAAATGTCCAGACGTCTCATTAAGGTATGTCAGTTTGGTTGCCACAAACACACAGCTTGACATGTCTAAACAGTTATAACATACCCTGTTTGATTACCATGAACATGGCTAGAAATGTCCAGATGTCTATTTAAAACTTTAACTTTGGTCACTACAAATACAGCTGGAAATGTGCAGATGTTTCATAAAAAACATACCCAGTTTTGACATGACAAACACAGCTGGAAATGTCCCAACATCTCAGTAAAAAAAATACCCGATTTGTTGCGAGGAAGATGGCTGAGAATGTCCTGACATCTTGTTAAAACATACCTGGTTTGATGGCCACAAATAGGGCTGGAAATGTTCCTAAGTCTTGTTGAAAACATAAAAAACAACAATAATAATCCTCATTAAGAAGTGTTTTTAAAAGAGAGTTTCAAAGTGCCTAAAAGTCAACAATTAAAACAGACAAGACATGAAAACAACAGCTTTTAAAAGTAAAAATACCTGGTTTTGTCACCAGATACATGCTGGAAACATCCTGACATATTCTTAAAACATTCCTGGTTTGATGGCCTCAAACACAGCTGGAAACATCCCAACATATTTTTAAAACATTCCTGGTTTGATGGCCTCAAACACAGCTGGAAACATCCCGACATATTTTTAAAACATTCCTGGTTTGATGGCCTCAAACACGGCTGGAAACATCCCGACATATTTTTAAAACATTCCTGGTTTGATGGCCTCAGACACGGCTGGAAACGTCCCGACATATTTTTAAAACATTCCTCAAACACAGCTGGAAACATCCCGACATATTTTTAAAACATTCCTGGTTTGATGGCCTCAAACACGGCTGGAAATGTCCTGACATATTCTTAAAACATTCCTGGTTTGATGGCCTCAGACACGGCTGGAAATGTCCTGACATATTTTTAAAACATTCCTGGTTTGATGGCCTCAAACACGGCTGGAAATGTCCTGACATATTTTTAAAACATTCCTGGTTTGATGGCCTCAAACACGGCTGGAAATGTCCCGACATATTTTTAAAACATTCCTGGTTTGATGGCCTCAAACACGGCTGGAAACGTCCCGACATATTTTTAAAACATTCCTGGTTTGATTGCCTCAAACACGGCTGGAAGTGTCCCAGTGTTTCGATAAAAAATATCCAGTTTGGTTGCCACAAACGCATCTTGAAATATGCAGATGTCTTAATAAAAAATACCCAGTTCAGTCACCAGAAACACAGCTGGAAATGCCACTGATCTTGAACATTATCTCACACACATCCACCATCCCCTCCTCCTTTAGAATCATTGATATGACACCTATAAAATGTACAAAAGCAATACATGTATGGTTTGCAGAAACATACAATGCCAACATTCTATTCTGGCGACTAGGCTGCACATTTCTGAAACAGCTTTTAACAATAACTAAAAAGAAAAACTTGATTTATTATCATATAAATGACACACAAAGAGTGTTATTCGATTTAATGTAAGGTATCCCATAATGACTGGGAGAAAACATATGGGTGTTTTGGTGTGAAACCAGAGAGGACCTGGTCCAGTGAACCCAATCAGAAATAATTAAGTGAGTTAATGTAGCTCTGGGCTCCTTCTCACTGGTCCACTGGTGTCTTTTACCCTGGCAGTGAACACAGAGAGAGAAAAGCCTGCAGACTGGTCATGCTTTTCCTCTCTGTAATGCATTGACATTTGGCTCCAGTGTGATTTGTCATTAGTCACGAGACCAGCAGAGGTGAACATGATGATAATATTAAAGTCTGCCTCCACTCAAAAATGCCTAATGTTACTCCACTTGGGATACTTGAGCTTCACTGGGAGGCTGTTTTAACACTCATCTGCAGATTTTTGACACAAAATATGTTCTCATAATTATAGATTTGGTGACGCAGTGACGTAGTCTATGAGCTGACTTTATTAGGAGGTGGATGAGATGTTGGATGGCGTCATCTAGACGAGGTGCCTGCCAAGCTCCAGACCACCGTCCAAGACCAACAAACAACAAAACCATGTGTGATTTAACAAGTCATTGCTGTGTTTCCAGTTGATTTTCAGCCCCTAATGTGGGTGTTTTTAGCAATCCGTCACTGTTTTTTTGCAGCGGGGATAGTGCCAGGAAAAGCAGTTGTCTTTTTTACCAAGACATCGCTGTGATTCCTGCCAAGATACTGCCAACAACACTGGGTATTTTAAGCCAAAACATGTTTTTTTCACAACATAACCAAGTGGAATTGTGCCTAAAACCAACCACATGTTAACCACAGTCTCACTGAAATGCCAACTTTTTCTTTCTGGCAATTGGATTTGGTTGGTTTAATTGATAACTTTTTGTGCACTGCTGTTTTGGCCAGGTCTCCCTTGTAGAAGAGATTGTTGATGATGTTGAACGGGATTTACTTGGTTAAATATGGGTCAAAATATAGCCGTGGTGACTGTGGCTCAGAGGTAGAGCGGGTCGTCCGCGTGTCGAAGCATCCTTGGGCAAGATATTGGACCCCAAATTGCTCCTGATGGCCATTTCATCTGCATGTGAGTGTTTGTGAATGGTTACTGAGTAGCAGGTGGCACCATGTATGGCAGCCTCGGCCACCAGTGTGTGAATTGGTGAATGTGACGTGGTGTAAAAGCGCTTTGAGTAATCGGAAGACTAGAAAAACGCTATACAAGAGCAGTCCATTGATTTACTATTTAATTATCACCTCTTGTGTTAAATTCTTTTCAGCTGAATATGAAAACACTCTCAGTTCATAGTTCAACGGCATCATATAGTATATGGACTGATGTGTGTGTGTGTGCTCTGAGTGAGGACAAATTCAAGTTTGACAGAAGCAGAAATGAAGTTTGGTTTGATGGTCAGTTCACTCTGTGGATTGATTGATAAATGATCTTGTGTCTGTGTTTTTTTACTCTACTCTCTTTTGATCTTTTACACTCTCGTATGTTTGTAGATTTCTTTTTTTTGTGTGTGTGAGCTGAGTGTGAGTTCTTTGTGTGTTTGCTAACCAGCTTTCCTCAAATTGCCCCTCAGGGGTCAAATTAATTGGGAACACCGCCTATATTTAGAGTTCCAATATGTTATTTCCACGGCCCAGAAAAGTTCAATCAATACTTGTGGACATGAACCGCTCTCTCTCAAAGCCAGACACCAGAGAATTAAGTCATGAACTTGTGATGTCATCAAGTAAGACAGTGAAGGGGAGCCTGAGTCTACAACACACTCCCACTCCCAGCTCATGAAATACCAACTGTGACACCATAGGTATCCCCATAATGGATGTAGCTACCGTGACATCACCCACTGGTTTATGGAAGCCTTGAGTTTGGCATTTCAGCCGTTGCCATCTTGTTTATTTTTTAACCAGAAGTGAAAATATTTGGCAAGAGACTGCCGCTGTGGAGGAGCGATGGGTGGATCTGACTGAGAGGACGATGACTCTATCGGCAGGCAGCCTGTCACTCAAAGCGGCCTGCCCTTAACTAGGCATAACTTTAAGCCTTAATTAAAATCTAAATGGGTGAGTTATTTAAAAATTCACCGTGCTACAGTTGTCATGAAGGAGGAGATGAGCTATAGAGACCAGGCTGTAAACATGTTTATTTCTGTTATTCGGCATTTTAACATGAGAGTCTATGGCAATTGACTCCCTTGTGACGCCAGCCTCAAGTGGCCATTCAAGGAACTGCAGTTTTGGCCACTTCATTTTTCAGCCCTGGAGGTAACTGCTTGGGTACCCCTCCTGCGTCGGTTTTGGACGCCCAGGGACAGCATGTCAATTTACGATTGTTTCATGCAGTGTGTCTTTTGTGTCTTGCTGTTCCAATCAGATCTGCCCCCATCAGTGACTCGTTAAAGTCCAGGCTCAAAACCTACTTTTATTCATTAGCGTTTGAGTCACCCTGTGTGTGTTGTGTACCTGACAGTTATGTTGCCTCTTATGTATGCGTTTTAGCACTTTGTTCCTTTTGTACAGCACTTTGGTCAACGTGAGTTGTTTTTAAACGTGCTTTTTAGATAAATTTGAGTTGAGAGTTTGTTTCAAAATGTATAGTTTCCGTTTGTTAAATGCATACAGTCTGTTTTCAAATAACCTTAAAATGTGGGCTAAAAAACTATATTTTTAGGTTTAATTCCTTCCTTGGTTAGATTTAGAAAATAACGTAATGATTTGGTTTAAAATTAGTATATTTGTTACTACTGTATTGTAACGTGACATGACGTATTACAGACATCACTGGCAAGGTATGCTTCACCTATTAGCACACTGCGTTGTTACTAAAATAACTGTTTGACTTTTGGTTTCACACAAGACACATACAGCCTGATATGTTGGAAGTGAGATCAATTGGACTGTGTGGATTTAGTGTTCTCTGTCCTGAAACAGTCCCCTGGATGCTCTGATTGGTGCATTAGCATCATCTATCACAAACATTCAATTCATTGTCAATGGAGCAGCTCCAGATTTTATGCTTGGTGACATCACAAATTTAAGATTAAGCTTTCTAGTTTTTAGATTAGGGAGAGTTGTCCATGATTAATTAGACTTTTGGACTGTCATAGACAATAGGAATAACTTATAAATATATTTAAATCAGCCAAATCCCCCTTTAAGTAGTTTTTAATCGAACTGAATTGAGTTTTAGACCCTGATGGCGACACGAGTGGAGACATTTGGTCCAGTCCTTACTTCCACAAAGGGCTGACAGTTCAGACTGTGTTTTAGGTTTAAGAGTAGACCTAGCTTTATGATAAAGGAATGCATTTGTCAATGAGGATCCTCAGAGAGAGACAGAGAGTTGTCGCAGCTTCAGCACTATTTCAGCACTGGACAGCTCCCATCATACCCGGCGTCTAAACAGGCGAGCAGAGAGAGGCAGGGTGGGCTGTGGGAGGGGAGGTGGTGGGTGGGTGGATGGTGGATGGTGCGGGGACATGATCCAATCAATCTCACACTGGATAATGACCCTGCATGGCAGCTCTGTGGGCACAGTCTAATCACGGTGTTGTTGAGCCTGCAGCTGGACTCACCGGCTCTGTGCTCGCACACGCTACCGGAGGGGGGAAAGCGTCACTTTTCAACACATGCTTAGCGCCTTGAAAGCTGCTGGAAAAAATAAAAAAAAGGAAAAAGCTGCAGAAAGGAGAGAAAACCCAACATGTCTCTTAGCAACCATTCTAGACATCTATAGATTCACCTATAGATCAATTACGTCTTTTACCCGGAGGATGGAGTGTGGAAGCTGCCTATAGCTTGCTCTTTTGTCGTGCCATTGGTATTCTCCCAGCGTTAACTTCCAATTGTTTGTTGACGCAGGCAGGTGGAGATGCCTATTGTCTGTAATTGCACAATGGCAACATATGGGAAAAGGAGAAACAAACACTGAAAAGCATAGGTGTGGATTTCAGGGTGGATGCAGGAAATGCGCAAATTGACGCATAAAAAAATCACCCAAATTAAGTGTTTGATGCTAAAAAAAATTCTGGCACAGGACCCCAAAATCCTCCCTCTCACATGTGCTCCCCTCAATGTTGAAATTAAACCCACACCCTAGCTTCAAAGGTCACGATAAACTCTTTGTAGAACTCGTTGTGAGATGCGTTTTGTCGTCAGCAGGAGAGCTTTTGTTTCTGTTCCGCCTCCCCTCCTACAAAAAGTGACCCCACACTGTGTCACTGTGACTGATTCAAGTGTTCAAACAACAGGAAAGACTTCCTTTGGTGGTGATGAGGCATGTTGCATTACATCATGCAGTCCTCTCCTGCATATTTGGGGGCTTCAAACGAGACACTAGATGGCAACCACGTTGAGAGGGAGAGACGGTGAGTGTGTGCGTGTGTGTGTGTGAGAGAGAGAGACAGAGAGGGAGAGGAGAGGAGAGGGGAGCGAGAGACAGAGAGAGGAGAGGAGAGGAGGAGGGGAGAGGTGGGGGGATGAATAACGTCGGGGTGGGACAGTGGAGGGACGGTCTGCTCATGGCACTCAGCTTGCAGCTGGAGGAGAGCTGCAGAGAGGGGAAACAACTGCGCAGCGGGGAGTGAGATTAATGCACAGGTACAGAGCTGGCCGACCACAGTTGGATGCATGAGTTCCAAAATTAAATTGTTTGAACTTGTAGATTAGATTATTCGTTGCCAGGTGGGAATAGATCTGCAGTAAGAGCGAGGGGGGGAGGGAAAGGAAGACAAGATGTGCTGCGTCCGTGGCGCCACTGGTGCGCTATCCGGGGACAGAGTGAGCGACTGCGACGCGCTGACACCCCGCTTTTAGATGGCTCCAACATTTGGGGTGCAAAACAGGTGTCAGGGAAGTGTCGTCACGAACCCCGGAAGCCGGAGGAGGTGGGAACATCAGAGGGAAAGATGGCAGCGAAATCCGATGGTCGCGGGGTCGTCACCGGTTTCGCCCAGCTGCACAACCTGGACGAGGTGGTGGGGACGGGAGAGGACGACAATCGGAACAGCAGCTCATTCCACATCTGCCACTGCTGCAACACCTCGTCGTGCTACTGGGGCTGCCGGAGCGCCTGCCTGCATTACCTCCGGAGGAAGGGGAAGGGGAAGGAGAGAGATGCGGCGCGGCCACCGCAGGAGGAGCGCCTCTGGCTGGACTGCCTGTGGATCATCCTGGCACTGCTGGTCTTTTTCTGGGACGTGGGGACCGATTTGTGGCTTGCCATCGACTATTACCACAAGCAGGACTTCCTGTGGTCAGGCCTGACCCTGTTCTTCGTGCTGGTGCCCTCGGTTCTGGTCCAGATCCTGAGCTTCAGGTGGTTTGTGCAGGATTACACTGGGGGCGGACTGGGCTCCGTGGAGGGGCTGAGTAGCCGTAGAGCTACAGCCAGTCTGCAAAGAGACAGGTGCTGCCGCCTCTCTGTCTGGATCTGGCAGACCATCATTCACATCTTTCAGTTGGGACAAGTGTGGAGGTAAGACAAACTTCAAGTTCTGCCTTTTAAAAGAATCAGTTAAAGCCTCCAGAGCGCAGAGCTCCCGGCTCCTCTCACTCTCTCCATTCACTCAGCCTTCTAACCTCCTCTTGACTGTCACCTGGTATAACCCGTTGTTGTGTACATGACTGGGGTGAAAATCAGCACCGTGGTGATGCCATTACGCTCGCCCCACAGTCTCCACTACACATGCCTGTATTTGCATTTCCAATATATCCAATACACTGTGAGCTTCTCGCAATAATTTCCACGCTCTCAGCCAAAATGTGTCCAGACCAAAACTGCTACAGCTGCACAGAAATTGCACCGCTGTGATTATTTCATCACAGTGCGCCATTGCGCTTGTGTGGGGAGGGAAGAGAGGGCTATTTGTTCAAAGACGGACAGGTAGTAGCCGAAAGCTTACGTGTGTGTGTGTGTCTGAGTCTGTGTGTGTGTGTGTGTGTCTGAGTGTGTGTCAGGCGCGCCGTTCACATCACAGTGCACACGGTCGCCTCGATTCACCCGCTCTCCCTCCCCGCATCAAATACTCCAACTCTGCAACTAGAGGCCAGACGAGCATCTGTTTTCACGGCTCGCAAAACTACATCTTCCCCCCACAGACATGATGTCATCGATTCCTCTGCGACGCTCGACATCTTTGGTCCCCAAATCCGCTTTTTTCGGCCGCGCAAATTGATGCGTCGGGGGACCGCGGGGACGCTCAAGGTGCACGTCTCCGCGCGTAAATCTATGACATGTAGCGGCTACAATAGTAGTAAAAATGTGAGTCTGGTGCGCGCGGCTTGTCCACACCGTTTTCTGTTGGGTTGGAGCTTGTGAGCAGCGAGTTGTTTTTGGTGCAGACAGACGCAGTGGCTGGCATTTAATGGGAAAAAAAAGTAACGCATGACGGCTGCTCTGAGAGGACTGCCAGCGGCTGGGGGAGAGAGGAAAAATGTAAAACAGCGCAGACTGTGAGACTCAGAGGAAGGGGTCACATCATTTCATCCTGACTTTCAGCTTTGCAGTCGACGGTTGTTGTGTTTTTGTGCAGCACACATTTGACACTGACCACCGATTGTGTTGTGCTGAACAGCTGCCTCTGCTCCTCATCAGACAAATGGATTTTCTATGCCATGATTGTGCTGTGGTCTAATGCACGAGAACATTTGTGCTACAGGCTACATTACTCACATGTGGAGACTCAGAGTCAAATCTGAGCTGAAACTCACTGACCTTTTTTTAAAAAAAAAATAAAATAAAGCCACAAGCCTTATGGGATACCTTCATCTACCTCCCTTTCACAACCCCAAAATAAGATTCCCTGCCTATGTGGCTGCAGACAGCACCTCCACTCTCATGTTCAAGTTATATTTAGTGCATGCCGGTGCATCCCCCTGTCAAGATGGGTTTTCCCAGAATGAGACAATCCACTCTGCATTCCTCATCACTCAGGCTCATTTTGAGCTGCACCTGAAGGCTATTATATTGATTAGCTGCACTTGTATTGGCTCAAGTTTATTTACTCCAGTGTGGTTAAATGGATTATTTTTTTGCTCATGTCCGTAGCAGGAAGGAGACATGGAGAGTGCTGGGAACTGTTGCACGGTCTGAGCTGTTGGTTTGCGTTGGTGGTTATGGTGGTTGATGTACATGGGAGTGTAAAGAGAGAGTGTAAAGAGAGAGAGAGAGAGAGAGAGCTTCTCAAGATGTCTCACCACTGCTGCACAAATAGGAGACAGCTCTCTGTGGTGTCGCCGGACAGGATGTAGGTGTGTGAGGGGGGAAACACATGACACCTAACTAGCACAGTGGATGTTTGGTCATGTCTCACACCATTGTTGCAGGAGCATAATTTATGGGGGGCACACAGACACAGGCGTATTATGAGACAGTGGGCCCCTGGGCATGGATATGCAAAAGGCCCCTCCACCTCCTCTACATAGGAGCAAGACATTCAGACTTTGTGGTGGTTTTTCCTCTTTTCTTTTTATCTTTTTTGACGTGTCTCTGTAATCGTTACGAATCTTTTTGTGTCCCTGTGGTAATTTTGTGTCACCTTGTAGTCGTTTTGTGTCTTTTTGAGGTAATTTTGCATCTTTTTTCGGTTGTTTTGTGTCTCTTTGTGTTCATTTTCCAACCCTGATTCAAAAATGATGCCATTTAAAATGCACGTAAAACCAGAATGCAATGATTTGTAAATCCTTTCCAACCTAAACCGATAAGCTTCATTTTTTCTTATTCTGGATTTGATGCCTGCAGCACACATTTACGTTTTACACAGTGGCACACATTTTTTTTTACAATCAGAGTTGTATGTCTTTGTGGTTTTGCCCCTTTTCTGTTATGTTGTGTCTCTTTACTGTTCCTTTGCTGTAATTTGTGTGTGTGTATCTTTTTATGGCCATTTTGAGCCTCTTCCTGGAAGGCATGTGTTGATTTGAGTGACATTTTGCAGGTAAAGGCCAGAGGGGGGCCCTGATACTTTGCACCTGTGACTGGTGGTACTAGTAGTACTGGACAACTCCACTTTTTACAGTCCAAAAACATTATATTTAAAACAGGTATTAAAGTTGTAATGTATCTTATAAGCTGTAGGAAATTACACAGACAATGAATGGAGAGGAAATGGGAATGAGAAGAACTTCAAAAAAAGAATTTCAAAAAACTGTGTAAAATCTATAAAAGTGGTGGAGTGTCTAGTTTAAACACGGAAAGAGGAGATACATTTTTAAATACTGAACCTCATAGGAGCCTCATAATTGAGTTAAAATTGTATTTTCGATTAATCTCTAAAAGTATTAAAGAGATAAACACCATTTATTTTTGTATACTTTGTCACAAAATGCTTTTTACTGCTCACTTTACACACTTTAGTTTTTTTTTAATTAGTGTAATGGCCTGAACTGTGCCAAAATACCATCATATATTATCTTCAGTAAATGTAACTGTCTTTGAAAAAGGTTTCTGCCTGTGACATTTTTGTATTTTAAACCCTGAAGGCTCTAGTTTTATAATAAACACATATTTTGACATTCATATTGTTTTGAGGTGAAGGGCAGATATCAGGGTGTGTTGCATACTGCAAATGATAAGACTGAGATTGGTTACTTTTACCTGCCTGTCCATTGCTGCCTAATGAAGGTCAAATAGACTGAAAGCTTACGTCACGTGTCAGGAGGTTTTCGAATCATCTATTCCGAAACAAACGGACCCAGTGATTTAAACTGGCAAAAATTTGTTTCACGCTAAAAATCACCATTTTTCCGACGCTGTTTGGTTCATCAGAGATGAACCGCTAGCCCAGCCCCTGCTAACGTGCGCTCACCTTTTTGCTCTGGTAACTTAAGATCCAGACATTCAGGAGGTTTTTACCAGGAGCCGAATTATCAACAGAGGTCTTTTCCTCTCCAAAACTAACAGACCCAGGGATTTAAACCTCTAAACACACTGATGAAAGCAGTTTCAAGAAAAAAATCTGAAACTGTTTGGCTTGTTGCAGAGGGGACAACACGAAAACACAAATGGCCCTATCTAGAGCCAGTGTTTGTCCATCTGGGGCTACTGTAGAAACATGACAGACTCTGTGGATGAGAACCCACTTCCTAGGTAGATATAAACAGCTCATTTTAAGGTAACACACAATGAATCTTATTTTCAGGTGAGTAATACAATCAAGAAAACGTAATTATAATATCATACTAAATCCCACACACTGGATCTTTATTAAAGTTGTTAACTTCACACTTAATTGTGTTTTTAGATGTCTGTTAGCTTGTATATTTACATTTACAGTCGTAGAAATCAGTGTCTGCTAAACCAAACCAGACTGAATTAAAAAAGTAAGAGGAAAAAAAAAACGAATCTCGTGCAGTGAAACTTGCTCTTGAGGAACTCAAGTAAACATAATGTGTTGGTGCGTATGTTGTGACAGCACAGAGCCTGGGGCGAGGGATCATTGTCAGGCCACTGTCTCCCTTCGGACATGATCCGCCTGGTCGCTGGTTCGTGGGGTTGAGGGTCAAAAGCTGCTCTTGTCAGCTTAGTGCGAGTTCACAACCTCAGACCTGCAGGGCTCACACTTGATATGGAGATTATTAGCCACTGTGAGAGGCCAAACTGCCAAAAGGTAGCATATGTTATCATGAAACATTGTTTTATGGGGTGTGGAAATTTATTTAACAGTACTGAGCTTTGTTTTTTTGTCAGATTTTAGTTCCATCGTGTGGTGCAATTAATCGTCTGAATCATGTTTGGTATTTTGTCATCATGTGGAGAAGAAATGATTATTTTCCATGACAGGATTTCAAAGCAGCTGCCATTCTTCAGCATTTTTAATAAGACGCTACAGTATCAGTTTGTGAGTTGTTTTCCCTTCATTAATATGAGAAAACAAGATGAAGTGCTGACAGGAGTCAAAAACACAGCCTCATCATGTCTCATTACTCAATCCTATTTTCAATCCTGCATTCAATTTGCTGCTTTCCCCGCGTGCACCTGAGGACCGCGCCGGCGGCAGAATCGCTGAGCTTGTCTTGCAGTTATCTGCTTGTTAATTGTTGACAGAACAGGGAGGATCCCTCTCTCCCATCTGTAATCCCGCCCTGTCACTGGCTCTCCGCAGCTCTGTCATGTCGTCCTCCCTGCGAATAGCTGCCACTGCTGACGGTGTCCCCTCAAGCTTTAGCGATTCTGCTCACATACGCTCAGCCACACAGTGGATCACACATACGCAGAGGTCTCCTGGCGGTACGATGGACAGCTTAATCAGTGTAAGCCCAAATTAGCATCTGACTGGAAAAGAGCTGCATCCGTCTTCGCCCCCCTCCGAGGAATTCCATGTAGAAAGTTTTGGAAGCTCTTTGTTGTGGGGAAATCCCAGCAGAATTGGGCGGGGTGTCGTCTGCTTCTTCCCTTTTTAATTTTGTATAGTTGTGGGTGAAAATATTGTAACAGGCGGTTTTCAGTAGCTTCTCACAAGCTGAACACGATTTCAAACCTCCAGTGGCATTAAGCACCGAGCAGTGTGCATTTCAACATCACATCTCCTCTGTAGCCTTTATATGTCTCAGGATAAAAACAAAAACAGGGCTGCAGTTTCTAACCAACCTCTAAATACAACCAGTAAGTCAATATTTCAGCGTGGTTAAACTATAGATAATCCTGATGATGTCATTAGGGTTATCTTATCTTGGGATGATGGTGTCACCTGCAACTCAGCTGGTCAAATCACCAGTGGCTGGTTTTAGTATGTAAAGATTGTCACCTATTTCTACAGCTAGCTGACTTGTAGTAAAGTCGGCGGCGTGTCGCTTGCTGTGGCAAGTCTTGTACCACATTTAACACACAGAGTATTGCAGCATGTGTGTACATGAGAGTGTGTTTTGATTCATACCGTCTCACTGGGTGTCATACAGTCTCCCAGACAAATGAAACACAGTGTTGCACAGCATCCTGACCACAATGGAGATGCTGTCTCAAAGATGTGTGTCATGTTTTGATATTCTGATATCAGATATTAGGCTTAATATTGCAGTCAGTGCTCACATGGACTGTTTTTGTGTTTGGTGAAGGATAGAAAAGACTTTGGACTCTTCTTCTAAGTGTATTTTTTATCAGTTGTATTAAGGAATGCCTTTTAAGTTTGAGTTTGTATCATTTATTATACAGCAGCAAACATTTCAGGCCTTCAGCACGGATTAAAGTCAAGGACTGAAACATTTGCTGCTGTTGCACTTCTTGGTTGTCCATTGTACCGAATGTGTGGTTGCACACACACAACCACTTGATTGGTTCAAAAACACCCACGTTTGGTGCCTAAAAGCCTCTAGAAAAACAGCGACGGGACGCTAAAACACAACACAACAGTTTTGTTGCCCTTGAACAATTGTCTGCAGTCGTCTGCAGCTTGGCAGGCGTCTCCCATAAAGCCTACTTCACATTACACAATTTTCACCGCAATTTTGATGTCGCAGAGGATCTTGAGAGCCACGTTGTGCCACGACGAGTCCTCGTGTGTGAACAAGCCTACGAGCAGGTCGCCCTAGAATGCTAGAAAACTGGAGAAGTGTGACACGATTGACAAAGAGCATCAGCCAGTGAGAGGCGGGATATGTCCCACGTCAGCACGCAGGAGGACGGAAGAAATGTGAGGAGGACAAGCCACAGGGTTGCCAGGTCTGCTTATTAGCCTTCGACTATATATATCGTCTAATAAGTTATTTAAACGCATGATAGTCACTTCTTTTGGGCTTGTTTCCACAGCCCTGGGTGCTTGTTTCTCTCCCAAGATCTGGCAATACTGACAAGCTAGCAAGCAACAACAACAACAATGGCGGCGTCCACAGGATCACGGGGAGCGTGTTGTGTTTGGACCCAGGCCCTGGAGGCAGATCTGATTCAACACTGGGAAGAATATCCATGCCTTTACGATGTGTCGTCTCCAAGTTTGGTGACGTCACCGCGTTATTGTGGGGCTCTGGTGGCGAGGGCTCTGTGGAGAAATCTTGTGGTGTGCACACACAGGTCGTAACGCAGTTGGCGAGACCCCCGATGTGTAATGTGAACTAGGCTTAAGTGACACACTATCCACGATCTCCTTCACCTCCAGGTCACCAAGCTCATACACTACTTCACTTTAGAAACATTGATGTGATTCGTATGAAATGTACAACAGTAAAATATCTGTGGTTTGCAGGAACATACAACTGGCCACTGGGTTATAATCCCTGCTGTTCTTCCATCAGTGTGTGGTTTGTCTTTTTGCTTGTTTGATTATGTGTACAAACGCAGTGTGTTCCAGTTAAGTGCCAAAATGCACTTTGACCAAACTGCTCATCTTCCATATGTATAGGGGTGAAATGAGATCGCATAAAAATAACAAACGTTGTGGTTAATGTCTTCTTCTTATTGCATTACTGAAACATTCATCTCGGCTGTCGAGGAATTCTCCACTTCTGCAGGAGCCAAAGACATGGGGAGTCCCCCCCACCTCCACCCCCACCTTCCTCGCAATTGTACAAAATGTTTTACCACCACAAATCTGATGCTTGGATTACGCTTTAATCCAGAACAAGAGCGAGCTCACCACCGCGCAACACGGAGGAATCGCCTCATGGTTGACATCTGCCTCTGTTTCCTAGCCTGGTAAATATTAATACAGACTGGGAAAGAGTCGACAAAAGCCTCTCTTGGCTGGCTGGGCTGCTTGTAGTTGCCAAAAAAGGTTTGTACATGCAGCGAGCCGAGACGTTGAGATGATACAATGCAACCAGCTGCCCTGTCAAGGCAAAAAAAAAAAAAAAAAAAAAACAGCTGACGGGGTGAAAGAGGGAAAAGATGAAAGCTTGGATAAATTGGTGACAATCCATGTAATTATGTATTGAGAGTTTAAAATGGCGAAAGATGGGAACATCTTGTTCCGTCGTCAGTCAAAGCGTCGGAGTATTTTTGGACAGAAGGAGGCAACTGATAGACGGCTGGGCTGCTTGCTCAGTTTGCTGCCAGAGTAAATAACTCAGGGAATCTCCTTAAAAGACAAAATTGTTTAACAGTGTTGTAAAGGCACACGACAAAATGTGTGTCTTAAAAAGAAACACAGTAGAATAACTTCCCCTGTTTATTCTACAGGGAACAAAAGATGAAAAGAGCAGACAGAAAACACTTATCTTTATTAAGGTACAAATCGGACTCTGTTGTGTGTTATTTACAGACAACACAAAATAAACTCGCAGTGCTGCTCTGGAACATATCAGCCTAACGCTACTCATTTTCTCATTAGCGCTGATAACAGGGGACAAACCTTTAAAGCCAGAGCTCCCAGAAAACCCCCAATTATGTGACGGAGGAGCACATCAAAATGCAAGGAAAGCAGTCTTCTCTGGGAGCGTATCGCAGCTGGGGGTAAAGAGACGGAAAGCGGTAAATGACACCGAGATATGTGCTTCAGTTTTTCAAGTAGCGGGGGGAAGAGAGAGGGATGTGAGGGAAAAAAGGGGATTCAATTGCTGTTTTGGTTCAGTGTCACCAGGATTTGAGTTCAAGCTGGGTTATTGAATTAGAGAGTATTGCTGGAAAATGTTTGATTCGGCGTGTGTTGCTTGTTTGAATCCAAATGTTTCGCCTCTTAATAAACACACGCAGATGATGCACACAGATGCACCATTAGAGGAGACTGGAGGTGGTGGGAACATGAGAGAGTTGTAACACTTTCAGGTTATCCGACAGACGAGCACAAACACACCGACAGCCAACTAGGCAAACACACACACAAGAGTGCAGGACAAACACACTGAAGAGACAAACACAGACACACACACATCCTAATTATGTTAAAAAATGTCTGTGTAGGGTTTAGGGGGATATATGAACAGAGATGGAATATAATATAAAAAGTATTAGTGTGTAGTCTCTTGATCTCGTCCACGGAGATCGCCATGTAGCATCGCCATGTTTCTACAGTAGGCAAAAACAGACAAACCAAACACTGGCTTTACATAGTGACATTTGGGTTTTCACATTTTCAAGGAATACCTAGAAGCCCCTTCGCGACAAGCAATCTGAAAAACCTCTAACCCCTACTCTGAGGCAACCTCTGCAGATAATCAGGCTCATGATTTAAACCTCCTGAACATCTGGATTAGAAATAAGGTGAGCATACATTCAGTTATCAGATAAAAAAGGTGAGCACACCTAGCATTCATTCATTTTCCTTCACCGCTTAATTTCACAGAAAATTTCACAACTCTCCCCTAATCTGTTCCGAGCATCATAACAGACTGTTATTGTGACCTTACATATGTCTATGAGGCCTAAATAAATGAGTAGCTAACATGATAGGTGATTGCAACCCTGTTTCCACAAGCGCCGATGCCGCCTGTTACAGCAGAGAGCTCTTAAGTCCAGTGCACGGGGAATGAATGGGAATAAAGAGCCTATGATGATGCTTGATTTAACCGCCTCAGGCCTACCTCCTGAGCAGAACAATATTTTGTAGTAGATGCCTGAAGGCCTCCATGTTACATCCTTGCAGCCTCTCAACACTGGTCAACAGACGGAGACAGGCTGGCACTCATGACGGAATATTAAGCACGCGGGCAGATGGGTTACCAGACACAGATTTGTATGCAGGTCACATACATATGTGTACGCGCACATACACAAACTGCACCTCAGGGGAGTTCAGAGTAGCTCTCTCTCTCTCTCTCTCTCTCTCTTTTTTTTTATAAACCTCCTTATATGCAGTCTCACATCGCGGCCTCTCTCTTGCTCACAGACACCCACAAACACACACACCTTGGCAGAATTAGAAATTTCCATGTCCTGTTTCTTGAGGCACTCAGATCAGAGGGAGGTGGTGCAGCCTGTGGACAATGAACTCCTCCTCCCTCCCTCCCCTGGCTCTCTCCTTTAACGGAGAGCCATCTCCTGCGCACTCTCCCTCAGAGCACACAGATTAAAACTATTAAAAACACATCAGTGAGCCACACCAGTGCTCTGGGTGACATGTTTGTGTATTATAATAAACATGGGCTCTGGAGTTTATTTTGATTCAATCTCACAGATGCTGTCTCGCTGCCAGAAATACTTACAAGAGCATTAAAGGGACAGTTCAACCCCAAATCAAAAATACATGTGTCAGCTGTTTTCCTCCCTCCCCTTTGTTTCTTGTGCCTGTTGTTTGTCTCTCTCTGTGTCTGTGTGTCTGGGCGTGGCTCTCATCAGTCCTGCTGCCAATCTGCCTGCTCACCTGAAAGCCATCCACTAATCATCAACCCCAGCAGTACAGATTGTTCAGTCTACCTTGTGATCCACGCTCACCGGTCACCCGTTTGCCCTCCACTCTAGCCCTGCTCAGCCTGCCTGCCTGTTTGTGCCCTGGATCAACCCAAGACAAACCCTTCTTGCTTTTTTAAAAGTAAATCCACTTTAAACTGAACAGCTGTCTAAGTCACACTTTTGGGTCCAATTCTCTCTATACTATACAACAGCAGATGCACGTTTCCTTCTGGGCAGTGATCTGGTTGGTGGGTTTATTAGTTCCTACATGCCTACAATACATTGGTTCCTAAATGGTGGGCGTGACCTCCTTAGGGGGGCGCCAAAGAGCCATGGGGGGTTGCAAAGCCCTTTTGATTTAAAGTAGTGTCATAATTTTAATGTGTCGTGTCAAAATTTGATTCATTTATGTGTAAAAAAAACAAATACATTTAAGGATTATATTAAAAGCTTATTCATTAATTAAATAAGTATAGACATTTTTTTTTAAATGTGTATCGTGAGGATACGGGCATGGGTAACGTGTGTAAGGGGGAGCACCAAAGTCTACAATGGTTAAAATATGGGTCCCTCCAGAAAAAGGTTAGGAACCACTGTCTTAATACATCTATGCTCACAACAAGGTCTGTGAATTATCTTGAGTAATTGGGTCATGATTTCTGGAAAGAAGAACTGAATTTGACCACTTGTCTTGTGCCTATCCAAGAAAGTAAGAAAGTCACCCTCCTTGTGTGTGCGTTATACTACAAGCTTCACTGTGGGTTGTTGTTTGTGGGTCCCATGTTTGTGTCCCACTGACTCGCCAATTGCTGCTGCTCTGCACTGCTCTCATACAGCAGTTACCAGTTATATCAGGGCAGCGTCGAGCCCACCCTCCGGTTCCACCCTGGTTAACACCATCAGCTCTGCTGCCATTGTTAGCACTGGTTGCATTGTTAACACCGTTAGCTGCTAGCTGCTGCCTCAGCCATGTTGAGAGCCATGTGGAGACAACCCCTGAATCATAAATACGCTCTGAAAATCGCACAAAGCTCCTTTAAATGTGACTCATACTCTCCAGAATCAGAGTATTTTTCAATTAGCTTCTGTGTACTGTATGTTAACATGTTTGCACTCGTCTTTCCTGCTTGCTACAGTTGTAGCCGGCATGCTTGTGGAACTTGGCTCGCGATGATGTCGGGTTTATTGACTATGAAGTCTGTTGTTTGTTCATTGTGGTGTGTGCCTAGTTCTGTTTGGCAATTATACCGGCTGCATCAGTTCAATTCTCAATCCTCCCTACAGCTGTCTATTATTCCCTCTCTCCTCTGAACAAAAAATCCAAATCTGCCCCGTTGCAACTTTTCCTCAGGAGCGCTCGCAACAAACACATGGTGCAGGTTTGTGTGATGTATATTTTTTCACATTAGCCCGCTGCATATTCTGCACAAAGAAAATCATTACCTGGGCCCAGAGGATACCCAGTGCGATTTGAAATGCTCGCACACAAAGGCTATTTTTCATGCGGAATCCCCAGCCTAATAGTTGTATTCCTAATATATATTTATCCTTCCTTTTCCCCTTAAATAGGTGAGGCCTGCACTCCCAGACGTACTATTTGAGATCATCATGTGTTCTCCCCGCACACTCTCTCTATCCATTAGTGCTCAAGCCACCACATTACCATCTGTCCTCCCTGCGAAGTTAACATATGTTTTTATTTTTATCCCTCCCTATCACTTACACCTATTAATGTTCTTAGTCTCCTCATAAAGCCTTTTATCCTCCTCCATCCATCCTGGAAGGAGACACCACACTGTGTGCTCCTCTTTGCTGTCTTCCCCTCTCCTTATTTGCTGTAGTTAGAGGGATCGGGCTTTCTACGCTGTGAGCTCAAATGCTGTGTCCCTTACCGCTAGTTAAAGTCATCATGCTACCTCCCTCCCCTCCATCTTTCTCTTTATGTCTATGCCTCTCTCCCTGTGTTGCCTTCACATAAAGCTGCACTTGACCTCCATTTCTGTCAAGGAAACTGGAGCATCTGGCTCCTGCCCCATTACAACTCAACACCTCCTCCCTCCCTCCCTTACCCTGCCACATACCACCCATCTTTTACTCCCCACAGAGCCCATTTTCAGATCTCCCACATTCTGCCGTCCTTTTTAAGTTCTCCACTTCTGCAGCCTCCTTCTGACAAAACGTCTCATTTCTGCAGGAAACTATTACACCTCGGTTCATGAGTCAACCTGTGGCTTAATGGCTCTCCTCTCACACTACATGCCATTCGTTTGGATTTGCAGCTTTTCACAGGCACTTATTTATGGTCTGTTGAAAAGACTACACACAATAGAGCAAATCAATACAACGTGCCGCACAAAGCGAGAGGTTATAACCAACATCTGAAGGGTCTTTAAAGGTGCATTAAATAAGATTTCGATATAACCGCCGAATCAAATCAAATTACTTCTGTATTGTGAAAAGGGCTGCTCGCACTGCCGATCCCACTGAGAGTCAGCCCCATGATGCAGTGCTGTTCAGCTGTCAGCCACTTTTCAGCTCAAGTCAAAACAATGTTGGTTCACTCGTGCTGTGGGAAGCTGCACTCAGCTCGGGAGATCACATAAACTGGTTGTGCACAACCTGCCCAGCGTGAAGTGGAAGAAAATAAGTGGCAGGTGAACAAAGCCAAACATTTAGGAAGCCAAACAGAGCCAGGTATTTTCCTCAGGAACTGGAGTGCGAACCTGAAAACACAATCATAATAATAATTATGATGATGAAATGATGAAACACATGAGGAGTGGGTAGGCGGGCAAATGAATCCAATTGGCTGAGGCTACCATACAACAGCAATCGTGAGCAATTTGGGGTTCAGTATCTTGCCCAAAGATACTTCGACATGTGGACTGGAAGAGTCGGGGTTTATACTAGCGCAAGACACTGTAGGATGATGGCACGTGAGCTCCAATGCCAGACAGAGTACAAACGTAAAATAGTCTGTCGTCAACAAGTGTTACCAGAAGAACATTATTGGAAAAGTAGGCTGCCTGGCAACAGTCGTAAACACAGACGTACGCCAAACATTACATTTGTGTACCGTAATCGTAACTGTTGCTTACCTCCAAGTCAAAATAATTTCATACCGCTTCTTTTTCCCGCTGGTCGCCATTCTTTACGTGAGAACGTTTTTTATGTATATGTATCAGAGGAGTCACATGACCGACTGCACCCCAGCAGTGACCTCAGTGTGAGGGTAATTAGTGGGTTCAAATTTGGAGAAAAAATTATGAAAAACACAGATAGACTTCCTGATAATTACATCATGTTTTCATTATTTTAAGTATAAATATGCAGTATATATTTGGTAACGTACATGAATACTTTGGAATTTGTCCAGGTCCTCTACATCCCAACAACCACACTGTTTGTAAGCTGATGTATGGACACTGTGTGTTTATTTATTTGTCAACAACTGTAACGTTTCCCCCAAAAAACACCCATAAGGTTTAACAGATAATGAATCCTTTACATGTTATTATGTAGTTTATATACAGTGAAAAAAAACATTAAAGTGTGACTAAAACCTTATTAAAAATAATATACCTTTTCTTAAAATACTGATGTGAAGAGTGTCTACAAACACACAAACAAACACACACACACACACACACTTCCCAGCTCTTTTTGATGTCGTCTGTGTTTTATTCATATCTGGGTTGTGTCTTGGAAGCTGCATCAGCAGTGCTCAGAGAAGACCACCATTGTTTGAGTCTAATCATGGTCGACGCTCCAGGCGTCAGTTTGATAAACAGACAATCTCTGCTTATAAATAATTGAACAGCCCCGTTAGTTCTCTCGCTCTCACAGTGTCACACTCGCAGGGCTTTTCGCAGCCGTCTCTTCTCAGTCTCGTATTTGCATGGTGATACCCTGCTTAGTGAGCTGTTACACTCGCTGAGAAACGGGCAATATGAAGATACGCCGTCAAAAGAGCACACTCCTTTCACGGGATCGGTGCTGTTGTGCAGAGTGTGCACGCCGCCTCAGCTCACTAAGCAGGGGTGTCACCATGTTAATATGAGAATGAGAGGGAATGATGACAAAACCATGGCGGCGCTGTGACAGTGAGAGAACTGAGTCAAATACACTGCTGTCGTTGTTGTTTTTTGGGGGGGACATCCAAACATAAACACACACACACAAGAGCACCAAAACCTCCATCATAAGACAGTGTCAACAGATCATCAGATACAAACACATAACGGATATTTGTGAGAGAGTGTGTGTGTGTGTGTATGTTATTTCTGATTGTAATGACTAGTTTTTGCGGTGTTATTATTATTACTATTATTATCCTTGTTATTATAAAGATTGGAGAGGTATGAGTCAGAGGAATTGAATGGCATTAGCAGCTTCAGTTTCATGTGCTGACAGAGAGAGATGGATTTTCCATTTACATTTGGTGGTTTGTGGGTAACAGTATTTGTGCAGTCATTCGCTCCATTACGAACCGAATCCAATAATGTGTTACCTATAGCTGAAAACTGAGTCTCCGGCCCTTTAAAATCAAAGTATGATGTATTATTTAATATGTATGAGTTTGTTTTACATGTAGAAAGACGAAGTAGTTTGACATTTTAGACAATAGACTTCTTGACCTGCAGAGAGTTAGATGACTGATACTACTCTGATGTTTGTCCGTTCAAAATCAAGCTAAGGCCAGAGGATTTTACGTTCATAGCTCAGCTTAGCTTAGCTTAGCTTAGTTTAGCATAACGACTGGTCACAAAAAAGGCAAGAAATAATTGTTTTTACATTTTGTTTTTAGTTGGTTTTTTTTTGTATGGTTTGTAAAAAACAAACAAACATATCAATCGGTTAACTCAAGAGGTACAGAGAGTCCCCCAGTAAAGTTGTCAGGCTCAGCGGGTAGTGTCTTTTTGACAGGGGCCGATGGGGGCCGGCGCAGACCAGTGAATCACGGACGGGGCTTTTTTCCCCATCCTACCGCAACGGTCCCAGAATACAATCTGAGCCATTTTGAAATGAGATAGTCTTTATTACTGCTTAAAATAAATACATTTCTAACTCAATAATTTGTATGTGTATGGAATTTAAAGCAGATTTGGAGTTGGATGGTGGGTGGTGGGGGTGTAAGAGGGGTCTATGCAAAACAAGATTTTGCATAGGGCCCCCAAAAAGCTAGAAACGGCCCTGATAGCTGGTGTGTCTAAGTTGGAGGAGCTTCTCCAGACGATACAGTGTGCTGCAAGGACAAAATGAGATCTAATTTCAGCATTTGAGGAGTAAGGGAATGGTTAACATTTGTAACATGATTTGAGCTGTTTCAGAGTTTGCCCCTTCATAGTAGAGGTAACGTTAACATTATTTACCTTCAGACAGAATAATGCTAGCTGTTTCCCCCAGTTTCCAGTCTTTATGCTAAGCTAAGCTAACTGGCTGCTGGCTTCAGCGTCACATTCAACAGACAGCTATGAGAGTGATATCTCTCGACCTTCTTATCAAACCTTGGCAAGACAGCGAGTAAGAGTATTTCTCAAATGTTGAAATGTTCTTTTAAAGAGATTACTTTTAGAGATTTTTCATTCCCCGTGCTCTGAGTTCATCTCGGCTTACACATCTTTCATTTCCTGTACGCCAAAATCTGATCTGGCCCACATAATGTCATCATATTTAGGACGGCCCTTATTCAGGCCTCCTGCTCAGCAGTCCATCACTGTCCTTCCTGTGTCCTTCCTGCCTGCTTTATGATTGTGGCTGGGTGGCTTTTTCCTTGTCTTCAGGTGACCGTGGCGAGCCAGGAGAGCTAAATTGGGTTCTTGGGGGGGACCTGAGAGCATCACAGTAGAGAGGTCATCAGCTCAGGAGTCCGCCAGTGATCAGTTAGGTGTCACATACCGCCACCTCTTCAGGCCTGACGGGCCATGGGTCCACGCCAAGTGTGCTTCAGATGCTGAAACTCAGAGCTATTTTCTTTGTTTCCTTGTTATTTCTTGTGACTCTTGCACCTCTTCACATCTCTCTGTCTCTGTTTCTATTTGTATTTGCACTTTCCCTACCTTTTATTTCCCTCTTCTCCTCCCTCTTTGCCTCCTTCGCTCTTTTTCTTCTCTTATCTTTTGTTTTGTTTCCACTGCATCCTCGCTCTCTGTCTGTTTGCCCTCAAAGTGAATCACATTTTAACAACAGCCTGTATGCTTCAGGCCCTGCTGGGTATTTAAATACACTGCGGTCAGTGTTTCTTGTGTTTTCAGGCACAAGAGCTCACTGATGTCACTCTTCTGTCTTCACCGCCACGCAAACACACACACAGTACTTGAGCCACCTGGTTCTCACCACACCATGTGTAAATATGTGTGCATGCATGTGCAAATGTGCGAGTGTGTGCGCATGCATAGGAGGTGCGAATGTTCTTCTGCCGTATGCTACGATGAGTGTTGAGAGGCACTTGACTCATCTCGTATGGTGTCGTGTAAAACATCTGATGCTTGGACGCGAAGTTTGGCACTGCAGGAAGACATGGTCTAATGCCACAGAAGAAAAAGGATAGAGATGGTTAAAAGAGACAGAGAAGACAAGATAGGAAAGAAGGAAGAATTAAATGTTCGACCCACAACAACTCCTGTAAGTATAGAGGGGCTTGACCATGTAATGCCTTATATTGCTATGAGTGAAATTGTTCCTGTAATTGTTAGAGAGCAAATGGAAAGAAGCTAAAATGCTAGCAGGCTAATGTGTCATCTTGTTTTCGTGAAAAGCCTTGCTGTAGAGTTGCGGACCAGCTGGAGTTAGCTTGGTGTGATAAAAGAAAAGAGAGAAGAGAAATGAAACTTTTCTGAGTGTATAAGATGGGTTAAATGCAGAGGAAAAGTATTGAGAAATGAAAATAAATTAATCATATAAATATAGATCTTAAATCTTAAGTTTGTTGGAGCTAGTCATCTGTTTCTACGCTTCTGTTTCACATTGCTTTGTCAGACGTTGCCCCGGATTTAGAGCCTAATATTATAAGTAATTATTTTGGACTATAATTTATCCATTATAAGAAATATTGTCCCAGTGTAACCAGTAGACTAGAGTTGTCTGTGTTGTGTTGATATGAAGAGGCCCAGACCGTGGTCATCTTTGGAGGCAATCTCCGAACAGCAAGAGGTGAAAACAAAATCCTCCATCAATTACAACCATATTAACTCGAGCTCCTCTCCCACGGAATACAACGGCAAAAAGGGGCGGCCATGTTACATTCCATTCAGTATGATAAAACACAGAAAATATACCTGACAGCAAGAGGTAAAAACTTCACAAAGAAGGGCTCCCATTTCTGCCTGACTGGCATTCAGAACAGCCCTAGTCTCAGCACATGCATACAACACATATCCCACTTTTTCCCTCAGTGATACTTTAAATAAATACACCATGCAGATGACAACCATATGGGTTTCTTGCATGCAAGGCACCCTGATAAATAGCCTCATTCTAGCATTGTTTTCTACCATGTATATTCATTTGCTCTCGAATAAACTAAATTCATGTACCACATGACACATCAATTTGGGTCCAAGATGTGGATGAACATTGTTCTACTTTACACTTCGTCTGCAGCGGTTCCAGGATGAAATGGAGTCAGTGAGATATTTTCAGCCACCGTGTCTGAGTGGATTAGTCCAGTATTCCTTTAAGGGACATAACAGTTTAAAAACTGCTACTGCGACTCCCTTGCCTCAGTATGGATTACAGGTTTGGAGGAAACAACAAAAAGCAGACCATAAACATCTCTTTCAAAGCTCGGGCTGTTGATTTTACTTACTTAACACGTTTAGCTATTATAAATTATGTAAGGAATACAAACGGGAGCCAACGGTTTGCATCTAATCTTTAATTAAGACTGTTTGCTGTAATCTATTTACAGTATTCCTTAGACTGCTCATACTTGGACAAGGACGCACGAACCAAACAAACTTGCTTTCTCTTTCTGGGTCTTTCTCTCACCCACACATGCAGCACTCCTGATTAGCCATATGGCTAATTTACACGTTCTTAACCTCAGTGAGCGGCGACAGGCAAACACATCTCCTCACACTTCCCCGTCTTTACAAAGTTGCCATTTTCAACCTGGAAATTTTGACGGCATCGCTTCTTTCTCTGTTTGCCTCCCCTCACATTTTGCAATAAATGGATTTATGCTCTGTGGAGTTTTATGTAGAACGTGCCAAGATTAGCAGGATGTTTAATCATGGAGCCTTTTGAAATAAGCTTAACATTTATCCGAGTGCTTGGTGGAAAAAAAACCCAAAACAGCACGGTAGTTTTTTTCGTCTGTACCAACAAGAGAGGACCTTGGGAATACCGAATCAAGCTGCGCCGTCAAATGTTTGAGTGTCTGTTTATTGATTTATTTGGGACTTTTTTTGATAGTGTGTTCTCTACGCAGGACTTTGAGGCTTTTCCCAAACGATTTATGTCCAACAGAGACAAGGTTTATTTATTTTTTTGTCCTCTCTGGCATCTTTCCCTCACCGCCACAAGAGATTCCAGACTGGCCTTTGTCTTTTTTGGCATGGTCGAGCTCTCCTCTCTCTCACCTCCCCACTGGGCACAAATCTCTGCTCTTTGAAGACAAGTGAATGTAACAAAACATGGAGCAATATGCCGCGCTGACATGCACCAAAGGCTGACAGCAGAAAGAAAATCTGCACAGTGATGAGTTTATGCTCCTGTGTGCAGTGTGCACCTGGAAGTATTCTCGGCCCCAAATGAGAGCTTCAGGCAGCTTCTCATTCAGCACCTACTAGAACAGGTGTGTCCTAACAGGGAACCCTTACTTAATCCTCTCTCGACCTCAGCATGAATGCATTTGTCAGTGTAACTGCTGAAGGTGACCATAAACTATTACAATCTTTATTTTTTCCTTATCCCATCTCAGAGTTTTGGGTTTAGTATAAACACTATTCAAAAATCCTCATCCAGTGCTTGTGTCCTTATTAGGCCTTAGAAACAGTACAAAAGACGCGCACATCCCGACATCCAGTGGAGAAACGTCTGGCACTTTTTAGGCCTTAACGCAGTCACCAGAATAAATATTGCAACACATTCTCACTCAAATTAGTAAAAAACTCTCTTTTTGTGTCACTTTCCTGGCTTGAAATGCAGCAATGCATAGGTAAAAAAATCAACCACTTTCCATGACACTAGCTCGGTGAAAATGCAGTGATATCTTTGACAAAAACAACCGCTTTTTGTGTCACTGTCCTGGCAGGTAACGCAGTGTTGCCTCTGTAAAATACAGCCACTTTTCCTGGCACTATCCCAGCTGGAAACAAAGCATTGTTTCAGTGAAAAACAGCTGCTGTTTGTGGCACTGCCCCAGCTGCAAATACAGGGATGTCGTGGTCACACCATAAACAAAACTTGGCTAACTTCGCCAGAAAAGAAGTGTTAAAAATGAGATAACTGTCTTTAAAAAAAAAAGTGACATAATTACATGAGGCTGGACACAGCACAGGATCTAACATACAGGAGTAGGACGGCTCATCACATCTCATTTAAAACAAAAATTAACAGGTTGCTTAAACTCCAACGTCCCCTAAAATACAGAGGACATGAACTCAGTGACTTCAGAGGCTGCTACAACCAAACTGCATTTAGACAGCCCTGAAGTCTGTCTGCGAGAGCCTCTCTTGTAAAGAAAAATCTTGATATTAATCATTAATGAGTATGATTCATTTATATTATCATGCTGTATTTCATGTGGAATATAAATCTTTGTAAATGGTTAACTACACTCAATGATTCTCTGCTGTCATCTGGAACGACGACGGCAATTTCTCAGTTTGGATTTTATGTAGAAGAAGCTTTTGTGCCCGCAGAGAACAGATGAGACTTTGGCCATGTGTTTTCTGTATATTTGGGGTTTCACTTATGAAAGCACACATCAAATAAATGGTTGAGTTGAGCAGCTCAAATGGGCATTTAGAGAGGCGAACTCATGAAGTCTATAGTCACTTTAACTCAGTGTCATTTAAATTGTTGCCATTGTGTGGTTATATTATTACATTACACTGTATATCATTACATGACTCCTTGTAATTTCCTGAATAATAACGAGTCTTGTGGCATTATGACTCCACCATCTGCGTCATTGCACTTACCTGTTACTTTAATACGCCAAGCCAAATGCTGTTAATGCTGTACAGTCATTTTTACACCTCAGCTGACTGCGTGTGTGTGTGTGTGTGTGTATCTGTGTGTACAGGGCTGGCGTGTGTGTTTGTGCGTCTCCCTCCTGGGTTTGGAGTGTTGATGATGATTTGATGTGTCAGGTTTCATTTACACCTGTCCTTGCCTGAGACACTGTGAAATTAATTGAGCCAAAACATTAATTTGCTTAAGGTTTCTCAAAGTGTCCAACCAGTCATTAACATGCATCACATCAAAGCTCAGGGATTTTTTTTTTTTGGTTGAAATCCGTGTGCAATAGAGAGGAAATACCAGTGCAGAGCAAAATATCTGTTTTGTGTGTGTGTGTGTGTGTGTGTGATTGAAGGAGAGAAAGACAAAGACGGAGAAAGGACGAAGAGATCATAGGGAAAGTGCTGCAGCGGAAGTTGATTATGAGGTTGTGAAAACGCTCTGTCTGCTGCTTTTGGTGGGAGACTCTCTGAATTCATTTGTTCTACAGTGAGAATTATTAAATAGATCATCTGACACTACAGTAATAATGCAATTAATTATCTGCCGCTGAACTCCCTGTGCAGTTTTAATTAGCTCTTTGCATAGCATCTGCCCATCAGAATTATAACAAAAAAAATCTGACACTTCATTTTCCAAGTGTCAGAACTGTTGGGATAGTTTATCGTTGCAGTTTTGGTGGAGAGTGTAATGTGTAAATAAAGCTGTTCAGACAGAGGTTCTGGATTTTTTAGGCATTTTGGGGGATTTAGAAGAAAGCTGTGGTGACTCTGGGATTTTTTTTATAGCTGTTGTGTTTTTTAAAATGTATACATACTCTAAATCATTGTTTGTGAATTGAAATTTAACTATGAAAAACTTGACACCTTGTTTTTAAAGCATCCTCTAAAGTGGTACATCTATAAAGTCACTTGCTCTTACAGACACAGCAACCCCATTACCCGAATACATGTTGGAACCGCACATTTCTGCAAAGCCTGGATATGTTAGGTTTCATGTGTAGGGGATATGTTGAAACTTTACATTTGTTTATGTTTGAATTTTGTGCTGTGAAAGTGCTGAGGTTAACTTGAGCTTGAGTTTAGGCAGCAAAACCCACTTCGTTAGGGTTAGGAAAACATCATATTTGGCTTACAATATCCAATTTGATCACTGCAAACATGGCTGTATTTACCCAATACCCAATTTGGCTTCCACAAACACAGCTGGACATGTCCCGAACTCTCACTAAGAATTTGTGGTTTGGTTGCTACAAACGTGTCTGGAATCATCCTAAACTGTTGTTAAAAAATACTACAAAATACAGCTGGAAATGTCCCAGACTCTTGTTAAAAAATAACCACTTTTGTTGCTACAAACCAGCGGGAATGTCCCAAACTCTAATTTAATAATTCCCACATTTGTTACTACAAACATGGCTGGTAGTGTCCCGAATTCTCACTGAAAATACTCAGTTTGGTTGCTATAAACATGGCTGGAAATGTCCCAGACTGTTGTTAAAAAAGACCAACTTGTGTTGCTACAAACACAGCTGGACAGGTCCCTAAAATCTGGTTAAAAAGTACTTGGATTCATTGCTACAAACATGGCTGTAAATGTCTAAGACTGTTGTTAAAAATATCCACTGTTGTTGCTATAAACACAGCTGGAAAAGGTCCGAACCGTTTCAAAATTACCCAGTTTTGTTGTCATAAACACGGCTAGACAGTCCTGAACTCTCATTAAAAACTACCCTGTTTGGTCGCCGCTGTTTGCAGAAACATACAATACCAACATTTTATTCTGGCGACTGGGCTGGACTGGATCCTCTTGGTATTTTTGAGAAAAATTACGAAATGAATTGATTTATCTGTTGTGCACAATAAAAGAAATACATGTCAGGATTCTGTGTCAGACCTCAGTTTGATGCCCTAATTTTAATAAGGGTAGTCTAGACACTGGTGATGGTGAGAGAGTGAAAAACAAGGCTAGATGGAAATCTAAGTGGATGTGATAGGGAGGAGATTCCTGATGAGCTCACTAGAAGGACCCACAGCCACAGCTGACTGTGATGAAAGTGGAGGTGGAGGGGTAGAGGTGGATTGCATCAATCGGTCACTCAAATGACACCTGACGGCAGAGGTCTTGGCAAAATCTGATTGGTTTAGGTGAAGATTGTAAACGCCCTCAGTCAGCTGATTGAGTGTGAAGCAGGTGAGTGAGTAAATGTAAAAGATACTTTTCCTGATTAAAGTTTCATTCCTCCGGCTCACATAAATTACCACAACTGAAGACAGAATCAAATTAATTAATGTCTCTAGTTAAATTAACCATATTAAAATCTCTTACTGGGATGGATTTTAAAGAACCCTTCTCTCATTTCTGGTTTTGCAAACATACTGTAAATACTGTCTGTATCCAGTTCTCACAGAGCCGCGTGTATCGAGAACTCTTAATGAAGCAACACTCGGCTGCAAACTGTGACCCAGGTTTAATAGTGGAGGCCAGCACTGACCAGTCGGACCAATTCTGCCGTACAGTGGCAGCGCTCTGCTTTCATCTGAAACAGACACACACACACAGCTCCAGCCATGCATAGATAAGTGGGGAACCGAAAACACAGCCCCTCTCTGTAGCCGAGTCCACACATACATGGGTATATTTGAAAACAGGGTTTTTCCGTCCTTCATTTAAAAAGAATTCCTGTTCACGCACACACTTCTACGCCCAAATGAAACCTCAAAAAAAGAAAGAAAAGATGTTGGCTAATTGGACGCCTGGAAAAAAGCAATTAGGCTACTGGAAGGCTTCTTGTAGCAGTGGCTCATTCTAACACAGGGGAAGACAACCTGCAGCTCTTTAGCCGCTCTCCAGTGGCTCAATGTGTCTTGTACAAAAAATTATGAATTAAAGCTTTTTTATAGTTCAATAGTTTATAGTTTAATTATAGTTTTTTAACATTTTGATTTTAATTTTTCATTGCTTTACCCGAAAATGATTCATTGTCCTGTCGTAAAAATGTGTAACCTATAAACTCAACTTACCTTTTCACATTCTGTCAACTTAAGTGTGCATTACACGTCTACGACCTGGTGCCTCTCGTAAAAATTAGGCTAGCAATTTATTACAAATCCAGAAAAAGTCTTAATAGAGAGTGGACAGATTTCTTTGCTTTCACTGCCAACGCTGCAACGTTCAAGTAACAAGTAATCATACATAGCCCACTGCAGAGTAGCCACCTTATGCTAAAACTTATTTACTTATTAATAAAACTAGTAATACTGATGGGATACTTTAAACCTAATAGGCTGTTTCCTTTATTGTAGACCATAAATATGTGTTGCGGCTACAGACAAATAAAAAATAAATTAGGCCAAAATTAGCTCTTTTGACAGTAAAGGTTGTTGACCCCCATTCTAACACTTTTTTCCTCATTATAGTAACTGTACATTTGTGTGTAGACAAGAAAAAGTCCTGTTAACAAGGTTAGAGCCAGGCGGCAACCTGCAGGCACAAGTGCCCAAAACTGCAGTTCTTTGAATGGCCACTTGAGGCTGTCCCCAGAAGCCATTCAGTCCCCATTGACCCCCATGTTGTTAAAATACTCAACTATACAGCAAAAATCAACAGTTTCAGTCTTTAGAGGTAATCTTTTTACATTCATGACAATTTTATGGAGGTGTATTTTTATATAACTCACCAGTTAAGGCTTAAAGGTACGCATCATTAAGGGTGGGCTGCTTTTGAGTGACAGTGAGTGAGTGAGTTCATTCAGAATGAAAGTACCAAGTATGGTCACTTCTGACAAATATACCCATGTACGTGTGTCCTATGTCTCCGCCTTTCTCCGCCCATTTTTTAAAATCAAAATATATTTCAAAAGAAAGAAATCAGTGGCGAAGACAGGACAGGATTCCACGAAATCTAGATGCTGATGTTGGTGGAAAACCCACAGAACTTTATCAACAGTAAGGAAAAGGAAGATATTCCACTATAGACGTTGACTGACAGGTGATGTATTGATGATAAAGGCTAAGATGAGATCAAGTAGCACATGCATCTTGGTGAATATGCACCTTTTTTTTTTCAACAATACACTGTAGCAGGGGCACCCATGTGCACCCTGTTGTGTCCAGTGAGGTAGAAAACATTGTCTGCTCACAGCTATCCACCTGTCTGACCTGGTGACCGTGATGCTACAGTGTGCAGCCTTGTCACGGGATGACCTCTGTGACTCAACGGCAGTCTGAGCAGTCTGCTTCTGCAACCCACTCTGCTCCTGCTCACCCACTGACATAAGTTTTGTCTCACTGTGCTTGTCTGCCATCCTTTTGTTTGCTCTCGCGCTCTCAGTCTTCACATTTTTACTGCTTTCTCCCCCTCGAGGGCCTCTAGTTTTTGTTTTTTTTCTCGGTTTCTCTCACTTCTCTCACATTTCTGCTCATGCAGTCACCTCTTTCTTTCTCGCTCTCTGTCTCCCATTCCTCTGCCCCTCTTCCCAGACCTACCCCGGTGGGCCTTGGCGGGCAGCAGGCGCTGACAGTTGTATTAGCAGTCGATTGTGAGGTCACTTTCGCTCAGCCCCACTGAGACTCAACAGCACCGTCTGAGCCGTAGAAACAAAGAGAGAGGAAGATGAGTGGGCAGTAAATGGAAAATATTGAAAAACAGAGATAGGAGACAGGAATATATATATATATATATGTATGCATGTATATTTATAGATCGAGAGAGGAGAAAGAAGGATGAGGAAGAGACTGTAATGAAACAGAGTTATGAGTAAAATTATATCTAAAAAAAAAAGGAAACGAGATGGATACATCATTTTCAAGTGCACTGAATGGTTTATTTCCTGCCGTGTAAAACGAAATAAAAAAATCGAATCCTTTTTGACACCGTGCTCGGATGATTTTCATGACATGATCGGTGAACTCCACCTACATATGTTTATGTTTATTTGCCGTAGTCCTTTCAGCTTGAGTAAGGGAAGTGTGAGACTGAGTGCCGGCGCATGTGGGTGTAAAATGTAATGTAGAGAGCCCCGCCATCTCTTGATTGACATTTAATCGCCATGGCAACGAGTGGGCTGAGAGTGACTGCTCCCCTGAGGGCTTTTAGTCGCCAGGTTGCGAGAAAGAAGGAGACTGAGGACTTTCTAACTGAGCCTCACCACTGTCGTTTTCCACAGCCTTTTTTTTTTTTTTTACCCTGGGAGTCTGCACCAAAAACGAACCCTTACACCCTCTAAGCCAACCCCTCTGCAGATGTTCAACAACCCCCCCTCCTCCCGCCATCCCCTCACCACCCAACCAGCTGTTGTCCGCTATTCAAATGCAGCAGCGAGTCATGATTAAGTGTTAGACATCCCTGGCTGTCGCAGCGTTTTGGGTGCTAAGCTTCATCGCTATTGCTTCCTCTCTCAGCTGGAAGTCGGCCTCCAGCAGCATTGTGTTGATTACAAGGCTCTGTGGCAAACTCTTAGAAAAAAAGGTGCTAACTAGAACCATACAGGGCTCTTTGGCTTGTCCCCATAGGAGGAGCCTTTTTGGTTACTGGTAGAACCTTTTATAAAGGTCCCATCTTGAACCCTTTCAGAGGGTTTTACCTAGAACCCAGCATAGGGGGTTGTACTGAAAATCATATGTAAAAGGTTCATCTCAGATCCTCCTATGAGGATGTCTAAATGTAGCTACACAATTATCGCAGCATTGTTGAAATGTAAAGAACCGTAATGTTTTAACATATCTGCTACATAATTAAGATAATAGCGTACAACAGTTTCGTATCCATGGTTTGTAGAAACGTACAATGCCAACATTAAAGCCATTTTCTCATATGAACTCTGGATAATGTCTGGAGAATCAGGTCCCGACATTAGGTTTGGAGTTTCGCTTTTATACATGTAGAACAGTAATGAAGATTGTCTGAGTCAGAAGTGTTCTCACCAACTGAAAATACTCTGTTTGACTAAAGCAAGGAGGGTGACTGGGTGGAGTGCGCAGGATAGACATGACGGGGATTACACCGCAGCCATGTAGCCGGTTTGTAGTTTGGTCATTAACAACACAGTCCCTTGCCGTTCCTTGAGTTCTTTTGATGATTTGGGTTTCAGCCCTTACCGACAAGAGTTCCCAGGATTTTACTGAGAACCGTAGACCGTGTCTACTGAGACACCTAATACCTGTAAATTCCTAGGGTTTCATCTATCACCCACCCATTGGGGCTCTATATATAGTAAGTGACTGCATTACCTTTAGATTTCTCTGCCACTAATCATGGTTTAAGTTTAACAGGTTAGCCTGGGGCCAAGATTACCAAGCCCAGCAGCCTTTGGCTTCACGAGGCTCCTGTGGTCCAGTGCAACCCACAACAGTCACGGTTCACAATCACGTTATAGGGTGCAAAGATTCTGTGAAATCACTACTACAGCCTTTCAACCAAAGTAAAATGAATTGATCAAGGTGATTCCAGATACATCTACATTTAAAATACCATTTGAAACATGGGTAAAGGCTCAGATATTTGAGAGTGAGGATATTTTAACACCCTTGTTTTCAGTCCTCTCTTCAAAAAAAAGGGTTCTTCCAAAGCAAATGGTTCTGGGTAGAACTCCAGCCCTTCAGGAGAAACCCTTTTGAGACCCTAACTTCTAAGAGTGTAGATCTCAGGTTCAGAGGAACAACACGATGACGGTGACACTCTCTGGCCTCCAGATGGTGTTTGTCTTAGTGCTGTGATCTGACTCTGTACAATGTTGACTCACCCCACCATCTCCTATTGCCTGTACCTCTGCCTTCCCCTCCCTGTCACCATCTCTCTCCTCGCTCAGACACTTGTCTCCTTGCAAGCTTTGCATAAAACGTGGAATCGGTGTGAGCTGTTGAGCAAACAGCGATACGAGCCGTCGTTCGTGCTCACGTTTGTGGATGATTTCCTGAATAAGAGAGAAAGGCAGCCGGGTGGGAGGATGGGGAATCCCTGAGAATCTGAACTGTAATGCAGTGTTTGTTTTCTGTATCTGCTGTGAGCAGACCAGCATCTCTCATCCGCACACTATCCCACTCCAGTTCCATTTCATCTGCAGGTGTCACTGGATACGGGCGCTCAAAAACCCACACAGTCACATCTAGTTACCATAGCATCCAATTGTGAGTACAAACCCCCCTGCTGAGGTCCAAGTGCGGGGGCGTTTGGAGCCCTCTGCAGATGGTGTCATTCCAACACGCTACCTAGCAGGGGTCCACTCTACTTATTGGAGAGTCAGGGTGGGCAGATTCTTGGGTCGGTGTTTTGCACAAGATAAAAGACTGAGACAAAACATCTCAGTCAGCTTAGTCTGCAGGGTAATGAGAGGAAAGAGCCTCCCACAGGGTGCATATCTGCTCTGGACAATAATGTCATGTAGTTTTTATGGACTCTGCCTCATTTGTTTGATACACTACATGATGTGTGATGCTGCTCTTTTGTACTAAATACATGAATTCATATAAAAGACAATTAGAGAGACATTAGAGGAGAATATCACTGACATATAGCTTTATTTTGGATTATTTTGGACTGTTTTGGAACGGTCATTTTTTTATTCTTTTCAGATTTTTCTTTATAGTATTTGCTATTTTGTGTTATACCTAATTTTACCTCTTAAACCACCTCTGAAATTAACTCATATGAAACAATCTAAGTATGACAATTTACTTTAGTTGAAGTGCTTACAGCTCATAAGCATGTACAAGCTGTGCAACGTATTTTATCTAACAAATTAGCACCCCATGAATGATGATACTTAACGTAAAGTTACATTCAGGAAAAAAATATGGTGACAACATACCCAAAGCCCAGTTCAGACCAAAGATTCACAACGAGATGAGTTGAAACGTGCAGCTACTTGCAATGTGCTGTTCTAAAAAACCTGCCAGTTCACACCAATGCAACTAGATGAGATGGTGTATCATCTCTATGCAACAACTCTCTGTACTTCCATTGTGACTTCCAGCTTCTCAGGCTTATTTTGACACAGGGCTCTGAACACTGGTCTCATGGGTCCTCTGTTGTTTGACCCATCCACCACCACAACCTGTCACAACAACCAGTTTTTATACTACTTCCTCTTTTAGGTTGCAGCCTTCCCACTTACCTGTGTAATGTGGTGCATTACTATTTGTATGTGTTCGTATGAACAGTGCATGAGAACAGACTGAGCAGTGACAACAGTTGAGGGATCACAAACTGACATTGCTGTCTTTTTAAGGGGAACCAAAAGGGTTGATAACCACTGGTTTAAGGGATGATTGAGAACTGCAGCAGGATGCAAGAATCCATTATATTGGGACTGATGTGCATTCAATGAAACGTGGATACTACTAATACAGTTAAAGGGACAATGGGGCCAAAAAATACATTTTGGTGTGAATTGCCGAGTAAGAGGGATATCATCTGTAGAGATATCTGCCTTCTCTCCAATATAATGGAACTAGATGGCACTCATACTGTGGTGCTCAGCGTGCCACAGAAATGCATCTGAAAAACTCAACAGCAATGTCTCTCTCTAGAAATCATGACTCGGTTACTCGAGATAATCCACAAATGTTGCTGTGAGCACATGTAGGAACTATTTTCTTTCTACCAAGCTACATCTGCCAACGCAGAAGAAAATATGTGTTTTTGATTTTGGGGTGAACTGTCCCTTTAACACCCTGTTTTGGTGTTACAGTTCAGGGGATATAAACCGATTAAGACACCTCTATTTTAATCTGACATCAAAGATAACAGATGAATTATTTAGCCTCTAAAGCTGTAGGACAGAGTTACTGGAGTTATCAAATCCTTAAGTCTATATGTAAATTTTTGAAACTTAAAAGTTCCCCCCTTCAGCTCCACTGAATTGTGAAAGTGTGAGAAAGATGGCAGGGAGAACAAAATTCATAAAGAGTCGTAATGCAAGCTGGGTTTGGTGTAATTTTTCCGACATTTTAAGTGGAGACGATGGCTTCTTAATGATGTGCCTCCTCTGGATCAATGCACAGAGGATGACGGGCTGTATTAATGACCTATATAACACAGCCGAGCAGCTCAGTCTTATTTTAGTTTTACTTCCTAGAGTGCGCTGCGACCACAGCTCAAGGGTGGCGGGTACATGTGAATATCTTGTGACCAGGCTCCACCCTTCATAACATGGCCTCGCTCTTTCCTTTGGCCTGTCAGGTATCGTTGTGGTTACAGGCAGCTCCTCTGAGGATTGGGTAAAGGAGCTGTGTGTAAGGCCCGAGGCTGTGCCGTTACTGAGCCAGAGCTCCGTGCTTCTCCCTGGAAATCACAGTTTCTCTCACAGTCACTGACTCACACACAGAGTGGTGGAGACTGAGGAAATTGACAAGGGACAGAGGGATCAGAGTTAGAGGGATGATGGTGGACTTAAGACAGAAGCTCTGGTACCAGTTATTTGAGAGTAAACCTTACGCCACAAAAACGGCTTCTTCCCATCTGCAGCTGACAAGGCCCAGGTCCCCCAAGGACTCTTACACTCTTTTACTACATTCATCATTCAAGACGTCAAAGCCAGACTCCATTGACAAAAACAGAAATTTTACCTCACTGAACACAGGAGCTGCTGGTCTACTGTCGCCTTGATTGGTAGTGTGTTTGTGCTATTATGTGACTTTGGTGAATCCGAACTAACCTTTTAAAACACCAAGGTCAAACAATAAAATGAACAAACTAACTGATCATGGCAGCGGTAGACCACAAGCTCCTGTGTTCAGTGAGGTAAAATGACTGTTTGTGTGAATGGAGTCTGGCTTTGAAGAGAGCATAGAAAAGTTTCACCCGTAGTTCAGCTCCACCGTTGGAGAGGGCTGTCTGTTTGGAACGTACTGAACAAACATGGGACTTGAATTATACTGCATGAGTTGTGTGAGAGTTGGTAAACAGACATTTCAAACGTGGACCCCTATGACTTCCATTCATCAAGAACTTTGTGAATTTTTTGTTCAACAAAAGCATGCAGGAAAATGTTTTTGTGTCTATGAATTCAACATAACATGGGGCAAAGTAATTTATATACAAATAGTCATTTGGGTGGGTGATGCGCACCTTTAATGCTAGTCCCAATAGAGTGTGCCAGGGCTGACGTCAAAACCCGCAAGTTTAGCATCGCACTGGTTCCCAGAAGAGAAAGTGAATGTGATTTTTGCAGTGCGTTTTGGATAATGTCAGAAAATAAGCTCTGTGGCTAACACAAGTTTATGATACAGGTTTTGTTCAGCGAGATAATCTTCACATATGGACACAGGGTTTGTAGTCTTATTGAGCAACTTGTTAGCAACCACCTTTTTTACGACACGTAAAAGCTTCAAAATTCACAAGTAGGGTATTTACTGACGTTTTTTATGTCGTAGAGCAAAACCTGAAACGTATTGACTTTTAGACGAGAGAACCGGAAGTGCTAAAAGCGCTAACGGAGTTCCGGGTTTACTGGCACACTCTTTATCAAGAGGCTATGCTATGCTGCTGATATGAGCTCTCCTCCACAGTAGCTGTTATGTCACTTGAGTGCTGAATTTCTGCAGCATTGATGTCTTTTGATGAATTTGTTCATTTGAGGTGTTTAACTTCTTTAAAAGGTTATTGATACAAATTAAGAATACTAACAAATATAAATCAAGCAGAAGCTTCTTGGCTAAACTACACTTGGGTTGAGTAGCCTACAAACACATTGGCTGTCAACACAACACAGTAAAATCTAATCTGACTGCCAAAGTAAGGAGGGATATGAGCCAATGCATCCCATTATTGTAAGAAAAAAAAAGGCCTCAGATATGTGCCATTGTTGCTCCATTTTACATAAAGTTACTGAAGGCGGGATGTGCCTTTACCAGACCCTCTTATGTTTGAAGCGCTAATTAACGGTGACTCAGCTGTGGGAGAGAGTCTTATTGTCCACATAAGCTGGAAAGTGTATAAAAGCTATGCATTCTCACAATGACTGCATTATATGGATTTAACATAGGACACAATTTTCCATAAGATGAAAAAAGTACATACTGTGCAGGACAAGGGTGTGATTATACACAGATTGCTGTAATGGTGAAAGCCTTTCCGCTCTTTCACATTATGTTACTACTTGTTAATACGCAGTGAGAGCACTGTTCATGTTTATTCCTTTATGTAGAAAAAAAGTGTTGCACACTGTTACGTCGCATTTTCCACATTATGAAAACATCAAGGAGAGAAGAGCGACAGAGCAGTTTGTCGTCGCACTGGCAGTTTTTTTTTCACCAGTGTCTTTCATAAAATGAGCCTTGACAAAGTTGTGTAAAAGGACTGAGAGTGGAGAGCAGAGAAATAAGGAATTGGCGGTAAAAACACCGACGGGTTCAGAGCAGGTCGCAACGAGAGGAGCCATGAAAGAGACTTTCTAAAGCATCTCGGCCCATACACTATGCATAGAGGTTTTGATCTCCGTCTCCAGGCCTCGTGAATGCCTACTGATCTTGCTGTGAGTTTTTTGCTTTTAAATCTTGCCATCACATCTTTTTACAATGTCTACACAGCGTGACTTGACCCGGTTAAAGCTATTCCTGTCTGGGTTGTACTATGAGGTATTTCTTTCTTTATTTGTTCCATTTCTGGCCTTGAGTTGCACTTGTGAGATCGTGAGGATTTCACGGGGGCAAATCCAGTATTGCGAGGATAGATAATATAACTATGCTGGTTAAGGATGTGTCAGTGCGTCTCACATCAGCACTTCTGGGGGTATGATGTTGATCTTCACAAGGATTTTAATAGCCTGACCTATTTGAGGGGAAAGTGCCAGACCTCCCACTACTTGAGTTTTGACACCGCCTTTATGTCTGTATGATAAATAAGCAGTGGTATCGATCTTCTCATCTAACGCTCAGCAAGGAAGCAAATAAGTGTATTTTCCAACATGTCCAAAAATCCCTTAAACTCAGCTGCAGTTTTCATTTTGTTATCTGCTCTGATGCTCTCATACAACATGTGTCTGGTTATTCCTTATGATCCAGTCAAGATAATGTTGCAGAGCCAGAGTCCAGTGTAAATCTTTTCCATCACTAACATTAATTATTCATACTATGTTAAAGGTCCAGTGTTTAGGATTTAGGGGGTTATATTGGCAGGAATGCAACCCAGCATAATAAGTATGTTTGCTTTAGTGTATAATCACTTGAAAATAAGAACTGTTCTTGTTTTCTTATCTTAGAATAAGCTGTTTATATCTACACAGGGAGCAGGTCCGACTTTATAAAGACAAACCCAACACTGGCTCTACATGGGCCATTCACATTTTTGCGTCGGCCGCCATAGTTAGAAGCTCATCTGTGACAAGCAGGGTTGGAAAAACACTTTATTCTGTGTTGTTTACTGGTTTAAATCAGCATCTGGATATCTGGATCTTAAGCTAGCAGAGACAAAAGGTGAGCACTCATTTGCAGGTGGTGGGCAAGTCGGCCATCTCCGACATGCCAAACAGCGCTGGAGAAACATTTGTAATGTGAAACTGTTGTGTTTTTTACCACGTTTAATCCCTAGGTCTGTTTGTTTGGAGAGGAAGAGGAGGAGGAGAACTGTGGATAATTTGGCTCTCGGTAAAAAAAACTTTGAACAAAGAATACTGAAGGAATTATAACCTGGAGAAGTTTCAGCTGGTTGCAATCTGCAGTCCTCACCACTAAATGCCACTGAATCCCCCTAAATCTCACAGACTGCTCTTTTAAGGCTTATTTAGGCTACAATTAAAGTTTTTCTCTTTGCACAGCAGGGTGGAATTTAAGTCTGTTCAAAATTGTTTTCAAGAGAATTTGGTGTTGTATCGAATATTACCTAGTGAAGAGTTAAAGAAGCTGTACAAGACATTCAAAGCATCAATATAGCAGCAAACAACTCTTTGCTATGTAAAGATATAGTGAAATAATGGCCTCCTGAGCAGAGAATGAAGTCACATATACCTTGTAATCTGAGCTTATCTGTTGTTTGTTGTGGTTGCCGTTTCAACCACTTGTCCATGTTGGTGCATGTGAGTCCCTGTGTGTGTATCCCACTGGCTAGCTTATCGCTGCCTCTCTGCGCTGGGCTCATTTGGGTCCTGACCCACAGTGAGCACCCCCCTTCCGGTTACCTGCGTGTTAACACTGTTAGCTCTGTCAGCACTGTTTGCGCTGTTAGCACCATTAGTTGCTTGCCACCAGCTTAGCCACCTCTTATGAATCCTTTAGCTGTTGCTTGCTTGTAGGCACCAATAATGTTCGCCAAAATTAAATGTATCTCAGCATTTTCTTTCAATAGACAAGGTAAAAATATACGGACACCGAACACCATATAGAAGCCAATTCTTCAGCTTATCCTCCAAGACATTCCTCATTTCTCTTTGTCCTTTGGATCTGTAAGATGAAGCTGTGTACAAGATGGTACGCCGGTGGTCCCTGGTTTGACTCTGGGTCAGTGCACAGCCTCACAAGGTGAGCAACTGCCATTAAAGCCTCCACTAATGACTTATTGACCGGGCCCCACTGAGCATGCTCCATCCAGGGTGCTTCAAAGGTAGAGCTGGCAGGGCTGTGATGTGTTGTTCGATGGGACGAGACTGTTTGAAGTCAACTCTACCTCGTCTTGCACTCTGACACAGTCAGACACGGCGCGGAATACAGTATAAATAGGGAAAGCCGAGAAAACACAAGCCTCTGAAGTTGTACAGAGATCTTCGAGCCGAATGTTCTGTCACACGGCTGATGTATAGGGAGACTTTTCCTTTAAAAAAACTCTATATTTTGAGCTGCATATATATTTAGCCTTAGACTGCACTGTATGTGTCGCGCTACTTTGTGCACAGTCCTGTTTTTGTGTGTGTGTTTACTCAGTACAGCTAGTGTCTTTTCTTTTGGTTCCATTTGCATCAGTGCACTGTGTGTGTGTGTGTGTGTGTGTGTGTGTGTGCGCGCGCGCCTGTGTTTGTGCTTTATAGTGCTTCTTATATCCCGGCCTGCTTTAGGAACGCAACCCGACCGTAACATATTGAGCCTTTCTGAAGACATTTCACTGTGCACTGCCTTTGATGGAAGTGTGTCACAGACTCGAGATGCAGCCGTTTGATGTGGTCTGATGTGAATTGGGGAGGTGACCTGGGTGCAAACACAGATAAGCACGCGCACACACACACACTAGCTAATTATCCACCCCCAGATGTTTAGTTTTGGGATGTGTTGCAACCCTGGCACAGTGGGAATCCATATAACGAGACACCAACAAGGAAATAAGGTTACAAGAATTAGCTTGTTTATTAACTAGGCCTGCTTCCTCTTTGGTCTTCGGTCTGTGCATTGTGAATATGAACAGTTTAGAGCACTAGCTGCCTTTATGTTTGCTGTGTAGTGATATGAATTAACAGAATGAATGCAACATATCCCAGTTAGCAACTACATCTAGCCCTCACTTACTTCAGGTGTATATATATATATACATATATACATATATATATATACTGTATGTAAATGCATCAAAATGCTGATGTGAACGATTCAACGTGGATTCACAAATGTCAGTGACTGATCATCTAAATGTTTGTTAATACTGTGATGTTGATGGAACGAAAGTTTCAGAACACAGTGCCATACCCAGACAAGTAGGAGGAGTAGGTGTTAGCAGTTAGCGGCTAACTAAAGGATGAAGAACATTGGCGATAAATGACCACAAAGTGGGAAAACAATGAGGTCCAGGAGCTCCATACCATCCGAGCAGAGGAAGAGATCAGCCGCCATATAACAGGGACAGTAAATGATTGTTACTGCCATGTTTTGCTATTTGTATTGTTTATAAAGTGCTGCCAACATGTATGTTATATGTCACACTAGAGGCACACTAGAACACTCTTGTGTTACATGTCACAGCCGTCATGCCTCTTTTGATTCTGTGATGCCAGAATGTTGTCTAAAATCACACACTGGAGCGAAACGATGCCATGGTAGTTTGGTTCTGTGTTAAAATGCAAAGGAGGTACAAAGAAGGGACTTTGTAGAGGCCCTGTAGTGCGATCTCTGTGTAAAAAGAGTTTTGGATTATACTGTACACGCTGTGTGAGAGTTTTAAACAAATGTTAATAGTCTGTTTTCTCCATTTTTTTGGATTCTGCGTTCACAGGAGGCATGGGAGAAAACCTCCACTAATTCAATGTAATACGGGGTGAGATATTTATACACAAATGGTCATTTAGGGGTAAAGTATTCCTTTAAAGAGTTGCCCACAAAAGTAATTTAGGATTGTCACAGACACAGAGGGAGTTTAACAATCTACCACTATCATGAATGCTACAGTAATGAACACTGGCTGATGTGTGACATAATTAAATATAAGCCTCCATTGTTTTAACTCTCTGATCCGCTGTGTTCACTGAAAGGTAACACTATCGAGGCGATGTGCAGTTGTAATGGCCAGGCTGTACGCATACATGAATGATTGGACGTCACTAGTCAGCTGGTACTTGAGCAGCTGATGAATGAGCCCGTAGCTGTGAAACATGAATGAATCAGCTGATGACTGAATGGTCCATGTGTGACCAAGCCTGCGTGTGTCCTCACCAGAAAAAAAGTCATTTGGCCTCATCAAAGTTAAAAACACCTGAAATGTTTTTGCTTCAAAATTCATAGTTATGTCTTTTAATATCTGCCCGATGTGAGACAACCACCTGCAAAGCACGAGTAGTAGTCCTGTGATATCAGTCACATTGACTCCTGACTTCAAAAACTGGCTTACGGATGCAGAATCTGTAGTATGAGTTACCATGAATTAATCACTGAATTTTCCTGTGATCATTTTTGCACAAAAACAAAAACCTTATGAATTAATTAGAGCATATAATTCCTTCAACGTCTGACACATGCAAACAGTTGTCTGGGACATAACAGATGGCTGTATTACGATAGCAAATGATGACACACAAGTGTATCACACTTGGGCACATCAAACAACACAGCGTTTGGATGTTAATTTACTCCATGTATCCTGTGGATGCACAGTGAATTTTCCTCTCGGTTGGAAGAAGACCTCACAGTCGTGTTAAAAATTTAATGCCTTCAAAACTTCACGGTCAAACAACTTCACCCTCCAAATATTTCAAGCGTAGTGAGCCAGAGGAGCAAGAGGGAAGAGTTTTGTCAGATTTTCACCTTGTGTGGCCTCCTGGGCGAAGCACAGGTACCAACACACTTTTGGTTTCAATATAGATCGACAGTCTCTTGTCAGAGACGAGCACCATAGCCCACAGTGAGGGAGATGTCAACGTGTCCTCTATCTCTTTCTCTTTCTCCATCTCTGTTACTGTCTGTCTGTCTCCTTCAAGTTTCGTGCGCTTCCACGGCGCAGATATTGACAGCTTGTTTTTCCCCCAAAAAAGTGCTGAGTTTTGGAGAGACTGTCGCTTCCCATTTGCTATTTAATATTTCAGTGTGAGGTGTTCCTGGGTGTTGTTGCTAAGGGGTCTGCTACGAGGATTGAGGATTTGGTGACTTGCATGAAAAACAATTTGTGTGCTGTATAGAGGCTGATGTGGAAAGGTTTGAATGAAAAATAGGTTTTTGATGATAGTTGGGACACGGTGTCTTCTTTTCAAGAACTGCATCTTTATTTAAACTACTATGTCTCTGCTCTAGGTTTGACAACTAATGGTCTGTTTCAAGCCCGCCCCTATAGGCGCTGTTTACGCCTATTATGAACATGCATCTTGGATGACTGGAAGGAAAGGGTAACGCTATAAGTACAAGTGTGAATGCATACAATGCATCCTTAGATCGGATCACTCAGACTAAGGGCCTGTCCCAATACCCACACTTCCCCTAGAAATACCCACTTTTACTTGGTTGTGCGTTCATGTTAAGGCTAGTGGTGTCCCAAAGCAGAATTGAGGTAGTGGAAGTGGATTCCTACACTTAAAACCTGCACTAGATTCCAAGGGAGCCCCGACCCACACTTACAACGAACTGGAAGATGAAATTTCCCAATGTGTTCCTGACGTTAGGAATGTAGGCTACACAAACAACAGATGGTTGGACTAGCGTAAACTCGTCAGCAACTTGGTTGAACACCGATTAAAATGTTTAAACAAATCGACTTAACCCGAACAAAATTGATCAGAACTAGAAGACGTCGTAGGCGCCTCCTGTTTTCAGCATTTCTTCTCCGTTGATTCATCAGATGGTGAAGAATAAACAGCACACGCCACAACAGAAGCGCTGGAGCCGGCATTTTCAAACCTGAATGACTACTGTTATCTTGTGGTGCCTCATTTCTTAGGGTAAGATCTCTACCCTAATATTTCTCACTTCCCTCATCAAGGGTTATCTCGCAAATGAGGGCCCTCAATACCAAGTGGAAGATTTAAGGGGTAGAAATGGGACTGGGCCTAAACTCAGCATTCTTTCAGCAGTGTGAAGCCTAATGTGTCCTGGGCCACACTGTGAAGCACCACATACTCAAATGACATCCTTGCTTATCCAACTCCCCACTGAAAAAGTAAACTTTCTGTTGCTGCCATTACACAGGTTAGACGCAGTGCTGAACAACAGTCTCTAGATCTGCTCTCCTCATGGGAAATGGTCAGTTCAACGCCCCTGGTTAGCATGAGCTAACACACCAGCAGCTGTTAAAGGGTCCCAACAAACTGTCTCAACAAGCTCACACAGACACTGAAATAGCTTGTATATCCATTAATTGCATAACATAAGCCAAAAGATGCTTAGGGCGTCAACGTGAGGTGACTAGTTCTTTGATGTCTGTTTGGTGTATCTGGGCCTTAACAGTCAGCTCTGTCACTGTGTGTCCAGTTTATTTGCACTTAAAGCAGCAAAGTGAAAGCCAAAGTGATCACAGGGACACATGCACAGACACATTTCAATGCCAGGTGTGAACAGTCAGACTACAGCTGTCCACTTGTGATCGGATCACCCAAGGCGCCCGTCAATACAAAGTGAAAACAGGTTCATAGTTACTGTTGCCCTCAGGCCGACATAACACTTTCAAAAATTCATTTTTGAAGCATCAGAAACAATGATTTCAGACAGACAGAATCAGGCCTCTCATTTCTAGCTGGGTACCTTCACGTCTGGTCATTACTCCTGTGTTTTTAGTTTTGGAAAGGAAAAAACCTCCCCAAACTCATTAAATGCAGAGTATCACTCTTACTCCCAGGCATGCAGCTTTACCATGTTGAGAAATCCAAAGCTTGACAGCTCTGCCGTGAGGGGTTTAGCTCGACCAATCACTGCTATTTGGGTGAAATAGACAGTGTCCAAATGAGTGAAGTTCACAGAAGGTTTCTCATCAATTCCACCTTGATCCTTTTCATCTGCAGAGCAAACTCTACCAAATAATTTACAGCTCTCACCATGTTTTAATATAGCAAGACAGGAGAAAATCCTGTTTTTTACATTGCTTCCAACAGGAGTCTGTGTGATTTAGATTTCCCTCCTTGATGTTAAAGCATGAGTAGGGTTTTGCCTGCCCTCCCTGAGAGAGCGCTGGAGTAATAGCAGCTGCTCAGTCCTGATTAGAGCCATCGTCCTTCCAGAGCCAGGCCCACACATCTCTGTCCTACTTTCTCTTCCTCTCCTCCTCCTCCTCCTCCTCTCAATCTTCCTCTCTCCCTATAGCTCCCCACCCGTTCCTAAAGTCATGCTCCAAGCTGCTGCTTAAGAATCACAAAATCACACTGCATATGTTTTTTTTCTTCCCTGTTGATCCCTGCGCCTTTTTTTCCTGTTTTTTAAAACCCCTGTTGGTTGGCCACCCACCTTTTTATCATACAAGAAGATCCGCAGCTCGCATGCAGTAACATTAAAGATGGGCTGTTTCTGAAATGCCTGCTCAAGTGTCAGTGTCAATATGGATGAGTAAAAGGGACCAGTAGCATCACTGGGTTTGCCTGCTGCACATCCACTCTGTAAACAAGGAAACAGCAAACACAAACCCACGCTGCATGCTATGCTTGCAACTGGGAGACTGTTGCTAACTTTGGTTGATGCTAGACTGTATTTACCACAAGTTTTTCAAAGCGCAGTAATCAAACACGGTAATACTAACGTAAATAAACATGATGTGTTTTTTGCTGGGGTCTGTACCCAACAAGCATGTTCCCTTATGCCTTGAATATGATACGTAGGCTGGAGCATCTCTGCACCATGGTGCTTTATTTATAATGTATGTATGTCGTGACATATTTTACCTTTATCAAAAAATTGCAGCTCCTGTGACTTGAATATTGCGCTTGGCTGTAATGTGATTTTGATTATATTAGGATTAACTGTGCAGCCCTGACACAGGCCCACATAAAGTTAATCTTAGGAAAGAAACTGTCTATATTTGTTTTCTGAAACACCTACATGTGCACCCACAGACATGTACATAAACACACAATGAGGCAAATGCTGGAATCGTGGCAAGGTATCTTTGAATTGGAGAATCTATCCTGCAATGAGCAACCGTTTGGTGTTAAGACTTAGCTGTGTGTGGTATGTTTTATGGTTAGGTTGTTGCGAGTATCACCAGGCTGTAGCTCCCTTAAAGGTTGTATTTTGGTTTACTAGTAGAACATGTTTACGTGCTTTTATGTCCAAAAAACCACATTATTTTTCTTAAATTGTTTGTTTGAATATACCCGTATTCACCCTCTGTCTGAAATGCTCATTTTAGTGCCTGTCTCTTTAAGACCCCCTCCTGGAAAAGCTAAGTCTGCTCTGATCAATCAGTTTTTCCTGGTCTCAGCGTCTGTGCATTGTCGTTGCAGCAGGGAAATGACTGTAACAACACTGTAGGAACAGTTTCTACCTCTGTACAGTATAGGTGTGACATCACAACTACAACTTCAAGTCCTGGCGGCTCATTGAAAGTCAAAGGTGGTGTTTCGATACTTTCCCAGCATTTATATCTATGATTATGGAAAATGAATAAATAAGTCCAGACCTTGTGTTTTAGGGAAAATCCTGCATGGGATACATTTAAATGCAAAACAAACTACAAGCAATTAAAAAACAAGTTTCACACAGTCACAAGACTTTTATTCCCTACGTTGTCTTGTTATGTGTTTCCTTCCATTTTGCCATTTCATGGACGTCTCAGACTCTGTGTGCTTGTACGGAGGAGACAGTTTTGAGATGTGTCTCAAGCAAAGTTATGTAAGTTTAGAGTTATGTAAATTTAGATCATCTTTTTCAGGCACACATTTCTGTGTTGCTGTTTTTTTGGGGAGGTCAAAATGATGACCAGACAGACTGAAGTGTCTCCTCTGACTCAAATTACCACAGGGTCAGGGTGAGTTGAGCTGCTACATGTGGGATGGCACGGAGAGATGCTTTTTATGAAAAATTTAAAACCACTTTTTTTTCCATTTTGGAGCGTCTGCTGTAACTTTAGTAGGTTGCAAAATTGGCACACAGACCTCGGTAATTTGGTTCAAGTAATTACAGTTATTTCCACAGCCCAGACAGCTGATGGTCAGTCTTTAGATACAATTAACATTTTATTTAATTCAATTTATAAAAGGAAGAAAGACAGAAAAAATGCAATATGTTCCATGCCAAATGACTCATTTCACACTTGGAATAAGATTTTAATAAACTCAGTGTGGGAGTCCCAAAACAACATTGGTTTGGCTGGTTGGTCTTGGCACATGCTGCATTTAAAAAAGGTAATATTTTAGGACTTTGCAGAAAATAAAAGGCAGGGGAAAGCCTGATGAAGAAGAACAGGAAAAAAGAAACAGGAGTGGATGAAAGCAAGCAAGGAGAAGGAGGAGTGAGAGTAGCTTCCTGTCCCTTTTCCCCTGGGCTGAGTAGGAGCAGATTGTTCAGCCTGAGGTTGGACATGCTCAGGGGTTTTGTGAATGAAATGGACGCCTTGGCAATGTGCCCGTACATTACGCAGCTAGGTTTTCTCCTGTCTTCCTTCCCATCCCTCCTCCGCTGCCCTCTCTCCCTCCTATTCATCAAGAGACTTCCCAGACTGCAACATGCTGGAGTCCAGTTACCATCACTTAGCAACTCCCAGGAGTCACCGCCTCTCTCGGATGCTCCCTCTCTCCCGTTGTCTCAATTAAAATCAAATAAGCTCCAAATTATTGTTAAAATACAGCGTTGTTGAAGCAGTGCCTGTATGTTCTGATTAGTCAGTGGGCATAGAAAAGATTACGAAAGGGCAACCTAATTTATATCATTATGGAGTTTATACAAAAGTTGTAAAATAAATGATGTATTGTTTATACATGACTTAGCAGGCTGTTCTCATGCGCTGTTTGTACCACACCTATGAAAAGTAATGCACCAAAATTTGTATATGACGCACGTAATCATGAGCCACGTATTTGGGAAGGCTATGATCACGTGACCAATACGCTTATGGGAGTAAAGAAAGAGGCAGGTTTGGGTGGTGGATGGGTCAAACAAACACAGGACTTAACCACAGGAAACCAGTGTTCGGGACCGTGTGAAACCAAGTGAACTTTGAGTTATTATAAGGTACGTCATTGCCATGTTTCTTTTCCCTAAACTTAATCTACGTAACTTTATGCTATCTCCGCCATTGCTGAGATTTTCCGTCAATTATGACAATATGCTTTCAAGCCACTGACGAGATATTCCGGCAGTCTGTTTTGACTGTTATAAGACAGGGAGCGCTGTTACACATCTCGTAAAATAGAGCAGCACTGCCGTGTCCAAAAACGAAGAAGATTTACTGGAAATCAGAAGAAGATGAAGTTTACAGAGGAGATGTAGCTGCTTGTCAATCGCACGAAAATGCTGGAAATGACGGAAAAGTTTACAGTTGCGCAAGACAAGATGTTGATTGACTCAAACTCTGTTCATTCCTGTTTTGATCAACATTCTTAATCCGACTTCATGGTAATACTCTGGCGGGGAAAGTGTTAACATTAAGTATGTAATGTGTCAATGCCCAACCATGATTCTTAACTTTACGCTTAATACGTAACTTTATGTTAAGTACGTAACATGACAACGCTATTCAAGGTACGTCGTCACCTTGTTTCTTTTGCTAATCCTAACCTACCTAACATTACATTTAGAACGAAACTTCACATTAAGAATGCAACGTGATGATGCCATTGGTGGGGCGCTAATTTGTTAGATATCATACGAACTGTTATACAAGGATACCCTGAAGGAAGGATACATTTCTTTATAGTGTTAATCACAATACACTTTGTGAGGAAATGCTGATAGTATATTTACTCACTATAAACATGGCGTCATTTTCTTCTCTGAGTATCTTTTCAGGTTTTTTTTCATAATCAGTAAACACGCTTTTAAAATAATGTTTTCATGGTGTGTGTTTATTTGTGGCCATAGAAATAAAAATCAATTCCATCTTAGACGTATGTTTTCCATTCTGACCATTACTTACTGCATCTTCTCATTCACTTACTCAGCCCACATTTACAGGCACACTCTCTGTCTCTCTCTCTCTCTCTCACACACACACACACACACACAATCATTTCAACTCTCATCCAAACAACCACAGACCCTCTCTGCTTTCTTCCCATCTCTCTCTCTCTCCGTCCACCCACCCACCCTGAACTTAAAGTGCTCTGTAGCGGTAATGGCCAACCTGTGTTTCACCGGGTCACATGACAGGCAGAGCAAACCTTAATGGAGGAAAACATGGCTCCATTCAGGTTTACAAGTGTAGCAGTTCTTTCAGGTAGAAGGTATGCATTATTGGAGCGAGTGAAACTACAGTGTTGCTGTAACATAATAGCTCAACAAAGTATTTTACTCCTTTTAAAGCTTTCTATTTCACCGGACTGCATTTAGGAAACAAGATGACTCATGCAGAGTCGTGTCTAGGAGGTGGAAAGCAGTGGTCTCTGCCACCCTGCACAACTGATTGAGTGCCACCCAGTTATGATTGGCTAATAGCCATTTTTAAGTGGTTTATTTCAGATGTCCTGGAAACAGATGACTAAAAATAAAAGGCATCTGTTCAGACCGATGACAACAGTTGCTGGCAAAGATAATCACAGCACACGTTTAAATTGACCTTGACATAAGAGCCTAAAAATGACGTTATAAAGCTACAGTTAGGGGGCTGTTAGCATAGCTTAGCATAAAGCTGGGGACAGGGCAACTGAGGTCATCGAAATCCACTGCTTGGGCAGTTACTTGCGGCGTCAGACACCGACGAACAATGCCGTCCTTTAACGTTGGCATGATACGCAGCTGGTCGCCATTATAGTTTAATGGTGCTCGGCGGCGTTGGGGGAAACGCAGCGGGACAAGAACGAAAGTTAAAGTGGTGGAATCCAAGTCAGACGGGCAGGAGGGGTGGTTGATGGGTCCACCCATTATTTAAATTATTTATGGGAGCACAGTCTAGTGTGTGGACTGGCATTATTGTCTCTTGATTGGACGTTCGAAAAGCAGTCATTATATGTCTTTATGTTTGCTGGGTAGCTTTACATTTAATGGAAAGACATGAGAGTAGAATCAGTCGTCTCCTCCAACTCTTGGCCACAACAAATGGATGTCCTAAGGTGTTATTGGTGTTATGGGATCTATATGCACTGTATATATAGGGCACCAGTAATGCTTTGACAGTTGAATCTTGCCAGTTCAGCTTACACTCAGCAGTCCGGCCTGTTTTATACTATAAAAGTACAAGATTTGTACCTGTCAGTGTATTTTTTTGACGTCCCGTTAAGATAACACCCCTATCTTTAAACTATTCTATAAAACCCCACACATCTGTTCTGTCATGTTGTCAATACATCAAACATACCACACTCCTGTCAACACACAGTATGTATCTTATCGCACATCACAGCTCTCTCCTTTTCACCCCGAGGCACAGACAAGGAGACACAGCTGCTATCATACACACACTTCTTTTATCGATATGACAAGTATTACTGCATGAGGGATGTTTGCGTCCGCTCGAACAGACGATCATTTACTCCTCGCGCTGATGAAGTCCCATCTGAAGGGGCAGGGGCCGAGATCCGGTGTCCGACGGGGGGCTTTGCCCTGTCAGCATCCGATCTTCCCTGCATAGATTCATGGAAGAAAGGAAGGGTTCCCAGGACGCCTCTATCGATCTGGCCCCATCCCCCACCGCACGTCTCTCTTTCCTTCTATCCTCCATCTATCCTCCATCCCCCCCCTCGGCCAAGAAAGGTAGAGCAGACCCAGGAGCTCTCATGGTAGCTGAGTGTGTGCATGTGTGTTGTGTCTGCTACTCTGCATATATGTTTGTGTGTGTGTGTTTTTAAGAGCTGGTAAAGCTGACACCATGAATCCAGGCTGCTGTCTCAGAGGATTTATATCATATTAGCTAGCTGGTGTTTGGGTGATGGGAGGAAGCTGTTTATGGGGCTGAAAATGCTGGAATGGGCAGGAGAGATATTTTTTCCACCACAGCTTTGTGTGCGTGTGTGTGTGTGTGTGTGTGTGTGCATGTGCGTGTGTGTGTGTGTGCATGTGCGCGTGTCTGTTCCTCAAGGAAACGATGATGACTCTTAATTTTTTTCCCCTCATTGTCAGTAACTATATCTCTCTCAGTCTGCTGTGCAGCCCCGCTGCACTGGTGCGTGTCTGTGACCTTAAAGTACCCCGCATAGCTAAAGTATGTCTGGATTAGTTGTTATGGTGGCCACTTAATGTTCTTTCTCCCTCTCCGTCTGTCTCTGTCTCTCCTTCCCTGCGCCTGCCAGGCTGACATTTTGATTTGTCACAACAGGTTTTGCTCAGCAGGCCTGTCACTGAGTAGCAGTTGGGGGCTCACACATATGCTTTGTGTCATTGGATCCCCTCAGGTTAGCACGGGGCTCCGGGCTTTCCCATAGTGACACTGTCTGATAGTGTGAAGCTTAGTGCAAAAATGTGATTGTGTGTGTGTTTGTGTGTGTACACATGTGTGTGTTTGTCATTTCTGTTTTACTTGAATGGCAGAGACGATTGCCTGAGAGTGTTTTTAGTGTAGATGTTTCATAATGCATCAGGTGTATTCATGAAATGTTGATCCGTGCAAACGCCTAATACAGTTGCGCCTGCGCACACATTTTGTATAAATGTGTAGACTTTTATTAATGGCCAATACAGCCACCAGTATTCCACAGTTACAGACCCATTATGACCCTTTTTTGTAATCCAAGCCAATCAAACGATGAACCAGACGTTGCAGTGGCAAAGGAGGGAAAAGACTCGGTAAATAAGGCGCCAAACGTCACTGTAAAGTCCTCTGTGCTAACATCCAGGGAATCACCAAGCTCGCTATCAGTCGTCTGGCTCTCCAGTCTGACCTACATGGAGACCTTTGGTGTGCTAAAGATGTTCCTGGAGAGCGCTATCCGTGATGTCGTCACCTACACCGAGCAAGCTAACTGCCATGGATGTAGGATATGCTCTTAAGCGGCAGGGACATACTTCGTACAGCTTTGGTAGAGAAATACATCTGTCCATTATTAAACTACAAAAATCTGCGCTGCATGATATAAGTTTATGCTGGTAACATATCTTACAGGGTACATAATATTAGGCTATTTAATATGCTGTTAATAAATGTATTTATTTATTTGCTATATTTCCCATCGGACATTTTGACCGTTGATATTTTAATCTGCCGGGCAACTACATGTAATACTGGTAAAAAGCCAGCTAATGTAAACCCTAATTTTAGATAGCATACCAATGTTCCACAAGAAAAAAGATGACGGGCGCGACGTGTCATACAACAGCATCGACCTCTGGTGTGACATATAACATTTTCGTCGGGCAGTGCTTTCTTAACAATAACAATGACATAACATGGCTCGGAGGGTAAGGAGCTCCCGGACGTTACTGTCTCCCCAATTTGCAGACATTTTTGGCTGCTGTTTTTCTTCTTTGAGTTAGCTGCTAACTACTGCTAACTGCTTTAAATCACCTGGCGGTGGGTTGCACAGATAACACATCATCAAAATGTCACACCCGTCCCGTCCATGGTCCCGTGGTCCCCCTGCTGGCTGTCCCTTTTACAGGTGTCACTTAGGTGTTGCCTAGTCAGTGAAATTACACCTTTCGACTGTCACAAGATGCCACAGGGCCAACAAAAGACTTCTGCTGTAGACTTACATTGTGAAAGAGATGTCTGGGATTGGATCCATTTGGTCTGATAGCATTTGGAGAGTCACGATGAAACCATTTTATCCCCTTTCAAGTTAGCAGAGTGCTAAAGCGGAAGTAGCCAGCTAGGCCGATGGAAGTCTGTAGTGCGCTTGTTTTGTGGGCCCAGTGATGTGAAAGCAGTGCCAATGATCTGGGTAATTTCTTCAGACAGACAAGTTCACATGCCACTGAGCAACTTTCCCAGGAATGAATGGGGTCTTGCCTTCAGTGCTGTATCCAGTTCTCTTTATACATGCTTAGTTAGTACCTCCGCTTGCAGCTCGAAGGTGAGACAAATCTGTCCCCACATTTCACAACTGTACCTGGGAATACTGGCACGACATTCCTGCCTTGAACAGGCAGTGTAAAAGTGGCTTGTCTGTGACAGAAAGAAACAGAGAGCGTGTGCACACTGATACCATTGTGTAAGAGTGAAAACTGGATAAGCTGGTTGACATTGGTTCTGTTGTCTGTCCCTGTGTGTTTCACTAAGTGTGTGTGTGTGTGCCTGTGTGTGTATTAGTGTCTCCCTACAAGCCTCAAAGGCAACAACAGTGTCACTTATGATTGATGAGGTGACATATACTGCATGTCAATAACGAGCCGGCTCGCCTTCCTCATACATTCACACCTTGCTCTTAAGAGAAGAAGAGCTCCCATCTTTCAAATTAGCAGGTTATGTGACAAATCTTCCTCTCCAGTCGGAGCGCAGCGTGAAAATAGGGCAGTTTTGAGGCAGCTGTGTGTGGGAGCTTTCCGCATTTTCCCTGGGGTATATTCCCTAAAAAGAAAAATTAATATATCAATGGATGACTTGATCATAGTCAAACATGTGCTGGTGTGTGTGCGTGTGCCTGTGCGCGCGTGCTTTTTGCGAGTGAGAGCGTGCGCGCGGTTCCAGGGAGCCGCCTCCTTTATTTGCATGTCTGGAGCGAACATCTATCATCATCATCAAGGCGCTGCAAAACAGTGAGGCAGGCAGGCGCCGCCGACGCTCTCGGGAGAGAGACTGAGCACACTTTCAAACCTTTACTGCGGCATTATCAAACGTTTCCTAAATGCCTTCACCTCGGGGGGAAAGGCACGCCACGCACACGCATGCACAGATGCAAACAGACAGATTGTGTTTTATGTCGTTTTCCTCTCTTCTTGCTGACTGTATTTTCCCGTCATTCACCTTGTCACACACAAACCCCATCAGAAGAAGAACACCTCAAGACACAACAAATAAAAATAATAACAAAAAACCCTCCTCATTAAAACACTCCTTTCCTTCATGTACATATTATTTTGAATACTGATGGTCAGAGTGGCTCAATCCATTTTTGGGAGCCAGAGGGGATCACTGGGCAGTATTAAAGAGGAGAGGGGAGTGCTGAAATGGTACAGCCTGATAGATAGAGGAGCGAGAGACAGTGTGTGTGAGTGGAATAGTAAAAAGAGCCCCCGAGACGGGGAGGGAGAAGTGAGGAGGGGGGCTGCATGGTGGGAGGAAGGGAGCGAAGGAGGGAGGAGTGTGGTGGAGTGGAGGCACAGAGCCAGAAAATTGCATTGCGTGCTCGGTGATTAGTTTACCTCCTGGGTCTCATTCTCTCTCACTCCCCTCCTCTCACTCTCCTCTCACTCCCCAGGTTCTCTTCTACCTCTAGTAGCTTTTCCTTGTGTCTTTGTCTTGCCACTTTCCGCTGCCTCTCGCCTCCTTCCACTTCCTCTGTCACTACATCACACTGTCACTTCTCTCTATTCTCTCCTCCTCTCGCCTGCTCTCCTCCACTTTCTTGGCGGTTATCTCCGCTGCCTCTCCTCTCTATCTCTGTCTCACCCCCCCGCCCTCCCCTCCCCGACACCCACCCACCCTTCTACTTCCTCTTTTCCTCCTTGTGTGCTGACTTGGCTCTCCATTCTTGTGTTATCTTCGTGGGCTTGAAAAATGCATAATGCCACCTAACCTGCAAGCGAGCCCGTCAAACCTCGAATAAAAACAAAACGTGCCAATGTGATTATGAGTTTTTTTGGTTATGTGATAGCGGTGGGAAAAAACTGGCAGAGGAGATTTACACGGAGAACTTTCAATCAGTCGGTAAGTCAGGGAAGCATTTTAACACCATAAGCCAGCCCTGCTAATTATAGTCTTAAGGGCAATAAACATGAGCTTCAAGTGTCTCGCACAGTACAACAGAAAGTGCTGACACTGAATGGATGCCAGCCTCCGCACATGGCCCTTTTTGGTTTGGGCGCTCTTTGAAAAGCAAGTGGGTCAGGCCTTTTCTTCTTAATCCGTACATAATCTGGCCCTTCCAGAGCAGCCACAAAAACACTACAGGAGGGGCGGGGAGACGGAGGGTGATAGACAGACAGCAGGAAAAAGGGGAAAGAGAAAGAGGATTTCACTTTAGGCTATCGGGGCATTTTCACTCCAATGACGGCATTAGAAAGGAAGCAGAAGGCCGAGGAGTAACAGATTGCTGTTACTGTAATAACCGCCTATCCTAATATTTAAGATCATTCTGTCAGATTTTTCTTCATGGTAGGAAAAGTCATATCCTAGCACGTTCTGTGAGTGTGTGTGTGTGTGTGTGTGTGCGCCTTGGGTAAGGATTCTACTGCGCTTTGGATATAAGGAGCTGTGAAACCAGCTGTAATGCGCCGTGTGTTTGAGGAGGTAATTCAGAAATATCACTGCAACTGACACGTTAACCTTTAAAAAACAAACAACAAATCAAAAAGCTATTGCCCAGCCATGTCCTCGAAAAAACTCAAATCAAAAGGGATGAATATGAGAGTGGAGCAGCAGTCAGCGGGTGAGAAGCGGCTCAAAATGTTCATTTTACATTAAGTAACATTTCATTTCCTGTACATGTTTTAGTGCTGACACCCTTAGTGCTGACACCAGTAGTCAGTTAATCTGCAAATATTAATTTTAATAACTCTGGTAAAATGCTTCTCAAATGTGAGAATTTGCTGCTTTACTTTGTGTTATTTGATATTAAAGCTGATATCTTTGGGATTTGGACCAATTGTCAAACAAAATAAGACATTTCAAGATATCAACAAGGGATTTAGGAAACTGTGACAGGTATTTATTGCTATTTTCTGACATTTTATGGACCAAGTCAAATCAAATGTTTAATTAAAATAGCACCCAGTAGATTAATTGTTGTAGACTTTTGTTCTCTTGTAGGAAATAGATTAAGACGTGCAAAATCTGGGCCCAGTTGTTCAGAAGTAATCCAATTTGATTTTGGATCGGATCATATCTTGGTCAAAAGAAAAAAGGATTCTGAAATCAGATAAGATCACATCATCCATTTTTGGATGGGTTTGATCAGGATCAATGGATGCCTCAGACAAATACGCCAGATCTTCTGGCCAAACAAAATCTCCAATCTTCAACTGTACAAGAAAACAGGTAGCCGGAGCATCACCAAAGAAATCACACATAGATGTTTGAGATGGCTAGGCCAAGGGCTAACAATGGAACAGGGCCGAATGACGAGTCGCCTTCAGATGGACACCACCAGGCAAAAGAAAACGCGGAAGGCCCAAAACCACCTGGCGCAGAACTGTGGACCTGTCATGGGGAGAGGCGCAACGTGCTGCCAAGGACTGAATGCAATGGAAAGAGCTCATTGAAGCCTTATGTTCCATAGGGGATGAAGAGGAGTAAGTTGATCCGGCTCAAACCTTCATGTGTCTTTTTAGTGGGACTGGGATACCCTTGATCCAGAAAATTTGGGTTGTCCTGATCCTAGCAGACGGGTAGATTATAGGTGGATCTCATGAAGACAATGTAATAAAAGTTGGACAAATTGGTCAAACAGAAGGCTGCAACATTTGTATTTGTTGAACCGTTACAGTGATAAAGTAGATAAAGTAGACATTAGGCTACCTATTTGGCTTTTCAGTGCAGCAAAGTATATTAATTCCAAAGACACAGTCAATAGAAGTATGTAAATATTGCATCCCTCACGCTGTTTTATGTCTCTTCAATGAAAAATACTTAAAGTGGCCCTATGCTGGCTATAGGGCACCAGTGGCCTACACTGTGTTGTGTAGCCCCATTTAGCGAACTGGTAAACCAGATTTGGTCCTCGAAAAGTGATCCTGGATCAGGGTAATCCAATCCAATGTTGATAAGAGATAAGATGGATTAGCTGATCCTTGACAGCAAAACATAGGATTTCCAAATCCAGATCATTCTGATAAAGATTAAACTTTTCCAACAACTGGGCCCAGGACACATCTCGTCAAGACTGCGACGTTCGTAACCACAGAAGACAAAAACAAACATGCTGCTGCTGGGTTGAACTATATATTCTAAAAAAAAAAAAAAAGGGGGAAAAACAATGCTGTAAACATTGCTGTTTTGGGGAGAAGAGTGTTTGAATGTAAGAAAAGTTTTGTGGAAATGTTACAAGCCAGATCTACTTCTTGAACCTCTTAGATCCACAGTTCAGGCTAAGGTGACTGCGGGTTCGGTGTTTACTTTCTTCTCTGTGTAATCTGTTGGTCAGAGGCACATTATGTAGTTTTGATTTTAACTGTTGAATCCAATCAATCATTTAATTAAGCTTGCCCTTCATTTGATTACCCATCTGGATATTGAATAGTGCAGCCCCATTGCTGTTGATAGCTGCTAATGCCCAGCTGAAGTGATCAATAGCATTCTGTATCTGAAAGGCGAGGCGGCATCCCTTCTCTTTAGCACTGATACAGAATCTGCACCTCCTTATCCGCATCATGCTTCAGTCCATTATCGGAGAATGGCCTCAAATTATCTTAGATCAGCCCGAATCTCTGGCTGTCGTCCATCTCGAGGCAGAGAGGCCTCGATCACGTGACTCATGGACACTTCTCCCCCTCTTGCTCTCACATAGTCCAGTCCTTTTCCTCTTCACTTTCTCTTATCCTTTCTTTTCCTCCCATCCCCTTTCTTTTACCCTCTTCTCATCTTATTGGTGGCACAGTGTCACATGATCACAATGCAATGAGTTGGGGTACCTGAGGACCGTTGCTAATAGTGACAAATGACTGTCTGTGCAGAGAGGGAAAGAGAAAGAGTATAGCAGAGGAGAGGAGAGCTACTATATACGTTGGGGGTCAGTGTTTGTGCTCCGTGGATGGAATAGAGAAAACATTGACACAAAGACATGGAAAAACCCCACTGCCAGGAGACCGTTAGCTTAGCTTAGCAGTCTAGCACTGAATTCTTGTCGTAACAGTGATGTTGCATTCCACTATAACTAAATTTGATTTCTTGAGTAGGACTTGATTTGCTCTGGACTCTGTCTTAACTTAGTTTCGACAGACTTGGGACTTAGTCTTGACTAAGGATTGACTGGACCTGGTCTTGGACTTGACTTGGACTCAGTTAAGTTGGTCTTGACTGCAGCCCTGCTCACACCTACAGCCCAGGGCTTAGTTTTGTGAGTTGTTGAGTGGTTAGAGTCAAGGGTAAGGGGCTGGGTCAAAGATTTTGATGGATCACTGCATTTGGTGTAACACTAGCACCTCCTGACTTCCAAGTTAAGCGCTGCCTACACCTTTGCTTTTCCTACTGTGACATGCTGTCATGTTTTCTGTAAAAAAAAAAAAAAAAAGGCTCATTATTCCCAGATGATTTTCGATGAAGCGATAAAGAAAAGAAAGTGGAAGTAAATAAGTCACATCGTCTAACAGCCGATATGTACGAGGTGTTATAATTACAGTGATAATATTTAGTCAAGACGTCGAAGGTGGTTAACCACTACACACTCCAGGAACTGACAGGGTGGAGCAGACTTGACACAGCATCTCTCATCTCGGCTTGCCGCTCCCCATCGCTTTCAGCTTGCATCATGTCAACCTCGGTCTCCATTCAACATTCCAGCAGCTCTCGCTGAAGCAATCGCCCAAAGGCACTGGTCACAGATCGTTGTGTGTTTGTATGTGAGTGTATGTGACTCGCCTGTGGGACTCGGATCTCGACTCAGCCAGCCTTTCATCCAGGGCTCTTCACCGCCATAAGGAGGATAAAGACATATCTGATGTAGGATCAGTGCTACACTGTTAAAGGGGGAGCCCATCGAGCCACATTGAGCCACAGAGTGTTTCTGGAAGGGGCTAAAATCCCTTGTCTTCACATATATAAACGTTTCTTGAAAACACCTGTGCTATATTTACTTGTTCCTCTGCCGTAGAAACCAAGAAGCTGAGTTGAAGAGATGTTCGCTGTAACAGTTTTCTTTGGCGCTGAACAAACATGTGAATGCTGAATAACACAACGCTGACATCACTGTTAAGCTCCCGCCAGAGCTGTGATACTTTCATTCACTGTAAAGGGCAACAGAATGGCAGATTTGTGAGACGGGCTGCCGAAGTGTCCTTGAGCAAAACGCTGAATCCCTGTTCTTTGTGCTGCTGACCTCACTACGACTGAGTGAAAAGACAACCAGCTGCTATGAAAAGCACTATCACTAGAAATGCTATGAATTACCATGTTGTAAACAATGCGGTGTGTTTGGGAGAGTTATAAAAAGAGAGACAGAAACAGAGAGCAGAGACGAGGGAAAGAAGGAGACAAGTGTAAATCTCCCTGATAAAGGAGGTTTAAACCTCATTGAGAGTCGATGTGCGGCCCCTCGGAGTGACTCAGGGTGTGACTCATTGCAGCTGGCATCGCCTCCACCTTTAGGCTACTCACACACACATACACTTCTTCACAAACCCTCAGGCCTTGCTTATGTTATGTGTCCCCTGTGCTCAGCGTTGCGCCGGGTTCCACCTGTTAACAGACGATGCATAAGCTCCGCTTCATGCCGCTGTAATGGCACTTGTGATCTTCTTATGAATCAGCTTATGACAAGATATGAATGCAGTCTGAGCTGCTGAGCCTTCCCACGAGCATGACTTAGAAGACAGATGCTGTTAAACTTGGCTAGGACTGGGTGTGTGTGTGTGTGTGTGTGTGTGTGTGTGTGTGTGTGTGTGTGTGTGTGTGTGTGTGTGTGTGATCCGTCTAACCACCCACTCAGGGGATTAGTGTAAGGGTGGTTGGATGACTCATCGGTCAATGACTTTGGAGGAGAGGGAGGAACAACATGGCCAACTCGTCCACATGGTGTGTGTGTGTGTTTCCACCTGTCCCTCACTGCGGCTCATTCTCAGATCTCCAAATATCTCATCATGCAAACCTCTTAATTACAATTTCATATCTGTATCGCACAGCGACATCTACCTTCAGCTAGTCGATTCCAGATGCAGGCGAATCTTTCTGATGATGGTGCGTCTATCGTTGTGCACGTGTGTGTGTGTGTGTGTGTCTGTGTGTTGGGGGGGGTTAATGGTTGCCCGTGTCTCAACAGCAATGGCAGACGGCTGAGCTTGGAACACGACCCCGGCACAGCGTCGAGCTGTTAGGCCATGCGTACGCTGCTTAACGAGCCATGAGCGATCGCTATGATCTCGCCACAAATAATTCATGAGGAGCCCTGTAGAGGAGCTATGGAGCTAAAAGGGAAATGTGTGTGTGTGTGTGGGAGGGGGTGTGTGGTGGGGGCATCAAGGAGTGGACCGCAGCCTAAGTGGTGCGAGGGCGGGGAGGCGAGGGGAGGAAGACAGAGAGAGATCCGTCTGACAAATGTGTCTGGAATAGAAAGGAAATCCCCTATTACCTACAGCGCTGACAAGTATGCCTCTGTGTGCATGTGTGTGTGTGTGTATTTGTGTGTGCTTATTTTTAGAGAGCCATTTGTGTTACTACATCTGAAAAAGGCACAGTGGGAGTGTTAACAGTGTGCATCACAATCGCGGGATGTGTGTGAGATTTTTTTGCGAAGGCACGCGCTACGTGTGTGTTGGAGACGTGATGGAGTGAGTTCAGATTTTTCTGACAGCCGTGAAGCCCAAAGTGTTCAACTGTACAAGTTTTTTTTTTTCCTCTTTTTGCTGAAACCAAGGGAATATGAACTAATAAAGTGTCTCCGTGAGGAGAGGGGTGGATGTGGATGTGTACAGTGAGAACTCTCATTTACTTTTTTGTGCTTGAATATCGGAGCTGAAGTGTGAATTATTGCACGTACAGTGGGCTACCAGTTAAAAATGAGTGATAGGTCGAAGTGCTGATGCTAGACTGAATCCAACTGAGCACCACTGCTGATCCTAAATGTCAAACCAGATATGCATACCTTGTTATATCGAGCATGACGCTTACATTTTTTCATCCACATTAGTGACTTGGCTCTGAGGAATGGTATTGCCTGTCTGTGAGTGAAATGTCTCATGGACTATTGGATGGATTGCTATGAAATTCGGTTCAGACACCCACGTTGCCCGAAGGATTGACTTTGGTGAATCCTTGACTTTGACTTTAGTGTCAGTATGCCAATCCAGTGGATTTGAGTTAAATGTCTAGACAACTGTTGGCAGATCAAAATGTTCATTTTCCGATGCTTTTCCTCCTGTGATCAGAATTGTCTAATGCTTCTCCCGATTCCTGACAAGTTTTCAAACCTTTTTACCCTCTCTGACTCTAAAAATGTGTCTCCTACATGTTGGTGCTCCCACCTTTCTCCCCAGGGAGGATAGTCCCTGGCAGGGGACAAGCCTACTGTCTGCCTCCCTCCTCCTGGTACTCTGCTGCTGGAGTACATGCATGAACCGGAAGTCATCAGAACGCATCAGCTTTTGTTTTACAACCCTCCCTCCTTTTGAGGCCTCAAAATGAAGGGAAGGTTGAAGCATGTAGGGCGAGAGGACAGACCCGCCAGTCTGTGTGGGCTCAGTATTATTTTCCCCTCCACTGTAGTTGGACGCCTGGGAAAAAGTGACAGTGATGAGCGGCTGCAGCATTTTACCCAAAGTTGAGTATAATTTAACTCTCAGTGAACAAAAAAAAGTGCCGCTGTGCCCCAGCACAGTCCCACAGAGCCGCTAACATGTCTGTAGAGTCTTGTTTTCTCAAAGCTGGACAGCTATGGCGACCATGAAGATTACTGTTTCTGACGAAGGCACCACAGACCAGCGAGACGCATCAGTGGAACACACAGACTAATGGAAATTGGGGGGATGGAGACAAAGGGCCTGTGTAGGTCTCTGTGGCATGTCATTAGTGAGGGAGAGGGGTTGACTTGCTCCGTCTGACATTTACCAGTCCAACTGAAAATGTCACGGAATGCCAGCCTTTACCTCTGGATATAATGGTGCCTCTTACAGCCCACAGCTATTGATCCCAAAAAACTTTTGTCCATTTTGCCCCCCTCTCTTGTTGCTGCTGTCCACTGTCCTGAGGAAGACCACCATCCCAGTGCTCCTAAATTCCCTCGCCCAGCCAGACCTTTCTCTGTGTTTGATTACTCCGTGCATTAGCAGCCTCGGCTCAGCGGGTGGAGGATGCCAGAGCAGTGCTGAGGACTGAGCAGACCCTCCTGGGGGGATATTTTGTGGATGTTTTGTTACAGTAACGCGTGGATAATAGCTGTATACAATATGTACATGGCATGACAAAATGAATGAACGCTGGTTAAAACGATTCTCCGCATGTTTGCCTGCCACATCTTTATATGAGTCATCAAGTCTCCACACTGATGTGGCTACAGTTGGTGCGTGCAGAAGTTTTTGTTCCACTCTTTCATTGCTTCCGTTTCTTTCCCACCTTCGGGGAAACTCTGGCTGTCTTTTCAGGTTAGCTAATTGACTGACTGACGGACAGAGTGGACCGTGTAGAGGTTTGCCAACTTTGTCGGAAAATGAAAAGGGAAGCAGAGGGAGCTTTGTTGTGAGCCGGAAAAAAAAGACCAATCCAATTTAGTTTCCTAGTCCGTGCTCCGATGTGTCCCACTTCTATAAATGTCACATTTATAGATCTTGTTTAGTGATCTCTCACCAGAGCGTGCTGGTTATCTTGGCCGCGATATAATTATTTAGTGATTAGAAATAAAGCGCCCGGCAAAAATAACAACCAAAATCTGTTTTCTTGGGATCAGAGCAAGTGTGTCAAATGCAAATAATGTCTTAACATTCTTTTTGTGTTTGTAAGATAATTATTTTGCGATCCCAGGAAAACAAAGCAAATGTCGAGATCATTAATTATTTGGTGAGCACAAGTAAACAAATGGTAAATGGACTTGCTCTTGCACAGCGCACAACCACTCAAATCGCTTTTACACTTCATGTAACATTCACACCACGGCTACCATACAAGGTGCCACCTGGTACTCAGTCATTAAACAATCATACGTACTCACACACAGCTCTTGGGAGCAATTTTGGGTTCAATGTCTTGCCCGTGGATGCTTCGACGTGCAGACTGGAGGAGCTGGGGACGAAACCACTGCTCTGCCTCCTGAGCCACACCTGCCGTAAAACAAAAAAATAAGAAGCAATTACCTCTCGGGCCTTCCACGTGTGTATCAGATGTATTTCATATTCCTATTATCACATTTAAAGGGAAACATTGCTGTTCTTTTTTTAACCTGGACCCTTTTTTCTCATGTTTTTATGTCTAAGTGAGTAATTGAGACAACTATTTTTGATATTAGTCAAGTGTTGAGAGACACTGCTGCAGCCAGCAGCACTATGGGCAACTGTGCACCATCTATTTACATCCATTGAAAGTGCTTGTATGTGCCACTGACAAACTCAAATTGTTATTTGACACGTCTGACGGGATTACAGAGAGGGCCCTACTGAGAAATGTAATGTTTTCTGTACCTTTCACTGGTTTGTTTAATAGTATTCGTAATCAAGTCTCGCTTAAGGAGAAATCTGGTTCTCAAATCTCACGGTTTTTTCCATATTGTTAAAATCAGCTAAGTATTCAGCCCAGGGGCGAAAATAGAGGCCATGTTTACATGAAAATGATCCGCTGAAAACGGACGCCTTTGCACATGTGCTTCCTTCAACAGAGCGGTGATGTGTAAATAAACAAAATGGCAACCACACAAACGACGAGGTGGCGTTGCTACAGTAAATCTACACTTTGCTGGAGAAGCGTTGATAAATTCAATGGGGTGAGCAGCACAAACAGTGCCCGGGAGTCCACCATTGAAAAATGCTTTTTTCTCTCCTTTTTTTGGTTAAACAGTCAATAGCATCTTTAACAAAATGATTTGCTCATTAAAAAATAAACTATAAGACACTACTAAAATCGTTAAATTGAATTAATGATTTCTTATTTTCTTTGGTGTGTTTGTCATACACAGATATGCAGTGATGATCACTGGGTAATGTGTATGTTGATGTCATCCAGTGTCAAGTCTACGATCACGTGATAAGACGATATGTGCACAACGGCATCCACTAGGGCCCGTCACAAACTTACGCCACTGATTCAGCCATGACATTGAAAATCTTTTAGATAACACTAAGCTACGTTTTTTGTACTCCGATTCCTGTGACAAGTCACCTCTCGCAAGATTTCGGAATGAAACTTCTCCTTGAGCAAGACTTGGTAACACACAAAACAAACAGTCAGGAAAAGGTGAGGAAAAAGGTTTCATTTCTTTAAGGAGTCCTTCCCGTAATGTTATCAGACTCCTCTAATAACAATCTTAGCCTGTCAGTGCCAAAAACGTCGACGTAAATTAACATGGCACAATTGCCCTTAGGGATTACATTGCAGCCTGTTTTGCTACTATGGCTGCCGCACTCTTTCTCAACACTGGACCAATTTCAAAAATCGTTGTCTCCATTAATTCGGCACTAAAGATGGTAAAACAAGGTCAAGGTTAAAAAATAGTTAGTTACCCCTTTAACTGGAGGTCTAGAGAGGACAGAGAAGTGGTTCATACTTATATCTTAGCCAAAACAATAACCGAAAGCAATCAGACCCTACTAGACGACGCATTCTTTACAGTGCACTGCTCTCAACCTCATTTCAAATTGAGCAGTAATCTCCTTCCCAATAGCTAATGCAGAAGCTAATTATGTTGAAAACCACTCATAAGCATTTTTTATCCTTTTCTGCTTTGCTGCAGTGAATTCTTGTCTCACTTTTAGGAACTGAATTTAGATCCATGGCCTCTCAATTTGTTTAGGGGAGTGCTACTGTCTAGTCTATTTCTGTCCTTGCTACACTATTGTCCTCGGTTGACTGCCTTCACATCAAGTGCTGGATTTATTTGGCCACTCTGCCAGCTCAGGCAGATAGGCCCTGCAGCTACCACCCAATATGCAATGGCTGAATCCACTGTTAAGATAACTATAAACCACTATAACTGTCATACTGGTTTCAGTGATTGTTTTCTCTCTGGGTTAACATGTTTGAAGAGCTGAAGTTGTTTACAGATTGGAGGGGATAAAAGCCCGCCAGACTGCAGTTTCACTTCTTTTTGTTCCCTTGATTTTCTTTTGTTGGATGGATTGATTTGTCTTTGCCGTGCATTTGCAATTTTGCGGTGTGATGTTCCTGTCCAGCGCTTCGATCCCACAAATGTTTTCCTCATCATTGTTTACTCGTCTTCTTCTCACACGTTAATTGGTGGCTCTGACTGCAGCCTTACATTTCAAAATCCATACCCAAAGAAGATTATGATCTTAATTAGCTATATCACAGCCCTGAGCGTATTACAAGTTTTTTTGCCCAGCAGTACACAATGCCATCAAAGCGGTGGTACTGCTTTGATGGCAACAGGAGCTTGATTCAATTAGCTGCCACTTCTCAGCTGCATTACCCACAGTCTCCCTGGCTTCACCAGTCACTGTTATGAAACTCCATAAGTCGTGAAAATAGCCAGTCCATTTGACAACATGGGTCATGTGGTTTCAGTTCAGTTCAATAACCACCTTCAGAAGCCAAAGAGATGATTGTAAAATGTTATTAATCAGGTCGCACCAGTGACGTTTTTGTCAACACAGCTTTACAAAAGGCCATGGATGAATTACTGAATGGGCCTATCAGGCAGAGGCCCAGAGGCCCAAAGTGTTTGAAATGTCACCCAAATTAACACATACCGACCAGGAAGAGACTTAAATTACCATAAAGAGACACAAAAAGGCCACAAAGAGATGCAGAGGAACTGCGAAGAGACACAAAATAACAACGAAAATGGGCAAAATAGCCACAAGGAGACACCAAGTGACTACAAAGCAGTACAAAACAACCAAAAAAAGACAAATTATAAGCTCAAAGAGATACAGAAAGACAACAAAGAGATGCAAAGAGACACAAAATAACAAAAATGGGCAAAACAGCCACAAGAAGATACAAAGTGACGCAAAATGACCAAAAACAAACAACAAAAAATTAGCTCAAAGAGACACAAAATGACCACAAAGAGATGAAAGGAACTGAAAAGAGACACAAAATAACAACAAAACCCAAACAACTACAAAAAGACAAAAAGAAGACACAAAAAGATGCATCATGACTATTAGGAGATGCATAACCACCACAAAGTCTGTGTGTCTTCATGTGTAGGAGAGGTGATGGGGCTCTTTGCATATCTGTACCCAGGGGCCCGATGTCTCATAATCCGCCCATGCACAAGGCAGTTATACTGTGGAATAGCTGCTAAGATATGCAAGTTTTGATTGTGAGAGACTTTTTGAGTGTCCTATACTTGCATGTAGAATGATGGGCTGAGAGAGGAGGTGGAGTTTAAGTTGTTTTCTTTAAGTTTAGGACAAACTTTCTTTTCAGCCACACTAACATTTGTATTCTTCTCTTATTTATTTCTGTCTAATCACTCCATCTTCTTGCAATGTGTTCACAAAGGTTTATGTGGCAATCAAAATCCACACATTTCTGTCAAATCCTCCAAGTGTTTACTCCATTAAAGTTTATTCATTTGTAAACATCTGAACATTTAAATGCCTCATAAATACAGATTGCTATATTTTACTGTGTATTAAAAAGTTTAGCTAAGTATGCCCTCTAGTGTTGTCAAAACTCAGCCATGTGCAGGTGTGCTGAACTGTTAATTTATGCTTTTCTTTGGTTCGTAAAGTTGTAATATCGATGTCAACAGGTGTCCTTGTGTTTTGTATCAACATGGTGACATATTTATTATTGGAGTGTCTAAGTGTGTGTCCTTCCTCTCTCTGCAGGTACATCCGCACCATGTACCTCGGTATACAAAGCCACCGGCAGAAGGAGAACCAGCGGCGCTTTTACTGGGCTATGATGTACGAGTATGCCGATGTCAACATGCTGCGACTGCTAGAGACCTTCTTAGAAAGCGCCCCTCAGCTGGTGCTGCAGCTCTGCATCATGATCCAGAGCAACAAGGCTGAGTGGTTGCAGTGTAAGGACTTCCCTATGGCTCCATATAAGCAGCACTGGTGTCTAATTTTGTGTGTGTGTGTGTGTGTGTGTGTGTAGTTCAAGACATCTCTCATATCCTTCTTTTTTTTTTTTTGTATTGTGTCTTCCCATGGCTGTTGCATGACGCCGCGATGCCTCCACATTTTCCACCTGACAATCCATTTTTCTGTGAAGCTCACATATCGCGTTATTTACAGCGTGCAATATTCTCCACCGTTGTATCCAATTTCCGACATTCATCCCTCTTGTTATTGAAACCTCTTTTACAATTCCAGTTTCCTCGTGCAATACCGCTCCCCAAGGATGGCAATTCAATCATAACAAGTGATACCCCTTCCCCTGTCTGGGTGTCTATAGAAATGCCATCAATACATTTGCTGAGAGGCACCATGCTGCTGCTCTGCAGATAACCCTCTATCATTTTTCATGCAGCAGGTTACAGCTCTGACATATCTGCTGTCTCTACTATTATACAAGTCTTAAGGAAACTGAATTGGTGCTCTAAATGGAGACCGTGTTGACTGAATGACCTATTATGATCTTGGTAATAATATGGCTTTCCAAAAATGTGATGGATTGCTCTGGCTGAAATAAAGCGTACTGTATACAGTGAGTGGAGTGGCAGCCAAGTCAAGATAGACCTGTAATTCTTTGGGTTAGTCTTTTGTGCTAAAAATGAAACTGGATTTTTCTTTCAACTTCTGGGGCCAGATGTATGAATGATGCGTACACACAGAAACCATGCGTGTGCCCACTCCCACACATAAGCTGGTATTTCTAAAGGAAATATGTGCAGTGAGAATGTGTGCTGCTCACATACTCTTCAGACCAGGCCTACACACTAGCTGACATAGCTGCGGGTGATATGATAAGGCGGAGATTGAATACAAGTTGAGAGACAGATAACATTGTTTTAGGCTGTTTGCCAATTTCACTGATTGTGTTGTTATTTTGCAGCTTAACTGGCGATCTGTAAATTGTGTATAAATTATTTATGAGTGATGAATTTCATCATTATTTTAATTTACACTGCACTGTGAAGTACTTTATAAAGTAATTTTCAACATGAGCCCTGTGAATGAATCATTAATTCTTCTTCTTACATTTAATAATAATGATGATTGAGATTTTACAGTGATGATGGTTTGCAAAAATGTTGAGTTAATGAATAAGTGGTACGGACGCTACAAATCGCAATAGCCGTGCATACTGACAGCTGCTCTGGCACTGCTGTAGACTGGACACAGCAGCCCATTCTCATTCCAAACTCCTCAAATGCTGCTGCTTGGTCAGTGATTTTGGCGTTAGACACCGATACCTAAAGCCACCTTTCGTGACGGCATCATACGTTGCTGAGTGGCGTCAGTTTGTAATATAGCTGGGCGGAACCTTTCATGGTAGTATGATGTAGCATCAGTTAACAATGTGCACAGACAGAACCTGTTGCAGTGGTATGTCACACCGTCGGTTTAAAACACTGCCAATTATGACGTAATATAAGGAGCTCAAAGTTCCCTATAAGGCGGGTGTGGGCGGAGGTGGATGGGTCCAACACACCCCAGACTTTCACTAGGGAGGCCAGCGTATGAATTTTAATCCAAACCATGATATTTTTTTCTAAAACTAACTACGTGCTTGTGTTGCAGAAGGACATAAACGTAAATACTTGGCTTTACCGACGTTATACATTTATTTTGAAAAAGACTGCACTGTACATTTCCTGTTACAACGGAAGTGTATTTAGAAAAGACACAATGCATTTAACAGGCATTAATTGACACAGTGCCCCACAACATCAATTAGAAGGGCCTCCCTAGTGTAATGGTTAGAGAATCAGGTGTACGCATGGCTTTATAAATCTGACGAAAAAATATGTGTATTTCTGCCTTTTTTGCATGCACACAGTTTGAGTCATGCTTCTACGGAGTTTCATGCGTCTGGCGTCTTTTTAGAATCATCTCACAGCATCTGTCAGTATCTCTCAATGAATTAGTTTACATGGACATGAATAACCACTTTATGATCAGGTTTTTGGATTATCCCATTTATGTGTTTGAGCATCTAACTATCTCAAGTCGCAATGCTTATGGGATTGCACAGATTTGACTGCCTGATGAGCATCATGCGAGATTATTTAGAACACATGCAATTGGTCTGTGAGTTTCCTGGGTCGCTAAACCAGTGCCGTATAGTCTGGAAATGCTGCGAAGGTTAAAACTGAAACTGTGCATCAAACTTTGATAATTCTCAATTTATCAGCTATAAATTGGGATGGCATCCCCCTTATCCCCCATAACTGCCCACTGCCTGTCCTACACAGTGGCAGTGACAGTGACAGACTGACACTAGTATAAAGGACGGCGTTACAAGAGTAGTGAAGCTGCTTTCAGAAATAACGCTCAGTACGAAGTGTGTGTGTGGTTGATAGTGAGAGAGAAATGACGGTTGTCTCTCAGAGCAGACGTGGCCAAGAAATTAGCAGTTAAGTTGTCAAGTGGTGGAAGTGTAGTGTTCAATATTTCCTGTCGCTCTCATCACAGGCGCCTGTGCAAACTGACTGCAGTAATGAGTAACTGGGTTACGAGTGTTTTTCATGTATGCAGGGAATATGAATGACCAGATTTCTCTGTTGATGTAAACACCATATCCTGAATATGATCATAACCAGGATAAGCTTCATAAACAGGTTATTAATGTCCATGTAAACATACTTTTTCTTGCCATTCTTAGTTGTTCTCTTCTTTTACTTTTCTCTCTCTGTGTCTATTCCCAGGTGTTTCTGCCATGTCCTCCCTCCTGTCCCTGGCCTGGGTGCTAGCCTCTTACCACAAACTCCTGCGTGACTCGCGTGACGACAAGAAGAGTATGAGTTACCGAGGTGCCCTGGTGCACCTGTTCTGGCGCCTTTTTACCATCTCCTCACGGGTGCTCTCCCTCGCTCTATTTGCCTCTGTTTTCCACATCTACTTTGGCATTTTTGTGGTGCTCCATTGGTGCGCCATGGCTTTCTGGGTCATCCATGGCGGCACCGACTTCTGCATGTCCAAGTGGGAGGAGGTACTGTTCAACATGGTGGTGGGCGTGGTCTATGTCTTCTGTTGGTTCAATGTGCGTGAGGGCCGGACGCGGTACAGAATGGTGGCCTATTACACACTAGTACTGTTCGAGAACGCCATCCTCAGCCTCCTTTGGTATGCGTATCGTGACCCAGCCACCACTGACGCCTATGCCTCTTTTGCCCTCTGTGGCGTCTTCCTGTGCTTTGCCTCAGGTGTGGCCTGTATGGTTCTCTATTACGGGGTTCTACACCCCATGGGCCCCCGGCTGAGGGTGCTGGCCAGCTCTTGCTGCGCTGAGCTGCTGTGGGGCCTTCCATTACCCCCTGAGGCCGAGCCCATGGCTCCCACACCAGGCCCCCGTGGCTCTCAGGCCACCCCCACACGGGGTCTGGCAGGGGAGCACATGGAGTCAGATGAAACAGCCACGGACACCTGCCTTCCGGTTTTCCAGGTGAGGTCCACAGAACCTGTGGATGCAGCTGGCAGGCCCATCCAACCAGAGGGTCCTCTCATCAAGATAGACATGCCCAGAAAACGCTACCCAGCCTGGGATGCACACTTTGTGGATCGGCGCCTGCGCAGGACCATAAATGTGCTGCAGTACATTAGCCCTAATGCGGTGGGCATCAGGTATAGGGACGGTCCGCTTCTTTATGAACTCCTGCAGTACGAATCCTCCCTCTGAAGGCATCTTCTCCCTCAGCTCTGTCACCTCCTCTTACACACCACGATGCACATGCGTTTCCTTTCTCTCACCCCGCTCTTCCTCCTCTCCAGATATTATCTCTTTCCATTTGACACTCGACTCTCTCCTTCTCTCCACTCCGATCATTCAACTTTCCTGCAGGAGATGTGTGTTAGCCAACCGAAAATCTGTCAAGACAGTCTAAACACACAGTCATGATTTATTTTTGGAAAAAGAGAGAAAAATTATGAACCTACAGTATCTGATGTGATATATACATAAATCTCATATAAATCCCTCTACGTTGATGGAGGAGGGTTCTGTATGAGTGTGTAGATAACATATGAATGTTTCATTATGAAATGTGTTTAATGCATTATACTGTATTGGTGATTCAACCTGTGAATACTTGTGAAGGGCATATTGTATGTCCCTGTGACATGGGACTGGCGCAAAGCCTGATGGGAATGATGGAGGAGAGTCTCAGAGGAGGCAGGTCTTTGCACATCCCAACATTTACTGCCATTCTTTATGTAAATTATTGAAATGTATGATGATGTTTACCGAGTCGTTAGATTAAAAAAGCACTGAAATTTTTATCATGATACTGTAAATTACAGAAAGGGCATAATCACAGACGTGTCGAACAGAAGCACTTCAAAATGGATTTTCCCTCTGTGAGCGTACGTGGCTCAAGTGTATCCTGGCTGTACTATTTTTGTTCAAAATCCTAAATCGTAATCGCATCATGTATGGAAGAAAAAAAGAAGCACACTGACCTTCAATCAGTTCCACCCACATATTCAGTTTTTACAGTGCAGACTGCCCTCCAATGGAGGCAAGCTGTAACAGCATGCCTTACTTGGTCGTTCTTGCCCACAGTTGAGACAGCACACTATATTGAGACAACCACCAAACACAATGAAAGGAATGTAGAATGTACTAGAAATGAGCACAATGTTTTCTAAATTGGTGGGTTGAAAATCATAATATAAAACATTCCAAAGACTTTTTTTAAAGATTGTAAGTGTCTAAGGGTAGAAGGGTACAAATGTGTGTTAACGCACATTCTTGTTTGAAGTGCAAAGACAGCCTTCAAAGAATCCTCCACCATTCCCTTCTGAATCCTAGAAAGTACTTATACAACCTCCCTTTTTTGTTTTCCTATCGACAAATATTTTAGGTTGATTAATATATGCTTATCGGGTGCAAAGACTTGTAATAAGTTCTTGGGGGAAAAAAAAGTCAAATCTGAGAAGATATTTCTATGCTATTATACTTCAGTGCGTATTTGTGTCCACATTTATAGTCATTGACATAACTATATTTTGCCAGAACACACAGTTTTTTACATGACGACAAAATGTTGTGCGGTGCAGTGTGAAAAAGGTATACTCCTCAACATCAGTGTGCCCTCAAAGAGGTTATACTCTTATACGGGTGCACGGGGCAACTGTTCTGGCACCCGCTAGCGCAGTTGAAACAAAGCCAAATCGCATCTTTAAGTACTGTCTGTACAATTTATCTGCCCCCCTTGAACCAGTAGAATGAGTCGTTGCAAAACGTGTGCCATCTCTAGGCCTGCTGTGCAGCAGTTACACACTAATGTACACTTCCCAGCTGAACCTGCGGGAGCTCTCCGCTACGGATACCCACGGGACGACCACTGTATTAACTCATGATAAAAATAATAGTGATTAATGGGGAAAAAAAGAAGAGAAAAAAAAACATGCCTTCTAAGTCAAAGGAGTTGACTTAAATTTCCAGAGAGGGCTACTGAACAATTCATGAGAAAACTGAATGCATTTCATACTCCAACTTTATCTATTTACTCAATGATTCATCCGAATATATAATGTGTGTTTTTTACATTGCAGTGTTTGGCATGACTTTAGTATGAGGCATTAGTACAAATGCACCCAGCAAGGGATGCCCAAGAGCCCTCACAAAACAGAGATTCCTTTCTCCTGGCTCACTGGCGTCCTGCTTAGCTGTGGCCACATGTGCCTGCTAACACCGTACTGTAAAAAGCGGATGCCAAGTAAGTCCAGGCCAAAGGTGAGAGGGGGGTTTTGCCAGGGTTGGAAAAGAACACGAGGACAGATTGTGACAAAGGGCCTGACCGGAGCACGGCGTGTAATTCCTTGTGTGCTTGAGTGAGAAAGATGAGTGTGTACCTCTCAGCACATACTGTGCAACCTGCAGTATGTATTAGGGGATCTGAGTGTGCTTGCATGGTGGCGTGTGCGCATGCTCGTCCTGAGTGTCCCCTCAGCCCCTTTCCCACAGCTCTGTCCTCTCGCCGATTGTTCGGCTCCATCCTCGGTTGCTGCTCCGCCCTCTTCCCAGTCTCTTTGGTGCTGGGCCTTGGCGCACTCCCCGTGGAAACACTCTCACACTCTCTGGTAACTGAACAACGGGGTTGAGGCTGAACAACTGGAGATCCTGACATGAGAACATGCAATGAGGTACACTGCCATGACCAAGAGCTTCAACATCCGGGGTCTGCCACCCTTCGGCTTACAAAAGCGATGTTCAGCCCTGAGTAATTGAGAACTGTTGGGTCAGCTAGGGTGGAGCAAACATCCGACACACCATATGTATAGATATACATGAGTATGCAAACAACCAACTTGTTCATTGTTTACCATAGTAGCCAGAGTAGTTCCTCTCTGTTGTAGTGAATGAACAGCCATGTTAATAGTTAGTCGATTAATAAATAATGAATAAGTATTGTAAACTTTGAAAAAAAACCTAAGCAAAACAGCCAATACAGGGGTTCCTCAGGACCAACAACCAAGACCACTGAACCAGCTGACTCAGGGGTGTCTCAATGCAGTTCTCATCCCCAGGCATGTCCTCAAGGGTCTCCATTTTTTCCTTAACATAATGCATCCTGGACCACTCCTTGGCTGGGATTGTACCACTAAATTATGGTTTGCACATTTTTTTTTTGTTTTCTTGGGAATGCTCATTCTTATTACTGGGGTTGGGGGGTGGGGTTGGGGGATTGGGGCCGTTTTTTGTGGTAGTTGGCTGCCTGGCGTATGGTGCATCCTTTCTAAACACTGCTGACCTTTTTCCAGACGTGGACACATGTCCAAATCAGGTGCAAATACACTGTGATTCATTCATTTGAGCGTGTGTGTGCGCGTGTGAGCGTGTGTGTGAATGTGTGTGTGTGTGTGTGTGTGTGTGTGTGTGTGTGGGACGACTGTATTATATAGCATCATAAACACGATTATGTACAACTGGGCTGCATTTCATCTAGTGGTGCTTAATGTCGTAAAACGCAGAGTATTTATGCTTGCTTAACTGTGTCATTAGAATAGTGGTAATGACGGTTAATTAATTTTAATTAAGTCTACAAAGAGTCTATATGTACAAGTCTGGATTTTTATGAAACATGCCGTATATTTTACGTATTTCTACAGAACAATCATAGATTTTGCCACATTCTCTATCTAGTTAAAAGGGATAGCTAGAAGCTGGTTAACGAGTGGGTTTTAGTTTAGTGTTTTTCTTGGTTTCTTTAAAGTTACACACGGGTTTCAAGAGCTAAGCTACACAGGAGTGCAAGTGGAAGCTATACAGTGTAGTATTCAGGCTGCCACACTATAGCATAAACAAGGTCACAAAGAAATCCCCTACAGAGAATTGTTTCTGTCAGGTTACCCGCCCGACTCCACATCCCTCGACAGCCGCAACACACAGCAAGAGCGTTTGAACAGCAAGCTTGTTCTTCTCAGTCCTTGTTGTGCCTTGTTACTTTGGGTGCTTCAATCCAGCCATGGCAGCCAGGTCCGCAAACAACAATGCCAATGTCTTTCTTTACTCGTTTCATGTGCCAGCACGCTCACTCAAGACGACGACAAACACCAAACAATATTCTCCCTGTCTGTCTCCCCGAAACCTGATCAAGCCAAGTACTCAATTCTGTCAGCTCACACCTCAGTCGACGACGCCATTTAAGTCTTTCATCCCAGTTGTCATCCACAGGACTGCACTGTTTCCTAGTTACAGTGCTCCAACTAAACTTCACAGTGCGACAGAATCAAGCAGTGGGCGCAGTGTGAAACCCACTTATTGCTTCTGTCAAAGACATCGGAGAAAAGTAAGGCAATACTGAACATCTTCTGTACTTGAACATAGGGTTTCCTCATCTTTATTAGCGAGCTGAATCTACGACAGCCCCGGGTTGATTTGGCGAGGTACAATTAGCAGTTTGAACTGAGCTCAAAAGCATTAGATTTGGACTGTTTGATGGGTAGTCTTAACAGATGCCAGCCACGATACCGAGCGATTTTGGTCAACGATTGTTTTATACTTTTGTCTATGCCTTTACATCTTCTTCTGTCTTGCAATGATGAATGATTTGTAGTGCCAAGACGTAAACTTTCTGTGTCGTTTGTCTCGTGTGAAAAATTAACATCCTCTAGCCAAAACAATAATGCCTGCAGTTGGAATAAAAACACGGAAGAAGCCGATGATGACAAAATGCGCAAAAAAGAAAAAAAAACCCAATTACATTGCATTTTCTTACAATGGAATGATGAAACAGGCCCGATCACTGATTCACTTTTGAATAACCTCATTTTCTGGTTTTCCCACCACCTCCCAGCATGCCTTTAGAAGTCATTGTGAGGTGACCCTCGACATTTAGCATGGACGTGCTCTCGACTGCACAACAAACCCTCTGATTTCTGCATTAATGTGTAGCAGCAGGTCATTGTAGTGTTTGACTTGGTTTCAGTCTGTACCTTTGTGTCATGACCATCTGTTTGACCATTGGAGCAGTTCAGAAGATAAAACGGTGCATTTTTTTTTTTTTAACGTTTAAACCTTCTTTGATTTCTGTTAATAACCTGGTGCTGAATAAATACATTTAAAAGGTGCTACCACTGTGGACTGCAGTCCACCTTTTTAGCTTTCTGATAGCATAGCCTTCCGGTTGACTGACAAACTCGCAGTCTCAAAAATGCTCGAGAGCTCGCACCTCAAATCCACACAGTTTACAGCAGAACTCAACTCTCAATGGTGCCATTTTGATTTTCCAACCTGCACAAAAAAACAACTCTGTTCCTCTGTTCATATAATGTTTAATATACTGGTTTCAGCATACAGTATGTTTTTTGTTTTACTATGATTCAATCTGCACTAGGACTTTTCTTTCTTTCTTTCTTTTCTCTGAGAGAATGAAACTGGCAGATGATAAAATGCATCTTCTTGGCAAACGCACAGGAGCACAAATGTACTTCTGCTACTGGAATTTGGGTTAAAAAAATATATAGAACGTGATTGCTGTGTTGTAAATTCCTGTCATCTATATGTCCTTAATCTGTGTGTATCTATTTTTGTTGTTATTGTAGAATTGGCTGTAATATTTTGTTTAAAAATGGATTTGATATTCCAATGAAGCGACTATGGTTGTCATATTAATTGCTGCTGATTTTTGAAATTGTTATCAAAGGTGTTGGGAAATATTGCTTTGTTTATATTCAATCAATTTCTAGATTGTGTTAGCTTGTTGGTGTATTTCACAAATCTATCAGGATACTCCCTAGACTATATGATTTACGCGGGGTATTCAAAGAGTTGGCACAATGTCAGTGAGCAAAATTCGCTACACTCTGTAGCATCTTTATGAACGTGTACTCATACAACCCATGTTGTGACCGAGAACATATAAGGAATGGTTTCTTTGTTGTTGTTAAATATAAAATGTAAGTAAATTGTTTCATGGAATCCCCGTTCTTTAAAAAAGCAAAACTGATGTCCTATTTTTGGGAACAATATGAATATTATTAATAACATATGGTGCTAAAGTTCTTTTTGTATGTTTTGGTTTTTAGATGAAAAGAGAAATATTATGCTGAAAATGTAATGTTAAGCCTTACTGTAGATTCATATATCAGACTGTTCATCCCAGAAGAGAAAAATAAATATAGTATTTGAAAGTGCAATATATCGGTGCTGTATTCACGTGCACGTCTCACATTTCAGCGGATGAACGCAGCTGCAACATGTGGCCCACACACAGCGAGTGTGTCCTTCCATAATGCTTGTGATTGGTTCATTTAGCTAATTAAAGGCCTGCACACTCACACAGGTGTTTTCATTTACTTTGATTAGACCGTCACAGGTTGAAGTTGTGTGGCTGGGGATTACTGTATGTGGTGACACCAAAGTGATGCATGAATATAAATGATAAAGGAAAGCGAAGACAAGAGATGACAGTCAAGCTGAGAAAAGGCTAATCAGGCATGATAAGTGAAAACACCTGTGTGGTTTAACCGTCTGTGTAACAGATTTTAACATGGGTGCACTAAATGAAATCATTGTGCACATCAGTGATTATTAAGTAATTTCTTTTGCACAATGGAACAATAAGTAAAATATAGATGTTAGGATACTTTTTTCTCGACTTGCAAAAGCAGTTCTCGGGTCAGTGGACTTAACCAGAGGATGAGTCTGGTCAAATGTTGGCATTATACGTCTCTACGAACCACAGATAAGGTACATTTGTGCATTATCATGTAGCGATTACATTAAAACTTTATGTTTTAACAATGGTTAACGTGTGGTTACGTTTAGCCACAAAAACCACTTAGTTACGGTTAGGAAAAGATCGACTTTTGGCTTAAAATGGAAAAGCAGCGATGTCTTGGTAAAAAACAACAACTTTTCGTACCACTATTCCCAGTGGAGAAAACAGTGACAGGTCACTACAAAACGAAAAAGCTGCTGGAAACACAGCGACTGGTTGCTACAAAACAGGTTTACTTGCGTTTGGCTATGTTGTTGAGCTAGTTGGCTGTCTCTCTGAGGTAGCTGTCGGTTACTCTACAGCAGAAAACAGCACTTCAAAATAAAACCCCTGTGCTGAAAATTAACTGTACTTAAAAAATATTGTGTGTTTCTTTTTACAAACTTTTGCGAGTCACTTGCAGCCCATTCAGAATGGGCCTGCAACCCACTTTTGGACTGCGACTTACCAGTCGGGGAACCACTGATCTAGGTGACAACCCTAAACTTAAACCTGGCATCTCGCTTGGGTGACACACCATCCACTATCCCCTGATGACAAAGTCAGCTAATACACTACGTCACTTTAGGAATGATGTGATATGTATGAAAGACACAAAGGTAAGGTATTTGTGGTTTGCAGAAATGTACACTGCCAACATTTTCCTCTGGCGCCCGGCCTGGTCTGGAGTCATGCTTTGACGGGTGAAACTTTAAAATCTACACATAACATATTCAGACCCAATATCTGTAGTTCACCCTTCACCTGCTTTATATACAGGTTCAGGAAAATGAAGACAGATTCATATGATTATACCCGTCTTTTGTTGGCGCTCAACGTGCAGCCAAACTTGTATGTGGTCTCTTTTCCACTCTCGTATCCTCTTGCTGTATTTGTGCATGTTTTCTTTCTTTCTCCACTTGTCCCATCTGCCTCTCTTTGTTGCTGTCGTTCTCCTTTCTAGCAAAACAAGGAAAGTAAATGGTAACTGTAAACAGGGTATTAAGACATTGTTTTGATGGGGACTTAAAATTGTCTCTTACTAAGTGAAACACCTGCGTTTCAATGTGCCAGTAGTATTTTTAGACTTTTAGTTAAACTCAGGGCAAGACAGACTTATCTTAGCAGGAAGGCATTATATTTACACTTTAGAGATTTTTGTTCTTGCTTCTATTTTCCACAGGTTTAAATTAAAGGTTTAAGAGTTTTTTATGCACTAAATTGATACATTTCTCCCAAAGTTTGGTTGCAAATTCGCTAAAGTACGATAGTGACTGACTCCTTTTCCAAGGTAACCTATCCACCTCACAGGTGTGGCAGATCAAGATGCTGATTACACAGCATGATCACTACCCAGGTGCGCCCTGGGATGGTCACAATAAAAGGCCACTCTGAAATGTGAAGTTTGATCACACAACACAATGCCACAGATGTCCCCAGTTTTAAGAGAGAGTGCCATTGGCATGCTGACTGCAGGAATGTCCACCAGAGCTGTTGCCCGTGAACTGAATGTTCATCTCACTACCATAAGCTGTCTCCAAAGTCGTTTCAGTGAATATGGCAGTACATCCAACTGACCCAGGTCAAGATCATGTGAGACCAGCCACCCAAACAGCTGCAGCTGGTTTGAACAACCAAAGAATTTCTGCACAATCAGTCAGACACCCTCTCAGAGAAGCTCATCTGCATGCTCGTCATCCTCACCAGGGTCTTGACCTGTCAGCAATTCCTCATCTTAACCGACTTGAGTGGGCAACTGCTCACTGTCGATGGCGTCTGGCACTTTGAAGAAGTGTTCTTTTCACAGATGTTCCACTGCACCAGGCAGATGGCAGACAGCGTGTAGGGCGTCGTGTAGGCGGGTGGTTTGCTAATGCCAACGCTGTGTACAGAGTGCCCCATGGTGGCGGTGGGGTTATATGGTAAGGACTTCTATAAGCTATAAACAACGGCAGTTTCAATGCACAGAGATACTGTAACGAGATCCTGAGACCCATTGTCCTGCCATTAATCCGCCGCCATGACCTCATGTTGCAGCATGTTACTGTTACATGGCCCCATGTTGTAAGGATCTGTGCACAATTCCTGGAAGTTTAAAATATCCCGGTTCTTACAGCCTGCATACTCAGCAGACATGTCACCCATTGTGCATGTTTGGGATGTTTTGGATCAGCATGTACAGCACCGTGTTCCAAATCCTGCCAAAATCCAGCAACTTCACACAGCCACTGAAGAGGAGTGAGACAACATTTCACAGGCCACAATATGAAGATGTGTTGCACTGTAGGAGGCAAAAAGTGATCACACCAGATACTGACTGACTCTTTGTGGTATTTGTGACCAAAACAAATTTAACACTGGTCATGTAAATTCCTAATAAATGCCTTTTTCTGAAGATAAAACTGCACATTTTAGAGTAGCCTTTAACTGTGACCATCCCAAGACACGCTTGTGCTGTCATCATGCTGTGTAGTCAGCATCTTGATCTGCCACACCTGTCAGGTGGATGGATTATTTTAGAAAAGGACAAGTGCCACTGACACAAAGTTGCGACCACAGTTTGAGAGCAATGTATCTACTGAGTGCATAAAAAAAGTCTTAAATCTTTAACTTAACCCTGTGAAAAATTAGAGCAAAAACAAAAGTGCATTTAAATTTTTGTCCAATGTAGGTGCGCTACATCAAGAGGTATTGCTTTAGACAGAAAGGTGCCACTTGTACTTTTTTCCTGATATTAAATGTAAAACTTTTAGCTGTGAATAAAAGCCTATTGTTTATACAGTTACAACAAAACAGCAAAACAATTTGAGAATTTAGGGGCCGTTCTTTACTTGTCAGAGAGGGGGGGCTGCTGAGGTGTGACTTTTTTTTTTTTTTTTTTGTCTAGTTTTTCCCCAAAGCTACAAATATTTTCCTTGAGTCTCCCTGGGTGACTTGGGGAAAATGCATGACCCTCCCTCCGTGAGAAATTAGTTGTTAGACTTAAAAAAAAAAAAAAAAAGTACCCTTTAATGTTTGAACATTAAAAGCTGAAGACAAAAGTCCGATGCTGAAAAAAAGCCTTTTTTTAAAAAAAAAAAAATTCTTGTTGTACATGCTGGTTGATTAGTGCAGTTTATTTTTGACAAAATTTAAAATGAGACATTTAAAATAAAGTGTTTAATAAGAAATATTATTATCTTAAGCATAAATTTGGTTATGTTTTCCTCCGACGGAAGTGTTCATCCAACACATTGCGTTAAAGGACTGTTGTAAATTTAAAAATCCAATGATAATTTCTTACACTTCCAGGCTGTGATAAAGTGTATAATTTTACACCAGATTTTTTAAAGAAAACACGACTTTTCTAGGTTTACGTAGGTTTGGGGGGCATGTTTTCTTTAAGAATTGTCAGTAATATACAGATAATACAGCCATTTAAATTTGTATGCCCCTCTCCAAGCCAAAGTAAAACATAAGTTGACTGTACATAAGTTATTTGACATGCCTCCCCCTTCCCTCTCATAAATAACGAACAGTCCTTTATACTGAAGATATGTTACAGTGTAGTCACTGATGCACTCACCAACCCTGGTTTGTATTTATAGCAATAATACTTTGCTCTGTTGCCTAATACAATTATATGTATTTAATTATAGTTTTTATCATATTACCTGAAAAGCAGCCCTTGAAATGACACTAAAGTACCGTTTTAAAACTGCTGTGCGGTGATATCACTGTCATTAACAGCAGCAGCTGTTTTGGTTTGAGCAAAGCAAAGCATGCTGGACCAGTTCAACGCCCAAAATGGCGGCACGATTGAAAAGTTTTGCCTGTTTTATCCGAGTTTGTCTTGTCAACAGAGTATTTCTGTAGTCGTGCTGGCGGCAGTGAAGCGCACAGTTTTCACACGGGTGGCGCGCCGACAGTTTTTCCTTACGGTTGTGGAGCGAGTCAAAAATCAGGATGGCGTTTTGCTATCAGCTCAAATTCGGGCATCACTTTGCCAATGCTAGGCTAGGCTAGGCTAAGCTAGGCTAGCAGGCTAACTACTTTCAGATGAGTGCTGGTTAAAAAGCTTCGGTAGTTATGTCCTGTCCCACCTGGGTGTCCACGCTGAACTGAATATGAAGAAGAGGACCTTTAAATAGAAATGGAGGATGATGTGAAAAAAGTGAAAAAGGTAAGCCGGGCAGCTGACACAGCTAACGTTACTTTTTTTTTTTACACAGCAAGTTGACTAGCTAGCTAGCATGCTAACTTACTAGCTTGTCAGACCGGGGTTAGCTTAGCTGTTAGCTGACTAAGTTTAGCCGTAAAACATCAGCGGACAGGGGCAAAGCACGTACGTTAACACACTGACAGATTTACAGACTTTATAATCAGCCAGTTTTACTTCGAATAAGAGAAATGTGTAACTTACTGAATAGATATTAATGCTAAATAGAGGTAACGGTAAGTTAGGCGCAACAGATTGAGCCTAAAAAGCGAGTAAAGTGTTATAAGTTAACTTTAAACGTTGCTGGCACACGGTCAAAATTACTATGAGATTTATTGGTGTTTTTATTTTTGATAGTTTTCATCGTACCAACTTCATCACTCTTTTCCTTGTTCCGTGTGTGGTCCAGATGTGTTCAGATCCAGTGTGTTAAGTTAAACGTAACATAATTAAAAGGGAAATGTCGGCCCTTGTTGTGGTAGGTTAATTAGGCTAATGGTTTATCTGTTGTGGGATTTCAAACAGTGGGAACAAACCGCAGTGACAGTGCTCTTTAAAACGTAATGAAAGCACAACCAGGTTTCCCAGAGTAATAACCCTCGTTGTTATGTGTAGGCGTGGGTCATGGAGGATCTGAGTGCTCACCATCAGCTGTCAAAGGCAGCGGTTATCAGTGTCAGTCATGCTAAAGGGAATCAGCACCCTTTGGTTGTGCTAACCATCCTGCTTTGTCTCACACATTCACTACATACACATGCTGCCCAAATGATCCCCTGTGATATGGAGACAGATCGGCATGTTCAGACACACGGCTGACATTTCTTTTATCTTTGTGTGGTAGAACAGACACAGTCTCCTGTGTCTGTTCTACCACAGGGGGAAACCAAAGGGCACCATATCTAGGCATGACATGACACTGACAAGCTCTCACAACCTGAGAAGCATGATGAAAAGTGAAGTGTCTGAGGTTAACATCTTTGCTGTGATTGAGCTGCTTATTACATCACTTTTTCCAGGACAAAAACACAGATGGTGCTTCTGAGGTAATTCCACCTCCTCTTGATATGAAGGGAAATTTTGACGGAAATGAAATGATCGCCTAGTGTTAGGAGGGTTTGTTGTGGCAAGGAAATGTTTTTGGAAGCAATGGTAACCAAAGCAAACTCTGCACACTTTGATAAGGCATATAATTAAAACTTTCTTTCAAAAATACCTCTATTACTAATAAGAAGTTTCCTACTTATTGCCAGAAAACTGATAGATTCGAAGTAAATATATTTAATCACTTGCCTAGATGCTTTTTAGCTTTCTATAAAGATGGAAATTACTGTTTCCATCTTTATGAAACAGGTTATGACCTCAGTTTACCACCTGTTAAGAGACGATGATCTCTACTTTCAATGATCAGCGTCACCGGTGCTTACAGTTCTTGTGTGTGCCACTGGGTGGTGATAATGAACAGCATTTGGCCCAGGTGTCTTCTCTGTTTGAGTATTATAATTACACAGGTTTAGGTGAAAGCTCAGACCCCTGATGACATGATAGTGTTACTTTCACTTTGCTAACTGAACTCATTTAAAGTCTGGAAACTGTCAAAAGTATGTGGAGAAGTTTATCTGACAGCTTGACTCACACTCATGAGCTTGCTTTGAGTCCAGCTGGTTGGGCAATGTCTTTCAAACACCAGAAAATGAAGAATAAAGAACATCCTTATGTGGTAAGTGCTGCAACTTAGATGTAGAAAGGCAGAGAAAGATCTTCGCATTTTACCATCAGTGTGGAAAATGTAGTCATAGTTTTTAGGCAGTTGGGGGACAAATAGGAGTAAGATTTGGATAAGTATAGCGATACAAGGTTGATACCCAGGTTTAAGAGTCACATTCCAGTGTGAGTACAGTGCAGCGGGAAAAACAGAAAGCAGATGCATTCGGATATATTTATTATAAGTTATTTTAAACAGACAAAAGTGGCAAAGACAGACAAAATCCTGTAGCTGGGGACTTAGGTAGCATTTTTCCCTCTGGAAACTTTATTAAGACTGTTTTTATCATTTAAAAAAAGAACATTTCAAACACTTCCGTGTTACACTGAACACACATTCCCAAAATGCAACAGGTCACAATAGGCTGTAAAACTGCAGAGCATCTCTTAAGCTTTGAAATTGAAAATACCAAATAAATAGATAAGATAAGATAAAATCTTGTGCATTAGGAGGAATGTTTAAATAAATTCAAACGTGGTTATGTTTAAACATTCAACGCACCCAAAGCATCGATTAATCATCCAAGTGACTGGCATATCTGCCGTTAAATGTGTGTTAGCATGTTGGGGTGTGTCTCACATACTATACAGCAGTGGAGCAACGCCGACACGTCCTCCTTGTCTTATACTTAATCTCCTTTGCTGACCGGGAAACCGTAGGCGGGTCTTACAGCTCTGGCGTTCGCCATAGTGTGACTGACACACACCAGTCCACTTGTTGTGCTAACATCAGCATATGTGTTAATGGCGTATGAGCGAAACTCAAGTCTGTGAGCTTTGGTTAAATATTACTTGCATCAGTCTACATTCTGTGTGTTGTGCTTGAGGCTGTGTGCGCTGAATCCACATCTCTGTACCATGACGATTCAGCACAAATACAGGAACTATAACAGCCTTATAGATCACTATTATGTATGAACATTCTGATTATTCCTGCATTGTTCTCAAGTGTGAGAAAGATGGAAAGTACACCTGCACTCATTGTCTCTGTGTGCCATCACAGCACAAGGAGACAGTACCTCATCCTCACTTAGGTTTCTTTGTAGACTCTCGCCAAAACAGACACTTGTTCATCTTGAGGCCATTCACTGGGGTCAGCTTCCGTCTCACATTTCACAAGGACAAGCCATAAAATGTTAATGCACTTGTCTTCAAGAGCTGCGTACTGTTAAATAATGCACTGGTCATTAGTTGTGCGCTTCTATGGAGTCATGCAGGAACCAAAATATAGGTGCGGTGTGAGAGTCAGATAGACCTTTGTGACCATTTGCTGCATTCATTGTTGATTACCAAAGTAACTCTTTAGTTTTCCTGTTGTAGGTATTGCTTGGAAACATAATTTTTTTTCTTGATTTTTATGCTTATAATTGCGACATTGGCCTTTTCTTGAGGTGGCTGAAAAAGAAAATAAGTTGTATTGAACTACATCAGATCATCTGCACTTAAATCTGCAGTATAAACAGCCTTGCAGACATGAGGTCTGTGGTTAGCATAATAGAGTACACTACATCTGTATTTCTGTGGCTTTGCAGTGATGTGTGTGGACCTTCATTTGCAGAGCTGAGTCCTGAGTGAGTGATTCAAGACAGTAAATCATCACATCACAATAAAATATGAAGATCTGGTGCAACGCTGATTATCACCAGACACGCTGTCTTTTGCCTGTCTTCAATCTGTGTAGCAGTTTTCAAAACAACATGAAAAAGCCACAGTTTTTTTAAGAGTTTCAATATTCAAAGCATGAGCGCATGTGCCATCACAGGAAGTTGTGGCTAGTCCCCTTCCTGTTCTTGCGCCTGAATGCAGAGACAGAGACACTTCCCTTCCTCTGTGAGGGGGTCACACCCCTCGCTGTGTTTGATCCTGTGCGTCTGTCACCAGTTGGCAGCTGTCACTGTGTGTGAGCGGAGGCAACAGGTGACTAGTTTACACAGTGCGAGCTTAGTAGCATCAGTCGCAAGGCAGTGCGCTTGCCGTAAGTAGGCGACTCTTCTTGCGAGAGGGTTCATGGAGAACGAGGTAGGCTTTTTAAAAAATGCTGTGAATATAGAAACATACTTGAAATGTTGTTGATTGATGAAATGTATCAAGGTTTTGTTTAGCATACTTGACTGAGGACTCAACAGTGCTATAGTTTTGACTTTTACCAGGTGACACAAGAGCTAAAGAACGATACAGTTCTCTCTTGTGACACATCTGTGGTGGTTGTTTTGAGGTCATTGTTGAGATGTGGTTCTCCTTCATGCTTTACACTGACTTCCACTGCAAACCTCTCCAGTATTGCAAAATGCAGTTTCCTTTTGCACATGCTGCTGTTGACATTTGAGCAACATGTATTGGGTAACACGGAGGGCTTTGCATCTGCTGTATTACTCTGCAGAAACTAGCACCATCAGGGGAAGCAGGGTCAGCAGAAATTACAAGGCCTACTGTACTACAGTCAACAGTTTGATATAGTTCCTGCTTGTTTTTTGAGGGGGAACATTTAACTTGTAGCTGGGTTTGCTTTACTATGTTGCCAGCCCTTTGCAGCTACCTCAGATGTATGAAGTGGACGTGAATAAGCCCTGTAATTATTCATGATATACTGCTTCATAGAAACCGATGATGCCAGAGGTTTATAATTTAAAAAGTCTGAAATGCTACATATCCACACAGATTGAGCTTCATCCCTTACTGCATTTAATAAGGCGGCTAATTTCTCTCAACTGCTCTCTTTGTCTTCATTCACTAGCCTGGTATCGTGTCTCCATTCAAGCGAGTCTTCCTGAAAGGAGAGAAGGGGAGAGACAAGAAGGCCCAGGAGAAGGCCACTGAGCGCAGGGCGCTCCACACCTTCTCGCTCTCTCAGCCTGACCACCGCATCGACCCTGACATCCTGCTTAATGACTACATTGAGAAGGAAGTCAAAGTGAGTGTGACTAGCAGAGATGTAAAGTCCCTACTCGTGCTAAAAATGTTATTGCACTGTTTACTCGGGAGGAGATGGCAATATATTAGGTTCCGGTATGTTGTTGTTGTTTTTTCCTTGTGTGAATGTACATCTTGAGTAAATTATGAGTAAAAAGTTTGCGCATGTCTTTTCCAGTATTTGGGGCAGCTGACATCAGTTCCAGGATACTTGAACCCATCAAGTCGCACAGAAGTGCTGCAGCTCATCGACAATGCAAGGGTACGTAACTGATGTAACGTGATCCATCAGTTGGAAGAGCTCTCTTCTTCCGCTTTTCTTACTTATACTTATTCTAATTCCTCTTACCTGTGGTGCTATTTATAAATCTTTTGTTTTAATTTGTTGCCTCGTGTTTGAGATACAGGCTGTAGAGATGTCTGCCTCCTCTGCTCAAAGCTAAAAAAGGAGCCCATACATTTGGAAAAACCCAACAGCAATATCTTTTTGTAGAAATCATGACTCAGTTACTAAAGATAATCCACAGACCTTGTTGTGAGCAGTTTCATTGAGGAACTATTTTCTTTCTATGACACCACACCCACCACCCGTATCACCACACAGAAGGAAGTGTATATCTACTCATGGATGTGAGGCTCAGCAAGGTGTAAAGATGAATGGTGTCTTCCTTGGCTGAGCTGTAACATTAGCTAGCTCAGTGGTGCTAGGTGAGCTAGCAGTAAATGCACGCGTCCTTCTGCACAGTTGTATGTTTGGTGGGTGTAGTTTTATAGAAAGAAAATAGTTCACAACAAGGTCTGTGGATTATCTTGAGAAGCCTTGAGGGGTTTTTTTAATATATTTTTTTTGCTCCTTAAAGCACCACATACGGAGTGCCATCTAGTTCCATTATATTCGAGAGAAGGTAGATAGCCTATTATTCCAGTACTCGGCAACTCACACCAAAATAATCTGGATTGATAAATAGCACTACAGGTAGGAGGAAAAATGTGTGCTTTTGAATTTGGGGTGAACTGACCCTACAGTTAATAAAGGCTTTAATGCTTCTGCTTATTCATGATGAACTCTAATAATTACGTTGTCAGATATGGTATTTGTAATGTATATCATACAAGGGATGATTACCAACATTGTATGCCTCTGTGATTCTCAGAAGTCCCATCAGTTGGCAGGCCAGCTGACAACAGAGCAGGATGCAGTAGTGAGCTTGTCAGCGTACAACATAAAGCTTGTACGGCGCGATGGGGAGGACATCATCCTGAGGGTGCCCATCCATGATATCGCTGCTGTCTCCTACATCAGGGACGACTCTTTGCACCTTGTGGTGATCAAAACAGGTAAAAGAAAAACATTTAAAATTGTCCAAAGTAGTGTTTGCTAAGTTGGCAGAAGTTCAGCATTTGAATAATCTCATTTGACTGTGTGCGTTTTTCTCTGTTATTCAGCCCAAGAGTCGGGAGGTTCTCCTTGCCCTAGCTCGTGTCCCGATCTCAACAAGTCTCAGACCCTGAGCTCCTTGTCAGAGAGCGGAGCTGTGCTGGTGGAAGTCTGCTGCCTGCTCGTGCTGGCTGTGGATAACAAGGTATTACTTTGCATCTGCGACTATGTTTCCAGTATCCATGTTTGGAACAGCTAAATGGAAATCTGTAGAGTTTGTTTCTTAAGTTAAGTTTCTGAGTGGGACCCCATTTTGTTTATCAACACACATGCACTTGTGGGTGACACGAAACACAGTCTTACCAATGGTGCACAATATCACTGATAAACAGGTGACCGTAACATGGCAAGATAGGCTGCAATACACCAACAAAGGCAGGGAAGAAGAGGACTACAAGGGAGTAACACTGAATATAAACAGGACTTTTTTTTTATACAAGAAAACTCCACAGGGGCCTTTAAGTGTCTCCAGCAATTCTAATAAAAAATATTCTTTTGCCAGTACAGTGAGGATGACATTGACTTCTAGTTGCCAGCAAGTTGCCAGGGTAATGAAACAAACTCAGAAGTAACCACAGTCTGAAGAGTGCTGTGTGTACAAAGAGCACAAATGGTCGATTTCATAACACACTTCAGTCTGCAGTCTCAAACAGGGATGTGTGTGTGTGAGATGTCAAGATAATGCTGACAACTTACTTTATAGTCCAGTCCTGAATTAGTCTTTGCAGAAATGTGTATTAATAGCTAACTTTGTTGTCTTTCAGGCAGCAGCAGAGGAGCTGTGTCTCCTGCTCAGCCAAGTCTTTCAGATCGTTTACACAGAATCAACCATCGACTTCTTGGACAGAGCCATTTTTGATGGAGCAACTACGCCGACCAGACACCTCTCTCTGTACAGTGGTAAGGAAAAAACAGACTGCATGGGAGTTTAGAGAGTTTAACCCTCTTCTCAAGCTACTTAAGTTTCAAAAGTCGAGTATAAAGCTGTCGAAATGTACGTTTTTGCAGATGATTCTTCAAGCAAAGTGGATGTTAAGGAGGCCTTTGATGCAGAGGCCAGCACATTGTAAGTACACAGTTTGAGTCCTACCTCGATGCTTCTGTTCTCAGTGATTCATTAAGATTTTGACACATCTCTGAAAGTGTTTTGCTCATCAGTTACAAGGGGTGCATTCTTCTTTCAGTCCTTTCCCGGGCTCTATGGAGGCAGAAGGAAACTCTCCGTCAGCATCCACCCCAGCATCCCCTCAGACGAAGGCCGCGAGTGAAGGAGAGCTCAGCACCACTGCTGCAGAGCTGCTGCAGGACTACATGACCACAGTATGATCATGTCACCCTCTTTCTTTTTCCCTCAAGCTGCATTAATTCTTGTTTTGATTATTCATTATCTTTTCCCTCCCCTTGTAGCTGAGGACCAAACTGTCATCACAGGAGATCCAGCAGTTTGCCACCCTGCTCCATGAGTATCGTAATGGTGCTTCCATCCATGAGTTCTGCATTAACCTGCGACAACTCTACGGGGACAGCAGGAAGTTCCTTCTTCTTGGTACGACCATGCTACTACCCCTTAATTTTCGCTTAAATATCTTATATTTTGTCTTAATTTCCTGCAAGAAAAATAAGAGAACTCAACTCCAGGTGTACAAAATGTTCTTACCATTCAAATCTGGTGGCTGTGGCTCAGAAGGTAGAGCGGGTTCAATCCCTGGCTCCTCTGGTCTGCATGTCGAAGTATCCTTGAGCAAGATCCTGAACCCCAAATTGCTCCTGATGGCTGTTCTATCAGTGTGTGAGTGTGTTAGCAAGTGGCACCTTGTATGATAGCCTCAGCCACCAGTGTGTGAATGTGTGTGTGAATGGGTGAATGTGACTGAGTGGTCGGAAGACTAGAAAGGCGCTGTGCAAGTGCAGGTCCATCTACCAAATCTGCTCTTACCCAGGTGTGTTGAATGATGAATCCACTTGATCATAAATTAGAGCCACGTGGCCTGTTAGCATAGATAACGCCCCCTAAACACTGTACAAAGGCAGGTGTTGTACCATGTGCAAATACTCTGGCACACACCCAAGGATTGGAGAGATGCCACCAAAAAAAGGCTGAAAGAAGAAGAACTCAATGTAATTGTGATTATCCAGATAGTTACTGGCATTACAGGAAAATCAAAAACCCAGCAATGGCAAAACATTTGTGATGCTGCAAATGCTGCATCTAAAAGCAGTTCGTAATCCATTCAGACACTAAGAGCATGCATGATTCAAGGGTTTTATAGTCTTAATTGGAATCAGAGGACAAATGGCAATTTTCTAGCCCACATATTTAATAATCTAAGTGTTGTAATAATTTTAAAACAAAATCAGAATTAGATTTTTGCTTTTTTTTCATATTCTTCAAAAAAAATTCCCTTAAAAAGTATTTAAATGTCTTAAATACACATTTACTGATAAAAGGCTTTAAAAAGCATCAAACTGTCTTAAATTCAAATTGGATGGGTCTTATATGGTTTTTAGTCAGATCACCGTGAGCATTTCAGGTGATGGTGCAACAGGAAACACCACAGCCAGGAAGGTAGAGGGAAATTAACAACTGTATGTGTGTAATGCTCCTATTTTTGCCCTCCTCTACACATTCAGATCAGGCAATGAGTCTGTGTCGATAAACTACAGCCTTGCTAGCCAGCCTGCTCTTTAGGTTATTTAGCAGTTAGCACAGAGAGTGCTGACTAAATATTTTTGTTTAGTTACAAAAAAGGCTATACATAGGATTTATATCTCGTTATCTACAGGGACAGATGAGTAGGCATTGTTCATCAACTCATATGACATATATATGACTATGACGGCAGCGATAGTTGTACGTTTCCACAGCAACAAGTAAACAGTCTTGATGGCTGTCTATCAGCTGCTTACAGTCTTTGCCCTCATAGACTTTACATGATGACAGTAGATATGTCACACTCTGTACAACTGAAATTCTCAAGGGCTCAGTCCGCAAGTCCAGAGGGTGGACATTTTGAGTCCGCCTCTGACTTGACTGCAACTTATTGTCACTGCCGCCTCCTGCAGCCGCCTGCTCTCGTCCACTCTCCAGGCGAGGTGCAGTTCATGTCGAACGAGCCTCCTGGTGAGTGTAGATGGTGTGATCCTCGCGGTTACTCATCACCCACTCTGGGACTGTCCCCCTCTCACACATTGGCCCACACTGGCGGACACACTCCCTCATTTGGCAACATCAAAAAAAGAAAAGGAAAACGTCCCCAAATTTGTGGGTCGCAAAGGAGCAAGTTGTTGTAAAATATACTGGTACTGACTTCAAAAATGGTTGCAGTCTGGAGCCCTGTATATTTTGCTTTTGTATTGTGTATTTCCATGGCAAGTTTGCTATTAAATTCCATTTAAAGTGGTATTAAAAAGGCCTTAAATTGAACCGTATATCTTGGTAAGAGTGCGCTCAACCACTCTCTTCTCTTCCCTAAGAAATGAGCAGATATAAGAAAACAGTGGTAAATTATCTGTGTCTGTAAGATGACGTCTTGTAAGTCACAGTCCATGACCACATGTATTATGATGTTCCCCTGCAGGCCTGCGTCCCTTCATACCAGAGAAGGACAGCCAGCACTTTGAGAATTTCCTCGAGACCATTGGTGTGAAGGACGGCCGAGGCATCATCACAGACAGCTTCGGTCGCTACCGGCGCACAGCCAGCTCCGCCTCCGATTCCACCACCAACGGCAACGGAGCAGTCGGAGGCAGCGCGGCGTCAGACGAAGGCCAGGATGCCTCAGAGGGAGACGAATGGGATCGCATGATCACGGACATCAGTAATGACATCGAAGCTCTGGGCTGCAGCATGGACCAGGAGGGAGTGACGCCCTGACACGGCGGTCAAAGGGAGGTATTTTTCCCTCAGAGCTGACGACACATAATGAACAGTAGGCATCAGCTGGACGGATCAGATGAAGGTGGTCCTGAGCACTGACCTACGATTTCGGTTAATTGTATTTTCCTCTAATTATCAAGAGGACGCTCCATAGTCCCTACGCACTCAAGGAAAACCTCAACCTATTACCACAAAAACATGAAGTCAACAATTGCACTTAAGCAGACCCTGAAGATGACATGCGGTGTTGGCTATTTTTGCATCTCAGAGGGATTCGTAGCCTCTGATATATTTTTTAAAGTTTGATTTTGTACTCGTTTATTGGCAGTATCTGCCACGGCTGTCAGCAATGTAGCGGAAGAGAATATTCCAGTCTGTTTTGAATACCCTCAAAGACTCTGGAGCGCCAGCCAGAGGACTGTGTACATGTTTAAGAAGGTCAAGACTGAGTCTGTACTTGTTTGTGCTTTTCTATCAGTATAGGTCAATCAGCTTCATCCACCAGGTTTTCCTCATTTATTTCACATTTCGTGTGTCGCTGTGAGAGTGTAACATTTTGCTTTATATATAATTTTGTTTTCCAGTAAGATTCGTGTACCACTTTGTTCTACACTATCATTTTTTGTTATCAGTGTTTACTCATTTATATATTTTTGCCTTACTCAAACTGACCAAGGAAATGCTGTAAAAACAAAACTTCTCATTCAGTTGCAGCGACTGAGTGGGGACTGTGTTTGACAAAGCCAGTTAGGTTATGGCTGATGTAAATTTATGGTTTTTGTTCCTCTCCTGCAGGTCATCTTGTTATGTCTTGTGACATCACATTTATCTGTCATTGTGCCTTTACACTGCAGTACTGCTGCCAACTGTCTGTCACACACAGACAGGTAATTATGAACTGTAACTACAGTTGTTGAGCAAATCATGGTTATTAAATAACAGCTACTTTACACTGAGTGTCTGTTTCTGTTGTAGAAGTACAAGCATTATTATCCTTTACACCTGTCTGCTGCATTAAGAGCAGTTTGAAGTGAGACTTGCCTCCTCATTTAAAGGAGCAGTGAGAGGGATTTAGTGCCATCTAGTGGTGAGGATGACAGATTGCAACCAGCAGAAACTTTTCCAGGTTAGATTCCGTTAGAGGCCGTATGCATGCCGCATATTTAACTGCCTGCAAAATGTGAGGTCAGGCGCTGGGTGCTACTCCTGTGCCTTTTCTGTGCCAGCTGTTAATCATAGCTTGTTTACCTGAAATCCTCGGTGCAGAGCTGATCTTCTTCCAGGTGCTGTTTGTGAGACAGATGTTAAGCTCTGGCAGCTCTGCACTAAAACGATCAACTTCTCTGTATTCATCACAGACTGATATTTACTTAAGAGGGGAAAGATATTTGCTGGCTGTGATTGGTTGTTCCTTGTCGCATGACGTAGATGTTTTTCAAAAGTTAAAGTCTGTTTATCTTGAGGCACAGCCGTCGCTCCTCGAAAAATAGGCGTTTGGGAACGTGTGCGCACTGCAACCACATCGCTGGCGTTTTAGTCCACCTGCCACGTGTCTATATTGAAAACAATGGGTTAAATATTGAGCAGAACTTGATCTGAGATTTGAGTTGGCTTCTAATTTTTACAACTGAAAGGTGCTTATGGAGTAGTGATGGCTAGCACAAGAATGAATAGCTGGATTGCATGTTGATGGAAAAAGTGGATTTATATGTATATGTGATGCACATAATGATGTGTCTCCTGTTTATCTCTACAATCTGCCTTCAATTTATGACCTCACCATCTGTGTTGCCAATTTCCCCTCTGTCTAAAATGTTTGCACGCATGGGTCAGAGTTTCCATACAGGTGCGTTCATTGTCCTGTGAAGATTGTTGGTTTTTTTTGTTTTTTTCACACCTTTTGTGTGGGACGTGGCGTACGCCCCTTTTAGGCCTCGTTTTGCACGTTTGCAACGTCCCTCTAAATTCCACACACTGTACGTTCAGTTTGACTTTCATACACCAAAATTAACACGCGGTGCAGGTTTCTGTAATGTGATTGTGATCCTCTCTGACTGGTCATTTGCTTGGATGCACTTAAGCTGCTGTGGAACTTCAGTCTGAGTTTCATCAAAGCAATCACGCCGGACGTTGCCCTCAAAGTTAGGGATTAGTTTTGTGAGTCTGAGGGACGAGGAACTGGCAGGACAGTCGGAGCTGAGCACATTCCAGTCTGCAAAGCCACTCAGTGGGCTTTTAAACATTTCCTCCACAGATCTACTTTTATATGATTTTCCTCTGTTGGTTTAAAAGCACACAACCGCACCGTGCTGTGACATGCTTGTTGTGGGAAAGGAACAGAGGTTGAACACTACACCTGGGTTCAGATAGCCACTTTGGCTCAAGACGCCGTCTGCCTCCAACAAAAGGATGAGATAATCAAGAAGGCAATGATCTCACCGAGCGAGCGCATTTTCTTCCTCATCACACAAGCAAACTATTCTTGGTTGGTTTGCGACAACGTTGCGTCATTGTTTTGCTACAGGAGGGGAGTAAATGATTGTTTTCGACATGGTCTCAGTGTAATTGAACCGTGTCTGCTTTCTCACAGCACTTGGCCGACTTCTAATTGGCCTCCTGCAAATTCCCCTCTTAATCCAGTTGTAGACAGAACAGAATGACTCACTGTAGCTCCTCATTCAAAGCAAGTAATTATTAAATAGATCAGTTGGTTTAATGAAGTCATTAAAAGATCTCATGCTGCTCTTGAGGACGATAAAGTGCCTCCCTTCACCTTGCATGATCATGCGTCAGGGAGAAGAGTAAGATGGGTGTTTCTTTTTACCTGTTTCATTTGAACAATCAGGACTGAAAACTTGAGATTTTTTGGTTTACAGTCCCCTCATGAACACGTCTCTAGCTAAAAAAAAAAATCTCTTTAATAGACGCACTGTTCCCTACCTGCCCAGCACCGAACGACGAAGCCTGCAACTAGCCAATCATATCCATCCCCAAGCCAAACCTTCCACAGAGCAGAAAGCCTAATCCAAAATGAAACGGAATATGCAAGCAAGGGGCTTTTCCCCCAATTAAATTAATATCCCACATAGAAAGCTGTGGGATAATCGCTATATTTAGCTCCTGGACATGTTTAATATTTGTCCAGGAGCTGATCCAAGTGTTCCATTGACCTTATAAATCTATTTTCCAACGACCAGCACAGTCAGAATCAGTGTGGCGACGCTCCGGGGGTTTAATTGCGGCTCTTCAACTGTGCCTTGTTTCTCCAACAAAAACAGTCTGATTCTCATTTCCACACCATTAAATATGAAGTGCTGCTGCTGGTTAAGTGTTCTCCAGTAAATCACTGATCGAGTGGTCAAAGTTGAAGCTTTGCAAAGTGCCTCAAATTAGGGGATAGGAAATGTTGTCATCACTGAAAATACTCCCTTTGTTTGTGGGCCGTGGTGTGCTGCTCTTTAAACGTCTCATCCTTACAGTAAATCCTCGCCGAGTTGGGACGGGCTGAGACACTCCTACACAAAGCCTCGGCGTGAAGACGCAGTCTGGGACTCTCGCCAGTCTCACCCCGCGGTTCACCTTGGTGAGGTTTCTGTCAGTCATTCATGTCTGTGTTTGCAGCCCGGCCGTGGTGAGAACTGCATCTGTGTGGTGTTACATCTGTTATATTCCTGGAACAGGACGGCGGCAGCATTCCCAGACAAGAACATCGGGGGGTAAAAAGGCCTCGGTAAACAAAAGGTAAAGATAGAAAGTAACTGACTGCATCCTCATTTAAGATAGACTGAAATCTACTTGGAGAATACACCATGGTTTCCCTTCAGATCTCAGCTGTGATTTTTCCACCCTAAACCAACTGCCTGATTTTGCATCAGGACTGTGGCTCTGATACAGTGTCTGGTCTTCATGCTCCAGCAGCAGAGATGCTGCCTGATTTTATGCCCGTCAAGTCATTTTGTCATGCAAATGAGACGGTTTAGGCATGAAATTAATAAAATGGCAAACTCCAGGGACAGCTGTTGGGCAGAGCTGGAATTTAAATGAGCACAAAGTACTTCTTGTTTGTTCTTTTCTCCGGAACAAACTGTCTCTTGGATTTAAAACAGAATTTATTTCATAATATCAGATTTTGGTAGCATGGGGAAAAAAAGGAAATTAATCAATCTTGATGACTAGCCAGCTTGTTAGGAAAAAAGTATGCGATAGCCCCCTGTTTGGCGGCCCTTCAGTCAAAAGGAGTTGTGGCTTTCAGCAGCGATAAGCCCACATAAAGCTGGAGCTCATGCATGAAAATCTCCGGCTCAGCAAAGTCATTCATGACATGCCACTTCGAGCCCTCCAGATGGAGAGGGTCGCAGGGATCAGCGAGCTGGTTACCCCGACTGTCACATGCGGAATCTCATGACCCCCCGTGCTCATGTCTTCACACATATTTGTGTAAACAAGCCCGGCGCCCACAGGTTCAGGAGCCCGGGTCGTCCCCCGACTGTTTACACAAGTTCTAGCGCAGCGTGCACAGATGAAAGCTGTTAGCAGGACAAAAGCACGAGGGCAAAAATGACAGAGGGGCTCATTCTGAAGAACGGAGGTGGCCGATTCATGCCAATGATCAAAGGTTAAAGGAATACTTCACCTTCACAGTGGACAAAGAAAAACCAAACTCTCACACAACATGTGCTGTACTGTAATCCAAGTTTAATTTATCTAGTCCAGAGGCAACCTGCAGGCCTTAGACCCTCTCCATTGGTTCCCGGTGGCTTTGACGTAAAATCATAAGGAATAAATAACGGTTGTTTTTTAACAGTCAGATTTTCATTTGTAGTTGTTAATTGGCCTGAAGTGATTACTGCACTCTACACCTGTAAAAATGTGTAGCTTAAACATCAAATTAAAAATGTTTTAACGTTTCATCAACTGAAATGTGCATCATACGTCTACGACCTGGTGCCTTCTCCTCTACATTTTGCTGAACTTCAGTAGCGGTGGCTAGCCTGGAGTCTCCGCAGCAAGGCTAGCTATGGATCCAAATCCAAATAAGGAAAATAGATGATTTAATACTGTGTGGAATTATTCATTTGCTTGGACCACCAATAACAATCTTTGAATAATAAAGGTTACCGACCCCTGATCTAGTCGTATGCTCAGCACTTCCCAAACACATGCATTTCTATTAAAACGCTTACTAATCACTACTCGTCCATGCATGAGACTGTATATGAAGAAGTGTTTTAATTAGTAAGGCTTCGGAGAAATGCTGAAATGTGCCCATTAAATATGAAGTTACAACTAGCAGCTAGTTTGCTTAGCTTACAAGTTGTGTATTGAAATCGCTAACAGCTAACAGCACTAGCATTGATGACAGGGATGTAACTCCCATGACACTCTAGTAGTAAGGTGCTACTAGTCGCCATGCAACCAGCAGCTTCCTACAAGTTGTCATCCCTAACTTTAAAGATGCTTGTTAGCGGCGCGCCAATAAAATGTTTAAAGGCACAAGTTCAAAAGAAATGTTGAGAGGTCCAAGCCGGCCTTAGGTATCACTCCTGACCTGCAACGCAAGAGCAGCAGAAAAACAAATGCAACTTCCTCTTCCTCATTGCAGAATCCACTCAGTGATTATTTTTCAATGTTGAACATTTTAATATGTTTATCAAAAATGACTATTTGCCACTTATTAGATCATCATACACCAGATTGATTCTTCATACAGTCATAATTAAGGTGTTAATTGCCAAGCTTCCAAGATGCTGGTTGGCAGACTTCATTACCTTCCAAGCCAAGCTAGCTGCTGCCCCGTGTTTTGCAGTCGTTGAGCTGAGCTGAGCTGAGCTAAGCTAACCAGCTGCTTCAGACTTAACAGGCATGTGTCTGCTAATACAAGAAATCCTAAACCAACAGTCGTTAAAACAATTTCAGAGCAGGTATGATGTTGGGGATGTAGCAGAAAGTCCCATCAACACTTCAAAGCTTCAGAGTATCTTTAGGTGTTTAAATAGCCCACTGTGACGCACACTATATGTCTCATCTCCCAGATCTTTCTATGGCTCAGGGAGCACTTTAAAACACAGTGTACTGATGAAAGACTCCTTTCTTGTGACAAGCCTGACCACGAGAAAACACAGGAGTGAGATTTTGTTGTGATGACAGCAAATTAGAGACTGGAAAAGCGATGCATCCAACTTCCTCGTGGATTATTTCTTTCCAGTGCATTTGTGAAAACGTTCTAGCACTGACAATGGCCCATTCAAGGTATCATATTTTATCTAACCAGTTTTAAAGTATGTTCTAAAGATCAAGTTGGCAGCTGTTTTTCTTTTGAGGTGTTGGTGAAAAAGAAAAATGTTGGAGCAGTCTGAGTTTTGTAGACGCCAATGTTAACGTCATTTCAGTGGTAAGCTGCTGCATCAGTGCCGCTGTTGTGGCAAACAAATTAGACGTGGTGTGTGTGATGTTGTTCACATTGTATTATAGTGTATCTGGGCCACAGGGAGGGGCAGCTCAAACCCTGAAGCTCCTCTTCCTGTTGCGTTGTCGGTGCATTGAAACCATACTTGACTCAAATTTCATATGCTCACATTTCAACTGCAACCCCCACACGAAAGTAGTAAAGAAAGGTTACATCCCATCATAACTGCTGTCATTACAGAGCGCTCATAACAAGGTCCACATAATCATGTCATTTGGTGCACAGAGATCTAATTGAGTTATAATACAATGTTTATCCATGAAAGTAAACCATGTTTCTGTTTCAGACAAACAATGCCATCTGAAAAGGTTACATCTTGGCTTGAACGCAGCAATCAGAGCATAAAAAGGACAAAGCTCCAAAACAAGAGCTGAATACATCTTTACTTACAGGAAGCAAACTTCAGCAAAGGGCTTGAAGACATCATGAGTTCACCAACTAGTGCAATATGACAATCATTACAAAGGATAAATCATTTCATCATATTCTACAAAAAGAAGTGTTTGCTAAATTGATACTCCTACTCACTAACTCATTGGGATATTATAGTGTACAATCTGTATCACTATTAAGGCAACTTAAGCACAAAACATTTAGATTAAGATACAGTATATGGACAGAGAAATGTAAAAAAAATCTGTCACTGAAAACATCAAACACTCTCAGAAATAAAGGTGCCAACTGGAGCGTTCTTCAGCGTGTCCCCAAACTTTTCTGAAAGGGGGCCAGATAAGATAATGTGAAAATACCATTCAATTCTTTGTGCCAGCCCACCATGATGAAAACATCTGCCTCCACAAATACTCGTACTTGTACTCGCCGTCCTCCGCTTATCCGGGTCGCAGGGGCAAAGAAGCCCAGGCAGTCCTCTCCCCAGCCACTTCCGTCAGCTCTTCCGAGGGAACCCCGAGGCGTTCCCAGGTCAGCCGGGCGATGTAATCCCTCCAGCGTGTCCTGAGGTCTCCTCCCGGTTGGACATGACCGAAACACCTCCCAAGGGAGGCGTCCGGAAGGCATCCTTACCAGATGCCTGAACCACCTCAACTGGCTCCTCTCGATGTGGAGGAGCAGCAGCTCTACTCCGAGTCCCTCCTGGATGTCCAAGCTCCTCACCCTATCTCTAAGACTGAGCCCAGCCACCCTGCGGAGGAAACTCATTTCGGCCGGTTGTACTCACGATCTTGTTCTTTCGTTCACTACCCAGAGCTCGTGATCATAGGTGAGGGTTGGAACGTAGATCGACCGGTAAATTGAGAGCTTCGCTTTCTGGCTAAGCTCCCTCTTCACCACAACGGACCGGTTAAGCACCTGCATCACTGCTGACGCCGCCCCACTCCGCCTGTCAATCTCCCGCTTAATCCTACCCTCACTTGTGAACAAGATCCTGAGATACTCGGGCAGGACCCCGAGTAGGGGTAGGGTAGGGGTTTCTCTGTGCAATCTGTGCACCGGACACTCAGGCTCCTTGGCATCAGAGGGTTGCAGGAGAGGAAGGCCACCAGAATCATCAGTGAGGCTGAAGAAGAGGCCCCAAGTTGGCTGTGGATCAAGAGGGCAGATCCATGGTATACTGCGCTACTTGGACACAAGCTGGTGACTGATCAACCCGGTCTGGGCCGCCCAGGTGAGGGTGTCTGATGTTCTCTGTCCCGAAACACCCTATGACCCTGGATTCATCACTGATGACGTGTATAAGCCATCTAACAGTTTCAAGTATAGCACCACACTGTCATGGTGCAGAGCGCACTTGGGGTAGAGATGCAGCAGCAGAAAGTGAAACTCAACTGTTCATTCTGCTGCGTCTAAAAGTCTGCCTTCACTTGCAGCAGCTGCTTCTCTCTGATCTGATCAGCTCTGAGTAACCTCCAAATTTAGAGAGGGGACGCGGAATGAATTGAAAGAATGGGTTAATGCAATGGTGGAAATAGCATCTTCTGAATGTGTGCTCAGTAGAATAAATGGCAATCAGGAGAAAGGAGTATCACCGTGGGACCGGTCATGGACTCATATCAAAATGGAAGATAAGCCTACATAATTATGTTTCTTTCTTTCTTCCTTCCTACAAAAAGGTTCTTCAGAAGCATATGGCTCTGGGTCGCAACTCTTCATGATTTTGAAACCCTTATTTCTAAGAGTGTGCAGAGAGGTCTGTAAGCAGTAAGAATTTATTTAAATATTTAATCTGTCCTTAATGAATCTTGGCTTGTTGATAGAAACCATGAAAGCCCCTACAAACAAGCAACAGTATATGGAAACATTTTGGGTTACTGTAACAGTGTGACTGACTAGGCTTAAAAAGGTGGACAGGAATAAGCTGAGATTGTTTAACTGGAGTTTAAAAAGTATTCTGTTTGAAGTCACGAAGCTCTAAAGGTCTAAAATGTGCTGCGGTTTTAAGACAGAGGTTTCTGGATATAGCTGCCATGTATAGTTTAGTGGCAAACACACTATATATGTACCTACTACACTCAAATTCTTGTGTCTAAATAATATACATTACCTAAATCTCTCTCTTTAATTATAGAGGCAGTAAAACGGGGTTTACATCTCGGGCCATCCTCCCAACGTTGTGGTCAAAAGGACTTCACCACAATCTAACAAATGGCCAGGGCTGTCATGTTGCACTGGAGCAAAGGTAGTATTAGACAGGCTGCTTTGTTCTCTCCCTGAAGTGACATCACAGCCACTAGCAGAGCGAGAAGCGGCGAGAGTTAATGTTCATCTTGGTGACGCCGATGAGTCTCAGCGGGGCAGAGAGGCCGAGCCCCGGGGTGACCGGACATTCGCACAGCAGGTCCGACAGCTCGTCCCGCTCCTCGAGGCCGAAGGTGGCGTCGTTGAGCATCCGGCGATGCAGGTGGCACGTCTGCTCTATCTTCAGCTTGTTGATGTCGTTGCGGAGCCGCATGAGCTGCCTCGCCAGCTGCTGGTCCTGCAAGCGCATGTCTGTCTGATGGGGAGAGACAGAAACAGTGGAGCTCAAACAAACCTGCTGATTCACTCATTAGTCACTTTATCAGCTGCAACATGTTGGAGTCAAGTGAAAATACCAGAAAACGCGATGTTCTTTTGGCTGAGTAAAAATGATTTTTGAGACAGTCATCAGGCAACTTGACAAAAAACTCCAAAGACAAGGTTTGTTGTTTAACAGAGGGGGTGTTAAAGGGACAGTTCATGCTTTTTTTAAAGTGGTGTTGTATGAGATACTTATCTATAGTCAGTGTATTACCCACAGTGGTCGGCATGCCTCCAGTTTGGAGAAGCAGGCAAGTCCAACCTTCAAAAATCACCTTCTGTTTAAGCGTACGCTATCTTTAGAATATTTTCACTGCTTTGCCTTAATGTCAACGACTTACTGTTAACGACTTCTGACGGGTAAGTGAAGCTATTATATCGATTTCCTTGAAGCCAGAAATATAGTAATTTAATATCACTGCACGCAGGAGCTGCTGGTGTACTGTTTCCTCGATCAATTTTGTGTTATTGTTAGCGACTTATTTCCCTGACGATTAAATGGAAGTCGAAACTTATGTTGTGTTCACACCAGGCGCAAAATAACATGTAAAGTCAATGTAAAGACATACGCGAGTTGCAAGTAGCGTGATTTTGCGTCATACGCTTATTCGCCAGAGTTGACAAATCTAAACTCAAGCAACCAATTCTCGCTACAATAGCCAATCAGCATTGAGATCCTCTGGGGACTTGTGACACTGAGGACGTGGCAGCGGAAGTTCCTTCGTCGATTCAGCGTTTTCACACCCGTATGACATGAGTTATTCGCACATATAAAGCTAGTACACACACAAAATATTCTAGCGATCACACTCGGGCCAGGAAAGCCACGTGAAATAAAACATTGTGTTCAGTAAACACAACATTAGACTAATCTACAAACCGTAAAAAAAAATGTTAAGTTGCTGGCCCTGACCACAGCAGTACATTGCTTAGCCTCTGTGTCAGTACTCCAGTCTGCTTCTCCAAACTAGGGCGTGCCTGCCGCCACCTACTGTGGGTAATGCTAGACTGCTAGTATTAACACTATACTATGACTATGGATAAGTACCTGATACAACCCCACTTCAAAAGATATGAACTATTCCTTTAATTAATACGTTTCAGAGATGGTTGTTGTCGATGTCCAACTATGTAACACAATGTTTAGTTATATCCTGAACAGTTTTACCTTCAAGTACGATTCACACAATGTACAAGTAGCTGACATTATCTAGATCCACTGCAGGCCCATGCTTTCAGACCTTATTCTCTGACAAAATCTATAAAGAAAACTCACAGTGGGACATCCACAAACAAGTTTCTAATCATATGCTCTCTCAATTTTATCGCTTTCGTGTCCACAGTCTTTGTGCCAGCGTCTGTGCAAAGATCATAATCTTCTCCCTCGTCCACTGTCTTTGTGCAAAGCGCTGGTGGCCTCATACTGTGTGTGTGAGTATGATTCTGCCTCCGACTGTGCCTCCTTGCGTGCTCAGTCCAAGCTCATGAACCGTGGGTGAATGTGCAGAGTAATTGAGCAGAGTAAAAATGATTACACTTGCAAATCTGTGTGTAACAAATGTCTATTGCCTGAGTCCCAATCAATCTCACTCACTAATGTGAATGGGATTCTTGTGGTCGGTAATTGGACATTGTGCCCATTGTTAGATTCTAATTAGCTAAGTAGCAGGAAGTAATTTTCTATTCTGGCCTTTAACTGCAAAATTATAAGGCTCTTCAAGTTAACGACGTGAATGAAAGTGTGTGTTTGAAGCTCAAAATATACTGTACGATGAGTTTCAAAGCATCTAAACAAGATTTTTGGAAAAGGGCCACCAATGCTACACAAAAATAAATATTGCAAAGATAGATGATACATTTGCATTGTCAGGAATTCAATCAATGTGTCACCTAAAGATGTTTTGACTAGTTTTGCTTTTGACAGCTCAACACCCATTAACTACTACCTAACTGGTTAATTTGTGAAGAAAAAAATGCAAAATTAGCCTAAATATATGAGGCCTTTCCTTTTGAGCTCAATGAGCTTTAGTGCCGCATTTCAAAGCGCTATCCATTTAGAGGTGGTAAAATTTTAATATTTTGTGCTGTAAATGTTTTGCTCTTTATTTCATTTTCTGTTGGCTGTGCTGACAGACAAACAGCTAGCCGTGTTAACATGTGGACATAGTGCCCACTGCCCACCCCCCCTCATCTCCACTGGTTAGCTTGCATTAGCCTTTGCTGCGCTGCTCTGCTCACCACCCGGGTCAGGTGGGAGTTAATTGCTAAATGAGTGGCTCTGCAAACATCTCCCACCTAACTCGGCTGGCATGCAGGTCAGAGTAGCCAGGGCTGACATCAGCCAAACAGTAAGGACAGGAGGGTGAGTAGTGGGCACATTTTCTGTCTGTACAGCGCAGTGAGCTGAAGAGTAGCAAAATTAACCTATACAACAACATGCGTGATCGATTTAAAAATATTCTCAGCGATTAACCAATTAGCACATTGCGGTTAACTGTGTACATTCTTAGTCTCACCAGTTCTCTCCTCAGCCAGCTGAGCGCTTCATCGATGTTCTCAAATCCCTTCGGTACACCCGACGGCAACTTGCGCTGAATCACATCAGACTTCACCACAGTCTCTTTGGGGGTGACCAGTTTCCCCTCAGGCTCCACTTTGATTGAGCCTTTCCCAGTTCCAGACTCTCTGAAACTGTCCGCCTCAAGTCGGGCTTTCCACTCCAGGTACGAAGGTCTCCTGGTCTCCAGTCTTAGTTTCTCCGTCAGGGCCTTCAAGTCCATGAGATGGTCATCTGTGGGCAGATCTTTCCCACATTCTGCTTCCTCCAGGACATTAGACTTGTCCACAGTAATCTGAGGAGCTGAGGGAGCGTCCATTATTAATCTGTTAAAAAAAAAGCTCCTTAAAATGTGTCAAAATGAAAAGAGATATCTGCTCGTCATTGGTTGCCTCTTTCAGTGTTACAAATGACCATAGTTGTAGGTTTTTGTCCTTGCTGGGTCCGTTCCCTCTGCTCTTTGTCCAGAAAGTCAATCTTCAAAAGCTCTGTAAACCCTCCATTGGTGTTTTGAAGTATCTTTAGAGCTGCAGAGGAGAGAGGAAGCACGTTATGAAACATTTGCTGACTACACCACTGGCAACCGCATCCAAATGACAGGAGACAAAACTAACATGACATCTGTCAAGCAAGACTTCACCTCGGCTGTGGCACGACAGGCTCAGTTATATGACTGGAGAGATCGTATCTCAGATCGACTGACTGATGACTGTAATGAAAGTTTGTGCACTCTTCTGTAAAGTTATTCAGATCAAGCATCGGACTTCTCGTGTATCAAATAATAACGGATCAGCACACTGAGGGAACAAACCTCCAGGATTTTCATTTAACAGGAACAAACTGTTTCCATAGCAACAACACAGGCAGCGTCAATGAATCAGCAATTTTCCACCTCCTGTCCTCGGGGCTTATTGCCTCGACCAACCTGTGACAGACAACTGGCAGTGGAGCCTGATGGAGGACAGCCTGGCTCTTGTACACGACACAACCGCTCTGTTTACAGCGGAAAACTTATGTAACAAATACACATTTCAAAAAGTACGGATCCTGAACACTGCGGGCAGAAGAAAATATGCAATAATGTTTTTGTCGATTGATATTAAAGTGTGCTCAGTTTTGCCTCTCTGCTGCTTTCAGCATACAACTGAAATACCACAATTTGCTTGTTGAATAAAAAACAGCCATGGGACCTTTTTTTACTATATACAGTGGTAAATGATCCTGTTTAAATAGTGCTATGAATTACAAATATGATGTTTATCAATTTTAAATTTTGCAGGTCAAGAAAGTCGCAGTTTGTTGTAAAAGTGCTTAAGTACGAGGCTGTGAAAACACTTAACAATTACACAAGTCACTTATGTGACGTCCTAACTTTTTCTTTCGCTTAACTTATACTTCTGCGTTGAATTTCACAGATAAGAAACAATAAATTGTGAAGACAATAAAGCCTCCACTAAAATAGCATTTTAAGTCTTGTGTGTGATTTATCCTGGCTTCATATGAGTCGAGGAAATCTCTGCTCATCACTAGGCTAATTCATACAACATAAAATGCCATAGGCTTGTGCTAATAACATTAGCATGTTGTATTTGTTTGGAAAATGTTTTAAGTGTAAGACAGTTGTTTTGTCGATGAACCTTGTGAGTTGTGATGAAACCACATTATGTGCTGTTACCTTTGTTCAATGTTGCTGTTTTCCCTGGTTTTATATGAGAAGAGGAAAAGTCCACTAGCCACTAGGCTAATTTATACAATGTAAAATGCCATAGGCTTGTGCTAATAACATTAGCATGTTGTAATTGTGGGGGAAATGTGTCCAGATAAAGATAAGTGTTTGTCTCCACACAATCTGCAGTTTATTTATATGTATCAAATAAATGTAGGGTACTGAAAGTAAAGTATTTCCATCTCAGATGTAATGGAGGAGAAGAATAAAGTAGCAGAACATGGAACTACTCAAGTACAAGTGCATCACAGTTATACTACAGTACAGTACTTGCAAGTAAATGTACTTCGTTACATTTCACCACCGCTGCAAAGATTCAGACTATTCATGAGAAAATATAATGAACAAATAAATTATGATGGATAAACATGACTTGACTGCTACCTGCAAAAAAGTCCCACATGTACCAGCGTGAAAATTAAAGTGATGAACAGATAAATGCATCAGTAATTTTATTTTAGCTGAAATGGACCGTTCTGCATAATGAGAACTTAAGCTTTTTGTTTATGTACTTTCACCTGAGTAAAAGATCTGAGTACTTCTTCCACCACTGCAACCCTGTGTCAAATCAGCCCATTAGCTCGATGCTAACACATAATACGAAATATTATTAACGCCCTACTGAAAATAAGCATTGCAATAATATTATCCTTGGTGCTAACAGAGTTGTTGTTAGTGTTAAGGATGCTAATGCTACGTAGGCTCGTTCGTACATTGGTGGTCGAAGTCGGAGAACAATTGGCTCTATTAACTGTGACTGTGCGTGTTATGGACAAGCTTAACTTAAGTCTAGGAAAATACACTGAATAATGGATGTGGTCAGGCCCCTGGAGGCTATTACGCAGTCAGGTGACGCAAGCAGCGACAGTTTTCTATAAAAATGAAGGTTATTTTGATCTGTACCTCTGTCCCGACATCCAACGGCACAAGAAGACATTTTTAATCTGGGTATATCAACTGTTTCCGCTGTTTTTCTGCCACCAGTGTGCGCACGCTACTGCTGTGACGTAACTGTGACGTCCACTCAAAATTAGTCCATTCGCAAACCACGCTGAATTTTTGTGGATCTTACACAACACAAATGTATAATAACTATTCACACTCAGATTCAAACCTACGGACAATATAGAGTCACCGATTAACCTGCATGTCTTTGGGCTGTGGGAGGAAGCTGGAGTACCCAGAGAAAACCCACACTGACACAAGAGAGAGAATATTATCGTGCTATACATCAACACACAATTACATTTCCACAGACATATGGCATCTACAGCTAAGTATTTTTTTAATCTGGCCAGTTTAGAAACACCGGGCTGAGTGTGGAAGACAGGAAATAAAGTCACACACTAAATCTTTAACACAGCCTCTTACAGTAAGTGATATTGAAAACACTCATAACAGTGGCAGCAGCAGCAGCAGACTCTGCCCAGTGTCCTCTTGCAAAGTCTTCAAGCACTCAATAAGTGGTTAGTGCTCAGTTATTCCATAATGGGCAGAGCAGACCCGCAGTGAAGTCATTGCCCCTGTATCTAATGATAGGCTTGGCTGTTTTGCAAGGTAAAATAGACCTCTGACTGTGCAGAGCATGCCCGAGACAGATCCTCTCCTTATTCTCTAAGGGAATCGGACCACATGTTACAGGAGACCAGTGAAGGAGGAGGAAAATCCATGCATCCACATGCATTTTTAAAGAGTGTGTAAAGACCCTGTGTGTGCAGGAAGGTATTGATTTATATTGTGAAGAGGAACTGCAGAGCGCAGAGGTTTACAAAGTGTGTGTGCGCGGTTATATAAAGAGCTGTAATCACAATTATAAAGACATAAAGGGTTTAGAATCATTGCAACAAAAGCCCCAAATCAGCCTCTTGTTGGCCGCCTCATCGTTTTGGAGGCACTTTTGGTGAACTCTGCCACTTTTCAATAGACCAGCAGGAAATCTTTTATTCTTAAGGAAGCCAAAATTTACATCCTGAATATCAAATGCAGTCCGGGGCAAACACAAACACTGACAAAGACCATTTATCCTCATTATCCAAATGTCCCAACTGAGCATCACCCATATGTTCCTCTGGTTTCGAGGCAGCAGAGTTTGATTGCCCAGCAATGTTACCACACCAATAAAATTTATTCTGTGGCGTTATGAGATGCCAAAACCTGGTCTGGCTAAAGAATTTAGGAAGTCTGGCTCTCCTATCTGGCACATGGAGGCATGTCTACATAACAACCATGACTGCGGAGTAACTAATCAGGCTTTACTCTGTAGCTCATCTGAGTCATTTCCATTAAGAGGTCCAGTGTGTTGGATTCAGAGGGATATACTGGCAGAAATGGAATATAATAGTGTATCATAATATAATAAATGTATTTTCTTTAGTGTGTAGTTATAAACATTATTCATAGAAACTATCAGCAGGATCACAGTTGACTCAAAGGGATGAGCAGCCTGACACAAAAGCTATTCATAAAGGTAAACAACCGATTACTGTGGCTTATTGGACTCCTTTGTTATGGCAACAGAAACTTAATGAAACAGTCTGTGCTTCAAAGTGAGACACACTGACAGCCTGAACCAACCATAAATACAGATGACAGCTCATACTGCGTACCAGCATCAACAGGTGTTATACATATAGGATGTTGTCACGTATAACACATGGACAAACACACACACACACACACACACACACACACACACACACACACAAAAGAGTGTAGGTTTCATTTCAACATTGTGGGGGACACATGAGGTGAATTTTCAAGCACCAATTAGTGCATCTTCTGCATCGATCTACGGTGTGAATGTGCTTGAATAATTTCAAAATAAAAGTCATGTTTTTGTTGGGGAAGACATGTGCACGTTCAAGATATTAAAAACTTGAGGGGGGTGTGACCACTGTGTCCCCACCATACATTCTCGTGAATTTTTATGCTGCAATTTGTGCTTCTTCTTCTTTTTTTTTTTATCGGTCATGTCAATGTCTTTAATCGTGCCAAAATAAAAGTCTTCTACTTACATGTTTTGTTTGTTTGGGTGGAAGGACAAATGCACGCTCTAAATACTGAGGGCAATGTGTCCCCTGCGTCCTCCCTGGACATTCTGGGAAATTTTTATGCATCAATTTTACATTTTTTGCGTTGATCTATGGAGTAAATGTCTTTCAATGTGTCAAAATAAAAGTCCTCTGCTACTTTCATGATTTAGTAGGCATGGGAGGATAAAATGCTCATGTGTTAAATACTAATAGAGACATGTCCCCTGCGTCCACCCTGTGCATTCTAGTGAATTTTTATGCACCAATTTTATGTGTCTTTAATCATGTCAAAATAAAAGTCCTCTGCTACAAACGAAAACTCCGCTGCGTGTCCCTGGTGTGCAGTCCGGTGAATTATTATGCACCAATTTGTGCATTTTTTGCATCGATCTATAGTGTCATTGTCTTTAACTGTGTCAAAATAAAAGTCCTCTGCTACTTTCTTGTTTTTTGGTTGTTGTTTTTTTGCATTTTCTGCACTGATTTATGGTGTAAATAGGGATGCACAATACTGTCGGCATGTCATCGGTATCAACCAATATTGGCTTTAAAATGAACTACCAGAATCGGCCAATGTGCTTTTTCTTATTTTGCACAATGAATAAATATCACATACGCTAACAACCGGTCTATGTCATGTCTCCATCTGCTGGTGGGCCGTCACAATAGGAGTAAGCATGCATAATATGGTGTTAATTCCACTGATGATCACTAAAATTAGGTGGGGAAAAAGTGGATATATCAATATCGGTATCTGTTATCGGCCATATAAGTTGTTGTATATTGGATATCAGCAACAAAAACTCTATATCATGCATCCCTAAATATCGAGGGGAGCATGTCCCCCTGTGTCCCCCCTGATATCTACACCCATGCATAGACACACATTTCTCTCCTTAATAACTTGCAAGCAAAAAAACATTGAGAAAACATTGTCACAGTATGAAAGTTAATAACAGCAATACAACTTAATGCTTCTCTTCATTCTCTGGAGTTCTGAATGTAAAAATTAACAAGCTTTGACTTCACAATAGGAGAATAAAGTTGTGATAAAGTTTGCTTATTGTTCTCATTTAGCTCATAAATCCAAGTTAGTGTATCTGAACATGTAGCCAGTTATCAGTTTTCTGCATATTATATAGTACTTTCAAACTAAAGTTAAACACATAAACTTAGTGATCCTGCGTCCACATATCCTCCACATGAACACAGTCATGTTACCCTCCTCTTGCAGCTCTGTCACCGCTGCAGAGTCAAACACCACCGGCATCACCTTGATCACTGTGACTCAAACTGTGCGGCTCTGTTACCTTGCCTGAGTCCCTCTGCTGCAGCTCACCGTGTAGTCCTCCAGCCTGGATCCCAGCCGCCACATCAGTGAACACCATCTGCAGCCGGCTCCCTCTCTCCTATCATCCACCTCACAGCTCCACGCTCCTCTTGTTTGTGAGCAGAGAGCCGCCTGGAGGAGGGGCGGGAGGGTTGCGTCAGGTTCTGGTTGCTTGGAGACGTCCCAGGAATCCCTCGCAGACTTCCCGCCTCATGAATAACACTGCAAGTGCGCCACAGTCTGATGAAAAGGCAACAGCTTCACTCGCACTATTATTTATTTCCATCCAACAAGATACCACAGATACACTTTTTATTCATAACTGGACTGGAAGTACAAAATGTGAAAAATCTGACACATAAATATACTGAATAACCACAAAGTTTTCAAATGACCCTTATGAAAGTGACTAATATCATAAGTTCTGACAGAATAAATACAAAGATCTTTAAAAACGTGTCAAAGTGGACATATGTGAAAAACACACAAGTATTAATTTTACAGCTTACTGGTGCAGTGTGGTAATAATAAAGTTGTGCCACATTAGGAGTTGTAAGTCGCATAAAAAGTCTATAAAGTCTATAAATAAATACAGATAAAAACACTTCAATGTAGCTTTAGCTGATTGTCTGCAGCAGTGTAGTGCTGCCAACACATTACACATGCTGCCTGGGAGCACACAAGGGCAGGGGTCTGTAACCTTTATGATCAAAAGAGACATTTATGACCAAAAACAATAAAAAAGCAGAAAACATATTTGAGCCTTATAATGAAGATAACAAATAAATTTGCCCATAAACATTACTAATATTTTACTCTTTTACAATATGTAATGTACTATCTTTTCGGTAAAACACATTAAATTCATTGATTTAATGTGACATGCAACTACACTAGCTTTCCAATGTGGAAGCAAATAAGAGATATAATTGAATTTTAACAGCCACTGAATACTTCAAACCGACAATTAGGGACCACTGGATTTATAGCATTGAAATATGTTACTTTGTATCTGAATTCATTTGTTGGGAATTCACCTCCTCCTTGAAATTAAAATATGATTTTTATTTGTGAAAATGTCAATGTCAAACTGCAAATCAAGAAATTTCCTATTTCATTTTCAAAGAGGTGAATTCAAAACATTAATAAATAATAATAATAATAATAATAAACTTTATTTGTGAAGCACTTTTCAAAACACAGTTACAAAGTGCTTTATGAGACAAAGACAGCATCAAAATAAAAACTGCACTAAACATACTGAGCATAGGCTAATACCAAATAAAACAAAGTGTGTAATAAAAATGAATAAATAATTAAATTGATAAAAGAAGGATAGAAACTAGACACACAACAGATTTACTGTAAAAAAAAAATAAAAATTAAAAAACAACCTTTAAAGTATGTTTTGATGAGTGTTTAAAGACATAGTTTACAAAGTAAATTATTTGACTAAATTTTCAGTATTCAGTAGCTCTTAAAATTCAAATACAGACACCATCGCTGTGACCACTCTCAGGCCTGACATGGTTCATGTACTCCTTCATGTTCAAGGCAGGTGGTCCTGCTGGAATGGACTGTGCCTTGGGAGAGGCGTTTGAATAGAAGAAGGCCAAGGATGAGGAGCTCACAGGTGAATGCCGAAGCAGGGGATAGAAGACCTGATGGTGGATTTGCCAGCCAGTCGCTCTACAGGGCCCTCAAGTTGCTGGATATCAGAGAACTGCACAGCATGAGAGCCATAAGGACCATCACTGATGCTGTTTAAAGGGCATCAAGATGGCTGTGGATCAAAAGGGGTGAGCTGTGGATCACACAAGAAGTCAGACAGGCTGTGGTCTGATCAAGCCTGGCTGGGTTGCCTAGGCGATGACCCCAGGTTACATCATGGACGATGTGTCTAGGTTGCACCTTAAAGTGTGTGTAAAATCAGCATCATCTCTTATGTGCTTCCATATTCAGCAAAACTTTCCTTGTACTGGGACATTAAATCAGTATCATTATAATATTCAAAGATACAAACCTGCTTAAAACTGACATTTTGTTGAGAAAGTTGTGAAATAACCCGTTTTAAATAGTTGTGAGACACTCAGGAAGCAGTCTAAATATACTGTGATTGTCATGTTGCTCAGTGGTACATTCTTACAGCATGGGTTCTATGATAACACAAACATTTTGCCTTATGACTGTACTGCTTGCTTTTTAAGAACTGGAATCATATTATAGAAGCAGGGATTCTATGTGTTGTGGCGCTGCTATCCTTCTGCTGGTTACAAAAACTACCAGTAAAAGCCACCGTCTCCACGACACTAGGAAGTGCAAAGGGTCAAAATCCTATATCACCAGTTTAGAAACACTATGTTTGTCATCCATGTGTCTACACACATGCACCTGAAGGCTCGAAGATCACATTAAATTAGAAATGCCCTACATAAAACATAAACAGTCACACAAGTTAAATGAGTCAGATAGTATTATCTAAATTATCTTCATAAAGTAAGTTCCTCTATGTCATCATCGAATGATGTGATGGCACGGACGGCAGGCCTGCTATCTGCGATGTGCACAGTGTTCAGGGAGGATGCGGGAGGAGTGCTGGACCCTGAGTTGAAGCTGAGCAGTCCGTCCCTTCTTGAACGCACTCCATTGGTCGTTGGAGGACTGTTGAGGACCTCCATTTTATTTGAGGTGCTCACGCTGTCACCAGCAGGTGTTGCCACGGCGCCAAATAGCTGCTGCATGAGGCTAGACTTCCTGTCCTTCCCTGCTCGTTCTGTCTCCTTTTCTTTCTCTGTCTCCGTCCCTCTGAGACTAAAGATGCCTATTGCTTCTAACGCAGAGTCGCTGTCCTCTTTGGGTGGAGGTGGAGGGAAGCCCGAGGAGCCTCGAGAAGCCGAATGTCCGAAAGAAGGCGCATAGCTTCCGAATGCCAAGTCGTCGTTGGAGATTTGAGGCCGTAGCCCTCGCCTCCCCATTCCTGTTATAGAAGCTCCGCCCTCCATGGCTGATCTTCTCCTTCCGCCGTCCCTGCTTCCAGCACCGGTGCGCAAACTGGCCGAATCCTCTGATTCTGTGAGGTTAAAAATGGAAGAGTTATGGTTCCTCTGCTCAGGAGGATGAGGAGAATAATGGTTACTGGCAGCCTTCTTGGACTCAGAGGGACTAGACTCAGAGAGGATGGTGTCCTGGGCTTTGTGGTCTTGATGGTCTATTTCACGCATCTTAGCCAGCAGCTGGTCTTTTTTACGACGTGCTTCCGCTGCTGCTTGCTGATTGGCCAATACCTCCTGGTTCCACCTCTCTACCTTTTCCTGGACATGCCCACGCTTCCTGTTGTTCTCTTCCTCCCGGTTGATGAGGGGACTTGTCCGCTTTCTGTCTTCTTCCTCTTTCTTTTTCTCCCAGCCTGTAAACATAAGACACATCCATCACTGTTATCTTCTTGTATGTTTTTTACTTGGTTTCACATCTTTGAATCTGCCCACTCCACTGAGTTAAGTTGTTTATCTGGCATCGTGGCATGAAACAGTGATTTCTCAGTTAAACAATGGCTCCAGTGAGCACCACGGGAGGACTAACGTTTAGCCAACTAGCACCACAGGTGGGAATAATGTCGCTGTCAAGCTGTTTGCAGAAACCAGTGAGGAGTAATAACAACTATGGCGACCTCTATAGACAAGATCGACACTGTAATTTGTTTTTACTTCACTCCGCTCCATTCTTAAAACCCTGGCAAAACAGGTATGTCGGCATGGCTATGCATCAGTGTTCAAGCTCTGACACACCAAGTCAACAGTCAGCCGTTGGTCAATGTCAGGCTGTTGATGAACATCTGTTGCCCAAGTCTGGCAGTATGTCCCACACCATTTGCCCTAGCTTGCCCTTGTTGGCTGTTGTTTTTTTTGGCTGATTCAGCATGTTTAACAGGCGTCAGAGCTGGTGGGGAGTCAAACCTCGCTCAGTGCAGAAACATAAGTCAGGAAGGTAAACAAACGGCTAAAGTCAAGAGGGCAGGAGATCGAAACAATGTTAGCTATTTAGCACTTGAGCAAAAAATGGTTTGTAATTGTTTGTGTTACTGTTCGCTAGTGCACAGTGTTATTCGTTAATTCAACATCAGGTTGTGTTGCTAATGTGCTAAATGGCTAACCAGCGTCCTGAATCTGCCCTGTCTGTCTTCAGGTTTCCGTTTTGGATGACGAACACAAACTACAGCCGCCTGCTGGTAAGGAGAGATGTTTCCTCTCAAGCAGCCGCAGAGTGTATGTGTTAGCTGGCCATTGGCTATAGTCTTCGTGGTGTATTTGAATGCAACTTTTGGACAAGACAAGGGCAATGGAACAGTTAGCCTTCGTTGCTATTGGTTCGTTGATGTCATTTTGGTGTGTTTGGGCCTTAAAAATTACATTAGATTCAGGCGTATATGTTGATCTCTGGTGATTGATTAGGGAAAATGAAATCCACCTCCCCCGTGGAAACTGGAGGAGTTCTGCAAGTACTTTTTTACCAATTTTCTCAGTACAACAGAGTACCATACACTTTGCTTATCTTACCATCTCTTAGTGTCTTTGCCTTCTCCTCAAGCACATTAAGCTCCTGGTTGATTTGCTGCTTCTCCTCTTTCTCCTGCTCTCTCTCTTTCTCCTTCACCAACTCCTTCTCCTTTTCTCCATCTCTCATCTTCTGCTGTTCCCACTTTTGATGTCTGTCCTCTGTCTCTGCATGTCTGTCCGCACTGTCGAGCTCCTGCTGACATAAATCGACCGAAAGGCAGAATGACGCACAAATAACAACGACAAAAGACAAAGTGTGGATGTCAGGTGAAGGGGAGTGACTTTACCTTGAGTGACAGGTATTCGTCAGGTGCCTGTTCGCTGTACTCGTTGGCATCGGTGATGGCAGGGGGAGGTGTGGGGAAATCCAGACTAGACGTCCTGTCTTTAGCCTGCACCGCCTTGGTGCTGCTCCTGCTGGGGACTGTGTGTGAAACAAAAGCAGGGGAGAGCTAATTTTGCTTATCTTTTTCCAAACCTTTCCTTTGATAAAGAGCACTACTTTCATCACCGATATCTCTCAGAATCCATGTTCAGCAACTTTTCAAAACCATTTTTACTTTCACATACATGCAAAACTTGTTGAACACACTGTCTTTGACTCTTCCAGGTTTTCCATGACCACCGGAACAACAGAGACATCATTAGAGCTTAAGGATTTCTGACAGACAGTTTGGTTAACTGCACAAATGAGCTTCTGTCTCCCTCTCAGCCACAAACAGTTCGGCCTTACCTTTCCGCTTCGTGCCACTGTCAACATCTTTTCTAATTGGGGGTTTCATCATGCGGTTGGCGTAGATGTTCCTAGCGTCCAGCTCTCTCTCCTTCTCCTGATAAGAAATCAACACAGTGAAAATGACACACGATGCTGCTTTTATACCAAGTCATAAAGCCGGATACAGTTTGTTCCAGCTGGTATTTCGAAGTGTATTCGTCTGTGTGTCAACCTTGAGTTTATTGGTCAGTCGTTCCAGCTCTTCCTGCAGAGTCCTGATCTCCTCCTGGGCACTCATCGTCTTCTTCCTCTCTGCAGCCAGCTGCCTCTGGTAACTGCTGTTGCTCAGCTCCATGCTGCGCTCCAGCTCCTTCAAACACACACGGATAAACAAACACATTTCCCAGCGTCCCCATGGCAAAAGGGAAATCAATTCTGAGGATGGAATTTCTTTCATGGATGTCCATACATACATATTTGGTGAAAATGAACATGTGCAAGTGATTGTTTGTCTAGCTATGGTGTAATTTTGTAAACCAAACACCAATAATTTGGTACCAAGGAGTCAAATTTGTAAGCTACACCTCAAGACGACAATGTAAACGGAATGTGCACAGGTTGTTTTTATCTCTGACCTGTACACTTGAGCCAATAAGATACTGTAAAAACAAAAACCTGATATATTTTGGCAACTCCCACTGAATGAAATACAATTCAGAGGCTCTCAAAGGTCTAGAGAACTGAAACATTTGCAAAGCCCAGCTCTATTATAAATAGTAAATACATGAAATCTACAATGAATTTACCTTAATCTTTCGTTCTGCCTCCTGAGCCCGCGTCTTTTCATCCTCCAGCCTGCGGCTCAGCTCGTCTCTGGCTCCCAACTCTCGTTGGTCTACAAGCTTCTTCAGTCGCGCGATGGTTGCCCGACTCCTTTGCAGCTGCTCCTCACTGTCCTTCATCTGCCTCTCGGCTACCCGTTCCCGCTCCTGAGTGCGCCTGAGCCGCTCACGCAGCACGTGGGTCTCGTTGTTGTGGCGCGCCAGCAGCTGGGAAATCTCGCTCTCTGTGTCATCGTAGCGCTGTAAGGCTTTCTCTTGGCGTACCTGAAGCTGCAGCATTGAAAAGATGAAATTCGATTTTAGAATTGACTGACGCTACATTTCCTGGCCTCATGCACTTAACCCAAACTTAAAGGAATACTTCAGCCCCAAATGACTATGACTTTGGGAAGAACTGAGCAAACGTGAGACAAGACGAGACAAAACTGTTTTAGAATGTTGCAGAGAAAAGCTGCAGTGGTGTTTCAATGTAACACGGGGTGCATAACTGATATACAAATAATCATTGAGGGGGAGAAGTATTCCTTTAAACAGAGGTGTAGGTCTACCTGTCTGAGAACTCGATTTTCCTTCTGCAGCTCATCGGTGCGCTGCTGCAGCTCAGCAAGGGAGTTACGCAGTTCATTGATCTTTAGCAGGCGGGCCGAGAGCATCCTCTTGGTCACCAGGTCCAGATCTTTAGGGGGGGTAGACTCCTTGCTTTGTGAGCGCACTCCCTTGCGATGCTGTTGGGTCAGAGGCTGGCCACCTAGACGCTGTGGGCGAGACACGCCTCGGCGCCCCACACCACCTGCAACGTAGAGAAACACATGATGATGAAGAAATAATTTATAGGTAATGACAATGAACACTTCAACAGGGCAAAACTGAAACACATGAACTCTTGTAGTGGTGAAAATAAGCTAAGGTTGAGTGTACAGATAGATCCAAAACAACATTACTAAAAACTGCTCATACAAATCTTCATGCCTCAAAAGAGGATTTTGTCCTGCAGAGATCACCATGTTAAAATCTGCCCTACACTGCCATCACCTGGACAGTATTTTAAGTAGTGAGGGTTAGGTTTCATCCATTTATCCCTCCATATATGACCATATCTTTGCTTTACACACCTGTCTTGTAGAAGGGGCTGTTAGAAATCCTCTTCGCCCGCATCCCTCTGTGAAGGGTAGGCGATGGAGTCCGGGACTGGGAGTACGGTGTGAGCGAGCCCTCTGAGGGTGAATCATTCTCATAGTCCTCTGAGTAAAACGACCCACTACTTCTCCTTCTCTCTCCATCTGATATCTGGTCCCGGTCTGGATCTGAACGCCAAGTTCGGGTTTTCGATCTACTGTCAGCACAGCCTTCTTTTTCACCCTCGTCATGGATCTTGTCCCGGAACTTCTTTTTGTGTTTTTGGGAGGACAACGCTCGGGAATCCTTCTTTGTACTTCGGTGTGACTGACGACTTCGATCCCGGTTGTCTTCATATGGGTCAGCTATGTTTTCCGATTCCATGCTGTCACTTTGAGAGCAAATGCAGAGAAAGTTGGAAATAAGCATCAGATTTTAAACATTAGGATTTTTTTCTGAGTTACACTTTCTTACACAGGGTGCAACTTACCTGATTTAACAGACTTGAATTAAAAGTCCCCCAGTAAACTGACCTCATCATTTGCATCGTGCAACCCAGGTGATAATTCTTAAAATTCATCCAAAACAGTAATAAGAAGCCAGGCCAGCCAGTTTCTCTCAGGTTTTCCGTATTGTGTGTCTTGGTCACTAAGCGACAACACACATGAGGTGGAATTTTCCATGAGGCTGAATGATGTATGATATCACTACTCCACACCGCTGCTGCTACATAAAGAATACTAGCCTGCCCCCGTCTGCCCTGGTGACTTATTAAACAGCCAGATTATTACTCCTGACTGCGTTGAGATGCACTCGTACACACATGTTCAAAGATTACAGATAAAGAAGAGGGAATAAAGTACAAATGAAAGTGAAATTTATTTGTATTTATAAAGTTTTAACATACACTGTATGAAAGGTAGAAGGTTGACCTTTTATGTTGCCAGCCTAATGGGTATAGTTAGTTTTTCTACATCAGGCAAATCCTACACTAAACATTTCCACACATATTTCTTTCTGAAGATGTGAGACAGGCCTCTACTCTGACAATGTTCAAATCTAGGCTCAAAACAGCTCTTTTTCACTGTGCATATGACGGAAAGGATCTTATCTGCACTCTTCTCTTTTAAAGTTCATTTTATAATGATTATTTATGTTTTTATTTTGTATTGTGATTTTAATGCATTTTCTTGTTCTGTAAAGCACTTTGAATTGCTTTGTGTACGAATTGTGCTCTACAAATAAACTTGCCTTGCCTTGCCTTGCCATATGGCCAACACATTTTCTCTCTGGAAAAAGCCCACGTGTTTGAAACATAAACAAAATGAAAAAGTCCAGCAGCTCTGCTGTTTTTGTTAAAGAAATAGTTTGTAAGATTTGGGGGATTTAGTGGTGTCTTGCGGGGAGGACTGCAACTTGCATCCAGCTAAAACTTCAAAGTGATTCAAACCATTAAAAACACTAAACAAAGCAGTTTCACGTTACAAATCAGGTTTTTTTTGCACTGCTTGCCGCAGATTGGCTTCTAAATACAGTGCCAAATGCAAATGGCCCTACCTATCTGTGGAGCTAGTGTTTGGTTTGTCTGTTCTGGGCTACTATAGAAACATAGTAGTGCAACATAGTGATCTCCATAAACAACGCTCCGTTCCATATGTAGATTTCAACGGCTCATTCTGAGGCAAGTGAAACACAAAGATGCTTATTCAGGTGATTATACACTACAAAATATGGCCAAATCCTAAATCCTACACACTGGACCTTCAAGAGATCAAAAAAACCTTGAGTACCTTGAAGAATAAAAATAGAATTCAAGAGCCAGTGTGCCCTTTAACATGTATGTTAATTGTGTGTAAAGGTCATGGAGTCATCCGGCCCTTTCATCAGCCCTCACAATTATAGAATCAATTGATGGGCAAGTATCTATGGCAACAACAGTACACACAGCACCGTCACCATAAATAGAAAGGAGCACACTTGTGAAGCAGGGCGATTAGGAGAGATCCTGAATCCTGAATACAAACCTGTTTTATAAAACAGTGTTTTAGTTGTTAAATAGCTTTGTTGAATGAACTTGAGATATTAATGGTCCAGTGTGTAGGATTTAGGGGGATGTATTGGCAGAAATGGAATATAATCTAATAAGTGTGTTTTCTTTAGTGTATGATCACCTGATAATAAGAATCGTTGTGTTTTTGTTACCTTGAAATAAGCCGTTTATATCTACCTGGGAGCAGGTCCTTGTCAGTGGAGATCGCCACATTCACCGCCATGTTTCTACAGTAGCCCAGACCGGACAAGCCTAACACTGGCATTAGATAGGGCTATTTGCGTTTTTTTTATGTCGGCCATAGTTAGCAGCCCCTCTGCAATGAGCAGCGTCAGGAAAACGCTGATTTTCAGCTGATCATCTAGTCTGTTTGTTTTGGAGAAGAAGACACCTCTGTGGATTCTTCATCTCCTGCTAAAAACCTCCTAAACTATGATCGCTAAAGGAAGTTTCAGCTGGTTGCAATCTGCAATCCTCACTGCTACATGCCACTAAATCTCCTTAAATCTTACACACTGGGCCTTTAACAATAAAAAAAATGGCTGTCATGTTTTTCAGGGTGTCAACCAAGCTAAATTTAGGACTTTTAAAGACCTTTGTAAAACCACCTTATATGAAATTTAAGACCAAAGAAATCAAAATCTAATCGCTGTTATAAATGCTACTTATTACTGCCATTCTTCGGTCTGTCCTGTGATTGTAAACAGTCATTGTGTCTGTCAGGCTGAAATATTTAAGACCCATCAAATCTGAATTTAATAAAATTAATTAAGGATCAGCTGACACCCTGTTTGTTCTCCTCGCTAGTCACTAGAACAAAATATACACTAACAGACACATAGTAATGAAGGCTTTTCATTCACATTGAATTGCTTTACAATTTTAGTGTCATTTTTGTCAAATCATGATGAAAATAAGTGATTTAATTATACAAATAACCATTATCATCACATATACCCAGATGCACAGTAGTGTCAACGTCAGGGCACCTTAACACTCACCTCATAGGTTAGGTTACATTATATCCTCATCATCTCTGCTGACATAATCCTTCACATCTTCTGCTTCATGGTGTTTACTGTCCCTGGAAGCTCCTAACAACGCTAATAGCTGAGAGAGTCGATGCAGCCAAGTCACAGGCTCTCTGGTGACAACAAATATACAAACAGATGCGTGTTATCAAAGGCTAAACACGGCTATAGTAACAGTTTCTCCGGCCTGCTCTACGTGACACGGACAGAGAGGATTAAGGCAGACCGTCTGCTGTTGACAGGTGCATTGTTGTCGTGACACTGCCTGTCAGGTTGAACAGCTACACTGTGGCTAGCAGCCAACAACACATCTCAGTGAGCTCTATACTCGTATGCAACCTTATTAAAATAGCTGTGAACAATAGAGGGAAGTAGACAGGTTTCCAAACAGCACTGTAGCGCACTGGCATTAGCATACATTAGCTTTAGCTGGTTGAAAAACTGACTTATGGATGATAGGTAGCATAGTTGCTAGCATAGCAACAAAACTAGCATCAACAGGTGGTTTGTGTTTTACCGCTTAGGGACTCCTGCCACCAACCTGCTCGTGTTCCGTTTTCACTCTTTAAATCTTGCTGCATTTGTCTGGTTTGCGAAAAATTTCCAGCAATAAACGGTTTCCTGTTTAGGATCGAAAAGCTAATGTTAGCCACATAGCTCCAACTACTCGCAAGCTAGCATGAACTTAAGCTAACTTAGCTACCGTTGGATATAAGAAGCGGTGGCACAGACGTCCGCCCTTTTGGGACACAAACAGTCATTTCTGAAACGCGCCGTCCTGTAATTATCCACAGTAAAACTAAGATGGAGATATCCTGACGACCAGAGGCGTTCAGATGCTATTTTGTCAGGTCCACGCCTTGAGGTTTGCTCCAGTCCACCGCCGACGCTGTACCATGGCAACCGCAGCACTCCCTGCAGTACCGCGGTCACACCACGGAGGCGCTGTTGTGCATGTTGTCATCATGGTCGTGATATAAATAGCTGTAAGTTTATTTATGTGCATAAAGGTGACTGTAATCAATAGGCACCACACATGCGCTTAGTGTCTAATAGAAGACTATCAAGCTAGAAAACAGATTAATAACAATAAATAAAAAGATAAAAACACAATAATAATAAATACAAAATAAAAAAGACATGAAGTGCAATTAAAAGCCAGGCTATAAAGGTAGGTCTTGAGTTTGCTTTTAAAATCATTAACATTCTCCACGGCCCTCAGGGCATATAGTTTCTCAGTCATGTTGTGCAATGCATATTTCTATTGTGCTAAAGTTTGCAGGATGTGTGCATAATATATGATGTCTGTCACTTCAGCATTATTTGCTTGGTGTTTGAGATTTAGGTCATGGTCCATCTGTGCTATCTGTCCATCTGTGGCGTGCCATTGTCACAAAACGTGCAACATTCAGAGTTGCTGATCACTTGATGCATATTGAAACTCTTTTATTGGCAACAGTAGCTTATGTATTGCAAGACAAAAGCACACAAGCGTGCAATTGCAGCTGGCTCTGGATCCACACCACAAACAGACTGAGCCAGAAATCCCCCAAATGTAATAGACATTTGATACATGCTGCTAAGTGACAAACAACAAAGCTTGACAGAAAACTAACTTGCTGCCAGAATCCTGAAAACTACATTTCCCTGCTATCAACCTCAGCACAAACCTGGCTCAACCCGTGTGAGGTTACCTGCGTCAAGTTGGCTGATATAACTACAGTCCAGCGGAAGTAGAAAGGATTTTATTTCCCTTTCAAAATAAACATTTAAATAATGTTTAATTGAGCTTGGTTAAAAAATATGGGGAAAATAAATCTGGGTTTTTCACTTAAAAGCACACACAGACTATAAACTATTTGGGTCATGCCATATGAATTTAGTAATATTATAGTATTGATTAATTTCACAGTGTTAAACACTCTAAACACAATTTTTTTTCTTCTTCTCCAAGAAAGAAAAAGTCTTAAAGGGTAACTTCAGTATTTTTCAACCTAGATCATTTTATTCCATGTTTTTATGTCTAAGTGACTAATAGCAGCACAAGTTTTGAAACTGGTCCAGTATCAAATGACAGGGCTGCAGACGGCAGCTGCAAAAAAAAAGTTCATAGACAATCATGCACTATCAATTCATGTCCACCAAAAGTGTTTGGTTTGGCTGCTGGCAGGTTCAGGTTGTTATTATAAGTGTCTGACAACATTATGAAAATGATCCCTTAAGAGGCTGATGTTATTGTTAAAGAGTAAGACCCTTTTTGTTTAACCAGAAACAGCCCTTAAATTGCTATTGTCAAACCTACCAGACTCCATTTGAATAAACAGTAATTTTAATACTGAAAAAGCCACTTTATGCAAGGTTGACAGAGACAAAATAAAACTCACAAAAGCCATCTTGGTTTGCCTATCCACTGTTCCAAATATCACCAACTCTGGTTTGGTTGGAAAAAAAAACTTAATTCATCCGGTTAGATGTGAAAATACGCTGACTCTATACACATTAAAATGACTGTTTATTTAAATGGAGTCTGGTGTGTTTAGCAATGGCAATTTTCTGGCTGATTGTTGTCAGACAAAGAGACTGAGATGCTGAGGCTGGGCCTGTTTATCTTGTGTGACACACTAACAATAGATTTGCTGAGTTCCAAAATATGTAAAATAAATGTATTAATAAGAAAGAACCAACTTATTATGTGCACAAACCTGGAATTAAGATGATCACAGCCAGCAAAGGAAAGTGAGGTCAATGATTCTCCCAAACCAAAAACAAACAAACAAACAGAAAAACAGACTCACACAGGTGAACATGAGATGTTCATATAGATTATGCGTGTCATCGCTCATACCCATGTGACCTGACTCTCCCATAACCACAGTCACACACACAAACACAAAATAACCCAAAACACTAACAAAAAACATCTAACTCATCTGCTCATTATTATTATTATCATTATTATGTTTGCCGTTTCTTGTATTTTCGTACTTTTTTTTTTGCATGCCTAGTTTTTAAGTTTAATTTTTTAATCTTACTCTTTCTCCTTGACTGCTGTAACACTGGAATTCCTCAAATGTGGGATCAATAAAGGTGTGTCTTATCTTATCTTATCTCATCTAACAATACAAAAATATAAACTATCCCAAAACTAATTAGTCCAACTAATCTTACAAAAACAGTTTCTATCTAAATTAATTCAGGGCTCCAACAAGGATCTTGCTGTTAAACAAAAAGGTTTGACACTGTCAATAACAATCTGAGCCTGTCAGTGGCAAAAAAAAAAAAAAAAAGTTTTAATAGATATAAATCTGCACACTAATTTCAAAACGTGTCGTCTCCATTAATCACTAAGACACAAAACATGGGAAAATAGGGTCCAGGTTGAAAAATAACAAAGTTACCCTTTAAATTCCCCCTTGGAGCAATTGACCGCGCTTTTATTTTGAAAGCTCAGACCGGAAGTCCAGTCTTCTGTGCTGCCTGAAGCATCAGTGCTGAGAGGAGCTGTGAGCGCCACAGTCAGCAGGAGCGCACGCTGTTTTATTATCATGGCTCAGTTTAAATACTGGAGACGCGTGTGTTGCCTCCTCTGAAACACAGCCAGTAGTTACAGTCTGATATTTCTGGTGAACAAACGGAACCAGCTGCCACCAAACAGTTTGCCGACTGTCAGACAGTAATTTGGGATTAAAATGGTCATCAAGGTTTACATCGCCTCCTCGAGCGGCTCCGTCGCGGTGAGTTTGTTTGCAAATGTGATTTCAGGCTTGTTGACAGTTGTGTATAAAGTGTGTGAGCATGTTACACAGACATGTGGGAATATTAACAGTGTTTATTGGTGTTATGTAACTGGAGTGTGAGTGCGATTTAAGAGCAGTGAAAGTGATCAGCATCAGTCAGACGGGAAGGCAGGTTGAGATGCGCAGTTGTAATTGGCTGAGTGATTTGTTATGTGGTCTGGGCATGTGCTAATTTAGCCTGGTGCTTATTCTGTTAAGTGCCTTTTAAAAAAAACTATATTTATTTTTTAAATTGAAATTGTATGGGGCCTTTTTTATGTAGAAGCTGACAAAATTCCAAATTCTGATCAAACGTATGTGTTTTATTTGCAGACATGAGTGGTCCATTCACAAAGATGAAGTACTAGTCACACCTTGCCATATTAACTATGACCTCAAACATGACATACAATCAATGTATGTGTGTTTGCATTGTTAGATTTACTCAAACAGCAGATTTGTGTGTGTGTTTTGGAGTGTCTTTACCCTTATTTGTGTTGTGACATGTTAATTTCAACTCCCGAGTGACACTAGAGTGGGGTCCATACAACTGAGCAGCAGCAGCTATTATGCTGAAGGCTTGCTGGAAATTTAAAGGATGTGGATTCATGTCAGTACACTTAATTAGAAGGCCGTTTACTGGGGGTGTTGTGTAGGGTGGAAATGATTAATTAAAGATCAACAGAAAAGTCCAGCTTCCCAGAAGTGTTGTTTTTCTCCAGTTCAATATATGATTGAATATGATTTGGTTCTGGACTGAGTGTCAGCACGAAAAAACATCTGATAATGTCACTGTGAGCTCTGAAAAACTACAATTTGCCACCATTTTCTGACATTTAACAGACTTATCAGTTAATGGATTAAAGCTGTAGCTGGTCATAGAAATAACTTTTTATCATATTTGCTGAAACTGTCAGTTTATCCACACAGATGTACATGAGACGGATAATCTGTGAAAAAAAATGTTCCTCTGCCTCCTCGTAATGCGCCTGATGGCATTATGTTCCTGCGCGTCAACAAAAACAACCAATCAGAGCCGAGGAGTCTTAGATGCAGCTGTCAAGCTTGTCAATCACAATCCGGACAATCCATCCTTGAATGACGACATGATATGCGGCCAGTCCCCGCTTTAGTTTAACAGCGTCATCAGCGGAAAAGTGGACGGACAAGGTGGCAAAACTAAGGGGGTGGATGGGTCCAACAAACACGACTTTCACCAGGGAGAGCTGTGTGTGTCACAGATTAAAAAGCCAAACCCTGTTTTTTTTTCCTAAACCCAACCATGTGCGTTGGTTGTCAAAGGGAAAAAAACCCATCAATTTGTGGCGTTGCACCAACGTAGTGCTTTTATTTTGAAAGAGACTATGTAAATGGTAAATTTCCTGTGAAAACTAAAGTTTTAAAGAAGACAATTCTATCACTGCATTGCCGATTTCTCCCCTCAGATATTTTCAGAAATGTATTTAGGTGTACTGTTTAGCTGTAAAATGAGAGAGCTTGAAACCTGGCCACCATTTTGGAAACAGGAAAAACTAAGCTCTGCTCATGAGCCAGAGCAAACCTTCTCATGTCACAGCTAAACAGAGCACTAAAATATGTTTCTGAAAACAACTTATCAGCTGGTTAGACACAGCAACAAGCAAAGTCAACCACATATACTTCTTTGCTGATGGTCAAAGCTGCGACTGTGCCGACTAAAGTTCAATAAAGTTGAACTCCATGTGATGTGAATTCGCTTTGCCACTAGAAGCGAATGTTCTATTTGCTCCTTCACTCACGTTGAATGGAAGTGAACACGAGGTGAGTATTCGCCAGTGTTAATTTCACTCGTGTGTGACCGACTGCGCCCGTAGCAAATGTCATTAGAAGCGTCACAAGGAGGAGAAGGTTCCAGATTTTTCACAGACTATCCTCCTCATGTCATCCTGTGTGGGTGTAGCGACAGTTTCAACACGTATATGACAAATCATTCTGTTTATAAGAGTTACCCATTGTGTCTTAAATTTAAAAGAAATACGATAATGAAAATAGTCGTTAGTCGAAGCCGTGGTGGAAGCTTGTGGTGCCTCCTGGGAGGCTATATCCACATGCCATGGCGAAGGCCCAGCTGATATTAAGTACCAGCAGAAAATCATCAAACAACACTCCTACGTGAATGCTTCAACCCTTAGGTAATGGGGGAAATGAGTAATATATTTATTTTATCATGCTCCATCTCTAGAAGAGGGCAGCACAATCTCTCAGCGCTTACAAAGGAGTTATTTTTAACTCTATGACACATACATTCAAAACACGCACTCTTTCTCTCTCTCACACACACACACACACACACACATGAAGCACAGTCATGCACGCTTGAACAGGTCCGCCATTTGGGTCAGCTATCTGAGCGTTGAGCTCATGTGAATGTAATTTACTGGGAATGCTTTTGAATTGGGTTACGTGTGATTGAATGAGGAGGGAAGGTGAGACTGGATCCCTCAGCTGAAACTGAAATGGGTGTGTGTGAGACAGAGATGGAGGGAGACAGTCATACTGTGAGAGACAGTGAATTCTGGAGGACAGACAGGTGAAGGACGAGCAGGAGTGTGTGAGCAGACTGAAGGGGAAGCAATAATGAGACCACTTCAGTGTCCCCCCGTGAAATGAGCAGTTCACAGCTTAACAACAGCAGATTAGTGGGGCGGAAATCATCAGCGCAGAATGAATGAAGTGCAAATTAGGTTACACCCCCCACACAACGCCCCCCCCCCTGCTCCTCAGTGGATACTCATCAGGTCCAGTCTCGACAATTTTTTTACATGTCATTGCTGTTTTTGTAATTTACTAACTAAAAACTGGACTAAAAAAAAATTGCTCAGAAGTGTATTTAATTTAATTTTCTTATTTAAAAATTTCTAATTTTTTTAGGTGACTGTAGGATTAATCTAAAAACCAAAATTATAGTTTTGATTTTTCCCCCTATTTTATCTGCTCAGGAGAGGTGTATTTTATTTTACTTTATTTTATTTTATGTATGTATTTATTTGCTAGATTGTGTGTCCCTCTGTGTCCATATAATTATCCTTATAATTTTGAAATATTTTCTTTTTCTTTTTTTTGCTCAGAAGTGTATTTAATTTTTTTTTTTTTTCAATTTAAATTTTTTCTATTTTTTAGGTCACTGTAAGATTAATAAAAAAAACAAGTTTATAATTTATTTATTTTTTGCTGCAGCGGTGTATTTTCTTTTCTTTTCTTTTTTGTTTTATAATTTAAAATTTTTCTATTTTTTAGGTAGTGTTACAGCCTATTATAGGTCCAACAAATAAGAAGTTAGTATTTTTTTCTGTCCCAAGCTCTCTCTTTTTCAAAGTATCTTTCTGTCCATGACTAAAAGATTTGTCGTTTATTAATTTTAATTTATCTTTTTAATTTTCTTTTGTTCTATCCCAACTCTATCCCTTCCCTGGCTGTGACAAAAGGATTGGTCTTAAAAAACCTAATAATTTAAGCTTTTCTTTTTTTTTTTAACCTCAGGATAGGTGTAATTTATTTCTTGTTTTTCTAACCTGTCGCGTCTCTTTCTCCATGTACCCCTCTATCTATGACAAAAATAGCAAAAAATAATTAAGTTTATCATTTTGAAATTTCCTGAATTCTTTTGTTTGTTTTTTGTATATTTTTTTGCTCAGTAGAGCTGCATTGTATTTCATTTTTTCTATCCCATGCCCTCTCTTTCCCAGTGTTCCCTCTCTGTTTGTGACCAAGGGATTTACCTCCACTTAATCCCTACATTTAAGAGCGTGCTCTCAAACAATGCATGCATACTCATACACTGTAATGTGAATGTTTGTTGGGGAGAGCAGTTTGTGTATGTGTCTTTAATCCCACAAGCACACCAAAATCTGAACTCATCCGGCCCCTGACACACACTCTCACTCACCCTCCCTTGGGGGGGACCCTCTTTCATTATTTAGGCTCACGCTGCCAGCCTTCCAGCTCAGAGGAAGGTCACGTTATTTGTATCATAGTGGAGAGCAGCATTGTGATGTACAGCGTAGACTCAGACCACTGATTCTATATGGAGTTTAACCTTTCACCAAAGTGAAGAGACATTTGTTTGCCTTTAAAGATTGAATTTATTGGTGCGATTGATTTACTTTGTTGTGAGAGTCCAGATGAGGCTGACACACACACAGGCAGACAATTGTTGTCAGAGAGAGGACACAACAGATGATCTTGTTTGGGTGTGTTTCTACAATAAACTTCCCAGAACAATCCCTCACTGTCGTCAAGGTTAAACAACAGCTGCATTGTTACGCTGAGCATCAGTTAAATGAAAGACACATGTCATGTACACACACACAAGCACACACAGGGGGCGGATATCATGAAACCTGATTGTGTCAGGGTCAGATTCAAAAAATGTTTCCCCAAAATAAAAGCCCCTGTTTATATTTGTTCACACTGTCTTGCCCCCAGATTATTTTGAATAATTACTCCTTTTGTCATGTTAATGAGCTTGCAAGCATGCAGACTGTATTGACTGAATTTGCATGAGATGATTAAAAATGGAGACAAAACAGAATAAATGCCCCGGACTTCTCAGACTCTTTAGTGACTTAGTGCTCAGAGGGAACTCATTCAGCGGCTCCTCTGGCAGCAGCACAGCGTCTCTCCCTCTCCTCTCTCACCGTGCGCACACAAGAGTCGGTGTCGTCAAGTGATTTTGTCATAAACTTTGGGTAGTGTAAACCTACGTGACGCTCACGGCTCGACAAAAACTCCATATATGTGACTGTGTGATAGTTGTGGTATCATCACAGCCTGTCACAGGTTACAGCGTGATGATTAGAGGAGAAATGAATAATAAAGGTCCAAGTGGGAAAAAACTCAGTCATTTATGATTTTACTAAAAGACGGAAATCACCTGTTGATTTATATATGTAGATCCCAGGGGACATTTTTTTGTATCTTGGAGCTGTTTAAACGTGAAATTTGTGGTTGGTTTTACTTTGTTGAACTATTAATATTGTATCAGAATCTGAATCTCACTCTGAGTTAGGGCCGTTTCATAGTCGACGCTTTTTGTCATTCACAGACAAAGCAGGTAAGAAATATGGCGGGCGAGGAGGAAGACTTTGCAAACTTTTACGGGCACACCCCCATTTATATGACAGTTCTAGTGCCCTGCGTTCTAATAAAATAGCAGTACTAGCTAGCTGCAGCAGTAGCTAGCTGGAATGTACCGGTGACTCTGCTGCCCCCTATTGTGCGAGCGATGTATTGCATTTTAAGTGTCGAATTTTAATTTTTATTGAATATTTGAAGGCATTTTGTTGCAATACTGTTTTCTTAAATTAATTAATAAATCTTTAAAGATGATTTGTCATATCATTGAGAATATCGTTATCACAAAAATACCTAAAATAAAAATTTTGTGATATTATTTTAGGGCCATATCGCCCACTCCTACAAGACGTGGACTATACAGAGCCCACAAAGTCCTGAAACGTGATATATTTTATTTCGTACACACAAGTTAACTATCTGTTGGGAACACAAGATAAACGTCAGGAGCTCCGTGGGACTGTCTCTGATGTGTGTTTACCACTTTCCCTTCCGTGGGAGTTTTCTGTCTTCTAAAAATATCCTTGATTTTTTTTTTTTCTCTCAGCATTCACAAACACTGTCACACAGTTTCAGTCACACAGAGCGTCCCAGAGCACATACATGAACAGTACCACAGGGAGCTGTTGCGTCCATCCTGAGACCATGAATGGGAAAGTTTGTTGCACAGTCGTCAGGACGGGCTCCCTCTTGGCTTGGGAGGTGCAAGAGAGCGCACAGCTGCAGTCATGGTTGAACTACGTCTACACAAACACTAATTCATTACTTTTATAGAACAGAATGATAAAAATAGTAAATTGTATTTGATATATATGACGGATTTTAGCCTATAGGCTCCTCTGAAATCCAGTTCACCATAAGGTGATACTGTACTGTACAGGAGAAGGATGTCAGCGCTCCGATTTTAAACATAATCCCCTCCACTAATCAATAATCCTTCTTAATGTCCAGCTGAGTTGCTATGCAGCGAATACATACAGTACACTCCACATGTGTGTGCTCTGGTTCAGTGGGTGTCAGCTTACTGTTTGTCATTGCAGGAGTGTATTAAGCAACCAGCTGCTTGGCTGAGAGCAATGTACATACACAGAGGGAAAGCCACACACATACAGTGTCCAGCTCCTTTATGTCCACATACATTAAGGCAATATGAGTTTATGCCTTTGTTCACATTAGCTCATTATTAATGTAACAATTGTCATTTTTATCATAATGTACAACTGTATCCCAAACCATCCCTCCTCCACCCTCTTTCTTCCTTGTGTCCGTTTCGACCTGTCCCAGGTAAAAAAGCACCAGCAAGCAGTGGTGGGTTTCCTGGAGGCCAACCGAATCAGCTTCCAGGAAGTAGACATCACCATGCTGGAGGAGCAGAGGCTCTGGATGTACCGCAACATCCCCAGAGACAAGCAGCCGGAGAAAGGCAACCCACTGCCTCCGCAGATCTTCAACGAGGATCGCTACTGTGGGGTATGATGGATGTTTGTTTGTGTGTGTGACACAATTGGAGACAGTGCTGTGGGAGCTAATTTTAGTTTGTTTACTGGGAGATCTCGGATGTTTAAAGTTTAGGACCGCATTCTGAAGGGCCATGAGATACAGTCTATAGTCAAACAGTCAAAACATTGATCTACAGCCTGTATTATGTGGCAGGCTGACAAAATATGCAGAAGACATTCAACGAAACATCACTCGGGAGCTAAGGATGCAGCTGAGTGACAACAACGGGCCAGTTACTGTGGATATGTGGACAGATGATTACCGTGAAATTGGTTATCTTTGTGTCACTTTGCATTACATTAACAAGTGGGAGCTGGATTAACGAGGGCTTCCCACGTCTAAGTGGGACAGCAGGCGTAGGTTATGTAAAACTGCATGATGGCAAAATGATGTGTATAATCATGGGTCAGGTCCCTGGACTTAAATTAACAAGTTAGCGCAGGTTCGGATTTGACTTGCAGGAAATTATGAGTAATGAGTTGGTTCTGGTTCTGTACATTATGGATGTGTGGGTTTGCAAAACTGGCCCTGTACAGGACTCTGCTTTAGGACGCATTCACACTGGCACTATTTGGTCCACTTTAAAGGAAGCGACGTAGAGCACAGTGCATTTTGGTGTTTGGTGTTTTTGTGGTGACCAAGCCGGCTGAAGGGGATGGATTTCCATTTTTAGTCCTGGCCAATCGATGAGCTGGGTTTTCTTCTTCATGCTTTTTTTCTTCCTGGACAGTGGTCGTTTCGGGCAATACCGCCCCCAAATGAGCAGCTGTTGTAACTGCGTGAAGTTGTCCAGGTGGTTTGGTCCACTTTAAAAAGTGCAGTGTGAAATTTTTTGGCATTCCCTGCCCAATCCAACCAAGTCCCCCGGACTATCCTGGTGTGAATGCGCCCTTAAAGTCACAGTGAAATGGTAGTTAGAGCAATTAAATCAAATTTAGAATCATAATTAGGAAATATAAACAAATGTTTTACCAATTGAGATCCAAACACACTCCATAATTTCGCTATGTTAGTTTCTACAACCCACAAGCAAGTGTTGTCTCATGTAATGGACAGAGTGAGCTAATTGCGCCAAAGCACATTTGATTGGATACTTTTTTGTTGCTAAATTCAAATGACATATCAAAAATATTGTAATTTTTTAATTTTAGTTTACGCCACATGCTGAGCTACATGTTTTGTTACTTGCTCACGCCCCCCATTGCCCTGAAAAAGGCTCATTCTGTGTAAACAAAAGTAGGTAGGCGGCATTTTGCAAGGATTTTGTTTTTATACTGCCAATGCTGAAAAAAGACTGATTGGGCTTTCCTACAAATTTCCACAATTCCTGTTTAAAAAGGGCTACATAGAGACAGACAACCATTCATACTAACATTCACACCTACGGACAATTTAGAGTCACCAATCAACCTGCATGTCTTTGGACTGTGGGAGGAAGCATGCAAACATGCAAACGCTGCACAGAAGGGCTCCGGAGGAAGGAGTCCCTGCATTATTCTGGGAAAAGCATGATAGTTGCCAACGGGAAAAAACATCCTGTAGATCCTATATCCCATTTTATAACTACTTTTTCTCTAACTGTCTTCATCATTCTGAAACCGTAGCACAACAAATGTTTAGGATGACTCATTTTCACTGATGTTACTATTTTTAAGTTACATAACATATGTAGGGGAGGAATTTGGCCTAAGGAGCATTACTAATCTTGAGACGTAGTTTAGTCATACTATGGCGGAGTAACAGAATGAATATTTATTCAACAAATCTGCTCTGTTTGAATCCATCCCATAATAATCCGGGCTGCTCTGACTGCAAATCAAGGATCCATAGCAAACAAGGTCTTGAGTAATCTGGGTTGGATGTTTGGCCAACAGAACATTTGCTCAATTATTTTAGATTTCATCAGGGAGTAGCGAAGCAGGATAAACAACATGGGCACATAATATCTGAATGACGCAAAGTTGAAGGTATTTTTAAAAGCCGAAAACATTCGAGGCTGGAGGCTCCTGACACCACTCCCTCTCCGCCCCTGAGGTGGAACTACCTACGCTCCTACACTGGTGAGTGAGTTTGACCAGTTAGTGCTGGCCAGTTTGTGTCCTCCGCTGAGTTTGCACGCCACTGTCTAATCCCGCCGTAATCCATTTTCACGGATGGGGCGGATTATCTGCTCTGCCTGCCGTCACTCTCACTGGCCAAGGTAATCCAACATTACTCTGCAATGTCATGGCCACTATATTATATTAAAAGCAGACATGGTGGGATCTCTTGGCAGCGATGTTTACAACCATCTTTCAGATTTACACATTATGTAACATCCTCTTTTATTTGTCCCCCCCCCTCTCTTTAGGACTATGAAGACTTCTTCCAGTCAAAGGAGGACAACACTGTGTTTGCATTCCTTGGGCTCAGCTCCCAACCCTCAGTGAAAGTAAGGGAGAGTATACAGGCATTTGAAGACACACACACATACACTGCTGTCTCCGTGGTGTAAATCACACAGCCAGCGAGGTTTGCTGTCAGTCTCGACTTCCTCAAACGCCGAACGCAGCGCCGTCTCGTCAGAGTGCTGGATCAGCAGCTCTACTTTCTGCAAGCTGCGTCTGAACAGTGTGATTGATGACTTATTGGTATTTCATGCACATCTTTTTTTTTTTTTGGTAGGAAAAAAGACAAGTCGACATCAAATCTCATACATTTAGATTCAGTTCCTCGTCTCCTCCTCCTCCTCCCATCAGTTTGTTTTACATCAAGATTTATCTGCTGCGAGTCCCAGAGATCCTCTTAGAATTTAGATAATCATAGTTCCCACATCAGCCAGTGGACAGAGTTAATCTCAATGCTCAGACGACGAGGAAAACAAATACAAAATATCTCTCATCATACTGGAATTGGACTCGGATGGTGAAAGAACATTTCAGAGACCATTCGATGATCCACTCATCATTAACATCAAAGGAGCTTATTTCCATTCATCACTAAGGAGCATTTATTTGATTTTCCTGCAGTCGCATCCCTTTTCAGCCTCTCCTCTAGAGGTTGATTAGATAACTGAGTTAAAAGCGATCTGATTACACCGGCAGGATATTGCAGAAACATTCACTGTGGACATGTTTCATGTTTAGTAGAGATGTCTGGCTGTATAGTAGGGATGTACCCGAGGCTGAATATGATATTTGGGAAAGCACAAATAATGTGATGGAAACAGATGTTGATTCTACCTGAAGTGCTCATTGTTATTCACGGGAAATATTGACACATTTGTGCATCATGTTTCTTCAAATCGATTCAAATCATTATGTATGACCACAAAATAAAAATGCGCAGTCTGTTTGCATTTATTTCATGGCTATTTAAGTCAGTGATTTCTTTTTGAAATGTTAGACAATACTTGTTGAAAACATGCGAAAAGACTGGGTACTGTATAGTACTGAAATGTTGAGTGAAACTTTTTTTCACTGTTTATTTGTCCAGGATTTTTGGGCAGGTCTAAAATCATGGCTTGATGACACACTGGAGCCATCCTTAAAATGATAGTGCACCAAAAAATGAAAATTCAGCCATTATCTACTCACCCATATGCCGAGGGAGGCTCAGGTGAAGTTTTAGAGTCCTCACAACACTTCCGGAGATCCAAGTGGAGAGTGGGTAGCAACACAACTCCACCTAATGGAGGCTGACGGCACCCCAGATTCAAACGTCCAAAAACACATAATTGAAACCATAACATATCTCCATACTGCTCGTCCGTAGTGATCCAAGTGTCCTGAAGCCCCGACATAAAAAGTTGTTTGGAAAAACGTCATTTGAACTCTGTTTTTAGCCTCATTAGTCATGTTTCCATCAGCCTGTTTAGATGCACATCTAGAAGTATCGCAAAGGAAAATTATGATGGAAACGCCAAAATTTGCATCAAAATTCCCTGATTCGCACAAACTAAAATACGCTCGCTTTAGCTGGGTTTTGGTTGATTCGAAAAAATGTTGATTCGCAAAACGGGGGATGGAAACAGTTATGTTTGAACTAAGCCTGACGTAGCGCACCTCTCTCCATGGTGATATCAACACTCAGGATCAGGAAGGCGGTAATGTATATTTTAGTTTGTGCAAATAAGAAATGTGTCATTAGGAAATAAAAGGTCCAATGAAATAAATAGAAGTAGTCTTCTGAAAAATGTCTCTTTTAAAAATAATGATCTATTTATTTATTTATTAAAAATACGATGACTCATTCATATACTTATATTTACAGTTATTTATATTACTATATTATAATACTTACTCATTTATTTATTTTAGGATGTATATGCATGTAGACAGTTCATAAAACTAGTTTACTTAAAATAAAAATAAGACAGTGAGAGATGAAAAGTACAGTGCGCTGATGAGGAAATATACGTCATAGTTAATTATGCCATTATTGAAGCAATTTTGGTGCTTTGAAAACTCAACAGTTGCATTGTCAGTGAATAATAGTTAGAAAATGTGTCCTAATTTAACGGGACTTCTGGTATAAATCACCCACTGCTGGTCTTTTATCGGAATACAGACAAAACATTTTTTTTAGTTGAGCAGATACCGATAATGACGTCTCTGTACATCTACTATACGTAACGTGCAGTCTTGTAAATCTAACAAAGAGAATGTTAATGATTGTTTAATCTCTGTACCCTTTTCCCCCTCTCTCTAGGATTCTGAGTCATAGCCTGGATCAAACTGCTGGTATGTAACGTCCAGGGAACCTCAAGATACGAGGACAAAAACTGCATCATTTCCCATGTTCTTCCTCCTACGACGACAGCACGTTGCCAAACACCAGACCCTACGGATTTCACCCAGTATGACGTCTCCTGACTCTTTAAACAACATTCCACCGTCACTTACAGAAGTGTCTGATTCTCAAGAGAGACTTGATCACAGAAGGAGGGGACTGACTTTATGATGGATGCATTTGTGTTTCCTTTTCTTGTTTAGCACACACTGTGATCGGCGGCAAACACTGTCAGTAGCATAGATTCTGTGCACACTAGATGTAGCAGCTTAAGCATCAGTAGACGAGTAAGTTTAGGTCAATCTGAAATGCAGTGGATGTGGAAAGAACTGATTGGGTGCAGCAGTGCAGCACAAGTCACCTGAATATACACCCGTGTTGCGTGTGTATGCCTTAGTGTGTGTGCGTGTGTGTGTCTCAATCAGCAGCTGTTAATGAAGGCTGCGTTAAGTGATGGGACCTGAGAGGCGGCACTTAATGCAACCTGAAACAACCCGAGGTCTAGCCATTATGTCTGGATGTGTGTGTGTGTGTGTGTGTGTGTCTGCTTTGCTAGAGGTGACGGTGACACTGCAGTTTGCCACAGCAGATGAGACCAAATGCTAAGAATCTTAAAACATACAAGGGATATACATGATGCTCAATATCATTGCCAGCATTTAAAGGGACAGTTCACCCCCAACATCAAAAATACATAATTTTCCTCTTACCTGCAGTGCTGTTAATTAGTCCAGGTTGTTTTGGTGTGGGTTGCAGAGTGTCATAGATATCTGCCTCCATCAAAATATCATCAATGTATCCTCATACAACAGATGATATCCCACAAAAATGCACACACAGCAACTGGTATGATATCCCTATGAATTAGTCATAGAGGCAAGGTTTATGCAAGTAGAGTTACTGTGGTCAGAATAAGGAAAAGAAACATGGTGACAATGCACCTTAGAATTACTCAGAATTCAGTCAAAGGTTCCACTTTTGAACTCTTGTTTCCTGGGGAATATCCCGTGATTTGCGATCTTCCCGCCACCCTAACTTGTCTCTGTATAGGGACTGTTCCCATCTTTACTCCCTTCAGCCCATGTGATCATGTGATCGCAGCCTTCCCATAATGACATGGTATATGTACAAATTTTGGTGTATTATTTTTCATGGAAAAACGTACAAACAGTGCATGAGAAACGCCTGATATGATGGAACTAGATGGCACTCAGCTTGTGGTGCTGAAATCGCCAAAAAATAAATTTGAAAAACTCAACAGCAATGTCTCTTTGCAGAAACAATGACCTGATAACTCAAGTTAATCCACAGACTTTGTGGGGTGTAGTTCAGTAGTAAGAAAATAGTCCCTACATGAAACTGCTCACAACAAGGTCTGTGGATTATCTTTAGTAACTGGGTCATGATTTCTGTAAAGAAACATTGCTGTTGATGTTTTTCAAATGTATGTTTTTGGTGCTTTGAGCACCACAAGCTGAGTGCCATCTAGTTCCATTATATTGGAAAAGGCAGACATCTCTACGGCCGCTATCTCAAACACTCCACAACTAACACCCAAACTATCTAGACTGATAATTCGCACTACAGTTAAGAGGAGAAATGCGTACTTTTGATTTTATGGTGAACCATCTCTTTAAGTTTGTAGCCACTGTCAAGTAAAACAGATGTTCTTCTATCATTCCACTGCCAACTAGTTTAATTAAAGGACGAGGTTGCTGTTGTTCTCTATCTTTTTCTACCTGTCTACAAATCAAAAAAGACGACCAAAGCCAACAATGTGTTGGTCTGCTTTTCAGTACATTCTGACACAAGTTCTCAGCCCATTTGTCCCTACTTAAGGTGTAAGTCTTTAAAAACAGGTTTCAAATATATAGTTTCATTTATTTAAAGGCCAAGTTGTTGCCTAAAACAACTGGGTATTGTAGTTTTTAGCAAAAATGAGTAAATAGCGCATTTGTCAGGGCTGTTTCAAGACGTGGATTAACACACATTTGATCCTCTGTGTATTTGCAGCAGCAGGACAGTGTTTGTGGGATTGACTCAACATAAACTACAGTGCCCAGGTTCATTATAATAACAGAGCATGTCACCCAGTGCGACAGTGCAGCTCATTCATGTGTTTTTTAAAGTTCTTGGACAACAGTGGAGCCCTGTGGCATATAGGAGTAAGTTACCAGGCTCTGGCTGCACAGACAATATTTGTCAGTCGGATCAATTTGTTGTTGGTTTTGGTCTTTTCGTGGGATTTGTTGATAACATGAAAAATATTGCCAGCTTTATCCTCTAATCCAGACAGCTATAGACAAAGCGTGGTTGCAATCAGGGTCGCATGAGTACACCTCACAGATTATTACTCTATTACTCTGTCTTATCAGACAGAGGACAGGAGATAACATATCAGAGATAGTGGCAAAGCTCTGCACAGACAGACCTACACTCTGCTTCCCCTTCTCTCCATATTACCAAATGTCTGAGATGTGAGCAGACTGCCCTCTGTGTGTTTAAAATATTATGAAATGAAAGCAGGTTGACACATCATGACCAACTCGTAGTCCTGTCATCCAGTGTGTATTCTGTGGTCTCCGTCCCCGACACCAGCACTAAGCATTTTCTCTTCACCTCTCTCATCCTTATTAAATTATCACGGGTGGGTGGTCAACTAATTCCTTTATGTTCACACATGAAGGACACACAAACAGATGCACCCTCACTTGCCATTCCTCTCTAAATGTTGTGCCATCATGTGAAAGGTTGTCATTTTTATTTAAGATCATGTGGGGGACATCAAAGCTTATCACTGTCGACACTACATTCCTATTTGCTAAGGTGTGTCCTCATGTATTGTGAAATCATGTGAATATTTGTGAATGTAAACTGACTAAATGTACTTTATGTTACACACCTCTCTGCCCATGACTCTGTTGTGCTTATTTTTTTTTTTGTATTTTTCTGTTTGTGAGACACTCAGTGACACTTGACTGTGTAACAGCTGATTACAGTTTTTTACGTTAATTTGCGGTACGGTGGTATGGTGGTTAGCACTGCCGCCTCACAGCAAGAGGGTTCCTGGTTCGATCCCAGGTGTAGGAGCCCTTCTGTGCTGAGTTTGCATGTTCTCCCCGTGTCAGCGTGGGTTTTCTCCAGGTACTCCGGCTTCCTCCCACAGTCCAAAGACATGCAGGTTAACTGGTGACCCTAAATTGTCCGTAAGTGTGAATGGTTGTCTGTCTCTATGTGTCAGCCCTGTCTGTCTGGCGACCTGTCCAGGATGTACCCTGCCTCTCGCCCAGTGTCAACTGGGATAGGCTCCAGCCCCCCCGCGACCCTCAAGAGGATAAGCAGTTAGAAAATGGATGGATGTTAATTTGCCTCAGTGTTTTTCAGATGTTCATGAAAGACTCGGGTGCACTGCAGGAGAGGCAAACCTGGCAAATGTTTGGGGCCACCCATGAAATTTTGGTAAAGGGCCTCGGATGGCTGCTCTTATTGGTAAAATTTGCAATGACAGCCATAACTTACCATTAAAGCTCTATACGGTTACATGTGTTTACGAACACGAGGCAACCAGAAGTCCATTCATTCCAATGGGAATCTGCATGATATCCGATAAGCCTGTGAAACCCCCCCCTCTGTAATATTGAGGTCTGGAATTTGCCTCAAGTAAGTTAAAAAAATTTGAACTTTTGCAGTGGATTTCGGATTTGCTATCAGGCTGCTAACAGGCTAACAGGCTATTTTCTTCAATTCAGCTGCCCGTGTTGATCGTCAGGTGAGTTTGTCCAATCAAAAAGAACTTGTTTATCTAGTTTTAGGACATTTGAATCTGAGGAACGTTATTCTGCTAAAACATGGTTATACATTATATACACAGTACAGTCAGATTGTCATTACCACATGTACCTGGCAGGTCCTGTTTCTGTCCTGGTAATGTTCCAAGCCCCTCTCTCCCCCATGGCTACAGGTAGTTTCTATCAGGTTTCTATTCATCAATTAAGAAATGCACTTCCTTGAGTTGGACACTAGAGGCATCATCCATATATTGACGGATCTACAGACACCAGTCACATGCTCACGTGGAAACGAGGCGTAAGTGGGGCCTGTTCTAGCTACAGAACAACAGCTGGATTAGTTGGACATTTGTTAGGTCTTACCGTCAGGTCTTACCGTTTCTGATCACCAGAAATGAAAGAAAAAACAAGGAAGAGGAAAAACAACACCATTTCTGGGGGACCTCAGTGGGCTGCTTTGCCTGGGAACCCCCTCTCAAGATTCTAGGAATGCCACCTGTAACACTACTACAAAGAAACTTGGCCTCAAAGAGCAATAAAAGTAGTACCCACTTTTTTTCTTTGCGTATTCGAGATCAGACTATAAAAACAATTGACATCCTTGTCTTGCATCAGTCTGAAGCCTCTTTGATGCGGTGTTGGGGAGGGCTTTTTTTGTGAGACAGAAAACCCAGATTGCCAACTGAAAACAAATGTTTGTGTTGCTTGTGTAGTATTATACCTACAGAGTCAGAATAAACTCAGTGGATGAAGATCACTACGTCTTGGACCCACCTTTGTGCAGTGATTGGGACTGGAAAAGACAAATGGACTCCAATACAGACTCCAGATATGGATAAGTATTTCTTATCCAATTACTCGATTATTTGATGGATTAATTGGTAGAATACTGGATAACTGAAATTATTGATAGCTACAGCCCTATTAAAAACACTGAACACCTGCATCTCTCCAAATGAAGCAACAGCCTTAAATCTTTTTTGACCACTTTTAAAAAGTTGCTTGTTTTTCAACGCCGTTCATAACTTAGTGCTGCCTCTGCTGGCAGGAGCTGGAATACTAAAATATAAGTAATGTAGCAGCTGTGTTTCTTTCCGAGATTTTCTCTTGCTAGTTGTCACTTTGATCTGTTCCTCTTTGAAGTTCCCTGTGCATGGACCATCCTGTTTGTGACATAGTGCCCCCCTGCCCCGGATGAGTTGTAATGTCATTTCCCATCACAGAATGATGCAAATCGCTGTGTCGGTAATGATTTACCCAGACATCAATATGTGTTTAACCTGCTGTCCAAACCTCAGGATCCTCAGTTCTTTCATTAGTGAATACTGATAGAAGACCGAGGTCACTGCTTCACTGCTTTTAGAGCATCTGGCTGTGCTGCTGCTCTGTTGTCTAGAATAGGGGTTCCCAAACTTTTCCATGTCAAGGCCAAGTAGCATTATCTCTTAGCCGGGCCCCCTCTTTTACAAGATGTCTTTAGAAACTCATTGACAGTGCAACAGCACACGTAGTCCATTCCAGGACAGGAGCTTGCTGCATGACTGTGGCTGACTGCCTGGACAGATGTTTTTACTTCTGCTTTTCTAAGCTGCTGACTGTTCTTTCAGCCTATGCTGGATGTGTCTGTTTCAAAGTGACGCTGAAGTTTACAGTTTTAAACACTCGTTTGAGAGTCTCAAGGCAGAGAACTCCTTTGGGGCATAGCCATTCGTCTTGTGCAGGAGGAAGCATGCATCTACTGCTAGCTCACCGAGCACCACTGAGCCAGCTGAGGAGGACACCGGTAATGTTTATGTCTTGCATTGTCAGGAGCATTAGGCTCTCATCCATGAGTAGATGCACGCTTCCTTCTGCACGGTGATACAGCTCACTGGTGCTAAGTGAACTATCAGTAGATTCTGTGCAGTGATATGGTTCTCGGGTGTAGTTTGGTCGAAATAAGTTCCTATGTGAAAGTGCCGTCTATATCAGTCATAATCAAGTGAAGGCAGACTTTGAAGTTGTCAAAATCCGGTGCTCGGGCAGTGACTTACGGCATCAGACATTGATGAAAAAGACGTCCTTTAACGTTGGCGTGATACGGGGCCTGTCGCCGTTATAGTTTAGCAGTGCTTGGCTGTGTTGGGGAAACGTGGCGGGACAGGAACTAAAGTTGAGGTGGCGAAGGTCAGCATAGGGTGGACTGGAGGGCTGGTGGATGGGTCCAACACACAATGCCCTTCACCCGGGAGAGCGGTGTTTGCGTCCTGTAAGATTATAAAGCCAAGCCCTGTTCTTTCCTAAACCCAACCATGTGCGTGAGTTGTTGGAGGAAAACAAACGTCAATTTACGTTGTTGTATTGATATGGAGCGTTTCTTTTGAAAGAGACTGTATGTAAATGGTAAATTTCCTGTGACAATGGAAGTGTATCTTGAAAGAAGACAATGCATGTAACAGGCAGAACTTGACACGGCGTCCCAGAACGTCAACAACCATTGACCCATGAGGGTACCTTTCACGTCGTTTCTGGACGTGGAAGGTCCACATCCAAAAGTCGATATGTGACGAGGTCGGAGGCAGAATGTGCTGCCATGGCCAATTTCTCCAACTCCAAACTGATGAAAAGCACTATGGGTAAGAGGAAACACATCTATTTTTGGCTTTAGTGATGAACTTTCAGTATGTTTGTGAGCATGGGCATGATGTATGTGAAATACTGTGACAAAAGTGCAGCATCAAGAGGAAGTTTGAGGTGTGGCTCCTTTCCAAAATGGTGACATGTGCAACAATAACAGGAGGCAAATTAAGGAAATTGTGTGCAAACAGATGGCCAAACCAGGCAACCTAAAATGCTGAATAAACAAATTGGTTAACAAGTCAGTTGTGCAATATCCAAGTAGCTTTGTTGTTAGAAAAAAAAAATTCTCCTGCAAAAAATTCTCCTGCAAAATTCATATACATAACATAATTAACATATGCACAGATTAGTACAGTATACATCCAAAATCACGTAGGAAAGAAGCAAGCACTCTTAAAATAAATCCCCTCGAAAGGTGCACAGCCAGAAACAGCGAAAAAGGGAAAAATGCCAGCACTCACAAATGTCCTTTTGGTAAATTTAATAAACCAACTTGGGTGGCAGTACCAGAAAACACAGACGTTTTGACAGAAAGTCCTCTTCGGCGTGTAACTCAGGTTACAGAAGTGGCGTTTAAGTAAGCTCGAAGCAATCAGAGCAGGTGTGTGGAAAGACACTTTACACCTCCGCCATACAATGTAGTGCCAACTCACAGGCAAAGAATAAACACAATAACAATACAACAATCTTAAACAAGTGTGTCACGGCAAAATAGCAGTACATAACCCAAAAATAGATATACATATGCATAATAAGTTCTGTTCGTACAAAAAGGCACTGTGAACAACAATACAACGTGTGTGCTTAAGGGGGCAGATAAAGTATCCAATTTTCAGATAACAATCAGATCACAGGAAACGGCACAGGAAAAGACTTACATAAAGTTATTGAATAGCTGTCCCTCTATTGCCAATCAGATCACAAATGCATATATGGAAAGCACTGAAAACAGCAACGGTGTGTGTAAAAAGGGGCAGAGTAAGTACCAATTCTCAATTCACAATCACATCACAAGTGCGCAGGAAAAACATTGCAAGAAGTCACTGAGTAACTGTCCCTTAATTAGCAATCAGCTCACAAGTGTACATAAAGAAAGACACGGTAAACAGTAAAAATATGTGCGTAAAGGAGCTCCTTTACGCACATATTTATCCACCAATAAATAATGCCCCAGTATAACACAATATGGCAAATGATGCAAATTAATTCTATTAAAATATGAACACATTCCTTGATATTGCTATTTTTTGGTTGGATTGTCGGATTGATTTGCAGCATAAAGTCCAGGTCCATAGGCGCAGTGATGACATAAACAAATCCTGGTTTATCGCATGATACACTGAAAAGGAAGACACAGTTCTGCAGGATTCTGAGGTCCAAAACAGGAACTGAATGCTTACAAAAATGCCTTTCACAAGGGGGAGTGTTTGACATTCACAAACCCAATGAGCTGACAATAAGATGTGGGGCAGCTACTGATCCTGTTATTTTGATGAGGGGAAAAACGACATCAGCTAATTTTGTAAGGTAAGAAAATTCTTTCTCAAGTATCAGGGATTTTTGGGTTTTACAAAATTGAAGCTGCAAAGCTCTGTGCATCCAACCTAACAATGGAGGTTGCCTGTACATAATGGGCATTTACAAAATTGACAGATCTTTTGCAGCATAACCTGGGTACAGTGAGTAAAAAAATTGAAATCAAAAATAAAATAAATTTAAACTAAATAAAACAAAAATCAATTCAATTCAATAGCCAGAAGTGACAGTACTGAGTTTATATGCATGATATGCAACAAAATAAGAAATTAAAGTAAACTTTGTGTTTGTAAATCCAAGGTTAATGCAAGGATTAAAGCTGAATTAAGAATGCTAACTGCAAAGCTAAGCTTGTACCTACAATGGAATTAAATATGGAATTGATTTTGCATTCATATTTCAAATTGGAGGTGCAAAAGTTCAAACAAGATTACATATAATTATATAAACATTCTGAAAACAGTATAAATCTATAAATATATATATAAATAAATAAATACATCTTGAATTATTCACAATATAGGGTGGTTTTATTTGACATATTTCATGAACTTTGTACTACTGCTAAGTCACATGTTCTGTGGAACAGACCTTATGATGTGTTAATGCAGCAAATAAACATCAAGTGGCTTCTTTATAATTGAAAGTTACAGAAATAGGGGGAAACAGCCTGGCTTTGTACAAATTCAACATAAAAGAACCGCCGTGATGATAACCAGAGGTGGGGGGAGGGTGGTTGGGTTTAGCATTGGGAGACGTTGGTCACCTCTTGACATTCGTTCATAACAACCTTCCATTGATCTACACGTTTCTTATTTTTCTGCACCTGATCATTTGTCCATAAATATGTGTCATTATCATGCACAACCAGCTTTATTTTACAAGTGTGTGTGTGTGTAATGTCTTTTTGGAATAGTAATGTAGATATTGTGCAAAACAAAAATGTCCCCTCATCCCCCTGTCTTTAATGATTGATCAAAATGTCAACATGCATCCAGGTTGCAGTCCAAGTCCAGGCGGCCCCTTTTATTCATAACAATTACTGGATCTGTACACGAGGCCTCTTTACTTTGTGTCAGATGTGATCAGCTTTTTAATTTGAGGTTAGAGTTCGTTTTAAAAAGCTGCTCAGACTGGTTGGCTTTTAAGGGTAAGAAGGATACTTGATCAACTTTGCAGATTCTGGTAAAAAAAAAAAAAAATTGGATGGCCTCCCGAAAATCGACAAACCTTTCTCGTTCTGCTGTGGACAGATGAGACAGTAACACAGTTTTTTAACAATACTTTGTTTTCACTGTACCTCGACAGCATCTGATCCACTTTGAAGACACATCATGACCTTCATTTCTGCTGAGAGGCTACATTTTGCTTTTTGTTTGTCAATAGGTGAGTCTCTGTGTTCCTTTGCTATTTCACTTCCTTTTTTTGACTTCCTCCCCTTCACTTCTTAAGTCATATGAGTAGCCTACAGTATAGTCACACTTTGGTTGTGTGCTCTCAAAACAGTGAACAGAAGTGAAAGTGTAATAGTTTATATCCAAAGATTGCTTTCTTTCAAATATTCTTGGCAAAGTTGATGTTGGACACTGAAAGTCATGGGGTGACACACCAAAACCAAAAGCCATAATTGAATTTTAGGAATTTGCTTATGCTGATGACGTGTAAGGGCATGTTGAAAACTATGTCAATATGGAGAGTTATGGAGTTTTTTATTTTACTGTTAATGTTATGAATTATCTGACGCGCACAGACCAACACTGGTGTTGTTAACACTTTCAGTTCCATGACGATGATGTTTTGTAGCTATAGACCCTTTTAGGGCCGACGTCACAATGATGTCAGTTTGTTATCTGGAGGCAATCTGTTGTCTTGTTGTGTTATTGGGAGCCAGAGTAGAAGGAGTCGTGGCTCAAAACTTAAATATTATCACATACCAGCCGCCACTGCCCGTCAACAAAAACACAGATAACCATGGTTAAATGTGATAAGACGAAAGGACTGGACGGAGGCGATCATCAAAAATGCTCACATATCAGGTTAGGGAAAAACTATTTCCTGTTGTAGCGATGAGTAACGTTATGTGTTTTAAGGGTTATCATGTCCACCTCATCAGAAAGTGGGGAGGGATTAAGAGGAATAATGGATTTCTCCGAAACGCTAACCTTTTAGCAAGTTAGTTAACGTTAGCTTTGATAGCAAAACAAGCTGGAGAATACCGTTCAAGTGTCGTCCTCCTTTGTGAGATTGGTACAGTAATCAACCACAAAGCTTCCTGTGACGGGAGCGTATCTATGTTCCCAGGGTTCTATGTTTCCCAGGTTCTATGTTGCCTGCTCAACCAAGTGGGGAACATAGAACCCGGGAAACATAGAAGACTAGGAACATAGGGATGACCCCGTTGTACTCGTGGTCCTGGAGAGTGTGTGCACTGACATGGTGTGTTCATAAGTTCAGTGTGACGCTCTACACTAAAATGAGAGCCCTGTTGGTCGAAGAAACGTAGCGTTATATTTCTATATGAATTAACGAACGGTTAAGTTAATCACACATTCACTCCCCACAGCGCGCTCTGCTACTCAGAGAGTGCTATGCACTGGATAACCCAACTTTATATTCCGACAGTGCTCTGAATTTACGAACAATCCAGTTTGTGCCAGAGTGCGCTCCGACACTCTGAATCAGACTGAACCACTTGCATCCTTTTCCTTCATTGTCTAAAACAAGCCAACAGAATTTGCTAGCTAGCACTGGCTAATGTCTGTGGAGAATTGTTTTGCCTCCAGCTAAGCCCCGTCCACCAAAAACACCATACTGTTTGCTAACAGTAAAAGATCTATAAATGTTGTAAATCATTGTTCTTCAACTAGGCTGGCTGCCTCTAACCTTTATAGACAAATAAACTGCTTAAATTTGAAAGAGTACATTGATTGTAAGGAACAAAGCATTTCCAGGGAACAACCCCTCTCAAGTGTAGAGGTGACTTGTGAATTTTCAGTCCTTTAAGCGAGAGTTCAAGGGACCCTTTCAAATGGCCCCACCAGTTGTTCACTCGCCAAAATTTAGCCTAACTTTGGAGCGCTATTTAGTCCCATTCTTGACAAGCCGTGCAGAAAGGTTGGTACCAATAGATGCATTAGGTTGTCTAATTTCACGAGATACCACTACCTCCATGCTAGCTGAGCACGCCACAGCCTCTTACATACTGGGCCAGGGCCCCCATTGGGGCTGCCAGTAAATAGATTAGACAAACACAGCACTGACTGCTGTGACACATCTCTGGGCTGAACATTTTACTGTGTTTCTGCTGTAGGTCTGCTGAGTCTACCACTGCTTACAGGTCAGTAAGTTCTATTTATGTTTCTTCACCCCGATGTAATACCAAAAACAACGGTACTGTTTATTATTGAGTTCATGGTGACACAACCTACAGCTACTGTGGTTTAATTTTGTATTTCTAGAATGTGAAAAAATTAGGCTGGTCGGGCCGTCACGTTGTGCCGGTAGACTGGAGATCTACAATGAAGATAGCTGGGGAACGGTGTGTGATGACCACTGGAGCCTCACCAACGCCGAGGTGGTGTGTCGAGAGTTAAACTGCGGGACGGTTCTTGAGGCCAAACGAGGCGCCTTCTTTGGAGAGGGGCAGAACATGATCTGGTTGGACGACGTGCAGTGTACTGGTAGTGAGAGTTCCATCATCAAGTGCCCGCACAGACCATTGGGGCAAAATAACTGTGGCCATGCTGAAGATGCTGGGGTCATCTGTTCTGGTAAGACGAAGTTCGTTCACCTATCTCTGTTGTATTTGCTTTTCTTGACCCACTTGTGTTTTATTGAAAGTTGAACTACCAATAGGGTACCAATCAATTAGAAACTGGATCAAATAGCATCAACATTTTGGGAAATACTTGTTTCCTCGTAGAGATTTAAGAATATTAATTCCATTCTCATATGTGTCCATTCCACATGAGGCTACCGCATCTTAACTTAGTTTAGAATAAAGGCCTGGAAACATGGAAAAAGTAGGATGACAAGTAGGATGAGAGTGGTAACAGTCTTCTCCTGAAACTTTCTGCCAGAAAGTGAGTAAGCTGATTTCCTAAAATGATGAACCTTTCCTTTAGATATTAGTTAGGCATTATCCTGAGTCAGTTCATAAAATCGAGCATTACACATCACTGCATTATAAGGCCCTTCCTCAATTTAGATCTATGTTAAGACCAGAAATGTGGAACTATCACGAGGAGTTGGGAAATTAGGAAATGTGGAGAAAAAAAAGTAGCTAACGCAGCATTTATCTTAGCAACTGATATGACTACATCTTGTGTTAGTAAACCTAGCGACTGTACTGTCAGTTCACATTTGGTTGTTTACTTGTGGTGGTGTTGCGGCAAGAGCACAACAGCAGGTTCAGGATGTGACCGGCTGCTGCACATGTAAAGTGCAAAGGGCACGAAGCAGAGAGATGGGAGATAAACCAAATCTACCAGTCACCAGCTAACCTCATTATTGAATGTAAAAACTCATCATGCAGTCACGCTTCCGCTTCGTTTAACTTGTTCCCAGCTACGTGGGACTTTATTGTAATTCCAGCAGTCAACACATTGTCGCTCCGCTCCCACATGTTCTCCTTGTGGGTGAGTTGTCTTAATATCTCACAATCATCTGACAGGTGATTGTAGAATTCGATAGATAGTTCACCACACCCACCAGTCTCTGTACTCCTTAGACATCGGTCAACCTCGGCATCTCTCTGCAGTCTGAGTAGTGGTTTGCTGTGAATATTCTGCCTGCATTCATTAGCACTAAATGCCTGAAACACACTGCATTAAAGGAGCACCCCACCACAGCTACATGGTGAAAGAGCGCCACAACCCAGTAAAAAGATTGGTTTAACTCTCAGGTTTTGATCCATTTAGTCCGACCAGAAATTGAGCGTTATTGGCTTGATGCGCTACTGAACAACTTTGATAGGAATGATCAGGGTTCACCTACAACGCTGTTTACAGTTCTCTTCATACATCCATGATATACTCAGATATATGGGGTATACCCACTTCTTTGTCCGTCTGTTTACATTATCCACCTTATTCCTAGCCCCAATAATCCCTTGCGCCGATTACATGCGTGACTTCCAGCATTGAACAGAAACCACCGATTTCCCAATGGTAACAGTTTGTGTACAGTACTATATTCTTCTTTCCAAGAGCAACTGGGATATAAAACCATGAAACACACCACCTTTTATAGTTTAAACAGGATCATGTGATCATCCCTCTGCCATCTCTGACAGCTGTCTCAAATCTCTTTCCTTTTCAACCGAGCACGCTAGCAATTAGCTTGCCTTGCTCCGTTAAAATATTGTTAACTTTAACATGGCCCGAGCATCTGCTCCTAACAACTAAATACATATTTCAAGGTATGCTGCTGAGTGTATTTTCTAATGTAGGTTGTGAATGAAGTCAGAAGTGGAAAGACAGGGATATCATGTACTGACGTTGAGTGACGGACCTGTCAGTCTACGTGTCATTCTCTTCTGCAAATTTTGATTTCATACTTTTTCGCTATGTCTCGTGAAACTCTTGTCGTTTTAGTTCTCATATCAACGGTACCTTTGGAAACAATCCCTTTTTGTTCTGGTCACATGTTCAACACACACTTGTTGAAGACAAAAATTTAGCTTAGGCTAGTTGTTAGTCGTTACAGACACGGGCAGTGCAACAGGTACCAGAGCTCCGCAAAGACATTTTAGAAAATGCTTTAGAAAAGAACCAGCGTTGGCGGTTAGCCACCAAGAGTAGCCACTGGGACTAACCACAGACAGTCTATGGGACTAACTAGCTTACTGCTACTTCCGTTATCTCACTGGAAGTTGTGCACATAATCATTTCTACAGTAGTGTCCTCAGGAATAAGGTGGATAGCCTCCTATCAGCCAAAAAGCTGTTGGAATATATAGGAGAGTATACCCACTTCCTCCTTGGAAACCTACCCATCTACCCAGTAGCACACCCGGCTCACCAGCTACCACTACCACAATTTCAAACATTTCTTTAACATACAAAAGGCTTATATACATTGATTTTTGTTAAGTTGTTGCACATTTGATTTGATTTCAATTTCTATCTACATCATTTGCAGAACATGTGAGGGTGATCAATGGGACCAATCGGTGCGTCGGCAGAGTGGAGGCCTTCCATGAAGGCAACTGGAAACGAGTTTGCAGCAGTGACTGGACCAGAGCGGATGCTGACGTGGTGTGTCGAGAGATCAACTGTGGCACTCCTGTCACCCAGACTGAAGCCGTGAATTTCGGAGAGACACGCAGCCTGGGTGGCTTAAAAACCAGCTGTTTTGGAAATGAGACCTCTATCTCGCAGTGTCCACTTCAGGATTTCAAGGAAAACTGTGCTGATGCTACTATTTTCTGTTCAAGTAAGTCATCCATGTGTTCAAACTACATCACTAAATTTGTGTTGGACTTAATGTGGGTAGACTCTCTGCTGTTTTGGCTTCACAATAAACATGCACTTTTTCCCTTTCCCCCTGACAGACAGTAAGCCAATTCGCCTGAAGAACGGGACTAGTCGGTGCACTGGCCGAGTGGAAATCTACAATGATGGACAATGGGGAACGATCTGTGATGACAGATGGGGGATGCAGGAAGCAGCTGTTGTCTGTCGGCAGATGAACTGTGGGACTGCTCTCTCAGTCAAGTACAAGTCCTACTTCGGCAGAGGTCAAGATCAGGTTTGGTTGGACGACCTTGAGTGTACTGGTCATGAGAAGTCTCTTGCTGACTGCCCGCACAGAGGTTTTGGAGAACATGACTGTGACCACAATGAGGATGCTAGTGTCATATGCTCAGGTAACACATTTAACACCGTTTTTTCTGGAGTGCTCTGAACTCCTCAAGTTAAAAAAACTTCAACTCGGAGCAGAAAAGCACCCCATGTCATCTTAGCTTTTTTCCCCATTTTCCAATCGAATGATTTGAGAGGCGGGCCCTCTGTGGTGGTCACAACAAGTTTACAGTTGGTAAGGAGAAACTAGTGGTAGTGGTTGCTGGTTACCCAGAGCTATACAGCCTGACGATAGACAGCAGGTTGTCAAACTGCCCCTGAGTCATCCTAAAATATGCCTGGAAACAGCCATCATGGAGGAGAAGCTCCTGGACCAACTGGTGGTACTCCCCTCGATCCTCTCTTTCATAGGGTCTCATGTACCCACACAGATCTCTGTTTCCCTGTGCCCAACAGACTATTTGCTGACAGCCTCTCACCCTCAACCTGAGCTACAGCAAGTGCCCTCTGCCTCAACATTTTAGGAACTAGCTACTAATTACTATGAAAAAAACAAAAAAACAAACAAACGGTAGATTGATTACACACCTGCACAGACTTCCTGTAAAGAACAGACCATGCACGCTCACACATGATGTCAGACCATTCCAAACCATTGGTTATTGGCAAGAAGTGTCTTAGCAACAATTCAAGATCAGGAGTGGTAATTGGCTGTTGATTTCGCACATTTCAAATCCTTACAATTCTTGTCTGTCCCACTTCATCCGATGTCCCATGTTACCTGGGGTTAGGGTTACCCTGTCACCCTGTATCCATTGGTTTTCCCATGAATGTCTGCTGTCTGTTGATGTATCTACTGTATCAGCAGTTAAACTTCCTGCTAATAATTACTGTAGAATTTATGAAAAATGTTTTCTATGGCATGTGAGAAAGTCCTTCCGCTGCCTGTTGCAATCAGCCTTTGGTGTTCCTCTTTCTGTAGTTCTTTGGTATGTCACAGATTTAGAAGCGGTACAATCTGTACCACAAACCCTATCTTATGAACACACTGTATGTCAGTGCTGACATATTATTTTCTCAAACATTTTACATACCTCTTTTCAACCACTTGTTTTCCAGATTCAGTCAGACTGTATAACGGGACAGAGCGCTGCTCTGGCAGAGTAGAGGTCTACCACGGTGGCCAGTGGGGAAAAGTTTGTAATAATAACTGGCGCAATGAAGAGGCTGCAGTGGTGTGTAAGGAACTCGGTTGTGGATCCCCCAAAAAATCCCAAGAAAGCTTCAATTTCGGGGACAGCGGACTGAGAGGGTATACAAGCAGATGCTCTGGCAACGTGAGCTCGATCGCTCAGTGCTCACTTCAAGAATACCCAGGGAGCTGTGAGGGTGTTTCCCTTTCATGTTCAGGTAAGACACAAAAGACAGGGATATACTGCACTGGAACACAGTTCAACTAGAATAGCAAAGGACGTGGGCATAAAGAACAAACTTGGCTTATGTGAATCAAATGTTCTTATTATTTATTTGTAAATGGTGGCAACAAAGTAACTACTTTAAAGAATAACTTGTGTATTTTTCAACCTGAACCGTATTTTCCCATGTTTTTGTATCTCAGTGACTAATAGAGACAACCATTTTTGAAATTGGTCAAGTAGCTGGCTTCTATGAAACAGGCTGTAATGTAATCACAGGGTGCAGGGTGATTAAGTCCCTCCCCCGGGCGCAGACTGGCCAATCATAATGTAGCATCGGGCCGGCTCAGACCAGGATCCGACAACAACACAGCTGTGCTCCATTGACTCTAATGCAATCGTTTCAGATTTCCTTCATTTTCAGGCTGGTTTTGTGGATTTGGAGCTAAATGTTGTGTCTGGGGCACGTCGTGTATTAATGATACTCGTTACCTGGAGAGGTTGGAAAAAGTTCCAAAACCAAAATCTGAAAAGTGTAGGGTTAGCTAGCTAGCTACTGAAGATATAGCCTACTGAATGTATACACATGCTGCTTTTGCTTTTTAATGATTATAACAGTGAAACAAAGACCGACCCTGCTGTACAGGAACCAGTGAAGGGAAGCAGGGAAACTTTGCTGATGTTCAACCAGCTGTGTGTCATCGCAGTGTGTGCAGATGAATGATGTTTGACTTCACATCACTCTTTCATTTTTCCAAAAATATGATAATATTTCTTCAGTTAGTTACAGTGTGGGCTCCATGTTCTTCGGGGAGGGGCGGGGCTTAGCAAAAGGTCAATTATGCACTGTGAACTGCTTGTTTTTGCCACTGACATGCTTGGATTATTATTATAAGTGTCTGACAACATTATGGAAATAATCCTTACAGAGATAAACTTTTTTTTGTGTTGAATCAAATCCTTTTATCATTGTAAAACACACTTCATAGAAAAAAAATAAGAGTCCAGATTGAGAATACAAAAGTTACCCTTTAATAACTACTAAATTGTTTGCACCTCTATACATATTTATTTACACTCTTGTTGTGCATATGCATTTTACTACAGTAAATTATTTTAACATTGTGTCCATTCATGCAACTACTGATTCAAATTACATAGTCCATATTTTTATTTATATTTTATCATTTATTTTATCTTGCACTACTTTATATCCACATGTCTAGATTCTCTGTTTGCTTATACGGGAGTCTGTGACCCAAGTTTTTCAATGGCAGGGTTTACTTTTGCATTTGAGTTCATTTGACAATAAATAACTTTGAACTAAACTGAGCCTAATAATTCAATTCATAATTTTACTTTACCTTGTGTGTACTTCTAACATGAGTGAACCTGTCCTCAGGCAATCCACCGCTAAGGCTTGTCAATGGCACCGACCGATGCTCTGGTAGAGTGGAGGTCCTGCACAACGACCAGTGGGGAACAGTGTGTGACGATGAGTGGGACATCAGAGATGCTCAGGTGGTGTGCAGAGCCATGGACTGTGGAACAGCTCAGACAGCCAAATCCAGTGCCTACTTTGGTCAAGGCCATGGTGACATCTGGTTGGATGATGTCGGCTGTTTCGGTAACGAGACGTCCCTTTTGCACTGTCGACATCCCACCCTCGGAGAAAATAACTGTGGCCATGGTGAAGATGCCGGTGTGGTGTGCTCAGGTATCATGTCAGTTATTACTCTGATGTTAGCATGTTATTTACTTTAGCTTGCTATTTACTTTTATAATTATTTTTCCTTTGCTTTCCAGCTAACATTCGACTGATCAATGGGTCTGACCAGTGCTCAGGCAGGGTGGAGTTCCACCATGGTGGGCAGTGGGCATCAGCATATAATCTTAACTGGGGGATGAATGAAGCTACAGTGGTGTGCAGAGAGATGAATTGTGGGGAGGCAGTCTTGTTCTCGGGATCATACGGTCAAGGCGGACATTCGAGAGGGTATAAGGTCAGTTGCAATGGAAGAGAGAGCTCTCTCACACAGTGCACGCTGAGAGAATATGTCAGGACCGGCCACGATCACGTTGAAGAGGCTTCTGTCAAATGTTCAGGTAAGACTTGAATTTGAGTGGAAATTTAACTCTACCGAATTTAACATGGTGGACAGATTTGGAATTACAACTTCGGGGTCCATCACATGATGCCATGGTGGCCAAAAAGATTCTTCCTACAGACCTACATTGTAAAAGTTTGTAAATCAATAGCTACATTTTTTTTATCGTGTCACAACCCCAGTGAAACGGCTCGATTCATTGTTGGGATTTGAGCCATTCAGTCCAACGATTAACCAGTGAATGAGTACCCACCTTGTGATACCGACATGCAGTAAGGAGGGAAACCAATGTACACCATGAGACAGACTTGGGCTCCCCAAAAATGGAGGGCTGTGGTTAGGTAATGCCGCAGCTGTGTGGGAGCCCTTCCATGCGGAGTTTGCATGTTCTCCCTGTGTCAGTGTGGGTTTTCTCCGGGTACTCCGGCTTCCTCCAACAATCCAAAGACATGCAGGTTAATTGGTGACTCTAAATTGCCTGTAGGTGTGAATGTGAGTGTGAATGGTTGTCTGTGTCTATGTGTGATAGGCTCCAGCCCCCCCGCAATCCTCAAGAGGATTAGCGGTTAGAAAATATATGGATAGATGGATGTTTGCACCTCTGTATATACAGTCCTCAGGTAATCCACCGCCAAGGCTCGTCAATGGGAACCAAGCGATGCTCTGGTAGAGTGGAGGTCCTACAAACATTGATAAAGACATTTTTCCCCCCTTTTACAACATGGCGCTGATTATTTTAATAATCGTAGCTTTCTAACGTTAACATTGATTCCCAGTGGGTGTCACTTTTGATTCGTGATATTTCATTACCTGCTGAGTCAGGTTCTGAAAGGAGGTGTCCCAGCTAGCCTTAGCTGCAACACTTCCCTGTATCGTGTCAAGATTGGAAACAATACTAGAAATGACCAGACTGGCAAAAGTCAAAGCAATCAATCAGCAATAGTCCAGCAACTACATTACTCCGCATGTTACCTCATGATTTAAATCACGACATAGAGTAACTAACATAATCATGGAATAATTTTGAGAGTGCTCAGATCAGAGATCGTACCAAGTTTGGCGACGACTAACAATGCTGGCCCCTTGACTGGCTAACTTCCCTCAGAATTGAAAGCAATATTACAAACTATATTTCAGTTATGGCACCAATCGAATTACAGTACAGTAATTACAGTAGTATTTTCAGCCGGTATCCCTGGAAAACACTGGGTGCGCTATCACAGCAGAAAATAAAATGAAAACAAACATCAGTCAGACTGCATGTACTGTACATTCATATAACAACTGTCATTCCCAGGCAATGTGAGGCTAATAGATGGGAACAATCGTTGTGCTGGAAGAGTGGAGTTCTACGACAAAGGCCGGTGGGGGACTGTGTGCGGTGAAGCCTGGGATATGAACGATGCAAATGTGGTGTGCAAACAGATGGACTGCGGGAGGGCTCACAAGATTACCACCATGGCAGAGTATGGCCAAGGCCCGGCACAGACGTGGATCGATCAGATTGAATGCAATGGACTGGAGTCAACGCTAGGTCAATGCCCACAAAGACCATTTCGTGACAGAACTTGCAACGTCTCCTCAGTTGCTGGTGTTTTCTGCACAGGTAAGAAACAGCAAAGAAATTACAAAATATTATATACTCTTGTATTTGTTCAGTTGATTAACTCTTATTTTTTAGTAATATGTCTAAGTAGCAGTCCGTTAGTCGCTCACTCTACAGCAGGAAACGGCACTTCAGAATAAAAGTTCTGTGTCTGAAATTCACTGGATGGTGGTGGATGGGTCCAAAAAACACCGACTTTCACCCAAGAGAGCGTCCCATAAGATTCTAAAGCCAAACTCTGTTCTTTTTTCCTAAACCTAACCACTTCCTTTTGTTGCCCAAACCCAACCATGAAAAAAACATCAATTTGCGTTGTTGTACCGATGTAGTGCTTTTATTTTGAAAGAGACTGTATGTAAATGTTGAATTTCCTGTCAAAACGGAAGTGTATCTTGAAAGAAGAGAACTTGACACGGCATCCCAGAACGTCAGCAACCAAGGCACCCAGGGTACCTTGCATGTCGTACGTGGACGTTGAAAGTCCATGACCAAAACGTCAATATGTGACAAGGTCAGAGTGAGAATGTGTTGAAAAGGCAGTTATACTCAAGAACATTAACTCACCTGGACATAAAAAAGACAGCAGTTGTTTCAGTTGTAAACCCAACTGCACACAAAAAAAGGTGCAGTCCAATACACTTGTATGCTGTCGTTTATAATTGCATCGTCAAAGGTATTGTATTCCAAATCTGTGTGCGTAACAAAGGGAACAAGAAATTACTTCACTAATGCCTTTCTTTGTTATTTATCTGCCATATTTTTGACTACATCAAAGTGAATTTGAAATGTCTGATAATCATTTTAGTTCACTTGACTTCACAGGAGGTTTGGAGGTCCGGTTTGCTAATGGTAAAGAGTGCTCCGGCAGAGTGGAGGTACGCCATGGTGACGTGTGGTACACCGTGTGTGACACAGACTGGAACCTTAGTAAGGCTGAGGCGGTGTGTCAAAAGCTGGAATGCGGAAATGCATTGAACGCTCCTGGCGGTGCCCAGTTTGGCCAAGGCACTGGACCGGTTGTGGAAGCTAGCAACTCATGTTTCGATAATGCGACGTCTCTTCAGCAGTGCTCACTCAAAGGTTTCAGAGGAGCAACGTGTGGGCACGATCATGATGCTGGTGCTGTCTGTGCAGGTAAAGCCTTTTATATTATGTGTTTGCACTCTCACATGCAGTTGGAAAAATAATCTAAGATCAGCATTTGTTTCACAGTTTTATTCTGTTTACACATAACTAGAAAAAACTAGAGTGGGAAATGATTGTGCTTAAAGGAATACTGGTAGTTCAACATTTTTTGCTTTGTTGTGAAGAGTTAGATGAGAGGACTGATACCATTCTTCCAAACAAGTAGCTGGAGCCAGCAGCTAGTTGGCTGGTTGCTGTAAGATTTAGAGGTGCTGATAAGTGGGATTCATACTCGTGCATTGGCTTTATGCAGAGCCTGTGCATGTGGCCTACGCTTTTATGAGCATGTATACTTGTGTGGTGGTGTGTCTGTGTCACTCTGCAGTTACATCTCCAAACACTAGTCTACATTGGTGATTCTCTGAAGTGCTGTAAAGTTTAGTTGATTCAAAACACACATTAAACACACATTAAACACACATTAAACATGGCTTAATAGAGACAATTTCAAACACAAGTACACAAATCAGCTTCACTATAACTCGCAGTATTCACAGACAAAGCACTTGTCTTTATCTGGACACATTTTCCCCACAAATACAACATGCTAATGTTATTAGCACAAGCCTATGGCATTTTACATTGTATAAATTAGCCTAGTGGCTAGCAGACTTTTCCTCTACTCATATGAAGCCAGGGACAACAGCAACATTTAACAAAGGTAAAGTTACAAAATTCGGCTCCATTACAACTCACAAGGTTCACTGACAAAACAACTGTCTTATACTAAACACGTTTTCCAAACAAATATAACATGCTAACATTATTAGCACAAGCCTATGGCATTTTACATTGTGTAAATTAGCCTAGTAATAGCAGAGACTCCTCTACCCTCTTTTCAGCCAACAAAAGTATCTGTCTCTCTTTCTGTAGATAAAGACCAGAAGTGGGCGTGGTTTATACAGGAAGTCACATTAAATTGGGCAAATGCTGTATTTTCTATCTCATTATTCACTCGCAACTACATAGTTTTGTCTTCAAAGCATCAAAGTGTTTTAATAATGGCATATATGGAAGATATTACTGCACCCTCAGCCTGTACTTTTCATAGCACCCTCCAGTTGATTACTTACATTAATACATTTTTATGATTTTTTTATGTTTAAATATGCAATTGGTGCATTATCTAATTAATAATGCACTAATTTGCATACCATGCAGAACAGAAATCTGAGCGTTAGATAAAACCACTTTCAAAATTCAACATTCATTTTGTTGGCATATTTGAGCCAAAGGTTTTTACAGAGGGCATTTTTGGATATCTCTTTTAATCACTCCATAAATCAGAAAATAAATGTTTGCCTTGTTTTTTATCAATAAAAATGTTACATAAATTAGAATTATATTTGAACAAACCTCTGTTCAAAAACCTTTAGTATATGGAAGGGAATAAAACTGTCAAGTCTGGTGTATGTAAGTGCTGCTGAAGAGGAGATTTCTGGCTCAGAGTATAAAGTATATGTTGTAATATTGCATACAAATGTAGGCAAAAAATAAGACAATGCAAGTGAAAAGGGTGAAAATATTTAACAGATATCACCATGAAATGATGAAACGTCCCCAGTTGCTTAGTTATAAAAGTTTTTTTAATTTTTACGTTTAAATTTGCAAATGAGACATTGTCTAATTACATTTTATACAGAAATCTGATCTAAAATAAACAGCTACATGTGTGTTTTGGACAATTTGTTTTCTCTAGTCCGAAAGAAGATGTCATGGAAGCAAAATAGCCCAAAGTCTTAAAACTGACCAGTGCATAAAAAGCTGTGGAGTCTCCCCTTAATATGAAAATGTATGCGTATTGACTCATATGCATTTCAGATGCACTTTAAGAATTGTATGTAACTGTCTTGAGGACTGTCCTTTGCATTTGGACTCATTTAATTTCTGTTTCCATATGCAGCACAGATTCGGTTGGTCAGCAGCACAAGCCAATGCTCTGGCAGAGTGGAGGTCCTCTACAAAGGCCAGTGGGGAACTGTGTGTGATGATGAATGGGGAATAACGAATGCAGACGTGGTATGTAGACAGCTTGGCTGTGGTCATGCAGTGTCTGCTCCTGCAAGTGCCCACTTCGGTCGAGGCACTGGTCCAATATGGCTAGATAATGTGGAGTGCAGAGGCGACGAGCCTGCTCTCACTCACTGTGCGCATCCCGCTTTTGGAGAAAATAACTGCGGGCATGGTGAAGATGCTGGTGTTATCTGTTTAGGTAAGAGGCCTTACTCATTTTGAATCTGTGAATATTATTACCTCCTAACTGGTGTTACATGAAGCTTTATTACAACTTATTATCTGTTTCAGGTTCTCTACAGAAGCCCCAGATCACTTTAAGTCCCGCTCCAGAGGTAAACTGGGGTGACAGAGTTGAGATCACCTGCACTGTAGTAACAGAACACTTGGGTGGGACATTTGTCCTGAAAAAGATGGAAGGATCATTTAAAATGGAGAGATACTCTGAGCACGAAGCTGCAACCTTTGTCTTACCTACAGTGGACTTCAGCCAAAAGGGGGCATACTTCTGTGAATATCAAAAGAAACTGCCCAGTCAAGTCATCTTTTATCCTCAAGGAAACACTGCCGAGCTCTCTGTCATAGGTCAGTGAGTGTGTTAGTTTGTTTGAGGTTTTACTCAGCAAGAGTGCAAACCGTGTTTATGACCCATGTCGGTTTGTAAATCTTACTTTTATGTCCCGCAGTGAAACTGGAGAAGCCCAGCATCTCTCTGACATCTCCGTACGCAATGGTTGTCTACAGCCCTGACAAAATATCGGTCACCGAAGGCAGCAGCTTCTCCGTCACTTGCTCCACTCATTCCAAATATCCTGGAGGTTACTTCTACCTGACGAAGTCTAACAAGAGCACCACTGAGCCGATACAAGCATTTGGGCACTCTGTTTTCTACCTGGCGTCCTTTGAATTCCCCTCAATAGATTACAAAAGCCAAGGAGAGTATACGTGTGTCTACGGTGTCAACATGTCCTCGATGTCCTTCTGTTCTGTTCCTTCCAAGTCACTCCAAGTCACCGTAGTCTGTAAGAGCCGTTGAGAGTTTATCATATCATAGCTGTTTTTCTCAGACTCTCTCTAACTCTACCATATGAACCTTTAACCCCTACAGCAGCCTCGTCCTCTTCAGTTGTCCCAGGACTTGTGGGTGGGCTGGTGGTGTTGCTACTCCTGCTTGTTATAGGTTACCTGGTCTGGAGGAGGAGAAGGTGGGGTTCTGGTAAGTGGCGTAAGCCTTTTTTACACAGAGATTGTGCCATTAAGTCCCTTCTTTATGCCCCCTTTGCATTTTTACACAGGGCCAAATAATGGTGGCACTGTGCTGATCCGGTGTGTGATTTTAGACAGCATGCTAGCATCGCTAAACCAAAAAAGGTGTGATGGGTGTGACACGTAACACAAAAGTATCTGCCTCTAGTGTGGCATATAACTTACACGTCAGCAGCACTATATAATCAATAACAATGGCATAACACGGCAATAACAACCATTTACCATCCCTGTAACTTGGTGGTTGATCTCGTCCTCTGCTTGGAGGGTAAGGACCTCCTCAACCTCATTGTTCTTTGAGCTAGCTGCTGTTTGCTAGCAGCTACTTTCTCAGTGTCCCATGGTGGGTTACACGCGTAACAGGATTTCAAAACTACACACACCTGTGCTGTCCATGATCCCATCCTGCCATCCTTTCCTTTATACAGATGTCTGTTGACTGTTGACTACCTCTTATGCCACCTTGATGGCAAGACAACTCTGTCCCCCCATTCTAGGATTGTACCTTTTATACAGAATGATAAGGCAACATAACAGCGTGAAATTCCTACCTTGAAGAGGCAGTGCAAAAGGGGCTATACACACTTTGTATTACATTACCCCAATGCCCCTTTTTGTTTTAGTGTTATATGATGTGTCTAGATTTTATTAAAGCTGCAACAAGTTATATTTCGATATCAAGAATGAGGAAAAAAATACATAATTACTTTATGTCATTGTACACACATAAAACTGCGCAAGATCCAGTTAGTTAGAAAAAAAAAGAAATGTTTAATTAAAAGAAGAAAAGTTTAAAAAAACAAACAACTAAACTAACATTTTCAGAAAAATACAACAAACAAATGACAACAAGAAGCACACTGAGCAGAAAAGGTAACCAATCAGTGAACAATAAGACATACATAGTACACAATGCAGAGAGAAGAAGAGAAGGAAATATACAGTGACCTTGACCACCAAAATCCAATCAGTTCATTGTCGAATCCAAGTAAATGTTTGTGCCAATTTTGAAGAAATTCTCTTAAGGTGTTCTTAAAATATTGTGTTCACAAGAATCAGACAGACTACGTCACAATGACTTTGACCTTTGACCTATGACCACCAAATTCAAATCAGTTCTTTGTTGAGTTCAAGTGGACGTTTGTTACAAATTTGAAGAAATTCCCTCAAGGTGTTCTTGAGATACGGTGTTCATGAGAATGAGATGTACATGTATGCAAGGTCACAGTGACCTTGACCGTTGACCACCAAAATCCAATCACTTCATCAATGAATCCAAGAAAATGTTTGTGCCAAAGTTGAAGAAATTCTCTTAAGGTGTTCTTAAAATATTGTGTTCACAAGAATCAGACAGACTAGGTCACAATGACTTTGACCTTTGACCTATGACCACCAAATTCAAATCAGTTCTTTGTTGAGTTCAAGTGGACGTTTGTTACAAATTTGAAGAAAACCCCCCAAGGTGTTCTTGAGACATCATGTTCACAAGAATGGGACGGACAACCCAAAAACATAATGCCTCCATAACATACTTGCCCTGTATATCCTTACTTTCGTTTTTTTTTTTTTTGCCGTTGTCATAGTGATGCTATGCTTGTTTTTCAGGTACACTGGTTCAGTTCAGTAACAGGTTTGGAGGAGCCATAAAGCAAGATTTGGAAGACAGAAGCAACGGAGCACTCGATGGAAGGTAGTGAAAAAAAGAACGCTGCTGGTTTTATTTGCCAAGATATACAAAACTTATTTTAGACTGAACAACTTGAAAGACTTATGACTGCAACTGTCACCCTCCTTATCTCCCACAGAGACCGTAACACCCAAGTGAATGAGCCCGTACAGAAGCGCACCCTGGAGGGCAACAATGCTGACGTTGATAACTCTGTTGAGCAGGCCCCTGAAGACTTGGCTGGGAGAGTGTGCTATGAGCTGGAACCACTCGTTCTGTCGTGATAATAAATTGCCTAAAGGAAAAACCTGTCGTGCGATTTCACAAAATTTGAAGAGTAACATAACACCAGGCAAAGAAAATACACAGGTTTTAAGGCTCACCTGTAACAACAATCTGCAAAAAGATTTTCAGCTGGTGTTCAGTTGCTCTTTAAGGTACCATACCAGGAACCATAGGGACCTGTTTTCAGTGTGTTTTACACCTTTTTAAGTCAACAAATTATTCTGAAATCTCCACACTTTGCATTTCCTCAAATAGATGCTGTGATATTTACTTTAAAGATGCCGAAAATTAAAACTGTAATTTAGAATAACACACAACGCTTGTGTTAACGGGCAAATGTTTGCTTGAGACATGTATGTTCATACTTTTTCCTGTGGTGATTTTTATATTTCTGGGAGATACTGTCAATCACAAAGCTAAGGTCCACTCACCTGTTGGAGGATACTGATTACATTGTCTTTGTATTGCATGATAATTCGCTTTATTTGGTGTATGTGAATGATGATCAATAAATTTGTATTTCTTACAATCCTTGTACCTTTTCATTTGGCAACATTTTACATCAAAACACCCTCCTGATTGAAGCAAATTTGCTTATACTTTCCCCAAAACAGCAGCCACGATACAATGTTTGGGTGAAGTCAGGTAATTGGTTCAGTTTTTGGTAGATTAACAAGAAAACCACCTGAAATTCTGTACTATAGAGACTTTGGTGTTACTTTTAGAACGTATGGTTCTCTGCTATATTTCTATAAAAAGATATGTTCCCAAGTAAAATACACTGTTAAAAAATTAAGGGAACACAGTATAACACCAAGTCAGTTAAACTTCAGGGATATCAATCTGTCCACTGAGGAATCTCAAGTGATTGTGATTCAGTTTCAGCTGTTTTGGTGCAAATCAAAGTGACAACAGGTGCAATGAAGAGGCAAAAGCAACAACCTCCAAAAATGGAATGGTTTTACATGTGGTGGCCACAGACAGTTGCTCTCTCCTTATCCCTCCTGACTGATTCTTCTCTAGTTTTTAGCCCTACAAAATGACCTCCAGCAGGCTACTGGTGTGCATGTTTCTGACCAGTCTGTCAGAAACAGACTCCATGAGGGTGGCATGGTGGCCCAACTTCCTCTAGTGGGACCTGTGCTCACAGTCGTGCACTGTGCAGCTCGACTGGCATTCACCAGAGGACACCAGAATTGGCAGGTCCACAATTGGTGCTGTTCTCTTCACAGATGAGAGCAGGTTCACACTGAGCACATGTGAAAGGCATGAAAGAGTCTGGAGACGCTGTGGTGAATGTTATGCTGCCTGTACCATCATCCAGCATGACCGGTTTGACGGTGGGTCAGTGATGGTCTGGGGAGGCTTGTCCTTGGAGGGTCGCACAGACCTCCATGTCATAGCCAACAGTGCCCTGACTGCTGTTAGGTACCAGGACGAAATCGTCAGAGGGATTGTCAGAACTTGTGCTGGTGCAGTGGGCCCTGGGTTCCTCCTGGTGCAGTGGACCTTGCAATCCTCCTGGTGCAGTGGGCCCTGGGTTCGTCCTGGTGGAGTGGACCCTGTGTTCCTCCTGGTGGAGTGGACCATGGGTTCCTCCTGGTGCAGTGGACCCTGGGTTCATCCTGGTGCAGTGGACCCTGGGTTCATCCTGGTGCAGTGGACCCTGGGTTCCTCCTGGTGCAGTGGACCCTGGATTCCTCCTGGTGCAGTGGACCCTGGGTTCCTCCTGGTGCAGGACACTACCCGGCCTCATATGGCCAGAGTGAGTAGGCAGTTCCTGGATGACGAAGACATTGATGCCACTGACTGGCCCTCTCGTTCCTCTGATCTAAATTTATGTTGCCTTGCCGTTCTGTATAAAAGGTACAATCCTAGAATGGGGGGACAGAGTTGTCTCGCCTTTAAGGTGGCATAAGAGGTAGTCAACAGTGCAGAAACGATATCTGTATAAAGGGACACCTATGGGACGTTATGTTACGCCACAAAGTAATGCCACAGACTGTCCAGGAGATCACTGATGCCCTAATCCAGGTCTGGGAGAAGATTCCCCAGGACACCATCTGCCGACTTATCAGGAGCATGCCCAGACGTTGTTAGGAGTGCATACAGGCATGTGGGGGCCGTACACACTACTGAGTCACATTAGGAGTTGCTGTGATAAAATTCACACAAGTCAGATGAGCTTGTGATTTTGATGTTTTACTTTGATTTTCAGTGTGATTTTGAAACCAGCCCTCAGTGGGTTGATGAGTTTGGTTTCCATTGATTGTTGTTATGTCATTTGTTCTCTTCAAATTATACAATGTACATCAGTAAAGATTTTCAACTTGAATAATTCGGTCATCAAGATCTGAGGTGTGATTGAAGTGTTCCCTTAATTTAGAAACTTTGACCTTCAACCACACCAAGATGCCCTACCTAACTCCAATGACATGGTCAAGTAAAATCAGCCACATGTGCTATTCATTAAAAAACAGATCGTCCTACTTGGTGCCATATTGTCTATAATGGGCGTGTGTACTTGCTTGATGATGGCTATTCTGGCTGACATGGACTCACGGCACCATCTTTAATATTTTATGAGTGACAAATATAGGACATAACATTGTGGCACACAATAGTATAGCAATTTGTAATTCTATGACACCCGGTAGCCAAAAAAAACCATGCTGGTTTCACTTAAGAAAAATGTCCGATTTTACCTTCATGCGTTCAGTCCTCATTTAAAACTATTACAAAGAAGAGAAAATCAGCACGCCAGTTGACTTACGTGACAAGTTCTGGGACCAGTAATGCTTATGTTCAGTACTTGAGTAAATGTACTTTACAACACTGGTGTAACGTGTGTGTGTGTGTGTGTGTGTGTGTTTATGCTTACAGTACACAATAGCCACACCTGAGGACAACAACAACAACATGCGGGTGACTGTGTCCATGCAGGTATTTAAGTGGTGTTAAAACCAGCACACCTTGTCTGCTGTCTAGTCCACAGACCTGCATTTAGGACACTGGAGCATTTTGTCATTGTTACAGTTTTTGTGATTGCTAAGGCACTATCTTTGAAACCATGGGCTATTTTTTTTGCAAAAGTTCTTTACACCAACTTAAATGTGCAGTAAATGAACTGTAAATGCAGGTAGCGACTTCCCACCACTGGTAGTGTGTGTTTGCCTGTGTGTGTGTGTGTGTGTGTGTGTGTGTGTGTGTGTGTGTGTGTGTGTGTGTGTGTGTGTGTGTGTGTGTGTGTGTGTGTTTGTTCTTACACAATCGTCACAGGCAGGCCACAACTGGAATGGCAGTCATGTCAGTGGGTGTGTCCATGCAGGCTGTTAAACCGTGTCAGAACCTGCACACCTTGTCTGCTGTTGCATCAAACCAGCTCCACATACCTGCATTTAAGACGCCGCAGCATTCGGTCTCTGCTCTTCTCTCAGCCTGTCTCTAGATCAACGTGTTGAAAATAGCAGATATGTCGCTCACAGTGTTTTATAGCAGCGTGACTGGTAACCTGGAGGTACAGTATGCAGTCTTGCTTGATTCTTATGACTTATGGGCATAGTGTTAATACATTGAGATAGCGGTGACATGTTGGATTCCGTATATTAGGCTATACTTCATAGTACATTTTATCCCTGTAGACAAGCTGTAGCTGCTGACTGTGGACGATGAAGCAAATTTTATTGCAAAGTAGAACTTGGTGTAAATATATGTTAACATCAATTTAATATTCTCGCAAGTGTAACTGGTGAAATACTGTCCTCTCCAGATGAAGAAACAACAGCAAAGAATTGAAATGGTCCTGGACAGCAAGAACATCAAATACAATCATGTGGACATTGCTGCAGATGAAAACCAAAAGGCTGTAATGAGGAAGTTGTCAGGGAACCCCAGGGCGCTGCCCCCTCAAATATGCAATGGGGACGTCTACTGTGGGGTAAGTCTCACAAAATGACTCTTCAAAAGTAATGATAAGATGTATTGACACTGTAACACTTTCTCAAAACTAATGGGATTGTAATTGAATGTAAAACATTCACACACCTCCTGCATTTGGTTGCGGGAAAAAAAAAATGTTGGTAGACCTGGGTATAGACACAGCCACTAAATAAATATTAACAGTGTATTACACACACAGACACACACCTCAGATATGCATGTGCGCACAGTTATGTACACACAGGTATTCTGGACACACCCTAATCACTCCCAAAACACACACACACTCCAGTTTGCCCCTGAGTCATTTCATCATTCCATTCAAGCCCTGTTTCCACTGAGCAGTACGGTACAGTTCACTTGCCTTAGAAGGACTAAATGCACAAACCCGCTATTTTTAAATATCCCATGGAGAGAGAGTCTCACTGCAGTCTGTTTGATTTTGTTCTGAAAATGTCGGCGTGCAGCCTTGTTCTGTGGATAATAAACGAGGTGCAGACTTCCCTCTGTGTCACCGGTGATGAGGAAATACAGTGAGTGCTGGACGGAGCAGTGAGTGACATCAACCCCTCCCAAATTTAAGAGAACTGTTTGTAGTGGAAACACTAGGATGTAGGTACCATGTCTAAAGGGTTACTTTGGGATCCATAGGACTCCTACCGAAAGTGTTTGGTGGAAACAGGGCTTTAGATTTAGTTGTGACAGAAAATTCACGTTTGATCTTCACAGAATGCAAAAGACTTGAAGGTTCTGCAATGTAACTTTTATATGTATTGATCATTTCTTTTATGGCCACTGAGTGAATAGTTTGTGACTATGTGTTTAATAAGCACTGCCCTCTCTGTTTCTCTCTATCTCTCCGCATCCCCTCCACCCTCATCCTTTTCTTTCTTTCAGGACTTCAAGGCATTTGAAAATGCAGTCGAGGCAGAAGAGTTAGAGAAGTTTCTCAAACTCTAAAAGGAATGGACATCACCTGTGAGATAACAATAAGTCTATAAAGGAGATATTAACATGTCTGTTTCTTTATATTTGAAGGACTTATGATAGATGCTTTATTCACATTTTCATTTGGCTGATAATGAGGTTGAAGTGCTTGCCCTCTTTTCGGGGACAGGCTTATAAGGACTTTTAGAACTGTACATTCGAGAACTTTGCCTAAATAAAAATAAAACTTTAAAAATCATTTGACCTTTGCACTCATTAGTATGAGCAGGGGCGCTGCCATTTTGGGCCCCATGAAAAAAAAATCACATTGGGCCCCTCCTGCGCAGCTGTTGTCGTAACTCTGAAGGCTTGCACCTGTCTTGCTTCTTGTAGTTCAATACTACCAGTACAATATTTACTGCTAGTGAGTTGTACATGCAACAGTCTGCAATTCACTATTTGATGACGTCGGATGAAATGTTGGCAAACCTGGATGTTGGCACGGCCGGATTCAGCTTCCACTCTCCCTCATCCTCATCAGTACCTCATCAGATGATCATTGATAATTCTCTCCAGTTTGTCACGGTCGGCTGATGTTACACAAACACACCTGGAGGTCTGCACAGAAGAGTCCTGGCTTTCCTTTTATTATTATGGTTAATTTTGGGGAAAATATCCATCTTCTTGGTGTAATGCTAGTGTCAGTTTGCGTCAATGTAGCGAGTGTGACAGTTAGTTAATTAACAGTTGTATTTATATTTATAACACCTGTGAGCGGAGTGATTTTACTGTTACAAGTCCCAGTGATGTTATACTCTATATCAGCACTCACGGAATGCCTCTCGTCCAATCAAATTACTCTGTCAGTACTAACTGTTGTATAAATAAATATATATTTAGCTCTAACTGGGAGCTAATGTAGAAAAGAAAATTTTGGTTTGGTTATACTACACTAGGTACTTATACTATATTGACTGGGTATAATAGAATTGCATTACTAAAAAGAGACTAAAATACAATTTTCACTGACTAAAACTAGACTAAAATGTCATCAGTTTTCGTCGACTAAAATGAGACGAAAATAGACATGGATTATTCTGACTTAAATAAGACTAAAATGCTCAGACTCTTAGTTGACTGAAACTTGACTAGACAAAAAAGAGTATGAACATGACTAAAACTAAAATAAAAACTAAAATGACAGTTTGACACAAAGACTAGACTAAAACTAAACTAAACCAAAAACAAAACTAAGGAGAAGATGTTATGTATTTCCATGAGTGACTAGTATTGTCTTCTTGACCCTTTTGTATTTGACTCCCTGCCATACTCAATGTAATTGGTGGAATCAAATAAAGAATTCAAATGTGTGTGTGTGCAAGCTGCTCAAATAAATTGCCCTTCATGGGAATAATAAAGTCTGTATCTATAGATGTCATTTAACGGCCATAATTCAATCTAAATGAAAGCATCTAACTGGATTATTTCAATATTGCCTGTAACTTTAATACAGGCTGAGTTAGGCTACTTAATGTTTCCAACTGTCCAGCATCCAGTACAGACAGTTGTATGCCGTTTTTTGTTTCATAATAATCATTATATGGAAAAATAAGGAGAGACAACTGATTTAATATGAATATCTTGCTAAACATTTACTAGCACTGATTAAATGTAGGTTAGAAAGGAGTGAAGTGTAGGCTAATGCTAGTCTGTAGCTAGCTTATTTCACTATGGACATTAAGCTGACAGGTTAATCTCCAACGTTACCACTTACAGACTAAAGGCTACACCTTTCCTGGAGAAAAACTGGCTCACCTATTGACATTCTTTCTTTTAGTACCAGGTAGCATGGTGACGACTAGCGTTCTAGTGCAGCTGCTGACTGCTACTAGGCACCATCACCATCAGTGTGCTAAGGCAGGACCAAACCATTTCATGCAGGTACAGGGGGGTGCTCAGTCAATATGGATGTTTACTTTTTTGGTCAATGGGGATATTTAACTTTTACTGGCAAAAACAAGTAAAAACAAAGAGATCACTCATTTTATTACTATACTTGAAAAAATATTCTTAATTAGTAATGATGGTTTAATAATCTTATATTAATTTCTTACCTATTTTTGGAATCGTCCTAACTTTTCTCCCCTATATGGCGCCATTGACCTTAGGTGAGGGTTGGGACGTAGATAGACCAGTAAATTGAAAGCTTTGCCTTCTGGCTCAGCTCCCTCTTCACCATCAATGCAGAAGCCACACCAAACTGCCGATCTACGTCACACTCCATTCTACCCTCACTTGTGAACAAGACCCTGAGATACTTGAACTCCCTCGCTTGAGGCAGTAACTCTCTCCCAACTCGGGGAGGGAATGTGCAAAAAAATGTGCTTAGAGTTTTAGCAGTCTGGAGACTTGTTATTGATACATGAGCTTTGAGTTTTCAGAATTGTGCGCATAGTTTCATTTTATTATGTGTAGAATTTCATCAGTTACATTTGAGTATTAAATTCATGTTGACATATGATTAAACCATGCTGTACTTTGCAATAGAATTTGCTTCATCGTTGACGGTGATCAGCTACAGTTTGTGATGTACTGAATCTGAACATACCTAGTATTATTTTGTTAAATGTTAGCAACATCTCAATGTATCAATATGCCTATAAGTCATAGAAATAAAGCAAGTTAAGACGGCATAGGCTACTGTACCTTGATCTAGAGACAGACCGAGAGAGGAGCAGAGACCGAATGCTGCGGTGTCTTAAATGCAGGTATGTGGAGCTGGTTTGATGCAACAGCAGACAAGCTGAGCAGGTTTGGAACTGGCTTAACAACCTGCATGACTGTCATTGCAATTGTGGGATCCTTCCCTCCAGCAATTGTGAAAGCACAAACACTGCCATACTTTAGCACTATCTCTGAGGCCATTAACACTTGTAGCCAAAGCAAAATCTTTAAAAATGAAAGAGTGATTCCAGAGAGAAGCAGACAGAGGGGTCTACAGTTTGTGTTTGAAGGATATATCCAACAGGTTAAAAAGACAAAGATAGTTAGAAGCTAAAGCCGAACTATAGGCTACAGATCACAGTGTGAAAGTGAACCACCACATCACTGCTGATCGCCACACAAGACAATGAATATAAAGGGAAACTTTGCTGATACTGAACCAGCTTTCATTGAATGATATGTAAATAATTTGCTCATTATTTTAGCTAGATTTTATATTCATAGAACAAAATACTTGAAGAAACTGTCCTTGTATCCTGCTTTCAAAAATGCAGATCTAGATACATTTTTTACAATAATATCAAACTTTAAAATATGTAATAAAAACTATTCATGCAAATTGTACAGGTTTATAACCAAGTCGGTAAACCCATGTGTGTGTCGATGTGTGTGTACAAGTAAAGTATCAGTCCGTATTCTTCATAAATACAAAAAAGGGGCTTGATTCTGCTACACATATTTAATAAAACAAATGACATATTGTTTCTTGCTCTAATTAACAGAAAATACAAAAACATTCAATATCAAGTTTAAAACTCGACAGTATCTTTTATACTGGATATATTTGATGTAAAACTTTTAATATCTTATTGGTGATTATATTTTATATCTATGTTTTTATATATTTATATTCATATTCAAAGATTTTATAACATTTTATTCATTTGAACACTGAAACTACAACAGGCAGTAGACTGGACGTCAAAATGGCGGGATGGGGCCTGGTGCTATTAAAGCAATGTCGCGGGCTGATGACGTCCTCTTCTAACTGCTACCCGAGCGGATACCGGGTATGTGTCTCCGCTACCGGCATAATCTTTACGATTTATCAACCATCCTGTTACACACATTCATTACAGTGACTTTTTTACGATGTATAACAATTCTTCTTTCGTATCTGTTCTTTATTTCAGAACTTTAAGTCCAACATCCATCTTTTATCAACATGGCCGAGGAAGGGTGAGCATGATGCTTTTCTGTGCCGCTAGCCCTCACAGTATAAGCCGGGAGAGCTAACTAACTAAACGGCGCTGACTTTTTTGTGAAAAGAGGTGCCGGTGCTGTAACTTAAGAATATTTGGGGTAACTGTTTCCCTCAGTAACTGGTGTGGTGGTTAACATTTGGTGTTGTCTGCTACTCTGCATGAGCTAATGCTAACTGTTTAGCTTAGCCGAGTGCATGTTAGCGGGGCCACTTGATATCTGAGTTTGTAACGCAGCTATCAAGTTTAAGGACGTGGTTATAACTTGCAGGGAAGTTGAGCGACCGTGTGCTTCCTTGTGTCCTTGCTACGCCCAGGCAAAATCCCCAAATGTGTCATTTAAAGTCAATGACAGCAATGATGCTATATGAAATACAGCAAACGTGTTCCCACTTTAAGCTAACATAAATTAAACAGTACCAGAGCTAAATGAGCCTAAAGCACTGCAATTCAACAGCTAGTGCAGGTGCAAGCTTAAAGTGTCTCCCTAGTAGGATGCATCAGATTCAGGAAAAATGCTCCACATAAATGTAAGCAAACTAAGCAGTGTTATAACCTTCAAGGTTAATTATTAGTCTGTTTAAAGAACAGCAATGATGAATGACAGTTAAAAAATGTAATCGTAACCAATGCTGGTGATCTGATTTGACTAGAATAAAGTCCCCCCCCCCCCCTTTTTTGGATGAAGCTGCAAGTTATGTCAAGGATGTGCAATAATTTTTTTTATTTTTTTTTTGTTGCTGATACATGATGCTCTGACATAACTAATTTGGCCGATAACCCATATCGAGATTCTGTTCTTCCCCCACCTAATTTTAGTGGTCATCAAGTCTCTCTTGTAGTGGAATCATCATCATATGATGCATGCATACTTAAATCATGATGGCCCACCAGACATTAAATGCAACGCTTTTTAATGTATGTAATAGTCATTTGTAGTGCGAAACAAGAAAAAGCATGTTGGCCGATATTGAGATCATTTTATTTGTGGGATGAAACCACTCGTGAGCTGCTGTGCGTGTGTGACACTCAAGGCTTGGACATACTTTCCACTTTGGACAGTGGCAGTCAAGCGCACACAGTTCTACTTACAGTATAATTGAGGGTCTGAGTCGTGTCAGTCCCCAGCAGTAAACAGAAGGGCAGGGAGGTTAGCTTACTGACCTGTTACTGCTGACATCAGGTGAAAGTGAGACTGAGAAGAAACTGCTGGCTTCTGAGCATGTTGTTGGAGTGAAGACAACACAATCAGACCAAACGACTAACCGATTAATCAAGAAAAGTGTCCCAGGATGCAGAGAAAATCACAATGCACTAAAGGAGGAGAGCAGAACAACTAAACTAGCAGTTATGGATTGATAACCACTGATGTCTGTATTAAACATGACTGATTGGAGCACTACACTTAACAGCCCACTGATTTTAAAGGGTCAGCTGTCCTGAGGCGTACGACTAAATGCTGGGTGTGCCATTCCTCTTAAAGCGAGCTCTCTGGTGCTTGAATGATGACTTTCTTTCTTTTGTCGGATACCCCTTCACTCTACAATGAGTGAGATCCTCCTTCTGACATGCTGCTGGAAGCTCTGCTGGAATCCGCTAACTTGCCATGACCATTTTTGTTTAACTCCAAAAAATTAAAAAAAACCCATCTTGTCCCCCTGTTTGATAGCGTCGCAGCTGGAGGTGTGATGGATGTCAACACTGCTCTCCCTGAAGTGCTCAAGACCGCACTCATCCACGATGGCCTCGCCCGTGGAATCCGTGAGGCTGCCAAGGCCCTCGACAAGTACGTTTTAGCCATTTCACTTCCGTCAGTATTAATTTGTGTCCTTCAGTTGGTGTATCGCTGATGATACCTTGGCTCCCTCTTCTGAACTGCTGTGTGGAAGTCTGCCATTGTTACCCAATTTCTGTCTGAGATGTGCCGTCAGATTTTGAAATGTGCAAATGGTATATGAGCCATTACTGCGAGTTAATTGAGTGTTCTTTTGCAGGCGTCAGGCCCATCTCTGCGCCCTTGCTGGCAACTGCGATGAGCCCACATACGTCAAGCTGGTGGAGGCCCTCTGCGCTGAGCATCAGATCAACCTGATTAAGGTAATGCGCCTGCTCATGACAAGACTGATTTGGATTGTTGATAGGGCTGAAGTGATCTCTCAAAGCTCGAGTTATGCGATTGCTGAAAATCATTGATCTGAATTATCTGCGTCAAAGCTTTGTTCGATACATATTGGAAGCAGGCTGGAGAAAATGACGGTGTCCAAATGTTGGGATCATTTCAAGCTAAAACAAACTGCATCTTTTGTTAAAACCAGGGGTCTCACTCATGAACATTGCGTACGCACAAAACGAGCCCTGAAAGAGGCATACGCTACTGCCCACGCAAAAGTTGTGATCTATAAAAACAGTTTTCATGGGAGAAACTATGACCCATGCTAGCGAACATTTTGGAGAAGGGGAAATTTGCGACGCGGATGGTGAAGTGGAAGCCTGACTGTGGAAATTGGTGCTTTTTTTTTTTTTTTGGCACGTCTTTTGGCCTTTATCTGTACGTACATTTTTAGTATGCATCCTCTGCGTTGTTTTAGAAATGAGACCACAGCTCACCACAGTAGCAGAACATCAATACGTTAGCATCTTGACAGAGCATCCAGTTCATAGAGTGGACCTGACAGAAGGTGGCAGTAATGTTAGCATTAACATTAGCTTCACTTTGGGTTGCCAGCGCCCTCAGCTTCATACTCATCCACTCGATGAGCTCCAGGAAGCCAAACACTGTTCAGAAGTCAAAATAATAGCTGGTGAGTCTTTCACACATTGACAGCAGCATTGAATTTAATGTTTATTGTCATGAGCAAAATTGGGACATTACTACAGGAAATAAAGACTGGTCAGTTACTGAAAGGCTGAGCATCATTCCTCTACTCCTGTCACACAGATGAAATAATATCCCAACAAATGAGCCTTCTTGCCAGTCATGTATAAATCGAGGCTTCTGGTGCTGTTTCAGATGTATCTGCACTTAAAGTGGATTTAAAGGTAGCATCATGTATCATGTACTGCTGTATCACTGATGATAATTTGGCTCCCTCTACTGAATACTGTGAGGAGACTGCCATTGTTACCCAATATCTGTCTGAGATACAGCCACAGTACCCATAATGCTGCTGTCTTTATCTTGTTTTAAAAAAATGCAAGGAGTTGTGACCACACATAGTGACCGTGTTTCAGGTTTAAAGATGCCATTTTAATTTTGTTTCAGGTTGACGACAACAAGAAGCTCGGCGAGTGGGTCGGTCTGTGCAAGATCGACCGTGAGGGCAAACCCCGCAAGGTTGTGGGCTGCAGCTGTGTCGTCGTCAAGGTAAATGATGCCCTGTTGTAGGGTTTTTCAGTATGTTGATGAAAGGGATTGCTGTGGATGGAGGTGTTTACACTTGAGACAAGATATGCCAGGCAAGTGCAGGTGCTGTGCCTTGTGCCACGCAGCTGTTTTTAATAACTCCTGGCTAGATGACAGCCAGGGTACGAGCCCCTTCATCTGCCTGTGGTGTCTGGGGTCCCTAAGAATGGCTACAAACAGGGACACTTGATAGCAAGCGCCATGATTGACAGGTCATCGCTGTCATTACTCGCGCCGCTGTGATTTGTATCTGTTCAAATCAACACACCCCATTTTGATTTCTAGTTTGCAAATATTAATTTGGTGGAGGAAATGTGTCAACTAGAATATTTTCACTTGATTTAAATGGAGCAGGAATTCAACATAGTGTATTTGTTATATATATTTTAAATGAAAGCAGCATATGTTAACTTGGCTTTAAAATGTGGGAACACATTTTCTAAATGTAAAAATAAATGATAAGAATTCTCGAAGCTCTCCAAAATGGTTTGGTCTAAAATACCTTTTGATAACATTTATGGTGGCTCACTTCCTTTTAGTGTCTCAGTAAGGTATACCAATGAGCCAGCATGCACAATAGCAGGGCCTCCCATTAGTTGAGTGCAGGTATCATTGTTGTTACATACACCTGTGCTTTTCCTATGACTTGTAAAAATGTCTGCCGTGAAAAGGGTCTGTCGGTCGGTAATACTGCCTGAGCTGTAATGTAGAGCTTAGTCTCTAACCCGCTAATGTCAAACTGTATCTTTCTGTCTGCAGGACTATGGCAAGGAGTCTCAAGCCAAGGATGTGATTGAAGAATACTTCAAAAGCAAGAAATAAAATGCCAATAAAAAGTGGAAATGAAGCCGATGTCTCAAGTGTTCTTTTCCTATTTGTATATATCTCACCACTAACATCTCAGTAAGAATCAGGGACTCCCCTATATCCTGATATCAATCTATATCTGTTTACATGCACAAAATATTCGTTTACCCACATGTGGAAAAAGACAATATTCCCACTAAGCTGTTTCACTGGCTAATAAAGAAATATTTCACTAATACTCCAGGTTACATGCAGCCGAATGTATTCTTAACAGGTGGGCTATTATATATAAAATGCATAAAGGTGGAACAACAGGAGCTGCTTGTCTTTAGTTCAAGTTAGGATACATATTTTTTAGGTTGCCTACAGGTGGTGGACTTGCTGGCTTTTGTGTCGGTGTTGCAATATTTGCCTGTCACCTTCAGTGTTTCATAGTGTTTAAAAATAGCTCCCTCTGACCAGAAATGTGGGCTTGTTTTGTGGCCACTTATCTCAACCCTTGCAAGCTGATAGCAAGTTGGTTGTTGTACTGTAAACGGATAAGAGAACATTTGTCGCAAACTGGTAAAACCCTAATTAAGACATGTTATGAATGGCCTGTATACATGCCCAAATTATGCCATTAAAACCAGAATAATTTTGGCACATCGCATGTCTTAATTGGAAAATGCTTAATTTAGAAAAAGGAATATGCGGTTTAAATTATCCATTTAGTATTGTGAGGAGTAGTGGAATATTAGTGAGCAATAAATGTTGCCAGCATAGTGGATGCTGTAAAGATGGGTTTACAAGGCTGACTCAGTTTCCATACAGCCTATGTGATTGTGAGACCAAACCTAAAAGTTCGAGGAAAACACAAACTGTATTCTCTTTGCAGTCATGCTTGTAGAGTTTCATCATTCAGTCTAGTTTGCCTCATTTTCCAAGCTGAAATCAAACCAGGCCATACTTTGCCCCTTAGTACAACTCCTCTTCATCAGACTGAAATAATAAGGCAATCTTGTTCTGCCTTCTGACAAAGGTGCGCGCAGGTTATCATATAAAGCAGGGGTCTTCAGTGTCTTTAAGGCGAGGGACCCCTTAGCTCAGAAAACAGATGAAGCAGGGAACCCCTGTTACTTAGCTTATTTAAAATTGAGCGAATGATCCGATTATTTTCTGGTCTCATGTCGTTTGTGTTCGCCTATAGCTGCTCACAAGTAGTGGGTTGGACCCTTTTTTGCCTTCAGACCTGCCTTAATTCTTTGTTGCACAAATTCAACAAGGTGCTGGAAACATTCCTCTCAGACTTTGGTCCATATTGACATGATGACATCACACAGTCTATGATGTGAATCTCCCGTTCCACCACATCCCAAAGGGGTTCTATTGTGACTGTGGAGGCCATTGGAGTACAGTGAAGTCATTGTCATGTTCAAGAAACCAGTTTGAGATGAGCTTTGTAACATGGTGCGGTACCCTGCTGGAAGTAGCCTTCAGAAGATGGGTACACTGTGGTCATAAAGGGATGGACACGGTCAGCAACAATAATATCCCCCACACCATTACACCACCACCACCAGCCTGAACCGTTGATACAAGGCAGGATGGATCCATGCTTTCATGTTGTTTACACCAAATTCTGACCCTACCATCTGAATGTGGCAGCAGAAATCCAGAGTCATCAGACCAGGCAACGTTTTTCCAGTCTTCTATTGTCCAGTTTTGGTGAGCATTTACTTTTGGTTTGATTCATCGGTCTTAAATTTCATCAGGGAAGACAGGATGCGTAGGTCATTTGGATAAGTTTTCTCCTTTATATCTACATACATAGACATTTCTGAATAAAGAAAAGACATTCAAACACATTAAGGCACAACACATCATGACGCACATCCTCAAATCCCCCTGCCCAAACAATTACAAAAATCCAGAGGAAAAAAAAAAAAGACCCCCAAACATTTTATTTCCTTGACAAAAACATCCACCACTGCCCCTTAAGTTTATTGTAAATAATTTACACAAGTTTCTGATGCAGACTGCATTGTATTGTGATTATTATACCACCAGGAAGTAAACACTTTAAAAAAAGCAGCTGTTATCCCCGCACACGTCGCCTGTACAGAGAAGCCGTCGTTGTTTGAAGACAGTTCGTCCCAGTTTGGGCGCTCCAGAACAAAGCAAACATCAAGGAGTTGCCCAAGAAACATCCTCCCAGGCCAAGGGAGGTCTTACGCCTTTACAGGCTTTCAGTCTGCTACAGCTGCAAGGACAGTAGACGGGGGTTTTCACAGCGGTCCGTTCCCAGCGTCAAGGCCTCGAGGGCCGAGCTGGGTCGTTAAGTCATCTCTTAACCCCACTGTCGTTTCCTTTACCTCCTGTCACCTCTCCTTTGCTTCTTAAGACCGTTCAGAGTTTGTAAATCCAGACGTTCAAAAAGACAAGACAAAAAGAGAAAAAAAAATCACAAAAACAGTTGCAGTGTATTGTGTTTGTTCTTAAATAGTTATACAAAAGGAGGGGGGCTGCCTGGCTGACCATGTCCGCGGTAACATTGCATGAGTCCATATTGCTATAATAGTTACAGGTACTCAAACTCCAGTGCTTGGTGTAGTGCCAGCAGGTCAGAGTGACTGGATATCCTCCAGAAAGGCATGTTGTGCTGCGGAGTGAACACACACACATCGTTAAAACCAGCGGGACTGTTGTCGTAGTTGCACACCGCCACCTTATTACATGCAAGCTACACTACAGTAGCTTGTAGCTGCTTGCTTTGCAAAAGCACTGCAAACAAAACCCATGCAACCCTAGGGCTTAAAGGAAGAGTTCAGCATTCTGGGAAATACAGTTATCTGCTTTCATCCTGAGAGTTAATTTAGATGTGAGAACACGGACACCGCTCGTGTCTGAGGGAAGTTCAAGAAGGCTACAGCCAGCAGCCGTTAGCATTAATGGGAAAACAGCTAGCCTGGTTCTGTCGAGAGTTATAAAAATACGCCTTCATGCTCATCTTACTCGTTTGATCTGTAGAAAAGATGTTTCACAAAGGATGATAAGACTTTCTGAAAATATCTGCTTCCAGCCTATATGCTAAGCTAAGCTAACGGGCTGCTAGCTGTATCCTTATGTTTGGGACAGATGAGACAGTGGTAACAATATTCTCATTTAACTCTCAGCAAGAAAGCAAACATGGATATTTCCCATAATGCCAAACTGTTTCTTTAACAATCCCAGCACCCAGCATTATGAATGAAACCCAAAGCTGGAAAAGAGATGGGATTTATATTCACACTTATGGAAATATGTCTTCCTATACCACTACTTTTTTTTCAGTAAACTAACTTCTCTCTCACTTACACTGCACTACCAATGAAAAATCAGACTCCACACACCACTGGAAAAAACCCAGCATTACTGCTCTAAACAAATTAGATTGTTTAAAGCTGTTTCACTGTGTACATTTTGGCAGCCATTTATTTTCAATATCAAATGTGACACAAATCAAGTTGAATTAGAGAAGCATATGATCCAGATCAATTCATCTGATCTCACAAATTTGGTATATTTGACTTTAGAAAGTAGGTGCAAAATGTACAACATTAGCCAAGCCTCAGTCACAAGTTCTTTTTTCAACCCTGACAGCTGCTATAAAATCTCCCGTCACTCCATAAAAAAGAGGGGAAAAAAGCAACAGCAAGTAAAAACAGAAAAAAGTAAACGACCAACACAAGTCCTCTACAGCAAAGAAAGGCAGGCTTCGTCCAATCAGAGCTCACACTGTGTGGAGTAGGCGGGGTCACGGTGAGGTTGCGGGTCCATTACCTTTTTGGCCGCCTGCTCCTCTTCCACACCGTCCCCAATTACAACATACACTACTTTCCTGCCAAACCTTTGCATTATGCGCTCAAAGCAACTCTCTTTTCCTGCAAAAAAACAAATAAACAAAGGGGGAAGGAAGGAGGGGGTCACAAGGTCAGAGGGGTCAAAGTTCAGAAGTCGTTTGTTTACCTGGCTGGCCGCATGCTCTTCATCCTTCCCATCGCCAATCACAACATATGTAATGTTAGTGCCAAAGCGGGAGACTATACGCTCAAAACAGCTCTCTTTGCCTGGAGACAAACAAATGGCTTTCACAGGTTTCTCCTTTGTTGTTTAGATGGAAATAAAACATGAAGAGGCAGAGCTGTGTGCATCAAGGGGGAAGTGAAGGAGAGGAGGCTTTCACACACTTACACACACAAACACACACTCACACGTTCACTAAGGTCACTCTGGAGGACATTACATAGACTGACATGCATTTCCTGGAGACTGACCCTAACCTTAACCCTAACCACAACCTGCCCTAATCCAAATCATTTCTTTATATGATATAAAGGAAGAACAGTAAATCAGTTATACATATTTGCTAAACTGAAGGCAAAATACTTTCGAAAGAACCACCATTGGCGGTTAGCCACCAGAGTAGCCACTGGGACTACCCACAGACAGTCTATGGGATTAATGGGCTGTTCTATATAGAGCTAGTAAGACGGTAAGAAAGACAGGACACGCCTCTTTGAAGCAGTTCTACCAGTAGCTGTCTCGTACGAACTCAGAGGACCACGAGTTTTGAAAGACTGACGAAAGCAAAGATGGCTGCTCCCTATGTGGCTGTGCTCTTAACTATTATTTTTTACTGTTTAGCAAATTTGAGTCTTCATTTTAATTATTCGTACACATTACAATGCCTTATGGGAATGCTTTATGAAGTGTCGTTGTGCTTGGACTGTCGTGTATGTTTTGTTTATCTGTTGGTGATGGTGAAAGTAGCTAGCAGTGTTGCTGATAATAAAGGCTTGCTACATTCAGGTGAAAGCAAACTGTCTGCCAGCATTTGAGTAGCAAAATCCAGGAGATAATTTTGAATTGAATTTTGAATATTTTGAACCTTGTAGTTACGGGAGATGACACTTTCGCGGATACAAGACCGATTGAGAGGGGGGTTCGAGGTGAAGCACCAACTTTTGTAGAAGATCTTTGTACTTCGCCACTGCAATAGCGACAACTGCTTTATGGAGGCATCCATCTTTGTTTAGGTCGTAAATGGTACAAACGTAAATGGGGACGCATACTGCCAATTTAAATGGATCACATGGTAACTAGCTTGCTGCTACTTCCACTATCTCACAGGAAGTTGCGCACATAATCATTTCTACAGTAGTGCCCTCAGGAATCAGGAGGATAGGTACAATGGATCCCCTTTTCGCTCCAAGTACAGAAGGCTCCATCTAGGTTGGAGGGGACAAAGGTGGGATATCTGGTAATGGGCGGTACAAGGGATACTGATTAAACATGAAAATTCAAACTTTGTATTTTAATAATTATTTTACATTTGTCATATTGAACACCAAATCATCTTTGGTAAATGAAATAAAAGAATGAAAAAAATAAAATTAAATAAAAATTAAATAAAAAAAATACACAGTTGTTGGTTATATTTGCGTCACACCTGGGGACGTATGCTCATTGGTCCGGTGCTTGACCTATGACCTGCTGGTTAGACTTGTTGCCATGACGTCGAGAAAGTGCGGTGAGTTAGCAAGACAAGTCCATTTGTCACAGTTAGAGCAACCTATTATCAGACTGAGAATGGATACAAGAAAGCGGCCACACGGTGCTGCCTCCTAAAACTCCATCTACAGAAGAAGGAGCAAACGCGCCCGGCCCCAGCACCGCTGCCTCCGAAGCTAACAAGCTAGCAGTGCGCCTGCTAGCCTACGTGCTACCTGTGGAATAGCACCTGTGGATGACCTCGCGACCGACCAGTCCAACCAAATTGTTTTACAGCAGTACCCTGCCAGCATTGTCAGCGGTAGGAACCGTCCATTTGTCCCTGCTTGGTATCACAACCGAGACTAGTTTGAAATAACTGTTATAGCATCAAAGCCGATGCAGCATTTTGTTTTCGTTGTCGGCAATGTAACGTTAGCTAGGTCTCAGCCACCGGATGCTTTTGACAACATGTCTGAGGGAGGGAGCGCCCTTTTTCTATCCTTACTGGACTCTACGATTAAAAAGGACCCGGATTTGGCAGCTGTAGTGAAAACAATCCCACGCAACGCCACATGCACCTGTCACACATGCAAAATGAACTCATAAGTACACGGAGCAGTGTGGTGACTGAGGCCACAGTGGAGGAGGTAGGAGACTCCTGTTACACTGTGACAGTAGATGGGACCCGTGAGCCCACAGGATGTGAGAATATGTTGATTGTCATCAGATGGTCATATGAGGTCACTAAGCGTCTGCTCACCATAGCAACCGCTGTTAAAGGTGATGCACAGACATTGCCAGACACCGTTTTGGCGGAGTTTAATGGAGCTGAACTGGACACATCAAAGATTGTTAGCCAGGTATTTGATGGAGCTGCTCTGATGTCTGGGAAACATGGTGGCGTCCAGAAGCTACTGCAAGAGAAGCTCGGTCGTGACATGCCTTTTGTACACTGTCAAGCCACACTTGGTGGTAGTACACGCAGTGTCACGCAGAGATTATTTTCATGTGTGTAATGTTGCACTATCAGGGTGTCCACCTTAAACGTCTACTGGAACAGAGGTGGACGTGACATCTCGCCACTGTGTCAGTCATCCTGAAATCCATCAACGACCTGACATCCCTATCGACTGTGACCAGCCCGGCGTCGTATTCATTGCTTACTTGGTGCACACAGTTCTTGCTCTGCTGGATCCACCAAAACAAGCTTCTTCAGAGAGAGGACGCTGACTTGATGATAGTGCAACAGCCTGTGTGCGGAAACTCCGCTGTGATGAGGAGTTTAAGGTGTGGGATGACCAAAATATCAAAAAGAGATGCAAAGCAGCCATGAATATGGATGAGTATGTTGTTGTGGGAACCACAGGATACAGGCATGATACTGACAGAACAGAACTGAAGAGACTGTACTACAGCACGATTGATTCAGTACTTGGAGAAATGGACTATACAGCACATCATCTCCAAGTACCGCATCTCACCGCAATACCCAGTGTACTGACTGCCTTCAAACATGCTTTAACATTTGCAGCCTCCACAGCCATGTGTGAGAACTCATTCTCCACCCTGAGAAACAGGTTTTCAGAACACAGACGCATAATGCTCCACAAAAGAAAGGCCCACTTGGTTCAGCTGGCGTTTGAAAGGGACTTAACCAGAAAGTGTACAACTGAGTGGAAGGACATTTGTTTCAGGAGGTTCAGCACTGCTGCTTGCAGCTCTTCTAAAGGTAAGACATGCATTTAATTCACTTTGGCTTTGATTATGACGCAAAATGTGGAATGTTTGGGTTTCGGTCTGTCTAAATCCAGTCAGGGAGACTGGAGATTCATAATTTCAAATTATGTTGTTATGTAGCTTACACAAGTGGCCTATGTCATTGTGATAATTTATAGCTGTACGTCATGTGTCTGTTGCTCTGCAATTACACCTCCAAAATGTTGGCTTGAGGTCACTGTGTTGAGTTTCGGTGAAGTGCACTAGAGCACCTAAACACACATAAAACATGGTTCAATAGAGTGTCCCAGGAATGAGTCCTAAAACCCAGAAATGAGTTAGCACTTTAGGCTGCTACTTACTACTTGTTATCTGTGAAATAAAAGTAAATAAAATCTTGGTTTCAATAGAGGGGAATGGTTCAGCTCACAGAAATAAAGGGGAGGTCTGCCTTGCTGCAACATGTAGTTACCTTTCTGGGGAGGTGCTGGTTAGGCTATGGTGTAGGGAACTTGTCTATGCAGAGCCTACACCCTAAGTACGGCATTAGTTCAACACAGAAGTATAATCCTACTTCGCTCTTAACCTAACTCTAACACTTACCACTAACCCAAAAAACTGGCTTTTACTGAAATTGTTGCACAGCTTCGGTCTCCAATTGGGTGAGCCGCCCCGGATGAACTGGTCTTGAGTCTGATTTGTGTCCCCAAAGGCAACTGAAGTCATACCCACACACACACACACACATCAGAGACCCATAAGAGATCGCTCACACTGATTAATCCTGACACCCACGTGGTGCATCCTGAGACGCACTTCAGATGAATATAATAAATCTGGTTGCCTCAACAACTAAAAGTGAAGACGTGCTTGTGAGAGATGTCAAAAGTCGCACTTCATGTATCTGTGAGTCTATGCGATCTGACATCTGACCTGAAATACCTCTGCAGTCTGCTTGTGTCTTAAAACCTCAGATGGTTGCCATGGTTACGCACTGCTAAGTCTACTTGAGTCAAGGCACAGTGGGGTTGAAATGGGTGTAACATAACCTCACACACACACACACACACACACACACACACACTTGGCTCTGAGCTTTCTTTCCTGAGTGTTTTGGCTCTCTACCCTCCAATCTGAGTTGTTTTGTTTCCCTCGCTCAGATTGATGTACGGTTGAATATGATTTAGTGTTGGCCACAGTTATGGTACATTGGCGTAACTGACTGAGGTTTGGGCTAATGGAGTCCATTCAGAGTGTGGGCGTCCGGCCTGGAAGATCCCACGAGTGTCAGAGTTGTTCAAGGCCAGATCAGGACCTCATGTGAGGTGAGGACGGATATAATGTTGTTCAGGTTAGCGTGAGTCTGAGATTAAACATGACATATTAAAGACCTTACACATCTACACAGGTGCTTTCAATTATTCCGACTATTAGTCTGCTCGGGTAGAAAGTGGGTGGAGCTATGTTGGAATTCAGTGAGGTCGCCGAACTTAATGAACCAATAAGAACAATGGCTTAATTTCTCTCTTACACCTGCAACAAGATTTACAGTCTGTGTATGCGTGCACAGTCTTAAGGGCGTGCGCACACATGAGCAAACGCAGGCATGTGACCATCACCTGCCGAGGCGATCTCCGTTCTGAATGCCGGATTTGAGACACACGGTTTACTAATGTTGGCTAGCTTGCTCATAAATACTGCAAAGTATTTGTACTCTTTCTTAGGGTGCTTTCACTCCTGCCCTGTTTGGTTCGGTTCAGTTGAACTCAAGTTCATTTGCTGGTTCATTTGGGCAGGTGTGAACACAGCTGTCGCACTCGGGTGCGCACCAAAATAACTTGACCGAGACCTTCTTGAAGAGGTGGTCTCGGTCTCTGAGTGTGTTTGTGTTGTGTAACCAGCATGATCTGTTGATTTAATGTGAACACAGTTCAGTTTTACTTTCACTCACATACATACACACACACACACTCACACACACAGGGTATAAAACAACTCAAACATTCTCGACAAGCTGTTCAGTGTACCTCAGCCCAAGGAAAGCAATAAGTTTAATATCTTAACAAGAAGCAGGATATCAGTAACATATTGAGTCAAATAAAAAACATCAAAATAATTGATAACCAACAAAATACATGTGACCTTTGAACTGTTAAAATGCCAATATGTAAAATATGTAGTCAGTTTAATTAAATCCATTAATATTAGATTGTTGTTTAGTGTTCATGATAGTGACAGTGTTTGCGTCTTACCTATTTTTGTTGCACTGTAAATGTTCTCGACGGGGAAAACAGATCCCAGACTATACAAAAGAACTTTAGCCAGCGCTGGTATGAGCTGCGTTGTGGTCACCAACACGTTTACACAGTTACTCCTGTGGGACACACACAGAGAGCAGAGTGTGTGATGTAGAGGTAAAAGATAGGGAAGATGAAGGGATCGATGAGTTAAAGCTGGGGTAGGTGGTTTGACTTTGGCTAACAGACTCTGTGCATATTGTAATTCAAGTGATCTGAGAGAGAACTTGGCTCAGTTTTCAGGCTTTAGGAAATATAGCCCCGTGACAGGAGGCTTTGGCCAATCACAACTCATTTTCAGAGAGAGTGTGTTCCTATTGGCTGTTCTACAAATGCAGATGCCTGTGTACGTCCCTTGAGTGAAAGCCTGATTCAATAGCAGAGAATCCTGCAGACAAAGTTGCTATTTCAGCATTGGCACCTAAACTTTTCTAGATTTTTGCCAACACCAGCTTTAAAGTCTTTGATGCAGAATATGGATCAGTTCCCACACTTTAAATCTTGACCTTCTTAATTAAAGGATGGGAGGAACAGGAGAAAGAAAGAGTAACATATATAATGTGGCACCTGGAGCTGATGATGGACAGGGACTTGAGTGCGTGGGTGAGCCAGGAATCAGTCAGGGCCTCCACCTCTGCTCTGAGCTGCAGCCAGGCGTCTCTCTTAGCGGGACCCAGCAGACCTAAAACACAGCATGACTTACCGTAAGTAAACTGTCACAACATTAGACATCACACACACACTCACACACACCCACAAGTAAAAAGCAACAGCGGTAAGCCATAAGAAGAGTCCTCTAGGATTAGACCCATATGTAGCTGTCCTTGTTTGTGACTTTAATGCAATATCTTGTACTGCTTTTGATGTCATCTGTTACAAACTGTAATGATGACGGTTTTGTTTCCTCATATAGTTTGTGCTTAATGGTTTATCAGCTTTTGCTATATTTGTACGAGCTGTTAAACTGCACTTACAGTGGCCTCAATGTCCTCCAGTCTAAATACTGTTAATGTACTAACGTCAGGTTCACACTACACAACATTTTTGTCTGTTCTGACAATCATTGTCAGATTAGGGGATTGTGGAGTCATAAAATCGTGCCATGACTTGGCGAACAGACTGCATGTTGGTCCACGACCCATTATCCCTGGTCATCTGTCACGACTTGTGTGATGTCATCAGGTTATTCATGTCCTATATTTGTTATCATTACTATTATTTCAGTCACTGTGTCTGTTCATGTCCCAGCCGAAATGTTGTTGCAGTAACATATAAAACGCCACCAGATGGCAGGAGCTACATTTAAAGCACCACATGTACCGCAAGTATTCTCTCAACTGAAGTTATAAGGGGCTTTTAATTTTGAACAGCTACAGAATATGTTGAGTTTGAAATGATGACGTGATGCATTGACTTTAACAGGACAAATGGCAGCATGTTAAAAATGAAAATATGAAAATACAGAGGGAATGATTCAATAAATAAAGGCCTGTTTGTAATGTAGTCTGTTGCAAATGATGCTGGTACTCTCAGCAGTTGTGGTGAGTAAAAGCCCCGCCTCTATTTGGGAATTTCATTCCTTTATATCCTCCATTATGAAGAATATCTTCCCTAGCCCGATGCTAATGGCAGTACTCACCGGGTTGATAAAGTCCCTCTGCTGTTTTACACCATTTTCCCTTTTTACTCTGCGTGTTAACATCCCCAGAGGAAAAATCAAAAAGGCTGGGGTAATGTTGTCGTCCAGTTGTCTATGGCAGATCGTTCTTATTTGTCAAAGCGACTGTTGTGCTGGTAGAGGTTGTGAACGACAAAAAGAAAATCAAAGCTAGACTTTCTGTAGGGACGTTGTGAGGCGTCCCAGGAGTGTTGTAGGTTGTTGTCTACTATGACACAATATACAAGATGAAATTGTGTGTTATCGTGTACAACACTTATTGTCGTTCACGATCCAAGCTGACACCATACGACGCTCCGTTGGGCTTATATCGTGTAGTGTGAACCTGGCGTAAGATAAGTTCTCACTCTAGCATAATATAGAGAAGTCAAGAGGAAACTCTGAATGTATTTTTCATTTCGAGCTGAAATTGGTCAAATAAAAATTAGGTGACATTTTTCTGAGTAGTCCACCCACAGATGGGTTGTAGAGCATTTGTAACATTTCAGCAGCTCACTAGTTGAGATTCAGCAATTCAACTGTTTCACTTTCTCTGTAGATATTTAACAGAATATCGAGTACGTGTGAAAATATGAACATACCTGATGTTCTCTGAATAATTTAGCTGAACTATAGCTTTCTGCTTTCATAAATCCACATTGATCAAAAAAGATATAAACAGCTACATACAGTAGTTTGCAGTTTTTATAAAGTGACTTGATTCTTAATTGCATTCATATGTATAGTATGCATATACTGTGTGTTAATTAGTTTTACTAGTAGGGTATTTATTTAATACTGGTCTCAGATTGTAGCTTCTGATTCCAGGTTTTCCACTCTTTTTTCTGTCTTTTACTCATCATTTCATTAATGCCTTTAGAGAAGGTTTCCTATAACTCAGTTTCCAGCTTCATATTCTTTTGGCACATGAATCTTTTCAGACATATCTTAACTCAGTAGTTCTCTGGTAGACAATTTACAGATTCAACTACACAAAACCCTCCCGCTCTCTTTCACCCTCCTATCCGTCCCTGATATCCAGCAAACTCCCGTCAGATTGGCTTACCCCCCACATTGTTTTTGTACGTGCTATACAACTCTTTGACTCGTCGGTAGCGGAAGGCCAGTTTCCTCATCCAGTCGACCCCGCCGCGGACACCCGTAGCCAGGCACAGATTGGCGCTGGTTGCAGCTGCATGGAAGCCATCAGTTGCAAAACTGTAAGTACTGTCGATAATAATGATATGTTTTATTTGAAAAATCTGCTCTGGTAGAACAAAAAGCTCAAGTGGTTAATTTCATTATTCAGTACTGTAAACACAACTGCCAGCATGTAGTGGTAAGAATGCAATTTTATTACTACCTTTAAAATGCAAAGAAAGAATACACACATTTTACTGTTTTTTGGTAAATTAATATATTACCATCCTTAAAAAATACTTTAAAGGTCCAGTGTGTAGGATTTAGGGGGATATATTGGCAGAAATGTTATGTAATGAATATGATTTCTTTAGTGTATAATCACTTGAAAATAAGAATCATCGTGTTTTCGTGACTTTAGAATGAGCCGTTTATATCTTCATAGGGTGCTGTGGTCTCATTTATAAAACAATGTGTAGGATTCATATTAAAAAAGTACGTGCGGACAAAAACCAAAAATGCTGTGTGTTAAAAATACTCAACCATTGATACAATCAGGCTTCCACCTCATCATCTGCGTCGCCAATTTCCTGTCTCCAAAATGTTTGTAAGCATGGGTCAAAGTTTCTTCCATCAAATCTGCTTTTGCATGGGAAATGGCGTACGCCTCTTTCGGTCCTCTGTTTGTGCATACGCGAAGTTTATAAATGAGATCCCAGGTCCTTGTCCGTGAAGTCTGCCATGTTGCATTGCCATGTTTCTACAGTAGCCCCGAACGGACAAACCACACACTGACTATAGACAGAGTCATTTGTATTTTTGCGCTTTCGTAATGGTTAGCAGCCTTGAAAACCACCTTTTTTTTTTCTTTTTTTTTTTTTTACGTGAAGCAGTTTTATTCAGTGTTTTTGCCACTTTTTAATCATGTGGACTGTTTGTGTTGGAGAGGAAGAGACCTCCGCACATAATTCAGCACACCTTAAAAATATCCTGAACACTTAAGGAATGGCACATGGAAGAAGTTTCACCTGATCGCAGTTTGCAATCCTGATTGATAGATGCCAATAAATCCTACACACTGCTCCTTTAAGAGCCAAACAACAGAAAACAAATACTGTAATTTGTGCATTATTAGCCTTAAATGCTATAAATCAAAAACATCAACAATGTTTACATCATACTCATAAATAAAAAAATTTGAATTGTTAAACCCTCACCTTAAGTCCTGGCCATTGTCATCTGATGATACATCATCAATATGTACCTGATCACACTCCTGTACACACACACAACAGATTCATAGATAAGCAAATTAAAAAAAAACTAAAGCATTTAATATATAGAAATTAAGCATGAAAAACGAAATAAGACAAAATCAAATCAAATCAAATAAAAAGCGCCGAAATAACAAACATGATAAAAATCAAAAATAACTACAGAAATATTTTTCCAACATATTCTGGTCAGCAAGATATACATTTATAAATCTTTTTACTATAACCAATATTATAACAAAACAGTGTGTACTGAAGCCCCGACTGTAAGTGGTGTGTTGCATCACTTTCTACCACTAGAGGGTAGTAATAGTCTTTAACTGAATGTCAGCCTTGCTTCAAGGAACTTTAAAGTGTTGAATGTTGAGCTTTGTGCAAAGTTTTAATGCTGTGCACAAAAATTCCAAGCGTTTCAACCTCCCCTTCAACATTTTAAATGTGTTTTTGCATAAGTGTCAGTCGGACAGTGTCTCACCTCCAAGTCATTAAAGAATAAGTGTGTGTCGGCCAAGTTGAAGATCATCTCTTCCATCCTCAGACCCAGCGTTACCGCCATAGGAGGATCCTAAAGGGAGAGAAGGATAGTATCATTCTTATCATCGTGACATCAACATTAGGAGAAATTACTGCTTCCTCCTGTTCCCAGAAACCAACTCCGTTTTTACACACCTCCAACTTCTCCCCAATTCACACTCCTGACCCCCCATCCCCTCTTGTAGAGTTGGTACGCCCCACTCATCACAGCAGATGCTGACAGACAGGTTGCACTTGTTCTGTCCCATCAACATTCCTCATGCTTGCCGGTGGTGGTGGTGGTGGGGTGTTTGTGGGGGGGTGAGAGGAAGAGTGTGTGTCTCCATGTGTGTATTGCAGAGAGTGGGCACTCTCGAAGGGAGACGCTCGGAGTGTATGTGGTATGTGAATGGTTTGTGTGTGTGTGTATGTGTGAGCCCGGGGCTCAGCTGCAAAAACCATCATCTGTGATAGGTCAGCAAGGGACGACAGCTTGCCGTGCGATTCGCTGACGCCGTCAGACGACCAGAATAGAAAGAAACTAACAGGAAGGAGAGTGAAAGTGAGTGAGCGAAGCACACAGGCACAAAAAAAGAGACGGAGAGAGATGGACGGCATTCCCGGGTGTGAGAAAGAAACAGAATGCTCCATAAAGTGCGCAGAGCTCTCCAAAACTGACAGCTGCTAAAAGCAATTTTGACTGTAGTTTTTTCCCTGCTTCCCTGTCAGTCACAGAGACAAGAGGCACTTACGTTTGTCTCTCAGGTAATGATTATGTTGGCCGCCTGCCAGAGGAGAGTTACTGACATCAGTGTGTGTCGAAACACTCACGGCTGAAATGTGTTTATTCCCCTTTGAGCGGTTGGATTTGGCTGTTGCTTTGGGCTCCAGAAAGGCTGAGGTGGCTTTTTTGTTGTTGTAATACGTCAACTCAATCACCAGAAAAAAAAAAGTTGGCATCACACGTTTCTGGAAACCACAGATACATTACATTTGCGCGGTTGTTATGTCGAGGATATGTTAAAACTTTATGTTTCAGCAATGCTGTGGTTAACATGCGGTTAGGTTCAGGCACAAAATCCACTTGGTTATGGTCGGTGCCTGAACTGCACCAAAAAAGGTGCCAGCACCCTGATTCAGCAGTTGCATGACATGATCATCACATGTGTCTTGGATTTATTTATATTTCTAAGCATATCTTGGTAACATATCCAACTTTAAATGTATTTCTGTAGACCTACATTACCTTCGACATATAGTTCCATAGTTTATATAGTTAATTATACAAATAAAACTGTACACATGGATAAGATTGCTCTTCCCGAAATAGTCACTTGGTCTTTTGTCCAGCAGTCAGGTGCACTGTGCCCATAGTGTGAAGTGTCAATGCCGAAGCAGTAGTTGGCAGCTGACAGGAGGGGCTCGATGTTGGTGCCACTACCAGTTCCAACAGCCTCTGAGTTATTCGCACTGCAGGTGGCTACTGACGATGGAGTCAAGGCAGAATCAGCAGTCAGAGAGGAACCTTTGTCAGCTGCTAAAGTGTCTACCTGGTTTTTAGTTTGTTTTATTAAGCACATTCTTAGCACAGTTTTCTCAGTGTTAATCGAGCTATGTGTTTACACAGACATGCAGTTACCCAAGTGTTTAGTGGTGTGTATCTAAACTCACAAATACCCCTTTTCCACCAAAATTACGTACGCAGGATTTTAAATACAGGTGAAGGCCTTTGCACTGAGTCAGTTGCCTTTTATTGTTCCCTTCGGTGTGAAAATTCACAACACGTGACAAAATTTAAGGACACATTTCCTCCTTTGCCTCTCTCCACTGGAGTTACCTATCTGGCTGTCACCACTCCCTCCCTGTCTTTCATTTGGTGCGTAGCTGCATGAACATTCTGTGTGCCGTCCACATCCTCCTCCTCTTCATCATCATCCACCTGAATGTTACTATCTGACCTGTTAAACATGAGCTGTCTGAGTCATGAAATGATTCTGTGCGCCCTGTTCCTCTGTCTTGTCACGGCTGTGTCCCGCCGCCACATTTCCCTCTCTGATTCTCAGTCAGGCGTCTCTAAAGGCTTTGATGGAGGTGAAAAACGCAGAAAATCGAACCTGTTCTGAACATTTTAATGATGGATGAAAGTTTCGGACTCAGTGTGCAAACGCGATTAACCCAACATGAAGTTGTATTTATTTTTAGACGTGTGACAATTTCGGAAGAAAAAAAAACACAGGCCTTAAACCCACTAAAAATAGACTATAGACTCCTTTCCCTTTGCCAGTAGACCAGAGCTGTGCACACCTTTCTCTGTGTGTGATTTTTATTTTTTTTTCTTTCCCACAGACAGGCCTGAAAACAGGTTAGTAAACAGTACAAAGCAGCATGGAGGCCTGTGAAAACTTTATAGTAGTTACTTCTTTTTAAATATCTCTTTAACTACTTAATCAGTCTCTCTTTCAAACTCAGCGCAAACTGATTTGGATCGATGTTTGAGCGCTGCTTGGGCAGAGATGGAAGGTATGATGGCATGTTACTGCATCTCACCGGTTAAGGGGCTAAAATAAGCACATTCACCTAAGTGTTGTGTTTCCATCAGTGCCGATCAGAGCTGGAGCCGATAAAGACCAGAGACTACTACAGAGTCATTTGACCTGGGTGTGAATGCTGATGCTGAAGTGTGGGGAAGCACGTACACGAGCAACATGAAGCCACAGTTAGTAGAAAATAGTCAAAGAAAAGAGCAGTTAGAATTATTCAAGCAACACAGCAAAACAGTTTTTATCAAGTCAGGACTATTGGATCTTCAAGATTTAGTTAAGTTACAGATACTTTTAGTTATGTGTTTATTTTTGTAGGACGAGGAGGGAAATTTCACTTTAAGCACCAGTGTGCTCGGACTACATTAAAGCAGATGTGTGCCTCAGTCGTTGGCGTCAAACTGTGGAATTCTCTACAGAATGATTTAAAGGGTTGTATAAATATTTCTCATTTCAAGAAAATGAAAGAAAGAATATTTAGACTGTACGAAATTGTTGGGTAGGATCTGTCCTCTTTGTTGAAGATGAATTATTGTGTATGGCTCACTTTTCTTTTCTTTTTTTCCTTTTGAAGTTACCTTAAGTATTGGTTATTAATTACCTAATTGGCAGACCATGTGGTTTTATATTTATGTTCTGAGAAATGGGGAGGCAAAATACGTTTTTTTTTTTCCTCTCCCTGATCGTTTTTGGTCACGAAATGTGTATTAGAGTTGTTTAGAGTGTGAATCTGATTTTTGTAAATTAACATGAGCAGGACATATAGAAATTAAATTAAAGTGCCAGCACTCATTTCAATTTTTTGCACTGGTTATGGTCAGAAAAAGATCATGTTTTGACTTTAAATACCCGATTTGTGAGGGCACAATCCCGGCAGGAAAAGCAGCAATGTCTCTGTAGAAATCAAACCGCTTTTCATGCTTAAAAAGCTGCTTGAAACACAGCAATGACTTGCTAAACCACAGCTGGTTTTGTTATTTGTTAGCCTCAAACAGTGTCTTGCCTAGGTGTCACACCATCCCTTCAACCTCCTGATGACAAAGTAAGCTCATAAACTCACTTTAGAAATGGTGGTATAATACGTATGAAACATGCAAACATATTTGTGGTCAACATTGTCTTCTGGTGAATGTGCTGAATATTTGTCAGACAAGTTCAATCAATCACAGAGAATTACAAACATTACTTTTAGCCTGAAACGATTCCACTCTACACCTTGGCTGATATAATTTGAGCGCTGGAAACATAACACTTCATAATGATGTGAACATCACCCCTGGTTATAATAACTCCTTGTATATTTATTAAAAAGTGAAACATCACTCAGAGCAGATATTATACCCTCAAAGCTCGTATAAAAAGGGTACGTAGGTCTTGTGGTTGCTATATCAACAGCGTAAACACTATTTTGGGCGAGGTGTGAACAGACACAGCTGCCTCCACATTTCTTGAGGGCAGCAGCAGCAAATGAGGTGAAAACTGCCCTTAGAATTATTTTCAATACAAAACGTGACATATTATCAGAGGTAACACGAAACCTAATTTGAGGCATTGACAACGCTTCCTTTATTATTAGTTTTCGAGTCGGGAGAAATGCTTCCCTGCTTCGACCAAGACTAAAATTGTGATATTATCCTTTGGTATTCAGAATTTCTCTACAATAAAAACAATGCAAACCGAGCTGAATCAACCACAAGGCCGCATGTGTTCTCTTCCTCACACACACACACACACACAAAAATTTACAACTCACCAGGGCCTTTCTTATAATCATTAAATCCCAATTGCCAAACATTAAATTCCACGACTAGGAAGTACATCAGTGCCCACAAACCGCTATCTGTAAAACGCCTGGGCTCCTATGGCTCTGTGCGAGTCTGGCTCCACATGTGTGTGTGCTCGTGCCAGCTTTTGTTTGACTGCCAAACAAGAATATCAGAATGGACTCTGCAGGCTGCAGAAGTGGGACGCAAAGGCCCGCATAGGCATGCTGGTGGCTTATGCCGGTGCCCACAGGAAACGACATCACCCAATAAAAATGTGTAGCCTTGGCCACATAGGATGATCCCAGATCAGAGCCAAGAGCTATTAAAATAAAGGGAACTATAAACAGTGTAGCTGTTATGTGAGAAGGCGAGACCACCAAATAAGTTCAAAATGAAGTTTGGAATAAACATCAGTCTAAGTAAGAAATCAGCACATTAAATTATGATTAAACTAATGTAAGAATTAGAAATTAATGGGCTTTAATGTATTTTTAATATGTAGTACATTGAAAGATTTTTCATGTATGCGATCATCATCATAAATTGACCATAACATTCCTATAGCAGCTGATGTAATGTTAATATAGTATACTGAAGGACATGGAGCTTATTTTAATGGGGTCCTCATTTTGAGTCGCATTTTATGAAACTGCGTAAAAGTCAAATTTAGAGATAAAACAAGTCCTCTAAAAAGTAATGGTGTGAGTTTGGTGGTATTTCAGAAATGCACAATCTGCACTTAAGGTCAAGGCAAGCTTCATTGATAATGTTAAAATGTATTTATTTATCTTATACTGCCTTATATTTGTTACAGACGCGCTTTGCATTTACAAAAGAGAAAACTAGAATCGCCACATTGTCCTACGCCTTTGCACACCGGTCATGTTTCTCTTACAGTTGATATCCATGTCTGTGAAAATATGGATGCGTCACACACAATTACCCCGCAAAGAAGATCTATACAATCAGAGCAGTTTCGAGATTAGAGTCACCAATTCAGTATCTGACAGTATCTTGCGCATGATATTATCAAGTCATAGTGAAGTTGACCTTTGAACTTTTAGATAAAAAATGTCATCGCCTCATCTTTACGTGCGATTAGACATCTTTTCATTTTGTCATAATTAGCATGAGAATTCTTGAGTTAAAGCCAAAAACATTTTCTGTGAGGTCACACTGACCTTGACACCACCTTGACACCACCAAATTTCAAACATTCCCGCAAGGTGTTCTTTAAAATATTAAATTCACAAGAATAAGACGGATGGACAACCCAAACACAAGATGCCTCTTGCTACAACTATGGCCACAATTGAGACAATGTCACAGTGAACCTGACCTTTGACCTATGACCTTAAAACTCTAATCAGTTCATCATATAGTTAAAAGGGGACATTTGTGCCAAATTTGAAAAAAATCCCTCAAGGTGTTCTTGAGATATCGTGTTCACGAGAATGGGACGGATGGACACCCAAAAACTTGATGCCTCTGGCTACAACTATTGCTACAGTGGAAACAAGGTCACAGTGAACCCAAAAACATGATGACTCCAGCCACAACTATTGCCGCAGTAGAGGCTTTAAAAATAGACACTTTGCCTTCTAATTTTGAGTTCATTACAAGATTACAAAGTCTGAAGATGCCTGCCGTTGAATCAAAATCAGACCTGTGATGTCCCAGCTGCAACCTGGAATTCTACTTCAGCAGACAGAAAGAAAATGGATGGACAGACTGACGCAGAATGGCTAAAGAAATTAAAACACAGCCAGTGAAGGCAGGATCTTACCTTGCCGTATTTCTGTGCGTAGGAGCCTGTGAGCAGAGAGTGGAAGACGATGATTGTCTCGTCCAGATCCCACACAAACACCCTCTGGAGAACAAAACAAAAAGTGAAGCAATGAGAGATGCTCTTTACAAATGTGCATCTTTTTAGCCCATATGTGCACTCATGCTCAAGTGGACAGTGACATGGGTGGTCCTGCTCTCTATCAGCCTCTCCTCTGTTGTTCTGAGACTTCAGTGAGCGGCGAGGACGACGATCAAAGGGAATACCACATATCCACCGAGATTTGAATGGAATATTCAGCGAGTACTGTAAGTGCAGCGTCGAGTGGGTGTTTTTGGGTCCCTTACCTCCAGGTCGCTGTCGGGGGGAGGGGAGGGGTTGTTCTTGCGGCCTCTGCCCCGGGACTTGGACCCCCCACTCCGGCAGGCTCGGTCGTCCAGCTCTTTGATGGGCGTGGAGGGGCTCTGCACTGTATCAAAGTCCCCTGAGAGTGTATGCAAACACAGGCAGGGCTAAACATTTAAAATTTACAAATGATCAAATGTCTCTCTGAAACTGCACCAGCAATCACAAGCTATATTCTCCGCATTAAAGCAGCCGTAATGATGTGGCTTGAGCCGATCCCACAGGTGTTCTGGAGTTGTATCCACTTCAGGAAAAGCGATAACTCAGACTTCGTACAGCAATAAGCCATCTTGTCAGGCTTAATAATTCAATCTAATTGGCACAACAGATCAACTTAAAGACTACCGAGGAACCTAAACAAAAGTCCCGTTGCTGCTCTGACTGATTCATGATAACAGGCGATGTAAGGATTTAACGGAGGAGGGGAGAGATGGAGCTGTGCAATAAATTAGAAAAGTTAGGTAATCTGATTCTTCTTGCAAAGATACAAAATTCGGCAGGAGCACACACACATTTTTGCGCACACACACACACACACCCTCCTAATGCCATATGCTCCCACTGCTGTGTGGTAACTAGAACCAGACTCTAGGCTTCAGCGCTCATATTGTTATGTCTCAATCAGGGAGAGAGGGAGAGACCAAGAGAGAGGGGGTGGATAAAGACTCGAAGAGCATGTGAGCGACCAAAAAAACACATAAAAACAACAGATACCAAGTGTAACTCTGAGAGAAGTGAAATAGTGAGAAAAGCAACAAGAGGGAAAGTGCCAGTGACAGGAAGAATGATAAGCTCCTTTAATCAGGCTTCCTGAATTACAGCCAAGATAAACCAAAGGAAAAAAATGTGAAAAAAAGAAACAAAAAATAGAATATCGAGCCATATTTCTGTACATGTGGGTTTACTTGAGCTCTGTCTTATTTTCATTTCTCCTCTCTTTCTCTGACTTGTCGGCTAAAGTGCAATATTTAACATAACTTCAGCCTAATCAAAGCCTCAGAGGCTAATGTAAACATATGCCGATCCTCCAATTAGCGGGTGCAATGCCAGGTAACTATGGCTACAGCCTGAAGTTACTTCCTGCTCTTCATCATGGGTGAAAGAGAGTTTTTGAACTCAGTTACCCAAACTGTGGTATTTTCCTACTGGAAACAAGATTACGGAGCCAGTATCAAGGAATGGTGAGAAATCTGACATTTGTTTGCATATTTAGGAGGTTAGAAGAATTGCGGTTGAGTGTTGGTGCTGTTTCTTTTTTCATACAAACCTGGATGAAGTTCAGCAGCCTGCCCGGTCATGGCAGGGGCGGGATCTTGCAGCTGGTAGGCTGCCGTGGAGCCCGTGCCATCCACGCTGTTGGAGGTCATGTAAGTCCCGTAGGTGGAGGCGGAATAATACTGGGCATACTGGTTTTGGCCAAACGTCGTATATGAGGGATAATCCTGCAGAGAATAACACGAATTGTGAGCACATAAGAGTATAAAGACAACAAAAACAACAACAAAAACTAGAAAAGTGCACCCAGTAAAGTGCAGATCAGGTGGCAGGTGACCACCTGAGCGGCCGCACCAGGCAATTCTTGTCATTTCAGTAGATGCATCCAGAAGCGTATGTTTCAGAAGCTACACGCCTGGTTGAATTTTGATGGAGCCGCGGCGTGTTGCTCAGAGCAGATAGTTTTCCTGCTAACAGGTACTGTATATTAAATACAGATACAATATAATTGTGAGCATGAAGATATTTTTAATGACTAAAACACAGACATAAATCTTTGATCCATATCATTCATCATTCATAATTGTGACTGGACTTTTAATAGTATTAACTTTAGTCCCTTTTACACTGCTTGTTCAAGGTGGGAGTATCGCCATTATGCTGGCGTCACAGTTATGCCTGGTGGAATTGTCCCTTCCCGGCTCCCTTACAGTCATGATGGTGGTAAGGATATCAAAAACAGGGACTACTTTATCTCGTAACTTCCTGACTTTAGTGGACCGTAACATATTGTTACTGGGATTCATCTGCAGACGCTCCAGTTCAAAGTAAGACCAAACTTGTCAATGAATGTCAGGTTTTGAAACACGACAAAAGCCAAAATGTGGCCTGCAAAAGACAGTAAGGCTTGTTGTTTTTAGCTGAGGCAATTTTTGTCAGTTTTAAACAGTCAGTTTAAAACAGTCAATAAAACAAGTTCTTCAACAGTCTCGAATCACAGTAACTAAGAGAGATCCTTGAGCATACATTCATAGACGTGCACACAAAATATGAGGCTGATTGGTCCAGTAGTTTGTGATATTAGCTGCAGACAGACAGATACACACACTCGCCCACACACGACCAAATGCATGATCCCCTCCAGGCGGAAAAAAAAGGACAAGAAAATTGAGATGTTTCCCTTGTCTGGCGAGGTTCAGACTGACTTTTGAAGAGATATTTTACAAGTGTTCCTTCCCATTTCTCTAATCTTTTATTCCCTCCATTCTGTAGTTTATATCTCCGAAACAATTAAAGCCTTGTGTTGCTGCTTTTTACTGACCCAGTGGAGATGGGCGCTTTTATGAGTCAGCTCTCTAAACCTGTCACTACGTCCATCTCTACAAGTCCTTATAAAGTGGAGCACACCACATGAATGCACACACACACACATTCACAGTTGGCATGCAGTCAGCAAAGTGTATACGCAAGCAGATTCACACATACTGTGCACACACAGACTCGCTGTCTATCAGCCTCTCTTTCCCCTGCTTGCTTTCTCACACACACACACGCACACACACTATATTCCCCTTAACCCACCCACACGAGCCAAACCTTGACTTTTCTTCCTGTAAACAGCCACATCTATCATAGTGGAACATTAAAATCCCCCTTTAAGCATTTTACTACCACAATGCAATTCATCATATGGACACAGAGAAATATCCAGAACAAAACACTCTTTCACAAAGACTAATTGTCTGTTTCTCTCCTACGTTTGTCCCAGTTGCGAGGTCACAGTGTAATTAGGTTTTATTTCTCGAACGAGGAAAAGTTGCGTGGGAGCGTGACTGTGAAACCACTTCTGCTCTCAAATACAATCGCAACTGCGCCATACAGAATCCTCATCTTCAGTTTTAGCCAAGTGCATAATGAGGAAAACGACATTCACTTGACTATTCAGACCAAACATGTTGCATGGCTGATCTGCTCTGGCAAGAACTCCTGTGGGAAATGGGCTTTCTTATTGAGCCTGGGAAAATGTGTGTTACTTAAGCTAACTTTCAGCTGGACTGTACCAGCGGTTCAGGTTTAAACTAAAGGACAAACGTCCACGCATACACTTGGTATTAGGACACTGAGGTACCTGCTGTGTGGCAGTGTAGTTGGCGGGGTTGGACACTGAGTTGTTGGTGGCGTAGAGGCCTGAGGAAGGAGTGAAACTGGAACCTTGGGACAAAAAGGAGAGGATGGAATTAGAGAGACCGCAGAGAGGAAAAATGGAGACAGAAACACACTTAAAGTGTGAGCAAAGTCATAGCATTGAAAGGTTAAGATAATTTCAGCAAGAATGTAAAATACCGAAGATATTTCCTTCATTTTTTAATAGGAAAAGATTATTAAATTGAGGTGGGAGTGACCAGTGAGTCATCAAATACCGAGGTGTTTGATAGTATATGTTTCCAGCTGACCTGGCATCTGATAGGGTGAGTATGCAGTCTGTCCGGGCTGAGGCGTGGTGAAGCCAGGGCTGTAACTGAGGCCCGTCTGCAGAGGAGACTGACTCTGAGCCAGGCCGGTCTCTGTCTTAATGCCCGGCAGCATCACACCGAGGTCTGTGACAAGAAATAAAAAGATTATACAGTGTTTGCATATGTTACAGCATCAAGAAATTGCACTGATAAAAGAGGAAGATTAGCAGAATTTATTGTCTTGGAACAACATATTTTAGGATAAAAAAAAAAGATTATCCTTTATCCGTCCCACAGCGGGGACAGTGCAAAAAATAGAAGGTAAACAAAAAGCAAGATATAATAAATAAGTACACATTTGAAAAAGCAAAAATATAGTTAACAGACTGTACAGTTTCATTCACATTATTGCACAAGCCATCATCATTTTTTAAATAATTTACTTGCACTGAGCTTTAGTTATGTTAGGTTTATTAATGTTTGATTTGGCTTCCAAAGATCTCACTATGTCATGCTTGTAGGGGTAGGAATATTGAATTTCTCACTGAGTATAATTTGTGTGTGTGTGTGTGTTTTTTTGACATATTTTTGAAGTCAATTTTTGTTGGCTTGCTATTCATGTAGTCAAGTCACAACACTCAATTAGAAGAAAAAAAAATCAAAACAAGAAAAGTACATTTTAATCTGTGTTTTTGCACTTCTGTTTCCTGTAATAACTTCAAAAAACATGTCTCAGTTGTGCACCGTCGTCTTTATGTCAATGTCAGCTGGTCTTTGCAATCATGTCTAACACTGAGTGTGAAGTTTTCCTTTAATGTGTTTTTTGTTTTTTGCTTTTTGACACGTGACCTGTAGTTTAACTTCAGTAAATCTTTTTAAGTGCACTGGACACTTTTCATTCTTATTTTGTAAAGTTAATTATAAAATAAATGTGCTTCTTAGATGTGTTAGTTGGTGTAGGTACTGTGTGTCTTTATAAATGTGTGATTATTGATACCATAGGTGGACAGTCCGTATGCCTGTCCTGTCTGGGAGTACGCAGTGTAGACGGTCGACTGCTGCATGCTGCTGAACTGGGGTTGCCCGGCGTATGTCGGCATGGGAGGGGCTGCTGGTGTGGAGAGAATGTGCGGGTAGGGCCTGGGAGAGGAGAGGAGAGACCGGTGAGGCAGATAAAAGACACATGATGACAGTGTAAAACAACAAGGATAAAGTATAGTATTCGGTATGTTGATAAGGATTCTTAGAAAGCAGCGTCTGTTGTGTAAAAAGCTCGACTCACTTTGATGGGTAGAGGGGAGGGGAGTACTGGTGGGCTGAACGAGGGCTGTACCCGCTGCTGGTGATTACTAAAAACAGCACAATAATCAAAAACAACGAGGTTATGGATGGTGTCAACTCAAATCTTCTGTTTCCTTTCACATTCAACAAAACCACTCCTGAGCAGCACAATTCAAGGCCCCGGGCTTGTTTGAGTTGAAATGCTGTTCCAGTAAACATAATTTGAAGCATTTTGAGTGGAGACGAGCCAAGTTCTCCCCCTTCAGAGAGCGGCGAAACCCTTACAGCGGGCCTCAGAGTAAAACACAATGTCTGTTTGTGGTCATTGAGATGTCAGAGCTCAACACTGACAAACTCCCCGCTGCTCCTAAACCCTCGCTGTGTGTTGCTTAATGGTTTTGTGTGGCAGCATAAGTGTGTATGTGTGTGTGTGTTTTGCAGCGTGAGGGAGCACGGGGTCGTGTGCGTGTCTAAAAAAAAAAGACAAGTGTAAAAATGTCTCGCGCTCTCTCATCCCTCTGCCAGCCTTTGATGACGACATCCAAGGACAGGCAATACTTCATGGGATTAAAGCTTTCAGCAGGCTTACCGCTGAGCTGAAATGGATGATTGTGTTTGTGTGTGTGTCTGAGAAAACAGAGTGACATGGAGCTGACTACAAAGACATGCAAATTTGTTTTTTCCTGCAGATGAGAAAATAGTACATGAGTGTATTTATGTGGGGAAGATGTGTATGTGTGTGTTACCTGAGCCTGCATATGTGTCCAGTGCTGTGTCGCCTGTCGTAGTGACTGTATCGCTGTTGTTCATAGGCTCTGTTTTCACTTAAGGAAGGAGGGAGAAGATGTGTGTTAGGGGAGGCCAGAAAGGAAGTACCATCAAACACACACACACACACAAAGAAGCTACCATGCAGTTTCAGTACGGGAGCAAATGCTGTTTGCAGGGTTCCCACTATAACTGATGTAAATTTCTACAGCTTTTTATAACCAATCCAAACACAACCATGACTTAGAAATTTGATTCCTCCTTGATTCTTTAATATCTTTTTTTTTTTTGACATTGATTAAAGGAACAGTGTGTAAAATTTAGCGGGATTTAGTGACATCTAGTGGTGAGGATTGCAACCGGCTGAAACTTCTCCAGGTTAGAATTCCTTCATTGTTCATTGTTCAGGGTGTTTTTATCAGGAGCCGAATTTTCCGCAGAGGTCTCTTCCTCTCCAAAACAAATGGATCCAATGATTCAAACCGGTAAAACACAGATAAAGCAGTTTCAGCTTACAAATCAGTTTTTCTCCGATGCTGTTTGGTATGCCGGACGAACGCTAGCCCAGCACCTGCTAATGTGAGCTCACCTTTTTCTCTGATAACTTAAGATCCAGACGTTCAGGAGATGTTTACTGGGAGCAGAATTATCCGCAGAGGTCTCTTCCTCTCCGAAATAAACAGACCAGGTGATTTAAACCGGTCAGAAAAATCAGTGCTTTTACAACGCTCTCGTTCTGGAGGGGCGGCTAACTACAGTGGCCGATGCCAAACCGCGAAATCGGGATTGGCCCCATCCAAAACTGGTTGTTGTTGTTCAATCTGGACTGCTGTATGGCGGTGCAACAATGCAATCTCCGTTGATCAAGATCTGCGTCGTATGTAGATATAGCCAGCTGCTGGAGCTCCCTGCCCGTCCACCAGCCAAAATCTGCCAGATGACGCATTCTGACTAGTTCTGGCGTGTTTTGTCTGTCGGACATGTAGGCAAGGATTTAGTGGCATCGGATGGTGAGGATTGCTGAAACCCCTCCCGGTAAGAATTCCTTACCGACCTTACTGTTCAGGAGGATTTTACTGGGAGCCGAATTATCCACAGAGGTCTCCTCCTCTCTAAAACAAATGGACCAAGTCATTTAAACTGGCAAAAACACTGAATAAAGCAGTTTCACTTGGCCTTATCTAGAGCAAGGTTTAGTTTGTCTGTTCTGGGCTACTGTAGAAACATGGAGGTGAATATGGTGATCTCTCATAGCTTCCTATGTAGATATAAACGGCTCATTCTAAGGTAACAAAAACACAACGATCCTTATTTTCAGGTGATTATACACTTAACAAAACATAGTTATTATATTCCATTTCTGCCATTATATCGCCCTAAATCCTACACACTGGAATTTTCAGTTTTAAAAATGTACTCATGCAATGTGATCCTTCAGCAAGATCTCCTGATAATAACTTACTTCCCCAACACATTCATCAAAGTCCCGAGGTTCTCATAAATGTGTTGACTGGTGGGAACCCTGCAACTGTAAAGCAACTCCACACACACTGTGATAAATCCAATGGGATCCAAAGAGCAGGGATCAGGGAACACTGCACAGCAAAATAAAGTCACTGCAACTCTGGCACAGAAACACATCAGACCTAGGACCAGCCTAAACTATAGAAACCCATTCCTTTTGCATTTAAGGTCACACTGTATAATTTCTGGCCTTGAGTTCACACACATGCACCTCTGTACCATAGTCCTTGGAGCCCGAGGCAGGGGGCGGGCTGCTGCAGCCCAACAGCCAATCAGCCGTGTTTAGAACTGTCATGTTTTCACCTAAAGGGGTGCAAGGTGGGAAGGTGGTGAGGACATGATGATGCACTGAGAACCAGATGCTATAGTCTCAGGTATATGGTATATAGCGCTGATTATCTTAAGTAGCAGACATTTGTATTGTAAAAGGTATGTTAAAAGAAATAGTGTGACATGTTGGGGAATAAGCTTATTTACTTTTTTGCCAAGAGTTATAGGTCAAAACTACCCTCTTGTCTGTATGCTTAATATGAAGGTGGAGCCAGGAAACTGTCAGCGTAGCTTAGCATAAAAATAAAGGGAGAGGGAAACGGTTAAGCCCAAGCCCACATTTGTTTGTGGGCCCCATGTAGGTGGTAAATGGGCTGAAAAATGGGCCCTATATTGGGTTGTCCACATGTTCCATATTGGCCCCATCACATTTGCCCACGTGGGTCATGATGGAGCTACCGGAGTACAAAGTGGGTATGGGGTTCAAAATGACCATCTTATCTGGGGACCATTTACTACCCAAATGGGCCCCAAATACAAATGTTGGCTGGGGCCTGATTTGAGTAGGGTGCTTGACACTTTTGATGAGTGTGGCTCAACAGAAATTAAAAAACAACGCAACGCTTTCAATTTATGCTTCGGCAAGAGGCTTTACTCATCTCTATGGTAACCAGAAGCTTGTTTATTTACAATATATCGTCCCGATTGGTACATTGTAGATTCTGAAGGCCATTTGTTCTGTATCTATATTTGTGCTACTTTGTGTCCTTTTGCATTTTAAAAATGGAGGTATTTGATTACACAAGTGAGTTAATAAAGGAGGAGGAGATTTATTACGTACAACATGAGCGCAAGAAAAGAGTGGTAAGTGCATCCATTGAACCTAGTCAATCACATTGCGTGACAAAATATGATGGTGTCTGCAACATTAGACTTATTACTGTGAAGTTGCCAGACTACCAGCAGAAACTACAAGAAGTCACTACACGTGACCAAGAAATCTAAAAACCATAACTTGTTTTTACACTTTGGCTTTAGTACAGATTTAACCCATAAAATTAAATTGTCCGTAGGTGTGAATGTGAGTGTGAATGGTTGTCTGTCTCTATGTGTCAGCCCTGTGATAGTCTGGCGATCTGTCCAGGATGTACTTCGCCTCTCGCTGAACATCAGCTGGGATAGGCTCCAGCCCCCCTGTGACCTCTAACAGGATGAACGTTTACAGAAAATGAATGAATGATTGAATAAATGAATGGACAAGACATGAGAAAAATCAACGGGAGCAAGTGGAGTTGGAATTATATAACAATAGGTTAGTTTTAAAATGAATAAATGCTATCTCTTTCTTTACATAATTTGGGACAGGACAGGACTGTTCTATATTGCATGTCCCTCTTGAGTTGCCATAGGGCATAGAAAGTTTTGGGGGACATTACATTGATTTAGCTGGCTTGTGCATGTGTGAGAGTTTTGGTGTGAAGAAAATAAACGGGGATGAGGACAGTGTAACAGCTCGAACAGAAATCGCTGCCCGTTTATTTTCTTCACACCTGCCCTACAGCAACTCAAGAGGGACACACATTATGGAACAGTCTGTTACAGTTTTGTGTTTTTTACTCTGTCATGGGATTGGGATGGGACAGGAGTAAAAATCCACTCCCATGTCACCTTCTAGTGTACAGTGAATGGAGCTTTTACACCGTCAACAGCTGCCTGCTGAGGCTGGAAACTATTTTGATGAGAATGAAGCAAAAAAAAAGCAAAGTCACGGGCCGTAAAGCCAAAAACAATGAGCTGAAAGGTGCTAAAATGCTCATGTGAGTGGGGGGAACTGCAGAGTTTGACACCTTTTACATACAAGTAGTCATATGATCTATTGTGTAAATAAATATACTGATTGTAGCTGCTTTTACAGAAATATAATAAGTCTTCCCATCTAACTCTCGACAGCAATAACACATATTTTCCAAACTATTCTTAAAAGAGAAGCACACCTGTTAACAGCCTTAACATCCTCCATGCTGTTTTATTAAGTTACTTTTCTTGTTTCCCTTTCTGAACATGATTAAAACTCATCATCAGTGACCATCTGAGAACTCCATTTAATTCAGGACAAGTTCATTAATCCCCTCCGGGAGCAATACGACCCATTGGACAAGCCCTAATGAAGACAAATGAGTTGCTATGGAGATGGCCCGCGGGCCCTAGCTCTGGCTGATGTCAGGTGAGGGGAATGTTGGGTATGTAGTTTGTTTTGGCTGTGAGCGTGTAGTCCCGGCTCTGTCTGCTTAAACCATTAACCGTGAGCTCATCAAAAATGATTTAACGTGCTCTAATATGGTCTGAATGCGCTGTTAAGTCCACTCCGGCTATATCTGTGACTGTGTGTGTGTTGACACATCAAGTCCACCAAAATGCAGTATCTCACTTTTTCCATTGCTTTAGTTTCCATCGCCTGTTAAATCAGCAATAGATCAAAGGATCGCCCTCGACAAAAGCACTTACATCCAGTGCTATTACATCAAACTGCCCTGTCAAAAAATATTGAAGAGGACAGATGCTGAGAGAGGAGGAGATCAAGGGTGACAGAAGATGAGAGGAGGGAAGGAGAAACGCAGACGGACAGAGGAAAAGAAAAGGAAGAAAAAGACAAGGGGGAGGACAGAGAGGAGAGCGCTCACTGGTGTTGACATCTAAGAGAGCTGTGATGCTTTAATGCTCTTGTAGAGTGAATAGTTTCCAGGGGGATTTTGGGCTCGCACTCAAACGTATACAGTCAAATACACACATACACACACACACTTCGCTAAGCGGTTAGCGGAGGAGAGCAGAAGTGCTTCACCGTGTGTTTACACACATTCTCCAGTGGTTTGCTCAAGTCCTCATGCCAGCACGGTGTGTGTGTGTTTGCATGTGCGCGTTTCCTTCCGTCTCGATAAATTCCTCAAAAAGTACTTATCTCTGCATGTTGAGAATCTCTCTGACTGATGACTTTGCAATAGATTTCATTACAGTACATTACACTCATCGGTTTTGCCCAAAGTGATTTACAAGATGTCATAAAAAATCGCAAGTGCATGTTTCCCAGATAAACATCGCACAGCATGTGCAGCAGAAGTGCTCAGACTTTATGTGTTTTCTCATTTAGTTTAAAAAATGACATCAATTATTGCGAGCATGGCATGTCGAGGTGTAGTCTGAGACAACAGCCGGGTTTCACAGTGACTCTGATATCCTGACTTTAAAGGCAACGCTTACTCTTGTACCATTCTTGAAAAAATAGATTGATCTACGCAGCACTTGAAGGAATTATACAACATTTTGGGAAATACACATATTTGCTTTCTTGCCAAGAATTAGATGGGAAGATTGATACCACTCTAAATGCAAAATGTGAAGCTACAGCAGTGTTTCCAGATGTAAGATCATTATCGTGTGTGTACGTTATTTTGCCCTTTGCACAATGTATGATTAATAATGCCCCAAAGTGCCGTAATGCATAATAATTTGACCATTTCATGACACTTACAATTACAAGTTGGTCTGTTCTCATTTGACCTCTTTCCAGCCAATTAAATGCTTGGTAAAGGTGATGATGCGCATGACTAATGAACTTGGCTGTTGTTCTGGAGCTTAAAATTCTCACTTAAGTATGTGCAAAGTTCAAGTCACGTTGTTTTGAATGCACCAGGAAGCCTGGTTATTTGTTTATCATAAATCTTCAATTAATTGCCCGGGCTATTATTCACTTAAGTCACTAAAATCAACAGGCCTATATTTGGGACAGGCCTTTAATTCCTTTCACACAAAACTGTTGCTCAGCTCGAAAGCGAGTTACAGCACTCGAGGATTATGCCGGCACCCTTGTATCCTGTTAAAACAATTCTCACAACCTGGATTATTTTTTTATGAAAAACCCTTTTGATTTATTTTTATCTGAGGACCCTTACGGACTAAAGGAATATGAATAACTTTCAGGGTAATCAATAATTGAGGTAGCCAACAACTCACTTTTATACATCCAAAAACCTCTATAAAAATGAACTGCTCTTAGCCTCAAATTGAGACAGGCCTTTATTTGTCAAAATGTGTAGCCACACCATGCTAGTAAAAGGACTGGGCCTTTAATTGGGACTAGGCTTTTAATTGAAGGTTTATGGTAATTAGCCTCGTTCATGGCCTTAACTATTTATGTGCAGATTATGAACAGGCTTCCGGTCATGCTGTCTTGTAATTTAGTGGTCCACTAGTAGGATATTTCATTATGTGGCTACATTAGCTTGCTTTATAAAACAACAGTATGTGGGTAGATTTTTTTTTGGCATGTCAAAAAGTTATTTATACATTAAGGTCTATTTATTCTCATTGTTGTGACTTGTGTTTGATCATTTTCACTCAAAATAATATTATTTTAAGTCTCTGTTACCATCATGTAATATTTCCTATCTGGCAGCTGCTGGTTAGCTTAGCTGGAAACAGCTAGCCTGGCTCTACCCTGTGGCAACAAAATTCACCCAGCTGCATCTTTTAAAGGTCCAGTGCGCAGGATTTAGAGGGATATATTGGCAGAAATGGAATATAATAAGGGTGTTTCTTTGAAAACAAGAATCATTGTGTTTTCATTTGCTTAGAATAAGTCGTTTATATCTACATAGGGAGCGGGTCCTCGTTCTCTGAGATTGCCACATTTACCTCCATCTTTACGTTTACATGATATTAGAGAAAATCAATTTATTGTGCTCTTCTTACTCAAACAGGACTTTAAAAATACATGTTAAAATGTTAGTCTGACTGAAATTGTACCAAATCCAATTTCTCAAAGTTGCACTAACACACCCAGATAATGCGATTCCGCTGAATCCTCCTTAATCTTACACAGGCTTCCTTTAAAGCTCGCCCATGTGTCTGCCAGACCAAACATGCCAGAACAAGTCAGAACCCGTCATCTGGCAGATTTTGGCTGGCAGATGAGCAAGGTGGTAGCCAGCGGCATGGGGGTTGCCTTAACACTGTTCTTCTGCACACACTGCCAACGCTGCAGTGACACAGAGCTGGTTGAAAATCAGCGCAGTATCCCTTTACATGTTACATCTCATCTGTTTTATCTGTACAAAAGTGGAAACATTTTTTTACATGAATTTTGTTACCTTTCGATAGAGCCAAGCCAGCCTCTTTGTGCTAAGCTAACCTAATCAACTACTAGCTGGAGCTTCATGCAGACATAAAAGTGGTATCAGTCCTCTCATTTAACTCCTGGCAATAAGTGTACTTCCCAAAATGTTGCGTAAGTGCCATTAAGTATATGAACAGCACATTTGTCTTCCTAATGTTTACAATTGTTATTAATGACTGAACACAAACTTATAACAGAATTGGCTTGAAGAGGAAAAAAAGGGGGACAAATTAAGGTAAAAACCATATTTTGAAAAGTAAAACTAACCTCTGTATCAAAGACACAACTGTTCATTCATTACTGCAGCACCCAACACATTCTGCCGTCTCACCTCCTGTTCCATTGGTGGTGATGGAGGGGCTGCCAAGGTTGTTCTTGTCCAGCTTGGAGCCCGTCGAATCTCCACCTCCCACACGGTTATGAGGACTGGCTAGGTCCTGCATTTCCATAGACCTACAGGGAGGGAGAGAGAGAGAGAGAGAGAGAGTGGTGGTGTGCCGGGGAATAAAGATGAACTGCGATTTTTGAATGAATAACAGATCAACAGCAATATGCTCTCACAGCTGGGAATCTCCCACCTCTATATATTACGTTGAGATCTCACTGAACACATTCAGTGACACACTGCGTATTCACACAGGAACCACACACACACATTCAAGTCATAAACTTCATGCTTCTCCGTACCAGTTAGCTTACACGAGCATGTGTTCAGAGGCGCTAGACATTGTCTGCGGGCCTGCTGGCTCTTTTATAGAGTGTGTATGCGTGTGTGTATGCATGTGTGTGTGTGTGTGTGTGTGTGTGTGTGTGTGTGTGTGTGTGTGTGTGTGCGCACTTCTGGGCTCCAATACAAACCCACAGCCTGCCAGCATGCTTTAGTTTTACAATGTGTTCCACATGCATGACTGGGACGAACCAGCACACAAGGTGGTAATGGCAAAGTGAGAGTGTGTGTGTGTGCGGGGTAAGTGGAAGTAAATAGAGACATGACGAGAATGAAGATACACATTTACGGCAGAAAAGAAGTCTGCCTTTCATATATCTGTGTTTATTTGGATCACGATGAGTTGTTACCACGGCGACAACCGCTCACCCCGCGGTTCGTAACCCCCAGTGAGAGGTGTAAGTGTTTTTAATAAACTTTCATGCATGGACACTGTAAGAAAAGCAACATTAAACACTCGCTCATGACTCTTCATCACTGTCGCCACAAACCCACACTCTGACATGTCCTTTGGTGGTGGACATAGTTTCATGTTGAGTCAGTGTGTGTATGGACATGGAAACGTGTGTGTGCATGTGTGTGTGTATGTGTGCCCTGAATCACGGTGCCCGCAGGTCGGTCACACTTGTGCTCTTGTGCGAGACATCAAAGTGAGACGTGACGGAGATGGAGGGAGAATTAAACAAATGCGGGCTGCCGTTCTCAAACTCTGTCTGTGTGTGTGTGTGTGCGCGCAGTACATCTGTGTCGCGGTCTGGAAGCTGGCCATCGCAATGCTACGGGCAGATAGCATCGCCACACATGACTGCAACCCACTGTCAGACTGACAGGTATAAACATATAGCTTTCAGCGGAGGAGGAAGACGCGGCTACAGGGCGAAAAAGAGAAAACGTGTGAAAGATAAACAACTCTTTGTTTCTATTTACACCTTAACAGTCATTTTACTCTCCTGCACATTTTCATCTGCAAACTCTGATCACTATTTAATTCCTTGTGGCCGAGCCTTAACTTCCAACAAAAGCCTAAAAATATCTCGGCCATACAATAACAGCTAAGAGCTTTCACAGATTATGTTTTTTCTCTCTCGTGTGTTTCAACACTCTCCATCCATCCTTTTTCTTTTGTCTCTCAACAGCAGGAAATGATTCTGTCTCCCCTCCTTGTCCTTTCTTTTCTTTTTTTCTTCGCTCTCTGTTTCACTCCTCTCGGGAGGCGATGGCAGGAGTTGGTGTTTCATAAACTCTTTTCTGGTTTTCGCATTATGTCTGGTCAGTAAAAAAATATCTTAATGCAATGCACAGTGTTGTGTGTGAATTAGATTTTAGGCACTATTATTGTCACTGTAGATTTAAAAGCTATTATTTTTTAATGAACTGGTTAATCTTTTACTGCACAAAACGGAACAAAATATACATCTATATTAATAGAATTAATGGTGGAAAAAATGGCATTTCACTTTCCCAGAGCCCGAGGTGATGACTTTAAAGGGTAACATTGGTATTTTTCAAACTGGCCCCTATTTTCCCATGTTTTTGTGTCTATTTGGACACCAAGTACATCAAGTTTTCAAATTGGTTCACTAGTACGTGAGACGGCCGCAGCTAGCATCATCGGAACAGGCATTTGTGCACCGTCAATTTACGCCCACTCAAAGTTTTTGTTCTTGCCACTGACAGGCTCAGATTGATATTCTAATGTTGTGCTCACAACAAAGGCGATGCAAATTTTTGTGTCGCGTTACTTGCGTGAGTTTGAATGCCAGAAAATTTTGTGTTGATTTGCTTCATACATGCGAATAACTCAAGTCATACACACGTGAAATTGCTGACTTGATTAATGAACTTCCGCTGGTATGTCCTTGGCGTCACATATCCCCGGAGGATCTTAATGCTTCTTGGCTATTGCGATGCGAATTGGTCACTGAAGTTCAGATTTTTCAACTCTCGCAAATAAGGGTATGACACGAAATCGCGCTACGCTACTTGCTTCATTTGCATCGCATCCATCGCACCTAACTGCACCTTTACATTTAGTTTACATGCAATTCACTGGCTCGAATTGTTTGTCTTGTCTGACAACATTATAGAAAGAATCCCTACAGAGATATACCTTTGGGTTAAAGTAACAAGATCCTTTTTTTTTTCAACAGAAACAGCCCTCAAATCGCCATTGCCAAACTCACCAGACTCCATTTAAATAAACAGTCATTTTAGCTTGTGTAGAGTCAGCATATTTTCACATCTTACTAAGTGAATTATGGGTTTATTTCAACCAAACCAGAGTTGGTGATTGATGGAACTGTGGAAAGACAAACCAAGATGGCTTTTGTGAGTTTTGTTTTGTTTCTGTTGACTCTGATACTATGATAAAATGACTGTTCATTTAAACTGAGTCTGGTGGGTTTGGCGATAGAGATTTCCAGCCTGTTTCTGGTTTAAAAAAAGCACCTTAAACTATCATGCAAAGGACTTTCTCTGTTGAGATCCTTTGCATGATCTTGTCAGACGCTTAGAGTAATAATCTGAGCCCGTCAGTGACAAAAACAAGCACTTCTATTGGATGTAAATTGACGGAGCGTAATTGCCCGTTGACATTACTTGCAGCCTCTTGCTCAATAAATGGACCACATTCAGAAACTGTTGCTCCCATTAGTCACGTATAGGCTCCAGGATGAAAAATACTGACATTACCCTTTATGTATCTTGTTTTCTCTTTGGACCAAAAGTCCAAAACTTAAAGATGGTTACAGTTTACAATCATATATGACCAAGAAAAGCAGCAACTGAAACCAAATCTTTTCCTCTGCAGTGCGGTGTGTTGTGTGAAATGAACACTTTTAGGCACCACTGTTTATCTGCTATTATTTTTTTAATTAACTTATTCATCTTTTACTGCATAAAACGTAAAATATATAGATATCTAAATAAAATGAATAGTAAAAAAAATAATCATCACAGCATCCAGAAGCCAAAGACATTTAGTTTATAACCATATGTAACAAAGAAAAGCAGCAAATCCTCTCACTTCAGCAGCTTTTTCTTTTCAATAAATTATGTTACTGTCAAGTTTATCAACTACCAGCTGTAAATTAATGACCGTGTAGCCTGCAGCATGCTCCCCTCACTTGTCCTTCGACTGGATCACTGCATCTTTTCCTCTGCCTAAGTGTGAGTCAGGCTCTGAGGTCTTGGGAAAGTGTCGATGAACTCATCACACCTCACAAATGCAGTGTAACCTCACCTCGCTGCACCATGACCAGAGAACTAGGACACACACACACACACACACACACACACACACACACACACACACACACACACACACACACTCACACTCACACACACACACAGTTCTGAAAACTCTAACGCTGTTTGTCATATTACACAAACAGACACATGTGAGCGTACCTGGCGTCCGGAGGGTCTGGAACATGAGATTCACTGTGTGATTTCTTCACCTGCAGAGAAACCAGAGCAGAGGAAGTGTTAACCAAACACACACTTTACTGTACATTAGTGTTTAGTGTATCAGAAACCAGCCTTGTAAACTTGTGTTTATGATTTATATCAGTATCAGGAACTGTTGTGAGTAACAAATGAATACGTTCCTGCCCTCAGCACTTGAAGGAGAAATGAAATGAAAACGAGGGGAGTTGTAGTCTGGGGGGAAAGAGGGACTGATTGCCCGGGGAACAAAGTGGGAGGGAGGGCCATTGAAAAGCCGAAATGAAAAGTTTGGTTATGTTTGCAAACTTTTTTTTATTTCTAAGTCTTTAGTGCCATAATTGAATTAAAATTGTTCAAATGAATCAGTTGAGAGACTCAACTTTGCATAAAAAATAATCTCACTCCTTGGCAAAGACACAAAACTTTTTTCCCCCTGCAGCTTCATCATTATTACGATGCTATTACTATTTGCTGTTAGCAAAAAAAGAGAGAGAGAGAAAACAATAGAAAAATTCAATATAGGTCCATGTGAGAGACATGGAATTGAATTTGGTGTGACGCCCCTGCTCAAATCTGATGTTAAATTACCTCAGAGTAAACAGAAAGTTGCAGCAAAATGCATCTGACTTTCTGAATCCTCTTATAAACTGGTGCCCCAACCTGGGGTCCCAACCCCCATTAGGGGATGCCAAAGCTTCGTAGGGGGTCGTGAGCCCCTCTTTGGGTGTTGGAAAACCTAAAAAATATATATATCTCAGACCTACATCTCCGTATTTCAATTATTTCTGCAGGGAAAAAACAAACAAAAAAAAAAAAGGTAAAAAAACCAAAACAGCCTTCACTTTGTGCATGTATAGGTCCTGTTTGTGCATGTGTGTCTTTCAGACCTGTGTGTTAATGACAAAAGACTGAAAAAATGAATTTCCCCTCAGGGGGATGAATAAAGTATATAAAATAATAAAAAAAAAAAAAAAAATCTCTATTAAACAGCCTCATCCTGCATTATAAAAGAATGCAGTTAAAACAACAGAAGAGCGATGGCCAGGCGTCAGGGAGAAGAAAACACTGACTTTATCCAAAAAAAGAAGCCTATTAAGTGTGCATGAGTGTTCAAAAATACATACACATAATACAGACGGACAATCGCATAAAAAGTCTGATGCAATATGACAGGAAGTAGACTGCTTAAATTTACTAATTTAAACATCTGCAGTTATTGTGTTCACTATTTGGGCTAATTATTCTGTTTATCAAATGTTCTGTGCCATTGTTTTATGCATTGACTATAATATGTAATATCCATAAGATATGTCACCAGTCAGGGGTCGTCACTTTACTCAGTGATAAAAAAAAAAGTGTCCCTGGTGGACTGACTGACTGGTGGAAGGGGGTCGGGAACCACCTCTTCAAATGTTACTAAAATGCAGAAACCATAAAAAAAATCAAAGCCCGGTGTCCGTAGCTGTAGCCACCACCGTGACAGAAGTGCTAACTGGCGTCTGAGTGACAGATACGAACTTTCCCTTGTTCACCCGTGACCCTGCTCCACCCGCAGCTCAAGCACCTTCCTCAACCCTTAAAGAGGTGAAAGGTCACGGCGGGGTCATGTTAGGTCACAGGACTCACTCCTCACCCTCCAACGTGTCACCGTAGAAACTAAATCGAGCCTCGACTTAGGGCGGCGACTGAGCCATTTGCCGGTGTCAATCACTGCGCCCTGGAACTTTTCCTTCATCATTGCAGTAAAAAAAAAAAAAAAAAAAAAAAAAAGAATTAAGAAAACACTTCAGCCTCAGCGCCTTTCCACCGCAGCGTACACTCGCCGCACTCACACACCGGCCGGTTTCATGTGTGTGTGAGGGTATGCGGCCCTCAACGGCCGACCAGCGGTTCTCTATTAAAATTCCTCTCTCTTATTTGGAACAGGAACTAATTAGGACAGTAAATGCAGGGCGGAGCGAGGGCCAATGTGTACCAGCTGCCCCATAATCACTGTGTCAACACACTGTCGAGGTGTAGGGCACGCGCGAGGTGCCAAACACACACACATGGAAATGCGCACACACACATACACGGTCAAATTCACCCAGGCAGCATATATTCAAGTCATTTGCACATTATCGCAATCACAGGTAAGTATACAGAGAAAGTGCTTGGCAAAGCAGACACTGAACTCCAGGTATTTGGAAACTAGCACATTTCTGTGTGTCCATGTGTGTGTGCGTGTGTGTGTGTGTGTGTGTGTGTATGTATGTGTGGGTGTGAGAGGGAGAAGTTCTGTTTTAGTTGTGGTGTTATGGTTCTGATTAGAGGATCCTGCTGAGAGCGAATAAGAAGCAGCACTTAGCTGTTTAAGACAGGGTTCAAAGGTTAGCCGGTGCCCTCGTATGGATCACTTTACACATGCACACACACACACACATGCACACACGCACGCAAGCCACTTTCATGTCACGTTTCATGCTTTACTGAAATTTACAAGGCTGTCAGTCACGACATCAACAGCATGGCCGTGAGAAACTGCAATCCACATGTAACGCACACGCAGGGCCACATACAAACGAGGGTGCGCACACGCACACACACACACACACACACACACACACACACACACACACACACACACACACACACACACAGCCCGTATATACACAAACATATGCACACATGGAAACACACAACCCTGGCTGTTTCTGTCTCAACACGATCTGTGAAAACACAAGCACACGAGGGCTTTGATCCTGCAAAGCTTTTATCATTGTGCTTTATCCGTTGCACACTTTCTCTCAGAGTTGACCTCTCCGAGTCTCTCCCACTACCTCACCGCTTTTATCTTCGTCTATCAGAAACACTCCATATTTAATATAATTACTATAACACATTTAATTCGTTATCATGATTTTAAGACACAAAATTGACCCGATTTTTTTTTTTTTTTTTTGCCAAGTGCTAAAACTTCTTTTACCTGTGATATCATTAATAGACACTTCCGTTAATGACTAAAGACTAGATGTTGTCATAGATTTTAGATAATTTGAATGTTGCCTTTTCCTGGTTTTAATGGTTTTATTACATTAAAGTGATGTAATTTTCCAAACTTCCCAAAGTGTTCTAGCTGTTACATGATTTGCTTTTGCCAACTTAGGGGCATTATATTCTCCTGAGACCCCAACTTTTGTTTGGTATACATTTTTAATTTCTCCTAGCTATTTAGGATCAGTGGGACCTGATAAATATAAAAAACTAAACATTGTCAATGATAATAAGTCCCAGTGTCCTCAAATGAAAAGACCATAAAGTCGCAATGCCCTCAAGTCCCAGTGTCTTCATACAAATACTTCCTAAATAACAGCGTCTTAGCCTGGTACTGTTGTTAAAATTGGTCATATTTGTTGCCATATCAAACTACAAACATTATTAATCATGAATAAACAAGTTTTAACCATAAAACGTGATCAGGTCTTTGAACTTGTCCAATTTTGTGTTGGGATCAGACTGACTTGGCAGAGATGGCTGCCATCTTGTTTTTACATGGATTAGTGTAATGTGCTCTTACCACCATTAGATGGCACAAAAAGTGTCCACGAATGAGGACAAGAGGTCTAAGTTAAGTAGAATGAAGTCTAAGGTCAAGTGAACCAAAAATGTGATGTCCTCATATGAGGACACAGGTTCTCAGGAGGATATCCCAACATATTCTCGATTGGTCAGTGTGCCGAAAAGTCAAACTCTGATAATCTAGGTTCCCCCTACTGCATTGGTTTTGGACACTGAGGGACGCCGTGTCAATTTACACTTGTTAAATGCAAAATAAACTACTGCTCCTTAAAAGCATACTGTCGCTTTTCAAAATAAACTTTAAACATAGGTAAAAAAAACAACAACAGTGGTTTCAAACTTTTTGTGCCCAAGACACACCAATGGGCAAGACAAAATCTCAAGACACACTTATATTTATATCTGTGCACAATAGCCTCTATAATGTGTGTTATCACTTTTATCACGACATAAGACAATAAAAACAAGAATAAATAAGACAGGTAGATTTCGTGATACTGGCTACTGACTGTTTTTTAGGTCATCTTCACTGGAGCTTTGTCGTAATTTGCGCCGTACAATAAAGCGATCCATTGTTTCACTCACAGCTTTCTCCGTTTAAAGGCCAATCAGGGAACTTGATGTGTCGCAGACTTATAATTCCGACGCACGAACAGCGACAAATAGGCTCCCAGTGGAGGCTTTTAAAAGTCAGTAAAAACAGCCGCAAACATTTCAGTCCTTAACTATCATCAGTGCCACTGAATGAGCTGGTTTAAAATAAGTAAATTTGTTAATAACGTGATGTAATGTCACGCGACATACGTCACTACTACAGCATCACAAACTGCACTGTTATTAAAATAATGAACAAACAAAACGAGGAGGTGTCTCCTGGGTGAAAGTCTGGAGTGTGTTTGACCCCTCCACCTCACCTCCTGCTCATCCTATGTAGACTTTCTCTTTCTTTATGCTATGGCAGTTGCTCACAGCGTCCAAAAAATGTTGCCGCCCTGTGCGTCTTATAACACCAGTAGGTTGCCTCTGTGTGAGGGCCACTGACCGAGCATTGGTAATTGATGAATTGGGAGTGAGACCGGGTTGTATATCCACATCAAAAATCTCATTGGGTAAATATCTTGTGCGAACACCACCATACAACATCACCGCGATGTCGATATTGAGGCAATAGTTAAAAAACTATTGTCATATGTGATTTTCACCATATCCCCCAGCCCTAATATTAATATACATAAATATACATGTCATAAAATCCAAGATCCAAGAGAACTCCTACATCAACCTCCCTCTTCCTGTATGTTGCAGTAAAACACACCCAATTTCATCTCTAATAACAAAACAAAGGGCCTCTAAGCGATGCCCACGATGCCTGAAGGACCCATTTGTGTCACCTGAGCCACCTAAATAGGCGACCTTTGACCTTGTTGGCCCGGTGACCGCTCCGGAACACAACCTGCACAGCCTGGGGACTCCCTGAGGGATGAATACAGGTACCTCAGGTAATTAGCACTAATAACAATGATTTATTTAAGGGAATTACACACTGCTGCATTTGTGTTGCCACTCACTCGATGACATTTATCATCTAATGGCTGCGATGATAATGTGAGGCCTAATGTGACCCTCAAAGGGCCGTAATAAGAAACAGTAGGTGTGAGTCAGAAATAAGCAGAAGCAGTCCCGGTTCTGGATGCGTTTCCTTGTTTTGTTCTCTTTTCGGCCCTTGCTGTATTTCTGCTTTTTAACGAGCTCGCTCAAGACTCGAAAATTCGACATGAAAGGTGCATCAACAGGGTTTGTGCTATTGTTTCTGGCAAACTGCGAGAACACTGCGCAGGAAGAGAAAAACGGGGGTGAGGGAGAGAAAGAGAAGAATAGCGCTATGTGTTTCTGGTAATAACCCAACCCATCTGCAAAGGGTCATCCGATACCATGCATAGAGCTGCACGCACACACACACACACACACAAAAACACAGACACACACAAATGGTATACGAAGGCCTTAAAATGTGTTTCACAATTTTTACACTTGCGTTTAAGGAACATTTAGATTCATAATCCAATTAAAAAACATCCTAAAAAACATCCTGTGAATAATTTGTAAATGCAGTAATTCCACTTTTTAAAAAATTGCCATAGTTTCAATTAATTGTGCATTTCTCATTAAATTATTGATTTTTATAAGGGAGATTTTTAATAACAAATATTCAAGAACAGAGCTATAGTCTTTTATCAAACCTCAGTGTTGCACAAATAACTTAGCAGAGCATCTAAATTTTTATTTAAATGGCAATTCAGGAATATAACAAAACACTATTTTTTTATTTCAAAAGCATGAAGAAATTAGATTCCATTCATTTTACATTGAATTATACTTTGTTTATTTATAGAGTTAAGTAATTTAACTTGGAATGGGACCATGAAACAATTACAGTGTTGTCATCATAACCTACTAACCTTATTTTCCCAGACGCTCTGAATTTTGTACCCATTCAGCCAAATTAAATATATTTATAATATTGAAGTCTTTCCTAGCAGCATTTATTCATTTTGAAGTGTGACTAGAATAATAAAAATAAAGTAAAATATCATATTTAACTTTACAGAAACACTATAAATGCTTGATTAAATGAACTACAGCATTAGTTTAAGCGTGAAACCCACAGAGTTCGAGCTCTTACCTCAGAGTGTAATCAGGTCAGTTAGCAGTCCTATACTTCCACAGAGCATTACAGAGCTGTACGATCCACTGGCTTCTCCTCAGACACAGGCGTGCTGGCCTCACACACAAACCGAAACACACACACACTCCTCCGAACACACTTCAAACACTCGACTCAATCTACCTGCCTCTCACTTTGTGACTCCAGGTGTCACGTTTTTCTTGTTTTTTCTCTCTACGGGGAGAAAATGCAGCCTTCTTGTCTTTCTCCTTCACTCTGAACGAGCATGCAGCGGCTGGAGGAGGGAAAAAAAAAAGACGCAAACTTGCAAAGAAACTACGCTTTTCTCTCTATCTCTCAGGTCAATCCATGAACAGCCCCTGTCTTCCTCGACTCCAGTAATGAGGAACATTTCAGTCGTCCTGTTTCTCTCCTCCTCTGCCTCCTCCCCCTCTTTTCCTCCTCTCCTCCCTCCCTCCCTCCCTCCCTCGGTCTCTCTGCTGTCACTCACTACAGACTCACTCAAGCTTACAATTAAAGCCAAAGAACTTTGTAAATCTAACAGATGTAGCTTTTTAAAAATAAAAATAAACTGAATTCCACTGTAATCATCCCATTTTTGAAAATATAACATAACTCAAATAAGCCCCCGAAATTAAAAACATCCGTGTGCTCCGGCGCTAAATGGAGACGTGATGTGGAGGTCTTGCTGTGCAGTCAAAAGTACAGGCCAGACCATAAACTTCACACCATGCAATTGACCCCCCCAACGAACACACACGCACACTCCCTCCCCCATCTCACCCACACCACACAGAGACTCACATGTTCACCTGAGCAAACGAACACACACATTCAATCTGTGTTAATTGGAACCACACGGGCTGCACGTGTGCGTCATATGTGAGGTGTAGCTGAGCTGGGGGGATAAGTTCGGGAGGCTGTAGTATTAACTGGGTGGATTCCCAGTTGCCTCGGTCTGAAGATGGCACTCTTTCACTGTGGTCGTTAAGGTGTTGTCAGGGGGAGGCACATGCCCAAACACACACATACGCACACTTAAACCAGGCTTAAACCAGCCTTGATGTCTGACACATCTCGTCCAAAATACCTTAAGTATACCTCACCACACTCATAAAAATTTACAGGGTCATATTTTCTCTCTTAGCTCTGATGCTCTAACTTGTCTCTACAGAAAGTGTCCCAATTTCAGCTTAGTCACTAGAGGAAAATGTGTCTGCAAACCACAGATACATTACCTAGCACATTTCATATGTATCATATCAGTGTTTCTTAAGTCAGTGGTTCCCAACTGGTCAGGCCACATGGTCCAGATTTCTCTGCAGTCGTTAGTTCAAGGTCCACACAGTTTAATGAGTTCAGTGCCATACTTGTGTTTGGCCGTGTCTCTGTCAAGTAGCTATGCGTTAGTCAGTCACTCTGCATCAGGAACCGGCACTTCAAAATAAAAGCTCTGTGCTGGAAATTCACTGTACTTAAAAATAAAGTGTGTTGAGACATTTCAAAGTCACTTGTGGTCCATTCAGAATGGACCCGAGACCCACTTTTGGACCAGTTGGGAACCATTGTCCTACGTATTTGTGATTACATATATATGAGCTGACTTTGTTGTCAGAAGGTGGAGGGGAAGGTGGATTAATGTCTGCCAAGCTGCAGCAGACCACTTATTTGATTTAGTATTTTGTCATATACACATTTGCAGTGATGACTGGTAATATGTAGGTAACCTGTATTTGATCATGTGACGATACCTTAAAATAGATGGTAGCCATTTTGAAGCGAAATCTGGCAATAGGGCCCATTCTATCCTAACTACTGTACACCACTGGTTCAATACCAACATTTATTCTGGTGATTAAGTTGCCAGTTTTCATGAACTGTTTTCACTGGAGCTACTTTCTAGGCTAGCTATGCACACTGTTGATTGTGTGTTAGTCAGAGCTACACTACCATGGTTACTAGTTGTGGAAATTAAAGTTAGTACTCAGTCTTTCACACATGAATTGTATCTTCTTTCTGAGGCTACTCATCATTGTTAAGAGATTCTGACCCTACTCATGAATCTGATTTTAAACGCACATCAGAATGAAATGTGTTAGGCTATTTGGCTAACCATAACCTGACAGAATGTATCTTGTTTAGATGGGATTTGCTGCTCCAAACATCCACGTTATGTTGGGGCATTTGTCCGTAGATTCTGCTGATTTGGCTTTACCATACTGCTTTGAAGCACCACTCAGTTGTCATTGTACTGTTAAATAGCTGCAGCAATGCCACTAAGTTGTACTGATGTACTTATTTTAATATGGTCCAATTGTGTCAAACGGACCATATATACTGTATATCCTTTAGTTTACCAGGTAAAAGCCTGATCGAGATTAAAAATCTCTTTTTCAAGAGTGACCTGGAGTGACCAAAATAAGTGTAAAGGAATATAGGAAAGCAAACATCTAAGACAACGTGTACTTTCTTTTCATGTTGGTATAGCAATGTTGACATAACAGTTGAGCAAAATCAAAGAAATGTAATGGAGCCAGAGACTTGTTTTCTACAATCAAGTCTATTGCCAGCAACCAGCACCTCATTATAATTCTTGGTGCGTGGTTCTTTTATATTTAGTTCTAGATAAGTCAGCCATTGTTAAATGGTAAATGGATGCACTTGTATGGTGCCATTTTAGTCGTCCAACCACTCAAAGCGCTTTTACACTACAGAGCCACTTTCACCCATTCACACACACATTCATACACTGATGGCCGAGGCTACTGTACAAGGTGCTACCTGCTACTCAGTTAAACATTCAAACACAATCACACATCAAAGATGCCATCAGGAGCAATTTGGGGTTTGGTATCATGCCCAAGGATACTTTGACATGCAGATCAGAGGAGCCGGGGATCGAACCGCTGATCTCCTGATAAGTAGACGACCTGCTCTACCTTTGAGCTGCAGCTACCCCAACAAAACCACCTGATGAAATGCATTGCATTGTATTAATGAGATATAAATGAGACAGAAGTGCTTATTAACAGTATATTACAACAACATTCACTACTGTTGATGCATGGAGCAGACACCTTGGATTTTGAGGTTGGGGTTGGTGAAGTTCCTCGGACTTTCCAAGTTGGAAATCCGACTTCGGAGGGTGTTCCAGTTGAAATTTCTGACCTGGAAACCTTCTCAGCTCAAATGGAACACACCATAAATATCATAGTGTTAATACATTTTTAATGTACACTTTCAGCCATGATCTAAATACTCGACCGGCAAAACAAACCAGAATATCTGCATAGCTGCAGTAGCTACTACTTCATATGAGTTTTTAATTTGGGTGAGCGGACCCTTTAACATACAGACCACTCTGAATGTTACTGTACATCACCACGGCAACAGAAAACAGCTGAGAAGGGTGCCGAATGAACACAGGCCCGGAGACCAATTTGGAACAGGGCCACCATCTCCAACTGTGCACCCGCCACCTTTAGCTCTGTCACCATGGCGACAGCATGCGGCCCTGTCCCACAGCATTTATCCCCCCCAACCCCAATAAACACCCTGATTGATAGACTGTCAGCGGACCTATGTGCATACATCAGTGCAAACGCCTGTCAAGAGTGTGCTGTGCGCGCATGCCGACATGCACTCGTGTGCGTGCGCGGGGCGTTTGAGAGTGCATGTGGAGGACTAGCTGTCAGAACAGATTAGGGTGTTGCCGAAGCGCTTGACAACTCAAGCACTTTATTATTAGCCGGGCCGGACCCCCATCGGGAGGGGGTCGTCCAAAAACATCCCCGATGAAATATTTTCACAGCAAGTGGAGAAGGGAGCAGGGGAGGCGTCCCAAAACACGCCTGATGGAATACAAAAAATAAAAGACATACAAAAACAGTACAGTAGCGCGGCGTGGGCACATCAGAGCAGTGAAGTGAGAAAAGGAAGCAGGTAGTATATTAGACGGCTAAACGACGGGGTTTTTGTTGACTTTAGGAGGGTTTTAAAAGTGTCGGACGGAGGTGTCTCGCTCCCTTTTAAAAGGCCCTTGAGAACAACTTTGTTCTTCAAGTGGAACAACAGCAGTTTATCTTTGACTTGGCAGACAGGGAGACAGATGGAGACACACTCTGCTGCTCTGTGTCTCTTTTATTGTTGTTGTTCTTTTCATTTAGACTGGAGTGAGGTTTCTTCATAAGCTTCCTAGATTTTTTAAATGTTATCTCAATAGAAATGCTTTTATTATCTGTTTAAATAATTGATCAGATGACCACTCCAAGTCCAAAGACTAGTATAACTCAGTGCCTTTATATATATATATATATAAACATATTAATGCTACTAATTGGCCTGCAAATTGACTGCTTTTGAATGATATCATAAAACACATTTTTATAGGAAAGCTTTTTCCTTTTAATGCCTGATTTGTACTTTTTTGATTTCAAACTGTTGTGTTTTATATCCTTTTGTTCTATTTTTGCCTCTGTAACACAGTATTTTTCCTGGCTCTTCACATTTTTTAGAAATATTGTATTGTTATTTTTATTTTCATGCACTTTGTGAAGCACTTTGTTACCTTCTTTAGATAAGTGCTTTACAAATCAAATTATTTTATTATATTATAATTGAATTACATTCCTGTCTAATCTTTTTAAGTCTGTGTTTCTAAGAGCCAAAAGTTTATATTCAAGGTGTCTTCGATCACATGGGTAAGATAGAATTTGGGGCTTTTAGTTGCAAAGTCAGGTGACGTAGTGTGAAGAATGACAAAGTCTATGCAATAAGTCAGTTCTAGCGTAGTGGATGAATGGGTAAAGTGAAGGGGTTTCACCAGGGAGGCTGGGTTTGAGTCCTCTGTGGGCCAAAATCCTTTATTATTTGGTTGCGTAGGTCATACTTAGATGATACTAGGATGCTTAGGAACGACGTCCAACTGATGACCAGGTAATGTGGTGGACGTCGGCTCAACTTTCATACCATAATAGAATGTTTTGATTGGGGTTTCAGACAATGGTTAATTAACGACTGAATGTTGCTGGGATAGTTGGCTATTATGGGGAACATGCTAATTTGCTTTCTTAAAAGGAGTTAGATGAAAAGATTAATACCAGTGTCATGTATGTTTGATAAATAGGAAGCTTAGCTTAGCTTAGCATGAATACTGGAAAGCAGGAGAAATAGCTAGTTTGGCTCCGTCAAAAGTTTAAAAAATCTACAGCACCAAGTTTAAACCTCAACAAGGAAGACATTACATCTTGTGTGCCTAATCTGTACAACAACTGAAGTGTAAAAGACTGGTTTTACTAGAGCCATGCTAATGATGTCCCAAGTCCCGCAGGAAAGCGGTGGCCACTTGTGGTATTGCAGCAAAAAAATTACCTGCGGGTCGAAAAGAATTTTCCCCATAGACCACCACTAAAATAGAGTCCGTAAAACTGTTGACAGGACACTTTGAACTGCAAACAAGACTCTTTCTGCAAACATTACTCTTTCTATTCTAAATTTTTGTTGTTTTATATTTGTAAATCTAGGGGTCCAGTATCTAGTTATTATCATACATCTGTGGGTTTCCCTCAGTTTGCAGTTTTTGTGCTAAGCTAAGCTAACTGGTTGTTAGCTGTGGCTTTGCATTTATCATATAGACAAGAGAGTGGTATCAATCTTGTTGTCTGACTCTGGGCAAGAAAGCAAAGAAGTGCATTTTCCAAAATATTCAAATATTCCTTTGATATTATCAACAGAAAACATTTTAAAGTCAGAAATAGGCAGATAAGAAAGACGTTATTTGTGTACCTGACAAATAGCTTACAAGATTCATAGAGAAAATAATAAAAATAGACAGTTTTATACACACACACACACACACACACACCTGTGCAACATGATCATCCAACCATGCTCGTCTCTGACATCGGCTGGTGTGCGTTGACCGCAAAACCCGCTCATGAAGGATGTTACTCACCACACCAACACAGCCTCCATCTCGATCTGTCCTCCACATTCTCTCTCTCTCTCTCTCTCTCTCTCTCTCTCTGAAACAAACACACACACACACACACACACACACACACACACACACACACACACACACAGAGTCTCACACATTTACTTGTCCCCTGCTCAAAGCTCTCTGCTCTCCCCATTTGTATGAGTGGTTATCGGTGAGGTAACTCTATCCCCTTCCTTTCATGTAAAATACATTGTGCCGAGCCTCCTCCCTCCCTCCACCACTCCTCCTACACCCCCTAGTTCCCCCGGCCTGGGGAGGTGTAAAACTATCCCTCTCTTTATGCCTCCAAAAATGCCCCTTTTTCAGGTGTAGTAGGAAGCTATAAAAGAAAAAAAGAAGTGAGGGAGTGAAAGGGAAGAACAGGGTGAGTCTGTGGAGCAGGGAAGAGGTGGAGGAGGAGGTGTTTGGGTGAAAAGGTACTCTCCAAAAACATCTCTTTCTCTCTCTGGTTTTACCTGTTATTTTCAAATGAATTTGCCAAGAGCTGCTGATTACTCACAATTTGGAGGACACAGAGCTGAAGGTATATTCACACACAGTTAAAGTATCAAATGTCTTTGAACCTTTGTCTTCAGATCGCAAAGGGAGAGAAAAAGAAAAAGACAAAAATAGCGCTAAAACTAGACGCTGACCTCTACATCGAACCCCCGAGACAATACGAACAATCTGATAAACGAGAGAACAACACGCAGCACGGTCGCTCCAAGCTATATAACACAGAGATGTTACGCCATTCAGGAAAAACAAAGGACTTACAGTGGATTTTAAAAGACTGATGTGATGTGTGAGCTCATCAGCTCGGAAAGGAAAACACACAACAAGAGATAACAGTGATTTTGTAGCATAAAATACATATTGCACAGTTCTCCGACCCATGGGATGCAGGTTGTATGATATTACCCACTGATACAACCCACAGGAGCACTTTCTAAATTAGCTCCCCTGGTGGATGACGTAAAAGCTCATGTATGACCATTAACAGTCGCAGGTTTAAACGAGTAGTTCAAGTTGTGAAACAGTCGCATCTCTACAAAAATTATTTGGGTAGCTTTAGAAAAAAGATCATGCTGAGCTTAAACTAAGTATGTTTGTTACTAATGTAACACAACATGACGTGTATGTCACATGTTACGTGACACGTGACATTCTACAACTTTTTCCCCAACAACAAGTTGACTTATAGTCTCACGTTGAACATGACAACGCAGTCTCACTCCAAACTTGTCGAAATCCTGTGCTTGGGCAGTGACTTACGGCGTCACACAGTGACGAAAAAAACCTGTCCTTTAACGTTGGCATGATATGCAGCAGGTCACTATTACTATTATTTAACGGCACTTGGCAGACTCAGGGAAACGCGGCGGGACAACAATGAAAGTTAAGGCGGCAAGAGCTAGTAGGGTAGGTAGGAGGGGTGGTGGATGGGTCCAACAAACACGGACTTTCACTCGGGAGAGCTGTATTAGCGTCCTGTAAGATTCTAAAGCCAAACCCTGTTCTTTTTTACCCCAAACCCAACCATGTGTGCTTGTTGTTTAAGGAAAGAAAAATCATCATTTTGCGGTGTTGCACTGATGTAGTGTCTTCATTTTGAAAGAGACTGTATGTAAACAGTAAGTATTTCGAAAAGAAGACAATGCATGTAACAGGCAGAACTTGACACAGTGTTAGAATGTCAACAACCGACGCACCCAGGGTACCTTGCACGTTGTATGGGGACGTGGAAAGTCCATTACCAAATGTCGAAATGCGACGAGGTTGGAGTGAGAATGTGGTCAGACTCTAGGGCAGCCGCCTACTTTTCTGCGACCCATCAGATTTTTACACCTGATTCGGAAATTCAGCGATATACAAACCCAAGTTGTAGAGAAAAATAGTCAAGCCACTGTTACTGCGGTCACACCTCACTAGTAAACCCTTTCTAAATCATCATTCAATCCTCCTGTTTGAGAACGCATTCTTAACAGCTTGCCGACCTCATACTGGCCATGTCTACATGAGGACAATGCTAGGTCGTTTCCGCATGACCCTTGCTAGGTCGGTACTAAGTTTCCTAGCAGAAAGTCCTCATTTACAGTATCATATGGTTCTGGTATTCAACAATGAATTTCTTGTGATTACAAAGCAAGGAATCGTGATGTTTTATTTTATATTTAATTATTTTCATTATTCTTTCTGGGTTTAATTGGCCATCTTTAAAAATAACGTCTTGAGTTTTCATCTCAGCTATGGACAAAGAGTGGTCAGCGCATTTTACTGCTGTAATTTTAGAATCTCAGATTATTTGTATTTAATCAACTTGTAGTGAATACACGTTTAGGGAGGAAGAGCAGTAGAGGAGGAGAGGGACTAAGGCCTCCTTGCCGTCCTGGTGGTCTTCATATCTGCCATTTAAATTGGCTCCTCATTGTCTCAGAGAGTGAGGGGATCACAGACATGATTTAATGCAGCTTTACTCAATGGAGACAAATGAAAAGTCACTGATGGATGTGTGTGTGTGTGTGTGTGTGTAGGCCCAGTTCTGCGCTGTTAATTGTGAAGCGTTTGGCCTCGACTGCCCCTGCTCAGCTAATCTGATGAGAGTGATTAAAAAAACAACTGGGAGAAACCTAAACCAGTCCACGGCTGACCAGGCACACGCACACGCACACACACACACACACACACACACCACTCTAATCAGTGGCACAGAGAAACACACAATATGAAATGTATGAAGATACAATCTACACATCAGTAGAAACAAAGTCAGACACAGAAAGACAATCGCTAATATTTCTATAACGTTCATCTACAACATTTTATAAACAACGTAATTAATCAATTAACTGAAAATCAGCAGCTCTAAATAATTGAACAGAATGATTCAATGCATGAATTCCAGCTCTACGCTGCGTGATGTGTATGAGTCAGAGCAGGAGCGCAGTCACAGATTAGTCACCAAGGTAGGAGTTGTGACAGTATGGAAGATAATATTTCAGATATGTACTCACTCTGAAACTAAACCTGTTTGTCAACAGAGGTAATTTAAGTTGAAGGTCCGATTCAGAAAAAGATCAAAAAGAAGACGAAAAAGAAAAACAAGGAGAATAAGAAAAAGAAGAACTAGATAAAAAGAAGACAGTGAAGAAAACGAAGAAGAAGGAAAACAGCAAGAAGCAGACAAACAAAGATGAGGAAGAACAAAAAGAACAAGAACAAGAAGACGAAAAAGAAAGTGAAAAAAAACAAGACATACAAAAGAGAAGAAAACAGGGAAGCCTAAAAAGAAGAAGAAAACATAAATGAACAAGAGGAAGAAAAATGGAGGACAAGAAGAAGGAAAAAGAAGAACAAGAAAGAAAAGCGGGAGAAGACAGAAAAGGAAAAATAGAAATACAAAGAAGGAAAAGAAGAGAAAAGATGAAAAAAAGGAGAAAGAGAAGACAAAAGAAGAACAAGAAGACAAAAATGAAAACAAAGAACAAAGAAAAAGAACAAGAAAATGAAAAAGAACAAAAAAAGAAGACAAAAGCAGGGCAAGGAAAAGGGAGAAAAGAAGAGCAAGAGGAGGAAGAGGAAGAAGAAGACAAACGAGAAGAAGGAAAAAAAACAAGAAGACAAAAACAAAGAATAGGTATCAAGATATTTAGCACTTTATCTTTGACTTGAGCCATGTCAATGACAAGGACGGGTCATAACAAACTGAAACTGTGCAGCCAAACTTTATTTCAAATTCTACTGCAGCTGATGATGCAAACAAACCAAACATGTCGGGCTAAATTCTGGAGAAAATTTATAAAAAAAAGACACATAAGACATCTAGAATATTTCCATTTGATAAAATAATGAAATGCTGCAGGTACAAAAAATAAAAAGCTGGAACAAGAATATCAGCCTGTTCTCATCCCCCAGGTTGTCAAATACAGAGGCCTTGTCACACCCCTTGGCGTCTTTATGAGACGAACCAGGATTTAGCTAACTTCAGTGTAAACCTATCTGCGGCAATACTTGGGTCAAACAGAACAAGACTTTCACCCACGAGAATGCAACTTGTGTCCCGTCTGAAACCAAACGTCAGTGTCGTTTTAATGAAAAGTAATTGACCTACAGGGGTCGCGCACTGACATCACTCACTTGCCGAATTTACTTAACGTTATGTTATCGCTACGTACTTACTTAAACCCAAAACATGACTTTTTTTTTTTTTTGCACAGTAGTTTTGTTGGCTAAACTTAAACAGCTGTGTCACAACATTAACCATGTGTTACGTGCTTCAGTTGTAAGTCACATAGAGACACTAAAGGGTGCCCTGTGTGTCACTATGAGACACTGAGGGCTGCGACAAAGCATCGGTATTTGACGATGCTAAAATGAGAACAGGTTGAGAATATACACTGTTAGAAAGTTTGAAATGAGATTATTTCAACAAAGTACGTAAATAAGAGTTGAAAGAGTGTTGACTAACTTAAATAGGTTTCCCAAATACATCCACTGGAGTTTATGGACTCCATTTTTCGTGGCTGAATTCAACCTAATGAAATGGAGAATCGAGCGAGTGGACTAGAACAGTAAGAGCCCCTCTCTGCTGCTGTGTGAGACCTGGAGAAACTCAACACCGTCCTCCTGCAACCCCCCTCCTCGCCCTTCCTCATCCCCAACCCGACCGCAGCTACCGCACCCCCTGCTCGGTCCCCATACCGCAGCCTTCCCCCCTCTGAATCCACCAGCACAGCCCCTCGAGCACCTCCACATCCCACTGAAATCAATGAGATGTGTGTGTCGGGAGCAACATCAGGTACAAGAGTGAAGAATTAAAAGCAAAAATAAAGTAACCATTTAAGTGTTTGTGTGCTGGAACTGAGAGTCTAAGAAAGTGTCCGTGGTGGTCATAACTGGAGTGTGTGTGTTTGCGAGCCTGTGTGTGTGTAAGTGCGTGTCTGTGGCAGCAGCAGAAGCATCAATAATTAAAGCTAATCTCATTAGGCCTCAGATCCCTTTCAGACGCTTTTAATTAAATGATGAATGGCCTCCCAGCTGCCTGTTAAATAATGCTGCTCATGACATCACAGCGTGTGTGCATGTGAGAGGTACAACATAAGGTAGATATCCTCCAAAAAGAGACACATGGAGGGACATTCAGCGGACAGATAGGTATGCTCTCACATGCCATCTGCTCTCAGATTCAATATTGTTAGAAGTTACTGCTGCCCTGCGCGCCGAGGAGAGCGTCTCCGAAGTCGCAAGCTGTTCCATCATACCAGCCCTTGAAACACTTCATATCATCTTCCTAATAAAATCACTCACTATACCATATGTCTGCAACGAAGGAAGGCCGCTTGAGGGAGAGGAGGATGTACGTAAGTGTGAAAGAGAAAAGAGGGAAGGGCAGGGAGAGCAAAAACGGGACAGTGTGGAGCTCGGGGGTGTGAGAAAGATACAGATAAAGGAAGACAAAGAGACACGGAGACTAAATCGGAGAATGAGAGCAACAGGTAAAGCAGAGGACAGGTAAAGGGTGCCAAAGCGCCCGGGGCTCCAGACAGCATGGACCTGGCTTTGAGAACACCCATAATCCCTTCTGTTTCTCTCCCCCCTCCCTCCCTCCCTCCTTCCTCCTCCCTCCTCCCGCTATCGTCCACCTTCCTCCCTCCCTGCTCTCGGGCTGGCTCTGTATCGGATTGCTAACTTCACAATAGGCCCTGAATCATCACTCTAGCCAGAGAGACACAGGGAGAGACGAAGAGGCGGGCAGGCCGGCGGAGAAAGAGATGGTGGGACAGACAGACAGACAGACAGACAGACAGGCAGGCAGGAAGAATCAAGGACAGGGAGAATGTGTCTCTCTGGGCATCAACGCTGGATGGATCCATTTCAAACACACTCAGATGGACAAATGTGCTTCCTTAGGGAGTTTTAAAGGAATACTTCACCCCCCAAAGACTATTTGTATGTCCATTACTCACCCCATGTTAAGTGGAATTTGTTAAGAAAAAAAATAAAATAAATAACATTGTTTTTCTCACAAACCTCCATAGTGAACAAATAATTCAAATTCTGCCTTTAACAATAGCAAAACTATAAAAAATCACCTGTAAAAGAACTCTCACAACTCCCACAGCAAAAATTCAATTTTCAGCCGGGCTCAAAGGGAAAATTCACCACCTTTTATGTGGCTATCCAATCAGTGTTGATGGCAAATGTAGTCAATTGAAGCAATAAATCCTGAAGTGCGTGCTATATTGATGGCGAAAGCCAAATTTGCAGCTGCAAACATTAAACGTTAAAGGACGACTTTTTTCGCCTGTGTCTGGTGTTTCAGCCACAAAAGTAATAGCGATAGGCTAGCATGCAGTGTATTCTGGTATATGCCATCACAGCTCCACGAGCTGCTTTCTCTGTCAATATTGCACACACTGAGGAATTTATTGCTTCAACTGACTACATTTTCCAACAACAGTGATTAGATATCTACATCAAATGTGGCGAACCTTCCCTTTAAAAGCACATCACAAGAACACGCTAATGATAATGAACAGTAGTAATCTATAGCAGTGGTTCCCAACTGGTGGATCACGGTCCAAAAGTGGGTCGGGGGTCCATTCTGAATGGACCACAAGTGACTCATGTCAAATTTGTAAAAAAAAAAAAAGAAAAAAGAGTAGGGAGAAATCTGGACCCGTTGGGAACCAATGATCTATAGTCAAAGACAGAAAAAAAATTCAATGTGCATATGTTAAATTAGGAAAGGAAAAACTGAGTAACTGATTCATCAAAGATAAAAAATAATCATTAGCTGCAGCTGCAGTCTGGAGTACTGAGGACAGAGACCCAGGTCACAGCCCATCTGGCCTCGCCGACCCCTCTGCTACCTCTCTGCTCCTCCGCTGCAGAGAGAGAAATCCAATCTCTCAGCAGAGCAGCAGAGGAAGTTCTCGCGGCAGGCAGGTTCCTCCGTAACCAAAGCATGATTGTTGCAATTTCATTTCCTTCCCAGCAAAATGAGGAAATACGCTCCTTTTTTTGTAACCAATGGCAGATGAGCGTTTGGCCAGGAGACCGGTCCGAACAAAAGGTGGGCTGTGCTATCAAGGGCTCTATTTATGGAAGTTACTGGGAACAAAAAATAAAATGTTTTACTACATTAGGACTTCCGTTCTTGTAATGATTTTCAGAGTTTGAATTCAGTGCCATTACTGGTGGAGCATCTTTAAAAATCAGCTTCTCATGTTAAAATGTTCCGCAGAGAGAAATCTAACATCTGGCAGTAATGGGAATTTCCTTGAAAACTCTTTGAGTAATCAATAAAGTGAGGAATCTTGGCATGAAGAGTCAAGCCCTGATTGACTTCCATTAAACAAGCATGGTCACAATATGAGACCGTCTCCACTCAGATGACCTCAGCCGTCCCACACCACAGAGACTATATGTGTATAACAGAGAAAGAAACACCTACACACACACACGTACTCTCGCACAGACACACACACGGCAGACACTAAAGCACACATATCATGTGGTTTCCTGTCTGGTGCGTTCCTCTAGAAAGCCCACGCTGGTTGCTCTGGGTTTCTAGATGGATTCTCCAGTCTGTTTGGGGGCTTTGACTCTGTCAGACTGCGATTGGCTCACAGGCTGTCTGTGACCTGCTCACCTCACACCTAGCTGGCGTTCCCTGTCCGGCCAGACTCTCACTCGACTCTCCTATATATGAGTTATAGATTATCTGAACCAAGGCAAGAACTGAATAGGTTTTTGTGAGAGACAGATGTTTTGGCTGTTTCACATTAAATAAAAGTAATATCAAAACAAAGAGGCCGTAAGAATTATTTTTCCATTTTTCACATGATCCTTTACCTACACTATTTATGTGGCTTCTCTTTGTTGATGAATGTGATACTTTGTTAAATGCCAGAGAAAACAGAAAACATTATGCCGCAGATAAAACAGTGAAGAAATAGACATATTTGGAAATACACTTATTGAAGTTAGATGGGACGATCAATACCACTTTCTTGTCTTTCTGTTGAATACAGCCAGGAGCTGGTTAGCGTAGCTTAGCATAAAGACTGGAAGCAGTGGGAAACAGCTAGCCTGACTCTGTCCTGAGGTTATCAAGTCTACCAACACGTGTAAAGTTCCCAAATTGAAAGTCAAGTGTTTTGGATTTAGGGTTATTTATTGGTAGAAATCATACACCGTATTCATAACTGTGTTTTCATTAGCTTATTATCACCTGAAAATAAGAACTGACACGTTTTTGTTACCTTAGAATGGGCCGTTTATATCTTCATACAGAGCGGGTCCTCCACAGAGTCCGCCATGTTGTTCTACTGTAGCCCAAAACAGACAAATAAAACACTGGCTCTAGATAGGGCCATTTGCATTTTTGTATGGCCACCGTAATTCTCCTATATGTGTGGCACACATGAATAATTTCAGTTCTGCAACCTCACTGATAGATGCCACTAAATCCAACACATAACGGGTTATGCCCCACTTGTTTAAGCTGTGCTAAAAACTGAAATGTAAAAACAAAAAGTTGCGGATTTATATGCCTGACTGCTCTTGAAGCAACATACTTTTAAATCTTTGGGCTGTGGGAAAGGTATCAAGTATTTTCAAATCAAAAGGCTAAAGTTCAAGTGAAGTCATGAGTCGTTGGTGTTAAAGTCTGAGTTGAGTTGCAAGTCGTTTTTGATTTTTGAGATGAATTTGTGACTTGAGTCCAAGCCATGTGACTCGAATCCACACCTCTGGGAAAGTGAATAAGCATATTACCCAAAAAACAAGAACATCTTCCCAATTTTGCCTCCTTTTTTAACTTGTCTGCTTCTGTCTGACTTCATCTCCTCCTTCGCTGCAGCTACCAGCTGTAATACAATCAAGAATAATGGCTTTTATTTCATGAAATATTGTCCTAAATATTTTCTTCCCTCTGTACAGCTCAGACTGAGCAGCAGCCTCTCTCAGTAACACTCAGCTGTCAACTAAACATAAATCTTACAAGAATCACTGTACACCGAGCTGAAATTGAAGTGCACCCCGGTGCCACAACTAGGATGCCAGCCTACTAGAGGGATGCCAGGGGGTAGCTGTTACACTCCACACTCCTGTGATCCGTCCACATGCCTTGTCGCCGGGCAGATTTTAAAACTGACTGTCGATGACGCCAATGCAATCTTGGCAATCAGGGTTGGGCAGTGCTCGCATTTAGCTACTGCTGCTGCATGTAAGTTTGTGTGAATGTGTCTGTATGGGGTTGTAGGGGTGAAAGAGGGGTGCAACCTGACCCCTTTCCTCCTCTAACTTGGTCTCTCGCGCTCTCTCCGTCTTTCTGTCTCACACACACACACACACAGACTGGGACAGCTGCCATACTCGGGGCCTCTCCCAGCGCACCAGAGGAAAAGGCTACAGCTAAAAGAACCTTTTTTCCCCTCTTTTTTCATCCTTTTTTCCTCCTCCTTCATCTCTCTCACTTTTTTCTTCTGGTGGTCATACATTTAAATCCTGCAAGGCTCCCCGGGGTCAACAAACACCGCTGCTCCCCCCCCTTAGCTCTCACTGCTTCCTCCACAAGCCAACAGACTGGAGACTTCAATCAGGGCTCTGTCGGATCAAGAGCCATTGAGGGAGTGTGTGTGGAGCTTGTGTGTGTTTGTGTGTGTGCATGTATACTCGCAGACTCATGCTGGTCTATCTTTACTAAATATCTGCTTAATACTAATACAAATTACTTAATTTATAATAAAACATTTGACCCAACCAGCATCATCTCTTCGTCATCACCTCACCAAGCATCACTCAAAGACAACAACCCCCAACAAAAAGCACTTATCACCTTTTTTTCCAAAGCTAAACAAGTAAGTGACAACAGGTGGAGCGAGACACTTAAACAGGCTAAAAGTAGCATTATGGGGCTAACCACTGCTGGCCGGCCCTGCCTCGGGCTCCTTCCAGCGCTCCCCGAGGACCCCAGACGGCAGGCTGGCCCTCGGCAGGCAGGCGGCCAGAGAGGATGCCTGACCATAACCCAGATGACGTGCGATGGATGTGGTGGGAAAAGGGCGGGGTGGAGGAAGTAAGGGACAAGGAGGAGGAGGAGGGGGGACGTTAAAAGGGTAGAGGGGAGGGGTGGGGGTATCAGGTGTCAACAGACAACTACCCGAAACTTTGTGTGTGAGGTCTGCCGCTGTTTTCTCAGTCACCCGAGACACGCCTATTTCAATGAAGCAGTGCGGGGAGAGAATTAGCCACTTTCAGTTTAAATATTGTCGCTGAAAACACTTCAAGGAAACGAATTACAAATTATAACCTGCATTTTCAAGTGAAGTTAAATTGAATTTGTGAAAGCTGTCATACAGTTACAACAGTACTTAGAATTTGAGGTTTAGTTGTTATCAAAGTGAGACAATAAGCACTTAAAATGGTGAGCTACATGTAATTAAACCAGTAGTTAAAATACATTTTGCAGTAGCTTGCTGGTAATTTTATGACATTAATATTTGCATAAGGATTCAAGTAGTTAAATTACATTTCTGTGCCATTTTTGTGCAGGTAACTACTAAAACTACAAACAAATGTGCACCATAAAGTGAACGAAATTATCTTTTTACTCTTATGTTGCCTCTCTCCTGTATTTAAACCCCCATGGACCACAGTTAATCAGTACTGATTATTGATATTTATTAGCAAACGTTCTAAGAAGCTATTTTAAAAGTGACCTGGTTAACTGAGTGATCCTGCTCAGTGCAACAGGTGTATAAACCCGAGCTGACATTTCTTGCACATCCCATGTATAGTGTGGTATTTTAATTTTATGGTTAATGTGTGACCTGTGAACAAGTGGGCATAATGTAAATTCTGCCACTCAGCTTGTCTGTTCATTATCATATCTTGCTTTTATTTTTTATTGCTTATGATCTACTTATTATCAGTCATCTATACTTCCATCGGTCAGTGTAAAGTCAGTCACTCAGTCTGTCTCTTTATTATATTCTGCTTCTGTCTAATGCTTCCTTATCATATTGCTTTGTGCTTTTACTTCCTGTTTGCACTATCCCTTTGCTCTTGTCTGGTCTGGTCTTGGTCTCGTCTCGTCTCGTCTCACTTATACATTGTCAATTTGATTCATTTTTGCTAAGTAGTATTTTTTCCAGTAGCTTTCATTAACAGCTACATTTCTCTTATAGGGCAGCTTTGCTGTAGATCAGTTCAGCTACGCTTTCAAAGTCGTCTTCCCAACTCTGACAATAAGCACAAAACTGCAAATTAAGTTTCAATGAAGAAGTAACTTCAACTGCGTGCATGCATGAATATCATCTTGGATTTGGTTATCGTTCAGACTGCGGAGCTGAAATGATCCACTGAGTCAATGACAGAAAATTACTTGCCAGCTACTTTGATGTTTTAAGTAGAAATGCCAAATGGTCATTGGTTTCACCTCCACAAGCATGACTGTTTCTGGTTTTGTTAATCTTCTATGATAATAAACTAAGCATCTTTGGGTTTTGGATTGTTGGTGTGACTAAACAAGATATCTGAGTATTTCAACTTTGGCTTTGGGGAAGCATGATTCACTATCTTGATTTTTCATGGACCCAATTTTTGAACCAATGCATGACTGAACATTATAACCCAATAAAGGTAGGACTTGTTGCAGGCCTATTGTTTTAGACTGCATTCATGTTGCCTAGATGTGTCTAACAAGCTGAGTGTACATCATACACTATCCATAGGTGTAGATTTCAGAGGGGAGACAGGCGACACTTCCTCCTTAATATTTAGATCATAATAATTTTACCACCCAATGAAAAGATGAAAGTAGCAGAGAAGTTTTATTTTGACAAAATTAAAGACATTTCTACCATAAAGTGATGCAGAAAAATTCACCAGAATGCAGGAAATCAAGAGTTTGACGCTCAAAAATTCCTGGGAGAGGATGTCCAATTCCTACTTTCATATGTGAACCTCCCTGCAATGTTAAAACAAAACCTGCACCCTCGACTGTATCCCCAAAATACTGATTTAAAAATAGATACACAAAAATGAAAACAACTTTGATTCAGCTTTATAAAGTGAACTTAAATATATTTCTTGTAAAAGGTTGAGACCAAACATTTCCAGAAGTCACCAATCTCAGCTGGGTACAGTAAGCTTATAGCTCTGTGTGGTATGATTAAAATCTCTGTCCTTGCACTGAGGTCTCATTTCCAACCTGCACGATTAATCAATGTCTTTGAGCCGCAGCTCAAATTCACATTATAAATGATATCACTGCCCTATTTAAAGCAGGTGAAGTAAATGTGGAATATGGACATCAATATTTGATATTTGGATGGCAGCGAGACAAGATGGATGCTCCTCTCTTCCTCTTTCTTTCTTTCTTTCTTTCTTTCTGTGTTTTATTCTGTGTGTTTTTGTTGTGTGCATGTAGTGTACTGTATGCGTGAGTGACAGTACTCCGCTGGGGTCAGCCCCGTAATCTAACCCGGGGCGAGTCTGACAGAGCAACACAAAAAGTGGGGGGAAAAACAACATACTTCATGCGCTCTGTCCCACTTTGTGCTATTATTACTGTCGAGGCTGGCAGGTCAGAGGGAGAGTGAGGGAGAGAGAAGCAAGCTTGATGGAGGAGGAGGAGGAGGAGGAGGAGATGAAATTACACCTGTTCTGGTGGCTGACTAACGACTTTGAAATGCGAGCGGACCTCGCTCGCCGCCAAAATCATTTTCCCAACAATACAGCCTGATCTTTAAACAAGCAGAACTGGGACGCTGCTCTGACGTGACGCAGAGACGGCCTGCTGTGCTGAGATGCTAACAAACCCTCAGGCTCGCTGTTTGTGTGTGTGTGTGTGTGTGTGAGTGACTGAGCTCTAAAATATATGGTGAAGATTAAAAAAAACCCTACATTTAAAATTTTGTTAATCAGTCATTAAAATGACTCTGGAATCACTTGTATTACACGCATTTACAGTGGTGTGCCCGAGGTGGGAGCAGAGGGGGCCATGGCCAGCCTTATACAACTGCTGGTCCCCCACTGGCCTAACACATTCTCACTTCCAACTCGTCAAATATCAATGCTTCATCAGTGGCTCGTCACGCCAGAATACAACGCTCTAGGGAGCCCTCCTGCATTGGTTTTTGACATTAAGATAGAGCAATTTATGCTCACTACATGCATCATCTCTTTTCAAAATAAACTTCTGTTTGCACAGGAAATGTACAGTTTTTGCTTGTTAAATGCACACAGTCTCTCTCAAAATAAAAAATGCAGATTTAAAAAAAGAGCATGGTTCTGTTAAAATAAGTCTGCTTGTTATTAATGTAATGTAGCACATCACTAGCATAGCATAACTGGTGACTCTAAATTGTCTGTAGGTGTGAATGTGAGTGTGAATGGTTGTCTGTCTCTATGTGTCAGCCCTGTGATAGTCTGGTGACCTGTCCAGGGTGTACCCTGCCTCTCGCCCAATGTCAGCTGGGATAGGCTCCAGCACCCCCCGGGACCCATAACAGAATAAGCAGTTACAGAACATGAATGAACTAGCATAGTATTCGACACATGCTAGCACACTATGTCATTTTTAAAACAACTCACTGACTTTTGGTTTCAAACTGGACACAAACACCAGGCTCCCAGGTGAAAGTCCAGAGTTTGTTTGACACACCTACCTCCTCCTCCTGCCTGCCCAATGCATCCTTTCTTGCTATTTGTACTACAGTAGTTGCCCAGCCGCCCAGATGGTCTCATACTGAAACTTAATTATACCTCTTTGCTTTGGTGTCTAGTGCCGATAGGCCACCGTCCAAACATCGGTATATGACAAGCTCGGAGTGAGACCAGGTTGCCCCAACAAAAATAATGTGAGGCTGATATTACTGTCTTTAAGAGGCTGTAGTGCACTCATTTTTTAAGCTAGCAACTAGACAGACTAAGGCAGTGGTTCCCAACCAGTGGGTTGCGGGTCAATTCTGAATAACCACAAGTAACTCGCGAACGTGTCGTGTTTGTAAAAAACATACTTTATATTTTGACGTACAGTTGATTTCTGGCACAGAGCTTTTATTTTGCTGTTTCTTGCTGTAGAGTAAATGACTAACAGCTCCTTGACAGAGACAGCAAACTAGCTTGATGACATGGTGAAACGCAAGTGGGGCGCTGAATATATTAAACTGTGTGGACCTTGAACTAATGACTAAGGAGAAATCTGGACAGCATGGCTGGACCAGCTGGGAACCACTGATCTAAAGCATCCATTGGTACCAACCATGTCAGTATAGCTTGTTGAGATGGGGGCTAAATTACACTCCAAAGTTAGACTAAATTTTGGCAAGGGAACAGCTGGCATGGCCATTTTCAAAGGGGTCCTTTGAACTCTCACCTCAAGAGATCTGACTCAAAATGGGCTCTATGGGTACCCACGAGTCTCCCCTAAACTTGAGGATTGTTCCCAGTAAATGTTAAAACTGTTAACTAAGAAACTAAGAAACTCAGTATGCAATTCTTTAACTCTCCATACTGACATTTAATTACCCTATATACTTTAACGACATAGTCGAATTCCTGAAATTCAGTTATGGCCTCTGGTTTTGGTGTGCCACCCCAGGATTTTCACTGGCCCCATCTGGCCACCCGTATACGACATTTCTGGGGTCTCCATTGTCCACACCTCACACACCCAAAACAATTCCTAAATTGATGTCTTCATCCAGCACTGTTTCTAAGTCTCATTCACCCGGACTGCTGCCATATGGTTACTGTACACTCACTGAACCACATCTGCTGTGTGTTACCACACACACACACACACACACACATCTCTCCAGTGCACCCATACCTCAGACTTGTGTGGCCGATACAAGGTATACTCACCCACCCACACACACGCATGCATACAGTAGCGTTTAACTCACCATCTGTTCGTTGAGGTCCTGTGAGGCCTCCATGGCTTCTTGAGTTGTGCTCCGCCACACACTTGAAGGGCAAAATAAATGAGAAGATAAAATATGGGTCAGTGGGTATAAATGAAACAAAGACGCCTTTTTGTATTTACCTGTGCACAGGTTTAATGGTTCATCATCACCTGTACTAACTTCCAGGGATGTTGCTTGAACATTTCCTTGCAGAGGGGTTCGCCAAATATAATCAGTTACACACATTGTGGATGAAACCACGCACCGTACCGCATTAATTTCTGCCTTTTTTTCACGTCTATGTGCATCTGTCGGTTAGACCTTCTGTCAGTGTGTTTATGTGTGAGCAACAGGAGACTGAAGGAGGGAAGCGGCAGCGGTAACTTCAGCATATCATCTTCAGCCGAGGGTGAAGTGGAGAGATAATTGCAGAAGTAAATATCAACAATGAAAATGGAGAAGTGTAAATGATACGGCTGCTTGGCTGGCTCTGGCCCACAGTCACAGTGGCTGGCTAGCACGCAAAGACAGTGAGTGACCCTATTAATACTAGACAGGAGACAGGTTGGCGCAGGAGTCCGGAGCGACGGATAAGCTGAGGTGATTGTCTACAACTTAAGTGAGATTAGATGTTGCGATCAGAACGAGACACTTGGTTTTTTTTTGCTGCTGTCATACAGAGGGCGACGCTGTGACAAAAGGCCAGCTGAAAGAATGGAAAACAACAGCATCATGGCACAAAATGGCTTCCCTCTAGTATACTGTGCTAAAGTTTGACAGCTGAATAAAAGAGTAGGCTGCGTAGACGCGCACTCAAACACAAAAAGTCCTTCCCTGTCATTAGATCTGTGGTTCCCAGCAAGTGTCGTAAGGAGTGCCAGCTCATACAGCATTTCTTGGTATCAGAATAATCCTCAGTATTGGCCGATAGGCAAGTTTAGGGATCTGAATCGGTATCAGGAAGGAAGAAATGGTATAGTTCCTCCCTTGTCCCTTACATGACTCTAAAGACATGTAAGTAAAATGTTTACTCTTCCCCAAATGTTCATCAGTATTCAAAATGCCACCTTTATATAGAAACGTCCCAAAATAACAAGTAAGAACATTAAATTGGTGTAATAGAAGACTTTTGAGTTTGTTCAGTCTGTGTGTGTGTGTGTGTGTGTGTGTGTGTGTGTGTGTGTGTGTGCGCCCGCTGTGGAGTTTCTGGCTCGATCCTTTAAACTAACTGGCATCCTTTTAATTTTTCATAGCGTTCAGCTCCTCCTCGCCTGAAACCGAAGACAATAATGCGTCTCTCAGGTGAATTGATTTGTGCCCAAGCCTCCCTCGCTCGCTCCCTCCCTCACTCCCTCCCTTCCTCCCTCCTCTCTTTCTCTCCGTCTCTCCCCCTCTCACCTTTGTGGAGGACAGAAGCAGCCGTCCATCCGTTTGCATTTCACTCTCCCCGTCATGATTTTATTCCTCTTTAGAGAGGACATAGCTGAGAACTCATGTAAATATTATTAATCATTTTAGGAGTAGTGGACTTCATGGAATTTGAAGTGATACGTTTATAACATATTTGACTCTCATAGTCATGGATGGATTACTGAATGGGCCTACCAGGCACAGGCCAAGGGGCCCCAAGTTTCAAGGGCCCAACTGGCCTTCATCTGCAAAATGTCTCTCACAAATAGATGTGAAGAAATTGAAAAAAGACACAAAACAATCACAAGGATACAAAAAAGTACCACAAAGAGACACAAAATTACCTGAAAAAGATGCAAAACAACTAAAAGGAGACACAAAATAACCACAGAGACACTAAAACATGACAAAGAGACGTGAGGGAACTACAAAAAGACACACAATAACTACAAAGGGCGCAATAAAACCACAAAGAGACACAAAATGACGCAAAAGGACACAAAAAGACCACAAAGATACAAAACAACCACAAAAAGCACATTACCACAAAAATTACCTTAAAAAGACCACAAACAGACACAAAGGAACTATAAAGAGACACAAAATGACAAAAAAGGACACAAAATTACCTCAAAGAGACGCAAAACAATTAAAAGGAGACAAAATAACCACCAAAAAGACCACAAAGGACACAAAATAACCTCACAAAGATACAAAGCAACCACAAAGAGGCATGAAAGACCAGAGAGATGTGAAGAGACTACATAGAGACACATAATAACTACAAAGGGGGCAAAACAACCACAAGGAGACACAGAATTACCACAAAAGACACAAAAGGACAACAAAGACAAAGGGATTGCCAAGAGACACAAAATAACTGAAAAGGGGGGAAAACAACCACAAAGAGACACAAACTTACCTTAAAATGACACAAAACAATCATAAGGAGACACAAAAAGACCACAAAGAGACATGAAGGAACTACAAGGAGACACAAGATAACTACAAAGGGGAAAATTTACCATTAAAGAGATATGAAATGACCATAAAGGACACAAAATGACCTTATAAAGACACAAAACAATTGTAAGGAGACACGAAATAACCACAAAGAGACACAAAACGACCTTAAAAACACACAAAACTATCGTAAAGACACAAAAAATTATCACAAAAAGACTATGAAGAGACATAAAGGAACCATAAATAGACACAAAATCACTACAAAAGGGACGGATAACCATAAAAATGACATAAAATGATGCTAAAGGACACAAAGTTACTCAAAAAGACACAAAACAATCACTAGGAGACACAAAAGGCCCACAAACAGATATGAGGGAACTGCAAAGAGACAAAAAATGACTACAAAAGGGGTGCAAAACAACCACAAGGAGACACAAAGGACACATAACAATTCATGAAAGATGCAAAAATAAAAATGAAAAATCAGAAAAAGAGGAAAACCACCACATTCTGTATGTTTTGAGGAGGTGGTGGGGCCTTTTGCTTATCTGTGCCCGGGGCCCCATTGTTTTACAATCCGCCCATGCTCACAGTGAGTATCAGCGCTGGTCTTTTAAAAATATATATGCATAAAATGCTGCAGTTAAATATTCTCATTTCTTTAACTGCTTAATTGTGACCAAGTGCTTTACCCACCTCCTCTGTGTGTTATACGCCACTACACATGACAGCCTCACACAGCCCTAAAACCAGTAGTTAACCTGACACTGCTCGGGGAATCAATAGCGCCTGCCATTTCCTTCAGCGTCCCAGCAGAGAGAATTAGATTTCTCACTATGACTATCGACAGAGGAAACACATATGGGACGGCGGAGGATTAGAAAGTGCACTACACGGCTGCACTGCGGTAATTTCACGCTATAAAAGCCGCAGAGAGGAGAATGTTGAACAAACCGCAGACTGCTGCTGGATGGAGAGGTCGCAGTGAGAAGGCACATATTCAGTTTGACTCAAACTTTATTGACTGAGCCACTTTTACGCACGGGTCGATTTTTTACATGACATTCCCCCCTCAGTCGTCTTTATTCTTCAGATGTAACTCTGAGATTTACAGCAGCAGTACTGGGACGCATTTTTTCTTAGAATTAATCCAAATTTAAAAAATAAATGCGTGATGTGGGGCTGCGTATTTACCAAAATATTCTTTCAAGACAAAATGGAGCAAAAGGGGAAATAACCTAGTAAGGATGTGAAGATTTTCCTTTATTGATGGCACACAATTATAAATTACACTTTGATTAAATATATATAATAAATAATATAAATAGTTTTATTTTGATTAAATAATTCATTATTTTATTTTTTAAGTTTTGTATTCCTCTGTGCTTCAGGACCACTGTTTTCCAGGTGTCTTGCAATAATGTATTTTTTTTAAAAAAAAGATGGTTTTAGATAACTGTTCTGCAAAACTAAAAAATAAATAAATAACATTTTTTAAAAATGCAAAAAGAAACAAATAAAAAACATTAAATAAAAATGACAGATATTGACTGGGACAATAAACAGCCCATCATAAACTGATATTCTATTTTTTATTTTATTTTTTAAATACAGGCTATATTTCAAGTGACAGAAAACGTGAGCAGGCTGTATTTCCTCATATTGCACCACCCATTTCAAATTAAATGCAGCTTCCGGTTTGTTTTTATTCTAAATGTCCAAACTATTTCATTTTTTTTCCTTTCTTTTCTTTCTTTCTTTTTTTTTTAAAGGCCATAACAATGATTTGTTTCCATCCTCTGCATGTAAAGGACTTTATCACCCCCTCACCCCCCCAAAGAAAAATCTCCACAAACCAAATCCTATCCATCTCTCGCGCATTAATGCGCATTGGTTAAGTATGAGTCCTTAATGTGAAATCTAATCTGTATGGATTACGGCAGCAGCAGGGCCTATCAGATTTTGAGTCGGCGCGTAACTTGTCATGTTGTTAGGGGCAGGCCAATAGCCAGGGGCCATTCAAACCCTGAGAGCCCGGCCGTGGTATAAGATTCCCGTTTCCTACATATCAAATATAAACACAAACTCCACGTGGGATGAGAGGAGACATGGGGAGGAAAAAGTGGAGGACGCGCTGAGGGATGCTGACAGAGCAGCCGAGGAGAGGGGGGGGACGAAATGCCTCCATGTGTGATGAAATCTGGATTTAAAAAAAAAAAGATGGAGAAGCCACAGTGACCTGCAGCCAGAGATCATCAGGGCAAATAAGCATCAGGATCATTTAATTTATATATATATATTTATTTATTTTAAATCAAAAGAATAGCTTCATGAAACAGGAAAATGACTCTAAGGATTAAATCCAAATTAATTTAACATTAAATTACGCACGTGTCTACCTATAAAGGGCAACGTCTTTGCAAATAAATAGGTGAATAAAATGGATTTAGGCGGGTTTAAGGTGCCGATCTAAAAAAGAATTGTGGAAAAATGAACACCAAATTAAATATTACAATCACCCCCTTTGGCAAACATACAAATGCATATATAATTGTCTTAAAATAACAATTTACGCAAATAAATTCATGATATTCTCATTATTGTCAACTGTGAAAATTAAACTGTTTATACTCAATTATTGGAGGATTAATCATTTTAAATAAAGCATGATTTAAAAGGAGCAATGCCTCAATGTTTCGCATAATATTCAAGATTTAATTTAATTAATCAGCCTGAATCAAAGTCAGTATCGTCCTCGGGCAGCAGCCACCTCAGTTGTCACCTACCTGATGTTTGTCACAGTAAATCCACACATCTATAAGTGTCTCCTTATCAAAGAAACAAAGTCAACATACCTGTGTTTCAATCACTTTCGTCCCCGGCAAGAAATCAGCTCCCAGATTTCCTTCACTTCTCCCAGACGCTCATGATCTGATGCAGTGTGGTCGCCTCACAGCTCTCCCTGCTGTCTGCAGCCTGTCACTGACTGGGATCAAAACACTTCAGCCACTGCTGCCCATTACCAATAACAGTCCCCCCTCAAAAAAACAAGCCCGAGGAGTTAATCACAACTTATTAAACTAATTTACAAACTCAAAGCGGAGTCCCGGGTCTCGGTGTCGGTGGCGGGAGCGCTCACCTCAGCTGGAAACACCATGATTTTCAGTCCGCGTCCAAGTTTGAGCACCGGGCTGTTCTCGGGCATTAGGCTCAACTTCATTATTGCGGACCGCGCCGCTGCTGCGCATGCGTCCAGCTGCCATGCGGACACTGTTGGGCAAGTGCCCAAAGGACTAATGGGGTTCAGAGGGGAGGGGGGTACCAAAATGACATTCTTATTAATAGTTTGGCCCAAATGACGTGCTCACAGTTTTATTTATCCCATCAGGGCAAAAACAACACGCACCCACTGACCAGCAAACACATAGATGTATTTTTTATATCTATATATATATATTGTGTTTTTACAGATTATTCATACAGCTGCTCCACAGTTGCACTTCATATTTTTTTAAATAATATTTTTAAGAAAATAGCAATGAGGAAATCATGTCAGTCAAGTACTTTCTTCTTTTTTTGAATATTATTTTTATTGATGATAATTTATTTCAACATGAACATACAAACCCCAGCAAAAATCCCTACACTCTCTCTCACACACACACACACACACACACACACACACACACACGTCACATACACACATGGAAAAGGGATCTTGACACCTAAATTCAACATACTCAAGAGTTAATAACACAGCCCATCACAGACGAGAGTACGCAGGAACAAGAAAACCATAAAGGATAAAGGGAAAACATTTGAGTCCAGATATTGCAAAAGAGGACCCCAAGATTCTTCTATGTTTACATTTTGGATGATTAAAATCACAGTTTTTTCTTCTTTTTAAAGCCTCTTTATGATGATCATACAGTGAAAAATGTCACCCCTGCTCCTCATGAATTGACTAGGCTTTTGAACATGAAAGCAGGAGGAAAAAAATCTGAAAAAATAAAAATAAAAAAATAAAATGACATAAAATAAATATAAATGTAAATAATAAATAACAGGAAACATAGATGAAATTTGGTCAAATTTAAGGATTTTGAATAAGACTTTGTAATTTAGGCGAACTTATACTTCAACACAGGGACACACATTACATTTCCATGGATGAACTACTAAATGGGTCCACCATGCACAGGCCCAGGCATCCAAAAAGTCAAAATTACTTCAAAGAGACACAAAAAACTACAAAAAGGGACAAAACAATGGCAAAGACAAACAAAACATCCAAAAAATGACAAAGTTACTTCAAAGAGACACAAAAAAACCTACAAAAAGGGACAAAACAATGGCAAAGACAAACAAAACATCCCCCCAAAAAACACAAAAAACTTCAGAGACAAAAAATGACTACAAAAAAAGGAGGAAAGCAACCACAACAAGGAGACACAACCCTACTAAAAAAGACATAAAATGACTTCAAAAAGACAAAAAAAAAATGACATAAAGGGACAAAACAATTGCAGAGACACAAAATGTCCAAAATAAACACAATTACTTCAATGAGACAAAAATGACTACAAAAGCAAGGAACAACAACCACAACAAGACACAAAACAACTAAAAGAAGACATAAATTACTTCAAAGAGTCACAAAAAACTACCAATAGGGGCAAAACAATTGCAAAGAGACACAAAATGTCCCAAAAAACCCCCAAATAAATTCAAATGTACACAAAATAACTGCTAAAACAAAGAAAACAACCACGAGACACAAAACAACTAAAAAAAGACACAAAAAACTTCAAAGAGACACAAAATAACTGCAAAAAGGGGGAAAGCAACCACGGCAATGACACAAAACAACTAAGAAAAGACATAAATTACTTCAAAGAGATGCAAAAATCTCCATAAAGGGACAAAACAATTGCGAAGTCAGAGTCAGAGTCACAAAATGACTTAAAAGAGACAAAAATTAGCAGCTAGGAAGAGATGCAAAACAGTGACAAAAATTAAAAGAGGTAAAACCACCACTAAGTCTTTGTATCTTGCAGGAAACGTAGTTGAGTCTTTTGGGGCCCATTGTCTCGTAATCCACACATGTACATTTCTACAGCACTGTGGAAGATGCAGACACAAGTAGCTTCTTCAAATGACGTCTCACTCCACTAGAAACAAGCCCCTGACAGAGAGAAAATACCCAGTAATACATACATCAGAGCAGAAGTACAAAATCAAACACACATGCAGAGGAAAAACATGGTGCTGGTTAATCTGTATATACAGTTATACACAGAGAAATAGAGAATAATTGTGCCAATAAAAGCCCGAAAACATGCTGGGTGAACAAAACAAAATAACAAACATGGCTCAAACACATTTTGTGCGAGTAGAGTCAGACAGCGCTGCTCCACAGTGGCCCCACAGAGATGACAGATTTGGCCACGGAGCGTAGTTTATTTGAAAAATTGGATGTTTGTTATGGCTTATGGATTCTGTGACTGTTGGATCCCGCTGGCCTCGGATCAGCGCTCTTTTACCATGCTGTCATTTATTTGGGATGATGATGTCAGCAGCCTCTCTGACTGATCCCTGATTGTTGGTTTCGAGATCCTGCTGACATCCACACACCCACCCACACTCACATCTACGCACATGCATCTCACATTCTTTCCCCTGCTTTTTCTGCCCGTCTCATGCGCACAAAAGCGATTTGTTTATATGATTCAAAGGGCCTCTCGGAGCCAAGGTTTCCCTGGCATCACACACACAATTACAGACAAAAAAGTTGTGTTCTTTGTGGCATCAGCTGGCAGAGAGAAAGAGAAAGTCGCTGACAAACTGGCGAACTGAAAAGGAGGGATCTGAGAGAAGAGGAGGCTGTGATATTAATTTTCTTACTCTGTCCATTCATCTTCTTTTTCCACGTGTCTGCAGAAAAAAAAATGGATGCAGAATTAGTGATGTCACACAGTGGCTGCACTCAACTTTGGGTTTATATCTTGTCATGATGTCATCACTTATTAGCAGCAAGACAATTCCGGGAGCTGAGGCTAGGCGAGGAAATGGCCACCACCATGCTGTGCTACGCAGCAAGTCCTTCGAATTAAACAACAAAACACATCTGTCTCTGCCCTCTAGACCAACACAGAAGAGTTTTCTGATACAACACCCCTATTGGCTGGTCAGCATTGTTTGGCTGTGGCCTCTAAAAACGTCACAAGTTGTCACACGTCTGAAAAATAAATCCGTTTACCGGCGTGACAGCATTATGGTTACGGTTTGGTTGAGGTACAAAAACCACTTGGTGAAGGGACAGCTTCATAGTTTGGGTTGAAATAAGTACTTTGGTAAGGTTGGGAAACATTGTGGTTTAGGTTCAAATGACAACTTCGTTAAGTGGAGCTTTGTCGTCATGGTTACAATAATAAAACATTTGTTTTAAGGTTGAAGACTGATTGCGGTCATCCTTAAAACAAACCCCAACAACACTGACTGTTGGGTGGAAACGGGAAACAAACAGAGCTCCCCTAGCTTGATGTTTCTCTAGCAGAGGACGAGTTAGTGTGGCGATACGGACATGATCCCCCTCTGGCTTCCCGCCACATTGGAAATAGGTTTGTCTTGCATTTGGGTTTAATGGGACTTGAAATACAGTGGATCATTGTGAAATGTAGCTAAATATTAATTTAAAGGAATACTTCACCAGTCAGGAACACTTTTGCCAAAGAAAACTTTATTTCCATTTGCAGTTTTACATTTGGTGGTATGGCTCTGTTCTGGGGCCTCTGCCTTTCCTTGGGGTTACGCAGAAAACCTCTTCCATGTGCCTACGTGAAAAGCCTAAGGCAGGGAGAGCACACCTGTCTGCCCTTCCACGTGCAAATGAGGAAAGCCTAAAGCAGAGAGAGCACACCTCCCTGCCCTTCCATATGGCTACGTGGAAAGCACAGGAGCAAAGACCCCCCCCCCGGGAACAGAACAGAGCAGCATCAATGACAAACAGAAATGTTGTGGATAAGTCAGACAGACACAACATGAAAAGGAGGAGCTGGGGTGGAGGCGGGTTGCAAAGCGGCTTGCAGAGGAAGCAGCAACAGTAGGCAGGCCAGAAATTTGTGAGGGAAATGTTGCTTTTGTTGCATGCAGCTACGTTAAACAATGAATCCTAAAAATTAAGAAAATTCTTGATTAATTAAAGCAAACAGTGACCACGTTTAACGGCAGGTTTTCCTCACAAATTCAGTGTACCAAGGGGAGAGTAATTGATACACAAAGGATCATCATATTGGTGAAGTATTTCTTTAAGACGATCAAATCCTTTTGGACAAATCTGTTTTTTTGTGTCCAGCTTACCATTCACGTAAATATACCCCTCCATATTTTATGAGGAATTACTACCACATTTGCTACCAAGCCACACATACTGAGACTGTACTGTACCTTGACCGCTTCACATATAGTGGTCGCTACAGTGGACAGCAATTTAAAAGCCATTTTCTTGTACATGCATGGGGTTTTGATGCTGTAGTTGCATTAAAGTCACTGCAGTGAACCCTAGTGGGTCATGCCATACACTGCCACGCAGTGGCCAGGTGTTGTCAGTGCAACACAAATCTCTCAAAACCAAGATGGCTGACAGATACAGGAAATGTTGTGCAGCTCAAGAATATCTTGCCAGTTCTTCTGTTAATAGGACAGCACTCTGACAGGTGAATAAAATCTGGTCACATAAAGTAACATCTAAGGAGTGATACAGTTGCTAAATTTTCCAAATGTTGATTGTATGTTGAAAGGAAATTTGTTGTTTTTGAAAATACTTCATCTGCAGTGACTTTTTTTGGCTGTAAATCACATGCATGTTTAAAAAAAACATGCAAGCAAGACACAGCAAGACATTTCTTAAAGTCAGCATGCAGTGGCTATGACAGGAAGTATTTCTGAGGACAAATCTGTCTCAGCTTTTAAGGCATACTTTAAATGTGATCACCTGGTAGAAGGCAACAAAGGACAGGGTATCCGTTCGTCACAAAAACACAGGCTGACACACTCACTGTGCACTACTCAGCTGCCTTTGGACCCTGAGATGAGACCTAGATGAAATTAGGAAGTGATGCAAATTCCCTGGTTTGTCTTCCTGTGAGGTGACAGTGCTTCACAACTGAGCTTTTCAGTCCCTTCTTACATAAGAACTGCAAAGTCATATGATGCCATGCGTAGTAGGCATGACATCACATGATGACTGATGTGTGTGTGTGTTTTGGCACAGCACGAAGAGGGTCAAATTCAAACCCTTGGCATGGCCTGTGGACAGACACTGGCATGGCAAACAGGGGCCTGATGCTGAGAGAGAGAATAATAATCGCTGTAGTCATTGTCGCTAAAATGGCCAGTTGGGTAAAATGGCCTGAGATGCTCATCTGGAATCGTTCCATAAAGTTTATATGAAGTCCATCAAGACTAATTTTGTGCCCACACCAAGAAAGGGAACACATCAAACTCAGCTTGGACATGGATTTTTTTCCCTCATGTCTCATTTTGATAAATATAAATGTAGTATAAGCGTCCACATGATGAGCTGTATGCACAGACTACACATTTAAAAACACACCCATCTACTGTCTATGCAGAAACCCAAGAACATTTTGGTAGTCTTATCCTATATCTCTCTCTGTCTATTGTTTTCCATTTTATGTACATAACTACAGAGATTGTGTGGGCTCTGAGGACTTCCATAACTTATATGACCTCCACACAGTACTGTCCCTGAATGCATCCCGTGTAGCCTCTGATGGAAGACTGAAGCTGCTGCTCCAGTGATTTGCTGCTTCTAGTTCGCAGCCTGCATGGACATTGTGTTAAAGCTGGCGTAGGCAATTTCATTTTGGCGTTGTTGGGCAAAGATCTTAAAAGAAATGTGTTGTAAATGAAGTGGTTTGAGAGAAAACTGGACTTCTGCACCTCCTCTTGGCTGTTTTCAGACTTTGGAAAATCTAGCTTATGACGGGACCAATCACAGGTCATTTCAAGTAGAGGATGTCCCTGTTAGCTATCCTACAAATGCAGATGTGCACGTCCCTTCGGTGAAATCCTGATTCAATGGCAGAGAATCCTGCAGAGAAAGTTGCTATCTGGCAATAAACAAGCAAAGCATGTGTCAATGTTGACAAAGTGTTTTAGAGATGAAGAGAAATGTTTACAATAGTTCACCTTCAGCTAACCAGAGCTAAAGGCTCACTGCGCCGTCAACTTCATGTTTATGTAGCTGATGTGAGCTAGAGCCTTGAAACACAGTGTGTCCTCTGCCTCACTTTCCTCAGCTACAGACCACCTCACCAGGAGGGGAGTGGACAGGAGCTCTGGAGATGGACCGCCAGTCAGCGGCTGTAGCAACCTGAATTGGGTAACGCAAACCCCAGCTCCAGGGGACCAGGCAGCCTCAACGCATAGGATCAGCAAACTCTCTGTTGCTGCCATTACCCAGGTTAGTGCACCAAGCTAAATTGACATTACATATCAACCTTTGGTCAGGGTATTTCCACATCCAGATACGATGCGAAAGGTACTCTGGGTGCGTTGGTTGTTGACGTTCTGGGACATCGTGTCAAGTTCTGCCTGTTACATGCATTGTCTTCTTTCAAAATACACTTCTGTTTTCACAGGAAATTTACCGTTCACATACAGTCTCTTTCAAAATAAAAGCAGTCTGACAGTAAAACACTGCAAATTGACTTTTTTTTTTTTTTCCCTTTAACAACCCGTCCTACCACATTCCTCCCACCGTCACTAAACTGTCACTGCCCAAGCACCAGATTTCAACGACTTTGGAGCGAGACCGGGTTGGTCCAGACCGCAAGGAGTGAGGTGTGGTCTGGTAAACAGAGAGACAGTGAGGCTAAATGAATGACTTATGTGCTACGCTAATGAAATAAGATTAAATCAGTGTATGGGAAACTGCTTATGCCTGTGTTCGTCTGATGGGAGGGGCTTTGGACAGAAGATGGAGTGTATTATAAAATTCTGCTTTTTTTGCTTTTTGCCTTTCCAGATTTCTGCATCTGCCATCTTTAAATGACTCGTACACGCCTCTTATAAACAAATCTTTTTGTATTAATGGTTCTCTTGTGAGGCCCATTACACCTGCCATCAATGAACTTTACAACAAAAAAAAAAGTACATGATCCCTCACTGGTTTCCCACTCATTAAAAATACATTTCCCTGCTTTTCAGTGCAGACAGCAAACTCGTAGAAAATAGTCTGAAAATGCTTAGCTGGACAAAAACCTTTGACACAAACTTTGTGGGTACGAAAGGAGGAGAAGGTTGGGTGAAGTTTACTTTCTGTCATAATATCAGTTTGTTTTAATCCTGTTCGACTCTCACTGTACGGCCTTACCCGCTGTGCCTTCTCCCTCTCCCTCCTGCCCGAGCCCTGCCGCTCAGTGATTGACACATTCTGGCAGAATAAATTAAAACCTCAAGCTGTGACAGAGCCCGAAATAGCAGGAAGCTGTCGCTGACCTGCAGTCTCTAGTGCCACATGTCAGCAAGCTTAAAAAACTTGGCAGGACATTCTGCACAAAGGAAGCATGTACAGGTGTTTGTATGTTTCTGGCGCGTGAGTGTGTATACAGCACATGAGTCACAAGCACTAATCTGTGTTGATGTTATTACTACACCTGCAGTGTCAGGAATTTGTCCTACAGGTGGTTTTAAACGGAGCCAGCACGCTAACGTTTGCTTCTTTTTACTAAATCAATTCCAACTTGTTTAATTAAACTGAAACCACTTTGGAATTTGAAGGCAGTGGCAGATGGATCTATTTTTTTAGCCAGCTGTTCTCTGGAGGGTGACGCTAGGGTGGGGGGGCTAAGCCCCAAGATGTTTAGTGGCATAGGACTGCGGTTCCCTTTGCCAAGTCACAGAGCTCCTGGTTCTTGCCAAGCAGGGGGTGGGTGAGAGAAAATGCCATTTAGCTGGCCGGTATTTATAGATATGTGAGGAACTTGTGCTCAGGCCGGGCCGAGGTGCTGACGACGTAAAACGAGAGGACGCTTCCAGAAGTCGAGTGTCAGGGCACACAGATAAAAATACCCGGTGAAAGATGGGCTTGGTCATTAGTGGCGCAGTCTGGCATGTGACATGGCAGCATTTCAGAGGTGATTTATGATTATTACTACAGCTAACCTATACCTCTCCCTTTCCTGCCCCCACCCTCCATCCCAAAATTGGTTTGCCAAATGGAATGGCGCATGGGGTTTATTTCAGGGGCACAGAAATTTAGACTTTGGCAAAATGCCACGGTTGGGTTTCAGATTTTATCACAATATTGAAAGAAACACAAATGCAATATTTAATCAATCTCATGTGCTAATTAAGATAGCGGTGCACGAGTCAAACGCATGCTGCTTTCATGTTTCATGCAGGTGCAAGGATTGTTTTTCATGAACATTTTAAAATGGTGCTGACTCCCTGCTGGCATATGAAATGACTTACTGTTAGTATCAGTCAGTCAAATAATTCTGCATAAAAATGATGTTCAAACTACAGAGGGAGGGATAATGAGCTCATTGCAGGCCGCTGCCTTCCCTAATTGCCGGAGCGAGCTGCCACAGGGAGGAACAAAGGAAACATTTAACACATCGTAAATTCCTGTAATGTCCTGCCGAGGAGCTGCCGCTCCGGTTACACTTACAACTTTTTTTTTTCGCTGACTCTCTATTAGTGTCCGGTGACAGAAAGAGACAAACATAATACAGTCAGAGACGGTTAAAGCAAAACATTAAGTTGGCTTTTTCTGCATGTTTTGGGTTTCTTTGTGTGTGGCCTCCTGTCATGACTACAGTAAATTCTCTGTTATCCCTTTACTCTCCTGCGTTTGGGCCATCAGATGGGTGGACAGTGATTTTAGTATCAGGTGCTTCATGTGGCAGGAAGGCTGTTTCAATTTCAAATTAAGACATTTAAATTTTAAAAGCTTGACATATCACTTTTACACAATGATTTCTGGCATTAACATGCAACCCCCTTTCAGACATAATTGGAGCTATTTATCGTGTGGAGAACATGACTGATGTTTCCTTCTCTTCATTTTAAATACACTGAGTATCAGGTCCAGATTCAGACCTGTATAGTGTTTCTCTTGTTACACAGACGGGCGAGCTGTGCAGCTGAACGCTGTTAAAACACACAAATACAGCACTTCTTTCCAAGAGTCTGCAGAGAAGTGCTACAGTGTCTCGCTGAATTCCTTCCCAGTCTTTTGTCCCTCAAGGCAAATGATGGAGCATATGCCTTTCACTCGCTGAGATGGTGATCAAGTGTGTGAGAGCGGTTGAGGGAAGAGATGGAAAGACGGAGAGAGAGTGTGTGATTCTGTCCCGCATCGAGCGTCCTCAGAGACTCCTCACTTGTGTGAAAGCATGATACAGTACAGCATGTGAGTTCCACACAGACGTGCACTCTGAGTGTGTGAACAGAACACGTACTGCATGTGTGTGGGGTTTTTGGAGGGGGGGTGTGATCAGGCCAACAAAATTAGTTTACCATCAGCTGTGCTCTGGCGCTCATTCGGTCCCAGCCTCCGTCCAGTATTTCTTCCAGCTCCCTCCACCTAATGGCGGCTCAGGGCGGTTTTACTGCACCACCCTGGGGAGGCTACTGTGGCCAGATCCAGAACACTTGGCTTTATGTGGATTGAATGTTTTATGGTTATGGACATAATATTTAAGTATAGGAACAGTCTCACATGATTCCACCCCCGCACAAAGATCCCCAGCCCTAATAATTACACCAGCATAGGAAAGGTAAGTGGGAAAAGTCTGTATACTGTATCAGAGACATTATAATGAAGTTATGTAACTGTTAAATGATTGTGGAATGTACATATTAGCCAATTAATTGACAGCAAATGAATTGCCAACTATTTTGATAATTTCTTGGCCTTTTTTATGCAAAGAATATGTCATGGTTGAAGTTTCGCACATTTGAGAATTTGCTGCTTTTCCTTTTAATTATTCTAATCCTTCCAATTTATTTCTAATAAAGTAGAGGTTTGAACTGTCAGTTGGACAAAACAAACATAATGAAGGTGTCATTTTTGGTAATTACATAAGAATTCCTCACTATTTTACGAATTTTTACAAACCAAACAAACAATCAATTAAAGGGTCACTTCAGTATTTTTCAACCCTGACCATACTTTCCCAGGTTTTCGTGTCTAAGTGACTAATGGGAACAACAGATTTTGAAATTGGACCATTATTGAGAAAGAGGGCTACAGATGGCAGCGACGAGATGAGCTGTAATATAATCAGTGGGTTCAATTGTGCATCGTCAATTTACATCCGCTAAAAGTGCTTGTTTTGACACTGACAGGATCAGATTATTATTATCAGTGTCAAACAACACTATGGAAAGGGTCCCTTCAGAGACAGACCTTTTTGTTAGACCAGAAACAGCCCCAAAATCAAAATTGCCAAACCCACCAGACTCCATTTAAATAAACAGTAATTCTATCGTGTATAAAGTCAGCATATTTTCACATCTAACTGGATTAATAATGGTTTACCTCCACCAAACTAGAGTTGGTGATTGTCAGAACAGTGGAAAGACGAACAAAGATGGCTTTTATGAGATTTACTTTGTTTTTTTCTACTTTGAATGAAATTTGTTTTATGATGATAAAATTACTGTTTATTTAAATGGAGTCTGGTGAGTATGATGATAGCAATTTCAAGGTAATTTCTGGTTAAACAAAAGGTCTATCTCTGTAGGGGTCCTCTCCATAATGTTGTCAGATTACGTAAAATAACAATAAGAGCCTGTCAGTGCCAAAAACAAGCACTTTTAGTGGGCTTAAATTGACGGTGCAAACATGCCCTGAGTGATTATATTGCAGCCCTCTCGCTCAATCCTGGACCTAATTCAAATACTGTCTCTATTAGTCACATAGACACAAAAACATTGGAACAAAGGGTCTGGGTTGAAAAATACAGAAGTTACCCTTTAATGGAGAGAATAATCAGTAGATTCATCCATTATGAAAATAATCATTAGTTGCAGTACTATGCAAAATAGTTAAAATCAGCTACAGCAGTGAAATCTTTACATTAAAATTAAACTTCACATTAGAGCATCAGTAAAAATAATCTGATGATAAATATAAATATATATAAATATAACATTTAGAGATATAAATATAACATTTAGAATTTGGAGAATTTATACTCCTGCGTCGAATCAGCGCCATAGGCTCTATGCCAATGTAAAGTCTACACTGTAGCCTGATGTGCACCTCCCCAGAAATGTAACTACATATCAAGGCAATGAAGACCTCCTGTCTGTTATTGTAAGCTGAAACAATTTCCCTCAGAGCAAACAAAGCTTTTATTTACTTTAATTTCACTGGTAAGAAACAATAAATTGTGAAGATAATAAAGCCTCCACAAAAATAGCATTTTAAGTCGTGTGTGATTTATCCTGGCTTCATATCAGCAGAGGAGATCTCTGCTTGTCGCTAGGCTAATTTTTACAATGTAAAATGCCATAGGCTTGTGCTAATAACATTAGCATGTTATATTTGTTTGGAAAACGTGTCTAGTATAACACAGTTGTTTTGTCAGTGAACCTTGTGAGTTGTAATAGAGTCAAATTTTGTGCTGTTACCTTTGTTAAATGTTGCTGTTGTCCCTGGCTTCATATGAGTAGAGGAAAAGTCCACTAGCTGCTAGGCTAATTTATACAATGTAAAATGCCATAGGCTTGTGCTAAAAACATTAGCATGTTGTATTTGTGGGGAAAATGTGTCCAGATAAAGACAAGTGTTTGTCTGTGAATGCTGCGAGTTATAGTGAAGCTGATTTGTGTACTTGTGTTTGAAATTGTCTCTATTAAGCCATGTTTAATGTGTGTTTAATGTGTGTTTTGAATCAACTCAACTTTACAGCACTTCACAGAAGCCTCCTTCACTAACTAGTGTTTTGGAGGTGTAACTGCAGAGTGACACAGACACACCACCGCACAAGTATAACTGCTCACAATGGCGTAGGCCATGTGCGTAGGCTACGGTGTAGGCTCTGCAGCAGAAGTATAAATCCCCCTTTACTCGCTTTATTTGTGCTGCTTAATAAACATATTTCACATAATTCACATTGTGTCCCTCACATTCATCACACCTCCCAGCACTAATTTGCATCTAATCAAGTCTTAACATTGACTATAGATGTAATTCACTCGCGTAAACTGTTTGATTCGCGCCCGGTGTGAACACGACACAATAATGGATTGTTTTACACACCAAAGCATATCAAAGAGTAAAAGCTACTATTAAGACACTTGCAGTTCTTCTTTCTTACAGCCTCAGACTCTACCTCATAGCTCACAAATAAAATAATAAAGTCAACGTCTTAGGCAGTTGTTTACCTTAATTAAAAAGACAAAACAAACTGATTTCCTACTTTTGGTGCAGGAACAATGAAAATAATATTCCTCAACTAAGCTTTTATCTATACTGAGATGCAGCTTAATTGGAGCATCTTTAAAAGCTACACATGGTTGGTTTTTGTTGTTGTTGTCGACTTCAGGAGGAAAAAGGATAAATGGAGAAGGTGTGGAGAGGGTGTCAACCATCAAGTTCCTTGGCACGCATATCTCACAGGACCTCACTTAACACGAACTGCCTGATCAGGAAGGCACAGCGGAGATTACACTTCCTGAGAGCTCTCGGGAAGATCAACCTGTCACAACCTCTGCTGCTGTCCTTCTATCACTGCTCTGTGGAAAGTGTCCTGACTCATGGCATCCCAGTGTGGTGCAGCAGCAGCTCTGCAGCTGACAAAGAGGGCCCTGCAGAGAGCGATAGAAGCTGCACAGAAAATAGCGCGCACACACACACCTACCTGCTCTGGAGGACATTTTCACCTCCCACTGTCTCCAGAATCGACAAACATCCTGAAGGTATCACCCTGCCCACCATCTGTTTGACCTCCTGCCCTCAGAAAGATGTTATCGGACAAATAAGACACGCATCAGCAGACAAAGCCATTACTATACTGAACGTTGCACTGAAATCATTGTGTGCAATAACTTTATTTTATTTTATTTTATTTTATTTTATTTTATTTTATTTTATGTGCAATGATTTTAACTTATTTTATGTTCATGGCATATGTTGGCACTGCTTGTGTGTGTGTGTGCAGTGTGTGTGTATGTGTGTGTTTAGAGTATGAATGAATGATATCCTATCCCCTGCTTTATCATTCATTTATTTATTTATTTTATTCTGTGCATTTAATTGACTTGTATTCATTTACAATTACAATAAAAGGAATTGAACTGAATTGCTGCTGTTTCTCTTTTTTGAATTTTTGTTTTGTTTCTTTGAAAAGAAGAGGACACAGTTTGAACAGTGCCGGATTGATTCACGGTCCGCTCCGTCAGAGTCTGTGTGAGAAACAAGACAGGGGGAGGGGAGACAGAGAGAAGGTAAAGAGTATGTCAGCTGGCCACATGGTGGTGTGTGCTGTCATGTTAAAACAGTTAGCCTTTGATAGCTATTGCTGCAGCGGTCAGGGGGCAAATCACTTGTGATTTTCACTGCTGTGAACTCGATGTGTGTAGCTCATGTGCGCATGTTAACGTGTATGAGAGAGACAGAGAGGGAGAAAGAGGGAAATGTTTAAGAAAATCTGTTTGTTAAAAAGTGACCAGATCTCTGTGCATTATCCTTTCATACGTTATCACCTCGGAAACATCTGACATCATGTCCTGCTCTGAAGAATAGCCTCATAGTCGATGCTGTGTCATCAAGTTCAAGGACTGTTATCAAATCCTGTATCCACCTACTCCTGCAGCAAATTCGATATCATCCAATTGCACCATTATTAATGAGATATCTCACAAAAGTTGAAAACCAGGAATTGAGACTCTGGTATTCATGGGCATTGTCTTTCTAAAATTTGTGTAAAATAAGCTGCAGACTGCTTATGCTGACACACAGAAGCCCTCTTCAGGCCTCATTAACACAACCAGACCAGTGACGTAGATTCAGTACACCTGTAACTGCTGTGTTTGCAGTAAACCTGTGCTGAAGTAAAAGTAAAAAAAAAAATACCACAGTGTAAAAAATAGTAAAAGTACAAATGTGTTGGCATCAAAAAATACTTGACATCAAAATCAAAAAGCATAGCGTTAGTTCAGGCAGGACACAATGTCAAGCTCAACTCACATCCCAGCTGCATCAGCTGATCTCAAACAGCCCGATCAACTGATGGAGCAGCTGATTGATGGAAGGGAGTCAGCTGATAGATCACATGATTCCTTTCTATGCAACCAATTAGTGAATCTCATTCAAGGCGCCCTATTTAAACTGCTCTGGTCTGCCTACTGTTGCTGCTTCCTCTGCAAGCCACTAGCAACCTGCCTCCACCCCAGCTCCTCCTTTTCATGCTGTGTCTGACTTATCAACGCAATTTCTGTTTGTCATTGATGCTGCTCTGTTCTGTTCCCAGGGATCTTTGCTGCTGCTCTCCCTGCTTTAGGCTTTCAATGTAGGCGCATGGAAGGGCAGGGAGGTTTACTCTCTCTGCCTCGGGCTTTCCTCATTTGCACGTGGAAGGGCAGACAGGTGCGCTCTTTCCGCCTTAAATGTTATTCACAGAGCATCTTAGACCTTAAAGGAGCTCCTAAGGTAAAAACTGTTAGGAGCAGGGAGGAGGACTTTTACGAAGCTGAAGAGTTTCTTCGGCAGAGGAGAAAATGGTTGGAACACAAAGAGTTTGGAGAAATATTCAACAAACACTGGATGACGATGAGTAAATGAAACGCTACAGATTAGATCCTGCAGGGATAATATGCATGGTTGATGTCATTAGGGATACGCACACATTTCCCACCTAACGCATTAATGGCATTAATAAAATGAGCACAATGAGATATTTGCAAAACTGGAAAAATGCAACAGTGCAGCAGTGATGACTTGAGTCTGTCCCAACCTTCCATCAGCAGAGTGATCACACGAACAATGTCAACATTTTCACAGTGAGCAGTTCATTTCATTTCCACTGGGTGTCCACACCTTGCAGGCTCACAAAATGGTCTGTTTGTGACAACCAATCACACCTGTTAAAAGAATGCATCGTACCTAGCAACAGGGTCAACCACACCTCCTCACTAAGGTAAAAGTCTCTTCCTTGCTCAGAGTTGCTCCGAGAACTTTCCTAAGCTAGGACTCCTTACTAAAAGTTTTTAGAATATTTTAGGAGCCCCCACTTGGACCAAATATGGAGTGTGGACTGGTAGCTGGAGAGGTGCCAGTTCACCTCCTGGGCACTGCCAAGGTGCCCCCAGGTAAGGCACCAAACCCCAACCCCAAGCAAACCCCAGCTTTAATGTATAGGTCCTGTTAGTGCATGTGTGCATATTAAAGTATATCTTCTTCTTTTTTTCGGTGTCTTAATCCCACTAAAAACCTCCTGAACAATGAACACTGAAGATACACATTTAGCTCAATGTTATATCTCTCTTAAGCCTGTGAAGGAAGTGTAACAGGTTGCATGATCTAGTTCACCATTGTGTCACACAGAAACCAATCAGATAAGCAAGAATTTTTCTTTCCTCATACTTTGGTTGAACCAGATGAGTGTGTTTCTACTAACTGCACAGGGCAGGGCAGATAAAGCACAGATAAAAAAACAAAGCTCCTCCTTTTTCACACAAACGACAGGAAGAAGTGACGAGACGTCCACACCTAAACCTGCTCGTGGTAATGTTTTTGTACATTTGTGACGAAAATAAGGAAGATAATTCAGTTAATACGACTTGTATTTATGTAACAGGGAATTCTTGAGTGTTTGTAGAAAGCGTTTGAAACTCAAAGTGCTGAGCCTGAGCACAGGCTGAACAAACACGAGCAAGTAAGTCAGCTGTCTGACAGCTGAACAAGAAACCAACAGCATGGCCTCCAGTGCATCACAGTCCGAGATGGAGTGTACCTGCCCTGTGTGCCGTGTTATATTCACAGATCCTGTGCTCTTGTTGTGCGGTCACAGCTTCTGTAAGGACTGTCTTCAGCAGTGGTGGAGACAGAGTGGACTCCAGACATGCCCGGTCTGTAAGCAAATATTTCAGATGGCTCAGCCTCCACGTAATCTGGCGCTGAGAAACCTGTCTGACACCTTGAGACAAGAGAGGAGTCAGAGAGCGAACTCAGGGTCTGAGGAGATGTGCAGTCTGCACGGTGAGAGGCTGAGGCTCTTCTGTCAGGATGATAGACAGCTCATCTGTGTGATTTGTAGGGATTCAAAAAAACACAAGAAACACAACTGTGACCCCATCAATGAAGCAGCAGAAGCCTGCAGGGTAAGAACATATATATTTATAAAAACAAACAGAATTTTTGGTTTTATCATTTAAGAAATAAGTCATCATATTACACGTAGCAGGCAATGTTTGTTGTGAAGCTAAACCTCTGTTTACTATGTATTAAACATATGTGCCTTTATTTGCAGGCCAAACTCGAGACTAAGAAACTGTGTTTAGCAATCAAACTGGCGTGGTCTCGAGCACAAAAACTCAACAATGACAAAATGGCCGGTCACATCAATGTAGGTCATAAACTAAATAGTTTTAACACAGTCAGCAACATGTGTTGTCTTCTATCATCACAAACATGTCTTTACTCAGCTCCAGGCTCAGCAGACTGAGAAGACGATCAAAGAGGAGTTTCTGAAGCTTTACCAGTTCCTGCGAGCAGAGGAGGCTGCCAGGATTGATGCAGTGAGGAAAGAGGCGACGCTCAAGAGTGAAGCGATGAACATCAGGATTGTTAATCTGACTGCAGAGATCTCCTCGCTTGAAGACAAAATGAGAACCATAGAGAGGGAGATGATGGCTGAGGACATCTCATTTATGCTGGTACTCAGTGACTTCCTGTGTTAATGAATATTCTGACCACAATATTGAATATTTAACTAAACTGGAGGTATTCATTCATCACCCTGTTTTCTCCTTATTTGACAGAACGTCAGATCCACAGTGAAGCGGTAAGTGTCTTCCTGTACGCTCTCTATTGAAGCACAGCTGAGTGATAGTCAGGGCTGATGGTAGTTTGAGTCTCGTCCACTCTGTGGGGAAAAGATGTGGATGCATCTCATTAAAAAGTTTCAGGGAGAGGCGAGCTAGATCGAAGGTGGGGAAGTCCAATGTGGGTGTATTCAAAACATTTGACTGGTAATCTGTGGCTGCCTAATATTCCTGCAGATCCCAGTCCAACCTGCCAGAACCAGAGACTCCATCAGGAGCCCTGATCAACGAGGCCAAACACCTGGGGAACCTGCTGTTCACAGTCTGGAGGAAGATGAAGGACATAATCCAATACAGTAAGCAAAGTGTTTCTGCCTGACTTTATTTTACATTTCAATCTGCAGTGTGCAGATAACTGATGAACTTAATCACCAATCAACACCAGGCTGTTGTGTGAATACACTGTAATACCTTCAGTAAACCTTTAATATAACAAACCTTTTGTTTCTATGTGTTCTTCTCTAAAGCTCCTGTAACTCTGGACCCCAACACTGGTGGCTCTATATTAACTATATCAGAGCACATGACCCGTTCGACAGAGAGCAACAAGAGTCAGCCGCTTCCTGAAAACCCTGAAAGGCTGCAGAATTCAGACATCCTTGGCTCTGAAGGCTTTAGCTCTGGAAAACACAGCTGGGATGTGGAGGTGGCGCTGGACCGTTGGGCTGTTGGTGTTGCTACTAGAACCAAAAAGTCAATCAATAAAGGGTTCTGGGGCATTTCTAAACATACAAAAGACCCTCTGTTAGAAAATATTAAAAAGAAAGAAAAGAAAATTGAATTACAGGGTTCAGAGCCCCAAAAGATCAGAGTGCATCTAGATTATGACCAAGGCTTACTGTCATTTTTTGACCTTGATAGGAAAAGACCTGTACACACCATCAAATACACTTTCACAGAAACAGTCTTTCCATATTTTCGTGGGAATGTGAAAATCCTCCCAGCTGTAGTGTCAGTGAAGATAAGACAGTAGATCTGTAATGTTTTCAGTGGCTGTGGAAGAGATTTCTTAAGTTTCTAAAAATAACCTTGATGTCACTGGGTTTACCTCAGCTCGGACTTTCAATTTTTCATTTCTGACAGCCTGCATTATGGGAAATGTAGGATCCACTGCAGGGTTATAGAGGGAAGACTAAATATATGAATCTGTTAAATGAGTTTTTGAAATCATGTCATTTTATGATGCACTCTGAATGTGTCCACTGTCATGATTTGATTTGATTTTATATATCAGATTTTTTTAATGCAAATGAAACGGAGTTTAATCATGATAATATTTGTGATCAGACATTAAAATAATAAAGACAATTTTCCTGAGTTCTGCTGTTTCTGAACTGAGGGTCTGAAGACAGACAGTGTACAAACTGAAACAGAAATCAGTCAGATAAGAAGGATTATTTAATAACACTTTAGACTCTGGTCCCATCATAGTGAATAATTCTTCCCATTTTACAGAGTAGTTATTTGTACTAACAGTGTACCTGAATGTACTGATGTCTGCCATGCTAAAATTGTAGTTTACAGTTAAGTTGTGTGACAAAAATATCTTTACCTTTTTCCTAAATCAGAACTGCAGAGTGGCATTCAACAGGTGAAGTCTAGGGAAACACTGCAGTATTTCCATGGAGTAATAATTCTAAAATATCCTGCTTTCACAACAGAAAGAAGTAACAGCCAAAGAATTAAGAATATTTAAATATTAAAATAATTATATACAAAAAATCCTTTGAGACTTGTTACCAAAGTCTGAGCAGTGTGTTAATCATTAGACTATCACGCCTACACACACAGTGACCCTTCCCCCTGATTTATGTTTGCACTTTTTAGCGTAATGTAACTGTAAGGTTGTGTATGGTCTACAGTAGGTTTGCCTTTTTGTGTCACAGAAACCAATCAGATAAACAGGACCTTTTTTTTGTATTTTGTAGCTAAGGCAGATGTGTGTGTCACTATTTATTGCACAGGGCAGGGACAAAACTGTTGGGCTAAAAACAGAAGCAAAACTCCTCCCTCTCAGCACAGAAAACAGGAAGAAGGGACAAGAAGTCAGTTCCTAACGCTACTGCTGGTAATGTATTTGAAAACAAACCAAAAAAGCAAGACAATCCAGTAAATGAGACTTTTGTCGATATAAGAGGGAATTTATGAGTGTTCACTGAAAGTGTTTGGAGTTTCCTGAACACTGGCTGAGCAAATACAAGTGAAATTGTGAAAGCGAAAGTAAGTCAGCTGTCTGACAGCTGCAGGAGAAACCAACAGCATGGCCTCCAGTGCATCGCAGTCTGAGGTGGACTGTACCTGCCCTGTGTGCTGTGATATATTCACGGATCCTGTGCTCTTGTTGTGCGGTCACAGCTTCTGTAAGGACTGTCTTCAGCAGTGGTGGAGACAGAGTCGACTCCAGACATGCCCGGTCTGTAAGGAAATGTTTCCGATGGCTCAGCCTCCACGTAATCTGGCGCTGAGAAACCTGTCTGACACCTTGAGACGAGAGAGGAGTCAGAGAGCGAACTCAGGGTCTGAGGAGATGTGCAGTCTGCACGGTGAGAGGCTGAAGCTCTTCTGTCAGGATGATAGACAGCTCATCTGTGTGATTTGTAGGGATTCACAAAAACACAAGAAACACAACTGCTTCCCCACTGACGAAGCAGCAAAAGCCTACAGGGTAAGACCATATTTATGGTTTAAAAAAAATAACTGAATTTTCTGGGTGGGTTGGTGGTTTCCATAATTTAAAATGAATTAATCGTATTACACACAACAGGCAATGTGTGTTGTGAAGCTAATTCGTTGTTTACTATGTATTAAACATATGCACCTGTATTTGCAGGCTGAACTCCAGCTTAAGATCCTGCATTTGAAAACCAAACTAGGGTCATTTAAAGCACAAAAACTGAATGATGATAAAATGGCCGGCCACATCAAGGTAGGTCACAGACAAAATGGTTATGCAGGAAGTCAGCAACATGTGTTGTCTTCTATCATCACAAACATGTCTCTCCTCAGCTCCAGGCTCAGCAGACTGAGAAGACGATCAAAGAGGAGTTTCTGAAGCTTTACCAGTTCCTGCGAGCAGAGGAGGCTGCCAGGATTGATGCAGTGAGGAAAGAGGCGACACTCAAGAGTGACGCAATGAACATCAGGATTGTTAATCTGACTGCAGAGATCTCCTCGCTTGAAGACAAAATCAGAACCATAGAGAGGGAGATGATGGCTGAGGACATCTCATTTATGCTGGTACTCAGTGACTTCCTGTGTTAATGAATATTCTGACCTTAACATTGACAATTCTGTATCACTTTACTTTAAGGTATCTACATAAGGGTGACATGACACTGTCATAACTATGACATGACATGGTCATGAACCTGTCATGAACATTATGTACATATCATAAATATTTATGACTGCATTAAGTGTCATTCGGTTCTTGTAATGACAACTTGACATTAATCAAAGTGACATTGCCAGAAGTTGTCTTTGTCATAACAACTTGACATTAACAAGAAATGCACCTCTTTTTGTGTTTATGACAAGTTGACATAATGATTATTATTGTTATGACAAACTAGTAATGTCATCCTGGTTAATGTCAAGTTGTCATTATAAAACAAACAAATTTAATGTGAACTTGTTATGACAAAGACAACTTCTGGTAATGTCACTTTGATTAATGTCAACTTGTCATTACAAGAACCGAATGACACTTAATGACAGCAGTCATAAATGTTTATGACATGTAGATAATCTTCATGACAAGTTCATGACCGTGTCATGTCAAAGTTATGACAGTGTCATGTCACTCTTATGTTGATACCTTCAAGTAAAGTGTTACCGAATATTCTAACAAAAATGAGCTCATGATTTGTTATCCTGTTTTCTCTTTATTTGACAGAATGTCAGATCCACAATGAAGCGGTAAGTTTCTTCCTGTACGCTCTCTATTGAAGCACAGCTGAGTGATAGTCAGGGCTGATGGTAGTTTGAGTCTCATCCACTCTGTGGGGAAAAGATGTGGATGCATCTCATTAAAAAGTTTCAGGGAGAGGCGAGTTAGATCGAAGGTGGGGAAGTTAATCTGACACAAAGCTGGAGAAGGGAAACATACTGTTTGAAAGTTTTTATGTCGTCTGAGTGGAGAAGATTAAAAAAACTACGATATAACAAAAGAAGAATAAAAATCGTGAGTATTGTAACTGTTCTGCTGCAAGAAATTCTACCAATGTGGGCGTATTAAAAACATTTGACTGGTAATCTGTGGCTGCCTAATATTCCTGCAGATCCCAGTGCAACCTGCCAGACCCAGAGACTCCATCAGGAGCCCTGATCGACGAGGCCAAACACCTGGGGAACCTGCTGTTCACAGTCTGGAGGAAGATGAAGGACATAATCCAGTACAGTAAGCAAAGTGTGTCTTCCTCACTTAATTTTACATTTCAATCTGCAGTTTGCAGATAACTGATGAACTTAATCACCGAACAACACCAGGCTGTTGTGTGAATACACTGTAATACCTTCAGTAAACCTTTAATATAACAAACCTTTTGTTTCTGTTTGTTTTTCTCAAAGCTCCTGTAACTCTGGACCCCAACACTGGCAACTTTATATTAACTATATCAGAGCACATGACCCGTTCGACAGAGAGCAACAAGAGTCAGCCGCTTCCTAGAAACCCAGAGAGGCGGCAGGACTCAGAAGTTCTCGGCTCTGAAGGCTTTAGCTCTGGAAAACACAGCTGGGATGTGGAGGTGGAGGCAGAGCAGTATTGTTGGGCTGTTGGTGTTGCTGCTAGAACCAAAAATTCAACCAAGAGAGAGTTCTGGGGCATGTTCAAACATTCTGAAGACATTCTGATAGAATATATTCAAGAGAGAGAAAAGAAAATTGAATTACAGGGTTCAGAGCCCCAGAAGATCAGAGTGCATCTAGATTATGACCAAGGAATACTGTCATTTTTTGACCTTGATAGGAAAAGACCTGTACACACCATCAAATACACTTTCACAGAAACAGTCTCTCCGTATTTTCGTGGGAATGTGAAAATCCTCCCAGCTGTAGTGTCAGTGAGGATAAGACAGTAGATGTATAATGTTTTCAGTGGCTGGGGAAGTTTCTAAGAATAACCCTGATGTCATTGGGTTTAACTCAGCTTGCAATTTCAACTTATCATTTTTGACAGCCTGCATTATGGGAAATGTAGGATCCACTGCAGGGTTATAGAGGGAAGACTAAATATATGAATCTGTTAAATGAGTTTTTGAAATCATGTCATTTTATGATGCACTCTGAATGTATCCACTGTCATGATTTGATTTTATATATCAGATGTTTTTATTGCAAATGAAACAGTTTAATCATGTAAATATTTGTGATCAGAAATTAAAATAATAAAGACAATTTTCCTGAGTCCTTCTGTTTCTGAACTGAGGGTCTGAAGATAGACAGTGTACAAACTGAAACAGAAATCAGTCAGATAAGAAGGATTATTTAATAACACTTTAGATTCTGGTCGCATCATAGTGAATAATTCTTCCCAGTTTACAGTGTAGTTATTTTTACAAACAGTGTACCTGAATGTACTGATGTCTGCCATGCTAAAATTGTAGTTTATAGTTAAGTTGTGTGACAAAAATATCTCTTAGATAACTTGAAAGAAGCGGTGCAACAAAATGTGCAAATATAAACTATGCTGCTTTTCAGATAAGCTGACCTTATTCCTGGATCAGAACAGCAGAGTGGCATTCAACAGGTGAAGTCTAGGGAAACACTGCAGTATTTCAATGGAGTAATAATTCTAACCCCTCCCGGGCTGCTACCTTGACATGGTGGGGGGGCTTGCGTGTCTCAAAGACCCTGTGAGCTATAACGGCAAGGGCTTAAGGCCCCTGGCCGGTCTAACCAAGAGGGGCAGGTCATGGGGGAGAGTCCAGAGAAAAAGCAGCAATGGTCCTCCGAGTTGGGGGTTGAGTGTGGGGCCAACAACCTTTCCTCGGAAAACAGCAAGTGTTACAGAAACTGCAAGATACAAACCTGGGGTCCAAATGAAGCTCCAGCCAAACCACAAGCAGTATGATGGTAACAAAAGGCGGCCCGACTATCCTTTACTCTGGAAAAGATGCTGTACACTCCAGTGGTGTTGCCCTTATTGTGAGCAAGGAGACAACCAAATCTCTCACCGAGTGGGAACCCATCAGTGTTATGCCCCTACAAACGAGGCAGAGGAGGAAGACAAGAACGACTGGTACGAACAGCTATAACGTGAGGTCTCCAAAGTCCCACAACACAACTTGCTACTGATAATGGGAGATGTGAATGCAAAAGTAGTAAGTGATAACATTGGGAGAGAAGATGTAATAGGGTGGCACAGCTGTGGAACCATCAACGACGATGGAGAGAGGCTTGTCGAATTTTGCCTGAACAGATGCAAAATAGGTGGAGCCATCTTCCCACACAAAGACATCCATATATTAAGCTGGAGATCCACAAATGGGCATACTGTCAATCAGACTGACCATGTCATCGTCAACAAGAAATGGCAACGATCTGTCCTGGATGTCAAAGTTCATCGTGGGGCGGATGTTGGCAGTGACCACTATCTTGTGATAGCCAAGGTCAGGTTAAAACTACGAGCAACACCTAGTATCAAACAACAACCACGCAAGTGCTTAACATCAACAAGCTTCTTGCGCCTTAAGTCCAGAAAGTGTTCAGCATCAAGCTTAGAAACTGCTTCAAAACTCTTGAAGAAGGTGGAGAAGGAAATGGAGAAAAGAAAGAAGGTAAGAACAATGTTTAGAGAACGTGGGGCAACGTAACAAAATCAGCTTTAGAAAGAAAGGAGATAAACAATGGATAACACCTGAGACATGGACAAAAATAAGTGAGAGAAGGAAAGGCGAAGACAAACTACTGAGTACAAAGTCACCTAGACTAACTGAATGTGCAAAAGAGGAATATTGGGCGAAAGACTTGGAAGTCAAGAGGAGTGCCCAGAGGGATAAGAGAGCCTTTATGGAGAAACTGGCATGTGAATCAGAGATGGCAGCAGCTAAGGGACAACTCAGTACAGTGTAAGATCACGAAACAGCTAAGTGATCAAAGGAACATCTGCAATAAATTAGTTAAGGATAAACAAGGAAGACTGTTAACAACTGAAAGGGGACAAGCTGTAAGATGGGCCCAACATTTTGACGAAATGTTTAACCGGCCAGAGCCTGAAGAGCCTGGATAACACAGACGTGAGCACCAACCCTCCATCCTAAGCTGAAGTAGAAGCAGCAATCAAAGAAATGAAGAAGGGGAAAGCCCCTGGAATTGATTTGCTGCAGGCAGAACTACTTATGCCAGATATCACCACAGCCTCCAGGGTTTTGACTGAGCTCTTTGCTAAGATCTGGGAGCAAAATATCATTCCAAAGGATTGGAGCAACGGTCTCATATACAGGCTTCCTAATAAAAGGAAATTGGAAGAATTGTAACAGCTGGCAAGGCATAACACTTCTCTCCGTCCCTAGCAAGATCTGCTGCAGAGTCCTCTTTGAGAGATTGGAAAATGCCATAGATTCCAAGCTTAGAGAAGAACAGGCTGGATTCCTGAAAGGTCGAGGATGCATAGACCAGATCTTTACTCTAAGGAACATCATAGAACAGTGTATTGAGTGGAATGCCCCCTTGTACGTCAACTTAAGTGATTTTGAGAAGGCATTTGATAGTGTTCACCATGAGAGCCTATGGAAGACCGTATAGACCTATGGAATACCACTCTAAATGGTAAACATCATAAGAACATTATGAACACTTTGAACACAGTTTGATTCTAGATAACAGAGTCGTTTCTAAATGTGGTGTTAGACAAGGTTGCATTCTCTCACCAATCCTGTTCTCAGTCATTACAGACTGGGTGATGCGTCAAACAATGGAATGAATCCAATGGACCCCATTTGCATTTATGGAAGACCTTGACTTTGCAGACGATCTGGCAGTCATGTCATACACACGTGCCCACCTCCAGGAAAAAAGTGACCGGCTTAGCAATTATGCTAAACGAACTGGTCTGCACATAAACCAGAAAAAGACTCAGGTGATGTGCATCAACACCCCAACAGGACCTCCTATTACCATCGACAGGGGAGCACTGAAATGTGTTGAATTTTTTATATACCTCGGAAGTCACATAAGCAGCAAAAGTGGAACACAAAAGACATCATGGCATGCCTTAAAGCAAGACGTGCTTTTAGCCAACTTCATAACATCAGGAAGTCTAAACAGTATAGCCTCAGAGCTAAGATGAGGATCTACAACAGTATTGTTAAGGCTGTCCTGCTGTATGGCCATGAGTGCTGGAGAGTGACAAAAACTGACATGAAGAAGGTTGATGTCTTCCATGATAGCTGCTTGCGAAAAGTTTGTAACATGTTCTGGCCAAACAGGATCTCCAACGAGGAACTGTACAAGAGGACAGGAAGCATGCATATGTCCCTTGAGATAAAGAAAAGCAGGTTAAGATGGCTCGGCCATGTGTTGAGGATGCCCAGTGAAAGTTTGCCAAAAGTTGCCTTGAGGTGGACCTCGAGTGGAAAGAGAAGCTCAGGCAGACCAAAGAACACCTGGCAAAGAACAGTGATGATAGAGCTTAAGGAGATGGGTCTCTCATGGGACGAAGCACAGGCCAAAGCACAAGACAGGGTTCAGTGGCCATGTATGATTGCGACCTTATGCCCCAGCCGGGACGAAGGGGATAAGTAAGTAAGTAAGTAAGTAATAATTCTGCTCTCACAACAAAAAGAAGTAACAGCCAAAGAATTAAGAATATTTAAGTATTAAAAGAATTATATACAAAAAATCCTTTGAGACTTGTTACCAAAGTCTAAGCAGTGTGTTAATCATTAGACCATTACGCCTACACAAAGAGTGACCTTTCCCCCTGATTTATGTTTACACTTTTAGCGTAATGTAACTGTAAGGTTGTGTATGGTCTATAGGAGGTCAGCCCAGCGCATTTGAAAACCAAACTGAGGTCGTTTCAAGCACAAATCTCAATGATGATTAAAATGGCCGGCCACATCAAGGTAGCCCATTGCACAGAGCCCTCGTACTGCACTCAAGCATATTTCCACAGATGAGCCGTCGTGCACTGTTTAGTGCAGTTATTGCTTTTGTCCTTGATTTAACTGAGCTGTATCTCCTGCCCGAGGGCAGCAGTTCAAACAGGTGGTGTCTTCATAGCTGTCAAGTCTCCCGTTTTGGCCGGGAAACTACCGTATTTTACCCCTCTTTCCCGCAGACCTCCCGTATTAGTATTTTCCCGTAAATCTCCCGTATTATAATATAATTTAAAAAAAACAAAAAACATTCCTCTGCCTCTCCAAACTGAACTCTGTCACTAGCCTCGCGACAACTGCCACCCAGGCTACTGCAGATGGCAGTTGTCGCGAGTTTAGTGTCGACAGCGGGTCTGGTTGACAAGTGGTTATTTTAGATTTCCTGTACACCTGTCTTCAAATGTAAGGGACACTGGAGCTTGGTTGGGGTGGTGGAACGGCTCGCGGCGGGCACTGGAATATTTCCGTTATTTTCAAATCCAAAACTTGACAGGTATGGGTGTCCTGGGTCGGTGGCAGATGGATGAGGAAAAGTCCCAGATCTGCCAGTTAAAGCTGTGTGACAGAAATAGATCTTAGATAACCTGAAAGAAGCGGTGCACGAAATGTGTAAATATGAACTATGCTGCTTTTCAGATAAGCTGACCTTCTTCCTGAGTCAGAGCTGTCGGGCTAACTGCAGAGTGACAGGTGACGTCTACGGTTAACAGTGTAAAATATGATTCTAAAATCACCGGAAAACCTTCAACCTTAGCTCTTACACAATATCCTGCTCTCACAACAGATAGACGTAACAGCCAAATAATTAAGAATATTAAATAATTAAAAGAATTATATACAAAAAAATCCTTTGAGACTTGTTACCAAAGTCTGAGCAGTGTGTTACTTATTAGAATATCACACCTACACAAAGAGTGACCTTTTATGACCTTGTGTGTGACCTTGCACTTTTTAGTGTAATGTAACTGTAAGGCTGTGTGTGGTCTACAGTAGGTTTGCCTTTTGTTTCACAGAAACCAATCAGATGAGCAGGATCATTTCTTCTCTCCTTTTTTGGCTAAACTAGATGTGTGTGTCACTGTTAACTGCGCAGGGCAGGGATTAAATTATAGAGATAAAAAAGAAGCAAAACTCCTCCCTTTCTGCACAAAGAACAGGAAGAAGGGACAAGAGGTCAGTACCTAAAGCTGCTGGTGGTAATGTATTTGAAAACAAACAAAAAAAAGAAACAAGACAATCCAGTAAATGAGACTTTTGTTGATATAACAGGGAATTTATGAAAGTGTCTGGGAGCCAACAGTGCTGACCCTGAATATTGGAAGAGCAAATACGACTGAAATTGTGAAAGCGAAAGTAAGATAACTGTGTGACAGCTGCAGGAGAAACCAACTGAATGGCCACCAATGCATCGCTGTCTGACGTGGACTGCACCTGCCCTGTGTGCTGTGATATATTTACGGATCCTGTTGTCTTGTTGTGCGGTCACAGCTTCTGTAAGGACTGTCTTCAGCAGTGGTGGAGACAGAGTGGAGAGCAGACATGCCCGGTTTGCAAGGAAATATTTTCGATGGCTCAGCCTCCACGTAATCTGGCGCTGAGAAACCTGTCTGACACCTTGAGACTAGAGAGGAGTCAGAGAGCGAACTCAGGGTCTGAGGAGATGTGCAGTCTGCACGGTGAGAGGCTGAGGCTCTTCTGTCAGGATGATCAACAGCTCATCTGCCTGATTTGTAGGGATTCACAAAAACACAAGAAACACAACTGCTTCCCCCTCAACGAAGCAGAAGAATCCCTAAGGGTAAGAACATATTTACGGTTTAATAAAAAAATAACGGAATTTTCTGGGTGTGTTGGTGGTTTTTATGATTAAGAAATGATTAATCATATCGCACATAGCAGGCAATGTTTGTTGTGAAGCTAATCCGTTATTTACCATGTCTACTAATCACAAAAAGTAAGGAAATTTGTGTTTGGTAGATTATTTCTTTGTTGTAACAATGCTTCTTGGCAATAAATCTTACACCGTTGGAAAGCCTGTTTATTTCCATTCTAAATGGTGCCACATTTGTAGGAAACATGCATATGTGGGATGAGCAGCAGAGCTGAGTATGTGGGTTGCACCCAAGAAAAAAACTGACAAATCTTCTCTGCCAATTCCAAACACCTTGTATTGTTTTGAGCTTCTGGTACCCCCAGGTGTTGACAATCAGGTGCATGGACACTGCTACAGTGGTCAGTTGGTGTCTGCTCCAAGAATCGGCATGCCACATTTGACTGATCTGAGTAGGGCCCGTGTGATAGGGCAACTCCAAGCTGGTGTTCTGCAAAACCAAATTGCAGCGTTATTTAGAGTGAGCCCTAGTACCATCTGCAAACTGAAGGCCAAGTTCTATATAACAGGGGAAGTCAGAAACAGGCCGCGAAGTGGGCGTCCCAAGAAGACCGTTTCCTCATCCTGTCACCACTCAGGAACCATAGGCAGTCTTCTACAGATTTGCAGTCAAGGTTTGCAGGACTATATGGCCGACAGCTTTCTGCTCAGACAATCCGGAACAGACTGCATGCAGCCAATCTCTAGTCTCATAGGGCTGCCAGGAGGCCTGCCATGACTTCCCTTCACCGCCAGGTGTTGGCAATACGTGCACTGGCACCTGAACATGTGGACGAACGTTATGTTCAGCTATGAGTCCAGATTCTGCCCACAGCAGCTGGATCGTAGGGTCAAAGTGTGGAGAAGACGCGGAGAACACTTTGCTAATTGCTGCACCGATAGAGTAACATCTTTTGGCGGAGGCAGTGTGATGGTGTGGGGCGACATGTCCCTCACTGGAAAAACAAGCTTTGTCATCATTGGAGGCAATCTCAATGCAGAGAGATATCGGGATGAAATTCTGCAACCACTGGCAATCCCATACCTCCACAGTCTGGGACCGAACTCTGTCCTCCAAGATGACAATGCTCGCGCCCCCACAGAGCGGGATTTATCAGAGACTACCTCCAGAATTTGAAGAATGGGAAGCCATCCCACAGCAGTGTGTGACCAGGCTGGTGACCAGCATGAGGAGAAGGTGCCAGGCTGTTGTGGCTGTGTATGGTTCTTCCACATGCTACTGAGGCTACTATTTGTTAAATGAATAAATTGTTAAATTGCCAATATGTCTTGTTTCTTCAGACTTCAATCATCCAATCCACCAAACAACACCAAACAAGAGTCAACAACAAAAAAAAGCTGTTTGGCATTGGCAGAGAAGATTTGGCAAATTATTCATGGGCACAACCCACATACTCAGCTCTGCAGCTCATCCCACAAATGCATGTTTCCTACAAATGTGGCACCATTTAAAAGGGAAATAAACAGGCTTTCCAACGGTATAAGATTTATTGTCAAGAAGCATTGTTACAACAAATAATCTATCAAATATAAGATCCTTACTTTTTGTGCTTAGTTTATTTAACGTGTGCACCTTTATTTGCAGGCTGAACTCCAGCTTAAGATCCTGCATTTAGAAGCGAAACTGGGGCTGTTTCAAGCACAAAAACTCAACTATGATAAAATGGCCGGCCACATCAAGGTAGGTCACAGACAAAATGGTTTTAAAGCAACAGCAGCATGTGTTGTCTTCTATCATCACAAAGATGTCTCTCCTCAGCTCCAGGCTCAGCAGACTGAGAAGACGATCAAAGAGGAGTTTCTGAAGCTTTACCAGTTCCTGCGAGCAGAGGAGGCTGCCAGGATTGATGCAGTGAGGAAAGAGGCGACGCTCAAGAGTGAAGCGATGAACATCAGGATTGTTAATCTGACTGCAGAGATCTCCTCGCTTGAAGACAAAATCAGAACCATAGAGAGGGAGAGGATGGCTGAGGACATCTCATTTATGCTGGTACTCAGTGACTTCCTGTGTTAATGAATATTCTGACCTTAACATTGAATATTTAACTAAACTGGAGGTATTCATTCATCACCCTTTTTTCTCTTTTTTTGTGGACAGAATGTCAAATCCACCATAGAGCGGTAAGTTGCCTCGTGTACAGTCTGTATCAAAGCACAGCAGGATGATAGTCAGGTAGTTCTGGACGGTCTTATCTACTCAGTGAGGAAAAGTCGCGAATGCATCCCAATAAAAGGTTTAGTGGGTAGGAAGCGGCTTTGTGTGTTTTTCATGGTTGAAGGTGAAAAAGTTAAACTGACAAATTTGGAGTAGTGAAACATACTGTTTGCTGTGGGAACAGCAGACTCTGACACTGGTTTTGCACCAGAAAAACAAACAAACAACCAATGTGGGGTCTGTGGCTGCCTAATATTCCTGCAGATCCCAGTGCAACCTTCCACAACTGAAGAATCCATCAGGAGCCCTGATCGACGAGGCCAAACACCTGGGGAACCTGCTGTTCACAGTCTGGAGGAAGATGAAGGACATAATCCAATACAGTAAGCAAAGTGTTTCTGCCTCACTTTATTTTACATTTCAATCTGCAGTGTGCAGATAACTGATGAACTTAATCACCAAACAACACCAGGCTGTTGTGTGAATACACTGTAATACCTTCAGTAAACCTTTAATATAACAAACCTTTTGTTTCTATGTGTTTTTCTCTAAAGCTCCTGTAACTCTGGACCCCAACACTGGCGACCAGCTATTGATTATATCAGAGCACATGACCCGTTTGACAGAGAGCAACAAGAGTCAGCCGCTTCCTGAAAACCCTGAAAGGCTGCAGAATTCAGACATTCTCGGCTCTGAAGGCTTTAGCTCTGGAAAACACAGCTGGGATGTGGAGGTGGAGGCAGAGCAGTATTGTTGGGCTGTTGGTGTTGCTACTAGAACCAAAAAGTCAATCAATAAAGGGTTCTGGGGCATTTCTAAACATACCAAAGACCCTCTGTTAGAATATATTCAAGAGAGAGAAAAGAAAATTGAATTACAGGGTTCAATGCCCCAGAAGATCAGAGTGCATCTAGATTATGACCAAGGCTTACTGTCATTTTTTGACCTTGATAGGAGAAGACCTGTACACACCATCAAATACACTTTCACTAAAACTGTCTTTCCGTATTTTCTTGGGAAGGCAAAAATCCTTCCAGCTGTAGTGTCAGTGAAGATAAGGCAATAGATGTGTAATGTCTTTAATGGCACTGGAAGAAAAATGTGAAGTTAAAAAAGCAACAACCCTGCACCCTGCTTGTGAACAGCCTGCGTCACAAGCTGGAGGGATGGGGTTGGAAAGGCATTTAGGAGGCAATGAGGGTCTGATGGAAGATGCCATTGGGGTGTATTCTGGGAAATGTAGGATCCAGTGCTTTTGGAGGTTGATGCATACCAGGGACAAAGAGTTATTTTATTGTAATCTAGCTCTTGTGAGTTCCTCAACTACATAGAAGTACAATACTTAATCACTGCAGTGTCTGTTTAACATAATTCATTGTATGTTATAAGTAGACTGTTTAATTTAAAGGGAGTTTTTGGAATCATGTCATTTTAAGATGCACTCTGAATGTATCCACTGTTATGATTTGATTGTATTTATCAGATGTTTTTAATGCAAATGAAACAGAATTTAATCATGTAAATATCTGTGATGAGACTTATTAAAATAACAAAGACAATTTTCCTGAGTTGGACTGAAAGTGAGGGTAATAGTTCAAAAATCACCAGAAAGCCTTCAGCCTTAGATCTTACCTGTTATCCTGCTCTCACAACAGAAAGAAGTAACAGCCAAACAATTTAAAATATTGAATTATTCAAATAATTATATACAAAAAAATCCTTTGAGACTTGTTACCAAAGTCTGATCAGTGTGTTAATCATTAGACTATCACGCCTACACACACAGTGACCCTTCCCCCTGATTTATGTTTGCACTTTTTAGCATAATGTAACTGTAAGGTTGTGTATGGTCTACAGTAGGTTTGCCTTTTTGTGTCAAAGAAACCAATCAGATAAACAGGACTTTTTTTTTTTTTTTTGTATTTTGTAGCTAAGGCAGATGTGTGTTTCATTATTTATTGCACAGGGCAGGGACAAAACTGTTGGGCTAAAAACAGAAGCAAAACTCCTCCCTCTCAGCACAGAAAACAGGAAGAAGGGACAAGAAGTCAGTACCTAACGCTACTGCTGGTAATGTATTTGAAAACAAACCAAAAAAGCAAGACAATCCAGTAAATGAGACTTTTGTTGATATAAGAGGGAATTTATGAGTGTTTGCTGAAAGTGTTTGGAGTTTCCTGAACACTGGCTGAGCAAATACAAGTGAAATTGTGAAAGTGAAAGTAAGTCAGCTGTCTGACAGCTGCAAGGCAAGTTTATTTGTATAGCACAATTCAACACAAGGTAATTCAAAGTGCTGCAGGAGAAACCAACAGCATGGCCTCCAGTGCATCGCAGTCTGAGGTGGACTGTACCTGCCCTGTGTGCCGTGATATATTCACGGATCCTGTGCTCTTGTTGTGCGGTCACAGCTTCTGTAAGGACTGTCTTCAGCAGTGGTGGAGACAGAGTGGAGAGCAGACATGCCCGGTCTGTAAGGAAAGATTTCCGATGGCTCAGCCTCCACGTAATCTGGCGCTGAGAAACCTGTCTGACACCTTGAGACGAGAGAGGAGTCAGAGAGCGAACTCAGGGTCTGAGGAGATGTGCAGTCTGCACGGTGAGAGGCTGAAGCTCTTCTGTCAGGATGATCAACAGCTCATCTGCCTGATTTGTAGGGATTCACAAAAACACAAGAAACACAACTGTGACCCCATCAACGAAGCAGCAGAAGCCTACAGGGTACCCAGCAAACACATTTTGGTTCCCTGAACGTTCTGGGAACGTTTGTTTTAAGGTATAGGAACGTTTTTTGAACGTTGCAACACAACGTAATATACTGGTATAAACGGCAAGTTTTCCTGACGTAACCCTAACTGTATCCTGATGTTCCCAAAACGTTTTTGGAAGGTTAATTGAACGTTATAAGAAGGTTACCAAAACGTCTCCCCTAAAACGTTCCCTGCATGTTAAAACAGCAAGTTTTCCTGACGTAACCAGAAGGTTATTTTGATGTTCCCTCAACGTTCTTGGAAGGTTAACTGAACGTTATAAGAAGGTTACCAGAATGTTCTCCGTTAAACGTTCCCTGCATGTTAAAACGGCAAGTTTTCCTGACGTAACCAGAAGGTTATTTTGATGTTCCCTGAACGTTCTTGGAAGGTTAATTGAACGTTATAAGAAGGTTACCAGAATGTTCTCCGTAAAACGTCCCCTGCATGTTAAAACGGCAAGTTTTCCTGACGTAACCAGAAGGTTATTTTGATGTTCCCTCAACGTTCTTGGAAGGTTAATTGAACGTTATAAGAAGGTTACCAGAATGTTCTCCGTAAAACGTTCCCTGCATGTTAAAACGGCAAGTTTTCCTGACGTAACCAGAAGGTTATTTTGATGTTCCCTCAACGTTCTTGGAAGGTTAATTGAAGGTTATAAGAAGGTTACCAGAATGTCTCCCCTCAAACGTTCCTTATAAGTTAAAACAGCAAGTTTTCCTGACGTAACCAGAAGGCTATTTTGATGTTCCCTCAACGTTCTTGGAAGGTTAATTGAAGGTTATTTAACCTTCCCAAAACATTCAGGGAACATCAAAATAACCTTCTGGTTACGTCAGGAAAACTTGCTGTTTTAACTTATAAGAAACGTTTGAGGGGAGACATTCTGGTAACCTTCTTATAACCTTCAATTAACCTTCCAAGAACGTTCAGGGAACATCAAAATAACCTTCTGGTTACGTCAGGAAAACTTGCTGTTTTAACTTATAAGGAACGTTTGAGGGGAGACATTCTGGTAACCTTCTTATAACCTTCAATTAACCTTCCAAGAACGTTCAGGGAACATCAAAATAACCTTCTGGTTACGTCAGGAAAACTTGCCGTTTTAACATGCAGGGAACGTTTTACGGAGAACACTCTGGTAACCTTCTTATAACGCTCAATTAACCTTCCAAGAACGTTCAGGGAACATCAAAATAACCTTCTGGTTACGTCAAGAAAACTTGCCGTTTTAACATGCAGGGAACGTTTTACAGAGAACATTCTGGTAATTGAACGTTTTAAGACGGTTACCAGAAAGTTCTCCCTCAAACATTCCTTCCAAGTTAAAACAGCAAGTTTTCCTACCATAACCAGAAGGCTATTTTGATGTTCCCTGAATGTTCTGGGAAAGTAAGTTGAATATTATAGGACGGTTGCCAAAATGTTTGAATGTTTTAAACACAATTATAAATAGCAAGTTTTCCTGACGTTCCCAAGGTTAACTGAACATTATAGGAAGGTTACCACAATGTTTTCAGTTTAATGTTCCCTTCATGAAAATCATAAAACAAATGTGATTCTGTTCCTACTCCCAGGAAATTAAAACACTCAGTGAATGTTCCTAGAATTTTTTAACAATACCATTTACATCAATATCAATACTTTTGAAGTGTCACCATCACATACTGAAAAACCAGAGAGAAAAAAATTCTGTCAACACTGACATTTGTCCAATTTATTGGAAACTACGAGGAAAAAAAAAAACACCAGGAGAGCAAACAGGAACACTTTCTGCTAAAGAAACATACAGGAAGTAACATAGATGGAGGAACACAGCCCTAGTCCTGGCTTTCTGCAGTTTGGTCTGCTGCTTCACCCCCCTGTAAAATAGAAAAAAAAGTCATGTTAGATAATCTTTTATTGCAACACACGTCACACTATCATACAAACAAACAAAAGTTTCTAAGACTTGGCTTTAAATAGCTATTGCAGGGTCTAAAATTATATTTTTGGCTCACCAGTCAAATGCCTGTGTAATGGCAATAATTCATGGTGATCATGAAAAACACAGAGAGCTGTCCTTTGGGCGTTTATTTTCTTTGAAATAAATTATCAAGCACTCAGACCCTGGAACCTCAGCTCCTGGGTGAATGAGAGACAAATTGACATACAGAGTGGAAGTACTTATGCCAGAGAAACAGATAACGCCTTTGCGTACACAGAGAGAAACTACTTCACATATACTGACCTTGTGGGCCAGATAAGGTTTGAGACATGGAGACAGACAGAAAAGGCCCAAACTACATGCAATATGAAATAGGAATAGACTAATAGTGAAAGATTGATATTACGGGAAAATTGACCTGACAGGGGTGTAACGAATAACCAATTTGAATCGGAAAATCGGTTTTGATTTAAAAGATGCAAGTGCATCGGTACACAGATTAATGAATCAGTCTCAGTGTAGCTTGAACCAGCCGATGGCCCGATTGAAAAGTTATAAATCGGTTAAATGTTCCTGATGCAGCTGCTGAAAGGTGCATCTCCCTCTTTGACCATCTCCTGCTCCCTCCTCTAACCCCTAAATTCCACCAGATGCGTGTGCAGTGGAGCTGATACGTTTCAATTCTAATTAATGTTTGTGGTTCCACCGGCTCTGTCACAGCTGCGGCGCTCCGAGGCATCCGTAGTAGATATGCAGAGCTTCTATTTTTACGCAGGAGCACAACGCAGCAATTCAGCACAGAGCAGATCGTGTGGAACAGGAAGTCGTTCGCAGAAACAAAATAAAACATCCGGTTAATTTTAAGCGCAGTTGACTCTCTCCCGCTCCCTCAAATACAATAGGAGCCACTCAAAAGTTCCTTCCCTCAGCCAACTGCCTGACAAATCCCAGCCAAGTTCCAGCCAAGTTCCAGCCGGTTGCCAGCCAGCTGCCGAGCTGGCTCTAGCCCCCCCCTTAATCCTTGACACGCCCACTCGTTCAATTGCAGGGTATCGTCATGAGATGGTGCCTCTCTCACAAAAAACAGCCTGCAGTCATTTAGTTTATCAAACGTGGAAGCGTATCTTTTCTATAGCAATGACTCTTTTCAGGGGTAACTGTCTGCCTTTCCGAAACCTTGCCTCTTCGAACTTCCATTGTTCGGACTGGCGGTCCTTCACCTTTTTTTCTTAAGTCCCACCATTCCGAAAATTCCTGCCTTTATTATTCGAAATGTCGGCCCTTCCTCTTTTTTTTCTAAAGTATCCGTCATTCTGAAGTTTGGATATTGTGGAATATGGCACAGCAGCTGTGCTGCAGTGCAGACATTTCAGTCGCACGCTGCGCGTGTCAGCAGCGGGCAGCCGTATAGAACTGGGCTTTACTGATGCACTTTCTGAATGGTATTTACTCGATTACACTTCTATTTTCGTTTGGATATTATTTTTTTGGATATTGTGTAATTGTTTTCAGTTAATCAGTGAGATCACATCTTCAAAAAATAATTGAAAGAAAAATAACCGAAAAGATGTAAGGGGCTGATCGATATTTATATGCAAATGGGGCTGGTCCAAAACAGGGGGGGGGGGGGGGGGGTTCCCCGAACTTTTTTTTGAGCACAGGGGGGCGGCGGCGGGGCGCATATGGTTTTTATTTTGGCTTCAGGGGGGGTCATGTAACTTTAATTTGTTAAGTTTTGTATGATTTTTTGTTTGTTTTCCATTCATATTTTACGCAGAGGTTTTGGTTTATACTTCGCTATATAAAGTTACCCTGCATGGTCCACAATGGTATTTCCCACTTGCGCACACGTCACTGACCGGAAAACCCAATAGAGTAGCAGAAGAAGTTGACCGCGGAACACAAACAATTCAAGCATAATGGCTGCTGTGAGGAAATCAGTGTATCGAAAGGAAAGTTTCCTTCATGCTAATTTGAGAGTGTCGACAAAGAATAAGAACTTGCGCGACAAACTTCTAGCTCTGAGTCGGCTGCTGCTCCCAGCCACTGGTGAGAGCAAACCTTGTGGATGGCTGGACTACGAGTATGCGTATCAGTGTATCATTCGTTCATTCCATATCCGTTTTAGAATCCAAAATCGGAAAACGGATAACGACTTGTTATTTCATTTCTCGTTTTCAAATCAAAAATCGGAAAACAAATAACGGCCTATTTTTCGCTGTTTTGATTTTATTTTGAAATTAAAAATAGAATATGAGAGAATGGAATTTAAAAAATCTGTGTATCATTCGTTCATTCCATTTTCAATTTAAAATCAAAAAATGGTTTGTTTTTCCACTATTCGTTAAATAATCAAATTCAAAAATACAAAAAACGGTTTGTTTTTCTTATTTTTGATTTTATGCTCACATCAAAAATAGCAAATCGAAAAATGGGCCACGATTAAAATTTGATTTCGATTTTTCATTTGATCCAACTTGCGTGACCCGGAAGCGCATTGCATTAACTGGATAAAAAGAAAATTAGACACCTTATCTCATAATTACGAGAAAAGATCTTGTAATTACACAAATAATAGCCTAATTAATTACATATGTGGAAATAGCCTGTGTCGTCCTTTGTTAACCATTTCACATACAGATGTTACTCATTTCAATGCCGCAGCCACAGTGAAGGGGGTGAAACAATTGATCCAGGAGTAGCTGCAGTGCGCAACAACAACCAGCAGGTGGCACATGCGAGCAGTAGAGATACAGCGTCCAACTGAAACTGTTTGAGAATTAGCAGTAGGCCTACTGATAAACGACATTTATACTATGATATTTCCACAGCGGTCAGTGTTAGGTCCCCTATTATCCTAGTGATCTCAGTGTCATGATGTAGAACTGCAAATGTATGTGTGACATATAGGCAGAGTTGGGTTTAGGTATAGAGTTGGCAGTTACACTAAGAGTAAAGCTACTGAAGACCAGCAAAATGTTTTCATTTATTCTTTCAGGTGGGTAAATGTCACCTAAGCACCTTCAGATTGTATCAGTAGTGTACCCTTAATAGATAGCTTGTTTATATGGTTTGTATTGTGCTTCGTGATATTGTTTGAGGGAACTGTAACATAAGGTAACTGCATATGGGGCCGTTCACATGTAGCGTCTTTTACGCGCACAAATCCATTAGTTTCAATGTAGATGCGCGCCAAGCGCGCTCACAATTCTTGTAGCATGATGTTATTAGGCTAAATATTACATTTCTAACAGTGTCTGAGCTGATTTATTGACACAGTATGCTTGTAGGCTGCTGTAACGTTAGGTTTACAGAGGAAATAACGGGATGTGACTTAATCGTGTGAAAATATCGTTAGTGAAACACATAAACATCGTTTGGGGACAAGTTAGTGGTCACGTTACTTGTTCCACCGGCGAAGGACCCCGGACACATAGCCTACAGTAAATACACCGGTTCTTAGTAACTTTTAACAGAGCCTATGTGAGTCTTTGCGACTCTTGACTCTTGTCCCCTAACTAACGCTTGTTTCTGTTTCACTAACGATATTTTAACGATTAAGTCACATCCCGTTATTTCCTCTGTAAACCTAACATTACAGCAGCCTACAAGCATGCTGTGTCAATAAATCAGCTCAGACACCGTTAGAAATGTAATATTTAGCCTAATAACATCATTACAGCAGTAAGAACGTCAGCTTTAGTCAAATGGCTCTAGCTCTCCCGGTAAATGTCATCAACTCTGGACACATTTTCCCTGTGTGTTGACATGATAATGGCCGCATTTCCCACATCACTCTTAGCTTAAGAAGATCTTTCATTAAGAAGGAGTTGTAAGATCGAGCTGACCCACTCTTAACAGACTTCTTAGCCACCAAACGCTCACAGATCCGGCCGCAGCAGGCACATTAATATTACACTGAGCAAGGACAACAGTGCGCACCGTATATATATTTTGATCTATTTTATACTTCAGATTTATATTGTTTGGCATTAACTGGTGACAGAAAAGAACGATTTTCATTCTGCAGGGAAACGCGTGTCCTTACTCTATGTGCCTGAGATCGATTGATTTCAGCACCACGGTAGTGGCCAGCTCCTGTTAAGATATAAACACAATGAAAGCGGACAAGCCTACTTATTTATCGTCTTATTAATATTTTTCTTCCGCCAGATTTCAGTGTGTAACTTGTGCCACAGCTCTGAGCGCACACAGGGTCTTCATAAAACATAGATTCAAGATTTATTATGCACAGTAAGGACACACATTTCCCTGCAGAATGAAATTCGTTATTTTCTGTCACCAATTAATGCCAAACAATATAAATATATACGGTGCGCACTGTTGTCCTTGCTGAGTGTAATACTCCGTCGTAATTTACAATATATATAAATTATAATAAAGATATGGGATATGGTCAAAATGGCACCACCTGAGTGGCAGCTGGTTACAGTAGTTCCGCCCCCCCTTCGTGGATGTGCAGTATGTGGTTCTGAGCGAAGCAGTGGCCACAGTGACACCTTTCCTGATCTCATAATTACGAGATAAGGTGTCTAATTTTTTTTTATCCAGTGAATGCAATGCGCTTCCGTAGTATACTGTACAGGTCCGGCAGAGAATATAACAGTACTGCTAATTCTCAAACAGTTTCAGTTGGACGCTGTATATGAACTGTTCTCCTCCTTCTTATGTTAAATGCTGAATGGCTCTTTAAAGTACTGCTTTGGAATACTACAAGAGGACACAAAATGGATTTTTGCGGCTGCTACCGGTCCATTTGGTTTAAAACACAACACTGTTCTACAGCTGGGAAGGTAGGAGAGAAAAAAACTCACGCCTGAAAGCTGATAATGAAAGCTTTTATACTCACAGCTGTTTATTTTAAATACGAAAAATATAGCTCCCAATCTGTCTTTATTTTACAGTGTCAGAATCAAATGAAAGACGTTTCCAGATTTAGTTCCACAGTAGCTTTGTGAACTCAATACTGACCCCACCCACCTCGTTTTATTTCATGGAAGTGATCAATGTAAGAGCACTTGTCCTTTAAACTTAATAAAAAAAAAAGCTAACAAAATAAAAGACACCTGGTACATTCGTTACAAGTGTATCAGTTTATAGAACAGTTTTGAACAGTTAGAACAAGAGGCTGCACTGCAATGTGCAAATCACTCCCTCTCGTGGCTGCCTGCGCTTCCCTGTCCTTGCGGCTGCAACTTGCGCTGTCTTCTGTTCTTCAAACTACAACACCCATAATTCATGTAGGAACTGCTGCAGCCAATGTGCAGCTGGTGGGAGCTGGATGACAACTCAACCACCATGATCAGTTTTTAATGTTTTATCGGGCAATAACTACTCCAGACTCTGCTCTGTTGTAATTTTTGGGACAATCAGGGCAGGATTCAGGATTCAGGACAACTGCTTGGATTTTTCGGCACAGTCCCGAAATCTAAGCAGTTGTCCTGAATCCTGAATCATGCCCTGATCCAAGCAGTTGTCCTGAATCCTGAATCCTGCCCTGATTGTCCCGAAAATTAAACGGAGGTTGCCGGGGAGGTCAGATACTTGCGTGCTAGGGCAGACAGCTTTTCATAGACTCCTGAGTGAGCAGACCGCCACTGCAGGGGACAGTTAATGCTGATGCTGGGCTCTGCTCTGTAGCGCTGCAGCTCTCCCACAACTCAAGCACAAAGAATCCTAATCGTACGCCTACAGACGGATTTTATTAAAGGCAACTCTGTGGCATACAGAATCAGTAAAGTTAGAGATTAAAAATGAGATTAACGCGATCAAAAAACACAGCACGTTAAATATGGCTGTAATTAATTATTCACAATTAACGCGATAATTTGGCACCCCTAATATTATAATAATTTTTGAAGTGACGTGACAAGAAGTTCTTGAATGTGTGTTGGAGACAAGTGTCCCTGGCTTTCATGGATAAAAAGCTGACACACTAACATACAGCAGGAATTCAATGAATTAATTTTTATGTTGGATGAAAAGGATTGCAAATGGAGGTAAAAGCAGTTTGTATAAACCACCAAAACCACCGCTGGAATTTTTGAACAATGCAAGCCAAGTACCCTTATTGTTTCAACAGGTGTGCTCAGACATGGCATTACAGGCATTTTGAGTGAGCAAGTGAACACTCAATCATTGCTACATTGTGACTCATCTAAACAAGTTCCCTCTGTATAGAGTGCCGAAGTCACGCCCCTTTCCAGTGAAGCTCATGGGACCTTAGATCAGAAAAAATATGAATGGCAGTGAATGAGGAGAGAAATATTATCTTTTGTTCCTGTTTGAGTTGTGACATGAAATCTAAATATGAATTTAAAACATACATTTTAAGGTCAAGAAAGTCATACTTTGTGGTAAAACTAAAATGAGTTGAAATTAGGTGCAGGTACCATGGAAACAATGCCAATGTAAAGTCAATTAGGATCCTTTTTTGTGATGGACACACAAATTCCCTGATTCAACAACCTCCTGTATACACACAAAAACATGAGTGTGTTCTTGATATTAAAACAGCAAATATATTCCTCTGTTATAATTTCCCATCATAATAATAATAATAACATGATAGTTGATCTTTACTAGACATTTGATATAATCAGTAGATCTATCTTTTACAACTTTATTTTACAACAAGTGGTAAAAAAACTACCACCCCCAAAACGCCATTTTTAGAGTACTATCAAAAATATCTGAAATTTGCCAACATCCTTGCTTTTTTTCTTAACATAGTTCATCTAGGTGCAGTGTAATAACTAGTTCGGCTTTACTAGATATTAAATATATTCAGTAGATGTATCTTTTTACAACCCTATTTTACAAGCCGCATACACCTACTGTAAACACTGCTTCTAGCGTATTAGCTAAAATAGCGAAAATCAGCTGACATCTTTACGTTTTCTTAAATAGTTCATCTAGGTGCAGTGTAATAACTAGTTCAGCTTTACTAGATATTAGATATATTCAGTAGATATATCTTTTTAAAACCCTATTTAGAGCTCTACTTTGCAAATCAGAAAAACTACAACTATATTCCTGATATGTATCAAGCTGCATGGCGTGGTCCCAGGGAATTGTAGTTTTTCAAAAATATAAGTGTTTTTCCTAGATTTGGAAGTTGTAAATACTGAATTGAGAGTACACAGTGGACTTCAAGGGGATGGTAAACACACTTGTGTAATCAGATTTTAAAGATCTAATTTCTAAATGGGTGAAAATTAATTTTATCCATATTTTACCCATATCTGACAGCACGCCCAGTTGTAGACTACACTCACATGATAGTTGAGGTCAAGAGCTCTCCATAACAGTTGGTCCCATGTCTGTTCCCCCTTTAGTTGCTGAGTTATAGCCCTCAAACATGCTCTGAGGCCAAGGTTCAATGGTCAATGGCTCAAAGCAGGAGCCATGCAGAATCTTCATACTGACATGTTACTCTCCAGGTTGAGACCTTTCCAATAATGTATTTGGTTTAGCTCTATGACAAAGTTTTGATTTTTTCATTTTTTGGACACAAGCCATGCCAGGTGTTGCCTTCAGAGAGGACTCTGAAGGCCCAGTGTATTTTTATTTGTTTTTTTTTTTTTTTTTTTTTACTGTAGATAGTTACTAAAATGAGTCATCCTCAGACAATACAATACTACTAAAAAAATAAACCAATAATAACAATCATGAAATAAGCAAAAACAATATTAAAATTATATTGAAATTTTAAAATCTATTTACAGAGCAGAATGGCAGCCTAATAGATATCTTAGATACAATTTATTATTAAGACACTTTATTATTGCTTAGATACTGTTTAGCCTATTATTGTATTTACTTTTAGCATGCTCCACTTCAATCTACTGTAGGCTTTATGTTTGAATTTATTGAACCTCTTGCACTCCACCCCCATTCTGTAGTAAAAATGCCTAAAATGACAAACCGAAATTAAAATGACTGTAGCTTCTGAACCACTCTGACTACATGCATGCATGAGGTCTTGCCAGAAAGCAAACTCCCTGAAGTTTCCTGTGAAAGTGTTAGAAACACTCTAGGTGATACAGAGACAGAGTAATGGGCCTCTGAATTTGAAGATTTTGCCTAAAATTAAAAAAAAAAAATGTTTTTCAGGATGAATAACTGTCTGTGGCTTCATCTGAGCAGGTAAATGACACTGTGGGGCTGTAGGCACACTATCAATGAACACTTGTTTCAAGTTTGAAGAAGATTGCTCAAAGTATGACCATTCTACAGTGTTTTTCCCCATAAGAAAGATCCAGGCGGACCTCCAAATGACAAGTCGGTCACTCTGCTTCAACAACACTCAGCCAGCTTCAAACATCACACCTTATTGAATCAGGTGTGATTATGATAGCTGATGTTGTTTGTTACAGAAACACCATAAAATATCACCAAATAAAGCCATATGAAATGTGAAAGTTGTGATCCTACTTTCTAGGCAGTATATCTCAGCCAAAAATAGTGGTAGGAGTGAGATCTCACCTTTTAAAAACCAGCTATGTATCCATTCACGGTTGTGCATGAGATCGCGAATAATCCTTTAACCTTCCCCCTCAAAAAACGGCATGTCATGGCTTGTCACCACTCAACACGATTTTGGACTTCATGTATTTAGGCTGCTCTTGTGCGAAAACCATAAGGAATTAAAGAAAAACGACGGCGGATTCGGGAAGATACCAAGCATTACATGATTTGATGACGTAGTGCACCTGTGAGATCCCATTTAACAGAGGAGGGAGGGAGCACAGACACCGGAGTTTAAGAGGTCAATAACAAATTTATTTATGTTAGGCCTACATCTTAATATTTTATGTCATTTATCATAGTTTAGTTCTTAACTCCAGTGTTTCCTCAGTGGGAGCCATGTGCGCCGGGGGCAGCGGCCGCTGGTTCTGTGGCGCTGGCTTGGGGTCTGCTTTCCCTTGGTGGAGTGGAGGGTGACAGGGGGCGGACGGCTCCATGTGATGGTGTTTCCTCTCTGGTTCTTACGTGCTCAGCCTTATTTTATTCTTCGTATTTATTTATTTATTTATTAGTGGCGTTTGGATTCAGTTACGGACGGACAGCAATCTGAAATGGAATGAAGCCCAAAGACGGCAGACAGCAGCTACAAAACAGTAGTGGAACGCGCCACATCCGCCACAATGCTCTTAAAGCCCTACGCTATCTGCTGGCAAAATACATTTATTTTATTTTATGGTGTAATTTTATCTCATTACGTGCTGCCACCACGGAATGCGGTGTCCAGTGATTTCAGGCTTTTAAATTCCTGTATACTAAATAATGCCGAAAACTAAGTAGCCTAGTGAACCAACTGCATGTAGGTGCAGGGTGGCAACGCACCTCCCTGCTCCAGCTGCAGGTAGCTCATACGGATCGATGTTATTTATTTCTTGGATCTTCTCCAAATACCTCAGTTTGAATCATGATAACACGGCGAAAAAAAAAATATGTCACACAAAGCACAGTAAATGAGATGGAGTTTAATTATACTGGGGTAGCCTAATTAACGGGAAACACAGGGACAAGTAGATTTTGGAAGATAAAAAGAGAGCGTCCTCTTGGCTTTTCACATGGTAATATTATTTTAGAAAATATGGGTTGCCTACAGTAGTTGTAATTTGACCTAGTCATAAAATGCTACTAGGCTAAATAGTGGACCAGCTGATAAGCCGTCTTTCCCAGATCTGCAGATATTACAGTATTTTGGTGATAATCACTGCTCCTCCCCGTGGACAAATTAACTCCACGGAGCAGGCGGCAGGCTTGCACGGAGCTGTCACGGATCTGCCACGGACCTGCCGAGGTTCAGTCACGGAAACGGGAACATTATAATCGAAGAAAAACGATTAATGCGCTGTGCGGCGTGTATGTAAGTCCCTGTGCTGGAAAAGCACCGTGAATGCACCTGTGTTACGTACAGCTACAGCAAGCGTGTGACGTGTGTGGATCAATAATATGTGGAGCGAGTGATTGAGAACATGGCAGAAAGGCAGCCTTTGGTAGAGAACAAAGGTAGGACAACTTCAGTCATCTGGAAACATTTTGGCTTCAAGTTGACGGATGTCAAGCAAAAAGAAATTGTTTGCAAAGTTTGTCACGCTGTGGTGTCTGCCCCCAAGGCAACACGACCAACTTATAATCATGTTTATTAATCGTGATTTCAATATCAGTCAAAATAATCGTGATTACTATTTTTGCTATAATCGTCCAGCCCTAGGACATTAGGCTTGGGCGATTGGACGAATATATCGCCAATCGCCCATCGGCTAAATCCATCATGGTTGGTTTCATTTTGGACGATTTTTGTCATTTTATTTTGCTAAATTAATGGTCTGTCTCCACAGAATTCAACTCGGTACACATAGTCCATAATTACTATGTAGAGCACAATTCAATGTGTGTGCGTATTGGAACCTGCAGCTTCCACTGATTTCCCATGAGTCTTTCACAAAACACGTCAGTGATGGCGGAGCTGAAAGTTACGGCCGGGGTGCAACGGCAACGGGAGCAGCGGACACGTCTGCAGCACGAGTCCTGTAGCAACTCGCCCCCCTGTTATCAATTACAGCTGCTGCACCGGCAACGGGAGCAGCGCAACAACTCTCTATTTTAGGATGCTCTTCTATTTTTGTCGCGCTATGCTTCCCTACGCGACTCTCCAGCAGATAAAAACTACATGAAATAGTGTGCTAAAAGAGCACACTGTGTTTTTAAATAAACCATTATCAGAGGAGATATGTGATGATTTTTTTTTCATGCATTTACCAATGTTTATCCGTGACATTGTGTAAATGTCCCTGGCGGACATTTGAAAGCGAGTAGATGACAAACAGTACAGTAAACTTGTAGATTACTCAAATATATGTAATAACTTAGGTGGAAAATGCTTTAACTATCATGGCTCAGCAAACGGTAAACAAGGCGCTTGACGTAACGTGAACTCATATGCGCATATGGTTAACAATGTTATCAGCCGTGCTAAACACCCTCTCTGACGGCGTGCTTGTTGCCGGTATGCACAGATATTTCTGTGCCATGTTGGACATGAGTGGGCTCGCGGAGCACGCTGCATTTTTTTTGCTGCATTCATGTGGTGTCGGGAGATCCGAGTTGCCCAGTTGTTTTTCTGACATAAGGTGTCGTTAATGTGAATTATCCCATTCTGAAAGTCATTTTTAGATTCTTTCCGACATCACATGAATGCAACATCCCCCCTCTTTTTTTTTCTCTGCCACACACACACAGACTATTTACATTGTAGATTCTCACTGAAGGCATCAAAACTATGAATGAACACATGTGGAGTTATGTACTTAACAAAAAAAGGTGAAATAACTGAAAACATGTTTTATATTCTAGTTTCTTCAAAATAGCCACCCTTTGCTCTGATTACTGCTTTGCACACTCTTGGCATTCTCTTGATGAGCTTCAAGAGGTAGTCACCTGAAATGGTTTCCACTTCACAGGTGTGCCTTATCAGGGTTAATTAGTGGAATTTCTTGCTTTATCAATGGGGTTGGGACCATCAGTTGTGTTGTGCAGAAGTCAGGTTAATACACAGCCGACAGCCCTATTGGACAACTGTTAAAATTCATATTATGGCAAGAACCAGTCAGCTAACTAAAGAAAAATGAGTGGCCAACATTACTTTAAGAAATGAAGGTCAGTCAGTCCGGAAAATTGCAAAAACTTTAAATGCGTCCCCAAGTGGAGTCGCAAAAACCATCAAGCGCTACAACGAAACTGGCACACATGAGGACCGACCCAGGAAAGGAAGACCAAGAGTCACCTCTGCTTCTGAGGATAAGTTCATCCAAGTCACCAGCCTCAGAAATGGCAAGTTAACAGCAGCTCAGATCAGAGACCAGATGAATGGCACACAGAGTTCTAGCAGCAGAACTATCTCTAGAACAACTGTTAAGAGGAGACCGCGAATCAGGCCTTCATGGTCAAATAGCTGCTAGGAAACCACTGCTAAGGAGAGGCAACAAGCAGAAGAGATTTGTTTGGGCCAAGAAACACAAGGAATGGACATTAGACCAGTGGAAATCTGTGCTTTGGTCTGATGAGTCCAAATTTGAGATCTTTGCTTCCAACCGCCGTGTCTTTGTGAGACGCAGAAAAGGTGAACGGATGGATTCCACGTGCCTGGTGGTGTGATGGTGTGGGGGTGTTTTGCTGGTGACACTGTTGGGGATTTATTCAAAATCGAAGGCACACTGAACCAGCATGGCTACCACAGCATCCTGCAGCGACATGCCATCCCATCCGGTTTGCATTTAGTTGGACGATCATTTATTTTTCAACAGGACAATGACCCCAAACACACCTCCAGGCTGTGTAAGGGCTATTTGACCAAGAAGGAGAGTGATGGAGTGCTGCGGCAGATGACCTGGCCTCCACAGTCACCGGACCTGAACCCAATCGAGATGGTTTGGGGTGAGCTGGACCGCAGAGTGAAGGCAAAGGGGCCAACAAGTGCTAAACACCTCTGGGAACTCCTTCAAGACTGTTGGAAAACCATCTCAGGTGACTACCTCTTGAAGCTCATCGAGAGAATGCCAAGAGTGTGCAAAGCAGTAATCAGAGCAAAGGGTGGCTATTTTGAAGAAACTAGAATATAAAACATGTTTTCAGTTATTTCACCTTTTTTTGTTAAGTACATGACTCCACATGTGTTCATTCATAGTTTTGATGCCTTCAGTGAGAATCTACAATGTAAATAGTCATGAAAATAAAGAAAACGCATTGAATGAGAAGGTGTGTCCAAACTTTTGGCCTGTACTGTATATCGGCAACCGCCAGTTGATGGGCTGACGGTGGCCGGTTGGAAATTTTTAACATATCGCCCAACCCTATAGGACATATTATACTCTTTGTAAACAAGTTAGAATAGGTCTCTGGGCTATACAAAACATGTTCATGAAGTTCTTTGCACAAAATCACTCTCACAGAAAGAGATCTCACCAGCTCTATTCTTGCCAGTTTCAGTCCCTGTCAGAATGAGCTGTTTAAAGAGCATATTGCAGGTTATACTTTTTACAAAATACATGTGTAATCTTGTCTAAAAATTACCTTTTGAAAAGTTGATTGAGAATTGAAAATGTTTTTCAAGACAATAGGACACAAATTTAACCGAAAAACACTTTTTTTGGTCAACACTGCGTCATATTACATCACGATAGGGAGTTACATGCTAGGCACTGCCATCAGTGTGGAGGCGGTCGTGTTAAAGTGAGTCAGTGTGTTTACAGTAGTTTTGGATTGCGTTAATTTATCATCAACATGGTAAATTAGTGATGCGCGGATGGGCTCTGACAGCACCCGAATCCGCATCTATCCATCACTCATCCATCCGAGCAAATAAATTTTCTATAATTACAGACCCGCATCCACCCGCACCCGCATGTTTATATTATCAGGAAAGATTAGATCCTGGCTGATCCCGTCAGCTGACTGACATTAAAATAATCAATAAAGCGGCGCCGTTACTCCGTGCGTAAAGGCGCACATTGACACTCTTAATGAGGAGACACTCATTTCTGCTGCTGCGGGGATCACTGTGTTAAATAAACCCTTCCACATGACTGCCTTCGCGCCCTCCATCATGCTCTGGTGTTCTGGTCCATACACAGGGGTCCTCAATTAGGCCGCCGGCCAGATTGTGCCTGACTAAATATAAATATTAAAATGTGTTGTTCACATTTTAGAGCATGCAATACATTTTCCCCTCATTAATGTTTGTCAAAGCAATTTGTAAACTTTGTTTTTAAAGGGTGCGATTTAAATAAAAGTTATTATTAGGCTATTATTTTCACCCGCCCATAATCCATCCGCCATTAATCAGATTGTTCATTTTTATCACCCGACCCGCGGATTAACCGCAGACCAGGCGGTTATAACTGCCATCCGCACATCTCTATGGTAAATTATTGTGTTTGGGGAGGTTGCACAAACTCCAGCCTGTCAGGACACCGAGTCCACCGGTTTGCGTCTATTGAAAAAAGTGCCTGGGTGCGTTCTGCGCAGCTTAACAAACACATGGCTGAACATGATAGTGTTCCGGTGACACCTGCCGTCAGATCTCCGGCGAGCCGCTGTTGGGAAAATAAAGGAAAGAGTGCGCGCCCTTTGATTCGGCCAGATCAAAGGGAAAGCCATAATTTCCCACACGGCAGCCAGATCTCACTGAATCGAAGGGTGCGCACTCTTTCCTTTATTTTTGCAACAGTGGCTCTCCGGCCGGCACGGCACCAGAACGCTATCAGCCACGGGACTTCACCTCTGCACCACACAGTGCGGTCGTGTGTGGCACTCACTTTTGGCCGGAGGATTATCATCCAAGCGATCTGATAGAGTTCAACATGGGATGCTGAAGCAAGAACCAGGTGCGACTCACACCCGGTGCGGTGCCTTCGGTGTCCACAGCTTCATCAGGACCACTGTCAGCAGCGGCTCCTGGTCCTGCCGCTGGCGGAGACACGGTCACGGATCCGACAGAGAAACAGCTGGGTGTAAACGTGAACTGTGCACTGTCTTGTTTTCTAACATTTGCAAACTACCTACTACTCGCCATAATGATTTCATTCATGAGAAGCAACGTGATATGTATAGGTTGTTGTGTCATGTGCTGCAGCACGTGGACCCAGAGCATATATTTTATATATTTTTAATTCTGTGCTGAGCCATATGAAATTTTGTTCTGTAACACTTGTGCACTAAATGACAATAAAAGTCTAAGTCTATGACCTAAATATAAGCAACTTGTACTTTTTGTGTGTGTGTGTATATATGTGTATGTATGTATGTGTGTATATATATATATATATATATATATATATATATATATATATATATATATATATACAGAACATAAACAAGAACTTTAGTTTCTGTTATTGGTAAGTATCAGGCCTGTATGAGATGACCAATACTTTTTTCTTTTAAACCAGCCAAATAGTATGATATATATAATGAGCTTAAGTGTTAGTTTTTACTTCAAAGCTTTAAAAGTTGTGTAATCTATAAAGCAAAACAGCAAGCCAAACACGCATCAATTTATACACACACACACACACACACACCTGCTTCTTTCCTCGATGGGGTGCAAACTTCAGGGTTGTGGCGACTGCTTCCTCCACCTCTGTCTGTTTTGCCTTAAAATTCTTCTGACATGCCCCTAAATAAACAAAAAATTAAGTTAAAACAGTATAACGTGAATAATCTACAGAGATACATAGAGAGGGTGTGTATGTGTGTGCCTGCACTCATGTATGAGTATGATGCTGACAGATTTTCAGGAATCCCGTGGGTTACAAGATTCCAGTGGGGTTCCAAATGGATGGCAATCAGGTGACTATTAAGCAATTAATGTCCACAAATGAATTTTATAATGTCCTTTAGAGCTGGGCAATTAATCAAATTTTATTTTCAATTACAAAATGAGAGGAAATGTGAATATTTACTTTGCAAGTTGATTTACAGTGTGTGCCCCTAAATTTTCTGCTTGCGCCCCTAAAATTTTAAGTTAGGGGCCACTGTGCTCCTCGTAAAAAAAGTTATTCTGGTGCCCTGTATATATTATTTATACTTTGTTTTAATTTACTTTTTGTCAAACTGTATTTAAACATTAGTCACTGTGTTAAAAAGGAAAACCTGTTTAAAGTCCAATATAAGCAAATTCTCAAATCAATGAATAATCGTTTTGAATAATCGTGATTTCAGTATGAATCAAAATAATCGGGATTATGGTTTTTGCCATAATCGAGCAGCCCTACATTCTGGTGTACACTGAAGAGAAAATAAAGGGAAAAGACCACATTGTTTCAGATAAAAAAGCAGATTTAGTACTGACTGAGGTTCCTATCATTGTAATGGCAATAATGGCTGGAGTGTATGTAACTTAAACTAAACTCAGAACTGGTCTAGTAGGGAGCTGTGGCTCTTGTGCCTCTTTCAGGCCACACTTTATTCTTCAACCACTTCTGCCCTATTCTCATCTCTATCTTGAGCTTACTGTCAGATATTAAATATGAAAGGAGGCTCCTACATGCTTGAGCTTTACACATGTCCTGAGATTTTCAGCCAACTATGATTATGGAATATGCTGTATTAGCCTACCTTTTACAGCAGGTAGCCTACACACACACACACCTGTAGCTGTGCTGTCTCTCTCTCTCTGGACTGGCTCCTATTAAGTGAGCATGGATGGCCCAACCCGACCGGACAGGCCGGGCTGGGCCTCGGGCCTCTTCTTTTTTTTTTTTGGCCGGGTTCGGACCGAGAATTAATGCTTGTCACTTGCATTAATTAGTCACTCTTCTCGCTCATAGACGGTAGAAAAATGTGGATGTGACCACGCCGTACCGGGCCGGCCCGCTGACCCACCGGCCCACCGGGAAAACTCCCGGTACTCCCGGTGGCCAGTCCGCCCCTGGACACCGCTCCTCATTCTCAACATAAGTTGCAAATACAAAACAGTCTGTTACACTAGCTTCAGCTTCACGTGTCCTGACAGAAGCCGACACACGGAGACAGTGCAGTAATTCCCCGTGGCTTAGGCTAGTTTACACAGCTTGGCTAGCTTACACAGTTTAGGCTAGTTTACACAGTTTAGCTAGCTTACACAGCTTAGCTAGCTTACACAGCTTGGCTAGTTTACACAGCTTGGCTAGCTTACACAGTTTAGGCTAGTTTACACAGCTTGGCTAGTTTACACAGCTTGGCTAGCTTACACAGTTTAGGCTAGCTTACACAGCTTGGCTATCTTACACAGCTTGGCTAGTTTACACAGTTTAGCTAGCTTACACAGCTTAGCTAGCTTACACATGAACAATACTTCGACATATGACTATTAGGCAGATAGGAACTTTACACGACAGATGAAGCTGGATATAATAACTTTGAAGTTACTCACCTTGTCGTATTTTCCTGGTTTCTTTTCGTTGGTCGCTTCCTCGCGGATGATCACGCGGTCACCAGCAGGTATTTCGGCGCTGTGTCGAGCGCGATCACGATGTCCCAATGCGACATGGGATATGCTGCGTTCGGTTGTACTCGGAATTCGGATAAATCCAACCTCCAGCAATAAATGTTAGGCTACAAAACGTTTTGGGAATATGACATTTAACAGAAAACAGAAATGTTTTAAGGTTGTGGTTGTTATTATTATTATTATAATTTGAATTAAACATCAAGGGGAACAGTATAGAAATTAATAATATAATAATAACAACAACAACCATTATTATTATTATTGTTATTATTATTATTATTATTATAACTTGAATTGAACATCAAGGGGAACAGTATAGAAATTAATAATATAATTATAAAAACAACAACAATTATTATTGTTATTATTATTATTATTATAACTTGAATTGAACATCAAGGGGAACAGTATAGAAATTAATAATATAATTATAAAAACAACAATTATTATTGTTATTATTATTATTATTATTATTATAACTTGAATTGAACATCAAGGGGAACAGTATAGAAATTAATAATATAATTATAAAAACAACAACAATTATTATTGTTATTGTTGTTATTATTATTATTATTATTATTATAACTTGAATTTAACATCAAGGGGAACAGTATAGAAATTAATAATATAATAATAACAACAACAACCATTATTATTATTATTATTATTATTATAATAACTTGAATTGAACATCAAGGGGAACAGTATAGAAATTAATAATATAATAATAAAAACAACAACAATTATTATTATTGTTATTATTATTATTATTATCATTTTAACTTGAATTGAACATCAAGGGGAACAGTATAGAAATTAATAATATAGTAATAAAAACAACAATTATTATTATTGTTATTATTATTATTATTATCATTATAACTTGAATTGAACATCAAGGGGAACAGTATAGAAATTAATAATATAATAATAAAAATAACAACAATTATTATTATTAGGGGGCGAAGTAGCCGGTTGATAGTGGAAAACAGCATTCTGGGTTGGTTTTGCTGGTTCTATAATGAGGGTGGAGTAGTGGTGAGTTTTGGCCTGGGAGAGACCTTCTTTCTAGGACCTCACATCCATAGGCCTCAAGGTGGACAGTGAGGCCAGATCTTTTAGAGAACCTCTCCAGTTAATGCCAGTGGCCTTCAAGGGGTGGAGTTCAGTGGTGAACCAGGGGGCAAGATAGGTATAGAAGACAGTCCTGATTTTGAGGGGGACGAGAGAGTCAAGCCAGCAGGATAAGGCGGAGTGGCAGTGAGCAGCCAGCCCATCAAAAAGGATGTTGGACTGAGCAGAGGCCAAGTGGGTTGTTATGAAATTGGTTAGGGCTGGTGTACTCACTGTCTTGATGTTCCTGTATGTGATGGTCCATTTTGTGAGCTGCCAGGGCAGGGAGACAAAAACAGTGAAGACGATTGCATGTTGGTCAGACAGACCAAGGTCCAAGCACTGAAGATGGGATGGGATTGTGCCAATGGAGTTCACAAGGTCCAGTGTGTGGCCTTTGGTGTGGGTGCACCCTTTAACATGCTGTGTGATATTGAAGCAGTCCAGTAGGCTAGTGAAAGGAATTCAGTAGCGAACAAGCAGTTGGTATTGTCCACATGACCCCCAATAATCATTATGTCAACATTTTGGGAATGTTATGATAAAGAAAATAATTTTTACAAAGTCTTGATAGCAGACTGTTGCCATGTAACACATCATTGCAAACAGTTCTGTGTCCATAAGAACAAATGCAACTATTTTCATTCAGAGCAGTGATAAACTTATTTTTAACTCAATAAAATCATGTGAAAAATGTAATAAGCAGGATAATACAGTGAGTTGATTATTATTGCAGAAAACCTCTTCAAGGGAATTTGTATCAGGATACTGATCATCCTGTCAGGATCTTTATCCTCAAGAATGACCACCTCACTGTGTATTATCCATTACATGGCAACCTGTCCATTAAAACTAAAACACAAAACATGACCAGAGGGCTGGCAAAAATATTGTTGTGTTGCCCCCATCCTCCCTCGTTCATTACAGCTGATGCATTAAGTAGAAGTTACATGTTGCCTGTAACTGTATACTGAATAGGTAACAATTCTCTTTTATTCCTTTTTCAATCAAACTGCTGCACAGCCAGCAATGATGGTGTGTGTGTGAGGTGGAGGGGCAGAGGAATTAATAGGATATAATTTATTGATCCTCGAAGGGAGATTAAATTGCATTGTAGCTCAACACAACAAACTATGTATTCTGATGGCAGTTTGTATGAAACATTTCCAGAATCTCAGTTCTGCAACGTAGCTGGATCAGTCGATCTCTGCCTCATCCCTTCCATTCCACCAGCGCTATGAAGATGGTTTCTAACTTCCATTGTGTGTGCATTGCTTCACCACAGCCTCCAATGAGTCTAATCTGAGTCCTATCACAAAGCCAGCTCTTTTCACCCGTCTGTCAAGCTGTCGTTCATCTTTCTGTTTTATGTTGCCTTCCTAGCAGACGGCAGCATAGAACAGTACATTTGCCACTACAGATTGGTAAAAACATCTGCAGCATATTTTTGCAGATGTTTGGATCTGAACCTCCATAAGAAAAGGAGCTGCTCCGTCCCTTTCTGTAGAGTGTATCTATGTTAGGGGACAAGTACAACTTGTTGTCCAGGTGAACTCCCAGATATTTGTAGGTTAGCATTACCTCAATGTCCACCCCACGAATGTTCACTGGCTGGTCCAGGAGCTTGGACTTTTGGAAATCCACTATCATTTCCTTTATCTCTGTGGTGTTCAGTTGGAGGCAATTGTAAATATGATTAGTTTTTGGGTGACCCTGTAGTTTATGTCATTTAGAGTTATTCTGTGTATGCCTGACCTCTGTTGGATGCCCATGATGAATTTCTCCTGACAGAGTCAATAAATACAAATCAATCAATCAATCAACGGGGATCTCAGGAGAACATTATAAAATTCACACACACAAATCATTTGTGTAATGTTTTTAGAACTATCCACAATTCAACCAAACGGGTGAACATTATAAAATTACTCTCAAAAAATGTTACAGGCATCTGGTTATTAGAACATTTTAGGAATGTTACATCAAAAACCAAATATGTGTAGAACTTTCTTAGAACGTTGTGGGAAGGTTACATTATTTGTAGAACTTTATTAGAACGTTGTGGGAAGGTTACCCAAAATGCAACCAAACAAGAACCTTAGGGGAACATTCTAAAAATTACTCAAAAAAACAAACAAAAAACGTTACAAGCATGTGGTTAGTAGAACGTTTTAGGAATGTTACATTAAAAACCAAATATGTGTAGAACTTTCTTGGAACGTTGTGGGAAGGTTACCCAAAATGCAACCAAACAAGAACCTTAGGGGAACATTCTAAAAATTACTCCAGAAAAACGTTACAAGCATGTGGTTAGTAGAACGTTTTAAGAATGTTACATTAAAAAACAAATATTTGTAGAACTTTCTTGGAACGTTATGGGAAGGTTACCCAAAATGCAACCAAACAAGAACCTTAGGGGAACATTCTAAAAATTACTCCAGAAAAACGTTACAAGCATGTGGTTAGTAGAACGTTTTAAGAATGTTACATTAAAAACCAAATATGTGTAGAACTTTCTTGGAACGTTGTGGGAAGGTTACCCAAAATGCAACCAAACGAGAACCTTAGGGGAACATTCTAAAAATTACTCCAGAAAAACGTTACAAGCATGTGGTTAGTAGAACGTTTTAAGAATGTTATATTAAAAACCAAATATGTGTAGAACTTTCTTGGAACGTTGTGGGAAGGTTACCCAAAATGCAACCAAACGAGAACCTTAGGGGAACATTCTAAAAATTACTCCAGAAAAACGTTACAAGCATGTGGTTAGTAGAACGTTTTAAGAATGTTACATTAAAAACCAAATATGTGTAGAACTTTCTTGGAACGTTGTGGGAAGGTTACCCAAAATGCAACCAAACAAGAACCTTAGGGGAACATTCTAAAAATTACTCCAGAAAAACGTTACAAGCATGTGGTTAGTAGAACGTTTTAAGAATGTTACATTAAAAACCAAATATGTGTAGAACTTTCTTGGAACGTTGTGGGAAGGTTACCCAAAATGCAACCAAACAAGAACCTTAGGGGAACATTCTAAAAATTACTCCAGAAAAACGTTACAAGCATGTGGTTAGTAGAACGTTTTAAGAATGTTACATTAAAAACCAAATATGTGTAGAACTTTCTTGGAACGTTGTGGGAAGGTTACCCAAAATGCAACCAAACGAGAACCTTAGGGGAACATTCTAAAAATTACTCCAAAAAAACGTTACAAGCATGTGGTTAGTAGAACGTTTTAAGAATGTTACATTAAAAACCAAATATGTGTAGAACTTTCTTGGAACGTTGTGGGAAGGTTACCCAAAATGCAACCAAACGAGAACCTTAGGGGAACATTCTAAAAATTACTCCAGAAAAACGTTACAAGCATGTGGTTAGTAGAACGTTTTAAGAATGTTACATTAAAAACCAAATATGTGTAGAACTTTCTTGGAACGTTGTGGGAAGGTTACCCAAAATGCAACCAAACGAGAACCTTAGGGGAACATTCTAAAAATTACTCCAGAAAAACGTTACAAGCATGTGGTTAGTAGAACGTTTTAAGAATGTTACATTAAAAACCAAATATGTGTAGAACTTTCTTGGAACGTTGTGGGAAGGTTACCCAAAATGCAACCAAACGAGAACCTTAGGGGAACATTCTAAAAATTACTCCAAAAAAACGTTACAAGCATGTGGTTAGTAGAACGTTTTGAGAATGTTACATTAAAAACCAAATATGTGTAGAACTTTCTTGGAACGTTGTGGGAACGTTATCCAAAATGCAACTAAATGGGAACCTTAGGGGAACATTCTGAAGGTTACTTTAAAAAAAAACCGTTACAGGCATCTGGTTATTAGAACGTTTTAGGAATGTTACATTAAACAAAAACATTTATACAACGTTCTTAGAATGTTCTTTAGGGAACGTTCAGTAGGAAACTTGTAGGGAACATTCTGGGAATGTTATGGGAACGTTATGTGTTTGCTGGGTAAGAACATGTATTTTTTTCCCTTCCCAGTTTGGTTGCATATCAGGGAACAAATGAAATCTCCAAAGGAGTTAAGGATCTTTGCAGCTGGCAAACACCCTCCGCTATTCTTCATTTCCCTTTAAGAGGACATTAGAGGCATTCAGATACCCCGGTGTGTTTGTCACCAGCTCCTTTAAGGATCTGTTTCTTAAAAATTTTCAGCTATTACCTGACAAATGTAAATCAGATTTATCTGGCGGGAGCTCCCTTCCCTTATCTCTTTTCAGTTGTGTCAGTCTTATCAAATGTTCATTCTGCCAACATTTTCATATCTTTTTCAGCGTATCCCGTTATTATTAATAAAACCTTTTTCACCAATCTTGGTCAGAAATTGACGACGTTCCCGTGGAACAATGAACCCGCCTGTTTTAGGTGATAAATGCTCAAGAGTCCCAAATCAAAGGGAGGATTAGCGCCTTTGATTTTCTGCCATCACTACTGAGCCTACAGTATTGAAGAACACCCTGCGCACCTTGGGTCCAAACGGAGATATCGTCTTCTTCTTTTCCTCTACATTCTATACACACGTGATTTGCTCTCAGCTGCCCACAGTAGCCCACAAAATCTCAAACTACCAATTTCTCACCCTTGACTTTAAACAAAAGCTTCTGATATCTGTTTTTTATGGATAAATCAACTCCCTAACCCGGCCGTCACTGCACCTCTCAAAAGCCCTGTTTCCACATAGCAGTGCGGTAGCTAACTGACTTTTCGTCCAAACCCTCAGACATGCCCACAAAACAGTTATGGTACCTAACCCCCAACACCTTTGTTTGGCCTCCCTCCAACTCAGAACATTCCCACGATAATACCACGTGTCATCGCTTTCTCTACTCTGCGAGCCAGACTTCTTCTCAAATGGAAACATACCTCTGCCCCAACATACGATCGATGGATACAGGAAGTTTTACAATGCATTCAACTGGAAAAGCGAAGATTCTCACTGAATGGATCTTTAAATTTCTTTCACAAGACCTGGAGTACCCTGGTGGTCTTAATCGATTATATTTCCTGACGTCCATAGTGTTCCTTCAACAACTAACGCACATGGTTGGGTTTAGGAAAAAGAACATGGTTTGGCTTTAAAATCTTACGGGACACAAACATCACTCTCCTGGGTGAAAGTCGGTGTTTGTTCTTTGTTTTTGTTTTTTTCCTGGCCCAGACACTTTTGCTAATTTTTGTATTAGATGCTCTGGCTTTGTCTCATCTGCAGAAAGTTCAGTTTTAAAAAGAAAAAAAAAACACTGAGAGAGTTTTTAACTTTTGTTCTCACCGTAACTAATCCATTGTTTTCTTTGTATCTAACATGTGCGCCTTTTTTTATAGGCTGAACTCAAGCTTAAGCTGGCGCATTTAAAAATCCAAAGGGGCTCTTTTGTCGGAAGAAAACTCAACTATGATAACATGTCCGGCCACATCAAGGTAGGTCACAAACTAAATGGTTATGCAGGAAGTCAGCAACATGTGTTGTCTTCTATCATCACAAACATGTCTCTCCTCAGCTCCAGGCTCAGCAGACTGAGAAGACGATCAAAGAGGAGTTTCTGAAGCTTTACCAGTTCCTGCGAGCAGAGGAGGCTGCCAGGATTGATGCAGTGAGGGAAGAGGCGACGCTCAAGAGTGAAGCGATGAACATCAGGATTGTTAATCTGACTGCAGAGATCTTCTCACTCAGAGACAGAATTGAAGCCATAGAGAGGGAGATGAAGACTGAGGACATCTCATTTATGCTGGTACGCAGTAGTGTCGGGTTGATTTTTAGTTTTGCCTGTCCAGTCCAGTGCAGGAGCTTAAACCTTTTTGATTTTATGCAAACCAGCTGAACCAGGATCTGTTATTAAGACATGGTCTGGAGAATCAAAAAATAGAGTAGGCTATCCAGTAAATATCACAAGATAAAACATGTGTTTTCTGTTTGAAAATAGGACAGCAAGTACGCGCCCGAATTTAAAATGGTTACGTGTCAAATCTTATGTCAGATCTGGCTCAGAGGTAGAGCAGGTCGTCCACTAATCAGAAATATGGAGGTTCAATCCCTGGCTCCTCTGGTTCACATGTGAAAGTATCCTTGGGCAAGATACTGAACCCCAAATTGCTCCCGTTGGCTGTTCCATCAGTGTGTGAGTGTGTGTGAATGGTTGGCACCTTGGATGGTAGCCTCGGCCACCTGTGAGTGTGAATGGGTGATTGTGACATGTAGTGTTGAAGTGCTTTGAGTGTTTGGAAGACTAGAAAAGCACTGTACAAGTGCAGTCCATTTACCATTAACCGTCTAAGGCGCACAGCTGATAGGTAGCCTTAGATGTTGGGTTTACATGACAAAGCAGAAGTGCATATTCAATGGATTCAGTGTGGACAGAGAGCTCCGATAGTAGCCCATGCGATGTGATAGTCGCACGGTAGTGTGCTGTTGGGACATGGTGTCATTATGTTCCACTCCCAAACAGCTGCTGAGACAAGTGCGACACCTACAGGTAGAATTCTGTCTAGTTCACTTATTGGCTTAATATCAAACTGGTTTGAATTTTTTACACCCTCCCAATCCTAGTACTTAGTGATTGTCTGTGTTAAATAATGTTCTGATCTTAATAAGGAATATTTTAATAAAAATGAGGTAACAATTTGTTTCATTTCATTTTACAGAATGTGAAATCCAACATGGAGCGGTAAGTTGTCTCCTTTACACTCTCTATCAAAGCACAACTGAATGCTAGTCAGTTGGTAGTTTGAGTCTCATCCACTTTGTGCGGGAACGTATTGGATGTATTCCATTCAAAAGTTTAGGGGACAGGCAATCTTAATCGATGGTAGGGAGGTTAATCTGACTGTATGAGAGTGTGTATATTATGGATCTATAGGTGGGGCAGCAATCGCCTCAAGGTGTCGGATCAGGACGCTATTTTTTGCTCAGAAGTGTAGAGAAAAAAGAGATGCAGAGTCCGGGTCTGAATTTAGACTGATTATCTACAGTACATGCAGTAAAGCAGGTACAAAAATGCAATCCATCCATCCATTTTTAACCGCTGGGCAGCAGGCCAAGCAAAGCCCCCCAGACGTCTTTCTCCCCAGCAGAACCCCAAGGCATTCTGCAGCCAGATGAGATATGTAACCCCTCCAGTGTGCTCTGGGTCTGCCCCGGCGCCTCCTACCAGTGGGACGTGCCCAAAACACCTCTAACGGGAGGCACCAAGGAGGCATCCTCATCAGATGCCTGAACCACCTCAACTGACCCCTTTCAATGCGAAGGAGCAGCGGCTCTACTCCGAGCTCCCTCCGGGTGTCCGAGCTCCTTACCCTATCTCTAAAGGCGAGCCCAGCCACCCTTCTGAGGAAACTCATTTCGGTCTATGTTTCCACCATCTCATTCTTTCCGTCACTACCCAGAGCTCATGACCATAGGTGAGGGCTGAGACGTAGATGTAGAGCTTTGCCTCCTGGGTCAGCTCCTTCACCACGACGGACTGGCGCAGCGCCTGCATCACTGTAGAAGCCACACCAAACCACCGATCCATCTCATGCTCCATTCTACCCTCACTCCAGAGCATGACCCCGAGATACTTGAACTCCCTTGCCTAAGGCAGTAACTCTCTCCCAACCCGGAGGGGGCAATCCACTGGTTTCCGGCACAGAACCAAAAATGGTGTGGTGTGAAATGAGCCTAATGTAAAATAAAGTGTCACATTTGACTGGTAATCTGTGGCTGCCTAATATTCCTGCAGATCCCAGTCCAACCTGCCAGACCCAGAGACTCCATCAGGAGCCCTGATCGACGAGGCCAAACACCTGGGGAACCTGCTGTTCACAGTCTGGAGGAAGATGAAGGACATAATCCAATACAGTAAGCAAAGTGTTTCTGCCTTGGGTCATTTTTGCTGAAAGTACTTAATCACCAAACAACTCCAGGCTGTTCTGTGAATATACTGTAATACCTTCAGTAAAACCTTTACCTTTTGTTTCTGTTTTCTCCCTGAAGCTCCTGTAACTCTGGACCCCAACACTGGCGGCTTGCTATTGACTATATCAGAACACATGAACCATTCAACACAAAGGTATGATAGTCAGGTGCTCCCTGAAAACCCAGAAAGGCTGCGTGGCTTAGAAGTTCTCGGCTCTGAAGGATTTAGCTCCGGAAAACACAGCTGGGATGTGGAGGTGGGGGCTTGTTGGGCTGTTGGTGTGGCTGCCAGAACCAAGGATGCAATCAGCGAAAAGATGTGGGGCATCTCCATGTTTGGTGACTTTCATGAACATACTCCAGGGTGTGTTCGGGAAATTGTCATAAAAGATTCATTTCCCCAAAAGATCAGAGTGCATCTAGATTATGACCAAGGAATTCTGTCATTTATTGACCTTGATAGGAAAACACCTGTACACACCATCAAATGCACATTTACAGAAACAGTCTTTCCGTATTTCTGTGGGTATCTGAAAATCCTTCCAGCTGAATTCTCAGTGAGGACAGAACAACCCAGATAAACATTCAGCCTTATTTTGGGACCTATAATCCCATTATAAACTTTGAGCATATAGTAATTCAAGTTGACACTAAATCTCTGCACCTTCTCTTGGCTCCATTTTTACCCATCCATCCATTTTGTGGGACTTGTGGGAGGAGCTGTTGATGACACAGCACGGCGGTGGATAAACACAAAACAGCTGATAGCAGGAATTAGTAGGCAGCTAGTAGCAAGAGAGGGGGGGTGCTGTGGGGTACTGGGGGTCCATCTCTGAAGCTGCTGGCCACTTGGCGGCAGGGAATGAGGCGGAGGACATACTTTGAGGCCCTAGCTAACGTCAGCTACATTGACGTGAACTAGCTGCAGCTATGAGCCTTTAAGCCCAGTTAGCTGAGGGCAAAACTATTAGCAACATTTTCTCTCCATCTCTCTGTATGGAATTATCATTGTAGAGTCAGTTTAATGTAATTCATTGAATGTTGTAAGTAGATTGTAGAGCTGAATATATGAATCTGTTGAAAGTTTGTGTTTTTGAAATCAATTCTAGTTTCATTTTATGATGAACTCTGAATGTATCCAGTGTTATGATTAAATTTCACATATGCTATTGAAGTAGACTGTTAAGAGTTTTATCATGTAAATATTTTGAGATCAGACTCATTAAAATAATGAAGACAATTGTAATGTTTCAGCAATGTTTCCTCATTTTTGGAGAGTTGTTCTTTGTCTGAACTGAGGGTCTAAAGATAGAGGCTGTACAGACTGAAACCAGTCAGATAACAAGATTATTTGCTGACATTTTAGATTACGACCTGCATCATACAGTGTAATTCTTGTCCATTTACAAGGTAATTATTTGTACTAACAGTGCACCAGTCACCAATACATACTGATACATACATGTAGGAACAAGGGAAAGAATATGATATTAGGGAACAAGAGAGTACTTGACTCTGGAACAACAGATAAACAAGGATAAATTCCTCATATATACACATATATATATATAGCTATGTATTTATGTGTGTGTGTGTGTGTATATACACTTACCAGCCGCTTAAGCTCCTTTTACACTGCCAGATTTCGGCAAATGTTGGGCCGTTTTGTCAGCAAGCTGTGAGCATTTAGGCACACAGAGCCAGATTGGCGAGTTGATCCAAGGTGCCCAATTTTCCGTCTCGTAGAGTAGTCATATTAGTGGAACCTTTTTGGTTTAAAAAGACAGAGGCGGCCTTCCGCCACGGGAGGGGAGGAGCTGTTGATGACGCCGCATGTGCGCCCCACTGGCGGTGGATAAACAGGAAACAGCTGATAGCAGGAATGAGCAGCTAGTAGCAAGAGGGAAATGGAAACCTGACAGACACTGTAAAGATGAGCAACTGGGGAGACAAGGAATTTCGCGCTCTCCTTGTCCTCGCAACCGAAGAGGCCATTACCGTCAGATGACGGGGACGGTGAAGAATGAGCCAACTTATGAGAGAATCGCTGAAGGACTGACCAGCCGCAGCTTCCCTCCCACGTCACTGTTTACGTCACACGCTGAGCTACATGTTTTGTTACTTGCTCACGCCTCCCATTGCCCCGAAAAACGCACATTCTGTATAAACAAAAGTAGGCATGCTGCATTTTGCTGCACTCCCCGATTTTGTTTTTGTACTGCCAATGCTGAACGAAGACTGATTGGGCTTTCCTGCAAATTTGCACAATTCCTGTTTAAAAAGGGCTTTTATCAGGTACACCTTGTTTATCAGGTTTTATATGTATGTATAAAACTTTATATTCCAATTATATTTTACCTATCTATCTATCTATCTATCTATATAATTTGAATAATTATAAATATGTACAAATAATTTACATACTAACTTAATTTAATTTAATTATTTATTTATATCTATATAATATCTATTTAATATACTCTATGTGTATTAAATTCATACCTTTTCGTATAGGCCCAGTTTAATATGACAGTGATAATGTGTGGTGATTACAAAACCCTGTGGCACATCTGGATTGGCATCATGGCACACCGTTTGAGAATCACTGATCTAGTGGGCCGGATTGGACCCTTTGGCGGCCGGTTCTGGGCCACGGGCCGCATGTTTGACACCCATGGAAGAGGTGGGAAAAAAGGCCGTTCCTCCCTCTTTCCATAGAAAACAGGAAATATTGAGTACTGTGGTGAGGTATTTGCAAACAAATCTCAGAAAGCAAATCTAGTTAATACGACGTTTATTTCTGTTTTATGAGTGTTTGTTTGAAGCGCTCGGAGCTTCTAGCGCTGGAGCTGAGCAAATACGAGTCAGTCTGTGAAAGTGAAAGTAACTTAGCTGCGTGAAACCACATGAGAAACCAACAGCATGGCCTCCAGTGCATCGCAGTCTGAGGTGGACTGTACCTGCCCTGTGTGCTGTGATATATTCACGGATCCTGTGCTCTTGTTGTGCGGTCACAGCTTCTGTAAGGACTGTCTTCAGCAGTGGTGGAGACAGAGTGGACTCCAGACATGCCCGGTCTGTAAGGAAATATTTCCGATGGCTCAGCCTCCACGTAATCTGGCGCTGAGAAACCTGTCTGACACCTTGAGACAAGAGAGGAGTCAGAGAGCGAACTCAGGGTCTGAGGAGATGTGCAGTCTGCACGGTGAGAGGCTGAAGCTCTTCTGTCAGGATGATCGACAGCTCATCTGCCTGATTTGTAGGGATTCAAAAAAACACAAGAAACACAACTGTGACCCCATCAATGAAGCAGCAGAAGCCTGCAGGGTAAGAGCATATGAATAGTTTAATAAAAACAACATAGAAAGTTTTTGACATTGGTGTTTTTCATGATTTTAGAAATAACTCTTAATATTGCACAACAGGATTTAACGCCTTTATTTGCAGGCTCAACTCCAGCTGAAGATCCTGCATTTAAAAACCAAACTGGGGTCGTTTAAAGCACAAAAACTCACCTGTGACAAAATGGCCGGCCACATCAAGGTAGGTCACACACAAAACTGTTAGTGAAGCAGAGAGCAACATGTGTCGTCTGCTCTGAGTTTACAACATAATCTCAGTGTCTGTTTGCACCCTGGTTGGAGTAGTGACACTGCAACTATTTGGATATTTGCAACCATCACTACAAGAGAGAAGAGACAAGTAGTGGACCTAATAAAACTTCAGTGATAATATCACAGTAACTGCAAAAACCAAACAACCTGTTACAACGCTACTTTTGTCATCGCATCACTACTGACTTTAAATACAACATTACATCAGTGAAATCATTTTCAGAATCATCACGCTGCACATGCACGTCACAAAGCAGCGAGCTAGTTGGAATCATTCCCATCATTTTGATTTTGCCAAGAGGAGAGATGACAAGAGCAAAGTTGTTGCAGGTAGTCGGACTAAAACTCTTTACACTGCAGAAAACATGTCCGGTCTGAAACACCCCGGCTACTACGACTGACAGCACAAAAATGTAAAAGCTCCAGGAAATACACCCCACCAAAGGTGAGCCCTCTGCGGCTGTTGACATCGGCTGTATCCCTACATGTATGTACTGGACATTGGCTGAATGCCAGTCTGTCTTCCACCCTCGTCCATAGCCCTTTTTAAACAGGAATTGTGCAAATTTGCAGGAAAGCCCAATCAGTCTTCTTGCAGCATTGGCAGTACAAAAACAAAATCAGGGAGTGCAGCAAAATGCCGCCTGTCTACCTTTGTTTATACAGAATGTGCCTTTTTTCGGGGCAGTTGGGGGCGTGAGCAAGTAACAAAACGTGTAGCTCAGCGTGTGACGTAAACAGTGACGTGGGAGGGAAGCCGCTGCTGGTCAGTCCTTGTGATTCTCTCATAAGTTGGCCCGTCCTTCACCGTCCCCGTCATCTGACGGTTAATGGCCTCTGGCTCATCTTTACAGTGTCTGTCAGGTTTGCGTTTCCCTTTTGCTACTAGCTGCTCATTCCTGCTATCAGCTGTTTCCTATTTATCCACCGCCAGTGGCTTGCACATGCGGCGTCATCAACAGCTCCTCCCACAAGTCATCAACAGCCCCTCCTGTGGTGGAAGGCCGCCTTGCCTCGGTCTACCCTACGAGGCGGAAAATTGGACACCTCGGATCAACTCGCCGATCAGCCGGCAAAACGGCCCAACATTCGTAAAAGGGGCTCATGACTGCCGAAAAGGGGACCATGAAAGAAGTGTGACCCACAGTGATTTGGCCTCTTTAACCCGCTCAATAGCTGCCTCGTGAGAAGAGTTATACACCTGCCAAATATCAGCCCCTTTAGCCGGTTTTCAGATACCCATTTCAAAGCCAGCCTCAACTCTTCTTGAAGTGTTTAGCTAAGCTCCTTGGCATTTTTCACAGATGCATGCATTGTAGTGTCCCTGTAGCGTAGGGTCCCAGGCATCCTGGGTGCACTCAGCCTCTGCCAACAATGTCTCTCCTCAGCTCCAGGCTCAGCAGACTGAGAAGACGATCAAAGAGGAGTTTCTGAAGCTTTACCAGTTCCTGCGAGCAGAAGAGGCTGCCAGGATTGATGCAGTGAGGAAAGAGGCGACGCTCAAGAGTGAAGAGATGAACATCAGGATTGTTAATCTGACTGCAGAGATCTCCTCGCTTGAAGACAAAATGAGAACCATAGAGAGGGAGAGGATGGCTGAGGACATCTCATTTATGCTGGTACTCAGTGACTTCCTGTGTTAATGAATATTCTGACCACAATATTGAATATTTAACTAAACTGGAGGTATTCATTCATCACCCTGTTTTCTCCTTATTTGACAGAACGTCGGATCCACAGTGAAGCGGTAAGTGTCTTCCTGTACGCTCTCTATTGAAGCACAGCTGAGTGATAGTCAGGGCTGATGGTAGTTTGAGTCTCATCCACTCTGTGGGGAAAAGATGTGGATGCATCTCATTAAAAAGTTTCAGGGAGAGGCGAGCTAGATCGAAGGTGGGGAAGTCCAACGTGGGCGTATTAAAAACATTTGACTGGTAATCTGTGGCTGCCTAATATTCCTGCAGATCCCAGTGCAACCTGCCAGACCCAGAGACTCCATCAGGAGCCCTGATCGACGAGGCCAAACACCTGGGGAACCTGCTGTTCACAGTCTGGAGGAAGATGAAGGACATAATCCAGTACAGTAAGCAAAGTGTTTCTGCCTGACTTTATTTTACATTTCAATCTGCAGTGTGCAGATAACTGATGAACTTAATCACCAATCAACACCAGGCTGTTGTGTGAATACACTGTAATACCTTCAGTAAACCTTTAATATAACAAACCTTTTGTTTCTGTTTGTTTTTCTCTAAAGCTCCTGTAACTCTGGACCCCAACACTGGCGGCTCTATATTAACTATATCAGAGCACATGACCCGTTTGACAGGGAACCTCAAGACTAAGCCGCTTCCTACAAACCCAGAGAGGCTGCAGAACTCAGAAGTTCTCGGCTCTGAAGGCTTTAGCTCTGGAAAACACAGCTGGGATGTGGAGCTGGGGGATTGGTGGGCTGTCGGTGTGGCTGCTAGAACCAAGAATCCAAAAGGGTTCTGGGGCATCCTCAGACATGATGCGCACATTCTGTTAGAACATATTCAAGAAGATTATGACAGACTTGACTTCAAGGGATCAATACCCCAAAGGATCAGAGTGCATCTAGATTATGACCAAGGCTTACTGTCATTTTTTGACCTTGATAGGAAAAGACCTGTACACACCATCAAATACACTTTCACTAAAACTGTCTCTCCATATTTTCGTGGGAATGTGAAAATCCTCCCAGCTGTAGTGTCAGTGAAGATAAGACAGTAGGTGTATTGTGTAATGTTTTCAGTGGCTGTGGCAGAGATTTCTAAAATCTAAAAAATAACCCTGATGTCACTGGGTTTACCTCAGCTCGGACTTTCAGCTTATAATTTTGAACAGCCTGCGTTAAAGGCGGCAGGGATGGGGTTGGAAAGACATTTAGGAGGCAATGAGGGTCTGATTGAAGATGCCATTGGGGTGCATTCTGGGAAATGTAGGATCCAGTGCTTTTGGAGGTCGATGCATACCAGGCAGGGACTAAGAATCATTTATTTGAAACTGTATAGAAGTGCATACAGTCATCTTATTAACATCATTCAGTGTATGTTTTAGGTTGGGTTTTCTAGTTTAATTTTACAATGTACTTTAGATATACTCACTGTTATGATTCAGTTTGATGTATCCGCTGTTGTTCATGCATATTAAACAGATTGTTATAGTAAAAGCATGTAAATATTTTGAGATCAGACTCATTAAAATGATAACGACAGTTTTTATGTTTCCACAGTGTTTCCTCATTTTTGGGGAGTTCTTCTTTGTCTGAACTGAGGGTCTAGACATAGAGGCTGTACAGACTGACACCAGTCAGAAAACAAGGATTATTCGAAAACATTTCAGATTGTGACCTGCATCATACAGTGTAATTCTTCCTTTCCGTCCTTCGTGGTGAAGAGGGAGCTGAGCCAGAAGGCAAAGCTTTCAATTTAATGGTCCATCCATGGCCATGAACTCTGGGTAGTGACCGAAATAATGAGGTTGCAGATACAAGCGGCGGAAATGAGTTTCCTCCGTGGGGTGGCAGGGCTCAGCCTTAGAGACAGGGTGCGGAGTTCTTACATCTGGAGAGAACTCGGAGTAGAGCCGCTGCTCCTTTGTGTCGAAAGGGGTCAGTTGAGGTGGTTCAGGCATCTGATCAGGATGCCTCCTGGGTGCCTCCCGCTGGAGGTGTTCTGGGCACGTCCCACTGGTAGGAGGCCCAGAACACACTGGAGGGATTACATATCTCATCTGGCCTGGGAACACCTTGGGGTCCCCCAGGAGGAGCTGGAAAGTGTTGCTGGGGAGAGGGACGTCTGGGGTGCCTACTTCTTCAACCTCTGCTCAAGGTTGGTCACAGTCACAGGCCCTGTGTTATCAAAATGTACCTACAGCATAAAGTCTTTTTGAATTGAATTGAACTTTAAGCCTTGTTCCTTTGTATCTACGTGTATGTTTCAGTACAAACTGTACTATTGTGGGCCGCAATCTAAAATGACACTGGTTATTGACTTTATTCTTTGGCTAAACCAGATAGGTGTATGGGAGACCAGGGGCAATTGTAACATCTCAACTTGCACCAATAGTTAATGAGATGGAACCATGAGCAGTGTGGTTCAGTTCGGTACGTTTTTTTTCGGTTTCCACTGTGAAAAGTTGTGAATGGTACCAGTGGAACCGTTCTGTACTGTCCCCATTTTTGGTCCCCCCTCTGTTGGGGTACCTAGCACACAGATCTGGTACTAAAAGGTGGAGCTGTGAACGCTGCAGTCTGTTGATTGGTCAATAGCCTGTTTTATTTTGTTCAGAAAATGTTCTCGTTCTGTGGACGGTAAACGAGGCACAGACTGATGAAGGAGCAAATACAGTGAGTGCTGGACAGAGCAGTGAGTGACAACAACCCTGCCCACATTTAAGGGTACAGTTTGCAGTGGAAATGCTAGGGTCTATAGCCTGGAAATCCAGACTCAAATCTAGAAAGATTTTGAGTCTGGCCCTCATCAATACACCCCTCCTACCCAAGGGGCGGCACTAACTGAGGCATATTAAATGCCGCGGCATGCAATTGGATAGCACGATAGCCAATCAGAGCAAAAAACAAGGTGTTCATTGCAGTTAGCCCCATTGGTTTGCCGACCAGTAGGGCTTACTGATATATTATGCTTTTGCTGTATCCCGTTGGCAAAACGGCAAAAACGTCCTTCCTGGAAGCGAAGGCTTCTCGGGCAGTCTTCTGTTCCTCTCTCAGGGAAAAGATAAGCGTAGTTGGCTTAGCCTTTCTTCCAAAGCTAAACTGAATGATCGCAACCCTTCGGTAGCTGCCATCTTGGCTGTTTACTTTTCAACTCCTACGGCACATCATGTTACACCACTACCCGCGCACCAGTATTCAACAACTCTGGAATGAGACTGGGTTGGAAAATACATCCAACTGCAATTTTTTTTTCAACTGTTTTTACAGAATTAGTAGGTATCTCTATTTACAGAGATAACACTGGTGATCTGAACCGGTCAGTGGCAAAAAAAAGCACTTTTAATGCGCAAACTTATACGGGACACATTTGCCCCTGTTACTGTTTAAGCTCGTTTCGCGGCTCACAGTTGCATCCGCCTCCCTCAATACTGAACCAATTTTAGAACGAGTTGTACCTATGAATCATACGCACACATACACATGGGGAAATAGGGCCCAGGTTGAAAAATACCAAAGTTATCCTTTAATATAGGCCTATATTTTATCTACAAGTGCACGTCACACACTGAGCGAGCCGCCTGTTAATGACGCTGTGGGCTAATGGGCATGTAGCTACTTCCATGTTTCAGATGATACGTCATGTTTGTAGTCGACCAGTGAAGATGAGTTTACATATCACCTTGGGTTCGTCCTTCACCTTCTCAAAATGATCCCACACTTTGGATTTCCTGCCCGACACGTTAACTAGCCTGTGGAATAACTGCAGGTACCAGCCCTGCTGAGCGTGGACACTCCCCGTGTCTGTCCTTTCAAATTAAATTCCCACATGGTCCAGTCAGAAAGGTTTTGATTTATTCTGACAAGTCACAGCTCCTAATAGAGTTTCACATTTGTTTTTGTTGTTTCTGCGACTAATCGACCAATGAAATCTTGCCGACTAATGACCTTTGTGGTTGACTAACGTGGTCGACTGTTAGGGGGCAACCTTATCAAATGTACATCGAGTCAGGTAATTTCTAAGGGAGCTCTGGCAGCTGTTGTGCAATGAAGAAAACTGCTATGGTGCAATTACCGATCATGCACAGAGGGTATCTGCACCAACACAGCTCTTCTGACTGTAATCAAATAAACAAAAATGCAGCTCTCAACCAGTCTGAACGTCGTCATTAGGAACTTCCAGTATTCCCATAATGCCCCTGTGTGGCTGACACGTCTGCCTACATTCACGCATAGCACAGGGATGAATCATTATGAGGCAATGCCTAACGTCTCCAGTGTACTGCCATCTCTCCAAGTCTCTCTCTCTCTGACACACTCACACACATGAGCCCGAATCCCCACACTGATACTGAATCTCAGTGGTATTACAGCTGGAATGCCTGCTATGTTTTTTCAACTAATGAAAGAATGAAGAAAAACAAACAGAGGGGCCAAATTAAAAGAGGAAAAAAAAAAAAAAAAGCCCGAGAGACGAAAACACACTGAGGGGAAAAGAGGAAATAGAGAGAGAGAGAAAGAGCGTCTCATTTAATTTGTATTCGTCCGCACGCTTTACATGATGAGTCTTCTCAGGGCTGATGAAGGTTGGAGATCAGAGTCTGACTGACACAACATTTGCTCAGATGTGGTCACGAGGGGATTTTTTTTTATTCCTTTCCAATTACCCAAGATAAATCTCAAACTTTATATGTCAGTCGTTAGAGAAAGAGTGTCAAATGTAGGGTCACTCATCTGTGGATTTAATTAGGCCAAGTGTACTTTTCAGGTTTGATAATCACATTCAGCATTTTGTTCAAGAGTTTGGCCGCTTGGCAGAATGTGTCATTTCATAAGTGGGTGTTTTTATGGGGTTTGTAGTTATCAGTTGATCCCTAAGTGTGCGTCTGAGAAATGATCTGGCAGATTTCACATTTTGGAATAAAAATCCATCTCAGCTCTTTTATTTCTTTGCTCTTCTCTCTACAAATCATCATTCTTCCTGTATAAACCATTACTTTAGCTCAGAGGAATGACGCCAAACCAGCGTATCCAACTTTTTTTTTCGTTTCTCAAAATCCCCTTTGAACGATCAATCATTCGATGTTGACCAGAGAGCACAGCGGAGCCACTGAGCGTTATACGTCAGATGTTATTTTACCAAAAGTCCCATTTTTCTACTAATCAGATGAAATAAACACATTAATCTGAGGCATTTCAAAGCGCTCGGCATTGTTTTTGTAACCGTGTGGAAATTACTTTTGTCCCGAAACATCACAGAGAGAATTAATCACGTCTAACATCAGTGATTTTAACTAAACTGTAAGGCATACATTTGTTGTGTGTATGTACTGAACATGGGTGTGTAGGTTCTTTATGTGACGGGGCTACTCATAAATCATACGTGTGAGGGAAGGCTGGAAATGAATGAATCAGGATGGAGAGATCAAAGGAGACCGTCTCCTGGTGATTACATGGGCGGATGATGAGACATCAAGCTCCAGGGCACAGGTATGCAAAAGGCCCCACCACCTCTTCTTTTTATAGTTGTTTTGTGTCTCTTTGTAGTTGTTTTGTGTCTTTTTATGGTTGTTTTGAGTCTCCTTGAGGTAATTTTGTATCTTTTTATAGTTGTTCTGTGTCTTTTAGAAGTTGTTTTGCATCTCTTTGTAGTCATTTTGTGTCTCTGTAGTCATTTTGTGTTTTCTTGTGGTTGTTTTGTGTCTTTTGTAATCGTTGTGTGTCTCTTTGAAGTTGTTTTGTGTCTCTTTGTAGTTGTTTTGTGTATTTTTATGGTTGTTTTAAGTCTCTTTGAGGTAATTTTGTGTCTTTATATAGTTGTTCTGTGTCTTTTGGAAGTTGTTTTCTCTTTGTAGTCATTCTGTGTCTTCTAGTGGTTGATTTGTGTCTTGTAATCATTTTATGTCTCTGTGTAGTTATGTTGTGTCTTTTTATAGTTGTGGCTGATTTGTGTCTTTTTGTGGTTGTTTTGTGTCTCTTTGAGGTCATTTTGTGACCTTTGACAGTTGTTCTGTGTCTTTTGGAAGTTGTTTTTCGTCTCCATGTAGTCATTTTTTGTCCTTTTATGGTTGCTGTGTGTCTCTTTGAGGTCATTTTGTGTTTGTAATTACTTTGTGTGGCTTAGTTGTGTGGTCTTCTTGTGTCTATTAGTGATCTTTTTTTGTCTCTTTGTGTTTTTGCCCTATTTTGTAATACATTTCTCTCTCTTAACAGTTCCCTTGCATCTCTTTGGGGTCTTTTTGTGTCTTTCTATAATAATCTTGTGTCTCTTTGTGGTTGTTATTTGCCCCTCTTTGTAGTAACTTTAAATTCTCTTACTTTGTGGCCATTTTGTATCTATTCCTGGTCGTTAAATGTTAATTTAAGTGACATTTTGCAGGTGAAGGCGGGCGTACCCTGACACTTTGGGCCCTTGGGCCTGTGCACGATGGGCCTGTTCAGTAATCCATCCCTGGGTGATCAGAGTCATAACATGGCTCTGAACTGGAGCCAAAGCAGTAAGCAGATATCAACTTAAGAGACAAACAGAAAGAATACAAGACAGATAAACGGAGAGATGTTCCAAATGGCCTGAAGCTTTGAGACAGAAGACATACTGTACAGTAACCGTCTGTCTGGACCAGCACCTTTGCAGACTTGGCTTGGCTTCTGACAAGAAGATGGTGTGTGTGTGTGTGTGTGTGTGTGTGTGTGTGTGTGTGTGTGTGTGTGTGTGTGTGTGTGTGTGTGTGTGTGTGATTTGCGAACATACGGGGGACTGGATAGAGGATATCTGTGTGTTACAGAAAACAAGCATAACATGTAACCAAGAAGGAGCACGACGTGTATGAGCACACGATTACAGCCTAAATGAGTGCAGTGTATAATGTAATGTATAGATACAAGAACACACGCATGGAAACACACACGTGCACTTTTATGTGGGTGTTTTTCCATCTGCTCCTTGTTTTCGGGTCCCTTTTGGTCACTTTTTGCTCATGTTATTGTGGTCTGGATATCTTCAAGAAACAGACTCCAAGTATATGATGTTGTCATTTCTCTCCCTCTCGAAGGGTTTATTGTTTTGTTTGGCATTTCTGTTTCGTTTGGAGGCAATCATTGAAGAATTTGAGCAGCACGTGTCCTCAGCAATCATAATCATGAAATCCCTACTGGTCTCACACACACACACTCATAGGCCTGATTACTGCTCAGTCTGGTCTGTATAATGTTATAGAGGCAGATTGAATGTGTCAGTCAGGACCTCACAGGAGGATATTGGGAGAGATGGTGAAGGAAGGAAGGAAGGAAGGAAGGAAAGAAGGAAAGGAAGTTTGCTTTTTAGTGATGAATGAAGGTTGAAATATGTATGAGTAAAACAAAGCTGACAGTTGAGATCCTGTTCGTGTTTTCTACGACATATCTCTATGTAACAAAGCATTTTGTTAAAGCTCCATCTTCCTCTCTCTAGCACACAAACACACACACCGGCACACACATACTTGCGCTGGCCAGCCTCGATGGTCAAGTGCTGTGATAAAGTGCTGTCTAGTGTTCTCTCACTCTCTAAGCCCCCTGAGAGTAGATCAATACTCACTCAGCATCAAGTTACCGCTAATGTCTTCATGTTTTTAACCAGGCAGTGTGTGTGTGTGTGTGTGTGTGTGTGTGTGTGTGTGTGTGTGTGTGTGTGTGTGTGTGTGTGTGTGTGTGTGTGTGTGTGTGTGTGTTGTTAGTGAGCCAGTGTGTGTGTGTGCCCCTGGTGTGACCCGAGTTATAATTATCATTAAATGTCAATGAAGGCGATAGGCAGAGCCGGATTGCAGATAACTCCCACAGCCCTGACTCACAGCGCCTCCCAAGGACATTTATTAGTAACTGCAACCTCAGCAAAGAATGCGTTTAAGTCTGTGAGAGACAAGAGGAGGAATTCAGTGATGTGGCAAAGCTAAGGAGACAGATTTAGATCAATATAATTTCCGCGAGTTACTGTGCAATCTGCAAATATAAAACTTTTTTTTATTAATGTATATATGTGTGTGTATATATAGATTGCCAATATAAAATAGATCTGCAAATACACAAACTCCACAAATAAGAAAATATCTGTGCATACATTTAATACATTTACAAATAAATACATGAAAAACATTTGTTAATATGTAACATTTACAACATTTAATCAAATATTTTTGAATCTTAATTCTAGGCTTGCGGATTTGTATGTATTGTATTGTATTTGGTTTTTTTTGTTTGTTTTTTCATTTTTTCATTTTTGGAATTTGTGTATTTGCAGATCTGTTTTATATTTGCAAAATATTTCTTTGAGTTTACAAATCTTTTTTTTAAATGTATTTGTGGAATGTGTTTCTGTATTTACAGATTACACATTTACACATAGATTGTCGTTCTGTTAAAGGGGAACTAATGTTTTTTTCAACCTGGGCCCTATTTTCCGATCTATTATATAATAGGGCACTCAGACAGCGTCAAACAGCGTCAAAATACGTCCACTAAAAGTGCATTTTTTCCACACAGATAGGCTCGGATTGTTAGTATAATTATCCGACAACATAACGGAAAGGAGAAATGAATCTGTGTGGAAAAAATGCACTTTTAGTGGACGTATTTTGACGCTGTTTGACGCTGTCTGAGTGTCCTATTATTTCATATAGTGCATGCTCACGAGCTGCAGGCAGGTCAGCCCTAGCTTCTTACTGGAGAAATTTCATCACGCATGTAGACAAAAGTAGATTGGAAAATAGGGCCCAGGTTGAAAAAACAACAACAACACAGTGCCCCTTTAATCCGTCCAAATTCCCCATCCATTCCAATGGAAATGACTTTTCTAGGGTGTCTAGATCTATGATTACTCTCACCTGACTCCACCCAAATGCACAGACTTATTTGATTGGATGTCTGTAAGCCAATCACACTGCTCCACATCATCTAAAGTGGACTGCAGTGGAGCCACACCCCTTTTTTAAACAAGCATGGCTGACTGTGAGGCAAGGAGGAAACATAAGGTACATTTTAATCTATCAATCATACTGTTAACGTACATAATCTTTGTTTAAACTGTGTTTAAAGTTGTCTTAAGGTGTTCTGTTACTTAGACATGTCAAAAAACGTGACAGATTTGAAGTTTTTATTTACTTTTTTTTTTTTTGGAATATCCGTATGTTGGAATGGACTCTGGATCTGGATGTCACTGGAAAATTAACTGGGGAAACACTGTGTGTGGGTACTCCAGCTTCCTCCCACAGTCCAAAGACATGCAGGTTAACTGGTGACTCTAAGTTGTCCGTAGGTGTGAATGTGAGTGTGAATGGTTGTCTGTCTCTATGTGTCAGCCCTGTGATAGTCTGGCGACCTGTCCAGGGTGTACCCTGCCTCTCGCCCAATGTCAGCTGGGATAGGCTTCAGCCCCCCCGAGACTCCCAACAGGTTAAGCAGTTATGGAAAATGAATGAATGACCTTCAGAAATTGAGGATAACTTAGGTTGTGATGATGAATGCAATGCAACATATTTATTATTTTAACAACAACATCAACAACTTTGTCTCCTAGAAATTAACTGCTGCCTTGATTATGTCCACTGGCAGCAGTTGTTCCCAGTCCAGGAAGTGTCACAGTCTCGTGCCTTAGGTGGATGTTGGTCGTACAAAGTAAAGGTCTTCATGGGTCGAAAACAACAGAACCAAATGAACCTGGGAAATCCATTACGAGATCCGACTGGATCTCTGGTCTATTTTATGGACCCCTCAAACCTGTTAATTAAAATTGCTCCTAAAAATGACGTTCTACTGATAAAGTGTTCATCATGTGAGATACAACATGCTGTTGGAGGCAAAACACACTGGATCATTACGTACGAGCAGTATGGAGATATTTTGTGGTTTCAATTATGTGTTTTTGGACGTTTGAAGCCTCCATTAGGTGGAGTTGTGTTGCTACCCCCTCCCCTCTCCGCAAGTGATGTGAGGACTCTAAAACTTCACCTGAGCCTCACTCGGCATATGGGCGAGTAGATAATGGCTGAATTCCATTTTTGGGTGCACTATCGCTTTAAGTCAGCAATGACTCAGTCAAAATATATATGTCTTTAAGATTATTTTGGGGGGCGTTTTTGCCTTTATTGCCTAATTATAACCATAAATATTTATCATGCTTTAGCTTGTATAAGAGTGGATATTAAAGGGAAATCAAATTAAAGAAAGGGTCAGTGTTTTAGTGTATTTTGCATCTTTGCAAATATGTTCATTAAAATCATTTGGTGGATTTGCTGTTTGGAGTGGCTCCCCAGGGTTTCAATTAAAGCCTCTATGAACATCTGACATCTTGTGTGACTTTGGTGCAGCAATGTCCCCAAGTTCCCAGATCTCCGCAAATCATTGAGTGACAATCTCATTATCACTGAGAGGAATGATGACCAAAACTGCCAATGCAAACCTCTGTAACACTAAATATTCAGACAAAAAGGTTCAGAATACAGAAAGAAGAGATGAAGGTCAGACAAAAACAGACCGACTGAATAAGAGCTTGACATGAACGTACAGACGTGTAAATACATACAGTGCTGAATACACAAGCATACATCACTATAATCGAAGCTTCACCCCATTCCACCCCGTCTGTCTCTCACCTCCACCTCTCTTTATCCACTCCCTCATCTCTCCTTCCCAATCAATCTCTCCCTCCCCCCTCACTAATGCACTCTTTCATGTGCTCTCCTATTTCTCCCTCCCTCTCTGCCGCCCTCCCTCCCTCACCCTGATGTCTCATGGCCCTTTTGTAGGCCCTCTACATTTTTGGGGGTAATGTGATCTCCCCCATTTCTCCCCAGGGTGGTCCGCTCCTCTCATTCAAACAACAAGCTCGGGCTGAATGGAGCTGGCGGTGAGAGGGGGAGATGGAGAGAGAACAAGGCTGAGGGAAGGTAAGATAATGGGTATGTAAAACAGCCATTAAATCTCATCCTTGTTCATTTATATCTTACACCGACAGGTGGGTGTGCATACCTAATGCATCACATCAGGCAAATGGATACTGTGTGTGTGTGTGTTTGAATCGTACCTGTGCCATCTGTTTGGTCACATTCAGCAGCTGCTCCTGTGTTCAGCCCACAATATCAGGACTGACTCAATATTGTCTCAAAGCAGCATTTCCATCCAAATTGCTTTTGGTGTATTTAGTGTATTCATAGAGGTACGTTTTATCATCACTATATTAAGGTGTTATTTTGAGTGTTTTAGCAAACCATCCAGCTGACACAGAGCAACACATGCATTCATTAAGAGTCATGTTTCTGACCAGCCGACAAATAAATCATTCACTCTCTTTTAGCTCTGTTTGGGTCTCTACCTACTCCTAAGGAAAATATCTGCCTCTTTATATAAATATACATCAACTTTGCTGTGGTAAAGATGCTTGATATTCAGGATGAGTGCAGTGTAAAATGCCCTTTCCTTTTTAATTCAATTTATTATTTTTTAACGGCATTTCAAGTTTCAGATTTTCAAAGTAGGAATGTGGGACTTTTACTTTGGAATATCTCGAAATACTGACACAGTGAAAACTGACTTTTTAATTTTATTTCCAGCAACCCAAAAATCAAAGAATACATATATTTCCCTCACAGGTTAGTGGTGTTTACTTTTTAATTTATAAAGGACACCGGTAATTAATTTTGCACTTCTTCTGAATAAAATCCAAATAATTGTATTTCCTTAATGTTGTACATATCTTGTAACACCTTATTTTGAAAACCCAAACATATTCACACATCCTTCCGCTAGCGTTGCTAAGTTTGTTGCTAGCTCCCTGTCAGCTCAATCTGGGCTGTTTGAAGACATTATTCAGTGTAACACATATTAATGTCATTAGGATGCACTACATTGTAGCTTATGTCACCATGGAGATAAAAGCGACTGCCGGCTTGACCGCAGATCATACTGCTACATCACTAAAGGTACTGACGAGCTGTAGCCAGGTAGCTCCGTTGCTAACACTGCAAACAGATATAATTAGCATGAGTGACATGACAGCTGTCAGCTGCAGAATGATGTTAGAATTTTGCATATATGGGATCATTGTTAACTTTCCAGCAATGTATTTCATATTTTGTAATTGAGGCATAGTATCAGCTGTGATGTGTACCTCGGTCCTGGTGCTGAGAGTCTAGTAACGATGGGACCGCCCTCATTTCCCATCATGCCTGTCTAGTGCTGATCTAGTGTTTTATTTAGTAGTTTAAAGTTTCCTGTTAGGTCTATATGCTCCAGAATGCAAATGTGACTCTGTATAAATACTAAATCACAGTGTTTATGGTGCGTCTGTTCAGAACATGGTGGCTTACGTTGATGGCTGTCATTTTTGTGCTGCGTTTAGAGTTTCAACCATTAGTGAGGTGGCTGGAATTGTGCAAATTTGCAGGAAAGTCCAATCAGTCTTCGTTCAGCATTGGCAGTATAAAAACAAAATCAGGGAGTGCAGCAAAATGCTGCCTGTCTACTTTTGTTTATACAGAATGCATCTTTTTTCGGGGCAATGGGGGGCGTGAGCAAGTAACAAAACGTGTAACTCAGCGTGTGACGTAAACGGTGACGGTGCTATCAGCTGTTTCCTGTTTATCCAACGCCAGTGGCTCGCACGTGCGGCATCATCAACAGCTCCTCCCACAAGTTATTAACAGCCCCTCCCGTGGTGGAAGGCCGCCTCTGTCTTTTAAACTAAAAGGGTTCTGCCAATATGTCTACCCTACGAGGTGGAAAATTGGACACCTCGGATCAACTCGCCAATCCAGCTCTGTGTGTCTAAACGCTCGCAGCTTGCCGGCAAAACAGCCCAACATTCGCGGAAAATCTGGCAGCGTAAAAGGGGCTAAAGATTGAGTGACCATTTAATCAAGTGGCAAAAAATGTGCTGTGAGACTGATAAGATAGACTGTTGATGACTCATTAAATTGGCGAACAAGATTATCAGAGGTACAATGATCTCTTTCATACATTCATCTGAAGGGTCAGATGAGATTCTCTGGGGGCCGTTTCTGGCCCAAAATTAGTCCCTGATTCAGACCAAAGCAAGACAACTCTAGGTGTGGAAGCACCCTCAGTTAAAAGAATTCAATGCTAACTTTTGGTTTTCACAGGACGTGAACAGCAGTCTCCTGGGTGAAAGTCCTGTGTTAGTTTGACCCATCCAACCTCTGCTCCCTCCTTGATATGTGGACTTTCTCACTCTTTATACTACGTCATTTGCTCAATGTTTAAAATTGCTGTAGACGGGTTTACAATGAAGTTCTTTGAAAGCCTGGTGCATGTCATACAGACGCTAAAGAGTGCCTTGTGCGTCAGCATCAGACGCTGAGGGCCACTGATCAAGCTAAGGGAGAAAAAAAACCCACTTAATATGAACTTTTGGACTATGTTTCCAAACTCATCACAATAGTATAGGACACTCTGTTTCTCAGGTGTCAAAGTCATGTTTTCATTTTTAAATCTGCCGTTCAGTTTAATTCTGACACATTTTTCCTCATCTGTTGTTGTTTTATAGTCGACACGTCATCTTTCTTTCTGTTCTTTTGTCCTCCTCATCATCTCCACTCTCTTTCATGCCCCCAATTTCATTTCACCTCTCTTTCTGCCTCGGGTGGTCAACCTCTTTTTCTGTCATCCCTGAACCATCGTGTTTCCTTGCCAACACACACACACACACAAATACACACACTCACCTATACATACCACTGAGGTGCCCCAGACAGCCCTCCACAATGTGGATGCCCCAAGGGAGCTTGGGTAACTTAGTCCCCTCTATCTGCCAACTGCTGTGTCACAAAGAGGCTCGCATTACACACACACACACACACACACACACACACACACACACAAACACACACACACACACACATAATTAAACACACACTCATACAAGCACATACTCAATATTTAGGCATGCAAATACAGTCGATTATATCACACACACACACACACACACACACACACACACACACACACACACACACACACACACACACACACACACACTTTCAGCAGATATCAAGCCAAGTCTCTTTCATTGCCGGCTCCAAATTGAAGCTTATAACGAGGGAGAATGAGGATTAAGAGAAGAGGAGGGAAAGAGTGAAACTGAGCTAATGTCCTTACATACCGACAGGAAAGCTTTAAGGCCTCACACACGTTCACTGTTACACACTCACTGTGTGTGCTGACAAAGTTGTTTCAAGGACAAACTCATTTTGCCGCCCTGGATCTGGTGACTTTTTCATCAAATATTTAAATAAAAGACATGTCGAATGAAAATCATTTTATCCTCACTTGTCACCTCTCTGAGTGAAAATGTGTTTAACCATGTCAGTGTTTGCGAGTGTGTGTGCGCGTGCGCTTGAGCTAGGAGTTGTTGTTATTGGCTGCAGGACCGAAGTTCAGCTCCAGTTTGGCTATGAGCTACAAACCTCAGGCCTCCACACACACACACACACACACACGCAGTGGTTTGTTAAAGTGTATGGAGGGAATGCTGTGGTCACACCTGGGAATGCTCTTTCAGCTAACCTGCCTAACGTTTTCACTCTCTCCATCATTTCCTCTCTCAGGAGGTGGAAAGAAACAAATTACATTTACTTAACTTGTGTTTACCTCTCGTTTAAAGCAGGATTAAAGTGTGAGCGTTCTAGCTTTTTGATAGGATTACACATTTTTGATTTTCACAATCCGTCCATAAAACTGATTAAAACCTCCATAAAAGCAGATTCATTTTTTTTACACTGATATGTGACATCATCATTGAAATCACGTGTACCTAATTTGGTTCCTATAACACTGCAGTCTGATTGGTCAGTAGAGGACGGTCACTGCTCAGGGCTGAGTTGTGGCTGGTTTTGAGGCTCATGTAACCACTGTTCATACTGTGGAGAGTTTTATTAGTGAACTAAAATGAAAGGATGTTTTGCTGCCTCTCACAGCAGCTGGACACTGAGAAAAAATAACTTAATTCACTGAGCCGACTGCAGGTGACGTTTAAGGTGGAACGTTAGGTTGTAATGTTACTCAATGCATGAGGTGACGACGTGAATCCATCAGCACACCTTAAATTTCACTGTGACAACTTTGACCATACAATTAGTTTTTATTGTCTCTCTTGGATGATCGACTTTTAGGCAAGGTGCGTTCCAGTGGGCTCCGACAACACTAAACCCCTGCAAAATGGACCTAAGGTCTAAGTACCATGTCTGAAGGGTTACTTTTGGTTCCAAAGGTACTGTACTGAAAGTGTTTGTTGGAAACTGGGCTTACTTAACACATTATATTGGTAATTTGAGGTTAGCTAACTGCAACATGAGCTTTTTCTTGGGCGGTAGAGAGAGCCAGGCTAGCTGTCTCCCCTATATCAAGTCTTTATGCGAAGCTAAGCTAACCAGCTAATGGCTCCAGCCTTATATTAAGGATAACATGAAAGTGGTGCCGATCTTTCCATCTAACCCGCCAATCAGCATATTAACAATGTCAAACTATTCCTTTTAATTTCCCCCTGTGTTACCTGTTATTGTTGTACAAGGCACTTATCCATAATCACTGTGTAGAGACTGCCCAAAATTCCAAAATTCGGTTAGTCTGAAAAATGTCCTATTGGACTGAGAGCCCATTTCTCCAACAGCCCGTTATCCCAAAAACCAATGCAGTTAAACACTCAACACAAAAGCACAAAAGCAGTTTGCATTGTAGGTTGCTGTAAACCACAGACACATTAACATTTGTCAACAGCGTTGTGGTAAACTTGTGGTTAGGTTTACGCACAAAAGCCACTTGGTTACGGTTAGGAAAAGTTGCTGGAAAAGCAGAGATGGGTCAGTGAAAACTACCCGCGGTGGCTGGCTCACACACGCTGGGAAACACCGTGAAGGGTGAGTAAAAGCACCCAGGATCGCTGGCTTAAACACCGCTGGGAAATGTCACTAGTGGTTGGTAAAAACGCCTGCGACTGGTGACTTTAAGTGCTGCTGAGAAACTGAAACTAACTGCAGGGAGTGCGTATTTTCAGAGAAGTGGTTCTTTGGAGGAATTGACTTTGTTTTTGGTTCAAGGCTGTTGGAGAAATGGGTTTTCGGTCCAATTAAACACTTTTGGGACGGCTGTGGCTCAGGAGATAAAGCAGGTCCACCAATCAGAAGACCAGCTGCTCAATCCCTGGCTTCCCAAGTCCATATGTTGACGCTTCATTAAGCAAGATATTGAGCCCCATATTGCTCCTGATGGCTGTTCCATTGGTGTGTGTGAGTGTGAAAAAGGCTGTGGCACCTTGTACAGTAGCCTCGGCCACCAGTGTGTGAATGTGACTCATAGTGCTATACAAGTGCAGTTCCATTTACTTTTTACATTTTTCTGACTACACCCACTTTGGAATTTTGGGCCTTTGGAAGAGTAGATGGGAGTCAGCGTGCCCCCAGTTTGGAGAAGCCGGCAGGGGTGCTGAAAGGGAAGCCAAGCAATGTCCTACTGTGGATGGGGATGGCAGCGAAATGAATTTTTGCCACCAAAAACAAACAAACAGTTTAACATTACATTATATTTGGAATATTTTCCCTGCTGTAACTTTAACAACCCTTTTCTTTGGCACTACATTGTCACGGGTTTATAGACGAGTCAACAAATACAGGAAAACAAAATAAAGAGCCATTTTGACAGCAACGATGAAATGCTGTTCACTGTGGTGGCAGAAAAACCTTCGCAGAGGGTGACTGAATGAGCTGAAAGAGAGCATTGTGAAGGAATGTAGTTGAGAAAATGTGGCATCCACTTAAACTGATATTGATTTTTTTAAGGTGGCTAAAATAAGTTTTGCTGCTGCCCCCATCCACAGCAGGACATTGCTTATCTCCTGTGGCTGTACTCCTGTCTGCTTCTCCAAACTGGGAGCGTGCCAACGACCATTTATTGTAGGTAATGCACTGACTATGGATAAGAGAACCTCACACAACCCCGCTTCAGAAATCCAAACTATCCCCTTAAGTCTCCATCCACCTCACTTCCTTTTGTTCCAGCAGCTCAAATTAAAGAAAAATGTTGTAATTAGTAATACTATAGTTTCTATTAAGGGATCACACCATCCAGGGCAAAGCCAGCACAGGAGAGATTATAATGTAACGTTACCACTCACACACACATGGTCAGACAGTTTAACACACAGCAGGCTGCTGTCACAATGTGTAGGATACACATAGTCTCACAGTGTGAATTTTAATTCTGATTTGATTGGAATTAAAGTGGTTTTAAGCCAGAGTTAATGGGTTTAGACTGGCTCTAATCCTGGTTTAATGAAGGCCTTGGTGGGCCTCTTGCCTCTTTCATCATCCTGGACGTCGGCCCATCATAATCCAAGTGGTGAATTAATCAACCACTTTATGGCGAGTGTGGCATGTGTGTGTGTGCACTGTATGTGTGTTTTGTAAAGCAAACGCCAGATAAATGCATGGTTTAATAAGGCTGTCTATATGCATTTTTGGATATATCCGGTCTTTACGCACGCAGAGTACAGCCGGGTCATTCTTCACTTTCTTTCTTGGTCATTGTGTATGTGTGTGTGTTCATTCTTCCCCGCGCACACTTGGGTGCGTGCTCGTTCCCTCACTCCCCATCCCTATGTAACTGGAGCCAGCCCTCCCCTGTCAAAAATAAAAATCATTTGTCCGCTGCACGAGTGTGTCCATTAAAAATGCATGGTGGAGGGAGCTGGGGGCCACTGGGGAGGAAAGCTGATACTAGGCTCTCCGGAAGGGCATCAGAGTACCAAGGTGGACAAATGGCATCTAGAGAGAAAGAACGGGATGGAGAGGGAGAGTGAAGTGAATGGGTGAGTAGCTGGGTGTTGTGCGCCTTTAACATGCTGATGCAACTCTCATCTTGTGGGGTCCAGTGAAAGTGGCTCTTTCTCTCATCTGCTGACCCCGACATACACATAAATATATTTAAAACCTATAGACCCAAAGATCTATCGTGGTGTGAAGTTTAAGCAGGGATACAAGCAAAGATGCTACATAGCTTCTTTGTTATGAGTATAATCACGTGGACGTCAAACACTCAGATTATTCCTTGCCTTACAAAATCTTGAAAAAAGACAGTATGGAGTTGACAGAAGGCTTCTGCTGATAAATGTATTTTTCATTTACCATTTCGCTTCAGAGGTGTCTTTCTTCCACGCTCCTAAGGCCTGGTCACACCAGGAAGTGACACAGCAATCTACTCGTCTTTACAAAACAGACGTTGCTAAAGTTTTAGTGTTGGACACAAAACATTCTCACTCCGACCTCGTCACATATTGACGTTTTGGTCATGGACTTTCCACGTACAGATATGGGTGCAAGTTCTGCCTGTTACATACATTGTCTTCTTTCAAGATACACACATTTGTACAACACCGTAAATTTACGTTTTTTGTTTGTTTTTTTCAACAACAAACAGACATGGTTGAGTGTAAGCAAAAAACAGGTGTGGTTAGGATTAGGAAAGATGAACAGGATTTGGCTTTAGAATCTTACGGGACACAAACACCGCTTTCTCGGGTCAAAGTCTGTGTTTGTTTGACCCATCCACCACTCGTCCTGCCAGCCCCACTCAGACTTTTGCCGCCTTAACTTTCATCCTTGTGCTGCCGCATTTACCCCTCTTGTGCCGGGAAACGACATTAAAGGATGCCTTTTTTCGTTGGTTTCTTACGCTGCAAGTCACAGCACAGACTGTATATAAAGATGCATGATGTGTCTCCACTTACCCCCACTGTACAGAATTGAAGCTAAAATACCCCAGATACAGTCGCTGCCATCTTACTCTGGTGACATCATTCAGAGCCAGAGTCTGCGCGGTAGCGACCTCCACGGTATCAAGCTTCCTATCTATACACCCGTCCGACCAATAACGAGCAGCGCCACTGAATGCATGCCCACCAATTCGCTCACACGGTTGTCAGTCATGTTGTAAACTCCCCGTTTTATAGCATGAAATAGCCAATTAAAAGCAAACGGACACTTGAACAAACAGCAGCGTGATGAAAACTATCTTTATATACAGTCTATGGTGGATAGATTTAAATATCAAAATGTTGCTGACAGGAAATTGAGAGATGTACAGATTCTTTATTTATTGGGTTTTCAGATAAGCAACAGCTGACAGTGTGATGGTGGAGATTCTCAGTCATCCAGGTCATGGTAATCTTAAGTGCTATATCAGAGGCAACTTGACTTGCCTGAGTTTCTTGAAGATGTTTCACCTCTCATCCAAAGTTCTTCTTCAGCGACGAACTGATGTGTTTCTATATATTTTGTGTTTCTAAATCTAAAGTTTTATTAATGACATTTCATTTTTCCAGATGCTGTGTGGTCTGTATTGCCTACTTTTTTAGGGGAAATTAATTTAATGGCTTTCTGATCCTCCATATCTGCCAGCTTTTCACTTTCCTTCCTTCCCTTGCTCCAAGTGTACAGTAGTGTTACACCTCTCCTCTCATGGTGGCCTCTCAGAGCTGTCACTGGAAGCCAAGTGTTGTTGTGAGTTGCGTCACTCCACTCACCAGATAAATCTGTCAAAATACAGGTGCGTGTGTGTTCTTGTGTGTGTGAGTATGAGTGTGTGGAGATTAGTGGTTTTTCACTGTGTCGAACTCGTGGCCCCGCATGCTAAACTCATTAAGAAAGTGTGTGATCAGAGTGTACCGTTGTAGCTTCATTCTTGCATTTGCACACTTTGATCAGCGAGGTTGAGACGGAAGAACATTTTGTCTTTTTCCTCATATTCTCTCATTTCTTCCTGTCATACTAACTCTGTCTTTATTCCACTGCGAGACTTTCTCTTTCTCTCTTATGGGACTCACTGTTTTCTTTCCTTGGTCTCGTCCATCTGCTTCCTATAACACTGGGGCAGTCTGATCTGGTTTTGCAGAAACCCCCTCTGAAAAATCTGACATTTATTCACGTACAACCAAAATAGTCCCGTTTTTTTTCCTCCCCAACAAAATAACCCCACTAAAAAAACTGTCCCGGCCCTGTTTCAATAGGGTGGTCGAATCTGGACCCAATTAAAACGGGGACCCCCTAAATTTCCTTCACACCCAGCTTGAGGAAGACCCCAGATTAGAGGAATATTTTCCTTATTGCCGACTTTACTTTTTGCGGAATTCCTCGGGATAATAATTGAGCCCATGTGTGCTCGGTATTCCGAGGTGTTCCCGTTTTGGTGGATAAAAATGGCACGTTGTTACAGCCATCAGGGCGGGCACAGTTCTGATTCCCCCCTCTTCTTCTTCTGCGTTTTACCACAATCCTTGGAACGCTGTTTGGAATTATTAGAAGAAGGGATTTCTTTTTTGTTGGTCAGATTTCCATATGGGAAGAGGCGGAGGCTTAATTGAGATCAAATAAACAAAGTCACCTGTGAGTGATTTCTGCTCATAATGAGACACATGTTCGCCGGTTCAAATGTGCACACACAAGGCCGCACATACACACACTCACTGCCTCGGTTTGATAAGCACTGAAGCAGGTGTTTGTATCACTCCCTCAGTGAAATCCCGCGCATGCCTCCGCACAAACACACTGGCACTGGCTTTTTTTGTCCCAACACATACACACACACTCACCAAGGATTAGCCTCTGCTTCTCATAAACTCCATGACTCAACAGTGAGAGCCTGTGTTCTGCTCCCCTATGCAGTGACCCATCATCCTCCTGCTCCCTCTGGCTTTGTGAGTGCTCTGCTCTGACCGTGAATGAATAGCCGCTTGTTAAATAAACCCGGAACGCTGCTTAGGTATCACAGTTGTCTGCACGGTATTATTCTAAGTGGTAATAATAAGAAAGGCATTGGGATGCGGTCTGACTCTCCGCCGCTCAGCTGACGGCTCTGAACAGTCTGCGGGAGTCTGACTTTGATTCATGTCTTCCTAATTGTAACAGACCTGAATCCTCTAAAAACAACATGTGGATAATTCTTATGCACACACACACACATGCAGAGGCTTGTGTGAACGCACCCACAGGAACACACACACACACACTCTCCACACACAGGTAATTGTGCCCACCTGGGAAAACATCATTTAGTCAGGCGCCCCTTCCTTCTACTAACACTGCTCTTACAGCATGGATATGTGTGTGAGTGTGTGTGTGTGTGTGTGTGTGTGTAAACGTGACCTCCTTTACCCTTTTGCATGCTCTTTGATCCCAAATTGCATTCGACTATCAACACTCCCTAAGCCCTAAACCATCCAATTACAATACTGTATTTTATAAGCTTAGCAGTTCAAGGCTTTGAGGAGAATGACGTCTCTGTGCAGACGTGTTGTTGTGAAGTCACCCAGCAGTCTCCCAGATATCACATAAATACTTAATTCAAGCTGAGAAGGCGAGATGTATGCAAATGAAGTAGCTTTATTGTCTCTTGCTTTGTAGAATTAGTGGCCTCGAGGTGCAGGTGAGTCCATATGTATTAGTGATTATAATTATTGTAATGTAATCACCAAAGCGTGGGCCGACAGCCACCATGTTTAGGTCAAATTCCTTCACAGTCTGCTGAACGTGAAGTACTTTAGGCTACATAAATCTGTGTGGGCAAGCGAGTCCACTTCAAGCCTTCCTTGAGACACAAACATTTCACTGTGAAATTTATTGTTTTTCACTAATGTGCTGTATAATGGCTCCAGAGGAGGAGAATAGTTGAAACCACCCAAGCAGTGATGGATGTCTGTTCTACTCGTCTGCATAACAGTGTGTGTGTGTGTGTGTGTGTGTGTGTGTGTGTGTGTGTGTGTGTGTGTGTGTGTGTGTGTGTGTGTTGTGTTTTCTGAGCTTTGATCAGACTCGCTGCAGCATCGCTTTCACCAACACATTCTCGCTCCAACCTTGTCACATTTCAACGCTGGGTCATGGACTTTCCTCGTGCAGATATGACGTGAAAGGTACCCTGGGTGTGTTGGTTGATGAGGTTCTAGGACGTCATCAACGTCCCAGAACATTACATGCATTGTCTTCTTTCAAAATACACTCATGTTTTCACAGGAAGTTCACCGTTTACATACAGTCTCTTTCAAAATAAATGCACTACATCGGTACAACAATGTAAATTTACGTTTGTTTTCCTTCAACAACTAGCGTTTAGGAAAAAAGAACAGGGTTTGGCTTTATAATCCTACCGGACACAAACACCGCTCTCCCGGGTGAAAGTCCTGTTTGTTGGACCCATTCACCGCCTCTCCCTCACACCCAACTTGGTCTTTCGTCGCCTTAACTCTTGTCCCGCCACATGTCCCACTGACACCGCCGAAGGCCGCTAAACTATAGCTGCAACCAGCTGCGTATCATGCAGATGTTAGAGGATGACTTTTTTCATTGGGATCTGACGCAGCAAGTCACTGCCCAAGCACCGGATTTCAAAGACTTCGGAGTGAGACCAGGCTGCTTTTACACTTAAATGCATCACCAGTTGTGAGGTGAGACACTACTGGTGAATAGGTATCATCATGAAACTTCCTCAGTTGATTACTTTCAATAGTATGAAATAATATTTTAATGTTAAAATAGACATTATCTCATTAAATATGCACTAATTTGCAGATATTTTTGGAAGATAAATCTGAACATCTGATAAAGCCAGGTGCAAAATTAATTTTATACTTTGTTTACATATAAGATGTAAAAAAAAAAAAAATTACAGAGGGATTTAAGAATATCTGCTTTTATTACCTAGAAAATCAAAATATACTGTCCATAGCCTTAAAAAAAATAGATTTTCACCATATTTTTGGGAATGAAATGTCACATAAATCAGACTAGGAATGATTTATTAACAAATCCCTCTGCAAATATCTTCAGAATATAGCAAGGTGTATAACTGGAAAGTTTGGTGTGCATAGGTGCTACAGAGGCTGAGATGTTTGACTTGGAGTACGACGAAAAAGTCATTTTGAGAAAACAGCATTCAAAGATTTACATAGGGGAATTTAATACATTTCTATTGGAAACAATTGCTCACAAACAAAATAAATGTTCAGGCCCTTTGTAATAATAATAAAATATATTTCAAGCTCATGATAATAATTTAATACATTAATAACATGACAGGCATATAAGGCCTACAACTGTAGTAACCCAGCCAATAAACATATTGGCCTACAATGCACAATGCTAACTTTTTGGTAAATTTGGGAGAAACTTACTGCCACACGTAGACAAAATGTAATAGAATAAACGTCTAAATGTATAATTTGAATGTCTTCTTTATAGCAGTTGGAAAGAATACATATTCAAGGAGTAAACTAGCCCAAAATCTCAAAATTGACCACTGCATGAAAAATCGATGTTTTTGCCTGCCATAAACAACAAACTCAAAGCTTGTGAGTGAATTCAACAAAATCACCAGAAAGAAATGTTGGCAGTCTACGTTTTTGAAAACAACGGACACGTTACATTTGTACACTAATATGTAGCGGATATGGTGAAACTTTCTTTACACTTCAACAATGCTACGGTTAAGGTGTGGTTATATTTAGGCCCCAAACCACTATGGTTATGACAAGATTATGTTTCAGCATTAAAATACCCATTGTTCATGCTTTTGTTTCCAGTCGTCTTGACTACTGCAATGCCCCATACACTGGCCTACCTAAAGGTGCCATTGCAAAACTACAGACCATTCAGAATGCTGCTGCTGCCGCTGCTGCCAGGGCTTTAACAAGAACTAACCTATAATGGCTCCCAGTATCCTTTTAAAATCCCCCCATTGGTTTTTAATGGCATCGTCCCCTCTTATATCATAGACTCCCTTTCACCTTATGTCCCTCCATGAACCCTGAGATCCTCCACAGCTGCCCTTTTATCTGTCCCTGCTGTCACTACAAAAACCTTTGGGGATGCTTCTTTTAGCTGCTACGCCCCAAAAATATGGAACACCCTGCCTTTAAATATAATATAAGACATGCTGGCTCAGTGGAGAGTTTCAAAAAATGACTCAAAACATATCTTTTTAATATAGCCTATAACTAGCAGCTATCTGTTTTAATATTTTTAATATGTATTTTTTATTATTTGATTAATTTCTTATTATTATTTCTCCTTGAATGAGTGTTGTATGGTTGTTCAGTCTAATTTCTTTGTAAAGTCCTTTGTGCTACATTCTGTGCATGAAATGCTATATTAATAAAGTTTTTGTGGCACTGTCAGTTCATACACTTTGTCACTTTAGAAACATTGAAATGATTCGTATGAAATGTGACATACAAATGTAACGTATCCGTGATTTGCAGAAATGTACAATGCCAACATTTTCCTCTGAGGACTGGGCTGGTGAATGCCAACCAAAGTTATCAAAATAAAATACCAATCTGCATCTTTATATCAACTAGTGTCTACCAAATATTCAAGGCATTATTTCATAATTAATAGAGTTACTCGGTATTTTGGGACGTTCAAAATGAAGCTGAAACAGCTGCTTCTGTTCAGCACCTCTAAAGCTCACAATTTAGCACATCTATATTTGTTTTTTTTTTTTCCTATTCACACAAAAAAAAATGGAAACACAAAATCATCATCATTATTACTTAGGTAGTGTACAATTTCTTGCCCTGGGATTGTTGTCACGGTGAAGTTATTGGGCAACCAACAGAGGCTTCAGAAAGTCAGTTCCATGTGCTAACATGTCAAAATATTCCTTTAAACGTGCACCAGTAATTCCCATACTTCATGCCTCTTTCCCCTTAGATGGCACTGGTATTATTTTAACAATTTAATTTGTTTCCTCTGCTTATACAGACTGTCATGCAGCTTCAATGATAGACCATAAACTGGCAAAAGGTCAAAAAAGGTTTGCAATTAACACTAAGAAAACATGCCGTCTACATATTAAATCAAACAGATAAAGTTGTATTGCTGTACAGATCCTTTTCCTTCCCACCTAATCTTGTGAGTGGGAGCGTCAGGAAGTCAACAAAATTAAAAGGGCTTTTGCCAGGGGAGCAGCTGTTTTCATCGGGACTGTTTCTCCAGTGAGTAACGTTCATGGTGAGATTTGTGGATTCTCCTGAGTAACTAAGAAAAAAAAGATGTTGCGTTCTCTCAATGCTCTTAGCAGCACAAATACAAATACATCCTGGAGAGAGGGCAGAGATCTCAAAGAAATACATTTTAAATCCATTGCAAAATCAAAACTACCTGCCTGGTACAGTCAGTGGAGAGTAAGAGCATTTGGTTTTTGTAAGTTATCTGAACTGATAAAGTCAACTTCTGGGGCAGGAGGCAATTTTTTTACAAGAAGAATGAAGGAGATAAAGACAACACATTCTTGCTCACACCTCGTCACATATCGACATTTGGTCATGGACTGTCAACGTCCAGATACGAGGTGAAAGTTTACCCTGGGTGCATTGGTTGATGTACTGGGATGCCGTGTCAAGTTCTGCCTGTTGTGTGAATTGTCTTCTTTCAAAATACACTGCCCAAGTCACTGCCCAAGCGCCAGATTTCGATGACTTCGGAGTGAGACCAGGTTGATAAGGACAGAGTTTACTGAATCAATGACATAAAGGCCAGAGGTCTCATAGCGGACACCTGCTGTGCTCCTTTTAATAATCCCAAATTGATGCCAACAATCACACACACACACACACACACACACACACACACACACACACACACACACACACGAGTGAGCATGCCAGTAAACATGGGTAGGTGATCTGGGCAGGCCCAAGCTATCTTTGGCATCTCCTCTGCTCTGGTGGCCGCTGTGCCAGGCTGCCCAGGCTGCCATACCATCTGATACAAACTGACACCACCAACAGCTGTTCCCTAACCTCAGTCATTTCATATATCTGGCAAGTTTTTTAAATGCACGATGAGCGTGTGGCTTTAAAGCTGCACACTGACATCCAGCGTTCACTAATGTTCAGAAAGCACAAGAGCCAGACCGATCAGGGCAGTCAGCACTATTCTACCAAATCATTCGCACAATTTGAACAACGCCCCCTCACTCCTCCTCAACCCTGACCCCTACCTCCGCTCCAGTGCGTCCGCTTGTTCCATTCAGTTGCTGCACACTGTCATCATCTCACAGTGTCTCCAGATATTCAAAGATCCATGCAATGCATCCTTATATCTCTCCTCTCCCTCCTCTCTGTCTCTTGCCCTGACTGCTTTTGTTGAAGTTCACTATAGGGGATCCTCTGCTGCCATCTACTGGTTTAAATAGTTTATGTTAGCAGGTTCATCAAAAGTATATTTTAACATCTTTTCTGCTTTTGGAGCAATATGTTAATGGACACCTGTGGGTCATCTTAAACCATGCAAAGCTACATATTTATTGCTGAGGGACTGAGGCTGTGGAGCAGCTGGTAATGCAGTTAGTTTGTGTCACATTCATCCATTAAGTTTCATCCCTTCACTCACTCCCCTGCCCAGCACCTATAAATGATGTGTGCAGTACTGTCCTGCTCAAAATGCCTGGTCATATAATGTCAAGTCAATACAATTAAAATTTAACAGTTATTTGAAATAATAGAGGAATTTTATTTTGAAGATATTTCCACCATATATTGATGCAGAACAGGCACAAATAGATGCAAAAAAATCACAAAAATGCAGGTTTGATGCCCCACATTTTCTGATGGAGGACCCCCAAACCATCTATCTATCCATCCTTTTTTATCTGCTAATCTGGGGTTGGGTCGTGGAGGCAGCAGGCTGAGCAAAGAACCCCAGATGTCCCTCTCGCCTGTGATGCTTTCCAGCTCGTCCTGGGGGATCCCGAGGCGTTCCCAGGCCAGATGAGATATATATATATATATATATATATATATATATATGTCTTTCGGTCACTACCCAGAGCTCATGACCATAGGTGAGTGTTGGGGTGTAGATGGTACGGTAAATCAAAAGCTTTGCCTTCCTGCTCAGCTCCCTCTTCACCACAACAGTCCGGCTCAACGCCTGCATCACTGCAGACGCTGCAAGGCCCCGAAATACTTGAATTCCTTCACTTGGGGCAGCAACTCTCCCCCGACCCAACGGGACCAATCCACCCTTTTCCAGCAGACCGCTTTGTACTGCAAACCACCCCAGTGCATGCTGGAGGTCACGGTGTGATGACATCAACAGAACCACATCAGCTGCAAAGAACAGAGGAGACATTTGGTTTGGTTACTGTCTTTCCACAGAGCAGTGTTAAGCTGACCTTCAGCATGAGAGCAGCAGCATGTGCTTTTGATAAACAATTTGGCGGTGTCTCTAATTAAACAGTACAAACCGGCACACAGACTGATAAAGAGAAGCATGGGAAAAATCACAAATGGTGTTAGGTTTAAAAATAAAAGCATCACATTGTAATAAACAGTAGGAACACCATGTTCAGTAAAAAGGCCAAAGCCATATCTACATACTGTAAGCATACAGGTGACAGCACCTTCTTAACCTATATAGTATGTTTAATTGGTAATATGAACGCAAGAACTGGCACCAACAAAGTATTTTTCTGTGTCCTGTTAGTTATACTTTCTAGAAGTCATATCATTAATTTAGGATATCAATAGGCAGAAAAGGTTGTACGGTGTTTGATGCTGAGGCATTAAACAGAGATCTTCAACATTCTTCAGGCCACAGACCTGTTAGCTGAAAGAGAGATGATGCAGGGACCCCCACTACATATGTAAAATTGAGTTGTATATTAAACTGGGTGTCACGGACCAGTCAAGGAAGCCAGGACCCAGATGCAGAGTTCACAAAAAAGGGTTTTATTAACAGAAATCTGGAAGCAGTCCACGGAAAAAATAAACAAAGTAGCAACAGAAAATCACCCGTAGGGAAAAAACTCTCACTAAAAGTACAACAAAAAATCACCATAAACTGGGAAACAACTATCAAAAAAATCAAAAGATAACTCAAGGCGGTGGCGAGGCACCCAAAAACTCACAACCAATGTGCAAAGACAGGAGCCAAAACACGAGACGAGAGGCTGGAGATCACAGGAAGCACGAGTGAAACGCTGAGACACAAAGGAATCATCTGGCACAGGAGACAAGGGGAGTGTGGCTGATAAAGCCAGCCAATTAAGGCCGAATGAGCTGCAGGTGTGCCAGGCGCTCAGTGCTCCTGATGATCGCCCCGCCTCTCGGTGCTCACTCTGCAGAAACATGGAGAGAAGTGTCAGGCAGCAGCAGAAACAAAAATGTACATAAGCAGATCTCAAACCACAACACTGGGTCTACAATAAAGTGGCCTGTATTAACATATCGTTATATGGTGCGTACCATACTAAGTTATTAAAATAATTTATTGTATTATATTATATTGAAATAATAATACTAATGCTAGTAATAATGCAAATGCACTTTGCAAATAATATCTTTAATTCATGTAAAAGGTCCAGTGTGTGGTATTTAGGGGGATATTATCAAAAATTGATTTTAATATCATACGTTTTTAATAGTGATAATAATGATAATAATAATAATAATAATAATGATAGTAATAATGATAGTAATAATAATAATAATGATAATAATAATAATAATCGGCCACAGGGGGAGCCACAGCGATCAGTCACATTTTAGCCATTTTTAAGCATTTTTCTGTTATTATAGCGCCACCCAGTTGCCAATTAGAGTTACATTTCTCCAGTCACCTTGAGGCGTCCTGTTCTACATATCTACCAAGTTTAATAAAAATCGATATGGCGGTTAGGCCTAGATAAGAAATTAGCTCTCTAGCTCCCCCATTTTGTTTGATGGGGTCAATAATGGAGGGGTCCCCTCAGATTATGTGTGGTCATATGCCTACAAAGTTGTGTGGTGATGGGTGAAACCCTTGAGATGTTATACACCTTTATGTGATGAGCCACGCCCTCCGCAATATTCATTGCCTTATTGATGTAATATTGCTTCATTCGCATCCTCCCTTGACCCTCTACCACTGTGACAAATTTCACATGGATTGACCAAGTCAGTGAGGAGAAAAACGTGGAACAGACACACAGACAGAGTTTTCGTCATTAAGATAATGGGTTTTTTTTAGTGTTTGATTACCTGAAAATAAGAACAATACTGTCAATATTTCCTTGGAATTAACTGTTTATATCTACATAGGGTGGGTGGGCCGCCGCCATACCGAATGGATAAACTAAACACTGGCTCTAGATAGGGTCACTTTGGTGTTCGCATTTTTGTCTTTTCACGACGGCAGCCGTGGTTTGCAGCCCCTCTGTGAAGAAAAACACCATTTTTTCAACATGAAACTTCTTTATTCAGTGTTTTTACCGGTTTAAATCACCTGGTCTGTTTGTTTTTGAGAGGAAGAGACCTCTGCAGAATAATCTGACTAGTAAAAATCCTCCTGAACTTCTGAATCTTAAACTATCAGCGAAAAAGGTGAGCACACGTCAGCAGGTGCTGGGCTAGCGTTCCGTCTGAGACATGCCAAACGTCTGCGGATAACTTCCTGAACTAACTAACTAACTAACCTCCTGAACAATGAACACTGATGGAATTCTAACCGGGAGAAGTTTTAGCTGGTTGCAATTTGCAATCTTCACTGCTAAAGAATGAAAGTTAAGGCGGCAAATGTCCAAGAAGGATTGGTGGGAGGGGTGGTGGATGGGTCCAACAAACACCGACTTTTACCTGGGAGAGTGGTGTTTGCATAAGATTATAAAACCAAACCCTGTTCTTTTTTCTTAAACCTAACCATGTGTTTTTGTCGCCTAAACCTAACCACATGAGTTAGTTGTTGGAGGAAAAAAAGTCAATCCGTGTTGTTGTACTGACGTAGCGTGTACCTTTCAAGTCGTATCTGGACGTGGAGGGTCCATGACCAAACGTCGATATGTGATGAAAAATGGTATACTCAAATAACAATTAAAAAAAAACCACAACAAACATTTTTAAATATGTTAAACCTGTTTAAAGTGCTCTAAATACTGAGAAGCTGCCCCCAAACAACCCCAACACATCTACCCTCCTCAGCGAAGCTCCATCTGGGATTTCTCACATGACCTTGTAGACCAGTCTGCTATGTGCCTCGGTTTATCTTTGCACCACCAAAAGCACATGCTGCAACTTTCACCACGTCAGCCACCTGTTCGCTTAAAAAGAAGGGAACCAGGCACCTTACATCTCATCTCTTACATGGTTCCTGACGAGGCATCACCAGCCAGCAGAATGAGGGCAGGTCTATCTTTAGTTTTGGGGCCCTGTCTGTTGGTTTCATGCGCTCTTGAAGTGCAAGCAAGTGAAGGAGGGGAGACCAAACTCTACGATTTTCTGCCTGAAAGAAAGCAACCTCTTGACCCTGAAACCACAGCTGATCAGTCCAATGGCCAAACCAACACCAGCCCTGACATTTGGGCGGAGGTGAGGATGCTGAGGGACATGGTGGTGGAGCAGAAGGTGGAGCTGAGGAACATGGAGACCAGGCTGAGGGAGGCAGAGGTGCAGGCAGATGAGCAGAAGATGGATCTGCTCCTCACTAAAACCAGCCTGGAGGATCTGAAGAGAGATCACGCCGCCACAGAGGACATACTGAGAGCCAGCGAGAAACAAGTGGAAGAGCTGAAGAGAGTCAACATGGAGCTGAGGGCTGGTCTTCAAAGCCAGGCAGCTGAACTTTTGTCCATAGAAGCCAGAGTGGCAGTCTGTGACAGTGAGCTGCAGCTCCTAACACGCAGGATGGACGACCTGCAGGCTCAGAGCACAGCTCAAGAGGCTGAGCTTACATCTGTGGTGGACAGGATGAACACTACTGAGAGCCGAGTGGATAGTCTCATCAAAGAGAATGCTAAGGTGGCATTCTCCGCTGCCTTGACAGACTCAGAGGGTGTAGGGCCTTACAATACTCCAACTGTCCTAAAGTTCAGCAAGGTCTTCACCAATATTGGTAATGCCTACAGTCCAACCACTGGCTTCTTCACTGCTCCGGTGAAAGGGGTGTACTATTTTAGATTTACAGCATGTGGTCATACAGATGAAGGCGGTATGGGAGTGCAACTATTTCATAACGGTAGATCCATAGTGTTTAATTTGCAGGGCAGGCATAATGTGCATTTTGAGTACCTGTCAAATGCTGTAACTCTAGAGCTGAATGTCGGTGATGAGTTGCACTTGGTCCTTCCACAAGACTTGGCAATCTTCGATAATGTAAACAATCACAGCACATTCAGTGGCTTCTTGCTTTTCAGTATTTGATGCCAGCCATTGTGAGCATTTATACTGGTACGGTCACGGAGGTGTGTCTGTGTCACTCTGCAGTTACACCTGATTTAAAACGCACCCCAAAACACACATTAAACACACATTAAACATTGCTTAATAGCGTAACTTTCAAACACAAGTACACAAATCAGCTTCACTATAACTCGCAGCATTCACAGACAAAGCACTTGTCTTTATCTGGACACATTTTCCCCACAAATACAACATGCTAACGTTATTAGCACAAGCCTATGGCATTTTACATTGTATAAATTAGCCTAGCAGCTAACAGACTTTTTCTTTACTCAAACGAAGCCAGGGACAATGGCAACATTTAACAAAGGTAAAGGTACAAAATTAGGTGCCATTACAACTCACAAAACACATTTTCCAAACAAATATAACATGCTAACATTATTAGCACAAGCCTATGGCATTTTACATTGTATACAGCTAGCTGTAGATGCACTCTTCCTCCTGCGCAGTGATACAAATGGAGGATGTAGTCTGGTAGAAAGAAAATAGTTCCTACATGAAACTGCTCACAACAAGGTCTGTGGATTATCTTGAGTAACCAGGTCATGATTTCTGGAAAGAGACATTGCTGTTGAGTTTTTCAAATGTTTATCTTTGGCGCTTTGAGCACCACAAGCTGAGTGTCATAGTAAAGGAGGCAGACATCTTAACACACACGGCAGCTCACACCAAAATAATCTAGACTGATAGACAGTAAAAGGAAAGATATGTGTTTTTTATTTTGGGTACCCAGCCCTACTAATCTAATGTAAAACATTTCCCATGTTCTGCGATTTGTCAGCATGTCTTTACAAACATCCAAAGAATAAATGTTCTTATCTCTTGTGCAGTGTGAATACTGTCATTTTTTCCCTTGTGTCTTTCAGTGTATTTCTCACATATAACAGCTACAACAATTGCTCTAACTATGGTGCAGACTTTGACATCAAATATAATGCCAATAAGAGCAACATTATGATTGTTAAAATTAAAGGAGACAGAAAATTAGTATTTCCTGAATGCTGGTGTTGCTCTTAAAGTGTGTAATGAGGTTAATATCTTGGTCATTATATTGTCAATGATTTATCTGATGACAAAGATATCCACAGACAGTGTCGCAAGTTGTATGCACAAGCTCATATGCTTGCTCGTAAATGTAGCATGTACTCAGTTAATGTGAAGATCGCTCTTTATAGAGCATTTTGCAATGCGCTGTATACTGCCCTCTTGTGGCGCTCCTATCGGAAGAGCAATATGCAAAGACTTAAAGGCTCTCTAAGTCTTTCTAAGCTTGAATTTTTTTGTCACACACAGCAAACATCTCCTCACGATCCGCTAGCCCAACTGCTTCTCTGGGTACCGCATTCATGTGTGCGCTTGCGCCAGACCGTGAGACATGGGCACCGCGTTCATGTGTGTGTGCTTGCTTTCGCTGGTCTCGCGCTGGCTGGTTGGTGCAGCCTGGACCACAATGTTTTTGATGCCATTTGCAGAGCCTGGGCTACCTACAACATATTCAGAGGACATGTAGCTAGCGGATTGTGAGGGGATGTTTGCTGTATGTGACAAAAACTTTTCAAGCTTAGGGAGACTTAGAGAGCCTTTAATGTGGCCTATAATGACGGCATGAGACTGCTTTTAAAACTCCTATGATGGTGCTGTGCCAGCCAAATGTTTGTAAATGTTGGTGTGCCTACTTGCCCTTTTTTAATATGTAATCTTATATATTGATCAGGCTCTTTATCTCAGAAAATGATATCATCCAGGCCTTGGCCAACCCTGAGCTGAGCTCTGTCAGGTTTTCATCTGGACTGTGGGGCCACTGGCTCTCCAGCTTGTTTGTAGGTGCAGTTTATTGAATTTTGTCCATTTTTATGAACTTGTACATGAAGTGTTGGGTATTTCTTGTCTATCTATATATAAAATATCTATTATATATTTTTGTACATAGATGATTGTTGTTTATATCATATATTATTATTATAACATGTTTAAACTAGGGTTTATTTTATGTATCATATAGCAATATGAAATTACATGTTAACATGTTGTGGTATTATATGGATGTGTGAAGTGTGATTGTCAGGTCCCAAGATGTCCCCAGAAACATCCTATATTTTGTCCAGAAGATGGCAGTCTTAGGATGCGGCATGCACTGATAAGTGTGTTAGGGTGAGACCTGGGGGAGTTTTGTGAGAGTAATGACATGAGATGTAGTGACGTAACATAAAAGAAGGAGTGTGTTGTTTTCTACAGAGGGCTTCAGGATAGATAACTTTTAAAGTAGCTGTATACGTCTCTCCATTGGCTCATATATCTGTCCAGTATTTATGGCTAGACAGACAGACAGAGATGTTGGAATGCTCAGTATAAACTGTTGATTAAAGCCTTCACGCTATTATTCTGCATTAGCCAAATCACTCCTAAGAAAACAGTCGTGCCAATATAAAGTGAGTGATCTGCAGGAACCATGAGGGCGGATGGGAAACATGATGGGATCAGCTGGAACACTGTGTGATTTCTTCCCTCCCCTCAGTCCGTGGACCTTTTTCACATCACACTTTGGGCATCCGTCCAACAAAACAATTAGCAAGTATGGGAATCCCAGCCCTGCTCTCTACAGACCCCTCCCTCCCTTTCTCTATCTCTCTTCCTCTCCCGCTCTCTGCAGCTGGCCCCAGGAGAGAGGCGGCCAAGTTTATTTTCTCCACGGTGGTCCCTTTGAGGTGGCGGCGAGGCCCCTGCCACGCCGCCGCTGATGTATTAGGTGAGGGTCCTTAAAGAGATGTCGGTGGGACTCTTTTATTACTGCAGCACTCAATCTTATTGTTCTTGTTACAGAATACTTGGTGCTGTCCTTTTTCAGCGTGAAGAGAAAGAGTGAGTGTGATTAAAGTCAGACACATCTCTCCTGTTTGTCACTGAAAAGTAGTTCTAATGGCGAATAAAGCTAAATTGGCTCTTTAGTCTCAAAAGTATGTAAATATCTACATGACGACTGTGAAAATATTTGTTGGAAAAGACCATAAGATAGGACTGCATGCTGACAAAAGCTAGTAAGTGGACCTTAAGTGAGCATTATGTCAGCACAATTCTCCAAAGTCATGAATGAAATTTTAATTCATTCATTTATTCATTTTCCGTAACTGCTTAAGCTGTTATGCAGGATTTATACTTCTGCACTGAATCAACATTGTACCCTACGCTGTAGCCTGATGTGCACCTTCCCAAAAATGTAACCACACGTCGAGACCTCCTGTTTATTTCTGTAAGCTGAAACCATTTCCCTCAGTGGAAACAAAGCGTTTATTTACTTTAATCTCACAGATAAGAAACAATAAATTGTAAAGACAATAAAGCCTCCACAAAAATAGCATTTAAGTCTTGTGTGTGATTTATCCTGGCTTCATATGAGCAATGGAAATCTCCACTTGTTGCTCTGTTGTGCTAATAATGTTAGCATGTTAGCATGTTGTATTTGTTTGGAAAATGTGTTTTGTATCAGACAGTTGTTTTGTCGGTGAACCTTGTCAGTTGTAATGCAGCCGAATTCTGTGACGTTACCTTTGTTAAATGTTGCTGTTGTCCCTGGTTTTATATGAGTAGAGGAAAAGTCTGCTAGCAGCTAGGCTAATTTATACAGTGTAAAATGCCATAGGCTTGTGCTAATAACATTAGCATGTTGTATTTGTGGGGAAAATGTGTCCAGATAAAGACAAGTGTTTTGTCTGTGAATGCTGTGAGTTATATTGAAGCTGATTTGTGTACTTGTGTTTGAAATTGTCGCTATTAAGCCACGTTTAATGTGTGTTTAATGTGTGTTTTGGGTGTATTTTGAATCAATCAAACTTTACAGCACTTCACAGAAACCTCGCCACTGGCCGGTTTGGAGGTGTAACTGCAGCTGACACACCACCGCACAAGTATAAATGTTTACAATGGTGTAGGCTAATGTGGGTAGGCTATAGTTGAGGCTCTGTAGAGAGCTGATGCACAAGTATAGATCCCGCTAAAAGGGTTGCAGGGCCGCTAGAGCCTGTCCCAGCTGACAGTGGGCAAGAGGCGGGGTACACCCTGGACAGGTCACCAGACTATCACAGGGCTGACACAAAGAGACAGACAACCATTCACACTCACATTCACACCTACGGACAATTTAGAGTCACCAGTTAACCTGCATGTCTTTGGACTGTGGGAGGAAGCTGGAGTACCTGGAGGAAACCCACACTGACATGGGGAGAACATGCAAACTCTGAAATTTAAATATTAAACATTAATAATTGTTGAATGCGGACAAATTCAATCAGTTAAACTGTTTTTGTTTGTTTTGCATTTTGTACTCACCATTGGTGGCAGGCTGGTAGTGTAGTGGAGGGTATACCCACCCCTTTTCCTGTCCATTTACAGTACACCCACCTGTCAGCCAAAACTAACATAACTATACTATGCACTTCCTCCTCTGTAATCGCCCATCTACCAAGCAGTACACCCACCTCATCAACCACTGCTACACCACAGGCAGACGTATTCTCTAAAATACAAGTAAAAGTCCAGCATTCAAAGTTTTCCTGAGTGAAAGTACAGAAAGAACGACGGCCAAAGTTATTGGTATATTATTATTGAGGCATTACTGTGTGCAGCATTTTAATGTTTTAGTGCACTCTGCGACATAACCAGTGAGGACACTGAGTTCATGCTCTCTGTTTTTTAAAAAATATTTTTCTGTGAATTTGAGGGATTTACTGCGGGAGTTTGCACTACAAGTTAAAATAACATACTGGGGTTATTTTAGGCTGATTTCTGGATAGAGAATAAATGCAAGATTGTTAAATTGGACCACTAGGCTCATTCCATAATCTTCATGGCTCTGCCTGTGACCTTGTAGGATTTATGAATAACAGCTATAGCCATGGACTAGCTAGTTCAGTGGACAGACTGCTGAACAAATAACCCCAACCCACCCTCCAAACAACTAGCACTTACGCCATGAGTGCTAAAATATATATATATATATATATATATATATATATATATATATAAAAAACAGTGCATTATTGCTTGTCTTTACAATAGCACTAATTTGTTTTTCATTAGAGCATCGGTGTCAAACATATGGCCCGCAGACCAGAATCAGCCCGCCAAAAGGTCCAATCCGGCCCGCTGGATGACTTTGCACACCTGATATTGATGCACTTGTGGAGGCTGAGATGTGCCAGGTTTCAGGAACAAGCTGAACAGTGAGGTACGTGGCCTACTTCTTGTAAAATGCTGCCTGACCTGAATACAGTTACCTGGAAAAAAAACCAAACACAATGACTACTTTTGTGGTCAAATTTAAAGATACTGAACATCATGCAAAATGTTCTGTTATGAATCAGCAGCTGTATCAGACTTCTATCTTCAAACAATATGGGTGAAAACCCTGCTGCTGAGGCACTGCCCAAACATTTGGTTTGTTCTAAATGTTCCTGTAAAGCAGAAGATAACTTACCCTGCTTCCTCCATTGAAATGTAATGTCGTGGCGAAGCAGACCTCCTGTCCATTTCTGTAAGCTGAAACCATTTCCCTCAGTGGAAAAAAGCTTTTATTTACTTTAATTTCGCAGATAAGAAGCAATAAATTGTGAAGACTATAAAGCCTCCACAGAACATTTTAAGTCTTGTGTGTGATTTATCCTGGCTTCATATGAGCAGAGTAAATCTCCCCTCATCACTAGGCTAATTTAAACAATGTAAAATGCCATAGGCTTGTGCTAATAACATTAGCATGTTATATTTGTGTGCAAAATGTGTTTAGTATAAGACAGTTGTTTTGTCGGTGAACCTTGGTTTGTAATGGAGCCTAATTTTGTAACATAACCTTTGTTAAATGTTGCTGTTGTCCCTGGTTTCATATGAGTGAAGGAAAAGTCTGCTAGCCAATAGGCTAATTTATACAATGTAAAATGCCATAGGCTTGTGCTTAAAACATTAGCATGTTGTTTTTGTGGGGAAAATGTGTCCAGCATAAGACAAGTGTTTGTCTGTGAATGCTGCGAGTTATAGTGAAGCTGATTTGTGTGCTTGTGTTTGAGAGCTATTAAGCCATGTTTTAAACAAGTGTTTTGAATCAACTTAACTTTACAGCACTTCACAGAAACCCTGCTGCCAACTAGTGTTTTGGAGGTGTAACTGCAGCAGACACACCACCATACAAGTATAAATGTTCAAAACAGTGTAGGCCATGTGCGGAGGCTATGGCGGAGGCTCTGCATAGACCTGAGCACCAGTATAAATCACGCTTTAGGGGTCGCGAGGGTGCTGGAGCCTATCCCAGCTGACATTGGGCGAGAGGCGGGGTACACCATGGACAGGTCGCCAGACTATCACACTCGTCTATAGTGTTCACTTTAGTTCGGTGTGGTGATGCCAGCATCACACAGGAGTGGAAATGTATGAACATGTCAGTAGTGACTGGCTTAATGTGGAAAAACGGACATCTTGTTGAAATTGCACTTATCTTTTTTTTTTTAAGATGTATCATTATGAACCTGGAGGTCAGATATATCAGGCTGTTCATCGTATGTTTTGTGAAATGATTTTCAGAATGCTTCCTTACACTAAAACAAAGGGACATATTTTGAGGTGTTGTTATTTAAAGGTTAGTTTCCAAAGGTTTTACAGGTCTGGCCCTTGAAACCAGACTGGGCAGGTTTCCTTTCTTAGCATTTAACCAGTGAATGCACAGAGAGTGATGTACAGAGATAGAAAGGGGGAGAGAGGAGGAGAGGGATTCCATGTTTAAAAAAAAAAAGACAGAGAGAGGCCGCGTGTCAGACTGCATAAATAACTGTCGGCATGATGTAAACACAGCGGTCATAACCCGAGCGAATTAAAACAACTGGTCTGGGCGGGATTAAAGCTCAGCCCGCAGCTTTACTGCAACTCTCAAGATGTCACAAATGTCCTCTGACCTCCGGCAGCTCGCGCCGCTCCGCTCCGCTCCTCGCTTCTGATTGGCTGAATTCTAAATGTCTATCCAATCAATGACAATTAATTCGCCTAAATGTAAAACTGTCAGTTTAAAATAGCATTTGAGTCTAATTTCGTTATGATATTGATTCAGAAATTTACTCATGAAGTTATTTTTATTGCTAGTTTATAAAGTCTTAATAATTAAGTAAGCGAAATAATTGATGTCCTAACAATATTAAAATATTAATAGTAATAAAAAAATATTATCATTAAACTAATAAAATGATATTACATTAAACTAATAAAATGATAATAAATTAATAAATTATATAGAAAATATCAATATATACAAACTATATTATATTATCTATACATAGCCTACTATTAATATTATTTATAAATATTTTTTTCTTTTATTTTTTCAATATTTTATATTTAATTATAAAATATGTTATACAAAATTATAAATATAATAGGCCTCTTATAATATATTATATATATATATTAATAATGATGAAAAAATCTTATCATTAAACTAACAAAATAATATATTATATTATTATATATTTTTAAGCACTATTATTATTTACATTTATTTTAATATCTATATTACAATTTTTTTTAAACCAGCTTATTAGAAATTTATTTATTTCTAATGAATGAATTTATTTATTTTTATTTTATTTATTTTTTAAAACCTTTAATACACAATGAAATTGGCAGGGAGATAAACTTGATTTGACTTGTTTAAACTACATGAGGACGAACTGCTTTCAGGGTCCCAAATAATCTTTGAAGGCAAAAGTTTGTTTATGTAATGACAACCACGTCCATTGTTATCTGTTAGAAACAACAGAGAGAGACTTATCTGCTCTGACGCTTGGTTGGTGCTCAGGTTCTGCTATTCTGAAGGAGTGCAGTGATAAGAGGGGGTTAATAGGTCAATGCATTGGCCCACACACACGAATAAAACACATCAACCTTTAAAAAAAATCAGTACACAAGGTGTAAAAGTGATACAAATATATTTTATATACATGTAATCTGTACAACCATTTGAGACAGTGGACACTTTAAATGTGCACATCCATCCATCCATAATGCGGCCGCCAAAACAGGCCTGCACGAGATACAAATGCATCTGCAGAGTATAAAAAAACAATGTAAAGCACGCAGTTTATCTTTGAACCAGCAAAGACAACAATAGGTGACAGGATGCATTTAAATTAAAAAAAAAAAAATTAACTTGTCTTTACGGGAACAAAAGGAGAGCGGATCTCCGTTATTCCCACTCAAAGTCTGCGGAGATGAGGCGTGCAGTTCAGTCACAAAAACTTTTATTTTTCCCCTTTGAAAAAAAAAAAAAAAAAAAATCAGTGTCCGCTTTGGTTTCGTCATGACGCAGTTGTTCCACATAACCTTGTTGTGTTGAGCATTTCTTTCAAATCGTTGTCCGGCTTACCTGCAACCATGAAAGGCCACGTCTGCGGAGGGAAACACATACATCAGTTAGGACCATTAATGTATCAAGCAATTACATATAAGTCAAACAAAAATCTCAGACTTATTATGCTCCAATTAATCAGCTGCAAAGATCGTGTGAATATAAATAATATCAGGCAGGATCTAAGAACTATACCCAGATGTTTGCACTGAATTTAAATATCAATATACATCAATAATCAGCCTATTTGTGTCTGTTATATTATCTTCTTAAGATCATCTGGATATCTGCTTTAATATTTAAGATAAGGCACATTTATTTAAGTCATTTTCATTTCATAATTTAAGGCCCAGTGTGCAGGCCTACAGCATTTCTAGTCTATTTATTGATATTGAATAATTCATAAATGGTGATGCTTTCTCTGAGTCAGATTTTTACCTGAGCACTCATCTTAAACAGGAATTGTTTTTACCCTTAATGCACCTGCTTTGCAAAGCCATCACACTCAAAGTGGTGCCAAGCATGAGGCCTGCCAGAAGTCTGGTTAAAATCCTAATAAATGTACAAATTCCACTGGTGTAGCTTTTAATAAAAATAATAAGTGATTCAAATTATGTTGGGCACATAATAAATTTAACACAATTTAATTCGGCATGCTTTTTTAAAAATTTAGGCCTAAGTTTAAACTTAAATTTTCCCTCACTCTGATTTTTTTCTCCTCAATAACATACTAAAATGTAAGCTGTTTCCCCTCCTTTTTATGCCCCAGTCTCACCAGGTTAACGGGGTGGATATATCCGTTTTCATATTTGTCGTTGGCCAGTATCTGCCGGAGGTGCGCGATGTAGCTGGACGCGAGGCGCAGCGTGTCCAGTTTGGAGAGCTTGGTGTCCGCAGGTACCCAGGGTAAGGTGGTCTTCAGCCGGGAGAAGGCTTTGGACAGGACTCGCATCCTGGCTCTCTCCCGAGCGTTGGCCGCGTTCCTCTGCACATGCTTGCCCTCCTGCTGTGCCACACCCTTGGGCGCCGTTTTCCGGGACGCCGTCTTCCGTTTCTTGCCCGGCGCGTCGTTGGCGCAAGTGCCCTCGCAGTTGGAGCTCTCCTCCGTGCTCTCGTTGGAGTCTTTACCGGAGGAGCCGAACTTCAGGATGCCGTCCAGGAGCTCGTCGTCGACATCGCTGAGAGACCCGGTGGACATGGTGAACTGTCTCCGAGCGCAGCGGGCTCAAAACATGGGAGCAGGACGCAGAGGGTGGACGGGAATGGACAGGGTGGACGGAACACGCGCCTGGAGAGATGTGGTCATCAGCTGCTGACGGTGCGTGGACAGAGCACAGAGGAACAGAGTTTTTATCTTCATGGCTACAGAGGGCGTTACCTCATGCTGGGAGGAGACACTGGTGCTGATCTAACATGCTGGTCCCCCAAAGGGTTCCAGGACCCCAAGGGACCTGATGGGCCCCCAGTGAAATACAGAACACAGTTTATTTTAGGCACAGTCTAACTCAGCAAGCATTCATTCCCTTTAGAAAAGAAAAAACTGCAAACAGATGGATTAATACTGATTTTTTTTTAAATCTCTTAAAGGCCTGGGGCCAGTTGCACAAAACACCTTAAGTTAAGATTTCCCTTAAAGTCCATGTTAAGGTTTTCTTTAAAAAACAAAAACAAAACACTTGCACAAAACACGTCTTCACCTTCGGGTTGCTTTCAAATTTTCAGTTTAGTATTTAAGGATTTCTCCTTATCTTGGAATTATACTTAAAGAATCCCTTAAAGTTATTTAAACCATTGTGCAAAAGACTTAAGATATCACAAGCCTGAGCGCAGCAAACACATGGTTACCATGGAAACTGTATTTTACCACAGTAAAATCTGTCAAGCAATAAATGTCTTAATATTTTCACTTAACTAAGGAAATCTTCCCAGGGATTCTGTGCAGTAGCCTTAAGTAAGTCCATTAGCTGAGGAAAAATGAAGTCACAAGTGTCATACTTTATATTTTATTTATTCAACCTTGATTTAATATTTGAATGCCTTTATTTATTGAGCAGTGGCCTCTCAAAAAAATAAAAACAAGCACATGTCTCTGTCTCCACATTCTTTCTGATGCCCTTAATTCCATCGATGGATACAAGAAGAAAACTTAAGGTGTTTTGTGCAACTGGTTCCTGAGCTTTACTTTGTGAATTACACAGAGGCTCTATCTGTAAAATTCAGGTTTCAGGATTTTAAGCTTTTTAACCTTGACCCCTGTTGAAAAAAAATATAATAATAATGATAATAAAGTAATTAAATTTACCCTTGGGAATAAATAAAGTATATAAAATTAAATAATAATAATAATTTGGGAATGATTGCAGGTTTTAATGATGTGTTTTTAAGTGGCAGGAAGGCCCATTTTTTGTTGTGCTTTTAAAACCTGAAGAAAAATGACCTGAAATCAATTTTTTTTTCAAACTCTGGTCAATTTTATTGTTATGTATCCTCTTGTAGATATAATTGACATAACAATGTTTATTTTTAGAACCTGATAACAAGATGATAGCAAGACTGTAAAAGCATGTTCGATGCTGAGAACAGAATGTGAGAGTCTCTTAAGCTTGTGTTTATCACAGACCTAATTTCAGGTATACAACTAAAACAGCCCGAGATGTCTAAAGAAAAATAAGTGCAATTTCAACAGTGTGTCTCAGTTTTTCCACATTCAGTCAGTCTACTTCTCACTGTCATTACATGTGCATTTATTCAGACATTTCCTGAGACAGATTCTTTTGTTCAATATCTTTAAACACAGTCACAGTAAGTTTTCATTGTTATATCAGAGAGCTGTATTCAGGTCAGGGTGGAAAAGCCTCTGTAGCAGAATCTTACATGCAGTGAACTACTTAGTGCTTAACTTCTAGCTACACATCTAGGGGACCAGTTTGGGCCCTATGGCGGGCCGGTTCTGGCCCACGGGCCGTATGTTTGACACCCCTGGTTTAAATACTTGTTTTCCACAGTATCAACACACAGATATCTTTTTCACTCCCTCTTATTGTGAATGTTATTGTGAATGAAAACAGTGCCGGACCCATTTGGTGCCCAGGGCAAGCTTTCCCTGCCCACCCCTCACCCCTGAAATATTACTGTATTTATCACAAACAAAAACAATTTACAAATTTCTTATTTTTTTCTTTTTTTTGTACTGACCCTGGATGGCTCTTCTTTTCATTTCTTCTCGGACACATTCTCACTCCGACCTCGTCACATATTGACGTTTGGTCATGGACTTTCCACGTCAACATCTGACGTGCAAGGTACCCTGGGTGTGTTGGTTGATGACGTTCTGGGAAGTCGTGAAGTTCTATATGTTACATGCATCGTCTTGTTTCAAGATACATGCATGCAGTCTCTTTCAAAATAAAAGCACTGTGTTGGTACAACATCTCAAATTTACTTTTTTTTTTCCTTCAAAAACAAAAGCATGTGATTGGGTTTAGGAAAAAACAACAGGGTTTGGCTTTAGAATCTTACGGGATGCTAACACCGCTCTCCCAGGTGAAAGTCGGTATTTGTTGGACCCATCCACCACCCCTCCTGCCCGCCCCACTTGGACTTTTGCCACCTTATTTTCATCCTTGTACTGCCGTGTTTCCACCTGACGCCGCGGGGAGCTGTTAAACTATAATGGCAACCATCTGCGTATCATGCCGACGTTAAAGGACAGCTTTTTACGTTGATGTCTGATGTCGCAAGTCACTGCCCAAGCAACAGATTTCGACGACTTTGGAGTGAGACCAGGTTGTTTTTCTTATGCTTGTGCTTTCCACCAACGCTGCACTCAGCCAATAAAAAGAATATTTTATGCCCTCAGTGTCAGTGTTACCTGTGGTATTGAACGAATATCAATATTTTTCAAGGTATTGTATCGAAGTTAGAAATTTGAGTATCGCTGTAAATCTAAAATACTGTAGAAAATATGCTCTTTTCTTCAATTGAATAAATCCTAAACCAATACATTTAATTCTTACATGATAATAATATTGATGACTTTACAATTAAAATTTCAAACTGTTTGGTATTAGCCCGATCCACTCACAGGACCCACGTAAGTGTCAACACATCTTGCCAGTTAACAGGATAAAGTGCAAGGACAGGGGGGTGTCACGTCTCAAATGGCAAACTGGCGCCTTGGTCCCCTCTGATGTAATGGATACCCGGCACCCACAATCCCCTGTTTGGCCTTCCACATCATTCCACACCGATGCTCCACGCACCGGTCCACTCAGGGCCAAGTCCACACAACAAAGTCTCTGGAGCTGCTTTAAGTGGAAACGTTGCATCAGGAGAGCAGCGACGATCGTCATTTGTATCTTGCTGACTTCCTTTTTGTATGAATTGCTCATTGCGAGTGAGACTGAAATATATGTTGTGTGTGTGTGTGTTTGTGTTTAAAGCAGCATATTTGATCCCTTTTTTGCTGGGATGCAGGATTATGTGTGTGTGAGAGGGTTTATGTGTGAACACACAGCTTTGCCTGCACAGCTGAGGCGTGTGCAAGGATGAGAGGTGTGTCTCTTGAGAGCTGACCTCTGACCCCTTTGCTTCCGGTGTCACAGTGCATCTAAACAGGCACTGGCGCTACGTTTAAGCCTCTGGAGTTGACACAATGCAGAAACACAGTTAATGTGGAGCTAAGCTTGGAAATAAGTGACATTTAAAAAAAAAAAAGGAAGATGACGAATCTAAAAAAAAAAAAGAAAGAGGATATTTTGGAAAGAAGTTCACAGGACTGATGCAGCACGAGAGATAACGCTACACAGAGCAGAGAGAAAGAAATTGATAGGTGAGAGGACGGAGGGAGAGGAAAGAGAGGAAGGAGGGGACTTAATCTCCTGGGTGGGCTGGAAATCAAAGCACTTTGTGGAAAAGTAATAATAGAGTCTGCTAGATTGATGATCACCTCTGAGATACATGGATCCACCAGAGAGTAACAGAGAGAGTCAGGGAGAGGGAGACGAACGAAAATAGCTCATGAAACACAGCACAGCCCTTTTACTCCCCCCTGTGCGTCAATAAAACACAGACCCTGATGTAATAGCATCATAACTATCATTTGTACTTGCAAAAGCTAACGGCTCTTCACATGAATGGTAAAACAATGCACCGTAAGTGTTTTGAAAACCTTTTTAGTTACCGTTTGTTTCCCAGTCAGAGTGGTCGCACACAGTGACATGAGGCAACAGGTGGAGCGCGGGTGGGGGTGGGGGGAGGATTGGTGAGAAAGATGGAGAGAGAAAAAAGAGGGGACCCTGGCAGTTATGGAGGGACGTGGTGCTAATTAGCCGGTTTGGTGTCAGAGGTTAGGCTGGGTGTGTGATGTCACCACGAGGGGACGGGTTCCAGATGTTGCTCTCAGGGCCACCGAGGGGGACACCTGATGCCTCGGGTCATTATCATTTCTCTCTCTGTCACACACACACACATACGCACACAAACACCTTTGTTAAATTGAGAAACTGTGGGCCGACCACGTGAAACTGCTGTGTGAACGTCCTGCAGGAGAACAAAGAATAAGCTACTGTATCTGTAACGACTGAGACACTGGTGATTGGTTTTAGGTGCGCTCACTAGACCCCCTGCTCCCTGCTTTCTATGGCCTAGTCCTCCATGTGTATATTGATGGTATGGGTATATTTTTTAAGGAAGCTGAAAAGTTTCGATGTAGATGCTGCCATCAGGGTGGAGGTTTTGCCTCCATCACCAAGCGTTACAGATCGTCCTTTGTCCCATCTGCTTATCGCTTATCTTAACCAGCAGTGACCAACTATTGTCCATGATTCACACCTGACAGTGTGTGAGTCTGGATTCTGTGTGTCATGTATTGTAATGTCTGTATCTCAAATTGCTCCTCAGCGACATTAAAGTTTTACCTGACCTTACCTTATTTGAAAACATAGCTTTTTCTATGCGTTTTAGAAGCTCACATGCAAACTGCATTTTAGTCCTCTGACACACCAAGCTGATGGTCTGCCCCTTGTCAATTTCGGACCATTGGTAAGCATCTGTCACCCTATTTTTTTGCACCATTGCCACAAGTTGGCAAGAGGATTCATCATTTTGAATCAGCATTGGAGTTGGCGATTGGCACATTAGCTCAGTGCACGTGAAGAGAAACATAAGTGAGGAAAGTAAACAAATGGCTGAAGTTAAAACGTGAGGGCATGAGCTCTAAATAAACTTGGTCTGTTAGGTAAGATTATTTTTTTTAGCCATTAAGCTCTTCAGGAGAAACAGTTCATAACTGTTTGGGTTATTGTCGCTAGTGCACAGTAAATATAATTTGTGCTAACTGGCTAGCATCTTAAATCTATCCTGTCAGTCCTCTGGTCTTCCTTTTTGAATTACGAATACAGACCACTGCTGTCTGCTGGTACGGAGAGTTATTTCCTCTCACACCGTCACTGAACGTACGTGCTAGTTGGCTGTTCGCTGTCGTCTTTGTGGTATGTTCAAGTGTGTCTTTTATCCGAGATGTTTGACGTTGGTTTGGTGTTTCTGGGTCTGGTTTTTGGCTTGTAATATTGGTGTGCACCGTTACAACCCAGTCTCACTCTGAAGTCGTTGAAATCTGGTGCTTAGGCGGCAACTTCCGGCGTCAGACACTGGCGTCTGGCGTCCCAGAACGTCAACAACCAACGCACCCAGGGTACCTTGCATGTTGTATCTGGGCGTCAAAAGTCCATGACCAAACATTAATATGTGACGAGGTTGGAGAATGTGTTGGCTGTTATCTGCTTTGTGAGGCCTCACAAAAGAGGCAACATTTCGCACAATAATGGAGATGGCGAAAAAAATTAGTGCCTCTAACGTCGCTAAAAGGACCTTCACATGTTTACACATTAATGTAAAGTTACTTAAGTGTCAGAATGTGCTGGAGATCACTGCTCGAGGTGGCCTGATGGTGGGCCAGTTTTTTTTTAAGTGTACAATTGTCCAACTTCTTCTTCTTGTTATTCTTTATTCTCGTTTCTTGCCTTCGTCTTGGTCTTCTTTTCCCTATTCTTTTTTGTTTTCTACTTGCCATTTTTTTCTTGTTCTCCTTGGTCCTTTTCTTATCATTATTCTTTTTCCTCTTGTTTTTTTTCTTCTTCTTCTTTTTTGACTTCTTCGTTTTTCTTCTACTTTTTGTTCTTGTTGTTCTTCATTTTTTGTCTGCTTCCTGTTTATTTCCTTCTCCTTGTCCTCCTTTCTGTCTTCTTCTTTTTCATCTTCTTGTTGTTTCTTCTTTGTCTTCTTGTGTTTCTTTCTGTTTTCCTGTTCTTTTCCTTCTTCTTCCTCCTCATCCTCCTCTTCTTCTTCATCGTGTATCTTGCTGCCTGTTGATTAGCATGCTCTTGATGGGGCTTCATTTGTGTTTTTGCAATTCATTTATACAGAGGTATTTCATAACAGCCCTTTTGTGGACAGGATATGCATTGACAACAAAGGAGGGAAAAACCTCATTTTCAAAAATGCCCATGTGTAGACTAGGCCTTAAAATTGTGTGAATACTCTGCAGATGTTGAAATGAGCGCTCAAATCATTGCTATGTCGGCAACGTTAGCGAGCTAGGCTTTTTAATTGTGAAGAAGAAGAAGTTCTTTGGATTAAGAATAGAAAAAAAAAATAGACACCGAAAACAAAGAAAGCTGTAATTGATGCTTAAAGCTACTGTATCTGTGACATTAGGTTATCAACAGTGCGCTCTTATTCACAATATTTAACTTGGTGTGAAGATGAAGCTTCCCTTTTATATTATAAATAGACATTCTCACAGCCAGATTTCACTTTCATAAACTTTCGTAGAAACTTTTCTTGTCCTCTTTCCTCACCCAATTTTTCCACCCGTAACTGAAGAAGACAAAAAATGATGGGGACAAAACAATACAGAGCGGAACGGTTGAATAATGAGAGAAAGGGAGCGTAATCTGAAGCAAAATATTGTTTTATTTACTGGCAAAACATTCCACTTGTATTTTTCTGTGACACGCATATATATGAAAACTGAAATAAAAACAAAAAGAGAAATGGAAAAAAAGAGAGCAGTCGCTTGGTGGCTTTAAAGAGCCGAATGAGAAACTGTAATCTTGGAGTGAGGCTCGGGGTGAGAAAAACATCATCCATCTATGTCTAAGCACTCCAGTTCCCTGTCCCTTATCACAGCCGTACTCCCCCGACACACTCGCACACACACATCCACACACGTATGCACAATTTGGTTTCCGCCTCAGTTCAAGTACCTCTAAAAAAAGAAGAAGAAAAATCAAAGCAAAATAACTAAAAGAGAGGTTGCAGAAAGTGCAAAGATACAGCAGGGAGTGGAGAAAGCCGGGGGAAAGGGATGTGACGGACAAACTGGGCAATAAGAGAGAATTATGACGATGTTTATGGGAGTAGAAATATCATATTATATTTCAAAAAGACTACAATCCTTTGATATTCGGTGACAGGAACATCCGGGGGGAGGCAAACAGTGATTCTCCAGAATAAGACTGATTTTGTGTCACAGCGTAGGTTAATGACCTGGAAGTCTTGTCCTTACAGTGTGAGGGAGTCGGGGTGTTTTTTTCTCTGGAATGTTTGCGCACATTATCTGCATAAGTGTGTGCATCTGTGGTAAATGCGTTGGATTTCGCAATGTGTGTGATGGATGGATATGGATGTTGCGGAACATATGTGAATATATCATGTGGTATGTTGGAGAATGTAAGGAGCTGTAAAGTGCCACTGCAAGGCTGCTTAAATGTAAAGGCTCCTCTCCTCTATCCTATCTTATCCTATCCAATCCTGTCTTATCCTATCCTATCCTATCAATCCTGTCTTATCCTATCCTATCCTATCAATCCTGTCTTATCCTATCCTATCCAATCCTGTCTTATCCTATCCTATCCCATCCTATCCTATCCTATCCTATCCCATCCTATCCTATCCAATCCTGTCTTATCCTATCCTATCCTATCCAATCCTGTCTTATCCTATCCTATCCTATCCAATCCTGTCTTATCCTATCCTATCCTATCCAATCCTATCCTATCCTATCCAATCCTGTCTTATCCTATCCTATCCTATCCTATCCTATCCAATCCTGTCTTATCCTATCCTATCCTATCAATCCTGTCTTATCCTATCCTATCCTATCCTATCCAATCCTGTCTTATCCTATCCTATCCTATCCAATCCTGTCTTATCCTATCCTATCCTATCCAATCCTGTCTTATCCTATCCTATCCTATCCTATCCTATCCTATCCTATCCAATCCTGTCTTATCCTATCCTATCCTATCCTATCCAATCCTGTCTTATCCCATCCTATCCTATCCTATCCAATCCTGTCTTATCCTATCCTACCCCAATCCTATCCTTTTCTATCCCATCCTATCCTATCCTATCCTATCCTATCCAATCCTGTCTTATCCTATCCTACCCCAATCCTATCCTTTTCTATCCCATCCTATCCTATCCTATCCTATCCTATCCTATCCTATCTTATCCAATCCTATCCTATCCTATCCTATCCTGTCCTATCCTATCCTACCCCAATCCTCTCCTCTCCTCTCCTCTCCTCTATCCTAGCCTATCCTTTCCTATCCTATCCTATCCTATTCTTCCCCATCCTATCCTATCCTATCCTACAGAGAAAAGAAGACACATCACAGACAGACAGATGCAGGTCAGAATCATTTCAACCGTGGGAAAGAACAAGAGACAGAAGCAGACAAGTAACACGGTTCAGCCTGCAGGGAAACCAACAGAGACGCTAACATCATTTTGGACTGATTTTGTGGCTGACGTGTCCAATAGGCACTGCTGCATTGATGGCTCAGCTCAGAATACACACCCACACACACACACAGACACACACACACCGTTACTTAAGTTGTATTGGCTTGAACTTGAATTGGCAGAGTGCCCAAAGTGGCCTGTCGGAAGTAAGTGAGATGTGATGCAGCTGCAGTTTGAGTGTGTTTGTGTGTGAGCTTGTGTTCTGCTACAGTGTGGCACTTTTTTAACCTCTGCTGCAACCTCTGGTCTAAGTCGTGGCCCGCTGATCGGATGCACAGATAACAAGAGTGTGTGTGTGTGTGTGTGTGTGTGTGTGTGTGTGTGTGTGTGTGTGTGTGTGTGTGTGTGTGTGTGTGTGTGTGTGTGCGGCTTCACTTGTCAGCACAGGGCAGTAGGGCAGCGTAGGACAGTGCTGGGTTTCAGAGTCAAAGGTCTGGTCTCTGTCACTGTGAGTGAGGCTACAGTTTATAAACAGAGAGTGGGACACTGCTCAGTTTCCTATCTCACAGTGGTACCGTTTGGATGTGTGTGTGGTTTGATCTTCCAACAGACCAGAACTCCCAGCACCCTACTAAATCCTTCACAGCAGCCGTTTGGTCTTTCCCCCCTTTCTTCCTCTGCCTCACCCAGTCTCCCCCACCCCAACACTGTCCCCACTGCTGACTCCACTCTCTGTTGTTGGATGTCTGGTCAACTCCGTCTAGCCAAAACAAATAGAGTCAAAACAAATGAGCAAAAACAAGCTTTTCAGCCAAGATGCAGCCGGAAACTCAACCCTCTTTCAACACTAATACCTGTATTTCAAAGTGGCATTCAGCTTTAAATCTACAGGCCAGATTAAAAAAGATGTGGTTGCTATTAGTTCGGTATTTTTCAACCTGAACCCTTTTTTTCTCATGTGTTTGTTTCCAAGTGACTAACGGGAACAACAGTTTTTGAAATCGGTCCAGTATTAACGAGAGCACAGCAGCTGACAGACAGGCTGCAATGTAATCACTCAGGGCATGTTTGAACCCATGTACGTCCACTAAAAGTGTTTGTTTTTGTCACTGACAGGATCAGATTATTATTACAAGTGTCTGACAACATTATGGAAAGGATCCCTACTGAGATAGACCTTTTTATAAAAGAGTAAAATCCATTTTGTTTGACCTGAAACAGCTCCCGAAATGGCCATCACTAATTCCACCAGACCCCATTTAAATAAACAGTCATTTAAGCAAATATAGAGCCAGCAGGTTTTCACATCTTACATGGTAAATTCAGGGTTTATTTCAACTAATCAGAGTCTGTAATTATTGAAAGAGTTGAAAGACGAATTGAGACGGTTTTTGTGTGTTTTATTTTATTTCTGTCGACTTTGAATGAAATGTGTTTTACAAAGATAAAATTACTGTTTATTAAGATGGAGTCTGGTGGGTATGGTGATGGTGATTTCAGGGCTGTTTCTGGCTAACCAAAGATGATCTTACTCTTTAACAAAAAGGTCTATCTCTGTAGGGATCCTTTCCAATAATGTTGTCAAACACTTGGAATACCAATCTGAGCCTGTCAGTGGCAAAAATTAGCACTTTTAATGGATGTAAATAAACGGTGCAAACATGTCCCAAATGGTTACATTGCAGCCTGCTTCTCCGCTTTCGTCTGCTGCCCTCTTGCTCAGTACTGGACCAATTATAAAAACCGTTGTTCCCATCAGTCATTTAGACACAAAAACCTGGGAAAGTGTGGTCTAGGCTGAAAAATACTGAAGTGACCCTTTAATTGTTTGTTTGGTTTGTAAAATTTCATAAAATAGTAAGAAATTCCAAAGTTGTCCAAAGTGACACCATAATGTTTGTCTTGTCCAACCATCAGTTCAAACATCTAAAATATTAGTCCCTCAACACTGGACCAATTCCAAAAATGATTGTTCCCGTTAGTCATTTAGACACAAAAGCATTGGAAAATAGGGTTGGAAAACACCCTGCATACCCTTTACAACTCATACATTAGTAAAACCTGCCATTAAATACATTCATTTAATTAATTTTCCCATTTTCACCTTTATCTATACAAGTTGTTCCAATGAGTTTTTCACTGTAGTTTGCATGGGTGTGTTGTGTACACAGGACAATAAAAACAGAAGTCCAATTAGAAAGACAAAAATATTAAAAACAAATACAAAAATAATCACAATCGAGTCACTTAATCTTAAACCAAAAACAATGTTTATTTTTGTTTGTCAGATTTAAAATGCAAAGGTACAAGATTGTGCCTTTGATTGTGATTGATTTAAAACTGGTGAAATTAAGTTTCACGAAATTAAAGGTACGGGTGAAAATCGAGTTTAGTTTAGTTAAATTGCACATACATGTATAGAAAAGACAGGAGAAAGAGGTTAGAAAAGGCTGAAATAACAACAATTATACATAAAAAGAAAAAGACAAACACAGATATTGAACAAGAAAAAAAAAATAAATAAAAAAAAAAAAAAAAATATATATATATATATATATTGCACATTACAAATGAATCGATGCAGTATTAAGAGTCTTTTCAAATTAGAGTCCAAAAATATCCTTAAATAACATTTAAATATCTTAACCGTGGTTTCAAAATGAAAATCAGAAATGTAAACGTGCCTTTTACATTTTTAACACTATTTTAAGAGACTGCATATAAGATTGAAGATTAAGAGGAGGAATGCACAGATCGCTGGGGTTCAGGTGCTGAGTTAAATATATCCAAAGTTTGATTTATCCAAGACAAAAATCATTTGATATCTTTACATCTCTGACTAATCTCTGTAAATGAAGGGAGATATAATGTCAAGATTATCATTGCACACACCTAATTTGTGGTGTAATGCTGCACCATCGCTGATATTATTCACACCCGATTACTCAGGCTGTTGTTAACACCAAGGGCGATGATGGAGAGGGATGATAAACAGTGCTGCGCTCTTATTGGCTGGATCAGGTTCTGGGCTTTTGATCTTCTTCCTCCTCATTACTCAGGGGGGAGCGACAGGTGTGTGTGTTTGTGTGTGTGTGTGTGTGTGTGTGTGTGTGTGTGTGTGTGTGTGTGTGTGTGTGTGTGTGTGTGTGTCTGTTTAAACGTGTGGAAATATTTGTAACACGTATAATAAGGTGAAGCAGTTACCAAGGAAAAAATCTGTTTGCGGAGTTTTCTGTGTTTTATTTATTATCAGTAACTTCACTCATTGTAAATGTTTAAAGTGCAGCACCTTTGTTTTATTTTGAAAAATTAAAGTTGTTTCCTTTGCTTGCAGATGAAATGATCTCACCACATCATATCTGCTCTGTCTCAGCCCTCCGGTTAGCTCATAGTTGCACACTTACAAACAGACCACTGATACACACACACACACACACTGATTATCTGTAACTTTCTATGGCATTCATTGGTAATTACCGTAGCTCATGGTGCCGAGGGACACTGAGTATTATCAGACCCCAGGAAGACAGATAGGAGCAGTCCCTAAAGACAGCAGTGTGTGTGTTTTGCATTTATGTATTTCAATGCATGTGTTAGCTCACTCTTGTCCACAAGAACAAACTCCAGGCTTGACTACGATACACCCACATAACCTGCTGATATCTCCGGATAAACCATACAGAACTGCTGATAGCCAGGGACGTGTTGACTGCCCCGAATGCAGGGAAACCTCTTCCTTCCTGGGCGAAGACATTACGCATACCCCCGTCCTCCCCTGGCTGCTTCCCCTCCAGCCTACAATCTCCCTCCAGGTCCCACAGGGAAGCGTCGGCCCCCACCAGGCCCAGCGTCGGGGCTCCTCCTGGGCTACTCCGCTGATACTCCCCTCCTCTAGAAGTGGGCCTGGTGTACAGGGAGGGAACTTGTACAAACATTTGACTTACAATCACTTACACACACCCTCACACACTGTACACCCAGAGAAAGCCAGGCATTGAATATACAACAACAAATCTCCTTCGCTTGTGGAATATAAATATGAAAAGCCATCGGTTGTATTTATGACAGAGACGTGGAACTGGAGGGAAGAAAAACTAAAATAAAGGACCAATCTCATTTCATACTTTTACCCCAACCCCTCGTGTTTGAGTGCCACCTTGTCCCTTGGAGCGGAGTTACAAGGTGTAGTGGCTGAAAGCTTCCTCTGTGAAATAGGACAACCCTTCAAGACCCTGATACTTCATCTGCATGCTCGCAGTGTTAACCACAGACATTTTTTTCAGCATCTAACTAAAAACCCATGAGGTTAAGATGATGTAACGGGGAATGCTAAAATGCTAATTTCCAGAATGTAGGACTCATTCCTGCACCACTCTTTCGGCAGCCTTTTGCAGTTGTCAGGATGCTTGTGATTCATTCACAACCTAAGTGTCGCGCTATCGGTATGGTAGCATAAATAGCAAGAAAGTCCACACTGGCCAGGCGGGAGGGAAGATGGCTGGGTCAAACAAACTCTCAGAATTTTCACCAAAAAGGCCACTCTTTGTGCAGTGAGAAACCAAAAGTCAGTCGAGTTGTTTAAATAACGACGTAGTATGTTAGATTGTGCAGCATACTATGCTAGTAACGTATGTCATGTCACGTTACATTAGTAACAAGCACAGACCAAATCATGATTTTTCTCTTATCTTAACCACTTGCTTTTGTTGCCTAAATCTAAGGATGTAAACCTAGAAGTTTTTAACCATTTAACCGTTGTAAATGTATTTTGAAAAAGTAATAGTGCATGCAAGGAGGGTAAATTGACATGCAGCCGAACTACCAAAACTGTGCAGTGAGGGTACCTAGCATGTCACATTTTGATGTGGTGGGCCATTGACCAAGTGTCAGTATTTGCGATGAGTTGAGAGTGAGAAGTGTTGAAAAATTAGCAATAACAATGTAGCATTAGCTAGCTATCAGGTGAACTTCGTAGACATCTGCAAAACCAGCAATTTTTGCTATGCTTGTTATAAAGAAAGGGACTGTAATACACTGAAATGACACTGAACTAACAAAGTGATGGTTATCATAAGTTTTAAATCTTTATTAATGAAGAAAACAGCTGTGGGTTTCTTTTGTTGTTTAGGCAGCCATCTTGTTGATGATTTCTCAAAACACGGATATGAAATGTGCATCTGAAAAACCTCCATTTTAATGGCCATGTAGCCCTAACACTTCGTCATACCCCTCCATCCCAACAAGAATCGAGACACCCTGATGTAACTGTGCAAAATGGAGGGGTGGGGTGAAGTGGCAGGGTCAAGGGGTGTGTTGGGACTGGGGCAAAAGAGTGTGAAATTATCAAGTTTGGCTGTTTAGGACTTGTGATTTGACATCACTCAGCTGATGGTGTGTGTGTGTGTGTGTGTAAGGTTAAGGTAGTTGACCTTTCCACATCTCATTTCAACCTAATCTATGTTTGCGTCGCATGTGTGTATCAGTTCTCCCATGAGACACAGACATAATGCTACCGGAGGCTAACAGGAGATGACCAAGAGGTGAGATCTGAGTTGTGATTAAACACCAAGAAAGCCCCGACACACACACACACACACACACACACACACACACACACACACACACACACACACACACACACACACACACGCAAACATCCAACATCAAATCTCAAGAGACCCTTAAGATCCTCTGAACCCAAAGTCCCAAGGCAGGAAGCAGACAAGTGTGTGTGTGAGTATTAGCTGATTAGTGTGTGCATGTGTTTGTTTGTGTGTGTGTGTGTGTGTGTGTGTGTGTGTGTGTGTGTGTGTGTGTGTGTGTGTGTGTGTGTGTGTGTATGTGACTCAAGCTCCGGTGCAGCTAACAGACACGTCCACTTAGTAGGAGAGGACAGACACAACAGCACCTTACCTTTACGGCGTAATGACAAACAGATGTCTGCTGACCTCTCTGTTAAACGTTAGCTGTAACATTTAATTACTACAGTATCATGCTAAATACAGAGTGCATGCTCTTGCATATTTCTCCGATGACACCGCATTGTAGGCAGTTATGAGAAAAACTCAGCCCAAAAATATCTGTTCTCTATTGTTGCCAGATTTACTGACATTTTAAAGTCATTAACATTTGAAGAGTTTTGTAAGAACATGTTGCAAAAGTGCTCAACACGATCATTCAGAGAGATATCCAGGAAGAGATATCCATCTCATCAGCAGATTATGAGACAATGAGCCCCTGGACACAGACTCTCCTATGTAGGAGCAAGACACTCGGACTCGGCTGTTTGGGCAGGTGTGTGCACACCACAAGATTTCTCCACCAAGCCCTCGCCGACAGAGCCCCAGATAACGCAGTGACGTCACCAAACTTTGTTTTTTAACTTGGAGACGACACATTGTAAAGGCGTGGATATTCTTCCCAGTGTTGAATCAGATCTGCCTCCAGGGCCTGGGTCCAAACACAACGTGCTCCCCATGATGCTGTGGACGCCTCCATTGTTGTTGTTGCTTGCCGGCTTGTCAGTGTTGCCAGATCTTGGGAGACAAACAAGCAACCAGGGCTATGGAAACAAGCCCAAAAGAAGCAACGGATATATATAGAGAAAGATGACATTTAGAGATCAAGCCCAAATAAGCAACTCCACTTCAGAAACAAGCCCAAAAAAAAAAGTAACTCATGACTACCAATATTTGTAAGCGACTTTACAAATAGCAAGCCCAAAGTTGCGGCTAATAAGCGGACCTGGCAACCCTGCGGCTTGTCCTCCTCACATTTCTTCCGTCTTCCTGCGTGCTGACGTGGGACGTATCCCGCCTCTCATTGGCTGATGCTCTTTGTCAGTCGTGTCACACTTCTCCAGTTTTCTAGCATGCCAGATATCCAGTCCCAGTCATAGACAAGGGGGCGACTTGCTCGTAGGCTTGTTCACACATGAGGACTCGTCGTGACAGACTATCTGCCGACTCACTTCCGACCCAAGCTTGGCCTTATTTTAAAAGTAGAAGGAAAGGTTGCACAGAATGATCCTTCACTTCCAGGTCGGATTGATCAGTTGATGCTCTGCTCACACTGTTAGGCTTCTGACTGACAAAAATAAGTGTGAGCAGCTCTGATCATTACGAATGTGGGAATTCCCTTTCACTACTTACGCTTACAGTTCTGTCCTCCCTTGTGCAAGTATCAAATTCTGCACTTACAAATACGCTCCTGTACACTCTCAAATGTGACTTGCACTAAAGATCAGTTTTGTGCTCTCTCTCCCTTGTCATCAATATACTTCCATATTTTTCCACTGCCCTTTATTCTTTGTGAACAGTGTGTTTATAACTCTCACTCCCTCCTGCTGTCTTTCTTCTTGGTTTTGAAAAGATTGTTGAGTTGTTTAGGTTGCAAAGAGTGTGACAGAAGCTATTCCATCAAATTATCTCATATTCCAAAGATGTGCTATTTCCTCTGAAACACACACACACACACACACACACACACACACACACACACACACACACACACACACACACACACACACACACACACACACAGATCTGTCACTGCGCTGTATCAGCTGTTGTCCAGCTGTTTGATTTGTATTTACTTTTTGGCTTATTTATTTGACAGCAGCAGCCCGCGTCTGAAGAGGTGAGAAGTGTGTGTGTGTGTGTGTGCGCGCGCGCGCGCGCAATTGTGTTACTTTTACGATTTCATCATAATCATCACTGTTAACTTTTTTAATTGTTGAAGTTTTATAGGCTTATGTTAATGCCTTTTTTGCTTTAAAATTCATCTCTGCTGTTTTGTTAATAACTAAATTAGTAAAAATCCTTGCAGTTGTCATCGTTGCCATCATGTTTCAACACATTTGATTGCTGATTAGACATATTTCTTCAATATAAAATTGGTTAAAATGTCAATGCTCAACATTCCTGTGTAATGAAAACCTTCCCATCAGCATGAAAACCAGTTTATCTAATTGAAATCAGTGTTTTCAGAGTTCAAATTTGGTTGTCAAATACCAGCTCTTCCTCCTGGCCCTTTGTGTATCATAGCAACACACAGGCCACCATTTAGCGTCTGTATGTGACACACAGCTGAAACGAAGTGGTTGCAGTTAGGTTTGGCAATAAAACTACCTGGTTGGGTTTTAAAAAAAGAAAAAATAATGCTTGTGATTAATGTACGTTTAACCCCGTTTCTACCAAACACTTTCAGTATGATCCAAAAGTAACCCTTCAGACATGGTACCTAGACCCTAGTGTTTCCACTGCTAACAATGTGGGCGGGGTTGTTGTCACTCACTGCTCCGTCCAGCACTCACTGTATTTCCTCCTTTATCAGTCTGCACCTTGTTTATCATCCACAGAACGAGGCTGCGCGCCGACATTTTCAGAACAAACTAAAACAGGCTGCAGTGAGAGTCTCTCTCCATGGGATATTTAAAAATAGCAGGTTTGTGCATTTAGTCCTTCTCAGGCAAGCTCAGGGGTTTAGTGTTGCTGGAGCCCACAGGAACTACGATCTCTGTGACACTTTTTTTTTTCCTCCGAGTGAGGATTGAAGATCCACTCATTACTAAAACTGTGTGTCATATAAAAACTAAACTAATGGTCATGTTGTCTCAGTGAAATTTAAGGTGTGTTTACAGATTCACATCATCAACTCATGCATTGAGTAACATAACAAGTTAACGTTCCACCTTAAAAGTTGACAACAGTCAGCCCTGTGAATTAAGTTTTTTCTCCGACTCCAGCTGCTGCAAGAGGCAGCAAAACATCCTTTCATTTTATATATATATATATATAGTTACAGGTTTCACTGGACTTAATGACAAAGCAGCAGTATTTGACACCCAGGCAGTCAGAACTAACTGAATTACAACATGTCGGTATTTACTGGAGATACAGAAAAGCCATCTGCGTTAAGGTAAAAGTAAAGGTATATCTTGAGGCATGTGGACTCTTCCAGGACTGATGATTCCTCGCTGTGTTTTTCCTGCATTGTTAAAACACTCTTTCTTCTTGGTTTGGTGAAAAAACACAGGGCAGATCCATCAGCGAAATGGTGGTCCTTATCTATCTCTTTCCCCCTGGATGCTAATTAAAGATAATAAACCTTGCAGATCATTTCTCTGCAGCTCCAAACTCACCGTCACCTCTGCTCCTCTCGCACCTGCACTCACATGGCCAGATGGGGCGAAAGCGTGTGCGCGCACACACACATACACAAACTCGCCTAAACACATGGCTGTTGGCTTGTCCTGAGGCAGCAGGTGTGTGTAAACTAAAATGTTGCAGATAGTCACATAGGCAACACTGAGACGCATGTTTAAATAAGCATCGAATGATAAAAATAGTGTCAAGGGGCTTTTAAATACACATAACGCTACATCTTTCAAACACACGCTTGCATACACATGCATACGCACACACAGATTAATTTCTTTGTATGTCTAAGTTTAAACCCCTCGTTTATCTTCGCTCCACGCCTTAAACACAGGTGTTTGGAGAGCTCGCAGATGAGAGTGTGATGCCAGAAATCATGATATCATATAACTATGTTCAAGTCCTCATTTTCTCACACACACACACACACACACACACACACACACACACACACACACACACACACACACACACACACACACACACACACACACACACACACACATACACACACACACACACAATTGTTTCCCACAGAAAATTCCCCCCTCTACTTCACTTATCACAAACACACAGACTCCTCTCAAACGCTTCTCTTTTCCCCCCTCACCAGATCGGTCCATGCGCAGATATTTATTTAGCCCAGAGACAGAGAGTCTCATGAGCAAGAGATTTTTATTGAGCAAGAAGATAAAACGGAGAGTTCTGCTCTGTGTCCATTAGGGCGAAAATGGCCAGAAGATCGTCTGATGAAATGGAATAAACTGTTGTGGTTATCTTCCCTGGCTGCTGCGGTGGAGGAGAGCCAGAGAGAGCGAGAGGGACCACATATGTGTGCGCATGGAACTACACATAACACACACACAAATGTACCCCTCCTTGGTATTGCCCAGGTCTGTATTTATCCCTAACCATAACAGAGCAGGCAGATAATGGCTGAAGGGACTGTCGTAAAAATAACCTGGCACACGTCTGTTTGGATTAACCCCGTCTCCTCACTCCTCCTTTCTCCTTCTCTATCCCTCCATCATGTTTTATTGCTCTTCTCTTTTCTCACCACTATCTATCTATCTATCTATCTATCTATCTATCTATCTATCTATCTATCTATCTATCTATCTATCTATCTATCTATCTATCTATCTATCTATCTATCTATCTGTCTATAAAACAAGCTTTAACTACACCAACATGAAACACACATTCTCGCCTTGCCCTTTTACTAATATGTTGCATATTTATTTTGGAAGACTCTTATCAACAGAAAAACCAACGGGGGCTGCTTATTTTCCCTCCAAACTATCCTCTCTGTTTGCGTAAGATATAAAATACTTGTCCAAATATGTTAAAAACTGATTGTGAGAGGGGGGGAAAAACAAGACGGAGAACAAAGAGGCAGCATGTATAATCACAAGCACTTCCCTCTTGGTGATGTGGGGGGGTTGAACTGCACCCACACACAAACACTGTGCATAAAATGTTAACAAGACATTAAGTCTAGTATTGAGTAATAATAAACTGACATATTTCCAGTGGAGTTCCCCCGCAACATGAGTCACTGCGTTGATTCTTATCGTCGTTGGGAAAACGTCCACGTGTGCAACATAAAGTGAACATATTTAACTTGCATTAATTGATTTTGTTGTATGAAACAAGGTGTAAACACAGTCGATTGTAGTAGCCGAGGTGTTTCAGACCGGAGGTTTGAGGATGTTTTTTTCACAGTGGAAAGAGTTTTAGTCCGACTACCTGCAGCAACAGTGTTCTTATCATCTTTCCTCCCGACAAAATCAAAGTGATGGGAATATGTCGTGCTGCTAAGGAAAGAGTTTCCAGATAGCTCGCTGCTTTGTGACGTGCTTGTGCAGCGCGACGATTACTAAAATGAAGCCTCTGATGTAACTGTTGTATTTCAAGTCAGTAGTGACATGATAACGAAAGTAACGTTGGAGTAACTGCAATATTATTACTGAAATTGCATTAGTAATTAGTTACACTACTCGTTACTGGAAAAGTAATCTTATTACTGTACGTTCAAACCAACAGCGACCAGAGCTTCCAAAACAGCAGAAATCATTCATTTTAAATGAGAGCCCGGCGACTTGGGCGACCTGGTCGTTAACTGCACGTCTTGGGCGACCAAAGCAACCGGAGCGGCTCTGGAGGGGAGTTAAAACCCGTTTTACTTCATGGTAATGAGCTCTGACGCAGTTCGGCGGCAATCATTTGGAATACTGACATATCTTCGATGAAGCGGGTCCCAGAGAACAAGCCATATAACTTTGGTTCCTACAGCACACTTGTTCCGACAATGGATATTGAGAAGTTTATTACTTGCGTTTGCGCCCACTCAGAAAAGAAATAAAAAGAATGACGCTTGGGGCCGCGTCGCGGAGGTAGCTGGTTGGTCTGGTGGTTTTTAAAGTGTGTAATGTTAGTAATAGAGGAGAGAATTGCAGGCTAATGTTGCGAAGTCTTCCTCGCTTGATTTCTATTTTCATTGACCAAACATAACTTTCTGTATGCCATTTTGACTGGACAACAGCAAGCAGCAAATGCGCTACTTTCAAGCCAGTAGTCCACTTTGCGGCTCCTTTAAATTGACAAGCACAATCGAACGTTCAGTGATTCATGATTCACTTTCATGATTGGTGGTAAGAGGGCAGAGATGTAACAGAGTCAATTATACAGCAGTAATATGTGTAATAAAGTCAAATGTACATTTGTATTATTAAGCATTAGAATTACACAAAATTTGTTTCAGTTGTATTTACCTGACATGCTTAGGCCTGCTCAGTCAACATGTGGAACGTCTGATACTTAGTTTCTGTACCTCTATGTTGACCTTTGGGGTTACCCCACCTATAAAGAGGTGTCTCCCTCCTGACCTCTCCCCTTTTGCTGTTGTACTCCATCTTTGGAGTCATTTTCATGTTTTAAGCTATTTATAAGTCCATTTTATGTTAACATATTCCTGTGTCTCAATTCATGTAGGGGCTCGAGTGTATATGGTTGTAATTGACGGAGAATTTTGTTTTAACCTCTTACTGTCAGAGTTGTCTGGAATAAACAGAGATCGCCATCAAAGATATCCACGGTCTGGGCCTCTTCATATCAACACAACGCAGACAACACTAGAGTCCACCGGTTACAGAGAGATTAACAAAGTGAAGAATGAGCTGAAAGACACTTAAATATTGCTACATATATATACATAGGATGGATAATATAATTGCAGAGGTGTGTGATTCCTGACGGTAAAGGTCCAGGTGCTGACAGGTGTTTTGGTGTTTATGTGCCCCCTAGTGGCCAAATTCTCATTAAAGCAGCTTTAAGTTAAAAAAAACAAAAAAAAACAACCTTGTACGAGACATCAGGATCATTCCCAAATCAAATTAATTGTTCTTCCTAGTGGCTTCAGAACAAACTTGAAAACCCAGTGCTGCAGTTACTGACTTGTTGAGACGAACATTCCCACATTAAAAACCTCTGTGTTACCCAGGATGCCCCTTTCAGATGAGTCACGCTCAATAAAACCGGAAACAATTATGTTGAAAACCAACAACAAGACAGTTGATAACTTCAGTAAACTCTCTGAACTCCGAAGGAGGACATGGTGAGCCTGTAAAATGCTGATCCCCGTGTCTGATGAGAATGGGAGGCCAATATTTTATATCCCTGCTGAGGACGGGGATACAATATATCTGACACAGCTTTATTGGCTTACTCTTTAATGACTTCCTGCGCAGAGTGAGGCTGAGGGAGACGGAGGGAGTCGAACTTGCTGAGAATCTTTCTTTTGTGACTCTTGTGTTCAGTTTTTTGGACTTTCTTTGAACTGGTTATGCGCTTTACCTCATTACCTGTGGCTCTGCTCCTCACGCCGATGGCCGATTCCCAATTTGCTTCTCTCTATCTACCACTTAAATCGTCATTTACAGAGACTGTAAAGTAAATGCCTCTTGAACATGATAAGTATATGACCTTGTCCGTATATTCCTCAGTGTACCTCTCTCTGTCTCTCTGGATGGCTAAGATGGGGTTACTAATGAGCACATGTTCTGATGATGAAGCCTTTTTCCAAGAATCTTTTCTCCCAAACGCCCGTGGCCTTTGGATGACTCCCCAAGGAGACCATTAATTTAGATATCTGTGTGTGTGTGTGTGTGTCTGTGTGTGTGTCTGTGTGTGTGTGCACGCATCTGTGTGTGTTGCTCGCATATGAGTGGGAGATTTTTGTTGCTTTGTTTTATCGCACACAGACACAAGTATGAGCAAAAGCAGATCAATTAGAAAATGCGTGCACGTCGGCAAACATGCAACAACAGCACGTACCGGACAAAACGTTACTCCCAAACTCTTAGCCGCTAAAACACAACACCCCCCCTTATCACATATCCCTCCTTCCTATCATCATTCTACACCTTCACCCCGACTCGCTCCCCAAACGCCACCCCAAAACATCCTTCTATGTCAACACTTCCCACCCCCCCCAATTCCACCCGAATTCAGACCCTTACCAGCACAAAGTTTAGGAGACGCTTCACACACACACACACACACACACACATGGAGATACAGCAGAAGAGACAGCTTTGGCACCCTCCCTCTCCTCCTACATACATTAAGACAGTGACAATGGTGCATTTTACTCCTGATAGCAAACACACACACACTTTATCTCAAAAGGCAACCAGGTGTGTAATTGAAGGGCGTCCTCCTCAAGCTAACACACATGTGGTTTTCCTCCGCCATTGTTAGGTGCCGTTCAGACGGACTCCTCCACTCTCTTACAGCAGTTTGTTTTCCAAGCGCTGTGTTTCTTAGTGAGAGAGGAAGAATCCACTCCACAAGACTTACAGCAACTCCTTCTCTATCCAAACACTGGCTGTCTGTGTGTCTGAGGTGCTGACAAAATGGCCAGCGGGCCCCCATGTTCACGGCAGTTGGTGAGGAGCCACAAAAAAAGGTTTTGACATCAGGGTTTATCATGTGATTCCAAAAGCATTGGTTTTATGCAGCTATTCACAGCTTAGCAGATCCATTTTTTAAAATAATAAACACCAGTCATGACCAGTAAATGGCAAAAATATGATTTCCTCATGTGTTATGTTTGTCTACCCTGGATAAGGCATCCCTCCTCTGTTGTGCCTTTTGAGGTTTATGATTATAAAATCAAGTCTAAATAAACAGCTGATATTGATGCAAATCCAAAGTATTTCAGAAATGATGAATGAAAGTCTAGGGAGGTCAGTGTATTGTTTTTATGATGGAATTTGGATATACTGCATGGTTGCTATTACTTAACCTGTGCATAATCATAATGAAGTTTCAGCTTATGTAAATACATGATCAAATTTTTCATGTTGCAAGCTACAGTGGAAACACACAAGCAGAGACAACCGGATTGCTTTCCATTTTCCTCAGGGCCAAGCAACTCAACGAAATCGCCATGAAGAATGCTGGCTTTCGACTTTTCTGCATTTTCTGCAAATATTTTACATTTCTGCATTATTGTGTAGCAGATATGCTGAAACTTTACATTTCAACAACGCTGTGGTTTATATGCGGTTGGGTTTAGACACAACAACCACTTGGTTATGGTTCGGAAAAGATCATATTAGGCTTAAAATACCTGGTTTTGGGAGCACAATCCCCGCTACAACCACAGCCTTGCGTTGCTGAAATACAACCGGTTTTGTTGTTTGTTGGTTTCAAACAGTGGTCTGTGGCTTTGCAGGTTGAGACTTTAAGTTTCATTCTGTTTCAACAATGCTGTGGTCAATGTGTGGTTATATTTAGGCACAAAAACCACTTGGTTATGGTTAGTAAAAGACTGTGTTTTGGTGGCACTATCATGTCTGGAAATGCTGCGATGACTAAAAAACAGCAAGTATGTTCTTTTGTTGGTTTCAAACAGTGGTCTGCAACTTTTCAGCTGTCTTGCCTAGGTTACAAGCGATCCATCATCCCCTTCACCTCCCGATGACAAAGTTGGCTCATATACTACGTCACTTGGAAACGTTAATATGCAACACATTCATACTCAGACCTCGTCACATATTGAGGTTTTGGTCATGAACTTTCCATGCCCAGATACGACGTTAAAGGCACAAAATATTCCTGTTTTGGTTTGTTCATTGGTTGACACACTTTTTTGTGCCATAATTGAGCCCTCATTTTCCTGGGAGATAGGACCCAGTGGCAGACAGAATTTCATTGTGGAAGCAAGGCTGATAGGAAACCAGTCTAAATGCTGATGGTGTCATTAGTCTATAGCCATTACATTTTGCAATCAAACTTACTTAAAAATGATAAGTTAAAGCAAAACACTTGCCCATTTTCACTTTGAAGAGGCAGGAGTGGGAAATGTAATAAAACAGCAGACCAAATTGATTAAAAAAATACAAGAAATGTGTTAAACCTTATTGAAAAAGACTGCCAATCCTCGCTCTTCTGTTTAATAAATAAATCTTTCTATGAGAGACTTTAAGTCATCCTGACCCAGCCTCTTCAGCATTATTTCCCTTCACTTTTCCTGAAAAAAGCAGGTGCTTTCTCTGCACACTGGAGTTGCACCAGATAATGCTCACAGCAGTGTCATCATTTCCAAAACTAGTCTAAACATGGCTTACCAGGGAACTCCATAACATTTATGCAGGTGCTGTTAATGTTAGGCCAGTAAATCTGGCATGATGAGAGCTGGAGTGATTGTCTCTCTGTCTGGGCTCGGCCTCGCCTCTGGAGCTGTGATGGCAGACTGAGAGGATTTTACTTCTTTGTAGAAACTCCTTTGTGTTGATGGATGTCAAAGTTTTTTTTTCTTTTGGCCTTGATTTGCTCTGAAGTATATGTTAGACTCCTCGACATTTAGGTGAGTAAGTAGACAGAATGTTGGGTCTGCTGACACACTGGGACATCCTTTATATTACCCGACTTAAATTGTGTAAAAAAAAAAAAAAAAAACCTTTAAAACTCTAAAGCTATTTGAGGCTACCACAGGTGTTGTTTTGTCAAATACTGTGAATTTTCCTGAGATATCAGCCTAAAAAGATGGGTAAAACTGACTCTAAGTGGGTTTTCATAACCCAATTGCCAGTTACATTTGCATGTTATTGTGTAGCGGCAGGAAACACCCCCTCTTCATGGCACTATCCACACTGGAAAAATGAGGCATCATGTTTGATGCCTCAAAAGCCGATGGAAACATAGCAATGACTCACTAAAAAACAATGGCTTTTCTTGGCACTGTCCCAACAGGAAATGAGTGATGTGTGTGTGTAAAAACAACCACTCAGCGTTGCACTATCCCTGCTAGAAAAACAGGGATGGGTTGCTAAAAAGCACCCACATTTGGTGCCTAAAAATCTGCTAGAAACACAGCAATGACTCTCTCAAGATCAACAGCTTTTTGTAGCACTACCCCTGCTAAAAAAAACACAGACTTTTTGCTAAAACGGAACCACGTTTAGTGCCTTAAAAGCCACTGGAAACACAGCAATGACTCCCTAAAGAACAACAGCTTTTTGAAGCACTACCCTGGCTAGAAACACAGGGATGGGTTGCTAAAAAGCACCCACATTTGGTGCCGCTGGAAAAACAGCAGTGACTGTTTGTTGGTCAGGAACAGCGGCCTGCAGCTTAGCAGGCATCATGTCCAGGTCACACACCATCCCCTCCACCTCATATGACAAAGTCAGCTCACATAATACGTCACCTCAGAAACATTAATATGATGTGAATAAAACATGCAAATATAATGCATTCATAGTTTGCAGACCCACAATGCCAACATTTTCTTCTGGCGACTGGGTTGGTTTTCGTCCATGTTTTGATGAATTGGTAATTTCCTCAAACACTATCACTTCATGAATCTAGGATTCTAGGATGATGCATTTATAAACACACGGGCTTACGTGTAATTTTGTATATGCAACTCTATACATGTGGGTGAGCATGTATGCACATGACGCCGGTGTGTTGGCTGTGCCCCTGATGCCTGGCTGACTGGTCCCAGTAAGAATGGGAGCTGATATAAACAGGCTTGGTCGTTCCCACGTCTCTGTTTACACTGGGAGACCCCAGAGCAGCACTACCAGAGCACTGGATTCCCTCCGCACGGCGAACTCACACACTATTCATCTCTGTCTCATGCAGAAACACTCACTCAGAAGTACACACACGTAGTATGTGGGCATGCAGATACAGTATGTGTGCATCTATGCAGAAATGCAGCCATTTTATCTCCTTCCCCTTACTTTTATCATTCAAAGCCATTTCCTCCTGCTCTTATTTTTTGTAACTTGTAGCCTTGTGCCTGGCTTCATCATCTCCCCATCCTTTTCAACCCCTGCAGAAGAAACTCAAACTGATAAAGTTTAAGCAATCTGACACAGAGAGTTCCCACAAAGCCATCAAACCAGTACTGAGCTCAGTTTTACAACACTACCGCAAAGACTCTCAAAAGCTTTAACTTTGCTCTCTAAGTCCTTTTGAAAAAGGCCTGTGATGTACGCCCAACATAAACAGAACACCGGGGTCCTGACAAACACGCCCAGTTTACAGGCAACAGTGAGGTCACCCCAGCAGAACATCTCTGCAAAGACGCATCTGCTGACACGGACGACTCAAGTTTTTAAAAGGAATGAAATCGTGTTTTTGGAAAGCTGTAGATGCAAAACCATTTTGTTTTAGTATGTTTCTAAAAGTTCCACTTTGTGTCTTTGGGTGTTTTGAGGAAAGTGCGTGACCTTTTCAGCTTTTTGTCACAAGAATACCAAAGTGTCCACATCATCCGGACGCTCAGAGGGAAACACACCTCTTGGGGCCAGGGGATGTTTACATATGCAGCCTCCATTCACTCTTGTTAGGATGATAATATTGTTCCACCCAAAAGCAAATATTTGACTTTTATTAATTATTTCTGTGTCATGTTTAATAAGTAAGAAATGTTATGTAAAACAGTCAAGTTAGCCAATAGCCAATCAACCGCAATTTTCATCAAAACTATTGTTACAGACCACCTTTATAAAAAAATAAAATAAAAAATAAAAAATGGTTGAGTAATTGTGATGTCCCCCACTGGTTTGTGGACTCACATTTTGAAGCCTTGAATTTGGCATTTTGGTTGTCACCATCTTGGATTTTTGGAACCAAAAGTGATCATATTTGGATGAGAGAGTGAAGCAAAACCCCAGAAATGCAACTTAGCCTTACTTCCGATTTTTCCCAGTGGCCACTTGTGATACTGCACCACAAAAGATCTCCTGTGGCCCAAAAAGTATTTTCCCCATAGACCACCATTATATAGGGGACGTCTGTAAAACTGTTGACAGGACACTCCGAACCGCAAACAAGGTCAGTTATGATTCTTTCTATAAAAATGTTTTGATCCATGGGGGTTTTTGGTTTGTAAAATTTCCCTCAAGCCAAGAAAAGTGTTTAAAAATCTGTGATGTCATCACAATATAAAGTCTATGAGCCGAGCGGGAACCTGCGGGTGCGGCTAGCGGGTGAAACACTATTGTGTATGTTGTCTTTGAAGATTCTCAGTCATCCAGGTCATGGTAATTGTAAGCTCTCATCCAAGAAGCTTGGATGAGAGGCGAAACGTCTTCGAGAAATGCAAGCAAGTCCAGTTGCCTACGATATAGCACTTACGACTATTGTGTATATTCAGTAAACTCAGAGGCTAGAAGCTTTTTTTGGTGCGTGCGCCAGCCGAGCAACTCGATTGGACTGAATCAGTGCCATCTTGGGTTATGGCATCTAGTTATTATTATATACCTATGGGGTGGAGCTGTGCAGGAGTGAGGGGTGGCTCTGATTCATAAGCCCTTTAGAGCCGTGACAAAGTCCCCTCTTTGTGCTGCCTTTGCATTTTTACACAGCACCAAAGGACAGCAGCATCATGCTGATCCAGTGTGTGATTTTAGATAACATGCCTGAATCATGGAAGTAAAAGAGGTGTGAAGGGTGTGACATAACATACGCATCAGGGGCGCTTTTTAAACAGTAGCAATGCTATTAACATCAATTACCATTCTTGTTGTAATGGGGCTGATCTCATCCTTTGCTTGGCAGGTTAGGAACTCCTGGAACTCATTGTTTTCCCAATTTGAGGACATTTTCGGCCACTGTTATTCTTCTTTGAGTTAGCTGCTAACTGCTAACAACCAATTTTAATTCTCTTGTGGTGTGTCATGCATGCAACATGTTGCCAAAACATCAAACCCATGCTGCCCACAATCCCACCCTGCTGGCTGTCCGATTAAGACAAAGATCATTTAGTTTAGTTAAGTTGATTTCGGTCATTTTCCAACTTATAAAGCTCAAGTATACTGTTATAGACAACATATAAACATTAAGGTAATTTTTTAGCATAAAAGCAAAATCAGAAACAAATGACTGAAAAGGTGGAGGCTGAAGCCTTAGCTTATTACACCTACCCTTTTAACTTTGACTGTTTTTGTCAGCTCCCTTTTTCTACCCCCGTTCTCGGCTCAAAGGTGGGACAACTCTGTCTCCTCTGCGACTGTACCTTTTATACAGAACTGCGAGGTGGAATAACAGTGTGAAATTACCGTCTTGAAAAGGCACTGTAAAAGGGGCTATAGACTGTGGTGACACCTTGCAGACATCCTTGCACTCAGGCTGCCTCACCCTTAAATATGTGTAACTTTAAGCCTTAAAAAACCTGGTGTCACTGTGAAGTCATCAAAATCTGGTGCTTGGGCAGTGACTCGGGGCGTCAGACACTGACAAAAAAAAGCTGGCGTTATAGTGTTACGCCGCACAGCAGTGTCAGGGGGAAACGTTAACAAAAGTTAAGGTGCCGAAAGTGTGAGTAGGGCACGTGGGAGTGGCGGTGAAGGGTCCAAGAAACACCGACTTTCACCCGGGAGAGCAGTGTTTGTGTCCCGTAAGAATATAAAGCCAAACCAGAACTTGACACAGTGTCCCAGAACATCAACAACCAACACACCCAGGGTACCTTGCACGTTGCATCAGGACGTTTTGGTCCATAACCAAACGTCAATATGTGACAAGGTCAGAGTGAAAATGTGTTACTACAGTTGCCATGATTGGGAAAATTAGCAGTAGAGACCTAAACTGTATTTTTATTAGGCTGTAAACATGTTTAATTCTAATGTAAAGTTGGACATTTTTAAAATGTGGATTGACTCATTTACTGAGCCAGCTTCAAGTGGCCATTTGAGGAGCTGCAGTTTTTGGCATTTCCATGTTGGCACACACACACACACACGCATACACATATTCATATGCACACACATGCAGGCACACAAGTATATAAATTTCCCAGAAGCATGAAAAAATGATTTATCTCTCACTTTGCCTCAGTCACTCTCTCTTTCACACACACACACACACACACACACACACACACACACACACACACACACACACACACACACACACACGCACACACAAGCACACACACAGAGTAGTTACAGTGATGGACCGTCTATTTATTCTTAGACATATCTGCATCTATTAAGCCATAAGTGCTCACATCTGTGTGTTTACATGCCGCATCTTATGACCTAATGAGAATAAGAGCATTGTTCCCCTGGGAAGAGACTGCCCCAGTGATGTGCAGCCCAACAAACTGTAAACATACTCCTGCGCCCTGCGTCAGCCGCTTCGAAACACACACACACACACACACACACACACACACACACGCACACACACACACACACACACACACACACACACACACAAACACACAAACACACTCACGCCATCAATGCTAGTGGTCTGACTTTTCCTAACCTGCTCTAAATCTAAACCTTTATAGTAAACATCTTGGGACATCCGAACAAGGCTCTTGTGCAGAATGGATGTGAATTACAAGGCTATATTTCACCAGAAGAAGCCCAGGAGGATTAAAGGAGAGGGGGGGGGGACAATTTGGTAACCAGGGAGGAAGAACAATAACAACAAGGCTGAATCATAAAGAAGTTATTTTTCTGTTTTGTTTGGGCGCAGGCCAAGAGAGAGAAGTGTTTGCAGCGGTCCGAGTGGACGAGCTGGGTTACAGGACACAATGCGTAAATGTGTATATGCAAGCAATAAGTCATGGATATTAACACGCAAATGTGCACACATACACACTCAGACTCATGCACAGAAATCTGTGTTTAGTTTCATAAAGATGATCAGTGTTAGCAGTTTAACTCTTGTGCAGTGTTGTGCAGTCACACAAAGAAGAGCAAATGAGCTCAAGTAAAAGCAAAACAAGCACAAAATATCGTAAAGTCCTGACCAGTCCACCTAAAGGTCACCATCACAGCAGGATGTGACAGTGCGCAGACACCTCAGGACAGCATCCATTCACCAAATTCATTCATGAGCCACTGGAGCGGCTGTGAACTCTCTCATTGATAACACAAACATTCCCAACCGCCTCCAAACTTTACTCCTTCTCCTCTTTTGTAGCCTGTCCAGAAATCCCTGAGGAGCGTTTACTGACCAGATGTGCTCATTTTCCTCGGAGATGTTCTAATCCACGCAGCTTACATGTCAATACTCCATAAACACTGAAAAAAAGTAACACATTGTTAGCTGGAACCGTGTTAACATAAGACTGTTAAGTGTAATATTGGCAGACGCTGATGATCACAAAGGCAGATCTGTGGACACAGAATTTGGCTGCAGTCAATAAGCATTTTAACTCTTACTTGGACATGCAAATTATACTATTAATGACTCAAACATCATTTATAAGATGTTAGAATTATTAGCTCATGCTGCAGGACATAGTGTAGAAACCTGAGCTTTTCTTATTTCAAATTATGTCAAAAGAATATATTTCTTTCCCAGCAAGGCAGCCCTCAGTGTCCACACGGTGGTGCAAGTTACCAGCTTTAACTCACTGGTTGCTGTTCAAGGCCATCTGTGCAGGCAGCCAGAAATATTACAGGAATTAATTAATTAATTAGGATTTTTCTTTGCAATTCATTTTAACTAGTTATTTATTTATTTTAAGATTACTTTTTGGGGCTTTTTGCCTTTATTTGATAGGACAGTAGTAAGTGTGAAGGTGGAAGGCTTGAATTGAACTCACAGCCACTGCAGCAAGGACATTGCTTTTGCACATTGGATGCCCGCTTTACCCACTGAGCTACTGGGAGCCCTTTAACCGTGTTATAAAAGCAGTTTCACAGGCTTTAATGCAGTTAATTACATGTCAGCTGGAGACATGTCAAGTCAAGTCAAAGTCTATTATAGCCAGATATCAAAAAGCATCTCGCAAAGGGCTGTAAAACAATAATGAACATTAGCAAAATATATAAGAGTGTAAAAGGTGAGGAAAAAATACATATACTGTTAAACACTGTCACAAAACTTGTGAAATATCGTTTTAAAAAGTGTGCTAAAATAGACCAATACAAAGTATGCACATGAACATGAAAAAAATAACCACACAGAAAAATGTCTAATACATACAAAACTATGTTAACATATACGCAACTAGTAACATACATAAACACAGAGACATGTCTCTCTCCACTTGGTGCATGTATAGGTCCTGTTTGTGCATGTGTGTGTTCAGACCTGTGTGTAATTGACAGCAAGAGTGAAAAAAATTGAATTTCCCCTCTGGGATTAATGAAGTATATCAAAGAAAACAAAGATCTCCTGATCTTCACAGAGTAGCCTACACACCACCAGAGAAATCCCTGAGATCATCAAGTAAAGGTCTACTCATTGAACCGAAAAACAAGTCTCAGTCAACTCGGTGCTTTTAGTCATTATGGTCTTACTCTCTGGAATTCTCTTCCACCTGAACTATGGTCTGATGCAAGTGTTTTTTTAAGCAAACTAAAAATGTATCTTTTACCTCAAGCTTTTAGTTTTTATTTGTTTTAGGGATTATTATTATATATTTTATTTGTATTGCACTTTACATTTTAGCAATCTTTAAGTGCTACAGAGCAGGATAAAAAAATAAAAATAAAACAGATTAGAATTAATACAATTTAAGAATTATTAAAAATTATTAGAGACAATAAATATTACTGTTATTATTATTATTATTATTATTATTATTATTATCTCCCCTTTTTAAGAATAATGTTCATAACACCTTCTTCTCGAAATCTGAGATAAATGTTTTTATCGTTGTGTTTTGAAAGTTGTAACCGGAAGTTAAAGTTATTTTGAAGTTCACTAGGTCACCTGGTTTTATTTTGAAAGCTGAAACAGGAAGTCGCTTCGCCAGTCGGTCAGTAGTACGCAGAGGAAGGAGTCTGTCCACAAAAACACCGTCACTGGACTGTTTATGTCTCGGGGTCACAGCTGTGAGCTGGCTGAAGAGGTAGCTAAAGAATTAAAGCACACATCTCAGATACACACATCTGCATTAACACGCAAACACAGCTGGAAACAGTTGGACCACATCGTCCTCAGTTAGACAGCTAGCCTGCTAGCTAGCTTAGCTAACAACTTTTCATTCATTACTGCCTGTGCACTTTTCTTTGTTGCTAGCTAACCGTTAGCTTTATTCACAACAGTAGCCGGGCAGTAGCGAGCTGTCGTTTCTTTTTTATTTTTAGTCGTTTATATCAGTGTAATTCTAACCACAATAACACGTTAGTTAAAGTTAATGCAGTCATGCTGAATTAGTTTGCGGATGATAGTTGACAGCCCGTTTGTTAGGCTACCGGCGAGATTAGCTAGCTTAGCAACAGTTCCCTAAACAAGCTTATCAATTGCGTTACTATGCAACACAACACTAGGATGAGGGATGGATCAGCTGTAACGTTTACAAACCTTACATTTAAGACCAAACTACGGCGAGCTCTTCCTTACGTTTAAACACATTTAGGTGGTCGCGTTTAGCATCCATTATATCAATTTCTTTATCTCGCATGCTATTTTAGTAGCAACAGAGCGAAGCTAACGTGTCAGGTTGTTACACTAGCAGGCAGGCTAACGTTAATTCATAGCCACAATAGCACAGACGTGTATTTAAAAGGTCACTTTTCCTAAATGTTTAAATCACTCTAATGTCTTGCAGATGCCTGAGTGCTTCCTGTTTTGTTATGCACTCTCTTATGTCTCATGTAGAAGGAACCACATAGCTGCAGAAACAGATGAAATGGTGCTACACACCTTTTATCACATGTAACAGCATTTGCACTAAAGGACTGTCCCTGTGTGTTAGTTGATTTGACTGTATGAGCAGGCTAAAAAACATTAAAGAAGGTATTTTGCAAAGATAGATAGATTGGTAACTTTATTGTTCACCTCAGTGGAAATTTGTCTTAAGCTTCTCTCAAAATATCAAAGGTACAGACAGACACACACAACACAACACACCATTAAAAACGTACAATTTAGCAATATATATGATACAATAGCGCAAGGTAGGACCAATAGTTTATGTATAGTTTAAGATAGCACACCTTATGAAAAGAATAGCCTTTCCTGTTACAGTCATACAGTCTGTGTTTATTGCGTGCATGGCGTAAGGAATAAATGACTTACTGATATTTGTTCTGGCTGGTTTATGGGACCCTTAATCAATGCCCAGATGGGAGCAGCTCAAACTCTGAATGTAATGGATGTGAGGCATCGGCAATATAATATATATAATAATATGTTTGGCCTTTCTGCGTACAGCACTGTCAGATACATTGCTAAGTTGTTTCTGTGTCTTGCCAGTAACCATCCCTGCAATGTTGACAATCTTGTATGATGCTGCAGTGTCACACGGCATAGTTTCTGTGCATATGCATGTGAAACATCTTTAAATAAATATAGTCACAAGTCAAACAACAAATAATTCCTGGGCCTTGTTTACCTCCAGCTCGTCTTGTCTTCCTATCCGTCCGTGAAGTGGTGGTGATGGTGGCGTCGATGATGAATGTGTGAGGAGAAACCCCCCTGTGGTCCTCCCGCTGCACCGCACACTTCCTCATGGATTCCAGCAATGACGAGGCACTTGATATCATTGTCACCAATGTGGTGGCAACCTTCAGGACCAGGTGCCACCTCAACCTGCGCACCATCGCCTTAGAGGGGACTAATGTCATCTATAAGCCGGAAGTAGGGGTAAGAAGTCAAAGTCGCCGTGTTCATGAAGAGATAAAGACCAGCTCACCTACATTTTGATTATGTGCAGCTTTGATGCATTATTAAGGCTGGGAGCATTCAAAGTTTGACCCCTTTTTCGTTGTTGTTTTTAGAAAGTCCTGATGAAGCTTCGTAAGCCCAAGATAACAGCCTCAATCTGGTCTTCGGGGAAAATCATCTGCACTGGAGCAACAAGGTAGACATGTTGCACATGAAACATGTCACACACACTCACATTAACCAGTAACTCACTGAGGACTTATAAAAAAACCTAACAGATGGAGTTGCCGGTTTCCAAAGGGCCATGCATTTTCTCTGATGAGAGAAATGCCTGCTGCTGATGTCTTGCCTCCTTATTGTTGCTGCTGTAATGTTGGCTACAAGTGAATTTTTGAGCAAGATCTCCATCAGCTGCCAATAAAGTAGAGGCATCACCATTTGTCTCATGTGTCACAGATACAACGCTGACAATAGAGCTAGTGATTTTGGCAAATAAGCCACCACAAACCAGCCTAAGGATGACTTTGGTTCTTGGTGCCCATAACATACAGTTACTCTTAAGGGTGCCAGCTGCTGTTTGTGTATTACATTATTACATCTCTTCTGCAAGCCAAAGTACACACAGTATGTGTACCACTGTTCTGCTGGCTCTCACTTTTTGCTCCCCTCTTCTGTTCAGTGAGGATGACGCAAAGCTGGGTGCTCGCAGGTTAGCACGCCTTCTGCAGAAACTGGGCTTCAAGGTGAGTATAACTGGAACACAGAAACATGAATATTGATGCAGATATAAAGTTTATTATATTATCTGTAGTGGGTGTTGCATTTCAGATTTTGTAGTTAAGGTATAATACGCAGGAATGTCTCTGCAGATAAATACACAGTCATACATTTCTAGTGGGTCATAAGTGGTGATTGAGAGAGATTACCTTTGTATGAGTCTATATATTGTTTTTCAGAAAAATCTTGCTTGGTGTGTGAATGTATGTGAGATGTAGTGTTAAAGCGCTTTTGAATGGTCGGAAAACTAGAAAGGTGCTATACAAGTGCAGGTCCACAAGACAACACATGCAGTATCACATACAACATCCAAAATCTAAGACTATACCTAGTCTCATAACTGGGTATCGACATAACATCAATATATTACCCAGCCCTAGTTTCCCTTATGTTTTCATTTGGTTTAGCCAGGTGACCTCTGATGATTCGTAAACTTAACAATGGCGGGTGTAATAGATCTGTACCCAAATAACTGCTTATATTTCTGCAGTAACTAGAGTTTAAAGGAGGCTTAGCTATAGGTAAACTTGGCAGCACTAACGCCAAGTAATAAAACACTGAAAGACAAGAATTCTCCTCTAATGGGAAAGTATAGATACAGTAATATATGTGTCTGTGCATGTGTGTGCGTTGTTCTGCAGGTGAGGTTTTCGGCCTTCAGAGTTGTGAACGTGCTGGCAGTTTGCTCCATGCCGTTCGCAATCCACCTCATAGATTTCACCAAGAACAACCGACCCATTGCCAGGTAATACAGTCTGTGCATCAAACATCATCACACTTAATAAAGTGGGCCCCTTACCCCTCAGATGTCAGCCCAGAACCTTTGATATATTAGTTTTGAGTCATAAATTCTGACCTCATTAAGAAAAATCATTGTCAGAATTACCTGTCATTGACATTTAGCTTGATTCACTTTTGCCTGAGACATTTCAAAGCATGTATTATGATGTTAATAGCCCTGTTTAAAATGTTTTACTGATAGTGATGTGATATTTGCAAGGACAGGATGACCTCTAGTGGTGGAAGCCCTGCTCAGCGCTTCAGTATGCATATGGTGTCATGTAAAACACACTCAAAGCTGTGTGTGTTTTCAGATATATGAGCTGAAACCTTTCAGTGATCAGCACTTCACCATGTGTTTGTTTCTGTTTGCCAGTTATGAACCAGAGCTCCATCCTGCTGCCACGTACAGGATCAAACACATCAAGGCCACTATCCAGGTGTTCTCCACTGGCAGCATCACAGTTACAGGTACTTTGCATAACACACACACATAAACAGACACAGACCTCTCTCGCGCTTGTTTACATACAGCTAGAGGGCACACCAGCTTAAGGGATTGGGGTCATGTTGTTGTAATGCACTTTTATAGTCTGTTACAACCAGAAAAGCTGTTTGTAAGTAACCTAATTCCTCAAGGAATTTTACTCAGGGTGAAATATGCCCTCTTTGTATGTCATGCCCGGGGCGAAACTAGACCCAAACAACTGTTGTGGTTCTCTATTTGTCTGCATGTGGAGGTGTAGTGCGTTTTTTATTGCAGTCAAAGCTTATTCCTGTGCTTTCACCCCACCCCGCTCTTTCCCATCCTGTCATCCAGGACCAAATGTGCAGAATGTGGCCACGGCTGTGGAGCAGGTCTACCCGCTACTGTTCGAGTGTCAGAAACCCCTCTGCAAATGAAAGAGAAGGCACGTCGGATTTGTTTGTTACAAGTGAGGAAGCACCTTAATCCTGGATTTATTTGCGTGATTTTATCACCGAGCGGCAACAGTGACGAACTTCTAACACACGTCAACGGACTGGATGTCACCTGGATTTTTAAAAAAAGTTCCTCAACGACCCCAGCTGGAGTCTAAAAACTTCCCCATCACAAAACGTCAGTGTTGTCGTGGATTGTGTGGCTCTTGTGATTTTAACAGCAAGTACGTCTTCAGGCATCGTATCCTCCTAACCTGACTGACACTGAGGAGGGTGGAAGTTATCGGCTCTCGCTCCTAATTAGCAGAAAGACCAGTTTTCAACAACCATTAACCATTTTAATGCTTAACAGAGAGTCGGTATGCTAACACTAAACGGCCTCACCTTTAACCCTGTATACAAGAAGCTCCCATTGGCTTCCTTCTCAAGAAGAATCTCCGTCCATGGCTCGATTGTAGACGTTTTAATGCAAATACAAGGTGTCCACTGTGTTGGCCATATTTCTGACTAAAATGAAAAACAGCAGTAAAAGCATAGACTGTAGAGTCTGGACTGTTATACAGATGTTGCTCACAATATGCATTAATCGCTGACTTTAATTGTTGGTCTCTCACATAGACGGTTTATAAAGACGGACGACACATCTCCACTTCCTCCCAGAATATTCCTTACATGGCCGCTGCCATCTTGTGCTGGTGACAGCGTCCGTAGTATAGAGTTCCCAGCCATTCACCCGTCCGACCAAGCAGCGCCATTGACCACCAGCACACCAGCTGGTACACACAGCTGTCAATCATGATACCAAACCCTCCTTTATAGTATCAAATCATGATTGAAAAACACTTGAACGTGCATCAGCGTGTTAAGAGCCACCTAAAATGACAGAAACCATATTTGGAGAAAATTTATTTGAAGTGTACTTTGGTATTTTAGTTTGGCCCATGACCCATCTGCTAACACGGAGGGGGCGTCCATCTTTATATACCGTCTATGGTTTCTCACATTTCGCTACGTAAGTTTAGTTGTCACTTGACTTTAAATTTGTTGTTCCTTAACTGTGGCATTGGCTCAGAATGCACACACACGTGTATGATTTAATGTCTTGTCATTTTATAACACAAGTCAAATATGGAACTGTTTTTCCAAGGCTGGACAATGTACAGAACAAAATGGACATCCTTAATGTTTTGGAATGTGATGAAAACTTCTGAAGGGATCAGGTGGGTTTTTTTTTTGTTTGTTTTTTGTTTTTTCAGGTGTTGCGACGTTGAGCCATAGACCCCTCACTCACTTTAAATGAACACAGCTACTGGTTATTTATTCCCAGGCTTTCATGGTGCTGAGACAAGGCAAGGCTCAATGAGCTTTTTGAGTAGCACGGGAATGAAGCTACAAACACTGTTGAGAATTGGTCTTGGAAATTGCTGTGAAGAAACAGGACAATGTAGGAGAAACTAATTACAAAGAGGACTGTAAGCTCAAAAGTCCAGTGTGTAGGATTTAGGGGGATATGTTGGCAGAAACAGAAATGTTTTCTTCAGTGATTAATCACCCTAATAAGTAGCTTGAGCCGCTGATATCTACACGTGGAGCAGGTCCTTGTCTGCAAAGACCGTCATATTGCACCACCGTGTTTCTACAGTAGAGCAGAATGGACAACCAAACACTGGCTCTAGGGCCATTCGCATTTTTCGTCTGCCCAAATCTAGCGGCATCGGAAAAAACGCCGTTTTTTAACATGAAACTGCTTTCTTCAGTATTTTTTTACCAATTTTAAACACCTTGTCCATTCATTTCGGAGAGGAAGACACCTCTGCGGATAATCCAGCTCCTGGTACAAACCTCCTGAACAACGAACACTGAAGGAATTCTAACCGGGAGCTATCGCTTGGCACATGGGAGGAATTTTATCTAACTGCAATCTACAGTCCTCACCACTAGATGCCACTAAATCCTATAAATCCTACACACTGCTCCTTTAAGTGAGTCATAATTACAAAAGCAGCCATTCACTTAAATCATTCAGTAGTATTGCAGTTAACTCATCAAGACGTTTAGCAGTACATTCATTTGAGTTTTTGAAGCAACACAGTGTTCAAAGAGGCCACGCTTGCAGCATTAGCCAGTGCCTGAACTGTCTGAAAAACAAAACCCTTCACAGAATATCTTCCTCTTAAACAACAAAAAAACCACGGTTACGTGTTTTAAATGGAAACCCTAGTGACAGGAAACATAGATGTGTGTATATAATATTAGCATCTGATGGAGAAGATGTTGGTTTGACACGTTTCAACCTTTGACCGGTGTCGACTGAAATTTGTGACACTTGTTCAGAATTTTGTATTTTGTATAAAAATAAAGGTTCATGGTAAAACAGGCCACCACGGGACTATTGTTCAGTTTGTTTTACTCACATGTTCATTACTTCCTCTTGGTGTGTATGCATGTCCTGATTGATTTAGAGTGAAGCACTTTCAATGGTTATCCAAGATTTTAAGTGTGGCAGACGTTGCATATACATTTCTACATTTTCCAACATGAAAAAAAGGAATAATTAACGTAAAGATTTAAAAATGTGCAATTTTTAATTGTGAACAGTTTCACATAAGTCATTCTTTCTTGCATTAAAACATCCCACTGGTTAATCACCTAAATATAATTTTGGCATCACTGACACAAGATAAAAAAAACAACATCAATTTTTCACAATTCTTCTGACACATCAGGACTAGTTGTTATATTACCTACTTTATTTCTGTTAAATATTTCTCTGCTTGTCTGCTTGTTTTTGAGGATTCACCAGCCAGGCGTAAAAATTAAACCGAGTGTGTTGATTCATCATTTTCCTGATTGCTTGTTCCCATAAAATATAAACCAGCTCTTCCTACTGTAAGACTACTGTCACTACTTCATCCATATTTCTGTCAGTGTGTAGATTACAGTGTGTTCTGCAGCACAAGGCTGAGTGTCCACGTAGTGTTTTTATGCCTTCTTGCCATCCACTAGGGATTAGTCGATTAAACATTGCTACCTTCACTAGTTGTCATCAAAAATACTGGTCGATTTAACTTGCTATTACAATTATTTATTTCATTGCATTCACCCAATGAAAATACTGTTGTTATATTCATGCATGTGGGTCTGCAACAGAGAATTCAGGACTCCTAGTGGATCTTCAGAGTTACTGCAGGGGGACTGCCACATATTTTTTTAAGGATTTATTGAACCTTATTTTTCTTTTCAAAATTAAAAATACACATAAATATGAATCCAACATACTTCGTCTTTTGCAGCAACTTAATTTCCTTCAGCTACCTGAAAAGCAAACATAGGTTAAGACTGCAGCGCGAGGCTGATATGGCCTCCTGAAGCACACCCTTGCAACTGCTCAGTTTAATATGCATCTCAGTTTATACTTTATATGTAGTAGGGGGTCCCTGCTGTTTCTGAATGAAGGGGTCTTCTGCCTAAAAAACGCTAAAGACTCCGCTCCTAAGATTATTGTTTTCAATACATTTTTTTGTTAACTTTTATTTAGTGAGTTCTTGACATGCTGTGATAATGTGTGGCGCAAAATGCAGTGCATTTAGTGGCATTTAAAATGCATTTTGGTTACTGAAAAATGTGATCAATGATTTCAAATCCTCTTCCTCTAACATATATATATATATATACATATAAAATATTTTGAACATTTTAACCTTATAGATTAAACTGTGCTCCTACCTGTGTTTCCTACCTATTGTTATGTTTTCGGTTTACCCCTCCGAAAGTCCCATTTTCATAAAAGCGGTATCTCAAGAATGCCTTGAGGGGATTTTCTCAAATTTGGCACAAATGTCCATTTGAGCTGTGTCTCTCAATTCAGGGGCTGCAGCCTTTGAGGGACGTGGCCTTCGTGGTCGACGTTGGCCACATCCTTTGAAGAACGCATCAGCCAAACCGAACAGTCTCCGAAATGGGACGGTCTGGTCTGCAGAGGATATCCTGGTTGCATTACCAGTTGTTCTCGCCCTGACCAGTTGGCGTTACTGTTACCTAGCACCGAGCTGCGCTTGACAAAAGGAGTAAGCTAGTAAATTAGTTAGCCCTAAATCATGGACCCAGAGATTGTTATATATATTTTTTCAATTTAATACTTGAGATGATTCACTGCCGGAAACACCGCCGTTTGATATATTTTAGGCTGATGGACCGTTTTCAGGAAAACGTATTAAATTCAGATTGTTTAAGCTGTGTGCTTTTAGCTAATAGTAATGTTAACAACAGTTAACCATTAGCTAGTAAACAACTGTGCGTAATGCATCTTGAGACAGGCTGGACCACAAAGAATTCATCTGTTGCATCCTCCAAATTCTGGAAAAGATGGCTGCATTTCTTGGCTGCCTTTGAAGGAGCCTTCGAAATGAGGCAGCCTTGGTCGCGCCGATGGGACGCAATTGGTCTTCCAATGCTGCCTTCGAAGGCTGCAGCCCCTGAATTGAGACACAGCTTTGGACTCAACCCTGAACGGATTAGATTCTGGTAGTCAAAGGTCACTGTGACCAGTTTTTGATCAACTGGTACGACTGGTTTGAGCCAAATTAGTGCCATTACATTACATATGACAGGGAGCAGCACATAAATGTCATGTTTAAGGAATTAATTTGCAATCCAATGAATGTTACATACACAGACATTTGATGTGATTAGTGTCTGATTGTTTGGTACATCTTAGATTCGCAATGTCAGGTCAAAAGAAAAGAAAAAAAAAGTCAGCTGTATCCTGCAGTTAAGGGAAATGTCTCTTCCTGCATTATTGGAGCTGTAACAACGGAGGAGGTAAAGAAAGGAAGAAATTAAATAAATAATATATATTTTATATAATGACATATTTAATCCCCATTTTTTACCTTTCTTTACCGTCTTTTTAATAAGCAAGAGTGAACCCTGAGATATCCTAATTTGAGCAAATTCACAAATACTTCCATTATTTAATTCTTTCCTGCGTATGTAATTGCCACCATTCCTATCCTGGTGACTTGTTCCTTTACATTCAGTACGTAGCTTGAAGGAACTAAATGACACAGACACCATAACAGCAATCAGCTTGAGCTGCACGGATGTACACATGTGGAGTTGTACCCCAAATTCTTAACAGTGCTAATACATTGTCCTTCCTGATCCTTGCCCTCGACTCTTTCAGGTGAGGTGAATGGTTGTGATGTGTCCAAAAAAAAAAAAAAATAGGTCAGACGTTTGCTGGAAGTTCTGCGGACGTGCTGCTGATCAGACTCTCCTGAGGCTGAGCCTGCCTGCAGAGCCTCACCTCAAAATGCTTCCTGGTAAAGCAGAGAAAAGAGACAGAAGATAAAGAAAACACAAACTGACTAAGTGACTGAGGCAGTGGTAGATCAACAGCTCCCATGTTCAGCGGGCCAAAATGACTGTTTGTGTCACTGGAGTCCGGAGACAGCTTCCCTGTCGGAACGGGCTGTCTGACAGAAAGGTAAAGCATTGAAAATACTCTCGATGTAGCGTGCACCTAAACTGTTACTGACTTTATTTTTGGGTGGCTAAAATACTGCCCTCGTCAACAGCCATACCGCTGTATTGTTGTTAAATTTTTTGCACCATATTGTTAGCTAGTTCTTATATTTTAAAGCTTACTGTGAGCTAGTTTATATATAGTGTACTGCATGCTTTGTATCTGCATTCCTCTAACTTGAATTGCAACTGCTGCACAGCAATTTTCTTCCTGTACTTAATTCACTGACTACTAGGGCTGCTCCGACTAAGAATTTTCCAAGTCGAGCAGTAGTCATCATTAAGGGCCATTAGTTGACTAGTCGCCTGCATGTTTACGATATTAATTGAATTATTAAATGACATATTTTAGGCGGGGCAACACAATGGTTTGAGTTGAAGGTGTGAGAAAGAATAGTATCAGTAACATTGTTAACACTGTGCTACATTACAGAGAAATACAAACCGTACTAATGAACCTTCATTAATATAGGCCTATATTTTATCTACAAGTGCACGTCACACACTGAGCGAGCCACCTGTTAATGACGCTGTGGGCTAATGGGCATGTAGCTACTTCCATGTTTCAGATGATACGTCATGTTTGTAGTCGACCAATGAAGATGAGTTTACATATCACCTTGGGTTCGTCCTTCACCTTCTCAAAATGATCCCACACTTTGGATTTCCTGCCCGACATGTTATTAACTAGCCTGTGGAATAACCGCAGGTACCAGCCCTGGAAATTAACCTGACTCCTGTCTGACTGCTGAGCGTGGACACTTCCTGTGTCTGTCCCTTCAAATTAAATTCCCACATGGTCCAGTCATGTAGGTTTTGATTTATTTTGACAAGGCGCAGCTCCTAATTTCATGCTCCTAGTTTCACGTTTGTTTCTTTGTGTTTGTTTGTTTGTCTGCGACTAAGCAACCAATGAAATCTTGCCAACTAATGACCTTTCTGGTCGACTAACGTTTGGTCGACTATCAGGGGGGCAGCCCTACTGACTACAGATTAGTACCTCATACAATCCCATTTTAAACAATACAAACTATCCCTTTAAGGTCATGTGTAGGCTTCCACTCACTTCTTCGCCAGTTCCTTTGATATCTCCTCCAGCGTGCGACCTTTTGTCTCGGGGACACAGAGGATGACAAACACCAGTAGGACAAAGCTCATGGCAGCGTAGAGGAACATCACATTGGGTACGCCAATCTTTTCTAAAAAAGACAATAGCAAAAAAAGATGCATGACCTCAGATGCCCCCACACAACCTCAGGTGACATACTTGTGTGTCACAGATAAGAATGATCATGACACTAGCATACAGTTGCTGCTAAACCCTAAACCCATAGTGACAAACTGTTGTAGGTGTCGTATTTTTTTTTGCTAATCTGACTGTATTATGACCCGACAACAGGTGGGCAGTCTGACGGACCAGGAGCAGGGAAAGGTGAGACACACCTCTTTTTTCAAAATACAAAAATTTACCTACTAGTTTTTGTATTTACGTCTTACCCTAGTTGACAGCTTCTGTAAATTTACAGCTCTACCACAATAACTTGAACACACAAATCATCAATAATATCCGATAACACACACACACCTGTAGTTGTGAGGAAGGTCATGGAGATGAGCAGGTTAGTGGCCCAGTTTACAGCCGACACCACAGATACAGCTCTGCCTCTGACCCCCATTGGAAAGATCTCACTGAGAACCACATACACCACTGGAAAGACAAAAAACAAAGACACATTCAATGTGCACAGGGACATACGAAGGCATGGGTATTAAGGCATAAATACAGTTTTCAGTCATATGAGGCTTTAGAGTCATTGCTCCTCATTGCTTTATCTGGAGAACTGGAGCGTCTATGTACACTTTACCTAGGTATAGTTATTGTGTGATAACCTTCGTTGTACTTTGTACTTCACAGTACGACGTGTTTATAAGCTGCAGCTGCTAGAAGCATATCAACCAGACAAATTATCTAAACTTTTACACCACCTAAATTAAGAATTTCGGTATATTACTTCCATGGTCTAGGAAAGTTCAATCAATATTAGCGAACATGAGCAACACTATCTTAAAGCCAGAAACCTGAGATGTAACTTTGCAATCCATTGTACTCGAAACTCGGGGGGAAAAAGCAACCTCCAACAATTATAAGTGCATTGGAACGGTCATTCAAGTCGAAAACTGATGATCCACAGAGCCCGAGTTCACTGACATAAGCATACCAAACGTCACAGCAACATAGCAGAGCCATAGACTGTATACAATATTAGACGTAGCTCAAGTTCGGCATTTCTGCCATCACCATCTTAGTTAAATTTTATGACCATGGACAAATCTGAACCCCATGGCTGGACCAGTTGGGAAACCATGGGTTTACGGAGCATCTCCAGACTTTATACTTGATGACATGACATCAAGTAGCACAGTTTTTGGATTTTGTAGAGAGCTGTTCATGTTCACGAATATTTATGGACCATCTAAGACCATAGGAATAACGTATGAATTTTGAAAATGGCTGTTCTTTCTATTTAGGTTCCTGTGAGTTATTATGGGCCATAGTTTCTGCTGTAGTGCAGATACAGTGCACTGCTTGGTACTCTCCTCTTGGCTAAAAACTAGTAATACAAGTTTGGGAAAATGCTATCAACTTTGCGTGTGTGTGCAAACGGAGTGTGTGAATACTGAATGGGTGCTTACTTGGCCCAAGGCTGATTGAGAAGGCTGCCACATAAACCAGCAAGCTGATCAATGACGCCCACTTCAGTAGGGATGACACTTCTCCATTAGTCCTTCCTCCTCCTGACTCCCCACTCCAATCATCCTCTCTGTAAGTCCGCTGTGCCTCCTCGCTGCCCCATTGGCTGGGGAGGTCAGTAGAAAAAATGTCACTGTTGTCCAAGTATACAGAGGTTCTGCTTGAATTCCATGGCGTCTCTGTGTGGTTTAGTATAGAGTCACTTTTACACAGGCTGCTGAGGTGAGTGTGGTTTTGCAGTGTCAGTGTACCAAGTACTACTAGCGACATTCCCATTGCGACAGCGCCAACGCACAAAAAGCTCTTGGGTCCCACACGGTCGACCAGCAACACAGCCGGGATGGTGCCAACTACTTTGACCACTCCGAACCCAGTAGAGGCCAAGGTTGCTGCCGCGTCACTGTTAAAGCCTACACTGCGGAGAAGCGGTGACGCATAGGAGAGGATATTGGGCTGACCGGTAGCCTGCTGAAGGAAGACTAAGGCCACACCTGTTAGCAGCCTTGAACGCAAGTTGGCTTTGGTGCTGAACAACTCCCAGAAACTATGCTCTGATTCCTCTTTCAGTCCTGCCTGGATGTCTCTGAGCTCCTTTTCCACATGCTCCTGAATCCCCCCTCTCATTGTGGCAAGCACTATCCTGGCCTTCTCCACTTTACCCTGAGTGACCAGGAAGCGCGGACTGGGTGGGAGGAACAGGAGTACACTGATCTGCAGCAGCGCTGGGGGGATTACAAGTCCAAATGTATACGCCCAGCCATGGGGCAGAGTAGCAAAGGCATAACTACAGCTGAATCCCAGCATTACGCCCACAACCAGCATCAGCTCGTACAGCGTCACCAGCTGACCCCTCCTCTCCCTTGGTGAGATCTCTGCAATGTACAGACACGCTCCTGTCCCTGACAGTGCCGTTCCCATGCCGACTATCACCCGGCCCAGTGTGAGTGCAATAAGTGAGTTGACTGCGATAAGCACGACGCTCCCGCCGACTACCATGGCGGCGCTCAGGAGCAAAGAGCAGCGGCGGCCGTAACGATCCAGAATGGGGCCGCCGGCCAGGCACATGAGGAGGGCGCCGAGCAGGTGGGAGCTGACCAGCAGTTCCTGTTCCCGGCAGGAGAGCGAGAGGAGACCCCGCAGCTGTAGCAGGACTCCAGAGGTCAGGCCCATTTCATAGCCCAGCATCAGCCCGCTCAGAGAGGCCGCCACAGCCGCTACCACCACCAGCCAGCTGCAGCCTGGAGAGGGACACACAAGGAGAAGGAGTTAGAGAATGTAAGATCACAGATACCCTACAAGAGGCCTGGTCCCAATGTCCATCCACAAGATCTCCCAGATCTGTGTTCACATTTTTCAATGTTAGTTATAATACACTCTCTTTTTTCATAACCCCCCCCTCCATGGAAACGGCCACCATGGAGGCGAAGCTCCTGGACCAACTGGGGGTTTCTCCCCATGAACCACCCTCTTCTTAAGGTCTCATGTACCCACACAGATCTCTGTTTCCCTGTGCCCAACAAAGTATTTGCTGACAGCCTCTCACATTCAACCAGAGCTACAAGAAGCACCCTCTGCCACAACATTTTAGGAACTAGCAACTAATTACTGTGAAATTGAGATTACAGAGGAAGGTTAGTGTAAGGAGGTGATGAGGTGGTTGCCTGGCAACACTAAAACACTAAACAGGCGTTTTTTTTACTAGTGGCATTCAATTATAAAAAATGCAGCCTGCAAAACTCTTTCTGTGTGATCAGAGCCTTAGGGTGGACATTGGTATTTGTATCAGACGCTAAAATGTAATGTTTGGTAAGACCTTTTCAAGATCATTTTTAACCAAATTCTAAACTGGCTTTTGGACAGAAAGCATTGCAGGTAAGTATAAAGGTAAGTAGTATATATGTAGTCCCCTGCAGAGGGGAGAGTAGAAATATTGTTATTAGCATGAGTTTGGTTACTCTACTTTTTCCAAGGTAAGTGCGAGTATAAAGGAAAAGGACAGTAATAGGTTCAAGTGTTAGGTATATAGGTTTGTAATATCAGAATTGTGGACTTCAAGCAGAAGAGCTTGGCCAACTATTTATGTTGACGGAGCCAAATAAGTGATTAAATAATCAAACAAATCATAATCTGTTGTCACTTATCACTGATGACGACTACATGGCACTTGTAAAATTGCTGAATGAAAGTGCCAGAGGTCGAAGTCTGCAGTCGTAGTAAATAAAACATATTGTAATACATGTTAAAGAACTGCATGTCATGACTTTTATCAGGGTCACAGCTTCTCTCCCTGCAGATATCCCCCGACTGTGAAGGCGTCTTCGCAGTGCTGACTGTGTGGAATCAGAGGTCGGAAGTTCACAAGAAGAATGCTGAAGCAATGTTGTAAGTTACTGTGTGTGTGTGTGTGTGTGTGTGTGTGTAGGAGGGCTACATGCTTTGTCTCGCAGGTATCACTGTGAGCAAATGGAAACAAATCTGAATGAATGGAAACTGATGAGCAAAACTGTTTTAATAGTCATAACTTTTATACGAGCAGTCATAAACTTCTTCGTTATTGATCCTTATTATATTATCCTATTGATAGTTTGTTTTACTGCTGTGTTGCTGTTGACATGCATTTTTCCTTTAACAGCTTAACAGAGTAAACAAGACCATACTTGAATTTCTGTTATTGTTGAACCTGCTTAGTTTGTTTTTATAATGGGCTGTGGGCTAAATGCAAGGCGGTTCCTACACACCCACATATTTTTATACTTCCTGCGAATATAATCCAATTAATCATATTTCCATGTATTTTGTATCTACTTTCTTATTCTGAAATGTAGAGGCAGTCACATGTCACCAGACTATCACAGGGCTGACACATAGAGACAGACAACCATTCACACTTACATTCACACCTACGGACAATTTAGAGTCACCAATTAACCTGCATGTCTTTGGACTGTGGGAGGAAGCTGGAGTACTTGGAGAAGACCCACACTGTGACATGGGGAGGGCATGCAAGGGGGGACTCCCTCACACTGGGGTTTGAACCAGGAACCCACTTACTGTGAGACAAAAATGTTAACCACTGCACCACTTGTTACCCCAGTACGCATAAATATTTAAACACACCATTTTGAAAAATGACAATACTTCTGTTTCCCTCACCAAACATTTAGCGTAAATTTGGAGCTTTGTTTGGCCCCCTTTCCGACAAGATAGCATAACATGGTTGGTACCAGTGGATGCCTTACGTTCTTACCTGGTCCCAAGTGGTCCAAATTTGTCCTTAACAAAGGGGCTCAGAACCACTGCTCTGAGCCCCTTTTACACTGCCAGATTTTCGGCGAATGTTGGGCTGTTTTGCCGGCAAGCTGCGAGCGTTTAGACACACAGAGCCGGATTGGCGAGTTTATCCGAGGTGCCCAATTTTCTGCCTCATAGGGTAGACATATTGGTGGAACCTTTATGGTTGAAACAGAATGAGGCGGCCTTCCGCCATGGGAGGGGCTGTTGATGACTTGTGGGAGGTGCTGTTGATGACACCGCACATGTGACCCATTGGCGGTGGATAAACAGGAAACAGCTGATGGCAGGAATTAGCGAGCAGCTAGTAGCAAGAGGGAAATGGAAACCTGACAGACACTGTAAAGATGAGCAACTGGGGAGACAAGGAATTGCACGCCCTCCTTGTTCTCGCAAACGAAGAGGCCATTAACCGTCAGATGACGCGAACGGTGAAGGACGGGCCAACTTACGAGAGAATCGCCGAAGGACTGACCAGCCGCGGCTTCCCTCAGAGCAAGGCTGTTTATGTCACACGCTGAGTTACACGTTTTGTTACTTGCTCATGTATAAACAAAAGTAGGTAGTTTGCTGCACTCCCCTTTGTTTTTATGCTGCCAATGCTGAAAGAAGACTGATTGGGCTTTCCTGCAAATTTGCACCATTCCTGTTTAAAAGGGGATCTAGATTGACATGATACCAGTGTCTTCACTGTTACTCTAAAACTGAGCCAGATACAGCAGGTTTTATTTGCTAAAAATTACTCTGCCTCACTCTTCACCTTCACCTCTGCCTGTCATACCCAGAACTTGCATTGTCAATGATATAAGTCAGTAAGTAAATTGTTGTACTTGATCCAATTTAGGGGCTAACCATAGACCTTTTCATGGGCCCCCCTTTGGCCTTGGGCCGGGATCATCTGAACCCTTTGACCGCCTCTGATGGCGGGCCTGCTGAGGTATTTCATTGCAACTGTCAAAATAACCATGCTAGTGGGCCTTTTTCCTTTTTGTTGTAATGTGATTCTCATGATGGCGCAGCATGCAAGAAAAACAGAGACACAGCTGCAAACTGCAGGGTCCTATTAAGTCATTTGCTTTGACTGTTGCACTGCATCCCCCTTTTTCAGTCCTTTTCCACTGACATTATGTAATAATGACATAACAATAGTTAATGTCAGACTGTAATCTCTTGTAATAAGTCTTTCAGCTACAGTGTTATCACCTTGCAGTGAAAGTAAACTGGTGACCCTAAATTGTCCGTAGGTGTGAATGTGAGTGTGAATGGTTGTCTGTTTCTGTGTGTCACAACTGTGATTGTCTGGTGACCTGTCCAGGGTGTACCCCGCCTCTCGCCCAATGACAGCTGAGATAGGCTACAGCCTCCCCGCCACCCTGAATTAATGCCTGGTCTTGTCTTTGATCTCACATGCATGGCCTTGTTGTCTCGCTAGCTTTAGCCATCGCATTGACTGGTTATATTCCTAAATACCATTGAAAATGGTCACAACAGTGTCCATGTTTCTTTGTACTGTCTGGGTCTTTATTCATCTTTTCTCTCCATGCCCTTAAATGCATCATCTTGAGCTAGCTCTGTATATTCATCATAAAAAATTGAAAATTAATGAATGAAAATTAAATGCTATTAAATATTACTCTGGAAATCCAGAGTTCTCGCGAGAGCACAATTTGGATTTACTCAGCGAGTCACTCTGGCAATCAGTAATGATGCTCATTACCCACGCCGTTGGAGCCGAGCTGCACCAATCACATCAGTGTATCTGATATAGGCGGGCCAGAGGTGAGCTTAACAGATGACGACAGCGTTGCAATGACGAAGTCCGGAAACAGTCAGTAAACATTGCAAGATGGCTACGGATGAACACCAGTTGTTTGAAACGGCTTTGGCTGCTACAATGAACGAGTTAGACTTGGCTGTTTCTCTAAAAGAGGAACAGAAGACGGCGCTCGAATCTTTCCTTTGCAAGAAGGACGTTTTTGCTGTTTTGCCGACCGGATACGGCAAGAGTCTAATCTACCAGTTAGCTCCGCTGGTAGCGCTCTGGATACGTCACCCGTGTATTGTTCTGATTGGTCGTAGTGTTATCCAATTGTGTGCAGTGATATTTTCAAATGCATGCTTGGTGCCGCCCCTCGTGTTGGGCCATTTGCATTATTCATAGCCAGACCCTAAATCTTTCTGGATTTGGGTCTGGATTTCCAGGCTAGCTTAACTGTGTCTAATTGAATATTTTTGGGAAGAGGTTAAAAAAGCAATAAAAGAGACACTGCAATAGAGAGGAATAAAAAGAAAACAGTGTGATCGAAAAGCTTTGGGGAGATAGATACGTTCATTTCAAACATTTTCAAACAGGCATCACTCTAGACAACAATGGTCTGAGGGACCATGAAATAAATTGTGACATTTGGATGGAGAATTCTATTGATAATATTACCGATTTGTTCAATTTCCACCATTTTTAATATGTCTTTGTCATGTCTGATGATTGTGTCTTGAACAAAGATACACTGTCCCTAAGATTTCCGGTGGTACTGATCGTCCATAACCGTAAGCCTTCAGAAAACGAGCAAAATTACAGACGACATGAATGCAGAGTTCGGACAGAAGGCTCTGTCCGTGTGTGCATCTTCAATTAAGCATAAATGAGCCATTTTCCCATGGGTAGAGATTTTGCTATTGGGAAATGTTGCTTGGTTTGTAATGACTCATCAACTTGAAGCTGTCTGAATACAGCAGTGACAGAGCATTGAAACCAAAGTGTTTCACACCGTATTTGCATTTTCATGCATCCCAGTCACGCCCAAGTCTGGCAGTATAACACTTTATCTAAAGCCTGTCTAGACAGAGGGGTGCTGCTCTTATATTTTCGCCATGTAAGTGCGGCAAATCAGTTTCAATCCTTTTCACAAGTGTTAGCAAGTAAAAAAATGTTTGACTTTCAGCACAGGAAAGGCTTTCATTCAGACACTATTTTGCCTTTGTAAATGTTTAAGTGCATGGCATCAGATAAACCCTACGCCCACTTAAGGCAGCTCTGCAGGTCATAGCAAACATGAAGAACAGTGACTGATTTAATGAACGTGTAATGAATGAGTGTTTTTTAAGATTCAAGGGCAGATAATTTGTGATGAGTGCCTGTGACATTTTTGCTATGTCACCAAGGTTAGAATGACCCAGGTCATGGGCATAACAACTGTCATAAACAACTTTTGCTTCATCGTTAATCAGTGTTTAAGAAACAGCTGATGTGAAGAAGCTGATGGTGCAGCAAACTACATCACCCAGTGATCTTGGAAATTCATATATCTCTTTCAAAAATCAGGTCTACCGAGTTATCTGGATAACTTTTATGAGTTTTGTTCAGCAGTGTTACCCAGAGCAGGGCTTTTTACATCACTCTAAGTTCCACAGTTGCATTGGGCTATTACTTGGAAAGTTACCGAATAACTCAAACAGCTTCTTGGAACAGGCCCCAGGAGAGCCTTTAACGAATATCGATTTTCAGTACACTAAAGTTTTATGTTAGGGAGGAGCCCATTTATACCAGCATTAAGTAGGTAAACCCTTCCTAAACATTCAAACTAAGTAACACGTAAGCTCAAACAAAACACTTGCATTCCTTTGGCTTAGACCTGTAATCCCATTAAAATAAATGTTAACTGATCAGACAAAAAAGTCACTGGCATCTGTGTGTACCTGAGGGTCTGGGTGGGGCCAGTTTCTGGGTCTCATTGGGGTCACCCGGGAGGTAAGAGGTCCTCCTCTTGGTCTCACTGTTGAGGTCCATTGTCAACCACCTCTAACAGTAGGCCTAGGGAAAACAGATGCAAATCAACACATTCAAAGAAACTCAATTCGTCCTGCAAAATAAACACAAAAACATCTAACAGACTCCACTTCTTTTGCACAAGGACACGCCTGTTGCAGAAAAACAACTATGCATGTATCTATCTCTGAATGTCATGTCCTACATACGAAGTAGGACAGTTCTTGGAATGCTGCCATACCAGTCTTGAGCCCCGTTAAGAAACACTGCCTAAATCTTTGGAGATGAAGTACATAGAAATATAATTCTAATCTAATAGGTCTGAGTGCTATTCAAAAGTTTTCATTATTAGTGCCAAAATGACACTGAAATCATATTTCCAAAAGTATGGCAAAATGTATCCTACTTTTGAAGATCATAAATCAACATTTTCTTACAAAACTGTATTTTCATTGACAAAAGAAGCAAAAGTTCTCAAATGTTAATGACTCTTTTAAGACACAAATTTGATGACATCAAAATCAACTTGATAACATCAAAACAGACATGCAACTCATCTTCTACAACACCAATGACTCACTGACCCTCACAAAAGCCCAAAGATTAAACAAGTATGCTGTTTAAAAAGTGTGCCATGAATCAATTCATTTCCCTTCATATGGGCTAATGCTCGTGTGAATATTAACATTGTTAGCAATTTCACATTTAGCTAATATTAGCTACAGATTTTTAAAAACATTCAAGATTTTTGTAAATTTATTATATTATTACTGTTTTGGCATTATGACTGTGAAGAGCGCATTATGGCTTGTTTAGGACTTGAAACTCAGAGTTTAAGACTTGGAACTTGCCTGTCATGCCTTGGGACTTGAGTGCAAAGACTTGAGACTACTTGTAACTTGCAAAACCATGACTTGGTTCTACCTCTGAGAACAACAGAATAACTGTAGTAAACCTCAACAGTAAGATAGAGCTGATAGCTCAGCAGGTGCAAGTGTTTTGATACTAAAGAAAATGAGTACTGAAACCATTTCAAATACTCAGAATCAATATGTATTGATAAATCAATGTTTTGACAACACTAAAAACAAGAACTAGCTGATCAAAAAACATGAATAAGATTATACCCAGATATCCAGCTCTACCTACAGGTTTTACTTCATCCTTGTGCAGCATGTATATGTTCTTTGGCTCTGGTTCCACAAGCGTCTGTGCTTGGACCAATTCTATTTACTTTAAACATGTTTCCCTGAGGCAACATTATTAGAAATCATCATTATTCTATGCTGGATTATTGTAATTCCTTATTATCAGGTTGCTCCAACAAACCTCTAAAGACTCTCCAACTGATCCAGAATGCCGTGGCACGTGTACTGACGGGACTGACAGAAGAGATCGTATTCGTTGAATTTAAAATCCCTCTGCTGACTTAAAAAGCTCTAAATGGACAGACTCCATCATATCTTAGAGAGCTCATAGTGCCCTATTATCCCACCAGAACACTGCGCTCCAAGAATTCAGGATCTTCAACAGCAGAATGGGAGCCAGGGCCTTCAGCTATCAGGCTCCTCTTCTGTGGAATCATCTTCCAGTTTCAGTCTGGGAGGCAGACACATTTGTCTTTGATAAAGCTTATAGTAAGGGCTGGCTCAGGCTTGCCTTGAACCAGCCCCTAGTTAGGTTGATATAGGCCTAGTCTGACGGGGGACTACCTTTTATTCACTGAACTCCTCTCTCCTTCACTCTCTTTCCATCTGCAAACATTCATGTCCGTTTCATTCATGTTACCAACTTGGCTATTTCCCTGGAGCCTTTGTGCTACCTTGTCTAGCAGGTTTCGCTCGGATCGGCTGTGTCTGGATTGTGGGTCATGGCTGCGCTGCTGCAATGATCCTGCCTGATGCTTCCTTCTACTTCCATTATTATTGGTGATATTCTGCCATTATTATACACATATAATTATTGTTGTCACATACATATACTGTCATGTAGAAATATATACATATAACGTATACTATCACATACACTACTATTATTATTCATATTTTTCTTATGATTGGCGTAGTTGTCATTGTTCTTGCTGTGCATCATTTTGTCATTTGTATTACTGTAATTTTATTATGTTGATCTGTTCTGTAGACACGTCATCTATTTCACGTCTGTCTGTCCTGGAAGAGGGATCCCTCCTCAGCTGCTCGTCCTGAGGCTTTTTTTCCTCCCTGTTAAAGGTTTTTTCTCTTTAGGGGTAAAGGAGTTTCTCCTTATCCGCTGCGAGGGTCCAAGTACAGAGGGATATCATATGCTGTAAAGCTCCTTGAGGCAAATTTTGATTTATGATACTGGGCGTTACACATGAAAACTGGATTAAATTGAATCTAGGAACATGAGGGAACAGTGTGCTGCTCACTTTTAACTCCAACTAGCAGGTCTAATTATGACCATACAATGACTTTGGAGACTATAATATATACTAGTTTTTCCTTATCCGCTGTGAGGGTCCAAGTACAGAGGGATATCATATGCTGTAAAGCTCTCTGAGGCAAATTGTGATTTATGATACTGTGCTTTATAAGTAAAAATTTAACTGAACTAAACTGAATGTAGGAACATCATGAGGAAAAGGTGTGCTCCTCATTTTGGTTCCAAAAATGGCTCACTTATTACCTTATTATGGCTTTAGAAATGATAATATATTCTTTATACACCAATTTAAGACCAGCCAACAGGTAAGGCATTTTTTTTTACTTCAACCAGAGTACAGCAGAAACCAATCCTGGCACAAGGAATTTGAGGGTGCTTTCACACCTGCCACGTTCAATCGAACTCAAGTTCATTTGCCACCTAGGTTTGGTTCGTTTGGGCAGGTGTGAACACAGCAATGGCACTAGGGTGCGCACCAAAACAACCGGACTAAGACCTTCTTGGAGAGGTGGTCTCGGTCCGGTTACAAACAAACTCTGGTGCGGTTTGTTTGTGGTGAGAATGCTCTCCAGCCTCGATCCGATCCGAACCAACTGCAGTCGCACTACGCATTATTTGGGTTAAACAAGCATCAGCATGTTTTCAAACTGTATGGTTTGCCTAAAATGAACAATGACAGCAATAAAGTCCACGATGAGCAGCGCTTAACTCAACTTGCGTAGTTGTCCCTCAATTTTGTGACATTAAAAAGTTTTGTTAGTCTTAGCGTAGTTTTTCCCGCATGGAAATTCTACCCAATCAAGAACAGTTTTCTCACACAAGGCATTTGATCTGGTCCGCATGTAAATGCTGCCGTGAAAACACGAACCAACTCTAGGCAATTATAAAACTAACAAAATAAGCTCTTGATTCAGACCAAAGCAAGACAACTCTAGGTCTGAAAGCACCCTTCATGATCATTAGACCAGTTCCCCCTTTAACTTTTCTCAGCAGCTCTGCCCACTGATGCCTTCTGGTGGCCCTGGATACAACCCTGTCATAAATACCAGCTCTGTGAGGCTCACAATGCACAGCTGGCTCTGTGATACACAGATGTACTAAGTGAATTTGGAAGTACATTGTAGTGTAGAGCATTTAACCTCTCTTATGGTTTGTTATTTTGTTGTCTGTGTTTGACATATGGGAATAGCTTGGGAGACTTGTCACACAATAGCATCTTATAGTTGTCCAAATTGATATGTCATGACTAAGACCACTGAATTAGACTGTTTCCTTTTCTGGTGTCTGTTTCCATAAGTCCATAACTTGGCCTCAAATGTTGCAAGGTCATTTAATGGAAGCCAGACACAAGAGAAACACAAAGTTTTAATGGCAAACACCAAACTTAACAGCTTACTCACTTCAAGTATGGGCTTGTCCACTATTTACGTGCAACTTATGCGGGTTTTGCTCCTTGAAAAGGTTCAGTAAACGAATATTTAAGAACCAGCTATGTGCAGACACCTCCCTACCTGACGCCCCGGCAGTGTCTCTGTTGTTTGCTTATGTTCGTGTTTGTTGGTCCATTCGTTTTCCTCTGCAGACTTTCAGACTGGTTGGACTTCTCCCCTGCTCCCAGCGCTTTAGCGGTGTCACTAGATTCACACAGCTTGTTTTGGTAAAGCGGTTCGTTAGCCCCGCCCATGTCTACCCAGACCACCAATAGAAAGCGCGGGTTTGGAATCGGAACGCCCACGGTGGAATCCTATTGGTTCAAACATGTCTGTCAGGTAGTGCCTGAAGCTTAATGTAATTATAATAAAACATAGTGTTCCTGCAGGATAATTTATTATGGAAATTAATAAAAAGACAGCTTTTCCATATTTGTGCTGCTTTCTGTAGCTTCCAGCTGCAATTCTAAATTATTAAAGATGTTTGTTTGTTTTGTTTTTTTTGCTGTGATGATCACTATAAAGTACCCAGCAATAAAATACACCTGCATCAATAGTGCTCCTTCGCTCATACTGCATGCGAAAACAAACGAGGATGACCACCTGCTGCTTTGCTCCTCTCCATGTCCTGTTTCTACGAATGCTGCGGGACTGAGCTGTCACACCTGCCCTGCTGCCTCACACATGACAGAATGTTGCCTAACGTGCTTGTAACACTCTGTTGAGCATGGCCTACTTTTTCTTTCCTGGGGATGTATTTGGATGTTCAGACATGAGCCTAAACAATCCAAAGACTGACCTGTTTTCAACCACTGTCATTTGATCCTCTGTTAAGTTTACAGAAGGCATGTGCATGTGTTATGTAATGACTCAGTAACCAAGATAACGATGAGTGGCCTACTTGTTGAGAATGGCCTTTATCATGTTAGCAAATAATCGCTTGATTATGGTATGGTATTATGTAATAACTTTGTAACTCAGTGTGTGAGTGTGTATTTCACTAGTTTTTACTCACCCAGCAGAAAAATATTGGCAATATAATCAGCAGACACATATATTGATATAGTCTAAAGGTCCAACTTGCACAATGTTGGTCAGTGCAAATAAAAACAAATTAATCAATAGGTTTGTTTTGATTTGTATCAGCCAGTGTTGGAAGAAGTATCATTTACGAGTAGAAGTATAACATTACCACAGTGTAAAACAATCCATTACAAATTCAAGTCCCATATTCAAAGTAAAAAGTATTATCAGAATGACCATGACAGTATCATATTAACAGTATATTATATATACTACTACTGCTACTGCTGATTGACACATTTGCAAGAAGCATTCCAGTGTTTAATTTATAACAATGCATTAAAATGTGTCAAGAGATCAAATGTTTTTGTGTGTTATTAAAGGTGTGGGTGGTTTTTTGTATTTTGCAATAGCTCCTCAGGACTCTTACATATATTGGTTCTGATGAAGGAGCAAAGATTGAAGTAAGCTACTGTACCTGTTTGAAAGTTACAGGACACTAGATGGTTTAAAAATGGGAGGGAAAGCTTATATATTTAATAAGTAAGCTGAACAACAAGTTAAGGCACCAAAAGGCCAGGTGATGAGTCTGCTAAGGACTTATTTGCGCAATCACAAGTAAGTTAAGCCTTTGCACAAGCTTTTCCAGATAACTCAGAGGGATATGACTCACACCAATATGGCGCATGGCCAAAAACAGTTGTAAATTTGAAAAAAATATTAGTATAAAATCATGGACGCACCCCTTAAGTGGCAGACATTTCAACAGTTGAGTTCTTGAGAATAAGGTGTTGCTTTTATGTTTTTGTTACACTTGAGTAGCTTTGCATACCAACTGATTTTTTCATATGTCATGTAGCTCCCACAGTATTAGTGCAAGACAAACCTTAAACAGTGCTGCAATGCAACTAAAAGTTTCCACTCCCAGTAAAGAATGCCACTTAGTCTTACAAACTGTCTCAAGCAGACTGTTTCAAATGGTAATGCTGGATAAAAGAATACCCCAGTGCTGCTGTACCAACCATACAGAATAAGGCTTTCTGGATGAAAGGAAGGAAAACACTGCCACCCTATGGAATTCCTTTCTCTACTTAGAGTTCTTGAAGTAGTATTTTAATGTGGTAGCATAGTACTGAGGAACAAGAAACATGAAACGTGACATAAAACAATCACGGTATAGTAATTCTTAAAAATGTGACCAAACTGTCGTTTTTCTCATGACAACTCATAAAATCATCATAATATAGTATGTCCTGAAAAATGTGATTTACGATTAAAGGATAGTATAACATGAAAAATGTCACGAAATTGTCATAGTATGGTATGTCGGGAAAAATGCTATAGTATGTCCTTAAAAATAATGAAAAAAGGTCATAATATAAAAATAAATATAAAATCATGAAAAAAACAACATAGTATAGTGTGTCGTCCAAAATAATTGAAAACAACATAATATAGCATCTGGTCCAAAATCACACAAACCATCATAGTATAGCATTTCTTCAAAATTCATGAAAAAAATGTCATAGTATAGTATGTCGTCCAAAATCATGAAAAAAAGTCATAGTATATAGTATGTCGTCCAACATCATGAAAAAAACATCATGGTATAGTATGTCGTCCAAAACCATGAAAAAAAGCCATAGTATAGGATGTTGTCCAAACTCATTAAAAAAAAGTCATAGTATAGTATGTCGTCCAAAATCATGGAAAAAAGTCATAGTATAGTATGTTGTCTAAAACCGTGAAAAAAAGTCATAGTATAGTATGTCATCAAAAATCATGAAAAAAAAGTCATTGTATAGTATGTCGTCCAAAATCACGAAAAAAAACTCATTGCATAGTATGTCATTCAAAACCATGAAAAAAAGTCATAGTATAGCATGTCGTCCAAAATCATTAAAAAAAGTCATAGTATAGTGTGTCGTCCAAAACCATGAAAAAACATCATAGTATAGTATGTTGTCCAAAATCATTAAAAAAAGTCATAGTATAGTATGTCGTCCAAAATCATTAAAAAAAGTCATAGTATACTATGTCGTCCAAATTCATGAAAAAAAGTCATAGTATAGTATGTTGTCCAAAATCATGAAAAAAACACATTGTATAGCATGTTGTCCAAAATCATGAAAAAAAGTCATAGTATAGTTTGTTGTCCAAATTCATGAAAAAAAGTCATAGTATAGTATGTCGTCTGAAATCATGATAAAAAGTCATAGTATAGTATGTCGTCCAAAATCATGAAAAAAAGACATTGTATAGTATGTCGTCCAAAATCATGAAAAAAAGACATTGTATAGCATGTCGTCCAAAATCATTAAAATAAAGTCATAGTATAGTATGTCGTCCAAAATCACGAAAAAAACATCATAGTTATAGTATGTCGTCCAAAATCATTAAAAAAAAGTCATAGTATAGTATGTCGTCAAAAATCATGAAAAAAAGTCATAGTATAGTATGTCGTCCAAAATCATGAAAAAAAAGTCATAGTATAGTATGTCGTCCAAAATCATGATAAAAAGTCATAGTATAGTATGTCGTCCAAAATCATGAAAAAAAGTCATAGTATAGTATGTCGTCCAAAATCATGAAAAAAAAGTCATAGTATAGTATGTCGTCCAAAATCATGATAAAAAGTCATAGTATAGTATGTCGTCCAAAATCATTAAAATAAAGTCATAGTATAGTATGTCGTCCAAATTCATGAAAAAAAGTCATAGTATAGCATGTCGTCAAAAATCATGAAAAAAAGTCATAGTATAGCATGTCATCCAAAATCATTAAAAAAAAAAGTCATAGTATAGTATGTCGTCCAAATTCATGAAAAAAAGTCATAGTATAGCATGTCGTCCAAAATCATGATAAAAAGTCATAGTATAGTATGTCGTCCAAAATCATGATAAAAAGTCATAGTATAGTATGTCGTCCAAAATCATGAAAAAAAGACATTGTATAGTATGTCGTCCAAAATCATGAAAAAAAGACATTGTATAGCATGTCGTCCAAAATCATTAAAATAAAGTCATAGTATAGTATGTCGTCCAAAATCACGAAAAAAACATCATAGTTATAGTATGTCGTCCAAAATCATTAAAAAAAAGTCATAGTATAGTATGTCGTCAAAAATCATGAAAAAAAGTCATAGTATAGTATGTCGTCCAAAATCATGAAAAAAAAGTCATAGTATAGTATGTCGTCCAAAATCATGATAAAAAGTCATAGTATAGTATGTCGTCCAAAATCATGAAAAAAAGTCATAGTATAGTATGTCGTCCAAAATCATGAAAAAAAAGTCATAGTATAGTATGTCGTCCAAAATTATGATAAAAAGTCATAGTATAGTATGTCGTCCAAAATCATTAAAATAAAGTCATAGTATAGTATGTCGTCCAAATTCATGAAAAAAAGTCATAGTATAGCATGTCGTCAAAAATCATGAAAAAAAGTCATAGTATAGCATGTCATCCAAAATCATTAAAAAAAAAAGTCATAGTATAGTATGTCGTCCAAATTCATGAAAAAAAGTCATAGTATAGCATGTCGTCCAAAATCATTAAAAAAAGTCATAGTATAGCATGTCGTCAAAAATCATGAAAAAAAGTCATAGTATAGCATGTCGTCCAAAATCATTAAAAAAAAAAATCATAGTATAGTATGTTGTCCAAAATCATGAAAAAAAAAGTCATAGTATAGTTTGTTGTCCAAAATCATGAAAAAAAGACATTGTATAGCATGTCGTCCAAAATCATGATAAAAAGTCATAGTGTAGTATGTCGTCCAAAATCATGATAAAAAGTCATAGTGTAGTATGTCGTCCAAAATCATGAAAAAAAGACATTGTATAGTATGTCGTCCAAAATCATGAAAAAAAGACATTGTATAGCATGTCGTCCAAAATCATTAAAATAAAGTCATAGTATAGTATGTCGTCCAAAATCACGAAAAAACATCATAGTTATAGTATGTCGTCCAAAATCATGAAAAAAAAGTCATAGTATAGTATGTCGTCCAAAATCATGATAAAAAGTCATAGTATAGTATGTCGTCCAAAATCATTAAAATAAAATCATAGTATAGTATGTCGTCCAAATTCATGAAAAAAAGTCATAGTATAGCATGTTGTCCAAAATCATTAAAAAAAGTCATAGTATAGCATGTTGTCCAAAATCATTAATAAAAGTCATAGTGTAGCATGTCGTCAAAAATCATGAAAAAAGTCATAGTATAGCATGTCGTCAAAAATCATGAAAAAAGTCATAGTATAGCATGTCGTCCAAAATCATTAAAAAAAAAGTCATAGTATAGTATGTCGTCCAAATTCATGAAAAAAAGTCATAGTATAGCATGTCGTCCAAAATCATTAAAAAAAGTCATAGTATAGCATGTCGTCCAAAATCATTAAAAAAAAAGTCATAGTATAGTATGTCGTCCAAATTCATGAAAAAAAGTCATAGTATAGCATGTCGTCCAAAATCATTAAAAAAAGTCATAGTATAGTATGTCGTCCAAAATCATGGAAAAAAGTCATAGTATAGTATGTCATCAAAAATCATGAAAAAAAAGTCATTGTATAGTATGTCGTCCAAAATCACGAAAAAAAACTCATTGCATAGTATGTCATTCAAAACCATGAAAAAAAGTCATAGTATAGCATGTCGTCCAAAATCATTAAAAAAAGTCATAGTATAGTGTGTCGTCCAAAACCATGAAAAAACATCATAGTATAGTATGTCGTCCAAAATCATTAAAAAAAGTCATAGTATACTATGTCGTCCAAATTCATGAAAAAAAGTCATAGTATAGTATGTCGTCCAAAATCATTAAAAAAAGTCATAGTATAGTATGTCGTCCAAAATCATTAAAAAAAGTCATAGTATACTATGTCGTCCAAATTCATGAAAAAAAGTCATAGTATAGTATGTCGTCCAAAATCATGAAAAAAACACATTGTATAGCATGTTGTCCAAAATCATGAAAAAAAGTCATAGTATAGTTTGTTGTCCAAATTCATGAAAAAAAGTCATAGTATAGCATGTCGTCCAAAATCATGATAAAAAGTCATAGTATAGTATGTCGTCCAAAATCATGATAAAAAGTCATAGTATAGCATGTCGTCTGAAATCATGAAAAAAAGACATTGTATAGTATGTCGTCCAAAATCATGAAAAAAAGACATTGTATAGCATGTCGTCCAAAATCATTAAAATAAAGTCATAGTATAGTATGTCGTCCAAAATCACGAAAAAAACATCATAGTTATAGTATGTCGTCCAAAATCATTAAAAAAAAGTCATAGTATAGTATGTCGTCAAAAATCATGAAAAAAAGTCATAGTATAGTATGTCGTCCAAAATCATGAAAAAAAAGTCATAGTATAGTATGTCGTCCAAAATCATGATAAAAAGTCATAGTATAGTATGTCGTCCAAAATCATGAAAAAAAGTCATAGTATAGTATGTCGTCCAAAATCATGAAAAAAAAGTCATAGTATAGTATGTCGTCCAAAATCATGATAAAAAGTCATAGTATAGTATGTCGTCCAAAATCATTAAAATAAAGTCATAGTATAGTATGTCGTCCAAATTCATGAAAAAAAGTCATAGTATAGCATGTCGTCAAAAATCATGAAAAAAAGTCATAGTATAGCATGTCATCCAAAATCATTAAAAAAAAAAGTCATAGTATAGCATGTCATCCAAAATCATTAAAAAAAAAAGTCATTGTATAGCATGTCGTCCAAATTCATGAAAAAAAGTCATAGTATAGCATGTCGTCCAAAATCATTAAAAAAAGTCATAGTATAGCATGTCATCCAAAATCATTAAAAAAAAAAGTCATTGTATAGCATGTCGTCCAAATTCATGAAAAAAAGTCATAGTATAGCATGTCGTCCAAAATCATTAAAAAAAGTCATAGTATAGCATGTCGTCAAAAATCATGAAAAAAAGTCATAGTATAGCATGTCGTCCAAAATCATTAAAAAAAAAAATCATAGTATAGTATGTCGTCCAAAATCATTAAAAAAAAAGTCATAGTATAGTTTGTTGTCCAAATTCATGAAAAAAAGTCATAGTATAGCATGTCGTCCAAAATCATGATAAAAAGTCATTGTATAGCATGTTGTCCAAAATCATGAAAAAAAGACATTGTATAGCATGTTGTCCAAAATCATGAAAAAAAGACATTGTATAGCATGTCGTCCAAAATCATGATAAAAAGTCATAGTGTAGTATGTCGTCCAAAATCATGATAAAAAGTCATAGTGTAGTATGTCGTCCAAAATCATGAAAAAAAGACATTGTATAGTATGTCGTCCAAAATCATGAAAAAAAGACATTGTATAGCATGTCGTCCAAAATCATTAAAATAAAGTCATAGTATAGTATGTCGTCCAAAATCACGAAAAAACATCATAGTTATAGTATGTCGTCCAAAATCATGAAAAAAAAGTCATAGTATAGTATGTCTTCCAAAATCATGATAAAAAGTCATAGTATAGTATGTCGTCCAAAATCATTAAAATAAAATCATAGTATAGTATGTCGTCCAAATTCATGAAAAAAAGTCATAGTATAGCATGTTGTCCAAAATCATTAAAAAAAGTCATAGTATAGCATGTCGTCAAAAATCATGAAAAAAGTCATAGTATAGCATGTCGTCAAAAATCATGAAAAAAGTCATAGTATAGCATGTCGTCCAAAATCATTAAAAAAAAAGTCATAGTATAGTATGTCGTCCAAATTCATGAAAAAAAGTCATAGTATAGCATGTCGTCCAAAATCATTAAAAAAAGTCATAGTATAGCATGTCGTCCAAAATCATTAAAAAAAAAAGTCATAGTATAGTATGTCGTCCAAAATCATTAAAAAAAAAGTCATAGTATAGTTTGTTGTCCAAATTCATGAAAAAAAAGTCATAGTATAGTTTGCTGTCCAAATTCATGAAAAAAAGTCATAGTATAGCATGTCGTCCAAAATCATGATAAAAAGTCATAGTATAGTATGTCGTCCAAAATCATGAAAAAAAGACATTGTATAGCATGTTGTCCGAAATCATGATAAAAAGTCATAGTATAGCATGTCGTCCAAAATCATGATAAAAAGTCATAGTATAGTATGTCGTCCAAAATCATGAAAAAAAGACATTGTATAGTATGTCGTCCAAAATCATGAAAAAAAGACATTGTATAGCATGTCGTCCAAAATCATTAAAATAAAGTCATAGTATAGTATGTCGTCCAAAATCATGAAAAAAAAGTCATAGTATAGTATGTCGTCCAAAATCATGATAAAAAGTCATAGTATAGTATGTCGTCCAAAATCATGAAAAAAAAGTCATAGTATAGTTTGTTGTCCAAATTCATGAAAAAAAGTCATAGTATAGCATGTCGTCCAAAATATAAAAAAAAGTCATAGTATAGCATGTCGTCCAAAATCATTAAAAAAAAAAGTCATAGTATAGTTTGTTGTCCAAATTCATGAAAAAAAGTCATAGTATAGTTTGTTGTCCAAAATCATGAAAAAAAGTCATAGTATAGTATGTCGTCTGAAATCATGATAAAAAGTCATAGTATAGCATGTTGTCCAAAGTCATGATAAAAAGTCATTGTATAGCAAGTTGTCCAAAATCATGAAAAAAGACATTGTATAGCATGTTGTCCAAAATCATGAAAAAAAAGTCATAGTATAGTATGTCGTCCAAAATCATGATAAAAAGTCATAGTATAGTATGTCGTCCAAAATCATGAAAAAAAAGTCATAGTATAGTTTGTTGTCCAAATTCATGAAAAAAAGTCATAGTATAGCATGTCGTCAAAAATCATGAAAAAAAGTCATAGTATAGCATGTCGTCCAAAATCATTAAAAAAAAAAGTCATAGTATAGTTTGTTGTCCAAATTCATGAAAAAAAGTCATAGTATAGCATGTCGTCCAAAATCATTAAAAAAAAAAAGTCATAGTATAGTTTGTTGTCCAAAATCATGAAAAAAAGTCATAGTATAGCATGTCGTCCAAAATCATTAAAAAAAAAGTCATAGTATAGTTTGTTGTCCAAAATCATGAAAAAAAGTCATAGTATAGTATGTCGTCTGAAATCATGATAAAAAGTCATAGTATAGCATGTTGTCCAAAGTCATGATAAAAAGTCATTGTATAGCAAGTTGTCCAAAATCATGAAAAAAGACATTGTATAGCATGTTGTCCAAAATCATTAAAAAAAAGTCATAGTATAGTATGTCGTCTGAAATCATGATAAAAAGTCATAGTGTAGTATGTTGTCCAAAATCATTAAAAAAAAGTCATAGTATAGTATGTCGTCTGAAATCATAAAAAAAGTCATAGTACAGTATGTTGTCCAAATTCATGAAAAAAAGTCATAGTATAGCATGTCGTCTGAAATCATGACAAAAAGTCATAGTATAGTATGTCGTCAAAAATCATGAAAAAAAGTCATAGTATAGCATGTCGTCCAAAATCATTAAAAACAGAGTCATAGTATAGTATGTCGTCCAAAATCATGAAAAAAAGTCACAGTATAGTTTGTCGTCCAAATTCATGAAAAAAAGTCATAGTATAGCATGTCGTCAAAAATCGTGATAAAAAGTCATAGTATAGCATGTTATCCGAAATCATGATAAAAAGTCATAGTATAGCATGTTGTCCGACATCATGATAAAAAGTCATAGTATAGCATGTCGTCTGAAATCATGATAAAAAGTCATAGTGTAGTATGTCGTCCAAAATCATTAAAAAAAAGTCATAGTATAGTATGTCGTCTGAAATCATAAAAAAAGTCATAGTATAGCATGTCGTCAAAAAACATGAAAAAAAGTCATAGTATAGCATGTCGTCAAAAATCATGATAAAAAGTCATAGTATAGCATGTTGTCCAAAATCATGAAAAAAGACATTGTATAGCATGTCGTCTGAAATCATGATAAAAAGTCATAGTATAGTATGTCGTCCAAAATCATGAAAAAAGTCATAGTATAGCATGTTGTCCAACTTCATGAAAAAAAGTCATAGTATAGCATGTCGTCTGAAATCATGATAAAAAGTCATAGTATAGCATGTTGTCCAAAGTCATGATTAAAAAGTCATAGTATAGTATGTCGTCCAAAATCATGAAAAAAAGACATAGTATAGTATGTCGTCCAAAATCATGATAAAAAGTCATAGTATAGTATTTCGTCCAAAATCATGATAAAAAGTCATAGTATAGTATGTTGTCCAAAGTCATGATTAAAAAGTCATAGTATAGTATTTCGTCCAAAATCATGATAAAAAGTCATAGTATAGTATGTTGTCCAAAATCATGAAAAAAAGACATTGTATAGCATGTTGTCCAAAGTCATGATTAAAAAGTCATAGTATAGTATGTCGTCTGAAATCATGATAAAAAGTCATAGTGTAGTATGTCGTCCAAAATCATTAAAAAAAAGTCATAGTATAGTATGTCGTCTGAAATCATAAAAAAAGTCATAGTACAGTATGTTGTCCAAATTCATGAAAAAAAGTCATAGTATAGCATGTCGTCTGAAATCATGACAAAAAGTCATAGTATAGTATGTCGTCAAAAATCATGAAAAAAAGTCATAGTATAGCATGTCGTCCAAAATCATTAAAAACAGAGTCATAGTATAGTATGTCGTCCAAAATCATGAAAAAAAGTCATAGTATAGTTTGTCGTCCAAATTCATGAAAAAAAGTCATAGTATAGCATGTCGTCAAAAATCGTGATAAAAAGTCATAGTATAGCATGTTATCCGAAATCATGATAAAAAGTCATAGTATAGCATGTTGTCCGACATCATGATAAAAAGTCATAGTATAGCATGTCGTCTGAAATCATGATAAAAAGTCATAGTGTAGTATGTTGTCCAAAATCATTAAAAAAAAGTCATAGTATAGTATGTCGTCTGAAATCATAAAAAAAGTCATAGTATAGCATGTCGTCAAAAAACATGAAAAAAAGTCATAGTATAGCATGTCGTCCAAATTCATGAAAAAAAGTCATAGTATAGCATGTCGTCAAAAATCATGAAAAAAAGTCATAGTATAGCATGTCGTCAAAAATCATGATAAAAAGTCATAGTATAGCATGTTGTCCAAAATCATGAAAAAAGACATTGTATAGCATGTCGTCTGAAATCATGATAAAAAGTCATAGTATAGTATGTCGTCCAAAATCATGAAAAAAGTCATAGTATAGCATGTTGTCCAACTTCATGAAAAAAAGTCATAGTATAGCATGTCGTCTGAAATCATGATAAAAAGTCATAGTATAGCATGTTGTCCAAAGTCATGATTAAAAAGTCATAGTATAGTATGTCGTCCAAAATCATGAAAAAAAGACATAGTATAGTATGTCGTCCAAAATCATGATAAAAAGTCATAGTATAGTATTTCGTCCAAAATCATGATAAAAAGTCATAGTATAGTATGTTGTCCAAAGTCATGATTAAAAAGTCATAGTATAGTATTTCGTCCAAAATCATGATAAAAAGTCATAGTATAGTATGTTGTCCAAAATCATGAAAAAAAGACATTGTATAGCATGTTGTCCAAAGTCATGATTAAAAAGTCATAGTATAGTATGTCGTCTGAAATCATGATAAAAAGTCATAGTATAGCATGTCGTCAAAAATCATGATAAAAAGTCATAGTATAGTATGTCGTCTGAAATCATGATAAAAAGTCATAGTATAGCATGTCGTCCAAAATCATGAAAAAAAGACATAGTATAGCATGTCGTCTGAAATCATGATTAAAAAGTCATAGTATAGTATGTCGTCTGAAATCATGATAAAAAGTCATAGTATAGCATGTCGTCTGAAATCATGATTAAAAAGTCATAGTATAGCATGTCGTCTGAAATCATGATTAAAAAGTCATAGTATAGTATGTCGTCTGAAATCATGATAAAAAGTCATAGTATAGCATGTCGTCCAAAATCATGAAAAAAAGACATAGTATAGCATGTCGTCAAAAATCATGATAAAAAGTCATAGTATAGCATGTCGTCAAAAATCATGAAAAAAAGTCATAGTATAGTTTGTTGTCCAAATTCATGAAAAAAAGTCATAGTATAGCATGTCGTCTGAAATCATGATAAAAAGTCATAGTATAGTATGTCGTCCAAAATCATGATAAAAAGTCATAGTATAGTATTTCGTCCAAAATCATGATAAAAAGTCATAGTATAGTATGTTGTCCAAAGTCATGATTAAAAAGTCATAGTATAGTATTTCGTCCAAAATCATGATAAAAAGTCATAGTATAGTATGTTGTCCAAAATCATGAAAAAAAGACATTGTATAGCATGTTGTCCAAAGTCATGATTAAAAAGTCATAGTATAGTATGTCGTCTGAAATCATGATAAAAAGTCATAGTGTAGTATGTTGTCCAAAATCATTAAAAAAAAGTCATAGTATAGTATGTCGTCTGAAATCATAAAAAAAGTCATAGTACAGTATGTTGTCCAAATTCATGAAAAAAAGTCATAGTATAGCATGTCGTCTGAAATCATGACAAAAAGTCATAGTATAGTATGTCGTCAAAAATCATGAAAAAAAGTCATAGTATAGCATGTCGTCCAAAATCATTAAAAACAGAGTCATAGTATAGTATGTCGTCCAAAATCATGAAAAAAAGTCATAGTATAGTTTGTCGTCCAAATTCATGAAAAAAAGTCATAGTATAGCATGTCGTCAAAAATCGTGATAAAAAGTCATAGTATAGCATGTTATCCGAAATCATGATAAAAAGTCATAGTATAGCATGTTGTCCGACATCATGATAAAAAGTCATAGTATAGCATGTCGTCTGAAATCATGATAAAAAGTCATAGTGTAGTATGTTGTCCAAAATCATTAAAAAAAAGTCATAGTATAGTTTGTTGTCCAAATTCATGAAAAAAAGTCATAGTATAGCATGTCGTCTGAAATCATGATAAAAAGTCATAGTATAGTATGTCGTCAAAAATCATGAAAAAAAGTCATAGTATAGCATGTTGTCCAAAATCATGAAAAAAGACATTGTATAGCATGTCGTCCAAAATCATGATAAAAAGTCATAGTATAGTATGTCGTCAAAAATCATGAAAAAAAGACATTGTACAGTATGTTGTCCAAATTCATGATAAAAAGTCATAGTATAGTATGTCGTCTGAAATCATGATAAAAAGTCATAGTGTAGTATGTCGTCTGAAATCATAAAAAAAGTCATAGTATAGTATGTCGTCAAAAATCATGAAAAAAAGACATTGTACAGTATGTTGTCCAAATTCATGATAAAAAGTCATAGTATAGTATGTCGTCTGAATTCATGATAAAAAGTCATAGTATAGTATGTCGTCTGAATTCATGATAAAAAGTCATAGTATAGTATGTCGTCTGAATTCATGATAAAAAGTCATAGTATAGTATGTCGTCTGAAATCATGATAAAAAGTCATAGTATAGCATGTTGTCCAAAATCATTAAAAAAAGACATTGTATAGCATGTTGTCCAAAGTCATGATTAAAAAGTCATAGTATAGTATGTCGTCTGAAATCATGATAAAAAGTCATAGTATAGTATGTCGTCCAAAATCATGATAAAAAGTCATAGTATAGCATGTCGTCCAAAATCATGATAAAAAGTCATAGTATAGGATGTCGTCCAAAATCATGATAAAAAGTCATAGTATAGTATGTCGTCCAAAATCATGATAACAAGTCATAGTATAGCATGTCGTCCAAAATCATGATAAAAAGTCATAGTATAGCATGTCGTCCAAAATCATGAAAAAAAGACATTGTATAGTATGTCGTCCAAAATCATGATAAAAAGTCATAGTATAGCATGTCGTCCAAAATCATGATAAAAAGTCATAGTATAGCATGTCGTCAAAAATCATGATAAAAAGTCATAGTATAGTATGTCGTCTGAAATCATGATAAAAAGTCATAGTATAGCATGTCGTCAAAAATCATGAAAAAAAGTCATAGTATAGTTTGTTGTCCAAATTCATGAAAAAAAGTCATAGTATAGCATGTCGTCTGAAATCATGATAAAAAGTCATAGTATAGTATGTCGTCAAAAATCATGAAAAAAAGTCATAGTATAGCAAGTTGTCCAAAATCATGAAAAAAGACATTGTATAGCATGTCGTCTGAAATCATGATAAAAAGTCATAGTGTAGTATGTTGTCCAAAATCATTAAAAAAAAGTCATAGTATAGTATGTCGTCTGAAATCATGATAAAAAGTCATAGTATAGTATGTCGTCAAAAATCATGAAAAAAAGTCATAGTATAGCATGTCGTCCAAAACCATGAAAAAAGTCATAGTATAGTATGTCGTCTGAAATCATGATAAAAAGTCATAGTATAGTATGTCGTCCAAAATCATGAGAAAAAGTCTTAGTATAGCATGTCGTCAAAAATCATGAGAAAAAGTCATAGTATAGTATGTCGTCCAAAATCATTAAAAAAAAGTCATAGTATAGCATGTCGTCCAAAATCATTAAAAAAAAGTCATAGTATAGCATGTCGTCCAAAATCATGAGAAAAAGTCATAGTATAGCATGTCGTACAAAATCATGAAAAAAAGTCATTGTATAGCATGTTGTCCAAAGTCATGATTAAAAAGTCATAGTATAGCATGTCGTACAAAATCATGATAAAAAGTCATAGTATAGTATGTCGTCCAAAATCATGAGAAAAAGTCATAGTATAGCATGTCGTCCAAAGTCATGATTAAAAAGTCATAGTATAGCATGTCGTACAAAATCATGATAAAAAGTCATAGTAAAGTATGTTGTCCAAAATCATGAAAAAAAGTCATTGTATAGCATGTTGTCCAAAGTCATGATTAAAAAGTCATAGTATAGCATGTCGTACAAAATCATGAAAAAAAGTCATAGTATAGCATGTCGTCAAAAATCATGATAAAAAGTCATAGTATAGCATGTCGTCCAAAATCATGATAAAAAGTCATAGTATAGTATGTCGTCCAAAATCATGAAAAAAAGACATTGTATAGCATGTTGTCCAAAGTCATGATTAAAAAGTCATAGTATAGTATGTCGTCTGAAATCATGATAAAAAGTCATAGTATAGTATGTCGTCAAAAATCATGAAAAAAAGACATAGTATAGCATGTCGTCAAAAATCATGATAAAAAGTCATAGTATAGCATGTCGTCAAAAATCATGAAAAAAAGTCATAGTATAGTTTGTTGTCCAAATTCATGAAAAAAAGTCATAGTATAGCATGTCGTCTGAAATCATGATAAAAAGTCATAGTATAGCATGTCGTCCAAAATCATGAAAAAAGACATTGTATAGCATGTCGTCCAAAATCATGATTAAAAAGTCATAGTATAGTATGTCGTCTGAAATCATGATAAAAAGTCATAGTATAGCATGTTGTCCAAAATCATGATTAAAAAGTCATAGTATAGCATGTCGTCAAAAATCATGAAAAAAAGTCATAGTATAGTTTGTTGTCCAAATTCATGAAAAAAAGTCATTGTATAGCATGTTGTCCAAAATCATGATAAAAAGTCATAGTATAGCATGTCGTACAAAATCATGAAAAAAAGTCATAGTATAGTATGTCGTCTGAAATCATGATAAAAAGTCATAGTGTAGTATGTTGTCCAAAATCATTAAAAAAAAGTCATAGTATAGCATGTCGTCTGAAATCATAAAAAAAAGTCATAGTATCGCATGTCGTCCAAAATCATGAGAAAAAGTCATAGTATAGCATGTCGTACAAAATCATGAAAAAAAGTCATAGTATAGTATGTTGTCCGAAATCATGAAAAAAAGACATTGTATAGCATGTTGTCCAAAGTCATGATTAAAAAGTCATAGTAAAGTATGTCGTCTGAAATCATGATAAAAAGTCATAGTATAGCATGTCGTCTGAAATCATAAAAAAAAGTCATAGTATCGCATGTCGTCCAAAATCATGAGAAAAAGTCATAGTATAGCATGTCGTACAAAATCATGAAAAAAAGTCATAGTATAGTATGTTGTCCGAAATCATGAAAAAAAGACATTGTATAGCATGTTGTCCAAAGTCATGATTAAAAAGTCATAGTATAGTATGTCGTCTGAAATCATGATAAAAAGTCATAGTATAGCATGTCGTACAAAATCATGATAAAAAGTCATAGTATAGTATGTCGTCCAAATTCATGAGAAAAAGTCATAGTATAGCATGTCGTACAAAATCATGAAAAAAAGTCATAGTATAGTATGTTGTCCGAAATCATGAAAAAAAGACATTGTATAGCATGTTGTCCAAAGTCATGATTAAAAAGTCATAGTATAGTATGTCGTCTGAAATCATGATAAAAAGTCATAGTATAGCATGTCGTCCAAAATCATGATAAAAAGTCATAGTATAGCATGTCGTCCAAATTCATGAAAAAAAGTCATAGTATAGCATGTTGTCCAAAATCATGAAAAAAAGTCATAGTATAGCATGTCGTCCAAAATCATGATTAAAAAGTCATAGTATAGTGTGTCGTCAAAAATCATGATTAAAAAGTCATAGTATAGTGTGTCGTCCAAAATCATGATTAAAAAGTCATAGTATAGTATGTCGTCCAAAATCATGATTAAAAAGTCATAGTATAGTGTGTCGTCAAAAATCATGAAAAAAAGTCATAGTATAGCATGTCGTCCAAAATCATGATTAAAAAGTCATAGTATAGCATGTCGTCCAAATTCATGAAAAAAAGTCATAGTATAGCATGTCGTCCAAAATCATGATTAAAAAGTCATAGTATAGCATGTCGTCAAAAATCATGAAAAAAAGTCATAGTATAGTTTGTTGTCCAAATTCATGAAAAAAAGTCATAGTATAGCATGTTGTCCAAAATCATGATAAAAAGTCATAGTATAGTATGTCGTCCAAAATCATTAAAAAAAAGTCATAGTATAGCATGTTGTCCAAAATCATGATAAAAAGTCATAGTATAGTATGTCGTCCAAAATCATTAAAAAAAAGTCATAGTATAGCATGTTGTCCAAAATCATGATAAAAAGTCATAGTATAGTATGTCGTCCCAAATCATTAAAAAAAGTCATAGTATAGTTTGTTGTCCAAATTCATGAAAAAAAGTCATAGTATAGCATGTTGTCCAAATTCATGAAAAAAAGTCATAGTATAGCATGTTGTCCAAATTCATGAAAAAAAGTCATAGTATAGTATGTCGTCTGAAATCATGATAAAAAGTCATAGTATAGTATGTCGTCCCAAATCATTAAAAAAAAGTCATAGTATAGTATGTCGTCCAAAATCATTAAAAAAAAGTCATCGTATAGTGTTTTTGTCAAAAATCAAATTTTGGGAAAAATGTTACAAAATCTTCATAGCATAGTATGAAAAAGTCCAGGTAGAGTATGTCCAAAGAAGTATCTTTAATAAAATCATAGTATTGTCTGTCATAAAAATCATCATTAAATAGTCATAGCATGATACGGTAGGTCATCTGAAATGTCAGAGAATAGTCAGTTCCTAACTTCATGTCAAGGTAAATCAAACATTACCTTTAAATTAAACACATATTCATGACAAACATAGATGAAGTTTTCTATATTATCACATAATTAACAAAATCTGCAATCAAGGGGTGGCAAGGTCAAGTTACACAAACCAACTCAAGTCCTTTGTCTTTAATGTGTTTGTAAAGAAACTATGACCTAGTTTATTTCATCAGTTCCTGACTTTGCCAGCAGATGGCAGTGCATGACTATTTCTACTTAACAGTTTTGGTATGATAGCAGCACATCCTACCTCACTGAAGACAGACTATAAAGCACAGGTGGGGTAATAACGTTCACACAGTACTCTTATAATATCCATTAACTGAGGGGTTTGTTCATACATGATTGATAGCCTGATTTATGGGACACTTTTTTCCTAAAATCATTGCAAAATTAGTTCTTTTAAATGGCTGTTGGAAGTATTTTCTTATTTCTAAAGTGATAACATGAGATATTCAAAAGTGTTAATATGTCAACAAATGTCTGAAAACTTGCAATACACAAAATAGTATTCTTAATGTAGGTAATCAACTGGGGAAGTTTCGTGGTGTTAAAAAGATAAGTAACTTTGTTTACCTCTTCTAAATTCTAAGGCTGACAGACAATTACGAGCATGATGATGATGGTAAAAACTACTGTGACTGAAGTGAAGTCAGTGTTTGAGTAGATAAAAATGGTGCAGTGGAAAATAGTGTTTTAAACAGTCTGTAATCTGAGATAACACACACAGGCTTTATGTAGATCATCATTTAGATAGGGAAATAGCAGCTCCGAAAGATGTTATCAGCATTTTCAAGTTCTGAAGAACATTGATGTTCTGGAGTGACTTTTAAAAAATACAATTTTCTGCAATTATATTTCTGTTGCTGAACCTTGTGTGGACACTTTGAAGTGGAGTCACTGAATGAGGAGGATCAACCTCAACGCTGTTGTCTGGACAGGCCCAGAGAGTTAAAAACAATTTAAGGGTGTCCACCAGGACACCTTCCCCCCTGGTCGACCGATAATGTGAATCTTTGTAGACGACATTCTTTTTTCACTTTCTCCCCTTCCCAGGGAGTTTGAGGTCAGAGGTCACCTGCACAACAACCCTCTGGAACTTACAGACATTCAGTGTCCTCCTTAAAGACACCCCAGCGGACTCAATTAAACATGGACACAACCTTGAACTCCAGTAGAAGGACAATCTACTTCATCAACAGTATATCATTTACATTACGCCTACTTGAATTATCAATCATGCAATTGTGGCGTTTGCATCGAAAAATCAATGCTCCTCTGGGGCAATGTAAAAGTGCTCTGGCCTTACCAGTCCATCTGAGGCCAGCCAATAATTTGCCCGCAAACAGATCCGTACACACACACACACACACACACACACACACACTTGGACGTCACAATGAACATTGTGTAAGGCTGCTGACGCATGGAGGGGGGTAAAGTCCGTTGTACAATACTGTGGGTTGTTTGAAAGGGGTCACAATGGCCACCTCCAACCAGGACTAGTAAATGTTTACCAGATCTACATTCTTTACATTTTTCCGTTTGCACTTTAACTTTTTAAAACAAGCTCTGATGTGCTTTATTTCTACGGACAGTGTTGGATATATTTTCTGGCAATGTTGAAATGATGTAAAAAATGATCTGCATATTTCCCAGCTGGCTACCAACATTGTTAAATCCCTGAAATTTAAGTTGATGTTGTGTCAGGACGTCTAATGCCAATGTCAATTTGAGGCACTGAGGACATATGATATTTGTTGGTTTTCCAACCAATTCAGCATCTCCCAAACATCTTGTGGTTATGTTATCTTGACATAGAATGACGTTGCACCTCGTGATATTCTTACGCCATTGGACATTTAAAAATGTTCTGTCCAACATAAGAGTCCAATATCTCTCTGACCCATATTGACGTCTGGTGCCAGCTGGGTTCAGACAGAAAATCCAAATAATGAAGCCAAAGTCCATTTACCAATCGATACAAACAAGGTTAGGTGTAATAAAGTTAAACTTTTATTGCAAACCAAACATGGTCACATAAATCTTAAACAATTTTACAATTTACAGAACATTTAACATGTATTGTTACATATACATATTTAAGCATACCTTAAGTCATTTTTTGTTCAATATACATTAAAACTAGTACACATAACTCCAAATATACAAACAAACTTAAATACCGTCAAACTGCATTACAGCAATATTAAAATGGAATGTTCAGTTTCGATGGCGTCGGCCCAGCTGCGGGCCGCCGTTACATTATTGTGAGGCGAATGGAAGACTATATGAGGGGGACACAGTTGGCAAGCAGAACTCCACAGACACCTCTGAACGCATTGCTCCTCTTTCTCCACTAGCAGCTGTGCTCTCTCTTTCTCTTTCTCTACCACCATTAATTGTTTTATGTGCAAATGAAGATACGAAACATCGTTTGAGTTCTCTACGTCTCACGTGTTAAAGCCTGAAACAGGTGCGTTAAATTTGTAAATTTGGTGCTACTTCAATCCTCTCTAGCGACTTAAAAAAAACCACAGCTCCTCCCGCCTGCAGTTAGGCGCGGAGCAACAAGAAACATTGGTGACTTTAAGGTTGACGCAGACAAACCCAAAAGATGTGTTTGGATGTAGAGAAAAAAATAAAAGGCACCTTTGAGAGAAAACATAAAACATCCCCCTCTGTAACATTCAGCTTTAAAATGGCTCCCTTTTCAACCACACAAATAGAAATGAAAAGAAACTAAAGCACCAAAAATGAACGTCATCTTCAAGCTACTCATTCAAAGTCAACAGGTGGGTTCCCCGGTGGGTGGGTGGACAGAATCTCAAAGGAGGGAAAGTGTTCGCTACATAGATGAAGATGGAAATCCTTGTCAGGGCTGGTACAGTACGGTCCAGGCTTTCTCTTTTGAGAGAAGGTGGAAGTTGGCGTGTGTGCTTGTCAGTTGTGGCTTCAGGGTCGAGGCTGGCTTTTAAGCTGCCTGAGCTGTGTGCAAAGGACCTCCGCTATCCGGTAAGAGATTGACTATTGAAGGCTGCAGAGCTTTTGTGTCTATTGTGGAGGGTTGAAGAATTTGTGCGTCAGTAGATCAGGGTTAGATGGAGGATTATAACCCCGATGAGTCATCTAATCGTGGCGGGCATACTCTTGCGGCATGTCTTTTTTTACAAGAGTTGGAGCGATTATGGCAAGTACAGGTTTCAATTCTTTGCAGATGCAGAGTTGTTGCAGGGGTTTGTTGGGGAATGTCCACCATCCCGATGGGAAACGTAAAGTGTAGTCAAGATGCAAGTCCATGGACACGCCACAGTTCATGTCCTGTAAATCTGAGTTGGTGTCCACTGAGTGCCTTTGTTTGAATCCTATAGGTAGGAGTCCATAGATGGGGCGTAGGAGAAGCCCACGAAGGCTTCAGCAGCCTCTTTGATGCTGGCTGTGACTAGAGCGCTGTCTGGGGAACAGCCAATGGAACTGGGCACCGGCTCGTCTGTGAACTCTGGATCAAAGTGCCGCAGGTCGTTGGGTCCCGTCTGAGGGGGAAGGAAGGCGAGGGGAGACAAGCAGGGATTAGTCTGGCTGTAAAATACCTTGCCATAATTGGAAATGTTTTAATTCACAGCGAGGATGTTCCACGCTCTTGATCTAGTTACATAAATGTGAGCACTGAGGATTAAGACAAGAGCAAGTCTGTGGACTTTGGCTACTAACTGTACATCTGTATCATAAAATCTGCCATAATCAGCACTTATTTGGGTATTAAAAAGGAACGTACCACGTTGGGGTTGAAGGGAGGGGTGATTTTCTTGGCGTTGAGCTCATCCCAGTTGATGGGGGAGAAGAATATGTGGTTCTTAATTTCAATCTGTGAAGAGACGGAAATGACAAATTATTACATAACGTCTTTTAATACACATAATATTTAAATAAGCACACAGATACAAACAATCAACACATCTAAACACTTACAAAGTCCTCTGTGCAGCCCAGCCTCTTAGTTCGGTCCTTCTGCAGAAGGCCCTCCAGCAGGTGTCTGGCTGCGTTGGAAATGTTGGGTTTCAGCTGCAGCGGCTTGTTCAGGATGTTGTCGTACATCTCCGCTGTGTTGCGGCTGTAGAACGGAGGCTGGGGGAGGGACAGAAAATGGAACTGATTAGCATCTTGGCAGCGAGAAAGAGAGGAATCCATATGACAGACACGGGTTGTGTCATGCACAGAAACAGGCACAAACACGTGGAACAAAATTTTGATAAGATTGTATCATTGTATACAGTGTAACTCAGTATTACAGTACATACTAACTGACATTTATTAAAGCTAGAGTTGATAACTTTTATATAACTTTGTGATATTTGCTGAAACTGTTAATGTTCCTACAAAGTAGTACATGAGTCAGATTATCTCTGAAATAAATCATGCTGCTGCTCGTGCTTCTAATGGCATTTGCTAGAATCCAGCACAGCTACAAGTAAACAACCAATCAGAGCCGAGGAGTCTCTAACACAGCTGTCAGTCATTTCGATGTATTCTGGCCAATTCTAAAGCCACAGTTGCTATTTTCTAGAAAAATAACTTTTTGACATATATCCTGAAACTGTCACTATATCCACACAGTAATACCTGAGACAAAGAATCATGTTCCCCTGACGCCTCATAGTGCTTCTAATGGCTTTTGCTAGAATCCACCAGAAGGAAAAGAACCGAGAGTCTTTAACGCAGCTGTCAGTTATGTCAATTGATTCTTTTAAATGCCATTAGGAGCACTATGAGGAGGCAGAGGAACATAATTTATTTCCTCTGCCTCCTCTTAGTGCTCCTAATGGCATTTGCAAGAATCCATTGACATGACTGACAGCTGCATCCTCAAATCTGATTGGTTATTTTCCTTCAGTCGCTGTGGATTCTAGTAAATGCCATTAGAGGCACTATGAGGAGGCAGGAGAACATGATTCTTCTCACAGATTATCTGTCTCATGGACTACTGTGTGGATATAGTGACAGTTTTAGCTTTACTCTACACTAATGTAACTTAAATATGAATGTTACTCACCAGGCCGTACAGCATCTCATAGAGAACAGCTCCTAAACACCACCAGTCTACCGTCCTGTCATACGGCTGCTTGTGTAGAACCTCAGGAGCTAAATACTGCAGATAGAAAAAGACAGGAAGAGGTGGTGAGTTTATTGAATATTACAGAGTGCTGTCAAGTTCTGAATCGCCAAATATTCTCTCCTTACCTCTGGTGTACCGCAGAAGGTCGACGTGGTCCCGTTGGGCTCGATGTTCTCTTTGCACAGGCCGAAATCTGTAAGAATGATGTGTCCCTGTGAGTCCAGCAGGATGTTCTCTGGCTTCAAGTCTCTGTAGACGATGTTGAGGGAGTGGAGGTAGCCCAGTGCGCTGGCGATCTCTGCTGAGTAGAACCTGGCTCTGGGCTCGAGGAAGCAGCGTTCTCTCTGTAGGTGGTAGAACAGCTGGAAGACAAAAAATAACAGTGTTTTAGTAACAAAACCTTAAAGTTATGTTAGAGATTATCCAGACAATCACATGAGCAGAGATAGGAAATTAGAGGAGCAACGATAAAGAGACAGATACAAGAGGAAACCGGATGAGAGGAAATAAAGAGGCAGGAAGGCGACAGCTTAAAAAGTTTGACAAGGGAAGAGGAATGAAACAAGGGCCAAAGGTGGAGCCAAAGAGCAGCAGGATAGAGGGGGGGAAAGAGGGGAAGAAAAGAGAAAGGGGAGAAGTGAATGCGTCCTGTTTCCCCGATGAGGCCCATATTTAATCAGCCCTGTCGCTGCTCGTCCAACAATTGCAGGAAATTAGCTCGATTAGACACACACTGAGTCTGAATGCTGCTGCTAATTTTGGCCCCGAGTCTCTCCCGCTGTCCCAACCCACCCCATGATTTCCTGAGAGGTGTTTCCTTTACAGAAAGAAAGACGGAGAGCTGCAGCTTCTACTCTGCTTCTCATGACAGGATATCCCCTCTGTCTGTCTGTGCTTCTGCCTCATCTTTATCTCTGATTCAGGCACTATATTATTCCTTTTTAAACTTCCCTTCTTCCTCCAACTATATCCATCATTAAAAAGTCCTCCTACCCTATTCATTCATCTTAAGTTCTTTCTTTAAATAGCCCAGCTTCTCCCTCCTTTTCTATCATCTCTGCTTCGCATCCTTATCGTTTCCTGGCAGCTAGTTAACTCACCTCGCCTCCATTGATGTAGTCCAAGATGAAGTAGAGTTTGTCCGCTGTTTGGAAAGAGTAGTGCAGGCCCACCAGGAACGGGTGCTTGACATTCTTTAGCAGCACATTCCTCTCTGACATGATGTGTTTCTCCTGAGGAATGCAAGAAGATGGGGGGTTAGAAAGGTGCACGAGAGCACGACTTTTGTTGCATGTGCACTTTTTTTCCGCACACTTACCTCCTTCTTCTTGAGGATGGCCTTTTTCTGTAAGACTTTGACTGCGTAAAACTGGTCATCCGTGCGGTGGCGTGCAAGCAGCACCTTGCCGAAGCTGCCTTTGCCGATCACCTTGAGGAAGTGGAAGTCGCTGGGTTTGGCTGAGGGGTTGGAGGACGGACCGAGGTTGATCTGTTGGGATGGACTGGGCTGCAAGAGGGGAGAAGACGAAGAGGTTAGAACCACATTATGATATACGGAGGATATGTGTCTGTGTCTGCATACAATGAAATATAAACAAAGGAAGCTTAGTGCAAATATACTTACAGGGGGAGACGGGTTTGCGTTCATGAGCTCAGCATCCTGAGGGGGACTCAAGTTCAGAATAGACTGAACTTCAGGACTGTAAAAAGAAAACAGAGTTCAAACTTAGTTCATTCAGCAAAGCATCTAAAGTATCCTCAGTTGTGTTTATATGTGAATCAGCTGATCTGGGAGTCACATTAAGTCACAGAGATTCTCCAGAGGACACATAACTGGGATTTCTGGTTGCGTTTCCCAGCGGTTTTTGTCCTCCAGTGAATGCAGAACAATAACATGAGTCAGATGGTACTCACTGCTTGCAGGCGTAGGAGTTTGTGGCGAGCCTCTGAATGAAGTCGTTCAGCCCCATCTTCCTCTGTTTCATAAAAGCTGCAGCACAGGAGAGAGAAAAACAGAAAATAAAAGTTTAGATTATTTTGAGTAAAAGGCGAAAACAAATCCATCCATGTCATGAAGAAGCAGCTTTAAACATCCAGTTAGGATTCCATACCGGTGACTAAAGCCACAAGCCCTCTAGACTTGGAGTAAGTCAGGACAGACTTTTCTGTTTCTGTTTTGATCGTCATGATGTGATGAGTTGAACAGCAGCTGAAAATATAACCATTTAGCCTCTGGCTGTTGTTTTATAATAAGCCCGGGGAGGAGGGAGGAGCTACCCCCCCTTCCTTTCCTTTCCCCTGCAAACACCCACACCCCCTGGTAGGCGTGATCCTGTACAAACAGTTCTTTCATCTAAATGGACCGTGAGAAGGTGATCGATCCTGATGTGGGCCAATCAGAGGTCGTTGCGCTCGTAGCGCGTCATAGCCGCACCTCAAGATGTGCTTGCGTCAAAAACATAGGAAAAAAGTGAAAAAAAGAAATGCCTTTACCGCAGCTCACTGAAAGGCTGCACTATTTGTACATATGTTTGTGCAACACCATGGCAACTTTGCTCAATACCCCATGTGTCACACAGTCTTAGCTTGTCACCAACACAGCAAGACAGGGACATTTCAGATTGTAACAAACCCTATAGGCTAATGGCATCCAGATGTGTCCATTAATATAACATACGATGTAGTTTAATGTTCCAGGGAATACAGAAACTGTACAAACAAGTGAGCATGAAATGAAAGCTCGAGAGAGTTCATGAGATTCGGGATTAGTCTCCAAGCTCCTGATTATTTTTGTAACCCGGTGTCCATGCCTCCCCCAACGACACTGCAACTTGGTCCTGTATAAATAATCTGATCTGAACCAGGCCTATCAGCTTCACCATTTGGCTGCTACTCAATTAAAACGGCCGGGAGTGACGCAGGCTTTCCCTCGGTGTACAAAAGACGAGAGGGAGAGCCTGAGCCTGAGCCGAGGGAGGCCCGGTGCCAAGAAAAAAAGCCGCTGGTAGTGGAAAAGTACAGACTGAGAAACTCCTGAACAATTCAAACGAGGAAGAAAAAACATAGATCGGACCCGGGATCTGTTTTAACCTACCGACAAGTCTCTCAGAAGCAGCCAAAATAATCCAGTGTGATTATGATCAGGGTGGAACTGTGTGGAGAAGTGCGGCTTGTTTTGCGTTCTGTGCGCTGGCACAGAGAAGAGCAGACGGGTTGGGTTAGGTACGGTTATGTAAGGCACCTGGTTCAAGTTTTATCAGCACGTCTGAGTGGGGGAGAAGTAAGTAAGACGATACCGCATATGGAGGCAAAATCTATTTAAAAGTAGAATGATGGCCGCGCGTAAACAGGACGGAGACATAGAACAATAATATTATGTAAGTTGCAATGAGTGTAACAGTTTACAGAGAAGAGCAGGATCAGTGCAAGTCATCAGCTGTAACTTTGCTGCACACTACAAGCACTCACAATCCACAAAGTCGTGCGTAAAAGCGCACAGAGCCTGTATAATTCCACTCAATTGCCTGCAAAAGAAACACACCAGCTCCAGTTTCCACAGAGCACAAACGAACCTTTGAGATCCGAGCGAGTCCTCATTTCTGCCTGCAGCGCCAGGAGCTTCAACAAGTTGCAAAGTAAGAGTTGCCAAGGTTTCTCTGGCACTTTTAAAACACACCTCCCCTCCCAATCAGCGAGGGTTTTCCATAGATAACGGCATCATAAATCCAGGTCACAGGGATTACGGGGTGAATGGAGAGGCCCCCCAAGTATGTCTGCCAAAGCTTTCTTCCTCAAACACAGACACTCCAGTCACAGAGAAGTAGGTTAGGGAGCTTTGGCTTTTACAAAAGACACTATAAATACCACAATAGGCTGGTAACCGCAGAAACACCATTAAGTCGCACAGCGCAGACCTACAGTTTCCTACATGAGAGATATTACAGAGATCGAATAGTGAAACCCATCGCTGTTGCTTTAAATATGAATATGCAGCCTACTTACACGTCAAAGTGGTCGTTTTGTCTTTCATAAGGACGCTTTATTTCCCGGATCACAACAAGCAGGGGGGCTTTAGGCTCCTCGGCAGGCAGGTAATGGAACTACAGAGCACTCCTCCTCCTTGAGACTTTCATCCACAAGATGTTTTTTTTTATTTCTCTGCAGGGCGGAGACGTCCCGCCTCTATTTCCTTCCACTCTCCAGCTCGCTGGTTCATACATGGCTCAATGAGTTTCCCTCAGGGCGGGGACGTGCTGCATTCAAATGCTCCTCATAAGCCCATACTTTAGAGTCCAGCCACTGGAAATATTGACTTAAGTTGTGTTTAATTACAAAAGAAACAAATAATTCAGTGGTAACACTTCAAAAGAAGGGGCACAAAGTCGTGGGTAGTGTAAGCATAATATTTACTAATTTATTTCTGCAGCTGCTTTCCCCAGCACCGAAATAAACAGGAAGTTATAAACATAACAATTAGATGGATTATTAAAGGTCCAGTGTGTAGAATGAAGAAAAACTTATTGGCAGATTATAAACATGCTTCTGTAGTGTATAATCATCTGAAAATAACAATCATGTTATGGTGTGAGTGAAATTGTGTGATCTTGTTAACACATATTTAGTGTCTACAGTAATGTTAAGAAGTTCTGGTATCAGGTATTTACACTAGTTGGCGCTGTTCAAGCAGATCTGACATCTGTGTTCGGACCTCACTGAAGTCATGAAGAAAACCCAGAGCATGCTGGATGGTTTTATTCCCTCACACACGCCCACGTCGCTTACGTTACCTCAGAATGAGCGGTTCATATCTACAAAAGATGCAGTACCTCATCTTCGGAGACTGCCATGTTGCACCGCCATGTTTCTACAGTAGCCGAGGAAATACGAACCAAACACTGGCTCTATATAGGGTCAAGTGTGTTGGTGCATTTTAGTGTTTTAGAAATTTAGCATTTTATCGTCTGCCACTGTAGTTAGCAGCCCCTCTGCACGAAGAGCGTAGGAAAAACACATATGTTTTTTAACAGGAAACCGCTTTATTTTGTGTTTTTATCATGTTATATAACTTGGTCCATTTGTTTTGGAGAGGAAGAGACCTCTGCAGATAATTTGGATATCGGTAAAAACCTCCTGAATGTCTGGATCTTAAGTTAAGAGAAAAAAAAATTGACCACACATTAGCAGCTGGGCTAGCGACCCGCATGTGACGAGCCGAACTGCAGAGGAAAAACACTGATTTGTAACGTGAAACCACTTTATACAGCATTTTCACCTGTTTCATTCACAAAGTCGATTTGTTATAGAGAGGAAGACACCTCTGTGGATAATTCAGACTCCGATAAAGACCTCCTGAACGTCTGGATGTAAAGTAATCGAGAGAAAATTTTGAGCACACATTAGCAGGTGCTGGGCTCGGGAAATACCGATTGGTAATTTAAACTGGTTTATTCAGCTCATAAAACCTACTGAATGTCTGGATCAGAAATAAGGTTATCAAACATTAATCAGACAAAAAGGCAGATGCTGAGCTAGCAGCTAATCTTGAATGTGCAAAACAGTGTAGGAAAAACACCAATTTGTAACGTAACTGCTTTATTCTGTGTTTTTACTGGTTTTAATCACCTGGTCGGTTTGTTTTGGAGACAAAGAGACCTCTGTGGATAATTTAGCTCCAGGTAAAAACCTCCTGAAAAATGAAGAAATTCTAGCTGGTTGCAATCTGCAATCTTAACTACTAGATGCCACTAAATTCCCGAAAATGTCACACACTGTTCCTTTAAATCAAACAAAAGGAAGTACTGGGAGGAGAATTCATATGACAATATCTATTTAAACACATAATAGAGACCAACCGTCACTTTCAACATATCACAACACAATTACTTGATCACACTATTTTTTTAAGCTTAGCACTTCCTCATCCCTCTGTATTCCACTTGAAACCACACCTTTCTTTATTTGTAACATTTCAACACTACATAAAGGCAAAAACAGGTTTATAGTTAAAGGCTGTATGCAAACATTTGGTCTTCTCAAACTTCCCCTTGTAGGCAGTTTTTTTCCACTGCAGTCTGCGAGCTGAGGTCATTCACCTGCTGAGCCCAGAATTAAAAAGTAACCCAGGTTTGGAAATTCACTGAGCTCACATTCATTCAAAGTCAGGGAGTTGCCAACAAGTTGAGGCCATATTAATTGACCGTGTCTCGTGATGCAGTGCTCTCCCAGCTATTTGGTGCGTGTGTGCACACGCAGGGTGTTCTCTCAGGATGTTTTGTTGATGTTTATGATGACATGTTCTGTGAGCGTGTGAGTCAGTAGGGAACACAAAGAAAAAATGAAAGGATAGATAGATGTGAGAACACAAGGGGCAAAGCACTAAAGATATGGACAGCAGATGCAGTGAGAAAAACAAATATCCACACTTGGTGACTAAAGAGCTGCTGGAAACACAGTCACAGGTCAATGAAACACAACTGGTTTTGTTGTTCGCTGGTCTTGAACAGTGGTCTGCAGCTTGGCCGACAGATATGTTGAAACAATGTTGTGGTTAATGTGTGGTTATGTTTAGGCACAAAAACCACTTGGTTATGGTTAGGAAAAGATCATATTTTGGTTAAAACACCCACTTTAGATGGCACAATCACAGCTGGAAATGCAGCAGATTTCTTGCTAAAAACACCTGCTTTGGTGGCACAGTCACAGCTGGAAATGCTCCCAATGTCTTGCTTTTGTTTCCTTTTTTGTATTGTCAACGAACTCGTTAAATTTTTTCCCTGCCTTGTGTTAGCACTGTGGACCTCCAGAAAAGAAACAGAAACATGAGTCAAAACTAAGACACCTCACAAATTAAGTGGCCTAGGAACTGTGGTATGTTGAAACAGCCACTACACGTGTAATCAGAGCTACATCACTTTAGAAACGTTGATATAGTAGGCGTGAAACATACAGATAAAACGTATCCGTGGTTTGTAGAGATGCACAATGCCAACATTGTCTTCTTGGCTGTTAATCAGCGACTGCTCACAAATCTAAAGGAGAGCAAAGTTGTGTGAAAAGGTGCTTTTGTGCTGCAGCAACATTCACTGAGCAGAGGTGTTATTAGACCGTGACAATGCAGAGCAAAAGACAAGCAGCAATTAAGGCTCCTCCACAAATGAGAGTCAGGAAGATGGCTGCATGTGTGTGTGTGTGTGTGTGTGTGTGTGTGTGTGTGTGTGTGTGTGTGTGTGTGTGTGTGTGTGTGAGAGAGAGAGAGAGAGAGAGAGAGAGAGAAAGTGTATATTCTTTTGCTCTTGACCCCCCGGCCTCTTCCAGAAAAAAATCATTGTGTTCGTGCATGTGTGACTCGGCAGTTTTTAAATATAGCCTCAACTTTTTACTGCTGTCTCTCTTTCTCCCTTAACTCAGGTCAAATCTATTATTAATCTGTCCCCCAGAGCCACCTGATGCGCGCACACACACACACATGCAGAGCTGGAGGGCAAAACAAACCTGCAGGGAGTCTGACAGCACACACACACACTCTCTAAAACAGAGAGGGCATTTCAGGTACTTCCTAAAATCCCTCAAGGTGTCCAACACGCCTCTCCCTCACTGCGCCAACAACAACTTGATTTGTTGGAAAAACATATTTCTCCTTGAGACAGCGCAGGTTGCCATCCTTCAACGCGCATTTAATCCACAATATCTCACCACTGAGCACCACAGCAGCGGCCCGCGTGGGACACAAACCGACATCTCTCATCAGCACTTGAAAGCACCACGCGCCAAACAAGTGAGACCTTGCACATCACATATTGCTTCCTGGAATAACAAGGAAAGCGTTGACCTTGAAAAATTGCACACAGATGTACACAAGGAGACCGGATTTTAAACTCCAAATGATTAGCAGCTACTTTGCATTTTTATCCAAGATGTAAGAGCGAAAACATGGAACAGGAGAAGATTAAAAGCGGCAGCAAAAAAAGACGTTACCTCCGCCGGGAAGTGAGCACTGCATCTGTGGTCATAGCCCAGAGTTGAATGAAATGAGAGAGGTGTTGAGAGGAGATCAGGAGAGAGGGAGAGCAAAACTAACAAAAGGTCCACTCAGTGTTTTTCCGATCTGGCCCTCTCTCCCTTACTGGATTTGCTTGGGCCCTGAACAAGAGGAGGCTCCACCATACTCAAGCTGAGTGTTTACCGCCTTTCTATGTGTGTGTGTGAGAGACACCAGCGCGTTACGTAACCCACTAGTGGCACTGTCATCGGTGCCAAAGCCGGCATTGACTCACACACACACTTCGGGGCCATTTCGTGAAAGGACAGGAAGAGGTTTGCAGCAGCGCCAACGGGGTTGAGGTGCAGGAGTTGTAGTATAATTACACACACACACACACACACACACACACACACATTCCCTCAGCCCACGTACCTACGGTATATCCACACATACGCAAAGAGTAGCACATGCCCATATTCACGCCGTCTCCCAGCAGATGACATCCAGCTATTAAATCCTTTCATCTCTTCCATCCCTCCATCTTGTAACGTCCACGCTCTGTGCCGGAGATGATGAGGCTGTTTGTGGCTACAGTTGATCTGGCGCTGAATGTGAATGAGCCTCGGTGGTGAGGAACCAAATGACACCGTTACATAAAGGCCTCGGCTATTCAGAGAGGACAGCCAGGCTTTTATTTTGCCACTGGCGTGAGTGGAGTGTTTGGCTAGCGAGGCTACCAAAAAGTGGCCCACAGATGCCTTCAGTGTCACGGTCATGTGAAAATTGAGGCTTCTTGGGCTCCTCTCTACTAGTGGTGTCCGCTGGTCTGCTTGTGCGTAGGCCCCAAAGTTTCATAATCATGTCCTCGAGATGAATTGATAGGTAAGTGCCAGTTGTTTGGATGGTTCCTGGAAATTGTTGATCATGATGCTCATTATGGGTAAAATGGGGACAGTGTTTGATGATCACACTACCTGTTGTTTAGTCCCCAGTCAGCTGAGTATGCAAACGTGCAATAACATTCAACATATATGGAGAACAAATGATAAAGGACTTACTGTTTACCCAGGTGATGATGGAGACGTTATTTAAATTCAACAAGCTACTTACCTCAACACAACCAAACTGTTTTTGTCTCCAATTTCTCATTAAAGTCCCCATTAAATCGAACATACATTTAATCCTGTGTCCCTAATCGATCGTTTATAGCTTCTTATGTGCGACATATGTGCCAAACAAATCAGCATAAGAGAATTTTACATCCAAATCCATGTCTTTCCTCTTTCTGTAAATGGTGTCAAGTGTTTGCTGACTCATCGTGCGCTCAGGGCGTTAACCAAAGTTTGTCTAATCAAATGAGAGCAGCGAGCAACACCGGTCACATATGCAGAGAGAGATAAAAAGAGCTGCGTATTTAAATGTCAGCAGACACAACTGTTGTTTCCATTTCCAAAAATAATGTAGCGTAGGTCGAATTCATTCATCTCTGCCTCATCCTTCTCCAGGGGAGGTGTGTGTGGAGCCAAGAGTCTGCTGTAATTTTGAATCTAAACTCTTTTTAGCAGTCCAACCAAATGCAAAGTCTTTGATGCAAATCCCTCTTACTGTACACCGCTCGGTTTTTCCATTCCACTGGGCAATATGTCAGAGCACAGGAGCTAAAGACGCTCAAGCTTCAGTTTCATGGAGGACTTTACAGCTGGAGGGCAGAACTTTTGTCTGCCCCCTCTGGGAATAAGAGTAATTACACAAACACTGTTGACATCTGCGTATGACGAACGCCTGCAAGTGAGTTCACCACGTCATGCACCCCCAGGAGGGCTCTCTTATCCTTCCTCTGAACACCAGGGTTTCTTGGACACTTCTAGGGATTCTCCACCATAGCTTCCGCCATGCAGCTGCTCTGTCACTATCTTTGGCTATGATCTCTACCGCTCAGTCCTACTGGGGATCACTTGGGGGGGTTTGTGCTAGCCAAAGTCGAGCCACTACAACCAACTTTCTTGACGACTCCTTTTTGGTAATTCTGTCTTCCTTTTTTGGGGTTGCTTTTCAGTGTAGGCAGTCAATGTCAGCGCAGAAGTAGCATCTTCCTCTGCAAGTCTCTCCGCCACTGGATCCCACTTTCACCAAAGGGACGTGCACGTGCATCCGCATTTAGCCTCGCCTCACCAGGCTCTTCACGTACAGGAAGAATTTTGTCTGGATTCTGGTTCCCGTCTAGAGAGCAGATTCAGAATTCACCAAATTCACACAATGTAAAACTTTAAATTCTGGCGCACCATTGATTTACAATCAAAAAAAGGTTAACTTAATGGCTTGGGGCTTTTCTTGTAAATTATATTCTTTGAATTAAAAAGTTTCACCACATTTTAATTAGCTTGGTGCTTTTATTTTGATGGAAAGGCACATCCATCGAATTCCGGATCCTGTCTCTCTCGCCCTGGTTCTGGTTCCTTACCAAAACGGCCACTAAAAAGCCCCAGACTAATCCACATTTATGGAACAGCTTATAGGAAAGCCTTCTCTTTTTAAATGACCTGTGATTGGCTAAGTCTTTTGTGAAAGGCTAGATTTAGAAGTCTGAAAACAGAGCCAAGAGAAGATGCAAAAGTCTATATTTTTCTCAGTCTACTTGAATTACAATATGCTCAAAGTTTATTATGGGATTTTTGCCCCATGATGCCAAAATCAAACTGCCTACCCCAGCTTTAAATACCTCCTTAAATGTTAGAAGTGAGAACATTAAAAGGCAGTTTGGGGGAAGTTGTTAGATAGTGGCAGTAGAGAGATGACAAAAAATCTGGGAAAAGAAAGATAGGAAATGCCACGCAATACAGGCACCCAGCAGGATGTGAAGTGGAAACATTAACCTCTAGGCTATCAGGACATCCCCAAAAAGGAAAGCATTTTGCAAAGAGAGGATATTTCAAGGCCCGTAGGAGGGGGAGGATTTGGCTTTTGGATTAAGGCTCAAATTAGGTTGTGATGGTCAAAGGTAGATTTAGGGAACAGGGATTATGCCATTGGTGGCCCTGGCTCTGAATAGTGCACACACCCAAATCTGTCTTACTGTAAACATGCAAGATATGAGGGCAACAAGCCTCTCAAACCTGACTCTGGTTTAGTAGTGTCTGTATGGAATATACGGTAATATGCATATTATATTTGTGCTGTGTTTTTGAATATGTGTGTGTGTGGAGGTGTGTATGTTTGCCTGCACCAAGGGCAGGTTGACACAGGTGAATGATGCGTCATGAGCGGAAGAAGAAAAGAGTAAATAACAGCTTCAGAAAGGGAGCTGCTGATATTGTGTATTGCGTCACCGAGAACAAAAGAGTCGTTTTTAAGAACACACACACAGGCGTTGTAATCACACGTTATATAAAACCTGTTGGCGTCTCAGGAAGAAGAGTCAGTGTGTAAATGCTGATTAACCGCTCTGCAGCAAGTTAATGAGCATACTAATGTGTTTTAATAAGAGTCAGCAAATGCTCTTTGTTACGTAAGATCATAGTGAAAGGACACACGGTTGTTCCTCCGTTAAGTTGGACAGTCAGAGCTCTCCTCCCTATAATTATTATTATTGGATCTCTCCCTGGCTCTCCATCATAGCTCTCTACTGCTACCTCTGTCACACACATCGCTGCATCACTGTAAATGACTCACATGGGACAAACTTCAACTTTTAAGTGCTCCGAAAGCCACTAATTGCTGAGCTTGGAACGCCAGGGTGTAGCAGCATCACGGCCCAGGCCACAGGAACAGCTTGTCGCCAGCTCGCCTAATTGCTTGGATGTCTTTCCATACGCCGAAAACTCCCGTAATTAACAGGCAGACTACTCCCAGCGAAAAACATTTTCATCAGAATATAGTTCTTGTCACATTTCTGTCTTGGAGATATTCCAGCAGGCAGCAGGTACCTGCAGAGCTGCTACCAAGTTCTGTTACTGCAGCAACACAGAGTGACAAGCGACGGTGGAAATCATGGAATACGATGCAATATTATAGATTACAGTTGAACTTGGCCACACTGCATCTACACTGCAGATGCGTGTGCTGCACTTCCCTTCAACTGAAGCTTTGATTCAGTGGTGGGGAAGCCTGCAGAGAAAATTGCCATTCCAGGATTGGCAACAACTGCCTACACTGCAAAGCAGCCCAAAAAAAACCCAGACTTACCAAGAAGAGAGTCTAAAGGAGAGTCTGACAATAAATGAAATTAAAGCTATGGTGCTAACTGGAGCTAAAGGCTTCACGGTTATGTTTAGGTTAGTAGCAAATTATGCAAGATAATATTGGCACATCATTGGTATTGGCCGATATCGACTTTAAAATGAACAGAATCGGCCAATATGATTTTTTTTTCTTATTTTGTATAATAACCGAATATTATATACATTGAGAAGCTTTGTATTTCATGTCTCCATCTGCAGGAGGGCCATCATGGTAAGAGCATGCATGCATAATATGATGTTAATTCCACTATAGGAGAGACTTGATGGTCACTAAAATTAGGTGGGGAAAAAAGGTGGAATATCGTTAGCAAAGTAATATTGTGATACATTAGAATATGTCAAATAGTAGTTTCTGCTAATTATGACTTACAGTTTAAAATGCAAAGAACTTGAGTCCAAAGTGAAAGGAAAGTTTCAAAGTTTGTTACAGGAAGACATGGAGCCCTTGGACAAACCCACCTACAGCGTGCATTTCAGCCCATGTAGTCCCAGTGTGATACCTACCTTGAATGTAAAGCTGGGGCCAAGACAGGTCTAGGGTATGTTGCCCAGTTGGGGCCTACCTAACACCCAGTTAACCCTGCATGAAACGCGTGCGCAATGGGCATGGGGCCATTATGGAACCCACAGACAATCCCATATAGGGCCCATTTTCTACCCACATGGGCCCAACACACAAATGTTGGCTGGGAAATGATGCAATGGTGAGCTCAAACCCTCACACAAACACTTTTGCGAGAAAAACACCAGCACAGGTAAAGGTAAAACGATAATAATAAAAAAGGGAATAGATAAGCTTTAAGCCAAAACGTGACACACACATGTATTGGGCACTTAGGGTTGGACTATGATATGTGGTGGCATGAATAAGGAGCGTGACGGAAAATTAAAGTACAGTCACTTCCAGTCATACTGGCCATAAACCGATGCTGACCTCTAACCCAGTAACAGAGACAAACATATTTCTGCTGCAGCAGAAGTTGTGGAAAAGGTCACTGCATAATGTGCATGATGATCAGCTCTCAGTATTGTGTCTGTAACTATTGTTTTGCTCTCCAGGCCAGTTTCCACAAAACAACAAATAGTAATCTTGGTTTATGAACAACAGTTATTATCCCAAGAGCTTAGGGGTTGGATTAGAGAGCCAAGTGGTAAGGTAAGATAAAGTTACACAGTGTGTGTGAGTGCAGACTGAATCAGCCATCAGGTTTGGAAGAAAGGGAAACAACAAACAAGAGAAAAATAGACAGAGAATGAATGGTAGGAGATTATTTTGGATTGATGGCGAGAATAAAGAAAACTGCAGATAATAAAGAGGAATGACCCGGGACTGAGGGCGAGAGAGATAACAGAGAAATGAGAGTCATGGTGTGAAAGACAGATGGGAAACAAGGAGAGACGGGAGGAAGTGGAGGAATACAAAACAAGGGGTTTAGTTGCTGGTGACTTACTGTTGTCGCCAGGGCAACAGTAGCTGTCTGGGTCTGACTCATTGTGGTAGTACAGGTCCATCGCCTGAGGGAGAAACATGGCATTACTTAGTAAAAACAAACTGAATACGTACATGACAAAAAACCAAATGAAAAGTATATAAGAGGCACTCACTGCAACTCAGACTATCGATTCAGTTCAATAACACTCAATTAATTCTCTAAAAGTCTAAGCAATGCAAACTCATTAATAAATTAGGCAAGGTCATGGTTATGTTTATCATTCCAGGGGGCCAGTAGTGGGTATGGGTAACACTCTCCTCCAATCATGAGCACACATTCGTCCAAAAGATTTGGATAAATGTAGCCGACGAATCAGCACGTGCCTACCTGAATACCTGCAGAGCCCACAATACAAATAGGAGCCATTTAACAGCATTTACTATCCTACACCCTCTTCAGCAAGCGGTGTAGAAGCAACAAGGCCCCTAGGTAGAAGGCTCAGCCTACGCTAATAGAACTAGGGTTACAATATCGTAACCTTTGTTCTATCTTTCACAGGCTCCGCCCTCTACTGGACTCTTTGGTCACGATCAGTGTGTTTGGGTCAATGTTATGTGGTGGAACAACAGAGCGAAAGTGTAGAAATGGGGGAGAAAGAGAGCGCTCGAGACAGCGTGATGGAAAATGAGAAAAGGGGAGAGGGGCTGCAAGGCGACTTGGTTGGCAGTGTTTGCTTCTGCCTCCCCAGCAATAGAGGAGATGTGTGTAACATGCAGCCAAGAGCAGTGATCATCATCTGCACACCACATCGCCATGGACCCCTGTGAGCGCTATATACACACTAAGGGGCCCAGCCTGCTCTACCGAATGACTGAAATAAGGAAGAGAAGAATGAGAAGTGGTGCAAGGAACCACATCAGCCCTTAGCTCCAGGTTGGGCTTTGACACAAACTGTGCAGGTCGACGTAGGGTTGGGCAAGATGTTTTTGGGCCTGAACAGAGCTCTAATGCTCATATACAGGTGGGTTCAGCATATATAAGGGTAGGCACACAATGATTGGGTGGCTACATTTATGCAGTTTTCCGTGGTCGTATGCACGAATGTGACTAGAGGAGAGTATTACAGAGTCCAGTAGACTGCTCTGCCTGTGTTAATAGAACTAGGGTTACAATATAGTAACTTTTTATATTTCACAAGCAGCACACAAACAATTCACACATACAAAAAAACAGTAACAAACAAATGATTACCTAATCCTATTGAGTAGGCCAATAGCAACAGAGATCAAGGAGTTTTTACATCTACTGGTTGATTAGTCGACAGACTGCTATTGTTGTGTTCAACCCTGCAGATCCTGTTTTGGTAATTTTCCTCTTTGAATTCAGTTGAATGATAATAAGTGCTCTACACCCTATTATTATTATTATTATTATTATTATTATTATTATCATTATTAACCACTTATCTAAGCTGCTTTTCTAAGAGTGCAGTGACTACAAGATGTGATGGCATTTTGCCATTTCTAAAACCACTGGTTCTGACCCAGACTTGTTCGTGCCCCAGTTTCAGTAGGTTCCCCACATGATGTGTTTTAATGAGGCTGGGTTTCCAGGGTGAGACGACGTTAAATCACTTGAGTCCTGTGCTGAAAGCGGTGAGAAACCTCTGCTCTAACAACATGACGACACAGTGTTGTTGTGCTTCAGTGAGACTGAGCGCCAGGGTGAAAATGATCTTACTGAGATGTACAGAACGTCTGCTCTGTTGACATTACATTGTGTTCACCCCCACTTTTTCTCTGTTCAGGAACTGTTTGACGATCACGTACAGCCAAGCTAACCTTTATTGAGCACCATATCTGTAAACACAGACATGAGAAAAGCTTAAAGGGGACCTATTGTGTTCATTTTCATGTTCATACCTGTACTAGACATGTTTACATGCTTTCATTTTCCTCATGCTGTCTGTGCTGGAATACCTGTATCCACCCTCTGTTTGAAACACTGTTTTACTGCCTGTCTCTTTAAGATTGGTTAGCTTTTCTGTTTCTTCCATATCTGCGCTCTTGGCATCTATGCATTGCCATTGCGCCAGGGGCTGACTGTGATGGTGAATAGCAGCACTTTCGAGCTTGAAAAACACCAATAAAAGCTTCACAACTTGACGTGCTCCAGTAGAACTATCATCCAAAATTAGGAAGAAATTAATAACATTGGCAATCGAGTGCCCTAACATTAACATGTGGCTACATGTAGGAGCGTACGTGCAGCATGTGCTACATGTAGGAGTGTATGTGCAGCATGAAGAGAGTAAAGTGGCACCCTCTAACATAAAAATTACTAATTGAAGCTTCTAAAAACAACCAGACATGTTCCAACATAAATATGATCCAGACTCGGGGAGAAATCAATAACATCTGCAGCCAAGATTACTTGTTTCCCTGACATTAGCATGTGACTACATGTACCAGTGTACTTTCAGCCAGGGACTGACTGTAACAGAAAATAGTGGTGTTTTCTACAATGGAAATCTACAACAGAAGCTTCTAAACCAAACCAGACATATTCCAGCATAAAATGATCCAGAATCTGAGAAAAATTTACATTTACAAGATGATGTTTCCATGACATTAGCTACATGCTACATGTAGCAGCGTACTTACAGCCAGGGGCTGACTGTAACAGAGATTAGCAGTAATTTCTACCATGAAAAATCTCCAACAAAAGCTTTTTAACACAACTGGACATGTTCCAGCAAGACTATAATCTGAAATCTGAGAGTAGCTACATGTAGCAGTGTATTGCAGACATGGAATGACTGTAACATATTATAGCCAAACTCCTACCTTTAAAATGACCAATAAAACTCTCTAAATAAAAATCTTCACAACCAGACATGTTCCAGCAAAAATATGCTACAAAATCAGGCAGAAACTAACAACATCACAACCAAGATTATATGTTTCACTGATGTTAGTATGTAGCTACATGTAGCTGGAAGTAGCAGATTACCATATAAAGAAACCTGTCTTGATCTGACTTCATCTTGTGGTCAAAATAGAAAAACAGTTGGAGACAGTATTCAGAATGATGCACTTGAACACACCGCAAAGGCTACAGTCAACAGTCAACTAACACATACAATCAAGGCCTGTGTATATGGAAATATCTCTCCATACCAGCAGGCAGTAGTAGTCTGTATATGTCATGTGATCGGTCAGCGTTTCTGGGTCTTTGTTTTTCATAGTCTCCACACCATAAATAAAACACCACTTAGAGCTGCTAAACCAAAATATTCAAAACTGGTTAAGCAGGAATGTGATCTGAAAACAGGGAATCAAGATTAAGGCTCACTGATGTTAGCATGTAGCTACATGTAGCAGTGTTGGTTACATATTGTAAACACTTACAGCACCATGTCTGGGGAAGATGACTTTATAAAGAAATCTGTCATGAACTGACATCACCTTGAAGTCAAAGTAGAAAAACAGCAGGAAGCAGTATTCAGAATGATCTTAACCTCATTATTGGAAAGTTAATATGAACATTTGACACTGTAACATTACATAGGCTATATTACAGAAAATAAGGAAAAGCATAAAAGGTCCACTTTTAATCTCTTAAATAAAAGAAACGTGTGGACAGTGGTGGAAGTATTCAGATCATTTATCGAAGTAAAAGTACCCACATTACTAGAAATATACTCCATTACAAGTTCTGCATTAAAAACCCAACTTAAGTATCATTAGCTACGCATTTTAAGTATCAAAAGTAAAATTAAGCAGAAAAATGAACCCTGTGACTGATACATTACTGTATATTGCTGTATTAGAATAATACTGATACAACAATGTGGAAGTAGTATTTAACTGTTGCGGCTGGTTGAGGTAGTTTAGCCCAGTGGTTCCCAACCTTGGGGTCAGGCCCCCTTCTAGGAGTCATAAAGTGAATTGGAGCTGGTTGTCAGATGATTGATGGTGCCAGAAAGAAGAAGGATAGTTCTGCTACATGAATTTGAAGCCATTTTTTGGGACTTGTTTTGTTGTGTAATTCTGAATAAACTGGACCTTGAACCAGACAAGACACTGTGCTTTTTAAGATGCACAAGCCATAAAGGCTGGGAACCATGGTGCAAAATCTTTATCTGACAAGTAGCAATCACTTTAGTCAATGTTGTTTTTCACTGCTGCATGTGTGGCAGTGTTTACATCTTTGTGAGTGAGTGTTGACCTTTGACGTGCATTAGATTATATGAGTCAATACACTGCTCTATACGTGGCAGGTTCAGTGGCTCAGGAGTGATCAAGTAAACACTCATGAGTGTGCACATATGTCGACAGCAGCTACTTAAGTCTGCCCTACTTCTTCTTTTCACGCACATTAACAGTATAACTGGCAGCTGTCACAGCTGCATTTGCATCTCAGGACATTCCCATGAAGCCCCGCTGTCGTGTCACATATTAGTTTTTCGTGATGTCGCAGTCAGTCATCGACTTTTCAAAGGGGCTCTGTTAAATACAGTCTTACCCCAGTTGGCTATTCCACGGTGCAGCTCTGAAAACTTATCGCAGCTCTCAGTGTTCTCCCATGGGTGTTTTCTGAGAACGAGACAAGCTGAGGCGTATGTGTGTGCGTGTGTGTGTGTGAGAGAGAGAGAGTTGTTTCAATCTCATCACTTTGTTTATTCATTCAGAGGCGATGCTCTCAACAATCTGCATGTCATGCTGGTTATTTAATCTCCATATAAGTCTTAATATAGCTGACAGCAGCTTTGTCTATCCATCTTTTCCTCTGTTTTTTGCTCTTGCACACACACGCACACACACACACACACACACGTATACACATATTGCTTGCTGTTCATATCCCCCTTATACTGTCAACATCTCTGCAGTCAACAATCACCCTACCATTCATGTCCCTTTCCCCTTGAATTTGCCTCCCATGCTCCATCTGTCTTTTTCTCCCGAGTTGTTTATTGACTCAGAGATCTGATGGAGTTGTATCCATAGTGATGGTGAATCGAGGCTTCGTGTTCATTAATATTTTATCGTGGATTTACCTTTCTAAAAGAAGACAGAAAGTTCAAGCTGAAGCAAAGAAAGAGATGGAAGTTTTTTTTTTAATCTGTGTGAGGGTCAAGCAGAGGTTGAGGCTTGACTGACGTGACTGTGAGTCATAACATAAAGCACATTTAGAAATGTTTTTGCTTTTTATCATTAATGAAATGATTAAGTTTGGTTTTATGGTTCATATACACCAAAACTCTACGGGAAAAAGATGCAAATGAACAGGGAAGAAATTAGGCACCCTGTTTTATTAATTTTAGTGTTAAAAATTCCTGCTTTAATGAACTTTCCTTTCCAACATACAGATTATTGCTGCTGCTGCTTTCTTGTAATGTAATATTTTGCATTACTATGAAAATCCATTTGTATTAGGAGGCCATTTAACTGTTAATTTTCTCAGACTGGGAAGTAAAAGCATATGATTGGATTCACAAAGTAGACAGACACATCTTAAAGGGACAGTTCACCCCCAAACCAAAAATACATTTGAAAAACTCAACAGCAATGTCTCTTTCCAGGAATCATGACCTGGATACTCAAGATAATCCACGGACCTTGTTGTGAGCAGTTTCATGTGGGAACTATTTTCTTTTTACGCCCACCAACACTTTGAGCACCACAAGCAGAGTGACATCTGGTTAATCTACATTTAAGTGAAGGCAGACATCTCTACACCTAAACAATCTGGATCAGTAAATAGCACTGCAGGTAGGAGCAAAAATATGTATTTTAAGGTGAACTGTCCCTTTAAATATGCCGCAATAGCACATAAAAATTTGGATGCCACGATAATGCCCATGGGGCTAAATGAAAAAAATGTTATTGAAGTAACCTTATGACAATTACAAGTACCTGCTACAAAGGAGGGTCATGTTATGTTGAATACCAATTAGCAGTATTGGTCAGCAATAAAAGTGGTGTGGCAGTCAGCACTTTGTACTGCAGTAAACAGAGCCAAATGATCTGTGGCCAAACTCTACAGTAGGTGTATAGAGAAGCATCCTCTAAACTCATGTTTATGCAGCACACAAACTGTACCACAGAAGAAGAGCATAAGTTGAACAGTTAGGGATGGACAGACATGAGGCTTTATAAATGCTGAAAACTTGTGAGCAACCTATTATGGCCCACCATTATGGGAATGTGTCCAATAATAATCAAAGGGAACTTAATATGCTTTTCCTTATTTATTTTGTCATATATATGTATATTACAGTGTTAAATGTTCATATCAAACGTGGCTAAAGTTTCACACAATGACGTAAACGCAACTAATCCCTGTGAGCAAAACCCAAAAGATTTGGGTTTATAAACTACTATTGGGGATTTTTCATTCTAGAAAGTGCTGCTACACATCACTGCATTATAGTCATCCTCAGCTACAAACACACTGCTACATGTAGCTACATGCTAACGTCAGGAAAACATATAATCTTGGTTGCCAGTGTTGTTAATTTCTCTTCAACTTAAGTCTGGTTGTGAAAGTAAAAGCATGTTAATATGTTCTGGTAGAAACCCATAATACAGATATGAATCTGAAAATAAGCATTTATGCTCATTTTGCCTCAGGAATAAGTCCTAAAACCTGAAAATGAGTTAGCATTTTACCACTCCTGGTTCCCTTCTCTCAACGTCAATGTGTTTTTTTTTAATGGGTCTTTGCTTAGATGCCTGAAATAAGGTCTGCTGTTAACACAAGCTTAAGAGACTTTCATGTTTTGACATAAAACACGTCAGTAAATACCCCTCTCATGAACTTTGAAGCGTCCCGAACACGGCTTTACAGTCTTGTTATGACGGTGACGTTAGGTCATGTGATCATAGTGTAGTTTGTCTATAGCCTAACATTAGATCTTTACTTTTGGCGATTGCATTAAAGCTTCAATAATCATAGAAGTGTTGTTTATGTGTGAAGATTATCGTGATGAATCGTGAAATTATCATACAAGTTTGTTTGCCACAGAGCGTCTTTTCGGCAATAACCCAAAATCCAATGGGAAGAAAATCCCATAAGCTTTTTGACGAGGGAACCGGTATGATGCTAACTTCTATGTCGGCCTACAGAAAAACGTCATCCCTGAGGAACTCTATAGGTCCCCTTTCAAATGACTTCAAACTTTAAGTCCTGTGACAAACTTCTCTCTTTCAAGTGCTTCATTATTTCTTTGCCTCCCAGTATTATTATTCATCAGCCATCTGAGAAAGGACAGCATACACAGTCTTCCATTGTACACTGCTTACATCTATTGTATAATATAACAAAGAGGTTAACAATCCATCATTTCTCTGGGGAGCTTCTAAAATCCCCCGTCAAGGACACCTGTAAGTCTCCTGCTTTGGGATCCACTTATTACCGTATTAAATTAGTGTCTGCTGTGTGTAATCTAATTAGCAGTAGGCAGAAGGAACCTGCCTGTGTGCGTTGACGTGGCTGCCAGGTGTCCTCCAGGGTGTAACTGATGTAGGGCCCACTGCAGATGGAGCACTCCAGCATGACGGGGCTGGCCAGGAGGGGCGAGGCGTGGATCCCCCAGGACTGACAACCGCCCAGGTGGAGGTCTGACTCTGCTTCCTTCTGCTTGCCTGTACTGTCACCATGATGGCGAGCGAGCATCTTCCACTTCCTGACCTGTGAGTGAGGATAAGTGAGGATGTTTTTGCAACGGGCTGAGAAAGTTCAACACATCACGTTGAATAAAGGCAACTTTAAGACAGTTAACAGTCAACACCTTCACTTTATGAGTCAGATATCTGAGGGTTACATTTGCATTGCACATGAGGCGATGACTGAGTTTGTCTCAGCTTTAGCTGTAATCTCCTCTCATGTGACAGCTGCACGCTGACACACTCTCCTGAGGACTTCTCAAACACTTCTCAGTCGTCATTTAGCATGTGACAGGCAGCAGTGACTGAACACATGTCATGACTTTAAAACACAAATAACTCACATACACACAAGAGAGAGATGGTGTGAAAGAGAAATACAAGACAGATGGGACAATGGAATCCGAGGTCAAGGTGCACATAGTTCTTGAGGAAGCCAAATAGGCATAGGTGGATGTGTCACTGACCCAGAATGGCTGTTATGTAAGGTAAATGGTGTCCTTGGCACACAGAGCGGACAGGGTCAGTGACTGCGGCCGTTTCAAATGGGTCTTATCAAGGCCTCTATCAGTGGCTGCTGCTCTGCTGGCCTCTATATTGCCACAACTTGGCATGGGGAAATGTGTGTGAGTGAGATTGCGTGTGTGTTGGAGTCCAAAACTTGCAACTCGGCAAAAAACAAAACCTTTCCCGTGTGTGAATGGTTGCTCCCCTGACTATAATTATAGCTCAGTGCTGGAAGGACAGAAAGGATCCAAACAATTACTGAAGGTGTCAAACACAGTAAGATACCATTCTGCCATAACACTGTGTGTGTGTGTGTGTGTGTGTGTGTGTGTGTGTGTGTGTGTGTGTGTGTGTGTGTGTGTGTGTGTGTGTGTGTGTGTGTGTGTGTGTCCTGTGAAATCAAATTGTCACATATTGATACAGTACCATTTTGCCAGAGTTGACAAACGGTGTCAAATCAATACCAATACTGTTACTATTAAAGTGTTAAAGGGGAACTTAAGGAGTTTTCAGCCTGGACAGTATTTTCCCAAGTTTTTGTTTCTAAGTGACTCATGAGAACGACAATTTACAGCAGCGGCGACACAGGCCGCAATGCAACCACTCAGGGCGGGTGCACCCTGTAACTTTACGTCTTGTTTTGCCACTGACAGGCTGAGATTGTTATTAGAAGTGTCTTATAACACTATGGAAAGGATCCTACAGAGAAATGAAATATTTCTCCTTAACTATTTTGTTTTGTTCTGTTTTGTGTCAAAGTTTTGCAAAAGGAGAAGTCTCATTATGAAATCTGACAAGAGGTGACTTGTTGCAGGATGAAAACAATTATGCAATGGCAATGGGAACATAAGAGAGAGGACAACCTTTAAGTAGTGTGATGTTGAAGTACAGTAAACTTATCTTACATATCTTAATCTTATCTCAAAGATTTTCAATGTCATGGCTGAATGTATAAATTTCAGAATGAGAATTCTCTTTTAGCAAACTGGGACACAAAACGGACAGATCAAGCAAATGGTATGGAAATACATTTTATTTCTTTGTAGGGTCTTTCCCAAAATGTTGTCAGACACTCATAATGACTATCTGAGCCTGTCAGTGGCAAAAACAAGCACTTTTAATGGGCGTAAATTTATATGGCGCACCTACCCCAAGTGGTTACAAGGCAGCCTGTTTTGCCGCCCACTCAGTACTGGATCAACTTCAAAATTTGTTTCCATGAGTCACAAAAACGTGTTAAAATGGGGTCCAGGTGCGACATCACTTTTCGCAAGTATTTAAACCTTTGAACCTTTGAGCAAATTGGTGCAATTTCTTTCAAAAACACAAGGAAAAAGGCAATAAGCAACTTGGTAAGAAATGTCCCACAAATTGCAAAAAATTAATAGATTTAGAAAATCTTTTTTTTTTTTAAATAGGGGAAAAAGAAAAAGGTGGGGAAAAACTATACTCATAATTATTGTTATTATTAAATATGTAAAATTATGGTACAGAATTATTATAATTTTAAGCACTTTTTCCAGATCATTTCCTTGTTCGTTTTCAGTTTTCTTTTTTTAAATAAATTGTTTTGTTTTTCATTTTTTCTTGCAATTTTTGGGGTCATTTCTTCTTCCATTGCTCATTGCCTTCTTCCCATGTTTTTGAAAGAAACCAAGCCAATTTGCTCAGGGTTCAAACGGTTGAAGAAAAGCTTCCTCTTTGTTTTGGAGATACATTTATTTGCTTTCTGATGGAAAGTTACACAAAAAGACTGATACAACTTTTAAATATGTCCATTAAACATCAGGTCTGTTAGCTTAGCTTAGCTTAGCACAAGGACTGGAAACAAGGGGAAACAGCTAACCTTTGTCTGTCTGATGTTAACAAACTCTGCCCACCAGCACCTCTGAAACTCACTAATTAACTTTTTATATCTTTGTTTAATGTGTAAAAATGTAAATATGTTTTTTATGGGGAGGTTATGTACTGGACCATTTCTTGGCTCTGAGCAGTTGCCCGGCAACCAGCGGAGACTTGTGGAAGTTACTGTTCCCAGCTAAGCATTAGTTTGTCACATAAAACAGCAAAGTGTCATTTTTATGCTGCAGTTTTTGTACGGATTAAACAAACACGATGTAACGTGTTAATTAGCGAGCTACATATACAGATTTTGTTACCCTCAGCAGAGCTCGGCACAGTCTTGTGTTATGTTTGATTTTATCTTCCCTAATTATTCATTTCTTTTCAGTTTATATGGCTATATTTTTTGCATCTTGCATGCTAATTCATATCTTTCTTAATTTCACATACATTTGTATGCAACAGTGAAGTGCATATATATTTACATATTTATCGCCAACTACAAATTATAAACACGAAAGAAGTCAAGGACAGAGTAAAGTTCTCTGGGCAACACTTCATCATAGTTATGTATGTAGAGACCTATAAACTGCTCTTCATGAGGCTGAACTGTACATATTAAACATGCAAATGATCCTTTATTTCGTGGCCGCTTACTGAACCTCATTCCAGACAAAGTGCCATGCATTCCTTCAGTGGGTGAGCATATATGTGCTCAGGAAGTATAACTCACATAGTATATACATGTCATCTCCAGACTCCCCTTCCTCTCAACCTATTTCCCTGCCCTTTGACCTGGTTTTGCACTGACACCTTTTAAGACAACAAGTGGTCCCACTATTACTTAAGCCTCTTCTATAAAATCTGTTCATCCACCTCATAAACTCAGGATGCAGTGTAGTCCAGGGAAATTCTCACACTGAGGCCAGGATGTACACATCAGCCACACAATCCCATAAATCATAAATAAAAACATCAAGTGCACCATTTTCATACTTTCATCTGACCCCTTTCCTCTGCCGCCTCCGCACTGACCTCTTTCACTGCCCTTTGCCTGTGTGCCATACACATCATCTTTTAAAAACAACTGAGAACGTTACGTAAACCCTTTACATTAACATTTGACCTTTACTCTCATACAGTACATAAAACCATGTATTACTGTGCTGCATGATAAAGCTGCAGCTGAAAACACTGTTATCATGAACATTCTTTTGAGCACACACCCCACACCACAACACTGAGTACACTGCAAACACACATAAAGATAAACATGTGGGCCAAAGTCCCTTCATACAGGAGTAAAATTAAGCACTGATTTGATGAATCTAATAATATTCTGTTTTCTTGAGACTGTCAGAGGTGTTGATTTATCTCAATGGTCATTTTTACGCAATACTAAATCACTGGAGCAGTGTTGTAGTCAAGACCAGCTACTGTAGACTGAGAACAAGTCATGACCAAGACCAGAGTATATCGAGAGCAAGAAAAGACCAAGATTTTGAGGAGATGAGAGCAAGTCAAGACCAGACCAAGGCAGGTGGAGACTTAGTCAACACCAAGACCAGACCAGTACAACTCCTCACTGCATGACACACTGCCGATAAAATGTGGAACATAGGCACTCCTCAATTGATCTGAAAGATACACATTCCCACACCCACAGAAAACAAATGAAGATTCCTATTCATTCACCTCTTTTATTACCACACTGTGTATATGTGTGGCTTTATAGTGCCTTGATAAATTAATCAAAAGGCATTTCAGAGGTGAATTTCATGTGTGGGAATTTACCTTTGTTTTCTATGAGCAAACAAATACAAGCAAACACCAACGAGGTGAAATCTACTGAACCATCTTTGTTCAACAAGTCCAAGACAAGAGCAAGACCATCAAAAAGCTGTCTTATTGAACCTTTATTTAACCAGGAAGGGTCCCATTGAGTTACAGTAACTCTTCTTCCAGGGAGTCCTGGCCAAGACTTGCAGCAAAAGTTACAAGTACACAAAAGACTAGACAATGGACACATACTAAAACCACTAGAATACAAGTCTCACATACTAAACATACCAGAACACAAAGTCAGTGAGAACACATTACGCTCAGTAAGACACATTACAAGGTAAAACAGACATACTATTGAAAGGCACCACGTTAGAAGCAGTGACACTGTTCAGTAATGGTTGATTTTGAGGAAGATCTCAAGACTGAGGCTGATCTCGAGTACTGCCACGCTGCACTTGAGCGTTATTGTCATCCATTGTCGTCTTTATTGCTTCATCTGTTGACTTTCCAGTTAAAAAGTTAGTCAATGGTAAGGCATTGGCTAATGCCAGTTATGGGTGGCGATACTGCGGTTGTAGTTAATAAGTGGCTAGCATACTGTATGTCTTAAGTGGTGATAGACTGATATAAGTCTACGATATTAAGTTGATACCAGTTCAGTTTTAGAATCTCTATGAATACATATCTGCATATGAATGCACAGTCTGTAGGCAATGGATGAGATTTTGGTGTTGTAAGTGTGTTCTGGTTTTGGTAAGATACACTTCTGTTTTCACAGGAAATTTACCGTTTACATACAGTCTCTTTCAAAATAAATGCACTACGTCTGTACAACAACGACAATTGACATCTTGTTTTCCTTCAACAACAAACACGCGTGGTTGGGTTTAGGCAACAAGAACAGGGTTTGGCTTTTGAATCTCACGTGACACGAACACCGCTCTCCTGAGTGAAGGTCGGTGTTGTTGGACCCATCCACCACCCCTCTGCCCGCCCTGCTTGAACTTTCACCGCCTATAATATCGTTCTTGTCCCACCATGTTCCCCCTGATGACAACTGGCCAAGTAAAATGCCAACGTTAAAGGATGGCTTTTTGGTCGATGTCTAACACTGGAAGTCACTGTCCTAGGGCTGTATTACGATGACTTTGGATTGAGAGCAGGTTGGCTAATTAGTGCTCAATATGACTCAGTTCTGTAGATCTCTTTACACCTACAGTATAGTCAGAAAAATCACAATGATCGAGAGGTACTGAGGTCACAAACAGACCAACAGAGACTGAAAAAATTTAACATATTTGCTGAATCAACCAATGTGACATTCTCAGATTATTATAATGATTCCTATAATTCTCCAAAGTGGTATTTACAGCTGCTGTTCTGCAGTGTAAGGGATTCCTGTTTTTCTGTCTATCAAGTACAAGTAATGCCTCCGCATAAGGCCGTTGCATAATCCAGAGTAGATAAGGACAGCGTTTATTGCAGTGTTATTAGACAGCCTATGGCCCTCTTTCCTGGTAACCCCCTTTTGCCTCGTCCTTCTTATCCCTCCCTGTCCTCTACCAGCTCCCCTTGGTGTGCTACTCCACCTCTAACAAGCTGTGTGACGTCCCACATATGTCAGAGCATCAAAGAGTAATGAAATGAGGGGAAGGCAAGAGAGCGTCGGCGGAGGGGGGCATCATAAAGTAGAAGAAGGGAATGAGGTGTGAGCGGAGATATGGAGACAAAGAAAAATATGTTTGAAAGACAAAAAGATAAAGAGAGAGAATGAGAGTGTGAGATAGTCTCACATAAGCCGTCCCCATTCCCTGTCTGGGATAAGACTCGTTCATTAACACCAAGGTCACTGCTCCTTCTTCTGCCTTTTCTTTTTCCTCGCTTCTGTTCCTAGATCGCAAACACGGGGGGTTAAAATGAATGAGGAAGGGGGGGTGGTGGCAAAGATGATTCAGGCGGTCCAAATGGAATTCAAACACCAACTACAGTGAGTCCCGTGGGAGATTAAGTCTTGGAAATACTGTTCAGCGCCAAAGAAAGAAGGAGAGTGAACCTGAAAAATGAGAGCGAGTATCTGAATAACAAGACAGCAGGCTGGAGAGAACTGTAATGTTGTTGTTGAACAGGGGCCAAGGGGTAAGTTTGGGATTTCAAGATTGGGATATTGACCCTAAGCTGCTTTCGGGTTTGCCGTTTCATCCTTTGGGGGTCATATCCTGGCTCTTTCATCTTTAAATCCTGAGGAGCACTGAGGTCTCTGAACTCTGACTTCCTGGCAAAACACTCACATTCACGATCATCCACTGCAACTTTCCTTGAAATTCAAAAAGCTGCCCTCTCCCTGGACTTTTTCACCATCACGTCCCATATTCCTCTCCCTCGTTTCCTCATTTCTATAAACAGCAAAAGAAGAATATATTTATGTGGCACCGAGCCTGTTTACTCACTGCAGGGGCTATTATGGGATTTGTTTCGTTCCCTTTTGTTTTGACATTAGCATCACCTCCTGTCTCACTGAGATAGTCAAACATTTCACACTGCATGTGCACAGTTGGACTGAATTGGTCAAAGGTGAAAACATTGGATCAATGGCTTTAAAAACACTGCAAAATGTATTCACATATTCACGGCTCATTTGGTTTTGGATGTTTGAGGTTAAAATGATTTGACTACCTAATTTGACAAAAGTTACTAGATGCCAAGTTTCTCCTGAATAATAAAACTGGATATGAATTTCACAGATATGTGAATGAGCGTAAATGGGAGTCCACATCCATGCTAGCAGCTCTGTGAGACCGTACTAAAGGTATGGCTGTGTTTGAGCTAAATGTCACGCTCACAATGACAAGACTAACATGCTGATGTTTAGCAGGTATACAGGGCATGTGTGATGGGTACATTTATCTTTCTAACATCTTAGTTCAGTGTGTAATCATGCTAACGTCAGCTTGCAAGGAGACCACAAATATCAACCAACAAATGTAAGGGGGATCAGACTCACTAGGATTCTTCCTCTGGGAACCGTGAATGCCTTGGACAAAATTTCACAGCAATCCCATGGATGTTACCATATTTCAAGTCTGTCCTTTTCAAAAAAAAACAACAACAACCTCATCAGTTATCTGTACAAGTAGTTCCTTATTGGCGTAGACTGTGTATGATATATATTGGGCTGATAAATTATCAGCCAGTAATGGGACATTTTTATAATTATTGTTTAGTCCAATAATTAAAATTATAGTGCAGATGATACGAAGCCAGACTGCTTTCATTGACTTAACAAGGGCAGCATCTACACACCTGACACAGTGGCTAGCAGTACATGTACCACTTGAAAAAAGACACCAATTTTGCATTTCGGCTATTAATGTTAGATTACTCCCCTTTTGCTGTTGCGGCACAAAATCGGACTTTGTACATGGATCTCAAGGACTTAGCACCACAAACCAAAATGACGTCTCACGGCTGACCTGCACTGGAATGGCAATAACAATAAGACCAATAGGTTTGAGCCTTTTACAGCAAAACAAAATGCAGTGATAAAGCACAATAGCTTGTTGTGCACTAGTAAAGCCATGAGTAAGCATATTGTCCGTGTGGAAGCAGATCAGGTCAACTCTAAGCTTAGTTGTCGAGTGCGAGCCATAAGCCCCGAAACCTCAGTGCACAAAGCAGTTTCAATAGAGCTGAGTGTGTGAATGGAAGAGGCAGAAAAAAAAAACGTTACACTGCATAGTCAGGGTGCTGCTGCTGAGCCTCTGTGGCGCAGCAGTTTCTTGGCATTAGCTCTGGAACATCAAGATGGAAGACGGGATTAGCCGGGTTCTCAGGGTAGATTAGAACAACAATAATTCCCAAATTCCCTCACAATGAAACTCGGAAGGGAGGATGCTCCCTTTTTTTTCTAAGGATGGAGGAGAGGGGGAGCATTAGGGAGGAGTATCGATGCTGTTGGATCTCCCTGATAGGGGAATTAAGCCACAGGAGGTGAAGAAACTGATACAGAATTTTTTATACCTCTCTTTTTAATCCTGTCTGATCCAAGTCGCTGAATATACCCTACATCATAATCTATTTTACATCAGTTATTATACCTAACCATCAGTCGTCATCAGTTGTCCTCTGACACCTGCTTTGCACTGAAACTATGAGTATTATCAAAAATAAAACTGTGTCACTTCCTCACAGTCACTTTTTTCCTTACATTTCACCTCTTGCAGATGTGCATCTCTCTACGCCTCTTATCTGTATCAAACCAGACACAGATTAGTCAGGATGGCTCTTTAATATCACAAACAACCTGCCTTACTTTTCCATCTCCTGCTCTTCTCTAGCTCATAGGTAAAACACGACAAAGCTAATTCACACATCCCTCCGTGTCACGACAAATCCAGGAAAATGCAGCCAAGGTATGAAGTGCCTTCTGCGTTTATCTCCTTTTTTGTGCTCTGGCAGAGAAAGCCTGTGTAATGCTGCAGTGGCAATGGAAACAAATGCATTGTGCCATTTTTATACATCTACAGTGAGCAAAGAAGAGAGATGGTGCAAGAAAGGCAAGTTTATTACTCCAACCACATTCTTCCGTTGCCAGAGCACTTGGCTTTGGAACAAAAGAATAGCAAAGGATTAGCAGTTTTCCATTGCTTAGTGTATGCTAAACAGTGGTAGCTTGGAACAGATTTCCAGACCCTGGGAGAGTTCCCTCATTTAAATGCTGCTTAAATGTGTTTAAATCAGAGGGGAGAAAAACGTGAGTCATCACAAAAGGGAGGGCGATGGATGATGGCTGGCAAATATCAAGGCTGTAAAGAATATAGGGCATACAGGAACATGAGTGCATGAAAGACGTGAGAGGTTTTCCACAGGCAAACCAGCTGACTCCATCAGGTATTGCCAGGAGGTCGTGTAAACTGCCAAACTTATACAAACTGGCTTCACACCAACGCTGAGCTGGCACCTCACCAGTTTCATTACTAAGCACAGAAGTTGAAAGGCTCAGGGGGTTCTGACTTGTGGCATTTATGTGGAGTGAATGTGAAAATGTGCTGAGGTCTTTAACAAGGAGAAAAGAAAGTTTCGAGTCAATTAGCCGAACTATTCAAAAGAGCACAAACAGAAGTTTGGAATGAGGGGCATTTTCTCCCTGGTATTGGTACAGTATGCATGACAAGCCAAGTACTTGGAAAGGGATTTTGGCTCCCAGCACTCTTAGTGTAACTCCTTGTATCAAATATAATTGGACCTTGTGGGTTGTTGCCCTTAATGCCTTCTTATTCCCAATACAAGCTAAAAAACCGATTTGACACTAATGCAATTCATGACAACCACAGCTGGAATTCGAGGGAGATTTTTCATACGGTAAGTGTGGAAAGGACCAAGAGTTGGTGAGGAGAGACATGGGCAACAAAGTTCATTAGGTGCACCTAGTTATCTAATACAGCACTCCTGCAATAAATCACACACGATTGCTGAGACTGTGTCAGAGAGTCTGTAGTCCATTTACAGTTCCTGGTGTTCAGTAAGTCTCTAAAATTGACCTAAATATTGTTTAAAAACATGGCAACTCATAAATTTCAATGAAGCGTGGTGGTTAGTACTGTCGCCTCACTGCAAGAGGGTTCCTGGTTCCTGGGTTAGTGGGTGTTTTGCGCAGAGGCTTCAGGTATCTTGAGGTGAGAGTTCAAGGAACCCCTTTGAAAATGCGTATCCAGTTTTTCCCTTCTTAAAAAATTTGGCTGAAATTTGTAGCATTATTTGGCCCCATTCCAAACACACTATGCCAACATGGCTGGTACCAATGAGATGCCTTAAGTTGTCTACTTTCACAGGACAGTACTACCCTCACAGTAGCTTAAAAATTAGCAAGTCACAGCCTCTTTAATGCGGTAATGTCTGCCTCTGGTTATTTCCACCCAGTGGGGGAGCCAGCCATTGTCTCTGGGTGTCCAGCTGGAGTCCAGAGTTTGTGTCCTTGCCTGGAAAACGTCAGCGCAGTGCCAGTAAAAGGTCATCTGGGGAGTGATGTGATCTCTGAATATGACACACAAACCATTAACCATTAGCCACCAACCAAGCACCATTAAGACGTAATCTACTGCATGTAAGAAAGCACCAGCGGGGCCCCTCACAGATAAGACGACATCAAGAACCAAAGTCTGGAGTCCGAAGTCCATCAGAAACATATTCGCACATTAGAAGAACTTCCTGCACCATGAAAGTGGGAAACCTATAATCAATGGTAACAGCCAATATCTGGGGCTGCGGTGAGGACGTTTCTACTTCTAACATCCCCCTGAATTGCCATCTGATTAAACATCTGAATTGTATTTGCACTTGTCATTGACTCGCAGTCTCACTTGACAGGATCTTTGAACAAAATCAGCACACCGTCAATTGCTTCCTCCCGGTCTCATTCACTGCCTCGATGCATTGGCGTTTGTGGGACAGAGCTTAGCCTGCAGGGCCTGTCGCTGCTGAGGGAGAACAAGAGAGGTGGATTTGTCACAGGTCGTCTCCCTGTGTTTTGTCACTGTGGAGAATGAACTGCTGCGGCCAACTTCCACATGAGAGGCACATTTTAAAATGCCACTGATCATCATCTTTTCTTACTGTGAGGACAAAGGTATGATCGAACTTTTAGTTCCAGCTGGCTGTAATAAAACATTAACAAGACGAGCTTACCTCACCAACAAATGAGGTTTCTAGAAATTCATATGCAGTTTTTCACTCTCCACTTTGCACCCCCACTTTCAGCTGAGATCTAATCAATAGTCGACGACATCTCAGAGGCTGCATGGAACTAGATAAAAATCACTGTTCTTCTCCGTCACGCTTGGCTTCTCTCATCTCCTTGGATTTCTTCACCCTCCATGTTCTCTGCTTCACTTCCTGTCTTCCTTCCTTCCTCCCCTCTGTCTCTCTTTCTCCTGCATGAATGAGTTTTGGACAGTAAACACAAATAGGACCACAGCGGGTCAGGACAGACTGAATGAAGTTGGTGTTTCATCCATAATGAGTACACTGACTGATTAACGACACCTATCACCTGATCCATGGGCAGTTTATGAGACAGTGGGCCCCTGGGCACAGACATGCAGAGGGCCCCACCACCTCTTCTACACAGGAGCAAGACTTTATAGTTGTTAAGCCTCTTTTGCATCTCTTTGCAGTCGTTAAGCATCTGTCTTTGATTTTGTGTCTCCTCATAGTTTCTTTGTGGTTGTCTTTCAGTGGTCAGTTTGTGTTTCTGATGTTATTTTGAGTCTCTTTGTGGTTGTTTAGTCCCTCTTTGTACGTCTCTTTGTATCTATGCAGCTGTTTTGTATCTCTTTGTAGTCATTTCGTGAGTAGTTTTGCCCCCTTTTGTAGTCTTTGTGAGTGTCTAGATGTCTCTTTACAGCTGTTTAGTAGCTCCTTGTAGGCATTTTGTCTCTTTGTGGTTGTTTAGCCCCTTTTTGTAGTCTTTTTGAGTGTCTTTGTCTCTCTGAAGCTGTTTTGTATGTCTTTGTAGTCACTGTATGTCTCTTTGGAATTGTTTTGCCCCTTTTCATGGTCTTTGTGAGTCTCCTTGTCTCTCTTTGCAGCTGTTTTGCGTCTTTTTTTGGAGCTATTTTGTATGTCTTTGTAGTTATTTTGTGTCCCTATGTAGTTGTTTTGTCTATTTTTGTAGTGTTTGTGAGTGAAATGCAGTTATTTTGTATCTTTTTGTAGTTGTTTTGCGTCACTTTATGGTTGTTTCGCCCCTTTTTGTATCCTTTGTGAGTCTCTTTGTCTCTCTGCAGCTGTTTTGTGTCTCTTTGTAGTAACTTTGTGTGTCTTTGGAGCTATTTTCTATATCTTTGTAGTAATTTTGTGTCCTTTAATAGTTGTTTTGCCCCTATTCATAGTCTTTGTGAGTCTCTTTGCAGCTGTTTTGTATGGGCCTGTGTCTGCTAGGCCCTAATCCAGCCCTGTCCTGATCCATACCCAAAACAGACCATAAAGAAATTGAAATAACGCCAGTGAGCAAATTAGGTATTGCCAATGAGCTTGTATAATACATAATGTAAAAAAACAATCTAATAGATCCATTTCAGTTACAGTTGTCGTATCTGACTTGATAAGAAGATCCAGCAGCACCGTACACTACATCCTGCAATCTGAAGTGTTACTGGAGTTTCTGTAAGTTTCAAAAAGTACTGAAGCTGTGGGACAAGAGAGATAACACGCCAGGACAACCAGTAGTCAGCAAAAGTTCATGTTCTTTTCATTTTTGATTAAGTCGTCATCAAGAACAGTACAGGCTTGATGTAAGAGATTAGTGGAAAGGCTGCGTTAGCATTAGCTTTGTGCGTGTGTCCCTGCGTGTGGTGTCTGACAGTCTGTTGGTGCGTACTCAGGACAGTACAGGACGTCCTTATCAGGAGGATTTATATGCTTTTGATTTCTGGTCATGCTCAGGCAGCGGGGCAGATGCTCTGACCTCATCCTCTATCTCCTAATAAAACTGTCCTCTCAGCTCCTCTCATCTCACTCTCTCTATATCACTGCCGTTTCCTGTGTTTATGTCTCTCCCCTCAGCTCCACCATCTTTCCTCTCCAGCCATTAGTATTTACCCTTTCTCCATTTTTAATCCCAATTTCCTTCAAATCACCCGTCTTTCCTCCTATTTACACTAAACCTCCCCTCCCGTCCCCCTTATTTTCTCTGCAGTTATCACCCCATGGAAAAAATGCAGGCGTCATAAATCTAGTACACCGATTTCATAATATAATAACATCAGCGCCATAAAGTTGGTCTATATTTAGCTTTGGCTCTGACAGACTTATCGAAAGCAGCAGCAGGGTGAAGGCTATGCAAAGCACTGGGTCAAGGCTAAGCCAAGCTACCTGCATTTTAAATGGCGCTGATGCTTTGTAATTAGAAAAAAAACTGCCGAGATGGATTTTTAATAAGGAGGAGGAGGCGGAGATGGGTAATCTATCAAGGAGGCCTTTTTGGAGAAGGAGCAACTTAGGTAGATGTCCTCATACTAATTCAAATTTTGCCGAGTTCATGATTTATAGTTTTCGTTTTCCTCTGAGGGGATTGTAAAAACTTTAATTTCAGTTCATATGCAGCTCCTCTGGCAGCAAACAAGTGCATTTGCAGCCAAGCAGAGATTAACAAATTCAAAAGCTTCTGCTCACAATGAGTGTAATGCAGAAAAGCTAATATTCAGTGCTCAACAATACAGCGCACTTAAGGCAAAATAATATACTTCTAGATTTACAACAGCATATAAAGTAAAGAATAAAGAGCACCGTGGCATTAGACCGTGACAAATGTCCTCTGAGCTTTCCCTTCTGTCTCCACACTTAAGAGTAAGCTGACACTGTCTGTCAACGTCTGGCGTCTTATTCATCTCCTCCTCTCCTCAAATGTGACAGCAGCCTCTTGGCGTCACAACCACCACCACTTTCTTAAGTCCTGAGTCTGAGGCGCTTGTTAGACGGCGACTGATACGGTTCACTTTGATGGGTTGACAAATTTCATAGCGAAGCTCTGCTCATTTGCATCTGAGTCGGGCCGTGGGTGGCCTCCTCGAGCACGGAGCAGCGCGTTTAGCATGCCAGGGGGAAATGTATCTGTTACTGCTCCATTTGTTGAACAAGTGTCACGCTCTGCGAGTGTTTGGCAAACCAACTTTAAGGGCCTGAAGTGTTTGGACAGGGTCCCCCTGAGATATGGCACAGTATGTCAAGAACAGTACAGTACAGAACATGACGTCTGTGTGCTGAGTTTTTTCATGGCGTATTTGGCAATGCCTCACGAGGTCAAAACGGGAGAAGTGTATTTCAGTTCACATTTAAGTTGTGCGTCTGACTGACACTGTGTGATGTAAGTTTCCAGCGGTTAATCACTGGCTGACCTTTGAATCCAGCAGTCACAGTGTCTGCTGCTGCCTGCTGACAATTACAGAAGCAAAGATTGCTGATTTCTAAATTATCTCAGCTTCATGACAACAAACTTTAGCATAAACTGTAGCAGACTGTTCTCATGCATTGTTTCTTTGTATACCTACAAAAGGTAATGTACCAGAATTCAGACATAACCCACATAATCACAAGCCAGTAATTCATATTTAACCCTTTTCTTAACCTATAGAGAAGAGCAAGCATACCATGATTTGTACCTGTGGTTGTATCTGTTCAACCAACCAAATTATCTGTATCCGCACTCGGAATGGGCAGAGTTTAAACCGGAGGTGGGGTGTGTTCGAAAAGGAAATGGGTGGGGCCTAAGCACTAGATGTTATCTTAAACTTGAAATTACTACAGATTGATTAGTGGTTGCTATATTAACTATTTATTACAATACTATTCACAAAACAGCTTTAGCGTTGAACTTCAAATTCAACCTGGTCTCACTCCAAAGTCGTCAGACGGCTAAACCCAACCATGTGCGTGTGTTGGCAAAACATACGTACTTGTGTTAGTTGTTGAAGGAAAAAAAAAGTTAATTTGCGCTGTTGTACGGACGTAGTGCATTTATTTTGAAAGAGACTTTATGCAAACTTTAAATTTCCTCTGAAAACAGAAGTTGACATGGTGTCCAAGAACGTCAACAACCAAAGCACTCAGGGTACCTTGCAGTTCGTGTTTCATTGTAACTTCCATAAATGCTAGCAAGAAAAAAGTGAATATGTACAGAAAACTAATCAGAGTAAAAATGAGGCCTTTTACAAGGATATCAAAATGTTCTATTTGTGTTTTCAACAGCTGCCGTCACTACGAGCAACCAGGATGCATTCGGCCGAGTCACCAGTTGGTTAACGCTAACTTGTTTAAGTGAAACAGTGGACAACATTATACGTGTTCTTTTTGTAATGCCGACCAAATTATGTTTTTGTTTTTTGCCCTACATCAAGCAACTAATGTTATATTTTACAACAATGCCACAGATTGTTGACCGAGTTAATTTAGTCAGTAACGTCAGCCCATTAACGTTAGCTACATTAGCTAAGCATTGTTAATTTAGCTAATGTTACTTCATTCACAGATAGTGGTTGGATCAACTGCACAGGTTCTTCCTGATGTCAAAAGTAATGTTACATAAAAGGTAAAAGTATAAAATCTTTACGCTTGTTAGGACAGCGTGTATTCAGAGGTATTGTAGGGTGAAGCCACCGCAATAATGGCGACTTGTTTATGTGCCGTACTTCGCTGGATTCGTCTAAAAGAGAGTCCTGTGTGACTCCACACTCCTGTATTGACTTCACATACATGCACACACACTGTGCAGTGAGGACTAGCTATGACTCACCAAAGAGCCCTCACCTCTTTAACCCCCCTCCAGCCAGCTCCCACCTCCCCGCAACACCCATTAATTCTACACACAGGCCGGTTATCTCCAGTGAGACATTAGTGACAGATCTATTGGTTGTGAGGGCAAGAGGTGGAATTGATGGAGAGATAAAGCGAGACAGAAGTGCCTGGAAGAGAACCAGAGCGAAATGAAACAAAATGGAGAAGAAAAAAACCCTAAAGGGCTGCAGGAGAGAGACCGGAGTGATGGACAATAACACAGTCCTGTTTTATATTCTTACACGATTCCACATTGTTTCTCAGCACACACACTCACATGCGAACACACACAGTACAGTGTGTGGCTTTGTCTCGCTGGGACAGTGATGACTCATTCTCTCCTGTCGCCCATGGGACTGGAAAAACACACACACATAAGCGGGGAACCAATTGATGGGTATGATGATTGATAGGCGTGGGATGGCTATTATGATTGCAGTTGCAAGGACAACCTGGACACCTGCAGCAGCAGCAGCAGCATCAGCAGCAGCAGCATCAGTGTGAATGGACTGGTGTGTGTGTTTGGGCGAGGCGTTTGTTTACAGCGTGCACTCATGTTCATTTTTTCATTGTTTAATTCTTAAAACAATGTTCATGTTTGCTGCTGAATGCCTCCTGCTCCAGTTTCAGAAACAGCAGCCTGTGGTGAGCAACAACAACAACAAGGGGTTTTTTTTGTTTTTTTTAAACCGCCTCAGTCTTCTTAGTGTTTATGTTACATAACAACACTCGTGGTGGAGCTTAAAGGGAGAATAAAGACAAACAGAACAATGTCTAGAGTCCTGTTAGTTCCTAATTTGCTTCTTTGACTTCCTTTAATGAGTGCTAATGGGCAAACAGAGGAAGCTGTGTAAAATTAGTTTTGTCACGGAGTGTGTTAGTGGATGTTCATGCACCTGCAGGACAGTGGAGCAGATCTGTGGTGTGAGGATGGGATGGGATCAGGGGGTGGACTTTCCCTCTGTATGACACACATTGTGAAGTAGGTTATATTGTCTTTATGTATCTGCTCCCATTATGTTTCTTTTGATTTAGAAAAAGCTTATGTTGGCATTGTACATTTCTGCAAAGCGCAGATACATTACCTTTGCACATTATTAGTACTAGTAGTTCAGACCAAAGAGTCGCAACAAGACAAGTTGAAACGTGCAACTACTTGTAGTGCGCCGTTTTGCAACGTCCTAAAAACCAGCTGGTTCACACCAATGCATCTAGATGAGATGGTGTATCATCGCTATGCAACAACTCTCTGTATGTGGGCGGGGTATTAGCACATACAGAGAGCACAGCAGCAGCGACCCATCATCCAACATTGGCACACCATGAGGATGGAGAAAGAGGGCTTGGCATGGATGGAGCACCTGCCACAGCAAGCGAACGCGCCATCTGCAGTTCTTTTAACTTCACCAGTGGACTTCACTACAAGCCGATTGGCTGTTGAGACAGGTGACGTGCTTTACGTTCTAAAACCAGCCGCTGGCTATTTGACCAGCTGAGTTGCAGGTGACACTATCAGCTAGCTCGAGTAGAGCTAAGACGGGTCAGTTCACACAGCTGCAATTTCTCTCTGCAACGTACTAAAAGGGTTTCGTCTCATCGCGAATCTTTGGTCTCAACTGGGCTTTAGCTTTCAACAGTACTGTGGTTAACTTGTGTTGGGATTAGGCTTAAAAAAAGACTTGGCAGGCAAACATGTAATTATCCTTGTTGTGAATTTCTCCCTGATTTTGCATCATAATGTCTGGTAGTTTTTAATGTGAGGAAGTACCACTATTCTCCATGACAGTTATCCCCCCGCCTGCAAGTACACTGCTACATGTAGCTACAAGCTAACCTCAGGGAAACATGTAATCATGGTTGCTTATGTTGTTAATTTCTCCCTGATCCGGTTGTGTTTAGAAACTTTATTGCTTTTTTTTTTTTTTTTAAATGAGAGACAGTGGCACTTTTCTCCATTACTTTTACTCCCTCGCCTGCAAGTACACTGCTACATGTAGCAACATGCTAATGCTAGGGAACCATATCTAACGTTGGTGATGTCTGATTATTTCAGAACATTTTCCTGCTGCAACATGTCTAGTTGTGTTTAGAAGCTTTTACTGGTGATTTTTCAGGTTAGAAGTGCCACTATTTTGTCTCAGGTCTCGAGATGCTAAGCAGACTGGGTTTTTTTGGGAGGTGGGTTTAAAGAGACAGGTGCTAAAACTGAGCCTTGTCAGACAGAGGTGAGACAGGTGTTCCAGCACAGACAGGATGAGGAAAATAAAGTGTTTTTTGACCATTAACGCATGTAAATGTGTTCTAGTAGAAACCCACCATACAAGTGTGAACCTGAAAATGAGCATAATAGGTCCCCGCTAAGTTGTTTTAAACTGTTTTTATCCATTTAATGAAGACTGAGTGTGTTACTCACTGCCTGCAGCTGTGTGTGTGACGGAGGTGACAAATGCTGCTTCAGCTGATAGTGTGTCACAGAGCACAGTGACTGACTACTGACACAAATGCATGACACACACACACACACACTCTCATTTTCTCTCCATCTGTACTTGTTGTTGATTTTACCTTGCAGCCCTTGTTCTTGTCATGGCCGCTGCTTTGCGCGCTGGCAGGGCACGGTGAGCACGGCTCCTGGTGGTAGTACTGTCCGCCCTGCAGGCCACCGTAGTGACAGCAGCCGTAAGGCGAGGGGAAGTGTGTGTACCACAGATCGTCGGCCAGCGGACACTTTGGACAGGGGTACAGGAGGCCTTTCCCCTGAGCCTTCTCCACGCTCACCTTAGGGTTCCTCATCCATCTTCGTACCTGTGTGAGAAAGAGGTGCTCAGTCTCAGGGTTGATTTTTTTTTTTTTTAAGAAGAAGAAGAAAATGTGGGTTTGATGTCACTTTCCTTTGTTTTTTTAAGTGCTCATACAGGTGCTCCACCATCACACGCACAAATACACACACTGTCAACCCTGCCAGCTGCAACCTTTGATCAGAGGACTTCCTCATGTTATCCCTGATTACATGTCATTTCAAGTGAAACACTCGCACGCAGAATTACACTTCAAAGAGGCTCGCTCCTCCGCTCTGCCACATGTTGAACACGTGAATCAGGGGAACACACAGAGCATGGCACACACGCATGAAGCACAATGCTGAAAGCACCCTCAGATATGATGAAGAGTGACGTCTATCTTGTCTAATCTTGTCTGCGATCCTTCCAAATCTTTGCCTTTGACTTGACTTGCATTAATGGTGACAACACTTCAGAAAGCTCTCCCTGCAGAAGAGGACTTCAATCCATATGTGGCTATTATCATGAATTATCATTATCATCCCTGTCACTGACAGATGTTGACACTTTGCAGCCGTACTGTAAAAACACTGAGTAAGACATTGCATTACATGGTGAGATATCACCGGCACATGCGCATATTGGTGCATGCAAGCACACTGCATACACGCAACTCCCCTGCAGTGACTAAGACTTCCCAGAAAAGCTCTGTCACTAACCGTAAAATCTGGTGAGTGTGTGGGGGTGTTTTGGGGGGGAAACATGGAGGAAAGGTAGTGAAAGTGGTGAGAAAACCGAAAAGGAGGACACCTACATGTAGGAGACGGGAGGAGAGAGAAAAGGCAACATTTTCACAAGGAGCCTTATAAAATCTCATCCTGCTGTGTGAATCGAGCATTTAGCAAACACACACGGCGGGAGCAGTAGCCTGTGCGCCTGAGCAGCACAGAGTCCAGACAGCTGTGACACACACACACATACAAACACTGAGATTGAATGCCTAAGTCAAAGACCAGCCAGACAGCACGTCAAGGCATGTCGGGCCTAAAGGAAAACAGACTTGGAAAAACACTCCGGCAGGTCAACGCAAAAACAAACCAGCCACTGAAGGACTGGCACACAAGTCCGATGACACAGACCTAAAATAAGAATACAACCGCACAAGCTTCTTCACACAGGACACACAGATTGATGTTGAAGCCAATTAGAGGATCTTTTCTTTTGTTTTTTGTCTTCATATTCAAAACAGAGTGAGAAATGCTGTGTGGATCAAACACAGCGCTGTCATAGCTCTTGTTTAACGTGTCAGGCTTCTGAAACTGATGAGAGGTGTCATCCAGCGCTTAACACTTGTTCACCTCTGACACAAAAACACTGCGCTCACAGCAGTAGGAATGTTTTTTTTGTATGACCCACCTTTAAATGCAGTGACATGAAGTGCTGTACGTTACATCATCGTTTTGATGGGTTTGTTTGTCTGTGTGTAACAGGTCATATCTCAGTACCTCACGAGCTGCTGACTTTGTTTTGATGCAACTTCGGGGAAATGTTGCGTGTCAAAATTCCCCATATTGGCTAAATAGCATGTCTCATCAACAACTGATACGCACAGTGGCGGATCCTCCTATAGGCAGCCGCGCGGGGGCGGGAACATCAGTGTTTCTAAGGCAGAAAGACCCATTTGACATAGAAAATTCATCTTCTATCTAAATAACTACACAACACTTTTAATTAGTTAACTTTTAACGTAACATTTGTTTAGCGGCGTGTCTACATATAACAAAAAGTATTTGTCTATGTTCTGTTTTATGTTCTATGTTCTGTTTTCACACAGCAGGGGGCCGCAAGCCTGAGTCGAGCCCGAGCCGCTGCAGCGAGGACGGGGATTTTAGTGTCACGGTGCCCAGTGGTATCAGGGGGAAACATGGCAGGACAAGAATAAAAGTTAAGGCGGCGAAAGTCCGAGTGGGGTGGGAGTGGTGGTGGATGGGTCCAACAAACATGGACTTTCACCCGGGAAAGCAGTGTTTGTGTCCCATAAGATTCTAAAGCCAAACCCTGTCATTGCTGATGGGAAAAAAGTCAATTGGCGTTGTTGTACCAGTGTAGGGCATTTATTTTGAAAGAGACTGCATGCAAACGTTACATTTCCTGTGAAAACAGAAGTTTATTTTGAAAGAAGACAATGCATGTCACAGACAGAACTTGACACAGCATCCAAGAATATTAACAACCAACGCACCCAGGGTACCTTGCACATCGTATGTGGACGCGGAAAGCCCATGACCAAAAGTCAATATGTGACAAGGTAGGTACGGCACTGGATATGCACCATCCGAATCCACAGACAAAAACACACACACACACACACACACACACACACACACACACACACACACACACACACACACACACTCACACAGAGCCATTGATTTCGCATTTCCGTCTATCATTTCCCATACTCATTTATGATACAGTGCTCTGTCCTGAATCATGCTCTCCACATTATGTAATTAGGCTTATTTAGACACAAATAGAGAGACAAATAAACCCTTAACAGCAGCGGGCATTAATTCTGATTTGGGGCTGTGTGCTGATGCGTATCTGGAAGCTCTTGTTTTTCTTGCTGGAGCAGAGCGAGGAAGGAGATCCAGTTTTATACAGACATATGCAAAAGAAAAACAAGATGTGAAGATTTTATTTAGATGGATATATAGATAGATAGATCCTGGGGCTCTTAAATACTGATTAATACGTGTAAAAAAATAAATAAAATAAAAAATAAATCCCACGGGAGACTCATCGCAGCAGAATGCGCCTGTGGGAGTGCATGTGTGTCTGTGCGTGGGTGTTAACACAACACAATCTGCCCATATTAACCAGCCGAGTCATCAGGGATCCACACCATACTGTACACCATCTGAGACCAACACACACTTTGGAAACCCTGCTGCCAGCAACAACACACAGAAAAGTATCTGCCCGGCAACTTCAAATCAAAGACTATTTATCAAGCACATAAATGATAGTCGATTGTTCCCAGTAATTACAAGGCTGAGAATGTGGTAAGTTAAACATAATAACCTGTGCAATAAACCCTTCCTTTATCATCTGATTTATTATATTATACTGTTTGTGTAATGGAAAAAATAATGTCATGCCATATTCCCAAAGCAATACAGTGATTATTGAGTAAATGCATCACTCCACCTCTCCTCCACAAGCAGGAAGTAATGTTAGTCATTTCCTTCCCGTCATAGCCCACAGTCATATTGCTCAATGTTTTCTTTTGATCTCATGTAAATCCGCAGCAAATTATTCAGATCCGAGGGAGCAGGAGTTGAACTGTTTGTTGAGCTTGGCGTGTTTTGAGCGAGTGTAAAAAAACGCTAATGGAGGTTTAGACAGACTGCGGCACATACTGAAGCTCACGAGTCCAACAAACTCCTGATCATGTCGACCAGTTTGGCAGCAATTTACATTTCGGTTTATCGACACCGTGGCGTTACTTACAGTCAGAAATCACTGGATAACAATGAGCATCCATATGCATCACCTCACTTCAAACTCTGCAGCGTTTCTGCTTTCTTATCTGCTCTGATTTATTAGATGTGATGTTCTTGGATTACTTACAGGAGCATGGAGCACACGGACTGTCAGCGCATCACTAACATGAATAATTGAATAGACTTTTTTATTGTTTATGGTTGGAGCTAGAGATTGATTTTATTTCAATTAATCTGTCAGCCATTTGTGTGATTAATGAATTAATCATTCAACATGTCGGATGTGATTTTCAGTGTTTGTAGTATGGTTTTGTTGCTTTGTTTTTTTGAGATTATGTGTATTTATGTTGATGTCATGGGACACAAGACTAATTTAATTTAATTTAATTTAATTTAATTTTAGTTCATCTTATATTATGTTATCATCAGAAAGTCCCCGACCCAAAAATATTCAACTTAAGAAAATGTTAAAAAACAAACAAACAAAAAAACAAACAGCAAAATATATCAATTTTCTGTGGTTTTACACAAAAAAATGTACCAAATAAGTACTAATGACTAAATTGTCTGACTAATTGTCGATTAATTTGCCATTGATCTATTCATTTTGGCTCAGCTCTAAATCTGTTATTTGTCTAACGCATATATTCCAAGCACAGGACAATTCCAATACTTTCTAATGTGGCGTGCTTCATAAGGGGTTAACGTTTAAATCAGTGGCTTTATTAATGTTAATAAACAATGGATTACTGCTTTATACTGCAGTAATAAGAACATTTAGGTGTCTAATTGAGAAAAATCTCCCTAGTCTACATTTTGCCCTTTCTCTCATCTTGATGCCTCACTCAGAAGTGAGCAACAAATGACCCTTTATTAATAATTTACTCTCATTTATAACTGCAGCCTTGATGGATGACCAGAAAGTGAGTAACTAATTAATACTGGCTAATGAGTCTCACTTTAAAGGTTCTGTATGGGACATTCAGAGCATTAATATAACAGCAAACAACTATGTTTGGTAAAGATATAGTGGGGTAATGGCGTCCTGAGCAGAGAATGAAGTCAGTGTGTGTTGTAAACTTCTTTATTTTGTTATGGTATAGACCAGGGGGAGACAGTATTGGCTCCAGAGCTGCCTGCCCATCTCTGAGCCATCTCTATGCGATGCGATGTGATACGATACGATACGAATACGATACGATACGATACGGTACCTTATATTTTATTGTCCTCTTTGGGAAATTCGTCATGGACTCAGGAGCTGCACAAGTATTTCTGCCTTACAATAATAGTCCAGAAGAAATTAAGCATACACAATAAAAACATAAAAACACACATTACACATAACAGAGATGTCAGTATTTGTGTGTCTACCCCGAAGGCTATGAATGGTCCTTTAAAACTGACCTCCAGATGTAATTCATGTAACTTAAATCATGGGCTGCTGTGCTGGCAAACTGTTGAGGAATAGCTTGTGAAGATTCCCAGTTGCCTTATTCATTAACTTTGTTTAACTTATCATATGTAATACAATCACAAAATGTGATCTGCCCATATGTTGGCAAAAATGGCTTGAAAGACGATACGATACGATACGATACGATACGCTATATTTTATTGTCCTCGTAGGGAAATTTGTTGGACTCAGGAGCTGTAAGTATTTCTGCCTTGCGATAATAGTCCAGTAGAAATGACACATACAGCATATAAACACAAACTACGCATAACAGAAATGTCCCTTTTCGTTTAGGAAGTCAATTTTTATTTCGTCATTGTCTCTTGTTCATTAAAAAAATAATTTCTAGGGGGCCTCCAGAGACGAATGGCCCTACACAAGTGCTTTTATTGCTTAATGTGTATGCCTGGCTCTGGTTATTTGGGCAGGGAGGGGGGCAAAAACATTTGCACTTGTAAATGTTACATCCTCCAGAAGAGCTTGTTAATGACACAAAGCAGTTCTGTTCAAGACCAAATGATTTATTGACCATTATTAAACCCATTAGTTACAACTTATAAAACCTTTATAAAGTACGCCTGATTAAAAAGCTGTACCAAATGTCCTCCAAGTGCAGTTTTGTAGTCCATTAAATCCTGGGATTGTACTTTTGTTTTTGGAAAAGTCAGCACACACTCTCATTACACAAACACACCAACCAAGGAAAACCATTTAATGCAAACCATTAACATTACAGAGGAAATGAGCCTTGTGACAGCACTGCAGCATAATGCAGGATATGCTGAGTAGAGCCTAAACTACAGGATCTCGCCAGCTTGGTGATGTCACGATTTCTACACAACAGACACTTGTGGGTTCTGTAATGCAACAGTGTTTTGGGGCACGCATGCACTGAAAACACACATTCGCAGGGAGCAGAATCTTGTGCCTGATTAGCGTGGCTTAGCTTTCACAATGACATCATCCCTGGCATGCACACACACACACACACACACACACACACACACACACCAAGAGAGAGAAAGAGGGAACACTCCGGCTGTGACACCTCCTCTCTCAGCCAACACACCTCTCACTCTGCTGTGTAGGTGCATGTGTAGGCACACACTAACATATGCATCCATCCCAATCTGTGTGTGTGTGTGTGTGTGTGTGTGTGTGTGTGTGTGTGTGTGTGTGTGTGTGTGTGTGTGTGTCACCTAAACTCACCTTTCTCTTGACAAACTGGAAAGCGGAGCACTTCTTAAAGGAAAAGGCAGTCTTCTCTCCACCTCCCCCGCCGCCCCCTCCTCCACCTCCTCCTCCTCCCCCGTTCACCAGCTTCATGGCCGACACCGGCACTCCGCTTGCCTCCGTAGATCCCAGGGTGACGGACAGACTGACAGGGAGCAAAACAGAGAGACAGAGAGTTGACTAAGGCACGAGGAGAAAGCTTTGGCTATTGCGGAGACGAGCGCAGGACGGAGAATGAGAGGGATGCTTGGTGGCAAAAAGAGGAGAGTGAGAGCGAGAGGAGGTGGAGGTGGAGGTGGAGGTGGAGGAAACAGATGGACCGCAATGTGTGGAACAGAGGCAGGATGCTGCAATGAGATTACTGTAACAACTAGGTGTCAGGATGGGGGATAAAGATAGGGAGGAAGTGAGAGCGAAAGAGATGCATGCGAAAAGATGGGGAGAGGATGAGGAGGAGGAAGGTACCAGCTCCTGTTGCTGTGAGGAGGAAGCGGCTCTGATTACAGCCAGGAGTCAGAAAGCATCTCAGCAAACTGTCTGATGTGTGAAGTTTATCCATGCATGCGCATCTCATGCTGAGTGTGTTTACACATCCCTACAAAGTGCATGCACACACACCTCCCCTCCTCCCGTACCTTTATACTGGTGTGTTGGCTGGTTCCTCTGCAGCTTTAAGACTCCTCCGAAAACTGGTCCCAGATCAGATGCACCAACTCCTGCTCCTCAGGCACAGGTGTCCCTCCCCTGCTGTCGCCCAACTATGCCCACATACCCAAAACAAGAGGGTGGAGAGGAGAGAAGGGGGAGCCTGTGATGATGTCCGTCTCAATAATCACTGTGAGATTAATATGTGTGTGTGTGTGTGTGTCCTCAGTGGTGCCGTTGTTTGGAGTGCATGGTGAGTGTTGATGCCGCTCGTGGCGTCAGCCTGTAAACAAACACCCAGGAAGTGTGTGCGTGCATGAGAGCGGGATGTGTGTGATGTGTCCAGCTGCAGTCCTCTGGCTCACACCAGCGCTACTTTATCAATGAAAGGCTCCGCAGTGAGCAAGTGCCGCCTCCCTTTCTCTCTCCTTCCATCTCTCTCCCTCTCGCTGTCCCTCATCACCACTCTGCCCTCCCCCTTTTCCCTCCGCTCGCTCATTTTTCTGCTGCAGTCGATGGTGGCACCTCCCTCTCTCTCTCTCTCTCTCTCTCTCCATCTCCATCTCCATCTCCCTCCTTCAATCCACCTCACCTCACACTTCACCCCCATCATGATTTCATTCTCTTTTCTTGTCTGTCAAATTGTCCCAATGAGGACCAAAGAGGACAGGGACACCTAAAACACATCCCCACCACATGAATCAGTGTGCTGTCTTTCACTAACAGCAGTGGTCCAGCTGGATTTGACACACACAAGCAAACACACCTCATCATATCTGTGTGTGTGCCCTTGTCTTTGTACCTATAACACTGGCTGAGTTTAATTTCCTGATGTGACACCCGACGATAAAGCTGAATCATGTTCCCTTTTATGAGTACGCGCTCTTCACGTGCGCAGTAAACCAGGCAACAAAAAAATAAAATCACGTCTCGAGTTATGAGCCGGCTATATTGCCTTAAAAATAAATGATAATAAATGAAATATTACGCCAAAAGAAAGAACATCTGAATTTTTTAATACTCTTTAAACATAGATGTTTAGTGCTCTCCATGTTTGGCAGCTTTATCTTGTATTATATCCGTCTGTCCTCCCCACATTTCAATTAAAAGCTGATGTTTACTGACTTCGCCCATGATGAGGAAATTAGTTTAAACTTGACCTTTGCCTGCTGTAGCTCACAAACTCTAACAGCCCGAGGCATTTCTAGCAGCTAATGTCAAAGTGTGACTTGAATTATAATTGGGGCCGGATCCAAGGCATTGTTTGTGTTGCTTTTTCTCCCTCGGCAGAGCAAACTGCTCATATCTGATCAGGACTTGTTGGGCATGAGTCAGTGAGAACTGGATATATCACGGCTGGTCGGAGTGAAAACCTGTAGACTCTGGTCTTTGGATCCAAATGGCTGTCAACTGTTGTTGCTTTATTAGATTTTATTAGAATCGTTTGACATTAAGGTAAATATGTCTTATTTGCTGTCTTCCCAAAATTTAGATGAGAAGATCGATACCAATTTCACATCCCTTTGCTACGCTAACAGGCGACTAGCATAACTTAGCATAAAAATCTAAAAGGAAGGGAGAAACAGCTAGCTTGGCTCTATCCGAATCTAAAGGAAAAAGCAAGACTATGCTACAAATAACACATTTCAGCACTTACAGATGAAAAACCAAATTAAATAACAGATCATTGCTGAATTTAATGGGCCTACACTCAGCGGTTTTGCTGCTACAGCCTAACTTGGCTTGGTATAGCTAGCTCATGGTGGCTAATGTTAGCAAATATTAGCATGCTGTACGTAGTCTAAATACGGACAATACTGAGTCACTGACTTTATGACTTTTCTTCACTTGTTCTTATTGCTAGTTTTATTTCTATTTATTTTATTTATTTAACAGTGACTTAGCTACTTAGCTGCACCAGAATTAGCCGTACTAAGCTAATTTTCATCATAGTCCCTGGGCAGGAAACAGAATAATTTCTCTGCTAAAAGACACTATTATATAAAAGACACAATTACAAAACAGGACATATTCATGACACAGTAGCTTCAGCAATAACAATAGCAAGACAACACAACAACAACTCATCGCAGCAACGACAACAGCAACAACAATAAAACTACAACATTATAAGATATAACAAGATTTCATAACGTTAGATCAAGTGTTTGAGTTCATATGTGATGGGTTCATGATTGGGTTGATTTGCCATGATTTTACCTAAAAATAAAAACCAACAAAGCTGTTGCATCTCATTTGGTAATGAATTCCAATAGTGCATGCAAAATGCTGCTAAATGCTAATTAGTTTCGCTTCATTTGTAGCACCAGTGGCCGCTGTTTAGCAAAAGTTACATATTCTTGCTTTAGTCTTTAAAAACTAAAGGATAAAGAAAACAGATGGATTTATGAGGAGTTGTTGTTGTGAGATATTTCTTGACAGACCACATAGGCCTATAAGCTGTTTTCCGTGCTGTCAGTTTTTATGCTAAGCTAATCCATTGAGCCTGGCCCTAGCTTTTTATTTAGCATGCAGACATTAGAGTTCATTCTCATCTATGGGCTCATTTATGCTCAATGGGAGAAACAGAGACGGACAGAGCCTTTTTTCTTTACTCTGAGTTAATTTTGTCCATATTTGTGCATGTTTACTAAAAGCTTATGAATAGTTTTTTGGCTTTTCTTTACAGTAATCTCATTTTGTGTTTTATATTTTTGTTCTGTGTTGTCTGTCTGTAACTTATGTTGCTGCCCATCTTGGCTATGACACTCTTGACAAAGAGATTTTTAATCTCAAGAGGTTTTTTCTGGTTCAATAAAGGTTAAATAAACAAATATTGAAATAACCAAAAGAAAATATGGACGAAATGGGGCATTATCATGGGAGATCATGAAGACAGTGTAGCATAGGTCAAGCAAGATACGAATGTAGGAGCAGATGACGAAGAAATTTTAAAAAACGGCAGAGTGGAACAAATCAGTAACATTTAAAAATATATAGTAATATACAGTGAAAACAGTAAAAAGAATTCTCTGTCTCAATGTCTATAATGGCTGCACAGACCACTGCCATCTACAGAGCAAATAGCCTAAGCATATTTCCTAAAAGAAACTATTCCTTTAAACATATTAGGTAGCTTACTGCCTCCAGTCAAGTTTCATCATGTTTTTCTCTGTATGAGAAATGTCTGTAAAAATAAATATGGAACATTTGTGTGTGAAAAGATGTGCGCAACTGCCAGTTAACTTAATGAACAACAAGTGCCAGTAACTTTGCAGAAAATGCTGTAAATGCACAATTTAACAGGCATAAAATATATTGTATTAAATCAGTTTCCTGGAGTGTTTTATTTAGTACAATAGTACAATTACACTGGCTGTTAGGCCCTACTGTATTGATCAAGACAGAACCAATTAGAAAGGAAAGGTTAGGAACCTAATATATCAATGGGGAAAAAGCACCACCTCCTTTCTGTGTAGCCTAAATTGCAAGGTGCTCCTTAATAACACTCGGCGGCATATGCGGAAATTAAACTCTCATTACAAAACAAGCAAGTCAGTTTGCCTCAGCTTCATATTGAGACAGATGTAGCCCGGTTCTCCCTGCAGGGAAAACAGTGACTGTGCAGTATTAACTGTAATCAGGATCAGTCAGAGGCCCAATCAACAGTGACTCATCGGTAATGACACGGAACAATGATTGGTGAAATCAGCTTCACACCCAGCTGCATAGAAACTGAGGGCGGCCTGCAATATACCAACATAGCAGAACAATGTATTGTCTTCTATTGAAAAACTTTCAGGACCAGTTCTTTGGTTTTACAAGTATATTCATCTAATTTGTCTGTGAAATATTCTTTCAAACTTCAATTGCTGCACTCAGAGTTTAATTACAAGGGCTACACATAAATAGCACCAAAAATTATTTGAGCTATTAAGTGCATTTTAATACTTGCCTCACTGCATCTAGTCAATAGAATAAAAGAAGGAAAAGCCTATTTTGGCTCTTAACATTCGAGCACCAGAGGTTCGCTTTGCTGTATCCAGTCATGAGAGTAAAGGGAGACAAAAACAGTTTGCCAAAGTATCTCCTCACAGATCTGTAAGGGCTCCAGGGTGCTATTATATAGTCTGACAGCAGCAACACTCTTACATAACCGCAACAATTTCTCACTCAAATATATAGCTCTATTGCACATAAATTATTCTGTGATCTCCCAAAAGACCCAAAGACTCTCCGCTGCTCTTGTGAATTCAAATGCAGCCGATAAATAATTAATAACGCGCTTTCTTAAATGGTTCAGAGAATCGCCAAAATGATAGCAAAGTCAATAAATTATGGATTTTCCTAAAAGTCAGCTAGATGTAAGTAAAGTATCAGCTATAACAACCCCGCCTTAAAAAACAGCCTCCAACTGTGAGGACCACGTGACATGTGGGGGTTGGTGTTTACGCGCATTTTCCTGCTTATTATTTACCCAGAATAATTAGACAGAACATTTCAGACCGAGAACTTTTAATAGAAAGCCAAGTGAGGCTGTTTTAAGCCCTTGTGATGGTCAGAGGTGGTATACACTTTCCATCTCAGACTGCTAATGAGCTCCACTGGGCATGTTTTGATCATATACCGAACAAGACCTTGTAAAAAAAAAAAAAAAAAAATCTCTGCTAATCCTTCTCAGTCCTTTTAGTGAGGAAAAAACACCCCGACTTGACTGAGTGAATGTGAGAGACAGCAAACACAACTAATGAAATGATACAATATTCTTCTATTACGTTTTTTGGTTGCACATTTTATATCTGTCAAACTTCCAAAATTACAATGCTGGGAGATAAAAATGTGTCTTTTCTGTATAAATTTCACTGTTTGCAGCCAAAGGATGAATCACAGTGTAAAGGGCAGCATAAGATCATCAATGGATATCGATCGTGTCTGTTTATCCTTCCTCTACGAGCCATACATAGTGCAGAGGTCTCCACCTCTACAGTCAGTTTAACAGTATTCACATTTACAGCAAGTTACATTTGCAAGAAGAGAGCAAATCAACACTGCAGATGAGGAGATGATGAAAAGAGGCATCTTTGCCAGCCCATCTTCCCCACACTCTATTTCTGTCTTTGCCCTCTGACCTGTATTCACAGCATGAAACACAATTGATTTCCACTGTCCTCCTCAGCTCTGCTGGTCTACTCACAGATTCAGGGTCATGGGCTGCCGTCTTGCCACAGGGTGAGTCTTCCTTTGTACAGGGACAGGCTGGCCACTGACACCCGGAAGGTGAGCTCATCACTGGGAACAATGCCCTGAATTCCCTCCGCTGTGTGTACTTGACTGCATGCATCTCTGCAACCCAATCACCGGAATAAATGTTGGACTGTGTGTTCCTGCAAAGCACAGTTATAATAAACTTCACGTATCAGCACTGTTTGGCTTAATGTGTGGTTTTGTTTGGCACAAAAAAACACTTAGTTATTGTTAGGAGAAGATCATGTTTTGGCTTAAAATACCCAGTTTTGGTGCCACAATTGCCGGTAAAAACACAGCAATAGCTCTTTTATTGGTACAGTGCCGCTAGAAATGCAGAGAAGTCACACTAAAAAAGAAAACTGCTTTTGTTGGAAGCCCCTGGTGGAAACACATAGCTGCTTTTGTTTATACAATCGCTACTAGAAATGCAGAGATGTCTCACAAAAAGAAAGACCCACGTTTGTTGGCACAATTGCTGCTGGAATCACAGCAATGTCTTGCTAGAAAAAAAGATACTCTTGGTTGCACAGTCGCTGCTGCAAATACAGTAATGCCTCACTAAAAAAGTACTTTTGGTGGCACAACTGCTGCTGCAAACACAGCGATGTCTTGCCAAAAAAAACACCTGCTCGAAATACAGCAAAGTTTTGCTTAAAAAGAAAAAAAAAACTTCGTTGCACAGTTGCTGCTATAAACACAGCAATGTCTCACTAAATCCACTTTTGCTGGCACAATCAGAGCTGGACACACATCGAGATCTTGCTAAAAATGTACCTCTAGTGGCACAACTGCTGCAAACACAGTGATGTCTTGGTTAAAAACACCTGCTTTTGTTGGCACAGTCGCTACTAGAAATGCAGAGATGTCTCACTAAAAAGAGAAAAACACTTTTGGTTGCAGTTGCTGCTGGAAACACAGTGAGGTCTTGTTTTAATATGATATATTAAGATATCCGTGGTCTGCAGAAACATACAATGCCAAGATTTTCCTCTGGTGACTGGGCTGATTCCTGCCTTGTGCAAAAAGTTCTTTACAGAGACACATTCTCATCCACTGACTTCTCTCGCTGCCTTTGGAAAAGCTGCTCTTGACTACGACGCACTTTCATAAATTAACCATATTCCTGCTCCGGTTCCACGGGCTGCAGCAGAGAGCATCTATAGAGGAGCTTCTCTCATATACCACCGCCAGTCGCAAGATCTCTCCCACGCTTAAAATAGTAACCCAGCCCGGCGCACGTGTTGTCACAAAGCTCCCCATTCCTTCAGATCTGATTTAACAGGTGGATAAAGTGTGTATGTCTGCTTCTGTATAAGAGTGTGTGCATTGTGTTGGTATGTGTTAGCGTGCGAGACAGTCAGCATGTATGCAAACTGACAGTTATGTGTGAATAATCTCAGGAAGCAAAGGTGTTGGAATAATAGATGATCATGAAGAGAGGTATAAGAAGTTGGCGTGAGACAAAAATGTGTGCGTGTATGTGTGTGTGTGTGTGTGTGTGTGTGTGTGTGTGTGTGTGTGTGTGTGTGTGTGTGTGTGTGTGATGGTATCAGGATGAGACAGAATGAGTGAAGGACTGCCACCTGCAAGTAAACACAGACTTTTGACAGGTGCGGTAAACCACATTAATTCACTCTGACAGCCACATTTGACTAATGAATAGAGCGATGAACACCATTTTGGGAGTGTGTTTGTGTGTCTGCGTGTGTGTTTCAGTCTCTATCGTACTTTTTTATGGGGTGTACTTTACCTCAAGACTCTCCAGGGCTTAGAGTCAAGCTTGCTGAATCTATCATCGCCTAATGAGCAGCACATACATAGCCACGTGCCAACTGTTGGTGCCAGTGTGTGTGTGTGTGTGTGTGTGTGTGTGTGTGTGCGCGAGATGCGTAGGAGTTGGTAGTGATGGTGTTTGCAAAAGCAGGGACGAGTTGTGAGAATCTAGTGGGGCACACACACATCCACACGTGCCTCGTGATGTCGGTGCCTTTATGTGAGGTAGTGTGTTTTTGTTTTTGCCAGCGTACAGTACCGTGTTGGGGTGTGTGAGTGTGGGCGCGTCGGTGTGCGTGGGAGGGAGTGCAGCCGTGAAACAAGTCCCAGTGGGACTGACAACACTGCAGTGCTGAGCTAAGGAGACAGAGGGAAAGAACTGGAGAGGAGACAACCAATTACAATGGCTCACTGGCCGACTCTCATCACTGTGCTCAGTCAGCTAAAACAGGGGCAGCGACTGCAACACGCAGCGAGTGAGACTACCTCAGGATTTATTTTACATAATATTTTATTCGTCCTGACACTTCAAAATAAATGTTTTAGTTTCGGTGTGTTGTAAAGGTGTGGAGCTGAGTCACATGACTGTCTCAAATCGGATAAGTCTGTAGTTAGACCTGTTATTTTGAGTTCATGAGTTCATTCACAGTGAGACGTATGAAGAAATGCAGCACACTATAAGTACCAGGGTGGTGCATTCATAACGGTCGAAAAGTTGATTGTGGAAAGTTGAACATTTCTCACCCCTAATGGTTAGTGATGCAGTGGTTAGCATCACAGCAAGAGGGTTTCTAGTTCGAACCCAGAGTGTGGGAGCCCTTATGTGTAGAGTTTGCAAGTTCTTCTTGTGACAGTGTGGGTTTCCTCCAGGTGCTCCAGCTTCCTCCCACAGTCCAAAGACATGCAGGTTAACTGGTGACTCTAAATTGGCCGTAGGTGTGAGTGTGAGTGTGAAGTCTGTGTCTATGTGTCAGCCCTGTGATAGTCTGGTGACCTGTCCAGGGTGAATCCTGCCTCTCGCCTAATGTTAGATAGGCTTCAGCACCCCATGACTGCTAACAGGAAAAGCGGTAACGGAAAATGAATGAATGAATAAATGTACAAATAAACACAAGTATTTTTCACTATACTTTACTGTTGTCAGACATAGCCATAAGTTTGTTTATTGGGTTAATTTTGTAATTATGTGGTACCGCAAACAACGTAAATGCTAACATTAGCTTGCTAGCTAGCTAACTGGGGCAAATTTAATCATCAGAAACTGACGTCACATGTATCGTGGCATACGCTATACAATCTGGGGATGTAGTTACGTTTGCTGTGCATGATCTGAGATTTCTACTCCAGATGTTTGAGAAGTTGTAAATATTTGCAAAATGCTACAGCTATCATTAACGTGGTACTGATGATAGAGGCCCCCTGCTGCTACGAGCCACCCGGTCCTTGTATAACCAAAGTGACAGCTCAGTCTGCACACTTGGCACAAAGTCATACGGGCCCTAAAAAGGGAACTGAAAATAGATGGAAGAATGGAAAAATTAAATTCACAAGAAGTCAAGTGAGCAAACAAGACAAAGCAAGCATATATTTAGTCGAGTGACAATTGGTTGTCAAATGTTGGCAATAAGCAGAAGCAGAAGAAGAATAGCTGCCAGATCTTGGCTGTGGTTGATTTGAGACAACACCACCCTGTCAAAATTTGTGCCCATTCTCAAAATAACATCATGTTTGCAATAATCATTTAGCGTTAAGATCCTAAACCCAAAGTGTAGGGTTTGGGACTTGACATTGGTTGAGAGTGTCAAGACTTACAGTACTTGTGATAACAACTTGATCTTGCCGTCGTTAACTGGCACTTATTTAACAATTTAATTGTGTCATTCCAGGAGTGAAAGAAAGCCCAACAATGCAACAACTGACCCACTATACAGTTTGTTGGGTGAAGACATGATCCCATTGTTCAGTCAGGTCACCACACTTAATGGTGGACATTTACTGGATAGACCAAAACACAGAAATGTCCTTCAGTACAATGCAATCCATCACAACAACACAAACACTAACTGTGGCCTCAAAAATAACAATAGAGCTGAATCAACACTTCACTGACAGAGTCGTTAAAAAACTGTGTTTGCTATTGTGTTGGAGTGATGTCAAGAATTCCTGTCATTATGTCCACCCCCTATGAAAGCCTATTCAGAGCACAAGGCAAGTTTGTTTATACAGCACATTTCAAACAAAATGAGCAATCCACAGTGTTTTACATAATACATTACATAAAACATTACCTGTTCAGGAACACTGCTTCTAAACATGTGATCTTACCATGATCACATGGCACAATCATCTCGTCTATGCACGTAATTACATCTGAGGACACTGTGTTCTTGTTTCAAAACATCAGTAGACCAGGTTCAGGTATCTGACTGTGAAAGTGCTCTGTAAAATGTCACTTGGTTCAAGACAGCCAGCAAGAGTCACAGAGACATTTAGACCATCTTTCACTCTGAAAGCAAGGTGAGAGTAGAGGGCAAAGTCAGCATCTTTCTCACGCCTCTGCAATCAGTGGAGGTTTTCTTTTGGACTGAATTTTGACTGTATGATTTCAACTTACCAAAAGCAAGAACATGTTGATGTGTTTTTTTTATATGCTGCAAGACATATCAAGAGCAAAATAAGCAGTCAAGGGTCAGCGAAGACTGTCAGTCATCCAGGTCATGGTAATCCTAAGTGCTATATCGTAGGCAACTGGACTTGCTTGAGTTTCTTTAAAACGTTTCATCTCTCATCCAAGAGGCTTCTTCACTTCTAACACGCTGGTAGGGAAACAAAGGCTTTAAACTCTTTTTGAATAGCTGACCTATCAGTCATCATGTGTGTCTTTGACACTGAAGTAATCAGGAAGGCTGCGATCATGTGACTAATGTGCTAACCGGAGTAAAGAAGGAAGTAGGATAAAGAGGGAGAGTCTGCATCAAGCAAAATTTAAAAGAGGGGACGATAATGACGATAGTGACATCTTTGGAGGAACCAGACTTTGGTGTCATCTTGTCACTGTCCAGCAGCTACATCTCAATCTCTGCTGGACTAGCAAGAATCATGTACTGTATGTTTTTTTTAATCTGGGGAAAAGATTTTTTCGTCAAAGTTGAAACAACAAAGATAAGATGGGGTAAAGTGTGATTTTCCATACCTGCCCATTGACTCCAATCGAACTGACACCAAGGTCTGGCTCACTGAACTTTGTCACCGTCGTCATGACTGTTCTGTCTTATATAGGTCCCTTGGTCTGTGTAAGGAAGCAGCTTGTGGTGGTGGATGGGTCAAACAGACACAGGACTTTCTCCCAGGAGACAGGTGTAAGTGTCCCGTGTTACACCAAGGGAACTTTGACTTATTTTAAGATATTTCATCACCATTTTTCTTTTCCTAAACCTCACCTATGTAACATGACTTGCTTAAACCTAATCTTTGTAACTTTGTCACGTTAGGTTAAGTATGTAATGTGACAACACCCTTGGGTGAGGTGCTAATTTGTTGGATAAAGATATGAGATATGATGTTATATTTAATTTATTCAGTAGGATAAATAAAATAGCATGGCTTAAAACAAGAGACATCTATTAAACTGTTTAACATGAGTAAAGATAATTCGCTGGATGAGATTAATGTAATGATAAAGGACATGAAATTAGGAGGTTGAGCTTGTTTGTTTTCGCTGTGGGTCTGATATAATTTGTGTTGTGTTTTTATTTATTTTTTGTGTAATTGTTTTGTTTGTGTCTGGGTTTTTGTTTGTTCTTTCGTTTGTTTGTTTTCTCGTTTTGGATGTTTTTATTATAATCGTGTATTGTGTATCAACCGTGAAATTTTTGTTGTTTGAGAAATGAAAATAAAATAATTATACAAAAAAAAAGATATGAGATATATGTAAAAAAAATAAATAAATAAATAAATAATTGTAGTTATACACTGTAATACTATAATAAGAAAACTATGTGTATGCATCTCATTACTCTTTACAGTCTGGAGTTTATATCCACTTGTGACCGCCTCCTGTTTGACCGCTGTTCCCTCGTTCATCAGGGTGTTGTCACTACAGACAAATAGAATCGGGACAAAGGAGATTAAAAAGAAATTCAAAACATGTGGCGGTGAGGTGTGGAGAGATGTCACGGATGGGTTGCAGAGGTGCTGCGGTTGAACCACCTGACACCCACACACCTGATGTTCACCATCTGATGACTGCATGGTGGTGTGATGCGTGCACGGTATGTGTAAGCACAGAAAAATAAGATGTTATACTTTAAGTTATGCAGTGTTCATGAGTTATTTTCACTGATATGGATACATGCATAGAGAGTGTTATGGATTTCTGTAGCTACTTAAAATGTACGCACAAACACCTGTACTGTGGCCTATTCATGCACCCATACAAACACAAATGTCTTTGTTCCTCTTCAAACAAACCAGGTTAAACTCAGGAATCAAAGACAACAAACATGTGTGTGTGTGTGTGTGTGTGTGTGTGTGTGTGTGTGTGTGTTCATAAGAATGAACCCAGTGTTTGCTCCAGACACTGACATATTTTAGCACATACCTGTCTAAGGACTACACAAGAATTTAAGGTGTGAGCATCACATGATTTTTGTCACAGGGTTTTCGAAGCAGCGACAGTCAGGAATTTGAAGTATTCAGCTGTGATTTTGAACAACCTACCATCTTTCACTTTCAGTTATTTTCAGACAATCACCCCAAGGCTGAGGGGACAGGAAGAGCAGGAGCTGTGACAATTTATCTTTCATGTTACAGGTCAGGGAGCATATCTCAACAATCCTGAGGTGACGTAATTCTGATTGCACGCATATGAGCTGACTTTGTCATTGGGAGGCGGAGGGGATGCTGGGTGGCGTGACACTCTGGCGAGACAGCTGCCAAGCGCGACAAGGAGCCAAGCTGCAGACCAGTGTTTGAAACCAACAAACAACGAAACTGGTTGTTTTTAGCAAGACATCGGCAGCGTTTCCAGCAGCGATTGCGCCACTAAAAGCAGGTGTGTTTTAGCAAGACATTGGTGGCATTTCCAGCTGTGATTGTGACACCAAAAAGATGTGTTTTCTCAACAATGCTTTCACTGTGTTGCCAAAAGCTGGTGTTTTTTAGTGAGACATCGGTGGCATGTCCAACCCTTCTTGTGCTACCGAAAGTGGATGTGTCTTAGTAAGATACCAACGCCATTTCCAGCCTTACTGTGTGACTAAAAGCTTGTGCTTGATAGTGAGACATTGGTGGCATGTCAAGCCATGATTGTCCGATTAACAAGCAGGTGTTTTAACCTTTCTTAACCACAATCAAGTGTTTTGCAAGTAGCACATGCCTCAGGATCAACATACCACATCACATTCCAGGGCCAACATTGCAATCAACCAATCACAGCCCTCTGACATCATCAGTGTCTTCAGAAATAACTTCAATTTTTCAAATTTTCCAAATTGAAGTTGGTACAATTGAACAAAATCCTCAGTTACAGTGAACAAAAACCTTGTGAGCTATGGCAGGGTTAGCGAGTTGGCATGCTAACTAGGTAGGCTATGCTCTATGACATACAGAGACAGACAACCATTCACACTCACATTCACATTTAGAGTCACCAATTAACCTGCATGTCTTTGGACTGTGGGAGGAAGTACCCAGAAAAAAACACGAGAACATGCAAACTCTGCACAGAAGGACTCCCCCATCCTGGGTTCGGACCAGGCACCCTGTTGCTGTTAGGAGACAGTGCTAACCATTAGAACACTGTGTCGCCCAGTTTTTTTAACAGTGCATGTGTTAATCCAGGACCATCACTGCCATGTTGACCCTGGAACATTTGTTTGCTGATCCAGAACCATCATCATCATCTTTATCCTGCATGATTTGTTATATTCACTGACATCATTGCCGTGTTGATCCTGTAGAGAATCGCTGATGTTGATCCAGGACCATCAACGCTATGTTGATGACGACATAAACAAATGATTCAGACTCAGCGTTATGATGATGATGATGATGATGATGGCCCTGGATGAACTAAACCAAATCTATCCAGGGAGTATGTGTTAATTGCAGGAATTTGCAACTAAAAAAAGGCTACCAACCTTTCTCTTTGTCACTGAACAACATTTTAGCCTATTGGCAAGCTTACTTGTTGGCATAGCCAACCTAGTTAGCAAGCTAACTCGCTAACCCTGCAGTAGCTTGTAATGCTTTTGTTCAATGTTACTGAGGATTTTGTTCAATTGTACTAACTTCAATTTGGAAAACTAGCTCAACTCTTAAGAGGCACAAAGGAATTTTGAAAGAAGCACTGATGATATGGGATGCTGATCCAGGAGCGTGTCCTACTTGGCAAAATCACATCATGCTTGTGTAACCACACAGTAACCACAGCGTGATTGATAATGTATGAACACTACATACCTTTGTTTGACAGTGTCAACATGTATTGTACTGCAGACATTACATCTATTCAGTATTTGTCAATGCATTACCTCATCATAGATGGTAGGAAGTACATGAACAAATTTGCAGCAAGGTGTAGCCCATATGGATTGTGACCTCATTTCTGACTTCCTAACCACAACTGAAACATAGCAAAATTTCAAAAAAGTGGCGGTGATCAGGAAAATCCAACCAGGTGATGTGTTCAGTCTTATGGGGAGCAATGACCTCATAACACTCTGCAGCTCTGTGTTATTTACATTAAGTTTGTGTTGAGTATTTTAATGTTTTTGCTTTGTTTGCACTTGCGTTGTAAAGGAACATTTGCAGAAACTGTTCACATGTAAGCTTTTCACACGACCCAAGAGGTACAGTATGTGAAGTATGTACTGTATAGATATGTGACAGCTGACATATACACATGCTTTTGTACAAACTGACATAAACCTGTTATACTGTATATCACAGTGTACTGAGGTGACGACTGAAGACGTTTACAACAGACAAACAAAGCCATTCTAAATTATAGCTTCATAAATAAAATGAAAATGCAGCCACACAGTAGGACAAGTGATATACGCTCTGCAGCTCCTCTGCACCCTGTGTTATTTCACCGCACCTTGTGACTTGGCCGCCCCGCCTGTTTGCCTTGTCTGCTGTGACAGACAGCTCAATCTCTTGCCCAAATCTCTTAGAAACAGGAAGAGGTGAGACAGTGGCCCTGGCGACCTGCCTTCAGCTTGGCAGGTGCTACATAGCTGTGACGGTGAATCACCTGGTCTAAGGTCTGAGCAGGGCAGGTTGGGTAAGAACATTTTGTTCTAGTCAGACTTCACGTGGGACAAACCAGGAACGTGGATGGGACACTTGTCGGGTGTTTTTCAAAAGGAGCGTTGATCTACAATAACATGTTAGGTAATATACATGTGATTGTGATTGCGATAGTGACTCTTGGACGGAAGCAAGATATTAATCAGAAATTGGGTGACATAGTTTTGCTTTTTGTAGCAGACCTTCATGCAAACCTATTTTCTTCACCTTTCTTGTCTTTTTTTATGCAATCTACCGTGTTCTTAACTGCTTTGACGCCTTTTCCATTCACAATTTAATTTATAAAAGCACACACACACACACAGCCCCACACAGGAGACAAAATGGCAAAAACACTGCATGCACCTCCTTCTCTTCACTTGTCACACGCCCCCTCAAAATCAAACATTTCTATGAAAACTTATAACTGCTCTCAACTGAAAATTAATGTTTTTGCATTTATCTAAAGATGGATAGCAACACCGAAACTACAGCTATTAATAGCAACCTCTGCAGCCATCACTTCAACTTCTCTGCAGAACCCTCACAGCATCTTACCACTGACACCCGCACAGTGCAGTGGCATGTGATAGTCGGACGGGCCCCAGTGTATGCTATTGTGCACATCTCGTCTCGTCACATTATCAGAGACTTGACACTGGATAACCTCAACATACATATTACCCAACAATCATCAGTGCATGTCTGTCTTTTTGAAGGGCATGTATTGCAAATGACACTGTCATCAATTTAATTAGAGTTCTTCTTTGAACATATTTCCAAGTTGGAAAGTTGCAGTCACTCACAAGAGCCCATTCTCCGCCCAACACACTGTTGGAGGGCCCACTCTCTCCACTGGCCCCCAGTGCAACCACACTGCCAGCACTGTCTACACAGTGGCAGAAATTCCTAGAGCACAAACTCCAAAATACCCATCTTTATGTTCTAAATACAAAATAATATTGTATTGTGGATTTTCTACACCAAATGCATTCATAAAGCACTAGCAAAAAATATTAAAATACCTTTGTGTTAGAATGTGTTATTTTTTACTGTCCATTCTAATGTACAGAGAATCGGTGCGAAAGAAACCACCCAGTAGTGAAAATTACAATAAGTGGTCTTAAGCATGGATGGATTACTTGACGGGCCTACAGGGCAAAGGAACAGAGGAAGGAGAGGTGGTGGAGCCTTTTCCATGTCTGTGCTCAGGGGCCCATTGTCTTAAGGGTGTTTTTATGGTCTTAAGACACCTTTTTTCAGCAATAAACATGAGTTTATTTCTTTATTTATGAGTGGTTATGTCATATCAGTGAATATAGTGATGCTTTAAAACACATTGCATTTATGTTTTGTATTGTATTGTATTTGTCATTTCCACTCAAAATATCCTTAAAACAGTATGTTGAAAACCTCCTGAGATCAAAATTATGCGTGCATAATCAATAGGATGCCTTTAAAGTTGATCATATCAGTAGAATATCGAATCAAAATGGTATTCCATCATTCATTTTCCAGTGACACTTAAATTCCCCATCCATTCAAATGGACTGATTTTCCCTGAGTAAAAGCTTTAAATCTTTCATATTTTGACATGTATAAGTAATATAACATCTCATGTTTACTCTAAACACGGTTTAAGATTTTGTACTGTATGATTAATCAATTGAAATGTACCTTGTGCTTGCTGCTTGCCTCACAGTCGGCCATGCTTGTTGAAAAAAGGGGTGTGTCTCTACTGTAGTCCACTTTAGATGATGTGGAACACTGTGATTGGCTTACAGACATCCAATCAAATAAGTCTGTGCATTTGGGTGGAGTCAGGTGAGAGTAACCATAGATCGGGACACCCTGGAAAAGGCGTGTCCATTGCAATGGTCGGGGGATCTGGAGGGGTTGAGTACTAGTTAATGTTAGTGTCTCTTTTTAAAGTGTGTTAAAGCTCAAAAAACAGCGTGACAGTACTGAAAAAAAGCTGTGCAAAGCAAGCTGAGTCACGATACGCTAAATGTGTGTAAGCAATGGAGGAAAAACTGTAGAATATTCTGCTCTCTGTCTGTTTAGCAGACGCCTTATGACCTTTTCAGTAATGCAGACTTCATGGGATGATTGACAGGAATAAGCCAGGGGAGTCAGGGACATATTACCTGCTCACACGCACACACGTCAGAGTCATGTGTCTCCAAGGACGCAGAGCAAAGGGCATTTTATCATATCGTTTCATCTTTGACTTGATACTGATCTTATTTGGCCCAGAAAACACAAAGGCAGGAATAAAGAGATAAACACACACTCACACACTCATTGTTTGCACACCGCATCTCCAGTTTTGGTGATTTGCATGTTTTCAGTTCAGCGTAAAGCGAGGGGGAGTTTATTTTATTTTAATTTATTTTATTTTATTTTATTTTAATTTAATTTAATTTAATTTAATTTAATTTTTTTATTTTATTATATTTTATTCTGTTTTAGTGCCCAAGGACTCTTATAATATTAAAAAATCCTTCTAAAGGGATTAACATTTAATTTGATTCTCAGGAGCGAGATCAAACCCTGACGCTGTTCTTTCTGTGCATTAAAAAACATCCACTATATTTTTGGCAGGCCAAATACACCATAGTAAATACCAAAATTACCATAAACTCAACCTCAGCTGCAACAATCCATCCACCACAGCACGACTAAGTTTTTTGTAGCCAGGGTACAAGTGATAAAGACGACATCCTGCCTGTTAATTTGCTCTTGCATAAGTGAAAGCATTTTACTGCTCATAAAACGATAAAGTCTAACTTCTGAATCAAACCCTGATTTTTTTACATCTCAGCTGAGCTTAACTGCTGAAAAGTTACGAGGCTGGAAAGTTTGGCACGAGGCATAAAACGTGTCTTTATACATACAGGATGTGTTTTTACACTGCTGAAAATTCTTCTTTTTAGGTTTTGATTCTCCCAAAGTCTGCTAAATTCAGAATTTCAAGGGGAAGTCAGCAGAGTGACAGGGGAGTAGATATTCAGCCTGTGGTGTCTCTCTCTAGCTCTCCTTTAAAAATACAGTGAATCATAAATCTTATAAATCTTCTTCTCTTCTGTTTTGGCTGCTGGTCCAGGCAGTGTTTATGTCATAATCTGAAGGTCATCAGTTCATCAGTTCATCAGTTCATCAGTTCAGTGTCATCATCAACTTCTTTAATTGTTCTACATGAATATTTTAAAGTCATGGACACCCATTTCTGCAAATGTGATGGAAAAAGTATATATCCTGAAAGTTATCATGAGACACTTTATCAAAATAGTGACTTTCATATCTAAAAATTTCTTAGTTTCTTAAAATAATGACTTGCTTATCTCAGACTGACTTAGTGTCTCAATATAAAGACTTAATTAACTCAAAATAATGACTAAATAGCTGAAAGAATGACATACTTATCTCAAAATTCCTTAGTATATCAAAATAATAACAGTATCTCAAAATAATAACTTAATATCTTGAAATAATGACTTAGTATCTCAAAAATAATGACTTAGTATCTAAAAAATAATGACTTAATAGCTCGAAATAATGACTTAGTATCTCAAAATAATAACTTAATATCTTGAAATAATGACAGTATCTCGAAATAATGACTTAGTATCTCAGAATAACATAGTATCTCAAAATAGTAATATAGTATCTCAAAATAATGACTTATCGTCTCAATATAATGACTTAGTGTCTCAAAATAATGATTTATCATCTCAAAATAATGACGTAGTATGTTAAAATAATGACTTAGTGTCTCAAAATAACGATTTTTACTTACCTCAAAATGACTTACTATCTGAAAATTAAACTTAATAATGAGAGACTTACTAATGTTAAATCGTATCTGTCATATCTCAAAAAATAATGACTTGGTGTCCCAAAAAATGACTTACTGAATCAAATTAAAGAGTTAGTATCTTAAAATAATGACTCTCAAAATACTGACTTAGTGACATATGAGATATGAAGTCAGTAATTTGAGAAACTATGTCGTTATTTTGAGATAATGGGTCAATACTTTCAGAGTCATTATTTTGAGGAAGTTTCTCATTATTTTAAAATACTACGTCATTATTGCACTGGTGATATCATGAATACTTTACTATTTAATAATAATAAAGTTTTGCTCAAAAATAATTCAATATCATCGATGCCTTTACATACAGAATATTCTATTTTCTAAAATGATATAATTCTCATGTATATTAGATGGTATACTGACAGTACAGTATAATGAATTGGACTGTATTACTGCAAGCCTTAAGTTTTGGCACACAGCTGGCTGGTAGGTATCTTATTGTGCTCAATAGTTTTCCCATTGTCTGTGCTCCCTCCATGTATGGTCAATATCAAACCTTTCTCTGCCCTGTTTGTCCTTCTGTGTCACTCCCATTGAACCAGCTGTGAAATTCCAGTCTTTCCAGGAACAATGGGAAGCGTTGACTTCAGAGGAGCGATCCAAGCGATGCCTCTCAGATAAGGAAGTCTGAGGGAGCCACGGAGAGCGAGCAGACGTACAGCAGCACTATTTACAGACATGCTTTGTTTCTGCCTTTTGTCTCTCAGGAGACTCATGGCATGCCAATCATTTCCCTTTGCCCTGATCTGTGCTTTGAATATAAAATCACAGTTTATATTTACTCTTTTCCAAGTAAGGTAATGTTGTGTGCTTAAGAAAATATGATGTTGATGTTGATGTACATGTTTGTTGATGCATATTACAAATTATCACTTCATTTTAACCCTCCCTATATAATATTTTTTGAATAATACACTAAAGAAATGCTCATAAAACACTTTATTGTGGTTCTAAGTAAATACAGACCTATTTTTAAGCATACATTAGTTGTATAGAAAGTGAATGCTTGAAAATACTAAATCTTTCAGTGTATTCTATTAAATGTTTATACACAAAATATGTATAAATCATTTACAACAAGGTTTAAAAGTACTACAAATACATTAACAACATTCAACATCATGATGTCATCAGCATAGACTGTATAAAATAATAGACATAGCCATTGTGACATCATCCTTTGGTTTGTGGACTCCCATTCTGAACAAGCCGTGAGAACCGGGTTTTTGAAACCAGTTTTACATAGTGGCCAAACATGGAATCACAACTTCTCAGTCCAGCACACATTTTCCCAAACACTTACATTATGAAAGACTTGTCTGTAAATCAATGGATAAAATGTTTTTGTGCATCACAACCATCGTGAAATGATTTGTTTCACTATTGGGATTTGATCAATTCAGTCCAATAACATGTCTAACAACCCGGTCTCATTCAGGAGTTGTCGAAAGTCGACGCTTGGGCAGTGGCTTGCAGCGTCAGACACCGACCAAAAACCCGTCCATCCACGACAGCATGATATGCAGCCAGTCACCTTTATAGTTTACTGACGACCAGCAGTCAAACACTGTATCCCGTTCTCTTTATACATCCATGATTTTGAAGCCTTGAGTTTGGCATTTTGACCATCGCTATTTTGGATATTTGGACCAAAAAGTGATCATATTTGGATGAGAGGGTGGAGCCAACTCAAACGCAAGTTGCTAGCATGGTTAGGGGAGTTTGTGTATAGCTATGGATAACTGTGACATTGCTAATGCCAATTTTTCTAGCAAAAACAGGCTTAAAAACATTAAAACAAAATGAACTTACAAGAAAAAAACTGAATATCCTATTCCTTAGAGAGTCTTTTAAGACAACCAAATGTTGAACAAGACTTTTTAAGGCAACCAAAATGCTAACTTTCACGAACTGAAACAAACTGAAATAGCGACAGCTATGGCTACATCTATACCCAGTGAATCTGGGGGGATGTCATGGTTATGTTACTTAACCAATATTTTCGCTGTAGTAGCCACTTGTCAACGAACAGCATCTACCTCAAAGTGACCACACCTGTAATTATGTTTAACTTTAAGCCTTATTAGAATTTAAACAAGTGAGTTAGCCAATATAAAAAATTCACTTCCTGTGCAGTTATGTACAGGGATATTGGTTATAGTAACTAAAACTGTACCCTTTTTGTACCTGGCTGTAAAAATGTTTGTGCGCATTGCATTCACTTGACAAATAAAAAAAAATCTGTTTTATTGAGTAATTTTTTCTGTTTTTCAGAGTAATTTTTTTTATTGTTCTGTTTTTCACGGTAATTTTGTTTCTGGTTTTTGTGGTATGTTTTTCTGTTTTTCTGAGTATTTTTTTCTGAGTTAAGAGAGCAAAAGAACAACAGACGCTTTCAGAGCTCGATATAATGGAAGCAAACATGACCCGCTTGTTTAGTTTAATCCAGTTATACCTTGTTTTGGGTTTGAGACACTGGGAGATACTCTTGTCTTTAAGTCATATAGATGGTGTTCGTGGACTTTACGCAGGCACCGGTCACTTGCAGGTGCCAGGTGGGAGCTTCTCGCAAGACTTTGAAGTATCTTGTCTCCTCATTCAGGACAAAAAATTACCACGAAAAACAAGCAGTTTTTGGCACTTGCATGTTGGCTTCATTTTTCATTCCTAGAAGTTGCCAATTGGTTATCAAGCATTTATTAGTTGTTTATAAACTTATTGTATCATTATTAGAGAGGTTAAGATGTCAAATACATTAATAAACACTTAAAATGTATTTATATATGTTCACAACTACACTATAGAGTGTAACGTCATTAATATAATTAAATCATTAAATTTACACATTTATTTATTTAATAAATGTGTAATAAAGTGCTACTGAAATAAAGTAAGTAAACTAAGAGTGATAACAGTGGGTTTAGTTGCCCTTCACTTAATCCCACATGGCACCACTGGAAACAATGGTCTACATATTTACACACTGTGACACACACCATATATATACACACACTCACTCTCTTCTTTACTCGCCTGAGGTTCAGTGTGTCCTTTATTGTCCACGTCCTGCACAGCGGTCAGCTGCTTCCTATCTGGCGCCACACCAATGAGCGACCGCCGGCCCCCCATCGCCACGGTAACACTACGAGGGGGTCAAGAGCAGAGGGAGAAAAGATGAAAAGTGCTGATAGGAAGAAAAGGGACATTCCCCGTATTCAAAGTTGAGTGGACTGCGGAAATTGCAAAGTGATTTTGCAATGCAGCCGGCGCTTCAGCCATGAAAGGTGTGAGATCATGTCACAGAGTGATACTGGATAATGCCTGGAACTTTCCTTTGTTCAAAAATATGGAAAAATAGCACCATTGATTTATAGTTGATGTCATCTTGTTTAAAAGCACACAGGTTTTTGATTTATTAACTTATCTTCTAATCATTCACAATTGCAAGACTGATTTCGGGACTCTCCAGAGTGATTTTATTCATTGTGAAAGATAAATCACAAGTCAAGCCGTCTGCTTTAGCTGTAAGGCAAGAATTTCAATTTCATCATGAATGCCGTGGACATGTTCGGAGAGCCAGAGAGGGAGCGGGGGGAACCAGTTCAAAGTGAAATCCTGATAGATTCTGAGAAAAGATACACAGAGCCAGATGAATGAAATACAGGGGAGTGTGCTGGAGGGGTGAGTAGATGTGAGAGAAAGGAAAAAGATGAATATAAAGAGGAGGGAGAGACAGAGATGAAGGCAGTGGGAGAAGAGAGATCGGGAGATCTGACAGGGGGGACAGCTCTCTTTCATAAAGAGCATTGGATATGAGCTTCAGTCTGTCTCCCCAGGGGATGTGGCCTGGTTTCTCTTTTCCCAACACACACACACACACGCACACAGTTATTCACATATACAGTGAGCTGTCAGTAGAAGCTAACACTATATTAACCAAGAGCACACAAACAAAATATTTGCTCCTGTTCAGACGCATGAAAGTCAAAGTCGGTGAAATATACAGTTAATCCGAACATTAACACCCAAAGTCTAATTAATTTCTCCTGCAGACGCTTCTTCACGTTTGGATTAACAAAGACTTTAACGCAAACTTAACTTTAAGCATCAACAGTAAATGCCAGCCTTTGGTGCAGGCTGCTGACAGTAACCTCAGTAGACTTCAAAGCAACACAGTGACATGTTGCTTTCAGCAGGCACAGACCAGGATTGAGTTGCACCAGCTATTCATACATTGGTTCCTAAGTTTGGGAAGTCCTTCCTAAGTAAACAGCTACTTTCAAACTCATCTATTTACTGAGATGCACCATTAAAACTTAAGGACTGTATCACAAGCTGTAACCAGTGGTGTAGTGCAAGAACCACTCTTTACAGTTTACCCAGCTATCAGCCAAAAAGCCATTGGAATATATAGGGGAGTCTACCCACTTCCTCTACAGTAACCTCGTCTCACACCCAGTTCATCAAGTACTCCACAGGCTGTGAAAGAAGATACTGTTATATATTTAAAGGGCTTTACTTAGCTGAATGTATGTGCACATGAAGAAATACACCAATCAGCCAAAACATTAAAACCACTGACAGGTGAAGTGATTAATAATTCTACTAGGAAGCCTTGTATCCTGGCATTCATGTCGATCCAACAAGTAAAAGTACAATATTTGCCTCCTAGGTGGTGGAGTAGAAGTATGAAGCAGCATTAAATGGGAATGCTCAAGACAAGTACAGTGGCAAAAGGAAGGCGGCATATCCCTCTCTGCTGGGCAGCAAAGCAAAGTATTACTTGGAAATGGGAAAGATTTCTTGATCACATTAATGACCCTTGAAGACAAACCTATGGCTTAGCTCCCCATATATATATCCTCACTATATATAACCTCCTCACCATGCACGGAGGGTTCCACCCCAAGTCCAGCACCCTGAGGCTATACACTAAACAGAGAGAGGGAGGTAGAGGACCAGTGGGCATCACAGCCACTATCCAGGATGAGACATCCAAAATCCAGGAGTACATCAAGAGGATGGCCCCAAAGGACGAGCTGCTAAGTGAATGCCTCAGACAACAGAAACCAGACGAGGGCAAAGGACAAGCCCCTACATGGTGCATACCACCGTCAGATAGAGGAAGTGGCTCATATCAAGAAGACCTAACAGTGGCAGGAGAATGCTGGACTGACACACAGCACAGAGGCACTAATCAAGGACAGGCCCTAAGCACAAGGGCGTGAGATGCAGGCAGGATCAACGTACATCGTGTACAGGAACATCTGTACCAAGTATGGACTCCAAGTACCCAAATCCCGATGGGATCCAGTGACTCTAAATTGTCCGTGGGTGTGAATGTGAGTGTGAATGGTTGTCTGTCTCTATGTGTCAGCCCTGTGATAGTCTGGTGACCTGTTCAGGGTGTACCCCGCCTCTCGCCCAATGTCAGCTGGGATAGGCTCCAGCCCCCCCGAGACCCCCAAGAGGATTAGTGGTTACAAAAATGGATGGATAGTCTGACTGAGGAGGAAATGTTGACACAAAGACAGCACAAGAAAATATCTGCAATGCACTTATCGTAACAGACTGAAGATATATAGCAGTGTTGGCAATTCCAGTGGTAGAATTTCCCTCAGCACACCAAAGGCTTATCAAGAATTCAGCATTACTGTACCAGTGTTAGACGCATTGTGTTTTGGTATCCGGGTAAATGGGCCACAAAATTACGTGGCCCATTCACCCGGATACTGACTGTGATACGTTATCAGCTGTGCTCTCTGTAGTCTGGATGGATGACCCTGAAAGTTTGGGTTGGCCTTTTCTTTTACTTGGTATTTCCTGGCCTATAAATTCCTTTCAGGCTAAAAGTTGAAGCTGAGAAAAAAAAAATACTATTCAGTGTCGGTGCCCTGGGGTCGACTGGACAGATTTATCATCACGAATAAGTTACATAATGTTAAGTGTGAGGTTTTCACCTGTTTCTTTCTGTCTGTCTAAAAACATATACAGGATAAATATACAGCACAGATATGCATCCCACTTCTGCACAAATACGTAAAATGGGCTGAAAAGATAAACACAAACTTACTGTACAGGGAAAACACAGGAAAAGACAGAGCGAGCCGAGCCGTAGCCCCCAGTGAGAAACACTTCATCTCTTACTGCTTCCTTATTCTCTTTCATCTCTCACGCTTGTTGTTTTACTCCCTCTGTTTTACATGCGTTTCTTACATATGCAATGTGGGGTTTTTTGGGGACTCTTATATTACACCCACTCCCACCTCCACTGCACATCTACACACTGCTCATTTTACTTCAGATCACACACACACGCACATATCCACATTTATTTTGTAAACACCTTCATCATTCATTCATGTGTATTCTCAGATTTCAGCTGAGGGGAAAGAAAAAAACAAAAATACAGCACTCAGCCTCAAGATATTCATCGCAACGTAATTTATGTGTCAAATGTATCAAAATTGACTTTTACTTGCAAATGTCTGGTGCTGAATGCACCAAATTGCACAGAGAAGCACTAATGTAACCAGGAGAGATACATCACCAGTCAACCTGGTCCTTAGAAATTGCATTTACAGCAAGTAGAGTGCTGATAAATAAAGATTTGCAAGTCAGGAGGACAGAAATTTAGAATTACCTTCTTTAGTACTGGATTCAACCGGTCAGATAACTTTTCTGTAAAGACCTTAGTTTCAGCACCTGAATCTTTCTAAGACGTAAACACCAAAATGTTAACCCAGTCAGAGAGTGCAGACCTCTGCCAAGTAGGTGATATTCCCTCCCCCTCTGCATCAGATTTTGCAGCCTGCATCACAATGAGGTTATTTGCATCACTATCATTATTAGGTTATACATGCCTTCACCATGGAAACACTGTGGTGTATTTATTTCGTTTTTATTTTGTACCAACACAGAATATAATATGTTTTTTTGTATTTTTCATTTTCTTTTTTTTCCAACACAGAATATTAATTTCAACTTTAGAATTACAACAATATTTAGCAAGTAGAACAAGATGTGCTTACCGGCCACCAGATGGCGCTATTTTCAGCGTCTTTAGAAATTGGAATTGCTGCTAAGGCTGTCAGACGATAGACTTTTTTATTATTTTATCCACTTTGCTTCAACCAATCACCACCGAAATTTTATCATCTGTTCCTTGTCCCATTATCCATCTTTCCAAATTTCATCAAAATCCGTTCATAACTTTTTGAGTTATTTTGCAGACAAACAGACCAACGCTGGCGAAAAAATAATCTCCTTGGCGGAGGTAAATATATCAATTCACGCTGGGAATATTCAATTTAATTTAATTTAATTTAATTTAATTCAATTTAATAATTTAATTTAATTTAATTTAATTTAATTTAATTTAATAATTTAATTTAATGTAATTCAACTTTATTTTATTTATTGTTATACTTGAATGTAAATGTTGCCAGGGTGCATTAAAACCCCTTAAAAAATCTAATTTGATTATTTTAAAAAAGAGCCAGGGGTGGATCTGCGGTCCAGACAGAGCCCCAAATGTCCTCAAATCCTAGAAAGACTCCTGTCTACACTTGACATGTTTGTGGCTGCTGTGACTGGATTTGCCTTGTTTATTCATATTTATGTATGATAAATATTAGTGTTTGTTTATTAACTGACCCCCAGCCTCCTGTCATTTTGCAAAAGTGGCCCCCAGGCAAAGCATGTTGAGTATCCAGTCTTAACCCAAGCCTGACCACACTGTGGTTATATTGAGAAACAAAGGACCTAAAGTTCGTGAATGAGTGTCTATTTTAAGATAAATCTTTGAAATTTTTTACCTCAGTATATTATTCTCTCAGGTTGGCTGCGGAAATTCTTGGGTAAAAACTGGTTGATTTTGTTTGGTGTTTAACAATCAACACTGAAAGGATGAGCCTCAATCAACAAACAAATAAATGCAAACAATTAATATGCTACTTTGCACATCTTAGACATATCATGTAAAAGTTTTTAAAGTGACATAAAATATGAACAGCTTTTGTCATGGGGAAGGGAGGGGGATGGTGGCTGCTGTGTCACTTCCCAACAAATCATGGTGTTTCCCAACAACGTTTGTGGTGCCAAACCTGCATTTTACAGACATATCACAGCATTTCCCAGCGGCATTTGAGCGAAGGAACCTGGATAATTTTCAACAATGCATCGTGACATTATCAAGCTTTATGCAGTGGCATCTCCCACTGGTATTTCCAAGTCACGTTTTAGCCACCAAACCTGTGTGTTTTTTATCGTAGCATTTCCCAGCGGCGTTTGTGGCACCAAGAGTGTTTTGGGGTTTTTTTTTACCGACACATCGTGGCATTTCCACCCATGCTTGTGGTAAGTAACCTGGGTGCTTTCTACCGGCACATCAAGGTGTTTCCCAGCAGCATTCAAACCACAAGAACTGGGTGTGTTTTTCACCTACCCTACCCTACCCTACTTTTCCAGCAGCTTTTGTGACATCAAACGTGGGTGTTTAAAGCCAAAATACAATCTTTTTCTAACTTTAACTAAGTGATTTTTGTGTCTAAACCAATCCAGATGTTAACTACAAATGCAATGTAACAGATCTGCAGTTTAAAGAAATGCAAACTTTTTTCTGGCGACTGGGTTGCACAGGTTGGAAATAAACACTTGAAAAAGTCTCCTTGGTCCATGACAGGGTAATATAATATATAATAATACACGTGATTAGTTGTAAATACGCAAAATATTCACCAAATATTAGGTATTTTCTTGTAGCCAAACTTATTTTACTTCCCCAAACTTCATACTTCATACAGCTCGTCCTTTTGAGTGATGAACAGATGAAAGTGGTGTTTCCTTGCAGGCAGAAAGTACATTTTATAATGGACAGGCACTGGCTGAGGACTTTCTGTTTTTGTTTCCCTCGCTGTCCCTTATTCACCTCACTTACTTCCTCTCTGGGAGATAAAAAAAAAAGTGCATTCCCTCCTCTCATTTCATTTGTGTGCCTTTGAAGAGTGTATAAAAGATAACAGTTTTGCTTTTGGGTAGGAGGCAAACAGAGATGTCACCGAACATTTGAGCAGAGAAATTCAGAGAGCAGTCCTTGTCACGGAGTTCAGCACTCTGACACACATACAAACTCAACCACTGATGTGCACGCACATATACACGTGCACACACGCTCACACACATACACATACGCACTCGAGCGTTGCTTTGAAATGCAAATGTTTCGACCACGTTCCAGGGAATACTGAGCCGGGACAGAAAAACATATTCTCCCGACAATAACAGTGAAAAACAAAAGAGAATGAAAATGACAAGGAAAAGTCTGCTGCTTGCAAACAAATCACTCCCTAAAGACACAAAGTGACTTTGTAAGATTTTCAAGATTTGTTTGTCAAAGTACACAAAAGAGTTGTGATGAATCATTCAAATATTTCGTGACATCAGTTTATCACAAAGTTGCAAACACTACGAAAAGCACTACGAAATGCTAACTCCAAAACAAACACACCTGACATTTCTTGACCCAGTGGGCACTGAACTTTCTGTTGTGGTCGTCTTTTAGTTTTTCAGATTCCACACAGTGAGAACAAAGGCAGCAAAGCAGAGTTTGACAGCTGCTGATACACGTGTGTTTACAGGAAGGGGCAGCAAACACACATTGATTGACAACTGTCGAAAGTACAACAGAAGAAGAACATCTTGTGTGCCTGTTGTGACAGCAGCTGTTGTCTTTTACAGTGAACGAAATGCGTGCATGTGCCCTCTGCATCATGTCTATCATTTCCTGTGAGATCCATCTATCTGTCTGGATCGATACATAGATTCAGTGATCAACAATCCAGTATCATCGATGCAAAGTAAAAACAGTGATCTATATTGTCATCTTCAGGATACACTTTTATTTTGAAAGTCTGTGTCACCGTCAGACAGCAGCAGGTAGATGGCATTTACTCAGCAGTGTGGAAATATTTTGATTTCGGAGTAAGGTAAGGAATTTTCATATCATCGAGTACTTAAAGACTGAAATATCACCTCAACGCAAAGCATTCGGCAGCGAACTCGGAAGTTCGAGCTAGTACAGCCTCTGATGTTAGCGCTAGCAGCCAGCCTTGCCAAGCTGCACTCGACCAGGCGTTCAAACACAAACTGAGTAAGTCAACCAGACTGGCCGACCCGTATGCTCTCACTCAGTGGATGGATGATGTCACAGGAAGCTTTGTGGCTGATTACTATGCCAATCTTACAAAGGAGGACGACACTTGAACAGTTTTGCTATCGAAGCTAACATTAATCCTTCCCCAGTTCCCCAGTTTCTGATGAGGTGGACATGATAACCCTTAATACACATGACGTTATTCATCCCTACAACAGGAAATACTTTACCTCTAACCTGATATGAAGTGTGCGCTGCACATGTGAGCATTTTGGATGATCGCCTCCGTCCAGTCCTTTCGTCTCATCACATTTAACCATAGCTGTCTATGTTTTTCTTGACAGGCAGTGGCGGCTGGTATGTGATAAAATTTAAGTATTGAGCAGTGACTCCTTCTATTCTGGCTCCCAATAACACAACAAGACATCATTTTAAGACTCCTATGCAGCCCACAGCCCTGTGGTGGAGAGGCAGGTTTTGCCTCCAACAAACTGAAGTCATTGTGACATCAGCCCTAAAAGGGTCTATTAGAAAAGTAATTTAATAAGTTACATTGCTTTGTACTTTCTTATCTGCTTTCTTATCTACTAATCTGTAACCTATTACATTTCACAAGTAACCTCCCCAACATTGCCCACAAGTCTGGTGTTCAAAGCCTCGCTGACTACACCAACTGCAGACTGTGGTTTTTTGACCCCTGCAATCTGACTCCTGAGGGGTTTTCTGTCTTTCTGCTTCTTTAACCATTAGCTGGCATGAGTAAGGGGGAAAGAGAAGGAGGTAGAGAGCCAGACAGAATGATAAATAAGTGCCGTGTGAGCGTGTGTGTGTGTGTGTGTGTGTTGGCTCCTGGTGCCTCATGAGAGGGATTACATCGTTTCTAATGTGTCATTACGCAGCATCTTCTCCCTTTCCATAGCCTGAGGACAACGTCTACACTGACACAAGACACTGCGTTTTCCACATACACGGCCTTGTTTATTAATGTTCTTTTTTTTTCTTTTTTTTTACCATCCATCCTGCTGTCTCTCTCTCTTGCCGTATTTTCTCACACACACACAAATTGATTGCACACACAAGCGTGGCCATAAAATCTCCCTGCAAGCTCATTGGCTGAGGCCGCACATCCCTCGAACCAATGAGCATGCAGGACAGGTCTGTGGACTGGTGGCCTGCTGAAAATACTCAGTGACTGAATCATCTTGGTATGCCAATTCATGAACACAACACACACACACACACACAGGGCAGATGAGGGGAAGTGGGACATGTCTTGCATACAGAGCAGGCAGATTTGTCTCATGGAGGAAGACATATTGGGGGGAAAAAAGGTGAAGGAAATGTGACATCACTATTATTACTACTGATTGCTTGACTCTGTGTGTGCGTTCGCTCTCCCGTCTGCTCTGTCTCCTCCTATTCTCCGTCTCCTCTCATCACCCCTTGCTAATTGACTCCTCTATGTCAGCGAGCATTTCTCTCCTTCCCCAGCTTCTGTCGCTATATTTCCTCTCCCCGCTCTCAATTTTCCTCCAAATTGTTTATTATCAGGACCCAAATCTTCCCTGGTGCTCCTCCATCATTCTCCTCCCTCTGTTCTTCAAACTCATTAGCTCTTTTTAAGTTTTTTTTCCTAATTATCTTTCATATACCCTCCCTTTCTTTCTCTCCTTATCTCCTTCTCCTCCTCCTCCAGCTTCCTCATCTCCTCCCCTCTTCTCTTCACCCTCCTCTTCTTCCCTATTCTTGCATATTGCTTCCAACTGACAGAGTAATTAGTTTCTCTGGGCTGGCGATCAGCCTGTATTCCCAGCAAGGATAGCACATTCATAAATCAGCAGTGTGCTCTCTTAACTTGTACGCTCGCTGCGAAACACAGCGCAAGTGTTTATATGCAAGCTCAGATCTGCAAAGATAAATGTAGAAATGAGGAGGGGGAGGAAGATGAAAGTGTAGAAAAAGAGATGGGGCTAAATAAAGCTGGATGAAAGAGAATGATTGAGGGGAGAAGGAGGTCAAAAGGGAAAAATGTGTGTGTGTGTAATACTCTTTGATAAATTATATAACCCCAGACACACTGCTCCTCCGTCCCTCATCATTTTTTTCCACCTGTCTTTGTATTTGAGTAGAATTTTCTGATTGGACGGTCAGATATGACTGATAGGATAAGGAGAGGGATCCAGCAAATGGCTCCCACTTACCACACACACACACACACGGTTATATAACACGAGTTCAATCACTTTCTGAGTTTGCTCTGTCTCTATCTGTCAGCGAGGATCAACGTCACAGCTTGACGTCCTTTTCTTTAGTGAAAGAAACGCCCGTGCTGAAGGCTATCGCTGCAGTTACGCTGACATTGCATCACTGCTGTCATGGTTGCATCATGGGAGAGGGCTGAATTGGTCTTTGGAGCGAGGGAATGAGGGTCACTCATGTCAGACAGGTTTGTGGTCAGTGTGTATGTATGTCTGAGGAAGAGATATGTCACAAGGTTTAACATTTTTGGTACCATTTTTTATTAAGGCATCCTTTACAATATGATCATAAGATGTAACTAATAGCACTTTTAATGGTTAATAAATAATCTATTAACGTTTTAAAGATGAGTTACAAGCCATTAAAGTTATAAACATTTACGAAATTAATCCCCATACATTCCTGGTCTGCAATCTTTCAGCAAGAGTCATTTAAAGTCCGGTGTGTAAGATTTAAGCGGGATTCATGCTTGTGTGTCAGCTCGATGCATATCCTACGTAAGTGGCCTATGCCGTTGTGAGCATTTATACTTGTGTGATGGTGTGTCTGTGTCACTCTGCAGTTACACTTCCAAAACACGATTTGGCGGTGGGGTCTCTGTGAAGTGCTGTAAAGTTTAGTTGATTCAAAACAAACATTAAACACACATTAAACATGGCTTAATAGAGACGATTTCAAACACAAGTACACAAATCAGCTTCACTATAACTCGCAGCCTCCACAAACAAACACTTGTCTTTATCTGGACACATTTTGTTTGGCTTCACCCCCAAACAACCTTCATCTGCACACACTGCGATGACACACAGCTGGTTCAATATCAGCAAAGTTTCCCTGCTTCCCATCACTGGTTCCCGTACAGCAGGGTTGGTCTTTGTTTCACTGTTATAATCATTAAAAGGCAAAAGCAGCATGTGTATACATTCAGTAGGCTATATCTTCAGTAGCTAGCTAGCTAACCCTACACTTTTCAGGGTTTGATTTTGGTTTTGGAACAGGAAAGAAACGTATATCTTTTTCCAACCTCTCCAGGTAACGAGTATCATTAATACACGACGTGCCCCAGGCACAACATTTAGCTCCAAATCCACAAAACCGGAAACCTGAAACGATTGCATTAGAGTCAATGGAGCACAGCTGTGTTGTTGTCGGACCCTGGTCTGAGCCGGCCCAATGCTCTGTTATGATTACCAAAGAGTCAGTTCTTACAACCTGGAAACACAAAATGTATTCTTGTTAATGCCCAATAACTGATCTCATCTGAAAGCATCAGTAAATGATTTATCTGTTGATCAAGCTATGAGTAACAACTTGTAAACCCTTTATAAAATGTGTCTAATTGGAAAATGGTGCCCACTCCTTTATGACATAGAGCTTCTTATTTGTCTAATATCCATTAAACACCACACAACCACCCATGTGTCTTTGGCTGCAAGTGTGTTTGTGTGTGTGGCTCCATTTGCTCGAGAGATGAGGCCAGTTTTGTAGCCAACTGCCAAAATGGGACAGATGCTATTTGCAAATTCTTTTACAGGGTTTCATTTATCCTCCTCATGCGCCAGATGGGTATGATTCGCCTCGCAGGACAATACAATGAGTCATAAAGTTTCGACAATCACAGGAAAGTATTTGAGAGTCGATTTATTGCACCTTTCTTTGTCCTGGCACTCAGAAAAGTACTTTCTTTCTTTCTTTTTTTTAAGAACAGCTCAGTCCAGGTTTGAGTGGTTGGTTTCCAATTCAGAGCGACGCCTCTGTGCTCAGAGTCTATTCTCTTTTATCTAATCTCTGAGTAGGCAGCAACTTTCCTGGTTGAAAACTCACTTTTGTAACTCTGGCATCCCGTATATTTTTGCAGTGACAACTACTGCTTCTTATGGAAAGATTAGATGCAGTAACACACACACATACACGCCCAAACACACACACTGCTGTTCAGATAGCGTGGGTGTTCTTAGCAACCTTGCCACTCTGTATCTCTCTCTTAGTTCTGCTTGATACATATCAGCTATTACGTAAAGATGCTGACTGCCTCGCTGTGCAGGGAGCAGGGCTGTGCTGACTGGCTGACTGAAATGTCAAGTGCTGTCAGAAGAACAGTTTCATCAGATACCGCAGAGCTGCAGTCACAGTCCTGCCCGGCCAGATGACTATCAGACCTGGCTCAAATAAGTGTCAGTGTGGGCCTAATACTTTATCCTGTGCGGAGCTCTGGATGGGTGGCGATCGCTGCATTGGGACAAACACTGAGTTATCGGTTGCAGAAAACTCTTGACTCGAGAGTTGTAACTGTACAACACAGCGACAACTTCTGCTGCTTGTGTCAACAATCGCTTTCAAAAAATATTTCACAAAAACTTGTCGGTATGCCACGGGGCTGTGGGAGAGAACAGAGTCCAAGAAAACAGATTCTTAAGAAGACAGAAGACAGAAAAGTCAGATGGCCATCAGCACTTTTCGTCACCCACTCTGTCAGTCACAAATGTCAAGCAGACAGCCAATATATCCCAGACACTAAAAAAATGGAGCACAACGCCTCAGCTGGGCACTGAGTATTTTAAGGAAAGGAATATAGGCAAACCAGTGGCCTGGTGTCCTGGGGGTGTACATTTATATTAGAACTGTCGCATGTCACAGAAGCACGGGCACAGACCTGGATTTAGAATTGAAGTATTTCACTGCTGGAAAGTTGTCTTCACAAAACTTGGCTGTAGAAAGATGCAAATACTTTTAACTGGCGCTACATGACAACATAAAACCAGGCTGCGGCATGCACTTTGCTCAAGAGGTAATAAACCTGTATGCTCACTCACTATCTCAAGGTGTCATTGTCTGGGTCTGTCGACTGGGTCATCAGCTGATTACCAATCAACCCATAGCACAGTGACACACCTTCTCTGTCAGCCTATCATCTTGCTGCTCCTCACTTTTAATATGGTTCTTTCTCTGTCAAAGTTCTTTCTTGCTGCAGTCGTAGTCTTCATGGTTCATCAGCCTCATATGCCTCATCAGCCACCACCACCACCAGTGTCTGGACTCCCTCGATTACAAAATATCTCATTCAGTTGTCCAAGCGCCAAAGACCAAGCACTGCATCGCAATGGACCAATAAACACTCCGGCTGGTGGGTGACGTAATGCAAGTTGCTCGTCTGAAAAACAATTAGACGGAGCTATGGTGTTACTGGCACCTGGCGCCCAAAAGTTGGGATTATTTCAACTTTCAGCATCTACAAACGCGCGTCTAAAAAGATGCCAGAAAAACAATGCGTGTATAAAAAGATGCTCGTCATAAAAATGCGTGAAAACCAGTCAGACGAACCGTATCACAGGGAATCAATAGTTTTACTGGCATCTCGTTTCTGGCGCTCCTTGTAGGTGTGATCGCCCCCTTAAGGTCCTAGTTTCACTGCAAACTCCCTTTCAACTGTCCCCAGCAGCTCAGCAAAAACATAAGCAATGTCCAAACCCCCGACGCACAAAAGACAGAGGGCATTAGAAATTTTTCCCAAAAAAAGTGTCAGTGATGAGTGATGTTTGTAGACATAATCTATATTCATTTAGCTAATGTTATGAATATTCATAGTGAGATAAGAGATAACTTTGGATCATTCCTCCATCCATCCATCCATTTATATCCGCTTATCCAGGGCCAGGTCAAGCAAGCCAAACTAAGCCCCCCAGATGTCCTTCTCCCCTGTGACACTTTCCAGCTCCATTCCCAGGCCAGATGAGATATGTAAACCCTCCGACATGTCCTGAGTCTGCCCTGGGGCCTCCTACCAGTGGGACATGCCTGGAACACATGTAACTGCAGGCGCCCAGAAGGCATCCTGATCAGATGCCTGAACCACCTTAAGTGACCCCTTTTGATGCGAAGGAGCAGCGGCTCTACTCCAGAACCTGCTCTGGATTGATGGTTATTTTAAAGATTTGCACCTTCATCTTTGGAGTCAAAGTTCTATGCAACCTTTGAACATCTTCAACCATGAATTACCTTCATTTTAAAGAGTTACAAAACTGCTTTAAGACTTTGTGTTTGTGTGCATGTGCGTTGTTATGTAAGCTCTGGCAATCAGTCACCGCTCTAATGTAGAGGGTTGCATCGTCATGAGAAAGGTCATGAGAATTCCCAGCATGCCTCTGATGGTGAGTCAACTGCAATGCTTGGGGGACTTCAGTGTCAGCGGAAATAAGAAGTCAGACTAAGTTTAATGAAAAAAGATACTGAATATTGTATCTGTAATATAATGATATACTGTAGACGAATGCAACAGCACAATTGCACAAACTGCAAGTTGTTTAATATCAAACTAAAATGTAAAGTGCTTTAATTTAAAGTGTATTAAATGTTGCATAATTATACAATGACAAATGTGAACATTTGGCACATTCATTTGCACATTTATTTCACTGGAAGCACCCTCCTATTGTCCCTTGACGATGTTTTACAATGGCTATCCTCAAAGAATGGCGTGCAGTGGAATAGTTTCCCCCCTTGGTGCCTGTGTGTCTGCTGTCCAGTCAGTGCAGCTCAGGGGTGTGGTGAGCAGGGATGGAGTAGTCCACAGGAGGAACAGAACAGACACTGGAGCAGTTCAGACAATGACTTTGGCCTGCCTCTGCTATTTTGAGAGGCTCCTTCCACCTTCAGCTTCGCCCCAAACTTCACCCGCCTGTCTCTGCTCACTTCGGCTGTATCTTTTTGGTCTCGTGCGAGCAGGAGTCTAATCTAGATGAGAGGGTGAGTCATACAGTGTGGATTGAAATAGCTTCCTGGATGCTGTTTCAGTCTCCCCGACCTGCTGCCATCTGAACAATGGGATGAGGAATGGCCAGTGAGGTCTAATGGGTCAGGAGTGAAATCAGATTCGCTTCAAGACAAATATTCCAGTCCCTAAGTAGAGTGTAGCAACAAGTACCAGCACATGAATATGACATTTGTTTTTTTTTAATTGCATATAAACATATGGACTTACCCTTGTGTTTGAAAAGCATCGAAATCTTCAGCACGCCCACCAACTGTAACAGCGCCCTCAGCACAGGAAGCCCAGCCTTCCGATGACAGGAAGCAGCCCTCGCCATGGAGACAGCAGTCTGAGCTGGTGTCCTGCAGGTCAAATACAAGCACACACAACACACACGCAATGTGATGCCATCTATGGAAGAGGTAGCAACATAGAAGTCTACGGGGCAAAAAAGAATCAGCGAACAGATGCACTAACGCTTCCCTGTTTATACAGACCATAACCTTTAACCACTGGAGAGCTCACACACACACTTTCACTCAACCCTGAGGTCAATACAGCTCTTTAAATAGATAGGAAGCACAAAGAGTCTGTCAGTCCATGAGGAGGTGATGACCCAGTCTCTATCCTCTGCTGTCTCATTGTCTTTTGATCTCTCCTCCGTGAATCCCCTCTTCTTTCCGCTATAGCCTACTTTAAGCTGATGCTACAGCGGCATGTGGGGCAGGATTGTTTAGAAAATATATCTAGGAGGTTTGAGTCGTGAGTCTGAGACCTCTCAGTCGACTGCTAGTCACTGTATCTGGTTAGGTTTAGGCACAAAAACCACTTGGTTGGGGTCAGGAAAAGATCATGGTGTGGGTTAAAATGAAAAAGAAAGTGGCACACACATAAGCCGTGAGCCTGCGTCGCCTCAAGCCTTTCCCAGCTGACCCAGAGCCGGTCGCGGCGCATCATCAAGGCAGAAATACGCGTACGAGTTAATAACAGGAGGTTATGGTGTTTCATTCTCTTCTCTCTATGACACTTGTATCTCGACCAGTAGCCTACTTTTGTTGTGTTTGCTGATCCTCTATGGTACGCAAATACAGCATAGCCTAGTATAATCACATATCGGACCAACGGGACGTCGGACTAATGAGAGGTCGGAACAATGAGAGGTCGGAACAATGCTACGGCAGCCATTGCTAATGCACATGTAGCTACATGCTAACACCAAGGCAACATATAAACTTTGTAGTTGATTTCTCCCTGATTTCGGATCACATTCCTGCAGGAACATTTTCATGCTGCGCCTGACTTATTAATGTAATTTCTGTTTGTCATTGATGCTGGCTCTGTTCTGTTTCAGTGGGGTCTTTGCTGCTGCTCTCCCTGCCTTAGGCTTTCCATGCAGGCACATGGAAGGGCAGCGAGGTTTGCTCTCTCCACCTTAGGCTTTCCACATAAGCGTGTGGAAGGGCAGAGATGTGTGCTCTCTCCGCTTTAGGCTGTCCATGTAGTCATGCAGAAGTGCAAGCGGTGTGCTCTCTGCCTTAGGCTTTCCTTGTTCCTACATGGAAGGGCAGAGAGGTGTGCTCTCACCACCTTAGGCTTTCCTTGTTTGCACATGGAGGGGCGGAGATGTGTGCTCTCTCTGCCTTAAGGCTTTCCACATAAGCGCATGGAGGGGCAGAGATGTTTGCTTTCTGTGTAGGCCCAAGTAAAAGCTAGAGAGGCCCCAGAACAGAGCCATACCACCAAATATAATACTGCAAATGCAAATTGAGTCTTCTTGACAAAGTTCCTGACTGAATTATAATTAAAGAATTGTGAATGTATTTATTTTTGTTTCTCAAAAACATTCTTTCCACAGGTATTGGAAGTTGGGGTAAATATGTTGAAGACTAGCAGGGGTAAACCATCCCTTCATGACAGCGTTTTTCTATTATCCTGAACTGATATAAACGTGTAGAGTGCTGCTGAAAATGAGAATTCTGCAGTCAAACACTGCATAAAAAAATAAAACCTTAACCCTGTGGCAGCCACAGTGATTTCTGGAGAATTTTATTATTGCTTCTCTGTGCTGCTGCCACTACTGCTGCGAGGAGATTTACCAACGTGGCAAAAGTGATCACATACAGGCGACATTAAGCCTCCAATTACAGTATATCAGGGCATGAATAATGCAGACTATTGCTCTGTTATCGGTTTTGGTTCTATAAAATCGGTCTCATCTTGTCACTGACTGTAAACACAACTTGCCTTTCAGTGAGGTCAATGCTCTCCGCTAACATGTTGTACACCCACGTACTCATACAGTCAGTATGATACTCAAGGATCCGTGCTTCACACAAACAACTGGCGGGTGTGTGCGCATGTGTATCGTAACCTTTGTCCGGTGTTCATTCATCCACATTACACACATGGTTTCCTCCTGTGTGTTTATACTCTGGCTCCACGCTGACCCAAACCTTACACACACTTTCCTCACACGCCCTCCAAGCCCAAAACATTCGCCTCTGTCTCTTCACCTCCCTCCCGCTTCCACCAAATCCTCCCCTTCCACCTTTCTACTCCCACACAAACAGCTGTGCATCCCCGTCAATAATGACGTCATCTGTGTTTTTTGAGTGTTTGAGGGATGTTTTGAGTCCTACGCCATGTGACCACAGGTAGCTGTAGAGACAAGAGGATAGACTTTGATGTGGATATATGTGGATTTATTTAGAGATCCAATTAATCAAATGAGACCTTACCTGACATCTTCATGTGCAGACACACAAGGTTAAAAAAATACATTTCAGTAACTGCACAAGCAAACAACAGGTTTAGAGGAGGTGAAAGTCTTTGTTATTGTGCAACGCAGCCTATCAGGATGGAGCAAGGTGGGGGGAGTCTCAGGTCAGTCTGAGGGATTAGGGGCAATTGATTGAAACCCTTGGGTGAAAAACATGTGTCGGTGGGTGTGCTATGGTAAACACTGCAGAGAGCAACAGGTTGAGGATGTGATGTGACAGATTTACACTGTTGCATCAGGTCAGAAAATATCACGTGATGTGTTTTTGCATCTGAGCTACAACTTAAGTGGATTTTCTTCTGCTCTTTTTATTTATGGAGGTCATTGGGACCAGAGGCTGCTCTCATGCACCGTTTGAAGGTACACCTACAAAAATGAATGCACCACAACTAGTAACACATAATCATGAGCCAAATAATCAGTATATAACTCATGTAATTGGGAAGGCTATGATCACGTGACCAGTGCACTGGCAGGAGCAAAGACGGAAGTAGCATAAAGAATCTAAGTCCACGTAAGAAGGCAGGTTGAGATGGTGGATAGCACAACACAGGACTTTCCCCCTGGAGACCACAAGGGGGAAAAAAGACGAGAAGTAGCCAAGCATTTAGTCAGCCTACCTCAACAAAAATCTCATAGGTCATCATGGAGCACAGGTGTGTGAGCCTCATTCTTGATCTGTGAACACTCCTATGCATACGTTTGCCTGGGTCCTGACAGTCCAGGGGAAGAGACAGAGGAAAGGCAAGGTGCTGACTGCTGTTTATTTCACATTATATTTTATGTCATTCTTTGTAAATAGTTTCATCTATATTGAAGTAAACTGAGTCGGAGTTCTGAGTCCTTAACAGGTCAAAATGTGCTCTTCACCAATTGTTATACTATTTCAACAACAGAGTAATTATATATTCAATATTCAAAAATCATGCCTGCTTTTTAGAATTTGTAGTTTGTTGGAAGTTGCCGCATTGCCATCTGTAATTTTTGACCTGCACCTGCACCAAGTTATTTTTGTACGCAGACATACTTACAGACAACTTATCTTTGGTATCACCAGTTAGAAGATACTGGTGCTCAGTTATGTAACGTTACTTCCTCCTGGTTCTCTCCTGCAAACTGATTAGATGCTGTCGGATTAGTGAGATCTGCAAAATCAAGTGAGACCAAGTCACGAGACGTGCATCCATACATCTGATTGCAACAATCTGCATGAAAGTTAAAGCACTTTTGCCTGTGAGCAGATGCATTTTTTATGTATTTTTATAGATCACTAATCATTCCCAAATCTTGTAATCTTGCCTTCCCCTTTCTGACTTTTCCTTTTATTCACTCACTCATTCACACACATCCCACCATCACACATACCAGCACTATGCAGTGAAATATGAACCAAAACAGTCAAACACAGACAGCTTTGTTCATCTTGACCTCACACAGGAAAGCTGTGCACAGGCTGACTACACAGCGCTGAACCTCCGAGGCAGGAGACTGTGTTTAAACTGATTACACTGTGCAATATGGAAATGTAGGACGGAAATAGGAAATGCACAGCACATCCTCGCCGGTGATTTTCTGTTGCTAATGTGGTGTAACTGGCTACACTGACAGATTCTGTGTGTACTGCAAGCTGCTGATACTCTACATATGTCAAGAGTTTCTGCAGCAAAGTAAACCAGTGCATAAACAAGACCTCAAGCGCCTGAAAACTTGGTTTCAAACAGGAAGTATTTCTCTACAACATTAAACATTTATTACAGAAAAGCAACAATCAAAGTTAAAGCTACAGTTAGTAACTTTATAAAAACAACTTTTCGGCATATTTGCTGGAAATGTCACTTTATCCACACAGTATTACATGAGACAGATAGTCTGTGAAAAAAAAACATGTTACTCTTCCTCCTACTGCTTCGAATGGCATTTGCTAGAATTTACTCACAGAAAACAGCCAATCAGAGTCGAGAATTCTCTAACGCAGCTGTCACTCATGTCAATCAATGCTTGTAAACAGCAGTCAAACTCTGAAACTAGGCAGCGCTGATCAAATATGAATCAAGATTCTGTTACTGCATTGTCTATTTCACACTTGAGATGTGTTCAGGAACATATTCTAGTGTACTGTTTAACTGTAAAATGAGAAAGTTTGCTCCACAGTGGGTGGTGCTCTGTTTCGGCTCGAGTGCTTCCAATAGGGCGGTCACAAACTTTCTTATTTTACAGCTAATGTTAGGTCATATCTGATCATCGCTGCCTAGTTTGACAGTTTGACCACCATTCACAAGCAGTGATTAACATGACTAACCCCAGAGACCCCAAATACGCTCTGCTCTCCAACAATTCATCCATTCATCCATTTTCATCCGCTTATCCGGGGCCAGGTCATGGGGGCAGCAGGCCAAGCAAAGCATCCTAGATGTCCTAATGCTTTCCAGCTCCTCCTGGGGGACGCCGAGGCATTCCCAGGCCAGATAAGATATGTAATCCCTCCAACATGTTCTTGGTCTGTCCCAGGGCCTCCTACAAGTGGGACGTGCCTGGAACACCTCTAATGTAAGGAGCCCAGGAGGCATCTCTCTCTCTCTCCTCTAGATGTCTTTGCGCCTCACCCACTGCTCTGACTATGTGGCACTATAAATAACTGAACGGGTTAAATATTTCAATAGCGCTCCTGATGAATCGTCCAGTTTCAAAAATAGAAAAAATTATTGGTGGCGGCAGATATGTTAATCGTGGCAGGCCACCACAAATAAATGAATGTGTGGGGAAACCCTGCTTACTGCTTACTGGTGGTATAAAACCTGCACAAATGCAGACAAAATGAAAGTAGAGTATGGACAGAAGACTCCGTCTGTGTCAGTAAACACATCTAACATTAAGCATCAATGAACCATTGCAAGTTCAGAGTGACAAACATAGAATAAAGAATAGAAAAGTCCACTGAAGTGGATTTATCCAACAAGCACAGGACTTTGACCCTGGAGACGGGTGTTTGTGTCCTGTCTGGAACTAAAAGTTAACGCTAAGTTATTTTGTCGTTAGTCATGTGAGTCAGCACACATCAGAGCTAATCAAGTAACTTTTTGCCCCGAAAGCATTTTAGCAGCTGGAGGCGCCTTTTGGTGATTGTTTTTAATGAGAATTAAGCTTTTTGCTCGCATTGCTATGTGCCTCGCATGTCTGCGCTCTAGGTGCCTGGTGTTTTTGCCAGAGGGCTCTGAACTCAGAGCAGAGAAGCGCCCCACGTCATCTCTTTTTCGTCATCTTTTTCCCATTTTCCAATCAGATGATTTGAGAGGTCTTCTATGATGGTCTCAACAGCAAGTTTACAGTTGGTAAACAATGGAGTAGAAACTGGTGGTAGCGGTTGCTGGATACCCAGAAGTATACAGCCTGACCATCACCATGAGATCATGTTGCAGTCTTGCCAGTATGGGTGTTGAGATCAAGCTCTGGACCAGTGTTATGAGTGGCAGGCTGACCACCTGACTGAGCATCATCCTCACCCTGCCACTAGCAGTAAAATGATGTAGAGGTTTCATTTTCTCTGGCTTTGAAACCTCAGTATGAAGGATGTCACTAATATTACTGGTAAAGGGTGCCAAATATCAAATCAAAGCCTTGCAGGTCCTCCAAACTGCAAAATAAAGCTACAATAACAATCCAATATAAACCAATCCAACTCCTATTAGTGATATTATTTAAAATACACTGGCTTCTGGTTGAGTCCTGTAGTGACCATTCTGAATGTCACAAGACGCATTGTTGACTAGACTGATTTCAACTGAGAACTGTTGAAAAAGAAAGCTGACGTTGACTCACATCTGTTACTCATCTTCTTTTCCTTCTTTACAATTCTTTTCTCAGAAGTGCCCAAGTATTCAGCTCACTCTTGTCTCTGTCTCTGCCACTTCCTTTCTCCCTGCCTGCCTTCCCCTTCCTCTCCTCATCTCCCCAGCTGGTCGCGTTGTATCCTGAGCACAGCATCCCAGTGGGCCAATAGATGGCTGGCCTACGGGTGTTGTGAGGCCCCGCTGTGCGTCTACACAGCCCTCTTTCTTTTTCTGTCTCTGTTAGATCATATTTCTCCCTCTCTTCTTCCCTTTATTTAAGCCCACAGTTGGTTTCAGTGGCATGGCTGACAGCACCCTAGGACAAGTGCTCTGCTTCCTTTTCAAGCGCTCCTCAAACAGAGGGTTATGCAATGCATGCACACACATGCACAGAGGACCAATATATACACACACGCACACTTTAATACTTAATGCCAAATCATCCAATTAGCTAAGAAGTGGGAGAGGAGAGGAAAACATATGAATAAGGTCTGCCAAGTGTACGTGGTTTTCCCTTATGAATGTTTCAGTTGAGTAGTTTGAGACATGAGGAGAAAAACTTTTTACCTCAAGAAACATTTGTAACAGAATATTAATTTCCTTATTCAATACTGCAGCAATCATCTCTTGATCCCTGAAATGTATGTTATTGACTGAAACGGACCTCATTCATTTTCTGTAACTGCTTAGCCTGCTAGAGGTCGTGGGCAAGAGGCGAGGCAGGGTTCACCCTGGACAGGTCACCAGACTATCACAGGGCTGACACATAGAGTCAGACAACCATTCACACTCACATTCACACCTACGGACAACTTAGAGTCACCAGTTAACCTGCATGTCTTAGGACTGTGGGAGGAAGCTGGAGTACCTGGAGGAAACTCAGTCTGACATGGAGAGAACATGTGATCTGCACACAGATGGGCTCCCCCACCCTGGAGTTTGAAACAGGAATCCTCTTACTGTGAGGCGACAATGCTAACCACTGCACCATCCAGCCGCAATGCCGAAATTTTCAAACTTGTCTTTGTGTACATGGGACTAATGTTTTTATATTTTTTTTTTTATGCAACCTGAAGTTTCTAGAAACCAGAGGTCATTAGTCAGCAAGGTTTCATTGGTCGCTTCATTGCTTGTCAAAATAAATCAAAACCTACATTACTGGACCATGTGGGAATTTAATTTGAAAGGACAGACACAGGAAGTGTCCACGCTCAGCAGTCAGACAGGAGTCAGGTTAATTTCCAGGGCTGGTACCTGCGGTTATTCCACAGGCTAGTTAATAACATGTCGGGCAGGAAATCCAAAGTGTGGGATCATTTTGAGAAGGTGAAGGACGAACCCAAGGTGATATGTAAACTCATCTTCATTGGTCGACTACAAACATGACGTATCATCTGAAACATGGAAGTAGCTACATGCCCATTAGCCCACAGCGTCATTAACAGGCGGCTCGCTCAGTGTGTGACGTGCACTTGTAGATAAAATATAGGCCTATATTAATGAAGTTTCATTGGTACAGTTTTGTATTTCTCTGTAATGTAGCACAGTGTTAACAATGTTACTGATACTATTCTGTCTCACACCTTCAACTCAAACCATTGTGTTGCCCCGCCCAAAATATATCATTTAACAATTACATTAATATTGTAAACATGCAGGCGACTAGTCTTAGCCTTAAAAATGTCAGAGTTGTATTGTTAGATATTTGCCCAAAGTATGCCCAAACCAGATTTCAAGACGCCAGACCAATCAGAACAATTTTTTCTTTCAGATTTTACTAGTGATTCCTCTTGTGAGGAAATGGTTCTCACAGAGAATTAATTCAGTTATAAGATAAGATCGCTACTCGAACGCAAACAAAAGGCACAAATATTTCTGACTCTGGTAAAGAGGGGAAACTCATCCCATTAAAACGCCTTTACAGAGTTTTGTATTCATGGCATAATAAACTTCTGTTGTTTTGGCTTTACCAATATCCTATGAGTAGAGAACTGGTGGGACGCTTTACGTAACAGGAAAACCAGCTTTGATCCTATCAGGATTTACACTCCAGCCAACGAGCACGGGACACAAAAAAGGCTCATTGTCCGCCCACGAAGCTGTCGCATTTTGTGACGGCATACAGCTAATTAGTAAAATTAAATCACATTATTTTAATTTCCCCTGGGAGCGTTTAACTGCAGCTTGTGCACGGATGTGTGTGCGTTTGTAATAATGGACATGGACAAGGCCACCGCAGCAGAAGAATCCCCGGAAAGTGTCCCTTTCTCTCTGCACTGAGTCAGGAAATGCACTGAGACAAGGGCCTATTGTCGCTAAAAGCTTGAACGAGGCAGCGAGGAGTGTGTGTCAGTGTGTGTGTGGGGGGTCAATGCACTTTAGAAATAATAGTATTGAACTGAATTGGCCTTGCACTAACCTGATAGGTAAATATTAGGGGTTATGAAATGTTATGGCCTACATTCCAGGTCATGGAACTAATACACTATTAGATGCATCTATGTGTGAATGAATGGCTAAAAAAAACAGATAAATGGACAATAATATGCAGGTTGGGTATGTGGCTTGTAGTTAGGGTCAGAATTCCTTTGTGTTTATTATCCATGTCACGGTTGACAAGGGATCAATGTTGTCAGACGAAGGACTGGTTGTACTGTCGGTCATGGTCGGAAGCAAATGTAAACAGACGGAGAGGTCACATGGCGCCTTTTCTGTCATGTGCCAGGAAGGGTCAGACACTCTTTGTGTAGTTAGGCGTGTTTGATCTTTTGTGGCTGTGTTCCCAGAGGTGGTGTGTCATCGGTTAACCAATGAAATTGCAGGAAAGGGTGCAAGCCTCAAAAACAAAAGATGAGTACTTTGAAGAAACGTATGTACAAGCAGAGGTAGCATGCACAAAAAAAGGGAGGTGGGGTAAAGTGGGTGGGATACCTGAGATAGGAAGACAAACAGCAGGAAGAGGTGAAACTGATGGAAAATCCTTGTGGGTGATCTTTATTATTATTATTACTTGTTTATCTATTGATTGTAATAGTGAAGATGTGCTAATGTATTTTATTTATAGGGGCCTTTCAAAGCACTCGAGGACACCTTACAAGACACAGTTAAAAAAGGAGAAGAGTTAATAAAATGATGAAACAAAAAGGATAAATATTAAGTATGAAATCATCATCATGAAGTCATCATCAGTGCAAGTCGCCATATGTGTGTCACCATTAAATCAGACCAAATATGCCAGCTTGAAAAGGTTGGTTTTCTGACAGATTTGAAAGTGAAAAGGGAGTCAATACCTGTGTCTCTATTTAGGGCCTGCAGCCCTTGAAGGACACGGCCTTCGCAGTCTACGTCAGCCAAGTCCTTTGAAGACCAATTTCCTGGTTGCATAACAAGTTGTTCTCGGCTTTTCCTGTTACCTAGCAACGAGCTGCGCGTGACGAAAGAAGGAGTAAGCTAGTGAGTTAGTCAGCCCTAAATCATGGACCCAGAGATTGTTATATTTATTTTTTTAATTTAATACTTGAGGAGATGATTCACCACCGGAGACCGCCGTTTGATATATTTCAGGCTGATGGACTGTTTTCATGCAAACTTATTAAATTCAGATTGTTTAAGCTGTGTGCTTTTAGCTAATAGTAATGTTAACAACAGTTAACTGTTAGCTTGTTAACAACTGTTAGTTACTTATCGTTACTGGTGCACAACGCATCTTGGGATAGGCTGGGCCATGAAGGATTCATCCGTTGCATCCTCCAAACTCTGGAAAAGAAGGCTCTATTTCTCGGCATTTGAAGGAGCCTTCAAAATGAGACAGCCTTGGTTGCGCCAATGTGATGCAATTGGTCTGCAAATGCAGCCTTCGAAGGCCCCTGAATTGTGACACAGCTATTATTGCGAATGTCGTGGGGGAGAGAGTTCCAGAGCCAGGGGTAGTCAAGTGGGCAGATGGTGATGTGAGCTAGATTGCAGAGGAGGACCGAAGAGTACGAGAGGGTATGTAGATATAAAGGAGTTCAGACAGGTAAGAAGGGGCTTGATTATGAAAGACGTTGAAGGTGAAAAGCAGAATCTTGAAGTCAATACAACATTTAACAGGAAGCCAGTGAAGTTGCTGGAAAACCAACACATTCTCACTCTGACCTCGTCACATATTAACGTTTTGGTCATGGATTTTCCACGTCCACATACGACATGCAAGGTACCCTGGGTGTGTTGGCTGTTGACATCCTGTGACACCGTGTCAAGTTCTCTTCTTTTAAGATACACTTCCGTTTTCACAGGATATGTACAGTTTGCATGGAGTCTCTTTCAAACACCTTACGTCAGTACATCAAAATGTTTACTCTCCTTCAACAACAAACTCAAGTGGTTAGGTTTAGGCAACAAAAACACGGTTAGGTTTAGGAAAAAAGAACTGGGTTTGGCTTAAGAATCTTACAGGACACAAACACAGCTCTCTCAAGTGAGAGTCAGTGCTTGTTGGACCCATCCATCTACCTCACTCGGACTTTCGCCGCCTTAACTTTTGTTCTTGTCCCAACACGTCTCCCCCTGATGCCACGGGGGGTCATTTAACTATAATGGTAACTGGTCGTGTATCATGGCGAAGTTAAAGCATGCATTTTTTCGTTGGTTTCTGACACCGCAAATCACTGCCCAAGCATCGGATTTTGATGACTTCAGCGTTAGACCGGACTCGCAGAACAGGAGTGATATGATCTATGGAAAGGGTACTAGTAATGATACAGGCGGCTGAATTCTGGACCAACTGGAGTTTATAACGACACTTGAGAGGGAGACCAAAGAGGAAAGAGTTGCAATAATGATTACGAGATGTAACCAAAGAATGAACTAGGATAGCAGCACTCTGAGGTGTAAGTGACAGGCAAAGATATTCAATATTTCGTAGATGAAAGTATGCAGACTGAGTAACATTATTAATGTGGGCCTAAAGGGACAGTGCACTGTCCAGGCATGACACCCAGACTCTTAACCTGATGGGGCAGACAGACTTTGGAGTTGTCAATGGTCAGAGAGAAACTGTGTGGTTTAGCCATAATAGTAAAGTTATACAAGGTTTGTGACATAGTTATATCCTGCAGCATAAACCAGTTTAAAGTTGGATCACATAAGCAGAACTATACAGAGTCATATAAATATCTGCTCTCTATGAATATATGAATTTCATACAAGGTTCATGCTGAATCAGCAGGTGGAGCTCCGGGAGGAATCACTGGTTAGAGTAAAAATGTGAGATATGAGTTTCCGAAAATGTTCTCAACTGTTTGAAGCTTGTGTCCTGTACTTGATTATAGTGCCTAGAAATATCTCTTTGTGTGAAGCACTGCCATAATGTGAGGCCCGTTGGAAGATATGTGTATTATGGAATCAGTTACTTGATACGGATGCAGGAAGTTCTTGGTTCTCGGTCGAAAGATATTTGGATTGATTTGTTTGTTTGTTTTTGAGTGTGTGTTTGTTTTTGGCCTTTTGCCTTTATTTGATAGGACAGCTGCAGACTGAAACAGTGAAAGAGAGGGCATGACACACAGCAAAGGGTCATGGGTTGGAACTGAACCTGCAGCCGCTGCTGCTAAAAGAACATAACCTTGATACATCGGACGCCAACTCTACCAAGTGAGATACTGGGCGCCCCACAACTTTCGATTTTAATGTGAGTTTTATAAAGAATTGATTAATAGTGGTTTGTTTGGAGAAACTGTTTGCCAAGGACAAAGGGCAATAGGTTGACAATATATGAGTAAAAGTGGGCCGCAAGTGACTTGCAAACATGTCGCAAAAGCTTGTGGGAAAAAAAGACACTTTTTTTTTAAGTACATGGAATTTCCAGCCCAAAGCTTTTATTTCCGCTTTCCTGCTGTAGAGTGAGTGAATAACAGACAACAATGACATGTCCAAACATGCTTATGACACTGAATATAATAAACTGTGTGGACCTTGAACTAATGACTAAAGAGAAATCTGGACCCTGAGGCTGGACCATTTATGAATTGCTGGTTTAAACGATACAGAAAATGAATTCCATTTGTTTTCTACTGTTCTTTTTTGTTGGAAACTGTGCAATGTTTTGTTTAGTAAGATAAGAACAGATATTGCTTTTGTAAATATGGAAGATGCACAAAGACTGAGGTGGCTGTTGATATATGAAACATAAATTAGCCAGTTGTCTGTAGAAAGCCTGGGAGAACAGAAAAAAAAATGTCTTTATCGAGATCATCCATAGATATTAAATAGTTCTTCATGTGAACAGTTCATTTGGGATATTGGTTTGTTTTGTTTTGAGTTTGTGTTTCTTTTCTTTTCCTTTATATGCAAAACTGCAAGATGTTTTTCCACATACTGATGTCTTGCAATTCCTTGTGGGATGGGCCAAATGTTTGGAATGACACATAAATAAATAATAAATGAATATGAATAAACTAAAATATAATAAAGTTGTAGCTTTAAGGACATTTTTTAAAAGATATTTTTACTGTTTGTTCGTTACTATATCTCCCCCTGTGAAACATATGACATTAATTTAAAATAATATATGGTATGTAAACAGATAATGAAAGCTTGCCAGTGTAACAGTTACAATTAATATGAGGTATTTATGATATTCATAAATGACATAGTATATAGTGTGACAGTGTGACAAGTACTTTATCACACTACTTGACAACTAGGGTTGCAGCAGTATTCAGGTTTTAAGGTATAACGTGATATTAAGGGTGCCTTCACACCTGCCCTGCTTTGTTCGGTTCAATCAAACTAAAGTTCTCAAGTGTGGTTTGTTTAGGCACGTGTGAAAACAGCAATCACACTTGCGTGCACACCAAAACAGCCAGAATGAGACCTTCTTGAAGAGGTGGCCTTGGTCTGGTTACAAACGAACTCTGGTGCGATTTGTTGTGGTGAGGACGTGTTCTGATCTCGATCCGAACCAACTGCAGTCACATGACACATTGTTCGGGTTAAATATGGGCATGTTACAGCAAATTTGAATCCATGTGACTTTGGTTTAGTTTTTCTTATAGCCTGACGTTAGCTTTCACTATGTGTGATTGTATTCACCCTTTCAAATCAAAAAGGTGGCGTTCATTTATTAAGATGATCGTACTGAGCAAAACAGCCTCAGAGCCACAGAGTTTATTTTCTGCAATAATCCAAAATCCAATGGAAAAATCCCAATTACCAGCCCTGCCCACTTGGCAGCGGTTTCTCACTGAAGAGCTATGGACAGGAGGCTTTGGAGTGCGTCTGTAACCACTACAGATCACACACTGGTGCAGCTGAACCACTGGTGCAGAAGGAGCGCATGCTGTGGGATTTCCTCCCGGTGAAGCGAGTGCTTGCAGGATCAGGAAACCCCTCATTCAGAGAGTCTTGCCGACTTCTGATAACTTCTCTGGGAGAAATGTTCCCCGACTTTAAAACTGTGGCTGAAGTGGCGCTGGTAATTCCAGTTTCAAGTGTGGCAGCAAAGCGCGGAGTCAGCCTTCAGAACATCATCAAAACAGCCACGAGAAGTCGTCTTTCCAAGGCAAAAGTATAAAACTTAATGACAATCGCCTCCGCAGCAACCTCCCTTGATGCGTTTGATTACGCACAAGCCGGCAGAGTTCCAGTCCATGTGCAAGAGGAGGAAAGTGACTGAGAGTTCAAGCCGCAGGTGAACTATGTTCAAGTCAGCTGATTTCTTGCAATTTTTGGTTCAGATTTTATTTGTTATTGTTTAATTTTGTTAATTTGCTTTGTTAATATATTATGCACAGTCAGTGGTTTAAGTGGCTGCCATTTTCACACTGCAGAGAAAATGTCATTCATTTGCTTCATGTAGTGTTGTTCACGTAAGAAGCCTAATGGCACGGGTATGTTGATGTCTGTTCATCTTTTCGTTCATGTCCTTATTAATGTACACTTTATAACTTGCTTTATTAAAATGACCGGTAAAAATAGATTATGACAGGATTTTTATGACCCTGTCGGTCAAAATGACCGGCGATGAAAAAGTCTAGTGCAACGTCTGGACATGAGAGTAATTTAATATCAGAATGGGGAAACAAATTTGTAATACCACAGAAATGCAAACCCATTACACAATGATGTGGGCTTTTTTCAAAAAAACATTGATACTCTTTGGTAATTTGAGATAGCTCCTGATAGCTGTGGGGTTGTGCAATGATTGCCGCACTTCCTTTGTGTCATCAATGGAGCCTTTATTTTCCTGGGAAATCTTACCTGGTGGCAGACAGGAATTGCATTGTGACAGAGAGGCTTATAGGGGACCAGTCTGAGCTCTAAACATCAGCCATTCTCTGTGTCTTCACACAGACTGTACACACTTGCCGACCACTTCATTAGGTACACCTGTTCACATGCTCGTTAATGCAAATCCTAATCAGTTAATCACATGGCAGCATGCATTTAGACATGTAGACATGGTCAAGACGACCTGCTGAGGTTTAAACTGAGCATCAGAATGTGGAAGGAGTATTTCAGAAACTGCTGATCTACTGGGATTTTCACACACAACCATCTCTAGGGTTTACAGACAGAGGATGGTCCAAAGATGAGAACATATCCTGTGAGCTGCAGTTCTCTGTGTGAAAATGGCCAGAGGTCAGAGGAGAATGGCCAGACTGGTTCAAGATGATAGAAAGGCAAAAGTAACTCAAATAACCACTGGTTACAACCAAGGTCTGCAGAAGACCATCTCTGAACCAACAACACGTCCAACCTTGAAGCAGATGGGCTACAGCAGCAGAAGACCACACCAGGTGCCACTCCTGTCAGCTAACAACAGGAAACTGAGGCTACAGTTCACACAGGGTCACCTAAACTGGAAAACAGAAGATGAGCATGGTTTAAACACCACAGCCTACCTGAGCATTGTTGCTGACCGTGTCCGTCCCTTTATGACCACAGTGTACCCATCTTCTGATGGCTACTTCCAGCAGGATAACGCACCATGTCACAAAGCTCAAATCATCTCAAACTGGTTTCTTGAACATGACAGTGAGTTCACTGTACTCCAATGGCCTCCACAGTCACCAGATCTCAGTCCAATAGAGCACCTTTGGGATGTGGTGGAACGATTCTCATCACGGATGTGCAGCCGACAAATCTGCAGCAACTGCTGATGCTTTCATGTCAATATGGACCAAAATCTCTGAGAAATGTTTCCAGCACCTTGTTGAATCTATGACACCAAGAATTAAGGCAGTTCTAAAGGCAAGGTGGCAAGCTGTACCTTATAAAGTGTAGATACACAGCTCCTTTTTCAATTCACCACTTCCACTGTAGGTTGGAGGACTGAGAAGAGGCTCAGGCTATAATCTGAAACGTAAGTGATGGAAAGTTTTTCTAAAACACTGGCTAGGAGGAAAGGTTTGTTTTATTCTTGTATCTATATTCATATTTCAGTGTATGAGAGTGTGCATACAAATGCTTACCTGGACAATGGCCTGAGGAATCAGAGGCCAAACTGGGCCATCTGGTCCTACAGCCTGGAACTGACCAGTCAGCATTAAATAGGCAACTCTCCCTCTCCCTCTCTCTGTGTTTCTCTCCCTCTCACTCTCTTATGCACACACATATCCACCCACACACTGACAGACAGGCCTCGGCTCTGTGCGGTCTCAGCGGAACTCTGATGGCCTTTGTGAGGCAGCCATGCTGGAGGCGACAGGCCGCGCACACTGTTCCACCATGACATGTTGGCTTCGTTATTTCTCCTTTCAGGGGAGGACTTGGTGTCATCCTTCACCCTCTGCGTGGAAAATGAAATCAACCCTCATGTGCCTTTTTTTTTCCAGCAAGACATTAAGGCCATGAGGTGTATTTTTAAAGAATCTATTCTGGAGAATATGAATCCATATTTATTTATCGGTATGCGACAGATTGAGACTGTGAGAGGCTGAGTGTCTTTCCTGGTCCAGAAATTTCTAGAAACACCAAGAAATGTTGGCTTGGATCGGAGAGATATGATTTGCTTGCACCAGTTAGTCAGAGCTCGACGTGGAGAAAAATATGTGCCAGTGCTCCCTTCAGTCACATGTTGGAGTGTGTAGCCATGACAGACATTTCATGAGTCAGTTTTCTAGTTGTAGATGAACAGCTCAAACCAGGTTACTTAAAAGAACCGGTCAGCTCATCACTAGCAGTGGCAGAAGCCGCAGGCTCTTAGCTGCTAGGAGTGGCACTTAACGTTAGCTTGCTGCTCCCTGCCTGCATTTAGTAACATATGATTTTACTCTCAAAGCTCTGTTGTGTCATCTTCCCATTGTTCAAGTTCTCTTTGTGTTGCTGCTTTGGTGCCAGGCCAACTTTATTGTGCTGTAATGTTAGACTAACTGCCAACCTAGAAAAGTAGGCAGGCAAGAACAGGAACAGGTGAGCGTCTCTTAGTGCACCCCAAGTAGCCTACATGGCACCCTTAGTTGGTAACGCAGATTATTTGAGGCCTGAGAGTGGAGATGGATGGGTCATGTTATGAGCATAAATTGACCTGCCATCCCTGAGCATCTTAAACTGACGCTGGAGGAGTACCAGAGCACGATAGATTGACATGTAGGACCACTCACCAAGCGCCTTATGGAGTTGGAGGTGAGAATTTGTTGAGAGGGCAGAAAAGAGTGTCTGCAGCTCATGAGAAGAAACACAAGAAAAAGTCATGGTACACCAAAGGGTAAAATGTAGATGTGCTGGTGCAAACCCAGCATTCACAGTGCATTTAAAAGGCAAAAATCCAGGGAACCCACCCATTATTTTAACATTTACAGACCTAGTAGTCCATTCTGATAGATCTATTACTACTGGTAGGTCATTCTAAGCAGGGTTCTCAGCACTGCATGCCATTGAGTGCCGGCCCACTGCGAGCACTCCAGCTATTCATAAATCCATGACTCAGTTTATGTATTAATTCCTTCCTTCAGTATGTTCTTAGTAGCTACTAGTTCGCTTCAAGCCAGTGATTTGCTAAATTGGTACCATTGCTAGGACTGTCCAAGGAAAAGCAATCAGTCATGTCAAAAGGAAGTTACTGTACCAGCACAAGCTGTTGCATCAACTTCCAAAATTACAGTTTCAGGCAGCCAGACGCTAAATAAAAATCAACTGCCAATTTTTTGCAAATGTTGGTATGACAACAAACACATGGAGTAAAATGTGTGTTTCAGAGTTATGTTCAAATCAGTGTAGAATGAGCAGGAAGTATCAAATTATGCTAACTTATTACTGTCATTTAGCAAAACATTTTGTAATGTTAGTGCTTTTATTTCTTTAATGTTATTTCATATTTGTGGTTTACAGCATTGTTGAAAGTGTCGGGTCAACTGCCTCAAACATGTTTTGTATTGGCTCATCTCTTGCTCTTCTTCTCAACAGGTCAAGTGTTAGCAAGCTAATGTTAGCTTTGTCAGATGGTTCATTTGCTGTGACTAAGGAGCAGGTCATTTGAAGTGGACTTACCTGGCTTGAAAAGACATTTATGGTGATGTTGTGGATTCACTTGAGACTTCACCAGCTTCTGGCCCAGTTTTCAACAGCAGTTTTCTCAAAACCTGGTAACAATCTTGTCATCTTAGACAAAGTCACCTAGTTAGTGCCCAATTCAATTAGTCAGTCCACACTATTGTTAATTATAGTACAACAGTTATCATGGTCAAAATATGCAAAACAGGAATTGTCCCCATTTTCTCGTTTCATAGAACACTGGATATTTTAATGATGTAATGACTGTGAATATCCCCAGTTTGAATTCAGAAAACACCTAAAAATACTGTGCGGTTAGTGAGAGTAAATCTTTAATAACAACCCATCTCTATATATAAGAACTAGTTTTTATGGTTAAACCATTATGATTTAATTTTGGAGGCTAATTTTCACTTGCAGGGTAGTACACTACTCTATACAAGCATACTTTCTTTTTTTGAAGATCTAGCAAATCTAAAAATCTCAACACATTTATAAATAATTCTGAAAGAAAGAAGAGTATTTTTAGGCATCTCATTATCTTTATTAACTGGCCATCTCTTGTACCTGGCATCTCTTCACCTTTGAAGATTAAGTGACTCCCAGTATAAAGACCCCTGAACCAAATATACTCACCTGAAAGGTCAACTGTCTGCTTCCATTCAAACTCTTTAATTAAGGCTCAATAAATCCAGGCCAAGCAGTCACCCAGGGCCACAGTCTCAGCACTGAACAGATCCGACTAGATTTGAAATGCAAAGATAAGAGATGCTGAATATAGAGACAATGACGGGAGGGTTAAATAATATTCTTTTATATTTGGCAGACAGTTGTTTGAGCTAACAAAGACAGTGCCTGGGAACAGTGGAGGCTATTATACCAGGCTTCAAAAGACTTTGAGAGGTTGTTAGGTCCACCTCCTCCACACTCTACTTCAACCATTCATGGACAGTTACAAAAACACCAAAAACATTACACAGAACAGGTTACTCACCACATGTATCAACATACAGGACCATAGTATGAATTGCACTTGAAGAACAAGGCATGGCATTTATCATAATGTCAAACATTGACTATGAGTTATCTGGGGCGCATCGTCCCACACACACACACTGACACAGTTCCACTCCAGATGAGTGATTACCTGCATGACGGCCTACATATAAAAGTGTCAACATGTTCGGTATTTCGTTCCCTGGTGTCAGATGAGAGCTGTTAGGTAACCAAGAGAGAGGCAGCATCAGGCAGGTTGGCCTGTAATGTTGGTGAACCCTCTCACTCTGCTGCCTACCTTGTGCCACTGTACTTCAGCAGGAGAGCGTCTAACATGAGCAAACACTGGGCGAACATTTTGATGTTGTTATGACAACCTGAAGAGTTCAGACAAAGAACTTATTTTAAAAAAATGTTACTCTATAGAGAAATAATGAGGACAGAAGAGCTCGTTGATGATCAGTGTCTCACTGAAAGGAATTGATTTCTGGGGACATAATGATCAGATGTCATTGAGAAGTAACCAAAAGGGCCTAAACTACGCATTGGAGGGATATATTCATCATTTTATTGTTGAGAAGCTCGATGAAAAGCTTAAATTACAAGGCAAAATTTACAGGTCACAGTGTACGCTTGTGAACCACATCTGGTTGCCGTCGCCATCAAAGACAACAAGTTAAAGCACCACTGAAGTTAAGGTTTGTGGCTCAGAATATGAGAAAAGGATAACGGCCTTTTTACCATCTTTACCAAGAGTGTCTCTCCGTTAGTTTGGTGCTACAGTATTTACACTGAATCATTCAGCATAACGTTTGCCAACCTTTGTTATCTCTGCCATTACAGATAAGTTAACGAGGCGCGGCTCCAACTAGAAAACAATGTTTTGATGCACTGGATGCGCTGAATGTGCATATTAAGGCAGTACAGGCCCCATTACATTTCTTACATTTGTCATCTATGTCTGTTTAATTTGCATCATTTTCATGCTTGTTATATTTTACAAAACAATTGCTCTCCTTTTGTAACTGGAGTACAACAGGTTCACAGGACAGGTGTGTTGTTGTTTTTTGCATCAACCTGCAACAACAGCCTTTGTATGATAAGGGCGTCAATGAAATCGTAAAAGTATGTCACAAAGTCTTTTGTGTCCCTTCTTTTCTGGACTTGTATTTCAGACTGAGCTGTGGATCAGTAGACGCCCCTGTGTAAACATCTTACATTTCCATGCTGACCTGGTTTCCTTAGATTGTTTGTTTTGCTGTTACATGATGCTATGTAAACCTGTCTCACAGAAACAGCCTCAGTACGGTGACGTCCTCTGCACTACAAATTAGCAAACCGACGGCCTGTGCACAACGCAAAGGACTATAAGGAGGTCATTCCTCCTCAGTGTTTCATTAGTTTTCCAGGCACCAAAGAGACGGCAAAGATGGGTGTGATAGCAGAAGCACAAAAGATTTCTGAGACATTTTTCTACTTATACCACCAGGACAATCCCACAGCTCAGTTTAATATCCTCAGAGCTTCCTGTACCTGTTTCTGTATGATGTTACTGAGAGAACGAGATACTAACTAGCTCTTCCTAAATGGGTTCGGAAAATTCTCAACGGTCAAATACAAGAAAGATAATGAGCAAGGAACCACTTCAAGATAGAGGACTATTTATTCAAGCGTGAATCATTGCTGCCTGGGGAGTGAATTGTAATGCCTGAAAGTGTGCTCGTATTCTATATCGCCATATTTAAACAACAGGCAGCATATTTTTCATATTCACAGCAGAGTACATCAGTAATGTTATTTTTGTCTGCTGCTTACTTTTCAGATTTCTCCAAAAGACAAAAGATTACATAAGTCTTCCTTGAAATCGTTTTCAGGTAGAGTCCAACAGTCCCCTCCTATTCCCATCTTCTCTGTAATAAAACAGTGTCTTTTTTTAGTGTCACACTGCTATCAAGAGCAAGAAAGGACTGGCAGCATTTCAAATGCAATATCTGACCCAGAACTTTGCACATTGTTGTCATAATTTCGTGACCCGGGGCTTCCTGACACGTGTTTGCACTGTGCTCTATTTTATACTGAACACAATAATCATCCCTTTGCTCTTTACTCTGTTTGTCCACGCTGATGTAATTTGGCTCGTAACATGCAGGACTGAAGAGCATCGACCATAAACAGGAAAAGGGGATGCCGCACTTTAATTGTTTATAGCATGGAAGTAAAAAGAGCCAAAGTCCTGCCTGACTTTATGACTTGAATTCGCTTCGCATGAGGCTTTGGCATTCATGCACTGTCATGCCAGTGTAGTTACTGAATGCTAAAAAAAAATCTGGTTGAACCTGTACTAAAAATAACGATGAAGTATAAGTTAACATAGCGCAGTGGTGGATAAAAGCCAAAGCCACATCTCTGGTTCCACTGAAAGATCCTGTGTCCCATGATGTATTTACACAATATGGATAAGTACACTGAAGACGTCTTCCCAGAGGTAATATGGGACTCTTTATTAGCCTGAACAAAAATACAGTCCAGATGGCGTGACGCATAGTGCTGTAATTGATGTATCATCAGGATAAACACATCATTAACTCAATTTGTCAAGAAGACTCGATCTAGGCCACCACATTTTGGCAGCATCAGTGGTGATGTTGTTAAGTGTCATATCAGCCTTTGAGTCAAAATGTTACATTAGCATTTCAAAACTTCTCGTCACAAAGGAAGTTAAGTCCAAAGCAAAGAGGAAAAAAAGCCAAATAACCAAAGAGAATTATCATTTAGCTCTGCAGTGCCCCTCGGCTCTACAGACTGTTGCAATGTCTAGATTATTGTTTTGGTTTTAAAAGCCTGAAACTTTACTGTTTTTTATGCAGCCTAATCGCTTTTATCAATGTTGTTTCCAGTTGCAAAGTTTTTTGGGGAGCATGTCTATGTTCCCTCAGCCCCTTGTTCCCTCAACTCTATATTCCCATAACCCCATATTCCCTCAGCCATGTGTTCCCACAACCCTGGTTTCTCAGCCCAGTGCTTAATAGACCCTATGTTCCCTCAGCCCTTTGTTCCTTTAGCCCTATGCTAAATCAACCGTGTTCCAGCCCTATGTTCCCTTAACCCTATGTTCCCCCAACTCTATGTTCCCACTACCCTATGTTTCCTCAGCCTTATGTTCAATCAACCGTGTTCTAGCCCTATGCTCCCTCAACTCTATGTTCCCTCAGCCCTATGTTCCCTTAACCTTATGTTCCCTGAGCCTTATGTTCCTCCATTTCTATGTTCTCTCAGCCCTATGCTCAATCAACCCTATGCTCCCTACAAAATATGTTCCCTCAACCCTTTGTTTCCTTAGCTCTGTGTTCCCTCAGCCCCTATTTGTTTTTGTTTTGTTGTTGTTTTTGCGGTCTTGTGTCTCTCTGAGGTCATTTTGAGTCTCCTCTGGTTGGTGGCACATGCTAATTTGGGTGACATTTTGCACATGAAGGTCAGAGGATGCACAACTCCAAAGCAACTGACCCTTCAGTAAGTCCCATCCCTGGAGGCAGACTGGCCAATCATAATGTAGCATCGGGCCGACTCAGACCAGGATCTGACAACAACACAGCTGTGCTCCATTGACTCTAATGCAGTCGTTTCAGATTTCCTTCATTTTCAGGCTGGAGGTCTGGGTGCTGGCAGCAGCATGGGGGCATCTGCACACACTGTGATGCCACACAGCTGGTTCAATATCAGCAAAGTTTCCCTTTATATTCATTGTCTTGTGTGGCGATCAGCAGTGATGTGGTGGTTTCATTTTTGTAGCCTATAGTTCGGCTTTAGCTTCTAACTATCTTTGTCTTTTTAACCTGTTGTTGCTGCTGAGTCAGTTTGACATCCTGGATATATCCTTCAAACACACACTGTAGACCCCTCTGTCTGCTTCATGCTGGGCTCCATGCTTACTCCGACAGCTTGTCGGACCATTACAAAGGGGTGGGGCTTAGCGAAAGGTCAACTGAAGTCAAAATAAGCATGCAACTTTGTAAGGGAAGCTAATACCTGTATTTTAAACCTCACTGCGTGAGGCTCTAATGTTTTTGCATGTGAATTCAGTCACAGACATTTTTCTGTGAGAAAAGGAAATGTGATGAAATGAAACAAACATTCAAAGCCAACATTTGTACATTTGAAGATGCAAACCTGTTGCTGAATACAGGGTTGAAAAAATGTGTTGACCTCCTTAAGGTCTGTGCAGGCAGCGCTATGTGACCAAATCAGAGAGCAATGTACAGAATGCAGAAGTCACAGATAGGTGTCTTACAGGCTCATAGTGTGCAATGCAGTAAAAGTATTTGACATGACTGCTGTTTATGAGCATCGGTTTCCAGTACCAGTGTTTCATCAGAGTAGCAGTGAATGTGGCCTTTTAACTTAGCAAAATTACTCACATAGTAGCTGAAACCAGTGCAATCTCTCTGATTAAATCAAAGGCTAAACACATTTCTAAATAATTAAAACATTAATAAGATAAATGCAGGGAATGATAGTTAATATCTGACTAATTACTGCTCATCTTCCCACCCATGTCCTTGTCATTTACCCTTGACAGTACCGTATGTGTCATTTTGCCTTTTCAGTCCAGTAAATTTCCTCCACCTAACAGAGACTTGCATGCAGCTGCCAACATTTAGCCTCCTGCAGCCAAGTAAGTGTCTCTTTCTCCACAGATACACGTGGGGTTTCTCATCTGAGTTTGCTTAACCTGCTTGAACTGCAGAATTTTCTCAGGACTCGGCTTCATCTCGGGGCTTATCTCCCACAGAACCCCCCCGGCCGCACGCTGTGGAAAATTCCCTGAACCTACAAATGTGACAGACGGCCTTGAGAGAGAGGAGAGCGCCGTGGTGTGAGGAGAAGAGGTTGGTTGTGAGAAAGAGCGAGCCCACTGCGACTGACACATGACATTCAAAAAGAGAGAAGAGAAAAAAGGAAAATGTCACGGCTAAGATAAAGGAAAGAGATGGAAGGAGTGGAAACCGCTGATTGCTGGTTTAGTCTCTACTTTGCTTCTCGTGAGACCAAGAAAAAAAACGTTCTTTTTCCACGACCGAACCCGAAGCCTCTGAATTTCAGATGTCACGCCAGACAAGGTTTTGTTAGTTTGAACGATACATGTAAACAAACTCTGCAAAATCTGGGACACAAGGAAACATAATTCCAGGTCATGTCAGGATTGGATTTTCTCAACCTTTCTCCATCTGGTGTTTTATTTCTCCTGTTATCTGCCGTCATCTCTCTCTCACACACATATTCACATCCACTCTTTCCAAATAGGAAATGTTCCCGCATGTGCATTAATGATTAAAACACATAAAAAGATAACATGTCAGACTTATTGCAGAAGCCAAAAGAAGAGAGGAAATGGCTGTTGGCTGTGACTGTTCCCTCCACATACATATCAATGAGAAGGCCCTCTGCAGGAGGCCTATCACATCCCTGCAGCCAGCATGAAAACAGATCCTTTATATATTCTGGCCGGCTAGATATTGCAGTTTCCTCGTCGTTACAAAATGGAAGGATGCTCTATTTTAATTTCTCCCTGTGCCTGATAAGTGAGGTGAAAGTTAAATGCTTTGGTTGGCTGAGGCCACCAGCGGTGTCCTCAAAGTCACGTACTGTGCGGCGGGGCAGGACCTGCTTCAATGGGCCTTTTCCTTCTCAATGAAACATCCACATGAGATGAAAGATAAATCGAGGAAAAAAGGCGGAAACAGAGGAAAATGAAATAAATGCTGACTTTGTTCACATTCTGTTTGTAAGATTACGACCTAGTGTGTGTATGTGTGTGTGTGCTGTGTCACTACAGACCGCCTAACCTAACTTTTGGGTGGTATCCACTTCATCACACGCTATGTTCTTAGGAAGGCACAGGAGCAGGGGTGTGTATGTGAGTGCAATCATGCAGCGTGACATAGCACAATACCCAGTCCTTAGCCAAAACACAGAGGGTGGAACACACACACACACGGCTTCTGTGGTAAATGTCACATACACTTCACTGGTGGGACGTGATTTTACACACTTGTTCTACGGATAGGGCGCGTCCCTCGTGTACCCTCTTTTCCTAAATTGGCACAGGGGCTCAGATGGAGCAGACTGCACGCGTGCTCATATGCATGCATGATGAGCTGCACGCGTTAAGTCCTAAACAGATGTTTAGTAAGGTGAGGAGACATTTTTAATAGAGGGCAAAGAGGGGAGGAAAACACACAGCTGGGGATGGTTGTAGCTGGCAGGTTTTGATCAATACATAAAAGCTTTTGGCTTTTTCTGGCTGTGAAGCCACTGAAGTTTAGTTACTTACAATTTAAAGATACCTTCGTACAGAGACACATTGCATTCAATGAAGAAAAAAAATCTGCTTAAGATAAAAAATTCTGCCCAGATACACATCGCAAAAATTTTACAGGACAAAAAAAAAAAAAAAGCTCTATTTTTTTCTGAATTTACAAGATTATTATCTCAGAGTTTTGACAAAAATTTTCATCTGGAAAAAAAAAAAGACTAACAAGATATTTATTGCTGAGTTATGAGAAAAGTTTTCGTCGCAATTTTTTTTCTCTAAGCTAACAAAATGATTCATCAGATCAGAATTATGAGAATATTTTTCATGAGAAAAAAATATTCTCCCCATTTTTCAAAATTAATGAGATTATCTTAGATTCTGTGAATTTTTTTTGATCCAAAACAAGTATTTGCCCTGTTTTTCTGAATGAATGGGGAAAAAAATCTGTACTTGATTTTTTTTTATTTAACAAGATTCTTATCTCAATTTTGAGAAAAGTTTATTAATTCAGGATTATGAGAAAGTTTTCCCTGCACAAAAATTTGCCATTTCTTCTAAACTAATGAGAATATTTACCCTGTTTTTCTAAATCAAAGAAAATATTATCTCCGAATTCTGAGAAGAAAAAGAATTGAATCCAAAAGAAATATTTGCCTAGCATATTCTGAATTAATTGGGTTATTGTCCGTTAAATAATGAGAAAAGTTTTCAATGCCTTGTTTTTTTTTAATTAATGAGATAATTGTCTCAGAATTCAAATTAGTTTTTTAATTGAATAAAAAATAGCCCTGTTATTCTAAATTAACGAGATGATTATCTCAGATTTCTGAAAAAAGTGTTCATCAAAAAATACTGTTTTTTCTTAATTAATGGGATTATTGTCTCAGAATTATGAGAAAAATGTTCATCTGAAAAATTATTTATTATCTAAAAATGTATTTAAATTAATTGCTTTTTTAACTAATAGATTATTAACTCATTGTAAGAAAAGATTACATTGGAAAGAAATCCTGCTCGTTTTTCTGAATTAACATGAAAAAAAAATTTCGGAATTATAATCTCGTCAGTTCAAAGTCAGTGCTGAATTTTTTTTCATGGCAAACTCTTAGAATTCTTGAGATAGTAAGTTTGTTACTTCGGCATTATTTTAATTTTTTGTTTTTACTTTTTTTTTTAAATGATTTTTTTTAAGCAATAACAGTCAAAATTTGACTTTACTGTGTCACATATGCAACAGATATTCTTATTTATTATTTCAATCACTTTAATCTAGACTGAAATATTTCAATAACTGCATTGATCGCCATTAAACTTGGTAACACTGATGTCTCCCTCAGGACAAACTGTAATAACTTTGGTGATCCCTGGATTTTCATCTAGCGCCATCATCGGATCAAAGCTTGAACTTGTCTAATACTTAGTAATAAAAACTAATTATTACTGAATACCTGCAAAACTAATGAACGTTTCCATCCACTTTGAGTTTAGTGCTAATTAGCAGATGTGAACATGGCACCTTCATTCAGTTCACCCACCTCGCTGACATTCAGATTTCTCTCTCCAACCATCACATGGGACAGTTAGGCATTCATTCACCTTTCTTACATCAGCAGGTCAGACATGAAAACAACTCAATGTGTAACTTCCGTGAGTACATAAGGTTTGCATGACGTAAAACATCCTCTGACAGACTTTGACCGTGTCTGCAGCCATGAAGAAAAACACCACAACATATGTAAAGAACACGGCGTGCTGATGAAAATGTACAACTTTTCAAAGTGAACGTTAATCTGTCAGCAAACCTGTTGACTTGTGACCAACCCAGAATCCCTCATTCAGCCATCGTTCACTGACACTGTGTCACAGGGTAAAAGATTGACTGCATTCCACAGACAACAATGGCGTAACTGGCAGCTTTAAAAACACACTGAACTACATGTGTCATTTATATAAGGTGTTTTAATGTGGGACGACTGCCGTGTTACAACACAGCTGAAGAAATACCAGTACAGACGTTAGGTCGATTAGACAACGATTTGCTTTTTGGGTTAGGTTAGCCCGAGGCGCATGTTGTACCGGTTTTCTATGTGTTCACCTTCACTATTAACGCTTCACTTTTCTGTAAGTATTATCAGTGTTTGCATGACGTCATTGCAGAGTTGCAGGCCTCATTCACCAATATCTTCGTAATTTTTTTCATAATTTTGATCTTAGAAAGGGTCCCAAAAAGTCTTCGTCAGATCCATGGATTGTTCTAAAACTGCATTATTAGCACCTGTGTTATTACCTGTTATGATGACTTGCTCTCATAAGTGCAGTACGTGCAAGTTAAGGCCAACTGACAGAGGTAAATCCCCATAAAAGAGCATGAGACTGCAGGGCAGCGTGCACACACAGAAATCAAAGACGAAGAGTTGCAAGAACTTACCCTGTGGTATCGGAATAATTGGGAAAATTAGTTCTCCACAGGGAAACTTCATGTAAATGCCCCTAAATTTGGAACAACTCTGAAAAAATGTGAAAATTTTGATGCACCAGTTTCTGAGTTGACATCATATCTGCAGAAACATGGCGGACTAGTTGATGGTCATAAACTTTTCATTTAGCAGTGTGAAGGGACGTTCAGGTGCAGCAACGAGTCAGGGACAACACGACTTCAGACTGTTATCGAGGTGTTAAAATGCTCTGAGCAATACGATACGACACATCTGATGTTTCCTCGAGGAACTACCACGACGATGAGAAAAGAAAAATGGTGGTGTGGACAGCAGAGGCACTTCAGCACCCCCGTGAGTCATTCTTTATTGTGACACGTTTACAGGAGAATTCAGCGACTTGCCTGACTTTCATGCTGCGCTTCATATGTAGCTACTGTTATCTGGTGGCACCTGTTACATAACTACAACGACAGTTTGGCTGGGACATGAACAGACACAGTGACTGAAATAATAATAATAATAATGATAAAAATGACGTCACACATGTCCTGAAAGACGATCAGCAATGACTGCTCTTGGATCAAGGTGTCTGTCATGTCTGCTGGCAAAGTCACGGCAAGATTTTATGACTCAAGCATTGCCTAATCTGACATAGTGACTTTTGGAACAGACAAACATACGTCCAGTTCCCATCAAACCCTTTAAGTATGGTACCTTTGGATCCCAAAGTAACCCTTTAGACATGGTACCTAGACCCTAGTGTTTCCATTGCAAACAGTACCCTTAAATGTGGGCGGGGTTGGGGCATAGTGGATAGAGCAGGCGCCCCATGTACAAGGCTGTTGCCACAGGGTCCCTGGTTCGACTCCAGGCTGTGGCCATTCCCTGCATGTCACTCCCCCTCTCTCCACCCCTTTCACACTTGTCTGTCCTGTCAATTAAAGGCTAAAATGCCCCCCCAAAAAAAATCTTAAAAAAAATAAAATAAAATAAATGAGGGCGGGGTTGTTGTCACTCACTGCTCCTCACTGTATTTCCTCATCACCGGTGACACAGAGGGAAGTCTGCACCTCGTTTATCATCCACAGAACAAGGCTGCACGCGACATTTTCAGAACAAACTAAAACAGGCTGCAGTGAGAGTCTCTCTCCATGGGATATTTAAAAACAGCGGGTTTGTGCATTTTGTCCTTCTAAGGCAAGCTTGAGGGTTTATGTTGTCGGGGCCCACAGGAACAACGCTCCACGATGCTTTTTTTTTGCACGTGAATATTAGAATATATGCAGTTCACGCAATCTGGTCAAAATTAATATATGTTTTTAAACATCTTAAGTTCTACTCATTACTGAAGTCTGTGTCATCAAAGAGAGACAGAAGAAAACAACTAAAGTGATGGTCAAAGTTGTCTCAGTGAAATTTAAGGTGTTGATGGATTCACATCGTCACCTCATGCATTGAGTAACATTACAAGTTATTGTTCCACCTTAAAAGTCACCAACAGTCGGCCCAGTGAATTAAGTTACTCAAGAGAGGCAGCAAAACATGCTTTCATTTTGTAGTTATAGTTTACTAATATAAAACTTGCTACGCTATGAACAGTGGTTACATGAGCCTCAAAACCAGCCACAGCTCAGCCCTGAGCAGAGTGACCGTCCTCTATTGACCAATCAGACTGCAGTGTTCACAGCTCCACCTTTTAGTACCAGATCTGTGTGCTAGGTACCCCAACAGAGGGGGGACCAAAAATGGGGACGGTACAGAACGGTTCCACTGGTACCATCCACAACTTTTCACAGTGGAAACAGAGGAAAAAGCGAACTGAACTGAACTGAACTGAACTGTACTGCTCGGTGGAAACGGGGCTTTAGTGTGTCGTACGCACCCTGCATAAGAACGGTTGGTGAATGAGGCCCGATGTTCGCCCCTGAACTGTCATGCAGGACACGACCCTGCAGTGTAAACTTTTAAAGGATGTTGGATTAAGCTCCTGTTCCTACTTCACAAATTGTACTCTTGACTTCTTTGCTTGAAATGGGAAATAAATGAGTTCCTGCCTTATCTGGTTTTACCTTGTCTGGTCTGGACTTTTTCAGATTTGAAGCCCTAACACACACATTACTCTACCGCTGCACGGTCAAAGACAGCGGTTCAAAAATATTCAGCAGAGAACTCATGAAAAAGGTAGGAATATGACAGTGTTTCATGCTGTGATACTGAACTTGACATTTCTATTGAATGGCTGTAATTTACTTGTGTTGTTCCACTGCGACTTTTCCTGACTTTTGTGTTCTATAAATGTGACTTAATTACAGGCTCTGGTAATCCGAGAGGGTGGGAACAGAAACTTATTGAAATTCCTGAGAGTTGCCGGCAGAGGTTGATGAATGTCAAGATTAACTACAGAACTTTCTCCACATCTCTCTCTCCTTCCCTCCTCCCTCAGTGTTTGATGGTGACGGTCTTCACCTCGGTGAAGAAGTGGTACGAATCCTTCCCTCCCTCCCGCCCCACGCCAGAGTTCTTCATCCCTCCAAAGGGCAGGTTCAGATCTCTCACCAACCAGCAGTTGGTCCACACCAGACCTGCCTGTAACCGCCTGGCCACCCGGTGAACCTTCCCCACATCCTGCGACCACACCGTGGCCGCCAGACCGTAACGCACGCCATTGCCCTTGGAGACGGCCTCGTCCTCGGTGTCGAAGGGGCTGATGCAGGTGACGGGGCCGAAGATCTCGTCCTGCATCACGCGGGAGCTGTCAGACACGCCTGAGATGACGGTGGCAGGCATGAAGTAGCCACTGGCGTTGCGCTCAGGGAGGTCCAGCTGGTCAACCCCCTCGCCACAGTGGATGATGGCGCCTTCGGATTTGGCGAGTGCTACGAAGCTACGTACCTAATGATGAAGACAAAAAGGGATGTCAACTAAAATTATATAGAGCAATCTTAAACTGTTGGTTCACAGTATTTATTTCATCACCTTCTCCAGGTGCTCTTTGCTGATGAGCGCCCCGTTGTTGTTGCCGGGGTCAGAGGGCACGCCTGTCGTCCACTTCTTAGCTGCAGCTACAAACTTTTCCAGGAATTCAGAGTAAATACTTCTCTCTACATAAATCCTGCTGGTGCACAGGCAGATTTCACCCTGAGAGAAGGAAACACAGAGAGTCTGAAGTAAAGCATTGACTGTTCAGGACACTGTTTTCATGCAGCTGCCTGTGACCCAATACAGGCTGTGAGCTCCCCCATGTGGACAAACCATCTCACTGCACCCTCATTACACAGGGCTGGAGACACATCAGTTCTTCACACAGATCACAGCCTTCATTTCATTCACATTAAAGGGATAGTCAAGGTTTTTTGAGGAGGGTTGAATGGATTACTTATCCATAGACATTATATTACATACAGTAGTTGTCAGTCGGCAGGCTGGAGTCCAACATGGACGCTAAGCAATGTGCTGCTGATGAGTGTCGGCAGCAAAACATATCTTAACTAGCACTGGGCAATATGAAGATATGATGTCATTATCGAGATATGAGACTATATATTGCATAAATGGTGTTTTATGCTCTTCAAAGCCAGACTGCATTGAAAAAAACAGTAATTTTAGCTTGCTGAACAGAGGAGCTGCTGGTCTACCACTGCCACGTATTTTCTCTGTCTTATTGTGTGACTTTGGCGTTTAAAACAGTAGTTCAGATTCACCACACAATAACACAAAGAAACCAACTTATCGAGGCAGCTGTGGACCAGCAGCTCACATGCTCAGCAGGCTAAAATGACTGTTTTTGTCAATGGAGTCTGGTGGCGTTGAGGAGAGCATAGATGGGTGACTGAAGCCATTAACGGCTTTTTACCTTGTTACTGGCTGTCTCACAGAATGGTAAAGCAGTGAAAATACTCTAAATATAACATACACTTACACTGATATTGATTTTTTTAGGTGGCTAAAATAAATTTTGCTGCTGACCCCTCCGCAGCTGTAAGCTAATGCTCCTAATAATAGGCTCCAAGTCTGTGACAGCATTGCAACTATTTTTGCAGTATTTACTTGCTCCCACAATTTCATTACAAAAAACAGCTAAAAATTGAAAATTGTAAAGTTGTTGTAACATCAGACATTTAAGCCACAGTCCTAAAACACTCTTTTCTTACCTGGTTGGAGAAGCTGGAGCGCACCGTGGTCTGGATGCACTTGTTCAGGTCTGCATCAGCAAACACAATGGCAGGGTTTTTACCTCCCAGCTCCAGGGACAGCTTCTTACAGTAGGGGGCGCTCCGCTCTGTGATTCGCTGGGCAGTTGCCGTGGAGCCAGTGAAGGAGATCAAGGGGACGTCAGGATGGCCCACGAGGGCGTCGCCTGCTTTGGGGCCAGTGCCAAATACCATGTTGACTACTCCTGGAGGAACACCTGCAGATACAGACAGGTTCATGGATCCATCAGTCACTTCTTTGTACTTCGAATCCTGTGTGTGTAAGTGTATTGCTGTTGCATTGTGGGTGCTTAGTCCTACCAGCCTGCTGCATCAGCTTGCACATCATCCAGGCAGTCACAGAGGTCATCTCGCTGGGCTTCGCCACTACCGTGTTGCCCGTAGCGATTGCAGGTGCAATCTTCCAGGTCAGCAGGTACAGGGGGAGATTCCAGGGGCTGATCAGACCGGCTACACACGACAACAGCATATTTTAATGTCACATAAACCACAAATATATTAACAGGTTTTAATGCAAACAGTGTGAGCGCTCACCCACTCCCACGGGGCAGCGGATGGTGTAGTTCAGGCAGCCCATGTGGTCCATCTGGGAGCAGTCATTGGTGTGGTGGAGCAGCGATGACGCAAAGAAGCGGAAGTTGTACGCCGAGCGGGGAATGTCCACAGTGCGTGCGAACGTCACTGTTTTACCTGTAATGTTTCACCACAGATGCACAAGTCACCAACAGAAGAGACTAACAGAACACTGGCTTAGACATTCTTAAGGATTTAAAGACGCAAGATGAGGAGTTTTTTGGTCCACGTAAGACACTGCACATCCCCAGATGTGAAATGTAGAATACATCAAACGCTGAGGTTTTCCTCCAGTTCTAATTTCATCTGAAACCGAGGGGCTTCATAACAACACTGCAGTGCAGCGTCAACGTAAAAACAAACCTACATCAATACACTGTTTATATTATATATAGGCTATAGTGTGACCAGAAAAAGAACTGAGTCCTCTTTCAAATGAACCGACAAAGTGAACACAAAAAAGAACTGAGTCACTTTTCTGTTGGTTTACTTTTTGCTGCACTTTAAGGATATTTTCACATATAGTCCTTTTTAAACAAACCGAACTCAGTCCTCTTAAAGTGGACCAACAGGAACGGGACTTGGTTCTTTTTGTGTTCACACTATAGCTTACATATAATATATTGTATATTGTATATTAATATTGTATCTTGATGTAGGTTTGTTTTTACATTGACGTGGCACTGCGGTGCAGTTATGACGCCCCTCAATTTCGGACGAAATTAAAATTGGAGGTAGACCTTAGTGTTTCTGTGCTTTAGACTGTTGCTGTTTGATGTATTCTACTTTCCACATCTGGAGACGTGCAGTATCTTCCGTGGACCAAACTACTCCTCGTCCTGCGTCTTTGCAAATGTTACAGGCCGATGTGGTTTCGTTGTTTTTTCAAGCGTCCCAGTGCAACAGCATGTGATCTAGAGGGCTAAATACAAAGGCAAAAAGCAAAGAGACCCTGGAGCACTTTGTGTTCACAGTGCACAGGTTAAGTGAACCGCACTGCAGACTTGAAGCGAACTGAGTGTGGTTCACTTCAGAGAGGTCTGAGTTCACATATGCGAGTCCATTTAGAGGGCTGAAAAGGACTATATGTGAAAACACCCTTAGTGCACAACATATGTCATATTCTAATTCACAGACCATCATAAACTTTAAGTATTTTTATGCTCTTTTGAGTTTTTGAGCCCATTTCATGACTATATTTCCTCTAGTGCAGAAACTGCATGTAAGGGTTTCGAAATTTGGATACTAAATGTGGCTAAATTCAAGGAGTTAAGCCACTGACCCAGCACTGCTGACCGATGCAACATGTATTAATACAGAATAAGACACCTTGGTCTCTGGACTCAGCCTGGGCAAACTCCTCCAGGTTTTCATCTATCAGGTTGGCCAGCTTGTTGAGGATCTGAGCTCGTTGCTCTGGGCTGCGGGCGGACCAGTCGGGGAAAGCTTCTTTAGCTGCTGCCACCGCTGCCTCCACCTGTGGGCAGTGATGCAGTGAGAAATGAACAGTGTTCTGTGTAGCTTTCAGATGATGCTTACATTACCTCTCTGGTTTCCAGCAGGCGCAGAGCCAGACATTGTAAACATCAGCTATATGCACCATTTTTCCAGCTATTAGAGATTTAAAATCTGTTTCTGCAAACTGGAGGCGTGTTGACCTCCATCTACTGCAGGTAATACACTGACTGTGGTCAAGTACCTCTTAAAACCTCACCTCAAATCATCTGAACTTTCCCTTTAAGGCTTACCAGCATGTTTCATGTGTTTAATAATTAGTTCACTGTTGACTCGGTTAAGTGCAAAGGTGCTTCACTCCGACTGTAACCTCTCTGAAGCAGTGTTTCACATGCAGCATCTGAACCTGGATATTCAGGGTATACATCAGTAATAAAATGCAATGCAGCTCAACATCCCTGCAAAAAAGACTACCTTTGTGAAGTTTATGAGATTATAATTGTTCTGTAATAGCATGGGAAAAACAGCACAACATTAAAATCATTAACTCACAAACACTGACACAGAGACAGCAACATGATGAGTCATGCCAGACTGGAAAATCTCAGAGATTGCAACATGCGCCAAACCCAGATCAACGAGGTACAGTACGGCCACCACCTGACCTCTTGTGACCCTGTAAATATTTCTTTGTGGCATTTCAGAAATTACAACACTGCTTTTACAAGATTCAAACATCAAACCTTTGAAATGTTTCACTGCAGGGCTTTTGCAGCAAAGGAAAGCAACCTGGTCTTCTAACTGTCTGCATGTATTCTCTGTGGAGAACATACCAAGTGCATAAAGCAGTGCAACAATTATCTTGAGTAATACTGGTTGAGGATGACGCACCTCCTCCTTGCCACTGTCAGGCACCTTGCAGTAAACCTCTCCGATGGACGGGTCATAGGAGTCGATGTGACTCTGACATGAGACGAACTTCCCTCCGATGAAGTTCTCCAGGACCAGGTATGAGCTCTGCTGCGAGGTCTTCGACATGGCTGACACTATGATACCAGACTAATACAACAGACTGAAAATGACAGCAGACAAAGCAGTCAGTGTCTCTAACCACATGAATCCAGTGGTTAAGAGCCAGTAACCTGGCCTTGCACTGATCCTCCCACTTTACAGCTTCCTCCTATGTCACATTTCACAATAAAAGGCACTGTGGTATACATCAGCAGCAGCAGGCTAATCATTGTCCCTGTCACTGATAACAGCTCACTGAAAAGAAGATTTCCACAGCACGTCTATAAATTAATTATAATGTTTTATTGTTTATTTATAAAGTTCATTTCTACCATTATTATACCTCTCAGTCAGTGGCTTGTTAGTGGGGGCATACGTACAGACAGTGGAGCTGATGTTGTGGTTGGCAGCATCTTAACATTCGAAGAAGAAGAAGATGGGGCCTTCTGAATACTTCCTCTTCTTACTTTTAGCAGGTACTGCAGCTGCCCTTGAAAAGTGCTCACTGTTGCATGCAGTATATCCACAATCGGACATACTTTTTCCTCATAACATTACAACCTGACCTTTGACCCTCTTACTCATGTATCGGTGACACTGGAGGCACCACAGACATATATACAGTACAGGCCAAAAGTTTGGACACACCTTCTCATTCAATGCGTTTTCTTTATTTTCATGACTATTTACATTGTAGATTCTCACTGAAGGCATCAAAACTATGAATGAACACATGTGGAGTTATGTACTTAACAAAAAAGGTGAAATAACTGAAAACATGTTTTATATATATGTTTTTCTATTCTTCAAAATAGCCACCCTTTGCTCTGATTACTGCTTTGCACTCTCTTGGCATTCTCTCGATGAACTTCAAGAGGTAGTAGTAGTTTGTTAAGTACATAACTGAGTCGCATAATAGCCTATGAAAATGCACACCCAATGGGTTTGTATGATATCCTATGAATTTGCGCCCTGTGAGTGACATTAGGTCGTTAACATACAGTCACATACTTCACATAAAGTTACGCAAGTTAGGTTTGGTCAGCTAAAGTTACTGTGGTTAAGTTTAAAAAAAAAAAAGAAACATGGTGACAACGTACCTTAAAATGACTCAATGTTCCACAGCTCCAAACACCAGTTTCCTGGGGAAAGTCCCGGGGGAAAGACCGGTGTTTTATGGCCCAACCACCTCACCAACCTTCAGCCTTTTTTGACCGCGTCCTTTATTCTTTACATGACAGTAGCCATCCCAAATACCTATGTGCAGTAATTTTGTTGCATTACTTTTCAACAGTTTATGAGAACAGCCTGAACAACAAAATGTTTGGTGTCTTGACCTGCTCTCATCTAGTGTGTTAAAACATGTATAAGTCATGAACTTCTTTAATGAGGGTAATTTTAGTTTGATAGAATTGAAACTGTGTTAGAGATATTGGAAATGTGTTCATTCTAGTTTACAGATGAAGAAATCAACTACATTTTGATCTCAAATGTGAAACTGTGATGAGTGATGGTAGCTAGCGAAAATAATTTCATCACAAAGCTGGTAGGTACATGTGAGTGTAAATTTAAGGTAAATTCTGTTTGGGTATTTTGAAAGATTTAAAACAATATTTTTTATAGTTAGTCCATTATCATTATTTTGAATGGTCAATTGCAAAAGTAATTAGACATTTCTACTGATAAATGGCTTGAAAATGGGAACGTTTTATTGTTTGACTTGTTAAAATTGTTTTTACTGGTTTTGTTATTATATAGATTAACAATGTGCTATCCAACCCTGTGATGAGGCTTCTTGGCACAAATGCACAACATGAATTTAATCATAAATCAAATGTTTGTGCACATTAAAAAATATTTATTATGCGATCTTAACCTTTCATTTGATGCTGATTAGAATATTCGACATAAATGCATTCAAATTAATTAATTTATTCTAAATAAATTATGCCAGAGAAATACGGTAGAGTGGAAAGTGTGTCAACCAATCCCAGTCTCCCCTACAAGCTTGGATGTCTTTATGTTAGATTAAAAGTGAAGCTCATTTAGCTCATTCTTGGCCTTGGAGAAATAAATTAATGTAAGGTGAAACTGACTTCAAATTCAAAGTCAAACTCCACCTGCTGATTGAGCAACACAAAAACATTGTTTTCTAGTTGGAGCCACGCCTCGTTTTCAAACTGTATGGTTTGACTAAAATGAACAATGACAGCAATATAGTCCACGATGAGCAGCGCTAAAATCAACCTGCGTAGTTGTCCCTCAATTGTGACATTATAAAGTGTCCTATTTAACTTTTTCAACGTTTTGTTTACTTCCTGGATTCTTCCCACATGGAAATTCTGACCAATTAAGAGCAGCTTTCTCGTGCAGGCATTTTATCTGGTCCACAAAATTAGTCCCTGATTCGGACCAAAGCAAGACAACTCCAGGTCTGGAAGCAACCTAAGTAACTCTGTCCACCACCACCTCCACTGCCAGATGACACAGTCAGCTCATGTACTACATCACTCTAGAAACGCTGATATGAAATGTGCAACCACACATTTTGGTGGTTTGCAGAAATGTGCAGCAGCGGCCTCTCTTCTGGTAACTTGGTCATGTGAAGCTCCAGAGCGGTGACTAAATGAACCGATGGGGTTTTGTTGCGTAGACAGATGAGCCGCAGGTCTGACGGATCAGTATTCAAGTACATGCCGAGCACAAGTCTCTCTGCTTCAAGACTTCTTACATAAACGTCAAAGACTAACCCCTCACATGCTCAGAGGAAGGCTGCGGCCTTTAACTCACCAGTAAATGTCCACGTCATGTATTGTGTCCCTGGGCACAAGAAGAAATACTAACACACACTTGAAGGGAAAGAACTTTTCGTCATGACAACACAAAGTAAACTCCAAAGTGTTTCACAGCAGGCTTGTTAGATCATGGCGCCTTTAGTGTTTGTTTTAGGTTTGTGTACACAAGTGTGTCAACCGTGTGAACTCGGGTTTTAGAAAGTGCTTATTCAGAGAGGCGACTTCTGGTGAGGAAGTCGCAGCGTTACTCATCCATTTACAGAGAAAGTGATTCATCATCACGGTACAAGCCGCCACACTAGCACTAACAACTGCTCTTAAGGTTTTGTATTTCAAACGTGCTCCAAGGTGACTTTGCTGGCCTGATGGAAGCTGCACTTTCCACACCAAATACTTACACACTGATATCTTGGTGTTGTAAATAAGACTTATAAAGTGTGTTGTATAAATGCATGTGTTGCTGAACAGTCATGCACAGTCTGGTGGAAATTCCTCTACATGAGGCTTTTCACTGGGTTGAATTAAGAGACTGAGACGATCGCTGATAAGGACCATCATCAATATAACTAAACTTACAGTGCAAAGCAAGCAGCCTTGTTGTCAGATGTCTTTCGGCCAGTGTTTGCTTGAAGTCTGAACTAAGTCATGATCGAGGTGTACTGAGTCATATCATATAATCAGCCATGTTAGAGTGAATGATTATCAACTTTTACAGAGATGACAGAATCACCTAAAGCAGGTCCACAGAGGACACAGTAACCGTCTAAATTGCTGGTGCGTCAATCACAAACACTGCCAAGTCATGTAATACAGCAGAACTGTACAACAAAAACAATCATTAGTATAACTATGAAAGTGAAAAGTAATCTCTGTCTTTCCTTCACATATCTTGAGAACCGTTCATCTGACCTACTTCACACTTGGTGGTTGTACTGCTACAGACCAAAGGAAGTGCAGTAATGAATTTGGTGCAATTTGGACATGTCATGTTCAATATTAATAAACTTTGAATAAACACCCAAACGGCGCTCCGTGTCTATAGTGTAGACGGGGCTTCAGGGCTCTGCAGACCATCTGCAACTACACTGAGGTCAACTGAGCCGCCGTTGGCAAATACACAAACTAGCATTCTGATGCTGGAGGATGATGGATAAAAGGATAAAGACAGATCCATACTACAGCAATAATTTCTCACATTTGATATACGGAGTAAAAACGGCATTATATTGCACATTATATGACATTCAAATCCAAAAATACTTTAAGTTTCTACTGTCCCGCTTTTTTTTTTTTTTAAAGGGGGTCAGAAAATAAATTATAATTATTATTTCATCTTTTTTTGTTGTTGTTGTTCTCTTTAAAGTGTCTGAGTTTCCAGAATAATGCTATATAAATCCTATTATTAGGGTCAGAGCACCACTTGAAATGCAAGGAATTCTTCTTCTTCTTATGACAAATGAATTGCCTTTTTGGGAGGCTTAACATACTCAAAAACTGATGAAAATTTGCAGATGTATCAGAACTGGTGAAAAATTTAGTATTTTAAGGATCTCATGCTCGAGTTCCAAAAAAAAATCACTCAGTAGCGCCACCTACAATATTTCAACAGCCCACGGAGCTGTTTTAACCTACGTGTATGACACTGGGTAAGCATATGTAACACTCCGGGACATACAAAAACGTCTCTTGGAGGCATGCTCTAAACCCAACAGGAAGTCAGCCATTTTGAATTTACTGTGCAATTTTGGTGCGTTTTTGGCCATTTCCAGGGGTCCTAAATTAACGAACTAGTTATTAGTAGTAGTAGTATCAAATAATCATCATTGACTTAAAATATATATATATTTTTTTTTATTTTATGAATTTTTAAAGGATTCTTGTTCAAGATGATCTTGACTATGTCCATGTAAAATCTTACTGTGCAGTTTTTGAGAAATTTAAATGCAAACTCAGCTTAAACTCCTTTAAATATTTTCCTAATTTCCTCATATTACATATTAAAATAAAAAATACTTATTCAGTTGTATGAATTCATCAGTGGATTCTTGTTTCGCATGAGGCTGACAATGTCCACCTCAAACTGCATGTGTTTCTACAGTTCAGTTTTTCAGACATTTAAAGGTAATGTCAGATCAAATTATATTCATAATTTTCTCATATTTTAAAGTCCTAAATAGGTTACATGATTTTTTAAAATAAAATATAGTACTGTGGTTTGCATATTGTGTTGTGACAAGAATCCATCGTATATTCTCTGCATCACCAGCCTGTTGCCAGCATCTATGTACGCACACTTTCCTGTGTATGCGTGCAAGAAGTATCAAGATTACTCACTATTAATCAGAGATATAATCTGGCAACACCTTCACCACACATTTCTGTAGCTTATCTAATATAATATCTAATTACAGATCTAATATCTAAATAAATATTAATTCATGGACAACCCTCGTGAACGCAAACACGCCATCTGGCATTATGTATGAGTGTAGGGTTTTTGCGGACAGGAAGTCATCTTTTTGTCCCTTTTGAAGGATTTCTATTTTGACTTTACAAACATATTTACATGTATTTTTATTATCAAATGGAAAATATAAAGGCAGTGATGCTTGTGTTGGGATTAATATCACTCTTTCCGTTGACTATATGTTCATTAAATTATGATCTCTCATGTTTCCAGTCTCTAAACCATCTCAGCGGTCACGGAAAAGTTTGTAAAACTGGAACTCTGGTCACCGCAGTTACACATGCATGTATCACCTCAGAGTCCACAACAGGAAACTGTTATCTGTTTACAGGTTTATGTGTTGTGGGCATTTTTTTTAAACTCTAAACCTTGCTCCACGCGTTCACACTGAGATGTGTCTTTTGCGGTGCTTTCCACTCCAGCGGGAACAACCCCAGCTGTGTCACCGTCGAACCTGACTGGAAATGATCACCTCTCCACTCTCACTTCCTACTTGCTTCTTAATGTGTGTTTCGACAGACAGAAAACTCCCGATTTCTCCACACTTTGATTTCGCTGGCGGATGCTTTTTTAAGGATTATTTTTTTCTTGTTGAAACAAAAGGGACACTTCAAACTGCTAAAATCAAAAGTCAAACCACAGATTACTGATGTCATGTTCATTTTGCATCGTCGTCCTTCACACCACCTTCACCAAAACATGGAGAAAACAGAAACACAGCTCGTCCTCCTCGTCTTAGCGGAGTCTTTGATTGAAAATGAAACACAGCTCAAAAAGCATGTTGGTGCTTTACTGTAGAAGCATTTCAAGTCTTTTTTTTTTTTACATAAATGATAATTATGTCTCTTTGTCCAGAGGTGGAAATTGAAGTTTCCCTTTTTCTCCATAAACTTTGCTAGTGTCCCCTCGGCTTTGTCATGTGAGATGGAAACATTCTTAATGGTAAAAATAATATCAAATGTTTTGCTTTCAACCGCACAACACAACACCTCACTCTTTCATTTCTGTCTGAATTTTAAATCAGTCATTTCAGGTCAGCGGTTTTGATTAGGAGAGCCTATTCATCAATCGGCAGGGGCACCTTCCTGGACAGTACAGTGACATTAATCACTGTGGAAACCTTGGCGTGATAAAAATGTCTTTCAGAGTCGGATTATATTGATTTGACTTGATTAAACAGTGAATTTAGAGCGACAGGGTTTTTAATAGCAAGCACACGGGCAGACGGGGGGAAATGTGAAGTTTGACGGAGGAGGCTGCTCAGCGTCTTGCCACATGGTATCTGTGCAGTTAGTGTCGATCGGAGCCGTCGGGCGAAGCAGCCACTGCGCTGGATGGAGAGGTGGATGGATGAATGTGACGCTGCTTCCATGAGGGACATCGTTTGAGGAATTGCACTTTGTCTCTGGCTGCATGCAGTTTCCTGTGAAGGGTCTGACTGGCTCTGCGTCGATGGGAGTGCTCGTCATTCTTTGATCTGCGGGGAGGGAAAATCAGAAGGACACTCAGAACAGGTAATGTCATCTTTAAAAAGATGTTATTGAGCATACTCAAGCTCACTTTTTGTTTTGTATTTCTCTGTAATGTAGCACAGTGTTAACAATGTTACTGACACTATTCTCAACTCAAACCATTGTGTTGCCCCGCCCAAAATACATCATTTAATAATTACATTAACATCATAAACATGCAGGCGACTAGTCGACTATTGGCCCTAAATGATGACTATTGGTCGACTATAAACATACGTAGAGTAGAAAGGGGCATCACATACAAGTAGTTTAAAATATCAACCCATTTTTATCCAGTAGCACCTAAGCTAGAGGCTTTTCTCATTTCCCAGTTTGTACATCCTTGATTTCTTTCCACGCCTCCTCACCTCAACTCTTAAGCAAGGTTTATGCTTCTGCTTACCTACAACGCAGAGGGCTGTGCGGAGGCGTTGCATCCCTCTGCGACCGAAGCAGAGACGCAACGTGCACCTCCAAAATATTGTAACCACGCGTCGAGGCAACGCAGACCCAACACGGACCACAAGAGCTACGACTGGTCCTTCAAACTACATCATTTCTGGCATTTCGCAAGGTTTCACTTCCTGCTGCAGTACCACAACACCACCATTTTCAAAAGTCTCGATTGTTCAATGTCGACCATTTCGAGCTCCAGCAACAGTCTTTCTCTCTCGATTGCCATCTTCACTGTGACTAGAGCAAAGCCAGAAGATCAACAAACAATGAACAATCAACGACCACAGGCGTCACAGAGTCTAGGTAGGTATGTGAAAGATCAACGTGCCCTCGAGTGCTTTGGTGGGGAATTGCATAGCAAGTGTATGCAGAAGCATAAAGAAACTTTTAGTCCCTCCCACCTGAGATGCAAGCAGAGGACGCAACTGTCGACACTGTAGTTGCGAAAGGGCAGCTAACTATAGTGGCCGAGTAAAGACGCGCACAGCCAGTGTTTGATTTGTCTTTTCCGGGACACTGTGGAAACATGGCGGTGCAACATGGCAATCTCTACAGACGAGGACCCACTTCCTGTGTAGATATAAACGTCTCGTTCTAAGGTAACAAAAACACGGCGATTCTTTTATTTAGACGCAGAGAAAGAAAATATACTTATTATATTATATGCCAATTCTGCCAGTATATCCCTCGAAATCCTACACACTGGACCTTTAACAGAATGAGATGTCCATGTTTTTTCATACGTCACAGTTGCTGAAAAAAGTTTCAGGAAGGAGGAGGAGGAGGATCAAAAAAGAGGAATGAGAAAAGCCTCAGATATTGTTCAGACTTTACCTCAGTGACAACCCCTGCAGCGATGGTTGAGCCGACATATCTGAGCATGAAGCGTCCCAGCTCCTTGTAGTCCTTGTATAACTCTAATGACACCGGCCGCTGAGTCTGGATCTCCACGATGGCGTTCATGCCTTTACTCAAACACCTTCAGAGAACAGAAGAATACAATAAATCTTTTGTGTCCATCAGGGTGGAACTTTGTCTTTGGCTCATCAAACACAAGAAACAGCAACATAAGACGCAGACAGATGGTTAGTGATGTGCCATATTACACATTAAAAACAGATCATGTTGATGTCTGTGAGATCTTTTCAGTCAGTTTGTTGAGTTAAGAATATTGATGACACCTGAGGTGAAGGATGTCATAAATAAATACCTTTTAGTAGGTAACACACACACACAGGAAGTAAGAATAACACACCCACCTTATACTTTATTACAATTTTGTCAATTTCTTTTCCAGAAAGAGCTCGTTAGTGAAGTTTATGACATTAATAAGGGCATCATAAAAAATGTGGTGACAGAGACATGTGCTTGTTTTTCTTGAGAGGCCCCTATGTCTGAATATAGTTGTTGTTTTATTCTGAATTTCTGTATTAAATGTTGTATTTGTTGCATTTTAAATGTGCTTTGATTGGCTGCTACCTCAGCCAGGTCTCTCTTGTAAAGAGGTTTTCAATCTTAATGGGGCTTCCTGGTTAAATTAAGATTAAATAAAAAAATAAAAAAAAAAAAAATAAAAAAAATTGTTTAAAAAGCTGTCCAAAAGATGAAAAGCTTACTAACACTGTTCTGGAAATATTTTAACTCATATTTAACTCAGATCTCTTATCAAAGCAGACAGTATAGTCACTTTCATTCATTCTCCTTATTAAAACCTGCCAAAGTTAATTTTCTGTAAAGTATTTAGGACATGAAAAATTGAACAATTTTAATCAGAACCCAGGTCAGACCTTGGCAATATTTTTAAAATAAAAATAAAAAATGAAGATAATCCTAAAATTTGTACAGTCTTTGGTACTTTTTTATTGTGAGTTACTTATTTTGTTCTATTTATAAATATTTAAAATAATAATAATAATAAAATAGATAAGGTTTATATAACTTTTCCTGTCAGTATGTGACTTTTTGTGAAGGAACAATGAATTTATGACATTCAAAATTATACAAAGTTTAAGTTTCTTGTACTTGATGGTTAATCAAAATTAAGAGACCCCCTGATAAGCTTTTAAAGCAGGGGTGTCAAACTCATTTTATACTATTAATACTTTAATATTTTATTTTATTTATTTCATTGTATATTTTAGTATTTTATTTATATCTTCATCTTTATCTTTTGTTTCCATTCACGCTGTATTTCTATTCTACTTTGCACGGAGCATTGGAACAAAATTCCCCCCGGGGATTACTAAAGTAAAAAAACAAAACAAACAAACAAAAAAAAACAAAGCTAGCGGTGAAACGATTTTGCTTTTTGCCCCTTTAATCTTTTACGTATCATATTTAATAATGCAGGAAGCAATCGGAATAGTAACGTTGTTGAAGATGACTCGATCGATCCCTTTGGTGATGCTCTTAGTTTTTTATTCGGAAAAATACCCACAGACCAACTCTTTATGGGCCGAGTACAGGGTAAAGACTGTACTGTGTATTTGTAAAATAAAATATAATACAGTGCTCACTCACTTTGGTTTCTTCTTGAGGACCTCACCGCTGCTCTTGTGTAGAACACTAATAAGTTTCCTAATGGTGGCCGGCTCGCTGACGGTTTGGTAATGCAGCAATACCTACACACACACACACACACATATACACACACACGATGAACAAACACATTCATAGAGTGAAACAGAAATAGAGCTATAAGCCTGTACATCCAGCACACATATGAAAGTAACATTAAAAAAGAGGTTGGTAATATGACTGTGTTTGCAGGCACTTACTGGGAAACCTTGTGTGACTGGAACTTCAATATTAAAGAGAAGGATTCTGGCTCTGAATCGAGTACACACTCGAATAGGCTCCTTGGGATTGCAGAACACGCAGCCCACACTGGAAGAAAGCAGTTACCTCTAAATATATAGTCTAAATATATAGTCTGCACGACCCAAACATAAACCTGACAGATATCACCACTAAATATCTTGAAAGGAAAACATGACATTGTGTTTACTTGATCTTGATGATGTCCATGCCGGTGACTGTGAGGCTGACGTGGTCTCCTGCCGCAGCCCAGTCCAGAGCCTCGTCATGTAGAGTTATACCTGCAGCACAAACAGACAGGGTGTAAGTCACCAAACCACCACAGGATGGCAGTGTTTATCACCACTCAGTCAACAAGCACACTCATTTAGAGACGCACAAAAAGGCGCAGTCAGATGCAGGTGTGCTTGAAGCTGACGTGCAGTTCACTCAGAGTTATAAACGCCAGCACGGCTTAGTGAAGAGTCCTGCCTGAGGAAGTGTCTTATAATCTGTGGTCCTGTATCCAGAGATGCCTTCCTGACACCGATTCCAATACATGAACTTGCTTACTGGTATCAATCTGACACTGTTGTGTAATGTAGACACTGCTGACAGCAAACATCACACCATTTACTGGAAATCAGTTCTTCTTCATGGCTCTAAAACAACAGTTGCCAGTGGCTGCGCAGGCTACTGTTTTATGCCCTGTCTACATGTATGTAAACAAATACATTCCTCTACATTTGGCCTCTTGTCTACATGTTAACACAGCTTTATGTCACTGACACAGACATTTTTCAAACGCCTTAAATGGTATAAAAATGTTTTAAACTCTGGTTGTTTCATATGCATGTGGACATGTAAAACAGAGTGTTTGGGAGACGAGGACATTGCCAGCAACAATAAAAAACGGTGGACTAACTTACTGATTTATTTATGTTTTGTGAGCACTTCTTGGACTAATGACTACATTTGAACTCAGTATTGCTGCAACTTCATGGACACTTAAGCGTTCACAGTTTGAAGTCTGCTGGAAAGTTTTGATTCATCAGCAGATGGTGGGAAAATTTCAAATGTGAGATTGTGTATGAGACAAAAGGATAGGCCCTGATTAGGTCTTTATCTCCTGCAACTGCCTGTTCCTTTAAAGGTGCAGTGTGTATGTCTGTATCTGTATATGTATTCTTTGTTTTCTTTTACCATGCTGCATAGTCGTTTATGTCTTGTTAAAAAACATGTGAGATGTTGTCAAGGAGGAGTGGAAAGGAAAACTTCCGCATGTCCAGAGCATCACTTCCTATCTCTGAGTGAACTCCACCGTCCTTATATGAAAAATGGAATAAATAAATAAATAAATGGTGATGACATCTCCAGTTGGTGTTTTAAAAGGTGACGTTAGCATGTACACTTTACTACCTGTGTGTGTGTGAGGAGGGGAGAGTGCTGCAGACGCGTTTTTGCGTTTTAGTGTGAGATATTCTCTCAAACAAAGATGTCGACAGATTATTTTTTTGTTTTTAAACGAAGGGGGAAAAGATCTGTTTTAATTGAGAAGTATATGTATAGATGCAAAGGAGAAACTGCTGTTTTATCTGCATGTGAAACTCCTTAAAATGTATTCATAAATTCCGTGGCAAAGAATCGGTGCGTAGACTGGCTTATTCACTGATATGTGATCCAGCATTTTAAGCAGCACGAGAGGCATTTCCCATACTGGTATCAGGATCAGAACAACTGTACCTGTATCCTTAGATAATTTAAACATTTTTAATGAATTTGTATTGTACATGTGTGTTTTCAAGCATATTTAAAGCATACTATTATTTTAATCTTGTCCTGGATGCTGAAACAAGTAGCAACAATCAGTGGCAGAGACAGATCTGTTTTATAAACTGCCCTTATAATTACCAAGGGAGGAATTTGTGTGCTTTTTTTTACTGCTATACAGTACAGGCCAAAAGTTTGGACACACCTTCTCATTCAATGCGTTTTCTTTATTTTCATGACTATTTACATTGTAGATTCTCACTGAAGGCATCAAAACTATGAATGAACACATGTGGAGTTATGTACTTAACAAAAAAAGGTGAAATAACTGGAAACATGTTTTATATTCTAGTTTCTTCAAAATAGCCACCCTTTGCTCTGATTACTGCTTTGCACACTCTTGGCATTCTCTCGATGAGCTTCAAGAGGTCGTCACCTGAAATGGTTTTCCAACAGTCTTGAAGGAGTTCCCAGAGGTGTTTAGCACTTGTTGGCCCCTTTGCCTTCACTCTGCGGTCCAGCTCACCCCAAACCATCTCGATTGGGTTCAGGTCCAGTGACTGTGGAGGCCAGGTCATCTGCCGCAGTACTCCATCACTCTCCTTCTTGGTCAAATAGCCCTTACACAGCCTGGAGGTGTGTTTGGGGTCATTGTCCTGTTGAAAAATAAATGATCGTCCAACTAAACGCAAACCGGATGGGATGGCATGTCGCTGTGGTAGCCATGCTGGTTCAGTGTGCCTTCAATTTTGAATAAATCCCCAACAGTGTCACCAGCAAAACATCCCCTCACCATCACACCTCCTCCTGCATGCTTCACAGTGGGAACCAGGCATGTGGAATCCATCCGTTCACCTTTTCTGCGTCTCACAAAGACACAGCGGTTGGAACCAAAGATCTCAAATTTGGACTCATCAGACCAAAGCACAGATTTCCACTGGTCTAATGTCCATTCCTTGTGTTTCTTGGCCCAAACAAATCTCTTCTGCTTGTTGTCTCTCCTTAGCAGTGGATTCCTAGCAGCTATTTGACCATGAAGGCCTGATTCGCGCAGTCTCCTCTTAACAGTTGTTCTAGAGATGGGTCTGCTGCTAGAACTCTGTGTGGCATTCATCTGGTCTCTGATCTGAGCTGCTGTTAACTTGCGATTTCTGAGGCTGGTGACTCGGATGAACTTATCCTCAGAAGCAGAGGTGACTCTTGGTCTTCCTTTCCTGGGTCGGTCCTCATGTGTGCCAGTTTCGTTGTAGCGCTTGATGGTTTTTGCGACTCCACTTGGGGACACATTTAAAGTTTTTGCAATTTTCCGGACTGACTGACCTTCATTTCTTAAAGTAATGATGGCCACTCGTTTTTCTTTAGTTAGCTGATTGGTTCTTGCCATAATATGAATTTTAACAGTTGTCCAATAGGGCTGTCGGCTGTGTATTAACCTGACTTCTGCACAACACAACTGATGGTCACAACCCCATTGATAAAGCAAGAAATTCCACTAATTAACCCTGATAAGGCACACCTGTGAAGTGGAAACCATTTCAGGTGACTACCTCTTGAAGCTCATCGAGAGAATGCCAAGAGTGTGCAAAGCAGTAATCAGAGCAAAGGGTGGCTATTTTGAAGAAACTAGAATATAAAACATGTTTTCAGTTATTTCACCTTTTTTTGTTAAGTACATAACTCCACATGTGTTCATTCATAGTTCTGATGCCTTCAGTGAGAATCTACAATGTAAATAGTCATGAAAATAAAGAAAACGCATTGAATGAGAAGGTGTGTCCAAACTTTTGGCCTGTACTGTATATGAGGGAAATGCTCTGTAGGAATCCAACGTGAAAGATAAAATACCAAAGTCAGCGCGTGTGTACCTTTGACAGTGCAGGTTTCATTAGGAGGCATCGCCAGTATTCTGTCTCCAGTCTGAATGTAACCAGCCTCGATCTTCCCTGTAACACAGAAGCCTGAACCCTGGTCTGGGAAGAGAAAATGCAACATCAGCTTAAATTCAGAAAAAAAGAGAAATGAAAAAGGACGTGGACAACATCACCTTCACTGTGAGTAAGCGTCAGTGACGTTACCTTTGAACACATCGGAAACGCAGAGTCTGAACGGCTTGTCTACAGATCTCTGTGGGGCTTTGAGGGCATCTTTAGTGAGAGAAAACAAAAGGAAACAAAAAGGGGAAGTAAACACTGAGGTATAGAACTTCCAGAAAACATTACGAAAAAGGAAGGTGACCGGAGGTGGTGAATAATTTTCACTGGTATTGAATGACTGACACTATAGAGGAGACATACTGTCCTGTCCAGACAAAACACACATGAATTACAGTTATAGTGTGTGAAATCCTTGTGAGTCTGTATGCAATACTCCCAAGAACCTATTAATCATTTCCGTCTTACTGACCCACAAGACAATGTGAGCAGCAGTGAGTAGGTTTTGAAATAATATCCACTCAAAAATATGTGCCCCCCCCCCCCCCGGCAGTAAAAAGCTTCATGGCTGTGCTCATCTTGAATCCAACACTAGTTTCCAATAGCAACAAGTGTTTACTGCTAACAGAAAGTGCCGTAACATTTGCAGAATTACGCATACCACTCCAGCAGCATAATCACCTCCATCACCTTGTGCGCTCTGCGTATCGCTGAGGCTACAGTTTTGGTAAAGATATGGCTACATATGATACTTCCTGTGCAGCTCAAGTTAACTTACTTGAGATCATCCACAGACCTTGTTGTAAGCAGTTTCATGTAGGGACTATATTCTGCCTGTCTAACTACACCCACGAACCATATCACCGCAAAGAAAGAGTGCATTTACTCATGGACGAGAGGCTCATGCTCATGACAGTGCGAGATGTAAACATTAATGGTGTCCTCCTCGTCTGAGCTGCAACGTTAGCTAGCTCAGAGGTGCTAGGAGAGCAAGCAGTAGATGCTTTATTCTGCGTGGTGATACAGTTGGTGGGCGTAGTTCAATGGAAAGAAAATAGTTCCTACATCAAACTGTTCACAACAAGGTCTGTGGATTATCTTGAAAAACCAGGTTGTGATTTCTAGACAGAGACATTGCTGTTGAGTTTTTCAAATGTATTTATATGCCGCTTTGAGCACCACAAGCTGAGTGCCATCTATTTCCATTATGCTGGAGAGAAGGCAGACATCTCTACAGCTGATATCTCCAACACTCACACCAAAACAATCTAAAAGGATAAATATGTAGTTTTGATTTTGGGGTGAACTGTCCCTTTAAGGTGATCTCTGTGACTGATAAAACTACAGAGCTTTCAGGGCCACTTCTACAGCCTATGGGGTAATATATGATACTCAATAGATTTGGTTAGTTAGGTGACTTTATCGCTTTAAAACCACTGAAAGAAAAGTAATTGGCGGCATTTCCTTTTGATGCAAATTAACGTGTTCTAAGAACTCTCTTGAATCAAGAGATCACTTGCAAGCAGCAGCCGCCTCTCAGGAAAACCCTGAAGACACTTAAGTTTTTTACTTAATTTAATTCATTCTATTGTTAGACTAATTTTTTAAGTTACAGAAGCCTTTTAATATTCAATACTAGTCTGTATTACTACAGATGTGCATTTAATGCAATGCAATCAACTTGCACAAAGACCTAAAACTGCTGGTTTATGCATTTGCAAGCAACCCATGATGAAAAGGGGCAGAAATGCAGCTTGTGCTTGCATATTTTTTTCACTTTTCCCCAGAAAGACCTGAGTCTAAGTGTCAAAACGCTCCAGGCAGTTTGCAGCACTGCCAGTGTGCATTACCAATCTGCTCCAGCAGGCTGGGACCGGAGTACCAAGAGGTGAGTTCTGACACAGAGCTCCTGGTTGTGAGGTTCTCTCCTGACAGGCCGCTGCTGGGGATGTAGAAAACATCAGACTCCTGGGAAAAAAAACAAACACTGGATCAAACAAAAGGAAAGCTGGGAAACACTTCTTTTTAATCAAATATATAAAAGGACAAGACAGTGATAAAGAGATGTCGAGCAAACTCACCTTGAATCCTGCCTGCTTGAGAAACTGGCCAAGTTTGGAAACAATCTCTTTGAAACGCACTTGTTGCCAGTTTACCTGATTTGTAAAAGGAAAAAGAAAAATACACACACGGAAAGTTTCCCCTTCAGCACGGCTTTGATATGGAAATATATTCAGCCAACATGCCAGTGACTATAGGAAACTATAACACAAAAATTCAATCACACGGTTTCCTGAAGCCTTTTCCTCTCCTGACAGAAATGTTTGCAGGTTTTTACATCTTGAACTTTCAGAAACAGGGTCAAATGTAAGCAGAGCAAAATCAGTGAATCATCAAGCTTTCACCTTATCACAGAATATATCTGAAGCATGCTTGTGAGGCTCATTTGTTTCATTTTCTTACAGATTTTCTCTCAACACTCTCTGTGTCAACAATCACAACAAATCACCAATATATCATATATATATATATCATATCACCCCTTAAAACATCCCCACTATGTGTCAGTAAAGTGTAGCAGGTCTGACCTGGTCCATCTTGTTGACAGCCACAGCCAGCTGAGTGACGCCAAGCGAGCGCACCAACAGGGCATGCTCTCTGGTCTGACCTCCCGCCTCGAAGCCTGCCTCGAACTCTCCTCGGCTGGCATCCACCACAAGCACCGCCACGTCGGCCTGGAGAGAGCACCGAGGGGAAAGATAAGAACCGCATGCATCTGTTCCCGCTGAGGCAGACGTGAGCGTTAAAATCACACAAACTCACCTCAGTGGGTGAAATGTTTTAACACATATTGTACATGACAAATCAGACACCTTCGAATCATCAGATGAGAAACGTCAATGTCTTATGCATAGACGCTAATACGGGAATATGAAATAAAACTGTAGTTTAAGCTTCACTATGACACAAGACACACACTGCTCATGTCCCAGGGAGGATTTCCTGTGTGTTTGTGTCTATGTGACAAATAGGAACAACAGCTTTTTAAACTGGTCCAATATTATTCAAGAGGGCTGCATCAAAAAGCAACATAACAGGCTGCAATGTAACGTTAAGGGGCAACTGTGCACCATCAATTTACGTCGACTTAAAGTGGTTATTTTTGCCACTGGCAGGCTCAGATTGTTTTTGTAAGTGTCTGACAAGATTATGGAAAGGATCCCTACAGAGAAAGATCCTTTTTGTTTAACTGGAAACAGCCCTGACATTACTATCGCCGATCCCACCGGACTCGAAAGAAGAAAACAGTCATTTTAGCGTGTAAAGAGTCTGCATATTTTCACACCTAATTGGGTTAATTGGAGGTTTATTTCAACCAAACCACAGTTGCTGATTGTTGGAGCAGTGGGAAAAACGAACCAGGACGGCTGTTGTGAGTTTTATTTTGTTACTATTGACTGTAAATGAAGTGTGTTCTATTATGACAAAATTACTGTTTTTTTAAATGGAGTCTGAGGAGGTCTATCTCTGTAGGGATCCTTTCCATAATGTTGCCAGGAACTTATAACACCAACATGAGTCTGTCAGTGGCAAAACCAGGAACACATTTAATGGATGTAAATCCACCGTGCGCACATGCTCTGAGTGGTTACATTGCAGCCTGTTTTGGACTCAATAATGAACCGATTTCAAACAAGCTGTTCACTGTAATCACTTTAACACAAACACATAACTAGCTCCAGACTAGATTACTGTAATGCACTGTATGTTGGCATCTCCCAGTCTTCTCTTAGCCGCCTTCAACTTGTTCAAAATTCCCGTCTGTTAACTAGCACTAGTAGACGAGAGCACATTACCCCAGTCCTCTATTCTCTCCATTGGCTTCCTGTTCGTTTTAGAGTTGATTTTAAACTTTAAATATTTGTTTTTAAAGCTCTCAACGGCCTTGCCCCATCCTATTTAACTGAGATTTTAACTGTTCGTGTGCATGGCAGGGCTTTGAGGTCATCCAACCAACTTTTGTTGGAAGTGCCCAGGTCTAAGTATAAACACTGGGGTGACCGAGTCTTTTCAGTTGCTGCACCCAGGCTCTGGAATAAGCTCCCCTGCGACATGCGTGCTATCTCTGACCTGGGCCTCTTTAAATCAAAACTTAAAACTTATTTATTCAGGATGGCCTTTAATAGCCAGTAGTGTGGCAATACTTTTATTCTTTTTATTCTTTTATTTCTTTTTTATTCTTTTTTTTCCTGTGTTTTAATTGTATGTTATATTCTGTAAAGCACTTTGGTTCACCTGTGGGTTATTGTAAAGGGCTATATAAATAAAGTACATTTACATTTACATAAGAAAATAGTGTCAATGTTGAAAAAATTCCCCTTTAGGTAAAATTTTCAAAAACATAACTTTTATTTTTAATAGTACTCAGTCTAGACGGAGATGACAGTTGACCCCATTTGTTGCTCTTCCTCAATGACAGATATTTTCACATGTAAAAAGCAAAATACAGTCAAAATCATCACACAAACAGTAATTTAGAAATACTGCTTTACTCTTTAAATGACTGACTTATTTAACGAGGTTAATAACAGGCTGAGAGATAAAATCTTGAGCCTCAGAATACGTGACAGACAGCTTCATTTGCCTGCAGCAGAAACCCCTTAGTCACTACACGATGAAGCTGAACGTGAGGACAGTCATATGGTAAAAAGAGAAATTACATTAGCGTCTCAAAACAGAGACAGACGAGCACACCCATGCCTGCAAAAACACCTTGTCACACCAACACCCAAAACCACGAAAGTTATTTCAAATCATGCTGATGGGTGGGGCGAGCCGAGAGTATATCACAGCAGGGGAAAGGAACTAGTATGATCGAGAGGAGGGCCGTTAAATTACAAAGATGTTAAGTTTCACGTTGACACAAAATGTGATCATCTGCAATGGTTTAATGAGCCTAACTGATATATTCAGAGGTACTGCAGGAATCTTAATATTCTGTGTACTGATTGTAGACATGTGGGAGGCACAAATATCAAATTATTAACTACAGATGAATCAAAATGTGAAGGATGATTTTATCTTTACCCTCTCCCACACTACAATTAATTTTCAGTATTTTTTTTTTAACCATTATTTTTTGATCAGGAAGTCCCAGTCAAATCGAAAATCTCTTCTACTAGAGGACCTGGTGAAGTCAGCAGCCATGCAAATACAACAAATACGACATGACATACCAAGTTTACAACAAAACAGAAGAACACCTCTTCAACATAGTGGCAATTCTCAATTAAACAAATTTATCAATAGATATAAAAGCTTGTCATTTTAAATCTTTTTGCAGATTAGCCCGTGCCCAATGTGCACAGTAGGAAAACACACAGTTGCTGGTCGCTACCAGAGCTGAGACAGAAGAACAGAAAGGGTGCGTTCTGAATCGCATACGTTTTCTTTTTACGTTTACTAGGCACTGCAGCTGCCCTTAAAAAGTTGGGATATAACCGGGATATACTACTTCCTCATAATGTTAGGCCCTGAGCTTTTACCCTCTTACTCATACATCCATTACCATAGAGACAAAACAAAATGCCATTTACCGAGCTTGCCAGACATACTCATCATAGTATGCAGTTCTCTGTAATTGTTATTTAATACTTACGCCCTTTTTTGTTGGTTACATCTATGATTTTATTGTTCAATTAAACAAATAATGTTCCTATTATTACTAATCAACTGGTCATCAGTTACTTGAACGCGTTGTCACGCGTTCTGACAGCTGTAAATCAGCTGCCAAGCTGTCATCTGCCTGCGGCTGAGTCCATGTGACAAATCATCCGTTGTGCAGAGGATTGTGGGTCAGAATAGCCAGAAAACATGCTGGCTTGCAAAGTGCAAAATGTAACCGGATGCATTAGAACATCCTGGTATTTTTGGCATACTCCATTAGACACAGGATGTATTGGTACATACTAAATCTTTTTCTGACATACGATATAGCATATTAGTATGGGGATTGGAACGCACAGTAAGCAGTTGAATTAAAGGTCCAGTGTGAAGGATTTAGGGAGATGTATTGTCAGAAATGGGAGACAATATAATAGGTATGTTTTCTGTTGTGTATAATCACCTGAAAATAAGAATCGTTGTGTTTTTGTTACCTAAGAATGAGCCATTTTTGCCATGTTTCTACAGTAGCCCAGAATGGACAAACCAGACATTGGCTCTAGATAGGGCCATTCACATACTCGTAGTTTACAGCCCCTGCACGTCCAGCCGAACAGCGTCGTAAACACACTGAATTCTAACATGAAACTGCTTTATTCAGTGTTTACGCTGGTTCAAATCACCAGGTTTGCTTATTTTGGAAACATATAGATCTCTGTGGATGATTCTGCTCCTGCTTAAACCCTCCTCATTGTCTATATTGTCAGTGATCAGAGAAAAAGCTGAGTACACATTCAAATGTGCTGGGTTAGCAGCACGTCTCCAGTGTGCCAAACAGCATCAGAGAAACACTGACTTGTAAAGTGAAACTGCTTATTCAGTGTTTTACTGGTTTTAATCATCAGGTCCATTTTTTTTGGAGACAAAGACACCTCTGTGGATAATTTGGCTCCCGGTAAAACCTCTTGAACAATGAATACTGAGGGAATCCTAACCAGGAGTTCATGCTTGGCACATAGGAGAAGTGTCAGCTGGTTACTATCTGCAGTCCTCACCACGAGATGCCACTTAATCTTACACACTGCTCCTTTAAGGTAAAATAAAATGCGAAATTCAAAGATTGGTTATGATTTTTAAAAAACATTTTGTCTTAATCTTGAATGAGCTGGTCCTGTGCATACACCTGTAACACCAACATTAGGAGGTCTACACTTAGAGATCTCTGAGTCACTGTCTTTGCACTGTGCAGGCTGCTTGGATACTTAAACACAGTATACCTGTGCAGCTCCTGTGATCATGTTGGGGATGAAGTCTTTGTGTCCCGGCGCGTCCATCAGAGTCACCACCTTCGAGTTGGTCTCAAACTTGGTCATGCCCACATCCATGGTCACACCTCTGCAGCAAACACAAACATACGAGGGGAATTTTTACGACCATGTGACCCAGTAAAAATGCATCTGTAATGTGTACAATCATTTGTGTAGAAGCAAAACAATTCATGGGCGTGGATGTTGTGCTGAGTGGCCGGACTTCCTCGTAAGGTAATCTAGATATAAAGCCTCGGTCAATTTCAGTTCAGCTGCAACGTCTCCTAGAGGGCGAGGCTCTCTCTGTCTTACAGTCAGATGCTGTAGGTATTACGCAATCGCTTCTGAAGTTACTGATAAGTGAACACGGATTCCCACCCAAGTCACTTTCTGTTTCTGACCTATTTCGCTTCCGTTTCACTCTGGTAACAACAACAGAAATGACAAATGGAAACATATTTTACGTGTTAAAAAGCGCACAATCGATGATAATGTTTTTATGCAGCAAAACTCGACCCAACTAATTTAAGCAAGATTTGGTCCTGCTCATGAGGCGGCTAGAATTTCCAGATCACATCCAGGACAATATTATGTTGAGTTACGATCACTGGCACCAGGAATTTGAAAAAAAAAAAAAAAAAGTCTGATTGTGAAAATTAGCTCATTATAAGACGAAGCACACAACAGGAAGACACTGCAGGCTGCATTAAGTGTGCCTGTCCATCTGGAACCAATTCTGACCTCTGCTCTTAATGTGTACCAGATAACACAGGATTTTCCTGCCTGTGCATCTGTATGTGGTTGGTTTCAAAATGTACCTGTCCCTCTCCTCCCCAGTTTCATCCAGGACCCATGCATAGGCGAAGGAGGCCTTTCCCGCCTTCTTTGATTCCTGCTCATACTTGTGCATGGTGCGCTTGTTGACGTTGCCCAGCAGATACAGCAGGTGGCCCATCAGTGTGCTTTTACCTGCATCCACGTGACCTGCAGAGAGGAATAACGCACCGAGGAGTTAAGGATGTGGAGAGACAGAAAAGAGCTCAGAGGGTGTGGAGTGATAAAAAACACCAGGGAGGGATGTAGCAAAGGGTGGGGACAGAGGAAGAATGTAACAGCAGTGATAAGACAGGTAGGGGAACGGAGGAGATTAGATACTGCAAAGGGAAGCTGCAGATGGGAGAAGGAAAGAGGCAGCATTGCGCAAGTGGAGGGCCGGAGACAGAAATGGGAACAAGGATGGAGGGTGAGAGGGGGGGGACCGTGGTAAAACGAAAGGTTTCGCAGGCTGTGAGAAACTAGAATCATCTGCACTTCTGAAACTACCAAGTCACTCTTTCTGGTGTAACTGAGAATGAGAAAACATGATTGAGCAACTGCACTGGTCTGCAGTTCAACTCTTTTGCTGGTTTTAAACTTAGACTTGTGCACAAAAGAGACAGACTGAAGACACAATTATGAAAACACAATCAGACAGAAAACGGCAGAATCTGAACAAACTGGGTGCATTTACAAATTCAAGGATGTGGTTGAAAAACTCAGACTGTTTTTTTAATATAAACAGCTATGTTGCAATGTGTGGACATTTTAATGAGGATCTATTGCATGCCACACTGAAAAAAAAAAAGTTTTTAGAAGAAGAAAAACTGTTAAAGAAGTATTCTGAAAAAAAAATCTGCTATATCTTCAAACTTCATTAAAAAAATTAACCTTGAAAACTGAAACTGTATTTCTGAAAGTGTAAATTTCCTCCGTTTTAGTTTCAAGCTGTAGTTTGCAAAGCTTCAAAAGCACTACAGGAGCACTCTACATTACTTACTAAATCAAGCATTACTTTCTCTGTGTATTTTACTATACAGTAAATCAATGTGTGCACTGTAGGATGGTAAGCAAGTCAGAAACTGTTGAATGAGGATGGAAGACAGAAGTGAGCGTCAATTATTTCAGTCTTGTTTGTGCAAAATTAACTTCTTCTCCCATGTTATTGTGCTATTAAAGCAATACTTCACCCCATATATGATCACTTGTGTATCAATTATTCACCTCGTGTTACACTGATTTGTAAAGAAAAGTTTGTTTTCACAAGCCTCTGGTGAACTAAGAATCCAAAAACAGAGAAAATGCTTGATGAATTAAAGCCAAAGCCAAAGGGGTCCACGCTCAACAACAGTACAAGTTTATCGAAACATTCAACATTATGTATCCAATTTATCAGTGCTTCCCAAAAAGACAACCCCTTCTGACAGGGAACTGAGCGAAAAGTGAAATGTATCTACACTCTCTTCAAAGCCAGAGTCCATTGACAAAAACAGTAATTTTACATCGCTGAACACAGGAGCTGCTGGTCCAACACTGCCTCGATCAGGTAGCTTGCTGGTGTCATTGTGTGGCTTTTGGTGAATCCTAACTCACCCTTTAAACACCAAAGTCACACAGTAACACAAACTGACTAACTGATTGAGGCAGTGGTAGACCAGCAGCTCCTGTGTTCAGCGAGGTTAAATTGCTGTTTTTGTCAATGGACTCTGGCTTTGAAGAGAGCACAGACAAGTGTTACTTAATGTTCAGTTCCCCATCTGATAGGGCTGTCTGTTTGGGAAGTACTGAGCATATGACGGTTTGTAAACCGATGACTGTTGTTTTACTGGAGACATACAAGAAAAAAACATTTTGTTCATCTAGGAAACGAAGTATTCCATTTACTGAAGTAAAACTTAAAGTCATGAGTTGTTTTATGTATTTCCTTCCTACCGATAACCACCAGATTTAGCAGAGTTTTGCCACCCTGCCTCTTCTCCAATTCAGCCTTGATATTGATCGACTGCCGAGCCTTTCCGGAGGAGCGGCCTGGGGTGGGAGCTGCGGGGGGCTCGTCTCCATTTGACCCTTTCGATGGAGTCTCGGGACGCTTGGGCGTGGATTCTGAAGCAGGGGGAGCAGTGGCGTTTTCAGGGCTGGTGCCTCGGCGTGCAGAAGGGGTGACGACGCCGTTCTCCCCTGCGCTGAGGAGAGAATGTGGAAAAGTTTAATTGTGGGGAAACAAATAATTATGCCCACATGATTAGCTGCTCTGAGGTATTCCTACGCAAGATAGTAGCTTAGTTTCAGGTTCACAGCTTATCCAAATATATAATCCGACCTAATTTTCATTACAAATAAATCTACTATATGCTAAAGGCTAAATGATTTCCGATGTAAATAGAGGAAGGAAACGTATCACACCCTAAGGGTAACTTTGATATTTTTAACCTGGACCCTATTTTCCCATGTTTTTGTGTCTATGTGACTAACAGAAACTATTTTGGAATAGGTTCAGTATTAAGGAGTTGAGCTCTCATTGGGCCCAAAAATTAGTTCAAAAGTCCATCGTCTCGTGCATGACAGGTTCAGCAGAGTGGGCTGCACCCCTCGGTGCTTCTCTTGCACAGCGATCAATAGTGATGCAGCACGCAGATGATCACCGCTCTTCGCGACACGTTAATGCACATCTCTCCCACTGCCAACCATGTCACCTTGCAGCCCCTCTTTCTCCCTGTCTTGTTTTCTGTCCTTCTCTGGCATGCACGCTCTCTTGACATCCCTGGTTCTTTACTATATTGCTCCGCTGTCACGTCACTTTCCCGCTCTTTCGCAGTACCCCTTCTGTCTTTTTCCCTCTTGACTCAGTCCATTAAAACTCCTGCATTTACACATGAGAGCTGCAAGTTTCCTCTGAAAAAACACTGCTAGATTGGCAAGAACTCGACCCAATTCAAGTCACAGGCAATAATGACAAATTACACCCCAACCTAGCCCGTACCGGGCGGGTCGGGTTGGGCCTTGGTCAAGGCTGCAATGTAACCACTCTCACTTTCATCCACTAAAAGTGCTTGTTTTTGCCACTGACAGGCTCAGATTGTTGTTTTAAATGTCTGACAACATTATTGAAAGGAAATCCCTACAGAAATAGACCTTTTTGTGGAAGAGTAAGAGCCCTTTGTTTAAGTATAAACAGCCCCGAAAACACTGTCACCAACAGCACCAGACTCCATTTAAATAAACAGTAATTTAAGTGTGTATATCGTCAGCATATTTTCCCAACTACCTGAGTGAATTGAGGGTTTATTTCAACCAAACCAGAGTCTGTGAGTGTTGGAACAGTGGAGAGACGAACCAAGAGAGCTTTTGTGAGTATTATTTTATTTCTGTCGACATTGAATGACATGTTTTATACAATGAAAATAATGACTGTTAACTTAAATGGAGTGTGGTGAGTTTGACGACAGCAATTTCGGGGCTGTTTATGGGAGGAAAAACAATCTTACTCTTTATCAGTAAGTTCTGTCTCTGAGGGGATCCTTCCCATAATGTTGTCAGACACTTAGAAAATAATCTGAGCCTGTCAGTGGCAAAAACAAGCACTTTTATAGGACATAAATTAACGATGCACAAGTGCTTCTATTAATTACATTTCAGCCAGTTTGGCTGCTGCAGGCTGTTGTTTCCATTTGTCACTTAGACACAAAAACTTGGGGAAAAGAATCCACGGCGAAAAATACGTGTAAAGTTCCGCTTTAAATGTTTGTACCATTTCATAAAAACAGTGTGTACTTGTGTGCAGAGGTGTGTTAGGTACCTGGGAACGTCAAAGCCCATGGTCTGCTTCTTGCCAGAGACAGTCATGCGGGCCACTTTGGGTACCACCTCAGAGTCCAGTTTATTCTGAGGCACATCTCTGATTTTAGCTGCAGGGAACAGAGGAACAAAACTGTACACTTGCGCACAAACAAAGGCAATTATGACTCACTGTGGCCAGTACCTGTGCCATGTGGAACAAATTACAATTTCTCCCTATTTAAAAAGGGCAAAGTGACCCTCAGTGCATGATAAATGGCTTGTGTGTTTTGGCAAACAGTTGCTACAGTACTATCTCCCATAACAACCAGGGTGAAACTGACAGTTTCTCCTGCTAGATTTTTCAGATAATGTCACTGACCCTCAGTTAAAACCATCGCATTAAGTTCATCTAGGTGTACGACTTTCAGAAGTCATTTTATAGTTGACAGTGTAACAGCCCCAGACTACAGATTTGACATACATGAGATCTGATCTTTCAGTTTCTGCCTTTCAAGCTCTGCGACAGATTTATTATACTTTAGTATTTTTCACTAGTTGTTTTTTTATTCGTTTCAGTAAGTTTCCAGAGTGGGCCTGTGTTTCAGTTCAGTTTTTATTGTTTAAAAATATTAAGTTTAGTGTTTACTGGTTTCAGAATTAGTTTATGTTTTTCTATAACAGAGGGGTCGTTGTCAGGGTCAAGATTTAAAACATTCACAGTGGGTATTGTAATACAAACACATTGTGTAGGCATCTGACACATAGTCATGAAGGCACCCCAGTCTCAATAAGCACACACGCCGATGCCTCCTCGTGCTTGTTGTATTGTCAGATTTGACTTTGATTTTTAGAAATCTACTTTCCCACATACAAATTATTTTATTTCTTTGCAGTCATCACGTAACAAAAACAGGTTTAATCCAACTCGCTCTAAAACTTGAGGCAACTGCACAACACATACTTGCAGTTTTGCCTACATCTTGTAACGCCACCCCACTAAACTCATGTTCCGGGGGCATTAAAACACTCACTTGCACTTAAGCTTACAAAGTTTGTCTTTACCTGCCACGATTTCTTCAGAAGTGCCCTACCAGTGCTGTGCATGTGCAACTCAAAACAGTGATGGCAAGAAAGTGTAATGGCTCACTCCTTATCTACTTTCACCATCAGCTCCAGAAAAAAATGTGTTAAATTCTTTTAGTAAGTAAAGTAAAGATATTCTCTGTATATTTTAGTTTAGTTTCCAAAATGTTTAACACCTAGTTTTGTTTTTCTTTGTTTCATAATAACCTTCCTCTGAGAACAGATTCACTGATTAACAATGATTATGCATCATCAGATTAATTTAAGTCTGATGCGTTTTTTCCAACACATTTGTTAAAACCTGCAGTAAAATACATGGTAACACTGTACCACCAAGAAAGCTCATTCAGCACTCTACACCACTGTGGTGTTAAGACATCCACAGGATTGTGCAATAATGCACATTTAATGACTGTTTTCCTTGTAATCGCCATGTGCCTTACTGGCACAGATCATTTCTATTCTATAGTTTGAGCATGTGAGGCAACCACTTACACTCTGAGACTCCATCTATCTGACTGTTAGTTCATATTTTCTGCAGCAGTGAGACATGCTGAGGTCATTGCTTTGTCATCCCAGTCCCAAATGGCCACCGGTCCCAGTCATATCAACCTCCTACTGATTCATTTAGACTGGGCTGCACAGCCAAACCTGCTGCACCCCGTGTGCGTCTGTGTGTGCATGTGTGTGGCAGTGACATCCTGGTTCAGAGAGGGTTAATTTCAGAAGTGGCCGTTGCCTCCCGTCTCCACGTAAATAGAGCAGTGTGACGGAGCATTTCGCAGAATGAATCTTGTGAAAAAGGTGACGCTTCAGCAAAGTGCAGGGCTGGAGGTGAGTGTTTGTGTTATCGCAAATAACGGATTTAAACAAAAGTGCACGTAAGAGACACCCACAATGCACAGATACCCAAAAATGGTTAATTTGGTACAACTTGAAAAAGTGATGCTGGTCATAAGATGTTGCTGTCCTTTTATATTTTTGGTTATCATCAAAAAGTTTCAGTCCTAAACCGTTTATCAAGAACAAAAACAAAATCCTCCTTTTATCTTTGTCTTAAAAGACTCAAGGTTTACTAAAATAAATGTCTTTATCTTACAGCTTTGGCTTCACATGCATATTATAAATCACTTTAATCCTCTGTGTGCTCCTTTAGGCTTCATGCAGTTTATTCATCATAAAAAAATACCCCGGGGGAAAATGAGAGTAAAAAGGAGGTGTGATTCAACAGAATTATTAATGGACTTTCTCTCACCAAGCATTCTCTGAATGACTGGCTCTGCATTGGAGAAAAAGTCCCTGTCGTTCTGAAACACTGATACACAAGTGAGGCAGCTAACTGCAACCTGCACAGTCTTTTTTTTCTGTATAAAGAAAAGGCAATTACGTGCTGCTTGTTACCACACACTGATCCTTATCTATTTAAAATTTTGGGAAAAAAAGGACAAGCTGCAAAGATATTCTCACGCATAAAGGTTGCAACTTATTAAAACCCCAAGCTTAGCATAAAGAAATGATGGTGGGTGAATGTTTTTTGAATGTATGGATACATGTGTGTGTACTGATATGTATAGTTTTTATTATGTAAAACATGCCCAGATATATTTCATAATTTTCTCTATGTAAATTCTGCATCTACTCAGTTGTTACCTGTGAGTGCCAATACTGATAATCTCAGCACCATTACTGTGCTATCTGCCCTGCAGCGAGCAGCAACATGAGATGGAAAAAGTCCTCTCTGGGGAATTTCGGTTCTTCCTGCAGCTGGGGGCTTTTAATGTCCCTGCTGCGGTGACGTGGAGGTTTCTACCACCTGTGTCAAACAGGACACCAGGCGGCTTGAAATTCACTTATACGGAACATCAGCTGTGAACAAATGATCTCATTAGATCACATTACATGAAATAAGATCACTGGGATCAGGTGGTTAAACCTACACCTCACCTTATGTACACTTTGGAGATAAACCACAAATTAAAAACCAGTGGCAGAAGAAGTGTTCTGATCTTTTACTTAAGTACTAAAGGCACATTGTGAAAATGAAACTACAGGTTACAGAGCTACTTTCAAAATCTTAAGTAAAAGTATTTAAGTATTATCAGCAAAATGTAAGGTACTGACTGTGTAGTAAAATGTTCCCTGTCAGTGTTTTACTATTATATATATGGTATTTTTGCATCAATATTACAGCTGCATTAATGTGTTTGTTGCGTTTTTCTGATGTAGATGTTTAAAAGGATAGTTCAGATCTTTTAAAGTGGGGTTATATGAGGTATTAATTTATCGTCAGTGTATTACATACAGCAGATGTCTGTCAGTATGCCCCCAGTAGGCTATATTGAGAATATTAAGAATATTTTCACTGCTTTACTTTGACCTTAACGGCTTCAGTTCTCCCAGCCACCAGATTCCATTTACAAAAACAGTCATTTTAGTTCCCTGTATGCAGGATCTGCTGGTCTACGCTGCCTTGATCAGTTTGTTTGTTTGTGTCATTGTGTGACTTAGGTGAACTGACTGATCACAGCAGCAGTAGACCAGCAGCTCTTGTGTGCTGAGTAATGTTAAATCACTGTTTTTCTTAATGGAGTCTGGCTTTGAAGAGAGCGCTATAAGGGCTTCAGTTCCTGGTCAGAAATCACTGTTTGATGGCAAGGTAAAGCCACAAACCAGTGGGTCAGGGTCCAAAAGTGACTCTTAAACATGTCAAGATTGTAATAAGCACTGTTTGTTTTTAACTGCAGTGACTTTCCGGCATTTTCTGCTGTAGAGTGAGTGACAAACAGATAGATACCTCGATGGCATGGCCAAATGAAAGAATGACGCTGAATGTATTAAACTGTGTGGACTTAAAGGGGTTTTTTGGGGGAGTTTTTCCTTATCCGCTGTGAGGGTCCTAATGACAGAGGGATGTCGTATGCTGTAAAGCCCTGTGAGGCAAATTGTAATTTGTGATATTGGGCTTTATAAATAAAATTGATTGATTGATTGATTGATTGATTGATTGACTGACCTTGAACTAATGACTGGGGAGAAATCTGGAGCCCGTGGCTACACCAGTTGGGAACCACTGATCTAAATAGACCACACAGTTGAACTGACTGTTTTTCGGTGGCTAAAATACATTTTATCGCTGACCCCTCTACAGCAGTACATTGTTTAGCATTTGTGACTGTGCTCCGTGCTTCCTCCAATCTGGGGGTGTGCCTATGTTAAAAGATACGAACTACCCTCATCACATTGTGCTAATCCCTACTCCTTTATATACTGTTGGGTAGTTTAATTTACAGCAATGCATCTTTCAAAGCCAACACTTACGGCAGTGTTTCCCATTCATTGGCGGCCCACCATAGCCTCCAAAAATCAGCCACATATAAAATGCTGCCAGTAAATGAATGTCACTCTGGAGCACCTACTGAGAATTCTTGGGCTCTCACAATTCACCAGATTGATGCCTTTAAATCAAATATATACAAAATTTTCTCCCAGGGGGGCATGCTCCCGGACTCCCGTAGAGGGTTCGGACACCCCCCCATAGTCTCCAAAAATTCTGTGGGAAACACTGTATGGATATTTGTGGTTTCCACTGGACAGGAGGGGATGAAGAAGAACTGTAATCTGAAAGTAACTAAAGCTTTTTACTTAGTGCAACAAAAAGTACTCTGGGATGTAGTGAAGTGGAAGTGGAAATACTTCTAAAGCACAAGCACCTCAAATTTGCTCTTGAGTAGAAGTACTTGATCACATTCTACCACTGATAAACAAAGCGCCTACATCACAAACCCATGATAATTAAGTACCTCAAGGTTGTTTATTTTAGATCTTCACCGCTATATTTCAACTTAGCGTGAAAACGACAGGCGCACCCTAAACAACTACCCCAAGGTCTTAAGTGATATATAACCCCCTTTCTAAGTACCCGACATCTTCCTCTGTCAAAACAGTGTAATACCTTTGCAAACAACTGACTTGGCAGATACTTTTTTTGGGGCTGGCCTGGGGGCAGCATTAATGAGGGCGGCCTGAGAACAACTATACAGCGCAATCAGCTTCTGAGGCTTGAAGCAGGATCTCTTCACTCTGTTTGGACTGGCAGGTAAACAGTTGGTGTCCTCCCATCCAGGATTTATCTGGTATAGGGGACCCTTGCAGTGACTAAAGAGTGAGTGAGTCATCTGTACACCTTGGCCTGAGGGCCCAACTGAGCACAGGAACAAGAGGAGTCCGCCCAGGATATGCAAATATCAAACCTCCCCCCGAGTCCAAAAACACACACATGTATGAAAGGCAAAAGTGAAATGACAAGGGCTCTGGTTGAAAGAGAAGGTAGTGGGGTGACTGATTGCCTCGCAGGGGCAAGGTGGTTATACAACAGAGAGATAAGGACAGATAGAGAGAAATCTACTTAGACACAAAACCTTTTAAAGCCATAACACTTTCCCCAAAAATATTTAATAAACAAATGACTTTGATTGTCATTGTAAAAATTTGAATTCTGTAAAGAAATTTTGATGATGAGGGCCCCGGCCACTTGAGGCCGCTAAAGGCTACAAAAGACAAGAATAATGTTCAGCTTGACTCAAAACTTCACAGGCCGACTGTGGGGGGAAGTCAAGGGGAAAATAAGGGGAAAAACATTTTAACTGACTCAAGCACTGACCTGGGCCAACATGATTGCATAAAAAAGAGCTAACACAGATTTTGTCTGACTCTGGCTGAGGCATCTTCAGCAAAGATTCATGCTTAAAGTCTTACATAAGGTGATTTTCACCAGTGAGGATAAGGGGAAGTCACCCTGCACGGTATATGTTTGGATATAAATGTAAAACCTTCATGATGACATTCCCTTGTACATAGTATCAATTTAGATTAATGGATATACCAGTGAACCAAATTAAGGGTTAAACTTCATTCAAGTTCAAGAAATTGCTGAAGATATGAATGAAAATGACTCTGAAGGAAATGAGACTGCTGGCTGAGGAAAACACTTTGAGTAGGATCCATCTGACCCCTTTCAGGATGAGTCACTCACACACACACACACACACACACACACACACACACACACACACACACACACACACACACACACACACACACACACACACATACACAATGAGGATACCACCTAACACTTCATAGAATGACATCTATAAAGATATCTCCTCGTCCTCTACACCCACCCACTCGTCAGACTGTCAACCTTGAGTCATAGCAGCCACCTGAGAACTCTCACCAACTGTTTACAGATTTCAAAATACAGCTACAGTGGGTTTTAAAGTGCGTCTCTGACCTAAGGCACAAAAACATCAATGTCGGGGTTGTTTTGTTTACCAAAATAATTCAATTAAAAAAAAGGTCATCTATTTTAAGTCTGCTGTACATCCACTTCATTCAAAGGTCGTCTGCTTAAAGTTCACCCAAAAGATCCAACAGACACATTTTACCTATTGCACTATTTATCAGTCTAGATTGTTGCAAGTTGCCAAGTGTTGGAGATATCAGCCATAGAGATGTCTGCCTTCTCTTTAATATAATGGAGTTAAACGACACTTAACAGCAATTTTTCTCTCCAGAAATCATGATCTTGTTACTCAAGATAATCCACAGATTTTGTTGCGAGCAGTTTCATGTAGGAACTATTTTCTATCTATCCCCGCCAGTCATATCACCATGCCAAGGGAAGTGTGCATCTACTGTTAGCTCACCTAGCACCACTGAGCTGGCTAACATTACAGCCAAGCCAAAGAGGTTAGTTTTTACATCTCGCACTGTCACGAGCACGAGCCTGTCGTCCATGGATGGATGCATGTGTAACCCTACTTTCTTGTTCAGTAGCGCTCTCCAGTCCGACAGGCCACAATTTCTCTTGTTTTATCTTCCCTAATTTACACCAACATACAGCAAGACAGGGCAACATCCATCTTCCCTCTGAGTCTCTTACACTATCACCTGTGCCCAGCAAAGCAATGTCAGGCAGGAACTACAGCCACTCTTACTTTAGGATAAGGGAACACAAAATGGCAATTTATAGTTACACATGAAAATATATGAATAAAAGTTGAAGTTCTATTAATGATAAAGGAGTAATTACCGTATGTAATAGTAAAAATTACTTCTGTAAATCCAAAACAACAATGTGAAAAAGGTATTGTGACTTGAGTAACAAAAATAACCCAAAATATGATGTGTACAGTAGCTATAGTTAAACATGCTTCCTTCTCGCCTCATGATGATCAGGCCTTCAGGAAGTGCACCCGACTTTAAAGTCAATTTAAAAAGGTGGCCAAATCATGTATATAATACCTCCAAGTCCGTCACATGTTGCCATGGGGCCCAGTAAGACTTTTCCCCTTAAAATCAGGAAAGCGACAAATGTAAATCAGAGGTTACATTTTTTGGGGGCTTCACAACCCCCACAAAATGACTCACTTGATCCATTTGGTCCGACAGAAGTCTAAAAGAGACGCACGATTAAATCATTTTATCCCTATTCAAGCTAGTGACATAGCCAGCTTGGCCGCAGTACGTCTCGAGTGCACTTGCTCTATGGGCCCAATGATGCAGATGATCTGGGTAATTTTACACCCACAAAGTCAAACTTTTTTGGCTTCATGCACCACCGAGCAACTCTTATAAGAACAAATGAAGCGCTGCCTCCAACGCTGTACCGAGTTCTCTTATGCATCCATGGCGTGGATACAGTTGGCGGGTGTACTAAGAAGTAGTCCATACATGAAACTGCTCACAACAAGGTCTGTGGAGTTATCTGCTACACTATTTTGCAAATTGTCTTTCAACGCTGATTTACATGCTGCCGAGCTGAAAACATCTGATGTGGATGAAGTCTTATGGCCAGAACCACAACGAAGGGGCGATTAAGCGTCTTTTTTTTTTCTTCTTCAAAATAATATGCTGTTGTTTTCCTCTATGGTGCTTTTGTGTGAGCTGCATGAGAACATTATGAGAAAAAAAAATCCCCTTATATGTATTTATGGTGTCCTATGTTCTAAATATACATCTGTACTTTACACATTTGGATACCTGTATGTTGGTGCGTTTTCAACAAGTACGACAACTTTACTGCAGCCTGCTAAGTTTATTCCCTGCACACAAAAAAAGCAAAAGCCACAAGTACCTTTCACTCACACTATCAGTGCTTTGTTAGTGGTCCGTGTGCTTATTCAAATGATGGTTTGTGTGTTCTGTATTGACGCAAAAACACAATTTTTTTTAAAGACTTCTGCAAGAATTATTTGCCTTTGCAAGAGGTGTGTAAAGTATTGCTGGTTTGGTGAAAGGTTTTGTGGTTAGATCTGCAAAAATAGGCTTTGGTTTCAAAGATAGTGCCTCAGCAATCAGAGAAGAAATGTACTGAGGGAGAGATTTCAGACGAAGCACTAAAGAGTCCAATTCGACTACCATATTTGAATTGGAATAAAAATCGGGGGGATTTCTTGATAACTTGTTGTAGGCACTTACCTGCCAACTTGAGCAAGCAACTGCAAAAATGTGGAAAGATAAATCTGAGATTGCTACCAAGCTGACCCAAGAACATCCACAGTTGTGACTCATGACTGGATCCACCTCTAAATACAATATTTATGTACTTCCACTGATACACTTGCACCAGCATTGCTGTCATAGCAAGGTTTTTTTTCTTAGGCCTGGGTCATATATCACTTGTAGGTGATAAATGACCCAGAATAATAGACCTTGCAAACTTTCGCACAACTGCTTTATGAGGTCAACTCTCCAATTTCTTGTAATAAGAATGCAGCTTTTTCCACTTAAACACAGAATCCTACTTCCTGTAAACACACCACACCACAACAAAGCCGTAGTACTGACAGTATGTCAATCCAAACGCACCCGCTTTCTTTTGACCACTTGTTGTTGGTAATATGGTATTTTCCAGCATTGGCACCACATCACAACAACACTGTGTTTGTGCAACATGTACGCTTTGCAGAACTGCAGAGCCTGTAAAAACACAAAATGATTTGATCTGTCAAAGCCTTTGACAAAGCTGTGAAAGCTGAGAGACATGATCAGATTTTTCCTACGTAGGTGGTGTGTCAGAGACACACACACAGAGTAAAAGATGATCGGCTGCTGCGCCGAGTCGCTGCATGCCTGGGCTGACATTTTCTCCCAGAGTGCAGCTTCCTGCTCAAACCCACACACACCAGCTCGCCTTAAGAGAAAGAAAAAAAGGACATAACAGTTGCTGGACAAACCCACTTGCTAATAAGTCTGATTCATTTCTAGACTTTCACATCTGAACGAAACACTGTAGATACATATCTTCACTCACAAAACCAAACACACCACAACATCTCTAATACACCTAATTATTTCCAAACATTGCATTACTCCTAGGACCTCGCCTAAACTGAGAAACCTGTTTGACTTCTAATGTTTGACTTGTCATTATTACCACTATCTACCCTTTTATTATCTATCATTACCCTCAGGCTCACCAGTCTATGTTTGACACCCTGAGGGTCCACTTCACTCAGCTCTCTGCACCTGTATAAAGTTTACACACATCTAGCCCAAACCCTCCCTTCAAACAGCAGTCTCACATTTAAGACAACAATGAGGCACTGCAAGAAAATGACTACACAGTAAGGAAAGTTTGACATCAGCCCTTATCATCTCCTCCTGTCTCATAACTGCAACATAGTCCAGTGTCCTGACAACAGTAACAAGATTAGGCATTTTAAAGGTTACCGCATATACAACAGGTCTCCTTACACTTGTTGCTACTAATAAATGTTGTTATCTACCAACCTTTGAACCAGTCATTGTCCAATCTTAAGTCTTAAACATGCATTTCTTTTTTTAAGGCCAAGGCTCCCCATTCAAACCAATACCAGTGACTCACACTAAAAATCTGAGATGCCTTAAAGGGACAGTTCACCTCAAAATCTAAACTACATATTTTACCTCTTTCCTGTAGTGGTATTAATCAGTCTAGATTGTTTTGATGTGAGTAGCCAAATGCTGGAGATATCGGCCATAGATATGTCTACCATCTCGCCAATATAATGGAATCCATCTACTCACTGATCTGGAGCCCATGCTTGTGACAAAACAAGATGTTAACATTAGTGGTGTCATCTTTGAATAAGCTGTAACGTTAGCTAGAGTCTATTTGGGGGTAGGTAGTATGGAATTATGACATACGATACTGTCGTGCTTTCTGCTTCCAAATTAAGCTAGGCTAACCCGTCTGGATGTGCATGGGTAGAAATCACTGAATAAAACAAGGGATCTTCTATTTCTGTCAGTGAAGGCAACTCCGCTGGGTTGCGGTCTCCAGCTCGGGTGCAGAACAGCAAGCGTGGTCCGTGCAGTGAGCTGCTAGCACCGTTCAACCTTTACTAAGTAACTCCTTCGAAGACTTGCAGTCCACATACGGCATCTTATCACGTCAGCTAACCAATCAAATCGTTACATCTAGCAACAAGGAAGCATTTATAAGGGAAGAGAGGGGACACAAACGTAACTACTATGAACTGCCTTACAATACCAAAAAAATATATTTTTTTTTTCTTGTAAAAGCCTCTGTGTCCCTTTGGATCCTTTTGTGTCGCTCTCTAAATGCAGATGTTTTTGCGGGTCTGTGAACGCAGCGCAGGCAGAGCTCAACATGAGTTCAACAGCACTTCAAGAGTCATGAGGTGGATAACTGGTAGCTGATCAGATCCAAATGACGTGGAGCAGCAGCTGCTGCATAGGCATGATAGACCCAGTTAAGTTTCACTTTTAATGTGCCTGACCTTCTGCTGTTCCATCTGTGCCAGGAGTGACAGTGTGGTGCTTTAAATAACCAACCGGTATACACGTTTCGACAGCATTCCTACTAAAAAGTCCAGCTTCAAAAATAGAAAATCTAATTGTGACAGGAGATGTTTTAATCGTGGCTGGCCACCACAAATAAATGAATGTGTGGGAAACCCTACACTCAGTGGTGCTCGGTGAGCCAACAGTAGATCCATGCTTCCTTTTGCGTGGTGATACAGTTGGCAGGTGTAGTTTGGCAGACAGAAAATAGTTCCTACATGAAACTGCTCACAACAAGGTCTGTGGATTTTCTTGAATAACCAGGTCATGATTTCTTAAAAGAGACATTGCTGTTGAATTGTTCAAATGTACTTTTTTGGCACTTTGAGCACCACAAGCTGAGTGCTATCTAGTTCCATTATATTGGAGAGAAGGCAGACATCTCTACGGCGATGTCTCGAACACTTATCAACTAACATCAAAACAATCTAGACTGACATGTAGCACTACAGGTAAGAGGTCAAAAACGTCATTTTGATTTTGAGGATAAACTGTCCCTTTAAGAAAGTCTTAGATAGGCTAAAGAAATACATACACTGCATATTTTCTTTCTAAAACATTTTATTTTATGCAACTCTGTAATAGTATTTAATTGATGCCAATATTTCATCCTTGAATATAGAGTTACTACTGTGAAAACATACACCCTCTACTCATATTTTAGATCCAAATAGGGAATAAAACAGGGTTTTAAATGGCTGTGTTTACTCAGCTCAAAACAACCACCGTAGAAAGACACATTATCACTCTCAGACACACAATAACACACCCAAACACAACTAGAGAGACACGCCCAGACACAGGTGCATTCTGAGTGAGTGCGTACATTCAGTCATCTTTATTTCAAAATTGACAAATTAACCTCTGGCAGAGTGTTATGACACACCCTACATGAATCGAACTCATTTGTATATCATAATATTAAAAGCTTGTAAGAACAAGAAAAAACCTCTTTTACCTCGGGTCTGGAGGCATTCATTTTGACTCATCCAGTGCTCTCTTTATTCACAGCGCTTGCATTCATAGTAAACTCATTCCTACAATATCAAACATTAAAAGTGTTCATTTGTCTGCGTGCACGTGCATGTGTTTGTTCTCGCTCCCTCATGGGAAAATCTCCAGGTGTCCTCTAAACCAAAATGTCTACCCCGTGATCTCAAACACAGGCAGCAGTAAACCAGAACAATGGTTAACTGATCCATATTCCAATAGCTGCAGCACACCTGCAAACAAAATCAACCTTTTTTTTCCTCTTTTGAGGGTTCATGCAGATCAAAAACTCACACAAAAAAGAGGCCGTGCAGAAAGAGATATGCTTTGAGTTTTCCCTGGCTAAGATTACACTACTTCAGTCTCATACAAAAGAACATTAATTAAAAAGCCAAATGGCCATCAAAGCGTAGAAAATAAGACTCAAATTTAAAATGTAGAAAAAATATTGACCACAGTGAATGAGAAAAAACTATTCTACAAGTTCTTAAAATACTTACAGTCCTTTGAAACTTAGCTGCGATTATTTCCAAGCTGCCAGAGAGACTGAGCAGTTTATACTGTTTGACTTAAACACTGTTCTGTGTGTAGTAGCAAAATGTGACTTGTTTGCTTGCCTTTATAAAAAAAGAAGTGCATAATGTGGTAATACTGTTTCAAGCAATTTGTTTAAGCAGTTATCAGTGTGTCATTCTCTTGTACTGTTGGTCCCAAAAGTTTATTTACTCTCCATGATTGATTGTGGGGCATAATTAAAAAGACTGTTGACCCTGAGGGCTGCATCTCTGAGTTCAGTTCAGTTGGTGGAGCAAAGGCCACCCAAAAGATCTGAGGTTCCCGTCCAAAGTGAGCCAGTTTAGCACCTACCTGAGTGCTGCTGAGATAAAGGAATACTTCAACCCCCCGAATGACCATTTGAATATCAGTTACTCACCCTGTGTTTTGTTTAATTTCCCGCATGCCTCTGAGGAACAAAGTCTCCATAAGTGTAGAAAATTTCTCAATGAACTGAAGTCATGGTGGTCCGCATTTAGCAGCAACAAAACTATATCAGGATCTGTTTGTTAACTCTCACACAACTCGTGCCGTATAATCCAAGTTTCACTTATCCAGTCGTATGCTCAGTACTTCCCAGACAGACAGTCCTTTCTTACAGGGAACTTAAATAAAAGTATAACTTAATCTATGCTCTCTTCACGCCAGACTCCATTGACAAAAACAGTAATTTTACTTTGCTGCACAACAGCTTCTGGTCTGCCGCTGCCTTGATCAGTATTTTGTTTGTGTCATTGTGTGACTTTGGTAAACCCGAACTAACCCTTTGAAACACCAAAGCCACACAATAACACTAAAAAACTAGCTGACTGAGGCACCAGCAGCTCTCATGTTTAGCAAAGTAAAATTACCATTTTTGTCAATGGAGTCTGGCTTAAAGAGAGCATAGATTAAGTTTCACTTTCCGTTCAGTTCCGTGTCAGAAAGGGCTGTCTGTTTGGAAAATACTGACCATACGACTGGAAAATAAGTTGTAGATTATACTTTACAAGCTGTGTGAGAGTTTTTAAACAGATGTTTTGACATAGTTTTGCTGTTGTAAAATGCGGACCCCGATGCCGAAGTTTTCTTCACAAATTCAGCGCAACACAGGGTAAATAACTGGTACAAAGCTTATCATTTGGGCAGTGAAGTGTTCCTTTAAGTAAGATTTGTTTCCTCTTGTCTACCTGGTGAAAGCTTTTCGCTGATTAGCACGGACGATGTCATCAGGTGAGGGCGTGTCGAAGCAGAACGGTGCAATTGGTGAGAGCGGGGTATGCTGCACTTCAGATTTGTCCTGCGATTTCCACAGGAAGTCCTGGTAACCATTTCCTGTCGTCTTATCTCTTACTGTTCTCTTCAAAATTTTTCTCACCCGTTTCTGATGTTTGCGGCTCGGAACTGACAAAGTAATTGCAAAAACCGACGGCTGTGCAAACACAGAAGAATCCAGCCCCATGGGAACAGAAGTCGGAGAGGACGGTGAGGGAAGGTCGTTGTCAAAGTGACGAGGGGCTGCTCCATCCGACTGGGCCATGAGTGCGCTCAAATCAATAGTCTGGTTCTGCTTGGATGGCCTGATGTTTTGGTGGTATGGTTTGTGGTTGAGCATACGCTTGGTCCCACCCTCTGTAGCACCCTGTGCTAAGACACCAGCCCTCTCTGGTTTTGCTGGTGAAAGGAGCGAGGTGAGGGAGTACTGTGACCCATTTGAGGTGGTTGAGGTTTTGTCTTTGTGTTCAGATGCAAAATGTGACAAAGAGAGCGGCTCAGAGATGCCAGGTGGTTGCTTCAGTGCACTTGCTGGAGACTGTGCACTCACGGGTTGAGGGGAAGTGAAGGAGCTGTTAGTTTGATGCTGCAGGGCTAGCTGAGACAGTGACACAGTCCCACCTAGGCATGCAGGAGCACTGTTGGTTGGTTGAGGAAACTTGAGTGTGTTTGCTGGTTGTCCAGTGCTCTGTGGTTGAGACTGAATGTGCATATTCCTGTTTTGGTGCTGTGAAGCGAGAGCAGACAGCGAGAATGTTTGTGCTGGTGCTGCCATCCCCTGACACGTCACAGAAGTTATGCTGCTTTGGGGAGTAGGAAAGGAGTTACTGATGGTTGGGCTGCGGTTTGAATGTTCCTGGATTAAATCAGCCAGTGATGGGCTTCCCTTAGGATCAGCCATTGTGGCTTTGCCTCCAGTCGCAACTCCCACTGGGCGATGATTGCTCAAGACGACAGAACTGAGACTCCCAAACCCAGGAGGAGCAGCCAGAGAGGAGGTTACAGTTGTCATCTTGGGGTTGTTTAGCGACAGACTACTGAGTGAAACTGAGAGGAGGGTGGGGGCTGAGCCGGGAGATGCTGAAGTCATGTTTAAAGACGCCAGCGTTCCAAGTGAAAGACTACTGTGATTGGACAGAATGGACGGAGGTGAATGAGATCCTACGGTGAGAGCACTTAATGAGGGCACACACAAACCTCGTCCTACGTCAACTCCTCCCGTCGCCTTACTCTTCTGCCCGTACTCAGACATGAGCTGTGCCAGACTGGCACCGCTGCTAACACAAGCACCGTTCTTTACACTTTCAGCGCTGCTAACTACGGGGTCAGCCTGATGTTGCGATAAGAGGTCGCGCAAGTTTGGTGCACTTGCTTGCACATGCGGGCGTGTGTGTTTGCACCAATCAGCCTGGGGTTTATATGCACTGGATGTAGTGTCTGTGTGAGAAGCAGACAAGCTGGCTCCTTACCTTACAAAAGCCAATTGCAGTTGTCGAAGAGGAGGGACAGGAGCACCGCAGAGCAGAGGCCAGATGAATCATATGATAAACACGAGGGAGAAGAACAGAAAGAAGGCACTTTGTTAAACATTTGCATTACTAATATGTGTAATCGCACACATTTGTGTGAAATAAACAGGGATATGCCGCTGGCTGTTAAGCTTTCGTGTACACACAATACTGATAAACATTATGCAAAATGGTCTTTTGTTCAAGTACCTTTAGTGAGAACCCACAGGTAGTTAGTCAAAAAAAATCATGATACAGTATCAGATGTTGAATTATCACTTAACAAATCATTCATGGGTCCATTCTGCAACAGTCCAGGGCTGAAACTAACTATAATTTTCACTGTCCATTAATCTGCACATTATTTTCTCAATTAATGAGTAAGTTGTACAGTTTATTAAATGTCAGAAAATCTTGAAAAAATGCAGATCAGTATTTCCCAGAGTCCAAAATGATGCCCTGGAATGTCATTTTGTCCACTACAGAAAGATATTCAGTTCACCGTCATAGAGGAAAAAAGGAACCAGAAGATTTTCCCATTAAAGAAGCTGATTTTTTTTTTCCTTAAAAAATTACTCAAGGTGATTACTCGATTGGCAAATTAGTTTTAATTTATTTAATAGCTGACAACTTATCAAGTACTTACTTATCGTTGCAGCACTACAATATTCTTGTTCTCATTTCTTAACCCAGCCTGGACTTTAAACCCTGTTTTACATTAATGTGGCCTGATGCAAAATATTTTGAGTCGCAATGTCTGTTTATATTGAACTATGTCTAACTGTTAATCAGGTGATACAAATAGACGAGGCCTTATGTTGTGTGTGAGCAGGGACGGGTACTGAAACCTGGTATTAAACAGGCCCGAGGGCTAATTATTAAAATTAAATTATTATTGTATCTGTGCTGGGTGTAATTTATCATAATGCTGCAGCCTTTCATTCTGTCAGGGCTGAGCTCCTTCACATAATCATAAAAACAAACACGCAAACGATGTAAAAGGAAAGAGACACTGTGGTAAAGAGGAAGTGAAAATAACTAAATAAAATTAATCGAGTTGACGACAACTGCAATTGGTACGGTAAGTAATCTCAATAAAACCTTTGCGAGTAAAAACCAATACATTCTTACAGCAACACATCTGTTTAACAAACATAAACAACTTAACATGTAGAAAGTGATATTTCAATCTGCTCTGCCTGCAGTCTGTCATCCGCTGCAGCTATGTTTAACACAAGTGCAGCATGCTAGCTCGGCTAAAAGCAAATTGTAGCAAACAAGCTAAAATGAAAGCTGTCTGCATGCAGTCTAACTCTTTAGCATAGTTTGCCATTTATCTTAGAATTGGGCAAATTCTTTGAAACTTAGCTGCCGGCTGAGACAAACAGCCTCTCCTCATTCTCCCAGAGGTACCTGCAGGCAGTGAGGAATGACTGATGCTGACTAATGAAAACTAAACTTTACTCAGCACTGTGACGTCAGGAGTATTGTTTATACAGTGACTGCGTTGTTTTAAACATTATAGTTGCTTCGTCAGGTGACTGAGTATCATTCATTCAGAAAGGAAGCAGCAACATGAGAAAGAAATAACACAACTGACTAACTGTGTACTATCTCAATCATTTCGCATACAAGCTAAGAGCCTCTTCAGATCCTGTGCTGTGTTTGGCATATACCTGGAGAAAATGTTCAAATGCAACCAACAACATTCTCTAATATGTAACTACAGTCAAGAACAATTCCTGACCAATAAAATTTCATGATTTGATCTGCTCCCGGCGTACCTTTCTCTGCCTCTGGTCTTATTCTTTGTGGAAGCGGCTCTTTCTCCTGACCCACTCTTGCTACTGGAGCCATCTCTTCATTGGTGCTTCTGGTAACTGGGGCTGTCTTAGCGTCTTCAGACAGGACTGCATCCAGGGCCTTTTGTGGGTCGAATCCGCATCTTATGGCTGCCTGGGTCAGGACTGAATCTGGCACTGCATCTCCGAGCACAGTGCGCATATGATCCAGACAGGAATACAGCTTGGCTGTAAAGTACAACACAACCTTAGGCACAGACATTATATTTGAGCCAGAAAAAAATAAATAAATAAAGATTAAACAAAGAACGACAGATCAAGAAAATAAACCACTTTTAACTACTTCAAACACAAAGGTCAAAGGTAAACGTTAGATCTTAATAATATTACCTTGATCAAGAGGGTCGAGGTCGTGGCTGACGGTGGGGGACATGGGAACATCATCTTCATATTCTTCCTCTTCTAAAGGCTCTTCCCTTGGTGCTTGCCTCTCTTGACGTGAGTAGATGAACTGATTTGCTGTAAAAACCACAAACATCTTTACTTATTGGCCAGTTACAAACTAAGAGATGTGATGTCTGGTTAATATGGTATAATTTAAAGGAGAAGTGGGTAAGATTTAGTGGTATGGAGCAGTGAGGACTGCAGACTGCAACCAGCTGAAACTTCTCTCATGTGCCAAACGTGAACTCCCGATTAGGAATTCCTTCAGGTGTTCATTGTTCAGGACGTTTTTATCAGGAGCCAAATTACCTACAGAGGTCTCTTGCTCTCCAAAAGAAGCACACCAGGTGATAAAACACTAAATAAAGAGGTTTCAGGTTACAAATCAGGGTTTCCCTAAAGCTGTTCAGCATGTCGCAGATGTTTTTTACTGGGATGTTTTACTGGGAGCTGAATAACATATAATGTAAAAATAATGGCTGTAGCTACTGCGACGGCACCCATTGGTTTGAAGCCTCGAGTTCAGCACCCAAGCCATAACTGACCATATTTGGACGAGAAGCTGGCGTTGAGAAGGAGCAAGGAATGGTCCTGACTGAGAAGTTGGGGACACTACTGGCAGACAGCCTGTCACTTAAAGTGAGTTGTGTAAAAATCCAACCTCCATCAGTTGTCTTAAGAGGGAAAATTAGCTACAGAGACCAAATGCGTTTTTGTTCCAGGCTGCAAACATATTTATTTCTGCTGTAGCGTCAGGCATTTTAACGTGGGGGTCTACAGGGGCTGACTGGCTTCTCGAGCCAGCCTCCAGCAGCGGTTCGGCTCCGCGCAGACAGGCTGATAACCGAGCACCTGCTATAGTATATACGCCTTTTTTATCCTATAAAGTTCAGGCGGTTTCTAGCGGGAGCCAAATTATCCTCCTCCTCGCCAAAACAACACCAAAAAACACTGAACAAAGGAGTTTCACATTAAAAAATCTGCAACTTTCCATCGCAGCTCATCGCAGGGGGACTGCTACCTATGACGGCCGATTTGAAAGCGCAAATGACCCTATATAGAGCCAGTGTTGGGTTGTCTGTTCTGGGCCACTGTAGAAATATGATAGAGCAACATGGCAGACTCCATGGATGAGGACTCTTTCCCTATGTGGATATCAAGGGCTCATTCTAGGGTGACGAAAAGGCGACAATATTATTTTCAGGTGATCATATACTACAGAAACATACTGATTATATCCCTTTATTATTATATTCCCCTAAATCCTACACACTGGACTTTTAAGTGGTTATTTAGTCACATAAAACCCTGACTGAAAATAAAAATAAACTGAGGAAAAAGCTTGTTTTTTTCTCGTAAATGTCCTGTAAGTAGCTAGTGTTATTGTTAACTGGAAAATCAAATGAAACTAAGTTCTCACAGACTATTTATAAGCAAACATATATTATTTTTGTCTTATAAGACTGCAGTCGCTGATACCAACCTGTTGCTGGTGATATGCAGCAGTAGTCATCATCCACAGAGTGTCCATACACGTCATCGTCGTCAAAGTCTGGAAAAAAATATATATACACTAATGTTAAACTGTTTCCCTCTTTATTTACTTTACACAAACATACACCTGTAATGCAGTTGTAGTTAAGATAAAGAGCCTTTTGTTGCAGCTGTCACTTTGCCTTGTCAGCAACTTTGCAGAATGCATAACAAACAGTGAATTGGGGGCCACATCATTTTCTGTACTTACTTCACTGTAGGTTTTAGAAATAGGGAGGCCTGGTAAAGTTAATAAAGTCAGGGTGTGTCTATATGCAACAATGTATTAGAAGCTTGTAACGTGTCTTTCAAAACATTGGAGAGTTAGCTAGCTAAGTAGCTGCCTTTAACTTTAGTGGACATAAACATTAGTTAGCTTGTAGCTACATAACCAATGTAGACACACCACATTTAGCTCCAACGTTATACCGTTACTCTGAAAGCTTAAGTATATAAGAAGACAACAGTATTATCTTGTGCGAGGTGCCAAGTGACACGACAGCAACGTTGTCATGCCAGCTAGCTGCTAATGCTGCAGTCAACAACAGGGAAATGTTAGCTTAGCGGCTAACGAGTTTAGCGGTTTGAGGCCTTGCCGTGACGCTTAAATCGCAACCAACAGCTGGCTAAGGTTATCTACCTTCATCGTAGTTGTAACCTCGAACATTTCTGTGCCGAGACATTGTGGTTATGTGTCTTCTCTCGGCCTCAGGGTAAATGTTTTCGGCTCACAGACTGCTGAGGCATGTGTCTCACTGCCCGACTGCCATTGCTGCCGCTGCCGCTGCTGCTGTGTGAAATTACAGCAGTTGTCAGGACACAGTCGACTCTTCAACCTCCGAGATACATAATTTAAATTAAAAGTTTTTTAAAAGTCTTTTATTTTTTTCGTATTACTGGGTTTTGCTTGGTGGTCAATAACGGAGTTGTTAAAATACATTTTTAAAAACATTTTTTTCTTGCTGACGTAATTTCCGGTTGCAGCTGCAGCGATGCGGCCTGGGATCAGATCTGCTAAACCAGCTTCATAATTTGCACCCTGTGTGACAGAGAAAAACTGGCCTCCAATCAGTTAATGTTTGCACTGCGTATTATCTACATACATGTATATTGGAATGACAAGGAGCTAAGTAAAATTAGACCAAATATACCATATATATTTTTAGAAATCATTAGGGGCATAGCAGGAAGAAAGGTAGATTTCATTAGTAGCTATATCACAGAATAGAAATCCAGTGATAAGAGTCATTAAGGTCTGAGTTGTAAAACAGTAGGGATGGGCAAGACCATGAAATTTGGTTTCAATATGATACCAACCCAACCAACATTTGTACGCAGGGCCACGTGGGTTGCAAACGGGATGAAAAATGGATCACACATGGGATTGTTCATAGGTTACATATTGGCCACATACCTATCATCCACATGGGTGGGTTTATCCAAGTAAGCCCCAGATAAGATGCCCATTTTAGGCTCATACCCACTTAACATAACCATGTGGAGCCCACTTGGGCAAAGCCAAAAGGGCAAATCTCATGTAGGGCCAATTTTTTCAACCCATAATCAACCCATATGGGACCTACATACAAATGCTGGACGGGGAGTAATCCAGGCCCAGAATCCCCGATATCGATACAATACGTTTTATTATTAAAATGGCTTGTGTACTTTAATGTAGAGGTAAAGCATTGTGTCATTATTTATGACGTAAATAATCAGTGTGCTAAAGTAACAGCTAATGGTGACCAATAACAGTTTGAAAATGTGACATTAACCAATGCTGAAGATCTGATTTGACTAAAATATTAATTTCACTACTATATACGTCAATATTTCTCGACTGAGCCCAACTAAAAAGCTTCTGCCAGTGAACTCTGTGTCAGGGGTCTGGATGCCGAGGCATCTCCCACTGCGCTTCTTTTCAGTTGCAGCTCCAAATTCTCTTTCTCATGTTTATTTTTATCTCCTTTATTAAGCCATCACTACTATTATGTGTCAGATTAAACTCATCAGAATGCATGCAAGATGTGTTCACAGCAGTGGAACACTGTTTGCACAGTTTTAACCTTAAAACATATTGGTACGATGAAGAAAAGAGAAACAAATCTCTTTTTTGTACCGATCCCATCAAAGTTAGAATCACTCTTCAAAGGCAAAATGTAGTATCAATAGTAATATTTTAGTACCGATCCACTCTTATTAAAGGTTTAATGCATGAATCTGTCATTAGTCCTGTTCTTGGAAAAACCAGAAACCCTCAGGAGGATGACGAAGATGAGCCACGTAGCCTTTGATGAATGAGAAAACACTTAACATTCATAATGATGATGCCTTATTAATGTGAAAGAGGAAGCACAATATGAACAATGATAAAGTGACAGAGTTTCTTTCCTCCTTGCACAACCTTGTAAAAATGATCTGAAGAGGTCAAGAGAGGTGCACTTGAAAAAAAAAATGTTTGAGAGTTTGCCTGCACAAAGTGCACGCACAGCACTCAGTCCCACTTGTGATCTTGGGGTGTGAATGTCTAAGGTTGTCAAAGGTTATGCCCTATGGTTAGAGACCAACCCATCTGAGCCCACACTCTACACCGCGCACAAACACCCAGTGAGTGATATCACTTTTTCCTACTATCTTTGTATCACAAGAAACTTATAGCCTGTCGACCACAAAAGGGAAAGAAATAAGATGTATGTGCCCCTCTGTGCGCTTGTGTCTGTGCACGGGTTTATCTGCGACTTGGTCTCTGTATATCTACACTATGGTCACACGCATATGAGTGCAGGTGTATGCATGTGTCCTGATCTCATCCTCTGTGGCTTGTGTGCTGATGAAAGAGAGGAAGGTGAAAATGTCAGACAATAATCTGATACCAGTGATGCAGGTGAGGTATACACTTGCACATCTGCACGCGCGAAATGAAATATGAGGTTTGGGGTGTCTCCTCAATCTAAAAATAGCTCAGAATAAAGAAAGACGATTGCTTAGGTAATTGTAAAGACCTTTTCACAGTGATGGCTCATATTGCAACTGACAGTTTGTCGAAGAGCAGCTGTAATTGACAGGAACTAGTAAAAACGAGAAGGAGGAGTCATTCATATCAGGAAGGGACAGTGGTGGAGTTTATTGTTTCTTGTGCACAAAGTTTTACCTTTGGGTAAGAGCGTGTGTCTGCGCGTGCATGTGTGTGTGTGTGTGCCTCTAAGTGGGTGGAGGTTTCCCCTCTAAAATTCCACTTCCTGCGTTTTGAAGTCTTGGTTGCACATCTACATGTCAAAATAAACAACTGCACACACTCGCGCACACATGGAACACATGTAAACAGACACAAACACGCTGGCTTTGCAGGGTCACACAGGTGACAGAGAGGGAACTCTTCCTTTGCATCACTGAAATGTTTCTAGGACACTCTTAAACCAAAGGCAGCAAACAGCACCTGATATGTAATGGAAATGGAACATATTGCTTAAGTGAAAAGTTGAAGTTGTTATAGTGTTTGCAGCTTTTCTCCTGCATTGTCCCTGTTTGACATGACCTTTTGCAGTTGCTAAAACACAAACCTGGTAAACAAAACACAACAAAAATGTTTGCTTTTGTGCTGGTTTCTTTTTTAATGTTTTATTGCGTCTCTGTGCCTTTGTCAAGGCAGTCAGACTTAGAGATGATTAAACATGCACTGCAACAGGGCTGAGGTGTGACTTTCACACATCTACACAGGATCTGAACATTTGTTTCCTTTGAATTTCTTTCAAGCGCTCTGGTCAAATCTGTGCAGTTCGCGGAAAGCCTGATCAATGAATCGGTGGCGGGCGAGGTGAATTTCTGAGAGAATTATTGTTGTACTGATTAGACGGATTAACCAGATGGATGGACAGATTGGTAGGAGAATGAGCGGATCAGTGGTTAGTGCTTTGCTTAAATCATGCAACAAATTACATTACTGAGCAACTAATAAACTTCACCATTTGCATCCATCTTCATTGTATTTTCTCTGCTGGTGAATCCTACTCAGTTCTAGGAGACGCACAAAATGGTTGTCAGCCAGTGGGTGACAGCGGTATCTACAGAATCAAGTGAAAGCAAAGGATTGCAAATCTGCCAACAACAGCATGCAAATCTGACAACAGATTAATCCTGGTGTCATTGTAGAAGACAAAGCTGTGTGCAAAATGGGTGAGGGGAGAAGGCTTCCCAAAAGTTGGCAGTGGGTATGAGGTAATGTTTTACATAATGTGCCAAGGGCACCAAGCATCATGGGAAGAGTCTTTCACAGGAACTTAGCCTCAGGGAAAATGCAAAACATACACCTTTGGCAGCCTTTGACTGGTGGTCCAAACAACCTGAGTCAATAAAGAAACACACGGGAGGTCCTGAAAGTAGCAAACTGTGCAATCAGAAGGTAACAATTCTTAAAGTAAATTAAAAGCAATAGTGATTTGTAAAATAAAACCTCTTAGATTTGATTGACTATTTCCATACAGTGTGCATTCATTAAGCAAGTAGGTGTAATAAAATATTATTTAAAAATGTTCCTGAATAATGATAGCCAGGAGTGTCAACTTGAGTCACATGACTTGGACTCCAGTCAGGTTCGAGTCACAAATTTGATGACTTCAGATTTGACAAAATCAAAAGAGATTTGCAACTCAACTTGAACTTCAGCCCCAGTGACTTGTGACTTCACTTGCACTTGAGCCTATTTACTTAATAACTGGGAGTTTACTTCTCTGTCTCAGGCTGGTTGATATGTGACCTCACCACTGAGTGTCGGTCAGAGACACTCAGTCTCTGATCGACCATTGAGGGCAAGAAGTGTCCATAGTTCCACACTCAACTTCTTGACCGTTTTGAGTGCACCATCCGGGTACTCATACTGCACTGCATTTTTTCATACTTCTCAGTGTGACAGCACTTATGCACTCAACATATTATGTGTTAGTACAGAAGTACATGATTTCTGCAGAAACAAGAGAAGCAAATACTGCAAACATACTGAGTCCAATATACCTCATCTTTCAATGTATGGCTTATTAAACTAAGGAGTAAGCTACGAATTACTATTTAAGTAGGCATGGCAGCGTATAGCAAATGATGGACCCTTAATTATCAACACTCAGTTAACAGAAAATGGCTGTCTGAACATGATCTTAACATAATATTTCAACACATTAGCCAACTACAGATTTGGTAACTCTAATTCTCACAGTCCCCGCATAGTTCAAGCCTTTCTAACAACTTAATAGCTTCCCTTACGCCAATTTGGGAAGAGAAAGTTATATGAGACAGAAACATACAACATTCACTCTGCTGTGCTACAAAATAGTGCTAAATAGTGTTTTTACAAATAAATCAGATATTAAGAATCAGTCATGATCTTTGTAAATTTCATGTGTTAAAATTGCACTGCATTTGGTGATGAATGCATTATGACTTGTTTAGGGCTTGAAACTTTAAGTTTAGGACTTGGGATTCGACTTGGAACATGACTTGAGGACTTGCAAGACAATGGCTAGCTCCTACCTCTGCTGGATTTCAATGCACATGTAGAAAAACCTATTATCAATAAGTCAACATGTGTGGTTTATTTAAACATGCAGGATCACATTCACTGCCTGTTTGACTTGGGATCAACCTTCTCCCAACGCAGGCCTTTACATACACATCAATACACACACACACACACACACACACACACACACACTCAAACAGACAATTAACAATACACATGTTTGGCCTTTCCCAAACTGGGCCTGAAAGCCTTGGTGGGGTGATATCTCGAGCCCAGGGGCCGTCATTAAAAATCATTCAAATGAGCCAACCTGTGCACACAATGCTTTGCAAAGGGGGCGGCCATCACAATACCTGCCCTTAACCTGTCCAATCGTGCCCATGCAAATGACCTCAGCTGGGAGTCAATGGGTCTCAGGCTTCCTGCTCAGCCCACTGTGGGGGAATTTGCATACCCAGGCTCCCTTCTTTTAATTTGGTTTCAGATAACAAGATGGAGTTTTTAATATTACCCTCGAGGGAAAAGACACATGTGGGGCTTGTGCAGAAAGAAGGAGTTAGAGACACACACTTGCAGGTAAACGCAAGGGTGTGGGTTTTGTTTGAACACTGGGTGGGTGGGGGGAGCATGCAACAGGGGTGCATTCTGGGGAATTTTTCTGCACCAATTTAACGTTGAAATGTCTTAAAATCCATTAAAATAAAAGTGCTACTGCTACTTTCATGTTGTTTTTGTTGGGGGGACAGATGCACATGTTCTAAATATTAAGGTGGAAATGTTCCCTGAAATCGACACCTATTGACATATATGCACAAACCAGACATTTGGAAGCAGAACTGCATTTACACATTTGTTTAAGTTATTTCTGTTGTTTCTTTTTTACCGTGGCATTAACAATGGTTATAATTACTGACGTTTCACTGCCGTGTCTCTTGTATTGACTGAATTTATTTCCTATGTGGGTCATCATGTATCGCAATCTAGCACGATAGCTGCTATAAAATTAAAATTTGATTTGAATAGATTAGAGGTGACACCTCCTCAAGGCAAAAGTGACTGCTGGAACAATGCTTGCGTACACAGGTGTGTACAGGATTTGGGGCCCTGCAGGCGTTTGCATCCAGGCAACCATGTAATACATTATATCACAGGCTGTAGTTTGGTGTAGCGGCACTGTAAGTCAACAGTTTCAGTAAATATACATATATATAGAACATCTCTGCTGCAAATGAACAGTTGTCGCTTTTTTCTAGAACTTACCTTTCGTCTACAGTTGCACCGAGAAGTGGTGGAGGCAGAGGGCTAGTTGTAACACTTGCTGGTCAAGTCTGTTTAACACAATGAAGTCAATCCAATTCTATATATGGACTATAGGTGTAACCGATGGACTATAGTGTTGTCTGCGTTGTGTAGATATAAAAAATGGCTGGAATGTGGATATCTTTGAAGGCGATCTCTGTTTATTCCTGACAACAAAATCCTCCGTCATACACAACCGTACAAACTCCAGCCCCTACACAAATCAAGCGACGCAAGATTAAAAAACAGAAATTGCCACAAGAGATATGTCGCTTACCTCTCCCATGGAGTACAACAGCAAAAGGGGCGAGGTAAGGCAGGAAACACCCCTTTATGTGTGGGGTACCCCGAAAGGTGAACGTAGGGGTCGAGAAACAGAGTATCAAGTGTTCTACATATTGTGTACGGTGGCCTAAGCATGTCAGGTGATAAAAACTGAACCAAATCTTGTGGAATACCCAACATTACGAACGCACATTTGACATGTCATGCATATTACTGCTGTATAATTGACCCTGGTCTCCATCTACATCAGGGGATGGATAGGTATCCATACAGGTATCCATCCATCATATTCAATGGTTGGACCAATATATCTTCATGGAATAGGTAACCTAGATCCACGTGTCAAAATGTATTGTGTTGAATGTAGGAATATTGACGAGACTGTGAAACAGTGTCGATAAGATACCCGACAAGTTAAAAATACAAGGTATATCTCATTTAATTAAGGACATGAGTTGCAAAAATTGAGAACATGGAACTGTAGTACCACGTTACAACTATGTTTCAGGCAGCAAGACAGTTCTTAAGATGATATGAGGTTGGATTCGTCAACAGCTCAGTAATCGAAAGACAAGTATGACAAACTTTACTCATGCCAGCCGAAAATAGCCTTTGTCACTGAACTCAGCTGAAACACGTCCAATCTCGGTGGAATTTTGTGGGTCACTGTTTGGTGGTGTTGTGTTCAACTGGCCGGAAGCACGAAAGGATCGACCCTGTGTGACCACATAAAAAGTCCATGTTTACCCCACGTTAGGTTGTGCCCCGCACTTCAGAGCCAACATATTTCATTAACAGACAATCTAAAAACTACCTTCCACGTCCAGTCTTGTAAATCGTTATATTTCCCTCTAAGTGTTTTCTCTGTCCACCCTGTTGCATCAAATAGTAAAATTTGCACTCCATAGCCATGTGTGTGTGTGAGTGTGTGCAGCCCTTTATCAGGCCACTATTATGATGACTGCCCTGGGACAATAGGCCGGTCTGGGGTGATGATAATTACAAGTGACCAGGACAATACGGTCGCGTATGGAGGAACTAATACAATGAGAAGACACATACAAATAAAGCATTAACCCCCCTCTCCTCCCTGCAATGAATGGCTGAGCGAGGACAGTCGCAGGGAGGATGGAGAACCAAAACAAGATCATCATAATACATGTTGCCTTAATACAGAATAATGCCGGCGTTATGCAGCAAAGAAAGGAGCATTATGATGTTACTCATCTTTGGGAGAAGGGTGCTGAAAAACAGGCTCAACTTGTTGCTGATTTTAATATGCATAATTTTTTGAATACATGCAAAGACATAATGAGCAAGCTGCTGTTCAAGAAACTCAAAAGGCAACTTGAGGAACAACTAGGACAACACTTAGTTTCAAGGAAGTTGTCCTGTGAGTTATTATGTGCAATAAATTCCCGCAAAAAACTGAAGTGCCAACACATTACTTTCTTTGTCTGGGCGAGCACATGATAAGACCAGGGTCTTTAAGGGGTTATCACTGAGAAACATCTGTGTGTGCAACACTGCACAAACAGGTAGAGAACGAGCAGGGAAAGCTTTGAAACTTCACTTTCCATACGCGCCAAACACACACTGCGAGAGTGTTTACTGCGTCCAGATATTTTAGTTTCCTTCTCCTTTTTTCACCAGGGGAGAAGTAACTCACGAATATAGTTGGCCGAGTGTTTAGCGCGGACGGTCGGGCCAAACGCGCCTTTGACAAGTCCAGAGAGTAGTGACTCGGTGCGTTCAGGGACACATCGTAAATTTCGAAGTCGTCCTTTATAATGTATGAGGCTCAACTGACTCATTCTTCATTTGAAGTATATTAAACAGACACTTTTAAATCATGGCATTTGTATTGTGTAATTCAGCGGTGTAGATCTGGGTAGGTGTAAATCAATCTTGTTTTCAATAGTAGGTACAACGTCTTTAAAAGACAAGTTAGTATGGAAATGTATTGAATGCATCTTGCAATTTTTAATCCGTATCTTGAATATGAGCCAAAATTCACACCTCTCCTGTGTTTATTTAAACAGTAGGGTAGAATCAGTGGTCGATAACGTGTCAATTTACTGTCAAATTAACATTAATATTTGGATGTGATTTGGACGATGGTGCATACACCAACACACTGTTGGGAGAAATATATCCAATTTTGTCGTTATAGCACAAAATAAAAATCTTACAAAGGTCAAAACACTCTCAAGCTACAAAACGAGCTATCTAATGAAATAAAACAAACTTAAATCTCAACTTTAACCCATCAATTGATTATGTAGAAGCCTTTTAGCCTTGCCTTCATGGTTTATAACTTTTATTTCAAGATGTTTTCCTTCAAAAGATTGTTAAAAATGTTGCTAATTCTAAATAGCTGTGAAAACTGCAATGTTATATGACTACTACTATGTTGATCTGAACTATATAAAGTCACATGTGGGTATATAGTGGATAATGTAACTAAGTATTATTGCAAGGCAGGATGCAATGGGAAGTTTTCACCTTTTTCTAAAGGGGTTGTCTTGCTACATGGGTCTAACTTTGTGTTTTTACTTTAAAGAAGACATTTTCTTCCGAAATAGATTGAATGGCTTTCCCTACAAAGCCCCCGTTTATATATAACATAATATAAACACAAATAACACTATTTTCCAGTGACAAATATTAATTAGTTTAGCCTACAATGATTCTGGGGGATTGAATGTCACCATTTAATGTAGCACAGCCATTTAATACATGTGTTAAGAGCAGATTTGGTGTCATATATTGGTTTTAAGAGGAATTAAAGGAGGTGGCAGCGTCTAACTCAGTGTCCGACGGAACGTGAAGTATATACCACACTGGACATGCGCAGTAGGCCGCACGCGCCCAGGAGCGCCAAATTTACCGGGATGCTCAGGAGGGGAGGAGCAGCAGTAGAGCTGCTGCAGTTTAAATTAATGTCAACCTGCCTCTTCGCCGGGAGAACAAACCCAGCTCAGATAGTGAAAGTACGGTGCTCAGCGCAACCTGCGAGCCCTCCACAGACATTAACATGGCTCGGCGGCCGAGAAACAGGTGAGTTAAAACACACTTAGCACCTTTTTTAACTGTCTTCTCCTCTCTGTGCGCGTGATATTACTCTGTAGTTACTGTTTTCTCCTCTCGTGTTGAGCTAGACGGCGTTTCTGTTGGACACTTAGTGAGTTCAGCGCTTAAAGCATCACAGTATCAACAGTTTATTTCGTTAACTTCTTTAATTTGAAGCTAGTTGTGTGTGTGTGTGTGTGTGTTAGTGTGTGTGTGTGAGAACCGCTTTTGTTTTCCCGGCCGTTAAAAAGCAGAGTAGTGGTGTGTGTCTCGCTCGCGCGCCCATGACAGGTGGTGGTCATCTGGCATGTGCGCTCCTCGCGCTGCTGTCAGTGGCGAGAGGGAGAAGGAAAGGGGTCTCACACACACACACACACACACACATAGATACACACACACACACGCACACACACACACACTCACGCGAATTAATAACATTAGGCGGGTGCAACTCTGCGCAACACGGCGCGTGGACACTGGTTTTAATAGGCGCTTATAATAAATACAGAATCAAACACAGTGCAGCATGGCGCCTGTGTAACGCTGTCAGAGGCTCGGATGTGTTGCAACACACATTTTAAGTGTCCTAGATTAAGTTTCTTAACGTTCTGGATTTTATGTTTTATTTTATTCCTTGCATTTTGCTTGTTTTCACCGGTGCCCATCACTCCAGCCAGCCTCACACACACACACACAGGTGTTTTCATTTCCATGCTGTTTTAACTCTCACACACCAAATGCAAAAGTCATTTTAAAATTTAAAGAAATGTTGCAGCATCTCTGAAAGCGACGCACACTGTTGTTTTGGAAACAGCGCTCCCTCTGTGTGCACTACTTATCTTGCAGCATTTTCCATTTTCCTCCCTTTTTTTTTTAAATCTAATAATCGCCCCAAATTCAACTTTCACTTGCACCGGGTTGTCTTTGCTTTCCTCATGAGGCATCGATCGGGTCCAGCGCTCTCTAGAAAGCATCTGGTTGCTTGCATTGCCCCATGGAAGGTTGTTGGTTTATTCTCGCGGGTTTTGCGCTGATAATCCGAATAAAGTGAGAGCTCACGACGCCACACTTTGAGAGATAAGAGCAATGATTATCATTTCACTGTTTCCCGGTGCGCTGCTCAGTTGATTCATCAGTCTGGAGATGACTGGGTGCTGTGTTAATTGTCTTTTTTTTTTTTTTTTTGCTTGTTTGTGCATGCTGCAATTTTTATTTCTTACTTGGTCTCATTGTTGGATAAAATGGAAAAGTTAAACTTGGCTGCTGTGCATGCGTTTCTCTAAATTCTGTGTACTTGTCACATTTGGGTAAATAGGCAAGAATAAGGAAGATAATCCACTGTATATATCCTCTTACACACACACACACACATCTCTCAGCGGGGTTCCTGTTCACCTGTTGCTCTGTGTGACACCACAGCACCCTACCTAGCCTCCACGTTGTCCGTGCTCCACATTCTGATTGGTTAACCATCCACTCAGGTGTCTGTGTGGTGAGCCTGTGCGTGTGTGTGCATGCATGACTGTGCTGTACAATGTGCTGCAGGTCTGAACACGCCAGGGTCACGAAATTATGATCACATGTGCCAATCCCAGTATCTGTGGTAACTAAAAACATTGGAACCTGTTCATCCGTCCCCCCCTCGCCTCCCTCCCTCTCGCTGTTCCTCTCTGTCTCTCCCCTTGTGGGTGTCTTGGCTATATGCCTGCACCCAAACCTTCAAGAATGACTGGTTCTGTCTGTGTTGACACCTGACGAGTTAAAGAGTGGGCTGAGTTCTTTATGTGCTCTGTAAAGAGATGATTAGGGAGTAGTTTGGAAGTAGAAGGCACTTATTGTGCTATTATTTACCTTCCTATTATCTTACACTATTCTATACCCAGCCTCCACCTCTTTTTAAAATGTCCCTCTCTGTGTCTCCGCGCCTGCAGTGTTTACAGTAGCGAGGAGGATGAGGAGGAGACCGAGATGTATGAACATGATTACGACGGAACGCTGGCCAAGGCGGGGAAACGCCACCTTGGCAAAACACGCTGGACACGTGAAGAGGTACAACAACCCAGAGCCTCGATGCAAAATGTCAAACACACCTCACATGCTGGATAATCGCCTCAGGGGGGATCACTTCCCTGGAACCTGGGAGCCTTTTCATTGTTGTCTGGTCAAACCACATTCCCTGACTATTATGTTTAATTACTAGGGATGATGATTATGGCAGCGACATAAAACTTTTGTTTTCTTTTATTCAGGATGAGAAGTTGAAGAAACTTGTCGAGCATCACGGATCAGAAGACTGGAAAGTCATTGCAAGCTTACTAACTGTGAGTAGGAGGCCTGTGCGTGCACACACACATGCATGTACAAAAACACACGGGTGGTGACTAACCCTGTGCTCTCTGACCTTCCAGAATCGTACAGATGTGCAGTGCCAGCACAGGTGGCAGAAGGTTCTCAACCCAGAGCTCATCAAAGGGCCGTGGACCAAAGAGGAGGACCAGAGGGTAAGAAAACCTTAAATACACACAGCACTTTCTGGGTCACATGCAAAGTAAATATTAAAAATTACTCAGTAGTCATTTGTCCACATAACAATGCAAAACTACTCCTGACATTGGAGTAATGTAGTTTTATACCGCTTACAGAAACAGGCAATCAAGTTTCATCCAGGTTAAAAAAACCTATTCTGTAGCAACTCCCTGGCTGCTGTTGCACATTTTAGTTTCCCAAAAAGTTGCCGTTACTCAACAAGTTACATGCTCAGCCTCTGAAAGCCTGAGAAGTCTTTATTGAGCCAGTCCAAAGGAGTTATATTTCCACCCAGATGCCACTGTAATGATTAGCAGAGTGGCTAACGTTCCACTGGAAATTCCCTCGGTGCTCTCCAGCAGGTGTTCTCAATCACCTCTATAAGCTGAAAGATAAAGAAAGAGGGAAGGAGGGAGGAGAAGAGAACATATGATGTAGAAGTTTCTGAGATTTTTTTAAGGTGACTAACAATTTTTTTATTGTCATTTCCTCCCCTGTTCTGCCCCTCACACACCTGTGATTTTTTCACCTTGTTATTCTTCTGACCCTGCACCCCTTTACTTCTCCCTCTCCTCCCTGTTATTGCTCCTTCCTTCCTCTTTCCTCACGCTCCTCCACTACCATTTACTTCTCTTCCTTTTCAACGCTCTTCCTCCTCCCCCTCTTGTCTTTCCTCTTTCCCCCCCCCTCCCTCCACCACACACACACACACACACACACACACACCTCAGGTGATCGAGCTGGTCCAGAAGTATGGAGCCAAGCGCTGGTCGGTGATCGCCAAGCACCTGAAGGGGCGCATCGGCAAGCAGTGCCGCGAGCGCTGGCACAACCACCTCAACCCGGAGGTGAAGAAGACCTCGTGGACCGAGGAGGAGGACCGGATCATCTACCAGGCGCATGAGAAGCTGGGAAACCGCTGGGCAGAGATCGCCAAGCTGCTCCCTGGCAGGTGAGGCCGAGAATGGAGAAGGGAGTAAGGTGGATAGAAAAAGAGAAGTTAGATGAATCACTGAAGCCTTGTTAGTTTACTGTGCAATGCTGCGGTTGAGAGGGTGAAGTGGAGGCGAGGACACTGATGGAGGAATAAAACGAGAAGAAGCAAATCAGAAAAGAACATGAAAGACAGGAATGATTGGGAGGCCGAAAAAGTTCAGGACAGGACCGTTCTTTACAGAGAATCAAATGACTAAGACGGAGGGACTGAGTGAAAAAAGAGACTGTAGTTCTGACATGATTGTAATTGCTGTGTGCTGATAAGCCTTATCAGCTGTGTGTGTGTGTGTGTGTGTGTGTGTGTGTGTGTGTGTGTGTGCATGTCTGTCTGTGGCGGCCTGTGTGTGCCTGTATTGATAATGCTATCAAGCACCACTAGAGGTCCAGGATGTGTCTGCAGTCAGTGTGCTCCCAGAGTTCTGCAATGAATAACCTGTAAGTTAACACATGCTATTCATCACACGCAGGACTGACAACGCTATAAAGAACCACTGGAACTCCACCATGAGGCGAAAGGTGGAACAGGAGGGCTACCTCCAGAGCACGGCGAAGAACACCAACTCCTCGCTCTCCATCGGCCACGGCTACGTCAAGACCAGCAACCACATCATGGGTTTCCACCACCACTCGCCCAGTCACGCGCAGCTGCCTCCCTTGTCGCCGTACGCCTACATGTCCGACGCACAAAGAGTGAGTGGGGCTGTAAAACTTGGGATGCTGGCAGGAAACTGAGGCTGATTGTGTCCCAGGAGGTGATTCGTGTATTTTAACGTGGCTGTGTTTCTGATCGGCGTTACAGGTACCACTCCCAGTGGCCTGGCATTTGAACATGCGGAACATTCCCCAGCATGGAACCGCTGCTATACAGGTAAAAGAGACAGCATGTAAACGCAGCACAATTTATCGGTACAGGAGATGAGTTGTCGCTAAAATCTGCCCCCTGCTCTCCTTCTCTCAGAGACACTGTACAGAGGAGGACCCCGAGAAGGAGAAGAGGGTGAAAGAGATCGAACTGCTGCTCATGTCAACAGAAGATGAGCTGAGAGGCCAGCCATCACTACCAGTAAGTCATGCGTGTGTTTGTGTAAGAGTAAGTGTGGGCGTGGGCGAGCGTCGAAATATTTAAGTGTGACAGCACAATTTATGTGCATGTGTATTTGACCCTGGCTCTAAGGGCAGTGGTTGGATGTGTGCTCTGGTGTGAGGAGGAAACATCTGGGGGGTCTGTTTCTGCAGAAGTGATGAAATAGGACCTTATCGCCATTTTAGTGTGTGTGCATGACCCCTTGTGCAACCCTCTACCCAACACTTCTTAACATTAAAGTTCCCTTTCTTCTTCTCATTTTCTCATTTGTTCAATTTTTCACACCTCTTCCCTTTATTGTCAGGCTTGCATTTTTCCTCTTGTGCTTGTTTTAAAGGCACTGGATTAGCTAATCTAAAAATAAGGCTTTTATTTGGATTAAAATGTCTTAAATAAATCTTTTAAAAAGTAAGATTTTTTTAAGTCGTTTTTTTTCTGACACAGCACTGAAAAATATCTAAATAATTGGTAACATCTATTTTTTAATAATAATTTACTGAATTCATCTCATGCAGATCAGGATAGTGGAACAAACAACACTCATATTTTGTTTCTGGCCGGCATGTTTAGAGCAAAGATCCACTGTTTGATTGTTAGCTGCTAATTCAAGGAAATTGGCTAATTAACCAAGATTTCACTGCATGGCTGAAAGCAGTACAAGCAAATGCACGAAGCTTGGTGTGTTGCAAAACAAATTAAATGAATTTACTCTGTACGATGGGAATTAAGGTAGTGAAATCTCACGTGCAGAGTGAAAACACAAAATCGCGAAGAAAACTCACCAACAAACGCAAAGTAATTCCCAATTCTGTTCAGCCCATGTCTCCTCCATACAAAGGAAGATTATAAAAAAAAATACAATTTTTTTTTTTCTTTTAAATATTTAGAGAATTAAATCATAATTTATTTCATTTACAGGAATAACGTAATTAATTTAAAAAGAAAGTTGCAATTGAATAAGAGTAAAGTCATATTATTTCAAGAAAAAAAGTCCTGATAATACAGGAATAAAATTGCAATTTTACGAGAGAAAAAAAATTGTAAAATTAGGTGATTAAATTAAAGAAAATACAAGGGAGAAAAAAAGCACAGATTAAGGCTTGAAAGTCACGAGGAACATTTGAGGTAGATCATCTAATTTTTCACGGGAACAAACCAAAAAAATCTTGTTACAACTCCTCCTTGTTAACTCCTAGTCACTGATGTTGCTTCATGTTTTTCTCCTTTGTCTATTTTGTCTTTCTTAAAACTTCTTAAATCTAACTCGCCTTGAGCTGTACGAACCCTCAGATGATTATTCTGTGAGGATTATTACTCCTGCCCTCACTCTGTATGTCCTTTTCTCTCCCGCAGATGAATTTGTCGTTTCCCAGCTGGGTCAGCCAGAGCTCTTTGACCAGCAGCTCAGACGGCGTAATGTTGTTACCTCATCACCAGGCAGCCGCCCCTGCCCTACCCGAGGAGAGCGCCTCCGCAACACGTGCCCACAGCAATAACAATAATAACAACAACAACAACAACAACAGCCATCACAGCAGCCCCACGTTCTCAAACGCTCTCCCAGAGTTTATGGAATGCGTCATTGATTCAGTAAGTGTCCATCTATGTGTTCCTTTACCCATTGTGACAAGATGGAGAAAGGTTAGCTTAGCACGTAGTGTAGATGTTACCACGTAGTGGGCTTTGACCCATGTTTTCCCGCCCTTTCCCCAGAGCCTCTCCTCAGTGGATGAGGCCGCTACTACAAGTGAACTCAGAACAGACAGGGTCTTGCCCAATCAGGGAGCATGGGCTGGTTTCATCTGCTCAACTCCCAAGTCTTCGCCAGTCAGAAACCTTCCCTTTTCGCCCTCGCAGGTAGTTAAAGTAGCTGCGTGTGACCAGAATCCATCCAATCACCAACTTGCCACCTGATCATATAAACAACCAATCACTCAGAATTAGTCTCTTCTCATTTCATCTGTAACTTGTCCTCTGAAGCAGCCGCACTCTTCTCTCCTTTCCTCTCCATTTCCCGTAGTTCCGATCACGATTGAGATTGTCGCTGCTTTTAAATAAACCCGTCAAGCCGCTTTGATTGATTGGTTTCCTTCCTCTTGTTTCACAGTTTCTCAACCAGTCGATGAGCCCAGAACACTCCGACAACGACAGCTTACCAATGAGCTCGCCCGTGGACACCAAGCCTCTCATCGACCACACTATCAGGCCCCAGAAAGAGAATGAAATGTGAGTGGCTCTGCCTCTGCTGTATTCTATCATGCAGTGTAGTGGTGAATGAGGCGTTTCTAACAGCCGCCTCTCTTTGTCTCGCACAGGTTCAGAACTCCAAACATCCGTCGTTCCATCCTGGAGTCTTCCCCTTGTACGCCCACACCTTTCAGGTCAGCCCTGGCCATGCAGGAGGCCAAGTACGGACCCCTCAAACTACTGGTAAGAAGCAGACTTTGTCCAAAATAGAACTAGAGGAATTTGTCACGCTACCTTCTGTTGTGCTCGCTGTAGCGTCCTTGTGACTCACTGTGGGATTTTGCCTCTTCCAGAACTCCCCTCTGGAGCAGCAGATGGTAGAGTCCATCAAGCAGGAGCCGATGGAGTGTGCCATCGAGCAGCCACCTCTGAAGAAGATAAAACAAGAGGTACTTTCCACTCAACACAAACACATGCACATGGCATGAGAAGTTTTTAGGTTATGAAAGCAAAGGTGAATGCATCCTACAGTCTGCAGATGTGTTTAGCTTTTTGCAACACACTCTTGATCGACTTGAGATATACTTTGACGATCAGCAGCATTGTTTCAGGCTGTTGCGTGTGCCCAAGTTTGCACAACTCTTGATGCTTACCATGATGTGTTTTGGGTCCTAGGTGGAGTCCCCATGCGAGAGGAGCCCGTGTATGCAGTGGGAAGGACAAGACCTTCACACACAGCTCTTCTCCCCAAACGGCCCCGCACAGGAAGTACCTGTAAGCACTCTTAAGCACTTTAGCACCCTAACCCTAATGTTAACCCTAACCTGAAACTTCAAGTGTTAAAATATGTTTTTATATGTTCATCCAGGACCTTCTCACTAGCTCGTTACTGAGCGAAGATGGACACAAAATCTACCACCTCCCTCGCAGAGGCATGGGCAGCCCACTACAGGTGTGCACAAGCTTCCATGTTTGACCTTATTGATCTGGGTTTTCAAAAACACGGCACAAAAACTCACCATGCTTTCGTTTCTCTCTTCAACAGCAGCTCAGCTCCTGGGAGCAGGTGACCTGCGGGAAAACAGAGGAGCACGTTTTGGCGTCGGAGCAGAGTCACAAGTACATCAACACTTACCCTACGAGGACACTGGTCATGTAGACACATGAGACACACGTTGAGCTGGAGAGATCGACACACCCTGCGCTGGACGCAGCGCCACGGATTACATATTTGTTGTGGTACAACAGTTGGGAGAGGCTCTATGCCGATGGTGTTTTTACACTCACACTTGTTGGATTTCAACCAACCAAAGACTAAACTTTTTTTATATAGAATTTGCTCTGGGTTCTGTTGTACATCTCATTAAGTTTGGTTTTGTGTTATTATTAATGATGTTGTATTATAAATGGGAAACGGTGGCTATATAATTTGCATTGGGCTGTATTATTAATTCCGAATTTTGATATTAATATAAAGAACAAGTTGATTAATTTATTTCTTTTTGTTTTGATAATGTTGTTGTTGTTTTTTCTTTTTTTTTTTTACAATTGGCCAATGGAGCAGTGTTGTTGTAAGTTAAGTATTTAAGCCCTGTTAGCATTATCATAAATCCAGAAATCATGTTAATGAATTCAAAACTGACCTCTTTATTTCAGAAACTTTTCTGTTTTTGTCATTTTTATTTTTTACTGGCTACAGTGTGTCTACTGAGAATTTCACATGTTTGGTCTGTGCCACCTCATGTAAACACTTCAGGGAGCGAGAACAGCTGTCCTTACACCACTATTCGTCTACGAGTGATCACGTTTTACGCGACAGAAGGGGGCCAGCCTTGTTAGTATTATCATGGCACCTTTTATTTCAGAAAAAAAAAATGTTCAAAAAAATAGTCATTTCAACTTTCGATTCATTTCTGGCCGTCACAGTATCCTGAATGTGGAATCACTGAACAAACATTATATGTGTTTAAAAATTTCAAGTATAAATATATATATTTAAAGAAAGCTTATATGTTTGAAACCATGAGCTTCACCCAGTACGAGTAAGACCAAGCTGCACTTGAATCTTCCATTCTCCATTAAAAAAAAAAAGAGTACTAAACACTGATGTTTTATATAACGTGCAAACAAATCCCAAATGAAACTTTTGTATGGTTTTTGTTTTTGAACGTGTCTTTTGTATTGTTGTATGATGCATTTTTCAATCAGTTTTCTTACTAAGACTGCAGTAGCCATGTCAAACACTTAGCAGACAATCTTTTTTTATACGCCTTGTTTTTGTACTAGCTTTTCAGCGAAACAATGATTTTATAAAAGCATTTATACACGCCAAGTTTTCATGTTTTTATACTTTTCTATACTGCCTAGTAAATAAAGTGTGTTGTTTTTATTACAGCCTTGTGTCTGGCATCTTTTCTAAAGAATTTGAAGGTGTACTAGTGGTAGCAATTTCAAAAGGCCTTTTCTCCAAGACGCTAAACATCATTGTCATATATTTAAGCTGCAAATATGCTTTTATTAGTCTTCACTTGAGGCCAAATAGCCTGTAGTGCTTTAAGTTACAAGTGTAAATAACACTGAAGGCGCAGCATTGTCTGCAGAAATTCCTCTGTTTAAAGTGAATTAACTATTTGTTCTCTGGTGTCTCCCTGCTATGCAAATTTTCTGTGAGGACTGTAGTATTCAAATACTCCACCCTCACCTTTCACACACACACACACACACACACACACATTCACACACAGAATCCCGCAGATACAAAAGATTGTTGTCATAAACTTGTGTGGAGCGTATCATAAAACTCTCCCTCCATCTGACAATTACAAAGAGCGCGTCGAGTTTATCAGCTGGCGAAGGTAATAAGCAAATGTCCCCAACCGTTGCCTCGTTTTCCATGGATAAGAAAGACCACTTATGTTCCAAAACCAACACCCATGAGCTCCTCTACACACTTCAATGTACTGCATGAGACATCATAGCTCTCCAGCAACACACACACTCAACACTGTGTATGAGCTCCACATTTAGTCTCTTGAGGAGACTTGTTTTCCTGTGAGGCCGCAAAAGCCGAGTGGGGGCCCAGACTCAGACCGGGAGCTATATTTACACCTTCCTCTCCTCCTCTCCGTCCCTCGCTGCAGCCACCTGCACGCCCACCCTCACCCTCACCCTGATGCACCGCAGTGCCCTCAAATATAGATTCCCATCTCAAGTAGTAGTCTCAGAGGGATGCATAAACAGAAATGACATTCATCACGACGGACGCTCGGCTACTTCTAACAGGAACTGTGATGTTTAAGGACAGAAATAGTTTCCTCCGGGGGTGCGTGTGTGCCCACCACAGCTTTGAGTGGCTTACACTGTTATTTAGTTATGAATTTAAAAGGAATTAATGGCTTTAACATTTTTAAAAAATAAGATAATAACAATAAACTTTATTGTTTTAGCAGTTTTCTAAAGCAGAGTATTAAAAATAAAAGAGCATCATACACACAAAGTGCAATGAAAGAGATAAAACAATGTGTAATTTTCCATTAGACTAGACAGACAGCAAACAGATGAGTTACAGGCCCTGTCAGCAATACTGGTGTGTGTGGTTTTGTGTGTGCATGTGTGTGTGTGTGTCTTGTGGAAAGAGGCCAAAGCAAGAAGCAGACTTTCACACTGGGAATTTCACCATCTTCTACTATACCCATAAGAAAAAAAAAAGCCCCAAACCCCACGAGATTTACAGACACCTGCTTCCACTGAGTGAGAAGGCAGCTGCCTCTGTGCGTGTGTGTGTGCGTGTGTGTGTGTGTGTGGTAGTATATTGACAAAAACAATACAGACCCAGATGGATAGTGTAAGATGCTGCAGTGTGACAAGGGTGGATTGATGTCTGAGTATTTTAGAATTCAACCCGAGACCAACAGATCGTTGTTTTCTCCATGTGACCTCACAGATCGGACAGTGCAGCTTCAGCATCGACTCCTTTAATCAAGTGAAAAGCAAAACAGTCACCAAAGATTGCGACTGCATTATCACCAGCAGCGCAGCACGGCAATCATTCGATACAGGCAACAGGAGAGTGTGATAGCGTGCAGTGTCATCAAAACATCGGGTTACACTTCACTCATACTGATACTGAATCTTGTCTGTGTTTTTTTTTTTAATTGAGTTCATTTCAGTTCAGGGGATTGTTGTTTTTTTTCCCAAAGGCCTAAACAGACGCTTTGATAACACAGCACACAGCAGAGGACTTGGAGGTGAGTCAGACTTGAGTCACAAATCTAATGGCTTTGGGCTCAACTTGACAAAATCACTTGGAATTTAACAACAATGACTCGTGGCTTGAAAATTCTTGATACCTTCCCCTGAATCCCCTGAAAATTCCAAGTATGTTATTTAAAAAGTGTGCCACGGATCAGTTAATTTCCCATAAATTGACACTAAATTCCCCAGATCCATTTAATTCAAACCAATCCAACATCATCCAATCAAGTTCCAGAAGAGAATCATGGCGAACTCACGTTACGTTTCTGAGCGCTAGTTGTACAAAATGACACCAAAGATAATTTTGTTCTTGTACAAAAACTATGCAGTCGTCAACAAATAAATGATGCAGCATGCAAAACTCAAAATTTAGGACTTGGACCTTGACTTGAGACTTTAGCGTAAAGACTTTAATCTTAAGGCTCGGACATACATTCGCAGACAGTTGCAGTCAGCGGATGCTCATGCAATTCTATTCATAGTACAATTCAGGGGTTTGTGTGATGCTGACATCGGGCGGAAAGTGAAGCTAAACCCCAGTTCAGACCAAAGATTTGCGACAAGACGAAACCGATTTAGAACGTTGGAGAGGAAAGTTGCAGCGGTGTGAACTAACCCGAAGCCGGCTGATGGTGTCACCTGGAACTCAGTTGGTCAACGGCGGCAACTGGTTTTACAATGTAAGTATGTCACCTGTTTTTACAGCCAATCAGCTTGTAGTGAAGTCCGCTGGTCAAGTCAAAATGACTATAGATGGCGTGTTTGGAGGCTCTGTCCCCGCCGAGTCCTCTGCTTACGTCCTCGTGTGCTGGTGTCGGTCTCTGGGTCGCTGCTGCTGCTCGCTGTATGTGCTTACACCCCCCACACACACATTCTCATTGCCTAACTAATTGATGCTTCTTACTTATAACGCTGTGATGTATTTATCATGAATACAGTCCATCTGATGCTTGTTTTGTTTGTTTTTCACCGTTTCATCACTACTACAAATGCAGCTGTAGCCGGTATCTCACTATCACTATCCTCATTCATATTTTAAGAAGCTACAAATTATATTCAGCCATAAAATAAACCTGAAAAGCTGCAAATCAGAACAGAAGTACAGAGAGGTGTTGCATAGCGATGATACACCATCTCATCTAGTTGCATTGGCGTGAACCGGCAGGTTTTTAGAACGTTGCAGAACGGCACATTGCAAGTAGCTGCACGTTTCAACTCGTCTCATCGCGAATCTTTGATTAACTTCACCTGCGGTTGCGACTGGCTTGACTGGAGTTTGGAGCATCCACAGTTGGAGCACATGCTAAATGTACAGTCCACGCGGTCACAAAACATTGGGCTGCATGTTGACGTCTGCACAAGAGACCGTGTGGACACTTGCAGACACGGGTGGATGATGATATTTACTTCACAGGGACCAAAGCGCACCCTTGAATGAATGAAGTTAAAACAGGCACTCTATACTCTTTTATAATGGATAAAACGACAAAATTCTGAGTGAAAAACATGACACAGGCGGTTCTGTTTTACATTTAGGTGTGTAAAAAATGTGCAGCTGCTGTAGTCAAAGTTAAACAATATGTATATAATCTATTTATATTGTCTCTGATAGTAAAAACATGCACCGACCTCTCAGCAAAGGAGGAAATGCCAAAATGTCAGGTATCTCTGTTGCCCAAATATGGCTTTCAGAATGTTCCCCTTTAGCAATGGTGCGTCCAGTTCTGCCTTCCTCTGCGAGGATACTGGTTTAACCTTTGGTCCAGGGATGCCACGGCAGCAAGGATGTAAAGAATTTGCTATGAAGTAAGCTAGAGATAAGAGAGACATGAGTTTTGGATGCAGCATGTAACTGCTAAACAGCTTTTCTGCACACAAACAGGAGCTTCTGATTTTCTGTTTTTGCACTGGACGTTGCGAAGATTTTGACACAACACAGACAGGTTCAACATTTTTAAAAAGTTTTATATGACACTGGTACATTTCTACAAAATATTCAGCTCTAAATGTTAAAGCAGAAGTTCACTTTCACTGCTACTTTTTTTATGCCATCCTCCTTTCCCTTTTCAAATCAAACATGTCTGTCGCAAGCAGATTGGCTCATAAATTCAGTTTGACGTGTCACAATAGATTTATAGCCGGATGTTGCAGGAGTGGCGGGCTCCTGAACACGCGCATGCACTCTGGCAAAACACACACACTGCATGAACTCACGAGCCGGCCAGTGTGCTCTGGGCCCGCATAGATTACTCTAGCCTGATTTCCTCATTCCCTGGGTGCTGTTGTGGTCACAGATACTCAGGCAAGAGCAGCCGCTCCCTGCTGGCAGCGGTCAGGTACGAGGGCTGGGCTGGGCTGGCCGGGCCTGATAACTACCCTACCCATCCATGGTACGGAGGAGAGGAGCGGAGGGCAGAGAAGAAGACAAGTGATGAGGAGGCAGAAAAAGAGAGTGGAAAAACAAGAGGGTTCAGAGAGGTTTGAACAGGGTTAGACTTCTGTGAAGCTGTAGTTTGTCTGGTGTCTTTCTGCACTCTGATTCTGTACCAGAAAGGTCAAGAAGGGAAACAGGAGCAAAGCTAAGTAGTTAAAAGAAGAGTGGACTTATTAGACTTGTGTGCAAACAGGTTAAATCGTGTTAGAGCGAACAGATAAAGAAGCAGGCATTAAAATAGTAGTCCGACATTTTCGCCAACACATTTATTCATTGAAGAACTTTAATGTCAATCTCACAAAAAATTTGTTTCTGACAAATTAAAGACATTTAAATCATAAATTGATGCAAAAAAAAAATGCACCAGAGAACAGGAAATTATGTGTTTCATGTTGAACTCAAGTTTGTTTGCCCCCTAAGTGCGGTTCGTTTTGACAGGTGTGAACACAGCAATCACAACCAGACCGAGACCTTCTTGAAGAGGGGGTCTCAGTCCGGTTACAAACAAACTCTGGTGCGGTTCGTTCCGACCTGGATGTGAACCAACTGCAGTCACATGACACATTGTTTGGGTTGAACATGAGCATGTTACAGTCCTGGAGGATTATTAATGTGCACCTCCTCCTGCACTGCCTTAATATGCACATTCAGCACATCCAATGCATCAAAACATTGTTTTCTAGTTGGAGCCGCGCCTCGTTTTCAAACTGTATGGTTTGACTAAAATGAACAATGACAGCAATATAGTCCATGATGAGCAGCGCTAAAATCAACCTGCGTAGTTGTCCCTCCATTGTGACATTAGAAAGTGTCACATTTATCTTGCAAGTGTACTCTTCTTCAACGTTTTGTTTACTTCCTGGATTTTTCCCACATGGAAATTCTGACCAATCAAGAGCAGCTTTCTCACACAAGGCATTTGATCTGGTCTGTTTGTAAATGCTGCCGTGAGAACACGGACTCAAAGGTAATCATGCAACAGCTTTTAATCTGACCTATTCTGTCAGGATTTACACATGTGAATGTGAGGACACAAACCAAATCGCGACAATGAAAATGTTGGCATTGTACATTTCTGTAAACCACAGATACGTTACATTTGTACATTATTAGGTTGAGGATATGTTGAAACTTACATTTCGTTACATTTCAACAACTGTGGTTAGAATTAGGCACAAAACACTTGGTTTGGTGAGGAAGTGATCATGTTTTGGCTTAAAATACCAGCCTTTGGTTGCACAACGCCCACTGGAAATGCCTTGATGTCTTCATAAAGAACAATCACTTTTTGTGCCACTAATCCCGTTGTAAACCCAGCAATGACTTACTAAAAAACAAATGATTTTCTCTCGAGCGCGGTCTCTCTTTCTCTCTTGCAGTCTCACTCTGTTTCTTTTCTTTTGACTTTTCTAAGATGACAGATGCTGAATATATACTCCCTATCTGATGCTGTGGCTGTTTGTGGTTGGCTGAGAGGGATTGGAACTCATTACTTTGCAGCTGTGTTAATCAAATCAGGTTGGGTTTCCATTACGGATATAGTTGCATTGAATAGTGGTGTTTGTGGGTATTTATTGCATCGTTAATGTGCCTGACATTCTGGAAACCTGTCTGTAAGGTTTTGGTGACGTGTGCGCACTGTCCGCCGGTCAGCCAAACTTCGGCTTACACCGGCTGCGCTCCGCCTGCGCTGACAGTAGACCTGGTTTCAGCTGGCGAGCTTTTAGCGCACCTTCGGCGAAGCCTTTTGGCACGAAACTGTCACTGGTTTGCCACCCTGCACTGCGCCGGGAAACTACAGCCCATAGTTTTCAATGTAGATGTGCAGCACGCCGTCGTGGCACACACACATTCCTGAGCACCTATTTTTCAGGGCACGACGGCTGCACCCTGAGATAACTCAAGTTCAACTTTTGGAACGTAGCAGGGCACACCACATGTCATGTGACAAGGAACAACCAGTCACAGCCTACAGATGTCTTTGCCTTCTTCTACAAACAGTCTGTGAAAAATATGGAAAAGTTGATCATGTTAGTGCAGGGCTGCTGGAGCTTTTTATCAGTCCCACGGAGGATCAGCTCTGCACTCACGATTTCAGGTAAATAGGCCATACGATGCTTGTTAAGGTTGCTTAGCGGTTAAATACGCATCATGTGTGCGGCCCCTAAAACAAGCCAACAGAACTTGCTGGCTAGTGCTTGCTAATGTCTTTAGAGAATTGTTTTGCCTTCAGCTAAGCCCCGCCCATCAAAAATGTCACACTGTTTACTAACAGTGAAAGGGTTTAAACTTTAAGGATGAAATAAAGTGACGTAAACTTCATCACTGAGAAGTTTTTAAAAGCTGAGCAGCATGAGCGATCCCTCTGTTTTCATTTACATTCACGCAGTAAACATGAGCCTGACCTCGACTGCACAGGTCATCCAAAAAGTGCTCACTGTGAAAGAATCTGTTATAAATGACAATAATATAGGACGCCTGCCCTGAATTGGCTCAGTCAGACCCACAAATAGGACAGTGTGACCTATATGTGACAAAACACCACAAAGTCCGCTTCATTTAGTGTTACAGGCGACAGCTTCGTACACAATTCAGCCACAATCATCATTTAAACAAATTATCTTTCACGCCTAAACTGTAGCATTCAGTACTCCTCTAACTGCTGGTGTGCACAGATCATGTAGCCTAAGACAGTTTGTGTTTGTGGAAGTGTGTGTGTGTGATTCAGCTGGGGTCCATCCAGAGTAAGAATAGATGGTTTTCAAACACTGTTTCCTTTTTCAGTTGTCCGTTTGCAGATAAAGGTAAAGGTGCAGGACCCCTGCCCAAAACGTCCGAGTTTGCCTGCAGCCACGTGAGGACCAAAACACACGGACAGCAGAGGATGCGACCCACATGCACCCACTGACTCACAATCACAAAACGCACATGCATGCATCACTCACAACCAGAACACACAGATTGAGCAGATAGACGTGTGGACATGGGGAAAGAGAGACTGAGGGTGGAGAGATAGGAGGCTGCGAGAGGTGAACGCAGAGAGATGGGGACTGTTGGAGCTGCTGCTGCTGAGGTGATTAGACTCGTCTCTAACAGTTACTGTCTTCACAGATTTGGCTGACGTTGGATTGGCCGTTTGTTTGTTGTTTTGCAGGTCCTAAAATGTATAGAGCAATGTGCCTGCTGCAGATAGGCCATAACAATAACTGTAAACATCTGAAAAAGTGGGTCAGGACGGTCAAAGCGGTGCCAACCGTGTCAGAGAGCAGAAACAGACGTTTGGCCATTCGATAAAAGAGATACATAAGCAACAAAATAAGGGAGGAGAGCAGCAGAGAGGACAAATAGTTTGGATCTCTGTTTACTTACATCATAAATTATAAGACTCGATCCAAGGTGGTGACGTCTTTACGAAGTACGACACAGGCAGTACTTCCACCGTGTGCTCATAAACAGATTCACAAAATAATTTTTGATTCAGGTTCTGGATGCATTATGGAAATAAGAAATTTTGCAAACAGTCTCCACACATTTTGGAAGAAGAATCGTCCTCTTTTTATGATATCTGTCTCGTGCATATTTGATACAAGGACATAGCTACACAAAACAGGAAGCACAATTAAAAGTATTTGAATTATAGTTGGTAAAGGGGGTCCACCTGAAAATCACCTGGCAGCCATTTATTTCTTGCCATTTTTATTCTTATTTCACTTGATTTATTGCTATCTGTATTTCATTTTATGTATGTTTTTTGTATTTATTTATATGTGAAATTTACTTATTTATTTACTTATTTCATTTAATTGTTCTGTGTTTAAGTTGTCCGCTTCTTTATATTTGAAAATAAACAAGATCTTGATAAAAAAAAAAAACAATCAGAGCTAATAATCATTCCTGACTCCTGATTGATTGCTATAATTATTCTGTCTTGCTTAATGGTTTAACGGTTTGGTTTATAATTAGGTGACGTCTTCAAGTTGCTCATCTTGTCCAACCTGACATAACCCAATAACCTTCAATTGACAATCACAAAGGACAAACACTACTTCAGATAAACAATTTCAAAATGTACATTTGACTCATTGTACTTTGTCCTGTGACAAAAAATGTGAAACGTGAGAAACACGCTTTAACACTCTATCATGAGCTCTTATTCATGTTTTTAACACACATATATTAAGGAGTCCAAAGTCCAAAGACATGCAGGTTGACTGGTGACTCTAAATTGTCCGTAGGTGTGAATGTGAGTGTTAGTGAGTGATAGTCTGGTGACCTGTCCAGGGTGTACCCCGCCTCTCACCCAATGTCAGCTGGGATAGGCTCCAGCTCACTTTCACTGGTAAGTTTAAAATAAAGTGTAAATAAATAAAACAGTCCTGTGTAGTATACCTTCAACATTTGTGTGTGACTCAATAGCCGTCTCCTGGGTGGAACTCTTAACACGTGGTTGAAGTTGTAAAACGGTTGCGGTTAGGTTTAGGCAACAAAACTACTAAGTTTAAAAAAAAACTAAAAAAAAACATGTTTTGGGTTAAAGTAGTAATGTGTTGTAAATGCTTCACATAAGTGATGTAAGTGAGGAAGTTATGTAATGTTATGTTTAAATAGCACTGACTTTTGGTTTCACTCAGAACACAAACAGCAGTGTCCTGGCCTCCTGGCCACCGTACATGGATTCTTTTGCTCTTTATACTATGTCACTTCCCCTGAGTATCAAATATTGCTGCAGATGGGTTTACAGTGGAGTTAGTTGAAAGCTTGCAACAAAAACACGTGGTTAGGTTTAGGAAAAAAAGAACAGGGGTTGGCTTTAGAATCTTAGGGGACGCAGACACTGCTCTCCTGAGTGAAAGTTTGTTGGGCCCTTCCTGCCTGCCTCAGTCAGACTTTGCCGCCTTAACTTTCGTACTCGTCCCGCTGTGTTTCTCCTTAATGCGGGCGGGCGCTGTTTATCTGTAACGGCGATCGACCATGTATCATGCTGACATTAAAGGACGCCTTTTTTCGTTGGTTTCTGACGCCGCAAGTCACTCACCAAGCATCGGATTTCGACGACTTTGGAGAGTGAGACCAGGCTCCGGCGTCAGCCTCTCATGTGGCATATAGCATACATGTCAGCAGCACTTCCCTTGATCGTTTTTATTGTAATTGATTCTGTAAAGTGTATTAAGACCACGTTTCTACCATGGTGATTTTACACTCTATAAACAATGGCATTAACAATCATTTACTGTCTCTGTTATATGGCAGCTGATCTTGTCCTCTGCTCAGAGGGTAAGGAGCTCCCTGACCTCATCGTTCTCCCAATATGCAGACATTTCCAGCTGCTGTTCTTCTTCTTTGAGTTAGCTTCTAACTGCTACTTTTTTATATCTCCCATGGTGGGTTGTGTGCGTAACACGCCATCAAAATGTTACACCTTCAAGGATGCTGCTTTAACAAAAAAGCCATGGCACAACCTTCCAATGAATATATCTCTTGTGTGCTTCACTCTTCAGTAGAGGCTTTTTAAAAAGTCAGGGACCCTTCCTTTAAGTACATTGGACCGACACTGTCGTCTTCCATATTACAGGAGTTTCCTAAATCAGCACATTGCCTGTAAATCAGTCTTGTAACCTCCCCATTTGCCTGTATGACCTATTTGTTTGTTTGTTAGTTGCTGCCTTTGTGTGGTTGTAGGAAGTAATACGGGTTGGGGATGGATGTGGTGCCCACTATATTTATTTTCTCTCAATTTCTTATTTCTAACTACTCATTTAATTTGTCATGTCATGTCTGAGCTTTTTTATTCATGTTGTATGTAAAAGGTAAAAAGTGATGTACTATATACTGTATACACTGTATGTATGTTTTTTGATTTAGTTTAATATAAATAAAACTATAACAATAATGATAATAAATCTTATTTTTCAAATTACTTCAAAGCATTACACTGAACAAACATCTGAACACAATGCTTCTGTTTCTGCTCCCATCTTCACAGGTTTAAGTCAAATATCTATATATCTGTTGTTGTTTTTTTCATGCACTTATTAGATGAATTTCAAATTCTCAAATGTTGGTCAGTCCTCAGTGGGAGGAGTGGAGAAGTGGTGTGATTATGGGATAACGGTCAGCTTGTTACTGTTCTCTTTTTTATTATTCTATGTTGATGTAATTGCACTTTGTTTTTCACTACCTTATTTAATCTTACCGTTGTGCTTATTGCAATATTTGATCTCATGTTAATCTCAGGGTATCATGCACAGCTGTAATGTTCAGAAAAATGAGCCTTAAATGTAGATGTGGACTTTATGTGGAATCCATCTGCTCAATAAACCATTTTTTTTTTTTTAATTTTGGTTAATCCAGGCTGGTTGGATGTACTGCCAAATTCACGGGAGCGTCAGCGCTAATGGTCATTAAACTTTACATTTTAGAGTGGCCTTTTATTGTGACCACCCCAAAGAACACCTGGGCAGTAATGATGCTGCTTAATCAGCATCTTGAACTGTTTGGGACCAATTTTTGAGAGAAATCTATTGAGTTATTGCATAAAAAATGTTTTAGGTCTTCACCGTAAACCTGTGAGAAATGAGAGCATACCCAAAAGTGTTGCGTTAAAATATTTGTTCAGTAGAAAATAACCTCAGTTGGAGATGTTATCTAGCGGCCTCTGTTTGATCACATATAGAACCGTACGTGTGACAGAAAAACAAGAGGCGATCCCCGACACCGTGACCGCTTCTGACAACTTTGTCTTGATGTGTAAATAGAAAACATTAATGAAATTAAAAAAAGATGTATCTACACTGCAAATAAATCTACCTAAGTGAAGCAGGTGCGAGTTTAACACGGTAACCACACACACACATGCACACACATACATGGACATCCCCACAACCTGCTGGTGCTGAGTGTGTGGTCAGGTTTGTCACCCAGTTTCCTGACTTGCTGAGGCCAAAGCTCTTTCCCAGCAACACCCCGTAACACACACACACACACGCACACACGCTCCAGACACTTCCACTCAGACCTCATTTTGTCTACTTTCACATTGGCTCTGTCTAGGTTTTCTTCATTTCATAATCACAAAAACACAGACGAGATTTTTTTTTTTTTTGTGTGTAGACATTTGGACGAAACTAAAAATAGTTTCTATGAATCCAAAACAAGTCTGGGAATTTCTGTGTGTCAGTGTGAGTGTGTGCACTCATGTTTATGTGTCTATTTGGGTTCAGGATTGGGGGTTAGGGGGGTCATGTGGCTAACTTTTTGTCTTGAGAACTTGTGCTTATATACAGTCACAAGTTCTCACACACACACACACACACACACACACACACACACACACACACACACACACACACACACACACACACATTGACACTGCACAGAATGACATGTTTTCCCGCTCAGGCTTGGTCCAGCTTCCCTATTCACCTGGGTAAATAGAGCAGAAGGAAGGGCCTTTCAATGGAGCCCACCACACACACACACACACACACACACACACACACACACACACACACACACACACACACACACATTCACCATAACCCCACCCTGCACTGCCATCACCACGACTGCACACAAACACTCACATTTCAATCCTCCCTCAATCCAACATCCACTCACACATATCTGTCTCCTAAAACACTCTCCTTGTTTCCTCTCCTCCCCTCGTCTCCTCTCCTCCGTCCGTCCACTCCATTGTTGTCTCTAAGTGACCCTGACAAGTCGATTCACATGCCACGATCACGCCTGACCGCCCCGATTTAGGACACTTGTCACCGGGGTTCCCCCAGCCGTCGATAAATCTGCCCTCGATCCGCCTTCTGCCCCCCCCTCTCCGAAACACACTCACACACCCTCTTCAGATACACCCCCTACTGCCCTTGAACTCATTTGGAAGGTGGGTGTGGTTAGAGGTAATGGGGTGAAAGTTGTGTGTGTATGTGTGTGTGTGTGTGTGTGCGTGCATGTGAGCGAGCAGGAGCGGGCATAATTGCACCAATGAGATAACAATACTCAGACCTCAGGCTTGTTTGTGGTCTGCAGTCCATAACACAAGCCAGGCTGAAAAGGCAAACGCACACACACACACACACACACACACACACACACACACACACACACACATGAATAGGCACACACACACTTTCTCTTTGTATTCATGACACCTGTTATGAAATTAACTGGCGAACAGAGCGATGACTGTCACGTCCTGACATCATTAGTTCCAAGTTAGACGGCTAAAGCCAACAAATGTTCCTCTGTACAGTTTCTTTTCTACTGTGTGTGTGTGTGTGTGTGTGTGTGTGTGTGTGTGTGTGTGTGTGTGTGTGTGTGTGTGTGTGTGTGTGTGTGTGTGTGACACAACTGTCAGAGAGAGGACATATGGGAGGAAAGTGCATGATGAGGGAGACAAAACAAAAAAACAACAGTACAGCTGGCAGTGAATGCATCACACAGCTTTATAGGACAGCACTGAGGGGTTCTGGGAAATGGTCATTACGAGCATCGACGTCTTGTTTCGTCCAACCAACAAATAACTGAAAGATGTTTCGTTTAATGTCACAAAAGACATAAAAAAGCAAAACCTCACACATGAGACACTGGAGCCTGGTTTTAGTCAAATCAAATAATTGGGAAGTAACTTTCTGTTGATCAACTACTTGATTAATGGATTAATAGTTTAAGCTTCACCACAGTTATGATCAAATGGGAGTGATGAGTGGAAAGAGTTAAAGGTTCAGTGTGTCAGGATGCTTTCAGACCTAGAGTGTGATTGCTGTGTTCACACCTGTCCAAACAAACCGCACTTAGGGGGCAAACGAACTTGAGTTTGACTGAACCGAACCAAATAGAGCAGGTGTGAAAGCACCCTATGATTTAGGGGTATTTCGTGGCGTCTAGCAGTGAGGACTGCAGATTTCAACCAACTGAAACTGCTACCCGTTAGAATTCCTTCAGCGTTCATAGTTCAGCAGGTTTTTACCGGGAACCAAATTATCTGCAGAGGACTTCTCCTGTCCGAAACAAACGGGCTAGCTGATTTAAATTGGTAAAAAAACACTGAATGATGGCGAATAATGAGTGCCTCCAGGTGTGCGTTGTTAACCCTCTGGGGACTGCAGGGGTTTCAGGATACTGTGATCATTTTGGTACTCTGTAATGTTGTTGTACAATTTGAACAAATGTCATTTCAGAGTTGTGACTTTTAGGGAGAATATATTTATGGATTATACTTAAAAAAAACAAACAGGTTGGCTAAATTACACTTTTAAGCGCTTGGCAGTGGACCCATTGGAAAGCGCAAATTATGAGGTTTCTCTCAATATTTCCAAAACTAGGTAAGTTTTAATGACACATTTCAAGCTGTGTTTGTGGCGACCAAATAAGGTATTTTAAACCAACACAATATGTTTTCCTAACCAAGTGGGTTTTGTGCTTAAACCTAACCACACATTTCAACATATCCACTATATATGGAAGTACGTATAAAATGTTCTAATGTAACAACTCTGTGGTTTGCAGAGACGTACAATGCCAACACTTATTCTGGTGACTAGGTTGAGACCCAACAAGTATGCTCACGGCATGCAGGGATAGGCCAGATAGGCCAAGCACACAAGAGTGTCCAAAAACAAGTGCCTTTGTCCCCAGTTTTTAAGATTGATCTTGTCGCCCTTCTCTGTAACACTTTTGGATTTGTTGAATCAGGACGACCGCTGTACAGAGTAATTGGTATAGACCATATGCTTATATATATATATTTACACACACGTACGCATGGCGGCAACTCCTGACTCTCTTTACATCAATTCTCATTATAAATGCTGATCTAATTTCTTTCTTTCCTCGGGTTCCTTCCGTGGAAGTTGACAGGAAGAGGGGAAAATGCTGACAAAGTAGACGCTAACACGAATGTCTCTGAGTGTGTGTGTGTGTGTGTGTGTGTGTGTTTGTGTGAGTACGCATGCTCAGTGTGTACAAATGGTACGTGCCAATAATGCTCCTCTTCAACATTTAGTGTTAGCAAAAGTCTGAAAAGGCCTGTGGGCTCAACAGTCACTGTGACAGAAGAGGCACCAATGCAAACAAACGAGGGAGAGTTCTCAGAAGAGCAGGAAAGTCTTCAGAGGATGGTAAAAGAAAAACATGATCATCACAAACTGCAGATCTGACTTACTGCAGTGTTTTCAGAATTAAAGCATAACCTGAAACAGACACTGTAGCATCAACGTCTCAAGCGTTGTTCTCTGAGTGGGTTATCTATTTATAGGTCTCCAAAGAAATTGTGTTATCAATGGTGGGAAATTCTGAGCAAACAGTCCTGTGTGTGAGTGTGTGTGTGGGTGTGTGTGTGACAAATGTACTGAACGATGCAGACGGCAGGTCTTGAGACACCTGTCCCCCTAAAGATAAGAGTAAGAGATACCACAGAGCTGCAAGGTGTGTTTCAGAGGTCTTATCTGAGCTGATGCATCTTGAAAGTCAGATGGTACGGCTGAATAGTGCTGACAAACACGTACATGTACCCACAAAGCAAAAATATCCATCTATCCATCTATCTATCTATCTATCTATCTATCTATCTATGTTTAAGCACAAAAACCACTTGATTATTTTTTTTAAAGATTATTTTTTTGGCTTTTTCCCTTTAATGGACAGACAGATTGAAATGAGGTGAAAGAGAGCGAGTGGGGTTGCAAGCCGGAGTCGAACCCGCGACCACTGCAGCGAGGCATCGCATGTGTACATGGGGTGCTGGCACTATCCACTATGCTACCGACGCCGAAAAAAAACCCACTTGATTATTATCAGAAAAAGATCGTGTTTTGGCTTAAAATACCAGCTTCTCATGGCATTATTCCGGCTAGAAACTCAGCAATGTGTTCAGTTAAAAAAAGATAAGTAGCACTTTTCAGAGCACTATCCCCGCCAGTAAAGCAGGGGTGTCTGGGTAAAAAAAAACAATTACTTTTCGTGGTACTTTCCCAACAGGAACACAATGATGTTTCAGTAAAAATCAACCGCTGTGGCACTATTCCAGCGGGAATTCAGCAATGTCTTGGTAAAAAAAAACTACCAATTTTTATAGCACCATCCTAGCTAGGAATGCAGGGATGCCTGTTATAAATAAACAACTGCTTTTTGTGGCACTATCTAGGCAGGAATTGCAGTGTCATCTCAGTAAAAAAACTCATGGAACTATCCCTACAGGAATGCATTGATGTTTCGGCAAAAAACAACTGCTTATTGTTGCACTATCTCGGCTCAAAACACAGCAATGTCTTGGTAAAAATCACCTGCTTTTCGTGGCACCAGCTAGTAACGTAGGGATGTCTGGGTAAATATACAAACACTTTTCGTAGCTCTATCCAGGCAGGAAACACAGTGATGTTTTGGCACTATTCCAGCAGCAATTCAGCAATCCACTAGTAAAAAAACAACAGCTTTTCTTTGTATGACCCTGGCAGGAATCCCAGCGATGATTCAGTACAAAAAAAACCTTCATAATAGTATCCCTGCAGGCACTGTCCCATCACGATTTACAGCGATGTTTTGGTAAAAAAAACAACTGCTTTTTCTGGCTCTATCCCAGCAGGGATCACAGCAATGTTTTGATAAAAAAACAAACCTTTTCATAGTAGCACGTTGGCAGGAATGCAACAGTGTTTAAGCCAAAAATAACTACATTTCGTTGCACTATCCCGAAACACAGCAATGCCTCGGTAAAATAAAGCCACTGGAGACGCAATTATTCAGTAAAAAACAACCGGTTTTGTTGTTTGTTGGTCGTGGTCTGCAGCTGCAATATGATGCATGAACAAGTGGTGTAATGGTGGCTGAAGAGCTGGGTGTAATACTAAGGAAATGGGTAGGCTGCCAAGAAGGAAGTACGTAAACTCGCCTATATGTATATGTTTGCCTATAAAAGCCTGTATATTCCAAAGGCTTTTTGGCTGATAGGTGGGTATACTTTAAACAGCCAGAAAAAGAGATGGGTGCAGAAACATGCAGTGTCAACATTGTCCTGTCAGATGGGCTGCTTCTTTTTGTGCATTTATTTTATGCTATTATCATGACTAAAACACAGTTTCTAGTCTCCAGGATGCATTTTTTGAAAATACCAGCCATTACAGTGCTGGCTAGACGCTGTGCTCAGTGACCAGCATATATTATTCACAATAAAAGAGAAGTTGATGTCTCTCAGGTCCTGTTTTACAAAATAATATAAATGTTGCATCACATTAAAGAAATGTGCATCGTCAGCGTATAAAGAGTGATGAACCAGCAATGTGTTGTTGAAATTATCTTTTTCTCACGCTCTGAAGTTTTCATTTGTCAGTGTTGGTGTGGAGAAGCAGGAAAAACATACAGTCCATTGCATGTCAGCCTAAATTCTGTTTTTTTCCCCCATATTATTTATCACTAACAAGGAATTGTGATTACAACGGTGATCCGCTGCGTTTATCTCCTCCACTGAAAAACTAGTTAACATTGGCAACGTAACTCTTTCTAATATACCTTCCTGTGTTTGTCCTGAGTTTTACAACAAATCTGCAGGTTCAAATGTACAAATTTAAAACACTTACGTTACCACGGAGATTCATTTGAAGTACAGCCTGTTTGCTTGAGGATTTGCATGTAAGCATGTTTGTGTGATGCATTTTGCAAAGATTTATGACATGAGCAGTAAAAAACACCAACAAAGTTTTCATAGTCAAATCAGTTTATTCATGTCTCACATGATACAGAGTACAGTATACACACCTTGGAAACTGGTTCATGCACACACACACACACACACACACACACACACACACACACACACACACACACACACACGTACAAACACACCAAACCACAGGCTTCACAATGTAGTTATCTGGATGCAACACTGGGGGTAATGTGACCAAGCAGAGACGCCTTAGCTCATCAGCAAATTAAGTGGGGGTAGGAGGCTGGGGTGAGGTGTGCGTGTGCGCATATGTATAAGTGTGTGTGTGTGTGTGCATCAGGATGTGGAGAGTGTGAGAAAGAAGGGGGGCAGGATTTAGGGTAGTAGGAGCACAGCCGTGCAGAGAGATAAGAAGTTGTGGGATTGTCGAATCGAGAGAGAGGGGATGGGGGTGGGGGGGCAGAGAAAACAGATGGATATAAAGACTCTGTGTGTGTGTGTGTGTGTGTGTGTGTGTGTGTGTGTGTATCACATCTTCATCTCTGCAGTGGTGCCAATATTAGGTCACGTTTTAAGCGTATGCACAGAAATGAAAACCAACTTATTTATTCTTATTAAAAATATTTATTAAATTTCATGATTCACCCTTCAACTTTTACTAATTATGAATATGTCGCTTTCATAAACAGTAAACAAATTGTTTACAGTCAGCGTGAAGCTCACAATTCATTTTTGTTGCACAAACCGAAGGTTGTTGTTTTGTACTGGTGTTTAACACGAGAGAAAATATAGAAAAATATTCATATTCTCTTTTTTTATTTTACAATTAAACCCATTTATATGATATTACACATTATGTTCAGTACATTTAAAGAGTTCATGCCACTGTAAAAAATGTTTTAAGCTTCTTTTATTCTGCACAAGTTAATATGTACATCTGTCAGCCCTTATCCACTCACCACGTACCATCTGCTGGGTGCAGCTCTCAACCTTTCTTTTTATCAAAGAAGCCGTTAAGCAGGGGATTCCCATGTTCCTCCTAGAGTCTTATTCCTGCCTGTTCGGGATGAGAAGTCCAGTAGAAGCAGAGAAAAACTCTGAAGGTGAAAGGTCGGCGCTGGATAATATTCCTCAAAGACAGAGACAGTGTTAGAGAGCAGGGCACTGAGCCTGAATGTGGCTCCACATGACACTGATATCCAAATAAGCAGTGAGGATTACTGTCCGGCCAGCGCATGCGTGTTCGCACCGCTGCTACAAATACATGGACATATGTAGGAAAAGCTCACGCATGAGCCGTCCGTCTTGCATACGCGCATGCCAACAGGCAGAGCAGTCTCACACCTGCTTTTCATGTGCATGTACAGTGATGGTGTGAGGCGAGAAACAGCACAGCAAAAGCTGTCACAGTGCTTTCACACACACTCTCTGCGAGCGTGTTCTCACCACCCGCAGCACAGCTCAGCTGAGGTAAGCAAATTATCTCTGTTGTTCTATCAATCCTCACACACTTGCTCATACACACACACACACACACACACACACAGTACCTGTCACTTCCTGTCTTCCCGTAGAGAAGCTCGATTCTACCCCTGATGGAGGTCCACGCCAAGCAGAGTGGACATTACGGCAGCGGAAGCCGAGGGAAGCGAGATGAGAGCGAGTGTGTGAGGAAAAGAGAAGCAGGGGTTATGCAAAAACAATCACACGACTGTCGCACAATCAGCACGTCACTAACTGGATGAGTAAAAACACACACAATGCTGCCTGGTGATTAGTTTGGGTTGCGATTACTGATATCTGTCAGTGGAAAACACTCATCAATGTGCATCTGTGCAAGATAAGGACACTAATTTGCCTGCGCTCATGTTTTCATGCCTGTCTGCTTGTGTGTGTGTGTGGGCACGCATGTCACCAGAAGTCAAGGTACATTCAGTTTAATTCACCTTCTGAGAATCGGCGGGCCCACATCAGATACGTGTGCCACATGTTTGAGACACACTCGTGCACTAAGAAGTACACACACACACAAACACACACACACCCTGTCATAAACAAAGGGTCCTGTGGGAGGAAGTGTGAGGGAGGGAAAGTACCTCATCAAGACAACAACAACAGCAGAGGTGCAGGGAGTGACAGCTGCTCACTGAGGAGGGATCACCTCTGTACCATAACAACAAACATGAGACCGCACGGCGTGGCTGCCTCCACTCTCACACACACAGCAGACTGACGGACGCACCTGAGAGACACAAATGTTACACACAAACTCCTCCTTAGTTTGTATATAACAGGAGGACTTTTGCTTTTAAGCTTGGCAGTTTTCATCTCACAGATCTTCTTATCAAATTGAGCATCGCTATGATGCCGGTTCACCCTTCCTCCCCTTTGAGGGCGGTGGCCTTGTGGGTAACCTGTGAGGATGTGACGTGTGCTTCGTCTAGATGAGCTCGGCTACGGCTACACCTCATGTGTGATGTAGACATTATTGGCGTCTTCCTCAAATCAGCTGTAATGTTAGCTAGCTCAGGAACTGGGTTATGATTTCTGGAAAGAGACATTACTTTTTAATTTAAATCCCTTTACCGGCGTGATGCAGGCCACCATAAAATACCACTCATCTCTGCCCAAGCAGCACTCAAACATTGATCCAAATTTACTCTGCAGCGAGTTTAAAAGAGAGACTAATTAAAGGATATAAAAAGAGGTAACCACTGTAACATTTTCACTGGCCTCCATGCTGCTTTCTACTATTTACTAACCTGTTTTCCGGCCCGTGCCATCAAACATAAATCAAAGAAAACAGAAAGGCATACACGTCTGCAGCAGAGTCATGTACACGGCTCTATTCTACTGGAAATGGGGGAAAAATGTCCTGTTTTTAGCGGGTGTTCTGGTGTTTAAAAAACCTGCATACAAATGCAAATTTTGGTGGAACAGAGTGTCAAAGTGAATATTTGTTTTGTCACCCATTCACTCCAAGTTCACATTTCTTGCATCAGTAAAATCTCTGCCTAATGAACATCTAAAGTTTATCTTTGTTCAAGTGTGTTCAGCCACGAGAAACACTCAGTTTGTCATTGTTCTGCTCAATACTTTAAAAATCACAACTTTGACATTGCATCCTTTTTTGAGGGCCACTAATGTTGCCTGGTTACAAGTTCATACTTATGATGAAATCACAATTTTAATTTCATTCAGTTGTCTGACAAACGCAGAAAAAAAATGTGAAGAGTGCAAGTAATTGTTTGTTTGCACAGTTGACTCACTGCTGGCCAGATGTCGGCTGTGATGTGCAGTTTTGTTGATCAGCGGCCAGCAGAGCACGACGAAGAGAAGATTCAGTCATTTTCATACATACAAAGGCCACTTTTGAATTTAGCCAGCTTAATGTGTGTGTGTAAAGGATAATAAACTCTGGTGTGTTTAAAGCGTGTTGCCTCCATCTTATGTAAATTATGTAACATCAATCAGAAATGCTTGTGTGTGTGTTTAAAAGGAATGGCTTATGGCAACATCACTTCGTGTATATGCTGTGAGTCAATAAGTGCTCAATGATCAAAGTGTGTGTTTGCTTCCTATTAACAAAGGTCATAGGGTTGTCACAATACCAGCATTTTTAACTTTGATACAATATTTGTATAAACAAGAAAAGGACTTATTGTGGCCACACTAGATAAATGCAGCGCAGCAGCGTCCGCTGGCATGATCCCTCTCAGCTCCTTTAAAGCCAAGATGCCAGCAAAGAAAACAAAACCAGGGTTCTTAACTTTAGTGGATCATAACATATCAGGTATGGAATTAATCTGCAGATGCACCGGCTGGAAATGTGACCACACCTTTCTATGGGTGTCAGTTTTTGAGTCAATACGAAGGCCAAAATGTGCAACAGACTGAAAGGCTTGTTGTTTTTAGCTGAACCAACGGTGGGAAATGTTTTTTGTTCCTTGTTTTTGCTTTGTGACTTTGCAGCCCCTACCTGCTGAGTCACCAGTCAGTGACGGGATAAAACTTTCAATAGAACAAGTATTTTCAACACTGTGAATCCCCCAAGAGACATGCTAGAGCATTCAGTCATAAAAGTGCACACAAAATATGAGGCTGATTGGCCCAGTAGTTTGCGAGATTAGCTGCACACAGACACACATGCTAATGCATAACCACACTTAAGGCTTATGCCTGGCAGAGATAAAAAGGATACTCTATATGTCTTTTAATAACATGGGAAAAAGAAAAAAAAGTCCTAAGCACACAAAATAGGATATGCCTTTTGCAGGTATTTAAACCTTTGAACCCTGAGCTACTGCGTGCAATTTCTGTAAAAACATGGGAAAACAGGCAATGAGCAACTTGAAAAAAAATAATGGATTGAGAAAATTATCATTATTAAAAAATTATGAATAAAAAATATTTTTAAAAAATAGGGAAAAAGAAAAAAAAATAGGAAAAACTATATTATTGTTGTTGTTGTTGTTACACTTATAATTGTGTTATGGAATTATTACAATTTTCAGGTAATATTTTGTTTTTAACTTTTTTAAGAAAATTATTTCTTTTTTAGCAAATGTTCTTGTTTTTATTTTTCTTCTTTTTACTAATTTCTTAACTTTTTTTTTTTAACTAATTATTCTACTAATTTCATTGCCTTCTTCCCACGGCTTTAAAAGAAATTAAGGCAGCTTTGCTCAGGTTTCAAAGGGTTAATCATGTCACAATCAACCTGCACACAGTTCTGGTACACAAAATTCACTGACCACACCTCCAGTCACGTGGTGGGTTTGCTCCTGGAGAGAACGCTGTCACAGTAATTTAGACACTACCAAATATGTAATTAACATAGATCATATCATTTTAAAGATGTGGTATCAAAATGTGTCAAAGAATCACAGCCCTCTGGATCTGCAACCTGTAAAGGCTGTGCTGCTGAAACATTTCATTTGATTAAACAAATGTTTTCTTTGTGGTACTCTGTAAAGATCACAGTGTTCTTTTCTGTCTTATGAGCATCACCGACACAAAAACCTGAGGCCATCACACCCAAATTATCCACCACTACCTAATATTGATAGTCCTTTATCCTTCTGTTTTCACTCTGCAGACAATACATATGGCAAAACACTTTAATTTCTCAGCACAAGACGCCCCAGCCTTCTGTGGGTATGATAGGAGCAAAAAGCCCTGCCCTGCTCCACCCTCCTCAGTACAGCCACACACACTCACTCACACACTTACAGTATCTGACCACACTATGTGCCTCTCTTGACCACAAGTGACTCCAATCAAACCGAACCTTGTGGCCACACCTTGAGGCCCCGCGCTCGTCCAGCCCTGCTATTACGTAATATTAACTTAGCAGGAACACTCATCACTCACACACACACACACACACACACACACACACACTGAGGGTATGGTGTTTGTTATTATACTGGGAATCCCTGACTTGCTGTTTGACTGTGTGAAGAATACGAATCGTACACAGTCATTTAGTCATCCATCAATGTGCCGTATTGATAAGTGAAAGTTGTGAATTACTTTCCTTGGGGGAACTCCCGGCTGCAGTCACTCTCTCACACTCACACATAGGCAAACAGTCACACACCTGCCTCCAGGGGAAAACACCACGATGGGCATGTCCTTAGATAAATTGATTATTCACTGTAAAACACAAAATGGTAGTAATATGAACAGGAATTCCCCCAACACACACACACACAGTAGCAGCAGGTAGAGGTATTTGGCCTGACTCAGTTGTAGTATTATTGTTGGCACGTTTGTCAGGTGAGTTGTAAAGTGCAGGTGCACAGCCCTCTGGAAAAGATTGTTGCAGGACGGGGAGGAGTTTTTCATATGCAAACACACACACACACAATCACACACACGCACACACACAGGTGCATTCAGGTAGATAACCTGGTGTCATGCAATTTTATCACCCAGGATGATGTTCCAATTTATTTTAAGGGGGAATCACTCACCTGCACCATCAAGATGGCCGCTCCCAACACCCACACTGTGCTAATTTACATCATACAATAACTAAACAGACTAATTTTCCTTGCCTGAGTCACACAAATTGACAAGTGGACTGTTAGTACAGCCACTGTTACACATTAGCAATATTCTTACAGACTGTGTGTATGTGACTGAGTGGGAGTGTGTACCGAGCCCCCAGGACTTGGATTTGTGTTTCCTAGGATAGTGAAAGTATGACCTGTCCTCCTTCCCTTTGGTTAGCTAGTACCCGTTGCCTTAGTTGGTTGGATTGGTTAGGATTAGCCAAGAGGAGTGAGACTGGTTAAGGTTAGGGTAGGAAACGTCAGGGTAAGCCAATCAGAGGCCAAAACACACTGGTGGCAAACTGCACATGTCAAAGATTGCGCTCCTATTATGTTCGATGTACAACCCCACACTGGTGGTGGCTAGACATGTGTCAGCGCTCCGGGAGGCACCACCCTGTGGCACTTCACGCCACAGTCCTGTTTCCAGCTTTGCCTCTCCTGGAAATAAATGCATTTTCTCCACTCGCTCTCTGCTTGTACCAGCTCCTGTAGCAGCTCTTTTTCTCTGCTCCTATGGCAGCTCGACTCCTCTCCTCACTGCTGACGCATAGAGAGCACTGCTGCTGTCACTCCTTGCTCACTACATAGTGTGTTCGCCATTTTGTAGTGCTGTCTGAATGTATTGTGGGAATTATTATACCCTATGTAGTGGACTCAAAGTATCCAACAGTGCACCATGAAAAGTAGTGTACAACCGATGGTCACTCACCAAGCAATATATCCCATCATGCGTTGCGCCAAAGGAACGGACGGACTATATGGGATGGACACTGAGATGGACGAGAGGAGAAAGCAACTTGATTACAACTTGCTATACATATTTAACGTGTAATGACATGTTGAAGTTTGTTTTACAAGTTTTTTAGTCATGTAATAAACTGTAGTAGGGCTAATAACGCTAGCTAATGTTAGCAAACTGGGTCGCTACTAACTCTGATTAGTGCCGTAATGGCGTAATGCATAACGCTATACATTAAATTCACCAGTTATTACACGACTAACTGGTAGACAAACTTTAAAACAACAGAAGTTAAACGGAAAACTATTCAAATTAGTAGGACAGGCTGCAATCGTGCTGCTCTCTGTCCTCTTGCTAGAGCTTAGATTCTTTGCCCGAGCCTGAACATGACCCGGATGTGACCTTGCTTCTTGGTCCGTTTTTACAGAAATTTATGAGCTCAACTTTATCTTTGTTGCAGCCTAAAATCAAGCTCTAGTTGATCATTTGAAAAACCATTAAAACCATTTATTAAAAGTTTCATGATGTGAAAAATGTTTAAAGCAAAAGGTCAATATTCACACCAAGCGTCCCTACGAAGCTGAACACACATACGCCTCAGTGTCGACTGCCCTCTCTGAGGGGGGCAGAGAAAAACCGGCTGTTCCTGAATCAGCCAGAGGCAGACGTTTTCTGGGAGGGCATGGTGAGGATTGCAAAACAGGAAACACAGGGCCTTGATAACACACGCACACACACACATAGGCACACATACACAGGGCATTTACACATACAAGAAGTGTGTGGGCATGTTGCGCAGGGCACTTAGAGTGAAAAAGAGTGTGTGCATAATATCACAGCAACAGGGCCCCTTCTGATGCTCTTCTCCACACACCTCAGTACGAACAGGATGTGTGTGTGTGCAAGCTGTGAAGTGAGGATGGGTGTAAGGCTTACAGTACGTGCCAGCATGATCACAAGGTGTGATTGATGGGACTTTTTGCTGGTTGGCCACCAGTCACTCTGCAGGACTAACAGGTACCAAAAGAAGGAGGACGAGCTGAAACAAAAAAAAATGAAAAAAAAAACATAAAGGCAAAACATTGTAAACGAAATGAAAGGAGCAGTAACATGAGTAAGCGGTCATTAAGATGAATGAGTGCCTCCCTCTCTTTATCTCTCTGTCTGTGTAACACACACAAACACACTCAACACGGTTTTGTCGCTTCTGTGAATCCTGGACAAGTTTGAACATGCACGCCGCCCCGTGATGACTTAAACACACACAGTGCACACATGTTGAGCCAGCACTTAGCGCAGTGTGACACTTCATCAGAAACATGATCGGGTCGTGTCACCAGTTATTGTTGCAGTTATAGTTGTGACAAAGGATCCTACATCCTTGAATAGTACAGTCGTGCTGCCTCAACGCGGTTCATATGCCTGTTGGCATAAAAAAGTCGGATCTTGGATGAAATCCTCAAACTACAAGAAACACCTGCACCTTTAGTTGCCCAAACTGGCATGCCTTCTTCTTTTCTAACTTATTTTATTGTCATAGGGATTGCTGCTTCACAGGAGTTTAAAAACGATTCCCTTGTTGCAGAGTTTAGAGGCGTACTGATGGTTTAGAAATTATCAACGAAATGCCAAAACCTGGTCAACACTTGCAGCTGCTTCACAGTCAAAGGTCGTTCATCCACCTGTTATAGTGATAGAATTTCTATCAAAGCCAAAGTCTTTCATATTTGGAAATGAGTGTTTTCTGCCTCTAGCAAAGGAGTTCAAGTATCCCATGGTCTTCTGCAAGGTCAGCCTTTGTAGTGATGCGTGGTGAAGAGGGAGTTGAGCCAGAAGGCAAAGCTTTCGTTTTACTGGTCCATCTACGTCCCAACCCTCACCTATGGTCATGAGCTCTGGGCAGTGACTGAAAGAATGACATTGTGGATACAAGTGGCCAAAATGAGTTTCCTCCGAAGGGTGGCTGGGCTCAGCCTTAGGCTGCCTTTACACTACCATGTCTTGATGCCCAGTTCCGATTTGTTGCCTATATCTGATTTTTCCTGACTGCTGTTTACATGTTCTATTCACCTTATTTTTCACGGAGGCAAAACAGAACGCAGCCAGCTTCCGTTTTTTGTGCGACACTTCCGGTCCAGCACTCTTAACCACTGTGTCAATGTCCCACGGTATTTGCTAGTGACATTACTGCACGCATGGAAATGTTTACATTACTGAAAGCAATTTTAAGGACTAACTTCAAATATTTGAAGTTAATCATTAAAGAATAAATCGCCTGGAAAGCTGCTCCACATAATTTAGAAGGTAACTTAGCCTACACAGAGCGGTGGAAATATCCGTGCAGCTGCAGACTTGTGCGGCTGGATGACTGATATGCTGATTCGGGTGCAATCAGAGCCGATCCGCACATCACATGGCTTAATAATCAACTCAGTCAATAAAAACAACCTGTCCTGTGTTAGGAGTGTATGTCGCTGACAGAAAAAAAGGTGTGTGTTTTTTCGCTGATTCGGTTCTGCAGGTTCTCTGCTGGTACACTGGAGACGAGGATCAAGCAGTTTGTCTCACTCGGGATAGATTGTGCTGTTTTTGGTTCATAGTTTTTGATTAACGTGCGGTTTATTCGGCTTTCCTTCCTTTCCCTTGCTCATGAGCACGTCATCAAAATGTGCTGTTGTCACATTATTCATGACGTATGACGTGGATTGCCAGGAAATATCCGATCTGTCTGTTTAGATTACAGACCTACTGGCAGATATCTGATTCATATCCGATATATTTCCACATATGAAGGAGGCCTGAATCTGATTTGACAATATCCGATATTATGCGTTTTTTTCCTGTTTACACGTTCATGTTACAGATCTGATCTGTGCCACTTAAGAGGAAAAAAATCGGAATTGGGTCACTTGAACCATGTAGTGTAAAGTAGGCTTTAGAGACAGGATAAGGAGCTCGGACATCCAGAGGAAGCTCGAGTAGAGCCGTTGCTCCTGTGTGTCAAAAGGGGTCAGTTGAGGTGGTTCAGGCATCTGATCAGGATGCCTCCTGTTAGAGGTGTTACAGGCAACTGGTAGGACGCCCTGCGGCAGACCCAGAACACGCTGGAGGGATTACATATCTCATCTGGCCTGGGAACACCTTGGGGTCCCCCAGGAGGAGCTGGAAAGTGTTACTGGGGAGAGGGATGTCTGGGGTGCTTTGCTTGGCCTGCTGCCCCTGTGACCTGGCCCTGGATAAGCAGATGAAAATGGGTGGATGGATGGAGTTGGTCCATTGAGATAACAGCTGGTGACCCTAATTATCCAGTTGGTTGCCGTAAATACTTGCGGAAGAAGAGGGCAAAACTAGATTGTGCAGTTAAAAAAGTGCCGGTCCAACCTCAAACAAACAAAAATGTTGTCAAAAACCTGATGGAAATTACTCTTACGTTTAATGTATTCATTTGTGGAAGGTTACAGTCTCCTCATCGCTCCATAGATCTCATGTTTTCGTCAACTAGCTTTTTTTGCTGAAGCAACAGTAGGTGTTTAACTCTCAGCCCAGTCAAGAGAAGAAAATGTTGGCAGTGCCCTAGGAGGTGAACTGGCACCTCTGCAACTACCAGTTCACACTCCATACTTGGCCCGTACGGGGACTTAAACTGGTGACCCTCTGGTATCCAAGCCAAGTCCCTATGGACTGACCAGGAATAGTGGCATTAACAGCGGCTGTGTCGCACCAAGACCTTGCTGCTTTTCCAGCCAGGGTTGTGCCACCAAAAGTGGGTATTTTAAGCCAAAACATGATCTTTTTCTAACCACAGCCAGGTGTTTTATGTGCCTACAGCTAACCACACATTAACCACACCGATTTGAAACATATGTTCAGATACAACATATTCATGGTTTAAAGAAATGTTCAATGCCAACATGTAATCTGGAGACTGTGCCGAAGTCACGTGCTTCATTTCACAATTTTACATTTACATAAAGGTGGATGAACAGGCTGCATCAAGGATGGATTACAAAACTTGTTTTGTTGTTGAAGGCGTGATTAATTATCATTATGAGCCTAAGGGATGTCTGCTGCCCCATCAGCTGTATTTGTCATTGCTACACTTTTGAATGAGCAACCTATTCTCAGAAATTGGATTGTATGATATCTAATTAATTAATGCCCCATGAACAACACTATGTACTTAACGTAAAGTTATGTAGGTTAGATTTGGGAAAAGAAACATGGCGAGAACGTACCTTAAAATGACTTATAACGTTTATTTGGTTTCACACGGTTCTGGCTCCCGAGTTACTGAGGACAAGCCCAATGTTTTATGACCCATCCACCACCACAACCTGCCTCTACGTGGACTCCTTCCTGTCAGCACATTGGTTACGACTGGCTGTATATGTACTCACACTAACTGTTGTTGTTTTTGTTTTTTTTAACATATGTACGATGGCCATTTAACTAGATAATTTTGGACAATTATTTATATATATGTGGGCTATAAAATGTGCAGGTGCTGGTATTTTCCCCTGATATACCACGAGCAGCACTATGGGTATTTAAGATTACGACTTTCTGTCATGTATCAGAAACGTCACTCTGCATTAAAATCCTCCGAAACCAGTGCTACTTGGTGTGCAGACTTTTTTGTTTTTTACTTTGCCATGACGTATGTGTCTTGTTTTCAGCTCAGACTGCTGCTTTAAATCTAAAGAACGTGTATAGAAAATGCAGTTATTCAAATTTAATTGGTTTTTTCACCCCTTAAAATATCATATAAACCACTACAATGCAAATCATTTTTTATGGTAACTCAAACTCTAAAGTTAAGAAGCCTCTGCAGGACCTGGACCCCGAGACAACATCAGAAACACTATGCAAAGATATGGTTTGTCCGCACTACCATGGGGAGTTTACTGTACATGCTGCTGTGTGTGTGTGTGTGTGTGCGTGTGTGCGTGTGGTGGGGGATTCTCTGGAACAGGATGTAGCTGTGCAAACGCCTAAAAGCTACTTTTGCTTGTGTTTGCACAAGAGATGAGGCAGCACAAAAAAAAGAAAAAAGAAAAAGTAAGATCCTTTACGGTAAGCCTCAGGTCCGCAATGTACCCATGGAGGGGACTTTACAACAGGCTGTCTGTCACCCTGCCAGTCCGAGGGAGGAGACGGTACCACCAGATACAAATCTCAGTTTGAGATTGACTTCACTTGGTAAGGTAGAGCTTCAGGCACACACAGAAGAAGAAGCACATTATTTTACCAATGTACAGCTGAATGGATAACTTGGCAGGCCACACAGTGAAAATGCAAATCGCATGCAAATCTATGCAAAGAGCGAGTCAGCGCTTCAATGGAAAAATTTTTGTTGGCTCAGAGCACATTTTCACAACAGTGAGTCAGTAAATAAATGGTAGCTTGTCTCAATGTGTCAGTCATGATAATACAATAGTTCAGTGGTGACAGTAACTATGTACATTTACTCAAGTACTGTACTTAAGTGCAATTCCGAGGTACTTGGACTTTGAGTATTTCCATTTTGTGTGACTACTCTATTACATTCCAGAGGAATGACTCTATTTTTTACTGCACTTTATTCATTTAATGAATTAGTTACTAATTACTTTGCCAAAGTAAGGTGATACATTAACTCTGCAGGCAAAAACTTGCCTATCATCTGAAACATGGAAGTAGCTACATGCCCATTAGCCACTTAGCACAATCATTACTGCTGTGCTGGCAGCGTCATTAACATTGTAGATAAAATATAGGCTTATATTAACGAAGGTTAAAAAAAAAAGCCAGCGGGGGCCAACGAGGGGCAACAGTGCGGGACACACCACACTGACTTTGGCAGCAGACACTCACTGGCAGCCCAATGTTGACCAATGGCTGACTGTGGGTTTGGTGTGTCGAAGTCCTACTTGTTTAATGTCAACACATCTGATACATTAGAATCAATGAATGACCTTATCAAACCTCCAAATGACATCAAAACCAGGGACGTAGTACCAAATTCTGGGCCCTATGCATGAACATGCTCTTTGGGCCGCCCATCCTCTCTCTATGGATCCACATCTCTCCCACACACCTTTTGAATTGTTTTTACAAAGTCAGTTTGCTTTCTTTACCTCCCTTTCTTTTTCTCTTTTCTTTTTTGGAACCCAGATTTCCCTGTCTGTAAGTTTGTGCTCGAGCAGCATAGGCAGTCACTTACTTGATTTTAGCTGAGTTTAGAGACGAATCCTTATGCAGCGGAGGACTAAACCATTTTGTGCCTTTAAGGGATGAGCTCTCTGAACTCTCTGAACCTTAGAGAGCTTACATGACTTTCTTTTAGTTCAGTTTAGGACTAGATGATGCAATCCCTTGTTGCTGCACGTATTTGAGACTATGATTGGAGTGATGCGTCATCTGAGGGTTTCTGAGTGGGAGCCACTGGGTTCAGATTGGATAGACTCAAAACTGCACAGATAGTTGTAAAGTAAGAAAGAGCATGGGAAAGGCAAAGCCAAGGAGGCCTGTTCGGAAGTTCAGTCTTTCTATATATTTATTTAGCCAATTTAATTTAGTCATGGCAGTTATTAATTTTCATTCCAGGCTTACCGAGGGCCCCCCTCACTTTGGGGCCCTGGGTATTCAGTCCCACTTTCCACCCACTACAACGCCCCTGATCAAAACCAAGCATTACAGTACCCCAGACATCCCTCTCCTCAGCAATGCTTTCCAGCTCCTCCTGGGGGACCCCGAGGCGTTCCCAGACCAGATATGTAATCCCTCCAGTGTGTTCTGGGTCTGCCCCGGGGCCTCCTACCAGTTGCCTGTAACACCTCTAATGAGAGGTGCCCAGGAGGCATCCTGATCAGATGCCCGAACCTCCTCAACTGACCCCTTCCGACAAGACGTAGCTCCCTCCAGATATCTGAGCTCCGTACATTATGCCCCCCCCCCAAATTTTTTTTTAAAATTCTCCTGTTTTCAGGAGAGGTTATGTCAGTCGCGGTCCCAGGGGGGGACGAGGGTGACCATGGCCCTCCTGATAGAATTGCTGGCCCCCTGCTCGCACACCTTGGCAAAAATAACTGGAGGCCAATATTACTGTGTTTAAGAAGCTGTGGCGCACTCGTGGTACCAACCATGTCAACATAGCTAAATAACGCTCCAAATTTAGGCTAAATTTTGCGAGGAAACAACTTGCTCGGCCATTTTTAAAGGGGTCACTTGAACTTAAGATATTCGAATGAAAATGAGTACCCACGAGTTTTCCCAAAACTTTGGAAGGCTTGTTCCCAGTATATGTTTTGCTCCTTACAATATGTACTTTTTCAAATTAAAGCTGTATATTTTGTCTTTTTAAGGAGACAATAAATCACAGAACACATGCAGATATATAACTCATTCAAACAGGATTGTTGTGGAACTCAAAATGTTAACTGTACCAGTATTAGTCTATGCATATCAGTTAATTAGTAATTTAACTGTAAAAAAAAGAAACCAAACTAAATGAGTATGCAATTCTTAACTCTCTATTTTACTTTTAAGGCTCTTCATGGCCTCTCCCAGCTTAATCTCTGATCTCCTAGTACTGTACATGCCGGTACACTCTTTGAGACCCTCAGGCAGAGGTCTTCTGTCTGTTCCAGAGGCCTCGCAAAAAACCAAAGGGGACAGAGCGTTTGCAGTCAGGGCCCCCGAGGCTCTGGAACGATCTGCCCAAGAAAATCAGGTTGGTCGAGTCAGTGATCTCTTCCCTTCTTAAAATATACTTTTACTTTTATTAGAGAGCCTTTCCTGATTTTACCCGAGTTCTAATTTCCATTAAACTGTCTTTTGATTCCTCACTTTTTAATCTCTATGAATTTCTGGGGCGCCAACATCCTGTCCATCACTTATTTGTACACCTCAAGTAGAGTTTGCTGATAATATTTATATACTTTTACAGACGTTTCAGTTGCTTGCTCCACAGAGAGGTCAAAGGTCAAGGTCAGGCACAGTTAGTAACCTGGTTTAAGGGCATGTCTGTTGAGCAGGTGCTTGTCAACACCAGCTTGAACTAAGCCATTACAGTATGTACATAAGTAAATTGGCCTACACAAGCAGGGATTAAAGGTCTAATAACCTTCTTAGCTCCTCACTCTAATAATATTTCTCCTGTATGTTCTTTAAAAGAGCAGGAAGAGGTGGTGAAGGAAAGAGATCACTCATGATCCAGCTGATAAATGGAGACAAAGAACAGGTTTGACAGCTATGACTTCATCCTCCCAACAAAGACGGCGAGGGATGGATGGAGGCGTTGGGAGGCAGAAGGGAAGAAGAAAGCAGGCATAAAAAAAAAAAAAAGTCACTTCACCGGCAATTCCAGGTACATGAAGTGGGTCACATGAGATGCCACCGGCAGGAGAATGAACCACACCCTGGCATTTAGTACAAATGTGTCTGTATGTGTTTGTCCACATGGTAAACAGCGACAAAGGTGGATTTAACCACAGGCGTTCTCGTGGCTTCTCACCCTGACATCTTGATAAACCACTTGGCATGATTGTGTGTTATGAAACCCTTTTGGACCAGAGATGGCCAGCTGATGCCTATCTGGTGGTTTTTCTCATGAAGCTCACCCTTAATCCCTGTGAGTGTCTGTCTGCTGTCAGACCCTCACCCCACCCACCCCTGCAATACACCGAAACATGCCCCTAGTCTTCCCATGCTGCTCCATTTAGTATCTATCTATCTATATATCTCCCTGTCTCTCCTGTGTTTTTTTTCCCTAGCTTCTACCTGGACCGAAAAACGCCGGAGGTTTTTCTCGTGGGAAACTCTTGGGAGAGGTATGCTGCCCCGTGAGCAGGGAGTGAGAGTGGAATCCCGTTTTTCTGGGTCTAGTCTCACTCCCTGTTCCGCGATCCCATCCCGGGGCTCGGTGTCACGATCAGGCGTCGTGTCAGGACTCGCAGAGGTGTTAGGAAACTCTCGCCTGTTCCTGCTCAGCCGGATTCTGGGGTTTTGGTTGTACACAGCAGCACCTGTGCACTACTTCACCCTGACTCTGTTTCTTTTCTGCTTGTTTCTTACATCACTGTGTTTCCAATAATCCTCCTGTCAGACGTTGATCTTTTTCTTTCATTTTTACAATGCACAGCAGAATTTCACTCCCACGCTTCCTTGCAACAAACACATTTAAACTGAAGCATTCAAATTACCTGATTTCCTTAAATAAAATACAGTTTATACTGCCTGAAAGTGTTTATATCAACACCTTTCTTCATTAATATAGAGGCCTTTTTCATAATCAAAGCTGTATTAACAATCAAAAGATCCAATATATTTGTGTCTCTAGAGAACATCTGCTGCCAGACCAAACTTAACAAACTCCCCAGTCGAGTCAAGTCAAGGACTTCTCCTGAAGTCATATGATTTTCAGTAAGCTGCATCATCTTCAAGGAAGGAAAGCAGCAGTGAGGAGGAAAGTATGTTTTTGTGCATTTAGTTTCCAGTGTTTTACACTGCAAAAATGTTTGCAGACGTCCCTCTTGCAATGATTTTCAATGGACATTTTTAACACAGCATATAGAGTATATTTCTATAAATCAAGTTACTAAATGCATGTAAACCCACACTATGCAGAATAATGAAACACGTGGGAGTAATGGCTGAAACTGAACATAATTAATAACACTAATTCACGTCAAATTGACATAAAAAGGACATTTTTCAGTGTCATTTTTACGCCACCATGACCATGTACAGAGGATAGTTTCTCAACTCCTATTTCCTGTCCAGATTACCATTAATTCAGATTTTGGTGTTAAAGTTACCCAGAAGTTCATAATAAGGATTTTGGTGACAACCTGGCCCTCTATCTGGCCTCTCGCCACATCTGACAAGAGTGAGTGAGTCATCCAAACACGTCTGAAGGTAAAATGTGTCTTTAACCCACGCTCGAAGGTGGGGGCGAAAAAGCAAGCTGAAATAGAGATGAGACGTGATGATTGTTCAGATGAGGATAACAGCAAACTTTCGTTCTGTCTCTTGTCCTGTTGTCAATATGGATTATCTGATTATTTTTTTGCAAACTGAAAGTGTCTGATTTCTGCTTAAAATACGTTCATGTTTTCTTGATTAAAGTTGGAGTTGGCAGAAATCTAGAATATGCCAAAAAAAGCAGAATTTGAAGACATACCCTCCTCCCACAGCTCTTTCTTCTTTGTCCTAAGTCCCTCCTAAGAGACAACCACAGGCATATGCACACACTTCAGTAACCCAGTGTTTCCCATACATTGATATGTTTAATCTTATTTCATTGTAGAGCTGCCGCAGACAAGAAGTGGCCGGTTAGCCACCCCGCAGTCACTCCACCTTGCTCTCCACCACTATGGCTTCCCCGGGAAAAGGACTGGCAGCAACTTGGGAGACAAACCTTCAGTTGTAGCAACTAGAATTTGGCCTTCGCAAACCCCCCCCCCAGTGCTGGGTATCACAGCCGGGTGGTGGACAGCGGCAGAACCGGGTCTAACTTGGAGTAAAGGCAGCAACAGAAAGTTTGTTGATCTGGCAGGAGTCAAGCCTGTCCTGTCACCTGGAGCTGGGGTTTGCGTTTGCTGACTCGCGCAAAAAACTGTACCTCCGAGGAGATACAGTTTTTGCTGTTAACTTCCGCATTCCTCTTCTCCTCTCCCCTTTTCCCAGAACGAAAAAAGGGAAGCCTGATTAGCTTGAAAACAAGGAGGAACCTTGGTCTGAAAACATCTTTTTAAAACACAGACCTCTGAGTCAACCTTTACAACTGCAAGCAAGTCTGGGTGACACTTTCCCACACTTTATGGTCCAAGAAGTTATATTTACCACATTTAAAAGCATACCACAAGCATTAGCCATCAATGGGTTGTCATTTTGTGATGCTTTCAAACTAAATTATAATGCACTGGTCTTCAGTGCTATATTGTAGGCAACTGGAGTTTCTTGAAGATGTTTCACCTCTCATCCAAGAGGCTTCTTTTGCTCAACTCCAGAACTGAAGAACCCTCTCGGATGAGCGTCTTCAAGAAACTCAAGCAAGTCCAGTTGCCTATGATACAGCACTTAAGATTACCGTGACCTGGCTGACTGAGAATCTTCACCAACATGTAATGCGCTGTGTATCTCTGAGAGGCAGAACAGTCTCACATCCTACTTTCAGAATCATGTCACTAAAACAGAAAAGAAACAGAAAGATGCTTTTTTGTTTAGCGACAGAATGTGTCAGTCACGATCGCATGGAGACAGACAGCCGGTCGCAGAGCAAACCACAGAGAGAGATAGCAAAGTGAAAGGACAGGTGTCCAAACTCCTGGACCTGCGTAAGGTGGGAGCAGGAGGTCAAAAATGAATGACGATGACAAAAGACAAGTCACAGACTTACACGGAGATGACACAACGGCTGATATCCTTACACCTCGTCCTGTGGAGACTGTAACACCAGGGAACCATTCCTTGGACTTTATTCCAAACGAACGGACACAGAGAGAGAGTGGACAGGAGAGGACAGCAGGAAGTGAGTGATATCAGCTGGGGGAAGAGTATGAGAGACGCAGCAAAGCTTCCTGGGTCACTAGGACGCACACGTGCATACATGCGCGTTTGAAGACTTACACGCACGGTGATGCAAGTGACACAATGGATGACACAACCGCGGTTACACCTCAAACTCACATATGTGTTTTCTGCGGTGTTTTCTGCTATTATTTGTCTCATACATTAACAAACGCACATGCTTTCTTGTGAACTGCAGCACCTTTTTTTTCTCTTCCCTGGTAGGGAAGGTGAGCAAAGGTCAGGTGAAGAGTTCGGGAGTGTGTGTTGCTGGGAAGTAGAAAGCAAAACTAAATTAATTGAAGTTTGACTGGGAAGCAGTTTGGTTAAAAAACAAAAAGGGAGGGGATCTTTATTTTATGCTTTATTTTATGGTATAACCACCACCACCACCCCATGGAGAACTGATTCGGGGGAAGTTTGATGCAGGAGGAACAACAACAAAGGCCAGTTATTTAATATCTACATCAGTGGCAGAGCGCTGGGTGTATCCCTCTTTCTGCAACACAAACACACATCGCACATGCACAGAAGAGAAAAAGGGGAAATTCTCTTTCAATGAGGTGAACAATACTTGACATATCTTGACATATTTTTACTACACACTTCCCCTCTTTGTGACAACTTCCTCACAGTTTTCACTACCAGCGCTCTTACTACTGGCGGCTGCATGTGAATGAAGAAAGATGTGCACACAGACACATGCAGGAGTGGAGGGAGAACGAGAAGAGAGTTGTTTTGCAACTAGAAAGAGGAAGGTGCATGTGTCACTCATTCTTTTGTGACGCAACACAGACTACTCAAAACACACACTTTCTCACACACACACACAGGCTCGTGGCTCTTATCCAGTCTTATATGCAAAATGGCATGTATCACCTGGGTATACTTTCACTGGCAAAAGACCTCTTGTTAGCCCTGGGACAACGAGGGATCACAGGGGGCAAGATGGAGCATGCGAGTACACCCGGTCACCCACCTCTCCCTGTATCCAACTCACTGGCAGAGTAGATTTGCATACATTTTTGCAAGTCAAATGAGATGCATGGGAAGAGTAGGGGTGTAACTTTGGAGAGCCATCTCCCCCAGAATTCCCCTTTTCTGGGAGATTCCCAAATGGCTTCCAAGAAAAAAGGTGGGATGTCTTGTACAGTTTGAAGCTACTGGACAGGCTTATAATCATTCCTTAATACTGATGTCTAGGCTTGGTTAAATGCATTCAATACACCTGCACACATGCATGCAGCAAACAGCTACACAGAACATTAAGAGCTTCTCATGCACACACCTTTATTCAAATTTATTTCAGGGTAAAAACACTGGATTCTCAGTGTACCTCACCCAAATCAGCCTCAGGGCAGATCCCTGGAATAAAAGTGGCGTCACTGTCGTTTGCTTGTAGATGCGTCGCTGATAGAGATGGAAATGTTGTCTTTGTTTCCTGCTAATTGATGCTTAAGGAGGCAAGACCTTGCTGCTCTTAGAGGGCTTTGAATTCACAGACATGACCATGACCCTTACTGTGAGGACAGGTTTTGGAACGTGCTGTGTTTCTTCACATCCCTATCAGACGAGCTCCAGTCAAGTTCCTAATGTGTTTAAAGATAATTTTATTTAATGCTGTTAGGTATATAAAAGTGAGTATTGTTACACTTAAGTGTTTTCATGCTGATGATTTGCTTATTTCGGTTAAGCTCATATTCAAATACTAAAACCACACTGCTATTTATTCGATACTTGCAGCTACTTTAACTGTTTATCCATTACTTTTAGCTAATGATAACTATTGCAGCTGATGACAAGTTACTTGACCTATTTGAAGTATGTGTTATATTCTATTATTTTTACTAATTCCCACTGCTGGTCCATTACTTTTAGTTTAGCTATGTATGACAAACATGAAGCCTTTATTTTTATCTTCAACCCATGTCCATTAATTTTAGCTAACTATTTCAGCTGTTTATAAATTACTTGACCTATTCCAAACATGTGGTCTTTATTTTTAGCTGTTCCATTAGCTTATTTAAGCTAACAGTTATTCATTACTTAAAGAGTACAGCTGTTTACATACTACTTTTAGCCAACCTGTTCTAAATATTTATCCATTACTTTTAACTCCCATTTCAGCTGTTTATATTGAGTTAACAATATGTTAACCAGTAGCACCTACAAGCTAACTATTTTAACTGTTTATCCATGAGCCTACTTTGGCTAACAGTTAATCATTACTTTAAGATAACGAGTACAGCTGTTTACAGATTACTTTTAACTAACCTTTTTTAAATATTTATCCATTACTTTTAGCTTCCATTTCAGCTGTTTATATTTTAATTTCTGTTAACAATATGTCAACCAGTAGCTCTTATAAGCTAACTAATTTAACTGATTATCCATTTGCCTACTTAAGCTAACAAATGCAGCATTTTGCAAATTTTAGCTAACATTTTCCAAATATTTATCCATTACTTTTAGTTACCCATTTCAATTGTTTATTTTACTTTTCGCTAACAATTTTAATTGTATCCATTACTTTAAGTTAACACTTTGTTGATCAGTACTATGAGCTTACTATTTTACTTTAATAAGCTACTTTTAGCTTTCAGTTTAAACCCTTCATAACGTTAGATCTATTTTCAGCATTTGTTTACTTCTAATTGACTATTTTAACTGTTTATCTAGAATTTTAGTGACTCATTTTAACTGTTATATTTTATCTAATGATTTGGTATGAAGTAGCTACTTTTAGCTAACTATTTTAGGTTAAGTTTGCCCATTTAAGTTATTCTGTTTATCGATAATTTTAGCTTTGTTTTTTTTTAGGTTTTTACATTTTATGTAGCGATTTCTTATTAAGTAGCTACTATGAGCAAACTATTTTAACAGTTTATCCATTATTTTTAGTTATTTTAAGAATATGTTTATCTATAAATTTTAGCTACCCATTTTAGCTGTTTATACTTTACTGTTAGTAAACGATACGTTAACCAGTAGCTCCTACAAGCTAACTATTTTAACTGTTCATACATTGGGCTACTTCTAGCTTTGTTTAAATCCTTCATAGATTACTTAACTATTTCAACTTCATGGCTTTCTTGTCAGTATACAGATGGTGGCTAACTACTGTGACAGTAAATTTACAAAAATTCAATGACCAGTTTGTTATTTGTTGTTTATTTTCCTTCACATATATACGTGGATATATTTCTGCAATCCGCCTAACTCCTCCACAGTCTTTCCACTCACCCCCTGGGGCACAGGTATCCCTGGTTGTTAATCACTGCAGTGCTGGAATGACATTGAACTTGGGTATTTATGACTCACTGTATTTATCTAGGAATGAAATGAAAAACAAGTACTATTCTTCTTGTGAAATATTAAAATGAATGTGCATGTTCACACTAAAATTACCATCAAACTTCTACAAGATTAAAGTCACTTTTCATTGTAGGCATTTTAAAAACAGAAAACTTACTAAGTCATTTTTAGCAAGGTAAAATCTGCAGAAGTAGGTACTGGTACCAAACAAACATTACAGGGAGACAGTGCCCTGGTGTGAATCAAGCCTCTTTGAATATGACTGGGTGACATTTTGAATATGCAAATGTGAGGGTCTGCCCTGAGGACAATTGGTCCTTAAGTTAGAATACTATTGAAGCTAATTTTCCTCTATTTTGGGTAATTAAGAATTCCATAGGATCTTTCACAGGCTCCTCATCAGACTCATGTTTAAGCCCTGGGTGTCCGTCTGCCTTCAGCTCAAAGATGATGTCCTTTACTATACAGAAGAAAATCACTCAGACAGTAAATATTACACTTTGTATTGCTCAAGTTTAGAGTTCATCATCTAGTTTCTGGTTTTCTTATGATGCAAACATGAACACAACTCCCTGCAAAAGCAAGAAACATGACTCTATAATAAATTGCAAGGTTAATTTGATGGGGAAATTTTCTGGATTTAGATGTAAATGTTTGTTTTAAACTACCAACACAACCCTACCATAAAATTTGGCCGTGGCAACCACAAACAGATCACACTCACATGCCCAAATCTAGACAAAATAAACAGCGGCACGCCTGGTTTAATCCAACACTAAATGCCTTGTTTACAGCAGCAACAATATTACAGAGCCCGTGTAATTGTGTCTTTAATAGCAATATGATTTGACTAACGATGCCAAGCCAAAGGAACAGGCTAGGCAGGTCGGACTGTGCTTGTAATAACAAGAGGAGACGTGACTTACAGGAAGCTGCTGAGTGGGTCTTAAGAGGAATTGCACAGACCAGTGGAGATCATAGGCTTCATGTATACAGTGAGTAAAACACTAAAGGGCCCCTGGTACAATGATTTTGAGGGCTGGCGGCAACACTGAAGAATTAATAACACTAGAAAAATTAACACCTTCTTATGTATTTTGGCTTTTTCTTCAAAGTATTTTGCATTTGAAGCCAAAAAGGAAAAAAAAACCCCAGTGTAGCTCATGACCAGTTTCATAATAAATACTCACAATTTGACTTTTAAATGGGCAGTACACTAATTTTACACAGGAAGTTGAATTAAGTCGTCATGAACAGTACTATTAAATACTCTCTTTTGACGCTATAGTGAGCCTTCCAACATTTGGAGAAAAAAAACCTTAAAACTATCCCTAATTATGCCATCATAAAAGAACACTTCTTGTCTTGTATATTTGATATTTTGCCAGGTATTTAATACGGTATTGTTTTTAAAACCAGGCCCAGTGAGCGAACATTAAATTTTCCCTTACTTTAGCATTTTAAGTCTGGCTTCATATCAGCAGAGGAAATCTCGGCGCAACGCTTGGCTAATTTATACAATGTAAAATGCCATAGGCTTGTGCCAATAATGTTAGCATGTTATATTTGTTTGGAAAACGTGTTTAATGTAAGACAGTTATTTTGTCGGTGAACCTTGTGAGTTGTAATGGAGCCAAATTATGTACCGTAACCTTTGTTAAATGTTGCTGTTGTCCCTGGCTTCATATGTGTAGAGGAAAAGTCCACTAGCCACTAGGCTAATTTATACAATGTAAAATGCCATAGGCTTGTGCTAATAACATTAGCATGTTGTATTTGGGCGGAAAATTTGTCCAGATAAGTGTTTGTCTGTGAATGCCGGGAGTTATAGTCGGCTGATTTGTGTACTTGTGTTTAATGTGCATTTTGAATCAAATAAACATTACAGCACTTCACAGAAACCTCTGCCGCCTACCAGTGTTTTGGATGTGTAACTGCAGAGTGACACAGACACACCACCGCACAAGTAGAAATGCTCACAACTGCGTAGGCTCTGCTGCACAACTATAAATCCTGCTTTACTGTAATTTGAAGCATTCACTGGCACAAGAATTTCCTTCAGGATAAATAAAGTTCCCTTGAATTGAATTATAAAAGTATTTAGTATTCAGTTGCATCATGGGAATTGCAGGATCCAGCATTTTTTGGAGCTTGATGCAAACTATACAGGGGCTATAATTCAAGATAATTTATTTATTAATTGGAATACTCATCTAACTTAGTTTAATTGTTTTTGCTGATGTATCATGAACATGTCCTATTCTGTAATTATTTTTTCTTATTTCATAGTGTCTTTTAGCAGAGAAATTATTCTCCGTTTCCTGCCCAGGGACTAAAGATGAAAATTCACTTATAGCTACCTGCGGTGCAGCTCAGTAGCTGTGCACTGTCCCCGTTAAATAAATTAATAAGGTCTTTTGTCAGTACAAGCAAAGATCTCAAACCATGCAGGTTATTTTATTATCAATACAAATTTGTGGGTTGTGCTGCAAAGGACAAAGGGCATTACCAGGTTTGAGATTCGAACAACATAGACATCAAGAAAAGACAGGAAGCCAAACACAACCCACTCACATATTTGGGTACAAAAACATATTCTGTTTGATAATTAACGACTCTTCTCTCTGGATTTGAACATCCAGCGAGGCCCTGAGTGCGATCGGGCTGCAGCCACTTGCGTGACAATATGCTGCTGCGCCTTGTGTCAAATGGTCAGAAAACACTGAAAAAACCCACTGTACATGATGTACTTCTCATATGCTAAAAGTCCTCTGATCTGCCCACACGTTCTTACACATATTTGCAGTATGCAAATTGACAAAAGCTGCCGACAAATCTGTGAGCATATGCACGCATTAACCCCAAAACACTTAATCAGAGTGAAAATATGAACATAAATGACTGTGCTCACATGTACAGCACTAACTGTCCATCCTTCACACACACAGAGATGGAGCAGGTGAAATGTGGCAGGTGTGCTTCGACAGTACCTGAGGGCTGTGTATATCACCAAGTCAGAGACATAGGGGTTAAGACAGAGAGATAAGATCTTTACGCACGCACACACTCACAAAGACAGAGGTGCAAACAGGTTTTGCTCCTGGATATTGATCATGTACATATTTGTTTGCAGAGTGTTTGTGAATGTGTGGGCGTTGCGTCTCAATACTGCATGACAAATTAACCCTTTATTTCCCCTAAGTGTACGCTTTAGTCATTCCACGACACTGAGTGCTGCTTGGAAACCACCTGTTGCTCAGAGACAACCAAATGCAGGGATGAAGTGGAGTGTAAACCCGCTGAAATCCAGTTTGCGACGAATTTTACGCCAATATCAGAGTGAAGATCTGAATGCAGAGATTTTCAAAAATGTACAAACTATTTAAAAGGAATAAAAATCAATGGAATTTAAAAAGGTTTTGACTGTTTGTGGTTGCCCTTTGATGATTGATGTCTCGAGGTCAGAGGTTACGTTTATGCTATTTAGTCACCACTCGTTTATTTTTTTTTTTTTCATCTTAAATTTCCCCTTTAGCAGCTTCAAAGTTCGTTAAATGTAAATATGTTTGTACTTGTTCCATTGATTCACTGGTACTGTTGTTGTGCATCACTTTACACGTGTTTTACTGTTTTTAATACATCAATTCGATGTCAATTTATATACGGTATCTCTTTTTCAAAAGCAATCTGAAAACACAAAAAAAATCATAACCGCATACAAGAACAATGTACCTTATAAAGCCAGACAACAAGTGACAAATAGGATCAATAGAACAATTTAATAGACATGGGATAATAAGCTTTAAATTCTTCAAGGACAATAAGATGATTCAGCTCAAGGGAGTTGCAGCTCAAGGTGCACATTACCTGAAACTACTCCTGCCAAGATCGGTGCATACCGTACTGTACATGCGGATCATTTGAGGTTAAGCGCTTTGTGAACTGTGCACTGCAGTTTGAAAGTTTTAATAGTACAGCTTTGAAGATAACATCACGACATGATGTATTCCTTCCTATCGGTGAGAACGTCCATGTGCCCTTTGTGATTCAGAAAGCATTACCAGTATGAAATGTGTCATTAGCGATAAAGGGTAATGCACTGTGGCAGACAGGTCAGCTCGGCATCTCTGAAACTACTGTAAGGGTTAGTTGAAAGGGTTAGGAGTTAGGCTTAGGGTTAGTATTTCATGCAGGTATTTCATGCAAGGGTGCAGGTTTTGTTTCAGCATTGTGGGGGGCATATATGAAATACAGGAATTGGGGATCCTTTTTAAGATCAATTTTAAGCATCAAACACTTCATTTCCTGCATTTTAGTGATTTTTTATACACAATTTGAGTCTGCTCCAATTTATGCTGTAAATGTATTTAATTTTGCCAGAAAAAAAGTCCTCTACTACTTCTATGTTGCCCCACCCCTTCTGGAAATCTACACCTATGATTGCTTGCACATGTTACATTAGCTTTTAGTGACAGATCAATCTGGAATAAGGAAATGGAAAGGAAAAGGGGGACCTCTACTGTGCACAGCTTTAAGGCTACATTTAAATTTACTGATCTTTTGTCACTGTGTGGTCACAACAGAGCAAACCAGAGGGGCACCTTGGTATATCAACCCGCACTGCGTAGGGCTACTTCTGAGAACAGGATGGCTGATTTGGTGGTCTGTATGTACAGTTAGTATTGTATGGAAGTGACAGTGGAGTAAAAAGAGAGTGTGAGAAATGAGTGAGAATGTGAGAAAATTGTATCTCACATGCGCTGCTAAAGCACAGGGGTTTGACAGAAGACCAGCGACACATGCTTCAGAGGTATAGTAGCTATTGTATTGCTATTAGCACTGGGTTGCAGGGGCGTAGCACCAAATACAGGGTCCTGTGTATAGCAGTCTCTGTTGGCCCCCCCCCCCCCCCCCCGTTCTTCCTCTTTGGATCCATGTCTCTCTCATGCATCTCTTGAGGTTTTTTTTTATTATTATTATAATGTGAGTATGCTTCCTTCCCCTTATCTCACTTTTCATTTATGGAAGCCTGATTTTCCTTTTTTCTTTGGAAATCATGACAGCGTCCGTTGCTCCAGCAGCAAGCAGCCCCCAAATGAGAGATTTTGGTTTGGTTTGCAATTTTTTATTTTTAGTAATAAGTACTACAACTCAATTAAATTGTCTGAATACATCAGTTCAGGGTCTAACCATTGTATAAAAAATAGTGAAAGCTTTCTGAGACTCCTTTCACTCCTTGGAGGCACAAAATGGTTTAGTCTGCGAGTCGAGTGAGTAGCCCCTGGGCCGTTTTGCAGGCAAGCTGCAAGCATTTAGACACACAGAGCCGGATTGGTGAGTTGATCCGAGGTGCCCAATTTTCTGCCAGGTAGGGGGAAAAAATATTGGCGGAACATTTTTGGTTTAAAAATAACGAGGCAGCCTTCCGCCACGGGAGGGGCTGTTGATGACTTGTGGGAGGAGCTGTTGATGACGCCGCACGTGTGACCCATTGGCGGTGGACTAAAAACAGCAAACAAACAGCAACTAGAAAACAGCTGATAGCAAGAATTAGCGAGCAGCTAGTAGCAAGAGGGAAAGGCAAACCTGACAGACACTGTAAAGATGAGCAACTGGGGAGACAAGGAATTGTGCACCCTCCTTGCCCTCGCAAACGAAGACGCCATTAACCATCAGATGACGGGGACGGTGAAGGACGGGCCGACTTATGAGAGAATTGCTGAACGACTGACCAGCTGCAGCTTCCCTCCCACGTCACTGTTTACGTCACACGCTGAGCTACATGTTTTGTTACTTGCTCACGAAAAAAAGGCGCATTCTGTATAAACAAATGTAGGCAGGCGGCATTTTGCTGCACTCCCCGATTTTGTTTTTATACTGCCAATGCTGAACGAAGACTGATTGGACTTTCCTGCAAATTTGCACAATTCCTGTTTAAAAAGGTCTAGTGACTGCTTATCAGTCCCACTTTCCCCCCACTATGACACCCCAGATGGGTTGCAATAAACCAATGTAAATTATTATTACTCAAAGAAAGACAGACAGAAAGCATGTATAGTACATATATAGCAGGGACACTGACTAACAACAAGAGATTATCCCTTTCAGTGCAGAGCACAGTAGCCAGACAGACAAGGTGAGACAGACAGATGCAGCATATGAACACTACAAGTTTCATTTTTCACTTTCTAAACACTGTCTTTACTCTTAGTCTCACAGCAGTGGAGGTCTTAAAAGGTTTGTCTTCCAGCACAGATGTGATAACCCCACTGTCTTTTAGACAGACAATAAAGGTGTATTCCACGTAATATACTATTCAGGTTCTGGTGAAGGATGTCCAAAAATTTTTTTTAAAAAGTGCTTCTTCCAAGTTTGCGTCTGGAGGTAGATGCTTATCGACACGATGGGGTGCGTGTTTTTACAGAGGGAGTGGTTGGCTGACTGTCATTTAAGGGGCAAAAGAGGGGGCTCTGTTTGCAGTGTCAATATTTACAGTGACACACGCTGGATGACTACTGACTGACTGAGGGGAATTGTGTGTGTGAGTGTGTGTTTGAGCGGGAGACAGTCAGACAGAAAGGCAGAATGATCAGCATGAATGGATGTCAGATGTCATGCTCTGATGAACAGATTCAAGCCTTCAGAAACAGAACTTTGTATATTGTTTTTGGATTATATGTATGTGTGTGTGTGTGTGTGTGTGTGTGTGTGTGTGTTCTCATCCACCCAAAGCAGAATGTCCCAGAGAAGTGGAAAAAAGCTGCAGCACTGGAGACAGGCCTGCTGTGCTGCTCGATAAGATAAAGTTTAGAAGAGTCAAGCAGGGCAGCGTATTGTGATTTAATAAGTGACCAATCACAAGTGGACGATGTCACAATCTACGAGCCTCCTTTGCATTGCAAACCAGAGATATGCAAATGAGGGAGGGAAACACAGCCTGACTACACTATCTCTTGTACGACGTGCTTTCCCTCTCTTTCAGCCCTGCATTTACATTAGCTCAACATGTCCCTATTCTTCTCCTTTGAATACTAAACCCTCATTAATCCTCTTAACATTTGTCTTATATATTAGACTTCCCTGCTTCATATGCCTGATGTGTTGAGTAAAAGTTAACTTTAAACAGGTGATAAAGTGCTAACAACCGTCCTGCTGTATCCCAGTTTCATGATTCAACAGTGTGACTCATTCAGCTTCGTGTTCTCCTTTTGTTTGTCCTGCAAACTACAACTGAGCGCAACTTTATGCTGTTTGATTTCAGCCTGTCTTTCTTCTTTCTTTCAAGGCTCTCTGTTTGCATATGAGCTCATGGCCCCCAGCGACACTTGCATCACAGAAATCATCGTGTTGATTCACAAGTTGACTATTGTATTTATACTGTAAACAAAGCAGCAGGGAGAGGCACCCATAATGTGCCCCCCTACCATGAGGAGCGCTTTGTCTCCTGCACAGGGACACTGGAATGATTTTATTGCCCTCTAGTGGTCAAACATTTTCTTTGGAGATTTGGAGTGTTTCAACCCACACAAATATACAGTACGTGGAGTGTCTGACACAATGGATGTTAATTGAAAAACATTTATTTCATTGTTCACAGTGCTCAGAGGCTGGTTGTCAGAACAGAAATATACAGTCAAAAAGTCAGATGGCAAACATCTCTAATAATAAGTTTTCGACATCATAGGCTTCATTTGAAAAGTTTCATTCAAACATTATCTGATAATTATTAAGCAGAAGATTACCTTAAGACATTTTTCCTTAAAGGGACAGTTCACCTCAGAATCAAATCAACATATTTTTCCTCTTATTTGTGGTGCCACTTATCAGTCTAGAGTGTTTTGGTGCGAATTGCAGAGTGTTGGAGTTATCAGCCATAGAGATATCTGCCTTCTCTCCAGTATAATGGAACTAGATGGCACTCAGCTTGTGGTGCTCAAAGCACCAAAAAATACATTTAAATAACTCAACAGCAATGTCTCTTTACAGAAATCATGACCCGGTTACTCAAGATATTCCACAGACCTTGTTGTGAGCAGTTTCATGTAGGAACTATTTTCCTTCTACAGGGAATGCATGAACGCACTTGAAATTTTTAGATCTGTGCAATTTTAAAACTGCGTGATGAGTTGATACAAAGCACAAATATAAATCAATTTAAAAACCTATACAAAAAAAATAAAAAAAATTGGCAGATATATAGACAAGGAAAGGTTTTGTTAGTGCATATTTATTTTGTAACACTGGGTGGCACTTAGACTGTAAATAAACTGTGTTTGTTACTTATGGTAGTTGTATATTAGTTGCAAATAAATTCAGGAATTTGTTTAAATAATGTACGAATTAAAAAAAAATTAAAAATTAAAAAACATGTAAGAAAGAGGTAGCGACTTAAGTTTTACTTCGACCTACTGCTTTTCAGAAGCTGTTATCTTTGTCTTGTTTGTTTTTTGGTTCGAAATAAAGTCATTCATTCATTCAAACTACACCCACCAACCGTATCACTAAACATGCACTAAATGTCCATCTGCTTCTCGCTTTCCTCGCACCACGGACCTAGTTAATGTTACGTCCCACACTCGTCCATGAGTAGATGCACACTTCCTTCTGCGCGGTGATACCATTGGAGGGTGTAGTTCGGTAAAATTGAAAGTAGTTCCTACATGAAACTGCTCACAACAAGGTCTGTGGATTATCTTAAATACATGGTCTTGATTTCTGCAAAGAGATGTTGCTGTCGAGTCTTTGCGATGTATTTATTTGGGTGCTTTGAGCACCACAAGCTGAGTGCCATCTAGTTCTATTATATTGGAGAGAAGGCAGACATCTCTACAGCTGATATCTCCAACACTCTGCAACTCACACCAAACAGTCTACACTTATTTATAGCACTACAGGTAACAGGAAAATTATGTACTTTTGATTTTGGTGTGAACTGTCCCTTTCAGGTAGTTAGCATGTACTGTAGTTGTCTGTGCTCAGACAATGAAAATCTGAACACCTACAATTCAAAGACAGCTGGGCAGAATAAACATGCTGAAGGATGATGCCATATGATTGGAAGCTCTAAAGAACAGCTACTAAATGGACCTTGTGGTGACCGATATTTCTCAACTGTTGGTCAAGAATGAACTTTGAGCTTTTAAAGAAACTCTGACAAGAAGTTCTTTAAGTATTCAGAGAAATTTGAACATCTTTCTGGGATCCTCAAAACAACGTAATGTAATTGAAAGCTCCAGAGTCACAACTAAATGGACCTTGTGGTGAGATTGTTTTTCCCACAGTGGTCATGCTCATTTTTATAAACAGTGTATGAGCCTCTGTGTCGATCATGGTAAAACAACTTAACAAAATACAGAAAAAAATGCAGTTATCAGTGGCACTAGACTTGAACCCACTTCGGCCCAAAAAAAAAAGATATTTTCAACTTACTTGAGTGTTGGGCAGTGGGATGACAATCATTCAAACCATCTGCTCTGGCAAATGACTATACTATATGTTGATAGGAAGGATATACCAATGAACAATACAGTTAAATCTGGGGTGTAAATGCACCACAGAAATAGTTAGCTGAACACAGCGGTTACTTCCGAACATGTAAAGGGGATAAAAATGGGAAAACATCTCCCTGCTTCAACGCATATGCATAAAATGTTCAGAGTTTACAGACATGTTGATAGCTCTTGTAAATTTTGTCAATTTTTTTGCATCCGATCTCATAACAACAGCTACTGTACTGTACACTGATCAGCCGAAAAATTAAAACCACTGAGCGGTGAAGTAAATAACATTGATCATCTTGTTACAGTGCAATGTTCTACCGGGAAACTTGGGATCCTAGCATTCATGTGGATGCCACCCACTGTGGACCAAGTAAGCCCCTCATGGCAACATCACTCCCCAGTGGCAGTAGTGCCCCCCCAGCAGGACAATGTGCCATGCCACCCCACAAAAACTGCTCAGGGAACATGACAAAGAGCTTAAGGTCTTGAGCTGGCCTACAGATTCCCCAGATCCAAATCTGATCGAGCATCCTTGGGGCATGCTGGTACGTCATCTCGTAACACACAGGACTCAAAGGATCTGCTGTGAAGACCCTGGTGCCAGACACAACGGGGCATCCCTAGACTTCCTGTGTCCATACCTTGACATGTCAGAGCTATGTCTGATCCATAGAGGCCCCACCGTGGATGGGGGTATATCTAGGGTTTTGGCATGTCCAATGAATACTCAATCAGATAGGGATCTGGGGAACTTGGAGGCCAGGTTGATGCCTTGGACAGTTTTTGCAATGAGGGGGTTTGCTTGGTCTGCAACAATGTTTGGGTGAGTGGAGTGCATCAAGTAGCATCCAAATATACGCCAGGACCAAAGGTTTCCCACCAGAACATTGCATTGTAACAAGATGATCAATGTTGTTCACTTCACTGTCAGTGGTTTTAATGTTTTGGCTGATCAGTGTATAGATACAATCCCAAGTGGACATAAAGAAATCATTTTTACCACCCCAGGAAATTAAACACTTTCATGAGACTAACTTCTTTTTAATTATTAATCGGTTATAATAATTATTCTGACATAAAAACCTTTATTAAACACATTCAGTTCTACGTATTTGTACTTGTAAGTGAACCCAGTGCGGCTCAGAGACCCTGTATCAGTGCTGATTCTAAGAGGTATTGTAACACAAGGCAGCCTGAGGCCTCCTGTCTCGACTACAGTATGTCTAAACTACGGCAGCAATGTGACTCATAAATGATAAAATACTGCCGTTTTAGGTATTGACGTTCTAAGTTCGTTCTCAGTAACTGCTGCTACGCAAGTCCTGTGAGACAGTCTGTGATTCCCCGTCACAGCAGAGGCGTCAACAACAGTGAAACAGTGTGAACTTTAGACAATACAGCAACGTACATACAGTGGGAGTTTCAGCAAAGCCAATGCAGTGCTACAGTGAAGACATTAAAGATTTACTTATTAATTACCAGAGCTATAGATAAACATGAATATGGCCACTTTCTTACAACTTGGCCAGTGACTTCGCTTTATTGCACTGCACCTCGTATAAAAGGCTTAAAAACTCTTGAAGAAATTCAATGTTATATAACCGTTTTTACACTTTTTACGAACATAGTTTGTCAATATATCTGTGATAATCTTATCGAATACAATCTATGTTGAATATACTGTGTTCTTCGAATCGTAAAGCTCTCAGGGAAGACGTGGGGCCTGGGCCTCTGTTAGCACCGTGTACAGTACACAGCCTCGACCATGCCAGGCAGGAATCTTAAACATGACTTTATCTACACATGTACAGAGTGGAGAGGTAAAAAAATGTTTTACATCGGTACATCTTACACTTGGACCAACTAGTATTTACAAAGTCTTTGTATACTTTGTTTTAGATTAGATCAGCCCCATATGGTTCAGTTTACCACTGTGATTATAGATTTATAAATACGATAGTAGATGATGAATTGTACATATTTTTCATGTACAATGAATGATGGTATACAGTTTTCTTAATTGTTGTAATACTTTCGTCAGGATAAGGGCGGGAGACAAGAAAAATCGATACAGCATTGTATCGGGATGTTTTGGGTGGCAAGATAGTATTGACGCATAGACCTTAAGTATTGTTTTTTTTTTACAATATAAATAAAATTTCAAATACAAATTAACCCTTTAGTAGCCAACATGAATTAAAATTAACTGCTTTTTTATTCCAATAGATACATTGTACTATTCGCATACTGTGTGTCATGACTTTAAGAGTAACTCCAGTCCAGTCTTGAGCAGCAGCGATGCAGGCATCAGCTGTGAAATAAGCTGTAATGTAACCACTGAGGGCCATCTGTGCACCTTTGATTTATGATCAGGATGCCTCCTGGTCACCTCCTGTTAGAGGTGTTCCGGTCATGTCCCAACTAGTGGAAGGCTGTGGGGCAGACCCAGAATACGTAAGAGGGATTATATGTCTCGTCTGGCCTGAGAACACCTCAGGATCCACCAGAAGGAGCTGCAAAGTGTTGTGGATTGTAGGGATGTCTGGAGTACTTTGGTCACCTGCTACCTGCTGCCCCTGCGACCCAGCCTTGAATGAGCGGTAGAAAATGGATGGACGGATGATTTATGTCCAATACAAGTTCTTGTTTTTGCCACTGACAGGCTCAAATTGTTGTCTGACAACATTATGGTAAGGATCCCTACAGAGAGAGACCTTTTTTAATTTAACCAGCCCCAACATCACTATTGACAAACCAACCAGACTCCATTCAAATAAAAAGTGATTATATCATCATAAAACACACTTCATTTGAAAATGACAGAAACAAAATAAAGCTCACAAAAACCACCTTGGTTCGTCTTTCAACAATCACCAACTCTGGTTTGGTTGAAATAAACCCGTAATTCACCCAGTTAGACGTGCAAATATGCTGACTTTATACATGATAAAATTGCTGTCTATTTAAATGGAGTCTCGTGGGTTTGGCAATGGCGATTTCAGGGCAGTCTCTGGTTAAACAAAAAGGTCTATCTCTGTAGGGATTCTTTCCATAACGTTGTCAGACACTTATAATGACAATCTGAGCCTGTCAGTGGCAAAAACAAGCTCTTTACTGACAGTGCCCTGAGTAGTTACATTGCAGCCTGGCAGCAGTCTCAATTAATACTGGACCAATTTGAAAAACTGTTGTTCCCATGAGTCACTTAAACACAACAACAAAGGAAAACAGGGTCCAGGTTAAAAAATACCAAACTTACCTTTTAAGTATCGTGGTAATTTCGCATTATGGGGTCATGGGGATTGAGTATTAGAATTAGAGGTATCTGGAATTACTAATTGGCTCAAGTGTGTGACATAAGACGCAGTGCACACAGTGCCTGCAGCAAGTGTAAAAAGAAAGTAATACAAAAGCTTCAGAGAGGTAACAGAGCAGTGAGTCGACGTATCAGAACAGTACATTTGCACCTTGGCATTGCTCAGTAGGCGTACGACCCAATCTGACCCTGACACTGGGTGAAAGATCGAACAGGAAGCAAGCTGCTACAGTCCTACCAGTGTGTGTTTCATTATGCTGGTATGGCTGAAAAAGAAACAGGCAGAGACTGTAGAAAAGCTTGTCCAGAAAACGTCACAACACCGTTACAAAACATGTTTCACAGACAGACCAGGTTGCTGTTAAGGCTTTGTTGTATATGAGCTCGTAAAGTGAGGTTACCAGATAATTAAATGCACCCGGTAAGTTGTTACAAAGGTAACAGCAGTGTGTGGGTTGTATTTCCCGATACCCATACCCAGTAAAAAGGTTTGTACGTTGCTGAGATTTTGGCATGTGAAGTGCTGAGGTCGTACGTCACAGTATGCACAGATTATACTCTTCTGTAACATTACATGAACACAAACACTTTAAAAAAACATGGCCCCGGTTTGTGTCCGAAAACATCCAGCTGACAGGTGATATCAGCGTAAAAGCAACTCTTTGTGTGTCAGTCAATAATCGTATCGGTCAGTCAGTCAAACAGGTTACACAGTTAAAACAGAATACATCGTACAGTTTACAGTACCGTGACATAACCAACTTAGTGAGTTAAAAACACGCTTCAGTGAAAAGTAGACAAGTGAGACACTTGTACGAAATAGCATCCAAGAGAAGTGCAAGCTATACAAAAAGAAGAAAAGTGAAAAGAGCTTAATACAGTCTAAAAGTTTAAAAAGCATAGTATAGTGGATATATTCATTTCTTTCATATACCTTTTCATATATCTTCCCGGCACAGTCCAGCTGTATAGAATTTGGCTTCTTTATTGTTCTAGCAGCATTGTGCAAACACAGCATGTCTCTTCACTGATCCCTCTTCTGCCAGCAGCTGTAACCTTTTAATCCCTGCTTTCCTCAGACACTTTGAAGCAGGTATCACTGGGTTAAAGAGCAAGGCATGACTTTGTCCAATTGGCATATATTTACTAAGATTATCCATCATAAGCTTTACCATGAATATCTCTCTGTCTTCTTTTTATTTCCACCCTGCAGGGCTACAATCCTCCGCTCCAGCAGAGGGAGCCATTTCTCCTCCCATGCAGTGCTCCCACTTTCAGACCCTGTGAACAACCAGCAGTGGGAGAAAATTTGTTGGAGGACAAACAAGGAGGTGGATTAACACTCCTCTCCTCCGTTTACAAAGGAAGATCAAACACCTCATGAGACAAGACCGAGATTAAGGGATGTCTTCCCCCTCTCTTCCTCCTCCTTCGGGCTCCTCGGCGTCGGGGTGTGTTTGCATGTCTGAGGGTGTACGTGTGTATCGTAGGCGGCTCCAGCGCACCTTGTTCTTGTGCAGGTGACCCATCATGGTCTGGCTGAGCGGGCTGGGCTCGGTGAAGCGGTGCCATTCTTCGAACAGAGGCTCCACAATGTAGGAGATGAACCCTGAGAGACACACGACAAAGGTGGGTCATCTCCCAGTGAGCTGAGGAGCATCTGGGTGATGAGACAGTATTATATGCACTTTGGTACTCACCTGTCTGAATGGCTGGGACAGAGTCAGCCTGCTGGTTACACAGAGGACTGATCTCCAAATCAAACTTTCTCTCCAGGTCACCTGTCAGGTTACAGCCAAAATTCAGAACGCAGTATCCACATCAATAACAAAATATGATGCTGATGCAAATAATCATAAAATACTCATGATTATATATCTTAACCCTTTTATGAATGCCAACAAATGTAGGGAACACAAGCATTTTTAAGCTGCATTTTCTGGTATTACTACAATTACTGTGGACATAAAACATTGACTTGAATCGACTTGAAAGCTCCATTATTTTTAGTGTATCCTTCTTGGTGCTTAATAATACAGAGGTGCTTAAAAACCACACAAACATGGATGCCAAATGTCTGCTAAAGTCTGTTTTCATTAACCCTAAATTTCATGGATAGATTTCAGGCTTTACCGACTAGTTTCAAGCTCTGAAGCTTGATTCTGAATGTTGACAACATTTGAATGCTGTGCAGCTTTTGCACTGTGCAGGATGTAGGGGGATATAATGGCAGAAATGTAATATAATATAATAAATATGTTTTCTTCAGTGTATAATCACCTGCATCACTTCTCCTAAACAATGAACAATGAAAGAAATCTAACCAAAAAAAAAATAAAAAAAATCAGCACCACTAGATGCCACCAAACCCCCTAAATCTTACACACTGTTCCTTTAAATCTGTATTTCTTCACAATTGCAGGGCGAGACATACCCGCGAGGGCTTCAAAACAGGAGCCAACAGTGATGGTAAACTTGTAGTGTTAAACACAGGAGGACCTACTGGGAGTGAGACTTACCGGCACAGGCCTAAACACTGGAACTGCTGCGTTGGAGCAACCTCTGGTAAGCAGATAAGTTAGTCGTGGTTTCCTCCTGGTTGGTGATGTTGGTGGCGATAATAACGCAAAACAGCAGTGATATAAACTGCCGTCCCCGCTGGCTAGTTAGCTCATGTGCTAATGACAAGCCGAGTTATGCTAGCAGTAGATCCACTGGCATCGGGCTATCCTGAGTGGGATAGCGTGACATCGCGGTCTAGTAGCACCATAAATAATTTTTTATTAATAAAAGAAAGTAGATTTATTTAACAAAAGACTCATTTATGAAATTATGAATCACTTTATTCATAATTGAGGATTTTGTTCAGGGAGTTTTTCAGGTTTTAGACTAAAGATGTCATAAAATGCGGTGACAAAGCTTCCTTCAAAATCCTCAATAGAAGCTTTGGTACAGCCCCAGATATATTGCTATGTTGCTGACAGTATTTCTACCCCTCACACAACCAACTTGGCGATCATACAACCATCTTGAGTTGCCCAGTACGTTTCTTTAAATCATCTTTTGATATGAAGCAAAGACATTTGTGGGAAATGTGGTCTTAAGACCATAAGTCACTTCCACTGTTGTAAAATACATGTTAATTGTAACCAGTATGGCATACAGGTGCTACATGCAGCCCCGCTTTTCCTAAGAAAACAAGTATATTTTCTGTTTGTATTGTTTAAAATCACACTGTACTCACCCTGTCTGTAGAACTCCTCACACACCCTCTCGCTCCACTGTCTGCTCAGCTCCCAAACCCGACATGGATTACAGACGTCTGCACACTTCAGTGCAATCTGAAGGCAAAAGAAAGAGAGGCCGTATAAATGAAGTGTAGTTAAACATTTTTGTGAAACATGCATGGATATTGGAAATTCAACCACTCTTAGACCCCCTCGCTCCTAACGTAAAGTCAGCTACAAAAGATCTGGAGTACCATGTAAAGAAAGTGGTCCGGTTCTGTTTTTAATCAACTCAGGAACATTTCCAAAACTAGATCACTTCTGTCCTTCAGTAATAGAAAAAACTCAACAACCAAGCAACGCAACTACTCCAAATTGTCCAAAATTCAGCAGCTTCACTACATGACTAAAATAAAACGATCCTCACACATCACAACTATTTTGGCTTCCAGTCTCTTTTAGAATCCATTTTTAATACATTTACGTACAAGGCTCTGAATGAACTGGCACCGGAGTGTATACCTGAGCTCCTTACACCGTATCGTCCAGTGTGAGGACTCAGGTCTGCTAGTCTGGGTCTTCTAACTGTTCCAGAGTCCAGGTTAAAAACAAAGAGTGATCGAGCCCTTTCAGTTTTGGCTCCTAAGACCTCCCACTGAGCATCAGAGCAGCTGACTCTGTTCACATTTTTAAATCTCATCTCAAAAAGTACTGCTGAATAATGGCTTTTCCTGACAACTGGTGGACTTATATTAGTATAATATTTCTTCCTCCCATTGAGTTATTGTGTGTGCATGTGTGTGTATATGTATTTGCAGATATGTGCAGATGTATGCATAGATACTTAATCTTGGAAAAGCACTTTGTACTCTGGCTTGAAAAGCACTCAACAAATAAAAGTTATTATTAATGTTATACCTGCAGTATAAAGTGCCTGTGTGAAGCCAGCTGAAGGTCCAGGTCCTGGTTGTCCAGATGTTCTCTGAAGGTCGACAGGAACTCATTCTGCCGGCTGATGTCTGTCGCCAGGATGAGAGAGCCCAGCTGCTGTTCCATGTCCTGCCTGCAAAGTAGAAGAGGACGCCACTGAGACACAATATCAAAACCACCAACACCTCTGCCAATTTTCAATCTACCTGCAGCTACATTTTTGATAATGTACTTGTAAGGTACTAGCTGTACTTTGTACACTGAATACTCTCTATTCCTTTTTACAGCTATGTGCTAAATGAAGACCTCCTGTGTTGATGTTCTATAACTGTTTCTGACCTCTGACCTCACAGCAGAGTCTGGCAGATGACAGATTATGATGCCAAATGTCTCCGAATTATTTGACCGGATCAAACAGGCTGATTTCTGTTGTTGTATGTGTGTGACTGTGTCTAAATTCCTTGCAGGAGCTGTGTCTTTGAATTCCTGGAGGCTCATATCCATGTTCCCTGATGTGTTACTAGAAATGGCAAGACATAAATCCCAAAGATGTTTGCAGTAAGTCAAAAAGAGTGCCATCATAACATAGTTTGTCCACTACAGAGCAATGACACACATGTTCGTATCTTGGTCACAGTTCTCCACTGAGAAAAGGAGTCAGGCATCCTTAAAATATATTTGTTCATAGTAAGTGTTTCTGTAAAAGTCCTTACGACATGTCGGCCGGCAGGTGTGACAGCAGTCCTGACTCTCGTAGCATGCCCACAGTGGACCTCCAGTGGTGACTCTCCAGCACAGACGTGTTCTGTAAATGTGTTTCAAACAGATTTGGTCAAAGGCTGGAAACCAAACCTGCTGCACATTTTAACCTTCACTCTGACCCGTGTGTACCTGGTAGAGGGAGGCCAGGTGGTGTCTGGTCTTAATGAGGAAGGGCTGGTTGACTCCGGGATGGTCCACGTCGTGGGCGGCTGCTGCCATGAGACCAAGGAACACGTCCAGAGGACTCAGCTGCTCTGCCAGCTACAACACACGAAGGGTTGACAGGGCAATGATTGTTCATTATGTAGGAGAGACACTTGACTCACAGAAATCAGGAGAGGTGCTATGAAGAGATTAATGTGCAGTGTTATCCTGACAGGTATCCGCAGGATCGTCACTATGCCAGTTTCTTGATGATGATTGATACAAAGACAGATGAAGCCAATAGGTATAAGGACGGTGATTATTGTCACTGTTGTGGCTCCTCTGCAACACGCTGCAAAGGTGTTTAAGGGTTTTTACATCGATATTGATGAATGGCGCAAGACTTGAACCCTATCAGAAGGTCATAAGGTTTGGTTTTTTTTGCATCATAAGGATCTTGGCTATTTGCTCTGGAGCAGCTGCTCCAAACCAGCGGCCTGTCGCCTACTGCTGAGCCTCAGACTGCCATCTAGTGGGCGGCGGAGGTAATGCCAATGGGTCAGATGAAATTAAAAGTTATTTCGGAAGGTCGTTTACATTTGTATTTTTTGTATTTTACCCTCCTGTTTGGAAAACAAAAATTCACTTTGTAATTTAAGTTTAGTAGAGGACACACTCTGGAAATTTTTTTAAATACGAAGTACAAAATAAATAAGTAAAATAAGCAGATTTACATATAAAATTGAACTAAATTGAATCATTTAAAACGTCCACTCAACATTATGGATTTTAATTCACGTAGGTCACAGGGTGGGGGTCAATGCTTAATGGTTAGTAAAGGACAAAATGGCATATTGATCAGACGAGCAGTAGGCTTGCCATCTTAAACTGTGAGTGTACGCTTGTTATCTAGTGCACGGCAGCGTGTGCGGCTGAATCCAATTTATTTATGTAAGTGCTTTTAACAAAATAGGTGCATCACAAAGTGCTTTACGGAGCAACAAAGGACACAAAAGCAATTACTGTATAAGGGGAAAGATGCAGAGACACTTAATCTGGTCAGAGGGCTTCTGGGATTTCTCCAGGCGGAGGATGGATGTGTTGTCGAGTCCAAGAGAGCCGGTATTATCCCTCAGAAGGGAAGCTAATAGAATATGTCAAGGAGAAGCTCAGGCTGGGTGAAGTCTTGTAGTGTGTGTGTGTGTGTGTGTGTGTGTGTGTGTGTGTGTGTGTGTGTGTGTGTGTGTAGTATTATTCATTACCTTGGGCTCCTTCAGGTAGCAGTACATGGCCTGGGTGACATCAGCAGCATGAACAGCATTGTGATAGGGATTCTGGGAGTGGTAGTCCTCTTGCACCATGCCTGGCAGGACAGGACACAAAGTCAGACGCCATTAAATCATCTCAACTTTCACGTTTAATCGGATTTTAACGTAATGTTGGCAACAATGGTGAGACTGTCATGTAAATGCTTTAATTTGATTAGCAGAGCAGAGTGTGTAAGAAGTGTAATTCAATTTAGAGAGATTTTAGCTTGGCGTTCTGATTCCCTGGGGCATGTGAACACAGAATTTACACTGAATTTTTACAACTTTTCTTTTCTTGGTTAATAGCAGAGAACAGCAGAATGACTGTAGTAAACACGAACAATAAGAGAGAGCACGTCTGGTACTGGTGTATCGATGCTACAGAAAATTAGCATTTAAAATGTTTCAAAAATTCACAATCGACATGCGTTGATGATCCCTATTTTTGACATTATTACTGTATGTAATGATGGACGAAGTGTCTCCACTTCCGCCAGAGTCTGTGCTGTAGCGATCAGATGATGAAGCAGTGATATCCCACACACACACAGCTGTCAGTCATGACCTCAAACCCCCTTTTTATAGCATCAAAAATAATTAAAACCAAACTTAAAAGTAAAACGAGCATTTGAACATACATCTGCCTAGTAAGGACTACCTAAAATGACAGAAACCATCTTTGGGAAGAATGTATTTGTCGAGTACTTTCATCTTTTAGTTTGGTTCATGTCCCATCTGCTTACATGGAGGGGGGCAGGGTTTATGAGCTATACTGGGGTAAGCTATCGGGGCTGAACAAGATGTTATAGCTTCATTTTTGAGGAGCCATCATGTCGTCCATCTTTACGTACAGTCTATGATGCTGACCAGCAGCTGCAGCAGCTCAGTGAACAAATCACCTGACACAGTACATTAGGAAAACAGAGTAGCAACGGTTTCCAGGATTATAAGCAATAAAACTGACTTTTATTTTCAATGTAATGATTGTATGACACAGTAATGAACTAGACACTAGGTGATGATACGTGACGTACGGATTTCTAATCAACTGATGATTTAAAAGACTAAAATACTTGTATTAGCTCTCATTTTCTGGTGTCCAATGCCGACTGGAGATCACTGTAGTTTGTCTTTATAGCTTGCATTTTGTGGGGAAAAAAACCCATAACAAAGGACAAAATAATGCTTACTGCGCACTTTGTTTCCATAGTAACACACATCCCATTGTTGCTAAGTTGTATCTGATAGCAACACTGAAATAAATCACTACTACTATGGATACTGGATTAATATGCCCTTACAGCGTCACTCTATCCACATATGGTTTTCCTGGTGAGGAAATAAACCCTGTGCGTCTTTTGTAAAGACTGACTGACAGACAAAAGAATGAGCTGACGTCAGTCTGGGCTTTCCTGAAAAGTTAAACCCTTCTCAGCTTTCGTGAGTGTTCTGCCCCGCCAAAAAGGCCGCCGGCTGCACTTTTACAGAGGAAATGCTTTCTATGTAGTCATGACAAATGCTATGTGTAAATACACCAGTACTCCAGACCATTTGAAGTTTTTTAAAATATACTCTCAGGGTATACTTAGTGGGATGCACTTTTCCATGACAACATAATGACCGTATGCAGATATTATTAGGCAGTGTGGTGCAAGCAAATTGTTTTTAATGCAGGAGTCAATACTTTCCAGACTCTTTTGAGAAATCTGATGAACAAATTTCATTCAGGGTTGCCACGCTTTTGTAATGACACATTTCAAGGACTTTTCAAAACCTTATCTACAGTTCAGCATAACTGTTATATATTATTTGTGACTTTTTTTCCGCCATTTGCTGGAGAAGCAACATTACGGGTAAAAAGCATTACCATTACTTTTGACAGGAAGGAGGGGTGCATGGCTTTGGGATCTAGCCTTGACACAGAGACACAAATACACTGTTCAATGTTGAATTTTTTTAGAGAGTCAAACAGCCAGCAGAGGCTCAAACTTAGAGATTCTAGTGGGCTTAATCCAAGCACTTTCAAGTACTTTCCAGACCTATGGCAACCCTGTTATTTGTCCTTTGAATGACTCTCACCTCACCATTATCATGCTGCTGTCTTTTATAAAAGCAATGCTTTTTCTTTTTATTTTAACGTATGTACTGTGTTGTATCTTGCTTGTGTTCTATGTAGAACAAAGCGGGGCAGAGTGCAACTTTCTCGCAGCTTACCAAGAAACCTGTGCAGTTTGACCATGTCCAGCTCGAAGTGGTGAATGAGGCCGTAGACATTGAAGAGATGGCACATCAGAGTCACCAGACTGTTACCTACAGGGCATAAATTCACTCAGTACAGTCAGTCTGAAAATAACATTTTACAGAACACAATGTAAAGGAATATAGTCGGTGAGGGTCAACATCTGTTAAACTTTTAAATAATACAAAAATCCATCTTACCATTCGTAAGACGATCAAAGAGGAAGATGTCAAAGTTCCATGTGCCGACTTTTGATAGCATGTGCTGTAGAGAAAGACAGACTGTTTTCAGAACTGATGTGTGATCCACACCTGACACATACACAACACAGAGAGAGCGGAGATACAGCGTACTTGTACCTCAGATTTGTTGGGTTCTAAGTGTGTGTGCACTCTTACTGCAGCTTGTCCCAGGTAGTCGTCGTCCAGTAGGTGCAGTGACCCGGGGGTGTGGGGCACCAGCCCCCTGAGCAGCCTGGAGGCGTGGCAGTATCTCTGAAAACTCAGCAGACGCTTCACCTTTCTCCTGGTGCCGGCCTCTACCTCCCCCTGCTGGGCACTGGCTGAAATTACAAGTGATGGACCAGACCATGAATAGGACCCGGCAAACTGGTGCAGCTGTGACAGATAAGCATCGATAAGCCGTTTTAAGATTCCCTGACTAACATGTGGCTCTTTCCCAGGATTTAGATTTTTGGCTTCAGCAATTAAGTGCAATTTTGGGCTTTTTTGGTGGGGCCAGGGGATTTTTAGGTCAAAAGTCCAAATCACACAGAAGTAGTATAAAGCACTGGGTGACAAGTTTTTCTAGTCATCTGTAATAAATACTGTGTTTTGTTTAGGTGCCCATTCAAATTTAAATGTCTAGAGTTTATATGGGCTTAGAACATTATGATGGAGGTATATGATAGCCATTCCAATGCTCCATTAACTCTCATCAGTTGTTACAGCAATTTTTAGGTTGATGATATCTGTTACACAGCTTTGATGCTAAATTTAAGCATTTTCACCACTCAATTATTAATAATTGTGGCCAAAAGTGCCTCCAAAATACCAAATTAAAACAAAAAAAACCTTGAGGAACACCATAGAAAAAATTAATGCCATGATTTGGTATCAAAAACTTTGACTCCTGGAGTTTTCTGTAAGAACTGCATTTGTCAGCGACTGGATTGGATAGCAAACACATCTGTTCGGCAAACTGCTGAGAAATCTCCTTATTGCCAATACACCTATGAAAGTCATCCGTCCTCTGAGTGCCTGAGGTCTCTAGTTTGTCGCTGTAAAGTTTCATGAGGCTGTGATTATTTTATCAGTCACTACGGGTCATTTTAACAGCGAGGTCCGTCTCCAAAAAACTGTCTCACTACAATGAGATAGACTTATTACAGACCAGATTCAAATACACCGTTTTTACAACAGGTGAAAGTAACTAATTTACACTGCATGTTTTACTGCTAAAAACGGCATGTGATTAGCATAAAGTGGGCATGTCTGTAAGAGGAAGACTCGTGGGTATGAATAGAACCCATTTTCTTGCAGATATGTTGAGATGAGAGGTCAAAGGACCCCCCTGTAAATGGCCACGCCAGTTTTCCTTGCCCAAGTTTGACCTGAAGGCCTTTTCACAATGAGTTAGTTTTTTTTGTCTGAAGTTGTCGCATGTCTAAAAATAAATACGACCTCACGTTGTGTCAATCACATTTGCACAGAGTACGAAACTTTTGTCCGTCATTAAATTTTCGAAAACAGGTTGGATTTTTTTTTTCAGCTCATGTTTAACGGGTCAGACATTAATATTAAGGCGGATGATGATGAAGAAGAGGAGGAGGATGTGGACCACACACAGAGGGAGGACAGCTCCGCCCCTTCATGCAGCTGCAGTGCCAAATGAAAGACAGGGAGGGAGTGGTGACAGCCAGATAGGTGACTCCAGTGCAGAGAGGTGGAGAATGTGTCTTTTAAATTTGTCTTGTATTGCGAATTTCCACAATGAATAGAACAATAAAACGCATCGAGATCAGTTTGGGATGCCTCTGACACATTGAAAAACTACATCTGAAAAAAATTGATTCAATGTGCAAAGGCCTAAAACTCTAGAGCTTTATTTAACCCCTTTCCATCCAGTAGTGTGAGAAAACAAACAGATGAAAGTTGTGTTAGCACATGATGATCTACTGATGTGTATCGTCTTGTATTTAAATAGGTCAGGAGACTCACTTTTGAGGATTCGCAGGTCAATCAGCGGGTAGGAGCCTCGTCTCTCAACCAGCAACACACCAGCATGACCAGTGTTCAGTCTGCAATCAGCTGCACACAGAGAAAGAGAAGTAGGAGGAGAGAAAAAGGAGAACCATGGATGAACAAATATAAATATTTGGTGTTATTACTGATGTCCTGTCGTGGCCTTTTTTTGGCAGACTTCCCCCCAAAATCAATGAATCATACTTTCCAGGAGAACGGAGCGAGGAGGTGAGTTTAGAGACCAGAGCTAGAAAAAGGTCAATGGCTGAACGATAAGTGGAGCAGTCAGCAGGGTGATGACGGGACAACGGAGCAAAGTGTTCCCTGGAGAAGATGTTCAACATAATCAGCCTCATAAACGCAGATTTAGAGTCTCTCTTAAGGCAGCCTCTCTGAAACAAGAGGATCTTTGACACAATCACCCGGACATCATGCATCTGGTCCTGGTTTGCCCGAGGAGAATGGATTTCACGCCAGTGTGCAGCTGTTATGGTGCACAGTTAGTGCTGAACTGAGTGCATATGTCCTGTTCATGTAACAATCATCCTTGCCTTCAGTGTAGTTTTTAGGCATGTTACCACACCAGGAATTTAGTAGCTGATGCCACCAGTGAAATGGAAACCTAGCCTACAGTATATTGACATATTTCTGCAGTACATACTAAACGTTAAAAGAAATAGTCTGTGATTTGGATTTGTACCGCCCCACGACAGGGTGACAGTGACGCAGTGCTTTACCCAAAGCATCTGACTACTCACATTCACCCATGTACACACCCATTCACACACTGGTGGCCGAGGCTACCATACAAGGTGCCACCTGCTTCTCAGTTTTCAATACAGTCACACAGTCAATTTGGGGTTCAGTATGTTGCTCGAGGACACTTCGACAGACTGGAGGAGCTGGGGATTGAAGCACTGATCTTCCGATTCATGGACCACCAGCTCTACCTCTGAGCCACAGCCGCCACCCACATTTGAACCGGTAGCGGCTGCAGTGATGACTTTGGCTTGCCCAAGGAGCAGCCACAGAGCCTCTAAGTTTTGGGGTGCTTCGGCGTCTTGTCCAAACGACCCCATCTGAAGTTGAACCAGGGGGCACTGCAGAGCTTCCTGGCTTTGTGGCACTTTGTCTAAACCTGGCTTTCACACGAACATATGTTCTCAGGTATCGACATTTGGTACCAATGGACTCAACATTAATCGTTACTCAACAGTGCCGACGTACTTTAGTGAGTACCCTTAAAAGTGATTTTAATACCCAACCCTAACTGCAACCGAGGACCAAACAGAAGGTCTGGTCTACTTTTCCTGCCTAAACAAAGCTTTTCTATTTGATTCTAAGACATAACAAGAAAAAGGAAACGTATTCCTCATGTGTTTGAAGTGGCCCGTGTATTTGTGACATGCTGACAGCGTATTTTCTCCTAAGCGGATATCAAGCATTTTTGTCTACTGCATGAATGTTTTCCACAGGAAATGTCTGCAGAGTCCCAGAAGTAGCATTCTGGGTTTTTAATCCTTGCTGCGTGAGCACCTATCAGACAGCCAGGGAACACGGCAGCACAATGGGTGCTTGAATACTGCCTCTGTTTAAAATGCGCATTTCACACACCCCAAGGCCAGTGACAACAAGACACAACAGAACTGGGTCCCAAGTTGCAGCGCACATGCGCACACATGAAATTTTCACTTGAACAAACTAAAAACTATGGGAATACTAAATAATTTACACACCGTGATGTGAGGAACTGGAGCGTATTATGTCCCTGTGGTTGCCAGTTCGCTTCACCTCTGTGACCTACACAGCACCTGTTAATGGGGTTGGAGTCCCTGTGGTAACTTCCTCAGGTTGCCAGCTTTGCGAGTGTGGGTTGCCAAAGTGGCGCAGTTTGCAGGCAACGTGCCGTGGTTTTTGTGTGCTGTGTAGGCCGGGCAGCTATACATAAAACATACGGTGGAAAAGTGGCATCATTCTCTATTTATGCATCTTATAACAAATATAAACCGCTCGGGGGAAGTGACTCAGCCTGTTTACGTGAGGCAGACGAGTCTTGCTGGCCTAGTTTGCGCAAGAAAAGGAGAAGAGGGGGAAAGCCTCTTTGCTTTTTTATCCTGCGTGCTGGTGGGCAGAGAGAGGGAAATACATCATCTGGAAAACCCCCCTCTCCAACGCACACACACACACACACACACACCACCCTCTGGCTCTCTTCCTCCACCTGAGCCATCTCTCCATACTTCCATTTTATATGTCACTCCATCCTTCATTCCTCTCCTTCCTCTGGCTCCTGTCTCAACATCCTCCTCTCCATTACTACCCCCTCAACCTTACCATCATCCCTCATTCCTTCCTGTTCAACAACAACACCCCCCCCCCTTCTCCCCAGCTGATCCATCCTTCCGTTTCGCCCCCCCTCCACCCCTCTCCTCTCTTCCTTTAACTCTCTGTGTGGTAAATAGGTCATTGTCTCCGCACGGCGCAGAACTGGGTCACTTAGGATGAAAACGTGAATCAGTTGGAAAGGGTGTTTGAAGACGCGGTGATACACACGTGTCTCGTCATGCACCCGTGGATAAACACTCACCGCACATACACACACACACACACACACACTTGCAAATGAGGTTAAATCCCTGATTCCGAATGAGAAAACAAGACTGCACACTTGGCACACACTCACACATGGGACGCTGATATGAATAGGTTTACTTGGCTTCAGTGAATCTGTGGGCGTTTACGCCACAAATGGTGCTTTGGGGCTGTTGGGGCAGAGAGAGAGACAGCCATATGCAGCCAACACTCGAATATAAACAGTTTGAAAACACACAGTGGCAGGTGATGTTCCCTCTTTATCTGGGAACATAGAGACATACTGTGCTTCCACACAGACACTCCACGCTTTTCTTTAAGAGTGTGTTTGCGCGAAGGTACAGTATACTCTTTTAATGATTTATTTGTGCTTATCCCACACATTTCTATCTAAACACAAACAAGCTGAATTTTTTTTTATTAAAAAAAAAACACCAGACATATTCTTTGGCGGGGGGGGGGCGGCAGTAGCTCAGTCCATAGGGACTTGGGTTGGGAACCGGAGGGTCGCCTGTTCAAGTCCCGGTCCAGACCATAATATGGAGCATGGACTGGTAGATGGAGAGGTGCCAGTTCACCTCCTGGGCACTGCCGAGGTGCCCCTGAGCAAGGCACCAAACCCCCCAACCGCTCAGAGCGTCTATCATGGGCAGCCCACTCTGACATCTCTCCACTTTGTGCATGTATAGGTCCAGTTTGTATAATTTATAGTATCCTCACATGATCAAATACAGACTTGACGTTGGACAACAGCAATAAGTAACTCTGTATATGACAAAAATCCCAAAATTAGAATTTGGAGTTTATATAGTTTAAGTAACATGATCATATGATTTTGTTATAGATTGCTTCTGACTATTTCAGGGGAAAAAAAAAAAAGAAAGACGCCCCCTGGTGCAAGACACTGGAGATTTTAGAAGCAGCTAATAGCAGTTAGCAGCTAACTCAGAGAAGAAGAACCCCAAGCAAAAATGTCTATAACTTGGGAAGACAATAATGCCTGGAAGCTCCTTGCCCTCTGAGCAGGCGACAAGATCAGCCGCCATATATAGGGTTTTGGTCATGGAAGTAGTTTGGGATCTTTGTGTAAAAAGGACTTTCATTTCAGCTCTATTTTAATGGTTTATTATTATTATTATTTTGTTTTTATTGAACCATTTACATTAACACAAAAGACAGGAAAAAGTATACAACCTGCAGGTGAATTGTCTTCTACAGCACTACAAACATTAAACTTATTTTACTTCACATATCGTCATTTAATCCAGACGGCTCCTTTACTTCAGTGTTTAGCTATTAGAAATGACCTGATGTCAAAAAGGGCAACTTTTAATACATTTTCGTAAATGTTTTTTGAGATTTAATAAAATGTTTTGCCTTTAGGGGTAAAATGCTGAACTCTGACACACTACTTTTTCTACCTAAATGTACCTATAAATACTGGTGTTTTTCTTCAGCCCTTCACATCCTTGAGAATGTCAGGATGACTCACCATCACCACTGACAAGTTATCTCACAGTGTCTCGACACATGTCGTATGCAGTGAAGTCAAACATTGCGCAGATAGCCCTTCACCCCTGTAGGGAGTCATCAAACGAATGAGGTCATCACGAAGCAAAGGGAAAGTTGCAGGCAGTGAAGAGCGTACATTTGTCTGTTTTCCACCTTATGAGTCAGTGGTTACGAACAGGTGATTCCCCACAGCATGAATCATCACTTCTTCATAACTCTTCAAAAGCACATTAAAGATTTATTTGCACATTGTTCCATTTCTGTTATCAGCTGATTTAAGTATAAGTCTTATTGTCAAGTCCTTTTACTGCATCATACTCATATCAATAAATGGCAATTAGATCACGACTATCAAGAAAAAATTTCACACCTTAAGTCCTTGAGTCAATCTGATATTACATTACCAATAACATGATGCAAATGTATGAGGCAGAACTCTTAAGATCAAACTAAAAACACCACCCTGTGCAAAAAATAACCACTGAGTCAATATCAGAATGTACAGAATGAAAAATGTCAGGTCACTATCATTCATCACCATCATTGTGAAATATGAAATGCACCTCATTTCCTTTCATTACGGTTGACATTAAAGGAAATGACAACTTTAGAATGAAAATACAGACTCCGCTAATGCATTTCAAAAACGTCAGAGTGGCTCGTCCTTCATAATCCAAGTGCCCTGAAACTGTGGCATGCAAAACTGACTTGAAAAGACATAATTTACCCCACTTTTATAGCATAATTTCTCACCGTGGTCAGTTAGCCTGCAGACGTGCTGAGTTTACATGGCAACTCGCACGAGACTCAAGAACATTCAGAGACGTTCTTGTTCTCGAGTCTCGCAGAGTTTTATTACATTTTAAAAATGATTTTGGACGTGGGTTCCATGCACTTCAAGTGACAGTGCAAGATGTCAACATTGATGGCAGCCTCCTGAGCTGTAACATTAGCTAGCTACGTACGAGAGCTAACAGTGGATACACGCTTCCTTCTGCACAATCAGTACGTTAACATGCAGCTTGAGAAAAACTAATAATTGGCTTAGTCTAACGGAAACCATACTTTTAAATGCATGTAAACATCTTAGTCCGACTGAAATTGGACTATCAGTAGCTTGACTTACACACCTAGATAATTCGTCTGAAAATCGAACTATTGCTGCATGTATCCACTTAGTCCAACTGGAGTAGGACTTGGCGTTCTGGTGTAGCAGCAGTGCAGTAACTCCCTGAAAAACAAACAAACAAACACCATGGCAACCGAGAAGCAGAAGACACACTTCTGGACAGACGAGGAAACTACTTTCATGCTCCGACAACTAAAGGAGCTAAACATTTTCAAGTTTATGGATGGTAGGAAAACGCGAAAGGCAGATTTATTTAAAAAGGTTTCTGAGCAAGAACCGCCAACTAGCTCAATACGCACTGTATTAAAAAGGACACAGCGCCATCTATCGAGGCGGAGTCAGACGTACTTGGTCAGAAATTCGATTTTCTCTTCTGCATGTATACTAAGACAAGACGAGAAGTCCGACTTGACTGATTAGCTCAACTACTGCGTGCATGTAAACGTACTGAGTGACATAGTTGGCAAGTGTAGTTGGTTTTAAACAAAATAGTTCCTACAAGAAACTGCTCACAACAAGGTCTGTGGATTATCTTGAGTAACCGGGTCATGATTTCTGGAAAGAGCCATTGCTGTTGAGTTTCTCAAATATATTTTTGGCACTCTGAGCACCACAAGCTGAGTGCCATCTAATTCCATTATATCATACGTCAACATCGCCACAGCTGATATTCCATCACTCAGCAACTCACACCAAAACAATCTAGATTAATTAAAAGCACTACAGGTAAAACGAAAAATATGGATGTTGAGTGTACTGTCCCTTTAAGGTAGAATCATCATTTCCCTACTGACGTAACTCACATAAAAATGTCCACAGTGTTGACCGACTTGTCACCGATGTTGCACTCCAGACAGACGGACTCAGCTTGATTGATGGCATCAAGTCAGTGTCATCAGTGCAGCTCAGCAGATGGTAACATACTCTGGCTTTACAGCACAAATCCCTCATTTCACTGTCTCCTCTGCCTGGGTGTGTGAACTGCTCTGAACCTCGTCTCGAACCACGTCACTCACAAACACGCGCGTAACCATCAGCTGTCAAAGATTATCTGTCTGTCTCACACACACGTACACTTGTCAAAAATGAAAACGTGCGTCGCGGCATGGAGTCAAATGTTGAACACTCAAATGCAAAAACTGATGCAGAAAACCACACAAAGACAAGGCCAGACACCCTAGAAACCTACCAAAAAACATGACCACTATATGAAGAGACAAACAACAAATTATATACAATTCAGTGCGCATCATGAAGGAGTGTATTTTCTACCATGGATGTGTTTTTATGTCGCGCACACACAGTTACTGGGTCACACAAAGAAGGAAAAACATACATTAGACATTAAACATTCATGAGAACTCCCATGAGCTTTACTGTACTTACAACATGTGCAAGTTACCTTCCAGCTGAGCGCTCCTGTCCTCTATGTCAAGCTTCACCTCTTCTACCTCTTCCTTCTCCGTTTCCACCCAGGTGCTCGCCTGACTTCTCTCAGGTCCCCGAGGGCCTCCCCTGCGGGCTCTCCAGGCTGCCCTGAGCTGCCGTATGAGAGCAGGGAGCTCTAGGGCCAGCGACAGACCCCCGCAGGTAATAGGTGGTGTCCTGAGAGGCCCCCAGACCGGCGAGTGAGGAGCCTCGTCTGGACATACCCCGACTTCAACCCCAAGACTGGAGTCTCGCATCCTAAGATCTGGGCCCCAGAGCCCCTCCAGCACTGGCATCCTCACACCGAAAGACAAAGGATAGATGACAGACAGGTGCAAGGAAGGACAGATCGAAGTAAAGAAGGGAAGAGACTGAGGAAGAAGGGAGAAAAAGGGATGGTGGTGATAAAGAGAGAAGGACGGCAGAGGGGGAAGCTCACCGTCAGGTAGCCATAGGTGAGGAAGAGGAGGACAGACAGAAAGTAGCAAGTCAGAATGTAGGACAGAAGAATAAAGACTGCAGGGAGAAAAACAGTGAGTAGCAGCAAAGAAAGAGAGACAAAGAGACTGAAAGAAGATGAGTGCAGAGTGAAAGCGAAGACAGAACAAGCACAGGAAAAGGAAGCAGGGAAGAGCCAGAAAAAAGAAGTAAGAATCCGTCTCTATCCCTCTCTCCCAGAGTCGGCCACTGACAGTCTGCTCCCTCCTTCTGCCGCATTCTCTCTCCTCTCTATAGTCTCACTCGCGCCAGTGTTGTTGTGGAGTCGGAAAGCCCCTCCTCTCCCCTCTCTCAGCACGCTTGGCTCGCACACTCTCTCACTCTGCTACATTTGCTGCTACAGCAGCAGCAGACCAATAGGATTTGTGTGAACAACTGTGGGACACTGGGTTCACGGACACGGCCTCGTGGTCAGGTCAGGGAAAGCCCTCACAGAGTCCAACATTAAGTCTGTACAGACTTTGCATTTAAACGCAGATAAGAGCATTTGAAGTGTGTGCACGGCAGGTTCAACAAAACACACAAAATATAATTACTATAATTACTTTATGCTCAGCCATTTCTCCTCTAATCATCACACTGTAACCTGTGACAGGCTGTTATGATACCACAACTGTCACACATTCACATATCTCAGCTGCAAGCGTCACATAGGTTTACATTACCAAAGGTTCATGACAAAATTACTTGATGACACCAACTCCCATGTGCTCACGGTGAGAGAGGAGAGGGAGAGACGCTGTGCTGCTGCCAGAGGAGCCGCTGAATGAGTTCCCTCTGAGCGGTAAGTAACTAAAAGAGTGTGAGAAGTCCAGGGCTGTTCATAAAACATTCAGGACGCCACAGTTTATTCCACACTACTGAAGCTGCTCCTCTTTTTGGAACCACCACAGAGTTGCTATTAATTTCGCTTTCAGCCATGCTTGCTGTTGCCGTGGGTAACAGTGTGACGTCAATATCTCAACAACTCGAAATATCACAAGTATCACGATATGAATTTTTCATATGATATTGAAAATGAAACCGGTATTATTGTGAACGAGATGATACGGCACGCCTCTAGTGCATGGCAACGACTAATGCATCTTTTAAAATTATTTGGCTAACTGTTTGATGCATACATTTTGGAAAATAGGAGGAGAAGAGGCTTAGCTCGGTCAGGCTCTGAGATCACGTTATCTTCAGGCTTCTGCTTAGAAGTGGGGAATTTACAGCTCACAGGAGTCTCTGGCTTAAATTTGAAATCTAGTGTCAAGACATGTCTGATCCATCCTTAGTGTAGTTAGCACATATTAGTTCTGAGGGCTAACTTGGCTTGTTTACTATATTACATCAACGTCACTTGCCACCTTGAACATCCCACCAATCCCCTTCAAACTGTCGGACTCTATAGGGGAAAAAAGAATCAATGGAATATTCATAGTAAACAACCAAATCTAATTTGATGGTCACAATCCTGAGTCGGGTACAGCCCTACTGAATAAGAAGTACAATGTCACAGTGGCAGACTCCAACAAACTTATTCTGCTTGAAGGTAAACCGAGAAACAAGCTGTGAGTCACTCTTCATTAAGGCTTCACCGGCGCAGAGACACTTCAGCGAGTTTGTTTTGATTTATTTGTTCTGAAATCTGCTGTCCAGGTGACTAACCAGCCTTGGGCTTTAACACAACTGGGAATTCTGACAGAAGCAGAAGAACAAGATTCGATCATAAATTCTTGGAAGATGTTCTAAAAATGGTTAAATTCATAGGGATGCACCGATGTATGAAAATAAACTATACCCAGAACTCATCTTAACACGATTCCCATTTCCAACTTAAGCCTCACGTGTCTTATCTTTCACTGTTTGTGCTCAGCTGAGTCTTCTAAAGTTAAGTGATTTAAATGGCCCTCACTAAACTGGTTTTAACTCGGATGAACTGAACATTTGTTTGGGACTGAAAACACTCCTGTTGTCCTTAAATGTCACGCACACCCAAAGGCTTTCCTGTGGCTGCTAAAAGCCAGATATCAATTAACAAGAATACAATTAGGTGAATCAGAGTAAATGAGACCTGTGTGTTCCTCTTTGCATGCACATAATCATGAAGGACGCGGTGCTATAAGCATTACATTTTTCCACGGAAATGTTCCCTTGAGAAACAGTCACATGCAGACACACACACAGACACAGGCACAGACAGACACACAGCCTTGAACGTCACATATCAGGCGCAAGAAGTCAATTGCAAGAAATCACGAGACAAAGAGCGTCAAGATAAAAGATACAGGCCATGAGAAACTGGGAGAAGCAGGCAGAGGAACACAATGTACAGCAACGCAGACACACCATGGCTATATACTCATGTACTGTTGTATCTCGGCTCGGTAGATGAGACTTTAGTGTAAACATATTGTAGTTTCTTGTAGTGATTTAATGAGAATTATACCATGGTCCTGGTTGTGACAGGCTGCAGGCTGTCCATTCATTCCAAATATAGGACACCCACTAAGTAGTTCCACTAAAACTCTGTTCAGAGCCCTAACATGATGTGCTGGCTACATAATATCAGCCTCCATCTCAAATGAGTAACCATAGCAACAGGGATGTAGCCAAAGTTAACAAGTTAACGTCTAATTACAACTATGACTTCAACATTTCTCATCCTCTCAACAGCACAGGAAAGTGACTGTTAACAACACACATACAAATGTATTATATCGATATTAATTGAATTATTAAATGACATATTTTGGGCGGGGCAACACAATGGTTTGAGTTGAAGGTGTGAGAAAGAATAGTATCAGTAACATTGTTAACACTGTGCTACATTACAGAGAAATACAAAACCGTACTAATGAACCTTCATTAATATAGGCCTATATTTTATGCCGGGTTGAAGTTGCTAGGCAACTTTAACAAGCATCATATAGGTTATTTACCTTAAATTCTGAGTGCAGAGCTGATCTTCTTCCAGGAGCTGTTTTTAAGTGTGTAGGCCTATCATCAGTGGGACAGATGTAAAGCTCTGGGTAGCCCTGTGCAGAGCTGATCTTCTTCCAGGAGCTGTTTTTAAGTGTGTAGGCCTATCATCAGTGGGACAGATGTAAAGCTCTGGGTAGCCCTGCACTAACATGATCAACTTTTCCGTATTTATCGGACTGAATATTCACAGAAGAAGGGAAAGATATCTGTCGGCTGTGATTGGTTTGTAATGCAACTCCTGTTTTACTGCTGAGCGTGGACACTTCCTGTGTCTGTCCTTTAATTTAAAAGGACAGACACAGGAAGTGTTTCACATTTTCTGCGACTTAGCGACCAAGTAAACCTTGACAACTAATGACCTTTCTGGTTGACTAACGTTTGGTCGACTATTAGGGGGCAGCCCTACTCCGTTGTGGGTCGGATGGTTCTGGCATCCCAGTCGCCCATTACATCCTGACAATGGATAGCTCATTGGCGATTATCCCTTACATATCTAAAATATAACAACTAAAATCCAAGTGTAGGAACTTGATTTATTGGAAATGATCAACAAGTTCTCCCCCACCTTCATCCTTTAAACTGTTAAGTGTTATTGAAACCTACAAAGGCGACGCCTCACACATAAAATACACAGATTTTTTTCCGTCTTGATAGTCACATATTGAACATCTAAGTAAATACAGAAAGGCTGGATGACAGATAAATAACAATTGCATTCATGTCACTAGCCAACCCCCACAATCCCACAGAAACATAAATTCTCACGTGTTTCTGTGCCAAATTATAATGCAGTCTGTTCAGGAAAAAAAAGAGAAACAATCCTGCTATGTGACGTCGGCTGAGCCTTTTCACATTGTAAAAATGTATCTCTCTAATCTAAATGTTGAGAGACTTACATACAGCCACATAATCCCTCAGCAAAATTATTAGATCTTTGAACACCATATGGTGCTGACAGTCTGAGACACAAGTCATACAGCAACTGGCCCAGACTTTAATGGACCCTTGGTATGTTCAGCCATGATGCCAACTTGTAACTCTAACCAGCGCTACAGTCATAAAGAGTGTAAAACAACCTTCATCAATATGAAGGAGTGGGACAGTGCCGATGACAGGGAAACTATCCCTCTTCATGTCGCCACTGGCAAAAATACCACACAGTGTGACTTCAGATGAGAACATGTGAATAAAGCTGCAGGAGAATAATAGCAGCAAACAAACAGAGCTGAGGTTCGTAACTGCCTGGATGTGTGAAAAGAAATCGTGTGACAGAGAGTAAGAAACGGTGATAATGGCACAGAGCGAGAGAGAAAGATATCAGTTGACGAGGTCAGTGGGAGTTTTGAGTAAACTTGGGAGTCAGCCAGACGACTGCTGGCTCCAAAAGATCCCTCACACACACACACACATGCACACACACATGGCAGACACACAGTCCACAGTACGAGTGAGATTCGACTCGGTCTCTGCTCTCTTTGTTGCGTGTGTCAGTCTCTTTTTTATTATTCTTTTTAATGATGCTACTGGTCACGTTTTCTGGCAGGTCATTGCAGAGAAGTGGGTCAGCCAGCGAATAAAGTGGCCTGTCTAAAGAAAACAGTTGCAAGTGTTTGTGTTTGTATCTACAATTCTACTGGCTTGTGTTCGTGCAAGTATGTGAACATGTTTGGCACTGGCAATATAAATCTTTTCTTTTCACATGTTCAAAACTGCGTCACACTTGCACTCAACTACGCATTTCTTTGAGGATCCTGTAAACAACGTTGACATTAATATGGAAAAAACAGCTTTAGGCTATGTTCACATTTCAGGGTTTAATGCTGTATTACAATTTGTTCCCCAGATCTGATCTTTCTGCCTCGACTCCTCACATTCACATTTTAAATGACCCATATCTCACATTAGTGTGAACGGATCTCTGCACTGAAAGATGCACCTCATGCAACAAACAACATTACACACATGGAACAACAACAAACAGAAACCAGCATTTAAGGAAACTAGAACTACCGCCACACGGTTTGAACAAAATAAAATCTACCTCATATAACACATTTAAACAGCTCCCAAATACAAAAAAATGTCCCCTGGGATCTATATATATATATATATATATATAAATCAACAGGTGAATGATTGAGTTGTTTTTTTCCACCTGGACCTTTATGCTCAGCCATTTCTCCTCTAATCATCACGCTGTAACCTGTGACAGGCTGTTATGATACCACAACTGTCACATATTCACATACATGGAGTTTTTTGTGAAGCTGCGAGCGTCACGTAGGTTGACATTACCAAAGGTTCATGACAAAATCACTTGACAACACCGACTCCCATGTGCGCACAGCAAGAGAGGAGAGGGAGAGACACTGTGCTGCTGCCAGAGGAGCCGCTGAATGAGTTCCCTCTGAGCGGTATGTCGCTAAAAGAGTGTGAAAGAGAAGTCCGGGGCTGTTCATAAAACATTCAGGACGCCACAGTTTATTCCACACTACTGAAGCTGCTCCTCTTTTTGGAACCATCACAGAGTCGGTAATAATTTCGCTCTCAGCCGTGCTTGTTGTTGCCGTGGTTAACAGTATGACGTCAATATGTAAACAAGTTGAAACACTGCAAGTATCACGATATGAATATTTAGTATCATATTAACAACTATACCAGTATTTTAATGAATAAGATGATACGGCACACCCTAAGTGGGCATCCACGATTACACTCACCAATTCAGTTTTTGACCAAATGTCGTTGTAGCGTCACAGCCAGAAAAGTGTTTTTGCAGAACATTATGATGTCACAGTAAAGTTGACCTTTGACCTATTGGCTATATTTTGTCATCACTCCATCATTATATCCTATTAAACATCTGCATGAAGAAGAACTTCCCTCAAGGCATTCCTGAGATATTGCAATCAAGAGAATGGAACACAGGGACAACCGGAAAACAAAATATCTCTGGACAGACAAAATATCTATCGCCAGTGCAGAGGCATGGAAATCAGATCTGTGTAACAGAGCAAAAAAATCAGATTTGGGCCACAACTGCTTGTCACATGACCATAGTCTCAGCTACATCTCAAGGTCTGAGACTGTAGTTATAACAAACAGATACATTTTACTGTCTCCAGTACAGACATCACAAAACAGGCCTGGAGTGAAACTCTGTATTAAGTAGGGCATTAACAGAAAAGTCAATTTCTCTACGCGTCGACGTCAGTGGCACAAGTCGACGCCCCCCGGGAGGAGTCGACAAGTCGTGTGTTTTTTACCCCTCTCTCTCTGTGTGCTTACGCTGATACTTTATCCTTGATTCAGGCGTACTATAAGCGGAGCAGACTCCGCGAGGAATGTCTGCAGTCATTCGGGCTTTCATAGTCGAGCGCACTTCCGCGTTGTAGTTTCCTGTAAAAATGTCCGCAAAAAATCCCCCGATGTGAAAAATACATGCCGAGCAGTCACTGGTGCGCAGAGCGGAGTCCGCGGAGGTCTGCGCAGACTCAAAGCGGACGTCCGCAAGCCTTGTGCGTGCAAAACGGAATTTTATGACCGCACGGACTCCGCTCCGCGCACAGGGCTTGCGGACATCCGTAGAGTCCGTTCCGCATACGTTCCGCCCGAGTATGTTCACAGACACACATCACATGTGTGGAGATACTTCCCTTTCCTCCGCTGTGTCAATGTGATGACGTCATCAAATGACGTGTCGACTCGACTTCAACTTTATTGACAGATAAGTCGACGTGAAAAAAATCAAAGTCCTTAATGCCCTAGTATTAAGTACCACTGTGTTTAAAACAAGCTACGCAGCTGAACAGCGTAGACTGTACAGTATACAGAGACAGCAGAGATTACACTGGGCCAAGGGTAAGTGACAGCCTGGAGCACCGTTACCAAGTATTCAGACACATTTTCCACCATCAATTTAGCCTGGTTCCAGACCATAGACCCCGCCCACTCAACTGAGTAGGCTTGTCTCACTGGTCTGGTATACCTTATTGAATTTGCGATTTATCTCGTCCAAACGATGGACGGACCAATGAACGTCAGGGGTCTAGCGTTTAGCCAATCAGCGCCACGCTGATGTCAAACTGTACGCCAGTGGGTAACTGGTGAGGATAGCAATAATGGCGACCGCTAAGATCCTACAGACCACATTAACGATGCTATCGAGGTATTTCGCCACTACTCGCGTTAATGGAGGACCATATTAAGGAAGCTGCTAAACTGGATTTAATGGTGATGCAGCTGATGATGGAGACATTTTAAATGGGCAATGCTCGCTTGTTTTCAGCACCCCCGAGGCATGGATACTAATGACGTCAGATTCTGGGTGAGTTGTTGATCTCTACTGATTGGTTAGGGAAAAAATCAAATTCCCTCCCCCTTGTAAATCGCCTTCAATGGAGGCAATATCAGACTGAAGCTTCTGCGAGCTTCAGTCTGACACTCAGGCTACCATCAATTTGCAGCTGACTATATATATTAACAGCCCTCTGCTCTGCGGTATTCAGGTCACTTAAGTGTTCTTACCCAGCATGCGCACTTGTATGGCATTCTGCTCCGACCTTTTGAATGCGACTGCTCCACACCTCTGTGGCCGAGAGAAAGGAGGAGAGAGAAAGAGACGCTGAGATTAATGTTACAGCACCCAAAAATACACACTGCTATCAAAAGAGCATCAATGAACCTCGCTAATAAATAGAAACTGTGCCAAAAGTCATGGCGACCCTGTTTGCAAAAAGGCTCCACACACACAAACACAAACACACACACACACACACAAACACAGAGGCCTCTTTCACACTAATGTGCCATTCTGAAGTATTGAGATGAACTGTATCAGGTTAGTCCCAGTAAATCAGTGTTTTATAATATCTGAAAGGTTGTTTTGTCTGCTCAACAGTTACTATGGTGACAATTTCTCGCCTTCGTCTGTTTGGCTCTTAATCACAAACCGAGTCTGAATTTTGGAACTGGATAAAAGGTCTTGCTTTAGACACTATTCTTCATCTCGCTGAGTAAGAGATGGTAGGTGCATTAAGCGACAGTGGCATCTGCTGTTCCAGCAGCGACATGTCTGAGTGTTGGTCGACTACACTGAAAAAGTGGGTCAGGCAACACACTGGCAACGAACTGGCAACCATTTGCACATTAATCAGATGCTTCCACACGGCTGGTCCTCATGGTCAGCGGTCTTAAGTCATCTTTTTATAGCCGTTTTCTTTCAAAGGTGTGTTTCTGGCGAGGTTGTTTTTGTTTTCTTTTAGAAACACTTGGAACACAAATGTACTATTATTTCCCCCGTTAAAGGGGTCTTTTTGGGGTGTTTTTCCTTATCCACTGCGAGGGTCCTGAGGACAGAGGGGTGTCATATGCTGTAAAGTCCTCTGAGGCAAATTGTGATATGTGATATTGGGCTTTATAAATAAAATTGATTGATTGATTGATTGATTGATTGATAAAATTCACAAGATTGTCTATCAAGTTTTCGATCATATCCTGGTCCCTCTTAAGGGACAGTTCACCCCTAAATCAAAAGGAAAACGTACGTTCTTCCTAGATCTAGATTATTTTGGTGTGAGCTGTCGAAAGGTCCAAGATGTCTGCCTCCTCTCCAATATAATGGAACTCCATGATACTAAACTTGTGTTGCTAAAAGTGCCAAAAAAATACATTTGACAAACTCAACCGCAATGTTTCTTTTCCAGAAATCATGACCCAGTTACTCAGGATAATCCACGGACCGTGGCCCCTCTCACACATGCCTTGCAAAACAAAATTATCTAGACATTACCCAGAGGAGCTGTATGTGAGAACGTAAATGTCCAAATCAGTTGAATCGGACATTAAACAGGCCTCATCCCGCCAGCTCCCTACAACAGTCAGTATGCATACATGCGTAGTTAAGTTGAGTTGCAGTTATAGCTCAACTAGGCCATTCAATTGGACTACTGTCCTTGTCCCAGTATACAAACAGGGTCATGGTGACCCAAGTGTGTCTGACTCCAGCTTTTTTTTTTTTTAACCTTTATTTAACCAGGCAAGTCATTAAGAATACATTCTTGTTAGTTAGTTAGTTAGTTAGCTTGTTAGTATTGGACCTTTTTCCGGTTGACCTACCATGTCACAGACAGAACAATCGACAAACAAGTTAGCTACGGTTAGCTTGCAGCAAACTGATACCATGGTAAATGACTTTTTTCTGTCCAAGACTGCCCGGAGCAGACACTGTGGAGCATGAGCTAAGTGCCATAGTGCCTGGGTCTAATTGACTGTGTACATGCAGGAGTAATTCCGACTCCCAATGGCATTATCTGGGTGTAGGTTCAACTTCAAGAAATGGATATAGTAAGATTTCACTCAGACTCACATGTTAACATGTATTTTAAAAGTCCAGTTTTAGTTGGACTAACACAATGAATTGATATTCTCAAATGTCATGTAAACATGCTGAGTGTCTCTGTAATGTCTGACTGAGCCCATGTGAGAATAAACGTTCTACCCAGGCGTCGCTCCTCGCCTCAACCTCTCATTGTGTGCTGCATGTGTAAAACAGAAACTCTGCACAATGTTCGAACCTGATGCTCCGCACATAGACTGGAGTTCATGAGAAAATGGCTCTTGTTTTGATGGGTTAAATGAAGGAACTATTTTCTTTCTACCAAACTGCCATCTAGTTCCATCAAACTGGAGAGAAGGCAGGCATCTGTACAGCGGATATCTCCAACACTCGGCAACTTACAACAAAACAATCTAGACTTATAAACAGCACCACGGGTAACAGGAAAAATTACGTCATTTTGATTTTGGGGTCAACTGTCCCTTTAAAGGTGTTCATAGAGAAACACTCACCATCATCACTTAAAATTGGTTAAGAGTTTTTAAGGAACACAATAACCACGAATCAGAATCATTGCTGCAATAAAGAATCATATTCTAATTACCATATTGTCTTTAAAAAGTTCAGGAAACACTAAAATATGCTCAGAACATTTTTGAGTCCAAGGTGGGATCTTAAATGTGCTTGATTTTCATTCAAAACCCCTAACTATGTTCACTTAACTATAATATGACAAAGTACAACAGCAAATCCTTATGTCTGAGCAGCTGGAAGTCGGGATGTGCGCAATTGGTCGGCAATTAAACATTGCTGGTTAGCACCAGAAATAGGAGTTGGTGGAATTTGTTAACTTTTCCAATATGTTTTAGTGAGCTTTTGTCATGTTTTGTAGGATAATAGCAGCTTTTGAAACACAATGTGACTATTTTAAAAAATGATTTACTATTTCAAATGGCTTTCATAATATACACAATATTTTCGATCAATGTGTACCAATATTTTCGATCAATGTGTACCACATCTATTAAATTATGCTCAACTTTGAACATTTTCTGTGCGTTTTCTTACTTTTAGACTAGCCGACTAGCCTAAAATGAAACTTCCTTTTGAATTTCTTGGCATTTTGTTGTCAGGAACATCCCCAGCTGGACCCATCAAAGGTTTGCCATTAACATCAAGCCTCTATCAAAACTTCTGCTGCCTTTCACCAGGCCCCTACAGAGTAACATGAGTGTCGACAGACAAATATTTTCCATCCACAGCCCTGCCCTGTTCTTAGATTAACACACAGAGTACCTTACCCATCTTTTTCTGACGAGCTCACATTGACAAAGTGCATCAGCAGTGTGGTAATCTGCTAATGTACCCTGATCTGAGGTCAGTTCCTAAACCTAATTACACTCCTGCAGTTCAGGCTGACTCAGCTTGGTACATTTCTCAATTGAGGTCATCTATTTATAATAACTAGTAATGGTTATAATAGGTATAATAGCTCAACATCTGTGAGCATGGTGGACAAGAGGGGACTGAGTGCACTGAGTACTGTTGGTTTAGAGAAACATGAAGGCAAAGACATGTAAGCTTTGACAGAAACCAGGTACCTGAGATGACCTGATGGATATTACATATTACTGTACATAGTATTCAATTCAACCCCTGTGTAGGAAGACAGTCACCACACAATCTACATCTAAGTTAGTGCACTGTTATTTACACATATGCAGGAAACGGGTGGATGGAGACAAACCAGAGGCGATGACGGTTTACTCATCCAGCCCACGTGGTTACTGCATGTTTACAGGACGTATCTGTCAAATGTTTTTCCATGATCTCTAGCTCTACGCTTGCATCATTATTCACCGAAACTGGACAGCTCTCTAGTCAAACTCTCTCCCTGTCTCTGTCTGCTTATGACTAGCTGCTGTCAAACTGTTTATACTGAGCATGTCTATTCACTGTCTTCTGTCTGTCCACCAGAGCTGGCCAAAAAAAAAAAAAGATTATTAAAGACTTTATATATATATATATATATATATATATATATAAAAATTCAAGTAAGCTGGTGAACAAGCTCTCTGGAACTCAAGTAATAGACACTGCATATGGTAAACAATATGCACATGAAGACAACTAAGCCATCTTGATCAACCGAGTCGAGCTGGCCGATGGAGAAAATCAAATATCACAATATTTCTCATCAAATACTTCCGATATAAATACTGTGACGATACAGGGTTGACCGTCGGTGCTTTCTCCAAAAATTTACAGAATGAGATTTTTGATAAATAACCATCAGTAATGTGGATATATTGACTTAGGCCCTGACCAGGCAGAGCACATTTTAGCAACCTGGGGCGGCTTTTTGGTAGGTTTCAATAAGAGTAAAGCATTTTGCTCACTTTTTTTCTCGCAGAGTCCTTCATGTTTTTACGTTCTATGCCCCTCACATGTTTTTTCCTTATCCGCTGTGAGGGTCCAAGGACAGAGGGATGTCCTATGCTGTAAAGCCCTCTGAGGCAATTGTGATTTGTGATGTTGGCCTTTATAAATAAAACTGAATTGAATTTAACTGCAAAAAGCGCTCTGTCTGACTGGGGCAGGCTTCAACAAAAAAGCAAGTACACCCAATGTAGAAAGGCTTTGTCCTTGCTGAAGCGGCCATGGGTTTAATTCCAACCTGTGGTCCCCCCTTTTTCCACCCCCTTTGCTAGGTAACTGTCCTGTCAAATAAAGGCAAAAACGCCAAAAAATATTCATTAAAAAAACAACTAAGCCCCAAATAAATGCTAGTAAGTGGACCTTGAGTTAAACTGTTTTTGTCACACCAAGTTCAAGAATGAAATTTGTGTTTCAAAGCTCAAACACGAAGCAAAGAAGTGGTCCTCGAGCTGAGATTTGTCTAACAAACTACTGTTTCTAAGCTCAAGAATGAACCTCCACGCTCAAATATGTACCGTAAAACTTCAGTTAGAAGCCTGAGCTATTATTTAATTTAACCACTGAACTCCACAGGTCTATATTTGGGACAGGCATCTACATGGGAGAGGCCTTTAATTCCTTTCACACAAAACTGTTGCTCAACAATCAAGTTGTTTATTTAAAGCAGAATGAACGTCACTTGTTTAAAAATTAGATAACATATCAATTATGAATCATTCCTTTGATCTGGTGCTGACACACATCAAATCTGACAACACTGGAGGATTACAGCACCTGGCATACAGCTGACACAAGTTTATCCTGCTAAAACAACACTCACAACCTGGATACATTTTTATGAAAAACTCTTTTGATTCTTTTGATCTGAGGACTCTTTTGGACTATGAATACTTACAGGGTGATCGAAGAATAGACACATAGATACACGTGCACTGTCAAAATGTGTAGCAACAACTGGCTAGTAAAGTGACTTTTAATTGACAAAAACACTACCTGTACTTCCTGTACATGATAACATATCTTATTAAGCTCTCAGGTAAGCACACACAATCCTTCACAGCTGCCTTCACTGCACAGCTGGCCCTGGTCTACATGTGGTCTGCAGTGTCCAGGCTGCAGGTTGACTGCTGTAAAGCTGTCAATACACTGACGTGACACAATGCAATAATACACTAGTCCTACTGTAGCCCATCACTGCAGCTTCCAGCGGATGATAGGAGGAAGTCTGCGCCAAAAAAGCACCACAACCGTGTCCTAGCAACACATTAGCATGTAGCATACACATTATACAGTCATTATAAACTCTCTTTTAAACATTAAAGACACTTTAGAGGTGATAACGGAAACATTAGAGGGATTTATAACAGTGTTTATCGGTCCAACCGTGTGTGTGTGTGTGTGTGTGTGTGTGTTACTGGAGGCTGTGAAGTGTCTACATACCTCGACCATTAAACAGGACATTTAACCATCGTGGACAGCGAGTGAATGCGACGGAATCAGGTGTTTTCATGTCACAGGAAGCGCACGAGTGGCGGACCGCATGCAGCAGGACAGTGTCAGTGGGTGACACTTGTTTAAAACACCGCCTGTGTCATCCTGCTGGTGGTGTCTGACCTCACACACGCTGTGAGGACGGTGTCGGCTCTTCGTGGAGGAAGGTGAAGTTACTGTTTGCGCCCCCTCCGCCCCGCCGCGCCTGTCCGCGTGCAGCGTGTTGGCTGACAGCCGCAGAGAGCGGAGAGGGGAGGGGCTGGTCGTAGCATCACAGGGGCGGGGCTTGTGGGGAGTGGACCAATCAGAGCCGGGTACTGTGGTCCTCAATTAAACAGTGCTTTAATTTGGGTTATTTTACTATAAGACTAAATATAAATATAAATAAAAACATTTCATTTGATTTACATTGATATTTATTTATATATATACTGCTGGGTAGTTTAATCTACAATAATCTATAATAATAGTAAAAGTACAATATTTGCCTCTGCAATGTAGAGGACTATAATATAAAGTAGCATAAAATGGAAATACTCAAGTATCAGTATGTCAAAATTCTCAAAATTTTAATGATAGCAGTTGCAAAGTATTTTGTTTCAACTCTACTAATATCTGTAACATCACGTTTTATTTTATTCTATTTAAGGCCTATTGTCATCGCAATGTCAATTTATGGATAAACTCATTGTGAAAGATAAATATAAATATAAATAAATGGGAAACTAGATAGATAGATTTTGATTTATATTTACATTTTATCTTATATATTTGACATTTATTTTGATATATATATATACACTGCTGCTGGGTAGTTTAAGCTATAATAATCTATAATTATAGTAAAAATGACAATATTTAAATATAAATATAAACTAATATAAAATGGAAATACTCAAGTATCAGTACCTCAAAAGTCTCTAAATTTTAATGATAGCAGTTGCAAAGTATTCTGCTTCTACTCTACTAATATCTGTAACATCACATATCTTATTTTATTGTCGGCCTATCATCATCACAACATCAATTTATGGATAATCTCATTGTGAAAGATAAATATAAATATTGATATAAATAGGTAGATAGATGATAGATAGATTTTGATACATTTTTATTTTTATATTTACATTTTATTTGAAATATATTAATATTTATTTTGATATACTGCTGGGTAATTTAATTTATGATCATCGTTATAATACTCAAGTATCAGTACCTCAAAATTCTCAAAATTTTAATGATAGCAGTTGCAAAGTGTTCTGTTTCTACTCTACTAATATACGTAACATTGCATGTTTTATTGTATCTTATTTAAGGCCTATTGTTATTACAATGTCAACTTGTGAATAACCTCATTGTGAAAGATATAAATGTATTCTCCTGAGACCCTGTGTCCTCATATGAGGACATCACATTTTGGGTTTACTTGACCTTATACTTGATTCTACTTAACTTAGACCTGTTGCCCTCATTCATGGACACTTTTTTGTGCCATCTAGTGGTAATAAGGGCACAATACACTAATCCATGTAAAAACAAGATGGCAGCCATCTCTGCCAAGTCAGTCAGGCAACAAATCTGACAACAGTAATGCTAAGACTCTGGGACACTTGGGACTTTATTACTGAAATAGCTAGAAAATTTTAAAAATTTAAAAAAAAATGCAAGAGGATATATATATATATATATATATATATATATATATATATATATATATATACACATATATATACTGCTGCTGGGTAGTCTAAGAAACTAAAGCAGACAAATAAACGTAGTGGAGTAAAAAGTACAATATATGTATAAGTATAAAGTAGCATACAATGGAAACAGATTAGGGCTGCACAATATATATTTCATTTTATCATAGGTCTATCGTCATTGCAATGTCAACCTGTGGATAAACACATCGTGAAAAATTATGTTATTGCACTCAGGGACTTTATTTAGTTAGTTATCTTTATTATCAATGCCTTTTGTGTATAATATAATGTAATATAATCTAATATAATGAGTATGTTTTCCTAGTGTATTATTATCCGACAGTAAGAATATTTTTGTTACCTTGAAATAACCTGTTTATATCTACATAGGGAGCGGGTCGTCATCGCCATGTTCACCACCATGTTTCTACAGCAGACAAGAATGGACAAACCAAACACTGGCTCTAGATGGGGCCATTCGAATTTTTGTGTTTTCACGTCTGCCACTGATAAGAAACCTTCTGAACAATTAACACTTAAGGATTTTTAACTGGGAGAAGTTTCAGCTGGTTGCAATGCTCACTGCTAGATGCCTCTAAATCCATCTAAATCATACAAACTGAACTTTTACGATCACAAGTATGCTGCTGTAACACAGAGTATATAGCAAAGCTGAAAGGAAATCTCACACTTTGATAAACCATTGCAATCTGCATTACCTAGCTAGCAAAACTCTGAATAAGCAACATTGAAATAGTTTTTCGCTGGTTCCCAAAATTTGGTCTCAACCCCCACTAGAGGTCGCCAAAGCTTCACAGGGTTCGGTGACGCATTTCGTTTTTCTTTTTTAAATATACAATAGGCCTGTAACCTATATGAGCATTTCATTAATTTCTGTGAAGAAATTCAAATAAAAATGTCACTTTTTAAAGTTTAGATTATCAAGATACAATCTCTCTCTCAAAATCTCACAGGACAAAGGTTTCAGTGAGGACCTGAACATATCACATTTACAGGGCCTTCACTCTCACAACCAAAGAGCTAACAGTAAAACAGCAAAGCATCAGGATGAAGAAAAAACTGACTGTCAAAAAAGATGCCTAAAATTTTCAGAAAAACTCTGAGCGAATATTCACAGGAAATAATCTGCTCAAAATCCACCCAAATCTCAGGTTTTACACAAACTCCCTGCAGTTGTTTTATTCACTTTTCGGGTTAGTTCATCTGTACTCTTATTATCATGCACTGAATATAATATGAAAGATCCATAAAATATGTCACTTAGTCAGGAGGCATCAGTTAGCTCTGAGAAGATTAAGGGTAAAGGTCAGAAGCATACAAGAAGAAGAGCATACAGCTCGAAACGTACGTCACGGTGCAATAAATAACTTTTTTTTTCTGCAGAGTCCTGCAGTGTTGCAAGTCATTCATCCTCTTCATCTACAACTATCGACTCAGCACCTGCCCTCCCACGGTGAGATGTGCGTGCCTTTGGTCTGATTTTTTCATTCTTTTTTCAAAAGGTCAGAAGCCAGTCATTTAAATCAACTGAATTTCTTGTTAGATTCTGGTTCAAAGACTGTAAATCACAATCTAGGCTGCAAAGATGGGTCAACAGTATACTCGAGTATTCAATCTGTTAAGAAACATTGAACAAACAAAATGAAAAATCTGGACATGTCATTTCAGAGGAAGAATGGTTGAGTATATGCAGTGTACAATAGATATTTTATATTTTAAATGGCGTACAGATAGAAGATTATGTCTATTATGTTAAATGTGGGAGGTGTCTGCCTCCCAAATGAAACAGAAAGATGATTTCACTGAAGAGGGTCCAGACAGCTGAGGGCTCTGGCTCCTGTTCTGCTTTTGGAGACTTTAGGAACCACGAGTAACTGGGATGATATGGCAGTATGAGTTCTCTATGATATGACAGGGCTTGATGAGTCTGTCATAAATATTAATATATTATATATCTATTCAAGAAAATGCAGTCAGTTGAAGCAATGTGAAAGTGTGGTCTAAATGGGCAATGCTGACACCTGCTGGAAGAGAAGTTTAACTTAGTGTGCTTCAGTATGTGCTGCACTTCATTTAGGCTACATGAGTGAGCCAATGAAATAACTAACACATTTAGGTGCAGTGCAGGCTGCACTAGTGAGTGAATAATGAAGGTAAAATAGAACTGAAGAGTCATCTATTCCCTTTTCTCTAATTCCTCTATTCTGTAAAAGATAGAAAAACAAGGGTAAATAAAGCAGAACTCAATTCCTGCACACACTGCACTTTTTCTTTATCATGCTGCACTGTTACACTCTGGTAGGTTGCATCAAATGGTGACATTCATGTTTAATGTTGCACATAGTCCCTTACAAATAAAATGTGATAAATAAATGTGTAGAGTCCCTTGAGTTTACTTTTATGCGAGTTATTCTGTCTGTAGAGGGCTCAGTGAAGAGGAAACTAAAAGTAACAAGTACTGCCATGGTGTACAAAGAATTACTTTTTTGTCGCAATAAGTATAGAGCACTCAAAAAAGACTGCTAATATGAGGGATTCTTGTATTACATATTCAAGTGCTTGGATGTTTTGTACTTCCTTTACATTTCGTTCACTCAGTGTAAAAAAGCAGGATGTGGGTGAAAGCTGACAACTTGTTTTGCAGATGATTTCATGTTTGTATCCTGTTACTTAGAAATTAAAAAGGAAAAAAAAGGCATAGTTCTCTGTTTGTGTGGGAACTCTTGAATTTATGAAAACCTCAGCCACACGTGCACAGAACATAATGCACATAACCCTCTGCACTGCTGTTACTGGGACAGAAACAGCTGTATTACTGATGCACGGGACAGTAAATGTATACACACAGTCACAAACTGTTCTTTTTTATTGCAAAATATCATATTTTCAGTTTTAAATTAGAGTACAAAGTGAGAGTGAACAAGTTTGTTTGTGCCTCCTCGAGTCAGTGGACTTCCTTTGCACGCTTTGGCGCTCTAAACATCTGCACCTCATGCACTTTTACCCACAGAGTGTTTACTTGTTATTCACAGGAGTTCTGCAACATGACAACCCAGCGGGGCTAAATAAAAAAAGTTGTTTTAACTTTAAAACATGATCTTAATGAGCACAAAATGGGTGAGTGTTTTACAACTGAGATGATACTGTATGAGGGTCATCAGTCGGACATCCAAACTTTAGTCAGATATAATTTATAGGACACTGTAAAGCACACATAAAAACAGAATGCAATGATTTGCAAATCTTTTTGACCTATGACCAAAACCAACATGTTCAAACTGATTGATAAACGTTATTGTTTTTTTGCAAAGATACATTTTTTATGATTTTGATGCCTTTCCAAAAAATTTGGGCCGGGGCAAGAAAAGACTGGAAAAGTTAAAGAACACTCCACAGGTAAACAGATTAAATGATAACAGAGGTATCACTCTTCTCTCTCACTGCAAACTCATCCAAACCAACACTTGTTCAAGGGCTCAAACTGAGGCAGCCCTTAGCAAACTCACAAGGGAAAACGATGCTTATACACAGATGTCTTTGCCTAAAATGTTAAAGAAGTGGTAATTTTGTTCATAAATTGTATGTGCTGTGTTGTAGGCAGCACAGGCAGAGACAGTGAAAAGTTGTTTATCCTTGCTAAAGGTGTTGATGGACAGTTTGGGTTGTTTGACTTCACGTTCACGTAATGATTTTACCACAAATGTTCACGTCCTGTTTCTTACCATGTGAATGTGGGTTTGTGGGTGGCTGCACACTCTTCATTTGCAAGTTTCCTTTGAGAACTGAAACACATGTTAACATCTGTGGGACGCAAAGGGAAAATACAGCAGACGCATTTCATTTTTGCTCATTGCCACAAGCATGTAGTTGATGCAGTAGGCCTCTTATTGGGCTGTGAAATGAACGTAGATTGTTTAATTCAGAAGACACTTCTAATGGACATCTACAAGACACAGATATCTGTAATCCAACCAACAAGGATGGATTATATGTTTTTGTTTTATTTTGTTTTTTTTTAATTTTGTCTCCAGTGAGAAGATTAATCAACTTCTACCAACGTGAATAATGGAAAAGTCCGTAACCCACGCTACATACGAGAGTCTCAAGAAAGGTATGAATTAATTTTAAGTTTTGGGAGTAATCAAGAATAATTTTATATATTTTGTTTGAAAACTCATATTGAATCATGCATCATCAGCATATAGGGAATACCTCATTGAAAATATGGTTTAAAGTAAGTAGTTTGGGTATTTTTATGGAGGTAGAGGGGCACTTTTATATTTTTCGAAAGTGAGTATTATTATAAAAATGAATATGGTTTTAGTCTGTAGGTTAAATTGACAAAAAAAAACTGGCACAAATAAAAAACAGTTATTAGAAATAACCCAACGAGGAAAGGGCTTCATGTAATTATTTCTAAAAAGAATTTTGACGTTCTTAGCGTTGCTGTCCATTATGTCGCACTTGACGACGTCTGAGTGACGTACATACTTGCATACGTGCTTAACCTTGAGCGGCAGGAACAATGGCAGCTGATGAAATAATGAGCCCTGTAAGTTTGAATATTTTAGGCTTGAATGAACACAACTGCACAGGTGTATGGTAAAGTATGTGAAAGTACTGCAGTTTGGGAAGTTGCTGTTTGTATTTGAATCTGGATCAACTGAATGGATTGAATCAGAGTCGTGCGAGTTTGTTTGAATCTTTAGCATTGCTAGCACGTAGCATAGAGGAAGTCGGCATTTATTTAACCACGCTGCTGTTAAAGTGTTACAGTTCGGTGTTGTTATACGGTAATTCATTATCATAATGCATTTTTGATGATACAGCAGATTTCCATCGAGTGTGTGGACAATCCTTGTGGAATTGGTGGTGTGGTCGTCGAAGGCGATCAAACATATCCCCTCCTTTTTGAACAAGTAAGATTTGTGCGATCTCATTTGAAGTGTAGAGTCAAAATCTATTTGAATGTGTCGTTTTACATAATCAATTTTTATATAGCATGTGTTTTGTTTTCAGGATACCGTAGGGTGGACTGCCTCTGGTGACGGACAGGGCCCTCACAGGTTAGGCAAAGCAAAGCAAGGCGATTACATAAAACATGAAGGCATTAAGACAGTATAGAAACACAAAGCCTTTTAAAAACATGACACACATAAATATAGTTAAAAGGTTTAAACCAAAGTAAAATAGAGGGTTAAAAAAAACTGTAAATACAGTGCAGTGCAAGATAAAACAGTTATAACCTCAAAGACAAAGAAACTCTTGGAAAGGTCCTTTAATTCACGTTGCATTTTAAGGTGACAGTAGGCGGAAGCTGACTGAAGCTGAGCACTGACTTCTGATTGCTCTCTGCAAATATCAGGAATTCAGTTAGTTTAACTGTCTTACTGATATTTTTCTGATAGCAACTTATCCCACAACTAGAGTCTTCTGACCACTCAAAGCTCTTTAAAACTACAGTCACATTCACACACTGGTGGCCGAGGCTACCATACAAGATGTCGTCTGCTACTCAGCTTAAACTTTCATACACACTCACACAACCAAGGATGTAAACTGGAGGCCACAGCCGCACACTTTGTTCATGCATGTGGATATACTTTAGTAATATTCTAATGATATCTGTTTGTACTAGAGGCTGAACCGATCTGATGTAGTTCTCTTTCTGTGCAACTACTGTTTTGTAGTTCTGTGAGACCTTTCCACTTTTCCCGTTATGAGGACCCTGGCACTCAGGATGATCCAGAGACTGACAGCGGTCCACTATCCAAGTAAAAGAATTTTTTTTTTTTTTTTCAATCTACACTTTGAGAGGCAAGTGAGAAGAAATAGCATTGTGCATCTCTGCAAACCACCAATATGTAACATTTGTGCTTTTTATATATATATAGCATATCAAAATTTCTAGGGCTGCCCCCGACTAACAATTTTGCTAGTCCACCAATAGTCGTCATTTAGGGCCATTAGTTGACTAGTCACCTGCATGTTTATGATATTAATGTAATTATCAAAGTATATATTTTGGGCGGGGCAACACAATGGTTTGAGTTGAAGGTGTGAGAAAGAATAGTATCAGTAACATTGTTAACACTGTGCTACATTACAGAGAAATACAAAACCGTACTAATGAATCTTCATTAATATAGGCCTATATTTTATCTACAAGTGCACGTCACACACTGAGCGAGCCGCCTGTTAATGACGCTGTGGGCTAATGGGCATGTAGCTACTTCCATGTTTCAAGTGATACGTCATGTTTGTAGTCGACCAATGAAGATGAGTTTACATATCACCTTGGGTTCGTCCTTCACCTTCTCAAAATGATCCCACACTTTGGATTTCCTGCCCGACATGTTATTAACTAGCCTGTGGAATAACCGCAGGTACCAGCCCTGGAAATTAGGGGCCGTACATGCTGCACCTTTAACCACCTGGAAAACGCTGTGACAAAGCAACCAATTAAATCTTGCCGACTAATAACCTTCCTAGTCAACTAACGTTTGGTCGACTATTAGGTGGCAGCCCTAAAAATGTCTACAGTGATGTAGCTCAAATTCCATGTATATGAGCTCACTTTGTCATCAGGGGGTGGAGGGGATGGTGGATGGTATGATGTGAGACCTTGGTATGATGATTGCCAAGCAGCAGACATCTGTTCAAGACCAACAAACAACAAAACTGCATGGTTGCTTTTGAGCAAGATATTGGTGGTATTTCCAGCCGTGACTGTAGCACCAAAAGTATGTTTTTTGTGAGACATCACAAATGAAAAAAGTAGTAACCTAGAAAAATGACTCTGGCAAAGGTTTTGCAAACAACGTATGTCATAACACTACATACTGGATGTAAAGACTGTAATACCAGTGTTTATCAGATCAGTAATATCAAGTCATTCTAAACGACACTTCTTTGTTGTATTTCCCACAGTCCTCAGGAGGAGGAGGAGGAGGAGGAGGAGGAAGAAGAAGAGGAGGAAGAAGAAGAGGAGGAGGAGGAGAAGATGAGTAACATCTACAGCCATCAGCCATCTACATAAATTGACCAACTGAGACTCCGGGAAGTAACTGGCCCCGAAGCGAGAATTAGTCTGGAACACAACCCCCTGTAAAGAGGACAGTTGCCCTTTTTGCACATATATACGAATTCAACAAAGAACAGAATCAGTGAGCTTTAGAGGTGCTAATAGAAACTTTTGTTACCTTTGGACAGAACCAGGCAAGCCATTTCCAAATTAACAAACTTTATTTACTAAGTCCAGAGATTTCTTAAAAATGATTTCAAACACTAAGGATGTGGTGAGCTGCCCACCATTCATGATATTTCCATGAACGGTGCTCCACTAAAATGTTCATCTGGAATCAAATACTCTATTTTGTGACACTGGATCACTGAAAGAATGTAAAGCATGAAAAGGGAGTGCAGGAAGGCTGAGTCCTGTGTCCTCAGCCTGATACATTGTGTGTCTTTAAGGAAATTACTACCCAAAAAGAAAATTGAAACCATCTCAAACATTACATTATTACTGAGTCCACTGGATGTAATACCTTTACGAAATTCTTGTTAGTGATTGTAGATAGTAGGGCTGCCCCCCTAATAGTCGACCAAATATTCGTCGACCAGAAAGGCCATTGGTCGTCAAAATTTCATTGATCACTTAGTCCCAGAAAAAAAAAAAATACAAAAACCCCCCCCCCCATTAAACTCTATTAGGAGCTGCGCCAAAACCTACAGTATATGACTGGACCATGTGGGAATTGAAGTTGAAAGGACAGACACAGGAATTGGCCATGCTCAGCAGTCAGACAGGAGTCAGCTTACAAACCAATCACAGCCGACAGATATCTTTCCCTTCTTCTGTAAATATTCAGTCTGATAAATACGGAAAAGTTGATCATGTTAGTGCAGGGCTACCCAGAGCTTTACATCTGTCCCACAGACGATAGGCCTATATACTTAGAAACAGCATCTAGTAGAAGATAAGCTCTGCACTCAGGATTGCAGGTAAACAGGTGATGATAAAGTGCTTGTTCAGATTGCTTAGCAACCTCAGACGCAACTTGCCACTGTGTTCTTGAAAGCTAGCACAGAAAATGAGAAAGATCAGCACCAGTCATTAACAGGCGGCTCGCTCAGTGTGTGACGTGCACTTGTAGATAAAATATAGGCCTATATTAATGAAGGTTCATTAGTACGGTTTTGTATTTCTCTGTAATGTAGCACAGTGTTAACAATGTTACTGATACTATTCTTTCTCACACCTTCAACTCAAACCATTGTGTTGCCCCGCCCAAAATATATCATTTAATAACTCAATTAATATTGTAAACATGCGGGTGACTAGTTGACTAATGGCCCTAAATGACGACTATTGGTTAACTAGGAAAATTCTTTTGAAAAGTCTGGGGCAGCCCTACTAGATAGTGTAGCCCCTTGCCTGTTCTCAGTGATCATAAGCTCTTTTACAGTTTTTCTTGATTGGTTTGGCTCATTTCTTGAAACAGAAATTACATTCTTAAAACAACATGGACAACCCTCCAAACCACTGGGCACTTCTTCACAACAGATTTCAAATTCTCATTCCTTTCAACAAATTGCAAATGTCTTAGCACACTTTGCAAATTATTAAATACAATTGTCTACAGTTTGCACAAATTGCAAATGTCTAGCACATCTTTGCAAATGACTGATTACAGTTGCCTACAGTTAGCACAATTACCAATTGTATATATCTTGCTGATCTAAACTAACTGTTTATTGAATACATTTTCTTTTTACTGTGATGTTTGGCAGTTACAGTTTGATTTCTGGTAGCTAGACAAAAGGCATCAATTACAGTAACCACTCATTGTCAGTGAATGGTCTGGACCAAGATTGAAATGTGACATAAGTGATATTTCCATGGTCCACTGCCATAGTGACAAAACATCTAAACATTTTGACCACTATGAACCATAGTGTTGTGCTGAACCATTGGACTATTTTGCCAAATGCACTTAAAGCTTTGAGAATGTAATTTCTGTTTCAAGAAATGAGCCAAACCAATCGTGAAAAACTGTAATTCCAGATGTGTTTCAGACTATTTCAAGGCTGAGGGCTGTGAGAAGTCACTTCTTATGGTCCCTCTGAACCTAACAACTACAATCCAGTTTTTAAGCTTCTCCTTTAATTCTAATGAAGGCTGATGTAGATGAATGCTCCGTGGTGGTTCTGCTAAATCTTAGCACCACCTCTGATGTAGTGGATTGAATTAGCTTTACTACTGAAAGGTTGAGGTGGGTTTGTACCTCAGGGACCTCCCTCGGACGGTTCTCCTCATGCTTTTCTAAGACAACATTTATTTTGTCTGTTGATGGCTTTACCTTTTCTCAAGCTTCCTCTACGTATGGGGTGCCACATAGCTCTATGCAAGGACCAATTATATTCCCTCTTCTTATACTACTTTTGCATTATCCATCAGAATGATGTTTCATTTCATTAATACTCACCTGTTATTTGTTTCCTGTTATCTGTTCTTTAATCTATACTTATATCCTTTTTTTCTGCTTTCTTTGTTATTGTTATTTAGTGACTGTGAATTTGTTTTTGTTTTCCTGCTTTCTTTCCCTCTGTCTGAAGCACTTAATTAACAGTGGTTTTGAAAGCTGCTATATAAATAAACGTTATTATTATTGTTAAATATGGTCGTCCAGCTTTGTTTTTAACATACAGGCACAAAAGTAGCATTAGTCTTCTAATCAAATTCATGGCAAAAAACAATAAAACATTACCAAAACTGTCAAGCTATTGCTTCAAGTTTTACCCTGAACTACACAAAATCTTTGTCAAAAACTGATGAAAAGTTATGAGGTAGTTATCACATACTGTTTGAATATCAAATATAGACATGGCTCCAAATATAAAGTATGAATTTGAGCTGTGTCCTAGGCAAGTTTTTATGCAGTCACAAGGGCGTAGGTTTCATTTCAACATCGGTGGGGAGTGGAAACATATTAAGCTGAGAATCCTCGAACAAAAAAATTTGAGCGTCTTAACACTTAATTCCCTACATTCTGGTGAACTTTTACACACCAGTTTACACCATAAGCACTTCACTTATGTAAAGGAAAACACAAAATTCAGTTGGCAGGTGACAATTCAGAATATAAAAATATAATGCAGTCAGGCTCTTTCAAATCAATACACATGCAGATATAGTTTACTTCATAGTTTCCCTCCTTTGTGTCTTTTGTTTGGGGAATAACCTCTTTAAATGTGCATGATTGTTTAACAAGCCAGGACTACTGAAACATAGAGACGTAGTTGGTTTACGGACACTGTTAGTTATGTATAGAGCAAAATGCAGAGTGTTACCAGATCATTTACAAGGGTTATTTGGGGTTTTTTTTTCAGAGGACAACGAGCATTGAAGAAAATTTCACTTTAAGCACCAGTCTGCAAAGACTACATCAAAAACGTGTATTTCGAGCCCTGTCTCATTCCGAAGTTGTCAAAATCCGGCGCTTGGGCAGTAACTTGAACAGAAACCAACAAAAAAAGGCATCCTTTAAAGTTGGTATAGCAAGCAGCCGGCCCAGTGGCATCAGAGGGAAACGCGGCGGGACAAGGACAAAAGTTAAGGCAGCGAAAGTCCAACTGGGGCAGGCAGGAGGGGTGGATGGGTCCAACAAACACAGACTTTCACCCCAGAGAACTGTAAGATTATAAAGCCAAACCATGCAACCACATGCTTTTGTTGTTGAATGAAAAAATAAGTTAATTCACTGTGCTGTACGGACGTAGTGCGTTTCTTTTGAAAAAGACGATGTAAATGGTAAATTTCCTGTGAAAACTTCTGTGTATTTTGAAAGAAGACAATGCATGTAACAGGCTGAACTTGACACAACGTTCCAGAACGTCAACAAACAATGCACCCATGACCAAACGCCAATATGTTGAAGGGGACATTGTGTATGGCTTCTGATTCTTCTGTTTATTTATTTATGTTTCTTTCTGAAGTAACTGTAAGTATTGGTTATCAACTTTAACTAACACACCATTTATTTCTTATGTTTACTTGTGCTTTGAGAGAGGGGCAGGTAAAATAAGATTGTTTTCTTCTCCCTGCTCCTTTCTGGTCATGGATTGTGTATTATTCATTCTTACTTTCATTTTCTGTAACTGCTTATCCTGTTAGAGGTCACAGGTATGCTGGAGCCTATCCCAGCTGACATTGAGCAAGAGGCAGGGTACACCTTGGACAGGTCACCAGACTATCACAGGGCTGACACATAGAGACAGACAACCATTCACACTCACATTCACACTTGCGACCAATTTAGAGTCACCAGTTAACCTGCATGTCTTTGGACTGTGGGAGGAAGCTGGAGTACCTGGAGAAAACCAACACTGACACGGGGAGAACAAGCAAACTCCGCACAGAAGGGCCCTGGGTTCAGATATCAAATCAACATAATACATTTTGTTTGTCGTACTTGTCGTTCCTCTCCTTTATTAGTGAGGACAAAACACTCAAATGAGCCGATACTGTCATATATCAGTTCAGGAAAGGAACCAAATGTAGAGTAGTAGGCAACAAAATGTGAGCTTTAATGCAGCTGTTAAAAACATCCAAAAACAGGCAGGCAACTGGAAGGCCAAAAGAAAGAAGAACCAAACTAAACTGAAAACCAACCGGGATAACACAATGAACTCGGACAAGGAACAAAGTGAAACACACAGGTATATGTACATAGAAAACCAATCATAAGAACAAGACACAGCTGGAGTAGGAGCACACAGGCAAAAGGACCAAACAAGGCTAATACAGAACAGGTGTGAAGGGAAGAGTCTGGGAACAGGGAAGGACTAACGAGACTGGTGGAAGACAGGTGTGATAGAAAACAGGCGGGAAACACCAAGACAGGAAGTGAAACCAGACACGACATGAGGAGAAAATCTACAAAATAAAACAGGAAGCAGATTAAACATAAATGAACAACATAAAACACAGAAGAACACAAACAGAAAACACAACTACAAAACTTGAACAAAATCCCAGGATCATGACAGATACACAATCACAGTTACACACACTCTCAACATTTCCTATGAATTAATGATCAAAATGGATGTACTGGTTTGTCAAATCAAGGTGTGAGTGTTAACAATAACAAAAGAAACCACTTTCAAAAGAATGGGTTAAATTACAACACGAATGGGAGTATGCACAAATTACAACACCATGTTTCTCCAATCTCATGACCTCCTTCCACTAAAGGCAGTTTCACAATTTTTAGCTTCAGTTTGAACAGGAAAGAATATTGAGCAATCTGCGAGCAGCTGATACATCGGTCAGCTGACCACCACATTTGTCTGACTGCATCTTAAAGGAAGGCATTATCAATAATTATCTTCTTAAAAACAGTCATTTGCAACTTGTTGTCACTCTGAAGTCGTCGAATACTGGCACTTGGTCAGTGACTTCCAACCCCAGACACCACATTAAAAAACCGTCCTTTCATGCCGGCATGTTACGCCGCCAGTCACTGTTATTCTGTAGTGGCGCCTGGCATTGTTAGGGGGAAACCCAGCCAGACGACAATAAGGGGACGAAAGACCAATTAGGGCGGGTGTAAGAGGTGGTGGATGGGTCCAACAACCACCGACTTTCACTCGAGAGGCTGGTGTTCACTTTCCCTATGTATGTAACGCCATGCCCTATTATTTTTTTCTAAACTCAACAACATGCTTTTGTTGTCAAAGGAAAAAAACGTCAAGTCACATTGTTGTGTCGACTTCGTGCATTTATTTTGGTAGAAACTGGATGCAAACTGTACATTTCTTTGAGAACAGACAATGCATGTAACAGGCTGAAGTTGACACAGTGTCAGAGAAGGTCAACAACCAACATGATACCTTGCACATCATATCTCAGCATTGAAAGTCTGTGACCAAATGTGACGTGATCGGAGTGAGTATGTTTTATAATTTTAACATCAATAATTCAAACTACATTAAGAAAGTTTACTTTAGATACAAAAGCTTTTACCTCCAGTTCTCTGAAGGCTGTACCTCACTGAGGGTCAGGAAGGACAGAGTGTGAATTCCACATTCAACAAATTAAATTTTTTTTAATTTTCTTGTTTTTTGTTTACATGCTATGAAACACCCACGATGTAACCAGATGGGGCAATGGTGCACCGTCACCATGTGTCTATTAAAGTGGTTACTTTTACTGCACACAGGCTCAGGTTGTTATTTCAAGTGTTTGAAGTATCTCTTTGCCTTTTTCTCAATTCAGTCTTTGTTATTGTACCGAAGTCTCGTTCTGAAATCTTATGTTTATTCTGAGCGCATAAAAAACATGTCTCCAGCACAGCCCTGTTGATCAGAGAGGTGAGATCCTCTCACATGGTGACACAACGTTGTCCTTTGTATGAAGTATGATCCCTGGACACATCAAGACTACCACAATTGAGCAGCAACAGGTCGCATTCTTTACAACATAGGCACTCATCCTCTGTGGGCACAGGGTCACAGCTCCCACAGTAACACCACAATTCCCAGCAGCTGGTTTACCCTCCACTGCCTGCTGTCCCCTTTTCTTTCTCTCCCCGTCTGCTCTACAGTTGACCCCTGGCTAAGTCCCGCCCCCAGAGGCAGGGCAACTTTGCTGATATTCAATCAGCTGGAAGAACGTTGTTTGATTTCCCCCAGAGATCCAGGTGCTGGCAGCAGCACAGGGGTGAAGCCAAACACTGTTCATCTGCACACACTGCGATGCCACACAGCTGGTTCAATATCAGCAAAGTTTCCCTTTATATTCATTGTCTTCTCTGTGGCAATCAGCAGTGATGTGGTGATTCACTTTTACACTGTGATCTGTAGCCTGTCCTCTGCTTACTGTGATTAAACAACTAAAAATGCTTTTTTACATCAGTGAGTTAGACACAGAAACATACTGCAGGGAAAACAGGGTCCTAGTTGAAAAATGCTGAAGTTACCCTTTGAGGTTCAGTACATTGTGCTCTTGAGGTCATAGAGGTGGAGTTTCTGGGAATGGAGAACTGAAACAGGTTTCATAAGGAAAGTATTTTCAGAGTTCATGTCATTACTTCCAAGACAGTTTTTTTAATCCTCTATTTAGGGACTGGAGGAGTCTCGATGGTATGAATCAGAATTCCAGCCACCAAGTAGAGTCATTACTTCTCTGTCTCTCAGTTGAGACAGCGGACCAAAGCAGACCAACATGAACTGAGGGAATATCTAATTCACGTTCGGCACAACAATCTCAAGACAAGAGGTAAGATACATAGATAGACAAACAGACAGACATAGATAGACAGATAGACAGATAGATAGATAGATAGATAGATAGATAGATAGATAGATAGATAGATAGACAGAGACAGATAGACAGACAGACAGACAGATGGATAGATACAGACAGACAGACAGACAGACAGACAGACAGAGATAGATAGATAGATAGATAGATAGATAGATAGATAGATAGATAGATAGAAAGATAGATAGACACAGACAGACAGACAGACAGACAGACAGAGATAGATAGATAGATAGATAGATAGATAGATAGATAGATAGATAGATAGACAGATAGACAGACAGATAGACAGACAGATAGACAGACAGATAGAGAAACAGACAGACAGACAGACAGACAGACAAAGGGAGGCTGAACTTCCCCTAAGATTTCATAGAAGAAATGGTCAAATATGCACTATTAAATTTACATTAAAATAAGAACTTACATTGCATTAAACGTGCGCTAGGATGCGTTTGACATTATGACTATGACGTTCAAATGTCAGCTGTTTACCACCAGTTTTCAAACGCGACCTCCCTGTTATACTTTCTCATGTCAGCACGGTGGGCACTGAGCCTCCAAGCATTCCTATGAGACAGCGCTGAGCAGGGTTTTTTTCATGCAGCAAAGCAAGATGGTCATTGGATAAATGTGACAAAATCGTCACTTCCAGGGAGGCTCAACTTCCCTGGGACCTAATGGAGTGGTAGGCGGGAGAGGACGCTTGGTGTATGCATGCTGATTGGCGGAATTGTCTAAAAGGCTGAACCCCTTTGTGACTGACAGCACTTTGGAAATATACACCGGCACTGGCGAGTGGAGTCTCCTGGCAGAGTGCCGTCCGGAGTTCCTTATTTCCATAAGCGATATAGCTCATTTTCACCATTAAATCCATCTGAAAATCTTTGAGGTGTGTTTTGCTGTGGTTCTATGGCATGAGTGTGGTTGAAAAACGGCTTCAATTAAATGTTCCTTTTATAAGTTACTGCCTCGCTACAATATGACAAATTTTATGATGTAAACTTAAAGTGAGCTTCCCCTGTTTGAAAGACCAGCAGCCGCCACTGATATATAGTATGTTGATATTTGGGTCAAGTAGACCCCAACGAACTCTAATTCTCTGTTGGACCTTTAATGGACAAATTGTTAAAAAACGTCAATAAGAAAAGTTTAATAAGTGGGATTTAGAAGAAGTAGTGCTGCGTTAACTGTGCTGTCATGATCAAGTAGTTTTGGTATTTTTTGGACGGAGCGAGGTACCATGATATCTCCACAGTTAGTGTTGTTTTGAAAATGAATCATGTTTTTGTTGGCAAGATAAGTAAATAAAAGATTCTTCTTTGTGTGATAAAAACAACAAAACATTAATTATTACAATATTGCATAAAACACATAACAGTCACGTGGTCTGACGTCACCACGCTGGTGTGACGTACCATTCATTTGAACAGGGAACAGACAGCGCAAAATGGCGACCTTCGGTGAAACACAGCGTGTAAGTTTACGCAGGCTAAAATTAACACATCTGTACACGTTTGGGGTAAAATATGTGGAAGTACTGCAGTTAAGGAAGTTACTGTCTGTACTTGGATGTGGATCGACTTAGTGAATTGATTGAATCGGAGTCGAGTGTGTTTTTCCAAAACAGCGCCACATTGCTGTCATTTCCTCTTCCTGTAGCACTGTTAGCATATGGAGGAATTCAACATTCATTTATGAAATGTGCTGTTAAAGTTTTACAGTTTGGTGTTGTAATATGGAAATTTCATGATACAATTCATCATCGCTGTACATTTTTGATGATACTGCAGATTTCCATCCAGTGTGTGGACAATGTCGACAGATTCTGTGGTGTGATCATCTATGGCGATCAAACATTTCCCCTTCGTTTTCAACAAGTAAGATTTATACCATTTTATTTGAAGTGTAGAATCTTATTCTGTTTAAATACACACTCTCACATAATCAATTTTTATGCAGTGCATGTCATGTGTTTTGTTTTCAGGATGCCATAGGCAGGACTGTTTTTGGTGATGGACAAGGCCCTCACAGGTTAGGAAATTTAAAATCCTGTATGTGAGGAATACATCAAAGTAAACTAGAAAGTTAAAATAAGCTTATATGAAGACATATCAAAAAGTATAATCAAAATTATGGTGCAGCTACAGTGTAGCGCAAGATATGAATAAAGTCCCAAATTTAAATTGCATTGCATATTATTTATCAGCTGAGGATGTCTTTAGTCTTCATGTCACAGACTGTTATACCACCTGGATGCCTAATGCTTTAATTGTCTTACCGCTCATGTTTCTCTGTACATTTTGTACATGCCATGTGTGGACTCAACTTACTTTAGTAATATACCTGACAATATTTGTTAAGACTAAAGACTTAACTTGTCTGATTTATGTATCTCTCCGTGCAACTTTTTTTACAGTAGCTCTGTGCGACCTTTCCAACCTGTCTCCTCTGACGATGGAGACGGAGAGGACACAGATTTGGATCCTCTGCATACTGACAGTTATTCACTAGCCAGGTAAAAACAGTCACAGGCTAATATTTTTTTACTGTGTATGTCAAAGATCATTATACCACCTGAAATGCATAATGTTTTAACTGAAGACTGAAGTGCAGGTAGTTACAGTGTGGGCTCCATGCTTACTCTGACAGCTTGTTGTACAATCACAAAGGGGTGGGCGTAGTGAAAGATCAATTGTGTTACCGCTCATGTTTCTGATAGCAGCATCTGTCATAGCAAGAGTTAATGTGATTTAACTTGTGCACCTTGTACATGCATTGTGTGAATTAACTTGTTATATTACAATTCATACCTAATATCACTTATCTCTGTGCAACTTTTTTTTACTGTAGCTCTGTGCAACTTTTCCAACCTGCTCACTCTGACGATGGAGACGTAGAGGACATGGACAGGGATCCTCTACAGACTGCTAATAATTCACCAGCCAGGTAAAAAAAAGGAAAGAGATCCATCAATCTACAGATTAGCAAATACAGACTCATAGTAAACAGTTAAGTATTTGAATTATCATAATATCAGTCATTCTAAACTTCTCTGTTGTGTCTCCCACAGTCTAAAGGAGGGTGAAGGGGCTGACTGAAGAAGTAGAGAAGAAGAGGACCAATAGCTTAGTATTGTATGTAGTAATGTAGCGACAGCATTGTCTGTAGATCTATTGGGTTGGGTACATATTGCTGCTGAACCATCATGTGGCAGTGAAAATGTTATTCAGCACTTCAGTCAGTTGGTAAGCACAGTGTTTCAGCACCCTACCATTCCATTAGGGCCTGTGGCTTTCCATGCATTTTTCCTGTTTTCAAAGCTTTATGATAATTCAGTTATGTATGCATTATTATTGTTTACATTTTTTTTCTCAGGACATCAGTGAAATATTCTAAACTAAGCACAAAAAGTAATGAAATTTGTGTTTGGTAGATTATTTCTTTGTTGAAACAATGCTTGGAAATAAATCTTGGAAAGGTTGTTTATTTCCCTTTAAAATGGTGCCACATTTGTAAGGAACATGCATTTGTGGGATGAGCAGCAGAGCTGAGTATGGGGCTTGCACCAATGGAAAATTTGCCAAATCGGCTCTGCCAATGCCAAACAGCTTTTTTTCGCTGTTGACTCTTGTTTGGTGTTGTTTGGTGGATTGGGTGATTGAAGTCTGAAGAAACAAGACATTGGCAATTTAACAATTTATTCATTTAACAAATAGTAGCCTCAGTAGCGTGTGGAAGAACCATACACAGCCACAACAGCCTAACACCTCCTCCTCATGTTGGTCACCAGCCTGAGCAGAGAGCTGTCGGCCATGTAGTCCTGCAAACCTTGACTACAAATCTGTAAAAGACTGCCTATGGTTCCTGAGTGCTGACAGGATGAGGAAATGGTCTTCTTCAGGTGCCGGCTTCTTGGGACACCCACTGTAGAGTAGACACCAACTGATCACTGTAGCAGTGCCTATGCTCACAGGTGCTGACAATCAGGTGCCAATCACCTGGGGGTACCAGAAGCTCAAAACAAGAGTCAACATAAAAAAAAAGCTGTTTGGCATTGGCAGAGAAGATTTGCCAATTTTTTTCATGGGCACAGCCCTTGATCAGCTCTGCTGCTCATCCCACAAATGCATGTTTCTTACAAATGTGGCACCATTTCAAAGGGAAATAAACAGGCTTTCCAGTGGTATAAGATTTATTGCCAAAAAGCATTGTTACAACAAAGAAATAATCTACCAACAATAGATAGATAAGATCCCTGATATGGGATCTTTATCTTATTTACACAAATGTCCTTATTTTTTGTGCTTAATTTACATTGTGATAATATGCAGTTGCTACAATTACTGGCTAATGTGAGTTCTTGTAATATGAATTATTTATATATTTATGTATAGCTTTTGCTGGCCCAAAGCGGGAAATACAAACCAGAATTTTATGCGCTGTCTTATTTCTTTACTGAGAGCATTTATTAGGCAACAGAGACTCAAAAAACCAAAACAAAGCTATCTGCATTTCAATAGGTTACTGTATAATAATTAAAACAATTGGAGACTGAGAACAAACAGATATGTGAGTCTGATAACATTTTTAATAAATCAGCATCAGACCTAACAGGATGTGAGTGTTTCATTGACTTCCTGTACAGACTGAAGGCTGCTGGAAACTGTCTGACTTGACCGCGACTTTTTGTCACCACCCCCTGCTGCAGCCGCCTGATCTTGTCCACTTTCCAGGCGAGGCGCAGTTCATCTCGAACGAGTCAAGTATCCACAGACAGCCAGTCACTCAAAGTGGCCCACCCTTAATTATGCGTAACCTGGTTATTTCTAGGGGTGTAATGATCCATTGATGTGGATCGACATATCGATTCGATGATCAGTGATCCAGTGTCATCGATGCAAAGTGAAACTATCGATAATATTGTCAGCTCAAGGTTAATCTAATCTGTCGGGAGATGCAGCAATTTAAACCAACAGTGATTACGAAAAAGAACATTAAAAGTAATTTGTTAAGCTATGAGTAGGGGGGGAAAAGTCTGCTAGCTGCTAGGCTAATTTATGCAATGTAAACATGCTAAATCTAATAATGTGTGACCAGCAAAAAACTGCTGAATTTTATATTTTGTTAAATGATCTTGTTATTAATCCATGTTTATGGCTGTTGGGAGAAGTTTGACTTCAGAGCTTTAAGCCAGATAGTTTTCAGAAAAAGATTGTGGTTTGGATAACATGAAAATATTTCTCCCAGAAGGGGCTCTCTGACAGAAAGCTCTGAAGGTTAACTTATCCCATGTGCTGTTTAATGTGTTAGTGGAGTCTGTTAAAAATAAAATTTACAGCACTTTAGCAGTTACAGTTATTTACATTATGTGTGGTTTTAATCTTTTATGGTCAAACGCAGGAAAGAAAGAGGTGTCAGCTTCTTCTGTAACTGCTTGTGTTATATGGGCAGATAATATCTTCTTATATTGATCGCAGGCCCCTGAATCTCATCGAATGGTATCGTATCGTGGCAGACTTTGTTATATCGGCAAATACCGTATCATTTTCCATATAATCGATATAATATCTTATCGTGATAAAACTGGTAATTTACACCCCTTTTTATTTCTGCTGTAAAGTAATACATGGGAAACATTTTAACATGGGGGTCTTTGAGGATTGACTCAAAGAAGCCGGCCTCAAGTGGCCATTTTTAGCTCTGGAGGTTGCTGCTTGGTTTGGATACAACAGCTTTTGCCTCTGTTTCTCCAAAGGTTGTACCTTACTAAAGATCAGGGTGGAGCCCACAATTCAAATCATGTCTCCCACTAGCAGTCAGCATATTGTTGATCGCAAGTCTTGTATATCCTGATCATAACCTGCCTGAACATGCAAGGACATGGCTGGCATATGCTGGGCTCAACACTGGAAACTCTGATATCTTTTTGCAGCATTTCTTTATTTAGTTGTGTTTTCTCAGTTTGCAGCATTTTTTCAAATCACGTTTGTCAAATTGGTAAAGAAGTTTTCTTAATTTGCTTGTTTTTGTGTTTTTCCTAACGTGCAGTGTACTGATTCTCACAGCCATCATAGGGCTGGGTTTTGCTAATCTTTGGAATTTGAGTTGTGCAATGGAGACAGGTTTGTCGAGGTGCATCATTTCCAACACAGATCATTTTGATACTCTATTTAGGGAGTGAACAAGTCTAGATGGTTTGAATTAGAATCCCAACCACCATGTGGAGACATTACTTGTCTGTCTCTCTGAGGCAGTGGACAAGAGCGGACCAATGTGAACAAAGGGAAATTCTAAACAACGTTTTGTACGAGGATCCCAGGAAAAGAGGTGGGTCATACTTTGCCTAAAATCATGTACAGAAAAAGAAAGATATAGTATGTTTGTCATACATGCTAATGTCACATATGTTTTGGGTCACTTTGAACCCAACAAGCTCTAACTCTCTGTTAGAAAAACTGTTGTTAAGACAAAGGGGAGACATCCAAGTAGACGGGATGGGATTGGGTGCTGCGTAAAAAGTGCATTCAACACCAAGGAATTGTGTTTTTTTTTATAGAGGGAAAGAGTTGCTGTTAACTTTTCACAGTGAGTGTAGTTTCTAAAAAGATTTATGTTTTAGCTGGTGAAATAAACTGATTCTGAGATTCTTCTTTCTGTGATAATAATAACAAAATCTGACTGAAGTAAGAAACAGTTACCAGCTCTAACTCAGGAAACAGAGGGTTTCATGTAATTATTTAAAAAGCAGTTTGACATTCTCAACACTGCTGTATATTAGTTAATATACTGTTGAATAAAAATGCGTAACACTCACGTGGTCTGACGTCATCACGCTGGTGTGTCGTACCACACAAGAGTGTGACACGGCAAAATGGCAACCTCTGGTCAAACGCAGCGGGTAAGTTTTGACAAGCTGAAATAAACATACCTGTAATAGTATATGGTAAAACATATGGAAGTATTGCAGTTTAGGAAGTCACTGTATTGGGATGCAGATTGACTTGGTGAATTGATTGAATCAGAGATGAGTTCGTGTTCGTCTGAAAGATTAGCACTGTTAGCATTTCCTTCAGGTGTATAGTGCTGTTAGCATGGGAAGGGATGTGACTTTAATTTGAGGAACTTGCTGTGAAAGTGATACAGTTTGGTGATGTAACGTGGGTATTACACAATGAATTTTACTATCGTAATGCATTTTGATGATTTTGCAGATTTCTAGGCAGTGTGCTAACAATGCTCACGGGTGTCCTGCTGTGGTCGTCTATGGCGATGCCACATTTCTCCTTCCCTTTCAACAAGTAAGATTTATACTGTTTATTTTAGAGAACATTCACAGTGTTATCTGGTATTTGGGAGTAGTGCTGTGTAAAAAAGTCCTGTCAACACCACAAACACGTTTTACAGCTGTAGTCTGTGATAGGTACTCACTGTCACTCCAACACATACACTTCATTTTCTGAAATAATACATACACAAAGAAGCACAAGTGTTGCAAGTATGTGCAACTACTGCAGCTTCAAACAAAGACACTTTGATCACAATCAAAGTGTCTTTGTTTGAAATATTAATGTTGTTAGCATGTTGAGAAATTGGGCATAATTTAAGAAATGTGCTGTTAAAGTGTTACAGTTTGGTGTTGTAATATGGGAATTACATGGAGCAATTCATCATCATTATACATTTTTACTGCAGATTTCCATCCAGTGTGTGGACAATGCTGATGGGTTCGGTGGTGTGGTTGTTTATGGCGACCAAACATTTCCCCTTCGTTTTCAACAAGTAAGATTTATACCATTTCATATGAAGTGTAGAATCTTATTCTGTTTAAATACACACTCTTGCATAATTCATTTTTATGTAGTGCATGTCATGTGTTTTATTTTGTTTTCAGGATGCCATAGGCAGGACTGTTTTTGGTGATGGACAAGGCCCTCACAGGTTAGGAAATTTAAAGTCCTTTATGTGAGACACAAAGACGTACATACAAAAAGATACTTTTAAAGGAATAAAACAAAGAAATCAAGAAAGTTAAAATAAGCTTATATGAAGACATATCAAAAAGTATAATCAAAATTATGGTGCAGCTACAGTGCAGTGCAAGATATAAATAAAGTCCCACATTTAAATTGATAAAATGTCTTAAGCACTATTATTTCTCAGCTGAGGATTTTTTTTCTTTATGTCACAGACTGTTGTATCACCTGGATGCCTAATGCTTTAACTGTCTTACCGCTCATGTTTCTCACATAGCAAGAGTTAATGTGATCTAACTTGTGCAATTTGTACATGCCATGTGTGGACTTAACTTACTGTAGTTATATACTAATCAATACTTTGTAATACTACAGACTTAACCTGTCTAATATATGTATCTCTCTGTGCAACTGTTTTACTGTAGCTCTGTGCGAACTTTCCAACCTGCCCATTATCAGAATGGAGACGTGGAGCCCATGGAGTGGGGTCCTCCACAGACTGACATCAATTCATCAGCCAGGTAAAAACAGTCGCAGCTTAATTTTTTTCTCTCTGTATGTCACAGACTGTTATACCACCTGCATAATGGTTTGTCTTACCACTTGCAGCATCTGTCAAAGCAAGAGTTACTAAGTGGTGTACTTATTCCTGAGCCACCTAACAAAAACAATTGTGGTCAGAGATCATTTTGTCACACTTATACTAAGATCTGTAATGAGATCCCATAATACAAAAGATACACATTTAAAAACACATATAAACACTACCTGATGGAAGGACATAGCTCCACTGAATTGAAGCCCATATCCAATTTTTTTTTTGTCTTACTGCTCATGTTTCTGATGGCAGCACCTGTCATAGCAAGAGTTAATGTGATCTAACTTGTACATGTAATGTGTGAACTAACTTAATCCAATTACCATTAATATCTGTTACTTTTACTTATCTGTCTGTGCAAATTTTCTACTGTAGTTCTGTGCCACCTCCCAAACCTGTCTTCTCTGACAATGGAGACGTGGAGGCCATGGACTGGGATCCTCCACAGACTGGCAGTAATTCATCAGCCAGGTAAAGACAGTCGCAGCCTATATCTTTTTTCTCTTTGTGTCACAGACTGTTACACCAACTGGGTAGTGTAATGTTTTATTGTCTTACCGCTCATGTTTCTGATAGCAGCATCTGTCATAGCAAGAGTTAATACGATCTAACTTGTACATGTTGTACATGTAATGTGCGAATTAACTTCATCAAATTACCAACATCTGTACCAACACCAATATCTGTTACTTTTACTTATCTGTCCGTGCAAATTTTCTACTATAGTTCTGTGCCACCTCCCAAACCTGTCTCCTCCGACAATAGAGACGTGGAGGCCATGGACTGGGATCCTCCACAGACTGGCAGTAATTCATCAGCCAGGTAAAGACAGTCGCAGCCTATATCTTTTTTCTCTTTGTGTCACAGACTGTTACACCACCTGGGTAGTGTAATGTTTTATTGTCTTACCGCTCATGTTTCTGATAGCAGCATAGCAAGAGTCAATGTGATCTAACTTGTACATGTTGTACAAATTGCACACCAACACATACGTCACTACAAGTAGCGACGTTATTAACCGAACTGTATTTCTGCATAACAAAAACATTAAACTATAATAAAAACACCACTATAGAAGTAATAAAACTGTAATACACACCGCCTGTGTTGACCGACTCGAGCCATACTTGTGAAATTCTTTTTAAGGTTGGCACGCTAGTAAAGTTTATTGGCAGCTTGAAGTCAGGTGCATTACCGCTATCTAGTAAGTAAAGTCTCGTCATAAATTACCACGATGTTGTCCCTCTGCAAACTGTCACTCAGTATTATCTCTGACAGCGTGAGAAATAGCGGCGTAGCGTGAGTGTGTGTGAAGTCGGTCATTTGTGTGTAGGGGTGGGTATCGTTAAGATTTTAACGGCACTACTACTCTTATCGATACTGCTTATCGATCCGATATTTTAACGGTACTCTTATCGATACTTTTTGAGGAAGAAAAAAACATATTAAGAACATAAATTGCTTTATTTTCTCAATTCTCATTATGCAACAACATAGTTTTTAACAAAACATTTTACTTTTTACAACTTCAAATGCAGTGTTTCCGCTACATTCATTTAAATTATTGCCGCGGCTGCTGCTCCTTCAAAACATTTATTTTGCAAATGCACCACCACTGCTCTGAGACATCTGTGCACTTGCACAGCGCAGCAGCCAGTGTAGTGAGGAGAGCAGCGGGGAGGGGGGAGTGGGGGAAGGCTCCTATTTAGGGATGCACCGAATATATTCGGCCGAATATTGCAAAAAAACACATTTGGTATTCGGTGGAATAAGTGAAAAGCAAGGCCGAATAATAGCGCCGTGTTTTGATATCACAATCACACAGCGTGCGGTGACGGACGGAGTAAAATGTCAGCAGTGTGGCGATATTTTACTCCATCCGTCACCGCACTCGCATTTGCGACTAAAAATAGTTTTGTGCGGGCAAAATAAATCATTCAGCACGCTGTGTGAATACAGATTTAAACCAGCAGCAGAAACTAAACGGCGAATCCGCCGATTGTGGGTTGAACGGGGGTCACAGACACGGACAAGACGTATTCCTGTCAAATACGGCGGCGCATGATAACCACTTACCGACAACGGAGAAGTCCGGCTCCAGGTGAATAACTTGTTGTCATGACTGCCCAAAAGTACCTGAACAGCCGAGCCATGGCGCCACACAGTATGTGGCGTATCAGAGGAGAAACGAGCTGTTCACATTTCTCTCTTTGCGGGGAGGTAACGGCCCACAAACCTCACCGCACTTTAGGGACTGTTCGTTACTTATGAAGGGACTGTTCTTTACTTGTCAGGGGAGGAGGGTGGCTGGTTGATTTTCATTTCATTTATTTATTTTATTTTGATCCCCCCTATGTTAATCACTTATTGATGCTGTTTTTGAAGTATGAATAAGTCAATAAGTAATTTCATTCATTCATTCATCTTCTAACCGCTTCATCCTCGTGGGGTCGTGGGGGGGCTGGAGCCTATCCCAGCTGACATCGGGCGAGAGGCAGGGTAACACCCTGGACAGTTCGCCAGACCATCGCAGGGCTGACACATAGAGACAGACAACCATTCACACTCACATTCACACCTATGGACAATTTAGAGTAATCAATTAACCTAGTCCCCAAATTGCATGTCTTTGGACTGTGGGAGGAAGCCGGAGTACTTGGAGAGAAACCACGCTGACACGGGGAGAACATGCAAACTCCACACAGAAGGGCTCCCACACCCGGGATCGAACCGGCAACCCTCTTGCTGTGAGGCGACGGCGCCCTCAATAAGTAATTTATTCCATTGAAATATCATTGATGTATTATAGAAAAGTGATTTATCTTTTTATAATGACAAAATATATATAACAAATTATAACAAAATATAAACAAATTCAATATCTTCTTCTTGTCTTCAACAAACAAAATAGGCCTATATCTTTTGTAACTGTTTGACACATGAAACAAATATTTTTCTTTTACTCAGTCAAACTCCACAAAGGTCCCTCAACACCAAAATTGAATTGTTTTCTGCAGAACAAAAGAATTATACTATACTAAACAAAAATACAAATACAACTGTAATCAGTTTCAAGAAAGTATATATTTCTTTTACCAAAAAAAAAGCAAATGTTCCGTCCGTTCAGTCAGTTCAATCCAGTTCAAACAAAAAGCTCCACTCCAGGATTTCCAAATAACACACAGTTCACAGTTCACTGACTCAGTTCAGTATCAAAACAATAAATCAACCCGGCCCAAAGGTTCCAAATAAGGAATGATTAAACAGAAATAACCCCCGACTTTTGCCAACTTCCGGGACCGTGTGTGAATGAATGCCGTAACGCTCCGGCGCTGTTTTGGGCGTGGAGGCTCTGTAGGATCCCTTGATATCCGTGGGCGGAATCTCTTAAGTGAGGGAAGCACACTTATTTCACAGACTCTGAGCGGTGTAAAATGCCGTGGTAGGCCGAATACGCAGAGTACTTCTGGCTCATTTCTCACTCGCCGGCGTCTCTCGTCGTACTGCCAGGAGCGGCATAATGTAGGGGCCGGTCTACCTGGGCTCAGCTGATCAAGCCATCCCACTGGCGATAGCACCAGTGGGTGTGTCTGGAGGTACCTCAGTGTCTGGAGGTGAGCAAGCCATCAGCTGACTGTCTCATAAAAAAAAATGTATTTATAAAATATACAGGATCGTCACACTTTATATATTGGAAAGCGGAGGTAACAATGAACAACATAGATGAAAAACCTGGCCATTGTTGTTGTTTTGATTCCTCCAATCTGTTATTACCGATTCCGATAACGTGATCGGCGCCGATACCACATCCCTACTATTTAGTAAATAGGGTCGCAAAATAGCTAATGGTTATTAATCTCTCAAAACAGATTCTGCAATTTACATTGTAGAATAGAGTTTGAACAATGCTGCACTTTGGCCAATCACAATGGAGGGGGTGGGGCCGAGACGTGCAGGTGTCCCCAGGAAATGTGTACCGACAGAAACAGCAAGCTCCACGTCCAAAAAAATATTTTTTCCAGCGGATGTCTTACGGCTAACAGCTAACGGTTAGCCCAGCTAATCTACGATAACCATGTTATTAATTACAACATATATATATATATATAGCTAAACTCTGCTGGTTTTCTGCCTGGAAGTATTTGTAAACAATAAGGCGATTCCCTGGGGGCACTGCCAGAAGTGATGAAGTTGAGCGATCCCCGAGGCCCCTGCACTTCCGTTAGTCGAAAAACTACGGGCTGTGCCTCCAGAGGTAAAGGAAGAAAAAAAAATCCTTTCCAGATTGAATGGTTATTAACTCCACGTGTTGGCTGCTAGCATAATGTTACAAACCTGGAATGGACGTAGATGAACTAGCTGTGCCAGGGCAGTCAAACACTGTACGTCTTTCTGTCTGAATATGATGCACTTTCGGAAGGTGTGTGTGTGTGTGTGTGTGTGTGTGTGTGTGTGTGTGTGTGTGTGTCACTGGAACAACAGCCCGTCCCCCTGCTCTCTCCACTCACACACAGCAGGCAGCCAGGGTGAGCGAGACAGTTCTCTCGTCTTCAGGGAGAATAGCGAAAATTATGATACAATGACAGATACTTGACAGAGTTGGTGAGATAAATGTGCAAGATAACGTTTAACTTGTGGGAAAAAAAAACATGACTGCTCCAGTACCGATAGCAGAACCATTAAGTTCAGAGCTGAAGAATGTAGCCCCGGGGCTTGTTCAATACCAGGGTTCGGTACCCATCCCTATTTGTGTGTCTGTCAGTTGACAACTGTGTGTGTACATGTTGTACATGTAATGTGTGAACTAACTTTACCATTCATATCTGTTCATATTACTTACCTCTCTGCACAACTTTTTTACTGTAGTTCTGTGCCACCTCCCAAAGCTGTCCCCTCTGACAATAGAGACGTGGAGGACATGGATTCGGATCCTCCACAGACTGATAACTCAACTGCCAGGTAAAAACAGTCGCAGCATAATATTAATTTTCTCTCCCCACTAAACAGGCTGAGAAAAGGAAGTCGGAGGCAGAAAAGGCTGCGACGAAAAAGGCTTTGGATAAAGCAAGAGGACAAACCAACCATCAACATCGGTGCAGCTAAACAGTGGAAACAGCTGAGGGAGCTGAAGGGCCTGAAAAGTGATGCAGAGGTTGCTGTCTTTCTGTTGGACAGGTATTTATTTGTTTGCTTCAGGGGGGATTTGTTATTTTACTCGGCTCTCCTCTGCTCTGCTGTGATGGATGCGTGTTCAAGTTTGTGGGGCCCTTTGGACGGAGCACTGACGGGAGGGGGAGGAGGGGGTGGAGCTTAGAGGAGGTGCCGCTTTCAAATCTTGCTAGCTCTCCAACATTACCAACTATAGCTTTAACCTGTCTAATGTATGTATCTCTCTGTGCAACTGTTTCACTGTAGTTCTGTGGGACCTTTCCAACCTGCCCATTATCAGAATAAAGGTGTGGAAGAAATGGATTGGGGTCCTCCACAGACTGATTAATTCACCAGCCAGGTAAAAAAATAGAGATCTTTCAATCTACAGCCTTTTCTAAAAAATGTCAAAAACTAAATACTGACTCAAAGTGCACACTTAATTATTTGAATTATCATATCTCGTTTTTCCCACAGTCTACAGGAGGGTGAAGAGAACCACTGGAGGCAGCTACAGCCATCAGCATGGGTTTTCACATTTTTAACATAATAAAATCTAATTTCATTTACAATTAATGGCCAGTGTGTGTTCTTGCATTCAGGATTATTTAAATATTTATGTACAACTGATGCTGGTCCAAACTGTGAACTACAAACCAGAATTTTATGTGTTATTTCTATTTCTTTTTTAGCATTTATTAGGCAGCGGAGACTGCAGCAAATCAAGAAATGGTCTGCAATATAGGGGTAGGTGTTATGGCCCTAACATAATATTGTATCTTAGGGTATTTTTGCGATAACGATATTCTGGACAGTATGACTAAAATAAGTTTTAAAAAAAAGATATATATTTTATTATTAACTTAAGAAAACAGTATCGCAACAAATAAATATAGTTTACATATTTATATGTATATATATATATATATATATATATATATATATATATATATATATATATATATATATATAGTTTTACAGTTTGCCCTCAAATACTCAGTAAAAACTAAACAAAAATGATCTCTCATTTCTTTAGTTTGTGAACAACAGTAACTCAGAGTGAGATTAAGATCTGTATATCAATAGTTCAACAAGATAAAATCTACCACAAATTACACAATTAAACAGCTCCCAAATACAAAAAATGTCCCCTGGGATCTATATATATACACATACATACATATATATATATATATGTATATAAAAATCAACAGGTGAATGATTGAGTATTTTTTTCCCCACCTGGACCTTGATGCTCTGCCATTTCTCCTCCTTTTACAATTTGGTGTTTGTACCAATTAGACAAATGAGAAACAAGGTGAGCCGTGTCCCTGTTTCCAATCTGCATTTCTTTAACCAGCAGCATAAACGGTATTCATGTAAAGATACTTCAATTAATACTTCATGTGGCCATATTTAAAGATGTGCAAAATATTGTCAAGCAGCCGATTCAGTCCAAAAGAATCTTTATCAGACCTCTATTGTACAACAATATGTGTGGGACCCTACTGCTGAGGCACTGAAAAAACTTCAGACTGTAAATGGTTTAGAAGAAGGGGATGACTTAACCTGCTTCTTCAACAGCTTTCACTTTAGTGGAAAATTATGAAAAAAGTCACATGAAATAAAGGCGAGCAGCAGACTGACTGAATGTGGAAAAACTGAGACATGCTTTTGAATTTGCATATAATTTTTCATAGGATATCTCGAGCTGTTCATCATTTGTTTTGTAAATGGATGAACATTTACAGAATGATTTTCTTTACACTAAAAAGGGGACAAATTTGAAGAAACCAGGCAGGTATCAGGACAGGGACCTGACAGCAGCACCAATTATCAGCCTAAGGCCTCACAGGTAATGAGAAATTATAACTGGCTAAGGAAACGTCTATAAGATAAGAGTGACTCTAAGATTAATTTTCACAGCTATTTCAGAACTACTTTTATTTATACTCTCAATGTTTTTTGTCTGTATTGCAATAGCAATACTACTGCATTATTAAAGGCAGCAGGTATAGGGCATGCCATTTTTCTTTATTTTGATTAATTTTGCACATCTGTGCTGTGATATTTGATGATGTGTGCACGCAAAAAATCAAAGCTACATTGCATCCCCCTTGTTAAAAATTAACAATTCAACCACTGTCCTGATCCTAACCTGCCTGAACATGCAAGGACAAGGCTGGGATATGCTGGGCTCAACATGTTTTAGCAACACTGGAAACTCCGTTGTTTTCGTGCAGCATTTCTTTATTTAGATGTGTTTTCTCAGTTTGCAGCCTTTTTTCAAAGCACGTGTTGTCAAGTTGGTAAAGAAATTTCCTTTATTTGCTTGTTTTTGTGTTTTTCCTAAAGTGCAGTGTGCTGATTCTCACAGCAATCATGGGGCTGGGTGTTTTTGCCTCCGGACAAATGAAAAAGATTGTTTTGCATATCTTTGGAATTTGAGTGGTGCAATGGAGGCAAGTTTGTGCAGGTGCATCATTTCCAAATCAGATCATTTTTATTCTCCATTTAGGGAGTGAACAAGTCTAGATGGTTTGAATCAGAATCCAAACCACCATGTGGAGACGTTACTTGTCTGTCTCTCTGAGGCAGTGGACAAGATCAGACGCATGTGAAGGAAGGGAAATTTTAAACAACGTTTTGTACGAGGATCCCAGGAAAAGAGGTGGGTCATACTTTGCCTAAAATCATGTACAGAAAAAGAAAGATATAGTATGTTTGTCAAACATGCTAATGTTACATATGTTTTGGGTCACTTTGAACCCAACAAGCTCTAACTCTGTTAGAACAAACTGTTGTTAAGACAAAGGGGATAGGATAGGACCATTGTTGAGTGTGGAGGGGGGAGAGAGGGAGGAGATGGCATGTAGCTGAGAGCCGCAGGCCAGAATTGAACCTGTAGCAGGGACACAGCCTTTGTACATGGGGCGCCTGCTCTACTCACTGAGCCACTGCGCCCCGAACAATGTTTCAGTTGGTGAGATAAACTGATAAAAGATTCTTCTTTCTGTGATAAAATAACAAAACCTAACTCAACTAAGAAACAGTTATCAGCTATAACTCAGTAAACAAAGGGTTTCATGTAATTATTCAAAAAGCAGTTTGACATTCCCAACCGTGCTGTACATTTGTTAATACTGCATAAACATGCGTAACGCTCACGCATTCTGGCGCCATCTTGCTGGCGTTATAACGCCTTACAACATAGGCAGAGTGCCACGTCGACATGGAGGCCGCTGGCGAGAGACACCGCGTAAGTCGAAACATGCAGAAATAAACATACCTTTATAAGTATGAAGTAAAGTATGTGGCGCGTACTTCAGTTAAGGAAGTCACTGTCTGTATTTGAACTTGGTGTAGTGATAGAATCAGGGTTGAGTGTGTTCGACTAAAACATTAGCATTACTAGCATATTGCCATGCATGATTGCATGATAAATTTTGTTATCGTGAAACATTATGGTGATTTTGCAGATATCAGTCCAGTGTGTTGACGATGCTAAAGGATTTGCTGGTGTCATTATCTATGAGGACGCCACATTTCCTTTTCCTTCTCAACAAGTAAGATTTATACTGTTTATACAGTCACAGATTTATCTAGTACTTGGGAGGAGTAGTGCTGAGTAAATAGTCCTGTCAACACCAGAACCGGAGTACTCGCTTTCACTCCAACACATACACTTTATTTTAGTTAACGAGATTGAAATAACTGAACTGAAAAAATAATCTGCATGTGTGTGTGGAACTGGTAACGTGGCTGAATGAGAGCTGTGTGTCGTAGCAACATTAGCAACGTTAGCCCAGCCAACAGGGGAAATAAATCATGAAATGCATAGCACATGTTGATGTCACTATGGTAGGCCGACCGAACGTCCTCTTTTGCCCGGACATGTCCACTTTTCACGTCCCAGCTGGGGCTTCCGGGGTTTTTTTATAAACTGATGATAAGGTCCGGTTTTCCGTGTGTGTGTGTGTGTGTGTGTTAGAGTGCGGCACGGGCTGCATATCTCTGTCTGAACCCGAACCGAGCCCGACATTATTTAATGACTAAAGCACTGAGTTGTTATGGTTACAGGCTATTTAACAGGCTGGGGGTGCACTGTGGGTGCTCAGCGGAGAGGGAGACCTCCATGTTTGAGATGGGAGTGGGACACGTCCGATGCAGTGTGCATGTGTCCCCTGTAGGGGCCTATCTGAATTTCTGTCTCTGAGAGATATTATTTTGTAATATAACTGAATTTTCTATCCATACACATAAACTTTAAATATATTAAAATTATAAGGCATCTTTGAGTAAACTGCAAGTATAATTTAAGTAGGCTATCTCGTGACTGGGCCGAGTGTCCTCTTTTTTGGAAATCAAAATATGGTCACCCTACACTATGGTGACAATGAATTTCACAGTGTGTATTTGATGATGTTGAATCACACTCGTCCTCATCAAGCAAGTCTCAGTTAGTTTGTATGAGCATAGATTGATTTTTTTGTAATACAATATATATATTTGATGTAGTCTGATTTATGTGTTATGTATACATGTATTATATATTATTGTCTTTGTTTATTACTAATATTATCATTATTAGTATGCTGAGAAATCTGAAATAACTTAAGAAATGTGCTGTTAAAGATTTACAGTTTGGTGTTGTAATATGGAAATTTCATGATACAATTCATCATCGTAATACATTTTTGATGATACTGCAGATTTCCATCCAGTGCATGGACAATCCTGGCGGATTCGGTGGTGCAATCATCTATGACGATCAAGCATTTCTCCTTCGTTTTCAACAAGTAAGATTTATACTATTTTATTTGAAGTGTAGAATCTTATTCCGTTTAAATACACACTCTTACATAATCTGTTTTTATGAAGTGCATGTCATGTGTTCTGTTTTTTGGATTTTTTTCGGGATGCCATAGGCTGGACTGTTTTTCAATTACACTTTATTTCAGTTAACATGTTGAAATAACTGCACAAATGAAGAAAAAAAAAAATCTGCATGTGTGTGGAACTGGTAAGGTGGCTGGATGAGAGCTGTGTGTCATAGCAACATTAGCAATATTAAGGTGCAGACACACCAAACCGACATCAAAGAACTAGCAGCGAGGAAAGCCAACTCTTGCGTCGTCTACGTCGCCTCACGTCACCCTGTGTCAGTTGCGTGTCGTAGCTCTGTGTGTCGTAGCAACATTAGCAACGTTAGCCCAGCCAACAGGGGAAATAAATCATGAAATGCATTTAAGCACATGTTGATGTCACTATGGTAACAATGAATTTTACAGTGTGTTTTTGATGATGTTAAATCACACTTGTCTTCATCGAGCAAGGTCTCAATTAGTTTGTATGAAGTGTTGTAATACATTGTATATATTCTTATGTCGTCTGATTGGTATATTCTCCTTCTCCTTGCATGGCTAGAGGGCTGCTATTGGTGCTGGACCTGGACCTCACAGGTTAATGTAGTTTATAGACATATTCACTATACTTTGTATGACAATGCCTTGACTTTAATGCCATCTTGAATTAATGTTTGTCTGGTCACCTGCTGATGCAATTAATCTAACTCATGTACTTGTCTCTCTTGTCTTGTACTTGCAACTGATGTACTGCAGTTCTGTGAGACCTTTCCAGTTCCCCCAGCCCCAGGATGACGAGATCACCATGGAGCGTGATCCTCCAGACTTGAAGTGATTTAAGGCCAAGTAAAAGGAGCGTGGACCTTCACTATATCAATGTAAATTTTCTTGATACACCTGTTTGTTTGTTTTTACCACATATAATGTCCTCTTCAAAAGATGATAATGCCAAGAGAAACTGTGTGTGTGTGTGTGTGTGTGTGTGTGTGTGTGTGTGTGTGTGTGTGTGTGTGTGTGTGTGTGTGTGTGTGTGTGTGTGTGTGAGAGAGAGAGAGAGAGTGAGTGAGTGGTGACTATCAGCTGAAATTCGATAAACACGGGGACAAGGTGGTTCAGTCAAATTCAAATATGTCCACTGTTATCCTTTTCGCAGTTAGAAACAGTTATCTACGCTTTTGTGTCATCCCGCTTAGACTACTGTAATGCTCTTTATTCCTACCTAACACAGGATTCATACCTCTGGATTAAATCAACACTGTGTCTGCAGAGTATGAGTATGAGTATGCCGTAGCCTATGCTGTAGCCTGATGCGCGCCTTCCCAGAAATGTAACCGCATATCGCATCGACGCAGACCTCCTGTCTATTTTTGTGAAACCACTTCACTTTATTTACTTTAATTTTACAGATAAAAAACATTAACTTGTGACAACAACAAAGCCCAACAAAATGATACTTTAAGTCTTGTGTGTGATTTATCCTGGCTTCACATGAGTAGAGGAAATCTCTGCTAGTCGCTAGGCTAATTAATGCAATGTAAAATGTAATAATGCTAATACTGTTAGCATGTTTTCTTTGTGGGGAAAACATGTTTAATATAAGACAGTAGTTTTGTAGGTGAACTCTGTGAGCTGTAATGGAGTCGAATTTTGGGTCGTTACCTTGCGTTACCTCTTCAGGGTTTTAAGTCACGTGAAGACCGTTCTTCAAGTGTTTCTATCTCGAGTCATGTGGGTTTTTTTTTGCTTTTTTTTTCTCTCGTTTCTGTTGTTCTCTTACTTCGTTCTTTTGACCCTATTTGCTTGTGTGAAGCACTTTGTAACCTAGGTTTTGAAAGGTGCTTTTCTTTTTTATTTCTCACAGTGCCATTTCCCAGGAGGAGGATGATGCAGATACCCTAGAGACATCTCAACCGTCCGGATGAAACTGCAAGCCATCCTTGAAAGAGTGCTGCAGGGATGATGTTCAGTTGAAGGCCAACAGTAAAGTTAGCATCGCCCTGGTTCCCTCGTCAAAACGCCTACAGTAGGCTGACCGAACGTCCTCTTTTGCCCGGACATGTCCACTTTTCACGTCCCGTCCGGGGCGTCCGGGGGTTTTTATAAACTGATGATAATGTCTGGTTTTCCGTGAGTTTGTGTGTGTGTGTGTGAGTGCGGCACGGGCCGCATATTTCTGTCCGAACCCGAACCGAGCCCGACATTATTTAATGACCAAAGCAGAGTTTGTATCACACAGTTGTTATGGTTACAGGGTATTTAACAGTACGGGCGTGCGCCGTGGGTGCTCAGCCCGTGTTTGAGACGGGAGCGGGAGGCGGAAGGTCCGACGCTTCCAGCGAGAGGAGAGGGAGACATAAAACAAAATAAGATAAAATAGGAAAAACCTGTCTCCCTCTTTTATTTTATTTTCAGCGTTTCATCAAGGCAGAGGCGGCTGGAGGTTCGAGACTTCCAGCGAGGGGAGAGGTAGAAACAAACAGCCAGTGTGTGTCTGTGTGTGTTATGTTCAGTGTTGTCACATAAATAACAGTGCCCAAGCAATAAACAGGACAGACAATAGGATTTTATTTATTTTTACACTACATTTTCACTGAAAGCTGACCGAATCCGACCCCAGCCCGAATACAATTTATAGCTACATTTTGACCAAACCCGGCCCGACCTGTTGGGTACCGTCGGGCTCAGATCGCCACACTCTAGTGTGTGTATGTGTCCCCTATTGGGGCCTATCTGAATTTCTGTCTTTGAGAGATATTATTTTGTAATATAACTGAATTTTCTATCCATACATATAAATTTTAAATATATTAAAATGATAAGGCATCTTTGAGTAAACTGCGAGTATCATTTAAATAGGCTATGTCGTGGCCAGCTGAGTGTCATCTTTTTTGGAAATCAAAATATGGTCACCCTAGCCTACAGTATTTAAACATTCAGTTCTGGATTATTGCAGAAGATAAGCTCTGAGGTGAACAAACATTTATGACACTTTAAAGTTTTATTCAGCGAGATAATCTTTTGAAGCGTAAATGCAATTGCCAGAAGTACAAAGCTCACGTAAGGCTATACACGAACTACACTACGGTCATATGATTTCACGTCTTCACCACAAGACTGTAAAGCTGTTTGCGGTGATGACATTCTGTAGTCCTGTTTCGTCACTTGTTGGCAACTGCCAGTATTTACTGACGAATTTTCATCGTAGAACTAAAGGTGAATGTCTCTTAAGCTTGACCCATTTAATCCCAAAATTTTCCAAGACATAAAACTATCCAAATTATCTGTCACTGATAACCCTTTGACGCAATCAATCATTAATTCTTAAAATTTCCATGGAAAAGTAGGTGAAAAGTGTGTTTTATGGTCAGTCATAATTGTGACCGGTGGGATAATGTGTTATTAATATAATTAACATAATCTCATCAAAATACTTCTATATCCCAGCTCAGTTATTAAAACATCTAACCAATCGCTATCACAGTCACTGAAGACAGCATCTCTTTGATCTTGAGGGACAACTGTAAGGTTGTATGCATTGTCTGGGCCATCACTAGGATCCCATATCCAAAATGTCACCCAAAGTGAACTTAAAAAGAAAAAGAAGAGTTGAAGGTTAGGTAGTATGTGTGAAGTACATGTACATTCAGATGCACTGTGTTATCCCTCTGGTCACTATTGTTGCCATCAACATGTTCACTAACTCTGTGGCCACACTGAACAATTTAAACATGTGACACTGCACATATTTCATTAAGACCCTTTATTATTTCAATATTTGCTGGAAATGCATTGATACATCATTTGGTAACATTTTCAGAGCCCTGTAACCGAAAACTATATTTGCAGTCACTTTTGTTACCGGTGGGATTAAATGGGTTAAGCCAGTACGAAAATTGGCGTCAAAGCCCAATGCTCTTCTCAGGGTCTTGAGCTAAACACTGAAATTACAACTTCATTCATGTGATGCCATTGGGCCCAAAATACTTCTTCCAATAGACTTACATCGGGAAAGAGATGTCTGTAAATTAGTGGATACATTTTTTTGAGCATCACAATCTCCGCAAAATGGTATGCAACTAAAATGAGTGCCACAAGATTAAATCATTTTACCCCATTTAAAACAAAGCACTATAGCGGAAGTAGCCAGCTTGGCTGGCGGATGTCTCTAGTGTGCCTGCTCTGTGGGCTAAATGATGTGGTAGCACAGAACACTGATCACCTGGATCATTTTATGTATGGCATTTGAATGTTTTTGGCTTCATGTCCGACTGAGCAGCTTAAGTAGGAATGAAGCGGTCCCGCTGCCTATGCTGTATCCAGGTCTCTGTATCCATCCACACCCTAGAGCTGCTATGAGACCTGTGAACAGTGAACCACGTGCCACTGAGAACATATGAATTTGACACGGACAACCAATTTCTTTTTTTTCTTTCTTTAAATTTGAGGCAAATATTGTTCTGTGCTTACTGCATTTATACTTCAGGTGTTCTGAGTCGATCATCTTTCTCTTTTGTTTTCATAACACCTGAGGTAGTTGTGGTGTTTACAATAGAACCTCAAAAATGTATTAGATATTACATTTAAATATCAGTATTATTAAGTAGAATTTTTTTATAAGCTTTATTATTGGTATTTAAATATAAATGCATAAAAGATGTTTATCAGGACCTGTTTGCATATGGTCCTTTCAGTGTTCTGCAGATGATGTATGTATTTACATGTTGAAGGAATTAGGGCTGGGCGGTATATTGATTGTTTACAATATTATTCAAGTATTATTATTTATATTTCCAAGCAAGGTATAGATTAAGACAACTCCATTTATATAGATATAGGGCCACGTTGCGATACATGACACACACCAGTGTTCATCTCTCCTCTCTCACACTCTCTGCACAGCTCCGCACCATGAGTGATCAGACAAAATAAATAAATAAATTAAATGTACACATACACCTACATACACATAAGATACATATCTACCTATATACATACAGACATATACGCATATACAATTAGTAAAATAAATGAGAGAGGCATGGTGCATAGCTTACTAAGCAAACAAATATGTACCTAACTTAAATACCTTATTCATTCATTCAAACCTTCATTTAAGACTTGGGAAATCAATTCAGAGAGACTTTCATTTTCAATGAACAAAGACAGTAAAACAATTAATAGGCAAACAAAGAACAATCATGCATATCAATTAAAACAAAAATGAAAAATGAAAACAACAAACAACACAAGCATTAAGTGTGCTCTAAAAGTAGAAATACAGCATGATAAACATGCTAAGGTGTAGATGTGTAGTTAAAAACATTTACACTCAATTAAAACAAAATCTAAAATAAGGCACTTCAGTACTGATATGGATCCATCACTTAGGCTCTGGATCAACATGCCGGAGTTGCAGGTACCTAAAAAATTGAGATCGGGGAATATTAAATTGTTGCACCAAAGGATTTTAAGGAGCCATTATAATATAGGGTCCCCTAATGTGACCATACCCTTCTCTACCCATTCCCTCCAATAAATGGGAAATCTTCAGATACATAATTTCGGATTCAGCCAAGACAGGCATTTTTAAGTGTCTGTGTTCAGCTCTCAGTACATCTTCAGCATACATACATACTTCTGGTAATAGACAAGGCCCTTACAGTAAACTTCTTTTACCTGCCCTGCTGTGGAGAAACACATGCAGCAGTAGCCTACTTCGCAGAAAATACAGGGACGTATCTTGTGTATCTCAATTCTGCCTGAAAATACAGTGTTATTTTTGTCGTCCAGCCCATGAAGGAATGTCAGTTCAAATTCTGTTGTTTGTGGCACTTAATAAATATGATAAAGATAATCAACTGTCTCTTTGCCTTTAATTTCACCCACCACCTGATATAGTCTTAGCCAACTTCTGCATTCACTCAAGAAAGTATGTAGCATTCATCATAAAGTTTGATTACCCTTTTTTGTTTAGGATGTACAAGGACCATGAATTACGATGAGTCAGTTCTTTTCGGCTGGACGACAGCAAAGTGGGGCCAGCTCTATGAACAGGAAATTCTGTCCCTGACTGAATAGGTGAGTGCGCAGTCAAAGTCTTTTTAAATATATGGTCTTAAATAGTAATTTTTTGTATATTATTGTAATGATTATTGTAATGCAAGTTATGTTTATAGCCAGAATGCCTTACGGTGGGCAGCTTCTGGTAATAGACAAGGCCCTGACAGGTCAGACAGGCAACACAAAGGAACTAAGGAACGTGACAAAGTGCTCAAGGTATTGACCTAGCTTTAGAATTCCCCAGATTCCAATCTGATGGAGCATCTGTGGGACAAACTGGTGCCCCAGAGGTCCTTTGTCCAGGCTTCGATAGGTCAGAGTCAAGTCCGATCTACAATGGGGCTTCTGACCTGTTGAGGCCTGGCTGGACCTCTGGGGGTGTCCTGTGGTTTCTGGTACCAAGGCGTTGTCGACGTATCCTTTGAGTCCTGTAGGTTGAGAGGTAAGGTACCGGCATACCCAATGGAGTTTGATCGGATTGGAATATGGAATTTGGAGGCCAGGTCGGTGCCTTGAGCTCCTAGTTACGTCTCCCAGGCCGCTCCTGAGTAGTTTTGTGGTGTGACATGGTGCATTGTCCTGACTGGGGGGAGCACCTCCATCAGGGAGTGGAGTTGCCATGAGGGGGTGTAAAGTGTCAAGTGGCATCTACATAACTGGCAGGACCCAAGGTTCCTCAGAAGAACATTGCACTGTAACAAAGTGATCAATGTTATTGACTTCACCGACCAGTGGTTTTAATGTTTTGGCTGATCGGTGTATCGGCTTTTAACGAGAGGGCAATTCAGTGTGCTTTATTCACATTATAAAGGCATTAACATGATAGAAACACAAAGCACTATTAACTAGAAATACCGCCCAGTGGTTGTATGCATCCACTCACCAGTCAAGTTTCTCCTACAGTTCACATTTGTGTGAAGTACAGTTCATAATTTGCTTGAGAATTCTTGAGTTAAGGCCAAAAAACATGTTTTGTGAGGTCACAGTGACCTTGACCTTTGACCACCAAATTCTGATCAGTTTATTCTTCAGTCCAAGTGGATGTTTGTGCCATGTTTGAAGACATTTCTTTTTAGGCGTTCTTGAGATGTCACGTTCACATGTGACCACTGCCAGCCACAGATAGTGTACTGCAAGTGCACCCGTCTACAGACTGGTGTGGCACACCCCCTGCATCGAGATGCTCCAACTTTTAATTGCTTTCATGATATCGCTGTTAGGGACGCTGATTTAATAAAGCCTGTTATGGCATTTTGACCCACGCTGACTGTTGGCTTCATTACTGAAGTTCACCTGCGGTTATATAAAGGCAAATTTTGATATTACATTACTATTTAACTAGTCATCACTTACTTGTGTTGTCATTCTGTAATTGAGACTTCTGGCAGATGTCAATCAGGTGTCAGTGAGCCGTCATCTGTCTGCTGCTCAGTCAGTGTGACATATCTTCCACTGCGCAGAGGATTATGGGTCAGAATAGCCAGAGAAGCATGCTGGCTTGCATACTATATTTTTGGCAAACTGCATTTGACATACTACGCACTGAGACGTAATAAATATTTTTCTGGTGTACGAAATAGTATGTTACTAGCTGATCACATCTACCTCCATGACAGACCATGTGCTCACACTAGTCTTCCTCTACAATATAGGCTTGCAATGAATGTGCCACAGATAACTTACTCTGCCACCTAGTGGCCAGTGCTATAAATGTGTCATTTAAAAAAAGCACTAAATGTTTATTATCTATGGAAGCGTATTGCGTTCACTTGACAAATTAAAAATCTGCTTTTCTGAGTAATTTTTGTGTTTTTCAGTTTGTCTGTGTAATTTTTTCTGTTTTTCGTGATAATTTTTTTCCCTGTTTTTTTGTGGTAATTTTTTTTTTCGGGGTATTTTTTTCTGAGTTAAGAGAGCAATAGAACAACAGACGCTCACATTCCTTTCTTGAGAGCTCGATATGATGGAAGCAAACACGACCCGCTTGTTTAGTTCAATCCAGTTTTACTTTGTTTTGGGTTTGAGACACTGTCTTTGATACTCTTGTCTTTAAGTCATATAGATGGTGTTATCATTAGTTTGTCGACTTTACGCAGGCACCATTCAGATCTGCTGGACATTGCAGTGTTTCTCCGAATCAGTTGGACAGAAAAAAAACTGAAAAATTACTCAATAAAACAGATTTTTGTTAATTTGTCAAGTGAATTCAATACGCTTCCGTAATTATCAAACAAAATATTGAATTAAAGGATAGAGTGGTGCACGAATGAGTCCTAAAGCCCAAAGTCCAGTTAGTATTTTAGTGCCTCTGGTTCCCTCATCTTAAAATTGTTTTTGGCTGATAGCTAATGGTGCATTAGATCCAGTTTTCCACTTGTTTCTTAGGCGACTCCTAACTCGATGAATATGAGACCCATGCAACTGTAGCAGTACTGAATTGCTGAAATACAATTTATTAATGTGATCTGCTGTAGCTATTTGAACAAAGCATCAATGTGAAATGACATCTCGTGCAGGACTCTGGATGTGTTGGTGCATTTTAAAAATCAATTCAGGGTCTCGCTGCTGTGACAATTACAAATATAAACAAAAAGTGGATTTGGACAAACACGCTGAAACATTACAGAGAAGGAACAACAACAACAAAATATTGATCAGTGCACTTTAACACAATAAAAGAAGCTGAAACAGCAGTTGCATAGGACAGAGCTGTGTGAATCTTAGTACCCACTGTTACTCGTTTCACTTGGTTGAGGTAAGAATTATAAGGCCTCACAAAGTGACGTTAGGGACGTTAAAGCAGGTAGCTACACTGCTTAAACACATTATTTCACCTCAAGGATTCATTACTGTATGAATAACACTGGAAACTGTACAAAACAACCGTACCCAAACCCTCGTTCACAGCGAACTCAGTAACAAACGTACATTCAAGCCTCCCAACGAAGAAACATTGTTCATTGTGAGACAAACACTCCTACAAGAACAACAGAATAACAGACAAACAAAAATAAAAAATGAAATGTAAATCAGTAGCTGCAGTAGTAATCTGTCTGTGAGGCACATCTGTGGGAGCTGTTATTGGCTGATGGGGCGTCTGAGTTTGACATTTCGGCGTCAGATCCACAGGATCAGAGGTGGAGGCGACCCTGACTGCGTCTCATGTGGAGAGGGACCTGGAACAGAAGCATCGGATTAGAAGATCGGCGGACAGAGGTTTGTGAGCGCTGGGGTGTCTGTTTTTTTATTTATCTAACAGCTACTTAGCTGCAGCAGAGTTAGTTAGACACATCAGCTTTAGCAATAACAACAGCAACAACAATACAACCACAACACTAAGATGTAACACAATTTCATAACGTTAGCTCAAGTGTTTGAGCTCATGTGTGATGGCTACATGATTGATTTCATCTTAAATTTAAAACCCTTCACACAAGCACTGCTACCCTGAACTTATGTAGACCTTATCTGGAGGAGCTATATTTGAAAATTGTGCTGCATGTGTGAAAAGGAAACTCCAGACAATGTCTGACTCTGATTCTCCAGGCAATGTCCAGAGTTCATATGAGAAAATGGCTTATGAGAAACAAACCTTGGGTGTTTCTGGACTGCCAAACGGCGAGAGCTCGAGCGAGTTCTCCTTATCAGAGGAGTTGTTGTGGCGATGCTGAGCGAACTTTCTCTTCAAAGCTTCGGCGATTAGAGCCGCTGGGTCACTGAGCAATGCTGTACCTCCCTTACTGCGTCTCTTTCTGACCGGTGTCCCCCCTGGTGATCTACAAAGACAAAAAAAGGACGATGCCTTGTTTGTTGAATAAGTTACCACAGCAAAAAATGAGGATTCTGCAGCATTAAGATGTAAACTATCACATGTAAGGATATTACCGCTGGTACAAAAATTCAGTCCTCGCGCCTACCTCTCCACTGAGCGCAGTTTAACTTGATTTAAGTCCTTGAGAACATCCAGCATGGACGGCATCCCTTTAACTTTGGAGTCCTGGGGCTTGTCATGGTCTTTCTCGTTCCTCTTGCGCTGGCGGATCAGCTCTAATACAGAGTCAGAGGAGGCGGCTGGGCAGGAAGGAAGAGGAGGAGGTGGAGGCGGCGGTGGGGGAGGAGCAGCACAGCGAGGCGTGGAGGTGAGAGCTGGCGGAGGGGGAGGAGACATCAAAGGCGTGCCTATGGTATTCTGGGGCTCGGTCAGACCTGACAACACGTTGAAAAAGCACCAAAGGTTAATCATAAATCGCAGTGCTGAACATATCTGTGAAGAGAAGAACTTCACGGAGCACTTGAGATACCTGAGCCTGGAGCTGCAGTAACGATCATGGCTATCTGAGCTCGCAGTTTGAGCAGCTCGCTCTCCAGCACTGTGATCTTCCTCAGAGCCTCTGGATCAGCTGTCTGCCTCACAGGTGCACCTCCTCTCTGGGCTTTACTCGGCTGGGCCGGTCCTGGGTATCTCACCACATTCTGGTTTACAGTACTTTGCTTCTTTGGAGGTAAATGGTTCCTGTGGAGATCATACATCAGTTTTAAACTTATACTTACATCGCAGAATAAAAAGTAAGACACATTTTTTAAAACATTTTTTAAAAACTGATTAAATTTGTGAGATTACACTTATTCTCTGTAATCCAGTTCAGTGCTTTCATTTACAGGGATCAGTGTTCTCCGGCACAGACAGACTGCCTTCACATAGGATACCAGTTTACACTGTGCCAAGAAGACAACAGATATATTTACCTGGCAGCATGAACTACTTTTTACACCTGCCTACAGAAAACAAGCCCCTTTTGCTTGAGAAAAGCACAAACACAATATGTGTTACAATATGTTCTTATGGCCTGTTGCTAGGACTCATAATAGGGTTGTCAGTTACGATTAATTTTGATCGGCTGACACTCATAAACCAGCAACTAACTGGTTAATTTTTAAGGGGGGAAAAAGCTAAATGAGTTATATACAAGAGGCCTTTCCTTGAATACACTGAGCTTTAGCGCCACATTTTAAAGCACTATCAATTTAGAGGCAGCGGAATTTTAACGTTTTGTAATGTACATGTTTTGCCTTTTATTTTATTTTATTTTCTGACAGCTTAGCTGACAACCAGCTGGCTAGTTGCGTTTCCAGTGACCACCCTTCACTACTTCCTTGGCCACTCTGCACTGTGCACCATCCTGGTTGGGTGGAAGCTAGCTCAGTAATTCGCTGACTACTGCTGTCCTGTCGGTGGGACATGAAGTGAACAGCCTCCGTTCTCCCCCAAGCTAGCCCCAAAGTGGCTTCATTTTGAGTCGCAAAACCCGTTTAGCACTGTTGACTATGTTAGCACCACTAGCCTAGACGACACTGCTAACGGTGCTAACAGAGCTAACAGTGTTAAAATAGTTAACAAGGCTAAAGTAGCTTCATTTTAAGTCACAAACAAGCGGGTCGTCACAAGCACCTTTTGCCTTGATGACCCTGCTAACAGAGCTAACAGTGTTAAAATGTTTAAATGAGGTTAAAGTAGCTTCATTTTGAGTTGCAAAAACCTCTTGAGTGCTGTAGGCAATGTTAGCACCACTAGCCTTGATGACACTGCTAACAGTGATAACATAGTTAACATTGCTCCCACCAGACCCAGGAGATGCACAGTGCAGTAAACTATGAGCAGCAAAATTAACTTAAAAACCAACATGCGTAACTGGTCAAAAATATTCTCTGTGGTCAACCAATGGCGGTCAACTCTTGACATCTCTAACTCACACATAATCTTTGACTTATATGAAATGGACTATACACTATTTGTTGATATGAGGACAAAATATTTAATCTGATGAACAGTTAATATGGTTTTGTTCTGTGTAAACCTGAACTATAAAACACATTGCTGTGTTTATGGTATGTCCATTTGTGTCCTTACCTGGTCTTAGCAAAGCTCTCCCCTTCATCCTCGAACACCCACATGACGTCAGCGAACGAGGGGATGGAAGGCGTCTCCGCGGTGACGTCCACATAACCCTGGGGCCGATGGGTGAGAAGGGGGATCTGAGGACCAACATGGACAAGGAGGGATTAAATACTGTGACACATGACAAAAATAAAAGCAGATCACAGAAGTTAGGTGGCTTAAATTCGATCAAAATGTGAACATGATCCTGCAGAAGAAAGAGGGTGTAAGTCAACGCAGAGCCTACGCTGTAGCTACGGCATTGATTCAACACAGAGGTATAAATTCCGCATTAGTCCTGGATCTCGGGACAAACAGGAGTCTTTGGTCAGACGATCTCAGCTCTCTCACAGTCTGATATGATGAGAGGAGCTCTATGATGTAAGAGGGGGCCGTTAAACCTCAAAATATATTCTGTAGCTCACAGGCAGCCAGTGTAGGGAGGCAACAACAGGGGTAATGTGCTTCTTTTTTTGACCTCGTTAAAACTCTTGGTGCTGCATTTTGGATGAGTTTAGCTGCAACGAATTTGACCTGGAAAAGACTGACGTATAATTTCAGATAAGACAAGCGGCACAGTACCTGAAAGTGGACGCGTGGTGAAGGTGTCAGTGGGAGGTTGGTTCCAATCATCCGCACAATGCTGCGATACTGACCGCACAGCTGACTGTCCCACACTGGAACCAGCTGCAGGCAAGACAAGAAAATGTCCATCCTTACAAACTCAC